>OX465595.1:195395769-197895769 GCA_950022295.1 Bromus sterilis
GGGACGTCGGGTACACCATATTTGTGTAATCCCGCGAGGAGCTACACTTCTGGCGCTACTTCATCTTCGTGGCCGTATCGCGGCGTCTTAACCGACAACGTATCGACGGGGACGTAATCCCGTCATCGGTCTCAAGGACCGGGTGGCTACTGGAGTCATCGTGGAGCTGCGCGACATCGATATTGCCGGTACGACTACACCAACCACGTTCACGCGGGAATGTTTCCCGCTTAACGGACTACATACTGGTATGTGACCTATTCCATCCGTTACTTGCATCGCCATAGCATAGGTCTTAGGATTGGGTATCGTAGGTTAAGGAAAATTTTGAGTTTTCTGCCCCGAACCCCAACACGGACCCCCCATGTTTGCAGTCTGCACTGGGCTGGGGATTTCTCCACCATACGCACGCTCTCGTGGTACGTGAATCGGGATCGAATCTATCTTCTTTCCTCTGCTCTTCTGGTTTGGAGCCCAGAGGGACGTCGGGTATACTGTATGTGTATAATCCTGCGAGGCTCTACACTATTGGTGTTACTTCATCATCGTGGCCGTATTGCGGCGCTTCACCGACAACGTTCCGACGGGGACGTAATCCCGTCATTGGTCTCAAGGACCGGGTGGCTACTGGAGTCATCGTGGAGCTGCGCGGCATCGGGGATTGCCTGTACGACTACACCAACCACGTTCACGCGGGAACGTTTCCCGCTTAACCAACTACATATTGGTATGTGACCTATTCCATCCATTATTTACATCGCCATAGCATAGGTCTTGGGACTGGGTATCGTAGGTTATGAAAAATTTATGTTTTCTTCCCAAAATCCCATAAATGGTATCAGAGAAAGGCTATGCGTAGATGTATTGTATGGATATAACACATCTATTATGTGGGAATTAATTCTCCAATTGTTACCCTCTCACGTGTAATCGTTTAGCGTTGCGAAAATGTCCTGATGAAGCGGCCCCGACCGACCTTACGCGTTTACGCGAGACTGGTTCCACGCTTGACATATGGCTTATACCATATAAGTGGCTGGGGGGTGTCTGTCTCTCTAACATTATGTGGGCACCTCGTACTATATGTCTGAAGCGACCAGCTGCGTATACAGTCATGCTCCCATGATCAGTTTGCATGACACACAACTCGACATGGATATCATAGTCTCAATGTTCATACAATACCGAATACAAGTCTAACAAATAACATAGTCTTACATGAGCTCATCGGGCTCAAATAGCCGAGGAATAAGCAAAAGCATCAAAGGTAGCAGTGGCACAATCCACGGGGTAGATCAGAGCATAGAACGTCCTAGTTATCGCCGGTGGCATCATCATCATATACCTACTACTCCAAGCCTGGCCGATTGAATAACCAGGGACAAAGCCGTGAGTATATACAAAGTACTCGCAAACCACCTAAAGAAAGAAACAATGTTTGGTATACGAAAATAATAGGATTGCTATATGGTGGAGTTTTTCATAGGGATTTCCTATCTACTCAAGATTATTATTAAGTTGGCAAAGTTTTAACTTGGCAAGTTTTATTTCCCAAAGTGAATTTGGATAAGTCAATTCCAACCTTTTTTCCAACAATATCAACATCATCATCGCGAACCATAAACTCGGTACCGGGATTTCTCATCTATTCCCCACAAAGTGTGGCCTCACTAGCTGTCCATGACCGTGGACTTTGGCTACTCGAATATTTTTCACTCTGCAGAGGTTGTACACTTTACCCACCACATTCGATACATCTTCCGTGTGTCCCCACGGATCGTCATACCTCAGTATGCGGGTCTAAGATAATCTACCATAGTCTTCCCCTTGTCTGTCTTACTATAAGTGAATCTACCCCTTGCATACTGCATGGACTGTCCGAGTGTCAGGACATGCTCCTCTTGGACCCAAGCCTGCACCATAGTCGAAGATCACCAAGGTTCCTTCCGACACTAAGCCTAGAGAATTTCACCCATCGACTTCGAGGGCTATCAGATTCGTGGAATCACCCATCCATGTGTAGTTATAGGACCGTCGTACTAAGACTAACAAGCTTCCAACTAGCCTAGTCCCATACCAGAGTATAGTGGTTGTAATGTAAGGTTAGGTTTATGAGGCACTTATAGAGTCCCTCCAGACTTTGTCCATGTCCGACGATGTTCGACAATCCCGGCCATACCCCCGTCTTAGGTGTATGCCGTACCATATAAGGTGAAGTATGACTATCTAAGTTGTTATGTAATGCTAAATAATAGAGCCGAGTGATGGTTTCAACAGAATGTCGGGATCATCGGGGTTCTACTCGGTTTTTCCAAAATAGGTAGGCTATGGGGTGATGTGGAGTTTTCCTAGTATAACTACTACAATACCAAACCATATGAATATAATACTAGCATGATACAATACAGGTGATACAAAGGAAAGTAAAAAAAAGGGTAATGCGGAGTTTTGAGTTTTGACGATGGCTTGCCTTCCTCAGCGAAGTACCCTGAATCGGCTTCTTCGGTGGGTAGGGAGGATTCTTCACCTGCAGCGTAATGCATATCGTCTATACATTGCGAAAAGAAATTCACCATTACAACGGGGCAATAGCAATGCACTCAACACTCAATTTTTTAAACAAAATCACAAGCAACAAAGGACAAAACAAATTTCAGGGTTTTCTATTTATTAAGATTTAATTTTTATATCACCTCAACAAGGTTAAAATTTATAACAAGGCATTAGGATAAATTTAATAAGATTATTACAACAGGATTATATTAGAACAAATCTTAACTTAAGCAATGTTTTCCACTAAATTCCATCACTAACTTCTTTTTAAATAATTTTATTTCCATTAACTAAATTCGTAGCAAAATCCTACTAACTAGAGGTGATTTTTATCAAGTGCTAATAAATTAATATTACTAACAAACAAATTAAGGAAATTTAACTATCAATAGCAATAGTAATAAAGTGTCACAATTTTATCTAAGCAAAACAATATTCTAAACATGAAGAAAAATAGACCATAATTCTATGAAGATCACAAAATTTATTTCATATTTTTCTGTGCTATAAATATTTTTCTAATATTCTAAAGGTTTTGCAGATATAAATAAAAAGAAAAGGGTTCAGAAGGCCGGCCCGGGCTATCCTGCGCCCACTGCCACTTCTTTCAAGTGGGCCGAGCCCACGCAGCGGCTGCTTCTCTTATTTTTTTTCTAAAAACGAAGGGGTATTGGCGCGCCCTAGCCGTTGGATCAAGTGTGATTGGACGGCCAAGGGGCCGCCTTCCTCCTTATGCTAGGGCGAGCACGGGAGGAGCACGGGAGGGGCGCGCATGGCGGCCAGGGGCGAGTAGGGCCTCGGTAGGGGCCCTCCGATGGCCGGCGGCCGGCGGCAAGGGGCAGGGGAGGCGCGACGCGTCCAGGGGGGCATTTTCCCTGCAATCGGGGGAGTTCGACGTGCACAACCGGAGCGCTCATGGCAGAGAGGGGAGGTTAGGGGAGGCTCACCGGAGGCCCTTAGGGCAGTGGCGGCCGGCGTGGAGGGGCGGCGGGGGTGCGGAACTCCGGTGGGGTTCCGTTTTTGGAAAAAACAGGGAGAAGAAACGTCGGGGTTGAGATCGGACCTGGGGTAGACGGCGTGGTCGTGGTAGGGCGTCGGTTGCTCCTAGACTCCTTGTCGCCGACGGCTCCTTCTAGCGTCGGCTCCGGCGTGGGACGGAGAGGGGCGGCTCGCCGGCCTCCTCCTCTCCCTCGTCCTTCCTCCCTTCCTCCTTCTTCCTCCTATTTTCTTCCTCTCGGTCTCCTCCTTCTATGCTTCTTCTTCTACTTGGGTTGTGGTGGCGAGGTGGAGTGGGGTGGATCTATGAAGAGTGTGGAACGAGGGGAGGGGTACGACCCCCTTTTATAGCTGCGGGAGGTGGTGCTCGGGCGGGAACGGCTCAAAGGAGCGGGGGCGAGGGAGCACTCGAGTGATCCTTGGCCTCGGCCACGGTTGGGCGAGCGAGGCGGTGAGGGCTGGCGTCTACGCTAGTGCGTCAGCTTGGGTCCCTCGTGATGACGTAGGGTCAGGGGAGTGAGGCTGACATGCGGGGTCGGGCTGTCAGGGTGGGCTGGAGAGAGGGGCGCAGTTTAGGGCTAGGAGAGATGGGATGTGGCCCAGTAGGCTAGGTTCCCCTTTTTTAATCTGCATTGATTTTTTTAGGTTTGGCCAGTTCTAAATCCGGTTTGATTTAAATTTTGAAATGAAATTTCAAATTCAAACCTTATAAATACTTTATAAACTCCACGGGTATTATCCTAATTTTAGTTAGAATTTTTAGGGAGTTTTCATTTATGTTTAAAAATATTATTACTATGATAGTAATAGTACTAAATCATTTAGTACTTTTTAAATCTTTTAATTAAATACCTTCTGCTATAGAGGTATTTTTCATTATTTAAATGAATTTCTGTGAAATCAAAGATTTATTTAGAACATATTTTATTGATACTAATTATTTTTATGGTGGTAAAAGTGCGGCTATTATAATATGAGTGGAGTGCTAAATATTTTTATGTGTTAATTCCTTAGCAAGACACGGCAACGACACCAAGAAAATAAATACTAGGCTTGGCAAAGAAGTCTAACAACTAAAGCAAGATAATAGCTAATTGGCAAGAACGACATGGTAATAACATGGCATGGCAAGGAACAACCAACAAAACAAAACAAGGGAAACCAATCTTAACAATCAAGACATGGCATGGCAAAACAACAAAACAAAGTTTTTGTTCACCCTAAAATTTCGCACAAAAGTTGGGGTGTGAAAGACTTTCCCCCCTTAAAAAGAATCTCGTCCCCGAGATTCACAAGCTAGTGAACAGATACGAGAACTCGCTCTTGAGGTAGTCCTCCCGTTCCCAGGTGGCTTCCTCCTCTGTGTGATTTGTCCATTGGACCTTGTGGAACTTCATCGCGCCCTTACGGGTGACTTGGGTGGCTTCTTCCAGGATACGAAGGGGTGTCTCGCGGTACGTGAGATCCTAGTTGATGTCCACCGTGCGGTGATCGATGTTCTTGAAAACATCGGGTTTGTCCGGCACCTCCAAACACTTCCAGAGCAGCGATACATGGAAGGCGTCGTGCACATCAGATAGCTCTGCTGGAAGTCTCAACTGGTAAGAAACTTGGCCTCGTCTGGCCATCACCTCAAATGGTCCAAGGTAACGAGGTGCTAGCTTTCCCTTCACATGGAATCGTTGCATTCCCTTCAGTGGGGTGACTCGTAGATAAACAAAGTCTCCAACTTCAAAATTCACCTCTCGACGCTTGGGGTCGGCATAACTCTTCTGTCGAGATTGAGTGATCTTGAGACGCTCACGAATCAACTGGACCTGCTCTTCTGCCTCCTACAGAACATCTGGTAAAAAATCATCCCTTCTCCGGTCTGAGACCAGTGTAGGGGCGTGCGACACTTTCGTCCATACAGGGCTCCAAATGGGGCCATCTTCAAACTCGACTGGTAGCTGTTGTTGTAGGAGAATTCTGCATAGGGAAAGCAGTCCTCCCACGTGGAACCATAGGCTAGAGAACATGTGCGGAGCATATCCTCTAGTATCTGGTTCACTCGCTTGGTCTGGCCTCCAGTCTACGGGTAATAGGTTGTGCTGAATGTGAGCTTGGTGCCTACTGGCTCCTGGACTTGCTTCAAGAACCTTGAGGTAAACTGGGTACCTCGGTCAGACACAATCTCCTTCGAAACTCAGTGCAGGCATACGATCCTCGACATGTACAAGTCTGCCAGCTAGTCTCCTCGATAGGTGGTTCGCACGGGAATGAAGTGCGCTACATTGGTGAGTCTGTCGACGATGACCTAGATAGAGTCATGTCCTTTGGTCGACCTCGGTAGAGCTGTGATGAAGTCCATGCCTATTTGTTCCCACTTCCATTCAGGAACTCGAAGCGGTTGGAGCAATCATGCAGGCACTGGTGCTCTTCTTTTACTCTTTGGCAAATGTCACACTTGGCGACATACAAGGCAATTTCACGCTTCATACCGTGCCACCAGAATAAATCCTTAAAGGCTTGATTCATCTTAGTCCCTCCAGGGTGGATGGATTAAGGTTGATCGTGAGATTCCTTCATGATAGTGAGCTTCAACTCCTCTACGTCGGGCACACACAATTGTCCATCGAACCAGAGAACTCCTTCATCATCTATCCTAAACTTCGGGGCCTTGCCGAGGGACATCTTCTTCTTGATTCCCTCGATACTATCATGTCCCTTCTGTGCCTCCTTGATCTGATCAAACAGAGTCGGAGTCAGCTCGAGGTGAGCAGGAAAACCGGGGGTAGCTGCGTCTCTTTGATCAATGCATTAAGTGTCCAGGGCTTGCGGCTGAGGGCATCTTCTACCACGTTGGCCTTTCCAGGATGGTAGTGTATTTCGAGATCGTAGTGTTTGATCAACTCGATCCATCTCCTCTGCGTCATGTTCAACTCCTTCTGTGAGAAAATGTACTTCAGACTCTTATGGTCTGTGTTGATGTCACAACGGTGACCCATCAGGTAATGCCTCCATCTCTTGAGAGCAAGCACAACAATGGCTAGCTCCAAGTCGTTTGTGGGGTAGTTCAACTCATGCGGATTCAACTGTTGTGACAGGTACTCAATCACCTTGCCCACTTGCATAAGAACACAACCCAAACCAACCTTCGATGCGCCGCAGTACACATCAAAGCTCTTGACAGGTCAGGCATCATCAACAATGGAGCGGATACCAATCTCCTCTTCAACTCCTGGAAACTGGCTTCACACTTTTCTGTCCACACAAACTTCTGGTCCTTCTTTAGCAGTTGGGTCATGGGTCGGGCAATGCTGGAGAAGCCTTCCACGAACTTGCGGTAGTATCCCGCTAGTCCAAGGAATCCTCTAATTTCGGTCCGAGTAGTCGGGGCTGTCTAGTCTATGATGGACTAAATCTTGGCTGGTTCGATAGATATTCCTCCTTCTGACAATACATGTCCCAAGAATCCGAATTCCTTGAACCAGAGTTCGCACTTTCTGAACTTGGCGTAGAGCTGGTGCTCTCGCAAAGTCTCGAGGACTAAGCGGAGATGGTCGGCATACTCTTCTTCGATCTTGGAGTATATCAGGATATCATCATTGAATACTACCACAAACTTGTCTAGGTACTTCATGAAGATCTTGTTCATGAGGTTCATGAAATAGGTCGGGGTATTGGTAAGTCCGAAGGACATCACAGTGTACTCGAACAAACCATAGAGGGTCGTGAAAGCTATCTTGGGGATGTCCGACTCGCGGACCTTCAACAGGTGATATCCGGTCCTTAGATCGATATTGGAGAAGACTCGGGCTCCGTTCAACTGGTCGAACAGATCTTCGATCTTAGGGAGCGGATACTTGTTCTTGATGGTCACCTGATTCAGCTTAAGGTAGTCCACAAACATGCGTATGGTACCGTCTCGCTTGTCCACGAAGAGAACTGGCGAACCCTAGGGTGAAGCACTAGGTCGAATCAGTCTCTTTTGGAGCATGTCATTTAGCTGCTTCTTCAACACAGGCAGCTCTTGAGAATTAATTCGGTAGGGTCTCTGTGCAATTGGAGCTGTGCCGGGTACTAACTCGATGATGAACTCGATATCCCGATCAGGCAGCATACCGGGTAACTCCTCCAGAAATATGTCTGGAAATTCACATACCACATTCACCTCATCAATGGATGGCACCGAGACACTCTGATGACAGAAGGCTCGAGAAGTGTCTTTCTTGTCGGTGTACTCTATCTGAACTCTATCGGCACTCGTGCGGTTGACTGTCCTCAGGGTGCAATCTATCCTCCCTCTGTACCTGGACAACCAATTCATGCCAAGTACCACATCTATACCTTCTGTCCCTAACACGACCAGGTCAGCTGGGAACTCGACTCCATGAATCGCTATGGGAACTCCGGAACAAGCTAATCTGGCTCGGGTTTTGGATCCGGGTATTTGGACTATCATGGGCCTCCTCATTTCACTAGGTGACAACTTACTTTTATCCACAAATGACTTTGTAACAAACGAGTGTGATGCACCAGAATCAAACAATACTTGGGCAGGTACTGAATTAACTGGAAACGTACCCAAGAAAACGTGTCCTGCCTCCAGTGCTTCCTCGGCTTGCACATGGTTCAAACGTCCCTTGGCGGCGTTAGGCGCACCGCGCTGGGCATTGTTGCGGTCGGGGTTCCCTCTGGCTGGTGCTGGAGCATTGGGGCGCGGGGCAGCATTCGCCTTATTGGTGTAGGTAAAGGCATAGTGACCCTTCTGGCCACACTTGAAGTAGACCACTTCTGCTTCAGGGTCGCGAGGAACTCCGCCTGCTAGATGCGGAACTCCAACAGGGCGAACAGGAGCACTGGGGTGTGGCGCTGGGTAAGGGCTCCTTTGAGGCTGGGGTGCTGGCCTTGGCGGTTGTGTCGGACGCAGTCGGGGGTTGCTAGATCCTCCCTGCTGCATCATGCGGCCCTTGCGGTTCTCAAAGGCCATATTGAGATTTCCCTCCATCATGATAGCAGCAACGGCAAGAGACTTAAGATCAGGGAACTGCATGGCCACTAGGACAACCTGGAGCTCATCGTGCAGACCATCTAGGAAACGGTCCTGCCACTTCTCCTCGGTGTCCACCTCCTCCGGGGCATACTCAACAGCTGAGTGAAGCGATCAAGATATCCAACCACATTCATTCCCCCTTGCTTGAGGTGGCGAAACTCGTCCTTCATCCTCCTGATCAGTGCGGTCGGGATGTGCGCCTTCTTGAACTTCTCGGAGAATTTAGCCCAGGTGAGTACTTTCCCTTCAAGAAGACAGGCACACACTCCTTCCCACCAGCTCCTGGCGGTGCCGGTGACGTAGTGGGTGGCATATAGGACCTTCTCGTTGTTTCCAACAGCGGCGATAGATAGATTGTTGTCCATGGTGCGGAGCCAATCCTCAGCATCCATAGGCTCCTTCGTCTGCGAGAACACGGGCGGGTTGGTGTTCTGGAAATCTCGGAGCCGAGACCTGGGCTCCTCATTCCCACCAGCCCCTCCGCCTCCTTGATTGGCATTGGTGGCATGGCAAAACAACACAACAAAGTTTTTGTTCACCCTAAAATTTAGCACAAAAGTTGGGGTGTGACACATTAGCTTTGCGAAGACGTTTGCAACGGAGGGCCCCGATAGGGGTGTAATAGAGACGATTGCGGGATTGGTGTTGTGGCTTGTCTTCGTAGGATAGAAATGGTTCTTTTCTTGAAACCCCTAGCGGCCACGTAAAACTTGCAAAAGATAAAGTAGAAAGGCGTTTTCAACTTTAATTTGCATGTTGGGGGGAATAATAGCTTGTATGATTTATAATTTTGCATCCTGTTTTGCTAATATGGTAGATATAACGACGGTAGCATATATAGGATAATCTCTCACAATACCAACATTGTGTTCTCCCTTAATGGGCACCTCCTGGAAGGATCTCCCATATGACCGACATTCCGTACATATCGGGTGTCACACATATTAAATGGCGTTCTCATGAGGTTGGGTTCGGCAAGCCTAGCATATGCAGATATGGCCTGCTCAACAGCTAATATTAAGGTTGGATTGGCAGGCTTGACGTATGTAGATGCGGGCCTGGAACATAGTAGATTGAAAGATCGAGCACGAGTCACATGGATGATCTGATTGGCATGATGGCCTAACTTAACCAACATACTGATGGCCGTGACGATCGAGGGAGGTATGGTGTTCGACGATTGTGCTATCACTTAGTAACTTTGAGAGATATTGTACTAAGTGGGAGTTTTAGAATTAATTGAAATTGAACTCCAAATATTATGAACTTAATCTTCATGTCTTAGCAAATATCATTCTATATAATGTCATACCCAAAATATTTTTAACTATGGCTCTTTAGCGTTATTAAGAACTTAGGGTAGATGGGTCTTACTTCATTAATGTGTACCAACACCGTTAGAGACATACTCATTAGTAATGACTTGCTAAACGTAATACGAACTGCTAGGAGATACACCTGATAACTCCGTAATTAAGGAAGATGATGATGAATATCTTACACACCGTCTATTATGAATGACAGTCCAATAAACCATACTTCATTCCATGAATCTGAATTGTGAATGCATGTTAACCAACACGTAAGACGTGCTAGGTGAACTTGAAAGCACTAGGACACAAATTAGAGTAATGGAATATGAGTACATGGACGGGGTTTCTTTCAACCATGGTGGAAGGAACATCCCGCTGAGAAAGTCACATGGAAAATGTATAAGATACATGGACACCTTGTGTACAACTTTAATTACTAAATTGACTGGTTACTTTGCGATAGTTGGGGAGTTGCATCCGCTTCCTCCCAGCTACAAAAACCATCTCTAGACTATGTCATGAAGGAAAATTGTTCATTTGTCGTGAAGTAGAACTAATGCAGGAATAGTCATTGACGGAGAAGGTATATTTGATATACAAGTTATAAATGTCTTTCCCCACAAAAACATTGATTACGGTTGATTAAGTATTCGATGATTGAAAATACTGCCTAAGGAGTGGCTTCGAAGGGATGAGGTGACAATGTGTGCAGACGATAATCAAGATAGTTGATGGTCGACAAAACTCTCCCTCTACATCTATCATTTGATTAATATATGAATAAATTTATGATCGTATGAATGTGAACTATATTAGTGTGTCTTGCATCTCGCGAACACAATTATTCATATTAGCGAGTAACAAGTCAGTTGTTGTCCTCTTATGAATTATATCTTTTATGGTCACATTACGGCTATGAATGAGTTATTCTTATATTGATGATAGTATTTTGATCATTTATAAGAAATATTTTAATGCCAAGAAATTATCAAAACTTGATAATGACACTACATTTTAAGTAATGAATGGTTTGATGAAGTCTTGGGATGCTTGATCTCTTGACACATGAAAACCATGCCTCTTTACGTGAGATGACTAAAACCTCGCGTTCTAGTAAAACAGAGTGTGTACTGATTGTTGAAATATCATACATTGTGATGTATCGTATATCAGCATGTAGTGAATTTCATTATTTTCGTGAACCTCGCATGTGGATTTAGATGAATATGTGTATTCGCTAATGAAACATGAGTCTGAAATAATTTGATATGATCAAAGGGGATTTCAGAGTAAAGATGGATATTAAAATAAGAAGAAAGACATGTCTCTACGATTTGATCAAAGTGACAAATGTTTTGATAATGATAATGATTCATATGTTTTGGTTAATGCTTTTACTGAAAAAAGTAGGATTCAAGAATACATATTTTCCCCTTGTGCAAAATGATATTCATGATTTACTTGTCAAGTTAATGGAACAAGACATACCTATGAACTACAAAAGAAGGGACGGTGGAACTAATTACGAGATATGACTATGAGTCATGAAATCCCATATTGAATCACATTTAAGATTATTTGAATCTTATCAAGTAAGGAGGTTACTTGATATTCTCAATGACTTCATGGTTATATAGAATAACTGAGAACATCAAAGAAGACATCAAGATTGATTTGTCACAAAGAACGTTTCTGTCAAATTCAATAGGTTGACTACAACATGTAGCAATGCTTGAGTCAATGGGATATTCACTACGGTTGATTCAAATTGTTATCAATACCGTGACTTCCAGAAATCCCGCGTTTGAAGAAGTGTTGTAATTGGTACAACAAGAAGGTTTTTAAAACATATGGATTCTAGTGTCTCGTGACAGGAATTCTCGGTTTGATTAATGATCAAATGATTTTGGACTTAGACAAAATATCGAGGAAACATGCATTTGCATGAAACTTGGTGGGAGCTGAATAGTTTCTAAACTTAATATGTGGACGACATATTTTGAGTGGGAGCTATGGGAGTATTATCCTAGTCTTATATGTAACCGGCATATTTGAGTAGGAGCCATGTGGTTATTATCCTGAACTTAATATGTGTCTGCCATATCTGAGTGGGAGCTATGTGGATGTTATCCTTACCTTATATGTAACTGACATATTTGAGTAGGAGCCATGTGGTTATTATCGTACACTTAATATGTGTCTGACATATCTGAGTGGGAGCCATGTGGATGTTATCCTTACCTTATATGTAAATGACATATTTGAGTGGGAGCTATATGAGTGTTATCCTGAACTTAATATGTGCATAACATATTTGAGTGGGAGCGTGAAAACATTCTCATATATGGATAAAATATTTTGAATGGTGTAGTTGGTATTAATGATTATTTGAATCTTGCATAAATGAAGATGAATAAGTATTAAGCATGGAAATCTATTAAGATAGATTAATGTGTTTGATAAACATTGAGTCAGAATACTTTCTTGATAAGATTCTAAAGGAGTTCAGAATGGGACAAATCAAGAAGTACTTCTTGCTTCTATATGCAAGAAAAGTATCGAGTTGAGCTCAGTACAATAACAATGTTAGATGAAGGAAATGAGTGTGCTACATCCTCTATGCCTTTCTCATAGGTTCTTTCATATAAAACCAGAGATATGTACTCGGCGTAATGTGACCCAAGTTCTTAGTAATAAGAACATGTTGTGATATGATTTATGATTAAATCATTGAACAAAGAGTTAAGTTTATCCGTCAGTGTCTGGAGAGAACTGGGGATACATATCAAATTTCTAAAGGATAGTGGACTTGACCATAAATGTTATGCTAGTTCAAGTTCTCGCACTAACCTAGAAAATTGAGATATCATACTAATGGATGCCTAAGTTGAACGAAACATGGTTAGACATCAAAGTTGCATACAATGCACTAAGGATTAAATCTACATTGATGTGGCTGCTATAGAAGTGGCAGGAGTTATAATTTGGCTTGAGAGGTTCGACTTCTGACTAAGTGAGTTTTTTTGTGTGCATGACTAAGTGAAGGTCTGCGTGATCCAACGGACGTCATCGCTGAAACACAACGAACGCAGTCTCACTCTACCTCCTAATATATACCTCATCATTATAATGGATAATGAACGAATGTCAAGCTAGGTGACGTTAATGATTTGCAAAAGACATAAATATCTGAATGGTACCCAGACCGTGGATACAACCTTTGCCACAAGAAAGCATGATCTATAACTATATACAAGATATGGAGTTATGATCCACAGAAAAATGCAGCTAGTTTATTTATACTCTAGTGCAAGTGGGAGACTGTTGAGAATTTTCCCTAGAGGCAAATAAAATATGTTTTATTGGCATATTCCATAAGTTCATAATACGTTTTATACTATGCTATAAATGTATTAAGAGGAAACCTTAATACACATGTGGTATACAAACAACCAGGTCCCTAGTTAACTCTATTATACCATTGGGCAATTGATGATCAAGGTTTCCTGAGCAAGAGCAATTAAGGTGTTGAAAATGGAGCAGTATCATCGGGAGAATGATATGATGGACATACACCCACCAGAAGTGTTGCAATGTGATCAAGTCACATAGTTCAACATTGCGATAACTACAATCTAGTGCCCAGATCCTTTGACTGTAATGATCATACGTAATTGCTATCTATGAGGATGCTTTGATTTGTAACCCACCGCCTGACTGAAATATGCTTGCCATAAAGGTGCACATTGGGTAATAAAAAATAGATATGTTGATGAGTATGCAAATAGATCAAAGAGGGATTTGTCCATCCGAGTGATGGAGAGTTACTCTTGGCCCACTCGGTGATATTACATCATAAAGATTGTGGAATCATGTGACTACATCACGGGGTTGTAATATCACGGGAACAAGTAAACTTGTTTGTCGTTAACGAGGATGAACTAGGTATATTGGATACCCACGATCAAACCTTGGACAAGCAAAGTACCGCAGGACAAAGGGATAATGCTCAACGTTAAAAGGATCCAACGGTGATGAAGTTTCATTCAATGGAAGCGCAGGGGCTATCAAGGATTGTAACCAGGTCCAATTGATTAGTCATTGATCAATGAGATTGTCTCAATCATGTCTGCTGTTTCCCGGACCATAGGGTGTTACACTTAAGGTTATTCGATGCATTAAGGATTGATTCAGGATCACCGGAGAAATAAGAGAGAACACCGGGATTTTTTCCGGTGGAGGCCAGAAATTGTTCTGGGAATTTTGAAAGGTTCAAAATATTATTTAATAATGTTTAAATAAGTTTTATTATTTTATTATCTGAATTATATATTAAAATGTAATTAAATATAATTAAAATATCAGAAACGGGCATATGGGCCTAAAGAGGCCCATTAGGGGAGGAGGGAGCCTCCCCCCTTGGCCCATGGCGCCAAGGGAGGGGCCCATGCTCCCCCTAGGCGTATTTTCCCCCTTCCCTTTGGTTTAGTACCACATGGGAAGTTCAGGGAGGTGTGCCCCCCTGCTTGGCCTATATAAGGAGGGGTAGGGTGCCCTTTTTCCTTCATCCAATTTTGAGACAAGTTCTCATCTCTCTCTCCCTCCTATGAGCGGACTCCCCTTGTTTGGAGTCTACACTGGGTTGGGTATTTCTCCACCATAAGCACATCTTCGTGCTGCTAGAATCGGGATCCGAATCTATCTTATTTCCTCTGCTCTTCTGTTTCGCATCCCGGAGGGACGTCGGGTATATTGTATGTGTATAATCCCGTCATCGGTCTCAAGGACCGGGTGGCTACTAGAGTCATCATGGAGTTGCACGGCATCGCAGATTGCTGGTACGACTACACCAACCACGTTCATGCGGGAACGTTTCTCGCTTAACGTACTACATACTGGTATGTGACCTATTCCATCTGTTACTTACATCGCCACAACATAGGTCTTGGGATTGGGTATCGTAGTTGATGAAAAATTTATGTTTTCTGCCCCGAACCCCAACACATACTTCACGTTATCTCCCTTGGGGATATTAGTACGATGCCTGCTCCGTCTCCTTTATGTATCTTTGATCTGTCGAAGAACTTTTTCTAAGAGTTGGAGAGGTCTGGCGGATCGGGCGTCTGGACCTCCATCCACTTCACTACTAAGTCTGGGAGGACTTGAGCCTTGATCGCAGTCGGGTGCTTGAAATATAGATCGCGTGGGCTTAGCTCGATGTTCCACTTGGCGAGTGGCGCACTACTGACCACCGTTATCGGGTGCTCGTCTAAGTAGTGTGATACTTTCTGAGAGGTCATGAAGATGGCGTAGACGAGTTTCTGGTAGTGTGGATATCATCGCTGAGCACTTGTGAGGACTTCGCTCGTGTAGTAGATCGGACTTTGGATGCCGTGGGCCTTTCCCTTTTCCGATCTTTTGACCACTAGTACCATGCTAACAACACGGCTGCGTGCCTCAATATATAGGTATAGGTTCTTGCGCTCTTTTGGGGCGGCGAGTATTGGGGGAGTCGACAAGGTTTGCTTAAGATCTGCAAACTCTTTTCGGGCTTCATCTATCCACTTGAACTTGCCTCCCTTTTTTAGGAGCTAATAGAAGGGGAGTGTCGATTCTCCTAGCTCGTTGATGAAGCGACTGAGGGTTTCTAGATGTCATGTGAGTTGCTAGACTCCTTTGATGTTGATGGGCTCCTGCATTGTGGCGAGTGCTTGAACCTTTTATAGGTTGGCTTCAATTCCTCTGGCTGACACCATATATGATAGTAGCTAGCCTGCTGGTACATCGAAAAGGCATTTCTTGGGTTGAGTTTGATGCGGTAGTGATTGAGTGCTGCAAAGGTCTACCGTAGGTCCTCTAGCAGAGTGTTTTCTTGGTATGTTTTCACCACTATGTCGTCTACGCAGACTTGGACGTTGCGCCCTATTGGTCCCTCAGGCATGCTTGCATCATCCGCTGGTATGTGTTGCCTGAGTTTCTTAGTCGGAAAGGCATTGTCATGTACCAAAAGACGGCGAAGATATTGAAGAATTATGTGTGCTCTTCGTCCTCTTCCTTCATTCTTATCTGATTGCATCCCGAGTATGTGTCTAGGAAGGATAGGAGGTCACATCCAGTCCTAGAGTCAATGATTTGATATATTCAGGGGAGGGGGAAGTGATCCTTTGGGCAATGCTTGTTGACCGGTCCATAGGTGACGAGGATTAGCCTCAACAAATCCCACGGTTAGGAACCCTAGGTTTGATCGTAGAAGGAGTGCCAGGTTGACGATCTCATCGGCTAACAGGATACAGGGATTACCCAGGTTCAGGGCCCTCGATCGGTAAACCCCTACTTCCTGCTCGATGTATTATATAGTAGAGGAGATTACAGTAGAGGCTCCATCGAGATTATTTTCGCCAAAGGTATTGTGACGAGTAGTCGATTTCCCTAGACATCCCCTCTTCTAGCGTTCTATACCTCTATTAATTACAAACTCCCTATAAATTCCCATGTTAATTAGAATTTACAAGACGTTCATCTGAATAATTAAGGTATAGATCCACCCACCTATCCCACTGTAACAGCCCAGTTTTTGCAAAAATTAAGAATTTCGTTTTCGGTGTGAATTATTTAATTGTCTGATTTGTTTGCGGTGTTTGCATCCCCGATTTATCGATCGACAAATATTTTCCCCCCTCTTATCTCGTACCGGACGGAGACCGACCCTTGCCACCTCGACACTCGACCTTTGCGACACCGGGTTTCACCCGATCACCATCGCGAAAACCGCACCAGACCAGCCGCAGCCAACGGAACGAAAAACCCCGTTTAATAAATAAACGGGATATTTTTATAGCACGCCGGAAAGTGTTCTCAGAACGGTTCCAGCGCGAGGTGAACGCCGCCGGCTCGACGCGTTGATCGCGCAGTTCGAAGTTTTACCCGAATCGGAGGTACTGCGGATGCCCGGCGGTCAGAAACGTGAGCACCGCGCGCGTGAGAGAAAAACCGGAGACGTTTTTGCAAACTGCCAGCCACCTGGGCTACAAATAGACCACCCCACCACTTAGGGTTTCCCTAGCCAGCCTCAGATCCAGATTTGCCCCCAAAATAGCCATTTTCGCAACCCTAGCTCCCAGATCCGTTTTCGGCCGTCGGATTTCGCGATCGGACGGCTCTGGGGATGCCACATTAGCGCTCCAGCCTCCACCAACCACTCCTCTCCTCTCTCCTCCCGCAGCCTCCCATGGCTAGCCGCGCGCCCGCGGGCAGCACGCCACCGCCGGCGAGGAAGGCCGCCCCGGCCACCCCTTCCTTCCGCCTCCTCTGCAGGTCGCCTCTTCTCCCTCTCCTCCCATCTCTCCTCTTCCCTCACCCCTCCCTCTCTTCTCTCCAGGACACCAGCCGCCGTGCCATGGCGCCCATGGAGCTCGCCGCCCGACGCCGAGTTCGCACGCCCCCTGGAGGTTTCCTCCTCCGCCGCCGCCGGCCTCGCCTACCCAGCCTCCCCTGCGCCTGCTCCTCGCCCGTCGCCTCGCCGCTCGTCGGCAGCCTGGCCGACGGGCACGGGCACGGGAGGAGCCGCCCCAACCGTCCAGCCAGTGGACCCCACGCGCCAGGTGGGCCACGCCTCGGCCCAACGCGCCCCCGAGCCCAGGCGGCCCAGCAGCCCCGGCGGCCCAGCCAGGCCGCAGCCCCCCTCCAGGCCAGATGGGCCACAGCCCATGGAGTGAGCGCCCCCCCTTTTATTTATTTATTTATTTATTTAGTTCTATTGTTTTTTTCTGTTGGGCCCAAATAGCACTAGTTTCGGCCCGTTTAGTTTTTTCTGTTAGGTTTTGTTTATTTATTTAATTTAGGCAGATTGTATTAGTTTTGTTGCGGTAGCTATAACTTTTTACCGGTAGCTCCGATGGAGACGCTTTCTACATGAAAGTTGCTCCGTTTTGCGCGTAGATTATTAAAATGTTGCTTGTTGCCATGTTTGAGCTTGTTTACTTGTTGTTTATCTGCTAATTACACTGTCTGCAACTGTATACTGTAACTGCCATAACTTTTTAACTGTTGCTCCGATTAAAATGTTTCTTATATGTAACTTGACTAGAATTGCATGTATATTGTGTTTTTGCTGTTCTTTCTTGCTAATAAAAATAATAAAATATTGTTTAGGGCGAAACAATACCAAATTCCATTTTTCTCGTGGGGTCCGCAATAGTTTGCCATGTCTAGGATTTCACCCCACTTAAATTGAGTATCTTAGGTAGTTTAATTATGCTTCACCTCCTGCCATGTTTGTGTGATATGCCATGCTTGAGTGAGATGCCATATTAACAACCTTTGTTGATCACCTATAGCTAAACAACTTGAACCACCGTAAATGTGCGGTATCGTCGTGTGTGACGAGTACTCCACTTAACCTGTTAGTAACCGCTCTCGACGGTAGGTGCGATGTCTCGTGTTGCCTTCTTGTTGATGCTTGCTCGTGTTTGCTTCGTAGTAATAGATGCTTGCTCGTTGATTGCTTTCCAGTGTTTATCGTCTTGTGTGCTCCCGCGGGTACCTCTCGGAGACGATGCGAGCTTGCGATCAACTACACCTTCGGAACCCGACTTATCAACAGGCAAGGACTATAGATTAATTATGATCCATTCTATTTCAACCAGCGGTTTGCATGCTAGTCTAGGATAGGTTCGATGTTTGATCCTACCAGATGTTTACAGCTTTTTTCAAACCGATACAGCCATGTCCCTTCCCAGCAAACCTTGTACTGCTATGTCACTATTGCTCGTTGCTCAGCCCCTGCTTAGTATGCATGCTCAGGATGCTACGATGTTACCCTGTTACTCCTTGGTTTGGGATATCACATTATTATTATTGTTGTTGTTGACGATATGGTTATTATAATGTTGACTATATTCGACGAAGGATGGAAGGTCTAGGCTATCCCGCCCCGACGCTTCGTTCCATTCGAGTCACCTAGGATCCGAGTTCCGGGTGTTGGTTTTAAGAGTGAGCGTGCCTAACCGCGTGTGGGATTTTATGGGGTCCCCTTTTCTTACCTACCTAGCTTCAAACATTTCTAGTGGTGGCCCAAGCTGATTTACCATTTGAAACCGTGTGTGTGCTGGTCGGCATCTAGTTGTTTTCAAACAACCCGGACCAGTGAGGAATTAGTTCCCTTGCTGACCCATCATGACCGGCTGAGGACCCGGTGTCCCATGTGTGATTAACCGGCAATCCAAACCTGGAGTCATACGGTAGAGACCAGATCGAGAGCGGGGCCGGCTCCTGAGATGGATGTCGACTCACCGGGGGCCACCCGGATTTGTTCGTTGTTAGCTAGAGGGACCTGTCATTTCGGATCTCTTGGAACCAAATCATAAAATGGTTTCCTGTGATGGGTAGCAACTGAGAGAGATGGACGTGCGTGCGGAGCCTCGTAATGGGCAGTTGGTACACCCCTGCAGGGTTAAATCTTTTCGAGAAGCCGTGTCCACGGTTATGGACGACTTGAGACCTACTCCTTGTTCATAGACAACAACAACTGAGATATCTTAATATAACTTGATCAACGTGTGTGTGTGCCTTGACTGCTTCTTCTTCGTCGGGATGCGAAGAGGAGGACAAGGATAGGATAGGTGTTATGATTGCGTAGTAGTTGACAGCAAGACTTGTTGGAGGAGATTCCTCATCGAATGCTTGGCTTCTTATCTTACTCTCTAGATTGTTAGCCACTTCATAAATGCTAGTGCGGAAGCAACCTCACCACTTACCCCTTCCTTACCGTAAACTACTAGTTGTCCTAGAATGACGAGTGGTGAATTCCTTGCTGGGTCAGATGACCACTACAGTTGGATGCTGAGTACCTCTGTACTCATGATACTACCCCCCAAACTCTTTTCAGGGTTCTTGGTCGACAACAAGTATGGTGATCGAAGTTTCACGTGGAGACTCGACGACGACTAGTTAGGCGGATCCCGGCGGAGGGCCTGGACCTGTGTGGTTATGGGGATCGATGTTTTTCTCTTTGCCACTAGGCATTTAATTGTTGTCTGTACTCAGACATATATCTTCGCTGTTGTATTGTATTAAGGCAGTTGTATGCCGATTGTATGAGATGTTGTATCCTTGTATCTGTAATGTTGTGATATCATGTTGGAAATCCGGGGCATATGGCTATGTCATATGTCGCGGTGGGACCGATATGTGCGTCGTCCCCGGATCTGGATGGAAACATCTAGATCTGGAACAGTACCGCGTATCGGGCCTTACAACTTGGTATCAGAGCCTTACCGACCGTGGGATCCCTTTTCTGGCCGAAGTCGAGTCTAGACAAAACTATTTTGTAGTTACTAAGTTAGTTATCGGAGAGTAGGAATCTTTTTACTCCTTATCTTTGCTCTGGTCAGGACAAGTGTCGTAAGTGTTTTATTCTCGTCTTATCCTCTTCAAAACTTTAGGATCTCGAGTGTGTGAAGTTTCGGAATAGCTACAATGCCTTGTTTGCAGCGTATTGTCTCGATTCCGAGCTCAGGTGGGAGTTCCTGTAGTACCTTTAGGTTCTCCGGTTTCGGATATCATCTGGGTCGTCCTTTGCCCTCCCTCCTTTTGCCCAGTGTTTTCATGACATGCGTCGAAATCCACCGTTCATTGTCGTTCTTCCTCTTGACACGGACGACTTCGTATTTTCCGACGATGTCGTCTCTCTCCGGAAATTTATCTCAACACGAGTTCGACGTCGACATGGAGCAGAGTCCCTTGTTGGTGGTGTTGAAGATCGTCGACTCTCTTCTTTCCCCCTTCCCCTCTCCCCCGGATCGTTCTAGATCTCGGGATGAGATCCCTTGTTGGTGGTGTTGTATTGTAACAGCCCAGTTTTTGCAAAAATTAAAAATTTCGTTTTCGGTGTGAATTGTTTAATTGTCTGATTTGTTTGCGGTGTTTGCATCCCCGATTTATCGATCGACGATTATTTCCCCCCCTCTTATCTCGTACCGGACGGAGACCGACCCTTGCCACCTCGACACTCGACCTTTGCGACACCGGGTTTCACCCGATCACCGTCGCGAAAACCGCACAAGACCAGCCGCAGCCAACGGAACGAAAAACCCCGTTTAATAAGTAAACGGGATATTTTTATAGCGCGCCGGAAAGTGTTCTCAGAACGGTTCCAGCGCGAGGTGAACGCCGCCGGCTCGACGCGTTGATCGCGCAGTTCGAAGTTTTACCCGAATCGGAGGTACTGCTGACCCCCGGCGGTCAGAAACATGAGCACCGCGCGCGTGAGAGAAAAACCGGAGACGTTTTTGCAAACTGCCAGCCACCTGGGCTACAAATAGACCACCCCACCACTTAGGGTTTCCCTAGCCAGCCTCAGATCCAGATTTGCCCCTAAAATAGCCATTTTCGCAACCCTAGCTCCCAGATCCGTTTTCGGCCGTCGGATTTCGCGATCGGACGGCTCTGGGGATGCCACGTCAGCGCCCCAGCCTCCACCAACCACTCCTCTCCTCTCTCCTCCCGCAGCCTCCCATGGCTAGCCGCGCGCCCGCGGTCAGCACGCCGCCGCCGGCGAGGCAGCCCGCCCCGGCCACCCCTTCCTTCCGCCTCCCCTGCAGGTCGCCTCTTCTCCCTCTCCTCCCATCTCTCCTCTTCCCTCACCCCTCCCTCTCTTCTCTCCAGGACACCAGCCGCCGCGCCATGGCGCCCACGGAGCTCGCCGCCCGACGCCGAGTTCGCACGCCCCCTGGAGGTTTCCTCCTCCGCCGCCCCTCTGCACCCGGAACCGCCGCCGCCGGCCTCGCCTACCCAGCCTCCCCTGCGCCTGCTCCTCGCCCTCGCCTCGCCGCTCGTCGGCAGCCTCGCCGCCGGGCACGGGCACGGGAGGAGCTGCCCCAACCGTCCAGCCAGTGGACCCCGCGCGCCAGGTGGGCCACGCCTCAGCCCAGCGCGCCCCCGAGCCCAGGCGGCCCAGCCAGGCCGCAGCCCCCCTCCAGGCCAGATGGGCCACAACCGATGGAGTGAGCGCCCCCCCTTTATTTATTTATTTATTTAGTTCTGTTGTTTTTTTCTGTTGGGCCCAAATAGCACTAGTTTCGGCCCGTTTAGTTTTTTCTGTTAGGTTTTATTTATTTATTTATTTAACTAGAAGAATACCCCGCGCGTTGCAGCGGAAATTTTTATAAGAAATCTACCATGTAAATTGGAAGGAATAAAATTCATGTAAATGAAAGTGGATGACATGGAATAATTATTGAATACAATAGTGGGTGATGTGGATAGCTTGCATGTTGAGATAGATATCACAAATGCATGTTAGTTGAGTTTGTTAGTGGATGACGTGGTTAAATGATTGGATACAATAGTAGATGATGTGGATAGCTTGCATGTTGAGATAGATATCCCCAAATGCATGTTAGTAGAGTATTGTTAGTAGATGACATGGACAAATGATTGGATACAATGGTGGGTGATGTGGATAGCTTGCATGTTGAGATAGACACCTTAAATGCATCTTAGTGGGGTTTTGTCTTATAAGAGATATAGATTTAGGCAGATTGTATTAGTTTTGTTGCGGTAGCTATAACTTTTCACCGGTAGCTCCGATGGAGACGCTTTCTACATGAAAGTTGCTCCGTTTTGCGCGTAGATTATTAAAATGTTGCTTGTTTCCATGTTTGAGCTTGTTTACTTGTTGTTTGTCTGCTAATTACACTGTCTGCAACTGTAAACTGTAACTTCCATAACTTTTTAACTATTGCTCCGATTAAAATGTTTCTTATATGTAACTTGACTAGAATTGCATGTAGATTGTGTTTTTGCTGTTCTTCTTGCTAATAAAAATAATAAAATATTTTTTAGGGCGAAACAGTACCAAATTCCATTTTTATCGTGGGGTCCGCAATAGTTTGCCATATCTAGGATTTCACCCCACTTAAATTGACTAGCTTAGGTAGTTTAATTATGCTTCACCTCCTGCCATGTTTGTGTGATATTCCATGCTTGAGTGAGATTCCATGTTAACAACCTTTTTTGATCACCTGTAGCTAAACAACTTGAACCACCGTAAATGTGCGGTATCGTCGTGTGTGACGAGTACTCCACTTAACCTGTTAGTAACCGCTCTAGACGGTAGGTGCGATGTCTCGTGTTGCCTTCTTGTTGATGCTTGCTCATGTTTGCTTCTTAGTAATAGATGCTTAATCGTTGATTGATTTCCAGTGTTTATCGTCTTGTGTGCTCCCGCGGGTACCTCTCGGAGATGATGCGAGCTTGCGATCAACTACACCTTCGGAACCCGACTTATCAACAGGCAAGGACTATACATTACTTATGATCCATTCTATTTCAACCAGCGGTTTGCATGCTAGTCTAGGATAGGTTCGATGTTTGATCCTACCACATGTTTACAGCCTTTTTCAAACCGATACAGCCATGTCCCTTCCCAGCAAACCTTGTACTGCTATGTTACTATTGCTTGTTGCTCAGCCACTGCTTAGTATGCATGCTTAGGATGCTACGATTTGGGATATCACATTATTATTATTGTTGTTGATGATATGGTTATTATAATGTTGACTATATTCGACGAAGGATGGAAGGTCTAGGCTATCCCGCCCTTACGCTTTGTTCCATTCGAATCACCTAGGATCCGAGTTCTAGGTATTGGTTTTAAGACTGAGCGTGCCTAACCGCGTGTGGGATTTTATGGGGTCCCCTTTTCTTACCTACCTAGCTTCAAACATTTCTAGTGGTGGCCCAAGCTGATTTACCATTTGAAACCGTGTGTGTGCTGGTCGGCCGCCAGTTGTTTTCAAACAACCCGGACCAGTGAGGACTTAGTTCCCTTGCTGGCCCATCATGACCGGCTGAGGACCCGGTGTCCCATGTGTGATTAACCGGCAATCCAAACCTAGAGTCATACGGTAGAGACCAGATCGAGAGCGCGGCCGACTCCTGAGATGGATGTCGACTCACCGGGGGCCACCCGGATTTGTTCGTTGTTAGCTAGAGGGACTTGTCGTTTCGGATCTCTTGGAACCAAATCATAAAATGGTTGCCTGTGATGGGTAGCAACTGAGAGAGATGGACATGCGTGCGGTTGGTACACCCCTGCAGGGTTAAATCTTTTCGAGAAGCCGTGTCCACGGTTATGGACGACTTGAGACCTACTCCTTGTTCATAGACAACAACAACTGAGATATCTTAATATAACTTGATCAACGTGTGTGTGTGCCTTGACTGCTTCTTCTTCGTCGGGATGCGAAGAGGAGGACAAGGATAGGATAGGTGTTATGATTGCGTAGTAGTTGACAGCAAGACTTGTTGGAGGCGATTCCTCATCGAATTCTTGGCTTCTTATCTTACTCTCTAGATCGTTAGCCACTTCATAAATGCTAGTGCGGCAGCAACCTCACCACTTACCCCTTCCTTACCGTAAACTACTAGTTGTCCTAGAATGATGAGTGGTGAAGTCCTTGCTGGGTCAGATGACCACTACAGTTGGATGCTGAGTACCTCTGTACTCATGATACTACCCCCAAACTCTTTTCAGGGTTCTTGGTCCACAACAGGTATGGTGATCGACGTTTCACGTGGAGACTCGACGACGACTAGTTAGGCGGATCCCGGCGGAGGGCCTGGACCCGTGTGGTTATGGGGATCGATGTTTTTCTCTTTGCCACTAGGCATTTGCTTGTAGTCTGTACTCAGACATATATCTTCCGCTGTTGTATTGTATTAAGGCAGTTGTATGCCGATTGTATGAGATGTTGTATGCTTGTATCTGTAATGTTGTGATATCATGTTGGAAATCCGGGGCATATGGCTATGTCATATGTCGCGGTGGGACCGATATGTGCTTCGTCCCCGGATCTGGATGGAAACATCTAGATCTGGAACAGTACCGCATATCGGGCCTTACACCCACCCATGTGAATCATCCTCCCTTGGTCTCTACTCTTTGCTCTCGGGAAAAAAAACTGAGCATCATCACATCCTAGATAGACTCAGAGGGGTCATTTTTCGGTCTCTCACTTTTTCCCTCGAGAACAAAATCTGAGCATCATCTCCTCCTAGATTTTGCGATAGAATTTGAAACTGGAAACCCCTCTTTGATTTAATCAGGCCATCTCCGATTTAATTAGGCAGTGCATGGTAGAGGAGTCAGTTCTGCCTCTCCATGCCATGTCTGACACGTCATTTGTGCGGCCAAATTCCGTAGCGTTGATTGGAACCATGTACTCTGCTCTGAAACTGTTCCACTGATTCTCAGGTAAGCAACGAGTGTTGGCGCTGAATTTCGCAGCATCCTTCTTCTTCCTCTAGATTTCTTATCATAACACACTCTTTTTGGAAGAACACTCACACACACACACGCTTGCACCAAGGAATAAGAACACAATGGATTTTCCAAAGAGATTGCCTTGGTTTCTCCTCAGCCCTCTCGGCCTAGCTTTTCTCTTTGATCTGATCATCTTAAATAACTAGTACAAGAGACCCACGCACGCACTGTCTAACCGCCACGTTCGGCTGCAAACCCATGCACTATGTCACTAACTAATTCCTACATGCACGCACATCCACACCGGCCATTACATGTGACCTAATCTTTTCCTAGTATCTCTCTAGGACTTGCTCCATCGGCTAACAACTTGCATGAAATGGCTCACTACCTATGCAACTATCTACACGATCAAGGCCTCCCGGGTCACCCGGCTTCAACTCTAATCATACGCTAGTACTATAGTTCGTGACGCACAAGCCTCCGTCGCGTCTTTCCGCATCTCACGGTGTTGTCGTATCAAACGACACCATCGGCATCTCACCATGCTCGACGCATCACACGGCAGCCAGATGATGACCCTCAACTGTAGGGGATCGTTGGTAGCGTTTTCTATAGATAAGAGTGTCTAACCCAACGAGGAGCAGAAGGTATTGGTAAGTGACTTTGGTAAAGAAATAGCTGCAGGAACTGAAAGATAGCTTTTTATGGGTTTTCAGTATAAGCACCAAAAAAGATAAAAGCGAGCAAAGTGAAAGACACTGAGGAGTAACAAGTGGCCCAATCCTTCTGAGCAAAGGACAGGCCTAGCAACTGAACATATAAAGGCTAAAGCGTTCTTGAGGACACACGGGAGAAATAGTCACGTGCTTTCGCCATATTCCGCATCGGTACTATGTGCTGTGTTGGTAAGTGTTGAGTGGGTGGATCTTTTCTAGTACACACTCTAGAATAAGATAAGTGCACTCTTATGATTAAACATCTTGCAAACATCTGTAAATACAAGATGGTAATTAAGGAAAAAGCCTAACCATAGCAATACGATCGGTGATCCATTGTTCCCTTGTGCAAAAGCGTGAGAACTGGGGTTTAGGTTTCTGTCACTCCGGCAACCCACTGTAAGCATTATTTATACACACTGCATTCCCCTAGGTACTTAATAAGGCGAAGTGTTGAGTGTTCGACTCACACAACGACACTAGGAAAATAACAACACAACTTAAATATCAAACAACACATATTACTTCAACATCATCTGACTACTAGCAACTAGACTTCTCCCATGTACTCAAGAACTAAAGTAACTACTCACAAGACATAAAAGAGATCATGATCAATGGGAATAAATAGATGATAACCAATCTGGACACAATAGTATTTCTTCAACAAAACTCAATAGCATTCATCACACGGTAGAAATCAACACCGGTAGAGTGGAGAGGATAGATAGTACGGATTACGACACAAGTTTTACTTGGAGGTGAGATTGGATGAAGATGGAGATGTTGCTGATGTTGGGGATGATGTTGATGATGATCTCGATAATGCCTGTGACGATGGTGATGATGATGGCAGTGATCTCCCCTTCCGGGAGGTGTTCTCCCCAGCGGAAGCTGCCCGCCGGAGATGTCTTTTCTCCTCTGTAGGTTTCCGCCACGGAGCGGCGGCTAAACTCGCGAAGCTCCTCCTCTTTTATGGTTTTCAGACGACGAGTGATATATAATTAACCTGTGTTTAAATTAAAGTAGTTAACCCCCTGGGTCTATTACATGTGGGTCCTTGCTGCTAATTAAATTTGTTTAATTAAAATAACTCTAGTTAATCACTGTGCCTATGACAGGCCTGGCCCACTGGTCAGGTTTGACTGGTCAAAATTCCTGTTTTTGATAATGTCTAATTAAGTATTAAAATAATTCAAGAAATTGATTTAAAATGAATTAAACTTAGAAAATAATATCTTTTAAACCGTAATCCGATGAAATTAATTTATACATCAAACTTGATTAGAAAGATCAAAGATATAACGAATAGGGATACGCTATCCGTATATCTACCACACCCCCCTAACACAACGAACATCGACATCCCCCCCTTCGGGCCGTCCGTCGATAATTCCCTGTACCGATAATTCCCTATCCACATGTCTGTAAAATGTCTCTAACACTACAGACATGGAACCTTCCCCCCTCCGGATCATCTGTCCGGTAATCAACCGGTACTGATGAGTCATCCCTGGATAAATTCCCGCTCCGCCTAAAAATACTTAACACTGCGTTCGATCACCGCCAAGAATGTGTTTGCCATGTCTTGAATTTTTATTGCTATAATTGTCGTGTATTTATTGAATTTGTATTGCTATAATTGTCTCCTGGCAAGCAGAGCCATTTTCCTCCCCGAGATATCACCTATCTTTTCCGTACATTTCTTGCACTAGGCATGGTTACTGCTGCTACTACGTTACAATCCTATTAATTTTCATAGCCTATTTTTGTCACCCCTTGATGTACCCTCCTTTGTCCTATGCTTCCTTATAAATATATATAATATTTAGCAGTAAGCCCTGCGCATTGTTAGCTATGTTTAGAATAGCGGGCCGTGATCACTCTGGTCAGTGAACGCGGAGTACAAAATATTATAATTGCAACAGGTACGGATCAATGCAGATGCCCTAGGGAACCTACAACGGCGAGACTCTGCTGTGTCGCTTCGAGTGTGACTTACGAGTGGAATGAACTCGTATTCCACTCTCGTCGGCTCAGTAGCGTAGCATCACCGGGATGATACGTGGTTTACCTCTTTTGTTCATTCCGCTGATGTCTCTGTCGAACCTCTTCAAGTGTACCATCGAGGGTGATTCCTCCTGGTTTCACTTGATGGTAGGCACTTGAATCAACTGGTGTCCTTACAGGTAAGGAGTCGGGTGACCCAACGGTGCCCGCGCAGGGTATCTTAGCAGAACGACAGGTCAGGTGTATTCCGCCGGTGTGCGGCGGGACTGGTACTGTTCGTGGCCGAGAGGTATCCTGTTGTATGAAAGTCGAGCTCTTCCAAGAGCACACGCGAGATAAGGTAAGGAGACGGTTCACCTTGTTGGTAACAGCAAGAGTTGGTGGGACGTCAGGGAAGGCACCGATGTTACTGGTGGACCTGACTGCTGTCGTTGTCCGTGACTCACCCAGAAAGGGGCAACGATAACGGTTGTCCCGACAAATAATAATAAAATGACTAACGGTTCAGGTGGATGACTTGAGAGGCCGCAAAGGCTTGTACGCACTACCTTCACGTGGGATTACGGTGTGGGCCCTCCGCGTTGTAGTCTCATTCGAACCCTCTGAAAGACGTCCAGTTCATCATTGTGGTAGGGACGGATCGCGCTGCGGCGCTAGAATTCACCCTCCTCACAACGACCCGGAGAGCGAGGGGTGATAGGCCCATGACCCCCTTGCCCTTAGGGCTGTAGACCAGCAGGGACCTCTCTGATGAGCCGTAGGATGGGCCTCGGCGTGTCGGATAGCCTCGGTGGGGCATTCCCTAACAAGGTGTACACCACCCTGGAGATCCGAGCGTGCATGCTGAACAATAGTGCACCCCTGCAGGGAGTTTGATCTATTCGAATAGTCGTGTCCACGGTAACAGGACGCTTTATGCTAAAGCCAGAGCCAACTACTACAAACTACTACTACTATATTGTTGGTTCCGGTTTCTCTTCCTGGCACAGAAGTCGAGGAGGGGATCTCGGAGGCATTCATAATTATTAATAATTACAACTTCCTATTATACAATGCTGCTGCAACTTCTGCTGCATTGTTATTATATTCATGTTATTGAACTGTTGGCTATTCTCTTCTTGTGCTTCAAGACTCGTCGGAATATGCTAGTGTTCGGTAGGCCTAGCTTCTTATCCTTATTCTGATTTCAACCTTGTAGTCCACTATATACTGCCTCCCCTTTCCATTTGATATAAATGCATAAATGCCTAGTAGACGACGTAAGACTCGCGGGTATGCTAGATACTCACCCTTGCTTTATTCCCCCTTTTTGTTTTGTCTGATCAGCCACTGCATGCAGTCGATGTTGGATCCCAGGAGCCGGAGATCCCCGATGCCGACCACCGCAACGTGAAGATCCCCGATGCCTTCTACGACGTCGAGTTCCCCGTTGACCAGGAGTAGTTTGGAGGTTCCCAGGCAGGAGGCCTCTCCTTTTCGATCGTTGTTGTTTTTGTGCTAGCCTTCTTAAGGGAGATCATGTGTACCTTGTGTCTGTACTCAGATACTATTTCTTCTGCTAACTTTGCGCTCTCGAGCTGTTGTATTCGAGCCCTCGTGGCCCCTGGCTTGTATTATTTTATTTGTAGAGTTGTGTTATGATATCTTACCATGAGTCCCTGATCTTGATCGTGTACCTTGCGTGTATGATTACTGTACACGGTTTGATTTTGGGGGCGTCACAATAAGGCATCCTTTCGATCGCTTCAATCTTCGCCTTGTCCACTTCAATTCCCCTCTCGGAAATCTTGTGAGCAAAAACGATCCCTTCATTAACCATGAAGTGGCACTTCTCCCAGTTTAAGAAAAGTTTGTGTCGTTGCATCTCTGCAAAACATTATTAAGATTGTGGAGACAGTGGTCAAAGGAAGTTCCATAGACAGAGAAATCGTCCATGAAGACTTCCACAATCTCCTCACAGAAACCATGAAAAATAGCAGACATGCATCTCTAAAATCTAGCGGGTGCATTGCATAAACCAAAAGTCATACGCCAATAAGCATAAGTACCGTAGGGACACGTGAAAGTGGTCTTCTCTTGATCGACAGTGTTAACATGAATTTGAGAGAAGCCTGGGTACCCATCAAGATAGCAAAAGTGGGTGTTTTTAGACAACCTCTCAAGCATCTGATCGATAAAGGGCAGTGGGTAATGGTCCTTCCTGGTCGCCTTGTTCAACTTCCTGTAATCAATACACATTCTATATCCAATAACAAATCTTTGAGGTATTAGTTCATTTGTATCATTAGGAACAACAGTCATACCTCCTTTCTTAGGAACAAAATGAACTGGACTTACCCACCTACTATCAGCTATAGGATAGATGATACCTGCGGCTAGAAGCTTGAGAATCTGGGTCCTAACCACGTCCTTCATCCTTGGGTTCAGCAGTCGTAGATGATCAACAACTGGCTTAGCATCTGGCTCAAGATTGATAGTGTGTTGGCAAATTGATGGACTAATCCCCTTAAGGTCATCAAGGGTATAGCCCAAGGCACCACGGTGTCTGCGAACTGTCTCCAATAACCACTCTTCTTCAAATCTTGAAATGTTAGCATTGATAATAACATGATATATTTTCTTTTCATCTAAATAAGCGTACTTGAGCGTAGCGTGAAGTGGTTTGAGGTCAAACACCGGGTCTTCATTTGGTTGTGCTAGGATTCCTAAAGGTTCAACCGGAAGGTTGTGCTTCACGATAGCAGTTTGTCTTGTAAATATTTCGTCTAACTCATTTCTCTCCTGCATATGCATATCATTCTCGTGGTCTTCGATATATTGCTACAAAGGATCGTTAGGAGGGATAGCAATAAAAGCAATATTTTCAATAATTTTGTCATCACTAGGTAAATTAGTACCACGAGGCTGCTTGGAGAACATAGAAAAATTAAATTCATATGGCTCACCATTGAATTCAACAAAAACTTTACCTTTTTTGCATTCTATTATAGCACCACAAGTGCCGAGGAAAGTTCTAGTAAAGATAATAGGGAAAAAACTATCTTTCACTGAACCAAGTACGAGAAAGTTGGTAGGATACTTTACCTTTCAACATAGGACTTCAACATCTCTCACAATTCCAATGGGAGAGATAGTTTCTTTGTTTGCTAGCTAAATAGTGACATCAAATTCTTCAAGTTCATAGGGTGAAATCTCACCCATGATCTCATGATAGAGTGAATAAGGAATAGCACTAGAACTTGATTCCAAATCGCATAGCCCATAATAATTGTTATCTCCTATTTTTGCAGATACAACTGGTGTACCTGAAATTGGGCTTTTATTCATGGCTGTGAAAATATTAGTTGAAACAGCACAAAAATTTATAATGAATCAGAAAGATCATTAGTAACTAAATCTTTAACCACCGCAACTTGAGGATCGACCTTGATCAGGTCCTCAGGTTCGTCAGTTCGTCTCTCACTTTTATTTATTATGCCTGTCACAAAAGGGGGCTTTTCAAAGAAAACTGCAGGCAGAATAGGGCCAGCAACATTTATATCGATAGGTAATTCTTTAAAGGTCTTATGATAGTGATCCTTCTCCTCCTTGGAAGAGTCAATCTGAGAGGCAAACTTCTTACAAAAATCTCTCATGAGCTGGGAACCAAGAGCAATCTTAAAACAAAAGGTATTAAAATAATCAGTTTTCACATAACTCTCAATGTAATCATGCTCATAATTTATAGCGGGCGCAATACCTTTATCGATTTCCCAGTCTTCAGTGTTCTTCTGGATCCTCTCAATGAGATCCCACTTTTCTTCAACGCTTCTTGTTTGTAATGCCCCGCTAGAGGAGGCATCCAACATTTCCTTATCCTGATGAGAAAGCCTGGCATAAAAATTAGTAAGTGTAATATCTTTGGGGAGTTCATGGATGGGACATTTGAACATTAGGGACTCCAGTCTCCCCCAAGCTTGAGCGATGCTCTCTCCGTCACGAGACCAAAATTTATAGATGTAGTTCCTGTCTCGATGAATTTCATGAAGAGGATAAAACTTTGTATAAAAGAGAGACATAAGCTTTTCCCAATTAAGTAGATGTGAGTTATCGAGGAGCTTATACCAATCTGAAGCTTTATCTATAAGTGATATGGAGAATAATTTCTTCATGATGAACTCCATTGACACACCTGCAAGCTTGAATAATGAACATAGTTGTGATAAATATAGTAGGTGTTCACCTGGATGTCTGTCTCCTGCATAACGATTAGCTAAGACATAATTGATAATACCGGTTGGTATTTTGTAAGGAACAATTTCAGTAGGGGTATGAGTGACCACCACAGTTGTGGGGCGTTTCCCCATAAACAGTGAACCAAGAGTAGAGGTGTCCATAAGGACAAAAGCAGCAACAGCAGAATAAAAACAGAAATATAAAGACTTCCTTACCAGCTTCACTTACTAATAGCACTACGCTCCCCAGCAACGGCGCCAGAAAACATTACTTGATGACCCTCAACTGTAGGAGATCGTTGTAGTGTTTTCGATAAATAAGAGTGTCGAACCCAACAAGGAGCAGAAGGTATTGGTAAGTGACTTTGGTAAAGAAATAGCTACAGGAACTGAGAGTTGGCTTTTTAGGGGTTTTCGGTATAAGCAACAAAAAGATAAAAGCAATCAAAATAAAGGCACTAAGGAGTAACAAGTGGCCCAATCCTTTTGAGCAAAGGATAGTCCTACCAACTGAACTTATAAAGGCTAAAGCGTTCTTGAGGACACACGGGAGAAATAGTCACGTGCTTTCGACATATTCCACATCGGTACTATGTGTTGTGTTGATAAGTGTTAAACCCTCTAGACTAAAGATAAGTGCACTCTTATGATTAAAAATCTTGCAAGCATCCGCAAATACAAGATGGTAATTAAGGCAAAAGCCTAACCATAGCAATACGCTTGGTGATCCATTGTTCCCTTGTGCAAAAGCGTGCGAACTGGGGTTCAGGTTTCTGTCACTCCGGAAACCCACCGTAAGCATTCTTTATACAAAGTGCATTCCCCTGGGTCCTTAATAAGGCGAAGTGTTGAGTCTTAGACTCACAAAACACCACTAGGAAAATAACAACGCAAATTAAATATCAAACAACACATATTACTTCAACATCATATGACTACTAACAACTAGACTTCTCCCATGTCCTCAAGAACTAAAGTAACTACTCACAAGACATAAAAGAGATCATGATCAGTGGGGATAAATAGATGATAAACAATCTGGACACAATAGTATTTCTCCAACAAAACTCAATAGCAATCATCACACAGTAGAAATCAACACCGGTAGAGTAGAGAGGATAGATAGTATGGATTACAACACAAGTTGGACTTGTGAGGTGAGATTGGATGAAGATGGAGATGGTGCTAGTGTTGGGGATGATGTGGATGATGATCTCGATAATGCCTGTGATCATGGTGATGATGATGGCGATGATCTCCCCTTACGGGAGGTGTTCTCCCCGGTGGAATCTTCCCGCCGCAGATGTCTTTTCTCCTCTATAGGTTTCCGCCACGTAGCGGCGGCGGAACTCGCGAAACTCCTCCTCTTTTAGTGTTTTTGGATGACGAGTGATATGTAGGCCAGAGGGGGAAGCCGGGAGTGGCCCCAGGGGTCTAGGAACCCTCCTAGCGCGGCCAGGGTGGGGGCCGGGCCAGGTAGCCGCCTGGGCACCCTATGCCCCCCCTCTGGCCCCTCTTTTGCGTGTCTTCGTCATCCTTCTGGAAAATACCCTCCGTCGATTTTCGGGTAATTTGGAGGTCTTCTCCTTCAGCAACTCAGCGTTCACTTTTTAGCGCTGAATTCTGCGTCTGCTGCTTCGGCATCGGAAAGTTTCAAACTTTGTAAAATTAGCCAAAACAACATCAGAATAGCATCATAACATGAAATATATCAATGAATTGTAAAGAATTACTATATAAAATAGTGATGCATTTGGACGTATCACCCGACATCTAGCCTCCTTCGTGCACTAAGATGAAGCTTCATTGAACAAACGACACTAGACTACACTACATGTAACACTCAAACAAGCAGATATATCAAATCAAGATTATGGCTAACAACGCGATCTTTCCATGTGTTGATTCAATCTGGAAAATTTAAAATCACAAATGCTTTTGAGGATCATCAATGCAATTGAACTTGGTATTAGTCGTCCAGACCTCTTTAGGGACCTTCTAGGGTTTTGATTTCACATATAATCAGTTTTGTTTCTACCTGGTACTATCATTGCTGGAAATGTTGATGTCCGGCAACATCTCCATAATAGTGGCTTACTCTCCCTCATGACATGTGGGTACCCTTTGTGAAACATTATCATGTTGCACACCACACGCTAGGCGTCCTCTCCTTCATGGCATCTAGTTTGGCTGTACGAGGTGTTACTGGTATGACATCACCCGGTTCAGATTGAACTCCTCTTTTAGTGTGGTTTAGTAACTTGGTTTTTCCTGTATGTTGGCCGTTGGGCTCTAGATTGAAGTTGGCTGAGCTATTGGGTGGCTCTGAAGATGCGTTTGTGTGCTACACAATAGTTTACATGGAAAGTAAGTTCACGAAGAAAAGTATGATTGTGCACCACTCCAGTTTGTTCTTTGAACTAATGAGATATGCTATTGTAGTTCTACTACAGTCTGCATGTTTTATTATCTTGCACAACAAGCACTAGGTGTGTCATCACCATAGTTCATATAAATGGTATTTTATCTGATGTAAACCAAATAAATACAATTCAGGGTGATTTGGTTATGTTTCATGTCCATGATTGTTTTCTTTTTCTAGAAAAAAGTAACTGTACACTTTTTTAGGCATTGACTGTAGAACGGTATATTTTCTATTTCTCCAAAAAAAAGTACAATGGTATGTTACAATGGAAAAAGAAAACAGAAAAGAAGGAAGGAAGAGGTCCAAACTAATTAGCCAATTCCAGTCATCACTACTAGGGAATACCCTTTTAGTGGCGTCCTTTTTTGTGTTTAGTGGCGCATTATGGATGCGCCACTAACTACAAGCCACTAATAAGGGCTTAGAGGTGGCGCATTCTGGATGCGCCACTCCTAAGGCCCTTAGGCGTGGCGCATCTCAGAATGCGCCACCTATAAGCTCTTAGGGGTGGCGCATTCTGATATGCGCCACGCCTAAGGTTCCTTAGGGGTGGCGCATTCCCAGTGCGCCACTAAAGGCAGACAAAATGCGCCACTAAATGGTTCCAGAAAACAAAAAAAATAATTACAGAAAAGAATAAAAACATTACAGATATTTTTATTATATTACAGAAATGCAAAATACAATATTACAATGAGACCAACAATTATTGATACAAAAGAATTGAATTATAACTCTTATTACAAAGATTTACAAAGGTTTAGAGGCCAACATGATTCACAAGATTACATCCATCACAATATTACAATGAGTCCAACAATTATTGAAAACAGAAAGCTACTTTCATCATCATCTCTTGTTTGCGCTTCAACCTGCACAAAACAAAGATTTAGAGGTCACATCCATATGAATTCATAGCAAAGGATAACAACGCAATATAGCATCTATTCTTATGAACAACATAAAGCAAGTCGATCAATGGCCACGAGCATGCACATATGCATAAAAGTGCATATGCACTGACCTTTATACACAAAGAGCACCAAGAGTATTTGACACTACCATCTACTACACAAAGAGTACATCCAAATTACATGTAGGGAACACATTCATCAAACGACTGTCATATATGTAACGACCCGATTCGCTAAGAATCCAAGTCTCTGTGCATTCTGTGCTAGTCCCTGGATCAATAGCTAGCACACACAGTACATGATGTAATATCAAGAATAAACCACATGTCATATATATTACATCGAAGATCCAGTGTTACAATATAGCATACCTTCATAGCTCAAGGATAGCTTACAAATAAAATACAGCGGAAAACAATATAAGCTTCGTGGCCTCCATCAACTCCACCGACATAGTTGAGTATAGACATCGTAACCCTACATCGCATCACTTACTCATCGTATACAATCCTGCAACACCGAAGGTTACATCCCGACAACGGGTCAGTACATCTGATTTGTACGGCAAGTGACACGAAAAAGTTTATATAAAGGACCTACAACTACATGCAAGGTAAGTCAAAGGAAAGGCTTATGGTTTTGTTTTGCAGAAATCCAATTTTCTCCTGAACTAAACTAGTCAAAATTTTAAGTTGAACTTACTACTTAAGAACGAACTCGGCACACCAGCTCCAACACCACACCCTTATTTAATCTTTCCCACTCAAATTATTATGGTGATTCATATGTCAAGATCCTCCAGTAACAGTAATGTCTAGTAGCTCAAGGATGTCCATAACCGGGGACACGGCTAATCATGATTAGTTTTTACTCTGCAGAGGTTAGTACACTTTCCCCGCTGGACTCAACTCGAAGATTGAGACGAAGTCTTTCAGAAGAGGTCACCTACACCCAACGGCAAGCCGGTACCACCTATCACATCTACATCTGCTAGCTTTGCACGGGAGAGGCTTCCTACATCATACTCAACTAAGCCAGAGCCCATATGGCCAGCGGATGTACATGGAAGCTCACAGTCACCAAGTATGTCTGATCTTTTTGAGCCTGGACGGCGCCCACTTACGTTCAGAGGGTAGCACCATGACGTAATGTCAACCACCAAACCAACCATTAGGGGTACAACCTGGTCTCGCCCTTAGATAAGGCACGAGCCCCCAGGAAGCACTCCCTGCCCGTCCAGAGGTGATTTCTATTAATGATAAAGTTGCTACACAAATTATTAAATAGCTCACATGCACTCCATGAATTTACACAACCCAAACCACGTCTACAAAGCATAGCAATAAAGTAACAACACGGGCTAGGTTGATCCACGGTAGATAAGTCAAGACAAGTGGCTATCCTAACTGGTTTGCAGCAAGATTAAAATAAACTACCTATCATGCCATAGGGTGATATTTCTTAACATAATGCATATAGAAAATATAGGTATGAGTATGGTCAAAGCATCACTTGCCTTATACATTCGATGAAGTTCTTCGCTCTCGCGGTCCAGTCAACTCTACTCGTCACACTCGGAGCAAATCTATCGCAAACGAGTGAACTCGAATAAGCAATCACATCACAAGGACAAACAAAAGATCAACAAAACAAACACAAGGGTTTTAGCAACAATACAAAAAGCTTGACACGGTACAAGTGTCGATGTGCCCGAAGGTGAACGATGGAATGAAATGATCCAATATGCAAAAATAATCACGTGCAACGAAATACTACAACGTAGGTCATAGCAAGTGCAAAGAATGAATTGAATTTGAATTTAAACAGATCAAGAAACATTTGAAATTTTATGTACACATGATATGAACAGAAAGTGCATGGAACAAGTGATCCAACGCAAAAAGAATCACTCGATTTGGATCAACGGTTTAAAAGATACGGCCTCCGGAATTTGAATTTTAATTTGAAATAAATTCAAATTAAAAAGTGTGCAAGGTGTGCAAAAATTGATTCCATGCTAAAGTACAGAACAACACGAGTGCGTCGCAAAAAGTTTCACCTCGATCCAACTTACGGTGTAGAAGATATTGCGGGCGCGAGAACGGGGGGTTTTCTGCCAACAGGGACCTATCTGCAATTAAAATATCTTCAGAAAAAGCGATCGGGTCCCTGTGGGGCGGTTGACCAGATCTGGATCGGGGTTGACTCCGGCGAGGGGCTTCTCCGGCGAGGTCGGCGCGTGCTCCAGCGAGGTGGGGCAGCCGGCGGTGGGGGGCTCCGGCGGCGGCAGCGCGTGGCGTGGGCTGCGCACAAGGGCGCGACGCTCGGGCCGGTCCGGCGAGGGCGGCTCGGCCACGGCAATGGAGACCGTGGCGGACTCCGGCGAGCTAAGCGCTCCAGCGAGCAGAGCGCTCCGGCGAGCAGTGGCGTGGCCGCGCGGGGGCGCGCAGAGGGGAGGAGGTGGCCGGCGCGGCTGGCCGTGGCCAGCACCGGGGCGGCGCGGCGGCCCCGGCACGGCTGCGGTGTGCAGCGGCGGTGACGGCGGGTGACGTGGCGGCGGCGGCGGGACCCGCGGGGCTAGGGTTTTCCAAAAAAAAGGAATTTTTTTTCTGAAAACTATTTATAAGAAGAGAGAAAAAAAACAAACTGGGTCCGAAACGGACTCTAATGCGCTCGTGGGCGGAGAAGGCTATTGGGCCGGCTCGGTACGCATTTTCTTTTTCTTTAAAAACCGAAACTTCAAACAATTGTAGAAAAATAAATACTCATCAGAAAAATATGAAATAAATTTCTAAATTCATCAAATAATACAAAGAAAATTATGAAATGAATACATTTTCCAAAAAGGAAAATAAAAATAAAAACATTCTCTAAATGCTTTATTTAAATAAAAAATACTTTTCACAAATCAAATAAAATTCAATAAATCATTTAAAATAATTTTATTTGGTCAAAATCATTGACAAACCATTTCTAAATAATAAAATATAAATTTTAAAATTTTCACACCAATAAATAATTTTGTAAAACAAAAATATTCCATTGGAAAACTTTTCAACACTTTTTAAATATTTAATAAATCATTTCAATGAAATAAAAACTCTCTTAGCATTATAAAATCCCTAAAATAATTTTAGAGTTATTTATAATAGTCCAAATAAAATTTAAAAACTTTAAAGTAATATTCTAAATATTTTCCAACTTTATTAAAAAGGGGATAAGTCACTTTATATCCCCTCAAATGAATTTACTTTAGTTGAAAAATGTTTTGAATATTCAGAAGAATTCCAATAATCATTTAAAACATTTCCCAAACTTTTATTACGCTGAAGGAGTCATATTACCTTCTCTCATTTTTGTTTTCTTGGTTTTGTTTTAAATAATAAATTCCTAAACACCAATTATGAATATTAGGGAAAGTCTTTTAATTCCGTCTCTTTTTAATATTCAATAAACTCCAAATGTTTTTAAATCCCAGAGAAAATCAAACACATCAATCAAACAATAATTATCTATTTAATTTTATTAACATTCCAAAATTCGGAGAATTTTGGGATGTTACACACTACCACCCTTAAAAGGAATCTTGTCCTCGAGATTCGAGAAGGCTAGAAAGAAAAAGGTTAGGGTTCGGGTCTTCATGCGAGTCCATCGATCCTCCGATGAGCTAGGTGCTACCACCCTTAAAAGGAATGCGACATGGTCTTCGAAAATCTTGATCCATCGATGACGTCCTTCATGGAGATTTCACCAACTCCTTTGAGGTCTTGAATCCTTAGTGAAAGAGGAGTCTTCCATACAACGAACCTTCATGGCTGACGGTCAGACGCCAATACTAAGCAACTATCGATTACTCTCTTGGTGGTCATCAAGAATACTTCTACGGGATACCTGCAGGGAACGGTCTTGGTCTATACTCACCGTGTAACACAAACGGTAATCTCCTACAGGGGTCACACATCATACCATTCTATGGTTCAGGCTTTGACATCGTCGTCTCTCTGCTATAGGTAAGTCACTCAAGATTTACTACCCCGCATAGCAAGAGCGAATAATAAGGGTAGTCTTCATTGGGGCCAATCCATTCCGCACCCAAATCATTACCTTGTATATGGTTTAGAAAATCTCGTAATCTAAAAATCGGTCATCCTCACAGGCATTGCAGAAAGTTCCTCCTCTTCATGAACTGGGTCCAGATAAATCCATGGTTCTGCAAGCCGACCAAAACATCTATTGTTTCCTCACAACTCTCAGGTTTTCGCAAACTGCTATAAACGTGTACTGGTGGACTACAACTTCCTCCAGAGTTCTTCCTTCAGCAAGATTGTGCTTGCTTGTTGTAAGATCTTGGCACACGGGGTTAACTTTGAACTCATCATCGGTTGCATCCATCTTCATTCCAGTCTTGACATTTGCAGCCATTAAAGTAGCTTCTTCAGTTTAGGGATGAGGATGAGGGTGAATAGAATGTAGATAGCGAGGTAGAGAGAGAGATAGGGAGAGATACCCATACAAACATCACCCTAGTTTGAAAATAAGTATTGGTGTGTAGCTGTCAGTAAAACAAGAAAACACAGCTCACAGAAACGATCTAACAGTACAAACTTTGAATCTTCCAGGTCTTCAAGTCTTCAGGTCTTCAATGATGGTAGTTTCAGTTTTGCATTGTCGAAGCAATCTTCATATACTGTTGTCACTTGTCGAGTTATTCTCCTTGTTGATGTGTTTTCTTCAGTCTTGAAGCATACTAAATAGATAAGGGGTCTAAGGAAACGTAAACTTATTCTACTCGCATAGAAGAAACACAAAGCACAACACATCACAACAAAACAAGACCTAACAGGGTCAAGGCCACAAGCAAAACTTAACAGAACAAATCATGACATAACACATCTAATCAATCCATAGCAGACACACATCGATCCACAACTCCAGCTAACAATGAAAAGGTAACAACGTACACTTGGTGCACACCTACGTACGTCCTCCAAATGCCAAACATATGCTTCTCCAAGTCAGCATCCTTGCTTCCACGATCACATCTTCTTCTTTCCCTTCAATTCTGGACACATGTTTGCGTAGTGTCCCTTGTTCCTGCACCGGTAACACTCAACTTGGCTAAGGTCCTTCTTTTTCTTCTTCACGGGTGCTTCCCTGAATTCTTGGATAATTTTCTCCATTCCTTCCTTTTGATGTTGAACCACTTGTTGTGTCATGATGAAAAATTGACACTGAGCGGGGTAATGATCAGTTCCTTCACACGTAAAACATGTGACTTGTGCAGTGGGGCATTCTTCACCCGAGTGAATTTCTTCACAATAGGGACATCCATCTTGGTGTCCTTCATAGGAGTGTCGTGTTTCTCCGCAAATTGTACAAGCATGGTGCCTCTTAAGGTTTACCGTCCTTTGCGTCGGGGTGACGAGGCGGGATCCCACCAAAATCTTTGTAAATTCCTTCCATGTAATCTTCCTTCGTGATTTTTCAATCGCTTGATGCATTCTCCACCAAGTAGCAGCCTCTTCTACCAAGTACTTAACAGCATAGGGGACCATGTCCTCACTTCCAACCTTCTTTATCTTCATGTGCTCCTCCATATTACGAATCCATTGCTCCACCTTCAGTCTCGACATCGCCCCGTAAAAGGCGAGTCCTACTTCATAATCCATCTATTAAGCCCATACGACAAGGGTTTAGGGCAAAACTATGACACCGACAAGACAACAACTAAAGATAACACCAAGCATATGCACTCAACAAGAAAGCGGCAAAAACACATACGTTCGACAGTAACACATAACAACAAACAATACAGTCACAAAAGTCAAAACACACAAACAACACCTAGAGTAAGGTCATATGTGGAAGACATACGATCTCATCATACTACGCGAAATTCGTTCATCTAACTTCACCTAAAAGGTGGTGGTCTGATTCTAAGCTTTATCCTTCTCAGCTAAGCTGATCTTAAAGATTCCCTCGTAGTTCCATAACTTATTGATCACCATAAGTTATTCCTTCTAGTTCTTGTGGTCATCCCTTCAATTGATCCACGAGGTTGATGATGTTCTTCTCAAATGTCTTGTCTTCCGAGGTATAAACAACTCAAAGGGGTATTTACACTAAAACAAGATGAGGGGTTTTAGAAGACGGATAATAGATGAGAAATACTAGAGGAGAGAGTAAGTAATCAAAGAGTGATAAAATAATTTTGTTCCTATGGATTTTTCTATCCATTTTCTGGGGTCACGACCTACAGTCAACATGAGCTCTGATACCATCTGTAACGACCCGATTCGCTAAGAATCCAAGTCTTTGTGCATTTTGTGCTAGTCCCTGGATCAATAGCTAGCACACACAGTACATGATGTAATATCAAGAATAAACCACATGTCATATATATTACATCGAAGATCCAGTGTTACAATATAGCATACCTGCATAGCTCAAGGCTAGCTTACAAATAAAATACAACGGAAAACAATATAAGCTTCGTGGCGTCCATCAACTCCACCGGCATAGTTGAGTATAGACATCGTAACCCTACATCGCATCACTTACTCATCGTATACAATCCTGCAACACCGAAGGTTACAGCCCGACAACGGGTCAGTACATCTGATTTGTACGGCAAGTGACATGAAAACGTTTATATAAAGGACCTACAATTACATGCAAGGTAAGTCAAAGGAAAGGCTTATGGTTTTGTTTTTGCAGAAAGCCAATTTTCTCCTGAACTAAACTAGTCAAAATTTTAAGTTGAACTTACTACTTAAGAACGAACTCTGCACACCAGTTCCAACACCACACCCTTATCTAATCTTGCCCACTCAAATTATTATGGTGATTCATATGTCAAGATCCTCCAGTAACAGTAATGTCTAGTAGCTCAAGGATGTCCATAACCGGGGACACGGCTAATCATGATTATTTTTTACTCTGCAGAGGTTAGTACACTTTCCCCGCTGGACTCAACCCGTAGATTAGGACGAAGTCTTTCAGAAGAGGTCACCTACACCCAACGGCAAGCCGGTACCACCTATCACATCTACAGTTGCTAGCTTTGCACGGGAGAGGCTTCCTACATTATACTCAACTAAGCCAGAGCCCATAATGCCAGTGGCTGTACATGGAAGCTCCTAGTCACCAAGTATGTCTGATCTTTTTGAGCCTGGACGGCGCCCACTTACGTTCAAAGCGTAGCACTATGACGTACTGTCAACCACCAAACCAACCATTAGGGGTACAACCTGGTCTCGCCCTTAGATAAGGCACGAGCCCCCAGGAAGCACTCCCTGCCCGTCCAGAGGTGAATTCTATTTATGATAAAGTTGCTACACAAATTATTAAATAGCTTGCATGCACTCCATGAATTTACACAACCCAAACCAGGTCTACAAAGCATAGCAATAAAGTAACAACACGGGCTAGGTTGATCTACGGTAGATAAGTCAAGACATGTGGCTATCCTAACTGGTTTTGCAGCAACAGTAAAATAAACTACCTATCATGCCATAGGGTGATATTTCTTAACATAATGCATATAGAAAATATAGGTATGAGTATGGTCAAAGCATCACTTGCCTTATACATTCGATGAAGTTCTTCGCTCTCGCGGTCCAGTCAACTCTACTCGTCACACTCGGAGCAAATCTATCGCAAACGAGTGAACTCGAATAAGCAATCACATCACAAGGACAAACAGATCAAGAAACATTTGAAATTTTGTGTACACATGATAGGAACAAAAAGTGCTTGGAACAAGTGATCCAACGGAAAAAGAATCACTCGATTTGGATCAACGGTTTAAAAGATACGGCCTCCGGAATTTGAATTTGAATTTGAAATAAATTCAAATTCAAAAGTGTGCAAAGTGTGCAAAAATTGATTCCATGCTAAAGTACAGAACAACACGAGTGCGTAGCAAAAAGTTTCACCTCGATCCGACTTACGGTGTAGAAGATATTGCGGGCGCGAGAACGGGGGGTTTTCTGCCAACAGGGACCTATCCGCAATTAAAATATCTTTAGAAAAAGCGATCGGGTTGACTCCGGCGAGGGGCTTCTCCGGCGAGGTCGGCGCGTGCTCTGGCGAGGTGGGGCAGCCGGCGGTGGGGGGGGGGCTCCGGCGGCGGCGTCGCGTGGCGTGGGCGGCGCACGGGGGCTCGGCGCTCGGGCCGGTCCGGCGAGGGCGGCTCGGCCACGGCAATGGAGACCGTGGCGGACTCCAGCGAGCTAAGCGCTCCGTCGAGAAGAGCGCTCCGGCGAGCAGTGGCGTGGCCGCACGGGGGCGCGCAGAGGGGAGGAGGCGGCCGGCGCGGCTAGCCGTGGCCAGCACCGGGGCGGCGCGGCGGCTCCGGCACGGCTGCGGTGTGCAGCGGCGGCGGCGGCAGGACCCGCGGGGCTAGGGTTTTCCAAAAAAAAAAGGAAATTTTTTTCTGAAAACTATTTATAAGAAGAGAGAAAAAAAAACAAACTGGGTCCGAAACAGACTCTAATGCGCTCGTGGGCGGAGAAGGCTATTGGGCGGCTCGGTACGCATTTTCTTTTTCTTTAAAAACCGAAACTTCAAACAATTGTACAAAAATAAATACTCATCAGAAAAATATGAAATAAATTTCTGAATTCATCAAATAATACAAAGAAAATTATGAAATGAATACATTTTCCAAAAAGGAAACTAAAAATAAAAACATTTTCTAAATGCTTTATTTAAATAAAAATACTTTTCACAAATCAAATAAAATCCAATAAATCATTTAAAATAATTTTATTTGGTCAAAAGCATTGACAAACCATTTCTAAATAATAAAATATAAATTTTTAAAATTTTCACACCATTAAATAATTTGGTAAAACAAAAATATTCCATTGGAAAACTTTTCAACTCTTTTTAAATATTTAATAAATCATTTCAATAAAATAAAAACTCTCTTAGCATTATCAAATCCCTAAAATAATTTTAGAGTTATTTATAATACTCCAAATAATTTTTAAAAACTTTAAAGTAATATTCTAAATATTTTCAACTTTATTAAAAACGGGATAAGTCACTTTATATCCTCTCAAATGAATTTCCTTTAGTTGGAAAATGTTTTGAATATTCAGAAGAATTCCAAGAATCATTTAAAACATTTCCCAAACTTTTAATACGCTGAAGGAGTCATATTACCTTCTCTCATTTTTGTTTTGTTGGTTTTGTTTTAAATAATAAATTCCAAAACACCAATTATGAATATTAGGGAAAGTCCTTTTATTCCCTCTCTTTTTAATATTCAATAAACTCCACAAGTTTTTAAATCCCAGAGAAAATCAAACACATCAATCAAACAATCATTATCTATTTAATTTTATTAAAATTCCAAAATTCGGAGAATTTTGGGATGTTACAATATATAACATAAATTGTTCAATTTTTCAGACTCGGCTCGGGGAATGGGCGGCATCCTTCTTTCGTCATGAAAGGCCTTGTGTCACGCAAGGCCTTTAGGCGGACTTCTATCTCCCCATTGGATGGTGCAATGTTGGAGTGGAAGATCGACCCCTTCGTCTGTACTTCATGACGGATGATAGTCGCCATCTGCGCTTGGATGTGAAAGAACTCCTCCTTCAGATTTGCATCGGTGATTTCCGCCTTCCTTTCGGCCCACGCTCTGAGATGACTTGGCAACATAAGGTTGTGTTGTTCCTGTACAATCGCCCTCATGTGATGAAGGGCGTAGTACGCATCCCTCACACTGCCAGCCGGCTGCTTGATGCACAGGAACTGCGTTACGTGGCTGAACACGTTCACGTCAGGCTGATTCTTCCTGAACTTGTGCTTCACCATCTTGCCTCCGGATTTTATGTAGCCGGCGAGAGCATCATTCAAAACTCTCATGATATACTTGTAATCTTTCTTCTTCACACTCCCCGAGTCTAAATAGACGACATTCGAGTGTTGCAGTGAAAAGCAGATGATCACGCAGTCTTGATCCTCACTGCATAATTAAAACAATCCAAAAGGAATGTTGGAAGAGGACAAGAAAGCTAAGAAAGCATATATGCTACGGCAGCGAGCGAATGACTTTCTTGGGAGAGTAGGTCATAAGAAATGAATCCTTGCCGGCGTTCTGTAGCATGAAGTCTGTGATGCACCCCGCCGCGAGAGCCGCGTCCCCGTCGTCCATCAAGATACTTTCACGCATGTAGAAGGGGTCCAATATCTCGACGCTCGGGGTCTTATCTCTCCTGATACTCATAGAAAGGCTGAGAGAGAACAGACGGATAAGGCTATGGTCCAGCCGCTTGAGATGGTACAAATTGAAGATCTCCGAAAACCGCATGATTATCATATCCGCGGGGATAGTGTTGATGAAGCCCATGTCGAGTGGCACCTTGGCGATGAAAACCGGGTACGAGGGATTCTCTTCTCGAAGAAGAATCTTCACTAATGCCATAATACTGTGATGCACACTCTGCATATCCGAAATTGCAAGGTCGAGCATGTCCTTAGGTAGCATCGCCCTACCCGCCACATGGATTTCAAACGACAGATCCTTGGGTCTTGGTGGCCCATCCTGATCCCAGATCGGCATCGAAGGTTGGCTGCTCGAAGTGATGCTCTTCTTTATTTTCTGTCCCTTCTTCTTTTCTGATTTTGAGCAGTCACCGGCCTTTATCTGCTCAGTGGCCGCCTTATGTAGTGTGGGCAGGATGAGAATAGATCTCCTTGTGGTATCTACTTGAGGCTCGGTGAACACGTAAGCTGCTGGAGACATCTCCTGAGAAGCAGCGAAGAGACGCGTGGAGCAAGCAGGCTTCGCAGCAGGATCAGCTGGACCGCGAGCTTCCTCGTCATGCTGATAGGCTCCTTCAGCAAGAGGCATGAATAAGTCATCAGCATCATACAAAGTATTGATGAACTGGTCGGCGTTGATATCATCATCAAGATCATCGCCTTCTTGTTGTGCGCCGATGGGATCATGTGGCGCCGACATGATGACTAGCGGTGTTGTACTAGGTGTGGTGCCCCTTTCCCCCGTCATTAAACGCATTTGGGTCTTCGACCATAGGCATATTTGGCCGACACAGTCACTGAGGACTGCCGGCTCGTCCTCATCGTATCCAGAGGGTTGAATGGGAGGTTCAACTCTCTCGTAGCCCAAAATCACGAGAGAGATTTGAACCCTATGCATCTCCGGTGCCATCGGCATATTGTGCATGATTCGATTTTGTGGTTGAATGATTTTACCTTCCGCAAAATCCTTCAACTCACCGTCCACGACTTATAATAGAATTCATGGAGTGTCCTCCTGCGAAAGAGATATATGCATGTAGGGCATCAGAGAGATTCCACTAAAAAAGGAAAGGAGATGAAGTTCTCGTTTGAGTTGCAGGCGCTTATAGTTACCTTGAGGGCGTCGAGGTTAGCCAATAAAGAGACCCCGCCGATGACGGAGGGCATGCAAGAGACGGAGGGCGCGCTGCCTCCCGTGGCACCGGTCGCCCTATTTGTGCTGCCACCGAGTGCATTATTGTTATGCCCCGGTTGATCGATCATGGAGGGAGGAGTTACCATCACGTCCGGCGCCGCCGCCGCGGTGTTGGTGGCCGGAGTCATCAATATGTCGGGAGTCTATGCGGGAGCCACCACTACGGCGAGAGTCGGGACTGCAGGCGCCGCGGTGCCCGAGTTGTTGTCGACCATGCTGGGGACCGGTATGGGCCCTTGTCCACCACGCGCTTGCCAATTCGCGAGTGACTGCATCATATCTGGAAGGAGAGCGTTCATCGTCTTCGCCACTTTGTCCTGCACAAGCTGCAGAAGAATGTTCACCTTCTCCTCTAGTCCACGAACATAAGTGGTGTCTTCTTCGGTCCTTCTTGCCTTGCGCCCCCTCGAACCGGACTGCTCCGCCGGTTTTCCATAGTATTCGGACCAATTTAGGTCCGCACCAAATCCGACCACACGGTCGGCTGACGATGGCTTCGGCGTCACGTCGTCACCCTTCTTGACCTTTTTCAACGCCCTGTTAAAGGTGTTGTCCCACGGGCCGGCCGGCTTAATCAACGACTCCTACGATGAGGCGATTTTCATTTCCGCTTGCTGCAGAAATAATGTGAAACATTAAGAAATTGCGAACTTCACTGGAGAATTCAATCGACAAGGTCGCGTGGTAAACTACTTACCACGGCAGTCGTAAACTCCTGAATCTTAGGATCGATAATAATTTTAGAGGTTGCTTTGTCCTTATAGTTCCGGGCCCTCACAAAGAATTCGGTCTGCGGATCTTCTTTGTATTGCTGGAAGGGGTTAGGTATGCCCGCAGCGGCGTGCTCGGCATCCTCCTTGTCACATTTAGGCTTGGAACTTCAGTAACCACCGGCTCCGAGACGGTGGTTACCTATGACCTGCGACCGCATGGACTTGCCCTTCTGTATCCTCTTCCTCCTCCGGCTCATCACTAGAGGGGTTAAGTTCCCTCCTGATGCCCATAAATTTCAAGTCATTCCTTGCTTTTGGCCCATCCTTGGTCTTCTCCGGCATGTTGAGCAGTGTGCCAAACAAGCTCTCGCACACGTTCTTTGTGATATGCATGAGATCAAGGCTATGAGGACTGCGGAGGAGACTCCAGTATTCCAAATCCCAGAAAACAGACCTCGCTTTCCATACCCTCATCAACGACTGAGTCTTTTTTTTCTTTCCCTGCGCGGGGCAATCTTTCCAAGTTTTCAGCAAGTTGTCGATATCTTTGCAGCTCCTTCGAGCTGGGGGGTGCTCGGAGCTCCTCGCTTCCATCGAATTGATGTCCCTATTTTCTCCATGCGTGTTTCTTGGGAAGCCACCTCCGAGACCCTTGGAACACGGTTTTTGAAGATCCGGGATCTTTTGGTAGCTGGAGGTACGTTGTATTATCCATGCACCTAACGCATGCACAGAATCCTTGGACCACCTGCCCTGAGAAATATCCGTATCCGAGATAGTCGTGCACCGTCGTGATCACCGCGACTTTCATTGGGAAATATTATTTTGCCGCCGCATCCCATGTATTGACTCCATCTTTCCATAACATTTCTAGCTCCTCTTTCAACAGTTGCAGATATAGATTGAGGTCCGTACCTGGTTGTTTCGGTCCTAGAACTAGCATACACATTGTTATGTACTTTTTCTTCATGCACTTCCAGGGGGGAAGGTTGTATATGTATACAAACACGGGCCAGGTACTGTGTGTGCTGCTCTGGCCGCCAAACGGATTGACTCCATCGGCGCTCACACCAAACCTGAGGTTCCTTGGTTCTTTCCCAAAATCTGGGTATTCTAGGTCCAACGCAGTCCATTGGCTACCATCTGAAGGGTGCCTCAGCATATCCTCCTTTTCTGGATCCGGGTTCGGGTCATCCTATTTTAGCTTCTTTCTATCTGCGTGCCAGGTCATGAGCTTTGCTTCCTCGGGTTCTCCGAAATACCTCTGCAGACGAGTAGTGATCGGAAAGTACCATACCACTTTTCTAGGAACTTTCTTCCCTCTCTTGTATCGACTAACACCGCACACCGAACATGTGGTTTTATCTTCGTCCTCACCCCGATAGATCATGCAATCATTTATGCAGACGTGGTACTTAACGTGCGGAAGATCGAGAGGGCAAATGACTTTCTTGGCCTCAGCGATACTAGTTGGGCACGTGTTGCCGTTCGGAAGACGATCGTGCCAGAATGCCATGTTATCATCGAAGCTTTCGTCGGTCCATTTGTGTTTTTCCTTCATCTCCATAGCCCCAAGTGTTACATTCAAGCGGGTATCCCCGTCGTTGCATCCTTCGTATAACTGCGTAATCGCGTCTTTCTCGAGTTGCGCCATCTTGGCTTTCTCTATAGCTGCACCTCTTGCGTTCAACGCCTCTTTGACAAGCAGCTCTAGAACCTGAGGGTCCCGCACCCAACTTGAATCCTCATCATGTCCGACATCTTGATCTTCATGTCCGGCATATTGATCTACATTATCCGCTTCGGTATCTTCTTCATGATCATGTACGGGATGCTCTTCGTCTTCTCGCCCGCCGCTGTTGTCTAGTTGCCCTTCCTCATTTACTTGAGCCCCACCATTGACGTCCTCCTCCTCACCAGCTTCATCACTTATCCACCATGTGTAGCCATCCATCAAACCATTAAGCTTCAGGTGTCTTTGCAATATTACGGAATCATGCTCGATCACGCACTGCAGTTTGCATCTCCGACACGGACATCTTATATCCGACCTATTATTCCTTAGCATGTTGTTTGTCGCACATTGCATCTATCTAGCCACGGTGATATCGCTCAGCATCTCGCGGACCATGGTCGATCACCTGCATGCACAGAGAGAGCAACACAATTACATATCACAATCATCGCCGGAAAAATTCGGCATCACCTTCCCTAATAATGCATGGGAGCATGCGGAGAGTGCGCCAGAAATTTGCCGAAACGGAAATGAATCAACATTTTGGCAAAACATTGGCCACTCAAGATTCACATATACATCAAACCACCATAAGCTTCACATATACATCAAACCACCACAAGCTTCACATATACACTTCACATATACATCAAAACCACCACAAGCTTCACATATACACTTCAAATATACATCAAATCACCACAAGCTTCACATTCACACTTCACATATACACTTCACATATACATCAAACCCAAGCTTCACATATATGAAAAACCCCAAGCTAATAAAGGCAAGTATATGGGTCATAAATGGAATAAAAGAGTTTGGGAGGAGGTCCACTTACTTCAATATGAAACAAAATAGATGTAATGCCAAGTATCGATGGATAAATGGAAGAAATGAGGTGGGGAGGAGGAGAAAACCGAATAGATCTAGGGTGAGAAGAGTGGATCTAGTTTGAGAATTATGTGGAGTGAATGAGAGGTGGTAGGTGGGGTGGAGTAGATAAGGGTAGCTCTAGGCATTTAGTGGCGCATATAGCAAGTCAGTGGCGGCGCATTGTTGAAATGCGTCACCCCTAAGCTCTTATGGGTGGCGCATTCCCACAATGCGCCACCCCTAAGGTCCTTATGGGTGGCGCATTTCCAAAATGCGCCACCCCTTAGCTCTTAGGGGTGGCACATTCTCTATATGCGCCACCTATAAGGTTCTTAGGGGTGCAGCATATTACCAGATGCGCCATGTATAAGATCATCCAGGCTGGCCCACTCTTAGGTTTGGCGCACTGGAAAATAATGCGCCACCCCTAAGGTCTTATGGGTGGCGCATTATTTTACAGTGTTCCACCCCTAACAGATGGTGGCGCATGGCTTTTTATATGCGCCACTAATAAGCTTTCCATGTATAGCTATTTCCCTAGTAGTGCATGTGTAACATTGTTATGGTCTAAAGCTCTAAGTTAGTTGCCTCAAAAAAATCAGTCCAGATTGACTCTGATCCAGTCCAAGAGTTCTTTTCTGAATTTATTCTTTATTCTGTGTTGAAGAAGAGAGAGAGGTCTTGAGCTAGATTTATCCTCCAATTTTGAACAGATGGCCTTTCATTTCTGAAAATCTTGCCTTTTCTTTGGTTCCAAATGTGCTAATACCCCAGTATTATGATCTCTAGGACAAAGTGCTCTGGCATATGCTCAAGAGCAAGCCAGGTTTCTTTTAGTGTGGAGGTTCCTCTTTGTTTGAAAGGCATCAGTGTGATCCAGCATTTGAAGGCAAAGTTGCAGTCCCAGAATAGGAGCAGGGAAGTTTCTGAGGCATTGGTTGAGCAACAGGCACAGTCATAGCAATGGAGATGGAAACTTTTCCTTTGAAGCAATGCTCTTGTATTGATTCTATTGTTTATCATTAGCCAGAAGAGAATTTTGTGCTTTAATCTAGCAGAACATCTCTAAAGTTTCTTAGTTAAACCATTTGAAGTGTCTTCTACCATGAGCTGTTTGTAAACTGTGACTGAAGAGAATTTCAATTTTCCATGGCTTAGCCAGAGATCTCTGCTATTTGAACTTCTTTTAAGTAGTTGGGAGACCTGCTGGACTTGGTCCCATGCTTCAGCAGAAAGTGGGGTGTGGAACATCTCATCTCAGTTTGGGCAGTCCCTGGCTTTTTGTACAGAAATGCTTTTGTCCTTGGAAAATGAGAGGAGTTCAGGAAATTCTTGGGAGAGGTGTTTGTCAGTTCACTTGTCATACCAAAGTGAGACAGTGTTCCCAAGACCAATCTGAATTGCGTTCTGCTTCTTATAAGCTTGAAGAAGAGGGATGTGGGATTTCCACCAGAAAGAACCTGTGAATTGTCCAAGAGCATGATTTTCTCAGTAGGCTGTCTCCCACGGGAGCATGACCCAAGGAATGCAATATTTATTGAGGAATTTGTGGATATTATTGATGAGGAGGGATTTGTTGTGTGTGGCTATGTCAATAATACCTAGACCTCCTTTGTCCTTGGGTTTAAACTCTTTTTTCCAAGAGATGAGAGGTGATCCCCCTGGTCAGGACCAAATTTCCTCCAAAATAAAGATCTAAGATACTTGTTGATTTGATTGACTACAGAAGTTGGCAGCATGAGGGTGCACATGAAGAATGTGGGGGAGAGCAGAGAAGATGTGTTTGATCAGCATCAGTCTTCCATCTTAGGAAATAATTGTGGAGCATCCAGAAAGCCTTCTATCTATTCTTTGCATAAGATTTAGGAACTGCTCAATTTTTTGTTTGTGGATGTCCATTGGTAAACCAAGATAAGGGAAAGGGAAGGATCCCAACTGACAGTTCAAGGTGTTAGTGAGGGCATGAATGTTGTCCAGTGGAACATTGATGGGAACCAGGGATGATTTATGGAAATTTACTTTCAGACCAGTGTACATTGAAAAATAGTGCAACAAAGTTTTTATTTGTTCTAGCTAGGTGTTGTCAGCAGGCATGAGCACCAGATTGTCATCAGCATATTGAATAATTGGGAACTGGGGGCGTGATGAAGTTATGAGAGGTCTTTCAATGAGTTGCTCCTGCATAGCCTCATTGCAAATGGATTGGAGGAGGTCAGCTGCAAGGACAAAGAGAAGTGGTGATAGTGGGTCGCCTTGTCTGACTCCTCTCTTGCAATAGAAAACTTTCCCAGGAATACCATTAAGCAGAACTGATGATGTGCCAGAAGTGAAAATCATCCTCATCCACTTGCACAAAATCTTTCCAAATCCTTTAGCTTCCAAAATTTCCAGGATGGTTTCATGTTCAGTCCTGTGATAGGCTTTCTCAAAGTCCAGCTTTAGAGCTATTATTGGCTTCCTGGAAATATGGCACAGGTGCAGATATTCGAAGGCCCAAGCCACACAATCCTAGAGGGATCTGTTTTTTATGAACCCATATTGGTTGATGTGTATCAAAGAGGTGACGTGATCTTACAATCTATTGGACAGTAATTTTGTGATGATTTTGACGGTGCACTTCAGCAGAGAAATTGGTCTGAATTCATTCGCAGTTGAAGGTGCATCAATTTTGGGGATGAGAGTGATGAAAGAAGCATTGATGCTCTAAAGAGTGACAACTCCTGGATGAAAGTTAGCAATAAGTCTATACAATTCTTGACAAATAATCTCCCAATAGTGTTTGATGAAATCTCCATTGAACCCATCTGGCACAGGAGCTTTGTCAGCAGGCATCTTCTTAACAACTTCATTAATTTTAGGGCATGTGAATGGAGCTTCAAGAATATGCACGTTTTCCACTCTCTTGATGATATGTTAGAAGTTCATATGGTCTTCAATTGGATTGCTTGTTCCTAGTCTATCTTTCAAAGCTTTCCAAAGAATGTGAGCCTTTCCCTCTTGGTCAGAGATTGTGTTTCCATTTGGATCTGTGAGTGAGGCTATGGTGTTGTGTCTGTGGTTTAAGGTAGCCTTGGTCTTGTAGAAATTTTAATTCTCATCTTCCACCTTGACCCATCTTATTCTTGCTCTTTGTTTCCAATATATTCTCTGATATTCAAGAATGTTTGCTAGATGCTGTTTCAGTATGTCTTTGCCATTACTTTCAATGTCACTTAGGGGTATGAATTCCTCAAAGAAGTCCCACATATGAATAACCTGATTAGTGGCTTTGATGGTTTCTTTCAAGTTGGAGATTGTCTTGGACCAATTTTTAAGTCCTTTTCTCGGCCTCTTGAATTTTGCAGTGATGGCTTTAGCACTATCAGTTTCTTGGATGGGTTGGTTCCATATCTCAGATACCACTTGTTTAAAATCTTGATGTTTGAGCCAATAGTTTTCAAATCTGAAAATTCTGTATTTAGGGATGGCAGTGCCTACGGAAATGGAGCAAGGAGAATGGTCAGAGGTTTTTTTTGCAAGAGTTCTGACAGTTGTGTTGGGAAAGGTGGTTTTCCAATGTTTAGAGGTGAAGACCCAATCTAGTTTCACAAGGAGTGGGGCATCTTGCATATTGCTCCAAGTGAAGGCTCTATCCTTGAGAGGGATTTCAACCAGGGCCAGGTTGTTAATTGTTTCATTGAATCGCAGCATGTGATGAACATCCCCAATTCCTCTGTTTCTGTTGTGAGGGTATCTGATGTAGTTGAAATCTCCCACAATAAGACAATCATTTTCATCAGGCATGCTAATATTATTAAGTCAGTTCAAGAAATGAAGTCTCTAAATTGCCTCACATGGCCCATAAATATTAGTCAGAATCCAGGACTGATTATTTAGCAGAGAAGTGAATCTGATGGAGATTGATAATTTGTTTATTTGTAGGCATTTCCCATGAAAGAGCCTGTCATTCCAGGCTACAAGCAGCCCTCCAGAAGCTCCCACTGATGGAACAAAATCAAATTTGTTGAAATTTCTAGGACATACGTTTTTGATGTATGAAGAGTCAAAAGATTCTCTCTTTGTTTCTTGAAAGCATATAATTGAGCTCTTGGATTCAGAGATTTTATTTGCTACTGCCAGCCACTTGTCTTGGGCATTGATGCCCCTAATGTTCCAATTTAAAATATTCCAAGAGGAAAACATCAGCAATCATGAGTGGAACTGTGCAATGAAAAGCATTGAAACAACTGAGCACAAGGATGCAGTGTTAATTATTATAGGGCCAGCAGAACCACAAAAGTGTGACAGTCTAACAGTTTTCTCATAACCACAAAAGGATGCTATTAGGGAACTTTTCCACATGGTGACACTAAGTTGATTAGGCCTTGTTTGGGATCTTGCTTCCTTTGTCCTTGCTCCCCTTCTTCTGCCTTTTCTGCTCCAGTACTTCAACATTGGAGTCCTTTCCCTTAACCTTGCAATAGTCCACATTTAAATGCTTAACCACTATACTTTTAACAATTGGAGGAGTAGCATAACAGGCTAAGCAACTTTTGTTGATACAGGGTGTTTGCATGAACCCTTTGGCAGTGCATCTAAGTCTGTTACTCCTCCTTACCTCAGTTTCCACCAGAGGGGCTCTGTCCTTCCTTTTTCCCTTGGAATGCAAAGAACTTGTGTAGGAAATCAGGTTACTTTTATCTCCTTCCATTTCTTGGTTTCCCTGAGGAGTACGGAAGTTGGAGGAAATATTAGAACTACAGTGGTCAGAAGAAGTCTATTGCAATTGCACATCATTACAGTTCATAAGATCAGAAGAGGGGCACTTTAAAGGAATATAGAAATCCATAATATCCTCATTATCAGTTCCATCCACAATAATATTCCACATATGAGACTAAAGAAATTTGCAAATCCACTCAAACTTATTTGGAGAAATAAGTTGTCTTGCAATAAAGTAAGCCCATTCAGAAGGGATTTAATCTGAGTGGAATCTTCAGATCTAACAAAAAAGGTGGACATCCAAGGAGCCATCTCATGATTCCCTCAAGTAGCCTCCTGTTCCTGGAGATACGAATTGGGCATATAATATTTTCCTTTAATTAAAAAACCAGGATGGGCAAAGAGCAATGAACTTTCACTAGAATCAGAGGGAATTATTTCCACTTCAGGAAAGCCCCCATCCTGCTTGCTGCTTACTTCCACATTTTCCTTTTCTTCTAGAATAATTTCTTCATCCACTTAGGTGTTGTAGTTAGATTCATTGTCTTGTTCCTCAGGCAAGTCTTCCAGATTAGTAGGCTTACTGACTGCATGATGAGGATTTTCCACTATGTCCCAGGGGTCAGCATGAATAAAAGGATGCATAATTTCAAGCACTGGATCATTAGTTGCTCATGTGTGGCAGAATTAGTGGGGCTTGAACTGTAGAAAACTGCAGGCAGAGGTAGTGGTTCAAAGGGGATAATGGCTCTGGGAGATGAAGCAATATCATTAGGAGGACTTGGGGAAAACAAAATATTCAATTGCAGAGAAGGCTGATGGGCTTCAATGGGCTGGGAAAGAGCAGCATGGTCTGGAAGCCCACTGAAGATGTGGCCCATGAGATTTGAATTTGTGCTTCCCTCCAACATGCCAAGAACAGAGTTTCCTTCAGAGTTTTTGTGCACTGAGTTGGAGCCCAGGGAAAGAGTGAGTCCATTGTAAGTGCTGGCTTGGTTTGCAGAGCTATTGTTTACCAGTTCCACTTGTTCTTCTAGAGGTTGCATCAGTTCTCCCAAGACTGGGAATTCCCCTGGTTCAATCTCTTGGTCTACAATGTTGTTGTCAGCTGGTTGTGGACATTGGCCCCATCTAGGTAAATCTGCCATTTCCTCATCATCTTCTAATTCCTGATTTAGATCAGGGATGTGCACAAGAACTTGCTCATCTGAAGGTATGTTGAGATCATCTACAGCTTGGTGCTGAAGGCTAGGGCCAATGAAGTGATGCAGTTGATTGGGGTGAAAGTGGGGATTCATTGGGATGGGAATGGGATTACCATCAGGTGGAATGGGATCCTCATTTGGTGGACCACCACCAAGAATTTCTTGCTGCATTAATACCACTGGCATTGTCCAAGATTTAGACATGGGAATATCACCATCTTCAGTCACAATGATGGCAGGAATGTCACTAAGATTCCCAACTCTGATCTTTAGAACTACATATGCTCTGGTGCTTCTGGCTCTATCCCACAGTAGTAGCTTACCAAAGCTTCTGATAGCATTGGACACTTCTTGATTGTCCCTCTTATCAAATGGGAATCCAACTACTTGGATCCAAACATCTCTGTCTAGCTGCATGTTCCTCCAGTTCAGCCCCTGGTTATGCCTATGGAAAACCACATGGATATCACCAAATTGGTGGGGGATTTAATGCACTAGCGTGTCCCTATCTAGGGTTCTGTCTAATCTGATGTAAGCTTGACCAAACGGGCATGGGCTAATCTCTGAGAAATTCATCTTCCTGACAGTGAGCAAGAACTTGCTAAGCAAATCCCTAATATTGTTGAAACGCGCAGGCAAGTTCGGCATAGGAGGAAACATTGCAATAGCCCAATCCTCATGGCAGGGAGACGAGGAAGAGGAGAGAACACACACCCTTTTAGGCCTACCATGTACCTCTAGCACATGTTGTCCAGGTGGAAGAAACGCCGCCGGGTCGAAAGGGAACGCTGCCATTGGAGGGCTGGGTGGCGCAGCCCTACGAACCGGAGCCGATGAAGATGTCCCTTGCGGCTGGGCCATTTGCGGATGAGCTTGAGGGAGAGGGAGGATGCCCGGAGCAGAGGATGGTGGCGGGATCAGTGGGAAGTTACTCCGTGTTGTCTTGTCAATCGTCTCTATCAGGGGGTTACTTGCCTTGTCTCGAGGAGAAAAAGTGGGCAGCTCCACGGGCTTGGACGGTGGACTGTGGGATATGGATCGACAGTCACTGGCAATATGACCCCACCCCTTGCATTTGTGACATTTTATTTTTTTCTTGCAACTGGGCCTCAAATGGTCTAGGCCCAAGCACCTGAAGCAAAACGAACCTGGGAAGTGGGCCTTGGAGTTTTGAATCCGGCCGTTTGGCGCGTCTCTCGCCCTGATTTGGCGTCCAGCATTAGAAGGCTGGTTATTGGCAGTGATTGGGGCATTAACCTGCTCATTAAAATTTCTTGACCACATGGACGCATAATGAACTCTCTGGGCTGAATTTGAATTTGAATTCAAAGCAAACGAGTGCTGCCTTTGAACAAGACCCTGATTGGATCTGTTGTTGAAGATCCGAGGAGATTTTGTGGCCTGGGCATAGGATTTCTTCTTTGAATGATTCACTAGCATCCAGGATTCTTCTTGCTCTGTCTGATATAATTCAAATTCCTTCAAATAGTTTGGACCACCAGAGTTCCATAGCCAGAAAGGAAGACTAAAAAGCTGAGTGATAATATTTCCTCCATTGTAAATTCCAAATGCAACATCCATTGATGCAACCGAGAACTAGCCCTTCCTCCAAATCATGATAGAAAAATGATAGCAACAGAATCATCAGAGAGACTTATCTTAGATTTGGTGAATTCCGCGACCAGAAAGAGTTCCCGAAGGCCTTGTTTCTCTATGTAGTTGATCGGCTTCTTTAGAGTAGACCAGATGCACTTCTCGAACTGTAGGCCTCTCTCGACGAAGAGATCTTGCAGGGACATGGTCGGCGATGAGGCCGGACTGAACCTCGGTGATGATTGGACGCTGGTGGCGGGATGCCCGTCGGCGGTGTATGGTTGTGGGCGTCGTGGCCGGAGTGGCCAGCGGCGAGGGCTGTGAGCTCTCGCTACGGGGGGCTCTCGCTAGGGGGGGGGGGTTAGTCTATTTTGCGCGGTGAGGATATTCGACGTATGTAGCACCCCATTGTGAGAGGATATGAGGATTTATGCTATTATATTGATAGAATGATTGCAGCACAAGCATGTAACCGTGGGAGTACGTTATTGTATCCTCATACGTTGTTCTTCTATAGGGAAAAATGGTATTTCCTTACACTACTTTATTTTTGCATGTTTGCTTTAATCCTAGAACTATTTATTTTATTTGTATAAGTGGTATTTAGTCTTTGTTTACCTAATCTAAATATTGTAATAACCATAAATATGTCCTAAGAATTAGGGTAAGAATGTGTTAGAATTAAACACGGCTTACATGTTTTCATATGTGTACGTGGGTATCCGAGGATATGAAAGACAATCTATCAAGTACCGAAAAACAGGTGAAGGTTGAAGATGCGACCAATGAGAAGTGTTGCCGTCAACCTACGAATGGGCTGACGACGGTAAATTCAATCCTTGAAATGCTACGAGGAACAGCAAAGCCAATGTCAACGGTAAGAAATAGCAATCGTGTTATGATTCAGGTCGTAATGATGATGCCGTGTTTAAAAATGTGAATGTTAGAATTAAACACGGCTTAGAGGTTTCCATACGTGGACGTGGGTATTCTAGTAGGACTAGTACTCTAGACCGGTTCGGTTTGCTTGTGCTAGGCTAGAGCTGCTATATAACCCATGTATTCCCTTGTAATCTAAAACACCGAAAAATAGCAAATACAAAGTTTCTAAACAGGTTCGGCATGAGCCTATAGCCATCAAATTGATTCGCCGAGTCACTCAATTTAAAGATCGATCGATCCTGACGAGAGCAAGCTAGCCAGCACGTACATAAGTTTCTGTCAAGACGTGTACTAGTGCTGCTACTGTTGATCCAATCAGCTAATTGCTTGCGTGTTGTTCATCCATCCAACTAGTTTCTTGCGTGTTGTTCATCCATCCAGCTAGTTGCTTACGTCCTAGTTGTACATGTACGGATGATCGACTGGTCCTGATGATTTGATTAAGAGTTCAAAAAGCCAACACTTGGTATCAAGAGCCTCAACTATCGACGATGAGTGGCACAGAGTTTTTCAACTCTAGGTCCGGCAAAGACGATTCAAAGAAGAGCAAGGCCGGCAAAGGTGGTTTAAAGGGGATCAAGTCCGGCAACGATGGCTCGAAAGCGAACAAGACTGGCGGAAACAAGAATAAGAGCGGGTAGTCGGCGATGAGCGGTGGAGGAACGGGCGGCAACATAATGGCGCATCGCAACATCCCCATCCAGTACCCGATGCTGATCGACACCAACTATGGCGTGTGGACTGTAAAGATGAAGATTATTCTTCGAACCCTCCGAGTGTGGCAGGCAGTCACCGACGATGACGTCGACGTGGAGTGCGACGAAGGTGCCATTGGCCGCCATGGCCCAGTCTCTGCCGGATTTCGTGCTGATGACATTGGCGGAGTTTGAGACGGCAAGAAAGGCATGGAACACACTCAAGGAGATTAGGATTGGAGAAGATAGCATAACGAAGGCTCAGGCACAAGTGCTGAAGCGCCAACTTCCCATGCTACAGATGGAGGAAACTGAATCGGTGAATGACTACGCCATGTGTCTAACTACTTTAGTGGGAGAGATCCGCGCGCTTGGTGCAAAGCTCGATGAAGTCGAGATCGTGGAGAAGTTTTTCAGTTCTGTGACTGATAAATTCATCTACATCATCGGCACGCTTGAGCAGATTATCAACATCGAGGACATGACCATAATGGAGGCGATCAGACGTCTGCGAACATGAGAAGAAAATGCCCGCAGTTGTCGAAAAGGCAAGGGATGTGGTGAAGATCAACTCCTGTACTTGCGCGCAGATTGGGAGACCCCAAGTAGCAAAGGAAGACGCGATGATGGCAAAGGTTCAAGTAACACGAATCGCGACGGAAACATCGGAAAAGGCAAAGGAAGAGACAAGCCACAAAGTAGTGGGAGGGCCGACTGATCTAACGAGCAGGAGCCACAAAACTTTGATGTGTCGAAGGTCAAGTGCTATAACTGCAATGAGATGGGTCACTTTACGAGAGATTGTCCGGAGCCTAACAAGCGTGAGATCAAGGAAAATTTGGTGAAGCAGGAAGACGATGATCAAGGTCTTATGATGGCCGAAATTTGTGATATAATCAAGTCGGTGGTTGTAAAACCAACCCGGGAGGTTCTACTTCAAGAGAAGAAGGTGGTACCAAAGTTATCCCACACTCATGACGCTGAAGGTCCAATGGCAGAGAAGGAACGTAAGCTGGAGGTTCAAGCTCTAAGCACAGATCATGAAGGGGAGTATATACCGAATGAGGTCAGCAGCTAATGCAAGAATATTGGCATGGAAACGTTCCTCACTGTACATAATACACCGCAGCAGAATGGTGTTGTTGAAAGGAGCAACCAACCCATCAATGACATGGCGAGAAGCTTACACAAGAGAAAGAACATGCTAGGAGTCATTTGGGGAGAATTGAAGCTATCAAGACGGCGGTCTATCTTCTCAACCGGGCTCCAATGAAGGCGGTGATAGGAAAGACTCTGTATGAAGCAATTTACGGACGTAAGCCTAATGTGTCTCATCTACAGACGTTCGGGTGCGTGGCACATGGGAAGACGGCGGAGCCACACCTCTCAAAGCTGCCTGATCGCAGCACCAAGATGGTGTTCATCGGATATGAGAGGAATTCTGGCACCAAGGCATACTGTGACACACTGGTTTTTGGCCCTCTATTGTTTGCAATTTTGTTTGCTAGTTTTCTAGATTTGGATTTTATTTGCCTGGGTTTTTTAGCTCTGTTGGCCTTGATCACTTGGGCCTAATTTTTCTCCTAGGCCAAGTGACCTCTAAACCCCTCTCCCTCAGGTCTATGATCAAGCTTTCATCATCCATGCCCTTGCAATATTTTTATTTCTCAAAAAAACTCCTTTTCCATTGAAGGAATTATCTCTTTTCCCCCTCTTTATTGAAGCTAGCCTCACCTCTGCTATTCCTATTGCCTTGAAACTTTTTGTGATGAACAATGGGTTCATGCCTCATGATGCTATGCAAAAACAAAAGCAAGTTCAGTACAAAATTATCCCTATAGAAATTCTTTCCCATTCCTGCTTAGAGAGGCACTTTGTGAAGCAAGTACCATGTAGACTTAGTCATTTGCTTTGAAATTTTTACCACAGGGGCACCCTCCTAGATAACCCATGCACACCAAATTTCAGCCCCAAAAAGCCCAGCCAAACTCCCTGGAGAAATTCACAAATTTTGTTGCAGAAACCTTAATTTGAAGCTGGCAAGTGCCTGAGCCAAACTACAATTCGCCCAAGGACACACCTACACTACTGGACGTTGGATACACGCCAAGGACACATTTTCACGCCCTGGATGCCCTCAGTGCACGCGTGCCCAGGGTGAGCACGCGCACTGCCGGCCATAGGCGTGCTTTGGCCGTGGCCGTGCTGTCGCCATCACAGGCACGCCTCACCACGAGCGCCCGCGGCCGGTTGCTCGTGTCCGTAACACCCGCCGTAAACCCGTGCGCCACCTGGCCCCGCCGAAAGCCCCGCCGCCTGCCGTAGACCTCGCCGTCGCCGCCATGATCTCACCAGGGGACACACGTGGTGGCCACTTTGGCCAGCACGCCTCCGCTCGACCCGTGGCTGCTTCTGCCCGTCCATACCATCGCCGTACCCCCATGTGCCACCTGCCCCTCAAAGCCACACCGCCTGCCACTCGTTTCGTCGACTTAGGCCGCCGCAGCGCCATGGCTGCTGTCGTCCCGTCCTTTCCGTCGACGCAGGGCATTGGGGAGCGCTGGCACGCGTACTGCACCTCCACTAGAACCTCCCAGAGCCTCCGAGAACTTCCCGAGCTCATCCACACGAGCACTGCTCCAAAATCTTCTGCTCAATGGAATCCCGAGCCCCCCCTATAAATTGGCCCTTGCCCTTCGCTTCTAGGCATCACAATCCACCCCGCACTACTCATATAGAGCTCGAACACAGAGGAGACCGGCCAGGGAGGCCCCAGGCCATAGATCACACCGGAGCGTCGCCGCCACCGTAGCTGGAGAAGACGCTAGCGAAACCTTCCGGCCACCATTCGCCGAGTTTTGGGTACGTTGCTGCTCGCCTTGGTCTCCTGCATCCATTCCTCTAACCCTAGGTCACCTTCGAGGCCTCCTCGCCGGCGAACCACCATCGCCGGAGCTACGACCTCTGTCTCTCTCCCTTTTGTTTTAACCCGACACCCTGGCCCCACCCGTCAGCCGCACTAGCCCCTCCGAACCGGTATAAGTGGAGACGCCCACGCATGTTTACGCCTTCGACGTGGCTTATCCAGAGATTTTCCCAGAAATTGATTTAAATCTTTTTAAATAATAATTTTGACCAAACTTTGACCACTTATATCTCCTAAACTAGAAGGCCAATTGAGTTGATTCTTTTTCCTAAATTTTTGTCTTGAGCTCCTCTTCAAGTTGGCAAAGTTTGGAGGCTTGACTCTCTGTCTAGGTCCACTGGACATGAAGTTTATGCACTAGACTTATTTTGCTTTGGAAATTGTTTTTATTTTCAGAAGGTGACCAAGTGCTTGCAGGAGACCAGGAGTTCAAGACCACTCCATTTGACCAAGGCAAGCCACAACATTCTGGTCATGAGGAGCTTGAGTTGCCATTTGATGATTTGGTTCATTAAATTCGGATTTTTTTTCCTTTAATTTAAATTCTAATTAAATTACTCAAGCTATGCTAAGTTGAATTGTTATGAACATGCCATACCCACTGATCATTTTCATGCCACCCAAGTTCCTATTATCACCCTGCTAGTTTTGTCATGCTTATACCGGAATTTATTCATGTGTTGATCATGTTCATACTTGCATGCCCATGTTCATTTAGTTCATATGATGCCATGCTAGTTGTTGCACATGCTTGATGGTAGTATTATGTTCATGCCATGTTGCTATGTACCTTTCCTGTTGCAAGAACTAATTGTTGGAATCTAATGAACATAATAACCGTTGACCAAGTGCCACCGAACCGAGCTTTATCCGTGCAGCCACATTTGTCTGTATGGGCAGGCCTTATTTTGGGCTATCGTTCTGCCTTCTACGGGTATCACCAAAGAGGGGAGGTTATGCACGCACGCTGCCCTGATCAGGTAGGTGCTGATAATATCGACATCCAGAGTTATTTACCCGGGGGTCCCTCTGGGGGGAACAAAGTTTATGGACCACGTGATGGTCAGGGCCATGTGATGGTCAGTGTCGGGAGGACAAAGGGATACCCAAGAAAGTGTGTCGGTGATACCGTAGGGAGGTTACGCGGTAGGCAAGTTTCGTTGGAGAAGTCCTAGCTTAGTCTTGCGGAACGAGTTCCAAGGATCCTATGGGACAAGTTCCGGGGTGCCGGGTGGAGGAAGAACTCCATAGTGTGGGTAACGTGCACAAATTTTGCAGAGTCACAATCTATTCGAATAGCCAAGTCCTCGGTCATGGGACACAGTTCGTACTAGGTCACACGATTGTCAACACAAACTTGTATAATAATAATGGTGTTGAGTTGCTGGTCATGTGATGACCGGATTGTTTGGGTGGTAACAGAAGGAGACCTAACCCGTTGAGTGGTCGTGCGACGACCCGTATTACGTTGGGTCATGAGGTGACCCGGATGCCGACTCGGGGTGACTCGGAGTTAAGCGGCACGGTCATGTGGTGATTGTGAGTTATGATTAATCCTTGCTCTAAGTCTTAACCTGCCATGTATCCATGTTTGCCATGTTATTGTTTGCATTCTTGCCATGATATTGTTTGTCCTGATGACTTGGCTGTTGTGAGCTTGCAAGTACATTCAATGTACTGACCTGGCGTGTCATTCCAGATGCAGGAGAAGCCGTACTGGAAGAGTTGGTTGTGCCGTACTTCGCGAACTAGTCCGTGTGCCAGCAGTGTCCCTGTGGAGTGGAGCTCCATCACCCCTTATTCCGCTGCCGTAGAGTTCTTCATCGATCGTATCGAGGCCCTGAGTTGTGACATAAATAATGTTGATAGTGTTACCGCTCGAGGTGTGCTTCCATGCCTCGTAGCAGTTTGTATCCCCGAACCTTTGTACCTATATAATTATTAATGAAGCAGTTGTATCTGTACCAATATGTTGTGCATTGCCAGAAGACTTGATCTCTGGGCTGGCAATGTAAGGTAAACTGGTTTCTCTGAGCCGGCGTGCCAAAACGATTGGTATCAGAGCCGCGCTGACTGTAGGACATGCTAGTTAGGCCATTCGCTAGAGTAATATTAGTCTAGAGTCTTGCTTGATATGTGCACCTTGATTGATGCATTGGTTGATGCATGGCATGTAGATGCATTGGTTTTATTACTAATGGCTAACTCTGTGATTGTAGATGGCACCCATCCCATACCCTTGTGAGGACGAGCCGTCCCCGACCACAGGCACCGACCCCAGATTAGATCATGAGGATGTTTGAAGATAGGAGGAATCAGGATCTCATGGAACTACTGAGAGGTATGCACAACATTGTGGGACAGAATCAGAATCAAGGGTCACGCTCCAAGCTATCCGACTTTCAGCGCACCCGACCGCCGAGCTTTGACCAAGCAACAGATACCATTGAGGCTGATTACTGGTTGAGGACCATGGAAAAGAAATAGAGATTGCTCATTGTGACGAGGCAGACAAGGTCCCATTCGCCGCCCATTACCTTGAGGGCTATGCCGCAATTTAGTGGGACAATACCAAGGAAGTATGGCCTGCACAAGAAGACATCACTTGGTAAAAGTTCAAGGAAAAGTTTCGCCCTTACCATATTCCCACCGGGGTGCTGAAGACCAAACAGAGAGAATTTCTTGCTCTTGTCCAAGGCAGCATGACTGTGACTGAATATCTGAACAAGTTCAACCATCTAGAAAGATACTCTGTTCACGATGTGGCCACTGAAGAAAGAAAGGTGGACCACTTCCTTAGTGGGCTCAGCCCCACTCTCCATTGTCAGCTCAGCATGCTGGACTTCCCAGACTTCCAGAGTCTGGTCAACAAGGAGGTCATAGAGAAACGTGAGTATAAGTCTGTCGTCGAGCACAAGGTGGCGTATGAAGACCGCAAGCGCAAGCATGAAGCTAAGAAGACCCCTTATGAGCCATACGCCCAGAAACCACATATGGTGCAGCCCGCTCCCCGGCCTGCTCAAGCCAACTTCAAGCTCTCCTGGAACAATGGCAACACCGCAACCAACAAGACGGCAACCCAGGGAAAGCCTTAAATTAGCAACCAAGTGAGGGAAGACTGCCTTTGCAACGGCGCCTGCTTTAATTTCGGAAAGCAAGGGCACTTTGCCAGACAATGCACAACCAAGATGGGAAAACCAGCACCTCAAGTCAACAACATCGGGGGGCGGAACAACTACCGTCAGGCTCGAGTCAACCATGTCTCGGCCGAAGAAGCCCGCGAGTCCCCCGACGTGTTTATCGGTATGTTCCCTATTAATAACATACCCGCAGCTATATTATTTGACTCTGGGGCAACCGACTCGTTTATATCGCGAAGTTTTGCTACCCAAAACAATTTTCCCATCTCTCTTTTGGAAAAAATCGTGGTGATCAAAACCCCTGGAGGTGTGCTCAAAGCAGACATCATATGCAAGGACCTGACAATTGAGATATATGGAGTGAAGTTCCCAACCTCTCTCATGCTGTTGGAATCCAAGGGGCTAGATGCAATCCCTAGAGTTGACTGGATCACCGCACATGATGTTTGCCTCGCCTTCAAGACCCAAATAGTGGAACTGGTCAACCCAGACGGGAAGGCAACCCGATTTACGGCTGTTGGAATGCCGCGCAAGAAGGAGATAGTAGTATGCCAGATCACCACCACAGAAATGGGCAAGATTCTAGTGGTCAGAGAATTCCCGGATGTGTTCCCAGAAGAATTGTCGGGTATGCCGCCAGACAGGGAGCTGGAGTTCGCCATCGAGATTGTTCCCAAGACCTCCCCAATATACAAGAAGTATTACCGAATGCCCTCCACCGAACTGGTGGAGCTGAAGAAGCAGTTGGATGAATTATTGCAGAAAGGGTACATTCGCCCCAGCAGGTCACCTTGGGGGTCACCGGTATTATTTTTCAAGAAGAAAGATGGCACCTTGCGGATGTGTGTGGACTACCGCCCCCTGAATGAAGTCACCATCAATAATAAATACCCGATGCCCCGCATTGATGACCTATTCGACCAACTGAAGGGTGCTCGGGTATTCTCCAAGATAGATCTTCGTACGGGCTATTACCAACTGACGATTAGGAAGGAAGACATTCCCAAGACGGCCTTTACCACCAGATATGGCCTATATGAATTCACGGTCATGTCATTTGGCTTGACAAATGCTCCAGCATATTTGATGGGTATGATGAATAAGGTCTTCATGGACTTTTTGGACAAATTCGTGGTGGTATTCATTGACGACATACTCATATACTCCAGGAGTGAAGAAGAACATAAGCAGCATCTCCGCACAGTGTTGGAACGATTGCGAGCTCACCGCATTTACGCCTAGTTCAGCAAGTGCGAGTTTTGGTTAAAGGAGGTGGGATTTTTGGGGCATATCCTGACAGCTCAAGGTGTGGCCGTAGACCCTAGCAAGGTGGCCGAAGTGTTGAATTGGAAGCCACCAACCACAGTGACTGAAGTCCAGAGTTTCTTGGGATTGGCGGGTTATTATCACCGATTCATTGAAGGTTTCTCCAAGATAGCCAAGACTTTGACCGAGCTGTTGAAGAAAAACCAGAAATTGGTCTGGACCAAGGAATGTGATGACAGTTTCAAGAAGCTAAAGGCGAAGCTGACCTCAGCCCCTGTCCTGACCTTGCCAGACATCCACAAGGGATTTGATATATGTTGTGATGCCTCCAAACGCGGCCTTGGCTGTGTGCTAATGCAAGAAGGAAAGGTTGTAGCATATGGCTCCCGGTAGCTACACCAACATGAAGTCAATTACCCCACACATGACCTGGAACTAGCTACTGTGGTACACGCATTGAAGGTGTGGAGGCATTATCTTATCGGACAACGGTGTGAAGTATATACAGATCATAAGAGTCTCAAGTACATCTTCACGCAGCCGTACCTCAACCTCAGGCAAAGAAGATGTCTCGAGTTGGTCAAGGACTATGATGTCGGGATTAATTATCACCCCTGGAAGGCTAATGTGGTCGTCGATGCTCTTATCAGGAAGTGAAGCTCGGTGAATGCACTATGGGAGAGACTCCACCCAAAATTATGGGAAGAAGTTACTCAACTCAACCTGGTGTTATGTCACTCGATGACCATGAAGACCCTGGAAATCACTCCAACCCTTGTAGAGGAAATTAAGGAAGCACAAGCTCAAGATTCAGAAATCAGAGATATCAAGGAACTGATCCCGCATGGCAAGGCCGAATCCTTTCACCTGGATGCTCAAGGAGTGCTATGGTTCAAAAACCGAATATGCGTACCGAATCAGAACAACCTGAGGCAGCAGATCCTTCGAGAAGCACATGAGTCAGCATATTCTATCCACCCCGGAGGTACCAAGATGTATCAGGATTTGAGGGCCACTTTCTGGTGGACCAGAATGCGCAATGATATTGCGTATTATGTGGCATGCTGTGACATATGCAACCGAGTGAAAGAGGAACATCATAAGCCAGCCGGATTACTGCAACCCCAGCAAGTTCCGCAATGGAAGTGGGATGACATATGTATGGATTTCATTGTGGGACTCCCAAAGATAGCCCGGGGCCACGACTCCATCTGGTTAATCGTGGACATGCTCACCAAAGTGGCTCACTTTATTCCAATCAGGACCACTTACCGAGCTGATCAACTAGTAGAGCTATACATGTCCCGAATTGTCAGCCTCCACGGGATACCAAAGACGATCACCTCAGACAGAGGATCAGTATTCACATATGCATTCTGGCTACGTCTTCACCAATCCCTGGGGAACGCACTAAAGCATAGCACTGCCTACCATCCTCAGACCGATGGCCAAACATAACGAGTGAACCAAATACTGGAAGATATGCTCAAGGCATGTGTGCTAGCTTACGGCTACAAGTGGGAGGACTGTTTGCCATATGCAGAATTCTCATACAATAACAGCTATCGGGCCAATCTCAAGATTTCACCTTTTGAAGCATATATGGGCGGAAATGCCGTACCCCCTTGAACTGGTCACAAACAGGGGACGGTCGTCTCTTTGGCACTGACTTAATGCTCGAAGCAGAAAAGCAAGTCAAAGAAATTGAAGACTGTCTGAGAGCTGCCAAGTCTCGACAGAAGAGTTACTATGACCCGAAGCATCGTGAATTGAGCTTTGAGCCTGTAGAATATGTTTATCTCTGAGTGACACCAATGAAAGGGGTAAGGAGATTCCATAACCGAGGGAAGCTTCCCCCAAGGTACATCGGGCCATTCCCAATAATGGCTAAGCGGGGAAGAGTAGCATACCAACTGGAACTACCCCCAGAACTATCTGATGTCCATGACGTATTCCACATATCGCAGCTACGCAAGTGCATTGCACCACCAGTCAAGCGAGTGGATATGAAAGAGTTAGAGTTGTCACAGGATTTGACATATTAAGAAAAACCAGTCAGGATTATGGAAGAAATGGAAAGGACCACCCGCAGTAAAGTGATACGGTTTTACAAGGTACTGTGGGAACACCATATCGAGGAAGAGGTTACCTGGGAAAGGGAAGAATTTCTGAGATCCGCATATCCGTATCTGTTCCCTGAGCAACCAAATCTCGAGGACGGGATTTACCCTAAGGGGGATAGGTTTGTGACACCTTGGTTTTTGGCCCTCTTTTGTTTGCTGGTTTTCTAGATTTGGATTTTATTTGCCTCGGTTTTTCAGCTCTGTTGGCCTTGATCACTTGGGGCTAATTTTTCTCCTAGACCAAGTGACCGCTAAACCCCTCTCCCTCATGGATATGATCAAGCTTTGATCATCCATGCCCTTGCCATATTTTTATTTCTCAAAAAAACTCCTTTTCCATTGAAGGAATTAGCTCTTTTCCCCCTCTTTATTGAAGCTAGCCTCACCTCTGCTATTCCTATTGCCTTGAACCTTTTTTTTCCGAACAATGGGGTCATGCCTCATGATGCTATGCAAAAACATAAGCAAGTTCAGTACAAAATTATCCCTATAGAAATTCTTTCCCTTTCCTCGTCAGAGAGGCATTTTGTGAAGAAAGTACCCTGTAGACTTAGCCATTTTCTTTGAAATTTTTACCACAGGGGAAACCTCCTAGATAACCCCTGCACACCAAATTTTAGCCCCAAAAGCCAGGCCAAACTCCCGGGAGAAATTCACAAAGTTTGCTGCAGAAACCTTAATTTGAAGCTGGCAAGTGCCTGAGCCCACCTACAAGTCGCCCAAGGCCACACCTACACTACTAGACGTCGGATGCACGCCAAGAACACCATTTGCACGCCCTGGATGCACTCAGTGCACGCGTGCCCAGGGTGAGCATGCGCACAGCTGGCCATTGGCGTGCTCTGGCCGTGGCCGTGCTGTCACCATCACGGGCAAGCCTCACCCCGAGCGCAAGCGGCCGGTTGCTCGTGTCCGTAACCCCCACCGTACACCCGTGCGCCACCTGGCCCCGCCGTAGACCTGGCCGTCGCCGCCATGATCTCACCAGGGGACACACCTGGTGGCCACTATGGTCAGCACGCCTCCGCTCGACCCGTGGCAGCTTCTACTAGTCCATAGCATCGCCATACCCCCGTGCGCCACCTGCCCCCAAAGCCGCTCCGCCCACCACTCGTTTCGTCGACTCAGGCCGCCGCAGCGCCAAGGCTGCTGCCGCCCCGTGCTTTCCATCGACGCAGGGCATTGGGGAGCGCACGCACGCGTACTGCGCCTCCACTAGAACCTCTAAGAGCCGCCGGGAACAACCCGAGCTCATCCACACTAGCACTGCTCCAAAATCTTCTTCTCTGCGGCAACCTCGACGGAATCCTGAGCCCCCCCCTATAAATTGGCCCTTGCCCTTCGCTTCTAGGCATCACAATCCACCCCGCACTACTCATATAAGCTCGAACAGAGAGGAGACCGGCCGGGGAGGCCCCAGGCCGTAGATCACACCGGAGCGCCGCCGCCACCGTAGCTGGAGAAGACGATAGCGAAGCCGTCCAGCCACCATTCACGGAGTTTTGGGTACGTGGCTTCTCGCCTTGGTCTCCTATGTCCCTTCCCCTTGCCCTAGGTCACCTTTGAGGCCTCCTCGCCCGAGAACCATCGTCGCCGGAGCTGCGGCCTCTGTCTCTCTCCCTTTTGTTTTAACCCGACACCCTGGCCCCAACCGTTAGCCGCACTAGCCCCTCCGAAACGATATAAGTGGAGACGCCCGCGCAGGTTTACGCCTTCGACGTGGCTTATCTAGAGATTTTCCCAGAAATTGATTTAAATCTTTTTCAATAAGAATTTTGACCAAACTTTGACCACTTATATCTCCTAAACTACAAGGCCAGTTGATTTGATTATTTTTGCTAAATATTTTTCTTGAGCTCCTCTTCAAGTTGGCAAAGTTTGGAGGCTTGAGTCTCTGTCTAGGTCGACTGGATAGGAATTTTATGCACTTGACTTATTTTTCTTTGCCAATTGTTTTTATTTTCAGAAGGTGACCAAGTGGTTGCAGGAGACCAGGAGTTCAAGGACATTCCATTTGACCAAGGCAAGCCACAACATTCCGGTCATGAGGAGCTTGAGTTGCCATTTGATGATTTGGTTCATTAAATTTGGATTTTTTGCCTCTAATTTAATTGCTAATTAAATTACTAAAGCTATGCTAAGTTGAATTGTTATGAACATTCCATACCCACTGATCATTTCCATGCCACCCATGTGCCTATTATTATGACCCTACTAATTTTTTCATGCTTATACCGGAAATTATTCATGTGTTGTTCATGTTCATAATTGCATGCCCATGTTCATTTAGTTCATATCATGCCATGCTAGTTGTTGCACAGGCTTGACGGTAGTATTATGTTCATGCCATGTTGCTATGTACCTTTCCTGTTGCAAGAACTACTTGTTGGAATCTAATGAACATAATAATCGTTGACCAAGTGCCACCGAACCGAGCTTTATCCGTGCAGCCACATTTGTCTGTATGGGCAGGCCTTAGCTTGGTCTATCGTTGTGCCTTCTACGCATATCACCAAAGAGGGGAGGTTATGCACGCACGCTACCCCTGATCAGGTAGGTGGTGATAATCTCGACATCCAGAGTTATTTACCCGGGGGTCTCTGCGGGGGGGGGGGCAAAGTTTATGGAACACGTGATGGTGAGGGCCATGTGATGGTCAGTGTCGGGAGGACACAGGGATACCCAAGACAGTGTGTCGGTGATATCGTAGGGAGGTTATGCGGTAGGCAAGTTCGTTGGAGAAGTCCTAGCTCACTCTTGGGGAACGAGTTCCAAGGATCCTGTGGGACAAGTTCCGGGGTGCTGGGTGGAGGAAGAACTCCATAGTGTGGGTAACGTGCACAAACTCTGCAGAGTCACAATCTATTCGAATAGCCGAGTCCTTGGTCATGGTACACAGTTCGTACTAGGTCACACGATGGTCAACCCAAACTTGTATAATAAAAATGGTGTTGATTTGCTGGTCATGTGATGACCGGATTGGTTGGGTGGTAACAGAAGTACACCTAACCCGTTGAGTGGTCGTGCGACGACTCGTATTATGTTGGGTCATGAGGTGACCCGGATGCCGAGTCGGGATGACTCGGAGGTAAGCGACACAGTCATGTGGTGATCGTGACTTATGATTAATCCTTGCTCTATGTCTTAACTTGCCATGTATCCATGTTTGCCATGTTATTGTTTACATTCTTGCCATGCTATTGTTTGTTCTGATGACTTGGCTGTTGTGATCTTGCAAGTACATTCAATGTACTGACCTGGCGTGTCATGCCAGATGCAGGAGAAGCTGTACCAGAATAGTTGGCTGTACCATACTTCGCGAACTAGGCCATGTCCCAGCAGTGTCCCTGTGGAGTGGAGCTCCATCACCCCGTTATTCCGCTGTCGTAGAGTTCTTCGTCGATCGTATCGAGGCCCTGAGTTGTGCCATAAATAATGTTGATAGTGTTGCCGCACGAGATGTGCCACCATGCCTCGTAGCTGTTTGTATCCCCGAACCTTTGTACCTGTATAATTATTAATGAAGCGGTTGTATCTGTACCAATATGTTGTACATTGCCAGAAGACTTGATCTCTGGGCTGGCAATGTAAGGTAAACCGGTTGCTCTGACTCGAGGTGCCACACATAAAGCTTCTATGATCCACGAACCATGCGTCTAAGAATTTCACACAACGGTGTGTTTGAAGAAAAACAAGGGTGAAATTGGGGCTCAGCAGCTGTCAAGGATGCTCCAAACGGTAACATATTAATAGTGGAATTTCCAGATGATGATGACGCAAAAGAGGTTGTCCAGGTGGATGGCGGAAGGACCAATCAAGGTGATCACGATGGAGGAAATCACTGTGGTGCCGACGCCAATGATGATGCGCAAGGGTTGCAAGATGATAGCGACAACGACGCGCACAACGAGAGTGGAGATCTCGGAGGTGACAACGAAAATCAAGATGATGGTCACGGTCACGACGACGAGGATGCCAACGAAATGGTATCACACGAGACTCTATCATTTTCCTCAAATGCATCAACGCCAACACAATTTTTATCGCATCTTTCGCAAGCCACGGATTCTTCCGGGTCTCGTCGCTACAAGACCCTCGAAGAAATATACAAGAACGCAAAGCCAGTTACGCTCGAGTACTCCAGACTATGTTTGCTCGGAGTTGAGGAGCCAGTGAACTACGTAGAGGCGAGCAAGAATTCAAGCTCGATCCATGCCATGAATGAGGAGATAAAGGGGATTGAGAGAAACGGTACGTGGACTTTAGTAGCCCGACCTTCCAACCACAAGGCCATCGGTTTGAAGTGGGTTTACAAGTTAAAGAAGGACACGCAAGGTGCTATTTTTAAGTACAAGGCAAGACTCATTGTGAAGGGCTACGTATAACATCAAGGGATCAACTATAAGGAGGTGTTTGCACCAGTTGCTCGACTTGAGATAGTGAGGCTTCTCCTAGCTTGGCGGCATAAGAGGATTGGAAGGTTCATCATATGGATGTTAAATGCGCTTTCCTCAATGTTTATCTCACGGAAGAAGTGTACGTGGAACAATGTCAGAACCCCAACTAGGGTAAGTGCTAGGGTTGCTTGTGCCCTTTGCATCATGGAAAAATTTCAAAAGAATTTCAAAAATGGGGAAAAGAAAAGCCCTAAAGAATTTAAATAAATAGCCAGATAAAAATTTCTTCCAAAAATTCCTCAGGTATTTTCGAAAAGCCTTATAAATATGCATGATCACATATAAAGTGAAGTGGGTCCCACTGCATGCACCAAGATTTTTCAAATATTCCAAACAAGGCTTGGAAATTAAATTGAACTCCAATTTGAATTTAAATTCAAATTGTTTGAATTTCAAAAGTCACCAAAACTTGTGAGTGGCTAGTGGCTTGACACCTAAGCCCACATAAAAGATTTGGGGATTTTTAAAAATGCTCTGGTATTTTGTTTATTAGAGCAAACAAAATAGCAGAGAAATAAAAGAAAAAGAATTAGAAAAGGGGAGAAGCCCCTGGCTTCGGCCCAACTTAACCCCCACAGCCTCCTGGCGGCCCAGCCCAGCCCACCGGGTGCTTGTCGTCTACCTCAAACACCTCAGTGGCGATCTGGGGGCGAGGGGTGACGCCACCGCGACGCCGAGAAGGCTCCGAGCCCCGCCCCCCCCCCCCCCCCCCCCGTGCCTCTTCTCCTCGCCACTGAGACGCTCAGAGTCCCCGCCACCCTTTCCCCCTCTCTCTGGACCTCCTCCCCCTCTCCCTTCGCCGTTACGCTCGCCAACCGAAGCCCTAGCCGGAGCACGGCCGTGCGCCACCGTGGCCACCGTGCATCCCACGCCGCGCCTTCGTGTCCTTCCTCCTCGCCGCCATCGACTCCATCGAGCTGCAGCTCCAATTGAGGCCAAGGACGCCCGACGACGACACCTGCTTCAAGATTCCACCGCCGGCCGCCTTCGAATCCGGCGAGAAATTCGCTTGCTCCGAGCCCCCTCAAGCCTCGCCGTGCTCGCCGTTGAGTTCTGGTGAGCTCTGCGATCCTTTCCCCCTTCCCTTCCTTCCTTCCGAGCCGTGCAACGCCATCTTCGCCAAGGTCACTGGCCGGCAGCCGCCTCCGTCGTCGTAGCCATGGCCACAGGCCTCCTCGAGGTCCCCCTCCTGCACCCCTAGATGTGCACGGGCGCGAGGCACGTCTTGATGCTCGCCCCGAGCCCTCCCGTGGCCTGCAGTGCAACTCCGGCGGACCGCCGCCGCGCGCAGAGCTGCCGGCGTCAAGCCGGCCATTAGGCCCCCCTAACCGCGTGCTTAACCACCCACCTAACCCCCCCCCATGGCCAATGACAGGTGGGGCCCTGCCCTAATTAACCCCTCGGGTTAATTATAAACAGGGGATTAACCCCACTGGGCCCCGGTTGTCAGCCCCCCCCCCTGACACCAGCATGATGTCATGCTGATGCATTAAATGTATTTAAATGAATTTCCAGAAATAAAATAATTCCAAAGAAATCAGAAAAATCGAAAAAATAGCCAAAACTTCAATAAATCATAGAAAATTCATATTAACTCCAAATTGGACAAATAATATATGAAAGATTATCAGAAAAATGCAAGGATTATGAATATGCAATTTTTTCATGTTTGACCATTTTAAAATGGGTGAACAGTAGCAAACATGCATATGGCATAATTTGAAATTGAATTTGGAGTTTGAATTTGCAACTCCTTTGCAATACACTTCAATTAAATTGAATTGTTAACAAACTGGTACCATATACATCATGGACAATCTTATCATGTGCTTGTGCATTTACTTCCGAAGTTGTCCCCCCTTTGTTGATGATTGTTTCCGGTACCAGCTTTTCCGAGACGGTGATCACCCCGAAGAAGAAGACCACCGTTAAGACCCGTGTATCGTTAGAAAGGCAAGAAAACCCCATTGATCATGTCTATAAAATTCCAATTCCCTCTCAGTCTTGCTTATGCATGTTTAGGAGATCACCTTGTATCAATTCTACCGCATAGTTGAACCCATATCCGATGCATGACCTATCATCTTGTCACAGTAGTAAGCAAACCACAATCCTAGCTGACATAGGAGTTGATTGATATCATGTGGCCCCTGGAACTGTTACTGCTTATTGCATGCTAAGTGGTACAATGAGGTTGCTTTTGATGTGAGTCGTGATGATGGTGAACATGGTGGTGATGAAAGTGAAAATGTGTTGGTGAATCCACCCTAATACAAGGTGAACGATGAGAGGCTGTGTAGGAGTACACAGTGGGTTGTCTCGTTGAACATCGCCTTAAGCCCGAGTTCTTGTATGGTAATCCGAGACAAAGAGTACAACCACGCATTGGGCTCACTGGCCCCTCTCGACCTAGTAAATCACCCCGATCCAAGTCCAGGAGTCACACCTAGTTCGGGATTTCCATTCGGCATATGCATAGAAAGATAAAGGAAATGAAATGTGGCATTCATGGTAGGGCTTGTGGAACATGGCTTGTCAAGCGGAGAACCATCCGTCGAGGTGGGCTTGTCAGTTGTGCCTACATGGTTTGAGTCCTGGCTGGAAGCTCGGCCGGAACTCCAGTTGGGTTTGGAACTCAGACAGTTGACTCCGTGGACTAGAACGGAGCTGTGGGCGAAGTGTCGTGGTGAACATCCTCGCTGTCACCTCTTGAACGGTGGTGAGACTTGGAGGTAAATGATGGTCATGTGTGTGTAGTTTAAACCCTTGCAAGGTTAACAAAACTATTCGAATAGCCTCGTCTGCGGTCATGGACTACTTGGAAAGTTGTGCTTGATTATTAGACAACTTGAATGGATACTTCTAAAACTCGCAAGATAAGCGTGAGTGCTATGGTGTGCTTCCTCGTGGGGAAGTCGAGGAAGTAACCATAGTGGTATATTGGTTGGAGACTTGGTAGTGGACTCGTGTAAGCTTCTTACCTCAAGTCTGGTACTCGTAGTACAGAACTAGCCAAGTCAAAGCTAGCATTTCTGCATGTTGAACCCCACCTCCCTTTAACTTGATACTTGAGCATGAGTAGTGTAGTTCTGATGTAAGTCTTGCTGAGTATGATTTTGTACTCACGTTTTCTTATTCTATGTTTTAGATGAGAACCCGGACCCCCGATGGAGTCACCTTCGTGAAGCTCGACGGTTAACTTGGTAGCATAGTCCCAGACAGCAGTCTGGTCCCTCGTGGAAGGGCATGTTTGTTGTACAAGGCTTCTCTAAGCCATTTGTTAAACTTGTCTGTACTCAGACCTAATTTTCTTCCGTTGTATGATGTAATGATGATCACAGACATGTGATCTTTGTACGCTCTATGTGTAAGTCAATAAAGATACACTTTGTAGAGTTATGTGATGATACCTGCTATTCATACTAGGCATGTGTGCTGCGTGTATGTTTATAACATGCATGTCTTAGTATGGGTTTTTGAGACCTTAGTTGTGATCTGGCTAGCGGTCTTTTATACACCAAGTGGCCCTTAGATGTGCGCAGCTTAGGGCATCACGATGCGATTGCTCGTGACTCTGTCACGTGCAGACTTTGTTGTATGATCGAGGCCGCCGTAGACCCCGACTAAGTGATCGGGCTGGAGTAAGTCTATGTAAGAGTTAGGATTCAATCGATAACATGGTTGAGGCGACTTGTCTATGAATATGGGATTCACCACCCATAAGCATTTAGACTCGTGAGCGGACGATGAGGACCCATCTCAGTTGATCATCCGGCCTGAATGGGATGCCCCTCACGTTCGATGCTTTCCGAGAGTGTTCTGTGCTTGGACTTGTCTGCTTAGACAAGTGGGTACGGCTCTCGGCTCTCCATGTGATTGTATCGTGACTGGAATTACATACGCATACCCCGGGTCCCGACAGACTTGGTATCAGAGCAGGACTGTCTGTAGGATTATTCAAACCCTTGGTCGAAGTCGAGTCTAGCATTCTATAGTTATATAGTTACTCTGGGTATAACGGAACAACGTAAGGCTTCTTTTTCTCCTTACCCTCATCGATCTGAGTTCTGAGTCACCCTTATCTTTTCTACGGGATGATAGGACTAGGCTCATCTATGTCTTAATAGAACATCTCGTTGAGTGCTTCCTTGTAGTCGTAGGATTGTTGTGGTCGTCCAGAATCTTCGTATTGTTGAGTTCCTTGGGGATGTTTTGTCCAATCTCCTCAAGGTTGTTTCATTTTCCATCCCGGTGTAGCCATTACGCTGCCCGATTTATCCCGTGTTTCTAGGAATCTTTGCCTTTTCATTACAATCTTTTCCTCCTAGTCATGTCCTCTTATCTTTGTTTCTATCATAAAACCTGTTCTGATTGTTGATTTTTATCACACAGGATGTCAGATGGAAGTCGTAGTGTTGTTCTTCGCAATCGAGACCGTGATCAGAATCGGAGTGATGATGAACCTCCACCACCGCCTTCTGCGGCGGGAATCATGATTGAAGCTCAGAAGAATCGACGTGATCAAACACGCCTTCTTGGGCTCACCGAGCAGAATACCGCTCGTCAGCGCAATGTGGTTGTGAGCATTCAGGACTTCATCCTCCTCAAGCCACAGGTATTTCGATGTTCCTCCGAGCCCCTTGAAGCTGATGATTGGCTCCATTCCATCGAGCGTAAGCTTGAGACGGCGCATGTTGCTCCCAATGATCGTGTGATGTTTGCGGTATACTTCTTGGAAGGTGCTGCTAGTGAATGGTGGGAGAACTATGTTGCAATGCAACCTGATGGTCACGTAATGACTTGGCAGCAATTCCGTGATGCCTTCCGAGGGTACGCCATTCTGGATGAGATGATGGAAAGAAAGAAGGAAGAGTTTTGCAATCTTACTCAGGGAGATAGATCCATCCACGAGTATATGACTGAGTTCAACCATCTTGCTCGTTATGCCCAAGAGGAGATATCCACTGATGCCAGGAAGCAAGAAAGGTTCCGCAAGGGACTTAGCCCTGTTATTCGTCATGATCTCAATCTTCACGAGTTTGTCAACTTTAAGGATTTAGTCAATAGATCCTTCAGAGCTGAGTATGGAAATGAGGTGTTCGAAGAGTCTCGGAAGCATGCTCGTGAGTTTGCTCCATCTTTTAGTTCGGCCCCTCAGAAACGCCGGATATGGATTCCAACTAGTGCCATTCCTTCACACCTTTTTGCAAGGTCATCCTACATGGTGCCTCAACCTCCTCCACTAAACACGAATCCCAATAGCTATGGTAGTGAGCCTGCCATCCTTGCTCCACCCCCTGACACCAGAATTTGCTACAAGTGTGGTCAGCCTGGCCACATTGCACGGAAATGTTCATTTTTGGTGAAAGTGGATGCTCGTCCAAGACATGATGCCACCCCACCCAAGTCTTCCAAAACTAAGTCTTCACAGATATTCACCTCCAACTCCTTGGAAGCAAAGTCCTTAGCCACTGTTGGTGGTTGTGTGAACCAAATCTCAGTTGAGGAAGCTATTGATACCTCTAACGTCATCCTTGGTACGCTCCCAGTCAATCGTGTTCCCGCCTCCGTTCTTTTCGATCCAGGAGCGTCTCATTCATTCATGTCGGAGAGTTATGCACTTCGTCATGAGTTCTCCTTTGAAGAAATGTTTTCTCCAATGATCATTCAAACTCCTGGTTCAAAGTGGAAAACTAATAGAGTAAGCCATGGCAATCAAATTGAAATTGAGGGTTTAGTATTCCTTGCTTCTCTTATAGCCCTCAAGTCTTCAGACATTGATGTCATCCTAGGAATGGATTGGTTATCAAGGCAGAATGCTTTCCTTGATTGTAAAGCCAAGTCAGTTAAACTTACCCATCCTTCAGGCCAGACCATTGACTACACATCACCCAACTCTAGAATCCAGATGCATACTTTGAATGTGCTTCCCCTTCCTGACCTTGAAGATATTCCGGTGGTTCGTGACTTCCCGGATGTCTTTCCTGAAGAACTGCCAGGAATGCCTCCTGACAGATGTGTAGAATTCATTGTAGATCTTGCCCCAGGAACCGCCCCAATTTCAAGACGCCCATACAAAATGGCCCCACGTGAGTTAACTGAGCTGAAAATCCAACTCGAAGCTTTGTTGGCAAAAGGCTTCATCCGCCCTAGCTCATCGCCATGGGGTTGCCCCGTTCTGTTCGCAACGAAGAAAGATGGAACAGAAAGGATGTGTGTAGACTATCGCCCGCTAAATCTAGCGACGATAAAGAACAAGTACCCACTTCCCAGGATCAATGATCTTTATGATCAACTTGGAGGATCCTCTGTCTTCTCCATGATGGATTTGAGATTAGGCTATCATCAAATCAAGATCCGAAACGAGGACATTCCAAAGACGGCTTTCACTACTCATTATGGTCTTTACGAGTTCACCGTCATGTCCTTCGGTCTAACCAATGCCCCCGCCACTTTCTCGGGCATGATGAACTCGATCTTCATGGAGTATTTGGACAAGTTCGTCGTGGTTTACCTCGATGACATCCTTATATAATCGAAGAACGAAGAAGAACATGCCGAGCATCTTAGGCTGGTATTGATGAAACTTAGAGAGCATCGCCTGTATGCTAAATTCTCCAAGTGTGAATTTTGGCTAACAGAAGTGACCTACTTAGGCCAAGTGATTTCTGCAAAAGGCATTGTTGTCAATCCCGAGAGAGTTCAGGCCGTCCATGACTGGACTCCACCTCAATCGGTTAAGCAAGTTAGGAGTTTTCTTGGCCTAGCAAGCTATTGTCGCCGCTTCGTTGAGAACTTCTCCAAAGTTGCAAAGCCTCTGACTGAACTCCTCAAGAAAGATAAGAAATTCAAATGGACTCCCAAGTGCGAGGAAAGCTTTCAAGAGCTGAAAAGAAGATTGACTTCTGCACCCGTACTTGCGCCTCCAGACACCAAAAACGATTTCGAGATCTTTTGTGATGCTTCACGGCAAGGGTTAGGATGCATACTTATGCAAGACAGACATGTGGTAGCTTATGCTTCACGCCAGTTGCGTCCACATGAAGAGAACTATCCTACCCATGATCTTGAACTCGCTGCCGTAGTTCATGCCCTGACAACTTGGCGACATTACCTCCTTGGTAATCGTTGTGAGATCTATTCCGACCACCAAAGCCTCAAATATATATTCACCCAGCCATATCTTAATCTCAGGCAAAGACGCAGGATAGAGTTGATAAAAGATTATGACTTAGGAATTTCTTACACTCCAGGCAAAGCCAATGTCATGGCTGATGCACTAAGTCGTAAGTCGTATTGTAACAACCTCACGTTACAGCAGTATCAACCACTTCTTCATGAGGAATTTCGAAAGCTCAACCTCGAGATTGTTCCTCGTGGATCTCTTTTCAACTTGGTGGAGAAACCAACCCTTGAGGATCAGATCATAGTTGCCCAAAGACGTGCACGAGGTGTACGCCGGATCAAGGAGAACATTGCTAGCGGAGTTGCTAAATGTTTCTCCATAGATAGAAAACGAACGGTATTCTTTGAAAATCGTTTGGTAGTACCTAAGAATAGAGATCTAAGGAAACTAATCCTCAAATAATCCCATGACACACCCCTCTCGATTCATCCCGGTAGCACAAAAATGTACCGAGATCTACGCCAGAGATTTTGGTGGACTAGGATGAAGAGAGACATTGCTCGATTTGTTGCTGAATGTGATGTTTGTCGTCACATTATGGAAGAACACCAAAGACCTGCTGGTACACTTCAACCTTTGCCTATTCCCGAGTGGAAATGGGACAAAGTCGGTATGGACTTCATCACTGGCTTTCCAAAAACCCAGAAAGGAAATGATGCCATCTTCGTTTTCATAGATAGGCTTTCCAAAGTTTCTCACTTCCTTCCCGTTCGCGAGTATATAACTGCTAGTCAGTTGGCGGACATGTACGTCTCTAGAATTGTGGCTCTTCACGGTATTCCTTTGGTAATCAATTCTAATCGAGGTAGCCTTTTCACCTCTAGATTCTGGGGAAGCTTTCAGAATGCTATGGGAACTCATCTATCCTTTAGTACAGCTTTCCATCCTCAGTCTAGCGGTCAAGTTGAAAGGGTTAATCAAATCTTGGAAGACATGCTCAGAGCTTGTGTTATCTCATTCGGAAAGAATTGGGAGAAATCTCTTCCATTTTCCGAATTTTCTTATAACAACAGTTTCCAATCTAGTCTGAACATGGCTCCTTTTGAACTCCTCTATGGACGACGATGTCGAACACCCCTTAACTGGTCAGAAACCGGTGAAAGACAATTCTTTGGACCGGATATGATGAAGGAAGCAGAAGAGCAAGTTCGCATTGTTCGTGATCGATTGAAAGCCGCCTAGTCTCTTCAGAAAAGCTACTATGATTGTCATCATAGGCAAGAAAGCTACAATCTGGATGAGAAGGCTTACCTTCGGGTTACTCCTCTGAAGGGAACCCAACGATTCGGTATCAAAGGCAAGTTGCCCCACGTTACATTGGACCTTTCCGCATTCTAGCTAAACATGGAGAAGTTGCCTACCAACTTGTACTACCCCCACACCTTTCCCGAGTACATGATGTATTCCATGTGTCACAACTCAGGCGTTGCTTCAAGGACCCCATCCGCGAAGTCGGCCATGAAACGCTTGATCTCCAAGATGACCTTTCTTATCGAGAGTACCCCGTTCGTATTCTTGATTCAGCAGAGCGTGTCACTCGTCGTCAGAAGATCAGGTTTTTGAAAGTGCAATGGTCACATCACTCCGAGAAAGAAGCAACATGGGAAAGAGAAGACCGCCTTCGTGCCGAGTACCCCACCTTCCTCCCGACAACTTCTGAATCTCGGGACGAGATTCTTTTGAGTGGGGGCGAGTTGTCAGAACCCCAACTAGGGTAAGTGCTAGGGTTGCTTGTGCCCTTTGCATCATGCATAAATTTCTAAAGAATTTCAAAAATGGGGAAAAGAAAAGCCCTAAAGAATTTAAATAAATAGCCAGATAAAAATTTCTTCCAAAAATTCCTCTGGTATTTTTGAAAAGTCTTATAAATATGCGTGATCACATATAAAGTGAAGTGGGTCCCACGGCATGCACCAAGAGTTTTCAAATATTCCAAATAGGGCTTGGATATTAAATTGAACTCCAATTTGAATTTAAATTCAAATTGTTTGAATTTCAAAAGTCACCAAAACTTGTGAGTGGCTAGTGGCTTGACACCTAAGACCAAATAAAAGATTTGGGGATTTTTAAAAAGGCTCTGGTATTTTGTTTATTAGAGCAAACAAAATAGCAGAGAAATAAAAGAAAAAGAATTAGAAAAGGGGAGCAGCCCCTGGCTTCGGCCCAACTTAACCGCCCCAGCCACCTGGCGGCCCAGCCCAGCCCACCGGGTGCTTTTCGTCTACGTCAAGCACCTCGGTGGCGAGCTGGGGGCGAGCGGAGACGCCACCGCGACGCCGAGAAGGCTCCGAGGCCCCCCCCCCGTGCCTCTTCTCCTCGCCACCGAGACGCTCAGAGTCTCCGCCACCCTTTCCCCCTCTCTCTGGTCCTCCTCCCCCTCTCCCTTCGCCGTTCCGCTCGCCAACCGAAGCCCTAGCCGGAGCACGGTCGTGCGCCACCGTGGCCACCGTGCATCCCACGTCGCGCCTTCGTGTCCTTCCTCCTTGCCGCCATCGACTCCATCGAGCTGCAGATCCAATTGAGGCCAAGGACGCCCGACGACGACGCCTGCTTCAAGATTCCACCGCCGGCCGCCTTCGACTCCGGCGAGAAATTTGCCTGCTCCGAGCCCCCTCAAGCCTTGCCGTGCCCGCCATTGAGTTCTGGTGAGCTCTGCGATCCTTTCCCCTTTCATTCCTTCCTTCCGAGCCGTGCAGCGCCGTCTTCGCCAAGGTCAGTGGCCGGCAGCCGCCTCCGTCGTCGTAGCCATGGCCAAAGGCCTCCTCGAGGTCCCCCTCCTGCACCCCTAGATGCGCACGGGCGCGAGGCACGTCTTGATGCTCGCCCCGAGCCCTCCCATGGCCTGCAGTGCAACTCCGGCGGACCGCCGCCGCGTGCAGAGCCGCCGGCGTCAAGCCGGCCATTAGGCCCCCCTAACCGCGTGCTTAACCACCCAGCTAACCCCCCGTCCCACGGGCAATGACAGGTGGGGCCCTGCCCTAATTAACCCCTCGGGTTAATTATAAACAGGGGATTAACCCCACTGGCCCCCGTTGTGAGCCCCCCCTGATGCCAGCATGATGTCATGCTGATGCATTAAATGTATTTAAAAGAATTTCGAGAAATAAAATAATTCCAGAGAAATCAGAAAAATCCAAAAAATAGCCAAAACTTCAATAAATCATAGAAAATTCATATTAACTCCAAATTGGACAAATAATATATGAAAGATTATCAGAAAAAATGCAAGGATTATGAATATGAATTTTTTTTTCATGTTTGACCATTTTTAAATGGGTGAACAGTAGCAAACATGCATATGGCATAATTTGAAATTGAATTTGGAGTTTGAATTTGAAACTCCTTTGCAATACACTTCAATTAAATTGAATTGTTAACAAACCAGTACCATATACATCATGGACAATCTTATCATGTGCTTGTGCATTTACTTCCGAAGTTGTCCCCCCTTTGTTGATGATTGTTTACGGTACCAGCTTTTCCGAGACGGTGATCACCCCGAAGAAGAAGACCACCGTTAAGACCCGTGTATCGTCAGCAAGGCAAGCAAACCCCATTGATCATGTCTTTAAAATCCCAATTCCCTCTCAGTCTCGCTTATTTATGTTTAGGAGATCACCTTGTATCGATTCTACCGCATAGTTGAACCCATATCCGATGCATGACCTATCATCTTGTCACAGTAGTAAGCAAACCACAATCCTAGCTGACATAGGATTTGATTGATATCATGTGGCCCCTGCAACTGTTACTACTTATTGTATGTTGAGTGGTACAATGAGGTTGCTTTTGATGTGAGTCGAGATGATGGTGTACATGGTGTTGATGAAAGTGAAACTGTGTTGGTGAATCAACCCTAATACAAGGTGAACGATGAGAGGCTGTGTAGGAGTACACAGTGGTTTGTCTCGTTGAACACCGCCTTAAGCCCGAGTTCTTGTATGGTAATCCGAGACAAAGAGTACAACCACGCATTGGGCTCACTGACCCCTCTCGACCTAGTAACTCACCCCGATCCTAGTCCAGGATTCACACCTAGTTCGGGATTTCCATTCGGCATATGCATAGAAAGATAAAGGAAATGAAATGTGGCATTCATGGTAGGGCTTGTGGAACATGGCTTGTCAAGCGGAGAACCATCTGTCGAGGAGGGCTTGTCAGCTGTGCCTACATGGTTTGAATCCTGGCTGGAAGCTCGGCCGGAACTCCAGTTGTGTTTGGAACTCAGACAGTTGACTCCTTGGACTAGAACGGAGCTGTGGGCGAAGTTTCGTGGTGAACATCCTCGCTGTCACCTCTTGAACGGTGGCGAGACTTGGCGGTAACTGATGGTCATGTGTGTGTAGTTTATACCCTTGCAAGGTTAACTAAACTATTCGAATAGCCGCGTCCGCTGTCATGGACTACTTGGAAAGCTGTGCTTGATTATTAGACAACTTGAATGGATACTTCTAAAACTCGCAAGATAAGCGTGAGTGCTATGATGTGCTTCCTCGTGGGGAAGTCGAGGAAGTAACTATAGTGGTGTATTGGTTGGAGACTTGGTAGTGGACTCGTGTACGCTTCTTACCTCAAGTTTGGTACTCGTAGTACAGAAGTAGCCAAGTCAAAGGTGGCATTTCTGCATGTTGAACCCCACCTCCCTTTACCTTGATACTTGAGCATGATTAGTGTAGTTCTGATGTAAGTCTTGCTGAGTACGATTTTGTACTCACGTTTGCTTATTCTATGTTTTAGATGAGAACCCGGACCCCCGATGGAGTCACCTTCGTGAAGCTCGACGTTGACCTTGGTAGGATAGTCCCAGACAGCAGTCTGGTCCCTCGTGGAAGGTCATGTTTGTTGTACAAGGCTTCTCTAAGCCATTTGTTAAACTTGTCTGTACTCAGACCTAATTTTCTTCCGTTGTATGATGTAATGATGATCACAGACATGTGATCTTTGTATGCTCTATGTGTAAGTCAATAAAGATACACTTTGTAGAGTTATGTGATGATACCTGCTGTTCATACTAGGCATGTGTGCTGCGTGTATGTTTATAACATGCTTGTCTTAGTATGGGTTTTCGACACCTTAGTTGTGATCTGGCTGGCGGTCTTTTATACACCAAGTGGCCCTTAGATGTGCGCAGCTTGGGGCATCGCGATGCCATTGCTCGTGACTCTGTCACGTGCACACGTTGTTGTATGATCGAGCCCGCCCAAGACCCCGACTAAGTGATCGGGCTGGAGTAAGTCTATGTAAGAGTTAGGATTCAATCGATAACATGGTTGAGGCGACTTGTCTATGAATATGGGATTCACCACCCATAAGCATTTAGACTCGTGAGCGGACAATGAGGACCCATCTCAGTTGATCATCCGGCCTGAATGGGATGCCCCTCACGTTCGATGCTTTCCGAGAGTGTTCTGTGCTTAGCCTTGTCTGCTTAGACAAGTGGGTACGGCTCTCGGCTCTCCATGTGTTTGTATCGTGACTGGAATTACATACGCATACCCCGGGTCCCTACAAACAACCCCTCGGCTACGAGAAGAAAGGCGAAGAAGAAAAATTGTACAAGCTCAAGAAGGCACTATATGGGCTGAAGCAAGTGCCAGGAACATGGAACAAAAAGTTGGACCAAAGTTTGGTCTCACTAGGGTACAAGAGATGTCCCCTCGAAAATGCAGTTTGTACAAAGAACTCCAAAGGTTCAAACCTGCTAGTCGGAGTTCATATCGATGATCTAATTATAACCGAAGATACTGTCAGGGGGATAGACCAAGCCCATGACCCGGCATTAGGTCTATGGTCCGACTCGTTTGCGTATTATACGGTTTTTTTTCGTTCCGTTGGCTACTGCTGGTCTAGTGCCGGTTTTCGTGACGGTGATCGGGCAAACCCGGTGTCGCAAAGGTCGAGTGTCAGTGTGGCAAGGGTTGGTCTCCGTCCGGTACGAGATAAGATGTCAGAACCCTTTGTTAGGTATGTGCTAGGCTTAGCAAGTAACTTTGCATCATGTTAAAAATTTAAAAAGAAATTGAAATGGGAGAAGAAACCCCCCCCAAATGAATTTAATTCAAATGGCCAGAATAAAAGTTGCTCCAAAAATTCCTTTTGCATTTTTGAAAATTCTCATAAATGAGTGTGATCACATATAAAGTGATGTGGTAGCAATCCCATGCTCATGGATTTTTCAAATTTTCAAACTGGACCTTGGAATTAATCAAAAACCGCTATTTGAATTGGAATTCAAATATTTTGAATTTCCAAAATGTTCAAAAGTTGGGAATGACTAGCTACTGGTCATGTAAGTCCAAATATAAATTTTGAGCATTTATAAAAATGCCTAACTATTTTATTTAATTGGGCAAAACAAATAGAAGAAAGAAAATAAGAAAAAGATAAGCCTGAGTTTACATGTTGCCCAGGGGCGACGCCCACCTTCCCCAGCCGGCCCAGCCCACCAGGGGGCTCCCCTGTCGTCTTCCCCGGGCACGAGCACACTGTTGCGTGCCCGACATGCCCCAACTGCCGCCGTGGAAGCTCCTCAGCCCTCCCCCCTATCTCTTCTCGTCGCCACGCACGCCCAGGGTGACGCCCAGGCCATTCTTACCCTCGCGCACACCTTTCCCCTTCCTCCCCGGCGTGCAAAAGTCGCGCACCCGAAACTCTAGCCAGGCACGGTCGTGCACCGACGTGGCGACCAAGCCCCTCCAGCCTCGCCGCCGTGTCAATCTGCTTCGCCGTCGACTACTTCATCGTTCCCCCGCGTCAATTGAAGTCGAGCGCCCACCGGAGACACGCCAGCTTCGACTTCCCGTCGCCGGCCACAGAAACTCCAGCGTTGAATTGAAGCCAGTGCTCGAGCCACCGCCTCCATTGAAGACCCCGTGCTCTGGAGAATTGTAATGTTGGATCACGGTCTCGTGATCTCTGTGTGCACTCTGTAAGAGTTATCAATAAAGTTGTATACTTTGTAGAGAATTGCAATGATACCTGCTGTTCATACTAGACACGTGTGCTGCGTGTATGATTATAACATGCATGTCTTAGTATGGGTTTTCGAGACCTTAGTTGTGATCTGGCTGGCGGTATTTTATGCACCAAGTGGCCCTTAGATGTGCGCAGCTTGGGGCATCGCAATGCGATTGCTCGTGACTCTGTCACGTGCACACTTTGATGTATGATCGAGCCCGCCCTAGACCCCGACTAAGTGATCGGGCTGGAGTAAGTCTATGTAAGGGTTATAATACAATCGATAGTATGGTTGAGGCGACTTGTCTATGAGTATGGGAGTTCACCACCCATATCATTTAGACTTGTGTGCGGGCGATGTGGACCCCTTTCAGTTGATCATCCGGCCTGGATGGGATGCCCCTCACATTCGATGCTTTCCGAGAACGTTCTGTGATTGGCCTTGTCTGCTTAGACAAGTGGGTACGGTTCTCGGCTCTCCATATGATTGTGTTGTAGCGAGTCTTGCATACGCTAATCCCGGGTTGCGACAGACTTGGTATCAGAGTAGGACTGATTGTAGTATTATCAGCCTTGGCCGAAGTTGAGTCTAGCCTTCTATATTTTTATAGTTACTCTGGGTATATAAGGGAACAACGTAAGGCTTCTTTTTTTCCTGACCCTCATCGATCTGAGTTCTGAGTCACCCTCATCTTGTTCTACGGGAAGATAGGACTAGGCTCATCTATGTCTTACTAGAACATCTCATTGTTTTCTTCCTTGTAGCCATAGGAAAGTTGTGTTCAGTCTTCAAGAGTTGTTGTACTCATGATTTCTTACATCTTATTATGTAAGTGTTGTTTCTACATTGCAAGAAAAGACATTTCTTACAATTACATCCATTATGCTGTCCGAGTCATTCCAAGTTTCTTAATAATATGATGCATTTGCAAATCCTTTCCGCCATTTCGGTTTATTTCCTAGAAGAATTCTTAGGTGGCATGCCCGACAGTTCTCTAGAGTTTGTTGTAGGTTTTATTCTAGAAACCTATAGTGATTCATTTGCAGCTCTTTCTCCCACTTTAGATGTCTTCTAGCAAGAAGAACCACACTAACCATCGTGTTGGGGTACTTTTCTACTTTGACATACCAGTTGTAGCCCCCAGTAAACCTTGGTCATCCTCTAGGAAGTTATCCAGAGATCCAACCCCTTAAAACTATGCCACCCAACAGATGTGTAGACTTCATAGTGGATCTTATGCCAGGAACCGCACCAATTTCCAGACGCCCATAAAAAATGGCCCCACGTGAGTTAGCTGAGCTTAAAATCCAACTTGAAGCTTTGTTGGCAAAAGGCTTCATCTGCCCCAGCTCATCGCCATGGGGTTGCCCTGTTCTGTTCGTAACGAAGAAAGATGGAACAGAAAGGATGTGCGTAGACTATCGCCCGCTAAATCTAGCGACGATAAAGAACAAGTACCCACTGCCCAGGATCAATGATCTTTATGATCAACTTGCTGGATCCTCTGTCTTCTCCATGATGGATTTGAGATTAGGTTATCATCAAATCAAAATCCGAAATGAGGACATTCGAAAAACGGCTTTCACTACTCGTTATGGTCTTTACGAGTACACCGTCATGTCCTTTGGTTTGACCAATGCCCCCGCCACTTTCTCACGCATGATGAATGCGATCTTCATGGAGTACCTAGATAATTTTGTTGTAGTTTATCTTGATGACATTCTCATCTACTCACAGAACGAAGAAGAACATGCCGAACATCTCAGGCTGGTATTGATGAAACTTAGAGAGCACCTACTTTATGCCAAGTTCTCCAAGTGTGAATTTTGGCTACCAGAAGTGACCTACTTAGGCCATGTGATTTCCGCAGAAGGCATTGCTGTGAATCCCGAGAGAGTTCAGGCCGTCCTTGACTGGAATCCACCTGAATCGGTTAAGCAAGTTAGGAGTTTTCTTGGCTTAGCAAGCTATTTCCGCCGCTTCGTCGAGAACTCCTCAAGAAAGATAAGAAATTCCTATGGACTCCCAAGTGTGAGGAGAGCTTTCAAGAGCTAAAAAGAAGATTGACTTCTGCACCCGTACTTGCGCCTCCAAGACACCAAAAAGGATTTCGAGATCTTTTGTGACGCCTCACAGCAAGGGTTACGATGCATACTTATGCAAGATAGACATGTGGTAGCTTATGCTTCACGCCAGTTGCGTCCACATGAAGAGAACTATCCTACCGATGATCTTGAACTCGCTGCCGTAGTTCATGCCCTGACAACTTGGCGACATTACCTCCTTGGTAATCGTTGTGAGATCTATTCTGACCACCAAAGCCTCAAATATATATTCACCCATCCAGTTCTTAATCTCAGGCAAAGACGCTAGATTGAGTTGATAAAAGATTATGACTTAGGAATTTCTTACACCCCAGGCAAAGCCAATGTCATGGCTGATGCACTAAGTCGTAAGTCGTATTGTAACAAACTCATGTTACAACATTATCAACCAATTCTTCATTAGGAGTTACGAAAGCTCAACCTCGAGATTGTTCCTCGTGGTTCTCTTGTCAACTCGGTGTCGAAACTAACCCTTGATGATCAAATCATAGTTGCCCAAAGGCGTGCACGAGGTGTTCGCCGGATCAAGGAGAACATTGCTAGCGGAGTTGCTAAATATTTCTCCACAGATAGTAAAGGAACGTTATTCTTTGGAAATCGTTTGGTAGTACCTAAGAATAGAGATCTAAGGCAACTCATCCTCAAAGAAGCCCATGACACACCCCTCTTGATTCATCCCGGTAGCACAAAAATGTATCGAGATCTACGCTAGAGATTTTGGTGGACTAGGATGAAGAGAGACATTGCTCGATTTGTTGCCGAATGTGATGTTTGTCGTCGCATTAAGGCAGAACACCAAAGACCTGCTGGCACTCTTCAACCTTTTCCTATTCCCGAGTGGAAATGGGACAAAGTCAGTATGGATTTCATCACATGCTTTCCAAAAACCCACAAAGGAAATGATGCCATCTTCGTCGTGGTGGATTGACTTTCCAAAGTTGCTCACTTCCTTCCAGTTCGCGAGTCTATAACTGCTAGCCAGTTAGCAGACTTTTATGTCTCGAGAATTGTGTCTCTTCATGGTGTTCCTTTGCAAATCAATTCTGATCGTGGTAGCCTTTTCACCTCTAGATTTTGGGGAAGTTTTCAGAATGCTATGGGAACTCATCTCTCCTTTAGTACAGCTTTCCATCCTCAGTCTAGCGGTCAAGTCGAAAGGGTTAACCAAATTCTCGAAGACATGCTCAGAGCTTGTGTAATCTCATTCGGAAATAATTGGGAGAAGTCTCTTCCATTCTGCGAATTTTCTTATAACAATAGTTTCCAATCTAGTCTGAACATGGCTCCTTTTGAACTCCTCTATGGACGAAGATGTCGAACACCCCTTAACTGGTCAGAAACCGTCGAAAGACAATTCTTTGGACCGGATATGATCATGGAAGCAGAAGAGCAAGTTCGCATTGTTCGTGATCAATTGAAAGCAGCCCAATCTCGTCAGAATAGCTACTATGATCGTCATCATAGGCAAGAAAGCTACAATCTAGACGAGAAGGCCTACCTTCGGGTTACTCATCTGAAGGGAACCCAACGATTCGGTATCAAAGGAAAATTGGCCCCACGTTACATCGGACCTTTCCGCATTCTCGCTAAACGTGGAGAAGTTTCCTACCAACTTGAACTACCCCCGCACCTTTCCCGAGTACATGACGTGTTCCATGTGTCACACCTCAGGCGTTGCTTCAAGGACCCCATCCGCGAACTCGACCATGAAACTCTTGAGCTCCAAGATGACCTTTCTTATCGAGAATAACCCGTTCATATTCTTGATTCAGCAGAGCGTGTCACTCGTCGTCAGAAGATTAAGGTTCTGAAAGTGCAATGGTCACACCACTCCGAGAAACAAGCAACGTGGGAAAGAGAAGACCGTCTCTGTGCCGAGTACCCCTCCTTCCTCCGGCCGACTTCTGAATCTCGGGACGAGATTCTTTTGAGTTGGAGCGAGTTGTCAGAACCCTCTGTTGGTATGTGCTAGGGTTAGCAAGTAACTTTGCATCATGTTAAAAATTTCAAAAAAGAAATTGAAATAGGAGAAGAAACCCCCCAAATGAATTTAGTTCAAATGGCCAGAATAAAAGTTGCTCCAAAAATTCCTTTTGCATTTTTAAAAAGTCTCATAAATGAGTTTGATCACATATAAAGTGATGTGGTAGCAATCAAATGCTCATGGATTTTTCAAATTTTCATACTGGACCTTGGAATTAATCAAAAACCACTATTTTAATTGGAATTCAAATATTTTGAAATACCAAAATGTTCAAAAGTTGGGAATGACTAGCTACTGGTCATGTAAGTCTAAATATAAATTTTGCGCATTTATAAAAATGCCTAACTACTTTATTTAATTGGGCAAAACAAATAGCAGAAAGAAAATAAGAAAAACAAAAGCCAGAGCTTACCTGTTGCCTAGGGGCGAAGCCCACCTTCCCCAGCCGGCCCAGCCCACCACGAGGCTCCCCTGTCGTCTTCCTCGGGCACGAGCACACTGTTGCGTGCCCGGCATGCCGCAACTGATGTCGTGGCAGCTCCTCAGCCCTCCCCCTGTCTCTTATCATCGCCACGCATGCCAAGGGAGACGCCCAGGCCATTTTCCCCCTCGCGCACACCTTTCCCCTTCCTCCCCGGCGTGCAAAAGTCGCGCACCCGAGACCCTAGCCGGGCACGGCCGTGCACCAACATGGCGACCGAGCCCCTCCAGCCTCGCCGCCGTGTCAATCTGCTTCGCCGTCGACTACTTCATCGTTCCCCGCGTCAATTTAAGCCGAGCGCCCACCGAAGACACGCCAGCTTCGAGTTCCCGTCGCCGTCCACAGAAACTCCGGCGTCGAATTGAGCTACACCCGCGTCTTCTCCAGTACCGACGAGGCCTCCATCGTGTTTGGGTGAGCTCTATGCTCCGATTCCCCCTCTCCTCTTCTCCTCCCGTGTTGTAAATCTCCTCGCCGGCGAAGTCAGTGCTCGAGATGCCGCCTCCATTGAAGCCCCCGTGCTCTGGAGCACCCCCTTGACCCCCCAATGGCACCACCAGACGCGGACGCTCCCCAGCTTCTTGCCCTTGGTCTCCAACCCCCAACCCGTGCCTTAAATCGCGATCCCGACGAGATTCCGGCGGCTACAGGAACTCCGTCGCCGGCGAGCTCTCCATTAGCTTAATCCTAAGCTTAATCCCCCCCACCAGAGACTAACATGTGGGCCCAAGGCCCCACTAATCCCCCTGTTTCATTTAAATCAGTTTGAATCGTTTTAATTAACACAGGAAACACTGACTAGTGGGTCCCCCTTGTCAGAGGCCCCCTGACGTCATGATGACGCAGTAATAGCTTTTCTTTTTAAATCATTTCAGAAATTGGCAGAAAATATGCTAAACTTTGGAAATTCATAGAAAATTCATCCTAACTCCAAATGTACGAAATAATATGTATAAAATTATTAGAAAAATTCAAGCAATCTGAATATGCAATCTGTTTTCATGTTTGACAAATTAAAATTGGGTGAACAGTGGCAAACATCCATATGCATTTAATTTGAATTCAAATTTGGAGTGAATTTGCAAATGACTTTGCATTCCACTTCTTTTAAATGGAATTGTCCACACAATGCAACCATGAACATCACACTACAATATTGATCATGTGTTTGTGCATTGTACATTATGATTGATCCTTTGATTTCCATGTTTGTCGAATAGAAGTGGAGCCGGAATCGGAGGCCACACCTTTTGTTGAAGACACTGTCACCATAACTGAACCTCGTCAGCAAGGCAAGCAAACCCCTATTGATCATGTCGATAAAATCCCACTTCCCTCTCAGTCTCGCTTATGCATTGTTTAGGATGATTACCATTGATAACGTTTCTACCGCATAGTTGAACCCATATCCTTTGCATGACCTATCATCTTGTCACAGTAGTAAGCAAACCACAATCCTAGCAGATGTAGGAGTTGATTGTTATCATGTGACCCCTGCAACTGTTACTGCTTATTGCATGCTTAGAGTTACAATGAGGTTACTCTTTTGTGAGTCGGGATGGTAGTGATCATGTTGATGATGGTGGAAATGTGTTGGTGAATATACCCTAATACAAGGTGAACAATGAGAGGCTGTGTAGGAGTACACAGTGGGTTCTGTCGTTGAACACCGCCTTAAGTCCGAGTTCTTGTGTGGTGATCCAAGAAGAAGATTGCAACCACACATTGGGCTCACTGACCCCTCTCATCCTAGTACCTCACCCCGTTCGAACCCCAGAATTCGCAGTAGTTCGGAGTTCTGGTAGGGCTGTGGCACGGTCTGCGAAGTGGATGAACGACTTTTCAAGACCGTCTTGGGACCTTGCACACATCGTTTCAGGCTGTACTGGAACCTCGGTCGGACTTCCATACGGATCCCCCTCAGATAGGCGACTCTCTGGACAAGAACGGAGTTGTGGGCGAAGTGTTTTGGTGGCATCCTCGCTGTCACCTCTTGAACGGTGACACGCAAAAGGCGGTAAGTGATGAAACGTGTGTGTAGTAGAACACCCCTGCAGGGTTAACAAAACTATTTGAATAGCCGCGTCCGCGGTTATGGACTTCTTGGAAAGCTTAGCTTGATTATTAGACAACTCGGACTGGATACTTATAAAATTTGCCAAGATAAGCGTGAGTGCTATGGCGTGTTTTCTCGTGGGGAAGTCGAGGAAGGCACCATAGTGGTGTAATTGGTTGGAGACATGTAGTGGACTCGTGTACGCTTCTTACCTCAAGTCTGGTACTCGTAGTTCAGGACTAGCCAAGTCAAAGTTGGCACTTCTTCATTGAAACCCCACCTCCCTTTACCTTGATACATGTGCATGAGTAGTATAGCTCCTACGTAAGTCTTGCTGAGTACGACTTTGTACTCACGTTTGCTTATTCTATGTTTTAGATGAACCCACTGACCCCGAAGGTGGATTCTTCCTCGAGCTCGACGACTGAAGACCAAGCTAGTGTAGTCCAAGTCAGCAGACTGGTTCCCACGTGGAGGGCTTGTGTTTAAATAAGGCTTCTTAAGCCATTTGTTAAACTTGTCTGTACTCAGACCTACTTTGCTTCCGCATGCTTGTTGTAATGTTGGATCACGGTCTCGTGATCTCTGTGTGCACTCTGTAAGAGTTATCAATAAACTTGTATACTTTGTAGAGAATTGCAATGATACCTGCTGTTCATACTAGATATGTGTGCTACGTGTATGATTATAACATGCATGTCTTAGTATGGGTTTTCGAGACCTTAGTTGTGATCTGGCTGGCGGTCTTTTATACACCTAGTGGCCCTTAGATGTGCGCAGCTTGGGGCATCGCGATGCGATTGCTCGTGACTCTGTCACGTTCACACTTTGATGTATGATCGATCCCGCCCTAGACCCCGACTAAGTGATCGGGCTGGAGTAAGTCTATGTAAGGGTTATAATACAATCGATAGTATGGTTGAGGCGACTTGTCTATGAGTATGGGAGTTCACCACCCATATCATTTAGACTTGTGTGCGGACGATGAGGACCCCTTTCAGTTGACCATCCGTCTGGATGGGATGCCCCTCACGTTCGATGCTTTCCTAGAACGTTCTGTGCTTGGCCTTGTCTTCTTAGACAAGTGGGTACGGTTCTGGGCTCTCCATATGATTGTGTTGTAGCGAGTCTTGCATACGCTAACCCCGGGTCCCGACATAAGAGGGGGGGAAATAATCGTCGATCGATAGATTGGGGATGCAAACACCGCAATCAAATCAGATAATCAAACAATTCACACCGAAAACAAAATTTATAATTTTTGTGAAATTTGGGCTGTTACAGACCCTGTAACAGCCCAGATTTCACAAAAATTAAAAATTTTGTTTTCGGTGTTAATTGTTTGATTGTCTGATATATTTGCGGTGTTTGCATCCTGATTTATTGATCGACGATTATTTTTCCCCCTCTTATCTTGTACCGGACGGAGACCAACCCTTTCCACCCTGACACTCGACCTCTGCAACACCGGGTTTCCCCTGAGCACCGTCGCGAAACTGCACAAGACCAGCCGCAGCCAACGGAACAAAAAACCCCATTTAATAATTAAACGGGTTATTTTTATAGCGCATCGGAAAATGTTCTCGGAACGATTCCAGCGTGAGGTGAACGCCACCGGCTCGACACGCTGATCGCGCAGTTTGAAGTTTTACCCGAATCAGAGGTCCTGTGGACCCCGGGGGTCAGTAACGTAAATACCACGCGCGCAAGAGAAAAACCGGGGATGTTTTCGCAAACTGCCAGCCACCTGGGCTTTATAAAGACCACCACTCCCCCACCCCATTCTAGGGTTTCCCTCTGGAAAAATTGCAGCCACCCCCCTAAAATTTTCCGGATCTACCAATAGGGCCTCCGACCTCAAAACCATAGTTCCTGGACCTCCCGGGCCGTCGGATCTGAGATCTGACGCTCCAGGACGCGCCCCATCGCTCTAAGCCACCTCCCAGCCTCCCAGATGACTTCGGGACCCACAGGGCCGACCTCCCGAGCTCGCCTCCGCCGCCCGTCCTCGGCTCCGCCGCCGAGCGTCGCCGTGCTCCGGCAGCCGGCACCGCAGCCGCCCGGTGAGCGCACCACCCCACCGGCGTCCCACCTATCCCTCTCCTCCCGCGCCCCTCTCCCTTCTCCACCTCTCCCCTCATGCCTTCCCTCGTCCGCCCTGTGCAGGTCTTGCGCCGATGCACCCCCGCGCCGCTGGAGCCGCCACCTGCCCTCCATGGAGCTCGGCTGCCGCAGCCGATGCGCGCCACCGGACGCCTCCCCAGCCATCACCTGCACCTAATATAGACGGCGGCCACTGGATACACCGTCGTTCTCCGTTAATGCGCCGCCTGCCTACGCCCCTTGCCGGAGCTGGTCGACGGCAGGGCCGCCGCCGCGCTCAAGGCGAGGCCGATTCCTCTAGCGCCCCCTTACCGGCCACCGCGGCCGATGGCCCAACCAGGCCTCCAACCCAAGCCAACGCCAGGCCGCCTCTTGGCCTGATGGGCCTCGGCCCACGAGGTCCAGCCCCTTTTTTATTTTTATTATTATTTGTTTTTTTCCTCAGTGGTTATTTCTGCTAAGTCTGGAGATTGTGTTGCTGATTCAATTATGCGCTGTAGATTGTGATCAAACCTGTAGCGACCCAATTCACACAGAATTGAAGTCTTTGTGCTCAAGTGCCCGTCCCTGGATCGAACTCGCGGGCACACACATTATCATAGATGTATATCAAAGTACAAGTGCATCATTATTACAACGTATGATCTAGAGTAAAATAAATAACAAGTTGCATAGCTCAAGGCTAGCTTATTCAATATAAATATAGCAGAAGCAAAAGCAAGTAACGTCGAGTCCCATCAACAGCCACATCCCCAATGCACAAATGTACCAAAGGCACTGTACTTTGAATAGGAAACACTTCCCGCGAACATGCTGAGTGTAGACTCGCAACCCCTAAACGCACCTTACTGATCGTCTGAAAAACCTGCAACACCGAAGGTTACAGCCCGACAACGGGTTAGTACATCTGATTTGTACGGCAAGTGACACGGAAAAGTTTATATAAAGGACCTACAACTACATGCAAGGTAAGTCAAAGGAAAGGCTTATGGTTTTGTTTTGCAGAAAGCCAATTTTCTCCTGAACTAAACTAGTCAAAATTTTAAGTTGAACTTACTACTTAAGAACGAACTGGGCACACCAGTTCCAACACCACACCCTTTATTTAATCTTGCCCACTCAAATTATTATGGTGATTCATATGTCAAGATCCTACAGTAACAGTAATGTCTAGTAGCTCAAGGATGTCCATAACCGGGGACACGGCTAATCATGATTAGTTTTTACTCTCCAAAGATTAGTACACTTTCCCCGCTGGACTCAACCCGAAGATTGAGACGAAGTCTTTCAGAAGAGGTCACCTACACCCAACGGCAAGCCGGTACCACCTATCACATCTACATCTGCTAGCTTTGCACGGGAGAGGCTTCCTACATCATACTCAACTAAGCCAGAGCCCATATGGCCAGCGGCTGTACATGGAAGCTCCTAGTCACCAAGTATGTATGATCTTTTTGAGCCTGGACGGCGCCCACTTACGTTCAGAGAGTAGCACCAAGACGTACTGTCAACTACCAAACCAACCATTAGGGGTACAATCTGGTCTCGCCCTTATATAAGGCACGAGCCCCCATGAAGCACTCCCTTCCCGTCCAGAAGTGATTTTTATTTATGATAAAGTTGCTACACAAATTATTAAAATAGCTCACATGCACTCCATGAATTTACACAACCCAAACCACGTCTACAAAGCATATCAATAAAGCAATAACACAGCTAGGTTGATCTACGGTAGACAGTCAAGGCATGTGGCTATCCTAACTGGTTTTGCAGCAACAATGAAATAAATATCTATAATGCAATAGGGTAATATTACTTAACATAATGCATATAGAAAATATAGGTATGAGTATGGTCAAAGCATCACTTGCCTTCTTGCTGGTCCTGACGGTCACAATCCTCACAATACGAGGCGGCACACTCCGGATAATCTATACGAGCAAACATAGCACCAATCAATCATATGTTCAATACAAATATGCCCAAACAGTAATAAACATTCAAAGAACAGTAGAAAAACTTGCATAATAGTAGCTAAACTTAAAGTACTTGTCAAAATAAAACCAACGCAAAAAGAAACGGCGCAAACGGGCGCACCGGTAAAAAGTTACGGCTGCCGGAAATTCAAATTTGGATCAGCTTGGGATTAAAATTTGAAAACTTCAAACTTCTGTAACACTTGGTCTACTGGCTAGTAAATTTCTACATGGTCGCAACACAACTGGAATCTCCCAATTCCGAGTTACGGTTAAAAATTAGTCGCGAAAACGGTATCGGGGTGACACCGGGGGGTACCGGGATCCTCTACTGTAAAAAGGGCCCGGACGTAAATAAAACTTTTCCGAAAAACGCGATCGGGTCCTCAGGCGGTTTTGGATCCAGATCTGGATTTTTTTTAAACGAAGCTAACTTTTTTTTTCCTAGTCTTCTCTTCTACACGCACGGGAACCAGGCCATGGCCATAGCTCGGTTGCCTCGGCCAAGGTCGGCCGCCTAACAGCGGCCGTTGCCAGCGACTAGGAGGCGGCGGCGGCGCTCGGAGGCGGAGGGGCGCGCGGGCGGCGGCGCTCGGAGGCGGGGCGGGCGGCGGCGGCCCGTGGGCGCGGGGCGGCGGCGAGCTCGGCCGGCCGGCTCGCTCCGGCGAGCAGCAAGCAAGGCGGCGGGGTCGGGCGCGGCGTGGCTACGGCGTGGGGACGGCGCTAAGGCACGGGGATGGCGGCTACACGGCGGGCTCACCTCGAAACGGCGTCAAAAACGAACTCCGGCGAACTTTCGCGGTGGTCCGGCGAACTCCAGCGAGATTCCGGCGAAACTCCGGCGATGACGTCGTCGATGATGTCGGCGGCGGCGGGTCCCGTGGATTAGATTAGGGCTAACCTAAAAAACGCTAAAAGAAAATAATCTAGCCCTAAACGGGGCTATTTATAGACAGACTCTAATCCCTTTTTTTTAAATCCGAGATAAATACAAAATCGGTCTGCGAAAAAAAAACAAACAGGCCCATTAGGCCTAAAACAATTATAGAAAAATCTAGGAAAATTATTTTTAAATTCCGTGTTCGCCAAAAATTTTAAAATAATGAAAATGAATTTTTGGCTTTACCAAAATATTAAATAAAAATAAAAACTTTGCAACTTATTTTTAAATATTTGAAAATTACTTTTCTGGCATTTTAAAAATAACGAAAACTCCGAAAATTGATTTAAAAACTTTTCTGGAGGATAAATAAACTCCCAAATTTTTTTTAGAAAATATTTATAACTCCAAAGTAAAATTAAAAAGTCTCCCAAAATATTTTAAACTATTTTTCAACAAATTAAAAATGGGGATAAGTCCTTTTATATCCTCTCCAGCGAACTGCCATGTGTTGAAAAATGTTTAAAAATATTTTAAAACTCCAGAAAAATGCGGAAGCAGCATGAGATGCATATGATGATCTATTAACATCCGAATTTTAGAAAATTGGGATGTTACAAAACCGTAGCCAGGATGACGTTGCGCCCAAATTTTTTTTTTTTAGAATTGTGTGTACTTCAATCCATCTTTTGTGAATTTTTTTATTTTAGGTCATCTTGATGTTGTTAATCTGTGTTGAAGTGGGCACCAGGCTGTTAACTGCTATTATTTTCTGTTAGTGTGTTGCTGCTGTTATTTTATTGCAAGTTTGATTGATGATTGTGACTCATTCATGAGGCCTATTGCATTGATTCTTGTTGCATACTGTTAAGCATCATGTCTACTTCCATTATATGTATTCCATTGTCATGTTTACATTTCTGTTCATAGATATGTTTAGATCCAAAGTTGCTATGCCACTGTTTTTCACAGCCACCTCTGTTTTTCACTAAGTCTATAACTTTCCGATGCCATGTTGCATGCTTAATATCTTTTGATCTGTGATGCCTATTACCTTGATTCTTGTTTGTACCTGATCCTCATCATGCCTACTCCATGCTCATCTATTGATGTGTCATGTTGCTGCACATTTGCATATAGTTTTACCCCTTTTACACAAGATGAATATAACAGTTTTTGCCATCTATTCCTGATTTTCACTAGGTCCTAGACCAGTAATGTTTTATTGCATTTGGCTTGGGCTATAATTAGTTGTTCATGATTCCTTTTTGCATGATTCCTTTTTCCATGCCTTCCCTGCCATGTCTACTTTAGTTGCATATCATTTTTGAGCATGTTTGCATTCATTATCATGTTTTGCTTGTATCTTTTTAACCGTAACTCCGTTTGGAGTGTTCTTCATAGGTAACTTGATTAGTTTTTTATGTACTTTGTGTTTATGCTGTTGTTTGCTATTGTTAACCAACCTAAAATATGATTTAGGGTAGAACAGTACCAATTACTTATATTGTTGTGGGGTACTTAGTGTATGCCATGTTTAGGTTGTGCCTCACATAAATTGACTAGCATAGATAGTTTATCTTATGCTTCACCTCTTGTCATGTTTGAGTGCTATGCCATGCTTGAGTCAGATGCCATGTTAATAACCATTGCTCACCTTGTGTAGCTAAACAACTTGAAACTCTCTAAATGTGCGATATCATCGTGTGTGACGATTACTCCACTTAACCTATTAGTAACCGCTCTCGATGGTAGGTGCGATGTCTCGTGTTGCCTTCTTGTTCATGCTTGCTCGTGTTTGCTTCGTAGTAATAGATGCTTGCTCGTTGATTGCTTTCCAGTGTTTACCGTCGTGTGTGCTTCCGCGGTTACCTCTCGAAGACAATGCGAGCTTGCAATCAACTACACCTTCAGAACCCGACTTATCAACAGGCAAGGACTATACATTACTTATTATCGATTCTATTTCAACTAGCGGTTTGCATGCTAGTCTAGGATAGGTTCGATGTTTGATCCCATCACATGTTTACAGCCTCTTTCAAACCGATACAGCCATGTCCCATCCCAGCAAACCATGTATTGTTATGTTACTATTGCTCGTTGCCCAGCCTCTGCTTAGTATGCATGCTAGGATTTTACCAACTGTTATCCTGTTACTCCTTGGTTTGGGCTATCACATTATTATATTATCATGGATGATATGATTATTATAATGTTGACTATATTCGACGAAGGATGGAAGTTCTAGTCTATCCCTCCCCGACGCTTTGTTCCATTTGAGTCACCTAGGATCCGAGTTTCGGGTATTGGTTTTAAGACTGAGCGTGCCTAACCGCGTGTGGGATTTTATGGGGTCCCCTTTTCTTACCTACCTAGCTTCAAACATTTCTAGTGGTGGGCCAAGCTGATTTACCATTTGCAAACCATGCATATATGTTTGTCGGATCGCTCCTAGTAGACATCCTTTAAACCAACCAGGGCCAGCGGGGACTTTGTTTCCCTTTTGGTCCAACTTGTTCAGCTGAGGACCCGGCCTCATGTGAGAATTACCGGCAATCCAAACCTGAGACAGACGGTAGAGTCCAGATCGAGAGCGTGGCCGGCTCCTGAGCTGGGTATCGACTCACCGGGGTCCACCCAGATTTGTTCGTTGTTAGTTAGAGGGACCTGTCGTTTCGGATCTCTCGGAACTAAACCATAAAATGGTTGCCTATGATGGGTAGCAACTGAGAGAGATGGGCGTGCGTGCGGAGCCTTGTAATGGGCAGTTGGTACACCCCTGCAGGGTTAAATCTTTTCGAGAAGCCGTTTCCATGGTTATGGACGACTTGAGACCTACTCCTTGTTCGTAGACAACCACAACTGAGTTAATCTTAATATAACTTTATCAATGTGTGTGTGAATTGACTGCTTCTTCTTCGTCGGGATGCGAAGAGTAGGACAAGGATAGGATAGGTGTTATGCTTGCGTAAGTAGGTGGATAGCAGACTTGTTGGAGGCGATTCCTCATCGAAGGTTTGGCTTCTTATCTTACTCTCTAAATTGTTAGCCACTTCATAAATGCTAGTGCGGCAGCACCTCACCACTTACCCCATCCTTACCGTAAACTACGAGTTGTCCTAGAATGACGAGTGATGAAGTCCTTGCTGGGTCAGTTGACCACTACAGTTGGATGGTGAGTACTTCTGTACTCATGATACTACCCCCAAACTCTTTTCAGGGTTCTTGATCGACAACAGGTACGGTGATCGATGTTTCACGAAGACTCGACAATGACTAGTTAGGCGGATCCCGGCGGAGAGCCTGGACCCATGTGGTTATGGGGATCGATGATTTTCTCTTTTCCACTAGGCATTTGATTGTAGTCTGTACTCAGACATGTATCTTCCGTTGTTGTATTGTATTAAGGAAGTTATTTGCCGATTTTATGAGATGCGGTATCCTTGTAGCTGTAATGTTGTGATATCATGTTGGAAATCCGGGGCATATGATTTCGTCATGTATCGCGGTGGGACCGATATGTGCTTCGTCCCCGGGTCTGGATGGAAATATCTAGATCTGGAACAGTACCGCATATCGGGACTTACAACTTGGTATCAGAGCCTTACCGACCGTAGGATCCCTTCTCTGGCCGAAGTCAAGTCTAGACAAAACTATTTTGTAGTTACTAAGTTAGCTATCGGAGAGTAGGAATATTTTTACTCCTTATCCATGATCTGGTGAGGAAAAGTGTTGTAAGTGTTTTAACTCTCGCCTTATCCCCTTTCAAACTTTAGGATCTCGAGTGTGTGGAGTTTCGGAACCATTACAATGCCTTGCTTGCAGCGTATTGTATCGATTCCGATCTCAGGTTGGGAAATCCTGTAGTACCTTTAGTTCTTCCGACTCTGGGTAAACATCTTGGTCTTCTATTGACTTCAGTCCTCTTGCCCATTATCCTCACGATTTTAGTGAGAGTACTTCCCTTGATCGTTGCTTTCAACTGTCGTTCTTCCTCTTGATACCCCGATGGTTTCGTTTTCCGACGTTGCCGTCTCCGTGCAGAAAGATTCTCGACGAAGTTTGACGTCGACACGGAGCAGAGTCCCTTGTTGGTGGTGTTGAAGATCATCGTCTCTCTTTTCTCTCCCCTCTTCTACACCGGATCATCCAGGATCTCGGGACGAGTTCCCTTGTTGGTGGTGTTGTATTGTAACATCCCAGATTTCACAAAAATTAAAATTTTGTTTTCCGTGTGAATTGGTTGATTGTCTGATTTGTTTGCGGTGTTTACATCCCCGATTTATTGATAGGCGATTTTTCCCCCTATTATCCCGTACCGGACGGAGACCAACCCTTGCCACCCTGACACTCGACCTCTGCGATACCGGGTTTCACCTGAGCACCATCACGAAACCGCACAAGACCAGCCGCACCCAACGGAACGAAAATCCCCGTTTAATAATTAAACGGGTTATTTTTATAGCACGTCGGAAAATCTTCTCGGAACGGTTAAAGCGCGAGGTGAACGCCACCGGCTCGACACGCTGATCGCGTAGTTCGAAGTTTTACCCGAATCGGAGGTCCTGCGGACCCCCGACGGTTAGAAACGTAAACACCGCGCGCGCAAGAGAAAAACCGGGGATGTTTTTGCAAACTGCCAGCCACCTGGGCTATATAAATACCACCACTCCCCCACCCCTTTCTAGGGTCCCTCTGGAAAAATTGCAGCCACCCCCCGGAAAATTTTCCAGATCTAACCAATAGGGCCTCCCACCTCGAAACCCTAGTTCCTGGCCCTCCGGAGCCGTCGGATCTGAGATTCGACGCTCCAGGACGCGCCACATCGCTCTGAGCCACCTCCCAGACGACTTCGGGCCCCACAGGACCGACCTCCCCGCCGCCGGCCCGCCCAGGCCCATCCGGCCGAGATCGCCTCCGTCGCCCGTCCTCGTCGCCGCCGCCGAGCGTCGCCGCTGCCGAGCGCCGCCGCGCTGCGGCAGCCGGCACCACAGCCGCACGGTGAGTGCGCCACCCCACCGGCGTCCCACCTCTCCCTCTCCTCCCGCGCCCCCCTCCTTTCTCCTCCTCTCCCCTCACGCCTTCCCTTGTCCGCCCTATGCAGGTATAGCGCCGCTGCGCCGCCGGAGTAGCCGCTTGCCCTCCATGGAGCTCGGCTGCCGCAGCCGATGCGCGCCACTGGACGCCGCCCCAGCCATCCCCTGCACCGGATCTGGACAGCGGCCACTGGATACACCGTCGTCCTCCATTCCTGCGCCGCCTGCCTGCGCCCCTCGCCGGAGCTGGCCGCCGGAAGGGCCGCCGCCGCGCTCGGGGCGAGGCCGACGCCTCCAGCGCCCCCGTACCGGCCACCGCGGCCTATGGGCCGGCCCAGCCAGGCCTCCAACCCAAACTAGCGCCAGGCCACCTCCTGGCCTGATGGGCCTCGGCCCACGAGGTACAACCCCTTTTTATTTTGATTTTATTATTATTTGTTTTTTCCTCAGTGGTTATTTCTGCTAAGTCTGGAGATTGTGTTGCTGATTCAATTATGCGCTATAGATTGCGATCAAACCGTAGCCAGGATGACGTTGTGCCCAAAAGGAAAATTGTTTAGAATTGTGTGTACTTTAATCCATCTTTTGTGAGATTTTTGATTTGAGGTCATCTTGATGTTGTTAATTTGTGTTGAAGTGGGCACCAGGCTGTTAACAACTATTATTTTTTGTTAGTGTGTTGCTGCTGTTATTTTATTGCAAGTTTGATGAAAGATTGTGACTCATCCGTGAAACCTATTGCATTGATTCTTGTTGCATACTGTTAAGAATCATGTCTACTTCCATTATATGTATTGCATTGTCATGTTTACAATTCTGGTCATAGATATGTTTAGCTTCAAAGTTGCTATGCCACTCTTTTTGACAGCCACCTATGTTTTTCACTAAGTCTGTAACTTTCCGATGCCATGTTGCATGCTTAATATCTTTTGATCTGTGATGCCTATTACCTTGATTCTTATTTGTACCTGATCCTCATCATGCCTACTCCATGCTCATATATTGCTATGTCATGTTGATGCACATTTGCATATAGTTTTACCCCTGTTTATACAGCATGAATATAACAGTTTCTGCCATGTTTTCCTGATTTTCACTAAGTCCTAGACCAGTAATGTTTTATTGCATTTTGCTTGGGCTATAATTAGTTGTTCATGATGCCTATTTGCATGATTCCTTTTGCCATGCCTTCCCTGCCATTTATACTTTAGTTGAATATCATTTGTGAGCATGTTTGCATTCATTATCTTGTTTATGCATTGCTCTAAAGTGTGCTTCCTGATGTTGGCAGATTGTGTGCATAACTTGTTTTGCTTGTATCTTTTTAACCGTAACTCCGTTTGGAGTGTTCTTTATAGGTAACTTGATTAGTTTTTCGTGTACTTTGTGTTTATGTTGTTGGTTGCTGCTGTTAACCAACCTAAAATATGGTATAGGGCAGAACAGTTCCAATTACTTAAATTGTTGTGGGTTACTTAGTGTATGCCATGTTTAGGTTGTGCCTCACTTAAATTGACTAGCATAGATAGTTTATCTTATGCTTCACCTCTTGTCATGTTTGAGTGCTATGCCATGCTTGAGTGAGATTCCATGTAAATAACCTTTCCTCACCTTGTGTAGCTAATCAACTTGAACCTTTCTAAATGTGCGGTATCGTCGTGTGTGACGAGTACTCCACTTAACCTGTTAGTAACAGCTCTCGACGGTAGGTGCGATGTCTCGTGTTGCCTTCTTGTTGATGCTTGCTCGTGTTTGCTTCATAGTAATAGATGCTTGCTCATTGATTGCTTTCCAGTGTTTACCGTCTTGTGTGCTTCCGCGGGTACCTCTCGGAGACGATGCGAGCTTGCGATCAACTACACCTTTGGAACCCGACTTATCAACAGACAAGGACTATACATTACTTATGATCCATCATATTTCAACCAGCGGTTTGCAAGTTAGTCTAGGATTGGTTCGATGTTTGATCCCACCACATTTTTACAGCCTCTTTCAAACCGATACAACCATGTCCCCTCCCAGCAAACCATGTACTGCTATGTTACTATTGCTCGTTGCTCAGCCTCTGCTTAGTATGCATGCTAGGATGTTACCAATTGTTATGCTGTTACTCCTTGGTTTGGGCTATCACATTATTATATTCTTGTGGATGATATGATTATTATAATGTTGACTATATTCGACGAAGGATGGAAGGTCTAGGCTATCCCTCCCTGACGCTTTGTTCCATCTGAGTCACCTAGGATCCGAGTTTCGGGTATTGGTTTTAAGACGGAGCGTGCCTAACCGCGTGTGGGATTTTATGGGGTCCCCTTTTCTTACCTACCTAGCTTCAAACATTTCTAGTGGTGGCCCAAGATGATTTACCATTTGCAAACCATGCATATGTGTCTGTCGGGTCGCTCCTAGTAGACATCCTTTAAACCAACCAGGGTCAGCGGGGACTTTGTTTCCTAGTTGGTCCAACCTGTTTAGCTGAGGACCCGGCCTCATGTGAGAATTACCGACAATGCAAACCTGCGGCAGACAGTAGAGACCAGATCGAGAGTGCGGCGGGCTCCTGAGCTGGGTGTCGACTCACCGGGGGCCCCCCGGATTTGTTCATTGTTAGTTAGAGGGACCTGTCTTTTAGGATCTCTCGGAACTAAACCATAAAATGGTTGCCTATGATGGGTAGCAACTGAGAGAGATGGGCGTGCGTGCGGAGCCTTGTAATGGGCATTTTGTACACCCCTGCAGGGTTAAATCTTTTCCAGAAGCCGTGTCCCGTGTTATGGATGACTTGAGACCTAGTCCTTGTTCATAGACAACAATAACTGAGTTAATCTTAATATAACTTGATCAATGTGTGTGTGCCTTGACTGCTTCTTCTTCTTCGGGATGCGAAGAGGAGGACAAGGATAGGATAGGTGTTATGCTTGCGTAAGTAGGTGGATAGCAGACTTGTTGGAGGCGATTCCTCATCGAATGCTTGGCTTCTTATCTTACTCTCTAGATCGTTGGCCACTTCATAAATGCTAGTGCGACAGCAACCTCACCACTTACCCCATCCTTACCGTAAACTACTAGTTGTCCTAGAATGACGAGTGATGAAGTCCTTGCTGGGTCAGTTGACCAATACAGTTGGATGCTGAGTACTTCTGTACTCATGACACTACCCCAAACTCTTTTCAGGGTTCTTGATCGAGAACATGTACGATGATCGATGTTTCACGGATACTCGACGACGACTAGTTAGGCGGATCCCGGTGGACGGCCTGGACCCGTGTGGTTATGGGGCGCGATGATTTTCTCTTTGCCACTAGGCATTTGATTGTAGTCTGTATGCAGACATGTATCTGCCGCTGTTGTATTGTATTAAGGCAGTTGTATGTCGATTGTATGAGATGTGGTATACTTGTAGCTGTAAAGTTGTGATAACATGTTGAATATCTGATGCATATGATTTCGTTATGTGTCGCGGTGGGACCGATATGTGCTTCGTCCCCGGGTCTGGATGGAAACATCTAGATCTGGAACAGTACCGCATATCGGGCCTTACACACCCCCTCGTCACGAAGTTTACGAGCTGACTATCTTGTAGTTGTCGAATCGACTCTTCTTTAGAGAGTCGGAACTCATAATAATAGCAAGCAAGAGTAGGCTTTTACCTCGAGACAAAGAGGGGCTGAAACCTGGGTAAATATCCGAGTCTCTTTTCAATGTCAACTCTCTCCATGAAATCGCCTCGCAGCAAAGGTCCCATGAAAAGTTCGACTCTTCGGACATCTGCCGTGACTTTCCCTTAACAGATACCGTGCAAGAGATTGAAGATTTCAAGACGCAGATGAAGAAGAAGTTTAGCATGGGCGATCTGGGATTACTCAGATATTACTTCGGCATCGAAGTGAAGCAAAGATCCGGAGAAATTTCCCTGTGTCAATCGGCGTACGCGGTCAATTTATTGGACAAGTGTGGCATGACAGATTGCTACAAGGTGAAAACTCCAATGGACCAAGATCACAAGTTGAGCAAGTCAAGCTCAAATCTGTTGGTGGACACCACGATATATCGAAGCATTGTGTGCAGTCTAAAATATTTGGTGCATACCCTACATGACTTGGCGTATTCAGTTGGGATCGTGAGTCGTTTCATGGAGAACCCAACGATCGAACACATGAGCGCGGCCATGAAAATCTTGCGCTATGATATAGGCACTATCAATCTTGGATGCCCGTACCGAGAGGGAAAAGAAGGGTTGATCCTTCACGGTTATTGATACAGTGACATGGCAGGTGATGTTGATGATCGAAAGAGCACAACGGGCATGGTATTTTACCTAGGACCGAATCCGATCAGCTGGAACTCTCAGAAGCAAAAGGTGGTTGCATAGTCTTCATGCGAGGCAGAATACATAGTGGAAGGCATGGCGGCTTGTCAGGGTATGTGGCTGAGAACAATTCTAGGTGATCTTGCAAAGAAGGAGGTGCAGAAGGTATCACTCAAGATCGACAACCAAGCTGCAATATCATTGTGCAAGAATCCAGTTCATCATGAGAGGAGTAAGCATATTGATGTCGTGTTCATCTACAAATAGGAGTGCATCGAGGATAGGATGATCGATGTTCAACACGCGAAGACAAAAGATCAGCTTGCCGATATTTTCACAAAGTCCCTCGGACGAGAGAAGTTCTTGGAGATGCGGAAAAAGATCGGAGTCCAAATTGTGAAGCGAGAAAAGGATATGAAAGACAATATATCAAGCACCGAAGAAAAGATGAAGGTTGAAGACGCGACCAATGATAAACGTTGTCGTCAACCTATAAATGGGCTATATTCAATCCTTGAAATGCTACGAGGAACGGCAAAGCCAATGCCAACGATAAGAAGTAGCCATCGTGTTTGGGATCTATGTCATAATGATGATGTCGTGTTTAAGAGATGAATATTACAATGAAACACGGCTTAGAGGTTTCCATATGTGTACGTGGGTATTCTAGTAGGAATATTACTCCAGACCGGTTGGGTTTGCTTGTGCTAGGCTAGAGCTGCTATATAACTTACGTATGCCCTTGTATTGCTTGTGCTAGGCTAGAGCTGTTATATAACCTACGTATGCCCTTGTAATCTAAAGAGCAATACAAAGTTTTTAACAGGTTCGGCATGAGCCTGTAGCCATCAAATTGATTCGCAGTAGCTCAAATAAAAGATCGATCGATCCTGACGAGAGCCAGCTAGCCAGCACGTACATAGTTTCCGGCGAGACGTGTACTAGTGCTGCTACTGTTCATCCATTCAGCTAGTTGCTTGTGTGTTGTTTATCCATTCAGCTAGTTGCTTACGTCCCGGTTGTACACGTACGGATGATCAACTGGTCCTGGTGATTTGCTTAAGATTTCAAAAAGCCAACAGAATGAAGCCATCAAGAGGTCAAAGGAATGGAATGGGAAAATATTCAGAAATGAGAGGCCAACAGTCCAAGAATGAAGAAGAAACTTGAACCAAGACCTATCCTTGCTTCAACACAAAATAAAGAATAAATACAGACAAAAGCTACTTAATTAGATCACTGTCAACCTAGACTGATTTTTTGAGGCAGTTTGAATAGAGTGACTGGCCATATGTTGCCTAAAGATGGAATTGGCTAAGCAATCCAAGCCTTTCATTTATTTTTCAACCTTATTTTTTATTTTTTCCATTGAAATATACCATTGTAACTTTTATAGGAGAAAATAGAAAATTAACGTAGAACAATTGTTCTACGGTCCCTGCCTCAAAAAATAATGTCTCAAGATGTAGCTCTTTTCATCCCGCAAAAGTTATTTCTAAATGTCATTCAGATTATTGTAATTTCCATGTTCTCTTTTCATCCCGCAAAAGTTATTTCTAAATGTCATTCAGATTATTGTAATTTCCATTAATGAAAGTGCCTTTTGAGCCTTCAGTGTCACTAGCTTTCAAATTGTTGCTCTCGGACAAACTCTTCTGAGCACTACTACCAGCATTATCACGAGCCTTGTTAAGAACCTGATTTACTCGGTTTTCAAACGATTCCATCATTGTGCGTCTTGGTTCAGGTTTCAACTCAAAAAAGGTTGAAACTTGACATGGTATCATGAATGCTTGCCTTCAACATTCTGTTGTCCGACACAGGCAGTCATTTGCGAAATATTAATGAAACTTCCTTTTGAGCCTGCAGTGACCATAGTTTTCAAATTGTTGCTCTCGGACAAACTCTTCTGAGCACTACTACCAGCATTATCACGAGCCTTGTTAAGAACCTGATTTACTCGGTTTTCAAATGATTCCATCATTGTGCGTCTTGGTTTAGGTTTCAACTCAAAAAAGGTTGAAACTTGGCATGGTATCATGAATGCTTGCCTTCAACATTCTGTTGTCCGACACATGCAGTCATTTGCGAAATATTAATGAAACTTCCTTTTGAGCTTGTAGTGACCATAGCTTTCAAATTGTTGCTCTCGGACAAACTCTTCTGAGCACTACTACCAGGATTATCATGAGCCTTGTTAAGACCCTGATTTACTCGGTTTTCAAACAATTCCATCATTGTGCGTCTTGGTTCAGGTTTCAACTCAAAAAAGGTTGAAAATTGGCATGGTATCATGAAAGCTTTCCTTCAACATTTTGTTGTCCGACACAGGCAGTCATTTGCGAAATATTAATGAAACTTCCTTTTGATCCTGCAGTGACCATAGATTTCAAATTGTTGCTCTCGGAAAAACTCTTCTGAGCATTACTACCAGCATTATCATGAGACTTGTTAACAACATGATTTACTCGGTTTTCAAACAGTTCCATCATTTTTCCTCCTGGTTCAGATTCCAAATCAAAAAAGGTTAAAACTTGGCATGGTACCATGAATGCTTGCCTTCAACATTCTGTTGTCCGACACAGGCAGTCATTTGCGAAATATTAATGAAACTTCCTTTTGAACTTTAAAATTGTTGCTCTCGGACAAACTCTCTAGGATGTGACTCTTTCCCCTTCCGCGCCACCGCCACCATGCCACCCCGCCGCCGAATCCACCTCCGCTACCACGGCGTCCGCGGGCGCCTCGATGGCACATACACGGTAGTGATCACCTGCGCCAACAACAAGCGCATGTGGCTCGACACATTCTACCATGCATCTTCAGCCGCACGCATTTAATGATTTATTTTGCTAAATGACCTTGAAATTCGAAAGCACTATAAATGAACTCAGAAAAGGTTGAAACTTTTCATGGTATCATCATTTGACCGACATAACATGTGTGCAAAAGTTGAGAGGGTTATGGAAAAAACTGGATGCACTTCGTGTACAAACTAGACCATCTCTTTCGAAGTACGAGGGCTTAAGACGAAAACTCATCTGTTACAAAGGCATTTCATTTTTTTAAACTTATTTCAACTCAATACTTTTTGTGCATTCAATATGCACCATTCAAAGCCACATACTGAAATTTCAACCCTTTCTAGATTCATTTGCTATTTTTCATGCATTTAATGATTAATTTTGAGGTAAATGACCCTGAAACGGGAAAGCACTACAAATGAACTCATAAAAGGTTGAAACTTGGCATGGTATCACCATTTGACCGACATAACATGTGTGAAAAAGTTGAGAGGGTTACGGCTAAAACTGGATGCACTTTGTATACAAACTGGACCATCTCTTTTGAAGTACGAGGGTTTAAGACGAAAACTCATTTGTTACAAAGGAATTTCATTTTTTTTAAACTTATTTCAACTAATTACTTTTTGTGCATTCAATATGCACCATTCAAAGCCACATTCTAAAATTTCAACCCTTTCTAGATTCATTTGCTATTTTCCATGCATTTAATGATTTATTTTGAGCTAAATGACCCTGAAATAGGAAAGAACTACAAATGAACTCAGAAAAGGTTGAAACTTGGCATGGTATCATCATTTGACCCACATAACATGTGTGCAAAATTTGAGAGGGTAACGAAAAAAACTCGAACTATTATAATAGCTACACAAAATCTAAAAACAAATAATCAACTAATATAAAATATATAGATTTAGTACTGGTTTGTTATACAAACCGGTGCTAAAGGTCTCCAGTCTTCCTGCTGAAAATTTTCCCGAAAAATTGAGGAAATTGGAGACCTTTAGCACCAGTTGGTAATACAAACCGGTGATAAAGGGTCTTTAGTACCGGTTTGTGATACAAACTGGTGCTAAAGGTGTCCACTATATAACCCTGCATCCTCATGGGGAAAACCACAGCCGCCCAGATCGAAACTTGACGCCCCCTGGCTGCTGCGCTCCGTCGTCGTCGTCGCCCTCTCCGCCTGGCTGCTGCGCTCCACCGCCTTCGTCGCCCTCGCCGCCGACGTCGCCGTCACTCCGCCGCCGTCGTCGCCCTCTCCACCGACGCCTTCTGGTGAGCTATCCCCTTCCCCCGACCACCTCCCCGTCGAGTCAATCGAGCGCCGCCGTGGGCCGACATGGCCGTAGACCTGCGCTGGCCACACCATGGCCATGCTCTTTCCGACGCACACCCGCGGCATCTCTGTCGCCGCTGCACCACCGGAGGGCCTCGATCGGTGGAGATCAGGCCTATTTTGCTAGGATGAATTTTTTTTTGCTAGGATAATGAAACAAATTTCTAGATGAATATGTTGCTATAGATGTATATGCCACTGTCAAATTTTCTGCTAGACGAGCATTTTGCTAGATGAACATTGTGCTAGATGAAATTTTTTGCTAGATGAACATTTTGCTAGATGAAAATTTTGCTAGATGAACATTTTTGCTAGATGAACATTTTTCTAGACGAACATTTTTGCTAGATGAACATTTTTCTAGATGAACATTTTTCTACATGAACATGTTGCTAGATGAATATTTTTCTAGATGAGCATTTTGCTAGATGAACATTTTTCTAGATGAATATTTTTTCTAGATGAACATTTTGCTAAATGAACATTTTGCTAGATGAACATTTTTGCTAAATGAATTTTTTTGTTGTAAGCCTTGTAGTCAAGTATATATATATTAGGCGCCAAAAATGTATTTTTTAACTTATGTATTGTTATATTGTGAGTATTGTTAGTACATACTGTTTATATAATGTTGTATATATTGTTTTTAGTTTCTTTAATACGTTTTCGGCGACGATGTCGGGCCCGCGTCCTCGTCACCGTCCCACCGCTGGGCTTCTTGACGGGATGCGGAATGTCCGGGACTGGGCTCCGCCGAGCTGGCACTGGGAGGTGGTTTCCGGGGTGCGGCGCTTAGTGAGGAATTCAGGTCTTGTCGTCGACCCGGATCTTCTTTGGTGGCGGTCGCGTGTGCCACAGTTGGTGCGGAGGGAGCCGGCCCCCGAGGAGGTTGTACGTCAGCGTGTCAGGAAGGAGGACGAGCACGTCCGTCGCTACATTGTGGCGTTGGACGCCGGGTACTCTAGTTTGTGACAGGTTCTTCAGGGATCTCACCCTAGCTACGAGTGGGTGATGGTTCCTTCTCTTTGGGTGTCCACCGCCAGCCAGGACCGACGTCGTTTACTCTATTAGATATATATGTAGTAGTAGTGATCGATATATTATTGTTGGATATGTGAACTGGATTATTCGAGATGTAAACTGGATTAGTATTGTAATATTATTGTTGCATGTGAACTTGATTAGTTGAGATGTACTTTTCTATATATATATCTTGTTTTATTTGAGATGTTGAACTGGATTATTCGAGATGTTGAACTGGATTAGTATTCTAATACTATTGTTTTATCTTTTTATGCATCTCATCGATATTAGTTAAGCTATGGACAACGAGTTCAATAGCGGCAGAGAGAAGGAAGACGATATGTACGAAATGATCGCCAACGCCGATGCTTGACAAGGTGTCATGCCCAACGCGTTCGACGTCGAGTTCACCACCACCACCCCCGGACATGGAGCGCAGCGCGACTCAGCCGAGCCCAACACAACCCCTCCCCGATATGGAGCGCAGCGCGACTCCGCTGCGTCAGCCGAGTGCACAACCACCAACACCCCCGGAGATGGCACCACCCCCCCCGGAGATGGAGCACAGCGCGACTCAGCCGAGTCCACCACAACCGACTGCACCACCACCAGCTCCCCCCGTGACGGAGCCTCCGAAGACACAACCACCCCAAAGGGAAACACGACGATCAAGTTCAACTCCGTCGCGTCAGAAGAGTCCACCGAAGAAGAAACCAAAGAAGGATAAACCCAAGAAGGCGTCGTCAACCTCCTCAGGCCATAGAAAAATCGCGAAAACTGTTCCCCAGCTCGTTGAATAGAAACTGCAATCGATAGCCCCGCTTAAGGTGATTACAGAGCAGGAGGAGATGATACCAACCGCTGAACAACAAATAGAGGCAGCTAGAGCGGCGGGTATCAGTGTTGAACAATATCTTACCATTCAGACAGGCGATGTGCCGGTGTTGTCCACTGTGCCAGATATAGAAGCAAGGATATATGAAAAAGGGGAGCCTCTGGTCAAATAAGAAGAGGAGAAGCTTCTACAAACGCAAATGCGCAATTTGCATGAGTGGTACAACAGAGAAATTATCCCGTTCGATCTGGAGGGCATCATGTTCCGAGTCAAGCAAGAATATTTCCACCATGGAATTGATATGTGGATTGCAAATGAAGAATTATTTTAGTTATTCCATAAAAAAACACTCGACAAATCCCTCATCAGTGCCTATTGTCTGTAAGTGATTTCTTTCTCTGTATTTTAAGTCTCTAGCTTAGCTCGTTCGTCATTGACTGTAATTAACTATTCTCACAAATATTCTTTCGCGTGGTAACGCAGAATGAAGATTTTTGAAATGAAAAGAGATGGATACTATGGCATTGGGTTCATTGACCCAAATACCGTACATGAACGGACAATAGAATGGAACCAAAAAGACACGGACATGATCGTGCTAAAGTATTTGAAGGAACTCCATACCAACGCCCATATACTACTTCCTTACAACTTCAAGTGAGTGTTATTATTTTCTACTATACATTATAGTTTTGCTTACTCGATGTTGCATTGTTATAAGTGATGAGTGTTGCATACCCGCTTTTACATACGTGCATGTGTGCGCAGCTATCACTTTATTCTGATAGATATTCAAGTTGACGAAGGAAAAGTTATAGTAATGAACTCACTACGTAAAGTTATTAGCGAGTACCAATCCGTGAAGGATATGTTCGACAGGTAATTTTAATCATTATCACACCATGTAGGCTTCTTTAGTGTTCACTTCCTGTTATATATCAAGTAATTAATAACTCATTTATTCATTTTCTTTGACGACAGAGTTTGGGCAAAGTTCAAAACAGACGAGCCCGGTTTGTGGAAGGAGAAGCTGACGTGGCACTTCAATAAATTTGTGCGAAAACATTCTCTTTAATTCTAGTTTCAATCTACCATTATCATGTGCTTGATTATTTATCTGATTGAATTCTATTCTTCTGAAGTGTATGAGGCAGAAAGAGGGGGTTGAACCATGTGCTTACATAGTGATGCAGAACATTCGATTTATGACCAAAAGTCTTACTAGTAAATCATTGAAGACTTTGTTCTTACCATGATGCACTATTTAGAATTAACATTTGCTAATATATTGATCTTATTGTTTAAATAAGATAAGGGAGAAGCGGGATCAACTCCAAATAGAGGAAAAAATTCAAGCACTTCAAGAGGAATTAGCAGGATTTCTTCTTCAGCAAGTCATATCTACCAACCGAGAATTCCCGTACATCCGATACGGCCGCTGGTAGAATATGATATGCAATTGTATAGGTGAAACTGTGTAATATACCAAATTATATACACATGTGTACTATATGCATGATATATATATATATATGCTAGTGGTACGAGAAATTCTACTATGTATATGCATTGTATAATATGTAATAGCGTAAAACAAACCTGTAAATCCTAAACCCAATTAATCAATAAACCATTAAACTAAAAAAGCAAAGAATAAATAAACCCTTAAACCACTAAACTTTTAGTACCAGTTTGTATCACAAACGGGTACTAAAGAACCCCCCCCCCCAGCCCTCGCCACCACGTGGAAGATAGGCATACACTTTAGCACCGGTTCTAGGCGAACCGTAACGATTCTTTAATACCGGTTCACAGAAACGGTACTAAAGCCCCTCACGAATCGGTGCTAAAGGCTTGTTCTACACTAGTGCAAGTCAAATATTTCGTCTCTTCGAAGGAGGAAAGAATGCAACTAATAGAATGTATATTGATTTGGTGATACTCCTTCATGATGTAAGAAATCGTATTGCATCCATGGAAAAAATAAGCCCATGGAGGGTAGCTAATCATACCTTGGGATGATGTCCATCGTAAAGGTGTGAGCGGAATGGTTGAAGAATCTGAATGATGTGCAAACCAATTCAGCTGCACTTGTTACAATAGGAGCTTGTAAATCATCTTTAGTCTGAATACTCCTCTTGGGATCCCATGCCATATTCATCTTCTCAAGCTCTTGGTCACTAAGCTTTTGCAATTTCCTTCGAGTAGTGCCAACCGAGTTAATTTTCTGAGTAGTACTAGATGACACAACACTCGGTAGTGTTTGTATATGTAACTCGGTGGGTGCATCATTCGATTTGGATGTAGCTTGGTGCCATTGTTTCCGAATTATTAGGAACTCATCAGTAGCAATGAATCCTTTTTGGACCGATCACTCTACACCACCACAATTTGCTTCTAAATTCGGAGTGGTTCAATGGATTCCAAGTTGGAGTCGAGTTGCTTTGCTGGTTCCGAGTGGTTTCCAAACAACTTCGTTGTTTCCGGGATTGTTCCGAGCAACTCTCTTGGTCGCGTGTTGATTCTGAGAAGTTCGGATGATTCTGAACTATTTTTGAACATCCTGGATCGCTCCGAGTCGATCCCGAGCAACTTGATTGTTCCTGCGTTTGTTTCGAACTGTCAGGCAGTTTTCGAGCTGGTTCCGTGTTGTTGGATAATTTTTGAGCTGGGTCCGAGCTGTATGACGGTTTCCGAGCAGAACCCGAGTTGTTTGACGATTTCCGAGTTGGCTTTGAGTAACTTGGTTAATTCCATATTTCCGATGAGTTGCTCGGTTGGTTCCGAGTTGTTTTCGAGTAACTCTGCTTGTTCCGAGTAAGCTCTGAGCAACTCGGTTTGTTTCAAGTTGATTATGAGTAACTCGGTTGGTGACTTCCTGCTTGTCCTCTTCTACCCTAGTCGTCTTTGCAACAGAAGCTGGTGTATCTTTCTTCTCTAGAAAGTTCTGCTTGGGGACCCACGCCATCTTTCTCTTCTCTAACTCTCGAGCTCCTAGCCGACTCGGTCTAGGAACTTCTAACTCTTAAACAGTATCCTTGAGGCCGTCTCATTTTTACTTGGTACACTTGCTAGACTACCTCCTTCTTCCTCCATGAGCTCCTGACCAATTCCTTTTGAGTGAAACCGTCTTGTTTATGTTTATTAAATGTTGAGCATTTTGGAGCTACATAGCCTTGATGAGATGACTCGAAATAGGATGGATGATGTTACCTTGTATCATACCTCTCCCATGATGGATATGCACTCATATAAGCATAGGGAGGTACCCATGACATTGGTATTGGAAACCCAGAATAAGCACGTGAATATGCTGCATTGAGATTATCTCTTTGCCAATACCGGTCTTTAGATTTCCGCCTAGGGTGATCTTGATTCTTTTGAATCACTTGGCCGGTAAACAATCTTTTCCTCATTTATCTTTTGATATTTTTCCAGTAGGTGCGCAAAAGTAACTTTCGGCCTTCTACATTTGTGTTTACTTCAGCCTTTGCTTTCTTTGACGGCGGTAACATCGATAATAGGATTGGCTTGTTGCTCCCCAGTTCTTGGCATCTTCATTGTAACCTTGATAGAATCTTCGCCTTCAAGAATATCATTATTGTGCTCATGAATAGTTTGTGAACTTGAAAGCTCGATCCTATCATTCGCGGTGTCTACGTTCTTATCAATCTAATCACACATGTTTGAACCGAAGGTAGATTTTTTATTTTCTAGGCAATCTTGATGTGAGAACGGCTTTGGAAGTAAGCTAACGAATGGTTCAGATTTTGCATCACCCCATTCGGATATGCATTGTCTTTCACAGTCTATATCCGATGACTTTGAATAAGGAATAATAAAACCATCGGTTTCCTCAACAGATTCACACCTTGGCTTTGTGTTTCTGATATCAAAAGCATTACAAAACATATGTCTCATTTGAGAGTAAATGTTAGCCAAGTATGAAATAATCAAAGTTTCCCATATAAAAATAAAACTTAGTCTGTATGACAGGAACAACCTTGACTGAGACAGATTATAACTCGGCGTGTAACTCGGTGGGTATATGTTCCGAGGTAAATTTAACTCGGTGAGTGTCATATCGAAGCTATAAATGATTATGCTCTTCACCTCCGAGTTATAAATGTCTCGAGTTATCACTTCATTACTAGCCTCAATGAATGATAGGATATGTTGACTAGCATGATCAATGAAGAATTGAGACCTAACAAACAAGTTACTTATCTCGATCGGTCTTTCAACATTAAGTAAAGTCATGAAGGTAGGTGCATCAACAATATAATTATGACAAGATCAAAAAGTAAACAAGTTGTTGGTTAAGTATACCACTTTGAAGACGTTGGGAAAATGAAATTCTTGTACGGGAACAATGCTTTTCTCCTCTTCTAGATAACTCTCCAATGTCGCGTCTTCCTCTGGATCTCGTGCCATGTTACTCGGAGGCACCTTGGTAACCGAACACTTCTTGGCCTCTCTTCCTAGATCTTGAGATTCATCGTTGAGTGAATCTTTCTTGGTTATGATTTTCCGCTTTTGATGCCCGTCATCCTCTTTGGCACAAAACTCAGCGAGTAGCACGAATACTCCCTTGCAATCACAAAATTCACACACGGCTGACTGGGCTTCATCAGCCAGCTCGGTTGTAATAGCCGAGTCAACATTGTCTTGGTTTTCTTGCAGGGCTTTGTTTTCTTGTTTTCCTAACTTAGAGAGCTCGCCATGATTGTTGCAACATGTAATAGACGAGCCACCCGAGTGCTGGTGTGTTTTTTCCGAGTCAAGAGTAACTCGGCACACTCTTGTTTCCAAGTTACAGTTACTCGGTTTGCTGTTGTTTCCGAGTTGGAGCAACTCGGTACTGTTGCTTCCGAGTTGGAGCAACTTTGTGTTGTTATCCCTGAGTAGGAGCAGCTCTGTGCCTTATTCTCCGAGTTGGAACAACTCGGTGCTTTCGTTTCCGAGTCAGAAGAACTCGGTACTTCTTTCCTTTTGATGAAGCTACCCCGTACTTTTGCATCCGAGTTGGAACAACTCGGCGCAGCTATATTTTTGATGACGTTGTTCCTTTTCTTATGTTTTTCAGCCAACATCATCTTAATCATCTCAGGCTTCAGTTTTTCAAGCCCGCGTTCAATTTCCAGCTGCTATTCCTTTGGGAGCTCTACAAACGTGATAGGGACGAGTTCTTCCGAGTTAACTGTAACTCGGATATTGGTCTGAGTTGATTCCGAGTTAGAGTAACTCGGTACAAGCTTCTGCACATTTTCTTTTTCACACTTCTTTTTGAGCGCTTCAGACTCTTTTTGTCGCTTCTTTCTGACATATTCACATGCCCCCCATATACACTTATAGAAATCATCAATGTCAACCACTACATTCAGAGGTTGCCCCCGACTCCTTTAGTTTTTTCTTCCTACTTCCATGTGACCATATCGTATCTCTTCTGTTGCAGGTTTTCATATTCTGGTCGGGGTTGCTTCCAAGTTGGCTTGTGCTAGGCTAAAGGTGCTATATAACCCATGTATTCCCTTGTAATCTAAAACACCGAAAAAGAGCAATACAAAGTTTCTAAAAAGGTTCGACATGATCCTGTAGCCATCAAATTGATTCACCGAGTCGCTCAATTAAAAGATCGATCGATCCTGACGAGAGCAAGCTAGCCAACACATACATAAATTTTTGGCGAGACGTGTACTAGTGCTGCTAGCCAACACATACATAAATTTTTGGCGAGACGTGTACTAGTGCTTCTACTGTTGATCCATCCAGCTAGTTAGTTGCGTGTTGTTCATCCATCCAGCTAGTTGCTTACATCCTAGTTGTACTCGTACGGATAATCAGTTGCCTGGTGATTTCATTAAGAGTTCAAAAACCCAACACTTGGTATCTAGTGCCTCGACTATCTATGATGAGTGATACAGAGTTTGTCAACTCTAGGTCCGACGAAGACGGTTCCAAGACCAGCAAGGCCGGCAAAGGTGGTTTCAAGGGGATCAAGTCCGGCAACGACGGCTCAAAGGCGAACAAGACTGGTGGAAACGTGAAGTAGAGCGGGAAGTCGACGATGAGCGGTGGACGAACAGGCGGCAACGTAACGACGCATCGCAACATCCCCATCCAGTACCCGATGTTGACCAACACCAACTACGGCGTGTGGACTGTAAAGATAAAGATTATTCTCCTAACCCTCCTAGTGTGGCAGGAAGTCACCAATGATGATGTCGACGAGTAGTGCGACGAAGATGCCATGGCTGCCATAGCCCAGTCTGTGCCAGATTTCGTGCTGATGACATTGGCGGAGTTCGAGATGGCAAGAGAGGCATGGAACACACTCAAGGAGATGAGGATTGGAGAAGATAGCATCAGGAAGGCTCGGGCACAAGTGCCGAAGATCCAACTTCCCAAGCTATAGATGGAGGAAACTGAATCGGTGAATGACTACGCCATGCGTCTAACTACTTTAGTGGGCGAGATCCGTGTGCTTGGTGAAAAGCTCGATGAAGTCGAGATCGTGGAGAATTTTTTCAGTTCTGTGACTTATAAATTCATGTACATCATCGGCACGCTTGAGAAGATTATCGACATCGAGGACATGAACATAACGGAGGCGATCGGACGCCTGCGGACATGAGAAGAAAATGCCCGCGGTTGTCGAAAAGGCAAGGGAGGTGGTGAAGATCAACTCCTGTACTTGCGCGCCTATTGGAAGACCACAAGTAGCAAAGGAAGACGCGATGATGGCAAAGATTCAAGTAACATGAAGCGCGATGGACACATCGGAAAAGGAAAAGGAAGAGGAAAGCCACAAGGTAGTGGAAGGGTCGACCGATCTAACGAGCAGGATCCACGGAACTTTGATGTATCGAAGGTCAAGTTCTATAACTGCAATGATATGGGTCACTTTGCGAGAGATTGTCCGGAGCCTAACAAGGGTGAGATCAAGGAAAATTTGGTGAAGCAGGAAGACGACGATCAAGGTCTTCTGATGGCCGAAGTTTGTGATACAATCAAGTCGGTGGTTGAAAAACCAACCCGGGAGGTGCTACTTCAAGAGAAGAAGATGGTCAGAAGTTATCCCGCACTCAGGACGCTGAAAGTCCAATGATAGAGAAGGAACGTAAGCTGGAGGTTCAAGCTCTATGCACAGATCATGACGGGGAGTTTATGCCGAATGAGGTCAACAACTACTGCAAGAAGATTGGCATGAAAAGTTTCCTCACGGTACCTAATACGCCGCAGCAGAACGATGTTGTTGAAAGGAGCAACCATCCCATCGATGACATGGCGAGAAGCTTACACAAGAGCAACAACATGCCAGGAGTCTTTTGGGGAGAAGCTGTCAAGACGGCGGTCTCATCTACAAACGTTCTGGTGCATGGCACATGTGAAGACACCAGAGCCACACCTCTCAAAGCTGGCTGATCGCAGCACCAAGATGGTGTTCATCGGATATGAGAGGAATTCGGGCTCCAAGGCATACAGCTTCTACGATCCACGAACCAAGCGTCTAAGAATTTCACGCGACATTGTGTATGAAGAAAAACAAGCGTGGAATTGGGGCTCAGCAGCTGACGATGATGCTCCAAACAATAACATATTAACAGTGAATTACCAGATGATGATGATGCAAGAGAGGTTGTCCAGGTGGATGGCGGAACGACCAACCAAGGTGATCACGATGGAGGCAATCACCATGGTGCCGACGCAAATGACGATAGTGACAACGACGCGCATGACGTGAGTGGAGATCTCAGAGGTGACAACGACAATCAACATGATGGTCATGGTCACGACGATGAGGGTGCCAACGAAATGGCATCACACGAGACTCCATCATCTTCCTCAAATGCATCAACGCTGACACAATTTTTGTCGCCTCTTTCGCAAGCCACTGAATCTTCTAGGTCTCGTCGCTACAATACCCTCAAAGAAATATACAAGAATGACAAGCCAGTTACGCTCGAGTACTCCGGACTATGTTTGCTCGGAGTTGAGGAGCCAGCGAACTACGCACAGGCGAGCAAGAATCCACGATCGATGCATGCCATGAATGAGGAGATAAAGGCGATTGAGAGAAAAATTATGTGGACTTTGGTAGCCCGACCTTCCAACAACAAGGCCATCGGTTTGAAGTGGGTTTACAAGTTAAAGAAGGACACACAAGGTGCTATTGTTAGGTACAAGGCAAGACTCATTGTTGAGGGCTACATACAACGTCAAGGAGTCGACTATGAGGAGGTGTTTGCACCAGTTGCTCGACTTGAGACAGAGAGGTTGCTCCTAGCCTTGGCAGCACAAGAGGATTGGAAGGTTCATCACATGGATAATAAATCCGCTTTCCTCAATGGTGATCTCAAGGAAGAAGTGTACATGGAACAACCCCTCGGCTACGAGAAGAAATGCGAAGAAGAGAAAGTGTACAAGCTCAAGAAGGCACTATATGGTCTGAAGCAAGCGCTAAGAGCTTGGAACACAAAGTTGGACCAAAGTTTGGTCTCGCTCGGTTCAAGAGATGTCTCCACGAAAATGCAGTCTATACAAAGAACTCCAAATGTCCAAACCTGCTAGTCGAAGTTTATGTCGATGATCTGATTATCACCGGAGATACCGTGCAAGAGATTGAAGATTTTAAGAAGCAGATGATGAAGAAGTTTAGCATGGGAGATCTGGGATTACTCAGCTATTACTTAGGCATCGAAATGAAGCAAAGATCCAGAGATATTTCCCTATGTCAATCAGCGTACGCGGTCAATTTATTGGACAAGTGTGGCATGACAGATTGCTACAAGGTGCAAACTCCAATGGACCAACATCACAAGTTGAGCAAGCCAAGCTCAAATCCGTCGGTGGACACCACAATGTATCGAATCATTGTGTATAGTCTAAAATACTTGGTGCATACCCGACATGACTTGGCGTATCCAGTCGGGATCGTGAGTCGTTTCATGGAGAACCCAACGACCGAACACATGAGCGCAACCAAGCAAATCTTGCGCTATGAGATAGGCACTATTAATCTTGGATGGACGTATCGAAAGGGAAAAGAAGGGTTTATCCTTCATTGTTATTGATACAACGACATGGTATTTTACCTAGGACCAAATCCAATCAGCTGGAATTCTCAGAAGCAAAAGGTGGTTGCACGGTCTTCATGCGAGGCAGAATACATAGTGGCAGGAACGGCGGCTTGTCAAGGTGTGTGGCTGAGAAGACTTCTAGCAGATCTTAAAAAGAAGGAGGTGCAGAAGGTATCACTAAAGATCGACAACCAAACTGCAATCTCATTGTGCAAGTATCCAATTCATCATGAGAGGAGTAAGCATATAGATGTCCAGTTTCACTACATCTGGGAGTGCATCGAGGAGCGGATGATCGAAGTTCAACACGCGAAGACGAAAGATCAGCTTGCCGATATTTTTACAAAGTCCCTCGGACAAGAGAAATTCTTGGAGATGCGGAAAAAGATTGGAGTCCAAATTGTGGAGCAAGAAAAGGATATGAAAGACAATCTATCAAGCACCGAGGAACAGGTGAAGGTTGAAGACACGACCTACTGAGAAGCGTTGCCGTCAACCTATAAATGGGCTGACGATGGTAAATTCAATCCTTGAAATGGTACGAGGAACGGCAAAGCCAATGTCAATGATAAGAAGTAGCAATCGTGTTTGGGATCCAGGTCATAATGATAATGTCGTGTTTAAAGAGATGAATGTTATAATTAAACACGGCTTAGAGGTTTCCATATGTGTACGTGGGTATTCTAGTAGGACTAGTACTCCAGATCGGTTTGGTTTTCTTGTGCTAGGCTAGAGCTGCTATATAACCTACGTATCCCCTTGTAGTCTAAAACACCAAAAAAAGCAATACAAAGTTTCTAAACGGGTTCGGCATGAGCCTGTAGCCATCAAATTTTTTTTCCGAGTCACTCAATTAAAAGATCGATCAATCCTGACGAGAGCAAGCTAGCCAGCACGTACATAAGTTTCCGGCGAGAGGTGTACTAGTGTTGCTACTGTTGATTCATCCAGCTAGTTGCTTGCGTGTTGTTTATCCATCCAGCTAGTTGCTTACGTCCTAGTTGTAGACGTACAGATGATCAGCTGGTACTGGTGATTTGATAAAGAGGTCAAAAAGCCAACAAAATGAAGCCATCAAGTGTTTAATGTCTCCAGATGTAGCTCTTTTTATCACGCAAAAGATATTCCTAAAGGTCATTCAGATTATTGTAATTTCCATTTTCTTTGAAGATGCTTAATGTTGGTGAAGAAATTTGCAATGCGCAACAAAACGATTGCACAAGAGTGGAAGATGCAATCGGCAAAAATCACAGGAGCAATCGGACGAGCATGAGTTGAAGTCGGTCAGTTGAGGAGCATCTGAACTGAAAAAGAGCAATCGGCAAGTGCGAGCAATCGGCCAAATGAGAGCAATCGGTCAAGAAAGAAAAACAGATACACCAAGACTCAAGAGAAGTACGGGAGGAACCTGTGCAGGCCCCGCTGTCATTTAGTTCGGCGGGACCTCCACAGATTCAGGGGCTACTGTCGTGGGAATGATCCTCGGGTAGGGTCACCCAGGAGAAACATCACTTGAAAACAAAGATCACCGATCTAATGATCGCCGATCTAAGGGAGGTCGAGCTAAGCTGGGCCGACATGAAGATCGCCTTTCAGAGAAAGGCCGATCTAGTCAAGGCCGACCTGAAGATCACCGATCTCAGGATCACCGATCTAGAGAAAAGATGAAGCAAGCACAAGACCGATCTCCAGAGGGCCGAGCTGATTAGGTCGGAGGCCGATTGCTCCAGGAGATCGCAATCAGCCTCCTCTAAATTCATTCGGTCGAAGAGGACACAGCTCCATCCGAGCTAACATCAAAAGTTGACTATCCCAGGTCGGACACCTGGTACAAGGTCATGAATGCTCAATCCCAGAAGATCCGGCCTATCAGGGACGTGTTGTCCCCTCCCGCGCCGATCACGCGGACAGGCCGACAAGACCAAGCTCCCAGCTCCACTATTCAGTACTCCGGACCACTATTCAGTACGTAGGGTCACTGTTTAGTACTCCGGTTCACTGTTCAGTACGCAGGGGCACTATTCACTACGCAAGACTTACAAGCCAGCGGCATGGAGAGCCGCAAGTCTACTCCGGGCCAGCCGGAGAGCACGCGTCATGAGGGTTCCAGCTTGTAGCCTAAGTCTTACAGCTGGGTCCTCCCTTACTGTACATTTACCTTAGTACCCCAGGCTCTGCCTATAAGAGCCCCGGTAACCCCTCCTGCGTGGGGAACGACGGTTGCATTTACTACACTCACCCACCAGAGAGAGCAAGGAGAGAGTTGTGCCTAGAGCCCTCTTCTCCTTCCTCTCATACAGCTCAAGGAGCATTCATTGTAGCCAGAGTTATTGCTCGGTAGCTAGCTCGGCAGGACTAGGGGTGTTATCTCTATGAGAGCACCGAACCTGGGTACATCGTGGTGTCTCATTGCGCTTGTCCCACTCTCGATTCTAGAACCATCGACACTCACCTCGGTTTGTCCCCCTCTTTAGCCATCCCCATGGTATCTGCCGTTACCAAACGACGACACACTTATAAGGATAAAATTTAAGTGATTCGTCAAACATATGAAATCTAATTTTTTTTAATGCAGAGTTAATAACGAATCACCAACAGCCTCAAAATATGTAGCACCTATAGAAAATACAACCTCTGAACCGAATAATAAACTATTAGGTTTTGATCATTGGTGCAACACCACTCTAAACTATATGAGTCTCCATCACAACACCATGATGAGATATATAAACAATATCAATACCTCAGCTAATCCTAGAAACCGAACTATCAAAGCAGAATCTTCATGGCACTAATGAGATGAGGCTTATCAATAGTATGCATGTCATTAATACAATGTTCAATAATAAAAAGCAATGATTTGGCTTCTCATAGATTCAAATAATTTACTAGCTAGATCATACTAAGGACGATGTTTAGAAAATCACACCGGCCATGTTTATGTAACCACAAGTAGCATGCAAAATTCATCCACCAAAGCATATATAACCGAAATAAACAGATGAAATAAAAATTCAAATATGTTGGCTCTTCGAAGCAGCAAAGAATACAACTAATAGAATGTATATTGATTTGGTGATACCCCTTCATGATGTAAGAAATCGTATTCCATCCATGGATAAAAATAAGCCCATGGTGGGCAGCCAATCATACCTTGGGATGAATTCCATGGTAAAGGTGTTAATAACATGGTTGAAGAATCGGAATGATGTGCTAACCGAAGATTATTCCTTATAGATTAAAACCTTCGGCTTGATCTCTTATGAGATGTTTTATTTTCCTACAATTCAGCTGCACTTGTTACAACAGAAGCTTGCACATCATCTTTAGTCTGAATACTCCTTTTGGTAACCCAGATTTGAACGCAGATCCAGCAGTGGCTCACGCCGAGCTGGAAAAAGCACGCCAAGATTTGGCCAAGCAGTCAGAGCGGATGGACGTTGAAAAACTTCGTCTGGAAGCCACATTGCGGGAGTACAACACGGCGCACGGCGTCATGCCACGCGTCATCCTGGCACCAGTGCTAGAGGAGCTGCAAGTCGTTGGCTGAGAGGTCAGCAGAGAGCTGGAGAGAGCCCAGCAACCGACAACGTCCACCATCGTCCCACAGCTTGCGTACAGCTCTCATGTGAAGAACATGAGATGTGCCAAGAAAATCACCCATGAGTTGGATCACCTAGAGGGATAGCAGCTGCGAGAGAGGATGCTCCGAATGCATCATCTTCTAGCTGCAGCAATTCAACAACAGAAGGCGGCCACCGAGCAACCACAAGGGCCCGTGGTGTCAAAATCAGTTGGACCGACTGCGTGTTTAAACTAGCCGAATGCACCACCTCGGCAGCAGAGGCAGACATCTTCGCCGCATGGGAGTCAGCACCGCAGTCGGAGGAATCAAGGGGTTGTTGTAGGCAGTCGGAAGGACAAACCTGCAGTCAACGGTCTGCATCAAGAGCAACCGGCGGCAACAGCTCGGCCGCCAATGAGTCAGTGTCTGGGTCCCCGAACAATCGCGGGCAATGATGCAAGGTACTGCATTGATAAGTGCAGCAAGATCAGCAGCCAGAGGATGATGCACCAGCGGGTCCGGCCTATTTCGGGCCGAGCATTCGGCAAGAGCAGATTCCCAAAGCTTTCACATTGCCCAGGGACACCCCCAAGTACAATGGATCAGTCAAGCCAGAGGATTGGCTGGTCGATTATATGACCGCATTCGGCATCGCAGGAGGGAGTCGGCGCGTGGCAGTTCGCTATGCACCGCTCATGCTCCAAGGTTCAACTCGGTCCTGGTTGAACAACTTGCCCAGCAACAACATCAACTGTTGGGAGGATTTTGATGATGCGTTTGTGCGCAACTTCACTGGCACGTATGAGCGCCCAGGTCTGCCGCGGCACTTGGCATTGTGTGTACAAGAAAAGGACGACCCCCTTCGCGATTACCTTCAACGATGGATCAAGCTCAGAAGCACTTGCGAGGGAGTGCAACACCCTCAGTGTCAGTGTGTAAAACTTTTGTTAATATAATTCTCTGTGATTAGCAAGCCTCTAATCACCTTTGATCATGCCTTGTTCATCTTTGAATTCAAACAAACCCAAAATACCTTTTTGGTTGCTATTAAAAATCATGTCACAATAAACTTTGTCCAAAAATTATGAAACCACTTTTATTTAATGCACAATATTCATTGGAACATTCTAAACCAACTTTGGGTATTTATCATGCCACTGAAAAATTCAAACAATTATTAACAGTGACATAACAGCACAAAAAGCCCTTTTAAAATAAACAAAATTAATCCAATGTTTTTATTTATTACCAAAACTTTTTGTGGCATCTCAGTAATATGCAACAATATTATTGGATTAAGTTTCATGCTTAGCAAAAATGCCAAAGCCATTAAAACAGCTTTAAAACAGAACAGAAAAATAAGTAAAAGAAAAAGAAAATAAAACCTAAACTACGCTCATGGCCAAGGCCACGCACTGGGCCGAGCCCACCCCCAGCACACCTTGGCCCAGGCCCCCTCCCCTGTCTTCTTCTTCCCCCCTCTCTGTTCATCACGTGCCGCATGGGGGCACGTCGACGATGGGCACGCCGGCCCCTCCCCCCACCTCCCCCTTGCCCCCCACCTGCTCTGGGTGGCTAAGACCTCCCCGTGGACACCCTGACGCCTCAAAAGATCTTCCCCTCCCCTGCCCTTGATCTTCCTCCCCGGGCCGAAACCGCCATGGACGCGCTGCCGTAGTCGACGCGGCCACTGCGCCCCCCATCCGCCGTTGTCGTGTCCTCCAGCCTCCTCTACCTCGTCTTCGTCGCCCTGCAAAGGAAGGAGACCCGGGATCCACCACAGCCGCGGATTGATCTCGTCTTCAAGCTCCAGCCGCCGACTTACTTCGACACCCAGGCCACTCCGAGCCCTCCCCGAGCACCCTCGACCCACCCATCGCGCTCCTGGGTGAGCTCCAACCCCATTCCCCCTCTTTACCAGCCGAAATCTCCGTTGTAGAGTCCGTTCCCTGCCGGGCTGCCATTGACAGGGGGCTCGAGCTTCGTGCTCGCCCCGCCGCTGCTTGGCATGGCCGCGTCCAGGCATGCGCGCGCCTCGCCGCGGTGGCGGCGCCCTACCCGCACGCCCGTGGCCCGACTCCAGCCATCGCCGCCGCGCTAGGCGTTGCCGGCCAAGGCCGCCGGCAGCCTCAGCCGTGGTAGCCTGCCGATGGGCACGGCTGAGCCCACTGCCCAGTGGGTCCGGCCAGTTTGGTTAGGGATAACCCCATTATTAGCCACTAATCACCTGATTAATAAAAGTTCAACAGAGGTAACCCTCATGTGTGTATGACAGATGGGCCCAGCCCCTAAATAACCCTTCAGATAATTTAGCTGATTAATTAAAACATGTACCTATGACACCTGGGCCCTCTGGTCATTTAGTTAAATCAAATGGTTTAATTATCCTAGTGTGTATGACAAGTGGGCCCGGCCCCTGATTTAATTAATTGATTTAAATTGTAATAACTTTGTGAATATGACATGTGGGCCGCCCCCTGTTTTTATTAATAAAAATATTTTATTAGATTTGGGTCACTGAAATGTGGGACCCCCATGTTAGTTTGACCAGTCAAACATCTGTGTATAATGTTGGATTTTTATTAATAAAAGTAATTTCGGAAAATCCAGAAATTGATTTAAAATGATTTAAACTTTGAATTTGAATATCTTTTAAACCGTAAGTCAGATTCAAAAACTTTATACATGAAAATTGATCAAAAAATATAACGAATACGGATATGCTATCTGTATGTCTACCCCACCCCCTAACACACCGATCATCGACATTCCCCCTTCCGGGCTGTCTGTCGATAATTCCCGGTGCCGGTAAAAACCTGCCGGATGAATTTATTCTGAACAGGAAAGTTGTCCGGAATGGTTCAACTAACACGGATACACCCCCCTTGTATTTGTCGGATGTCCACGACACCTCCGGCATGATACCTTCCCTCTCCGGTCGCCCTGTCCGGTAATCACCCGGAGCCGGTAGTTCATCCCCGGATGAATTCCCGCTCCGAGCAACGTGCATTGCACTGCGTTAGAACACCGTTAACTTTGCATACGTCAGGCCATCTATTTGTTTGCTATGATTGCTTTGTATTTACTGTGTTTATCCCCCTTATTCTCCGGTAGACCCCACTTTCATCGTCGACTACACCGCCGCCGGGTACGACTACTTCGTCGACGACCCTGCCCCTACCGTCGAGCTTCCAGGCAAGCAAAGCCATTCTCTTCCCCAGATATCGCCTACCTTTTCCGTACTTTCTTGCACTAGGCATAGTTACTGCTGCTGCTACGATTTCAATCCTATTCAATTGCATAGCCTGTTTTTGTCGCCCTTGATGTACCTCCTTTATCCTATGCTGCCTATTATAATTATGCATTATATTCAGCAGTGAGGCCTTGTAAGAGCAAGTTTTGCCCCCGAAGGTTTTGGACATTGTTGGAAAAAGCAGAAGTGGAACTAATATTGTTTTCGAGTATAAACAGATACTTAGGTTCCGAGAGAATGGAGTTTGTATTTATAAGGTCCAAGGACAACTCGCTGCGGTGAAACTGCAGATATCTACCGAAACCTTTGAAGGAAGTCGACCCCTAAAAATGTCGTGGAAGGAGATGTTTCTCTCGAGCAAAAGCGCAACGAGGAGAAAGCTGAAGCTGGTCGAAGACTTAGTCTTTTTTGCTAGTTTCTCTTTATTTCTTGAGTCATAGGAAAAACCGTACTATTAAGAGGGGTTTGCTAGTTGAGATCTTTGTCGAAGTGAATTTGCTCTGCTCAACCAAAACCCTCAAAAGCCTACCGAGAGAAATCTTACCGAGTCGAGCGAATAGCTCGAAGGCAAAGTCATCGCACTTCGTGCCTTCGAGGGAGGACTCGTTCGGTGAGTCAGCTTACTTGTTCCTCAAGTCATGTTGCGCAGTGATTGGAATCCGACCGTTGTGGACACGCGTCAAGCGGTTGCATCGGGTCACTTCAGTCATTTTACCCATTGGGATCGCCAACTATAAATACCCCGCACCTACCCGCCATTTCGGGTTGGCTGCTCCACTGAAGATTCTAAGACAGAAGTATGTGAGCATCCCAAGAGAGATTCATCGAGAGAAAACCAAATCCCAAGTCTGAGCTGAGTTGAGCAATTCACTATGACTTAGGTCGAAATTAGCCGATCTTTTTATCTTGGAGAACTGCAAGTCTCCTAGACGGTTAGGCGTCGCCTGTCAAGCAGTCGAAGAGTAATTGTTACTGCTGAAGGAAGTTTGTAAAGGTCTCGGAGATGTCCTGAATCATCTACCACGAGTGAAAACTGGACAAGCTCGAGGAGTTTGTTGTAGTGGAGAATAGGAAGGAGAGAGTTTTGCTCCAGGTGTTCAATCACCAGTCCCTCCAACCAGACGTAGCACTTTGCAGAGTGTGAACTGGTTTACCAAACATCGCTGTGTGAGGCTCGTTTTCCTTCTAGCATTTACTTCAAGTATTTACTCGTAGCCTGTTTGCCTTTGATGTTTTCCTTCGCTCCCAATCCTTTCGAGCCTTACATTACTTTCGATACTGTATTTCCTTCGAGATGTCATTAGTCCTATGCTGTTTGCATGATTTCCTTCTAAGTTCCTTAGAATTTTTAGAAGTGATCATTCACCCCCTCCCCCTCTGATCATTCTTGAGCTTTCAATTGGTATCAGAGCTAGGCACTCCCTACGCTCTGTGTATTTTGGTCTAACAACCTGGAGTGTTGTCAAGAATGTCGTTTGCAGCTGTTCGCTCGGGGGAACCAATCCCTATTTTCAATGGGAAGGACTATTCCTATTGGAAGGACAAAATGAAGAGGAATATCATGGCTATCAACTCTGCCGCTTGGGAAGTTGTCAAGAATGGTGTAACTGTCAAGGACACTGATGCCATTACTCCTGAAGAGACAAAGAAGATAGAGCTAGATGCTGAAGTCTGGGTATTCATCACAAATCATCTGATTCCTGAAAAATATCATGAGGTCAAGAATATTCCTTCGGCCAAAGGTGTTTCGGATTATCTCGAGAAGATTGGTGAAGGTGTCTCTACTCAGAAAGATGCTCGAATTGACACCCTTCGAAGCAAGTTCTATCGGTTCAAGAGGCACGAGGGAGAAAAAGTTTGTTCCATATACAGCAGACTCACTGCGCTGTCAAATGAACTAATTTCCCTCGGTGCAGATGACATTACCAATCGGATTATTGTCAGAACTTTGCTTCGTTCTCTTGATGATTCCTTCGATCACATTGTGCTGATGATTAAGGAAAGAACTGATTTCAAAGATATGGTTGCCGCTGATATTCTTGAAAGGCTTAATACTTTCGAGATGGAAGAAGTTGAGAAACGTGATGTCAATGGGAGTCGAAAGAAATCTCATGCACTCAAGGCCAGAGCTTCACGTCACTCCTCTCCTGAAGCTAGTTCTGAATCTGCTGGTGCATCTGATGACCCCGAGAACATTGGGAAAGATCTTGCACTGATAATGAGAAGATTCAACCGCTTTCAGAAAAGGAACTCCTCTTCACCGAAGAAAAACTATCCTTCAAGACATCCTAGCAATTCATCACAGCATCGATCATCATCCAGAAACTCTTCAGTGAAAGATAACTGTTGCTATAAGTGCAAGAAGCCAGGTCACTTCATTGCTGATTGTCCTCTCTGGGAAATTGAACATAAATCAAAGCACTCTCACAGCAGCTCTTCGAGCAAGTCTTACAGATCGAGCAAAAACCACGATTCGAAGAAATATGACTCAAGGTCCAGAAAAGACAAGAAAGATGGTTCTGATGATGACAAGAAGAAGAAGTATCACAAGCATCCAGAGAGTTCTTCCTCGAAATCACATTCCTCTCATCGACAGAATTCACACCGAGCCAAAGCCTATCTGGGTAAAGAGATGAACTCTGAAGATGAAGCTTCCGGTTCTGAAGCAGGATCAAAGTCAAGATCAGGTTCTGGTTCTGGTTCTGAATCTGATGGTATTGCTGGGATAGCATTCACCTAAAACAAGAATTCAAGTTCATTCTTCTCCAACCAGAGCAGTGAAGATGAATCTCCTGCTTACTGCTTCATGGCCAAGGCTAAGGTATCTTCATCTAAGAAATCCTACGATACTTCTGATGGATCTGCTTACGAAAGTGACTCTAGGATAAGCTATGCTAAACTTGCTAAAATTGCTTCTATCCAACAAGATGAACTAGATTCTCTAAGTGAAACTATTCAAAAATATGAGACTCTGTTGATCAATGAGATTGAGAAGGGTCAAACTTTGACTAACGAGCACGCATCTCTGAAAGAAAAGTATGATGAACTTTCCTCTCGGCATGATCTTCTCTCCGTGGACTACGAGAAGCTAACCTATGAATTACTTCAAGGGAAAATGGCTCTCGAGAAACTGAGAGAGGCTAATGAAGAGTTGGAAAGTGTCAATCTCACGCTCATGGCTCAACAAGGCTCAGAAACTAAAAATGAATCTACTTCACCTTGCTTGACTTGTTTGGAACGAAGTAAAATTGACTCTATTTCCGAGAGATCGAAAGGAAAGCAACCTATTGTTATTGATGATGCTAATCCCTCGAACGAGGAAACCATTACCGAGGAACTCCTCAGGTTGAAAAATTTATTTGAAACAGGCATGTTCAAAAGTGTGCAGGGACACCAGTACTTATGTGATATCCTACGAAAGGCTCTTCTTCACAGAAATCCCCGAAACGAAGGAGTTGGCTTCGAAAGGAAAATCAATTCTGATGGAACCTACTGGGAACCCGAGAAGTATCCTAAGACTGTCTGGGTTCTAGCGAAAGAAAAGCCCATTGATATTGCTAACCTTTCAGGTTTCAGTTGCAAAATTGACAAAGCTATTGTTGATGAATCACTTGATTCTGACTACAAGCTTGTCAAAGATCAGGAAGGAAAAGTGTCAGCTGAATTCGTTGGTACTCCTCCGAAGAATGGTTTCTACAAGCGACAGATTTGGGTTCGCAAATCTCTCGTAGAAAAACTGCCCCCTAATCATTCTATGCAGGGAAAATCCTCGGTACCACCGAATCACTACTATTCTCTCGAGGATAGAAATGAACCCTTGGTGCCAGCTTCAAATGTTCCCCAGAAGGAATACTATCGTGTCGATAGAAATGTTTATCGTCATCGTAATGATAACACCAAAGTTGCTGTTACTCATCAGTACTCTAACCCCTCATCGAGGAATTATATTTATGGTGTGCTTGATGGTCCTGATCGACAATGCAATCCTGTTCGCTATAATTTTGCTGCCCCATCTTGCTCTACCATGCCTTCTAAGTCACCTGCTCGCTTGTGGGTGGTTAAGAAGAACTAATTCTTCTGCAGGGCTATGTCTCCGGTGGATCCGAATGGGTCATGGATAGTGGATGTACAAATCATATGACCGGAGACAAAGAGTTGTTCACCGAAGCAAATCTGTCTGAATCTTCACAGAAATACATTACCTTCGGTGACAAAAACAAAGGAAAAGTACTTGGTTTGGGTAAGGTTGCGATATCGAAAGACAAGCATATTGATAAGGTTTTGCTTGTACAATCTCTAGGATATAATCTTATGTCTATATCGAAACTTTGTGATATGGGTATGCTTGTACTGTTTTCTGCGTCTCGTTGTGTTGTCTTTTCACAGGATGATTATTCCTTCGTGTTCGAAGGATATCGTAGGGGTGATCTTTACGTCGTTGATTTTTCTTCGGGACCTGCAGTGTCCACATGTTTGATGGCAAAAGCCACGTCTGGTTGGTTATGGCACCGAAGACTTGGTCATGCAGGGATGAAAAATCTTCAAACTCTTATCTCGAAGAAGAACATCGTTGGAATTGATAATGTGAAATTCGATAAAGATCGTCTATGCAATGCCTGTGAAGCTGGAAAGATTGCCAAGAAACATCACTCAGCAAAAACCGTCATGACTACTACTCGTCCTCTTGAATTACTTCATATGGATTTATTCGGTCCTCAAAATTATGCTAGTCTTGGAGGTAACAAGTATGGTCTGGTTATTGTTGATGATTTCTCTCGATATACCTGGGTTTTCTTTCTTGATGACAAGAGCAAGGTTGTTGAAATTTTCAAAACCTTCGCAAAGAGAGCTCAAACTGAATATGAATTATCTCTCAAGCATATCAGAAGTGATAATGGTACAGAATTCAAAAATACTCATATCGAAGAATTTCTTGATGAATATGGCTTTACTCATGAATTCTCGGCTGCTTATACACCGCAACAAAATGGTGTGGTCGAGAGAAAGAATGGAACACTTATTGAAATGGCCAGAACAATGCTCGCTGAATACAAGACACCTATCAGGTTCTGGGCTGAAGCTATCAACACTGCATGTCATATCATCAACAAGGTTTATCTGCACAAATTTCTGAAGAAAACTTCACATGAACTCATCACTGGTAAAAAGCCCAATGTGTCTTATCTCAGGGTTTTTGGTGCTGCATGTTACATCAGAGATATGAATCACAGCTCCAAGTTTGCCCCAAAGGCACACGAAGGTTTTCTCCTAGGTTATGGTTCAAATTCTCACACTTACAGAGTTTACAACTCACATCTTGGCAAAGTTGTAGAAACTGTAAATGTTCGATTTGATGAATCTAACGGCTCTCAAAAGGAGCAATTACCTCTTAACCTGGATGAACCACCATTGGATGAAGTTATCAGGTACATGGCTATTGGAGATATTCGACCTGTCGATGGGAATGCACGTCAAGAAAACAGGGATGATGATGGTCCAATGTTCCCACACATAGCCCGGGGCGCGGGAGATCAACATCCTGAAGAAATTGATGCACAGGTCGAAGGAGAACGCATAAACGAAGGACAAGCTCATCCCGAAGGAGAAGCTGATCCCGAAGATCAACCTGATCCACAAGATGTAGAAATTTTTCCTCGCGTTCGAAGAAGAGTGGATGTCGACTCAATTCTCGAAGAAATTCGTTTACCAGGTCGACCCACCACTCGTTCTTGTACTCGACCTGCTGAACCTGTATTCCAGATGCCAGATAATGCTGCTGAAGTTTTTCCAGTTGATGATCTGCTTCACTCTGCTCATCCGAGAGAAATGCTACCTCTGTTTCGCTCAGATGTTCCTCGTGGAGGTCCTATCGTCAAAAGACGCGAACACAAACCTTTTTTCTTCGGTACCAATCCCTACGAGAAGCCCAGAAGTGCATATTCTCTTCGGTTTTGGACCCAAGAACAAGCTATCTACTATACTCGTGTGTTGTACAACAAGGCAAGAGTTTTCCAGCATCAATACCTTGATATGCCTTCGGTGTACTCCACTACTTGTTTCGAGAATGTTGCCGAAACAATTGATATTCTGCATGCTCACAAGATGTTTGCTCTCGATTGTGGTTACAATCCCGAGCTTATCAAGAAGTTTTATGCAACGCTTTATGTCTCTGGAGATCCGGAGAACTCGAAGACATGGAAATTTGATTATATGATTCAAGGCCAAGTCTTTCATATGACTGTCGATCAATTTCTGGCCATCATCAATTTACCTCGTTTCGAAGGATTACCTCACAAGCTCCATGACTTACCTGCTGCAACTCCAGTTGAATTCTCTACGCTTATGGATCCAGATGTCGTAGGAGATCACTACCCCACTGAGCCAAAGCCAAGACACTTGGTATTTGAAGCAAAGGCATGGTTTTATATTCTATCGAATACTTTGATGCCAATGCTCGATGTGCACGATGATTTTCCCATTCCGAATGATGTGCAACTTGCTCTGTTGAAGTTAGTCCACGGTCATCCCTTCGACTTTGAAGACTACTTCCTCAGAACTTTGGTATCTTGTGCTGATGACCACAATTCTCACAAGCCATATGCACCATGGTTGATGGCAATCTGCAATTACTCTCGGGACGTGCCATTCCCCGTGTCCATTTACCCGAAAATTTTCACTCCTCCTGTTCGTGAAGTATTGCAGGTTGTTTCTCGACCCAACGATCCTTTTGCTGAGCACACTGGCATCCGCGCCCACTTAACAGAGCGAAATATTCGCTCGAAGTTTATAAAGCCAGTGCATCATATGGAAGTTTCTCTTCGGTCCCAGCAAATGCTTCAACATCACATTGATCAAGATTTCATTCAGAAGCAAGCTATCATGGACGAGATCAATCACCTACGTAACATTACCATGAACAATAATCAGATGCTGCGTGAATGCCTTCGCCGTGATTGGAAAGGTCTAAGGAAGTTCAATTCCCTCGGTCAACTTCAACGATGCGGGTTCGAAGAATATCCTGCCCATCTGAACAGAAATTGGACAAATGATGATCGAGTGGATCGCCCGGATCCCAATATCCCTCATCTGCCGAAGAACAGAGATGTGCTCAATGTCGACGACTATTATCACATCACTATGAACACCCTCTCCTCCGACTCCGAGCAAGAAGAAGCCCCTCCTCAACGTCAACCAAGAGTTTACTCGCCACATCCTCGAAGCCCCCGGACTCCGCCAGAATCGCAGCTGGAATCTTCTGGAGATTAGCACTCCTTCCGCACGAAGATCACTCCTCCCGGCGCTCGTCCGATTCGTCGTGCTCCAACGCTTGCCGAATCTTCTCGTCGTCGCCGGAGCCAGCCTCGCGAGTAGGGATTTCTCTCGACCCTATCCTCTCGACTTTTTGTACGTTGTGACAAAAAGGGGGAGATGTAGTGGCATCTAAGAAATTAGTTTGCCTACGGGGTTTAGGGCTTTGCTTTTCATTCGATAAACTTTTGATTTTGAGGTTTCTGAGTAGTTTCAACAAACTCTCGATTCATATTCGATCTGGTTGTAACTAACTCTAAGTAGGACTGTGAACTGCTACTCTTTTCGTAAGATATCTATCTGCTGCTTGCAATACTTAACCTTTTTGCAGGAAGTTATCTATCCCATAAGTTCACAGGTCATTCGAGGAGATTGCATATTTCTCTTTGGACACTATCTGGAATGCAATTTCACTCGCTAAGATTATTGATGTTTTTCCCTCGACTCTACTTGTCAAATATGCACTTCACAGGAAATCTTTATCTTACGTGCATACATAAAGGGGGAGTTCTTCATCAATCCTGAGCACTGGTTTATCATCGAAAACTCAAACTTTTTCAAATTATTTATCGATGCCTGTTTTGTCAACAATCGTCCAAAAAGGGGGAGATTGTAAGAGCAAGTTTTGCCCCCGAAGGTTTTGGACATTGTTGGACAAAGCAGAAGTGGAACTAATATTGTTTTCGAGTATAAACAGATACTTAGGTTCCGAGAGAATGGAGTTTGTATTTAGAAGGTCGAAGGACAACTCGCTGCGGTGAAACTGCAGATATCTACCGAAACCTTTGAAGGAAGTCGACCCCTAAAAATGTCGTGGAAGGAGATGTTTCTCTCGAGCAAAAGCGCAACGAGGAGAAAGCTAAAGCTGGTCGAAGACTTAGTCTTTTTTGCTAGTTTCTCTTTATTTCTTGAGTCATAGGAAAAACCGTACTATTAAGAGGGGTTTGCTAGTTGAGATCTTTGTCGAAGTGAATTTTCTCTGCTCAACCAAAACCCTCAAAAGCCTACCGAGAGAAATCTTACCGAGTCGAGCGAATAGCTCGAAGGCAAAGTCATCGCACTTCGTGCCTTCGAGGGAGAACTCGTTCGGTGAGTCAGCTTACTTGTTCCTCAAGTAATGTTGCGCAGTGATTGGAATCCGACCGTTGCATCGGGTCACTTCAGTCATTTTACCCATCGAGATCGCCAACTATAAATACCCCGCACCTACCCGCCATTTCGGGTTGGCTGCTCCACTGAAGATTCTAAGACAGAAGTCTGTGAGCATCCCAAGAGAGATTCATCGAGAGAAAACCAAATCCCAAGTCTGAGCTGAGTTGAGCAATTCACTATGAATTAGGTCAAAATTAGCCGATCTTTTTATCTTGGAGAACTGCAAGTCTCCTAGACGGTTAGGCGTCGCCTGTCAAGCAGTCGAAGAGTAATTGTCACTGCTAAAGGAAGTTTGTAAAGGTGTCGGAGATGTCCTGAATCATCTACCACGAGTGAAAACTGGATAAGCTAGCATGGGAGCATCTCAATGCATTAGCCATAATTATATGTAAAATTGAAAAGCACTATTAAGTTACAATGTGGTGAGAAATCTGACAAAAAATCAGTGGGAAGATAAAAAAGAATACATGGGAACAAGTTGATAATGTCAAAGTAAAAGATCAATCTAAAAAGTAATATATTTTATTATTTCTCCTTATAGCTACAAGGTCCAATGGTACATATATTTTATTATTTCTCCTTATAGCTAACTTAATATAATTTAACAGAAATAGTTTTACCTGAGAGTAATCATGTTTTCACAAAACATATATGTTGTTATATGCTGAACAAATGTTTTAAGGTAAGACAATACCAAATATGATATATTAATCTAGCCGCGCAAATGTGCGGGTCATACTACTAGTTACAAATGAAATAAAAGAAAACCCTAAAACTAATCTTCGAGTATTGTTTTCTTCACTCCATCTTGATAATGTTGATCATTTTGATCGATCTGTTGCAGCAAAAAAGTGATTGTGAATGACAATGGCATCAATGACCACATTTATCGTTTAAGCATATAGGAAGAGACATACACACAATACAACTTTAATAAGAACTGTTCAGCTAAACTAGTAGCATAGCCAAAATGATGCATAATACATTTATACAAAGATGGAAAAGTGTTTGTGCAATAGAGATAAAGTTATTTAGAACACAAATCATTAATATTGTTTTGAACTAACAACGCTAAGCATTAAACAATGTAGCATGAAATTCACATCGATCGTCATCACTTGTGACCCGGCTCAGGGAATGGGCGGCATCGTTCTTTCGTCATGAAAGGCCTTGTGTCACACAAGGTCTTTAGGCGGGCTTCTATCTCCCCATTGGATGGTGGAATGTTGCAGTGGGAGATCGACCCCTTCATCTGTACTTCATGACGGATGATAGTCGCCATCTCCCCTTGGTTGTGAAAGAACTCCTGCCTAAGATTTGCGTCGGCGATTGCCGCCTTCCTTTCGGCCCACGCTTTCAGATGACATGGCAGTGTAAGGTTGTGCTCTTCCTGTACAATCGCCCGCATGTGATGGAGGGCGTAGTACGCATCCCTCACACTGCCAGCTGGCTGCTTGACGCACGGGAACTACGTCACGTGGTTGAACACGCTCACGCCAGGCTGATTCTTCATGTACTTGTGCTTCACAATCTTGCCTCCGGCTTCTTTGTAGCCGGTGAGAGCATCATCCAAAACTCTCATGATATACTTGTAATCTTTCTTCTTCCCACTCCCCGAGTCTAAATGGAGGCACGAGCTCATACAAAACGGAGGCACGACCTCATACAAAACAGAGGCACGACCTTAATCAAAATGGAGGCATGACTATATAAAAAACGGAGGCACGTCCTCATACAAAACGGAGGGACGACCTCATATACAATGAAGGCACGACTTCTTATAAAACGGAGGCACGACCTCATACAAAACGGAGGCACGACCTGAACGACTTGTATGAGGTCGTGCCTTCATTTTATATGAAGTCGTGCCTCCGTTTTGTATGAGGTCGTGCCTTCATTTTTACATAATCGTGCTTCCGTTTTTTATATAAACGTGCCTCCATTTTATATGAGGTCGTGCCTCTGTTTACGTACAAATAATAAACAATAGAAAATTTACTACTGAGACAAACAACATTTTTTATTGTGGATGATTGTTGACCGTTGGATAGGGTTTGAAAGGTCATGCATGGCCGCATGTTACTGTACTGTTCATCGGTGACATGCCCACGACATGTCGCCAGATCTCAGTCCCAAATAGGCACAAGCAACATATATATATTGTAGAACAATAGCAATGCACTAAACAGTGCATAAAAATATTTATAAGAAAAGCAACAACAGTAGTAGCAACTAATTGTCACTTTGCTTTATCATTTACAACAAAAGCAGTACGTAGCAACTACTTGTCTATAAAAAAATTCTGCTCAGCAATAGAGAGGCATATAGCTAGCTAGAAGCCTAAAATTCTATTCCATTGCTACCACACAAAAAAAAAATTGTGTTCCTTTGTAAACACCTTGCCACACCCATTACCTACTGGTTTTCCTCCTCTCTCTTTTAATTCTGTTAAGAACAAATTCTACACTTGCTTGGGTTTTTTCATATGGTAAACAAGGTATTTGTACAGCAGTTAAACACAGGGATGTTTTTCATATCCAATTGCTAGTTAGTTTAACAGTACTTATAACAGTTGCTGGAGTTCTTCGCAAAATTTTCACTACAATATAAAAAAAGATCAGTAGATCTTCCCAAAATTTCATATACATCCATTTATCTACAAAAGTTTTCATTAAGCTATAAACTTCATTTGATGGAAGTAACTTTACAATTTTTTCTAAAGCATATAAGAGTCAAACCATATTAGAAAATTTACCTTTGTTACAATATCTATAACCTATTTTGTCTTAATTTATCTATACTGCTTGCAAGTTCTAATTTGCAACACCTAAAATATAGAAAATTTGGACCTAGGTGTTCTATTTTTTCCTAGGAGTTCTATTTTTTCCTAGGAGTTCTATTTGTTCTCTTGTGCTAAAAATCCAAAACAGGGGCACACACACAAGTGAAGAACTTGGGCACTAGCTCTGAATTTAGTAGCACTAGCACTTGCCTAAAAAAATCCAAAATCCTCCACTTTCTTTTTACTTGTGTTCTCTGAATTTTTGACCTGTAGAACCCTAATCTACACCAGAATTTAGTAGCACTAGCTCTGAACAGGGGCACTAGCAGTTGGACCTAGGGAGCACGGGCAGCAAGAAGGAGGAAGAGAGGACTGACCTAGGGAGCACAGGGAGGAAGAATACGGCCGACGTCGAGGCAGAGAGGTAGGGGATCCTCCGGTGGCGCCGCGGCGGCTCCTCCAATGGCGCGGGGGAGGTTCCAGTGGCGCGGGGGTGGCTCCGGTGGCGCGGAGGCAGCGGCTCCGATGGCTCGGCGGGGGAGGAGGCTCCTCTAGTGGCGCGGGGGCGGCTCCAGTGGTCGACGGCGGGGGCGGGGGATCCTCCAATGGCGCGAGGGCGGCTCCGGTGGTCAACGACGGGTCCTCCGGCGACGGCTAGGGTGACTCCTGTGCGACGGAGGCTAGGTCCCGAGGGGGGATGAATGGATTGTGACGAGAAAGGGGAGAGGGCGTTGGAGGTCAAGGCCTTGGGGTGGCGCATTTTTCCAGAATGCGCCACCAAGAGGTTTCTTATGCGTGGAGCATTTCCAATATACGCCACCCATAAGCTCTTAGGGGTGGCGCATCAGCAATATGCGCCACCTATAAGGTTCTTAGGGGTGGTGCATTTTGCCAAATGTGCCACATATAAGAGGATCTAGGGCTGGCCCACCCTTATGGGTGGCGCATTTTACAATATGCGCCACCTCTAAGATCTTAGAGGTGGCGCATTTTTAACCAGTGCGCCACCCCTTATAACCTAGTGGCGCATTACATTGAAGATGCTCCACTAATAAGATTTCCATTTATAGGTTTTTCTCTAGTAGTAAGTGTTCCATCCGGACTGGTTAGAAAACCCAGTTCTGGTTATGAAGAAGAACGGAACTTGGCACATGTGTATCGATTACACTTTCCTGAACAAGGCTTTCCCCAAGGATCCTTTTGCTTTGCCCTATATTGATCAAGTGATTGATTTTACATCTGGTTGGCAGTTCTTATGTTTTCTGGATGCCACATCTGGCTATCACCGGATCAAACTTGTTGTAGAAGATCAAATAAAAACTGCATTTATCACCCCTTTTGGGGCTTACTGCTATAACACCATGCCCTTTGGTCTGAAAAATGGCGGCGCGACTTATCAGCGTACTATGCAACAAAGTGTCTGACGTCAGCTCGGCTGGAACATTCATGTCTATGTAGATGACCCTGTGGTCAAGTCAGTCCAAGGGTCAACCTTGTTGGAAGATCTCTGAGAAACATTCGCAAATTTGCTGACTTACAAGATCAAGATCAACCCAGAGAAGTGCGTGTTCGGCGTGCCAGCCGGCAAATTTCTCGGATTCTTGGTATTTGAGAGAGGAATCGAGTGTAACCCTGAGGAGATTGCAGAAATTGAGCGGATGAACAGGCCCAAAAACCTCAAGGATGTCCAGAAATTCATCGGATGACTAGCATCGCTCAGCCGATTCCTTTATCGGCTGGGAGAGAAAGGAATCCACCTGTACCAACTGATGAAGAAGACGGACAAGTTCACGTGGACTCCAAAAGAGGATGAGGCATTCAAAGAGCTCAAGCGTAGGCTATCCACTGCTCCAGTGCTAGCAGCTCCGATTGAGAAAGAGCCAATGATGTTGTACATTGCAGCTACTACTCGGGTGATCAGTATTGTCATGATCGTTGAACGTCCTAAAAAGACAGAGCACAGCCAGTCCAGAGGCCAGTATACTATGTCAGTGAAGTTCTCTCAACCTCCAAGCAAAACTACCCCCACTACCAAAAGATGTGCTATGGTGTGTACATGGTGGCAAAGAGACTGAAGCCTTACTTCCAGGCGCATCCGATCACAGTTATCAGCTTGGCACCACTGGCAGAAATCATAGGAAATCAGGATGCATCTGGTAGAGTGGAAAAATGGTCCATTGAGATTGCAAACCATTGTATCAAGTATGATCCGTGCATTTCAATCAATCCCAAGCCTTGGCATATTTCCTCGTCGATTGGGCAGGAACTCAATATGAGACCCCTGTCTAAATTCACAATTCTAGCAAATGCATTTTGATGGTTCCAAGATGAGGACCGGACTAGGGGCTGACATTATGATCACTTCTCCAAAGGGTGATTAGGTCAGATATGTGTTCCTGATCCATTTCTCCACATCGAACAACGTGGCCGAGTACGAAGCACTGGTCCACGGTATCCGATTGGCAAAGAGATCGGCATTCGGCGGATTTTATGTTAAGGAGACTCTGATCTGGTGGTGCAGCAATGCACTAGCACTTGGGACGTAGAGGATGCAAACATGGCAAGCTATAGATTCCTCGTACATCAACTTTGTTGTTTCTTTGAGAGCTGTGAGTTCCATCACGTTCCCCGAGCTGATAATGAAACAGCAGATGCACTAAAAAAACTGGGATCCACCAGAAAGGACATTCCAGCAGTCATTTCTTTGGAAAACATTTAGAAGCCATCTATCAAGCCTTCCCCAGAATCAGAGTCTATCTTTATTCCGTCCGACCTGAAGATGGCAGAACTTGAAGAAGAAAAATCATCCTAGAAGCAAAAGGTGGCGGAGCATTCGGACATACCAGGGGCTACCGATTGCGCACCAGGGGCTGCTGTCGTCAGCTCGGGGACTGATGTGGTTATGCAAGATGCAATCAGCTCCACCTCCTTCGAGCTACCAACAGTAGAAGCTGAACAACCAGTGGCAGAATAAGTTGTTGTAATGGTGATAGTCACTGCACCTTCATGGGCATAGCCTTTCCGTGATTTCTTGGTCGATGGCATTTTACCAGAGGATGAAGTGGCATCTCGGCAAATCCAGCACCGATCTGGAGCATACACAATCATTAACAATGAGCTAGTACATCGTAGTGTGACTGGAGTTTTCCATCGCTGCGTTGAAGAGGACAACGGGCTGGAACTATTGCGGGATATCCACCAAGGAGAGTGTGGTCATCACGCATCAGCCACAACAATAGTTGCCAAGGCTTTCCACCATGGTTTCTACTGGCCGACTGCAAAAGCAGCGGTAGAAGAGCTAGTGAAACATTGCAATGGTTGACAAAGATTAAAAGCCAAGAGCCACCTACCGTCCTCAGCACTCAAAAAGATTCCTATCACATGGCCGTTCACAGTCTGGGGACTGGACATGGTTTGACCATTCAAAAAAGCCAGAGGTGGCATGACACATATGTTGGTGGCAGTGGACAAGTTTACAAAGTGGATCAAGGCAAGGCCGATCAAGAGGTTGGATGGGCCGAGTGCGGTCAGGTTCATAGCAGATGTTGCAACAAGATATGGATTTCTGAACAGCATCATCACTGACAATGGCACAAACTTTGCAAAACGAGCGTTAGCTCGGTATGCATCCCAGTAGGGCATTCGGCTGGATGTCGCATCCGTAGCCCACCCACAATCAAATGGTCAAGCAAAGCGAGCAAATGGCCTTATTCTATCCGGGATCAAGCCAAGATTTGTCGAGCCACATGAGAGAGCACCCGGAGCATGGATTGACGAGTTTCCAGCTGTGATTTGGAGTTTGCGCACTACACCGAACCGCTCGACTGGATTCACTCCCTTTTCCTTGTATATGGCTTGGAGGCAGTCATTCCTGTTGATATTGAGTTCGACTCACCTCGAGAGGACAGTGTGGATCTAAGAGAAGAAGCATGTTTCCTGGCCTTGTACAGGTCGGCAATATACCAGCAGAAGTTGCGCCAGTACCACAACAAGAAGATCTGTCACCTTGCTTTTCATGAGGATGATTTGGTGCTCCGTTGAATCCAGAAGTCGGCGGGCCAGCACAAGTTATCATCCCCTTGGGAACATCCATTCATTGCCAGTCGGGCGCTCAAGAACAATGCATACTACCTTATCGACTGTAGAAAGACGACTAGATATGTGGACACTTCAAGACAAGAAACGAAGCGTCCCTGGCACGCCGAGCAATTATGCCCATTTTACAGTTGAGCGGTATTGCTGTATTTTTACCTTGCAATGTTATCAATGAGAATCGCCCTGCGTCCATGAGTCTACATTCGGTGGGAGGTAAAAGATAAAACATGTGCATTCATATCTAGTCCTAAGGTCGGCAATAGAAGACCCGGGGACTGCTCGGTTTCTCCAAAACAGATACACTTCGGAAAAGAGAAAGATGAGTGGTGGGTTGTGTGTCAGTTCGAACCGACTGCAGACCACAGGTCGGCTGTAATGTCGGGTGAACATGGCCGATTAGAACCATCAATCGGAAAATTCGTACTCTAGAGTATATTTAGTTCAGGACTAGCCGACGGCAGACACAACCGATTGTGACCAGGCTGGCTGGCCAACAGTCGGCAGGTTGCAATCGGCCCATCCGCAAATCCTTACATTTACGCCAAGATCTCAAAGCCTAGAAGTACTTGTCAAATTACATTCGAGGTCTATTCTCTGATCCAACCGCAGACCGCAGGTCGGCTGTCTGGTCGGCAGGAATATCGACTAAGGAAGAAAAAAGGAAAAGAAAAAGGCAATCGGCTTGAAAACACAAAGGCAAGAGAGCATTCATAACTAGCAAGAACCATGTACACAAGAAAACCTGGCCGATTGGCTGAATGTTGATTATTACATGAAAGTGGCCCTCAGCGGGCGCACTTGGATTTTAACCGAATTGTTCAAAAGTAAAGCAGGTAAATAGATCAGGCCCGACTCAGGCAGTCGGCGCATCTGGAGCAGTTGGAGCGCCGAAAGAAGGTGTAGTTGCCTCCGGTGCAGGGGTAGCTGAGGTAGTCGGGGTCGCGCCGGTGGGATCTCCTGGATATGAGGTGGCAGTGGCTTCGGGCCGAGGAATGATCGGAGGCTCTTGACCAACACTCTCCGATTGCTCGTCCGACGACTCCACACCCTCAGAAGTTTGAGCATATTGCGAGGAGGTGGATGCAGTGCTCTGTCTGCGGCTAGGCCGAGTTTGAGTACCCTCTTCACTGGTGGTGTAGAGGAGCTCACTCAGCGACATCTCCGGAATTGCCGAGCCATCATCATCGAGATAAGGAGTGTGCTCAAAAGGATTGATGACGTTAACAAGCTCCTCAGCAAACTTGCAGATTCGCGGCCAGAATGCACCAACATTGGCTTCCGACCTAGCTCGTAGAACCATCAGAAGATTCAGATCCACCTCAAGGTACCAGCACATCACAATGGAGAGGGCGGCTTGTATGCCAGATCGTATGGAGGAATCGAGCATCACTCCAACTTGCCGAGGCACATCCTTGAGGTTCCGAGCTACGTCGGCATTCGTCTCACCAGCAATCGGCTTGACCCGCGACTTCCAGTGCATATGATTCAGCTTCTAGACTCCAGTCTTGAAGGTGCGTAGAGCACCCTTAACTAGAGTCTTCGAGATATGACCTAGAGGCAATCATGTTATTATGTTGTCTCCTTATGTATTCATGATTTATTTGTATTGTCCTTGAACATCAGCACTGATATGTATCAATAAGTATGTTACTTGTTTGTGAGACTATATATTCTATGATGATTGTTCTAATGGTCCCTAGTTGATAAGGTTATGCAGACACATATCCTTGACTAGTATATGATTCGGTTGATGACTATGGTTCACAAGTCATGAGAATGGATCTTCTACCGATAGTATGAACTTAGTGATGGGATCACTAAGTTCGATAGAGACCAACTTTGAGACGCAGCGAGATATTGTCATCTGTTAGTCTCAATACAATGTATATGCCATGACCTAGACCTGAGGTCCTCCCATGATCTCGGGATGAGGAATGACTCACTTAGGGACTATCAAACGCTACACCGTAACTGGGTAGTTATAAAGGTAGCTTACAGGTGAGTCATGATACATGTCGCGAGCCATGGTTGATCAAGATGGGATTTGCCCCTCCACTTTGGAGAGATATTCTCTGGGCCCTCTCGAGTGATAAGATTCAGAAAGCATGGCCATGCGACATGGGTTAAGTGTTAACCCCTTCAGGAATCTGTATCACCGTTTCGAGAAGAGAGGTCAAGCTATCACAATGGTGACAAGTACTCATCTTGAGCTTAAAAACATATATTGTGAGGCAAAAGGAATGTTGCATGTGACACTTTGTAATGGTTCGTCTTATGACTTTAGGCATATATGGGAGCCGACACTTTCTGCTAGGAACCGCTACCGACTATCGAACCAGATGTGATCCGGGACGTATCCATGTGTACGTGAACCTATAGGGTCGCACGCTTAATGGAATATGGATGGACGGTCCGGATTGCCTCAAGGGTTCAGGCTATTCCACGGGCGCCTATATAAGGGCTAGGACGAACCCCGAAGGGGTACAGGCCAGACTACAACCCTAGCCTCCACTCCACCTCCAGGTCGAGCCGCCGGACCTAGCAGTCCCTTGTATGTGCGCATCCCTTGGAGGCGCCGCACCACCGGCGTTTGGACGAATTGTTCGCGGGGTTGGATCGCGAGACCCCGTTCGTGCGATCGGTACGAGGGGTTGGTTCGATGGATTCGAGGAGTCGCCGCCGACGCTCATCGCTAACTCTCCTTCCGCTGCCGTGACTGCGCGTCTAGTGGTAATCCATCATCACGTAGTTCTTCTCCAGCAGCAAGATCTTGGTTGTGCGTGGTAGAAATTTTTATTTAGTGCTAGTGTAGCCTACCATGTGCCCCAACAGTGGTATCAGAGCCTCTATTGCATGGTGTTGAATTCGTGATAGAATTTCATATGTAGATCGGATCATGTGATGGTAGATCAGATTGGTTTTGCATGTTTGAGGTTCTTGATTTCATGATCTGTCCCGAGGCGAGAGCTACTTAGGTCGTGCCACAACTTATCCCTAGAGGTCGGTTATCCGCCATTGGGATAGACTGTGATCCGTAAATCCTATTGTGGCACGCGGATATCACTAGGTCATTGATCTGGAACACGGATCAGGACACGGCGTAGATATGATGTGCGCTGTCCAGAAATCTGTGAGAAGGTACGAGTCAGAGGCCATATCTTAGTCATACGAACTCCGATTGAGCTCCATGACCTACCAAACGATGCAGAATGAAAAGATATGCAAAACAGCGATTAGGCGATTTTTTGCAGACCTAATTTGACTAGTGCTAAAAGAGGTTTAGACGGCGGTAGAACGTCTAACTTGGTTTTGTAGGGAATGGTTGTGATCTGGTATAGCCCATTGTGCATGTTGTTATTGATGACCTGCGTGTCATGGTTTTGACATCCGGCTGGAGCCATATGGTTGTCTCATTATTGTATTAACGACATGTGTGTCAACATGTGAAGCCATGTAATGTAACTTACTCTCATAGCTATTAGTTTGTAATAGCATAGTATCTTATGTAACACTTGGCGGTTGACACTACGGCGTGGAGATGGAGATCACCACGAAGACAACTGTACATGGAGATGGAGATCGCCATGGGAGGTTCGCGCACATGGAGATGGAGATCACCATGCGCTATGATAAAGGGGCTATACCATATCACTTGTATAAACTTCCTACGAAAGTTTATCCATTTATCCATCCTTCTTTTACATGGTAGATGTTTTAAGTAGGATGATCCATCAAAGAATAACAAGTAAATTAGCCTCCTCAATTGTTGCACATCACAAGTCATGTATATTTAGTAGTAGGCCTATAAAATTAGGGTGCTGCTAGATCTCCTTCGCGTGATGGGTTTGTGTCGGACACTTACACACATAGCACTTGGTTAACTTGTCGAGGCTATCAAAACAATTTTGGGCCTTGAGTCATAGGTGTTGGTGTGCATGTGATGCGCATCAACAAACAATAGTCGTATGGTTGATGCGATTAGCAAGGAGGTGCTTACCGGTAGATCGAGTCGGCTAACAGTGATGCCAAAGATCACTAGTGAATTTGCCCCATCGAATCCTGAATCACTTAGTGTCAACTAGACGGACGTTGAATTTAGTGGGAGTAATTTTATTAAAGCGTTTAATATGAATTTCTCTTCATGAATACATGTCTTAGTATTTCTATTTTATGTTGTAGATCAATGGCACCACCTGCTCCAGTTACCAATTTTTCGTTGAAATACATCCTTGAGAAAGATAAACTAAATGGAACAAACTTTACCACCTGGTATAGAAATCTGAGAATTGTTCTCAATCATGATAAAAAGGAAAATTTTCTAGAGGAACCGCTTCCAGAGGAACCGGCTGATAATGCCACCGCTGCTGCTAAGAATGTCTATCAGAAACTCAAGGATGAGTCTACTAAGATTAGCTGCCTCATGCTGGCTTCTATGGGGCCCGAGCTGCAACAGCAGTTCGAAGAGATTACGGCTTTTGATATGATTGAGAGTCTTAAGGGCATGTTTTAGGTTCAGGCTAGGACCGAAAGGTTCAACGTCTGGGGATCCCTGATGGATTGCAAGCTGAAAGAGGGTGATCCACCGAGCCCGCATGTCATCAAAATGATGGGATACATGCAAGCTTTGGATCTTCTTGGGCATCCGTTGACTCCTGAGTTGCATGGGATGCTTAAGATAGCAGAGCAGGACATTAAGAAGGGCACACATCAAGTGTTGATGGTGCAGAACACGGCCAAGTTCAAGAAGTTATGGACCAAGAAGAAGGCTAATGCAAAGGGCAAGGACAAGGATGTGATCCCGACTACAGCCCCAGCGCCTAATCCTGGACCTAACGCAGAGACCATTTTCTTCTATTGCAAGGAGAATGGTCACTGGATGAGGAACTGCAACAAGTGGCTCGCCAGTTAGGGCAAGAGAAGTGGGAGTACGTCTTCTACAGGTACACTTGTTTTATATCTTATAGACATTTATCTTGCGGATATTTCTAATAGTTCTTGGGTATATGATACCGGATCGGTTGTTCACATTTGCAACTCGATGCAGGGAATAAAAATAGGTAGAGATGTCGCACGAGGAGAAGTTGACATTCGCGTCGGGAATAAAGCAACAGTTGCTGCATTAGCCGTCGGCACCATGCAACTTAATTTACCTTCTGGATTTTTAATGGAGCTTGATAATTGTTATTATGTTCCATCGTGAAGTCGAAACATTATTTCTGCCTCATGTCTGATGAGACAAGGTTATGAATTCATTATTCAGGACAATTGTTGTTCTATATATTTGAATAAGATGTTTTATGGCTTGGCGCCCGTTGTGAATGGGTTATTGATTTTGAATCTTGAAGGTGAATATGTCTATAATATAAATGCCAAGAGTCTTAAACCTAACGATCTGAATAAAACTTACTTTTGGCACTGTCGGCTTGGTCATATTAGTGAAAAGCGCATGAAGACGCTCCATGATGATGGACTTTTAAATTCGTTTCATTTTGAATCATTCGAGGCATGTGAATCGTGCCTACTCGGCAAGATGACCAAGACACCTATTGCAAAGAGTTGCGAGAGGGCATTCGACTTGTTGGAACTCATACATACTAATGTGTGTGGACCAATGAGCACGACTGCTAGAGGTGGTTACCAGTACTTCGTGACTTTCACCGACGACTTGAGCAGATATGGATATATCTACTTGATGAGGCACAAGTCGGAAAACTTTGAAAAGTTCAAGGAGTTTCAGAATGAGGTAGAGAATCAACTCGGCAAGACGATCAAATTTCTACGATCAGATCGTGGAGGTGAATATCTGAGTCGAGAGTTTGATGATCATCTCAAGAGTCGTGGAATAGTTCCACAATTCACTCCTCCTAGAAAACCGCAAAGAAATGGTGTATCGGAACAGAGGAATCGCACCTTGTTGGATATGTTTCGATCGATGATGAGTCAGCTAGATCTACCATTGGAATTTTGGGGTTATGCTCTAGAAACTGCATCTTTCATACTTAATAGAGTAAAATCTAAATCCGTAGATAAGACACCATATGAGGTATGGACTGGGAAGCCTCATAGTTTTTCTTTTCTAAAGATTTGGGGTTGTGAAGCGTTTTTCAAGCGACTTCAGTCGGACAAGCTCGCACCCAAATCGGATAAGTGCATATTCGTGGGATATCCAAGGGAAACCTTAGGGTATTACTTCTACAACCGACAAGAGGGCAAAGTGTTTGTCGCTGGACACGGTACCTTCCTTGAGAAAGAGTTTCTCACTAGGAAGGCTAGTGGGAGGACGGTGCAACTCGAAGAGGTTTGAGATAAACCACTCGGGCAAGACACGGCAAGTGATACCATTATAGCAGAGCCAGTCAGTGAACCTGTGGTTGAAGTGGTACCCGCACCACGAAGGTCAGAAAGGTTGCGTAATGCAAGCAATGTATTTTGGTCAGACAACTATGAGCCTTTGACATATGCAGAAGCGATGGTGGATCCCGGTTCCAAGTAATGGCTTGAGGCCAGGAGATCTGAGTTAAAGTCCATGGATGACAATCAAGTTTGGAACTTGGTTGATCTGCCAAATGGTGCAAGAACCATTGAGTGCAAATGGATCTTTAAGAAGAAAACTGATGTGGATGGAAATGTTCAAATCCATAAAGCTCGACTTGTCGCGAAGGGGTTTTGACAAATTCAAGGAATTCACTACAATGATACTTTCTCGCCCGTAGGGATGCTTAAATCAGTTCGGATTATTCTAGCTATAGCTGCCTATTTCGATTATGAGATTTGGCAGATGGATGTCAAAACAGCTTTCCTTAACGGAAATCTGGATGAGGACGTGTATATGATACATCCCGAAGGTTTTGTCGATCCAGAGAATGCTAGTAAGGTATGCAAACTTCAGAAATCCATTTATGGATTGAAGCAAGCATCTCGGAGTTGGAATATTCGTTTTAAAGAGGTTGTCAAATCGTTTGGATTCATCGATACTGAAAAGGAACCTTGTGTGTTGAAGAAGTTTAGTGGGAGCTCAATCGTATTTCTAATCTTATATGTGGATGACATTACTGATTGGGAATGACATTCCAATTCTTGAAGTTGTCAAGGACTCATTGAAAAATAGTTTTGCAATGAAGGACTTGGGAGAACCAGCTTACATTTTGGGAATCAAGACCTATAGAGATAGATCAAGGAGGCTTATTAGATTAAGCCAGAGTATGTATATTGACAAGGTGTTCAAAAGGTTCAACATGCATGAGGCTAAGAAAGGGTTATTGCTTGCGTCACATGGCATTCATCTAAGGAAGACTCAGGGTCCGTCGACTCCTGATGAGCAAAGACACATAGATAAGATTCCGTATTCTTCGGCCATCAGGTCTATCATGTATGATATGCTATGTGTCACATCCCAACTGTTGTAGTCCTTTTATTAAAATGCTAAATTTTAGGGTAAACAAAAACTTTGCTATGTTGTGATGTGACAGTAGTAGTTTGCCATGCCATGTTTGCTAGGCGTGTTTTGGATCTTGTTATGCCTGCTAAATCCATGCTTGCTAATGTTTTGCATCATGTTGTTGCCTGACTATAGTACATAATCAGCCTAGAAAGAAGTATAAACTCGCATAACTAATATTCAAATAACCACATTGTCGGGACCCGGGGTTAGCGTATGCAAGTACAGTTAAGACATAGTCATATGGAGAGCCGAGAACCGCACCCACTTGTCTAAGCAGACAAGGCCAAGCACTGAACATTCTCGGAAAGCATCGTACGTGAGGGGCATCCCATCCAGGCCGGATGATCAACTGAGATGGGTCCTCATCGTCCGCACACAAGTCAAATGATATGGGTGGTGAACTCCCATATTCAAAGATAAGTCGCCTCAACCATACTACCGACTATCTCAAAACTCTTACATAGACTTACTCCAGCCCGATCACTTAGTCGGGGTCTAGGGCGGGCTCGATCATACCACAAAGTGTGCACGAGACGGAGTCTCGAGCAATCGCATCGCGGTGCCCCAAGCTGCGCACATCTAAGGGCCGGTGTATGAAAGACCGCCAACCAGAACACAACTAAGGTCTCGAAAACCCATACAAATACATGCATGTGATAAACATACACGCAGCACACATGCCTTGTATGAACAGTAGGTACCATCGCAATTCTCTACAAAGTGTACATTTTATTTATAACTCTTATAGAGTGCACACAGAGATCACATACATGTGATCCAACATTACAACACAGGCGGAAGCAAATTATGTCTGAGTACAGACAAGTTTAACAAATGGCTTAAGAAGCCTTATTTAAACACAAAGCCCTCCACGAGGGAACTAGTCGTCTGACTGGGACTAGACTAGTTGTCTTCAGTCGTCCAGCTCGATGAAGAAGCCACCTTCGGGGTCAGTGGCATCATCTAAAACATAGATTAAGCAAACGTTAGTACAAAGGCGTACTCAGCAAGACTTACATAGGAGCTATACTACTCATGCATATGTATCAAGGTAGAGGGAGGTGGGGTTCATTTGCAGAAGTGCCAGCTTTGACTTGGCTAATCTTGAACTACGAATACCAGACTTTGAGGTAAGAAGTGTACACGAGTCCACTACTTTCTCCAACCAATACACCACTATGGTACCTTCCTCGACTTCCCCACGAGGAAGCACGCCATAGCACTCACACTTATCTTGGTGTGTTTTAGAAGTATCCGGTTCAAGTTATCTAATAATCAAGCTAAGCTTTCCAAGCAGTCCATAACCGCGGACGCGGCTATTCGAATAGTTTTGTTAACCTTGCAAGGGTGTACCGCTACACACACATGACCATCATTTACCGCCTTTGATCTCGACACCATTCAAGGGGTGCCAGCGAGGATGCTCACCACAACTGTTACCTCATAGCCGATCTAGTCCGAGAAAGCCACCTACTTGGGTTGGTTACCACAATCGTGAACCCGGCCGGTTTACCGAAGTGGACCCAAGTGATGTGTGCATGGTGCATAAGCCGGTCTCGGATGAGCCGTTCTCTCACTTAGCATCCAGGCCACAGACCTACCAGAACTCCGAACTATTGCGACATCTGGACATCGAAAGGGATGAGTTAGTAAGTTGAGAGGGGTCAGTGAGCCCAATGTGTGGTTGTACTCTTCATCTTGGATCACCACACAAGAACTCGTACTAGGGCGGTGTTCAACGAGACAACCCACCGTGTACTCCTACACAGCCTCTCATCGTTCACCTTGTATTAGGGTCGATTCACCAACACTTTTCTACCATCATCAACATGATCATTCCCATCCCGACTCACATCACAGTAACAACATGGTATCATACTAAGCATGCAATAGGTAGTAACATTGCAGGGGCCACATGATATCAAACAACTCCTACATTTGCTAGGATTGTGGTTTGCTTACTACTGTGACAAAATGATAGGTCATGCAAAGGAATGGGTTCATCTATGCGGTAGAAACGAAGCATGGTAATCATCCTAAACAATGCATAAGCAAGACATGAGAGGGAAGTGGGATTTTATCGACATGATCAATGGGGGTTTGCTTGCCTTGCTAACGAGGTTCGGGTTCGGGGTCTTCAATGAAGGTTGCAACCTCTTCCTCCGGTTCAACCTCTACTCGACAAACAAAGCACGAAGTAGCAATCAAAATGAATGCAATGCTCAAGCACATGAATGAATGTTGAAACTTGAAGTATAAGTTTTGATGTGTGAGGCAATTCCATTTAAGTGGAGTATATTGCATTTGAAATGCAAATTCAAACTCCACATTTGAATTCAACATTAACCAAGTTGTATGTGATATGGTTTGATCATTTTGAATCATCTTCAAATGTGTATGATATACCTCTGATGTGTGATTGAAATGTAGCATGTTGCCATGGTTCAAGTTGCAAAAATATTTGATTTGAATTTGATTTAATTCCATTTAGATCAAATAGAAAATGCTACTGATCACATTTTAAATTCAACTCAAACAGAGTTGAAAGTTGCATATTTGGAAAGATAATTTTCTCCTGATCATTTTTCATATATTATTTGTCCAATTTGGAGTTAATATGAATTTTCTATGAATTTCCAAAGTTTGGGGTATTTTCTGGATTTTCTGGTATTCTTTTAATTCATTTTGATTTTCTGGAAATTCATAAAATGATTTATTGCGTCAGCTGACATGTGGGTCCAGGGTGTCAGTGACTGGGTTAACTTAACCCGTGGGTTAAATTAATCCAGTGGCTTAATTAAGCCACTGGGCCCACTGGTCAGTGACCTAGGGGGTCATTAGCCGAGTAATTAACGGGGGGGGGGGGGGGGTCTGCCTAACTCGCCGGCGACTGGAGTCACGGCGGCGCTGCATGGGAAGGTGAATCCGGCCACGGGAGGGGAAACGGAGGGCACCGGCTTGCTCCTGGAGGTCATCCGCGTCTTCTGGAGGCAACAGGGGGTCACGGGGTGGTCGGAAGCGACGACGGCGACGACTCCGGCGGCAACAGAACCACGGCGAGGTCGTAGTCGACGTTGTAGTGCAAGACTTGAGGCGATTCTGGGCGCGTTCGAACGTTGGCATGTTCAGGAGCCAAACGCACGCACTGGGGGTTCACGATGAGCACGGGAGCGAGGAGGACGACGACCATGGCGGCGACGAGCTCCTACGTCCATGGCGGAATCGTCTAGGGGGGATTGAGGGGCCGCAAGATTAGGGGTTCTGCTCACCAGGAGGTGGTGAACGCAATGGCGCAGGCGGTGGAGACGGAGAGGCTTCAACGACGACGAATTCGCCGGAGTTGGCTTGCGGGTCCGGCGGCAACGTGGAGAATATTCCGGCGGCTACAGAGCGTCCGAGCTCGATTCCTTCTGCACGGAGTCGAAGTCGAGGATGGCAGGAGGATGGACAGCACGGCGCAGCTCGGGGACGTCGTTGGCCACGCGGGCTTCAAGCTATGGCGACGGCGGCGTCCTGTTCTTCTCGGGGCTCAGCGAGAGAGAAGAGGATAGGCACTGGGGAGGGGGGAAATGGACTGCGGAGGCTGCGGGGAGTCTCCAGGTGCGAGAAGAGGCCACGGGGAGGCCTGGAAGCTCCTCGACGGCGACGTGTCGTCCCCGGCAAGCTCGGTGGCATTCCACCGAGCAGCTTGGAGGCGCGGGAGAGGGAAGAAGACGCCCCTGCCCCTGTGGGCCGGCTGGGCTGGGGTGGGCTGACTTCGCCTGGGCGCCAGGTAAGGATTTCTGATTTCTTTTTTGTTTTTCTTTTCTGCTATTTGTTCTGTTTAGCCATTTAAAATAGCTAAACATTTTTTTAAATGCTGAAAAATTTTATGTGGCCTCATAATAACATAGACTAGCCACTCACAAATTTTCAACATTTTTAAAATTCAAATAATTTGAATCTTAAATCAAATAGGGGTATTTCTTTAATTCCAAGGCACTGTTTGATTATTTCAAAAATCTATGAGCATGGGATGGGTCCCACATCACTTGATATGTGATCACACTCATTTATAAGACTTTTCAAAAATCTAACATGAATTTTTGGAGAAGATTTTTATCTGGCCTTTTGAATTAATTCATCTGGGGGGTTTTCCATCTCCCATTTTGATTTTGAAGTTGAATTCCTTTGAAAATTTGACATGATGCAAGGTTACTTGATCCTAGCACATTACCTAACAGAGGGTTCTGACAACTCGCCCCCACTCAACAGAATCTCGTCCCGAGATTCAGAAGTCTGCGGGAGGAAGGTGGGGTACTCGGCACTGAGACGGTCTTCTCTTTCCCACATAGCTTCTCTTTCAAAGTGGTGTGACCATTGCACTTTCAGAAACCTAATCTTCTCACAACGAGTGACACGCTCTGTGGAATCAAGAATACGAACGGGGTATTCTCGATAAGAAAGGTCATCTTGGAGATCAAGCGTTTCATGGTCAACTTCGCGGATGGGGTCCTTGAAGCAACGCCTGAGTTGGGACACATGGAATACATCATGTACTCGGGAGAGGTGCGGAGGTAGTTCAAGTTGGTAGGCAACTTCTCCACGTTTAGAAATAATGCGGAAAGGTCCGATGTAACGTGGGGCCAACTTGCCTTTGATACCAAATCTTTGGGTTCCCTTCAGAGGAGTAACCCGAAGGTAAGCCTTCTCATCCAGATTGTAGCTCTCTTGCCTATGATGAAGATCATAGTAGCTTTTCTGACGAGACTGGGCTACTTTCAATTGATCACGAACAATGCGAACTTGCTCTTCTGCTTCCTTGATCATATCCGGTCCAAAGAATTTTCTTTCACCGGTTTCTGACCAGTTTAAAGGTTTTCGACATCGTCGTCCATAAAGGAGTTCAAAAGGAGCCATGTTAAGACTAGATTGAAAACTATTGTTATAAGCAAATTCGGCAAATGGAAGAGATTTCTCCCAATTCTTTCCGAAAGAGATAACACAAGCTCTGAGCATGTCTTCAAGAATTTGGTTAACCCTTTCGACTTGACCGCTAGACTGAGGATGGAAAGCTGTACTAAAGGAGAGATGAGTTCCCATAGCATTCTGAAAGCTTCCCCAAAATCTAGAGGTAAAAAGGCTACCACGATCAGAATTGATTTCCAAAGGAACACCATGAAGTGATACAATTCTAGAGATGTACAAGTCCGCTAACTGGCTAGCAGTTATAGACTCGCGAACCGGAAGGAAGTGAGCAACTTTGGAAAGCCTATCTATGACAACGAAGATGGCATTGTTTCCTTTCTAGGTTTTTGGAAAGCCGGTGATGAAGTCCATACCAACTTTGTCCCATTTCAACTCGGGAATAGACAAAGGTTGAAGTGTACCAGCAGGTCTTTGATGTTCTGCCTTAATGCGACGACAAACATCACATTCGGCAGCAAATTGAGTAATGTCTCTCTTCATCCTAGTCCACCAAAATCTCTGGCGTAGATCTCGGTACATTTTTGTGCTACCGGGATGAATTGAGAGGGGTGTTTCATGGGCTTCCTTGAGGATGAGTTGCCTTAGTTCCTTATTCTTAGGTACTACCAAACGATTTTCAAAGAATACCGTTCCTTTGCTATCTGTGGAGAAACATTTAGCAACTCCGCTAGCAATGTTCTCCTTGATCCGGCGAACACCTCGTGCACGCCTTTGGGCAACTATGATTTGATCCTCAAGAGTTGGTTTCGCCACCAGGGTAGAAAGATAACCATGAGGAACAATCTCAAGATTGAGCTTGCGAAAGTCCTCATGAAGAAGTGGTTGATACTGTTGTAACATGAGGTTGTTACAATACGACTTACGACTTAGTGCATCAGCCATGACATTGGCCTTGCCTGGGGTGTAAGAAATTACTACGTCGTAATCTTTTATCAACTCAATCCAGCGTCTTTGCCTGAGATTAAGATCTGGCTGGGTGAAAATATATTTGAGGCTTTGGTGGTCGGAATAAATCTCGCAACGGTTACCAAGGAGGTAATGTCGCCAAGTTGTTAGGGCATGAACTACGACAGCGAGTTCAAGGTCATGGGTAGGATAGTTCTCTTCATGTGGTCGCAACTGGCGTGAAGCATAAGCTACCACATGTCGATCTTGCAGAAGTATGCATCCTAACCCTTGCCGTGATGCGTCACAATAGATCTCGAAATCCTTTTTGGTGTCTGGAGGTGCAAGTACGGGTGCAGAAGTCAATCTTCTTTTTAGCTCTTGAAAGCTTTCCTCGCACTTGGGAGTCCATAGGAATTTCTTATCTTTCTTGAGGAGTTCAGTAAGAGGCTTTGCAACTTTAGAAAAGTTCTCGACGAAGCGACGACAATAGCTGGCTAGGCCAAGAAAACTCCTAACTTGCTTAACCGATTCAGGTGGAGTCCAGTCAAGGACGGCCTGAACTCTCTCGGGATTCACAGCAATGCCTTTTGCAGAAATCACGTGGCCTAAATAGGTCACTTCTGGTAGCCAAAATTCACACTTGGAGAATTTAGCATACAGGCGATGCTCTCTAAGTTTCATCAATACCAGCCTTAGGTGTTCGGCATGTTCTTCTTCGTTCTTCGAGTAGATGAGAATGCCATCAAGGTAAACCACGACGAACTGGTCCAAATACTCCATGAAGATCGAGTTCATCATGCGTGAGAAAGTGGCGGGGGCATTTGTTAAACCAAAGGACATGACGGTATACTCGTAAAGACCATAACGAGTAGTAAAAGCCGTTTTGGGAATGTCCTCGTTTCGGATCTTGATTTGATGATAACCTAATCTCAAATCCATCTTGGAGAAGACGGAGGATCCTGCAAGTTGATCATAAAGATCATTGATCCTGGGCAATGGTACTTGTTCTTTATCGTCGCTAAATTTAGCGGGCGATAGTCTACGCACATCCTTTCTGTTCCATCTTTCTTCGTTACGAACAGAACAGGGCAACCCCATGGCGATGAGCTAGGGCGGATGAAGCCTTTCTCCAACAAAGCTTCCAGTTGGGTTTTAAGCTCAGCTAACTCACGTGGGGCCATTTTGTATGGGCGTCTAGAAATTGGTGCGGTTCCTGGGGCAAGATCCACTATAAACTCTACACATCTTTCGGGTGGCATTCCCGGCAGATCTTCAGGAAAGACATCCGGGAAGTCACGAACCACCGGAATATCTTCAAGTTCGGGAAGGGGAAGTACATTCAAGGAATGCACTTGGGTTCTTGTTCTGGGTGAGGTATAGATGACTGTTTGGCCTGAAGGGTGGGTGAGTTTCACGGATTTGCCTTTGCAATCCAGGTAGGCAATCTGTCTTGATAGCCAATCCATGCGAAGGATGACATCGATGTCTGAAGACTTGAGGGCTATGAGTGAAGCAAGGAATACTAAACCCTCAATTGCAATCTGATTACCATGGCTTACTCTATTAGTTTGCCATCTTGACCCTGGAGTTTGAATAATCATTGGGGTGGACAATTCAACAAAGGGTAACTCATGACGAAGTGCATAACTTTCCGACATGAATGAATGCGATGCTCCTGGGTCGAAAAGAACGGAAGTAGGAACAAAATTGACTGGGAGCGTACCAAGAATGACGTCAGTGGTGTCGTTAGTCTCTTCGGCGGCAATCTGGTTCACACGTCCACGAGTGGTGGGAGGAGCGGGTTTGGCGGTGTAGACCTTCTGGGGTGGCTTGCCACGACCATTGTTGCTGTTGTTGCCTCCGGCACGGGGTGGAGCATTCTGATGCTGGAGCTGGTTCTGGGGACACTCACGAGAATAGTGGCCTGCCTGACCACACTTGTAACAGGCTCCGAAAACAGTTCGTGGAGCTGGGTTGTTTGGTGGAGCTGGGTGGAACTGGGTGGGTGGACGAGGCGCCACATAGGATGGCCTCGGGGGGTTGTTCTGGCGGAACATGCTATTTGGAATCCAGATCTTGCGCTTCTGGGAGCCAGAACTAGATGAACTGTCATCTCTGGGGTGTTTGCGGAAATCGTTGGGGGTGTTCATGTCCTCTGCCTTGATGGCCTTGTTGACAAGGACCTGGAATGTGGCAAAGTCATGAAGGTTGAGCTCGCGACGGAGTCCACTGTTGAGGCCACGACGGAACCTCTCTTGCTTGTTGGAGTCGGTGGAGACTTCTTCGGTAGCATAACGAGCAAGTCGGTTGAACTCACGACTGAACTCGTCAACTGTCCTTCTGCCTTGAGTGAGGTTGCAGAATTCCTCACGCTTGCGGTCCATGAGACCCTTGGGAATGTGGTGCTCGCGGAAAGACGTGCAGAACTCCTCCCAAGATGCAGGTGGTCCAACGGGACGCATATTCAGAAAGTTCTCCCACCAAGAGCTAGCTGCACCTTCGAGGTGATAGGTGGCATAGCTGACCTTGTCGCCATTTGCAACACGGCCTGCTTGGAGCTTCCTCTCGATGTTGCGAAGCCAGTCATCGGCGTCAAGGGGTTCGGTGGAGTAACTAAAAACTGGGGGATGAAGTCGGATGAAGTCGTTCAGGGACACCAACTCATTGCGCTGCTGAGTGGTGTTGCGTGCAATGACTTCCAACAGGTGGTGAGAGTCTCGGCAGTTCCTCTCCACTTCCATCAGAACTTGTACCATCGTGGGTGGGGGTGGAAGGTTGCCTTCCTCCTGGTCATTCCAACGACCTTGGTTACGACCAACTTGGCCACGGGTTCCTTGAGTCATCCTGAAGGTGAAAAACCAAAGTCAAACAGAGTTGATTGGGATAGTCTAAACAAGGTATTGAAGTACTGGAAGGATTACAGAGCAAAGGAAGTAATCATCTTGACAACATGGTGATAAAGCATACAAGCCATATATTCACAAGCTGTCATACAAACCATACATCATTTTAGTACAAGCACTAAGCTAATACAAACGTGATGAAGATGATACATCCTTCAGAGGCACTCTGACTTCCTATACATTATTTATCTAAGCCTCTGGAACTTAGACACCTTGCATACAATACACTACGATACCACTACATCATCACTAAGTAAGACCACAGGCGGTCTCACTCATCTCCATCTCCATAGTAGTCCTCATAAAAGTTACCCGCGTATCCCGGTAGCTGGAGGTGACCATCGGAAAACACGGAGGCTTGTGGACCCTGATATCCATTTGGGCAAGGATGGGGCCTAGGTCCAGCGTAGGGTGGAAGCAAAGGACCACGGGGTGGAAAAATGCCTCCAATCTCGGGCCAAGCAACTCGAGAAGGCATCTGAGTCCTCACTGGGTAGATCGCATCATGCTCAACTGATCCCACGCTCACAAAGGGTGCCAAGAGGGTCAGTGCTCGATACAGACGAACACGGGTGGCATGGAGCTCGAAACGGAGAGCGCGTGCATCACGATCTCTGTCACTAGAAAACCTAGCAGTCATCTGAAGTGTGGGATCCTCTGCAGAGTGATCTGAGTAGAGTCCGGTGTAATATCCCTCTTCTCCTGGAAGTGCAGCAGGGATATAGCGGAAAGAAGTCTCTCTCAGCAAAGTGTGCTCCTCTCTCAGCAGTGTCATACATGAGTATGCAGCATCCTGCACAGCCATGTTCTCGGTAACGCCAATGCCATGTCCAAAGTGGATAGGCTGAGTGACTCCAACGTGGTGCGGGTAGATCCTGACGATGCAGTGGAACTGCGTCAGGTTGAAGTTGTGAAACTGCTCCTCGACGGTATACTCAGGGTACCATCGATATCCCACATAGGACATCATCTCGATCAACGTGGCGGGATGGCCACGCACACCGAGGCACCTGGTCAAACGAACAATCTGTCGAGGGGGAAGATCTGCCATCTGAAACAGAAAGGAGTTTGCAAATGCATCAGATTATGAGATAAACCTGGAATGACTCGGACAGCATAACGGCTGTAATTGTAAGAAATGACAATTTCTTCCAACATGGAAACAACACTTACATACGATGTAATAAAACAGGGAGCATAACCACTCTAACAAACCGATCACAACTTTCCTACGGCTATGAGGAAGCAAACAACGAGATGTTCTAATCAGACAGAGGAGAGCCTAGTCCTATCTTCCCGTAGAATAAGATGAGGGTGACTCAGAACTCAGAACGAAGGGGGTAAGGAGAAAAAAGAAGCCTTACGTTGTTCCCTTATATACCCAGAGTAACTATATAACTATAGACGGCTAGACTCAACTTCTGCCAAGGCTACTAGTCCTACAGTCAGTCCTGCTCTGATACCAAGTCTGTCGGGACCCGGGGTTAGCGTATGCAAGTACAGTTAATACATAGTCATATGGAGAGCCGAGAACCGCACCCACTTGTCTAAGCAGACAAGGCCAAGCACTGAACATTCTCGGAAAGCATCGTACATGAGGGGCATCCCATCCAGGCCGGATGATCAACTGAGATGGGTCCTCATCGTCCGCACACAAGTCAAATGATATGGGTGGTGAACTCCCATATTCAAAGACAAGTCGCCTCAACCATACTACCGACTATCTCAAAACTCTTACATAGACTTACTCCAGCCCGATCACTTAGTCGGGGTCTAGGGAGGGCTCGATCATACCACAAAGTGTGCACGAGACGGAGTCTCGAGCAATCGCATCGCGATGCCCCAAGCTGCGCACATCTAAGGGCCACTTGGTGTATGGAAGACCGCCAGCCAGAACACAACTAAGGTCTCGAAAACCCATACAAAGACATGCATGTGATAAACATACACGCAGCACACATGCCTTGTATGAACAGTAGGTACCATCGCAATTCTCTACAAAGTGTACATTTTATTTATAACTCTTATAGAGTGCACACAGAGATCACATACATGTGATCCAACATTACAACACAGGCGGAAGCAAATTATGTCTGAGTACAGACAAGTTTAACAAATGGCTTAAGAAGCCTTATTTAAACACAAAGCCCTCCACGAGGGAACAAGTCGTCTGACTGGGACTAGACTAGTTGTCTTCAGTCGTCCAGCTCGATGAAGAAGCCACCTTCGGGATCAGTGGCATCATCTAAAACATAGATTAAGCAAACGTGAGTACAAAGTCGTACTCAGCAGGACTTACATAGGAGCTATACTACTCATGCATATGTATCAAGGTAAAGGGAGGTGGGGTTCATTTGCAGAAGTGCCAGCTTTGACTTGGCTAATCCTGAACTACGAATACCAGACTTTGAGGTAAGAAGCGTACACGAGTCCACTACTTTCTCCAACCAATACACCACTATGGTACCTTCCTCGACTTCCCCACGAGGAAGCACACCATAGCACTCACACTTATCTTGGTGTGTTTTAGAAGTATCCGGTTCAAGTTATCTAATAATCAAGCTAAGCTTTCCAAGAAGTCCATAACCGCGGACGCGGCTATTCGAATAGTTTTGTTAACCTTGCAAGGGTGTACCGCTACACACACATGACCATCATTTACCGCCTTTGATCTCGACACCATTCAAGGGGTGCCAGCGAGGATGCTCACCACAACTGTTACCTCATAGCCGATCTAGTCCGAGAAAGCCGCCTACTTGGGTTGGTTACCACAATCGTGAACCCGGCCGGTTTACCGAAGTGGACCCAAGTGATGTGTGCGTGGTGCATAAGCCGGTCTCGGATGAGCCGTTCTCTCACTTAGCATCCAGGCCACAGACCTACCAGAACTCCGAACTATTATGACATCTGGACATCGAAAGGGATGAGTTCGTAAGTTGAGAGGGGTCAGTGAGCCCAATGTGTGGTTGTACTCTTCATCTTGGATCACCACACAAGAACTCGTACTAGGGCGGTGTTCAACGAGACAACCCACCGTGTACTCCTACACAGCCTCTCATCGTTCACCTTGTATTAGGGTCGATTCACCAACACTTTTCTACCATCATCAACATGACCATTCCCATCCCGACTCACATCACAGTAACAACATGGTATCATACTAAGCATGCAATAGGCAGTAACATTGCAGGGGCCACATGATGTCAAACAACTCCTACATTTGCTAGGATTGTGGTTTTCTTACTACTGTGACAAAATGATAGGTCATGCAAAGGAATGGGTTCATCTATGCGGTAGAAACGAAGCATGGTAATCATCCTAAATAATGCATAAGCGAGACATGAGAGGGAAGTGGGATTTTATCGACATGATCAATGGGGGTTTGCTTGCCTTGCTGACGAGGTTCTGGTTCGGGGTCTTCAATGAAGGTTGCAACCTCTTGCTCCGGTTCCACCTCTACTCAACAAACAAAGCACGAAGTAGCAATCAAAATGAATGCAATGCTCAAGCACATGAATGAATGTTGAAACTTGAAGTATAAGTTTTGATGTGTGAGGCAGTTCCATTTAAGTGGAGTATATTGCATTTGAAATGCAAATTCAAACTCCACATTTGAATTCAACATTAACCAAGTTGTATGTGATATGGTTTGATCATTTTGAATCATCTTCAAATGTGTATGATATGCCTCTGATGTGTGATTGAAATGTAGCATGTTGCCATGGTTCAAGTTGCAAAAATATTTGATTTGAATTTGATTTAATTCCATTTAGATCAAATAGAAAATGCTACTGATCACATTTTAAATTCAACTCAAACAGAGTTGAAAGTTGCATATTTGGAAAGATAATTTTCTCCTGATCATTTTTCATATATTATTTGTCCATTTTGGTGTTAATATGAATTTTCTATGAATTTCCAAAGTTTGGGGTATTTTCTGGATTTTCTGGTATTCTTTTAATTCATTTTGATTTTCTGGAAATTCATAAAATGATTTATTGCGTCAGCTGACATGTGGGTCCAGGGTGTGAGTGACTGGGTTAACTTAACCCATGGGTTAAATTAATCCAGTGGCTTAATTAAGCCACTGGGCCCACTGATCAGTGACCCAGGGGGTCATTAGCTGAGTAATTAACGGGGGGGTCTGGCTAACTCGCCGGCGGCTAAACGCCGGCGACTGGAGTCATGGCGGCGCTGCACGGGAAGGCGAATCCGGCCACGGGAGGGGAAACGGAGGGCACCGGCTTGCTCCTGGAGGTCGTCCGCGTCTTCTGGAGGCAACAGGGGGTCACGGGGTGGTCGGATGCGACGACGGCGACGACTCCGGCGGCAACAGAACCACGGCGAGGTCGTAGTCGACGTTGTAGTGCAAGACTTGAGGCGATTCTGGGCGCGTTCGAACGCTGGCATGTTCAGGAGCCAAACGCACGCACTGGGGGTTCACGATGAGCACGGGAGCGAGGAGGACGACGACCATGGTGGCACGAGCTCCTGCGTCCATGGCGGAATCGTCTAGGGGGGGATTGAGGGGCCGCAAGATTAGGGGTTCTGCTCACCAGGAGGTGGTGAACGCAACGGCGCAGGCGGTGGAGACGGAGAGGCTTCAACGACGACGAATTCGCCGGAGTTGGCTTGCGGGTCCGGAGGCAACGTGGAGAAGATTCCGGCGGCTACAGAGCGTCCGAGCTCGATTCCTTCTGCACGGAGTCGAAGTCGAGGATGGTGAGGAGGATGGACAGCACGGTGCAGCTCGGGGACGTCGTTGGCCACGCGGGCTTCAAGCTATGGCGACGGCGGCCTCCTGTTCTTCTCGGGGCTCAGCGAGAGAGAGGAGGATAGGCACTGGGGAGGGGGGGAAATGGACTGCGGAGGCTGCGGGGAGTCTCCAGGTGCGAGAAGAGGCCACGGGGAGGTCTAGAAGCTCCTCGACGGCGACGTGTCGTCCCCGGCTAGCTCGGTGGCATTCCACCGAGCAGGTTGGAGGCGCGGGAGAGGGAAGAAGACGCCCCTGCTCAGGGCGGAGAGCTCACTTGTTAACTTCTGGGCCTTTTCTTGCAGCTCGGCCTCGACAGCAGCCAAGCGGTCTCGCTATTTTTCAACATTTTTGAGCTGGGCATTTTTTCCACCATGCTAATTCTCCAGCTCGGTCGTCTTCTTCTGGGCCGCCTCCAGCTCGATCAGATGGGCATCAGCAGCTAAGGACAAAGTGCAGTAGTGTCATAAAGAAATAGCACTCGGAAGTAATCAAGTAACAAGCAAAAGTTCACCTGTCCGTTCCTGGATCTTGGCAACCTAGGCATCGGACTTCTTCTTCAAGGAATCAAGAGTTTTCTGGCCCGTTGAATAAGAGGCCAGCAGCTCGTCAAAAACATGTCGACACCTTTCGTATACGGCCTGTAAAATGGCGCAGTCACGTCTAAGTGGCAGAGAATGCAAAGTTTAGATCCGAGCCGATTGCAAGCAATCGGCCTGAATCTCGGGGACTACACCCAGTGGGTGCGCTGACGCGCCCCAATAGGAACACAAGCTTACCACAGTGGAGTATTCAGTGGCGAGGACCTGGGACATACCTCCTATAGACAAATCTTTGATTTGGGTGGCAAGGCCAACCAATCAGCGTTGAATGTGGGCGGGAACTTGGTCCTGGGACCCAGAAGGCAGAGGAGTCTCGGAGTCGGAGGAAGGTGGAGCTGGCGCAACATCAACTTTCCTAGTGTACGCTAGCTGAAACTGATCGGCCCACAAGAGTTTGCGTATCATGGTAGGTGCTTTAGGCACAACGGCACTAGAAGATTGGGGAACATCAATACTAACTTGAGCAAGGGTGTGGGAGGCAATCGGGTACATGACCTGGGGGAATTCAAGAGGAGCAGATATCGGGTTGGCGGAGGCAGCAACATCGCTCTTCGATCTGGCTGCAGGAGGTACGTCTTCAGTAATAGTGGCCCGGAGTGTAGAAGTCCCGGGCGAATCAGCACTTGCATCATTCAAATCCATGATCGGCACGTGGGAGTGCACGATGCCGGACTAATCGATCAGAATCGGAGCAGTAGCAGTGGCGGCCGCATCAGCAGCAGGCGATTGCAAGCCAGCAGTCGGACCTGTAGCAACCGCGGAGCTCGGAGGGGGAGCAGTCTGCTTCACTTGCTTCGCAGTAGCAACAACTTTCCGTTTCTTTGTGCGCTCGGCCTTGGAGGTCTCGGCGGCAGCAACTCTTTTGCGTGAAGCCACCGGCTTGGAGGAGGTCGCGGAAGCAACAGGGCGATAAGGCAGAGGAGCTCCGGGCACCACAGTAGTAATAGGGCGGATATCCCTCCATTCCGAAGTGCACAAGTCAACGGAGCAATCGGACAATCTAATTGAAGCAAGAAGGAACATGAAGAAATACCCGGCAGCTCGGGGAAGGTTGGCAGCAAAGTTTTCCATGGAGAAGCGCGGAGGAGAGATATTCAAGGGCGTTGCGGTCAGCACAGGGCCAGATGGCCTTGGATCAGTCGAAGACGATGCCTGGCCCCTCGGACCTTTGGAGCCCTTCTTCTTTGGGACCTTGGAGGTGCCAGCAGCGATGTCTGCTTGTGGGTGTTTCCCTTGGGCCACCATTTGCGCAGTTGGGCGGGACTCTGCGCCATGATCACTAGGAGTGTCATCAGCAATACTATCACCCCAATCTTCCATGAAGCGTTTGATGGAGGAATCGAACGTACCCGGCCGGTTGAATCCAAGTCCCAAGATGGCAGTGTGGGCCTCAGTCTCAGGCTCAGATTCCGCCACAAGTTCCAAGTCCTCGGTATCCTCGGCCTCGCGGTCGGGATGGTAGCAGGAGATAGTTTGCCCATCATCCATAGCCCCTGAGCCGATGAATTGCTGCGAGAGCAGCCGATCAGAATCTACCAAGAGAACAGAGAAAAAAGAGCATGAGATCAGATACAGAATCATACCACGGGAGGAGGACGACCCCGATTGTAAACTTTCATCCCAAACTTGAAGGGATCAATGATGTCGGTGTTGGTTTGCATGTCTATTCTCCGTACAAGCTCTTCTTCATTCATGCGAAAAGTGGAGATCCCAGTCGGGTCCCGCCGGTTGCTCATGTCACAGATCATGTGGCATCGACGCTGAAGGGGTAGAACTTGGCAGCAGATCCAGACCGCCACTCGGTCGGCATGGCGCAATCCTTCATTAATCATCTCGGCGATCCGAGCTAGTTGCGTGTCTAGATCGGTGTCACTGTGCCCAGGTTGCTCCGACTAGTTATGTTAGGTCGGTGGGGGCAGGGAGAACTCTGGCAGGTTCAAGCAGTCATCCTTGCCCTCCGCTGTCCGAACGTAGAAAAAACCCATTTTCCAATCTTTGATGGACTGCGGTGGTTGACGATGGGGGTACGAGCCGGATCGCTTAATGTAAATCACGGCGGCTCCGCATTCGGTCGTCACTTGTCAGGCCCACCCTCTGGAGCTGGGGCGTACAGTCCAATGCCCACTCGGAAGGAGCGCAGATGGAAGAGCCGTTTCCATAGCCCAAAGATTGGCCGCACTCCGAGATAGCCCTTGCATAAGGTGACGAAGGCCGAGAGCAGCATCACGGCATTGGCGCCGAGGTGGTGCGGTTGCAAGCAGAAGAAATCAATAAAGTCACGGAAGAATTTGCTGACGGGTAGTCCGAACCCGCGATCAAAATATGCGAGGAAGACGACGTGCTCGCCTGTGTTAGGAACTAGCACCAACTCAGGCCCGGGGACGCGGAACTCAATGTTCGTCGGGATCTTGCGCGCGCGATTGAGGAGAAGAATATCCATGTCCCGGACGTTGGAGCCTTTCTAGGCGCCACACGTGCCGGAAGCGGCGGCGTCTTGGTCCCTCATTGGCGCGTCGGAGTCCGCGGTGGAGGACGACGAAGACGAAGACGGCGGCGGCGGCGGGCACCGATTTTCGCGTCCACCAATGGCGGCGGTGGCAAGATTTGGTGGCGGCGGCGGTGAGCAGATAGAAGCAGAGGGAGGAGGCTGTCAGGACAGAGCGAGATCTCAGCAGCAGCGGCGGCGGTGAGAGGTATCCCAGGAAGAGCCCGAGGAAGAAGAGATGAAGTGGTCAGAGGCGATCCGCATCCCCCCCCCCCCGTCTATTTTTTGGGACAAAGGGTGGTGGTGGGATCTGGCGCGACAACACTGTGGCCGATGTGGCCTCGTGTATCGCCAGACCAACACAAGATTGAAGCACAGAAGATCTCGCGGATGGGAAAGGACGTGCATGCATGGCCTGAGGCGGCCGTTATGTCACATCCATCATGGCACGTCACCCTGTATTCCATGGCGAATTTGAAGCGGCAAGTTTCGGTCAATATTCTGGTCAAAGCAAAAGTTTGACAGATCGACTGAGTGGAAGAAGCAATCGGAAAAAATCACAACAGCAATCGGCCGAGCATGAGTTGCAGTCGGTCGGTTGAGGAGCATCCGAACTGAACAAGAGAAATAGGCAAGTGCGAGCAATCGACAAATTGCGAGCAATCGGTCAATTGAGAGCAATCGGTTAGGAAAGAAAAACAGATACAACAAGACTCAAGAGAAGTATGGGAGGAACCTATGTAGGCCCCGCTGTCATTTAGTTCGGCGGAACCTCCACAACTTCAGGGGCTACTGTCGTGGGAATGACCCCCGGGTAGGGTCACCTAGGAGAAACATCACTTGATAGCAAAGATCACTGATCTGATGATCGCCGATCTAAGGGAGACGAGCTAAGTTTGGCCGACCTGAAGATCGGCATTCGGAGAAAGGCCGATCTAGTCAAGGCTGACCTAAAGATCACCAATCTTAGGATCACAGATTGATACGTCCCAAACGTATCTATAATTTCTGCTTGTGCCATGCATGTTTTGTGTGACTTTTCCATGTTTTGCTTGAACTTTCATACACTTTTGAGCATATTTGGACTAACATATTAACTCAGTGCACCCAGTTTCCAGTTCCTGTTTTCTGCTGTTTTTGTATTTCAGGTTTTCCGGCCATTAAAAGTGCTCCAAATATCCCGGAAAAATTATATAAAAAACCAGTGTCCCGGAAGTCTCCGAAAACACCAAGGAAGGAAGGGAGGGCCACCACCAGGACTCCAGACGTGCCAGGCACCCTCCTGGCTGCCTGGTGGCCCCTCTCGGTGCCCCCTTTGGCCCCTATTTTTACCCCCGAGGAGGAAATCCCTAATATCGAAGTACTTTTTCCAGAAGCGATTCCGATCTCCGCCGCCATCGAAAACTAGCTTTGGGGGTCACCAGGATCCTGCTCCGGCACCCTCCCGGGGAGGGCCTTGGCCCCCGGGGCCATCTTCCTCGACTCTTCTTCCCCCCATGATGCTTCTTGAGTAGTTCCTCCTTGGACTATGTGTTCTTGGCAGTAGCTATGTGGTATTCTCTCCCCCTAGATCCTCAATACAATGTTCTCATGATCTGCCCTACATGATTTAGATCCATATGATGTAATTGGTGTTGTGTTTGTTGGGATCCGATGAATTGTTACCTTCTTCAGTCCTATGAGGTTTATGAATTATTGTTGCTGCAATTTGTTGTTCTTAATGCTTGTTACTAGTGCACGAGTAGCATGATCTCAGATCTGAGCACGTTATGGTTGCATGATTATAATTGTTGTTCTAGATCTTATCTACGGTTGTATGCACCTATTATAGTCCGGAACTGGCGATCCCAATGGTGACAGCTTGGGACACCAAAGGGGATGGGCTATAATTTGAGAATCACATGTGTTCATGAAGTGTTAATGCTTTGTTCCGGTGCTCCGCCGCAGGAGCACCTTAATCTCCATAAGTTCCTTAAGTGTCCCCGTTCGTAGCGGGATGGTAGGAGAAAAGATGTTGTGCAAAGTTCTTATTGCAAGCACGTACAACTACATACGGAACACATGCCTACTTTTGGTTCTTAGACTAGGATGCTCTAGTTTGCTTGGCTAGAGTTGGTGCAATTCTGTCAATTGCCCAACTGGAATTTGTGCACCCAGCACCTTGTTCTTTTGCTTGAGAGGTACCACTAATGAAACCGTGATCCCCGGTCCATCTTTCACATTCATTGCCTTCGTTGTTACTTTTACTTTCTTTGCTGCTCCTACTACTTTGTTACTACTTCGTGGTGTTGGTGATTGGGGAAGTCTTAAAGGCTACACCCGTCAACGCACCGTTGCTACTTATATCTTGTCTAGTGCTTTTTCAGGTGTGGTTAAATTGATAACTCAACTGCTAAGGCTTATAAGTATTCTTTGGCTCCCCTTGTGTCGAATCAATAAATTGGGTTACTCTTACCCGCGAAGACTGTTGCGATCCCCTACACTTGTTGGTTATCAAGACTATTTTCTGGCGCCGTTGCCGGGGAGCATAGCTTTACTTATAAAGTTCACTTGATAAGTACACTTTTTCTTATTACTCTGTTTGCTACTAATGGCTACTTTCTTTGAGACTAGGTATTATTGGCAAGGTGGATTCACGGAGGATCAACAAAAATATTTAAAGGAATACCGCTTGTCTCAAAAAGGGATACACTCATGGGGACTAATACAGGAGTTGTATGACTATGCTAGGAACTTGTGCTCAATATATAATATATCTTTCTGCAGGGATGAATCTTGTTGCTTTATGAGGCACAAACACCTTGCTTTCCAATGTGAGTACAATGATGATAAAACCATAGCTTCTTACGCTAAGGGAAACTATGATTTTTATGAGGCGGAACAAATAGAAGAAGTTGTTATCTTTAAGGGTGCCTATGAAATTGCTTCCTTTGTTGAAAATATTGATGATGCCCCTTACAAATCCGAGAGTCTTCAAATACTTAATTATTTCTTTGAGGATTTTAATGAAAATTATTATATTATTGACCACCTCAAAAGGTTCTCTCCACAAGAGGAAGAGACTAATTCTTTGCAGGACTCTCCGGAAGAAGAAATTGCTGAAACTGAATGCTCCTTGGATGAAAAAGAGGAGGAGAGTGACGAACAAAAGGAGGAAGAATGGATTAGCTACCCATCTCTACCTACTAATGAGAGTAACTCTTTGACTCTTATTTTATGCGATTTCCCTCCATGCTTACCAAAGGAGGATGAATGCTATATTGATTGCTATGATCCTATGGATTCTATTGAAATATCCCTTTTTGATGAAATTGATGCTTGTGGCCACGATGCACCTATGAATGATACTTGCAAGGATGATTTTGCTACTATTCTTTATGATAAACCTCTATTTTTGCCTACTATGGATGTTCTTAATGATGATGAGGTTTGCTTAGAAGGTCTACATGATTATGTGCTAGTAGATCATGAAAAGCATGCTTTGTGTGATAATTATATTGTTGAGTTTGTTCATGATGCTACTGAAAATTATTACGAGAGAGGGAAATATGGTTATAGAAATTTTCCTGTTAGGAAAACACCCCTCTCCATGTTGAAAATCTTGAAGGTGCTCTCGTTTTATCTTCCTATGCTTGTTGTTTTGTGCTTCATTTATTTATTTTCCTACAAGTTGCCCATGCGTAGGAAGCATGTTAGACTTAAATGTGGTTTGTCTTTGCTCCTTTGATGCTCTCTTTTGTGCTTCAACTCTTATTCTTGTGTGAGCATCGTTACACTCATGCCTAGCTAATGGCTTTAAAGAATCGCTTTCGGGAGGCAGCCCGCAACGAATTTAGGTTTTTATTTTTGTTCTTCTTCTGTTCTTAGTGGTCTTGATGATTGTTACTACTGTAGAAACATCATTGTATCTTTACTTTTCAAGCTTTGTGCCTTTTATAGCCTCATACGATAAGGGAAGTGAAAGTTCTGACATGCTGTCCAGAAAACAGATTATGTCCTCGTGACTAGAAAAATCAGAGAAAAATCCCAGTTCATCTTTTTGAGCTGAAATGTTTACACAGCGTGCTCTATAAAATTACGAAACGTTTGTATGTTCTGAGTTTTTTTATTTGAGTTGCAGAAATATCCCTAAAAAATTCTTTTCTCTCTGCTGTTCTGTTTTTCTCAGCTTCTGCCCCGGTTTTTCTTTTCGCAGTTTGCAATCCTTAAGCTTGCTTTTTCTTTGCAAAATCTTTTGGGCAGGCAAGAGAAATAGTAGCCCTTCCTGGAAATCTTTATTCGCAGTAGAGAAAAATTGTTTTAATAGGGTACTAACCTCTCTAATCAGCTTATGATGAGTTATGTATGAAGGGATTTTTCAAGTGTGTGATGGAAGATGATGAAAGAAGATCTTGGAGTGTCCACAGCTCAAGCTTGGGGATGCGCCCGGAATACCCAAGAAATATTCAAGGAGACTCAAGCGTCTAAGCCTAGGGATGCCCCCATGCATCCCCTTCTTCATCAACAATCATCAGTTCGTCCCTTGTTCCACTATATTTTTATCACTTCATGCGTTACGTGCTATGCTTGGAGCGTCTTGCTCTTTACTTTTCTTAGTTCTTTTCTTTTGTTTGCTGGTCATTAAAATGTCAGAACCTAACATGCTTGATTGGGAGAGATACACGCTCCACTTTAAACTAGAACACCTCATAGGATTTTGATGCTTATTCTTTGCTGTGAATTGTTCTTTATCTTTTCTTAGTTGCTGCCCTGTTTAGTTCATGTGCTTTAGAGTTTTCTTCTAGAGATTTTAATTGGTTCAGGCTTGAACTTTATATAGTTTGCATGCTTATCTTGTTTAGAGAGTTTGCCTGTTGCACTGAGTTTTGTGTCTTGAATAGAAAGTAGGTAGTTGAAGTTGCTATTCTCTTTGTAGTAGTAACTTGCAATAGTTTTGAGGTATTGACTTAAGTAATGTTTGAACTTATGGTGTCAAGAGCTTTAGCCTATTAGTGATAGATGTTGTATTTTGGGCAATCCGTGTGATTTTCGAAAAACCCTGTTGGGAACTCTAGATACTAGGTGGATCACTAATCTCTAGAGGGGTCGAATATTAGAGTACACTCACGTACCATGAGTCGAGGATGCGCAAGGATAACCAAACCCCCATACACTCCTCCTCAGGGTACTTGTCTCTTTGTGAACCTCCTGATTAGATTGAGAGTTACCGATAATAAGTGCATGTGTTCTTCGGACTAATGTGAGTTTTCGAAAGTTGACACTACCACCATCCATATTTTTCTAGCCTCTTCGGTATCGTGCATTGCCCTTTCTCACCTCGAGAGCTGGCGCATACTTCGCCGGTGCATCCAAACCCTTGGCATGATATGCTCTGTCATCATAAGCCTCCTTATATCTTTCCTCAAAAAAGTCACGATACCTACCTACAAGACATTTCCATAGCCTTTCCGACATACATTGCCATGCAACATCCATTGTTCTTCGTGTTCATATGACTTATCCTTCATTGTTATATTGCCTTGCATGGTCTCATAGCCTTCATGTAGTTGGGATTTGCCCGCTATTCATATTTTTTCTGCATGTTGCACTTGATCATTGCACATACTGCTACATTGGCAGAGGCATTCATATAGAGTCATTACTTTTTGATTCAGATTTGTAAATAGATAAAAGTGTGTTGATGTTCTTCTAGAATGTTGCCCCTACAGTGAGGAAAGGAATAAAAGATCCCGAAGTGGACAAAATACAAAAAAAATATCCCAAAGAGGACGAAAGAAAAAAAGAGAGAGAAATAAAGAGCCATGGAGGCCACCCAAAATCAAAAAAATACAAAAAAATGTGAAAAAGAAAAAAATAAAAAAAAGAGAGAGAGGGGCAACACTACTATCCTTTATTCCACACTTGCGCTTCAAAGTAGCACCTGTACTTCAGTCTGTAGAGAGTTTTCATGTTGTACTTGCTTAACTAAGTGGGGATCCTTACACTATAGAACTTGGCTTGCATATTCCAAGGATGAGCCTCCTCAAAAGAGCTCTAGGTATTCATGAGCAAGCAAGTTGGATGCACCCACACTAGTTCCATTGGAGGGCTTTCATACACTTATAGCTCTATGCACATCCGCATGTTGCATGGCAATCCCTAGTCCTCATATCATATCTATCATATGGCTTTCTCTCGCCTATGATTGTCCTCATTGATGTGAGCCTTTCACACCTTTTTTTCTTCTTCCTCCATCATCTTTCTATTTCTCCGTTTAGGTGTCAACTTTCTTGCTCACGCTCATCCATTGCATGACTTCTCAAAATATCGAAAGGGAGTGGATCAGTTTGACTTGTACCTTGCTAGTAGTCTGGGGACGAGTCCAGATAAGACTTCAAAGGAGACTAAGTGTGAAACTTTAGTAGATATAGTTCTCAACAACAAAAAGTTTTCTCTCTCGTATTCCAAAATCCCCTTTCTTGCACGCAAACACCATTCGGAGACATTCGAGTCACGGATAGAGAGATCTCTTGCACCTTATCTTCTTTTGTTGCTTGTGCCAATTATAATATAGACTCTTGCTTGTTAAGACTTGAATTGAATCGCATGCTTTAATTCCTTTACTTGAAAGTCATTATATGGTTGTGTGGCATGCCACCACAGAAATTATGCTTGTTATCATTTACCTACTCGAGGACGAGCAGGAATTAAGCTTGGGGATGTTGATACGTCCCAAACGTATCTATAATTTCTGCTTGTGCCATGCATGTTTTGTGTGACTTTGCCATGTTTTTCTTGAACTTTCATACACTTTTGAGCATATTTGGACTAAACTATTAAATTAGTGCACCCAGTTGCCAGTTCCTGTTTACTGCAGTTTTTGTATTTCAGGTTGTCCGACCATTAAAAGTGCTCCAAAAATCCCGGAAAAATTATATAAAAATCAGCGTCCCGGAAGCCTCCGGAAACACCAAGGAAGGAAGGGAGGGCCACCACCAGGACTCCAGAAGGGTCCATGGCGCGGCGCAGCCCTAGGCCGCACCAGGCACCCTCCTGGCTGCCTGGTGGCCCCACTCGATGCCCCCTTTGGCCCCTATTTTTACCCTTGAGGAGGAAATCCCTAATATCGAAGTACTTTTTCCAGAAGCAATTCCGATCTCCGCCGCCATCGAAACCTAGCTTCGGGGGTCACCAGGATCCTGCTCCGGCACCCTTCCGGGGAGGGCCTTGGCCCTCGGGGTCATCTTCATCGACTCTTCTTCCCCCCCCCCATGATGCTTCTTGAGTAGTTCCTCCTTCGACTATGGGTTCTTGGCAGTAGCTATGTGGTATTCTCTCCCCCTAGATCCTCAATACAATGTTCTCATGAGTGCCCTACATGATTGAGATCCATATGATGTAATTGATGTTGTGTTTGTTGCGATCCGATGAATTGTTACCTTGTTCAGTCCTAAGAGGTTTATGAATTATTGTTGCTGCAATTTGTTGTTCTTAATGCTTGTTACTAGTGCATGAATAGCATGATCTCAGATCTGAGCACGTTATGGTTGCATGATTATAATTTTTGTTCTAGATCTTATCTACGGTTGTATGCACCTATTATAGTCCGGAACCGGCGATCCCAATGGTGACATCTTGGGAAAACAAAGGGGATGGGCTATAATTTGAGGATCACATGTGTTCATGAAGTGTTAATGCTTTGTTCCGGTGCTCCGCCGCAGGAGCACCTTAATCTCCATAAGTTCCTTAAGTGGCCTCGTTCGTAGCGGGATGGTAGGACAAAAGATGTTGTGCAAAGTTCTTATTGCAAGAACGGACAACTACATACGGAACACATGCCTACGTTTGGTTCTAAGACTAGGATGCTCTAGTTTGTTTGGCTAGAGTTGGTGCAATTCTGTCAATTGCCCAACTGTAATTTTTGCACCCAGCACCTTGTTCTTTTGCTTGAGAGGTACCACTAGTGAAACCTTGATCCCCGGTCCATCTTTCACCTTCATTGCCTTCGTTGTTACTTTTACTTTCTTTGCTGCTCCTACTACTTTGTTACTACTTCGTGGTGTTGGTGATTGGGGAAGTCTTAAAGGCTACACCCGTCAACGCACCATTGCTACTTATATCTTGTCTAGTGCTTTTTCAGGTGTGGTTGAATTGATAACTCAACTTCTAAGGCTTATAAGTATTCTTTGGCTCCCCTTGTGTCGAATCAATAAATTGGGTTACTCTTACCCGCGAAGACTGTTGCGATCCCCTACACTTGTGGGTTATCACCGATCTAGAGAAAAAATCAAGCAATCACAAGACTGATCTCCAGAGGGCCGAGCTGATTAGGTCGGAGGCCGATTGCTCCAGGATAGCGCAATCGGCCTCACCTAAATTCATTCGGACGAAGAGGACAGATCTCCATCCGAACTAACATCAAGAGTTGACTATCCCAGGTCGGACACCTGGTACTAGGTCATCAATGCTCCATCCCTGAAGATCCGGCCTGTCAGGGACGTGTTGTCCCCTCCCGCGCTGATCACGCGGACAGGCCGACAAGACCAAGATACACTGTTTATTACTCCGGACCACTGTTCAGTATGCAGGATCACAGTTTAGTACTACGGTTCACTGTTCAGTACGCAGGGGCACTATTACTACGCAAGACCTACGAGCCAGCGGCATGGAGAGCCGCAAGTCTACTCCGGTTCCGCTGGAGAGCACGCGTCATGAGGGTTCCATCTTTTATCATAAGGCTTACAACTGGGTCCTCCCTTACTATACATTTACATTAGTATCCCAGGCTCGGCCTATAAGAGCCCCGGAAACCCCTCCTACGTCGGGAACGACGGATGCATTTACTACACTTTCACCCACCAGAGAGAGCAAGGAGAGAGTTGTGCCTAGAGCCCTCTTCTCCTTCCTCTCATACAACTCAAGGATCATTCATTGTACCCAGAGTTATTGCTCGGTAGCTAGCTCGGCAAGACTAGGGGTGTTACCTCTATGGAGAGCCCTGAACCTGGGTACATCCCGGTGTCTCATTGTGCTTGTCCCCACTCTCGATTCCGGAACCATCGACACTCACCTTGGTTTGTCCCCCTCTTTAGCCATCCCCATGGTATCTGCCGTTACCAAACGGCGACACACTTATCAAGATAAACTTTAAGTGCTTCAACTCTTATTCTTGTGTGAGCATCGTTACACTCATGCCTAGCTAATGGCTTTAAAGAATCGCTTTCGGGAGGCAGCCCGCAACGAATTTAGGTTTTTATTTTTGTTCTTCTTCTGTTCTTAGTGGTCTTGATGATTGTTACTACTGTAGAAACATCATTGTATCTTTACTTTTCAAGCTTTGTGCCTTTTATAGCCTCATACGATAAGGGAAGTGAAAGTTCTGACATGCTGTCCAGAAAACAGATTATGTCCTCGTGACTAGAAAAATCAGAGAAAAATCCCAGTTCATCTTTTTGAGCTGAAATGTTTACACAGCGTGCTCTATAAAATTACGAAACGTTTGTATGTTCTGAGTTTTTTTATTTGAGTTGCAGAAATATCCCTAAAAAATTCTTTTCTCTCTGCTGTTCTGTTTTTCTCAGCTTCTGCCCCGGTTTTTCTTTTCGCAGTTTGCAATCCTTAAGCTTGCTTTTTCTTTGCAAAATCTTTTGGGCAGGCAAGAGAAATAGTAGCCCTTCCTGGAAATCTTTATTCGCAGTAGAGAAAAATTGTTTTAATAGGGTACTAACCTCTCTAATCAGCTTATGATGAGTTATGTATGAAGGGATTTTTCAAGTGTGTGATGGAAGATGATGAAAGAAGATCTTGGAGTGTCCACAGCTCAAGCTTGGGGATGCGCCCGGAATACCCAAGATATATTCAAGGAGACTCAAGCGTCTAAGCCTAGGGATGCCCCCATGCATCCCCTTCTACATCAACAATCATCAGTTCGTCCCTTGTTCCACTATATTTTTATCACTTCATGCGTTACGTGCTATGCTTGGAGCGTCTTGCTCTTTACTTTTCTTAGTTCTTTTCTTTTGTTTGCTGGTCATTAAAATGTCAGAACCTAACATGCTTGATTGGGAGAGATACACGCTCCACTTTAAACTAGAACACCTCATAGGATTTTGATGCTTATTCTTTGCTGTGAATTGTTCTTTATCTTTTCTTAGTTGCTGCCCTGTTTAGTTCATGTGCTTTAGAGTTTTCTTCTAGAGATTTTAATTGGTTCAGGCTTGAACTTTATATAGTTTGCATGCTTATCTTGTTTAGAGAGTTTGCCTGTTGCACTGAGTTTTGTGTCTTGAATAGAAAGTAGGTAGTTGAAGTTGCTATTCTCTTTGTAGTAGTAACTTGCAATAGTTTTGAGGTATTGACTTAAGTAATGTTTGAACTTATGGTGTCAAGAGCTTTAGCCTATTAGTGATAGATGTTGTATTTTGGGCAATCCGTGTGATTTTCGAAAAACCCTGTTGGGAACTCTAGATACTAGGTGGATCACTAATCTCTAGAGGGGTCGAATATTAGAGTACACTCACGTACCATGAGTCGAGGATGCGCAAGGATAACCAAACCCCCATACACTCCTCCTCAGGGTACTTGTCTCTTTGTGAACCTCCTGATTAGATTGAGAGTTACCGATAATAAGTGCATGTGTTCTTCGGACTAATGTGAGTTTTCGAAAGTTGACACTACCACCATCCATATTTTTCTAGCCTCTTCGGTATCGTGCATTGCCCTTTCTCACCTCGAGAGCTGGCGCATACTTCGCCGGTGCATCCAAACCCTTGGCATGATATGCTCTGTCATCATAAGCCTCCTTATATCTTTCCTCAAAAAAGTCACGATACCTACCTACAAGACATTTCCATAGCCTTTCCGACATACATTGCCATGCAACATCCATTGTTCTTCGTGTTCATATGACTTATCCTTCATTGTTATATTGCCTTGCATGGTCTCATAGCCTTCATGTAGTTGGGATTTGCCCGCTATTCATATTTTTTCTGCATGTTGCGCTTGATCATTGCACATACTGCTACATTGGCAGAGGCATTCATATAGAGTCATTACTTTTTGATTCAGATTTGTAAATAGATAAAAGTGTGTTGATGTTCTTCTAGAATGTTGCCCCTACAGTGAGGAAAGGAATAAAAGATCCCGAAGTGGACAAAATACAAAAAAAATATCCCAAAGAGGACGAAAGAAAAAAAGAGAGAGAAATAAAGAGCCATGGAGGCCACCCAAAATCAAAAAAATACAAAAAAATGTGAAAAAGAAAAAAATAAAAAAAAGAGAGAGAGGGGCAACACTACTATCCTTTATTCCACACTTGCGCTTCAAAGTAGCACCTGTACTTCAGTCTGTAGAGAGTTTTCATGTTGTACTTGCTTAACTAAGTGGGGATCCTTACACTATAGAACTTGGCTTGCATATTCCAAGGATGAGCCTCCTCAAAAGAGCTCTAGGTATTCATGAGCAAGCAAGTTGGATGCACCCACACTAGTTCCATTGGAGGGCTTTCATACACTTATAGCTCTATGCACATCCGCATGTTGCATGGCAATCCCTAGTCCTCATATCATATCTATCATATGGCTTTCTCTCGCCTATGATTGTCCTCATTGATGTGAGCCTTTCACACCTTTTTTTCTTCTTCCTCCATCATCTTTCTATTTCTCCGTTTAGGTGTCAACTTTCTTGCTCACGCTCATCCATTGCATGACTTCTCAAAATATCGAAAGGGAGTGGATCAGTTTGACTTGTACCTTGCTAGTAGTCTGGGGACGAGTCCAGATAAGACTTCAAAGGAGACTAAGTGTGAAACTTTAGTAGATATAGTTCTCAACAACAAAAAGTTTTCTCTCTCGTATTCCAAAATCCCCTTTCTTGCACGCAAACACCATTCGGAGACATTCGAGTCACGGATAGAGAGATCTCTTGCACCTTATCTTCTTTTGTTGCTTGTGCCAATTATAATATAGACTCTTGCTTGTTAAGACTTGAATTGAATCGCATGCTTTAATTCCTTTACTTGAAAGTCATTATATGGTTGTGTGGCATGCCACCACAGAAATTATGCTTGTTATCATTTACCTACTCGAGGACGAGCAGGAATTAAGCTTGGGGATGTTGATACGTCCCAAACGTATCTATAATTTCTGCTTGTGCCATGCATGTTTTGTGTGACTTTGCCATGTTTTTCTTGAACTTTCATACACTTTTGAGCATATTTGGACTAAACTATTAAATTAGTGCACCCAGTTGCCAGTTCCTGTTTACTGCAGTTTTTGTATTTCAGGTTGTCCGACCATTAAAAGTGCTCCAAAAATCCCGGAAAAATTATATAAAAATCAGCGTCCCGGAAGCCTCCGGAAACACCAAGGAAGGAAGGGAGGGCCACCACCAGGACTCCAGAAGGGTCCATGGCGCGGCGCAGCCCTAGGCCGCGCCAGGCACCCTCCTGGCTGCCTGGTGGCCCCACTCGATGCCCCCTTTGGCCCCTATTTTTACCCTTGAGGAGGAAATCCCTAATATCGAAGTACTTTTTCCAGAAGCGATTCCGATCTCCGCCGCCATCAAAACCTAGCTTCGGGGGTCACCAGGATCCTGCTCCGGCACCCTTCCGGGGAGGGCCTTGGCCCTCGGGGTCATCTTCATCGACTCTTCTTCCCCCCCCCCATGATGCTTCTTGAGTAGTTCCTCCTTCGACTATGGGTTCTTGGCAGTAGCTATGTGGTATTCTCTCCCCCTAGATCCTCAATACAATGTTCTCATGAGTGCCCTACATGATTGAGATCCATATGATGTAATTGATGTTGTGTTTGTTGCGATCCGATGAATTGTTACCTTGTTCAGTCCTAAGAGGTTTATGAATTATTGTTGCTGCAATTTGTTGTTCTTAATGCTTGTTACTAGTGCATGAATAGCATGATCTCAGATCTGAGCACGTTATGGTTGCATGATTATAATTTTTGTTCTAGATCTTATCTACGGTTGTATGCACCTATTATAGTCCGGAACCGGCGATCCCAATGGTGACATTTTGGGAAAACAAAGGGGATGGGCTATAATTTGAGGATCACATGTGTTCATGAAGTGTTAATGCTTTGTTCCGGTGCTCCGCCGCAGGAGCACCTTAATCTCCATAAGTTCCTTAAGTGGCCTCGTTCGTAGCGGGATGGTAGGACAAAAGATGTTGTGCAAAGTTCTTATTGCAAGAACGGACAACTACATACGGAACACATGCCTACGTTTGGTTCTAAGACTAGGATGCTCTAGTTTGTTTGGCTAGAGTTGGTGCAATTCTGTCAATTGCCCAACTGTAATTTTTGCACCCAGCACCTTGTTCTTTTGCTTGAGAGGTACCACTAGTGAAACCTTGATCCCCGGTCCATCTTTCACCTTCATTGCCTTTGTTGTTACTTTTACTTTCTTTGCTGCTCCTACTACTTTGTTACTACTTCGTGGTGTTGGTGATTGGGGAAGTCTTAAAGGCTACACCCGTCAACGCACCATTGCTACTTATATCTTGTCTAGTGCTTTTTCAGGTGTGGTTGAATTGATAACTCAACTTCTAAGGCTTATAAGTATTCTTTGGCTCCCCTTGTGTCGAATCAATAAATTGGGTTACTCTTACCCGCGAAGACTGTTGCGATCCCCTACACTTGTGGGTTATCACCGATCTAGAGAAAAAATCAAGCAATCACAAGACTGATCTCCAGAGGGCCGAGCTGATTAGGTCGGAGGCCGATTGCTCCAGGATAGCGCAATCGGCCTCACCTAAATTCATTCGGACGAAGAGGACAGATCTCCATCCGAACTAACATCAAGAGTTGACTATCCCAGGTCGGACACCTGGTACTAGGTCATCAATGCTCCATCCCTGAAGATCCAGCCTGTCAGGGACGTGTTGTCCCCTCCCGCGCTGATCACGCGGACAGGCCGACAAGACCAAGATACACTGTTTATTACTCCGGACCACTGTTCAGTATGCAGGATCACAGTTTAGTACTACGGTTCACTGTTCAGTACGCAGGGGCACTATTACTACGCAAGACCTACGAGCCAGCGGCATGGAGAGCCGCAAGTCTACTCCGGTTCCGCTGGAGAGCACGCGTCATGAGGGTTCCATCTTTTATCATAAGGCTTACAACTGGGTCCTCCCTTATTATACATTTACATTAGTATCCCAGGCTCGGCCTATAAGAGCCCCGGAAACCCCTCCTACGTCGGGAACGACGGATGCATTTACTACACTTTCACCCACCAGAGAGAGCAAGGAGAGAGTTGTGCCTAGAGCCCTCTTCTCCTTCCTCTCATACAACTCAAGGATCATTCATTGTACCCAGAGTTATTGCTCGGTAGCTAGCTCGGCAAGACTAGGGGTGTTACCTCTATGGAGAGCCCTGAACCTGGGTACATCCCGGTGTCTCATTGTGCTTGTCCCCACTCTCGATTCCGGAACCATCGACACTCACCTTGGTTTGTCCCCCTCTTTAGCCATCCCCATGGTATCTGCCGTTACCAAACGGCGACACACTTATCAAGATAAACTTTAAGTGATTCGTCAAACATATGAAATCTAAAAATATTTAATGAAGGGGTATCACAAACTGCCTTAAAATATGCAGCACCTATAGCAAATAAAACCTCTGAACCGAATAATAAACTATTCGGTTTTGGTCATTGGTGCAACACATCTCTCAACAATATGAGTCTCCATTACAACACCATGATGAAATATATAAACAATATCAATACCTCAGCTATTTCTAGAAACCGAACTATCAAAGAACAATCTACATGGCACTAATGAGATTAGGCTTGTCAATAGTATGCATGTCATTAATACGATGTTCAATAATAAAAAGCAATGATTTGGCTTCTCATAGATTCAAATAATTTACTAGCTAGATCATACTTAGCCAAAACATAATTTACCAATTCCACAACTATGAATTGGTCCATGTAACAAATTTTCAATGAATGCACACCTTGTCGCAATCTCCAAAAAGACTAAGGACGATATTTAGAAAATCACACCGACCATGTTTGTGTAACCACAAGTAGCATGCAAAATTCATCCACGAAAGCATATATAACCGAAATAAATAGATGAAATAAAAAGTCAAATATTTCGGCTCTTCTAAGCAGCAAAGAATGCAACTAATAGAATGTATATTGATTTGGTGATACCCCTTCGTCATGTAAGAAATCATATTGCATCCATGGATAAAAATAATCCCATGGAGGGTAGCTAATCATACCTTGGGATGAATTCCATGGTAAAGGTGTTAATGACATGGTTGAAGAATCGGAATGATGTGCTAACCGAAGATTATTCCTTATAGATTAAAACCTTCGGCTTGATCTTTTATGAGATGTTTTGTTTTCCTTCAATTCAGCTGCAATTGTTACAACAGGAGCTTGCACATCATCCTTAGTCTGACTACTCCTCATGGTAACCCATGCCATAATCATCTTCTCAAGCTCTTGGGCAGTAAGATTTTGCAATTTCTTCCGAGTAGTGCCAGCCGAGTTAATTTTCTGTGTAGTACTAGATGACACAACACTCAGAAGTGTTTGTATATGTAACTTGTTGGGTGCATCATCCGATTTGGCTGTAACTCGGTGCCTTTGTTTCCGAATTATGAACAACTCATAAGTAGCAATGACTCCTTTTTGGACCGATCCCTGTTCACCACCACGATTTTATTTTGAATTCTGAGTTGGTGTCGAGTTTCTTGGCTGGTTACGAGTGGTTTCCAAACAGCTTCGTCATATCCGGGCTTGTTCCGAGCAACTGTGTTGATCGCGGATTGATTCTGAGCAGTTCGGCTGATTCGAAATTGTTTATGAACTTCTTGGCTCGTTTTGAGTCGATACCAAGCAACTCGATTGGTCCTGGGTTGGTTCCGAGCTGCCGGACAGTTTGCGATCTGGTTCCGAGCTGTTGGATAATTTCCGAGCTGGGTCCGAGCTGTATGATGGTTTCCGAGCTGAACCCGAGTTGTTTGATGATTTTCGAGTTGACTTTGAGTAATTTTCTTAATTCCAGATTTTCTATGAGTTGCTCGGTTGGTTTCGAGTAGTTCCCAAGTAACTCTGCTTGTCCCTAGTAAGCTCTGAGCAGCTCGGTTTGTTTCAAGTTCATTCGGAGTTGCTCGGTTGGTGAGTTCCTGATTGTCCTCTTTTACCCTAGTCGGCTTTGCAACAGAAGCTGGTGTACCTTTCTTGGCTTGAAATTTATGCTTGGGACCCACGCCATCTTTCTCTTCTCTAATTCTCCAACTTCTAGCTGACTCGGTCTGGGAACTTCTTTCTCTGAAACAGCATCCTTGCGACCATCTCTTTTTACTTGGTAGACTTGCCGGACTACCTCCTTCTTCCTCCATGATCTCGTGATCGATTTCTTTTGAGTGAAACCGTCTTGGTTATGTTTATTAAATGTTTACCATTTTGGAGCTACATAGCCTTGATGAGATGACCCAAAATAGGATGGATGATGTGCCCTTGTATCATACCTCTCGCATGATAGATATGAACCCATATAAGAATAGGGAAGTACCCATGACATTGGTATTGTCATCCCAAAATAAGGATGTGAATATGCTGCATTGAGATTATCTCTTTGCCAATACAAGTGTTTAGATTTTCTCCTAGGGGGTAATCTGGATGCTTTTGAATCACTTGGCTGGTAAACAATCTCTTCCTCATTTATCTTTTGATACTTTTAGTAGCTGCGCGAAAGTAACTTTCGGCCTTCCACTTTTGCGTTTACTTCGGCCTTGGCTTTCTTTCACGGAGGTAACATCGATCATAGGATTGGCTTGTTGCCCCCCAGTGCTTGGCATCTTCATTGTAACCTTGACAGAATCTTCGCCTTCAAGAATATCATTATTGTCCTCATGAATAGTTTGTGAACTTGAAAGCTCGATCCTATCATTCGCGGTGTCTACCTTCTTATCAATCTGATCACACATGTTTGAATCGAAGGTAGATTTTTTATTTTCTAGCCGTTCTTGATGTGAGAACGGCTTTGGAAGTAAGGTAACGAATGGTTCAGATTTGGCATCACCCCATTCGGCTATGCATTTTTTTTCACACTCTATCTCCGATGACTTTGAATAATGAATTATAACACCATCAATTTCCTCAAAAGATTCACACCTTGGCTTTGTGTGTCTGAAATCAAAAGCGTTAAAAAACATATGTCTCATTTGGGAGTAAATGTTAGCCAAGTATGAAATAATCGAAGTTGCCCATATGAAAATAAAACTTAGTCTGTATGACGGGAACAACCTTGACTGAGACAGATTACAACTCGGCATGTAGCTCGGTGGTTATATGTTTCGACCTAAATGTAACTCGGTGAGTGTCATATCCGAGCTATAAATGATTAGGCTCTTCACCTCTGAGTTATAAGTGTCTCGAGTTATCACTTCATTACTAGTCCCAATGAATGATATGATATGTTGACTAGCATCATCAGTGAAGAATTGAGTCCTAAAAAACAAGTTACTTATCTCGGCCAGTCTTTCAACATTAAGTATAGTAATGAAGATAGGTGCATCAACAATATAATTATGACCAGATTGAAAAGTAAACAAGCTGTTGGTTAAGTATACCTCTTTGAAGACGTTGGGAAAATGCAATTCTTCTATGGGAACAAGACTTTGCTCCTCTTCTGGATAACTCTCCAATGCCTCGTCTTTCTCCTCTAGATCTCATGCCATGTTACTCGGAGGCACTTTGGTAACCAAACACTGCTTGGCCTCGCTTCCTAACTCTTGAGGCTCATCATTGAGTGAATCTTGCTCGGTCATGCTATTCTGCTTTTGATTCCCATCATCCTCTTTGGCACGAAACTAATTGGGTAGAAAGAAAACTCCCTTGCAATCAGAAAATTCACACATAGATGACTCGGATTCATCAGCCAACTCGGTAGTAATAGTCGAGTCAACATTGTCTTGGTTTTCTTGCAGGGCTTTGCTTTCTTGTTTTCTTAACTCGTAGAGCTCCACATGATTGTTGAAGAAAGTGATAGACGATCAACCCGAGTGCTGGTGCGTTTCTTTCCGAGTAAAGAGTAACTCGGCACGCTCTTGTTTCCGAGTTAGAGTTACTCGGTTCGATGTTGTTTCCGAGTTGCAGCAACTCAGTACTGTTGTTTCCGAGTTGGAGCAACTCGGTACTGTTGCTTTCGAGTTGGAGCAACTTTGTGTTGTTATCCTCGAGGTGGAGCAACTCTGTTCCTTATTCTCCGAGTTGGAAGAACTCGGTGCTTTCGTCTACGAGTCAGAACAACTCGGTACTGCTGTCTATTTGATGAAGCAACCCTGTACGTTTGCTTCCGAGTTGCAGCAACTAAGCGCAGCTATATTTTTTATGACGTTGTTCCTCTTCTTCTGTTTTTCAGCCAACATCATCTTAATCATCCCAGCCTTTAATTTTTCAAGCCCGCGTTCAATTTCCAGCAGGTATTCCTTTGGGAGCTATTCAAACGTGATAGGGAGGAGTTCTTCTGAGTTAACTGTAACTCGGCTATTGGTCTGAGTTGATTCCGAGTTAGAGTAACTCGGTACAAGCTTCTGCACATTTTCTTCTTCACGCTTCTTTTTGAGCGCTTCAGGCTCTTCTTGTCGCTTTTTTCTGACATATTCACATGCCCCCATGTACGCTTATAGAAATCATCAATGTCAACCACTACATGTTGAGGTTGCCCCCGACTCCTTTAGTTTTTTCTTCCTACTTCCATGTGGCCATATCGTATGTCTTCTACTGCAGGTTTTCATATTATGTGTGACGCCCCCAAAATCGAACCGTGTACAGTAATCATACACGCAAGGTACACGATCGAGATCAGGGACTCACGGTGAGATATCACAACACAACTTTACAAATAAAATAATACAAGATGTTTAATACAAGCCAGGGGCCACGAGGGCTCGAATACAACAGCTCCAGAGCACAAGGTTAGCGGAAGAAATAGTATCTGAGTACCGACACAAGGTACACATGATCTGCCTTAAGAAGGCTAGCACAAAAATGTAACACCCCGGGTGTCACGCTACAGTAATCACCTTGTGCTAATGCAAACTCACCTTAATTAACTTGTGATGATCACCTTGATCAAAGTTTGTTCAAGTTCAAACCAAATAAAAATTCCTGATACAAGTGGAAATAAAACTTAATCCAAAAATATTGCAACCACTTTTAATAAATGTCTAAAAATCAGTAGGTCACAATAAAATAGCAATGGTATTCTATTACATTGTTTAAATAATGCAAACAAAATAAACAGTGTCTAAACCAGCCACTTTTAATACTTTTTAAATAAAACAAAAACCCAAATGATTTTATTATTCCACCAACCTTTTTGTGGCTTGGTAATATCATGTAATATTAATTTTTGAAATAGTTTCAATTGTTACAAAAATCAAAGTCTAGCTAATTAAAATAAAAACCTAATAGATAAGAGGAAATAAGAATAAAATAAGGGAAGGGATTATTTCTCGCGCTAGGAAAAATCCAACCTAGGCCCAACCCACCCCCACCTTCTCCTTCTCCCTCCTCCTCCCCTGTTCCTTCTACGCACGCACGCACGCACGCACGCAGCACGCACGCCATGGCCTCCCTTCCACTCACGCGGCGACAGCAACGCTGCTACAGTGCTTGAATGTGTGGATAAGAACCCCCCCCCATGGCCCCAGTAACCCTAGCACCCCCTCCCCTTTCCCCTCACCCGCCGTCGCGGCACCCTCTTCCTCACGGTCGTCACCGCCGTCGAGCGTAGACGCGGCCGTCGACCACCATTGGAAGTTCTGAGGTGTCCGGGAGGACCGCAGGAAACGTCTTCGTCGGCCCCCACACCGAATGGAAGCCGGAGTCCATCAGGTTGCGCGGATCGAGCCTGCATCTCCGCCACGGCCGCCGCACCATCGTGGCTCGCCGGCGACGAATACGTCACCCTTCCAGCGCCTCCGGGATCCCCGAGCCCTCCATTGCTTCCACTGTGAGCCGCCACCCCGATTACCTCCCTTTTCCCCTCGATTATGCCTCCTCTCTCGTGATTGCTACGGGGTCGTATCTCCTGCCGCCGCCATGCGTGCCCAGCCGCACGCGTCCGCGTCCTCGCCGCGCCTAGCGCTCCACAGCTCACACGTACGCGCCTCCCTGGCCGCACTTGTTCCGCCCGTGCACATCCCCACCGCGACACCTCCCCTCGCCGTGCTTCCTGTAGCGGCCGTCTGCCATGGCCGGAGCGCACCATGGTCGCGCCCTCGGCCGCCCCGCCCGACGTACCCAGCCGTGCGCGGCCTCGCGCCTGCTGTGGGCCGGACCCCGCCGCAGCGTCCTCGCCGGCATGGCCTTCCCGCCGTGCTGGACTCGCTCCGGCGAGCGTTGTGGGCGCACATGGTTAGCTCGGGGGCTAACCCCCCGTTAACTAACAGATAACCCCCCTAACCCGCTGACATATGGGCCCCACCCACTTAACCTTCTGTTTAAAAATAATTAGAAAATATTAAGCATACGAGTCTATGACAGGTAGACCCTACTTTCAGATTAATATCTAAAAGAATTTAGATTTATTCCAGTGTATGACATGTGGACCCAGAGATTAATTAGATTTACTTAAATGTTTTATTAACATGTGAGACTGACCAGTGGGACCCACTGGTCAGGTTTGACCTGGTCAACCCCTTGTGGATAATGTTTAATTAAATAATAAATGAAAATCCAAAAATTGATTTAATTGATTTAAAACTTTAGAATTCAATATCTTTTAAACCGTAAGTCAGATTCAAAAACTTTATACATCAAAATTTATCAGAAAAATATAACGAATACGGATACGCTATCCGTATACCAACCACACCCCTCTAATACACCGAACATCGAACCATCCCCCTCCGGACCGTCCGTCCGATGATTGCCCGATACCGATAAACTATCCGGATGAATTTATTCTGAACACGAAAGTTGTTCAGAATGGATCAACTAGCACGGTTACACCTTCCACAAGTTTGTCGGTTGTCCACGACACCTTCGGCATGAACCCTTCCCCCTCCGGACACCCTGTCCGGTAATCCCCCGGAGGTGGCAGTTCATCCCCGGATGAATTCCCGCTCCGAGCGTAACACGTTGCACTGCGTTAGAACACCGTTAACATTGCGTTTGCCATGTCTTGTGTTTTTATTGCTATTATTACAGTGTATTTATTGTTTCTCCCCCCTCTCTTATTGTCCGGTAGTCCCGACGACCGATGCCGATGCCCCTGTGTTCGACTACGTCGTCGACGACCGCACCCCTACCGTCGAGCTTCCAGGCAAGCAGAGCCATTTTCTTTCCCCAGATATCGCCTACCTTTCCGTACTTTCTTGCACTAGGCATTGTTAATGCTGCTTCTACATTACAATCCTATTCAATTGCATAGCCTGATTTTGTTGCCCCTTGATGTATCTTCCTTACCCTATGCTGCCTGTTATATCTATATATTATATTCAGCAGTGAGCCCTGCGCATTGTTAGCTAGGATTAGATAGCGGGCCGTGGCCACTCAGGGGAGTGACGCGGATACAAAACATATACAACTGCAACAGGTACGGATCAATCCAGACGCCCTAGGGAACCTACAACGGTGAGACTCTGCCGAGTCACTTCAAGTTTGACTTACGAGTGGAATGGACTCGTATTTCACTCTTGTCGGCTCAGTAGCGTAGCATCACCGGGATGATACGAGGTTTACCTCTTTAGTTCATTCCGCTGATGTCTCTGTCAAACCTCTTTAAGTGTGCCATCGAGGGTGATACCTCCTGGTTTCACTTAATGGTAGGCACTCAAACCAACTGGTGTCCTTAAAGGTAAGAGTCGGGCGACCCAACGGTGGCCGCGAGCGGTATATTGTCGGGAACGACAGGGAGGGTACGACCGACGTTACTGGCGTGCTTGGCCCTGCTCGTATCTCGCAAGAGTTACCAAACCACGAAAAAGTTGAGCTCTACCAAGAGCACACGCGAGACAAGGTAAGGAGACGGTTCACCTTGTCGGTAACCGCGCGCTTTGACGGGACGACAGGGCAGGCCCTGACGTTACCGGTGGGCCTGGTTGCTGTTCGTTGTCCGTTTTGTAGTTAGTCAGACAACGATAACGGTTGTCTGCGAGATAATATTAAAATGCTAAATGGTTCGGCGGATGACTTGAGAGACCCGTTGGTCTGTATGCACTACCTACACGTGGGATTATGGTGTGGGCCCTCCGCGTTGTAGTTTGTCCGAAAGTTCTTCAGACGTCAGCAGTACTGCGACCTGATCGCCGGGAAGTGGTCTTGTCTTTCGCTGCAGCAGGTGTGTTTGGATTTGCTTTTGCTTCACCGGCCATACTCGCACCGTGCAGGAGCGTGCAAGGGTGAGGGACCTAGACCCCTTGGCGCATAGGATATAGTCCGGCGGATGCCCTGTCTGCTGATCCTAGGATGAACTGCGATGTGTCGGATAGCCTCGATGGGGCGTTCCCTAACAAGGTTCACGCCACCCTGGAGATCCGAGCGTGCAGGCTGAACAGTAGTGCACCCCTGCAGGGAGTTTAATATATTCGAATAGCCGTGTCCACGGTAACAGGACGCTTTATGCTGAAGCTGGATCTTACCACTAGAAATTATTACTATTAAACTGTATGGTTTCGGGTCTTTTCCTTGCAGGGAGTCGAGGAAGGGAACTCGGAGGCATAATTATTATTAATCATTACAACTTATATTATACAATGTTGAAGAAACTTCTGCTTCATTGTTACTTTATTGCTTTATATGAACTGCTGGTTGTTTCTCTTCTCATGCTGCAAGAAAACGTCGGAAGATGCTAGTCTTCGATAGGCCTAGCTTCTTACCCTTATTATGATTTCTATCTTGCAGTCCACTATATATACAGCCTCCATTTTCCGTTGATACAAATGCATAATGCTTAGTAGCGGACGTAAGACTCGCGGGTATACTAGATACTCACCTTTACCTTATTTCCCCTTTTATGTTTTGCCTGATCGGCCGCTGCAGTCGACGTTGGAGCCCAGGAGCAGGAGTTCCCGATGCCGACCACCGCAACGTGAATATCGCCAATGCCTTCTACGACGTCGAGTTCCCCTTAGACCAGGAGTAGTTTGGAGGTTCCCAGGCAGGAGGCCTCGCCTTTTCGATCTGTTGTTATTTGTGCTAGCCTTCGTAAGGCAACCTTCTATCCTTGAGTCTGTACTCAGATACTATTTGCTTCCGCTGACTTTCTGCTCTCGAGCTATTGTATTCGAGCCCTCATGGCCCCTGGCTTCTATTAAACAGCTTGTATTATTTTATTTGTAGTGTTTTGTTGTGATATCTCACCGTGAGTCCCTGATCTCGATCGTGTACCTTGCGTGTATGATTACTGTACACGGTCTGATTTTGGGGGCGTCACAAGTTGGTATCAGAGCCGACTGCCTGTAGGACACCCCCTTCCAACTCCTTTGTCGAAGTCGAGTCTAGTCATTGCAAAACTACTTTACTAACAGTATCGTGTGGCTTATCGGCCCACGTCGCCAACTGGTTGGTATTAGGATCTTTTTCTCCTCACCTTTACTCTGGGATTCTACTCTCTTATCCTTTCGGGAAATTTTTCTAACTCTGACATTAGGATCTCGTGGTCGCATCTACCCGGAGAGTCCTTCACCCAAGATGATCGCTTGCTCCACCTGAAGATTCCGATGCTACTCTCTGATTAATTCCTGAGAACCTACGTGTTCACCTCCTTTGCAATCCCCTGCAACCGATAAGTTTGTATGGATAATTACATCCACCTCTCGATCTGGAAATCATAATTCCTTTATATTCAAGCAATGAATTATTCTGATGCTTCTATCACTCGATGTCTTTCCATTCTTTCTCCTTCTGGTCGAGTGTCGATACTTCCATCAGATTCTTTGCAACCACTCAACCTTTGGTGGATTATTATCCGACTAATCTTACTTGGCTTCTTCCATGTGTCAACTGGATTCATCATGTGAAATACCATCCTTGTCCCTCGATGATTTGTGTTATCATCGACAACCTCCCTTGACTCCCTGCCAATACAAACTTGGTCATTTATATCTTGCTCTGCTTTCCCTTGGGAAAGCTATGTACCATATACTTGTGTATCATCACATTTTCCGTTCCATTGGCCCGTTTAACTTTTCTTTGAATATAAATTATCCGAGCAGTGATAATTCCCTGATGATGTAAACACTTCGGTGTACTACTTTGTCTGTACAACCTGTTACTACTATTGATAACATTTTGGTAACCACCGATGGACGAGAACTTTGCCTATTGGTCCGCCTCGTCTTAATGAGCAGGAAAATGGTTCTCTTCGTCCCTCGCCCTTGGCACCGACGTTGTTGCCGACGTAGCTAACAAGATGTTCTCTGACTTACCTTGCAACCTGATCGCATTGTTTGTCACGACCTTTATTATTCAATGTGGGCCCATAACCCACAGTTCCACAGGATCGAAACTTGACTCTCTTGTACTTTTCGTTCTCGAGGTTATTCCTCTTGCTTGACCTCGTATGCAACTCACGAGTCCCTTGTCTTGTGATATTCCGTTCGATAACAGACTCAGTGCTTATGCCTGATGCTCTGGACCCCTTTACATCCTCCGTTATCATCGGCGAATGCTTGCATATTCGCTTGAAAACTTCTCATGCCTTCTTTTGTTTCTCTCGATGTATCTCCCTGACTTTAACTCGTGAGATACTTTGTACCCCCCTTTCCCTTGGACAACCCCGGTTGATTAACCTTGTGTTGATTGAACCCCCATAAGTTTTCCCTCCTACCCTATCCGTAGGTACGATGAGGACCCTGAAGAAAGAAAGACAACTCCGACATGATGCACCGATGCAAAGAAATGAAGAAATCAACGAGAAGGATAGACTTCTTCTAGAAGGACAATAAGCACCCGAAGAATCATTAGAATCCGAAACCAAAAATTTACCCCTTACGATACCATTAATTCTCGGGACAAGAATTCTTTGTAGTGGGGGAGATTTGTAACACCCCGGGTGTCACGCTACAGTAATCAACTTGTGCTAATGCAAAGTCACCTTAATTAACTTGTGATGATCACCTTGATCAAAGTTTGTTCAAGTTCAAACCAAATAAAAATTCCTGATACAAGTGGAAATAAAACTTAATCCAAAAATATTGCAACCACTTTTAATAAATGTCTAAAAATCAGTAGGTCACAATAAAATAGCAATGGTATTCTATTACATTGTTTAAATAATGCAAACAAAATAAACAGTGTCTAAACCAGCCACTTTTAATACTTTTTAAATAAAACAAAAACCCAAATGATTTTATTATTCCACCAACCTTTTGTGGCTTGGTAATATCATGTAATATTAATTTTTGAAATAGTTTCAATTGTTACAAAAATCAAAGTCTAGCTAATTAAAATAAAAACCTAATAGATAAGAGGAAATAAGAATAAAATAAGGGAAGGGATTATTTCTCGCGCTAGGCAAAATCCAACCTAGGCCCAACCCACCCCCACCTTCTCCTTCTCCCTCCTCCTCCCCTGTTCCTTCTACGCACGCACGCACGCACGCAGCACGCACGCCATGGCCTCCCTTCCACTCACGCGGCGACAGCAACGCTGCTACAGTGCTTGAATGTGTGGATAAGAACCCCCCCCATGGCCCCAGTAACCCTAGCACCCCCTCCCCTTTCCCCTCACCCGCCGCCGCGGCACCCTCTTCCTCACGGTCGTCACCGCCGTCGAGCGTAGACGCGGCCGTCGACCACCATTGGAAAAGTTCTGAGGTGTCCGGGAGGACCGCAGGACACGTCTTCGTCGGCCCCCACACCGAATGGAAGCCGGAGTCCATCAGGTTGCGCGGATCGAGCCTGCATCTCCGCCACGGCCGCCGCACCATCGTGGCTCGCCAGCGACGAATACGTCACCCTTCCAGCGCCTCCGGGATCCCCGAGCCCTCCATTGCTTCCACTGTGAGCCGCCACCCCGATTGCCTCCCTTTTCCCCTCGATTTGGCCTCCTCTCTCGTGATTGCTACGGGGCCGTATCTCCTGCCGCCGCCGTGCGTGCCCAGCCGCACGCGTCCGCGTCCTCGCCGCGCCTAGCGCTCCACAGCTCACACGTACGCACCTCCCTGGCCGCACTTGTTCCGCCCGTGCACATCCCCACCGCGACACCTCCCCTCGCCGTGCTTCCTGTAGCGGCCGTCTGCCATGGCCGGAGCGCACCATGGTCGCGCCCTCGGCCACCCCGCCCGACGTACCCAGCCGTGCGCGGCCTCGCGCCTGCTCTGGGCCGGACCCCGCCGCAGCGTCCTCGCCAGCATGGCCTTGCCGCCATGCTGGACTCGCTCCGGCGAGCGTTGTGGGCACACATGGTTAGCTCGGGGGCTAACCCCCCGTTAACTAACAGATAACCCCCCTAACCCGCTGACATATGGGCCCCACCCACTTAACCTTCTGTTTAAAAATAATTAGAAAATATTAAGCATACGAGTCTATGGCAGGTAGACCCCATTGTCAGATTAATATCTAAAAGAATTTAGATTGATTCCAGTGTATGACATGTGGGCCCAGAGATTAATTAGATTTACTTAAATGTTTTATTCACATGTGAGACTGACCAGTGGGACCCACTGGTCAGGTTTGACCTGGTCAACCCCTTGTGGATAATGTTTAATTAAATAATAAATGAAAATCCAAAAAATAATTTAATTGATTTAAAACTTTAGAATTCATTATCTTTTAAACCGTAAGTCAGATTCAAAAACTTTATACATCAAAATTGATCAGAAAAATATAACGAATACGGATACGCTATCCGTATACCAACCACACCCCTCTAACACACCGAACATCGAACCATCCCCCTCCGGACCGTCCGTCCGATGATTGCCCGATACCGATAAACTATCCGGATGAATTTATTCTGAACACGAAAGTTGTTCAGAATGGATCAACTAGCACGGTTACACCTTCCAAAAGTTTGTCGGTTGTCCACGACACCTCCGGCATGAACCCTTCCCCCTCCGGACACCCTGTCCGGTAATCCCCCGGAGCTGGCAGTTCATCCCCGGATGAATTCCCGCTCCGAGCGTAACACGTTGCACTGCGTTAGAACACCGTTAACATTGCGTTTGCCATGTCTTGTGTTTTTATTGCTATTATTACAGTGTATTTATTGTTTCTCCCCCCTCTCTTATTGTCCGGTAGTCCCGACGACCGATGCCGATGCCCCTATGTTCGACTACGTCGTCGACGACCGCACCCCTACCGTCGAGCTTCCAGGCAAGCAGAGCCATTTTCTTTCCCCAGATATCGCCTACCTTTCCGTACTTTCTTGCACTAGGCATTGTTAATGCTGCTTCTACATTACAATCCTATTCAATTGCATAGCCTGATTTTGTTGCCCCTTGATGTATCTTCCTTACCCTATGCTGCCTGTTATATCTATATATTATATTCAGCAGTGAGCCCTGCGCATTGTTAGCTAGGATTAGATAGCGGGCCGTGGCCACTCAGGGGAGTGACGCGAATACAAAACATATACAACTGCAACAGGTACGGATCAATGCAGACGCCCTAGGGAACCAACAACGGCGAGACTCTGCCGAGTCACTTCAAGTTTTACTTACGAGTGGAATGGACTCGTATTTCACTCTTGTCGGCTCAGTAGCGTAGCATCACTGGGATGATACGAGGTTTACCTCTTTAGTTCATTCCGCTGATGTCTCTGTCAAACCTCTTTAAGTGTGCCATCGAGGGTGATACCTCCTGGTTTCACTTAATGGTAGGCACTCAAACCAACTGGTGTCCGTAAAGGTAAGAGTCGGGCGACCCAACGGTGCCCGCGAGCGGTATATTGTCGGGAACGACAGGGAGGGTACGACCGACGTTACTGGCATGCTTGGCCCCTGCTCGTATCTCGCGAGAGTTACCAAACCACGAAAAAGTCGAGCTCTACCAAGAGCACACGCGAGACAAGGTAAGGAGACGGTTCACCTTGTCGGTAACCGCTCGCTTTGACGGGACGACAGGGCAGGCCCCGACTTTATCGGTGGGCCTGGTTGCTGTTCGTTGTCCGTTGTGTTGTTAGTCAGACAGCGATAACGGTTGTATGCGAGATAATATTAAAATGCTAAATGGTTCGGCGGATGACTTGAGAGACCCGTTGGTCTGTATGCACTACCTACACATGGGATTATGGTGTGGGCCCTCCTCGTCGTAGATTGTCCGAAAGCTCTTCAGACGTCAGCAGTACCGCGGCCTGATCGCCGGGAAGTGGTCTTGTCTTTTGCTGCAGCAGGTGTGTTTGGATTTTCTTTTGCTTCACCGGCCAAACTCGCACCGTGCAGGAGCTTGCAAGGGTGAGGGACCTAGACCCCTTGGCGCATAGGATATAGTCCGGCGGATGGCCTCTCTGCTGAGCCTAGTGTCAGAACCCCAACTAGGGTAAGTGCTAGGTTTGTTTGATCCCTTTCCATCATGCAAAAATTCAAAAGAAATTCAAAAATGGGGAAGCAGAAAGCCATGAGAATTTATTTGAAATGGCCAGATAAAAATATTTTTCCAAAAATCATTTGAATGCTTGGAAAATTCCTAGAAATGTTGCTGATCATTTTAAAAGTGGTTTGGGATCAATCCCATGCACATGGAATTTTCTAATATTCAAACAGTGGCTTTGGAAATTAAATAAACCCCTATTTGAATTGGAATTCAAATTTATTGAATTTCCAAAATGTCCAAATCCTATGTGTGACTAGCTACTGGTCATCTAGGATTTTTAAAAGTATTTGGGCATTTAACAAAAATGCCTTGCTATTTTTATTTGGGGCAAAACAAATTACAGAAAGAAAAACAGAAGAAATAACAGAAGAAAAGAAAAAGGAAAAGCAAGCCCACTCGGCCAGACCGCAGGTCCAACTCACTCCTCCCCCGGCCCAGGCCCACCTGGCCTTGTCGTCTTCCTCCCCCTCCCCCCGAAGCTGTTCGCTGGAGGCACGAGAGCGCACGCCGACTGCCACCGCGACGCCGGCCGCCTTCCAGGGCCTCCCCCTCCTCCTAAGCGTGCAACGGAGCCGCCCAGTGCCCCGCAGCACTTCTCCCCCTCTCCCGGTTTCCTCTCGCTCTCTCTCGTTGGATTTCACGGCCACCAGAGAGCACGTCGTCGCCGCCGTCGCGCGCAAGCACGGCCACTGTGCCCCATCCGTCGCCTCGAGCTGTCTAGCAGAACCGCCGTGGAGATCTTCGCTGATTCGCGCCATCAATCAAGCCCGGGAATCTTTGAAGACGTCGCCATCTTCACCTTCAAGCCGCCGGCCGCCGTGGAGCTCTACGAGGATTGCGCCGCCGACAAGCCATCTCCGACCTCGCCGTCCCCTCCGCTGGAACCGGGGTGAGCAGCCGCCTTGAACCCCTTTGTCCGCGCTTCGCCCCACTGCACGTAGCCATTTCTCGCCGGAGCCCGAGCCCAGCCGCCGCCGTTCTTGAAGCCGTCGTCGACACAGCCCCTCTAGAGAACCCCGGATAGCACAGATGGGTACGGGGGCACGTGGGGATCGATTTGGCGCCTCCCCCGTGCTCTCCCGTGGCCGTTTGGTCACTCCGGCGACCACTCCGCCATGCCAGAGGTCACCGACGGCTAACCGCCGGCGGGCCGAGCTAATTAGCCCACTAATCCCCCCCCCCCGAGTCCATAACAGGTGGGCCCTGCCCCCCCTAATGACCCTGTTAACTCTAATTAAACCGGGTTAACCCCCCTGAGGCTGACAGAAGGGACCCACAGGGTAGGAGCCCCCACACGTCAGGCTGAGGTCAGCATGACGCAATAAACCAGTTTTCCATTTTTAAAAGAATTATTTTAAAACAGAGAAAAAATCCAGAAATTACAGAAAATTCATTAAACTTGGGAAATTCATAACTAATTCATTTTAACTCCAAGTATAACAAATAATATGTCTAAAAATATCAGAAAAATCCAAGGTTTATGAATATGGGCTCTGTTTTCATGTTTGACCATTTTAAAATGGGTGAACAGTGCAAAACATCCATATGACTTTAATTCAAATTCAATTTTTGAAGCACATTTGCAAATGACTTTGCATTTGACTTCTTTAAAATGGAAATGTACCCATATTGTGACCAAGAACATCACCATTTCAATATTGATCATGTGTTTGAGCATTGCAAATAAATTTATACCTTGTTTGGTTGTTTGCTCGATAGGCGTGCAACCGGAACCGGAGGCCACCCCCTTCGTTGAAGACCCCGATATCGAACCTCGTCAGCAAGGCAAGCAAACCCCATTGATCATGTCTATAAAATCCCAAATTCCCTCTCAGTCTCGCTTATGCATGTTTAGGAGATCACTTTGTATCGATTCTACCGCATAGTTGAACCCATATCCGATGCATGACCTATCATCTTGTCACAGTAGTAAGCAAACCACAATCCTAGCTGACATAGGAGTTGATTGGTATCATGAAGCCCCTGCAACTGTTACAGCTTATTGCATGCTTAGTGTTACATGAGGTTGCTTTTGATGTGAGTCGGGATGATGATGAACATGGTGTTGATGAAAGTGAAACTGTGTCGGTGAATCCACCCTAATACAAGGTGAACGATGAGAGGCTGTGTAGGAGTACACAGTGGGTTGTCTCGTTGAACACTGCCTTAGGCATCGAGTTCTTGTATGGTAATCCAAGACAAAGAGTACAACCACACATTGGGCTCACTGACCCCTCTCGGCCTAGTACCTTGATCCGTGTCGACGTCCAGGAGTCACATTAGTTCGGGCTTTCCATTTGGCATCTGCATAGAAATAGAATGAAGGAATGGTTGCATCATCCTAGATATGTGGGTGCACCTGTGAGGCAGGAAATCTATCTGCTAAAGGTGGCGTCTTGGTCACCTACATTGTCTGAGTCCGTTTCGTTGATCCGGCCGGACTCTCGAGCGGTAGCAACTCAGATAGTCGACTCCTGGAATAGACCGGTTGTGAACGAAGTGTCGTGGTGAACATCCTCGCTGTCACCTCTTGAACGGTGGCGAGACCTGGCGGTAACCGATGGTCATGTGTGTGTAGTTTACACCCTTGCAAGGTTAACAAAACTATTCGAATAGCCGCGTCCGCGGTTAAGGACTACTTGGAACCTGTACCTGATTATTAGACAACTTGAACTGGATACTTCTAAAACACACCAAGATAAGTGTGAGTGCTATGGTGTGCCTCCTCGTGGGGAAGTCGAGGAAGTAACCATAGTGGTGTATTGGTTGGAGATGTAGTGGACTCGTGTACGCTTCTTACCTCAAGTCTGCTTAATGAAACCCCACCTCCCTTTACCTTGATACTTGAGCATGAGTAGTATAGATCTGATGTAAGTCTTGCTGAGTACGACTTTGTACTCACGTTTTCTTATTCTATGTTTTAGATAAGAACCGGACCCTGATGGAGTCACCTTCGTGAAGCTTGACGTTGGCTAAGTTAGCATAGTCCCAGACAGCAGTCTGGTCCCTCGTGGAAGGGCATGTTTGTTTACAAGGCTTCTCTAAGCCATTTGTTAAACTTGTTTGTACTCAGACCTAATTTTCTTCCGTTGTATGATGTAATGTTGATCACAGACATCTGATCTTTGTATGCTCTATGTGTATATCTATAAAGAGTACTTGTAGAGTTATGTGATGATACCTGCTATTCATACTAGGCATGTGTGCTGCGTGTATGTTTATAACATGCATGTCTTAGTATGGGTTTTCGAGACCTTAGTTGTGATCTGGCTGGCGGTCTTTTATACACCGAGTGGCCCTTAGATGTGCGCAGCTTGGGGCATCGCGATGCGATTGTTCGTGACTCTGTCACGTGCACACTTTGTTGTATGATCGAGCCCGCCCTAGCCCCGACTAAGTGATCGGGCTGGAGTAAGTATATGTAAGAGTTAGGATTCAATCGATAACATGGTTGAGGCGACTTGTCTATGAGTATGGGATTCACCACCCATAAGTATTTAGACTTGTGAGCGGACGATGAGGACCCATCTCAGTTGATCATCTGGCCTGAATGGGATGCCCCTCACGTTCGATGCTTACCGAGAATGTTCTGTGCTTGGCCTTGTCTTCTTAGACAAGTGGGTACGGTTCTCGGCTCTCCATGTGATTGCATCGTGACTGGAATTACATACGCTAACCCCGGGTCCCGACACCTAGGATGAATTGCGATGTGTCGGATAGCCTCGGTGGGGAGTTCCCTAACAAGGTTCATGCCACCCTGGAGATCCGAGCGTGCAGGCTGAACAGTAGTGCACCCCTGCAGGGAGTTTAATATATTCGAATAGCCGTGTCCACGGTAACAGGACGCTTTATGCTGAAGCTGGATCTTACCACTAGAAATTATTACTATTAAACTGTATGGTTTCGGGTCTTTTTCCTCGCAGGGAGTCGAGGAAGGGAACTCGGAGGCATAATTATTATAAATCATTACAACTTATATTATACAATGTTGCAGAAACTTCTGCTTCATTGTTACTTTATTGCTTTATATGAACTGCTGGCTGTTTCTCTTCTCATGCTGTAAGACAACGCCGGAAGATGCTAGTCCTCGATAGGCCTAGCTTCTTACCCTTATTATGATTTCTATCTTGCAGTCCACTATATATACAGCCTCCCTTTTCTGTTGATACAAATGCATAATGCTTAGTAGCGGACGTAAGACTCGCGGGTATACTAGATACTCACCTTTACCTTATTTCCCCTTTTATATTTTGCCTGATCGGCCGCTGCAGTCGACGTTGGAGCCCAGGAGCAGGAGTTCCCGATGCCGACCACCGCAACGTGAAGATCCCCGATACCTTCTACGACGTCGAGTTCCCCTTAGACCAGGAGTAGTTTGGAGGTTCACAGGCAGGAGGCCTCACCTTTTCGATCTGTTGTTATTTGTGCTAGCCTTCTTAAGGCAACCTTCTATCCTTGAGTCTATACTCAGATACTATTTGCTTCCGCTGACTTTGTGCTCTCGAGCTGTTGTATTCGAGCCCTCGTGGCCCCTGGCTTGTATTAAATAGCTTGTAATATTTTATTTGTAGAGTTGTGTTGTGATATCTCACCGTGAGTCCCTGATCTCGATCGTGTACCTTGCGTGTATGATTACTGTACACGGTCTGATTTTGGGGGCATCACAAAAAATCAACAACGATCGAAAAGGCGAGGCCTCCTGCCTGGGAACCTCCAAACTACTCCTGGTCAAAGGGGAACTCGACGTCGTAGAAGGCATCGGGGATCTTCACGTTGTGGTGGTCTGCATCGGGGATCTCTACTCCTGGACTCCAAGGCTTCAACGTCGACTGCAGCGGCTGATCAGGCAAAACAAAAAGGGGGAAATAAAGCAAGGGTGAGTATCTAGCATACCCGCGAGTCTTACGTCCGCTACTAAGCAATTATGCATTTGTATCAAATGGAAAGGGGAGGCTGTATATAGTGGACTGCAAGGTAGAAATTCAGAATAACGATAAGAAGCTAGGCCTATCGAAGACTAGCATCTTCCGACGAGTCTTGCAGCATGAGGTAAGAATCAGCCAACAGTTCAATAGCATGAATGTAATAACAATGAAGCAGAATTTGCTGCAGCATTGTATAATAGTAAGTTGTAATAATTAATAATTATCAATGCCTCCGACATCCCCTCCTCGACTTCCCTGCGAGGAAGAGAAACCAGAACCAACAGTTTAATTAGTAGTAGTTTGTAGTAGTAGGCTCTGGCTTCAGCATAAAGCGTCCTGTTACCGTGGACACGGCTATTCGAATAGATCAAACTCCCTGCAGGGGTGCACTACTGTTCAGCCTGCACGCTCGGATCTCCATGGTGGCGTACACCTTATTAGGGAATTCACCACCGAGGCTATCCGACACGCCGAGGCCCATCCTACGGCTCATTAGAGAGGTCCCCGCCGGTCTACAGTCCTAAGCGCAAGAGCTTCATGGGACATCACCTCTCGCACTCCGGGTCATTGTGCGCCAAGTGGATCCAGTGCCGCAGAACGATCCGACCCAACCACAATGCTGAAACTGGACGTCTTTCAGAGCTTTCGAACGAGACCACAACGCGGAGGGCCCACACTGTAACCCCACGTGAAGGTAGTGCGTACAAGCCTTTCCGGCCTCTCAAGTCATCCACCTGAACCGTTAAGCATTTTATTATTATCTGTCGGGACAACCGTTATCGTTGCCCCTTTCTGGGTGAGTCACGGACAACGACAGCATCCTGGACCACTAGTAACGTCGGTGCCTGCCCTGACATCCCACCAACTCTTGCGGTTACCAACAAGGTGAACTGTCTCCTTACCTTGTCTCGCGTTTGCCCTGAAGAGCTCGACTTTCGTACAACAGGAAATCTTTCGGCCACGAACAGTACCAGGCCCGCCACACACCGGTGGAATACACCTGACCTGTCGTTCCGCTAAGATACCCTGCGCGGGCACCGTTAGGTCACCCGACTCCTTACCTGTAAGTACACCAGTTGATTCGAGTGCCTACCATCAAGTGAAACCAGGAGGAATCACCCTCGATGGTACACTTGAAGAGGTTCGACAGAGACATCAGCGGGTTGAACTAAAGAGTAACATTCTCGTATCACCCCGGTGGTGCCGAGACACCAGCGGAATGAACTAAAGAGGAATACCCTCGTATCATCCCAGTGATGCTACGCTACTGAGCCGACGAGAGTGAAATACGAGTCCTTCCACTCGTAAGTCAAACTCGAAGCGACTCGGCAGAGTCTCGCCCTTGTAGGTTCCTTATGGCGTCTACATTGATCCGTACCTGTTGCAGTTGTAATATATCATTTCCGCAATCACTCCCAGAGTGATCACAACCCGGTATCTAATCCTAGCTAACAATGCGCAGGGTTCACTACTAAATAGAATATATATATTTATAGACAGCATAGGATACGGAAAGGTACATCAAGGGGCGACAATGACAGGCTATGCAATTGAATAGGTAAGAAACATAGAAGCAACAGTAACCATGCCTAGTGCAAGAAATGTACGGAAAAGATAGGCGATATCTGGGGAAGGAAAATGGCTCTTCCAGGCATGTTGATAGTGTATCCGTGTTCGTTGATCCATTCTGGACAACTTTCATGTTCAGAACAAATTCAACCGAAAAGTTTTACAGGCTCCGGGTGATTACCGGATAGGGGGTACCGGAGGGGGAATGTCTCATGTTCGGTATGTTAGAGGGGGTGGTGGGTGCACAGGTGGCGTATCCGCATTCGTTGTATTTTTCTGAGCAACTTTGATGTATAAAGTTTTTCCATCAGATATACGGTTTAAAAGATATGAATTTTCTAAGTTTTAAAACATTTAAAATCATTTCTGGGATTAATTTTATTACTTTAATTCCAACCTTATCTAGAACCTTATCCAAACAGTACTGACAGGTGAGACCTACATGTCATACACACAGCTAATTAAATCATTTCTATTTATTTTAAAAAGAGCAGAGGGCCCACATGTCATACTAACAGAGACAATTAAACATTTATTTATTTACTAAATGGTCAGGGCCCGCCTGTCAGTGACACAACAATTTAATAAATTGGTTTAATCTAATTAATTAGGGATTGGGCCCAAAGGTCAGTGACACATCACATACTATTTTAATTAAACTAATTTCTTACAATGGGACCTAGCTGTAAGTGCCACATGTTTTACTTAGCATTTATACAACTAAATAAATAACAAAAAGGGGGGGTCCACATGTAAGCCTCCTAGTGAATTAACAAAGGGGGGATTAGCACTAATGAGGATTAGCCAGGGGGTTTGGAGGCGTTTGCCTATGGCTACCATGGTCGTGCACGAGCAGTGCTCGCCGGCGGCGAGCCGTGGCATAGCGGCGAGCGACGCGGCAAGGAGTGGCGCGGGCTAGCCAGCCGGGGCGGGGCCGTGACGGATGATGGCCAGTGTGGTGAGGTCAGGGCCGTGAGCGGGCGCGCACGGGTCACGTGGCGCGCGGACGTGACGAGCACGATGGCGACGGGAGAGGGCCTCCACGGGCACGAACAGCGACAGGGGAAGGGTGTAGAGGGGGTTTTAGAGGCTCACAATGGAGCTCGGAAGTGGGCGCGAGGAGGCTGGGGCGCGATGACGGGGACGGATCGGGGCGGGGTCACCGGCGGCTGAGACGAAGGGGGCAGCCCGATTCCAGCGAGGCAGTACGTCCTGACGTCGAGGGGATTCGCAGGGAGGCGAGGGACATGCCTGGGAGGCGGCCAGAAAGGCCGCATGGCCTGGGGCTGCCGTTGTTCGCGCGGGTTTGACGGCGCAGCCACGTTTTCGCCATGCCTGAGCTCGGGGAGAGGAAGAGGGGACGAGGGGGTGAGATCTGAGGGTGGTAGGGTTTGTGGAAGGCGTGGGGGGGCACTCTTATCCACCGGGGGTGAAAGCACTGTAGCGGCGCAACCGAGCTGGTCCGGCGGGGACGCAGCCATCGGTGGCCATGGCCGACCGAGCAGGGAAACAGTGAGGAAGATGGAGGAGGGGAAGTGGGTTGGGCCGGCAAGGGCTTCGCCCAGGGCGACTTTTAATCTTTTGCATTTTTCTGTTTTTTTCTTTCTTTTCTTTTCTTTTTAAGTTTAGCTAGGAATTGATTTTTGCCAAGTTCCAAAATGGTCCTAATATTCAAGTTACATTTTAGTGCACTGCTACAAAAAGATTGAGGCGTATTAAAAACCACTTGAGTTTCCTTTAATTATTAAAGGATTAAAAGGGTCTGTTTTGGTTGATCTACTGACTTTTAGGAATTTTATAAAATTCTTTGCATAATAATTATTATTTTGGGCAATGTTTTATTTTCACTTTGTTTTTGGAATTTCGGTTGGGTTTGAATTCGAGCTCAACTTGATCAAGGTTGATTAACCCTAGCCTAATCATGATGACATGACAATTAACAAGATGATTACTGTAGCGTGACACCCGGGGTGTTACATTATGGTCGGTGTTGCTTCCGAGTTGGCGGCAACTCGGTGCGCATTGTTTCCGAGTTGACTACAACTTGGTGCATTGTTTCTGAGTTGATTGTAACTCGTTGCAACACTCTTGATTTCTTCCTGACATGGGTTTATAGAGTATTGCAATTGTGCAGGGAAAGTATTATATGCCACAGTATTATAACTCCGTATATGTGCTCATGCGAGACCTTCACTAACCCATCCATCACCTTGAAGGTAAGCCGAATTGCGAACTTCGCCAGTCGCATGATTTGCCGGTGAAGTTTTTAGATGGGGCGCAATATAAACTGACTAGGAATAACCGGTCAAATAGCTAACGTATGGTGTTCCATACTGATTGGTCGAACTCATCATGTTGTCTATCGGATTTTGCTCATAGTAGGAACTAGGGTTAGCCGATGTATGAAAATTCAGATCCACCTGTTGCAAGTTGCTAGAAAAAGCTAAGTCATATGGATTATTTTGCATCGGCCTTTGCGCATAGTAAGAACTAGGGTTAGCCAATACAGTATACGTGTCACTAGGTCTAGCAACATTAGCACAAGAGTAATTTGAATCTACGTAAGAAAGTTGTGATTCATGATACCTGTAGATCGCAGCCTCGTGATGCGCTACGGGGTATAGGTTTTTCTTCTTTCAAGTTAGATTCAATTCAGGCTTGTCCTTGATCTTCTTGTCTCCGAGTAGATTAGAAGTACTCAGCGTTCTCGTCCCCAGCGGAGTCGCCAATTTGTGTTGGCGAAGAAATTTGCAACGCGCAACACAATGATTGCACCGTGCAATGTGATAGATCACGGAGTCGCCACTTCGTTTATATTTACGAAGAACATATGATTTAAAAAAAATCAAAAATAAATTCCTCGATAATGGGGAGGAGGTACGACTACTTTTCAATGCAAAGCAGCAAAGATATTCTTCGATAACAGTGAAGAGAACCGACTACTTTTTGATGCAAAGCAGCAAAGGTTACCAAACACTAGGGGCCTCGGCCATGACTAAACTAGACGAAGAGGTAAAAGGTACGTGTAAAGGAAAAGAAAAGTTTTGATGAATGTTGATTTTGTCTCTCTCAATCCTCCAAGACCCTTTATAAATAGGGCATGTAGGACTTGCCGTGTAAGTTACAACTCGGTGGCTTTCCTTACAGAGTACGCAAAGCTTGGGATTACATCTCTGAAGCACGTACAAACGTAACTCTGAAGACTAGTCTAAGTCGGTTCGTGTCTTGATCCGTGTCAGCGTCCCTTCCGAGTTACGCCCCTTATCTTCGCATCTTCTTTTGACTTGCGCTCCAAGTCTTCGCTGCAGCCTCCGTCTTCCGAGTGCTTTTCCCGAGTGCTTCTTCCGAGTGCTTTCCGAGTAAGAGTAACTCGTTACACTGAATTCTCCGAGTTATATGCAGATCGGCGTGCCTGTTTCTTAGTCATTTATAACTCGGTACATTCTTGCTTCTGAGTTATAAGTACTCCGTAACTCTCGCTACCGAGTTAGAATTACTCAGTATCCTTCCGAGTAACGAGTAACTCGGTATTTGGCTTCTGAGTAACAAGTAACTTGGTATTTGGTTTCCGAGTAACAAGTAACTCGGTACATATTGTCTTCCGAGTAACAAGTAACTCGGTAGGTTTTGGCCTCCGAGTAACGAGTAACTCGGTGTGCACTGTTGCTTATGAGTTAGAGGTAACTCAGTACACACTATTGCTTCCGAGCTGGAGGTAGCTCGGTATGTACTGTAGATTTCGAGTTAGACATAACTCGGTACGTACTGCTCCCGAGTTAGCTGTAACTCGGTACTGGTCGTAGTTCGGTATATCTTTTGTCCTCCGAGCTAGCTGTAATTCGGTGCATCTTTTGTCTCAAAACTAGGGGATAGCTTGGTACTCCTGCCTTGGCTGGTTGCAACTCGAAAACCTCCATATTAGCAATAAGTCAAAAAGTTATGTACCGGATTTGGCAATTTCATATCAATGTCTAGCCGTGCCAAAAACTTGTAAAACACTTATCTATTTACTATATGTTCCTTTGGCTTATCAACATCACTGTATGAATTCATCAAGTTTTCTTCGCAAGGTGTTTTCTTGAGGTATGTCAAATGGTAGCACATGGAGAGCATGACCAGTCCAGTAAATTTAAGTTAGCAGGCCTACAACATTTGGATTTATATAGATTGTTTTTCCCTCTTTCTATACTTATGTGGTTCACACCGATTTTGGACTCCCAAATACTCTTCACAAATAACTCTCTGTTATTGGCTTCTATTGGAATGTAATGAAGGACATGTGCATGAATACCTATTGTTACTGAAAACTAAGGGTACCAACCTACAAAAATTTATGAAGGTATGGTAATTTTCCTTGGCTTTTATTATTCAGTATATGTAGAGGCATGATACTTATTTGACCCTTGGTACTTATAATTAAAATAGAGACCTTTCATATTACCTTTATTTTTTGCGGGGGAGTACATACCTTTAATGTGCTCCAAGAAATTAAAAATCAATTATTCGATAGAATAAAGTGGTTAGTAGGACTATGCCCAATAACTTTATGTTACCAGAAGGGGTCCATTACCTTCCCCTTTTTCTCACATATTTCCACTGGCTATAAACTACTATTAAATATGTGCACATTTGAACTGGTCAGTTTTAATATATTTGCAAATAATAGCCAATATTAGACAATAGTTTCCATCTCTTCCTGATATATACTTGAATGCTCCAGTAGATCAGAAATAATATAGATTAGTCTTTCATGTTGCTCAAAAATGGAATTGGTTAGATTTAATTCTCTACCCCTCCCACCATCCCCTTTTTTATGTTTTACCATTGTAATATATCATTGTATCTTTGTTGATGGAGAAAATAGAAAATTACCGTAGAACAATTGTTCTACGATTGCTGCCTCAATAAAAAACATATATACTTGTATTTTTTTTTGCGGCTTACTTGAATGTTATTTTAACTGCCTTCTAAGCTAACTTAGATATGAGGATATATTCTTAAGAAAAGTTCAGAGCCAATTCCTGCTTTTAATGGGTTCTGTAAGCTTCTCTTAATTTCTGAAAAGGAAACGGATTCGCTACCACGCGTCACAACATGGCGTGCAGCCAGCCGTCTGATTGCGTTGTTTGTGAAATAACATGGGCTGGTGTGTAGCAGGAAGGTGCCTGTGTCTTGGGTTAAGGCATCAGCACGGTATAGCTGCCTCCAAGAAAAAAAATACTAGGGGATAATCCCAATAGGACATACATCTTGAAATAATTATTAGAATAAAAAAATGTTTTCCTTTGGACCAGGCAGCTATATTGTCTTGGCAAGCACCATGTAAAATATTTCTCAGATTCGCAAAGCCGGAAAGTATGATTTTGCTTGGCGAGATGTAAGATTTAAACTTTTTTTTGTAATGAACTGAGCCAGTATGGAACATATATTTGTTAACACCTGATATAACATGTAAGCTATGGTAGACCAAAGGTAAATGGTCCACAAGATTATTCGCATTAAATATGTTCTACTATTTAAATTCTGATGTGTGCGGATTAGTTGTCTATTTATTACAAGGATATCTTACATGATGTTTTCAGTTATTGATTCATTGTTTTGGGGCACAAATGTTATGAAATTAGTTGCAAATTATATTTTCTTTGAACCATGTTTTAATTAGGAGTTGTGCAGGCATATGGATTGTTTCAATGATTGTACTAGGATATCTTATAGCATATTTTCAGTTATTGATTCATGATTTTGGGACACAAATGTTATGAAATTAGTTGCAAATTCTATTTTATTTAAACCATGTGTTGATTAGGGGTTGTTCTAGCATGGATGAACTTGGTCCCAACATTATATTATCATTTGATTTTAGGTGATATGGATTAATATTTATTTGTGTTTTTGAATTCTTTATGTAAACATCTAGCGAGTTTAATTAATAAAAATTCAATCAGGTAGGCCTAGGCCACTGCCCTCTATTCTGTTTCACCACATTTAACCAGCTTTTATCCATTTTTTTAATTTTACCATACTCTTGAGTGTATCAGGTTCAGACAACACATATTGTGACCTTGAATACATAGGGAAAGAATGTTAGCTTATCGTACCGGTATGTAGAGATGTTTCTTCCTTTCTTATATTTCTTCTTTTCACTAATTTAGCGTACTGACAGACCTTAATACACGAAATCATGGGCGCCTACATCACATGGGTACAGAGCTATGAATATTGATTTTGTATTTCCACTTAATCATTGTCCACTCCTTTTATAATACTCCCTCCGTAATAAACCATAAGACATTTTTTATGCTCTATGCTAAACCAAAAAATTTCCTATATTTTGATACAGAGTTAGTAGAAAATATACTGTAGGACTTCCCCCTACCGTTCCACACGTCAAAAAATATATTTCTTGTGTGGTGTAGCTAGCCTATTTTTTGTTCACACGAAATTATTATATCAACCATGCTATATAAAATTTATACATAATATCAAATGCATTTAGAATTATGTATTTATTGTAATTAAAATATGTAGCATTTTTCTATTTTAAAATGTAATAATCCAAGCTCTTCGATGTAAGTTGTCAATATCCATGGTTAGTGCATGTCCTTTTCTAGACGAAATTTGAAGTGTGTGATGTGTGTTGCAGTGATTCTCACATATTGTTCTTTATATATTTATTCAGAACAATTAAAATATTGTCTTCCCCTTTCTAATGATCCTTTATTCAATTAATAAAAGGTATGTACTTTCAACCAACATATTAATGGCATAAGATTTTTTTCCCTACAAAGTTACTCATTTTTACAATGATGTTTAGCCATTCTCTTACAAGGTAATAAGCAAACAAAATCATATGAATATTCGTGTGTGAGGTTCATTATAATTACTCGAACAGTGCCATTGTCATGATTATAATTACGCCTGTGCGAACGCACGGGTCGACGACTAGTTATATATTAGTGTAAGTGCTTCTAATGCCCCCTTTGAGGTTTTAAAGTATTGATGACAAAACGGTTAAGAAACTAATGTGTTTGTGAGTATACATAGGAGAACAATCAGTGGAGTTTGGTTTAACCACCGTTGTGGATCCCCCAAAATGTTGAAGAACATTGAAGAAACTGGTGTTTTCCTGAAGAATGCCGAGACACGAAATCCTCAGGAATCTGGATCCTGAGGCATCCAGTTGGCCCTGAGGAAAACGAGCGCCATCCTGAGGCAACTCAAGTTGAAGAAAAAGTTGAAGTGTACTCTTCGTTAATCTTTTTACTTTCTTGAGTCATAGGAAAAGACAGTACTGTTGAAGGGCTTAAGAAAATGAGTTCCGAAATTCTGAGGAATTGCTTAAATAGAAAACCTGAAGAAAACCCTGAGGTATCTACTACAGTAGAAGGTCAGTTCCTCGGGTGTCTGAGACGTTTTTCTTCAGGACACGGAGGTAGCTGTCTTCAATTAAGGAGTCAGGAAATTGCAAGTGCAATTCTCCTGAAGAAGTGAGAAAGAGAGAAGAGAGTTCCGACTATGCCACGTGTCGCGTGGAGAGTTGCTGGTACCGCTCCAGCCAACGATCCGAAGGGTGGGCGCTATCGTCTTTTCGTGCATGGGCATTTATGTCCTTTCACCTGGGTTTGCTCCTCGGCTATAAATAGCCGCCCCCAACCCCATTTGTGGGTTGGCTTCTTTGAGAGAATACTTGACATATGTCATTTGATAGCAACCCACCTCTGAGGAACCTGAAGAACCTAAGTGAGGAAAACACACCAGCCTGAGTAGTTGAGCAGTTCTGAGGAATTCGGTTCCAGTGATCCGAAGATTTTTACTCTTGAAGACTGTGATCTTTCAGCCGGTGTAGGAGTCATCGTTCTGAGGAATTCAAGATGCAATTGTGAATTCCCGAGTGAACCGATTATGTGAAGGTTTCAGGAGTCTACCTTGAAGACTCACCTGAATGATTTATGGCACTGAAGTAGTGCTCCTCGTTGGCTACCCCAAGTGGAAGGGTGAGATGTAGCGTAGCATTAATTTCCCTCGGTGAAGATACCTAGGTTTTATTCTAGTAAGACTCCGGCAACGACAAGTAGGTGACAACGGCGCTAGAAATTACTAGCACGAGTTGACGTGAACTTGCACACAAATACAAATAACTTTTCTCCAACGAGTTTAAAGAGGTTGTCAATCTCTCCGGCCTTGTTGTTTACAAAGGGTCAAACGCAAGAGATAAAAGGTAATGATAACTGCAACTAGAAAGTAAAACAGGAAGTAAATTGAGGGTGTAAACAGTGGTGGAAATATGGACCGGGGTCCCATAAAGTTCACCAGTGATGTCTCTCCCCCAAAAGACGATAAATAGTTACGCAAGGTGAAAAAATTACAGCTGGGCAATTTACATGATTACTGACACAAACCAATGCTAATTATGCGACAAAGAAAGTAAGAGGCTCAAAAGCATGGGCAGTACGCCAAGATAAGTAGACCGAAATCCATATGCATCTACTTCTAATCATCCACCTTGAGATATCTATCCAGAACATCTCGCTGGTATTAAGTTGCGAGCCACACGCAAAGTGTAAACCCAAAGCAACAGACAACTGCATTAAAAGAACTCTGCGTAAAGTAAACAATCCTTGCAACCATGGTTACAAGCACCGTTGTTTTGCCCCTTTTGGCAACAACACATCCCCTAGACTCATGTTTCTGTCACTCAAGCTAGTCATCGGGGGGCATGAACCCACAATCGTGCATAACACTATCTCTTAGAGTTACTACCTACTACTTGGCTAAAGCAATAAACAACAACGGAGAACATGCAACAATTACTTAAGAAAAAATATATAAAAGAGAAGAACCAAATATATTACTCATCACAATCTGAACATAGTCTCAGAATCCATCAGATCCCATCAAACTCAACATAGAAACAGTAGAAAGAATTACATATGTGCCTTGATCATGTACGACAACTCACAAGGTCTAATCCATGAAGAACAAAAAGGGGGAGAGGACATCACATAGCTACTGATCAAGGACCCATGGTCCAAGGTGGACTACTCACGGTTCATCCGGGAAGTGTCCATGGTGGTGGAGAAGCTCCCCGAGGTCAATCCTACCTCCGGCAGTGTTCCTGGAAGAGGTCTTCTGCCGCTCCCGATCTTGGAAGTGCGGCAGCGGCGGAACAGAGGCGAGATCACGAAAAAGGGTTTTTTCCTTGGAGTTTTCAGAGGACGAGGTAAATAAAAGGGGGGTAGCCAGGGGGACACTAGGGAGTCTAGGCGCCCCCCCGACAAGGTCCCACCCTAGGCCGCGTCCACAGGGCGCCTGGACCATTGGTGGGTCCCCTCTGGGCCTCCTTCGGGCATCTGGAAACTTCTTGTACGATGATTTTTTATATATTTTCCCGGAATTTTTCTGGCATTTTATGTAATGGGAAAACCTAAAATAAAAAGACAGCAGAAAACAAAAACTGGCACTAGAGTGCACTTAGTTAATAGGTTAGTCCAAATATGATCAAAAGTTTATGAAAGTGTATCAAAAGCATGCAATTATAACCCAAAACATGCATGGAGCAAGCAGAAATTATAGAGATGTTTGGGACGTATCAGCATCCCCAAGATTAATTCCTGCTCGCCCTCGAGTAGGTAAATGATAATAAGCATAATTGCTGTGGTGACATGCTACCAACCATAAAAGGACTTTTAAGTAAAGCAAGTAAGGCATGTAATTCAATTCCAGTCATAACAAGAAAGAGTCTATATTAGCAACATAAGAACATAAAGGTGCAAGAGCTCTCGCTGTCCATGACTCGAATGTCTCCAAATGGGGTTTGCGTGCAAGAAGTGGGGGATGGAAATACGAGAGAGAGAAAATATTTACTTGTTGTGAACTCAATATACTAAAGTTTCACACTTAGTCTTCTTTGGAATCATATCTTGACTCGTCCCCAGACCACTAGCCCGTTAAAAGTCAAAATGATTCACTCCCTTCTGATATTTTGAGCACTCATGCAATGGATGAGCGTAAGCAAGAAAGTTGAGCACTCATGCAATGGATGGCAAAGAGAGAGACGGTGGAGGAGGAAGACAAAAAGGGTGTGAAAGTCTCACATCAATGAGGACAATCATAGGCGAGAGAAAGCAAAATAATAGATATGATGTGATGAGTAGGGATTGCCATGCATAGGATGCACATATGAGCTAAGGAAAGCTCTCCAATGGAACTAGTGGGGGTGCATCACTCGCTTTCTCAAGAATACCTAGAGCTCATTTGAGGAGGCTCATCATTGGAATATACAAGCCAAGTTCTATAGTGTAAAGGTCCCCACATAGCTATATGTATATTTGATCATCTCTATGGAGTACAAGATACAAGAGGGAGTACGAGTGTGGATCTCTCAAAAGGAATAGTAGTGTGCCCCTTCTCTCTTTTTATTTTATTTTTCTATTTTTTCTATTTTTTGTATTTTTTTGTGGCCTCAATGGCTCTTTCTATTCAACTCTCATTTGTCCTCTTTGGGATCTTTTAATTTGTCCTCTTTGGGATCTTTTCCTCACTTAGGGGCAACACTCTATTTTACAAGGAGTATAGAAGATCTTTCACACTTTACAAAAGTACTCAACATAGAAAAGATGAAACTATCATGATGTATGCAAATGTATGCCTCTGCCAGTGTAGCAGGATAATGTATGACATGAAGATCAAGTCATGAGAAGGTGGATGTTGCATGGCAATGTATCTCGGAAAGGCTATGGAAAGGCCTTAATAGGTAGGTATGGTTGCTGATTTGAGGAAGGATGTAAGGAGGTTTATGATGACAGAGCGTATCATGCCAAGAGTTTGGATGCACCGACGAGGTAGACGCCAACTCTCGGAGTGAGAAGAGGGAAATGCACGGTACTGAAGAGGCTAGCAAATATGGGAAGGTGGAAGTGTCAACTTTCGAATACTTACATTAGTCCGAAGAACTCATGCACTTATTATCGATAACTCTCAATCTAATCAGGAGGTTCACAAAGACACTAGTACCCCGAGGAGGAGTGTATGGGGGTTTTGTTATCCCTGCGCATCCTCGACTCGTGGTACGTGAGTGTACTCTAATATCCGATCCCTCCAAAGATTAGTGATCCATCTAGTAGCTAGAGTTATCAACTAATTTTTTTTGTAGTTTTTCGAAAATAAACACGGATTGCCCAAAATACGACATCTATCACTAATAGGATAAATCTCTTCACACCAAAAGTTCAAACATTACTCACAAAAATACCTCAAAACTATTGAAAATTACCTACTTTTAAGTCAAGACACAAAACTCAGTGCAACAAGCCAACTCACTAAACAAGATAAAAATGAAAACTCAAGAGAGATTCAGAAACAAACTAAACAAAAGCTCTTAAAAAGATATGCATGAAAACTAGGAGCTAAACATGATAGCAGATACGGAAAAATAAAGAACACACAACAAAAGAAAGATAAGCATGAAAATCCTATGATGTGTTCTAGTTTAAAGTGGAGCGTGTTTCTATCCCACACAAAGAAAGATGGGTTCTAACTTGATATGAACAGAAAACAAAGCTGAAGAAAACTAAAAAGGTAAAGAGCGAGACGCTCCAAGCGTAGCACATAACGCATGAAGTGATAAAAATATAGTGTAACAAAGGACGAACTGATAATTGTTGATGGAGAAGGGGATGCACAGGGGCATCCACAATCTTAGACACTTGAGTCTCCTTTAATATTTCTTGGGGGTGCATGGGGGCATCCCCAAGCTTGAGCATTTGACACTCCCGGATCTTCTTTCATCATCTTCCTGCGCATACTTCAAAACTCCCTTCATACATAATTCATCATAAGAAGATTAGAGAGGTTAGTACCCATATAAAACAATTTCCCTCTACTGGAATTAAAGATTTTCTTGAAGAGCTACTGTTTCTCAAGACCGCCAAAAAGTTTTTGCAAATAACAAGCTAGCGCAAGACTTGCAAAACTGAGGAAAGGAAAAATGTGGCAGAATCTGTGAAAAACAGACCAGCAGGTAGTAAATAATTTTTTGGGGTAGTTCTGCAACTCAAATCAAAAAATTCAGAACAGATGCTCTTAAGCTAATTGTATAGAGCACTCTGTCAAAAAAAATCAGATCAAAAAGATGATCTGATGATTTATAGTGAATTTTTCCGTCCAAGGACAGAATCTGTTTTCTGGACAGCATGTCGCAACTTTTGAACTTTCTTGCAATCGGAGGCTAAACTTGGCACAAAGCTTGAAAATAAAGATACAATGATGTTGCTACAGTATTAACAATCATCAAGACCACTAAAAACAGAAGTAAAAATATCTTGGGTTTCCTCCCAACAAGAGCTTTCTTTTACACCTTTGAGCTAGGCAAAAAGCGAAAAAGAAGAATCAAAGATCACCAAAGTCATCGGAATCATAAAAACCTTCAAATTGATCTTCAACAAGTTCATTCTTCTTTTCCTAGGAAAGAGGAACGTACATTTCCTTTCCCACGTAAGCGCATGTGTCCCTTACCTATGTCAATGAAGCCCTTCATGGCTCGGAGGAAGTCCCTTCCAAGCAATATGTTTCCTTGGTTTGGTTCCATGATAAAGTAATCAACCATTGCAATCATTTTAAGGAATGTAACTTGAACATATTTTACCTTTCCCTGGATCTCATAAATATCTCCATTATCATGTTCATGATAAGATGACAAATTGTCCATGTTTAGTTTCCAAGAATCACAAACTATTTTTGGCATTGTAGAAACCATGGATACAATATCACAAAGAAAGGAAGTCTTTGTTAGAGATGCTAATTCTAACAAAAGGCTCACAATCATCATCTATGTCCAACATATCTTTCTTTTTGGGCTTAGGTCTCTACCTTCCATAAGTCTAGAGCATCCATTCTCCTTTCAAGAGTAGCAAGTCTATCTATAACAGTATCAAAACTATGATCATAAAAAAATAACTTGATAGACCATGTATAATATCGAGAGCTCTAGCTTCATCACAATCTAAGAAATCTCCTTCATCTATAATATGAAGAGAGTGTTTACACCACTTAAAAAGACCATGGTAAAAATTTCTAAGCACAATTTTTATTGGTATCCAAGGCATAATTCTCCTATGTGCATCAGAAATTATGTCCCATGCCTTCTTCATATTTTATGCATCCCTTTCATGGAAATATATAACTGCTGATTCCCTCAAAGCACCAAGTCCTAACATGCTTGACTAAACAAAAAGACCTACTAAAAGCAAGATCAATTTTTTTGTGATTTTTTATAAAGGACACTAAAGCAAGAATTGAATGGTAAACTAACAAGACTAAAAGGAAAAGATAAAAGATAGCGTGCAACTCTCCTATCATGTAGAGCGGAGTCCCCGAAAAAGGCGCCATAAAATACTCTTGATGGCACTGAAGTAGGGCTCCTCATTGGCTACCACAAGTGGAAGGTTGAGATGTAGCGTAGTAGTAATTTACCTCGGTGAAGATACCAAGGTTTGTCTCCAGTAGGACTCCGACAACGACAAGTAGGTGACAACGGTGCTAGAAATTACTAGCATGAGTTGACGTGAACCTACACATAGATACAAATAGATTTTCTCCCAACGAGTTCAGCGAGGTTGTCAATCTCTCCGGCCTTGTTGTTTACAATGGGTCAAACGCAAGAGATAAAAGGGAATGATAACTGCAACTAGAAAGTACAACATGAAGTAAATTGAGGGCGTAAACAGTGGTGGAAATATGGACCGGGATCCCATGAAGTTCACTAGTGATGTCTCTCTCCCAAAAGACGATAAACAGTTATGCAAGGTGAACAAATTACAGCTGGGCAATTGACAAGATTACAGACGCAAGCCAATGCTAACTATGCTACAAAAGAAAGGAAGAGGCTCAAAAGCATGGGCAGTACGCCAAGATAAGAGACCGAAATCCATCTGCATCTACTACTAATCATCCACCTTGACATATCTATCACGAACATCTTGCTGGAATTAAGTTGCGAGCCGCACCCAAAGTGTAAACCGAAAGCAACGGGCAACTGCATTAAAAGAACTCTGTGTAAAGTAAACAATCCTTGCAACCGAGGTTACAAGCACCGTTGTTTTCCCCCTTGTGGCAAAAGCACATCCCCTAGAATCATGTTTCTGTCACTCAAGCTAGCCATCGGGGGGGCATGAACACACAATTGTGCATAACGCTCCCTGTTGGAGTTACTACCAACTACTTGGCCAAAGCAATAAACAACAACGGAGAATATGCAAGAATTACTCAAGAATAAAAATATAAAAGAGAAGAACCAAATATATTACTCATCACAATCTGAACATAGTCTCACAATCCATTAGATCCCAGCAAACTCAACATACCAACAGCAGAAAGAATTACATATGTGCCTTGGTCATGTAGGGAAGCTCACAAGGTCTAATCCATGAGGAACAAAGAGGAGGAGAGGACATCACATAGCTACTAATGATGGACCCATGGTCCAAGGTGGACTACTCACGGTTCATCCGGGAAGTGTCCATGGTGGTGGAGAAGCTCTCGGAGGTCAATCCTCCATCTGGACCCCCTTCTGACAACTGGAAGCTTCCGGTATGCTGATTTTTTATATATATTTTCCCGGAATTTTTCTGGCATTTTACGTAATGGGAAAACCTGAAATAAAAAGACAGCAGAAAACAGAAACTGGCACTGGGGTGCACTGAGTTAATAGGTTAGTCCAAATATGATCAAAAGGGTATGAAAGTGTATCAGAAGCATAGCAATATCACCCAAACACATGCATGGAGAAAGCAGAAATTATAGATACGTTTGGTACGTATCAATGATTGAACGAAGTCTGAGGACTTTAGTTCAAGGAGAACAAGGTGACACTATGTATTCCGAGTTGAATCTCAGCCTCTCCAACCAGATGTATTGTTTTCACAGCAACTTGAACTGGTCTACCAAATCCGTGTCATCTGTGCCATGGTGCTATCTCTTCAACCTCTGTATTTCAATACTTGCTTTGATGAATTCATTCTGAAACTGCTGTTTTGATCTTTCCTCTTTTCTGTTTCATCATGATTCACATCTGATGCATGCCTGCATATATTTGAGACTTTATTTCTGTTGCAAAATAATAAACTGCATTCATGTCTACCTTCTGTAAACTTTCTGAGCTTCATCATTTTTTGAGTTTCCTCGGTTTCGTATTGTCTCAATCTTGAAGAAACTAAAAGTCTTCTGTAAAACTTGAAACTCACTCATTCACCCCCCCCTCTGGTCGATGAACTATGCTTTCAATTGGTATTAGAGAAAGGTGCCGTGGGAAAGTCACGGCAGATGTTCTCATTGGAGAACTTATTGTGGGACCTTTGATGCGAGGTGGATACGAGGAGGAAGTCGGCAAGATCACGAGACACGAGATTTTACCCAGGTTTCGGCCCCTCGAAAGGTAAAGACCTACTCCTGCTTTTCTATTAGTAGGTGTCAGCTTCTCGATTACAAGGGTGCGGAATCGCTACCTATGCCTCGAGAAGATCTAAGTTGAGTTGTCCTGTTTGGTCAGAAGGGGCCGGCATATATAGGTGTCAGGTCCCTCGGTTTGTACAAAACCGACTCCTACACAACATGGAGTCCTAGTCTACTTTTACAACATAGTTTCCTTATCACACAAGGTAAGTCTAATTCCTTCTATGGTCTTCTAGTTTTGCAACGACACGACCCGATCTATGCCAAGTATTCTTCTGGGCCTTCATCTTGAGAGTCGGCCTGGTTTTTATGGATGTCGGGTCATAGCGCTGGACTATCTCCCCGACATTAGACCCAAAAATTGACATGACTCTTTAGCTTCACGGCGATCTTCCCAACTTCTTTCATATGCCGACTTCAATAAAGAGAAGTCTTGCTGATCTACTCAGCAAAAAATCTTGCTCCTCGTTTATTACGGAGATCCTTTAAACGATTCTCTAGATTGATTGGTCACATTAACAAACATGTCCTTTTAATGCTGCTACGATATACGAGATCTTCTGTTGGGCCGCAACGCCTCGATTTTTGTCCTGTGGAGTCCTTATAAATGGACCTCTCCGATTTCCCCCTCTCTTTATTCTATCCCTGACGCAACCTCTTCTTCTTTTTCCTCTCGCTCCGCCGCCGAAGTTCTCGTGCTCCTCCTCCATTACATCAAGCGCATTCTTCAACTCCGGCCACACGGAAGAGATCCAGGGTCTCGCCATTCCCCTTCATCCGGTGACTAAGTTTTCTTTACATATTATCCCTTTGTATTATGATTCGTTTGTTTCTTCGGCCGCTATTGACGTTCTCGTTCAAGCTTAGTAGAACAATACGGATCAATGTCAGCCTCTGGTAATCCTACAGATCAGATAGAGACTATCCACAGATTTCCCCTAGGCTTGCTATTTTCTTCCCTTAGCAACTCTGTTCAGATCTGTTTATAGATAGATCAAAAAAAAATTCTCCACCCTCTGCGAGCTTCAGGATAAAATCCCCATTTTCTATAGGCATTTTCTAGGTATCATAGATCTAGTTGCTCTATTGTTCTGTACAAATCACGTTTATGAAGAAACCGACTCGTAGTTTCAAATCACGTTGTTCTTTCTGTCGTCTTGTTCTTCAACCGACTTATCATACTTTATAAAGCATGTCTTTTTCTTCCACCATGGTAAAGAAAACTGCCAGAACCAGTCCCATGGGAGGAAAGAAAAACTCAAAAAACCGGCTTCCAAAACTTTGTAAGCCAATTGGATGGGTTTTCATATGACCCACCTTAAGTTGAAGAAGCTGGAGAAAGCTGGGGTTCTTCCTCCTCGGTCAGAAATTAAATGGCGTGCTCCAGGAGAGGAGACCCGGCCACAGCCCCAGGAAGGCAAGGTGATCATCTTTTCTGATCACATAACCCGGGGATTCCGTCCCCCGGGGTCTAAGTTTCTCAGGGAATTCTTGTATGACTACGACTTACACCCCCAAGATCTAGCACCTAACTCCATCCTGAACATCTGTCACTTCCAAGATTTTTGCGAAGTTGATACGTCTCAAACGTATCGATAATTTCTGCTCGCTCCATGCATGTTTTGTGTGATATTGCTATGATCTAGATACACTTTCATACACTTTTGATCATATTTGGACTAACCTACTAACTCAGTGCACCCCAGTGCTAGTTCTTGTTTTCTTCTGTTTTTTTATTTCAGTTTTCCCCCATATAAAAATTGCTCCAAAAATCCGGGAAAATCAGCTAAAAATTCAGTGTGTCGGAAGACTCCAGAAGCCCGAAGGAGGGCCAGGGGCCCACCACTAGTCGCCCAGGCGGCCACCTGGCGCGGCCAGGGGCGGGGCCACGCCAGGGGGTGCCTGGACCCCTGGTGGCCCCCCTTCGACTATTTATTCTCCGTCAAGGGAAACTTCTGAAGGCAGAACCCTATCTCGCAATCTCGCCTCTGTTCTGCCGCCGCGCTTCCAAGATCGGGAGCACCGTCAGGACCCTTCCCGGCACCCTGACGGAGGGAGGATCGACCTCCGGGAGCTTCCCCTCCACCGTGGACGCTTCCCGGATGTGCCGTGAGTAGTCTACCTTGGACCATGGGTCCGTGGTCAGTAGCTATGTGATGTTCTCCTCTCCTATTTGTTCTTCATGGTTGAGACCTCGTGAGCTGCCCTACATGATCGAGGCACTTATGTAATTCTTCTGCTGTTGCTATGCTGAGTTTGATGGGATCTGATGGATTATGAGATTATGTTCAGATCGTGATAGTGTAATATATTTGGTTTTTATCTCTTATATTTTTATTCCTAAGTAATTCTTGCAAGTTCTCCGTAGTTGTTTATTGCTTTGTCCAAGTGGTAGGTAGTAACTCCAAGAGGGAACGTTATGCTCGATTGTGGGTACATGCCCCCTGATGACATGCTTGAGTGACAGAAACATGAGTCAAGGGGATGTGATGTGGGCGCAAGGGGGAAAACAACGGTGCTTGTAACCGTGGTTGGAAGGATTGTTTACTTTACGCAAAGTTCTTTTTAATGCAGTTGTCTGTTGCTTTGGGTTTACACTTTGGGTGGGTCTCGCAAATTAATACCAGCGAGATGTTCTGGATAGATATCTCAAGGTGGATGATTAGTAGTAGATGCATATCGATTTCGGTCTACTTATTTTGGCGTACTTCCCATGCTTATGAGCCTCTTCCTTTCTTTTGTAGCATAGTTAGCGTTGCGGTGTGTTTATAATCATGTCAATTGCCCATTTGTAAATTTTTTACCTTGCATAGCAATTTTATCGTCTTTTGGGAGAGAGACATCACTAGTGAACATCACGGGACCCCGGTTCGTATTCTCATCACTGTTTACAAGCTCATTAATTTTCTCGTATTTACTTTCAGTTGCTCTCATTATCATTATCCCTGGAACTACAAGAAATATGCTAATACACGACACTATATTTTCGTCGGTACATCGTCATGGTTTTTAATCTACGACGATCTTACGACAAAAAACCGAGCATCTAAAATGAGGCGTCAAAAACTGAAAACAACGACGATTTGGTCTAAATCTTCGTAACTTGAACGATGATTTCCGGATCGTCGTAACCTTTACGACGATCATAAATCGACACTAGAAATCTAGCCCAATCCTACGTGGCAATCCTATGTGGCAAAATTACGACGAAATCAAAACATCATAAATTAGAATCAGCCCAGTCCAGTTCAATTGTTTACATGGGACAAGCCCAATAATTCAACCTATTTATATTTTTTTTATCAATTTTATTCAGTTACATGGGCCAAGCCCAACATACAAGCGTTTTTATTTTTGGTCAATGGTGTTTTTGGCTCAACAAATATGGATTTTTTTCAAAACTGGGCCCATTAGTTAAATGGGCGCCAATTGTAAGGTTATGACAACTGGGTCCTACGATCAAGGATATATTCTTTCGGTTTCCACTTTTCAACAAATATATAATCAATATTAAATCGGAATAGATAGAAAATATTACAATCGGAATAGACAATAATTCCATTCGAACAATGACAATGAATGCAAAAAATATCATACAATCAAACTTTACATTACAATAATACATAGTGTCCAGTTCTCTAATATCAGAAAAATAATGAGCTCTAGTAAGCTACACATTGTTTGGTGCTTGTTTTGGCTTCTTTATCCAGGAGCTTGTTCCAGCAGCCATCACTTTGATGAACATATGGCATCTACATTTCAGAAAAACTATAGTTAGCAACAAAAAATTCATGCTACAGCAAAAAGGAAATAATGCAATATTTCCATGCTACAACAGTAAGCAAATAATACAATATTTTCATGCTACAGCAGTAAGCAAATAATACAATATTTTCATGCTACAACAACAAGCAAATAATGCAATATTTCCGTGGTAAAGCAGCAAGAAGATAATGCAATAGTTTCATGGTACAGCAGCAAGCAAACAATAAAATAATGCAATAGTCTCATCCATTCAACTATGACATCATCTAATCTATTACTCCCTCCGTCAACTAACATCAGATGTTGTAGAATACTAAAGTAGTGTTCTAAAAGATCTTATTATTAGTATACAGATTTAGTACTAGCTATCTCGCGAGAGATAAGGGAATCGATGTTACAGACTTAAAGCACATCACCTAATAAACAAACATCCTACACTGGCTTAAACAGAACAACATTGACTCTGGCAATTGTTGTTTGTGTGATTATTCAAAGACTTGATTCTAATTCCATCTTCAACAGTTCAATCTTCACAGCAACAAGTTAGTACATGTTCAATTTTAAAAGCTATTATCAAGCAAGATAAATAACAAAGCAATATAAAGCTTGCAGTGTTCCATTATGAAATGACTGTTGGTGATACACGAAATTAATAAGGTTGTCTTGACTAACCCATATTTTCCTATCTAGTACTTCTACATCACAGCATGCATCCTGGAAATGAAGACTTATCCCACATTTCTTCCATAATTTAGTTTACAAGAAATGCATAGTAAATATCTAACTATTATGATGATCTTAATCTAGTTCACTTGAAAGAAATGCATAAGTCATCTAATTCATGATTGAGTCTTAATTTAGCTATCTTCAAATATTTTAAACTGAATCATTGGAGCAGAGGAAGACAAAATTAGCAGGCCACTAAATCAACTAGATGAATTAAAGTATATTCCTCGGTTATAACAGGATCAAGATCCACGTGACGGGCAGCCCTAAGCACCCAAAGACCCAGGATCTGCGACAAAAGAGCACACACGCAACACCATGATCCTACTGCCCCGGGTGTGCCAATGTAGGCAGCGTTGTTGATGAGCTCTTCTTCAAGATAACAAACATCAGCACTTCAATTAGTTGGCATAATTATCCAGATCTTATAAATTGTGCTCAAATCAACAAAATTGCACAGATTTGGGGTAATCTATCAACAAACTTTCAGAGTTTAAAGAAAATCCTACAACTAAAATCAACATGTAGAACATGCACCAAGTGCAATGAGTTAAAGTACAAGTCAATAAGCTTGGAGGCAATGATTTATAGTACAAGCATGAGTTGAACATAATACCACTGATGGTAAGGAATACCTCAACATCTGCGTTACAAGCAGCAATAACTAATGGCTGCAATTAGCTTTGTCCAGCAATAACAACAATGGCTACGTATTGACCAATTTGGCTTTCAATTCAATAGATGCATGGAAAAACATTAGGTAACCGATGCACATGGATGCCACATTACCTTGATACATTTATGCGTTAATACACACAAGCAGCTTCACACACTAATGATATCATTAATCGTGCACCTTTTTAATAAGCTATGCCTCGTACACTGAACATGTTAGGACTTGGTGCTTTACGGGAATTTGAAGTTCTCGATTTCCGTCAATGGGATGGAGAAAATATGAAGAAGGCATGGGACAGAATTTCTGAAGAACATAAAAGAATTATGCCTTGGATACCTATAAAAATTGTGCTTAGGAATTTTTACCATGGTCTTTTTAAGTGGTGTAAACACTCTCTTTATATTATAGCTAAAGGAGACTTCTTAGAGTTTGATGAAGCTAGAGCTCTTAATATTTTGCATAGTCTATCCAGTTATTTTGTTTATGATCGTAGTATTGATACTGTAATAGATAGACTTTCCACTATTGGAAAGAGGATGGACGCTCTAGATTTGAGGTAAGTAGAAAAACTTAAGTCCAACAAGAAAGAAATGTTGGAGATAGATGATGATTGGGAGCCCTTTGTTAGGATTAGCATCTCTAACCAGGACTTCCTTGCTTTTTGTGACATTGGATGCATGGTTTCTACTATGCCAAAATTAGTTTATGATTCTTTGAAACTAGATATGGATAAATTGTCATCTTATCATGAACATGCTAATGGAGATATTTCATAGGTTAAAGGAAAGGTGAAAGAAGTCCAAGTTACATTTCTTCATAGGATTGCACCGATGGATTTCTTCGTCATGGAGCCAAACCAAAGCAACATTGTGCTTGGAAGGAATTTCCTCCGAGCCATGAAAGGCTTCATTGATATTGGTAACGGGTTCATACGCTTACGCGGTAGGGCGAAAGGTAAGTACCTCTTTCCTAGGAAGAAGAATAATGAGATTATTGAACATCAATTTGAAGGTTTATACGATTCCGACGATATTGGAGACCTTTGATTCTTCTTTTGCCTTATGCCTAGCTTAAAGGAATAAAAGAAAGCGCTTGTTGGGAGGCAACCCAAGATGTTTTTACTTCTATTTTTAGTGGTCTTGATGATTGTTACTACTGTGGCAACATCATTGTATCTTTATTTTCAAGATTTGTGCCAAGTTATAGCCTCATATGACAAGGGAAGTGAAAGTTGTGACATGTTGTCGAGAAAACAGATTATGTCCATGCGACGGGAAAAATGAGATAAAATCACCAGTTTATCTTTTTGAGCTGAATTGTTTACATAGCGTGCTCTATACAATCACGGAACTTTCGTATGTTCTGAGTTTTTTTATTTCAGTTGCAGAAGTTCTTTACTACCCGTGTTCTGTTTTTCACAGATTCTGCCACGCTTTGTCTCTCTGTACTTTTTCAAACCTTAAGCTTGATTTTTTTTGCAAAAACCTTTTGTCAATCTTGAGAAACAGTAGCTCTTCAAGAAAATATTTATATCCAGTGGGGAAAAATTATTTATTAAGGGTACTAACCTCTCTAATCAACTTATGATGAGATATGTATTAAGGGACTTTTCAAGTTTGCGATGGAAGATGATGAAAGAAGATTCGGGAGTGTCAAGCGCTTAAGCTTCGGGATGCCCCCATGCATCCCCAACTAATATTCAAGGAGACTCAAGAGTCTAAGCTTGGGGATGCCCCCATGCATCCCCTTCTCCATCAACAATCATCAGTTTGTCCTTCGTCTCACTATATTTTTATCACTTCATGCATTTTGTGCTATGCTTGTAGCATCTCGCTCTTAGTTTTTATTTCTACTTTTCTTTATCTTTTCTTGCTATTCATAACAAGTTAGATCTCGTCTTACTTTGTGTGGGAGAGAAACATGCTCCACTTTCAAAATCTAGAACACATCATAGGATTCTTCATGCCTATATTTTTGTTGTTGTGTGTTCTTTATCTTTTCATAGCTACTGCCATGTTTAGTTTTAGTCTTAGTTTATCTTTAGCAAAAGCCTTGGCTTTTGTTTAGTTTATTGCTAGAATTCTCTTTAGTTTTCATGTTTATCTTGTTATGAGAGTTGGTTGTTGGACTGAGTTGTGTCTTGTCATACAAGAAGGTAATTGAGGTTGCTCTTTAATTTTAGTAGTAACTTGTAATAGTTTTGAGGCATTGATGTGAGTAATGTTTGTACTTTTGGTGTCAAGAGCTCTAGCCTATTAGTGATAGGTGTTGTAACAACCCAGATTTCGAAAAAAAAAATCTACGTGAATTGGTTGATTGCCTGCTTTGTTTGCGGTGTTTGTATCCCTGATTTATCGATCGACGATTATTTTCCCCCTCTTATCTCGTACCGGATGGAGAACGACCCTTGCCACCATGACACTCGACCTTTGCGACACCGGGTATCACCCGATCACCGTCGCGAAAACCCGCATAAGACCAGCCGTAGCCAACGGAGCGGAAATCCCTGTTTAATAATTAAATGGGTTATTTTATTGGGCACCGGAAAATGTTCTCGGAGCGCTATCCAAGTAAGGTATGACTGACGGGCTCAACGCGCTGAGTGCGTGGTTCGAGATTTCGCCGAAATCGAAGGTCGTATGCACTCCCGGCGGTTAGAAACATGGATTATCGGACGCGAGGGAGAAAACCGGAGGGCTTTTGCACAAACTTGCCACCCAGGCTAGCCTATATAAAGACCACGACTCTCCCACCCCTTTCTAGGGTTTTCGCTAGCAAAAATTGCAGCCAACCCCCTCCACTTTCCCCAGATCTGCCGATTAACCCCTCAAATCCCGAAACCCTAGCCTCCAGATGACCCAGACCGTCAGATCCCTAGATCAACGTCCCAGATGCGTCCACGTTGCCCATCTGCAGCCAGCACAGCCAGATCCGACGAACCGGGCCCCGCAGGGCCCAGCCGCCACCGTCGTCGAGCCCGATCGGGCCGGGAAGCCCTATGTCGCTGCTGACGTCGGGCCCGACCGGGCCGGGAAGGCCGCATCGCCCGTCTCCCACTGCCGCACGCCGGCTGAAGCAGCCTCGCCGCCGACCAACTCCGCTCGCCGCACCAGCTGCGCGCCACGCCCGGTGAACCTCCTCCGACGCTTGCTCCTCCTCTCCTCCTCTGACCTCCCCTCCTCTCCCACCGCGCAGCACGTCGCCACCGGCCATCGTGACCAGTGGAGCCGCCCCGCCGACGTTCATCCGTCGGCGCCGCCGTCCCTCCATTCCAGCCGCCCCAAGCATCGCTCGTACCGCATCGGCTCCCTCCTCGCCGAAGCCCCATGCCGCCTTGCACCGTCGGCCGGCGAGGCCGCCGATGGATCTCGTCAGGATCGGGACGAGGTCCCGTGTGCCACATCCCCGCGCCCGGCTGGGCCGCCTTCGAGCCACGTGGGCCGCCGTTTCCCTCGGCCCAGCCCGCACCGCCATCCGCAGCCATCTGCTGCCTAGGGCGACAGCGGCCTAACCCTCGCCCCCTGCTCCTTGGGCCGTGGCCCGCTCGGTGAGCACCTCACCTTTTTTTATTTAATGTTTTCCTGTTGGGCTTGGCCCATTTCGGTTTGATGATCTGTAGCGCCCGAGCGAGATTTAATTATCTAGCGCTCACTCACTTTTAGCCCAATTAGAGCATATTCGGCCCGAGGTGGATTTTTTTTCTGGATATGTTTTTTTGGCAGATTGTATTATTATGTTGCGAGTGCTATATCTTTTAAACGGTAGCTCGGATTGCGATAGTTTCTACATGAAAGTTGCTCCATTTTTCATATAAATCCTTAAAATGTGCTCCTTTGCCATGTTTGGACTTGTCTACCTGCTGTTTTGCTGTTATTTATGTCGCATGCCACCGTAAATGCAATAGGCCGTAACTTTTTAACCGTTGCTCCGATAAAAATGTTTCTTATATGTAACTTGACTAGAATTGCATGTATATCTTGAATATGCTTCTCTTGCTTGCTAATAAAAATAATTAAATTGTGTTTAGGGCAGAACAGTACCAAATGCAATAATTATCGTGAGGTCCGTAATAGTTGCTATGTATAGGTTTTACCCCCACTTAATGTGACTAGATTGGATAGTTTACTTTATGTTTCACCTCTTGCCATGATTATGTGATATGCCATGCTTGAGTGAGATACCATGTTAACAACCTCTGCTCATGTTGTGTAGCTAAACAACTTGAACCATTCTAAATGTGCGGTATCGTCGTGTGTGACGAATGCTCCACTTAACCTGTTAGTAACTGCTCTCAACGATAGATGCGATACCTTAGTGCGCTGTCTTGTGTTGCCTTCTTGTTGATGCTTGCTTGTGATTGCTCCTTAGTAATAGATGCTTTCTTGTCAATTGCCTTTTCCAGTGTTTCCTTCTTGTGTGCTTCCGCGGGTACTTCTCAGAAACGATGCGAGCTTGTGATCGGCTACACCTGCGGTTTCGACTTCTCATCAGGTAAGGGGGAGCATATATCATGCTTATAAATTTCAGCTCACTCGCGCTTAGGTGTAGGATAGAATGATTGCTTGATCCTACCACCTCATAATCATGCCGCTCAAATAAACCCAAACAGCCATGTCTTCCACATCCCAGCAAACCTTGTTCGGCTATGTTACTATTGCTCGCTACTCAGCCACTTCTTAGTGTGCATGCTAGGATGTTATCAACTGTTACCTCCTGTTACTCCTTGGATTGGGCTATCACATTATTATATTGTCGTGGATGATATGATTTTTATAATGTTGACTATCTTCGACGAAGGATGGAAGGTCTAGGCTATCCCGCGCCAACGCTTTGTTCCATTCGAGTCACCTAGGACCCGAGTTCCAGGTATTGTGTCTCTTGATGAGCGTGCCTAACTACGTGTGGGATTTTATGCGGACCCCTTTTCTTACCTACCTAGCTCCAAACATTTCTAGAGGTGGCCCAAGCTGATTTACCATTTGAAACCGTGTGTGTGCTTGGTTGGGCCCCCAGCAGTTTTAAAACAACCCGGGCCAGCGGAGACATGGTTTCTCTGTTGGTCCACACCGGTGAGCTAGGGAATTCCCCTGCTGTTCAGGTGAGTCTAACCCCGACCTTAGACATATGGAAGAGTCCGATCCTAGGGCGCGGACGGCTCTTGGATTGGGTGTCGACTCCCCGGGGGCCACCCGGATTTGTGCGTTCTTAGTTAGAGGGACCTGTCGTTTTGGATCTCTCGGAACTAAATCATAAAATGGCTGCCTGTGATGGGTAGAAACTGACAGTGATGGGCGTGTGTGCGGAGCCTTGTAATGGGCAGTTGGTACACCCCTGCAGGGTTAAATCAATTCGACAAGCCGTGTCCACGGTTATGGACGACTTGAGACCTACTCCTTGTTCATAGACAACAACAACTGAGATAATCTTAATAACTTGATCAACGTGTGTGTGCCTTGACTTCTTCTTCGTCGGGATGCGAAGAGGAGGACAAGGATAGGATAGGTGTTATGCTTGCCTAAGTAGTTGATAGCAAGACTTGTTGGAGGCGATTCCTCATCGAATGCTTGGTCCTCATCTTACTCTAAAATAGACAGTTAGCCACTCATATATTGCTAGTGCATCTGCAACCTCACCACTACCCCCATCTTACCCGTGAGAAGTTAGTTACAAGACTGTTGATATAGCTCACCTCCTTCTTTTCTCTTTTACGCACGTTATGCAACGATCTTGGACTTCAATGGAGCTCGACGACCCTTCTTCTGGACGCCTTCGTGGAGACTCGACGACGACTAGTTACGTGGATCCCGGCGGAGAACCTGGACCCGTGTGGTTACGGGCATGGTGTCTTTTCCCTTTGCCACTAGGCATATGATTGTAGTTTGTACTGAGACATGTATCTTCTGCTGATGTAGTGTATTAAGGCAGTTGTATGCCGATTGTATGAGATGTTGTATCCTTGTAGCTGTAATGTTTTGATATCATGTTGGAAATATGGGGCATATGACTTCGTCATATGTCGCGGTGGGACCGATATGTGCTTCGTCCCCGGATCTGGATGGAAATATCTAGATCTGGAATAGTACCGCATATCGGGCCTTACAACTTGGTATCAGAGCCTTACCGACCGTAGGATCCCTTTTCTGGACGAAGTCGAGTCTAGACAAAAATTATTTTGTAGTTACTAAGTTGGTTATCAGATACTAGGAATCTTTTTACTCCTTACCCTTGCTCTGGTGAGGAAAAGTGCCCTAAGTGTTTTATTCTCGCCTTATCCCCTTCAAACTCTAGTATATCGAGTGTGTGGAGTATCGAAATCGTTACAATGCTTTGCTTGGGAAGTATTGTCTTGATTCCGAGCTCAGGTGGGAATTCCTGTAGTACCTTTAGCTTCTCCGATTTCGGGTATCATTTGGGTCATCCATTGCCATCCATCCTTTTGCTGGCGTTTTCACGACTTGCGTCGAAAACACTATCCGTTGATCCGGTTATCGTTGTCGTTCCTCCTCTTGACACTGATGGTTTCGTATTTTCGACGATGTCGTCTCCCTGCGGAAAGTTTCTCGATGGAGGTTCGCCATTCGACATGGAGCAGAGTCCCTTGTTGGTGGTGTTGAAGATCGTCGTCTCTCTTATTTTCCCCTTCCCCTCTCTCCCGGATCAGCCTGGATCTCGGGACGAGAGCCCTTGTTGGTGGTGTTGCATTGTAATAGCCCAAATTTCGCAAAAAAATAAATTTTTTGTTTTCTGCATGAATTGGTTGATTGCCTGCTTTGTTTGCGTTGTTTGCATCCCCGATTTATCGATCGGCGATTATTTCCCACCTCTTATCTCGTACCGGACAGAGACTGACCCTTGCCACCATGACACTCGACCTTTGCGACACCGGGTTTCACCCGGTCACCGTTGCGAAAACCCGCACAAGACCAGCCGTAGCCAACAGAGCGAAAAACTCCATTTAATAATTAAATGGGTTATTTTATTGGGCACCAGAAAATGTTCCCGGAACGCTATCGAAGTAAGGTCTGACTAACGGGCTCGACGTGCTGAGCCCGTGGTTCGAGATTTCACCTGAATCGGAGGTCGTATGCACTCCCGGCGGTCAGAAACGTGGAGTATCGGACGCGAGGGAGAAAACCCGAGGGCTTTTGCGCAAACTTGCCACCTCGGCAAGCCTATATAAATACCACCACTCTCCCACCCCTTTCTAGGGTTTTCTAGCAAAAATTACAGCCACCCCCTCCAATTTGCCCAGATCTGCGAATTAACCCCTCAAATCCCGAAACCCTAGCCTCCAAATGACCCGGACCGTCAGATCCCCAGATCAACGTCCCAGATGCGTCCACGTTGCCCATCTGGAGCCGGCATAGCCCGATCCGGCGAACCGGGCCCCGCAGGGCCCAGCCGCCGCCACCGTCGGGCCCGACCGGGCCTGGAAGCCCGCGCCGCCCGTCTCCAGCTTCCGCACGGCGGCTACAGCAGCCTCGCCGCCGGCCAACTCCGGTCGCCGTGCCAGCCGCGCGCCACACCGGGAGAGCCTCCTCCCATGATGGCATCAGTGAAGCCGCCTCGCCGCCGGCCATCGCGACCAGTGGAGTCGCCCCGCCGCCGTTCGTCCGCCGGCGTCACCCTCCCTCCGTTCCAGCTGCCCCAAACACCGCCTGCACCGCCTCGGGTCCCTCCTCTCCGGAACCCCATCCCGCCTTGCATCGCCCGCCGGCGAGGCCGCCGCTGGATCTCGTCGGGATCGGGACGAGGTCCCGTGCGCCACCTCCCGCGCCCCGCTGGGCCGCCTTTGAGCCACGTGGGTCGTGCGCCCCTCGACCCATCCCGCACCACCATCCGCAGCCATCTGCTGCCTAGGGCGACAGCGGCCTAACCCTCGCCCCCTACTCCTTGGGTCGTGGCCCGCTCGGTGATCACATCACCTTTTTTATTTAATGTTTTCCTGTTGGGCTTGTCCCATTTCGGTTTGATAACATGTAGCGCCCGAGTGAGATTTAATTATTTAGTGCTCACTCACTGTTAGCCCAATTAGACCAGATTCGGCCCGAGGTGGATTTTTTTTTCTAAATATGTTTTTTTCGCAGATTGTATTATTATGTTGCGAGTGCTATATCTTTTAAATGGTAGCTCGGATTGCGATAGTTTCTACATGAAAGTTGCTCCGTTTTTTTGTGTAGATTCTTAAAATATGCTCCTTATCCATGTTTGGACTTGTCTACCTGGTTTTTTGCTGTTATTTACGTTGCATGCCACCGTAAATGACATAGGCCCTAAGTTTTAACCGTTCCTCCGATAAAAATGTTTCTTATATGTAACTTGACTAGAATTGCATGTAGATATTGAATATGCTGCTCTTTCTTGCTAATAAAAATAATAAAATTGTGTTTAGGGAAGAATAGTACCAAATGCAATAATTATCGTGGGGTCCGTAATAGTTGCCATGTATAGGTTTTACCCCCACTTAAAGTGACTAGATTAGATAGTTTACTTTATGCTTCACCTCTTGCCATGATTATGGGATATGCCATGCTTGAGTGAGATTCCATCTTAACAACCTCTTCTCATGTTGTGTAGCTAAACAACTTGAACCGTTCTAAATGTGCAGTATCGTCGTGTGTGAAGAATGCTCCACTTAACTTGAAACAAGTTGAACCATTCTAAATGTGCCGAAAGCTGCGACGTTGATCGGGTGACTTTCTCGGTGTCGCAACGAGGTCATGTGCCATCGGGGAAAAGGTTCGGACTCGCAACCGATACGAGAAGGAGGGGGAGAAATATAATCACCAATTAATAAATCGGCGAAGAAAATACTACAAATATCTAGCAAACAACAAAATAAAGCAGCAAACAAATTTTTTAATTTGGGTGAAAATCCAGGGTTGTTACACATTCCAATAAGTGGAATGGATTCAGGCCATGCAAGATGAACTTCTTCAGTTTAAACTGAATGATGTTTGGGAATTGGTCAAGAGTCTTGATTCTTGGATTCACAACGTCATCGGCACTAAGTGGATCTTCCGCAACAAGCTTGATGAATATGGCCAAATCATCAAAAACAAGGCACACTTGTTGCTCAAGGATACACTCAAATTGAGGGTGTTGATTTCGGTGAAACCTTTTCCCCTGTTGCTAGACTTGAATCAACTCGTATCATGCTTGCTTTCGCTAACTATCATATTATCAAGTTATATCAAATGGATGTGAAAAGTGCATTCCTCAATGGTAATATCGAGGAAGAAGTATATGTTGCTCAACCTCTAGGGTTTGAAGACTCAAAGAATCTAGACATGGTCTATAAGCTGAAGCAATCCTTATATGGTCTGAAGAAAGCCCCTAGGGCTTGGTATGATACCTTGAGAGACTTCCTCATCAGCAAGGGCTTCAAATCCAGTTCCCTTGATCCAACTCTTTTCAATAAACATTATGATGATGCAGTATTCATTTGTCAAATTTATGTTGATGACATCATATTTGGATGCACTAACAAAAAATACAGTGAAGAGTTTGCTTTCCTGATCAGTGAACAGTATCAGATGTTGATGATGGGTCAACTGAAGTTCTTCTTAGGACTTCAAATCCATCAGAAACACAACGACATGTTCATCTCTCAGGAGAAGTACCTCAAGGACTGCCTGAGGAAATTTTGTATGCAGGACTTCAAAGGCATCAATACTCCAATGCCTACAAATGGACAACTCGGCCCTGATGAACATGGCAAGGACTACGATCAAAAGGTATACCGCTCCATGATTGGTTCTCTGCTATACTTAAGTGCATCTAGGCATGATATAATGTTGAAAGTTTGCATGTGTGCCCGATTCCAAGCGGCACCAAAGGAATCGCATCACCAAGCGGTGAAACGAATTCTTCGATATTTGGCTCACACCCCTACGCTAGGCTTATGGTATCCAAAAGGCACACAGTTGGATCTCGTTGGGTACTCAGATTCAGATTAAGCTGGAGATCGAGTGGATCGGAAGTCTACCTCAGGAACATGCTACTTCCTTGGACGCTCACTGGTGTGCTGGTCATCGAAGAAGCAAAATTGTGTCTCACTCTCCACCGCTGAGGTAGAGTACATTGCAGCAGGTGCTAGTTTCACACAACTTGTCTGGATGAAGCAGACTCTCAAGGACTACAGTATCAACTTGAAGAAAGTGCCACTGATGTGTGACAATGAGAAGGAAGACATCATCATCAGCCACGTGAAGACTGACGTACAACTAGCTGATATATTCACTAAGCCTTTGGATGAGAAGAGATTTAGCGCCCTGAGGTGTGAGCTAAATATCTTAGATTCCTCAAATGTCCATTGAAAGGACAAACATCCTAACGCTTAAACAATATTGATGATCGTGATCTACAACACACGATCCATCGTACTCCGCAATTCATGAGGAACTACCTTGCTAAGTGTGAAGAAATAAACGTGGAATTGACTCATGATCCATTCGACAATTGTATGGTATCAAGAGTCTCATTCCTAATAAGGTGGGTAGAGCCACCGCCCAAATTCCTTAGGAGTAATGTTTCTTGAGTTGCCTCTAGTTTGCCTTAATTTGATACCTGTTTCTGTCCTCAACAGCACCCACCTATAGTTTTTATCTTCAAGATTTGATTCTTCAACTAGGTGACTATGATCGGACCCTTCTTATCTGTTCTCACTTAGCCAGTCCATCCATCTATCATGTGCGTTCAGTTGATACTCCTCAGTTTCCTCAAACTAAGGCATCTGTTGAGATCTTATCCACTCCATGGTTCCGATTTTACCGCACATCATACTGATCCGATAAACTCAAATTTACCATGCCGCATTGAGATGCGAACCGCCAGGGGAAATCCTGTCCACAAAAATCACGATCATTCGGTTTTTACCCTGCCTATTGTCGAGACCCGGAATATGCATATGTAATTCCTGCCACAACTCAATCATATGGAGAGCCGAGAGCCATACGCACTTGTCTAAGCAGACAAGGCCAAGTACAAGACACTCTCGGAAAGCTCGAAAGTGAGGGGAATCCCAGCCAGGCCCGAATGATCAACTGAGATGGGTCCTCATCGTCCGCTCACAAGTCTAAATGCTTATGGGTGGTGAACTCCCATACTCATAGACAAGTCGCCTCAACCATATTATCGATTGAATTATAACACTTACATAAACAGAATCCAGCCTGATCACTTAGTCGGGGTCTCGGGTGGGCTCAATCATACAACAAAGTGTGCCACATGAAAAAGTCACGAGCAATCGCATCGCGATGCCCCAAGCTGCGCACATCTAAGGGCCACTTGGTGTATAAAATACCGCCAGCAAGATCACAACCAAGCTATCGAACCCCACACTAAGTCATGCATGTTATAATCGTACACGCAGCATACATGTCCAGTGTAAACAGCAGGTACACATTGCATGAACTCTACAAAGTTTATAACTTTATTGACTTATATATAGAGTACACATAGAGATCACAAGACTGTGACCCAACATTACAACATTCAAGCCAAAGGAACTTAGGTCTGAGTACAGACAAGTTTAACAAATGGCTTAGAGAAGCCTTATTTAAAAACAAGCCCTTCCACGAGGGACCAGACCTCTGTCTGGGATTACACTAGCTTAATCAACGTCGAGCTCCAGGTAGAAGCCACCATCGGGGTCAGTGGATTCATCTAAAAACATAAATAAGCAAACGCGAGTGAAAATTCGTACTCAGCAAGACTTACATTGTAACTATACTACTCATGCTCAAGTTTCAAGGTAAAGGGAGGTGGGGTTTCAATGCAGAAGTGGTAGCTTTGACTTGGCTAGTCTTGTACTACGAATACCAGAAGGAGGTAAGAAGCGTAAATGAGTCCATCTATCCCAGTATCCCAAACAATTACACCACTATGGAGCCTTCCTCGACTTCCCACGAGAAAGAAAACCATAGCACTGACACTTATCTTGGCAAGTTTTAGAGTAACTATTGAAGTTTTCTAATAATCAAGCACGTCTTTCCAAGTAGTCCATGACCGTGGACGCGGCTATTCGAATAGTTTTGTTAACCCTGCTACTACACACATGAAACTATCAGTTAACACCAGTATCTCATCACCCTTAAATTGGGTGTCGACGTGGATAATTTCCACAACTTTTACCTCAAAACCAACTATACATTCAATGGAGACGCCTATCTGGGATGGTTTCCACAATCATGAACCCGGCCGGTTTACCGATGTGGTCCCAGACGATATGCACAAGGCCCCAAGCCGGTCCCGGTTGGGCCGTTCACTCACTCGCAGGCGATGCCACAAACCTACCATAACATCAAACTACTCCGACTCCAAGAACTCAGAAGGGGTGAGTTAGTAGGTTGAGCGGGGATCCATTTTCCCAGCATGTGGTAGTACTCTTCATCTTGGATCACCACACAAGAACTCGGACTTAGGGCAGTGTTCAACGAGACAACCCACTGTGTACTCCTACACAGCCTCTCATCGTTCACCTTGTTTAGGTGAAATTCACCAACACATTTCCACCATCATCATCATGATCACTACCATCCCGAATCACAGAACAGTAACCACATTGTATCATTCTTAGAATGCAATAAGCAGTAACAGTTGCAGGAGCCACATGATATCAATCAACTCCTACATCTCCTAGGACTGTGGTTTTGTTACTACTGTGACAAAATGATAGCTCATGCATCAAAATGGGTTCAACTATGCGGTAGAAACGTATCATGGTAAACATCCTATACAATGCATAAGCGAGACTGAGAGGGAAGTGGGATTTTATCGACATGATCAATGGGGTTTTCTTGCCTTGCTGACGAGCGTCTTATGGGGTATCTTCAACGGAAGGGGTGATCTCGGGTTCCGGCTCCACCTCTATTCGATAGCAAACAATGCAAACAAGCTATCAAAAGAATGTACGATGCACATACACATGATCAATGGTATAAGGTGATGTTAAGGGTACTGATGTGTTGAGCATTCCATTTTATAGAAGTGCATTACAAAGAATTTTAAAAAACAACTCCAAACTTGAATCCAAAAAGATTCCATATGTACATATGCCATTGTTCACCCATTTTAAGTTGTTCAAACACGAAAAAAGTGCTTATTCAGAATCCTTGCATTTTTCTGATAATTTTACATATATTATATGTCCAATTTGGAGTTAATATGAATTAGTTATTAATTTTTAAAGTTTATTGCATTTTCCGGAATTTCCTGGATTATTCTTTAAATTGAAAAAATGTTTATTGCGTCATGCTCGCATCAGCATGAAGTGTGTGGGGGGGGTCTATCCAGTGGGGTCCATTAACCCAAGGGGTTAATTAGGGAAGGGGCCCACCTGTCATTGGCTCAAGGGGGGATTAGAGGGTGGGGTAAGAGGCTAATGACGTGCCACGTCGGCGCGTCACCGGCGGCTCAACGCCGGCGGCTAGAGGCCACGGCGGAGCAGCGCGGGATGGTGCTCCCGGGCAACAAACGCAACGCCAGGGCCAACAAAATGCAGCCCGTGGACGCGCGCTTCTTGGGTGTTAGTCGCCCGCCACCGGGGAGCACCACGGCGACGACAGTTACGTCAACGGCGGCGGCCGGAGTACGGTGACGAGGAGAAGGGAGCTAAGGTGCACGGTGAGGAGTTTTAGGTGGCTAGTTAGCTTCTGGGAACACAAGGAACACGACGGGCACCATGGGGTAGTTGTAGATGCACGGGGGCGAGCGCATGGTCTACCACGGCGGCGACCTCACTTGGCTCCCATGGTGGCAGGGGCTAGAGAACGAATTGGAGGGGACAAACAGAGGGGTTTTAATCTTGCACTCACCAGGAACTCCATGGGGAAAACGTCGATGTCGGGGAAGTGTTGGAGGTGACGAAATCGTCGTTGGACTCCGGCAGCCGTAGTCGAAGAAGACGACTCAGGGGAGCTTCAGCTCGCAATCATCTGCTCGGAGACGATGTCGACATTGGCGAAGACGTTGGACACGGCCGGGTGGCTTCTCGTCGGCAGTGGCCACGTGAACTCGGCGGCGTGCTCCATGGTGGTTCTCGGCTGGCAACGAATTCGAGCGGCAGAGAGAGAGAGAGAAGCAGAGAGAGGGGGGAAGTGACACGGGCTGGCCTGCTCGTCTCTGTGGCGAAGGGATAGGTCACGGGAGCGCCAGGAACGTCCTCGACTCCAGCGAGATGCTTGGAGCCAAGGGGAATAAGACGAAAAACCGGGCTGGTGTACTGTGCAGGCTGGGGGATGAGTTGGGCCAGAAGCAGGTAAGCTATTTTCCTTTTTATTCTCTGTTTTTCTTTCTGTCTTTTGTTTTGCTTTGCTAAAATAATTAGCTAGGAATTTTATTAAATGCTCAAAAAATTTATATGGACTTACATGACTAGTAGCTAGTCATTCCCAAGTTTTGAACATTTTTTAAATTGAAAATATTTGAATTCAAATTCAAATAGGGGTATTTAAATTAATTCCACGCCCTTTGTAGAATTTGTGAAAAATCTATGAGCATGGGTTTGAATCTACATCACTTGATATGTGATCACACTCATTTATAGGACTTTTCGAAAATACCAGAGGAATTTTTGGAGCAACTTTTAAAGTGGCCATTTGACTTAAATTCATGTGGGGGGTGTTCCTTCTCCCATTTCAATTTCATTTGAAATTTTTGAAATGATGCAAGGTTGATCTTGATCCTAGCACATACCTAACAAAGGGTTGTGAAACCTATATATAGTGCCCCTGCGGTCATTTCCCCCTGAAGCCTCTTTTCTCTCTTGCGTCGCCGCCCTCGAGCTCCCTCAGTACTCGCGCCGTCGTCGCCGGAGTCGACTGTCTCGAGTCGCCGCAAATCTTTGAATCGTTTTTTGTAAGATCATAGTCTCAAATTTTATTCTTGCCTAAGTACTGCTACCTCTTCCTCAAGATCTAATTCCTCAGCAGTACTGAAACCTCAATGATACCTATGAAACCTTAATTCAATTCCTCATGAACACATATGACCGTACCCCATTTCCCTTGCATCATAATTCTGTCACAGGTATATGTATGCTGAGGAATCCAATGGTTCTCACAGTCTCACTTCATTGGCAGCTCAGCTTGAACTCACAAATCCTCAGTCTCCTCAACTGAAGAAGATGGGATCTCGTCGTCGCACTGGTACTGCCCGTGATCTACCTCAGGAACTGTATGATGATCTGAAGACTCCGCCTTGTGAAACACTTGTTGAACGCAAAAAGAGGATTCAGAAAATAACAAGGGCATGGGCTAGGCGTTGGGCTGCATATGAATGGCTGAATCCTGAACATGAGGAAATGTTTGTTGTAAATCCTCACTTGAATACTTTGGGTATCAAGTCTCGTCCTCCGCCTGCACCCGACGTTGTTCCTGATCCTACAAGTTTGAAGACGCATGATGACTTCCCTGATGCCTATCAACGTTACCTCAAGCGGATAGCTCATCTTGCTATGCCTCAGGCCCACAAATTGGTTGCATCAGTTGAAATTCCACCTCAGCCTGCTGCCAAGCCTCACAAGAAGAAGCCTGACATCAAGAATTCAAGCCCAATTCTTCATTCATCAACTCTTTCTCCTCATGTTCCCAGTTCCTCATGCCAGCGGAAAACCGGTCTTGCACATGCATCAAGACTTTGCACTGATGAATCTGGGAGTGCGCCTGAAGCATCAACCACTGTGCACTGGCCTCAGTTGAAGACCAATTCTACCATACACAGAGGTGTCAGACCCACTCCCACGAAAACTGCCATGCGTGGCTCAATCCCCGCTATCCTCACTCCTACTGAAGATGATTAATTCGAGGATGCAGCTGAATTTGTTTCCAGTGAGGAACAACAGATTGAATATCTGCGTGCTGCTGCAAGACGTAAGGCTGAAGCAAATGGGTCTGAGGTTCCACTTCTTCTTAATCCTAAGAAGATTCTGGAATTTATAGACATTTGGATTCAAAAACCAGACAGTCCTCTTGATGATCTCGATATACCCAAAGACATCATGTTTTATCTGCAGTAGATCCTCATAAATGAGCTCCATCACCAGGACCTCAAGAAAAATTTGAATCATCAACTGCAGAAAGTCCATCATGAATTCAAGAAGAAACATGTCACTTCTGTCATTCCTGAAGAATTCCTAACGTATCAGGCTAACGTACAAAAGCTCACCAAGGAACTCAATAGGAAATGTGCCTACATTGGGAAGTCCAAGGAGCGCCTCACAAGGCATGTTGACCACATGGTAAAAGTCCCAGCCTGGCTCAGGCCGTCCTATTACCTAAGTGGATCCTGTTGGCCAGCCTGATGACTTTATTCCACAGAATCCCTCATCATCACAAACCTGATGCATCGGCTAAAACACCTCCCGCTGCCAAGCGTCATACACTAGCTGCAGCAACTACTGAGGAACCAATTGATGTTGCTCCCATTTCCTCATCCCCTCCGAGACGACCTGAGGCAACAGTATCTCCCACTGCTACCTCCACTCCACCTACAAATCTTGAGCGCAGCGTGGTTGTCTTCACTCCTCCCTCAAAAGTGGTTGCCTCAACTGCTTCAACGCCAATTCTTCCAACTCCACAGTCACCTTCGCCGCCTGTCATCACTGAAGCCATGGATGAAGATGTTGACATTGGTGATCTGGGAACTCCTCGCATCATGGATGAAGCATACAAACTGGAGCATCCTGACTCTCCAATTCACACTGTGTTCTCGATCGAACCCCACTCCCCAACTATCACTAAGGTCTTGCATGACACAACTCCTGACTCTAAGGAATCAGTACATGAAGCAACTTCCTATCCTGATGCTCAAAGTGTTGATCCTTATGCTGAGAGTGCACCTCCTGCTACTGAAACTGAGGCAGAGGATATCACTAATGCCGAAACTCAACATCCTGAAGCATCAAAGGACAGCTCTGGTGACTAACAGGCCACCTCACTGTTGTGGTGCACAGCGTAAAACACAAATGTTTTCTAACTAGCGTTTCCCAAAACCCAAGATCTAGCTAGCCGTAGTCCGTTACGCGGGAAACGTTCCCGCAAACGTGGTTGATGTAGTCAAGCAAGGTTCACAACCCCCTGTTTGTGTTAGCACCCGTATGGGTGTAGGTCCACACGTGTAGAGCCTCGTAGTACTCGCACACGTACGAGACTCGATGACGACCTCCGATCTCCGATCCCGCGAAGGTGGCGGAAGTAGACCCTCAGAACATGAGTTTCGGCAGCACGACGGCCTCCCTGTAGTAGAGATGCCTCAATCCTACTATAGGACCCAAACAAGGGGGCCCACCGTGGATGAGACGAGGAAGGGGAGAAAACCGGACAAAACCGATCTTAATTCTGAGTAATATTTATTTTCTCACGAATTTCTGTGTATTAAATATGTGCACGCTGCCCATCTATATAAAGGCGGAGGGGAGGGAGTCAACCCCTCTCCCCTAGCAATGTGGGACTAAAGTCCCTTGCTAGGAGAGGGCGCCGGCCAAGGGGGAGAGGGAGGCGCCACCCTCATGGGCCCTAGGGCACATGACGCCTCCCCCCTTCTTCCTTTTCTTTTTTCCCTCTTTCCCCTAATGGGCCTTTTTCTCCACTAAGGCCCATTGCACTAGTTTAATTTAAATAAAATGTTTTGAATTATTAAATAAATAAATTAATAAGTAAAAACATATTATTCCTTCTCCCAGTGCTCCGGAACACCTTCCGGCTCACTCCGAAACTCCTTCGGGTCAACACGGAACTTTTCCGATGCTGCTTCCTTTATTCTCCGGTAACTCCGATAGTTTCGAAATGGTCTCCAATTTCATCAAGCCCTTAAGTGTGTTACCCTACGGTCCGAGAACACTCCAGTCATGACCAGATGAGGCTACGGTCAATGATCATCAGTGGGACCTGGATGCCCATAATGACCCCTGTGCATTCCGGATATCAATACCGATTGGACCTTACGTCGTATAGAATTCCCTTTGTCATCGATACTGCTTTGTTCCGAGATTCGATAAATGACATCCTATGTATGGTTCAACCTCGGCATTCCCTTTGTCAACGATACTGGATTGTTCCGAGATTCGATCAATGACATCCTATGTCTGGTTCAACCTCCTTATGAACAAATCCTTATTCACTCGTTCCCGTGATATTCATTCCCGTGACCTAGTCACACGCTGCAACTTTATGGATGGAATCTCACTGAGTGGGCCCTGAGTATCCATCCATCACATGGATTGACAAATCCAGCTCTCGTAACAATACTCCTCAACATATCTCCATGCAATACCCAAGATACTACCGTTATGACCCGCATATTTTAGTCAGGTGGTGCTATGTAAGTCAAAGCATCCGGGAAGATAGCAATTATGCATGGTCAAAGGAACGGTCTACTACGTTCTGTAATTACAACAATGAATCTTCATAAGTTTGATCATGCTGTAATGCTTACTTTGGGGAATATTCATCACATCATTCAGCCAGTGACGTGACCTCACAGTCAAGAGACTTAATTGTTCATGGTCACGAAACCACGACCATCATGTTTTGACCATGAACTAGTTATTGAAATAGAGGCTAACTAGGAACACTGGGGGTTTCTATTCCATACCCGTATCATTGTTTCACTGATACAGTTCTAGCACGGTATGAAACTGGTTATGAACTTGCTGAGATATATTGGAATAATCATATATTATTTGCCTCTAGAGCATATATCCAACAGTCTCCCACTTGCACTAGAGTGCTAATAATCTAGCTTATCGCATAAGTGTTCATTGATCATACTTTCTCATGGAAGAGGGTTCATCAACGAACTGCACCAATTCAGATTCGTATGTTTCCTTTGCAACTAGTATAGGTCAACTAGTTTGCCGTGCCACTCATTATCATATAATGGTTGGATATAAGTTTCGCAGGAGAGTGATACTATTATTTCACAGTATCCTCCAATGATATTTTGGTTCAGTCTTCGGAAGACTTATCCATAGTCATATATACGGGGAAATACACTCAGCCAGAAGTCCAAACTTCTTACGCTAAACTTTTGTCCATACTACTACTTTCTTAAGTACCATTAGGTTTGTACTGTCGTGAATCTTGATCACATTTCTTTCATATCGTTTGTGATGTCTCTAATTCCATATAGACTCATAATATGGCTTGCAATTGTAATCTTGCATTACATTCAAGTCTATTATCCTTTCTATATTTTAGAGCATAGTACTCAGTATTCCTCATATACTGAATACATGGACCTTATTCAGATTCTATGTTTTACTCCTAAAGCACATCGGAATCTGTTCTTCTTTCAAGAAATTTCAAGAATCTGTTCTTCTTTTGTTGGATTCACAACACATGTTTTATGGTAGAATCATATGTCAAAGAACATATAAGATCACATGTCCAAGTACATGGTGCATATCTATTCTTCGATCAAGACATTGCTTGTGATATTTGGATTTTCATCCGTTATACAATTTCTAGCCACAAGAACCTGCTTCTTCTCTAGAAGATTATTCCAACCTTCACTTTAGTTCATTAGACATATCTTAATCTAATCTTATGGATTTCAAAGTGTAACGTGTTAGTACTTCACATAAAAGAAGATTCCTGTAATCTTCCGTTTTATTTGCCTTATGCCCTATATATATCATAATGCATATGTGTATATAAGACGATTCTCTATATACACAATCAATGCATGTCCATATATATACATATGAGATCATTCTTCACAGATATCAATGCAAAAATGTTTGAGACAATGATCATGCTCCCACTCAAATATATTTATCATATACTCATATATTTGTGGTTTAGCTTTTATCAAGTTAATGTATTTATTCTTGTGTCTTACATAACAATCATGCTCCCAAAGCTCCCACTCAGAAATTTCCCTCTGCATCCCAAGTTTATTGGAAGTCTCCGAAGCTCCCACTCAGTTTCATGAATCTGCAGGCCCGCTCAATATTTTTGTCATTACAAAATCACTTGGTCAAATCAAGGTTGAGGTTTCCTGTCTTGAGGTACTATAGTCCATTCATTTAACGAAACAAACTTTCGTCATGCCTATTGCAATTCACTTTCAACTTCCAATTTGAATGAGATGCAATTCCTGTCTATGGCCTTATTATAGTGTAAATGAAATATTTTATTGATCAATGCATTCCTACGTTTCCGTAGTCAATCACTATTGAACTTTGGTCATAATAGTTTTATGAGCCCAATAATACCTTATCCTGTTACATTATTCTCAATAACCTTCCAATTTATTGGGAATATGAAATAACCAATTTATTTCACAGGACGTGTGCCATCCTTTATGTAACTCAATATTGTTTCATTTCTCCTCGTTTTCTAGGCTACCACCATTCGTTTGTATTTCAAGTAGTTTTATTCCTTTTGTTTCATTACGAAGACTCATGATTATTGTTCTATACAGAACGTGTTCATGACAACCTTCTAAATTTAACTAAGTCTTCAACTCATATACCATGATCAATCATCTATGACATATCCTTCCTTTTACAGTGTTGTTACAGCGGAACACGCTTCCGTTGCAATACTCTGATATTCTGAAGGCAAGGTCTAGTACCTCGGTCAAAGTTTACATTATCTCCCATTGGATCCGTGTGGAGAGACTTCTTCTCGTAATACCAATTAATCAACACAAATTTTGCTATTCGGGTAGAATAGGTAATTTCAATCGCTTGATATTTTAGTACAAAGAAATTCTTTCTTTAGAAACTTTCTAACACCATCATTTATGGAGCTATCTTGTCTCATTAGATTCGGGATGGTTTCCTAATTCATGAAGTGGGTGTTTTTAACATAACGAATTTAAACAACCTTGTTCTTTAATAATTTTATTGCAAGGGGAAAGAACGTTTACACCATACTATAGTTTAGTATGACTACGAATGGTTTAAGTAGTCTAGCACTTTCAACTTCCATCGTAGTTTGTGGTACAACTTCCACAAGTCTCCCATTATTTCAATTTTAATACTTATTACTTAGATCATAGCGTAGTGATTTGTATCCTTATATTCTACTTCACACTGTGATTCCTGAATCCCACTTTTATGATCTCAACCGAATACAACTTTCAATTAATCACATGAAGTCTTTAATGATAACTCACGTGCCCATTTAGTACATCATTTATGTATAATGATTGGCACAAGTTCTACTTGCTAGAACCTTGTCATGGTCATATTTAATGCAGAGGTTCATAGATCGTGTATCTAATCCATCTCATGCAATCCATTTATGACTTTCATTCGATAATGAATACACAAGTTAGTAGATCATACATTTAATGAATTCATCAGTTATGAAATCACTTTATGCATTCAAATCTTTGACTTGTTGTAATCAAGACAACTTTATCATCAAACATTGAATATCACTTGACAATAATAGTAGTATTATAAATGCTTCCTATCATGACATAAACCAAGATGTAATCAAAGTATAATCATACTTTATTCATTTAACCAGAACAACTATCTTGTCTCATAACATGAATAACTTTGTCTTGTGAGATGCAAGACACTCAACTAAGTGTTCATAATATAATGATTACATAAGATTTATCTAATACTAAAAGTATTTCCTATGATAGATGTCTCGGCGGAATCCATGCTGGCCATCAACTCACTTGATTTCCATCAATCCTTGATTTCACCTCTTCCCGTCCATGCAACGGCAGGTCCTGTTTTCATAAAACAGAATAAGTACCAGATACTCATTAGCTGCAAGTGTTGTATAAAGGGAACACACATTTATAAAGTACATCAAGTATATACCTTCTCCATCCACGACCTCTGCATCCTCAATAGGTGCAATCTCTGCGGCCAAGAGATCCGTCATGAAGTTCTGGAGACTCATATTAGCTCCACTCCAGACATAGCTGTGAACATAATTACCATAACTCGGGGGAAGCGAGTGCAATAACGTGTTTATCGCAAACTGTTATGTGGTGGTTTTGTTCATTGTCCAATATTCATAATCCTCCATGTAACACTCTCACTGTCGGTGAACAGTAATCACCATTACTGTTTATCACTACTGTTCAAATTTTTTTCCTTAATCAAATGGTTCAGTTCAAATTCAAATTCCTCTTTGATATTGTGGAAAGCAAAGTGAACCATGGGCCTTGATCATCATGGATGAAAAAAAAGTCCAACCCATAAACATTTGAAATCAAATCAAATCTCACAATGCCTTTGGTGGAATGTTAAAACAAATGTGCAAAATAAACTTTCTCCAAAAATTGTGAAACTACTTTTATAAAATCACAAATATTCAGTGGACCAAATCCATATGGGTTTGGGTATTTATTACGTTATAGAAAATTCCAAACAATTCAAACAGTAGGTTAAACCCTTACTTTGGGCATTTAATATTTAAAAGAGATATCTAATGATTTTCTTTTGCTTGAAAAACTTTTGTGGCACTGCTATATAATGATATACTAATTTTGAGGAACCTAACACATTTTACAAAAATTCCTAAGCTAGGAAAACAATTACCAAAAGAAAATACAGAAAAGAAAAGAGAGATAAAATAATAAAACCTAGTCTACCCCCATGGGCGAAGCTCACCCCAACCTCCCTTTCCCCCTGGACCGAATCCGCGTGGAGGGCATCCCACGGTGCCGTGCCCGGCGAGCTCGCCGAGGCGGCAATCCGGCGACACGCCGGCGGGGATAAGACCCCGAGGCGGCCCCGTGCGCCCCTGCGCCGTGCCCTAACCCTAGCCTTACCCGCGCCTCAGATCTCACTCAGAGCCCCCCCCCTTCGTCTTGCTCCCCTCGGACCCGAGCGCCACCGTGGACGCCATCGCGCTCCGGCGCGGCCTGTGAGCTCGCGACGCCACGCCACCGTGTCCCTCCGCCTCGCCGTCGTCTACATCGTCTCCGCGGCAGGGGAATCGGACCGGGAGCACTCCCTCGCCTCGCCCGCGTCATCGTTCCACATTCCGGCCGCCGCGACCTCGACGACGATTCCGGCCGCCACGAGCCTCCTTCGCGCACGCTGCCCTCCCCTACAGCCTCTGGGTGAGCTCCCCGTCCGCCCCTGAACCTTAGCTCCCCCTCTCGTGCCTCGTGGGAATCTCCACCATTGGAGCAGGGGCTCCCCACCGCCGAGGAGTTCCCCGCCGTGTCCTGGAGCACGCCTTTGGCGCACGGTACGCATCACGCAGGTTCCCGCGCCCCCCTCGTTCGAATGCGCTATGACACACCCCTCGCAGCATCGTAGGTCGTCGTCGTCTTCACCCGGAGGTTTCCGCCGTCGCCGTCGATGTCGCGCTCAGCTCCGGCCACCACCCGACGACCCCGCTATCTCAAATCGAACGCGCAGGTCGCCAGGAACCCGTAGCCACCAGCAGCGCTCCAAACCGTGCCCGGATTCGAGCTGGGGCTCGGCCTCGCCGGAGTCCAGCCGCCGGCGATCCCCCCACCGTCGCTGACTAGTGGGCCCTCCACGTTAGGGGTTAACCACCCCTAATCCCACCCCTCAAGCCACTGACATGCGGGCCCCTAGCCCTTAAGATAATCACTAGATTTATTAACTAGGTTAATTAAAATGTCTCACTGACACGTGGGTCCCACTGTCAGTTTTGGTTAATTAAAATGAATTAGTATCAAATCTAGTGTATGACATGTGGGTCCCCCACTGATTAGTTAAATAAATTAAACTGATTATTAATAGGTGTCACTGACCAGTGGGACCCACTGGTCCGGTTTGACTGGTCAACCCCTTGTGGATAATGTTTATTTAATAAATAAAATAAATTCAGAAAATCATTTAAATTCATTTAAAACTTTAAAATTCAATATCTTTTAAACCGTAAGTCGGATTAAAAAACTTTATACATGAAAATTGATCAGAAAATACAACGAATACGAATACGCTATCCGTATGTCTACCACACTCCTCTAACACAACAAACATCGAACCGTCCCCCTCCGGACCGTCTATCCGATAAGTACCCGGATGAATTTATTTCGAACACGAGAGTTGTTCGGAATAGATCAAATAAGACGGATACACCACCCATACGTTTGTCGGATGTCCACGACACCTCCGGCATGATACCTCCCCCTCCGGACACACTGTCCGGTAATCACCCGGAGCTGGTAATTCATCCCTGGATGAATTTCCGCTTCGAGCCTGATACATCGTACTGCGTTAGAATACCGGCATCGATGCAATTGCCATGTCATTCATATGTTTGCATATGTTTGCTTTATATTTACTGTTTCTTCCCCCCTTTATTCTCCGGTTGACCCCGCTGCTGCCGCCGACTACACCGCCGCTGAGTACGACTACTACGTCGATGACCCTACCCCTACCGTCGAGCTTCCAGGCAAGCAGAGCCATTCTCTTCCCCAGATATCGCCTATCTTTCCGTACATTTCTTGCACTAGGCATTGTTACTGCTGCTGCTACGTTACAATCCTATTCAATTGCATAGCCTAAATTTTGTTGCCCCTTGATGTACCTTCCTTATCCTATGCTGCCTGCTATATCTATATATTATATTCAGAAGTGAGCCCTGCGCATTGTTAGCTAGGATTAGATAGAGGGCCGCGATCACTCAGGGGGAGTGAACGTGGATACGATAATTATAAACTGCACAGGTACGGTACATGCAGACACCGTCTAAGGCCCCTATCTGGGTTATGCCTAGTAATCCTTGTACTCCACTCGAGGCCGACTTTGTCTTGCCGCCATAGGGTCCTGAGCACGGTTGTCCTTAAGGTAAGAAGTCGGGCGACCCAGCGGTGCCCGCGAGAGGTATTGCGACGGGAAGACAGGGAGGGTACGACCAGTGTACCGGTGTGCTTGGCCCCTGATCGTTGGCCGCGAGAGTTACCAAACCACGAAAGTAGAGTTCCTCCAGGAGCACACGCGATACAAGGTAAGGAGTCGTTTCACCTTGTTGGTAACCGCAGTGACTTGGTGGGACGACAGGGAAGGCACCGATGTACTGGTGGTCCTGGCTGCTGTCGTTGTCCGCGGGTCAGTTAAGTCGAGGCAACGATAACGGTTGCCCCGCAAGTTAATAAAATGCTAAATGGTTCGGTGGATGACTTGAGAGGCCCGTTGGTCTGTACGCACTACCTTCACGTGGGATAAGGAGTTATGGGCTCCCCTGCGTCGTACTTCATTCAAAAGCTCTTCAGACGTCAGCAATATCGCGGTCTGATTGCCGGGAAGTTGTGTGTCTTCTTTACTCACGAGTGGTGTTTGATTTTGCTTCCCGGCCAGCCTCGCACCGTGCAGGAGCGTGCAAGGGTGAGGGACCTAGACCCCTTGGCGCATAGGATTTAGTCTGGCGGATGGCCTCTCTGCTGAGCCTAGGATGGGCTGCGCCGTGTCGGATAGCTTTGGTGGAGCGTTCCCTAACAAGGTTCCCGCCACCCTGGAGATCCGAGTGTGCAGGCTGAACAGTAGTGCACCCCTGCAGGGAGTTTAATCTATTCGAATAGCCGTGTCCACGGTAACATGGCGCTTTATGCTGAAGCTGGATCTTACCACTACAAACTATTATTATTAAACTGTATGGTTCCGGGTTCTCTTCCTCGCGGGGATGTCGAGGAGGGGATCTCGGAGGCATTGTTAATTCTTACAACTTACTATTATACAATGCTGCAGCAACTTCCGCTGCATTGTTACTTTATGCTTTATATGAACTGTTGGCTATTCTCTCCCCATGATGCAAGACTCGTCGGAAGATGCTAGTCTTCGTTAGGCCTAGCTTCTTACCCTTATTCTGATTTCTATCTTGCAGTCCACTATATATAGCCTCCCATTTCCATTTGATACATGCATAATGCTTAGTAGCGGACGTAAGACTCGCAGGTATGCTAGATACTCACCTTTGCTTTATTTCCCCTTTTTCGCTTTGCCTGATCGTCCACTGCAGTCAACGTTGGAGCCCAGGAGCAGGAGTACCCCGGAGGCGACTACTACGACGTCGAGTTCCCCGTCGACCGGGAGTAGTTCGGTGGATCCCAGGAAGGAGGCCTCGCCTTTTCGATCTGTATCTCTGATGTGATTTGTGCTAGCCTTCTTAAGGAAAAACTTGACTAACTATGTCTGTAGCCAGATATTATGGCTTGTATGACTTATGTTTCGGATCCTCGTGATCCCTGGTATTGTAACTTATTGGTTTATCCTTTTGTGTTTAGTGTTGTGATGTGATATTCTCACCGTGGCACCCTAATCTCAGCCGTGTACCCTGCGTGTATGATTACTGTACACGGATTGATTTTGGGGGCGTCACAAGTTGGTATCAGAGCCGACTTCCTGTAGGAAGCCACCCCACCACTACTTGGTCGAAGTTGAGTCTAGACTTTGGAAAACTATTTTTCTAACTTAATATTTGGCTTACGGGCCCACATCGATGTCACTACGTGTGATATCTATGGTATTAGGATCCTTTTCTCCTTACCTATGCTCTGGGACTCTGCTCTCTTATCCTTGCTGGTAAGTTTTACAAACTCTGACATTAGGATCACGTTCTCTTGATTCCATCCGGCGTTTTTGTGCTTCCCCCATTGATTGAGTCGTGTCGCAGGAGTCATACCCCAGGTCCCGGACCGTGGATCCCATTCTCATTCTGGGCAGGCCGCGCGTTCTCTGGCATTAAATCCTGTGGCCAACAGTTTTCTTGCGGCGTGATTGACATAGTGGAATCTATGTCGCGTCGTGTAATCCTAACCGCGGTCTGCGCGCCGCCTAGTGAGTCCTTTTTCCTTAATTTCTACGACGTTACGCTGCCCGATTTTCGGTTGACTCTGTGTGTAAATGTGTATGTCTTGTATGACTACTCCACATATATCTGCGCCTCCTCTTCGTTGTCGCTTTAATTCAGGATTGATTCCGGTATCTCGTTAAATTTTCATCGCTGAAATACCCCTGTTAAATTCTAGCAGGATGGCTGGTCGTGGTGGTCGTGGTCGTGATCGTGGTGCCAACGACCCACCTCCGCCGCCGGATTACATGGCCGCGATGATGCAGCAGTTTGAGCTGAACCGTCAGTTCATGCAGAATATCATGGCTCGGTTCCCCCAGCCGAACCAGAATGGGCACCACCATCAGCATGCCACCGTGACTCTGCACGACTTCACCCGCCTCAACCCCACTATGTTCCGCAACACTGTTCAGCCGTTGGATGCTGATGACTGGCTTCGCGACATCACTCACGAGCTGGAGTCCGCTAATGTCGATCCAGCTGACTATGTGAACTTTGCGTCCTACCACCTGAAAGGCGCCGCTGCTCAGTGGTGGAGCACCCACAAGCATTCACTTCCAGTCGGAGAAGTCATCACTTGGGATGAATTTCAGTCCGCCTTCCGCGCCCGCTACATTCCTCAAGGGATCATGGACCGTAAGCAGGAAGAATTCCGCAACCTCACTCAGGGCAACATGATTGTTGAAGCCTATCAGCGCGAGTTCCTCAACCTATCTCGCTATGCGGAAGAAGAGATCACCACTGATGCTCGCAGACAGCAGAAGTTCCGTCGTGGACTCAATGCAGACCTCAGGCTCGCTCTTGCCGCTCATGATTTTACCAATTTCGCCACCATGGTGAACAAGGCTATCACCATCGAGACTGCCCAGATGGAGTTCAAGGACACGCAGAAACGCTTTCGAGACGTTGTCTCATCTTCGGGCGCAACACAGAAGCGTCGCATCTGGCGCCCTCATAGTGTGACCCATTCACCTGCCCCTACTCCGAGGTCGTCTTATGCTGCACCCGGTCTGCCTCCTCCATCGCAGATGCCAAGAGCTCTGCCTCCACCACCCAATGCTGCACCCCTCCGTCCTCAGGATGGATTATGCTTCACGTGCCGCCAGCCTGGTCATTTTTCTAGAGAGTGCCCCCAGAAACAGAAGCAACTGGTAGTTCACCCTGTCGGTCGTGGAAATGGTCGTGGCAACAACAGGACCCCCAACTATAATACTGGGTCTGCTGCTCATGTTCGTGGGCATGCCTACAACATTGATCTTGAAGAAGCTCAGGCCAACCCTCTACAGTGATGGGTACTCTCCTCGTTAACTCAATACCTGCTACTGTTTTATTTGATACAGGAGCATCACATTCATTTATGTCCGGGGCATTTGCATTTAAGCATGGCATACACCACGAAAAGATGTGCACTCCCTTAGCCGTTAGTACCCCCGGTGGCAAGTGTCACGTTGACGTGATGGCTCCCAACATCACCGTCGAGATCGAAAGGATTGTTTTCCTTGTCTCCCCCCATATTCTGAAGACCTCCACTATAGACCTTATCTTGGGAATGGATTGGCTGAAAGCTCATGGTGCTGCACTTTATTGTGGCAACAAAGTCGTCCGACTCTTTCACCCCTCCGGCAAGGTTGTGAACCATACTGCCATAGTGTCACTGAATGCCGAAGCTCGTATATATGCTCTGAATGCATTGAACGCTTCTCCACTTGAAGGAATTGAGAACGTTCCAATCGTTCGCGAATTTCCCGACGTCTTCCCAGAAGAACTGCCAGGAATACCCCCAGCTAGGGAGGTCGAATTCGTCATCGACTTGAAGCCAGGCACTGTTCCTATAGCCAAGCGTCCTTACAAGATGCCGCCTCATGAACTCCTTGAGATTAAGGAGGAAATAGACAAGGCACTACAAAAAGGATTCATTCGCCCCAGTTCCTCTGCTTGGGGAGCACCTTCGCTCTTTGTCAAGAAGAGTGATGGCACGAACTGTTTAGTCCAAGATTACCGACCTATCAACCAGGCAACAATACAGAACAAGTACCCACTTCCTCGGATCAACGATCTGTATGATCAACTTGCTGGATCTACGGTGTTCTCGAAACTCGACTTGAGGTTGGGTTACCATCAGATCCGGGTCCGTGAAGAGGATGTTCCGAAGACCGCCTTCATTACTCGTTATGGTTCATACGAGTACACCGTCATGTCCTTTGGCTTGACGAATGCCCCAGCCACCTTTTCCCGATTGATGAACTATATATTCATGGAATACCTCGACAAGGTCGTCGTGGTTTATCTGGATGATATCTTGATATACTCCAAGAATGAAGAAGAGCATGCTGAACATCTTCGTCTTATACTGGAAAAGCTTCGAGAACACAAACTCTACGCTAAGTATTCTAAGTGTGAGTTCTGGCTTCCTGAAGTGACCTACCTTGGTCACGTGATTTCCAAGGATGGCATTGCCGTCAACCCAGAATGTATTCAGGCTATCCTGGATTAGACTCCCCCCAAGACTGTCAAGCAAGTCAGAAGTTTCCTCGGACTCGCCAGCTATTGCTGCCGTTTTGTCGAGAACTTCTCCAAGATTTCCAAGCCTTTGACCAATCTGCTTCACAAAGGTGTCAAGTTTGAGTGGACAGACAAATGTCAGGAAAGTTTCCAAGCTCTCAAGGCCAAGCTCACTTCTCCTCCGGTGCTTGCTCCCCCTGATACCCGAAAGGACTTCGTGATATATTGCGAGCGTCTCGTCAAGGTTTAGGCTGTGTCCTAATGCAAGAGCGCAAAGTGATTTCTTATGGTTCTCTTCAGTTGCGATCTCATGAAGAAAACTATCCAACACATGATATCGAGTTGGCAGCGGTAATTTATGCATTGAAGTTGTGGCGACATTACCTCGTTGGTAATCGTTGCGAAATCTACACCGACCACCAAAGCCTGAAGTACTTGTTCACTCAGCCAGATCTGAATCTCCGCCAACAAAGATGGCTCAAAACAATAGCCGATTTCAACATGGATATTCATTACACCCCTGACAAAGCTAATGTGATGGCCGATGCCTTGAGTCGCACAGCCTACTGTAGCGAAGTTGAAGTTGAAGTACATCAACCACTTCTGTATGAAGAGCTAGGCAAGTTGAATCTTGAGATTGTTCCACAGGGATATGTGAATAACCTTGTTGTTGAGCCAGACCTCGACAACACCATCAAGTGGATACAAACATGTGACTCTGATGTCGAGAAGATCAAGAAGTATATCGCTAGAGGAAAGCCATCATGCTTCACTGTTGCTTGTGATGGAATGTTGTATGTCAAGAATCGTTTAGTGGTCCCTAGGAGTAAGCCCAATCTAAACTTGACCCCGCGCGTCATGAAAGAAGCTCATGATACTCCTTTGTCGATTCACCCTGGTAGTACCAAGATGTACCAAGACCTTTGTCAGCGGTACTGGTGGTCTAACATGAAACAAGACCTCGCTCGATATGTTGACGAGTGTGACGTTTGCCGTCGCGTGAAAGCAGAACATAAAAGACCTGCCGGAACTCTGCAACCACTCTCTATTACTGAATGGAAGTGGGACAAGATCGAGATGGACTTCGTCACTGGTTTTCCCAGATTGCAGAAAGGCCACGATGCTATCTTTGTCGTCATCGACCGCTTCTCCAAGGTTGCCCACTTTCTTCCAGTCAAGGAGACGATCTCTGCTAGTCAGTTAGCAGACTTGTATATTTCTAGAATCGTGTCGCTCCACGGTATTCCGTTGGAGATCAGTTCCGACCGAGGCAGCATTTTCACCTCAAGATTTTGGGATAGTTTCCAAGAAGCTATGGGCACTCACCTGAATTTCAGCACCGCTTATCACCCCTAGTCGCAAGGACAAGTCGAACGAGTCAATCAAGTGCTTGAAGATATTCTCCGGGCTTGTGTCATCTCCTTCGGCAAGAAATGGGAGGAATCTCTCCCGTTTGCTGAATTCTCTTACAACAATAGCTATCAGGCTAGTCTGAAGATGGCCCCCTTCGAAGTTCTCTATGGACGTAAGTGTCGAACCCCTCTGAATTGGTCAGAAACTTGGGAACGTGCACTCGTTGGTCCGGACATTATCCAACATGCTGAAGATCAAGTTCGCGTTATCCGTGAACATCTAAAAGCCGCTCAGGCTCGTCAGAAGAGCAATTATGATCGCAAGCATAAAGAAACCGTCTATCAACCTGCTGAATATGCGTACCTCCGTGTCACTCCCATGAGAGGCACTCACCGTTTCGGGATCAAAGGCAAGTTAGCTCCTCGCTACATCGGCCCGTTCCGTATCCTTTCCAGGAGTGGACCAGTGGCATACCGATTGGAATTGCCTCCGAACCTCTCTCAAGTCCACGATGTTTTTCACGTGTCGCAACTCCGTCGCTGCTTCAAGGACCCTATTAGAGAAGTGGAACATGAGATGATTGAGCTGCAACAAGACTTGACTTATCAAGAACATCCGAGCCGCATTCTTGATCAGTCTGAACGTCGAACCCGCAACAAGACCGTCAAGTTCCTCAAGGTTCAGTGGTCGAATCATTCTGAAGATGAAGCCACCTGGGAACGCGAAGATCGTCTTCGTGATGAATACCCCGATCTTTTCCTCACTACCACTTAAATTCTCGGGACGAGAATTCTTGTAGTGGGGGAGATTTGTAACACTCTCACTGTCGGTGAACAGTAATCACCATTACTATTTATCACTACTGTTCAAAGTTTTTGCCTTAAACAAATGGTTCAGTTCAAATTCAAATTCCTCTTTGATATTGTGGCAAGCAAAGTGAACCATGGGCCTTGATCATCATGGATGAAAACAAAGTTCAACCCATAAACATTTGAAATCAAATCAAATCTCACAATTCCTTTGGTGGAATGTTAAAACCAATGTGCAAAATAAACTTTCTCCAAAAATTGTGAAACTACTTTTATAAAATCACGAATATTCAGTGGACCAAATCCATATGGGTTTGGGTATTTATTAAGTTATAGAAAATTCCAAACAATTCAAACAGTAGGTTAAACCCTTACTTTGGGCATTTAATATTTAAAAGAGATATCTAATGATTTTCTTTTGCTGCAAAAACTTTTGTGGCACTGCTATATAATGATATACTAATTTTGAGGCACCTAACACATTTTACAAAAATGCCTAAGCTAGGAAAACAATTACCAAAAGAAAATACAGAAAAGAAAAGAGAGATAAAATAATAAAACCTAGTCTACCCCCATGGGCGAAGCCCACCCCAACCTCCCTTTCCCCCTGGACCGAATCCAGCCCAACAAGACCAGCCCACCCCGGTCGTCCTCTCCACAGCTCACGCCCTTGCGTGGAGGGCATCCCATGGTGCCGTGCCCGGCGAGCTCGCCGTGGCGGCAATCCGGTGACACGCCGGCGGGGATAAGACCCTGAGGCCACCCCGTGCGCCCCTGCGCCGTGCCCTAACCCTAGCCTCACCCGCGCTTCAGATCTCACTCAGAGCCCGCCCCCCCCCCCCTTCGTCTTGCTCCCCTCGGACCCGAGCGCCACCATGGATGCCGTCGCGCTCCGGCGCGGCCTGTGAGCTCGCGACGCCACGCCACCCATTTCAAACACGAGAGTTGTTCGGAATAGATCAACTAAGAAGGATACACCACCCATACGTTTGTCGGATGTCCATGACACCTTCGCCATGATACCTCCCCCTCCGGACACACTGTCCGGTAATCACCCGGAGCTGGTAATTCATCCCCGGATGAATTTCCGCTTCGATCCTGATACATCGTACTGCGTTAGAATACCGGCATTGATGCAATTGCCATGTCATTCATATGTTTGCATATGTTTGCTTTATATTTACTGTTTCTTCCCCCCTTTATTCTCCGGTTGACCCCGCTGCTGCCGCCGACTACACCGCCGCTGAGTACGACTACTACGTTGATGACCCTACCCCTACCGTCGAGCTTCCAGGCAAGCAGAGCCATTCTCTTCCCCAAATATCGCCTATCTTTCCGTACATTTCTTGCACTAGGCATTGTTACTGCTGCTGCTACGTTACAATCCTATTCAATTGCATAGCCTAAATTTTGTTGCCCCTTGATGTACCTTCCTTATCCTATGCTGCCTGCTATATCTATATATTATATTCAGCAGTGAGCCCTGCGTATTGTTAGCTAGGATTAGATAGAGGGCCGCGATCACTCAGGGGGAGTGAACGCGGATACGATAATTATAAACTGCACAGGTACGGTACATGCAGACACCGTCTAAGGCCCCTATCTGGGTTATGCCTAGTCACCTCAAGTGTGAGCTATCAAGGAGTAATCCTTGTACTCCACTCGAGGCTGACTTTGTCTTGCCGCAATAGGGTCCTGAGCACGGTTGTCCTTAAGGTAAGAAGTCGGGCGACCCAGCGGTGCCCGGGAGAGGTATTGCAACGGGAAGACAGGGAGGGTACGACCAGTGTACCGGTGTGCTTGGCCCCTGATCGTTGGCCGTGAGAGTTACAAAACCACGAAAGTCGAGTTCCCCCAGGAGCACACGCGAGACAAGGTAAGGAGTCGGTTCACCTTGTTGGTAACCGCAGTGACTTGGTGGGACGACAGGGCAGGCACCGATGTACTGGTGGTCCTGGCTGCTGTCGTTGTCCGCGGGTCAGTTAAGTCGAGGCAACGATAACGGTTGCCCCGCAAGTTAATAAAATGCTAAATGGTTCGGTGGATGACTTGAGATGCCCGTTGGTCTGTACGCACTACCTTCATGTGGGATAAGGAGTTATGGGCTCCCCTGCGTCGTACTTCATTCGAAAGCTCTTCAGACGTCAGCAATATCACGGTCTGATTGCCGGGAAGTTGTGTGTCTTCTTTACTCGCGAGTGGTGTTTTCTTTTGCTTCCCGGCCAGCCTCGCACCGTGCAGGAGCACGCAAGGGTGAGGGACCTAGACCCCTTGGCGCATAGGATTTAGTCCGGCGGATGGCCTCTCTACTGAGCCTAGGATGGGCTTCGCCGTGTCGGATAGCTTTGGTGGAGCGTTCCCTAACAAGGTTCCCGCCACCCTGGAGATCCGAGCGTGCAGGCTGAACAGTAGTGCACCCCTACAGGGAGTTTAATCTATTCGAATAGCCGTGTCCACGGTAACAGGACGCTTTATGCTGAAGCTGGATCTTACCACTACAAACTATTATTATTAAACTGTATGGTTCCGGGTTCTCTTCCTCGCGGGGATGTCGAGGAGGGGATCTCGGAGGCATTGTTAATTTTTACAACTTAGTATTATACAATGCTGCAGCAACTTCTGCTGCATTGTTACTTTATGCTTTATATGAACTGTTGGCTATTCTCTCCTCATGTTGCAAGACTCGTCGGAAGATGCTAGTCTTCGTTAGGCCTAGCTTCTTACCCTTATTCTGATTTCTATCTTGCAGTCCACTATATATAGCCTCCCATTTCCATTTGATACATGCATATTGCTTAGTAGCGTACGTAAGACTCGCGGGTATGCTAGATACTCACCTTTGCTTTATTTCCCCTTTTTCTCTTTGCCTTATCGGCCGCTGCAGTCGACGTTGGAGCCTAGGAGCAGGAGTACCCCAGAGGCGACTACTACGACGTTGAGTTCCCCGTCGACCAGGAGTAGTTCGGTGGATCCCAGGCAGGAGGCCTCGCCTTTTCGATCTGTATCTCTGATGTGATTTGTGCTAGCCTTCTTAAGGCAAAACTTGACTAACTATGTCTGTACCCAGATATTATGGCTTGTATGACTTATGTTTCGGATCCTCATGATCCCTGGTATTGTAACTTATTGGTTTATCCTTTTGTGTTTAGTGTTGTGCTGTGATATTCTCACCGTGGCACCCTAATCTCAGCCGTGTACCCTGCGTGTATGATTACTGTACACGGATTGATTTTGGGGGCGTCACACTCCACCAGGGTCAGGTATATCTCATGCATCCTATCGAAGTGATTACCAAGGCTTGTGCGTTCTTCCATCTTTGTGGATAGAAACTTGCTTTCTAACTCAAATCTGGCAACACTGAACTCACGTATGAACATTGTCTTTAGCGTGTCCATCATGTCATATGAGTCAGTGTCCTGAAACTGAATACTCAAATCCTCTGACATGCTGAAAATCATGACATTCCTGACTACGTAGCACTTCTATCGATGAGCATAATGATCAAGTATCTCCTGATCGCCAACATTGTTGTCCGGATGTTCTTCCATATGCATTTCTATTGTGAACAAAATGTTTGCTCTCTTGAGCGAAGTCCTAAGGCATGAGTACCAGTCAGCAAAGTTTGACCCATCTACTCTAAGTCTTTCACCCTCCATGAAGAAAGATAATTCACGTTGCTCTAGTTCATTCATTTTCTACAAACATAATTGCAAGGAACACAATTAAGACTAGTTCACAACAATGAGTTCATATAATCACATTATAAATGAGCTCGCACTAAAAAATCATCCCTAAGAAGTTTTAGTGATTACATGATCCAGATTCACTGCCCGCCCTCGAATATCACACGGCCGATGGGTCAGTATCAAAGGTAGCCAACAACTTGTGCGATCACATTAGGTATGTGACTCATGCGTGATCTTTCGATCTCTAGTATTCTGAGGGCATATCTGCATATGGTAGGCTCGCCAAATTGACCTCTGTGTTATATGCTGCTTAGCAAGGCCATATCTGCATATGCCAGGCTTGCCGAACCCAGCCTCATTCGAACGCCGTTTAATATGTGTGACACCCGGTATGTACGGAATGTCGACCATATGGGAGATCCTTCCAGGTGGTGCACACTTTGGTAGAATACTTGTGTTTGGCTTTGTTAAGGGATGATCTTATCAAAAGCTACCGTCGTGTATCCTATACTAGCAAGTTTTAAGATGTTGGACTATGGCAACACTAAGTCTACAGTGTCTCCATTTGAGTTTGCTTTATCATGATGACGTTTACTACTTTCTATTAACACATAGCATAGCTATCACTACATCACAATCAAAACAAACGATAGCCACAACTTAGCAATAAAAAGTTTAGATGATCTAGTTGTATATTGCAAGTTTTACGTGGCTGCTAGGGCTTTCATAGTTAAACAGGTTTTAACCTACGAGTCAATCACAGCGTCTACCATACGATTGTCTCTATTACACCCCGCATGGGGCCTTCCGTTGCAAATGCCACATCCGCTAAAGTAGACAGATAGACACCCCCAGAGCCACTTTATACGGTACAATCCGTATGTCAAGCGTGGAACCAGTCTCGCGTAACCTTACGCGTAAGGTCGGTCGGGGGCCGCTTCATCAAACAATGCCGCAGATGTGAACAAGTACACGTGGGAGGGTAACAATCATACAATCAACGCCCACATCCCCGATGTGTTCTATCCATACAGTAATACTAAGCATAGACCTAGCTCATGATACCACTGTTGGGGTGCGCAGCGGAAATCACAAATTTTTCCTAACTAGTGTTTCCCATAACCGAAGATCTAGCTAACCGTATAACAGTAACGGAATGGAGTGCGGAATAACATACCTCGGGGTGTAGTCCGTTACGCGGGAAACGTTCCTGCAAACATGGTTGATGTAGTCAATCAAGGTTCACAGCCCCATGGCTGTGTTAGCACCCAGATGGGTGTAGTGCCACACGTGTAGCACCTCGTAGTACTCGCACACGTACGAGACTCGATGACGACCTCCGATCTCCGATCCAGCGAAGGTGGCGGAAGTAGACCCCCGGAACCGGAGTTTCGGCAGCACTACGGCCTCCGTGTAGCAGATATGCCTCAATCCCACTATAGGCCCCAAACAAGGGGGGCCACCGTGGAAGAGACGAGGAAGGGGAGAAGACCGGAGAAAACCGATCTCAATTCAGAGTAATATTTATTTTCTCAAAAAATTTTGTGTATTAAATATATAGGCCGAGGGGAGGGAGTCAACCCCTCTCCCCTAGCAATGTAGGACTAAAGTCCCTTGCTAGGGGAGGGTGCCGGCCAAGGGGGGAGAGGGGGCGCCACCCACATGGGCCCTAGGGCCCATGGTGCCTCCCCCTTCTTCCTTTCCTTTTTTCCCTTTATTTGCCCTAATGGGACTTTTTCTCCTCTAAGGCCCCCATTGCAATATTTTAATTAAAATAAAATGTTTTTAATTATTAAATCAATTAATTAATAACTAAACCATATTATTCCTTCTCCCGGTGCACCGGAACACCTTCCGGCTCACTCCGAAACTCCTTCGGGTCAACACGGAACTTTTCCGGTGTTGCTTCCTTTATTCTCCGGTAACTCCGATAGTTCCGAAAAGGTCTCCAATTTCATCGAGCCCTTAAGTGTGTTACCCTACGGTCCGAGAACACTTCAGTCATGACCGAGATGAGGCTACGGTCAATGATCATCAGCAGGACCTGGATGCCCATAATGACCCCTGTGCATTCAGGATATCAATACCGATTGGATCTTACGTCGTATAGCATTCCCTTTGTCAGCGATACTGGATTGTTCCGAGATTCGATCAATGACATCCTATGTCTGGTTCAACCTCGTTCTGAAAAATCTTTATTCACTCGTTCCCGTGATAATCATCCCCGTGACCTAGTCACACGCTGCAGCTTTATGGATGGAATCTCACCGAGTGGGCCCTGAGTATCTATACATCATATGGATTGACAAATCCCGCTCTTGTAACAATACTCCTCAACATATCTCCACAGAATACCCAAGATACAACCGTTATGACCCGCATATTTTAGTCAGGTGGTGGGATGTAAGTCAAAGCAGCCGGGAAGATAGCAATTATGCACGTACTCACGGTCAAAGGAACGATCTACTACTACATGTAATTACAACACTGAACCTTCATAAGTTTGATCATGCTATAATGCTTACTTTGGGTAATGTTCATCACGTCACTCATCCAGTGAGGTGACCTCACATTCAAGAGACTTAATTGTCCATGATCACGAAACCACGACCATCATGTTGACCATGAATTAGTTATTGAAATAGAGGCTAACTAGGAACACTGGCGCTTTCTATACCACACTTGTATCATTGTTTCAGTGATACAGTTCTAGAACGGTATGAAACTGGTTATGAACTTTCTTAGATATATTGGAATAATCATATATTATTTGCCTCTAGAGCATATATCCAACACTCACCTCAAGCCCCTGCTACCGCTCAGAAACCTGGGCCTGATACAAGAGCGGAAGCTGAGGACATTCCCTCTACGCCTCAAGTTCCTCAGTCTTCACCCTTGAGGGAAAGTACTAAAGGCCAATTATATGCACTCTCTCTGTGTCTGAAGCAGAAGCAGCCCTTCTACCGCAACATTCCGGCTGATGAACGACCCAGCTTCAATGTTTATGCCTTCTTTGCCTGCATGAGCTACTTTCAAGAAGGGATTCAGAACCCCTATCACTCTGCTCCTCCACGAAACATGTTGCGGTGCTGGACTGCTACTCAAAGGAACTATTATGCGTCAGTCTTGTACAAGCAGAACAAAGTATTTCCTCATAAGCACATTCCTCATATGGATATGGAGGACATTCCTTGCTTCAACAGTGCTCTTCAAGATCTGCACCATGCTAATCTGCTCCAGTTCTGCTCTGAGTGCATAGATTGGAATGAAGAATTGGTGCTTCAATTCTATGCCACATTGTACGTCTCATGGAATCCTCAAGACGTCAACACCTGGGTCCTCGAATGGATGACTGAGCATCAACATCAGACTGCCACTGTGCCGGAAATTATTGAAATTCTTAAGCTGCCAGTCTATGATGCAGCTCTTCCGAGAACATTTGGCTCCATTCCTCTTTGTGATGATCTGATGAAAATGTTGATGAAGCCCCAGGCTCCTGATGTTCTGCCTCACACCAAGTTCCTCGTTGCTGATCTTCAATATTTTCCCAGCACATTGTACCGCATTCTGGTCAAGTCCTTCTGTACCATCATGGGCTATGAATCTTTTGCTGAGCAAGCTATTGGCTTCATGAAGAACAGATTTTTCAACCTTTGCATGTCTTCTCCCATCAATGTAGCAGACTTCTTCTTCAGGACCATGGTTGATGCAACTCAGAATCCTAACATCTTTAAGCCATACACTCCGTGGATAAGGAAGTTGATCTGTGCCAAAATAGGTATCAAGTACATGCCTGATCAGCCCAATCATCGCATGTAGCTTCCCCCTGTTGAAGTGCTTCCAATTACCATTGCTTCAACTGATTGATACGTCCCAAACGTATCTATAGTTTCTGCTAGTTCCATGCCCTTTTAGGTGACATTGCTATGTGTTTTATATACTTTTATATCTTTTTACACATATTTGGACTAACCTACTAACTCAGTGCACCCATTGCCAGTTTCTGTCTGCTGATGTCTGTAACTTGCAGGTTTTTACCCATATTTACAGAGCCCCAAAAATTCCAGAAAAAATATATAAAAATCACAGTACGGGAAGCTTCCGGATCATCAAAGAAGTGCCTGAGGGCGACCAAGGCCCACCCAGGCGGCCACCTGGCGCGACCCCCCTCCTTGTCGCGCCACCAGGGCTCCTGGGAGGCGAGTGGCCCCCTCTGCCCCCCTTCATCCTATATTTACCTCTTGTCCCGAAAACCCTCAGAGAGACCCCAACATCGCAAATTTTCTCTTTGTTCCACCGCCACCGCGCTTCCAAGATCGGGAGCACCAGAAGACCTCTTCCCGGCACCCTGTCGGAGGGAGGATTGACCTCCGGGAGCTTCTCCACCACAATGGACGCTTCTCGGACGTGCCGTGAGTAGTCCTCCTTGGACTATGGTTCCATGACCAGTAGCTATGTGATGTCTTCTCTAGAATCCTTTGCTTCAATTCTTAGCCCTTGTGAGCTTCCCTACATGATCAAGGCATCTATGTAACTTTCCTGATGTTGCTATGTTGTGTTTGCTGGGATCCGATGGATTATGAGATTATATTCATATTGTGATGAGTTATACATTTGGTTTACCTTTTATATTTTTTTCTTGATTAATTGTTGCATGTCTCCATTACTTTTTATTGCTTTGGCCATGTAGTATATAGTAACTCCAATAGGGAGCGTTTATGCAAGATTGTGGTTTCATGCCCCCCGATGTCTAAATTGAGTGACATAAACATGAGACTAGGGGATGATTTGTTGCCATCAGGGAGAAAAAAGGTTCTTGTAACCGCGGTTGCAAGGATTGTTTATCTTGAGCAAAGTTTGTTAATGCAGTTGTCTGTTGCTTTAAGTTTACACTTTGGGTGGGGCACACAACTTAATACCAGTGAGATTTTCTAGATAGATATCTCAAGGTGGATGATTAGTGAGTAGATGCAGATAGATTTCGGTCTACTTGTCTTGGCGTACTGCCCATATTTTTGAGCCTCTAGCTTTCCAGTAGCATAATTAGCATTGCGGTGCATTTATAATTCTGTCAATTGCCCAGCTGTAATTTGTTTACCCATCTTAGCTATTTATCGTCTTTTGGGAGTGAGACATCACTAATGAACATCATGGGACCCCGGTCCATATTTCCACCACTGTTTACACCTCCACTCTATTTACTGCTTTATTTCCTTTCAGTTGCAATCACCATTATTATTCCCCTTGCGTTTGATCCTTTGTAAACAACAAGGCCGGAGAGATTGACAACCTTTCTGTACTCGTTGGGATCAAAGTTATTTGTTGTGTGTGCAGGTCCAGATCAAGGAGGCAACTTTTGTCTTAAAAACGGTGTCATTGTTTCCTTGACACCTACTCTAAGAATTCGGAGTCCAACTGGTCGATTCAAACCATAGTATCTTTGCCAAGGGAAATTCGCTGCTACGCTACATCTCAACCTTCCACTTGGGGTAACCAAAGAGGGGCGAGAAGCCATCAAGCTAATTTCTGGCGCCGTTGCCGGGGACTCCGATCTTCGAGATAGGGGAGCTGCACACTATATTTTACCTTTTCTTTTTAGTCTTGTTAGTTTACTTTCCAGTTTTTTCTTTTGCTTGTGTTTTCTATATGAAAAACCAACAAAAATAGTTTCTACCTTTTGTGTTTGTCATTGTCTTCCTACTGATGCTATCCTTACCATGGGTGTGGCACCACCCAAATATGGTAGGGTGGACATGTTTCACTTGGATAGTCTTCGAGGAATTTGTGCTCGCGCTAAAAACCCAACCGACTTGGTTGAGGGAAAATCATTGGATGAGCATGCTCATTATACGCGGCACCGCCTATCTCAGAAAGGGAAACACTTGTGGGATCAAATACAAGTTTCTTATTGCCATGCTGAATCTTTGTGCCACATTTATGATTTCACTAGATGTCGGGGGAATGATACCCGGGTAGGGTCACCCAAACGAAAACAATATTTCAAGACAAGGCTTGGCCGATTAGGCTGCAGCTGGGCCGAGCTAGGAAGTCGCATGGCCGATTTCCTTCAAGCAATCGACCATGCCGAATGCGAGCAGTCGGCCCAGGCTGAATCGGCTCACCCTTCAATCGGCTCAAGAGTTGACCTTGTCCAGGTCGGAGCTCCTCGTACAAGGTCATAAATGCATGATCCCGAGAGATCCGGGTGGCAGTAAGCCAAGTCACTTCGCCGATCTATCAGAGGGGAGTTGTCACCCTTTCCTATGAATCCGGAGATAGGACGACAAGACTAGAGATCATAGCTCCACTGTTCACTCATCGTAACCTACAAGCTACAGCATGGGAAATCGCTTGACAGTTACGGATCAACCGATGGTTTGCAACCGGTGGACCCCAGCCGACGAGAGGATGATAGATGGGGCCAGTTCCCAACTAAAATGACCGTACTACGCCGAGCTCACACTATAAGAGCCCGGGGTACCCCTCCTGCGAGAGGGATGCCCCCATTCGCATTTACTTCCCTGTCGGGACCCGGGGTTAGCGTATGTAATTCCAGTCACGATACTATCACATGGAGAGCCGAGAGCCGTACCCACTTGTCTAAGAAGACAAGGCCAAGCACAGAACGCTCTCCGAAAGCATCAAACTTGAGGGGCATCCCATCCAGGCCGGATGATCAACTGAGATGGGTCCTCGACGTCCGCTCACAAGTCTAAATGCTTATGGGTGGTGAATCCCATACTCATAGACAAGTCGCCTCAAACATGTTGTCGATTGTATCCTAACTCTTACACAGACTTACTCGGGCCCGATCACTTAGTCGGGGTCTAGGGCGGGCTCGATCATACAACAAAGTGTGCACGTGAAAGAGTCACGAGAAATCGCATCGCGATGGCCCAAGTTGCGCACATCTAAGGGCCACTTGGTGTATAAAAGACCGCCAGCCAGATCACAACTAAGGTCTAGAAAACCCATACGAAGACATGCATGTTATAAACATACACGCATCACACATGCCTAGTATGAACAACAGGTATCATCACTTAGAGAAGCCTTGTAAACATACATGCCCTTCCACGAGGGACCAGACTGCTGTCTGGAACTATACTACCAAGGTCAACGTCGAGCTTCACGAAGGTGACTCCATCGGGGTCCGGGTTCTCATCTAAAACATAGAATAAGCAAATGTGAGTACAAAGTCGTACTTAGCTAGACATACAACAGATCTATACTACTCATGCTCAAGTATCAAGGTAAAGGAGGTAGGGTTCAACATGCAGAAGTGCCAGCTTTGACTTGGCTAGTCCTGAACTACGAGTACCGGACTTGAGGTAAGAAGCGTACACGAGTCCACTACCAAGTCTCCAACCAATACACCACTATGGATACTTCCTCGACTTCCCCACGAGAAAGCACGCCATAGCACTCACGCTTATCTTGCGAGTTTTATAAGTATCCATTCAAGTTGTCTATGATAAAGTAAAGGTTTCCAAGTAGTCCATAACCGCGGACACGGCTATTCGAATAGTTCATTAACCCTGCAGGGGTGTACATCTTCACACGCGTATCATCACTTATCGTCTCGTTCTTGTCACCCTTCAAGCGGGTGTCGGACGTGGATGAAACCAAGGCACTACCCTCACATCACCTTCTCAAATCCAGGAGTCGACTACCTGTGTTTGTCACCGCTCGAGAGTCTGGCCGGTTCCACGAAACGGACTCATATAATGCAAGGGACTGAGACGCCACCTTTGACAGATGGTTTCACTGCCTCACAGGTCCACCCACATATCTATACATAAATCAAATGGAAATCCCGAATCTAGTGTGACTCCTGGACCGGATCGGGTACGTAAAGAGGCAAAACGGGGCTCCCATAAAACCCTACATGTGGTCATACTCTTTGTCTTGGATCACAAAACAGGAACTCGGGGCCTAGGGCAGTGTTCAACGAGACAACCCACTGTGTACTCCTACACAGCCTCTCATCGTTCACCTTTGTTTAGGGTGTATTCACCAACACGTTATCATCAGCACCACTGTGTTCATTCCATCCCGACTCACAATCATAACATCCTCATTGTATCACTAAGCAGCAAATAGCAGTAACAGTTGCAGGGGCCACATGCTCAACATTCAACTCCTAAATCTGCTAGGATTGGTGTTTGCTTAATACGGTGACAAAATGATAGGTCATGCATCGGAATGGGTTCAACTATGCGAAAGAACGTGTCTTGGTGATCTCCTAAACATGCATAAGCGAGGCTGAGAGGGAAATAGGATTTTATAGACATGATCAATGGGGTTTGCTTGCCTTGCTGACGAGGTTCAGTATCGGGGGTCTTCAACGAAGGGGGTGGCCTCCGGTTCCGGTTCCACTTCTATTAGCAACATGACAATCATAGGATCAAATAAATTACAATGCACAAGCACATGAATAAGATTGCAATGGTGATGTTCATGGTTGCAATGTGGGTACAATTCCATTTAAAATAAGTGGAATGCAAAATCATTTGCAAATTCACTCCAAATTTGAATTCAAAAGAACTCCATATGCATGTTTGCTACTGTTCACCCATTTTAAAATGGTCAAACATAGAAACAAAGTGCATATTATTAATCCTTGCATTTTTCTGATAATTTTTCATATATTATTTATTAAATTTGGAGTTAATATGAATTAGTTATGAATTTCCAAAGTTTAAATGATTTTCTGGAATTTCTGTAATTGTTTTAAATCTCTGGAAATTGTTTTAATGCATCAACATGATGTGGGGGTGACGTCACAGGGGCTTTGGCCAGTGGGCCAGCCCTGTCAGTGGGAGAGGGGCTAATCCCTCTTTGTTTAGTTAACAAAGGGGTTTATGGGGGGTTTGGGGCCCACTTGTCTGTGGCTGTGAGGGGGTTTAGTTGGGTAGCTTAGGGCTAACTAAGATGGGCCCGCCGGGATGTCGCCGCCGGCGAGCTCCGGCACGGCGGAGACGACGTCGGGGTGACCAAATGGTCACGGGGAAGCACGGGAGAGGCACAATATCGATCCCCACGTGCCCCCGCATCCATCTGTGCTATTCGGGGGTCTTCAGGGGGGCTCTGGCGTCGCCGGCGCCATGAACTTCGGCGGCCCGAGCTCGGCTCCGGTGGAAACGAGGGCCCCGGTGATAAATTGGAGTGCGGGGAGGGGCAAGCGGAAGAGGAGCTCACCCTGGTTCCTGTGAAGAGGACGGGGAGGTCGGGGAACGCAGGACGGCGGCGCAATCCGGCGAAACATCTCACGGCGGCTGGCGGCACATCGGTGACGAGGGCGTCTGCTTCAGGGGCTCCCGGGCTCAATTGATCGGGGAAAACGACGTAGACGACCTCCTCGGATCTTCTGGACAGGCTGGAGCGGCTTGAGCTGGACGGTGGCCACGTCTACACGCGTCGGCGCTCTCCGGCAAGCTTCTGTCGTCGAGGAATCCAGTGAGTGCAAGCGAGGAGGGGAGCTACGAGCGAGGGGAAAGGCGCGGAGTCTTCTGGGCGTTCACGTGGCAAGAGGGCAGGGCTTGGGTGGCTTAGACGGCTCTGGTTGTCGCGGTGGCGCTCGCTGCGCTCCCAGCTCGTGTAAGGCCCGATATGCGGTACTGTTCCAAATCTAGATGTTTCCATCCAGATCCGGGGACGAAGCACATATCGGTCCCACCGCGACATATGACATAGCCATATGCCCCGGATTTCCAACAGCATATCACAACATTACAGATACAGGATACAACATCTCATACAATCGGCATGCAACTGCCTTAATACAATACAACAACGGAAGATACATGTCTAAGTATAGACTACAATCAAATGCCTAGTGGCAAAAGTAAAATCAACGATCCCATAACCACACGGGTCCAGGCCCTCCGCCGGGATCCGCCTAACTAGTCGTCGTTGAGTCTCCACGTGAAACGTCAATCACCATACCTGTCGTCGATCAAGAACCCTGAAAAGAGTTTGGGGTAGTATCATGAGTACAGAGGTACTCAGCATCCAACTGCAGTGGTCATCTGACCCAGCAAGGACTTCATCACTCGTCATTCTAGGACAACTAGTAGTTTACGGTAAGGAAGGGGTAAGTGGTGAGGTTGCTGCCGCACTAGCATTTATGAAGTGGCTAACGATCTAGAGAGTAAGATAAGAAGCCAAGCAATCGATGAGGAATCGCCTCCAACAAGTCTGCTATCCACCTACTACGCAAACATAACACCTATCCTATCCTTGTCCTCCTCTTCGCATCCCGACGAAGAAGAGGCAGTCAAGGCACACACACGTTGATCAAATTATATTAAGATTATCTCAGTTGTTGTTGTCTATGAACAAGGAGTAGGTCTCAAGTCGTCCATAACCGTGGACACGGCTTCTCGAAAAGATTTAACCCTGCAGGGGTATACCAACTGCCCATTACGAGGCTCCGCACGCACGTCCATCTCTCTCAGTTGCTACCCATCACAGGCAACCATTTTATGATTTAGTTCCAAGAGATCCGAAACGACAGGTCCCTCTAACTAACAACGAACAAATCCGGGTGGCCCTCGGGGAGTCGACACCCAATACAAAAGCTGGCCACGCTCATCGGATCGGACTCTTCCGTCTCAACAGGGTTTGGGTTACCGAGACGCCTCATGTGAGGCCTCGGGCCCTCGCCGGTCAAAGGTGGACAAAAAGGGAAACCATGTCTCCGCTGATCCGGGTTGTTTAAAAGTTGCGAGGGGATCCACCAAGCACACACACGGGGTTTCAAATGGTAAATCAGCTCGTGCCACCACTAGAAATGTTTGAAGCCAGATAGGTAAGAAAAGGGGACCCCATAAAATCCCACACGCGGTTAGGCACGCTCAGTCTTAAAACCAATACCCGGAACTCGGATCCTAGGTGACTCGAATGGAACAAAGCGTCGGGGCGGGATAGCCTAGACCTTCCAGCCTTCGTCGAATATAGTCAACATTTATAATAATCATACCATCAACAACAATAATATAATAATGTGATATCCCAAACCAAGGAGTAACAGGGTAACATCGTAGCATCCGAAGCATGCATACTAAGCAGGGGCTGAGCAACGAGCAATAGTAACATAGCAGTACAAGGTTTGCTGGGAGGGGACATGGCACCTACCGTTGAATAGTCGAGTTCCGAAGGTGTAGTTGATCGCAAGATCGCATCGTCTCCAAGAGGTACCCGCGAAGCACATAAGATGGTAAAAACTGGAAAGCAATCAACGAGCAAGCATCTATTACTACGAAGCAAACACGAGCAAGCTTCAACCAGAAGCAACACGAGACATCGCACCTACCGTCGAGAGCGGTTACTAACAATTTAAGTGGAGTACTCATCACACACGACGAATACGGCACGTTTACGGTGGTTCAAGTTTCTTAGCTACAGGTGATCAACAAAGTTGTTAACATGGCATATCACTCAAGCATTAAAAGAGGTGAAGCATAAATAAACTACCTAAGCTAGTCAATTTAAGTGGGGGGTAAAACCTATACATGCCAACTATTGCGGACCCCACGATAAATATTGCATTTGGTACTGTTTTTCCCTAAACAATATTTTATTATTTTTATTAGCAAGCAAGACCAGCATAAACACAATCTACATGCAATTCTAGTCAAGTTACATATAAATAACATTTTAAACAGAGCAACGGTTAAAAAGTTATTGCCATTACAGTTTACAGTGGGAAGCAGTTGTAATTAGCAGTCAAACAGCATGTAAACAAAGTCAAACATGTCAAAGGAGCACAAATTATTAAACTAGACACAAAACTAAGCAAGTTTCATATTTTACGCGTCGCGATCCGAGCTACGAGCAAAAAGATACGGGCACTGCAAAAATAATAAAACAATCTGCCAAATTTAATAAAAAACTAGAAGAACAGAAAAAAAAAGCTAAACGGGCCGAATCTAATGGCCCAACAGATAAAAAAAGCAACAAAAAAAATAAAAAATAAAGGAGGGGCTGGGGCGCCTCACCCCATGGGCCACGGCCCACTGGCCTGGGAGGCCTGGCGGTGGTCGGACGGACTGGGCCGCGTGAGGCGTCGGCCCACCTGGCCTGGGCGAGCGGCTGGAGCGGGCAGGCGAGCGGGGACGGTTCGTCCCCGTCCAGGTCAAGGCGGCGCGGCCATGCTCCTCCGGCGCGCGGCGGCTGGCCTCACCGGCGGAGGACGGCGAGCAGGGGCGGTGGCGCTGTGGAGGCGGAGGTGCCGGAGCCGGGCGGCGGCGTCCGAGACCTGGCGACGAAAGAGGGAAGAGGCATCGGGCGGCGGAGCTTCGGGCTCCATGGCCATGGCGCGGGCGTTCCTGTGCACAGAGGAGAGAGGGAGGTGAGGGGAGGAGAAGGGGAAGGAGAGAGGGGTGCAGGGGAGGTGACCTGCACGGGCCAGCGGCTCGCCGGGGAGCAAGCGCGGCGACGGGCACGGGGTGGCTCGGGAGCTCCATGGCGGCGCGGCTTGGACAGAGAGAGAGAGGAGAGAGGTTAGGCCAGGTGGATCTGGGCCGTCGGATCGCGAGATCTGACGGTCCAGATCGCAGGGGAGCAAAAATTCGGGATTTGGGGTCAAAATGGGCAGATCTGAGCAAACTCAGGGGTTGGCTGAAATTTTTGTTCTAGGGAAACCCTAGAGAGAGGTGGGAGTGTGGTGGTCTTTATATAGCCCCGGTGGCTGGCAGTTTGCAAAAACATCTCCGGTTTTTCTCTCGCGCGTGCGGTGCTCACGTTTCTGACCGCCGGGGGTCCGCAGTACCTCCGATTCGGGTAAAACTTTGAACTGCGCGATCAGCGCGTCGAGCCGGAGGCGTTCACCTCGCGCTGGAACCGTTCCGAAAACACTTTCCGGCGCGCTATAAAAATAACCCATTTAATTATTAAACGGGGTTTTTCGTTCCGTTGGCTACGGCTGGTCACGTGCGGTTTTTGCGACGGTGAACGGGTGAAACCCGGTGTCGCAAAGGTCGAGTGTCAGGGTGGCAAGGGTCGGTCTCCGTCCGATACGAGATAAGAGGGGGGGAAAATAATCGCCGATCGATAAATCGGGGATGCAAACACCGCAAACAAATCAGACAATCAAACAATTCACACCGAAAACAATTTTTTAATTTTTGCAAAAACTGGGCTGTTACAGCTCGCCACCGAGCTGCTTCAGGCGGAGGGGAGGAAGACGACAGCGGCGCAGGATGGGTTGGGCCGTGGTGCTGGGCCAGGGGTTTAAGTCTGGCCGGAATGGCCAGGGGGGGTCTTTTCCTTTTTCTTCCCCTTTTCTTTCTGTAATTTTCTGGTGCCTTGATAAATAATTACCTAGGCAATTTAATAAAATGCCCAAATAATTTTAAAAACCCTAGGTGGTCAGTAGCAAACCACTTATAGAATTTGAGCATTTTTGAAATTCAAAACATTTGAATTTCAATTCAAATAGGGGTCAAATTTAATTTCCAGGGCACCTTTTGAACTTTTGAATATTCCATGGGCATGGGAATGAACCCAAACCACTTTTAAAATGATCACCATCATTTATAGGAATTTTACAAATGTTCAAATGATTTTTGGAAAAAGATTTTTATCTGGCCATTTGAATTAATTTCTCAGGGCTTTCTGCTTCCCCATTTTTGAATTTCATTTGAATTTTTGCATGATGCAAAGGGACCAAACAAGTCCTAGCACTTTGAGGAACGTGATCTTCTGACGACGAGTGACACGCTCTGTGGAATCAAGAATACGAACAGGGTACTCTCGATAAGAAAGGTCATCTTGGAGATCAAGCGTTTCATGGTCGACTTCGCGGATGGGGTCCTTGAAGCAACGCCTGAGTTGTGACACATGGAATACATCATGTACTCGGGAAAGGTGCGGAGGTAGTTCAAGTTGGTAGGAAACTTCTCCACGTTTAGCAAGAATGCGGAAAGGTCCGATGTAACGTGGGGCCAACTTGCCTTTGATACCGAATCTTTGGGTTCCCTTCAGAGGAGTAACCCGAAGGTAAGCCTTCTCATCAAGATTGTAGCTCTCTTCTCTATGATGACGATCATAGTAGCTTTTCTGACGAGACTGAGCGGCTTTCAAACGATCACGAACAATGCGAACTTGCTCTTCTGCTTCCTTGATCATATCCGGTCCAAAGAGTTGTCTTTCACCGGTTTCTGACCAGTTTAGGGGTGTTCGACATCGTCGTCCATAGAGGAATTCAAAAGGAGCCATGTTCAGACTAGATTGATAGCTATTGTTATAAGCAAATTTGGTGAATGGAAGAGATTTCTCCCAATTCTTTCCGAATGAGATAACACAAGCTCTGAGCATGTCTTCCCAGATTTGATTAACCCTTTCAACTTGACCTCATGATTGAGGGTGGAAAGCTGTACTAAAGGATAGATGAGTTCCCATAGCATTTTGAAAACTTTCCCAAAATTTAGAGGTTAAAAGGCTACCACGATCAGAATTGATTTCCAAAGGAACACCGTGAAGAGACACAATTCTAGAGACGTACAAGTCCGCTAACTGGCTAGCAGTTATAGACTCGCGAACGGGAAGGAAGTGAGCAACTTTTGAAAGTCGGTCAATGACAACGAAGATGGCATCATTTCCTTTCTGGGTTTTTGGAAAGCCGGTGATGAAGTCCATAGCGACCTTGTCCCATTTCCACTCGGGAATAGACAATGGTTGAAGAGTACCAGCAGGTCTTTGGTGTTCTGCCTTAATGCAACGACAAACATCACATTCAACAACAAATTGTGCAATGTCTCTCTTAATCTGGGTCCACCAAAATCTCTGGCGTAGATCTCGGTACATTTTTGTGCTACCGCGATGAATGGAGAGAGGAGTGTCATGAGCTTCCTTAAGGATCAGCTGCTTTAGGTCTTCATTCTCAGGAACTACTGAACGATTTTCAAAGAATATCGTTCCTTGATCATTTGCAGAGAAACATTTAGCAACTCCGCTAACAATGTTCTGCTTGATCTCTTGAATACTACTATCTTGTTTCTGGGCGGCTATGATTTGATCCTCAAGGGTTGGTCTCGCCACCAAGTTGAAAAGAGATCCACGAGGAACTATCTCAAGATTGAGCTTGCGAAATTCCTCATGAAGAAGTGGTTCATACTGTTGTAACATGAGGTTGTTACAATACGACTTACGACTTAGTGCATCAGCCATGACATTGGCCTTGCCTGGGGTGTAAGAAATTCTTAAGTCATAATCTTTTATCAACTCTATCAAGCGTCTTTGCCTGAGATTAAGATCTGGCTGGGTGAATATGTATTTGAGGCTTTGGTGATTAGAATAGATCTCACAACGATTACCAAGGAGGTAATGTCGCCAAGTCTTCAGGGCATGAACTACGGCAGCGAGTTCAAGATCATGGGTTGGATAGTTCTCTTCATGTGGCCGCAACTGGCGTGAAGCATAAGCTACCACATGTCGATCTTGCATAAGTATGCATCCTAACCCTTGCCATGAAGCATCACAATAGATCTCGAAATCCCTTTTGGTGTCTGGAGGCGCAAGTACGGGTGCAGAAGTCAATCTACTTTTTAGCTCTTGAAAGCTTTCCTCGCACTTGGGGGTCCATTGGAATTTCTTGTCTTTCTTGAGGAGTTTAGTTAGAGGCTTTGCAACTTTAGAAAAGTTCTCAACGAAGCGGCGGCAATAGCTTGCTAAGCCAAGAAAACTCCTAACTTTTAACCGATTCAGGTGGAGTCCAGTCAAGGACGGCCTGAACTCTCTCGGGATTGACTGCAACACCTTTCGCAGAAATCACGTGGCCTAAGTAGGTCACTTCTGGTAGCCAAAATTCACACTTGGAGAACTTGGGATAAAGGCGGTGCTCTCTAAGTTTCATCAATACCAACCTAAGATGTTCTGCATGCTCTTCTTCGTTCTTCGAGTAGATGAGAATGTCATCAAGATAAACCACAACAAATTTATCTAGGTACTCCATGAAGATCGAATTCATCAAGAGCGAGAATGTGGCGGGGGCATTGGTTAAACCGAAGGACATACCGGTGTACTCCTAAAGACCATATCGAGTAGTGAAAGCCGTCTTGGGAATGTCCTCATTTTGGATATTGATTTGATGATAGCCTAATCTCAAATCCATCTTGGAGAAGATAGAGGATCCAGCAAGTTGATCATAAAGATCATTGATCCTGGGAAGTGGGTACTTGTTCTTTATCATCGCTAAATTTAGCGGGCGATAGTCTACGCACATCCTTTCAGTTCCATCTTTCTTCGTTACGAACAGAACGGGGCAACCCCATGGCGATGAGCTAGGGCGGATGAAACCTTTTGCCAACGAAGCATCAAGTTGGGTTTTTAGCTCAGCTAACTCATGTGGGGCCATTCTATATGGGCGTTTGGAAATTGGGGTTGTGCCTGGTATAAGATCCACTATGAATTCTACACATCTGTCGGGTGGCATGCCCGGAAGTTCTTCAGGAAATACATCCGGGAAGTCACGAACCACCGGAATATCTTCGAGGTCTGGAAGTGGAAGTACATTCAAAGTATGCATCTGGATTCTAGAGCTGGGTGAGGTGTTGTCAATGATCTGGCCTGAAAGATGGGTGAGTTTAACTGATTTGGCTTTACAATCAAGGAAAGCATTCTGCCTTGATAACCAATCCATGCCTAGGATGACATCAATGTCCGAAGACTTGAGGGCTATAAGAGAGGCAAGGAATACTAAACCCTCAATTGAAATTTGATTACCATGGCTTACTCTATTAGTTTTCCACTTTGAACCAGGAGTTTGAATGATCATTGGAGAAAACATTTCTTCAAAAGAAAATCCATGCCGAAGTGCATAACTCTCCGACATGAATGAATGAGAAGCTCCTGGATAGAAAAGAACGGAGGCGGGAACATGATTGACTAGGAGTGTGCCAAGGATGACGTCAGAAGAAGCAGTGGTTTCCTCAACTGAGATTTGGTTCACACAACCACTACTTGTGGTTGAAAGCTTTGATGGGATGGCTTTGGTGGTTGATTTCTTTGGAGGCTTGTGACTAGGTCGACGTGGTGCCACCAGCACTGTAGGGCATTGTCGGAAGTAATGGCCTGTTAGACCACACGTGAAACACATCCTGCCTGAATTGCTGGGAGCAGGATTACTTGATTGCACACCATCATTCCTGGGAGGAACAATGTGTTGAGGTGGATGGCATATATTCGGTGGTGGTCTCTGAAGAAGGTTTTGAGGTATGGCACGGGTTGGAATCCAAATTCTGCGTTTCTGAGGAGCTGAACTTGAAGAAGGAGCAAGCTCAAGAGCATGCTTGCGAGACTCCTCGAAAATTTCATAGCCATGCTCACCTCTGAAGGATTTGTTGACTAAATCCTCAAAGGTGGCAAATTCGATGAGGTTGAGATCATGACGAAGGATGGGGCTAAGTCCCTTATGGAACCTTGCCTTCTTTCTGGCATCGGTGGTGATCTCATCTTGGGCATAACAAGCAAGACGATTGAACTCTCTCACATACTCATGCATGGACATCTCTCCTTGAGTCAGATTGCATAACTCTTCCTTCTTGCGCTCCATTAACTCATCTAGAAGGTGGTACCTTCGAAAGGCAACATGGAACTCCTGCCAAGTCACTAGGTGACCATCAGGCTGCATCGCAACATAGTTCTCCCACCATTCAGCAGCAGCACCTTCCAGAAAGTATGCCGCGAATATAACTCCATCATTGGGAGCAACATGTGCAGTGTCAAGCTTACGCTCGATGGAACGGAGCCAATCATCAGTTTCAAGGGGCTCAGAAGAACATCGGAATACCGGTGGCTTGAGGAGGATGAAGTCCTGAATGCTCACAACCACATTGCAATGACGTGAGGTATTCTGCTCGATGAGCTCCAGAAGGCGTGTTTGGTCACGTTGATTCTTCTCAGCTTCCATCATGATTTCCGCCGCAGAAGGCGGTGGTAGAGGTTCATCTTCATTTCGATTCCGAACACGGTCTCGATTCCGACGAACAGCACTACGAGTTCCACCTGACATCCTGTGTGATAAAAATCAACAATCAGAACAGGTTGTACGATGGAATCAAAGACAAGAAGGACATGAAGAAGACGGAATAGATTATAATGCGAAGGCAATGATTCATAGAAACACGGGATAAATCGGGCAGCATAACGGCTACACCGGGATGGAAAGCAAGACAACCTCGAAAAGATTGGACAGAACTTCCTCAAGGAACTCAAAACACGGAGACTCTGGACGACCACAACAATCCTACGGCTACAAGGAAGCAAACAACGAGATTTTCTAGTAATACATAGATGAGCCTAGTCCTATCATCCGTAGAAAAGATAAGGGTGACTCAGAACTCAGATCGATGAGGGTAAGGAGAAAAATAAGCCTTACGTTGTTCCCTTATACCCAGAGTAACTATATAACTATAGAGTGCTAGATTCGACTTCGACCAAGGGTTGAATAATCCTACAGACAGTCCTGCTCTGATACCAAGTCTGTCGGGACCCGGGGTTAGAGTATGTAATTCCAGTCACGATACAATCACATGGAGAGCCGAGAGCCGTACCCACTTGTCTAAGAAGACAAGGTCAAGCACAGATCGCTCTCGGAAAGCATCAAACGTGAGGGGCATCCCATCCAGGCCGGATGATCAACTGAGATGGGTCCTCGATGTCCGCTCACAAGTCTAAATGCTTATGGGTGGTGAATCCCATACTCATAGAGAAGTCGCCTCAACCATGTTGTCGATTGGATCCTAACTCTTACATAGACTTACTCCAGCCCGATCACTTAGTTGGGGTCTAGGGAGGGCTCGATCATACAACAAAGTGTGCACGTGACAGAGTCACGAGCAATCGCATCGCGATGCCCCAAGCTGCGCACAGCTAAGGGCCACTTGGTGTATAAAAGACCGCCAGCCAGATCACAACTAAGGTCTCGAAAACCCATACTAAGACATGCATGTTATAAACATACACGCAGCACACATGCCTAGTATGAACAGCAGGTATCATCACATAACTCTACAAAGTACTTCTTTATTGACTTACACATATATCATACAAAGATCACATGTCTGTGATCAACATTACATCATACAACGGAAGCAAATTAGGTCTGAGTATAGACAAGTTTAACAAATGGCTTAGAGAAGCCTTGTAAACATACATGCCCTTCCACGAGGGACCAGACTGTTGTCTGGAACTATACTACCAAGGTCAACGTCGAGCTTCACGAAGGTGACTCCATCGGGGTCCGGGTTCTCATCTAAAACATAGAATAAGCAAACGTGAGTACAAAGTCGTACTCAGCAAGACTTACATCCGATCTATACTACTCATGCTCAAGTATCAAGGTAAAGGAGGTGGGGTTCAACATGCAGAAGTGCCAGCTTTGACTTGGCTAGTCTTGAACTACGACTACCAGACTTGAGGTAAGAAGCGTACATGAGTCCACTACCAAGTCTCCAACCAATACACCACTATGGATACTTCCTCGACTTCCCCACAAGAAAGCACGCCATAGCACTCACGCTTATCTTGCGAGTTTTATAAGTATCCATTCAAGTTGTCTATGATCAAGTAAAGGTTTCCAAGTAGTCCATAACCGCGGACACGGCTATTTGAATTGTTCATTAACCCTGCAGGGGTGTACATCTTCACACGCGTGTCATCACTTATCGTCTCGTTCTTGTCACCCTTCAAGCGGGTGTCGGACGTGGATGAAACCAAGGCACTACCCTCACATCACCTTCTCTAATCCAGGAGTTGACTACCTGAGTTTGTCACCGCTCGAGAGTCCGGCCGGTTCCACGAAACGGACTCAGATAATGCAAGGGACCGAGACGCCACCTTTGACAGATGGTTTCACTGCCTCACAGGTCCACCCACATATCTATACATAAATCAAATGGAAATCCCGAATCTAGTGTGACTCCTGGACCGGATCGGGTACGTAAAGAGGCCAAACGGGGCTCCCATAAAACCCTACATGTGGTCATACTCTTTGTCTTGGATCACAAAACAGGAACTCGGGGCCTAGGCCAGTGTTCAACGAGACAACCCACTGTGTACTCCTACACAGCCTCTCATCGTTCACCTTTGTTTAGGGTGGATTCACCAACACGTTATCATCAGCACCACTGTGTTCATTCCATCCCGACTCACAATCATAACATCCTCATTGTACCACTAAGCAGCAAATAGCAGTAACAGTTGCAGGGGCCACATGCTCAACATTCAACTCCTAAATCTGCTAGGATTGTGGTTTGCTTAATACGGTGACAAAATGATAGGTCATGCATCGGAATGGGTTCAACTATGCGAAAGAACGTGTCTCGGTGATCTCCTAAACATGCATAAGCGAGACTGAGAGGGAAATAGGATTTTATAGACATGATCAATGGGGTTTGCTTGCCTTGCTGACGAGGTTCAATATCGGGGGTCTTCAACGAAGGGGGTGGCCTCCGGTTCCGGTTCCACTTCTATTAGCAACATGACAATCATAGGATCAAATAAATTACAATGCAAAAGCACAAGAATAAGATTGCAATGGTGATGTTCATGGTTGCAATGTGGGTACAATTCCATTTAAAATAAGTGGAATGCAAAATCATTTGCAAATTCACTCCAAATTTGAATTCAAAAGAATTCCATATGCATGTTTGCTACTGTTCACCCATTTTAAAATGGTCAAACATAAAAACAAAGTGCATATTATTAATCCTTGCATTTTTCCGATAATTTTTCATATATTATTTATTAAATTTGGAGTTAATATGAATTAGTTATGAATTTCCAAAGTTTAAATGATCTTCTGGAATTTCTGTAATTGTTTTAAATCTCTGGAAATTGTTTTAATGCGTCAGCATGATGTGGGGGTGACGTCACAGGGGCTCTGGCCAGTGGGCCATCCCTGTCAGTGGGAGAGGGGCTAATCCCTCTCTGTTTAGTTAACAGAGGGGTTTCCATGAGGCCTATTGCATTGATTCTTTCACCTATGTGTTAAGCATCATGTGTACTTCATTTCCATGCTTTAAACATGTCATGTTTGCGTGCTCTAGCTATATTAAATCTTGCTCCAATGTGGTGATCCTGATGTTAATGTGATGTTGTTGCTGAAACTGTTATTTTGTTGCAACTTCGGTCGACGAGTGTGTCGCGACCGTTTATCGGAATTGAGTGATTCCAATTTCATATTGTTAAGCATCATGTCTACTTTCATTACATGTATTGTATTGACATGATATGCTTGCTGGTCATATATTTCTTGAGCTCCAAAGTTGCTATCCCGCTGTTTTTGACAGCCACCTCTGTTTTTCACTAAGTCTGTTACTTTGCGGTGCCATGTTGTTGGCTTAATATCTTTTGATCTATGATGCCTGTTTGCATGATTATTTTTGCCATGCCTTTCCTGTCATGTCTACTTTAGTTCATATCTTTTGTGAGCATGTTTGCATTGATTATCCTGTTTATGCTTTGCTGTAAAGTGTGCTTCATCATGTTGGCAGTTTTTTCCCGTAACTTGTTTTGCTTATATCTTTTTAACCGTAACTCCGTTTGGGGTGTTCTTTATATGTAACTTGCTTAGTTTTTCATGTACTTTGTGTTTATGCTATTGTTTGCTGTTGTTAACCAACCTAAAATATGATTTAGGGGCAGATCAGTACCAAATCTTTTAATCATCGTGCGGCTCTTAGTGTTATGCCATGTTTAGGTTGTGCCTCACTTAAATTGACTAACATAGATAGTTTACTTTGTGCTTCACCTCTTGCCATGTTTGTGTGCTATGCCATGCTTTCTTGAGTTGCCATGTTAACAACCTTGGTTGATCAGCTGTAGCTAAGCAACTTGAACCACCATAAACGTGCGGTATTCGTCGTGTGTGACCGATACCCCACTTAAACTGTTAGTAACCTTTCTCGACGATAGATACGTATCGTGTTGCCGTGCCTTGTGTTGCCTCTTTCATCTTGCATTTCTCCGTAGTAATAGTGGTGCACCGTTGATTGCTTTCCAGTGTTTCCTTCTTTTGTGCTTCCGCGGGTACCTCTCGGAGACGATGCGAGCTTGCGATCAACTACACCTTCGGAACCCGACTTATCAACAGGCAAGGACTATACATTACTTATGATCCATTCTATTTCAACCAGCGGTTTGCATGATAGTCTAGGTTAGGTTCTATGTTTGATCCTACCACATGTTTATAGCCTCTTTCAAACCGATGCAGCCATGTCCCTTCCCAGCAAACCTTGTACTGCTATGTTACTATTGCTCGTTGCTCAGCCCCTGCTTAGTATGCATGCTAGGATGCTACGATGTTACCCTGTTACTCCTTGGTTTGGGATATCACATTATTATTATTGTTGTTGATGATATGATTATTATAATGTTGACTATATTCGACGAAGGATGGAAGGTCCAGGCTATCCCGTCCCGACGCTTTGTTCCATTCGAGTCACCTAGGACCCGAGTTTCAGGTATTTGTTTTAAGACTGAGCGTGCCTAACCGCGTGTGGGATTTTATGGGGTCCCCTTTTCTTACCTATCTAGCTTCAAGCATTTCTAGTGGTGGCCCAAGCTGATTTTACCTTTTGAAAACGTGTAAGTGCTGGTCGTACGCCAGTAGTTTTCAAACAAACTGGGTGTAACACCCCGGGTGTCACGCTACAGTAATCACCTATAGTAATCAGGATTACTGTTGCTAATCACTGTTGATAATCTCTCTTGCTCAAAAATGGCCTGGATCAAAAATTTTGTTTTGATCAACTTGGTTTAGTTCAAATTCAATTTCTCCTTTTGATATTGTTGAATGCAATGTGATCATGGATCTTGGTCATCATGAATCAAAACAATTCCAAGCTCAAGTCAATTGCCTTTTAGGTGAATTCAAATCAAATGCTCATATTGCCTATGGTGCAATATTAAAACCAAAGTGCAAAATAAACTTTCTCCAAAAATTGTGAAACTACTTTTATAAAATCACACATATTCAGTGGACCATGTTACACCAATTTTGGGATTTTTATTAATATCTAAATTAATAGAAACAATTAAAATAATAGCTTGTTTATCCCATTTTAATCATTTAATATTTAATTAAAATATTATAGGATTTTATTTGTGCCAAAGACATTTCATGGCACTGGCTTATAGAGCAACAATAATTTTGGAGCATCTGTCATGCTTAGCAAAAATGTCTAAGTAACTCAAACAAATACAAAATAAATTTAACAGAAAAAGAAATGTAAAAGAAATTAAACAGAAAAGAAAATAAAATAATAATAATAAAAGAAATGGAGCCCACCCCCTGTCTCCCTGTGGGCCAATCCAGCCCACTAGCAAGCCCAAGGCCCCCCCACCGCGGTCATCTCCCTCATGTTCATCCCCTCCCCTTCGTGTCACTCATCCCCTGGCCAGGACGCACGCCATGGTCGCCGTGGCGCCCATCAGGCGAGCCACCGGCGGGGATAAGAGCCGCTCCCCACTGGAACCCTAACCCTAGCCCGCCAACCGTCCCCCCCCTTAGTTTCCCCTCGCCCTCGTCCCCATCGCGACACCCGGGCGCTGTCGTGGGCACGCGTTCGTCGCCGGCACGGCCACCGTGCCTCCCAGCCCCAACCAATGTGCCCGGCCGCCTTCTCGTCGTCGTCTTCGTCGTCACCGTGGAGGAATCGAGCCCGCGCCGCCTGCAACGTACTCCTCGCCACCTTCTTCAAGCTCGGGTCCGCCGGCGTGCGACGCAAATTCCGGCTACAACCGCCCCCCTCAAGCCCACTGCCCCTCCCTACGGGATCCTGGTGAGCTTCCGTGCCCCCCTGGCCTCTCCGTTCTCCCCCTGGTGCCCCTCGTCGTCTCCCCAGCGTCACCATGCTCTGGCCACCACCGCGGAAAACGTAGCCGTCACCCTAGTCCATCCTAGCTCACGCCAGTGGCTCCATTGCGCTCCTGGTGAGCCGTGGAGCCCGACCGGCTAGGTGGCGCTCGCCAAAACCCCTCGTGGCCGTATCCCCGTCGAAGACCCGAGACCACCGCCGCCGCCGTTGGCCCTGGCCTTGTCTCCGGCGAGTCCTCGGCCACCCCGAGCCCACCGAACGACCCGACTCGGTTCCCCCGTTCGAACACACCCCTCGCCGCCTCAAGCCGTCGCCGGAGTCGGCCCGAACGGCGACCTAGCCGTGTTCTGTCCTCGCCGGCGTCGAGGTGTGCCACCGACAGGTGGGCCCAACCTGTCAGGGGTTTGGTTAACCCCTAATGGGCCAATGAGAGTGGGCCACCCCCTCTGTTAATTATCCAGCGATTGAACAAATAAAAACTATTAGGACTAACCCCACTGACTATGACATGTGGGCCCTGCCCCACTTAACTCTCTGTTTAATTAAATTAATTGTTAATCTAAACATGTGTCTATGACACATGGGCCCCACCAGTCAGTTTAATTATTTAAAAGAATTAATAGAAATTATAGTCACTGGCATGTGGGTCCACTGGATTTTTAGAATTAATAAAACTATTTTTATTAACTGTGAGGCTGACCAGTGGGACCCACTGGTCAGTTTGACCCGTTCAACTCTCTCTGTGGATAATGTTGGATTTAGTATTAAAAGAAATTCAGAAATTCTTTTAAAAATGATTTAAACTTTGAATTTGAATATCTTTTAAACCGTAAGTCAGATTCAAAAACTTTATACATGAAAATTGATTAGAAAAATATAACGAATACGGATAACGTATCCGTATACCTACCACACCCCTCTAACACAACGAACATCGACACCCCCCCCCCCTCCGGGCCGTTTGTCCGATGATTTGTCCGGTACTGATAAAGTATCCGGATGAATTTATTTCGAACACGAAAGTTGTTCGGAATAGTTCAACTAACACGGATGCACCCCCCTTGTGTTTGTCGGATGTCCACGACAACTCCGGCATGAACCCTTCCCCCTCCGGACATCCTGTCCGGTAATCACCCGGAGCCGGTAGTTCATCCCCGGATGAATTCCCGCTCCGAGCAACGTGCTTTGCACTGCGTTAGAACACCGTTAACATTTCATCTGTCATGTCATGCATATGTTTGCATTGCTTGCTTTGTATTTACTGTTTCTTCCCCCTTTATTCTCCGGTAGACTCCGCTGCTACAGCCGACTACACTGCTGCCGGGTACGACTACTTCATCGACGACCCTGCCCCTACTGTCGAGCTTCCAGGCAAGCAGATCGATTCTCTTCCCCAGATATCGCCTATCTTTCCGTACATTTCTTGCACTAGGCATGTCTACTGCTGCTTCTACGTTACAATCCTATTCAATTGCATAGCCTGATTTTGTCGCCCCTTGATGTACCTTTCTTATCCTATGCTGCCTATTATAATTATGCATATATTCAGCAGTGAACCCTGCGCATTGTTAGATAGGACTAGATAGCGGGTCGTGATCACTCAGGGGGGTGAACACGGATACTATATATACAACTGCACAGGTACGGAACAAAGCAGACACCGCCAAAGGCCCCTATGTGGGTTATGCCTAGTCACCTCAAGTGTGAGCTATCTAGGAGTAATCCTTGTACTCCACTCGAGGCTGACTTTTTCTTGCCGCCATAGGGTCCTGATCAGTGGTTGTCCTTAAGGTAAGAAATCGGGCGACCCAACGGTTCCCGCGAGCGGTATATTGTCGGCAACGACAGGGAGGGTACGACCGACGTTACTGGCGTGCTTGGCCCCTGCTCGTATCTCGCGAGAGTTACCAAACCACGCAAAAGTCGAGCTCTACCAAGAGCACACGCGAGACAAGGTAAGGAGACGGTTCACCTTGTCGGTAACCGCGCGCTTTGACGGGACGACAGGGCAGGCCCCGACGTTACCAGTGGGCCTTGTTGCTGTTCGTTTTCCGTTGTGTTGTTAGTCAGACAGCGATAACGGTTGTCTGCGAGATAATATTAAAATGCTAAATGGTTCGGCGGATGACTTGAGAGACCCGTTGGTCTGTACGCACTACCTTCACGTGGGATAAGGAGTTATGGGCTCCCCTGCGTCGTAGTTTGTACTAAAGCTCTTCAGACGTCAACAGTACCACGGGCTGATAGCCGGGAAGCGGTCTTGTCTTTTTGCTGCAGCAGGTGTGTTTGGATTTGCTTTTTCTTCACCGACCAGTCTCGTACCGTGCAGGAGCGTGCAAGGGTGAGGGACCTAGACCCCTTGGCGCATAGGATATAGTCCGGCGGATGGCCTCTCTGCTGAGCCTAGGATGGGCTGCGATGTGACGGATAGCCTCGGTGGGGCCTTCCCTAACAAGGTGTACGCCACCCTGGAGATCCGAGCGTGCAGGCTGAACAGTAGTGCACCCCTGCAGGGAGTTTAATCTATTCGAATAGCCGTGTCCACGGTAACAGGACGCTTTATGATGAAGCTGGATCTTACCACTACAAACTATTACTATTAAACTGTATGGTTCCGGGTTTTCTTCCTCGCATGGGAGTCGAGGAGGGGAACTCAGAGGCATTATTATTATTAATCATTACAACTTATATTATACAATGTTGCACCAACTTCTGCTTCGTTGTTACTTTATTGCTTTATATGAACTGTTGGCTGATTCTCTCCTCATGCTGCAAGACAACGTCGGAAGATGCTAGTCTTCGATAGGCCTAGCTTCTTACCCTTATTCTGATTTCTATCTTGCAGTCCACTATATATACAGCCTCCTTTTTCCGTTGATACAAATGCATAATGCTTAGTAGCGGACGTAAGACTCGCGGGTATACTAGATACTCACCTTTGCTTTATTTCCCCTTTTATGTTTTTCCTGATCGGCCGCTGCAGTCGACGTTGGAGCCCAGGAGCAGGAGTACCCCGGAGGCGGATACTACTACGTCGAGACCCTCGCTGACCAGGACCAGGAGTAGTTTCGGAGGCTCCCAGGCAGGAGGCCTTGCCTTTTCGATCTGTATCTCTGATGTTATTTGTGCTAGCCTTCTAAAGGCAAAACTTGACTAACTATGTTTGTACTCAGATATTATGGCTTGTATAACTTATGTATTCGGGTCCGCCTGACCCCCCTTTATTGTAACATATTGGTTTATCCTTTTTTGTTTAGTGTTGTGCTGTGATATTCTCACCGTGGCACCCTAATCTCAGCCGTGTACCCTGCGTGTATGATTACTGTACACGGATTGATTTTGGGGGCGTCACAAGTTGGTATCAGAGCTAACTGCCTGTAGGACACCCCATCCAACTCCTTGGTCGAAGTCGACTCTAGTATTTGCAAAACTACTTTGCTAACTTAGTGTTTGTCTTACGGGCCCACATCGATGTCACTACGTGTGATATCTATGGTATTAGGATCTTTTTCTCCTTACCTATGCTCTGGGACTCTGCTCTCTTATCCCTGCTGGTAAGTTTTATTAACCCTAACTTTAGGTTCTCGTACCTCCTTCCTTCCGGAGAGCACTACATTCCCGATGATCGCCTGATTCACCTGAAGATTCCGAAGGTTACTCTCCGATGAATTCCCGAGATCCTACGTGTTCATCGCCTTTGCAATCCCATGCCACCGATAAGTCCGTGTGGATAATTGCATCCACCTCCCGATCTGGGAATCGCAATTTCCTTGTACTTAAGCATCAAGTTATTCCGGTGCTTCTGTCACCCAATGCCTTGGCATTCTTTCCCCTTCTGGTTGAGTGCTCATACTCACATCGGATCCTTTGAGAACCATCCGACCTTTTTTTGGATTACTATCCGACTATTCTTACATGGCTTATTCCATGTGTCAATTGGATTCATCGTGTGGAATACCCACCATGCCCCTCTATGATTTGTGTTATCGTCGACAACCTCCCTTGTCTCCGTGCCAATACAACTTGATCATATATATCGTGCTCTGCTTTCCCTTGGGAAGGTTATACACGTGATACTTGTGTATCATCACTTTTTCCCGTCCATTGGTCTGTTGATCAGATAATGACACTTACCTTTCCGTTGGTCTGTTTGATCAGACAACCACGTTTCCCTTCCATTGGTCTGTTTAACCTTTCTTGTGATATAAATTATCCGAGCAGCGATAATTCCCTGCTGATGTAAACACTTCGGTGTACTACGTTGTCCATACAACCTGTTACTATTGACGATGACATTTCAATAACCATCTATGAACGAGATCTTTGCCAATTGGTCTGCCTCGTCTTAACGAGCAGGAAAATGGTTCTCAATGTGCACTGCTCCTCGTACCGATGTTGTTTCTGACATAGCTGACAAACTATTTTCTGACAACCTTGCGTCGTGATCGCATAACATGTCGCCACCCTCCCTATTCTTGGTGGGCCCATAACCCACAGTTCCACAGGATCGAAACCTGACTCTTGTCACATACCTTGTGTTATTTAGTCCGATATGAGACACAGTGCTTATGTCTGATGCTCTGGACCCCTTTTCATCATCCGTTATCGACATCAAATGCATGCCTATCCGCATGAAAATTCTCATACCTCCTTTTTTTATCTCGATGTATCTCCCTGAGTTTAACTCGTGAGATACTTTGTACCCCATTCCCTTTGGACAGCCTCGGTTGATTAACCTTGTACCGATGTGACCCCCTTAAGTTTACCCTCCTAGCCTATTTTTAAGTACTATGGAGCCCCGAAAGAAGGATGATAACTCGTCGAGATGCAATGATGCAAAGAAATGAAGACACCCATGAGAAGGATTAACTTCATCGAAAAGGGAAACAACAACCAGAAGACTCGTTACAATCCGAAACCGAAACCTTACCCCGTGCCCTGCTTTTAATTCTCGGGACGAGAATTCTTTGTAGTGGTGGAGATTTGTAACACCCCGGTGTCACGCTACAGTAATCACCTATAGTAATCAGGATTACTGTTGCTAATCACTGTTGATAATCTCTCTTGCTCAAAATGGCATGGATCAAAAAATTTGTTTTGATCAACTTGGTTCAGTTCAAATTCAATTTCTCCTTTTGATATTGTTGAATGCAATGTGATCATGGATCTTGGTCATCATGAATCAAAACAATTCCAAGCTCAAGTCAATTGCCTTTGAGTTGAATTAAAATCAAATGCTCATATTGCCTTTGGTGCAATATTAAAACCAAAGTGCAAAATAAACTTTCTCCAAAAATTGTGAAACTACTTTTATAAAATCACAAATATTCAGTGGACCATGTTACACCAATTTTGGGATTTTTATGAATATCTAAATTAATAGAAACAATTAAAATAGTAGCTTTTTTATCCCATTTTAATCATTTAATATTTAATTAAAATATTATAGGATTTTATTTGTGCCCAAGACATTTTATGGCACTGGCTTATAGAGCAACAATAATTTGGAGCATCTGTCATACTTAACAAAAATGTCTAAGTAACTCAAACAAATACAAAATAAATTTAACAGAAAAAGAAATGCAAAAGAAATTAAACAGAAAAGAAAATACAAAAAAATAATAATAAAAGAAATGGAGCCCACCCCCTGTCTCCCTGTGGGCCAATCCAGCCCACTAGCAAGCCCAAGGCCCCCCGCCCCACCGCGGTCATCTCCCTCTTGTTCATCCCCTCCCCTCCGTGTCACTCATCCCCTGGCCAGGACGCACGCCATGGTCGCCGTGCCGCCCATCCGTCGAGCCACCGGCAGGGATAAGAGCCGCCCCCCACTAGAACCCTAACCCTAGCCCGCCAACTGTTCCCCCCCCCTCAGTTTCCCCTCGTCCTCGTCTCCATCGCGACACCCGGGCGCTGCCGTGGGCACGCGTTTGTCGCCGGCACGGCCACCGTGCCTCCTAGCCTCAACCAATGTGCCCGGCCGCCTTCTCGTCGTCGTCTTCGTCGTCACCGTGGAGGAATCGAGCCCGCGCCGCCTGCAACGTACTCCTCGCCACCTTCTTCAAGCTCGGGTCCGCCGGCGTGCGACGCAAATTCCGGCTACAACCGCCCCCCTCAAGCCCACTGCCCATCCCTACGGGATCCTGGTGAGCTTCCGCGCCCCCCTGGCCTCTCCGTTCTCCCCCTGGTGCCCCTCGTCGTCTTCCCAGCGTCACCATGCTCTGGCCACCGCCGCGGAAAACGTAGCCGTCACCCTAGTCCATCCTAGCTCACGCCAGTGGCTCCATTGCGCTCCTGGTGAGCCGTGGAGCCCGACCGGCTAGGTGGCGCTCGCCAAAACCCCTCGTGGCCGCATCCCCGTCGAAGACCCGAGACCACCTCCGCCGCCGTTGGTCCTGTCCTTGTCACCGGCGAGTCCTCGGCCACCCCAAGACCACCGAACGACGCGGCTCGGTTCCCCCGTTCGAACACACCCCTCGCTGCCTCAAGCCGTCGCCGGAGTCGGCCGGAATAGCGACCTAGCCGTGTTCTGTCCTCGCCGGCGTCGAGGTGTGCCACCGACAGGTGGGCCCAACCTGTCAGGGGTTTGGTTAACCCCTAATGGGCCAATGAGAGTGGGCCACCCCCTCTGTTAATTATCCATCGATTGAACAAATAAAAACTATTAGGACTAACCCCACTGACTATGACATGTGGGCCCTGCCCCACTTAACTCTCTGTTTAATTAAATTAATTGTTAATCTAAACATGTGTCTATGACACATGGGCCCCACCAGTCAGTTTAATTATTTAAAAGAATTAATAGAAATTATAGTCACTGGCATGTGGGTCCACTGGATTTTTAGAATTAATAAAACTATTTTTATTAACTGTGAGGCTAACCAGTGGGACCCACTGGTTAGTTTGACCTGGTCAACTCTCTCTGTGGATAATGTTGGATTTAATATTAAAAGAAATTCAGAAATTCTTTTAAAAGTGCTTTAAACTTTGAATTTGAATATCTTTTAAACCGTAAGTCAGATTCAAAAACTTTATACATGAAAATTGATTAGAAAAATATAACAAATACGGATACAGTATCCGTATACCCACCACACCCCTCTAACACAACGAACATCGACACCCCCCCTCCAGGCCGTCTGTCCGATGATTTGTCCGGTACTGATAAAGTATCCGGATGAATTTATTTCGAACACGAAAGTTGTTCGGAATAGTTCAACTAACACGGATACACCCCCCTTGTGTTTGTCGGATGTCCACGACACCTCCGGCATGAACCCTTCCCCCTCCGGACATCCTGTCCGGTAATCACCCGGAGCTGGTAGTTCATCCCCGGATGAATTCCCGCTCCGAGCAACTTGCTTTGCACTGCGTTAGAACACGGTTAACATTTCATCTGTCATGTCATGTATATGTTTGCATTGCTTGCTTTGTATTTACTGTTTCTCCCCCCTTTATTCTCCGGTAGACCCCGCTGCTACCGCCGACTACACTGCTGCCGGGTACGACTAATTCGTCGACGACCCTGCCCCTACTTTCGAGCTTCCAGGCAAGCAGAGCCATTCTCTTCCCCAGATATCGCCTATCTTTCCGTACATTTCTTGCACTAGGCATGTTTACTGCTGCTGCTACGTTACAATCCTATTCAATTGCATAGCCTGATTTTGTCGCCCCTTGATGTACCTTTCTTATCCTATGCTTCCTATTATAATTATGCATATATTCAGCAGTGAACCCTGCGCATTGTTAGCTAGGACTAGATAGCGGGTCGTGATCACTCAGGGGGGTGACCACGGATACTATATATACAACTGCACAGGTACGGAACAAAGAAGACACCGCCAAAGGCCCCTATCGGGTTATGCCTAGTCACCTCAAGTGTGAGCTATCCAGGAGTAATCCTTGTACTCCACTCGAGGCTGACTTTGTCTTTCCGCCATAGGGTCCTGATCAGCGGTTGTCCTTAAGGTAAGAAGTCGGGCGACACAACGGTGCCCGCGAGCGGTATATTGTCAGGAACGACAGGGAGGGTACGACCGACGTTACTGGCGTGCTTGGCCCCTGCTCGTATCTCGCGAGAGTTACCAAACCACGCAAAAGTAGAGCTCTACCAAGAGCACACGTGAGACAAGGTAAGGACACGGTTCACCTTGTCGGTAACCGCGCGCTTTGACGGGACGACAGGGCAGGCCCCGACGTTATCGGTGGGCCTTGTTGCTGTTCGTTGTCCGTTGTGTTGTTAGTGAGACAGCGATAACGGTTGTCTGCGAGATAATATTAAAATGCTAAATGGTTCGGCGGATGACTTGAGAGACCCGTTGGTCTGTACGCACTACCTTCACGTGGGATAAGGAGTTATGGGCTCCCCTGCGTCGTAGTTTGTCCGAAATCTCTTCAGACGTCAGAAGTACCATGGGCTGATAGCCGGGAAACGGTCTTGTCTTTTTGCTGCAGCAGGTGTGTTTGGATTTTCTTTTGCTTCACCGGCCAGTCTCGTACCGTGCAGGAGCGTGCAAGGGTGAGGGACCTAGACCCCTTGGTGCATAGGATATAGTCCGGCGGATGGCCTCTCTGCTGAGCCTAGGATGGGCTGCGATGTGTCGGATAGCCTCGGTGGGGCCTTCCCTAACAAGGTGTACGCCACCCTGGAGATCCGAGCGTGCAGGCTGAACAGTAGTGCACCCCTGCAGGGAGTTTAATCTATTCGAATAGCCGTGTCCACGGTAACAGGACGCTTTATGCTGAAGCTGGATCTTACCACTACAAACTATTACTATTAAACTGTATGGTTCCGGGTTTTCTTCCTCGCATGGGAGTCGAGGAGGGGAACTCAGAGGCATTATTATTATTAATCATTACAACTTATATTATACAATGTTGCAGCAACTTCTGCTTCGTTGTTACTTTATTGCTTTATATGAACTATTGGCTGATTCTCTCCTCATGCTGCAAGACAACGTCGGAAGATGCTAGTCTTCGATAGGCCTAGCTTCTTACCCTTATTCTGATTTCTATCTTGCAGTCCACTATATATACAGCCTCCTTTTTCCGTTGATACAAATGCATAATGCTTAGTAGCGGACGTAAGACTCGCGGGTATACTAGATACTCACCTTTGCTTTATTTCCCCTTTTATGTTTTGCCTGATCGGCCGCTGCAGTCGACGTTGGAGCCCAGGAGCAGGAGTACCCCGGAGGCGTATACTACTACGTCGAGACCCCCGCTGACCAGGACCAGGAGTAGTTTCGGAGGCTCCCAGGCAGGAGGCCTTGCCTTTTCGATCTGTATCTCTGAAGTTATATGTGCTAGCCTTCTTAAGGCAAAACTTGACTAACTATGTCTGTACTCAGATATTATGGCTTGTATAACTTATGTATTCGGGTCTGCGTGACCCCCCTTTATTGTAACATATTGGTTTATCCTTTTGTGTTTAGTGTTGTGCTATGATATTCTCACCGTGGCACCCTAATCTCAGCCGTGTACCCTGCGTGTATGATTACTGTACACGGATTGATTTTGGGGGCGTCACACCGGGCCAGCGGAGACATGGTTTCTCTTGTTGGTCCACCCCAAGGAGCTAGGGGGTTGTCCACATCTGTTTGGGAAACTAACCCGACCTCGTCTAGACGGTAGAGGCCGATTCGAGAGCGCGGCCGGCTTTTGAGTTGGATGTCGACTCACTGGGGGCCACCGGGATTTCTTCGTTGTTAGTTAAAGGGACCTGTTGTTTCGGATCTCTTGCAACTAAATCATAAAATGGTTGTCTGTGATGGGTAGCAACTGAGAGGGATGGGCGTGCGTGCGGAACCTTGTAATGGGCAGTTGGTACACCACTGCAGGGTTAAATCTTTTCGAGAAGCCGTGTCCATGGTTATGGACGACTTGATACCTACTCTTTGTTCATAGACAACAACAATTGAGATAATCTTAACATAACTTGATCAACGTGTGTGTGCCTTGACTGCTTCTTCTTCGTCGGGATGCGAAGAGGAGGACAAGGATAGGATAGGTGTTATGTTTGCGTAAGTAGTTTATAGCAAGACTTGTTGGAGGCGCTTCCTCATCGAATGCTTGGCTTCTTATCTTACTCTCTAGATCGTTAGCCAATTCATAAATGCTAGTGCGGCAGCAAGCTCACCACTTACCCCTTCCTTACCGTAAACTACTAATTGTCCTAGAATGACGAGTGATGAAGTCCTTGCTGGGTCAAATGACCACTACAGTTGGATGCTGAGTACCTCTGTACTCATGATACTACCCCAAACTCTTTTTAGGGTTCTTGATCGACAACAGGTATGGTGATCGACGTTTCACGTGGAGACTCGACGACGACTAGTTAGGCGGATCCCGGCGGAGGGCCTGGACCCGCGTGGTTATGGGATCGATGTTTTCTCTTTGCCAGTAGGCTTTTGATTGTAGTCTGTACTCAGACATAAATCTTCCGCTGTTGTATTGTATTTAAGGCAGTTGTATGCCGATTGTATGAGATGTTGTATCCTTGTGTCTGTAATGTTGTGATATCATGTTGGAAATCCGGGGCATATGACTTCGTCATATGTCGCGGTGGGACCGATATGTGCTTCGTCCCCGGATCTGGATGGAAACATCTAGATCTGGAATAGTACCGCATATTGGGCCTTACAACTTGGTATTAGAGTCATACCGACTGTAGGATCCCCTCTCTGGCCGAAGTCGAGTCTAGACAAAAAAAACTATTTTGTAGTTACTAAGTTAGCTATCGGAGAGTAGGAATCTTTTTACTCCTTACCTTTGCTCTGGTCAGGACAAGTGTCGTAAGTGTTTTATCCTCGCCTTATCCCCTTCAAACTCTAGGATCTCAAGTGTGTGGAGTATCGGAACCGTTACAATGCCTTGTTTGCAGCGTATTGTCTCGATTCCGATCTCAGGTTTGGGAAATCCTGTAGTACCTTTAGTCTATCCGACTCTGGTTTACTTCTTGGTCGTCCTTTGCCCTCCCTCCTTTTACCGGTGTTCTTACGACTTGCGTCGAAAATCACTATCCCTTGATCTGGGTTTCGCGATCGTTCCTCCTCTTGACACCGACAGTTTCGTTTTTCCGACGATGTCGTCTCTCTGCGGAAATTTATCTCGACAGAAGTTCGACGTCGACATGGAGCAGAGTCCCTTGTTGGTGGTGTTGAAGATCGTCGTCTCTCTTTTCTCTCCCCCTCTCCCCCGGATCGTCCTGGATCTCGGGACGAGATCCCTTGTTGGTGGTGTTGTATTGTAACAGCCCAGTTTTCAGAAAAATCAGAAATTTTGTTTTCGGTGTGAATTGTTTGATTGTCTGATTTGTTTGCGGTGTTTGCATCCCTGATTTATCGATCGGCAATTATTTTTTCCCCTCTTATATCGTATTGGACGGAGACCGACCCTTGCCACCCTGACACTCGACCTTTGCGACACCGGGTTTCACCCGATCACCGTCGCGAAAACCGCACGAGACTAGCCGCAGCCAACGGAACGAAAACCCCATTTAATAAGTAAATGGGATATTTTTATAGCGCGCCGGAAAGTGTTCTCGGAACGGTTCCAGCGCAAGGTGAACGCCTCCGGCTCGACGCACCGATCGCGCAGTTCGAAGTTTTACCCGAATCGGAGGTACCGCGGACCCCCGACGGTCAGAAACGTGAGCACCGTGCGCGCAAGACAAAAAACGGGGATGTTTTTGCAAACTGCCAGCCACCTGGGCTATATAAAGACCACCACACTCCCACCCATTTTTAGGGTTTACCTAGCCACAAATTGCAGCCACCCCCCTCCACTTTGCCAGATCTGCCCAATTTTCCCCGCCAATTTCGAATCCCTAGCCCTGGACGCTCCCGGAGCCGACGGATCGCAGATCGGTGGGCTCCCGGAGCGCCACGTCGCCACCTTGCCTTCCACCTCCCACCTCCTCTCTCTCCTAGCTCCAACTGCCCATGGAACCCGTGCCCGCCGCCTGCACCGTGGAAGCCGAGCCGCCGCCGGCCACCGGACGCCGCTGGCCTCCCTCTCCTCCCGCGCCGGCTCCCCTCCTCTCCTTCCCCTCTCTCTCTTCCTCCTCCTTCCCAACTCCCCATCTAATCTCTCCTCACCTCTCTCTCTCAACAGGACCCGCACCATGGCCAGGATCTTGGCTGCCTCCGCCTATCCACGAAGCCCGCACCGCCCGAGCTTGGTTGCTGCCGCCAGCCGGATCCGGCCGGATCCGGTAGCCTCCATGCTGCTGCGCCCCTCCCTGGTCCTCACGCGGAAAGCCGGACGGCGAGCCAAGCAAGCCGCCGCCGCCTTCTTCCCACGTCGGGGACGAGCGCAGCCTCCAGCCGCCCGCTCGGTGCCTCCAGCCGCCAGGTGGGCCGCGGCCCAGCCAGGCCTCCAGGCGCCCCAGGCCTAGCGAGCCTCCCTGGCCCATGGCCTCCCCTCCAGCGCACCGGCCAGATGGGCCTCAGCCCACTGGTGAGAGCCGGCCCGATCCTTTTTTTGTTCTCTGGTTATCCCCTGCTGTAATTTCTACTAAGTCTTTTATGTATATGATGTTGATGTTGTTTTGTAATGCGATTTCCCGTTGAACCGTAGCTCCGATGAACGTGCCCCCAATAAGAAAGTTGCTCAGAATTGCGTGTACTTTAATTCATCTTTTGTGAGCATTTGCATTTGAGGGCATATTGATTGTGTAATTGTGTGCTGAACAGGGCATCAGGCCGTTAAACTGCTACTTTTCCTGTTAAGTGATGCTGTTATTATTTTGTTGCAACTTTGCATGATGATTGTGACTCATCCATGAGGCCTATTGCATTGATTCTTTCACCTATGTGTTAAGCATCATGTGTACTTCATTTCCATGCTTTAAACATGTCATGTTTGAGTGCTCTAGCTATATTAAATCTTGCTCCAAAGTGGTGATCCTGATGTTAATGTGCTGTTGTTGCTGAAACTGTTATTTTGTTGCAACTTCAGTCGACGAGTGTGTCGCGACCGTTTATCGGAATTGAGTGATTCCAATTTCATATTGTTAAGCATCATGTCTACTTTCATTACATTTATTGTATTGCCATGATATGCTTGCTGTTCATATAGTTCTTGAGCTCCAAAGTTGCTATCCCGCTGTTTTTGACAACCACCTCTGTTTTTCACTAAGTCTGTTACTTTGCGGTGCCATGTTGTTTGCTTAATATCTTTTGATCTATGATGCTTGTTTGCATGATTCTTTTTGCCATGCCTTTCCTGTCATGTCTACTTTAGTTCATATCTTTTGTGAGCATGTTTGCATTGATTATCCTGTTTATGCTTTGCTCTAAAGTGTGCTTCGTGATGTTGGCAGTTTGTGCCCGTAACTTGTTTTGCTTATATCTTTTTAACCGTAACTCCGTTTGGGGTGTTCTTTATATGTAACTTGATTATTTTTTCGTGTACTTTGTGTTTATGCTATTGTTTTCTGTTGTTAACCAACCGAAAATATGGTTTAGCGGCAGATCAGTACCAAATCTTTTAATCATCGTGCGGCACCTAAATTGACTAACATAGATAGTTTACTTTGTGCTTCACCTAAATTGACTAACATAGATAGTTTACTTTGTGCTTCACCTCTTGCGATGTTTGTGTGCTATGCCATTCTTGCTTGAGTTGCCATGTTAACAACCTTGGTTGATCACCTATAGCTAAGCAACTTGAACCACCGTAAACGTGCGGTATTCGTCGTGTGTGACCGATACCCCACTTAAACTGTTAGTAACCGTTCTCGATGATAGATCCGTATCGCGTTGCCGTGCCTTGTGTTGCCTCTTTGATCTTGTATTGTTCCGTAGTAATAGTGGTGCACCGTTGATTGCTTTCCAGTGTTTCCTTCTTGTGTGCTTCCGCGGGTACCTCTCGGAGACGATGCGAGCTTGCGATCAACTACACCTTCGGAACCCGACTTATCAACAGGCAAGGACTATACATTACTTATGATCCATTCTATTTCAACCAGCGGTTTGCATGCTAGTCTAGGTTAGGTTCGATGTTTGATCCTACCACATGTTTACAGCCTCTTCAAACCGATACAGCCATGTCCCTTCCCAGCAAACCTTGTACTTCTATGTTACTATTGCTCGTTGCTCAGCCCCTGCTTAGTATGCATGCTTAGGATGCTATGATGTTACCCTGTTACTCCTTGGTTTGGGATATCACATTATTATTATTGTTGTTGATGATATGATTATTATAATGTTGACTATATTCGACGAAGGATGGAAGGTCTAGGCTATCCCGCCCCGACGCTTTGTTCCATTCGAGTCACCTAGGACCCGAGTTTCTGATATTGGTTTTAAGACTAAGGGTGCCTGACCGCGTGTGGGATTTTATGGGGTCCCCTTTTCTTACCTATCTAGCTTCAAGCATTTCTAGTGGTGTCCCAAGCTGATTTTACCTTTTGAAACCGTGTGAGTGCTGGTGGTACGCCAATAGTTTTCAAACAACCCGGGCCAGCGGAGACATGGTTTCTCTTGTTGGTCCACCCCAGGGAGCTAGGGGATTGTCCACATCTGTTTGGGCAACTAACCCGACCTCGTCCAGACGGTAGAGGCCGATTCGAGAGCGCGGGCTGCTTTTGAGTTGGATGTCGACTCACCGGGGGCCACCCGGATTTGTTCGTTGTTAGTTAGAGGGACCTGTCGTTTCGGATATCTTGCAACTAAATCATAAAATGGTTTCCTGTGATGGGTTGCAACTGAGAGAGATGGGCGTGCGTGCGAAGCCTTGTAATAGGCAGTTGGTACACCCCTGCAGAGTTAAATCTTTTCGAGAAGCCGTGTCCACGGTTATGGACGACTTGAGACCTACTCCTTGTTCATAGAAAACAAGAACTGAGATAATCTTAACATAACTTGATCAACGTGTGTGTGCCTTGACTGCTTCTTCTTCGTCGGGATGCGAAGAGGAGGACAAGGATAGGATAGGTGTTATGTTTGCGTAAGTAGTTTATAGCAAGACTTGTTGGAGGCGCTTCCTCATCGAATGCTTGGCTTCTTATCTTACTCTCTAGATCGTTAGCCAATTCATAAATGCTAGTGCGGCAGCAACGTCACCACTTACCCCTTCCTTACCGTAAACTACTAGTTGTCCTAGAATGACGAGTGATGAAGTCCTTGCTGGGTCAGATGACCACTACAGTTGGATGCTGAGTACCTCTGTACTCATGATACTACCCCCAAACTCTTTTCAGGGTTCTTGATTGACAACAGGTATGGTGATCGACGATTCACGTGGAGACTCGACGACGACTAGTTAGGCGGATCTCGACGGAGGGCCTGGACCCGTGTGGTTATGGGATCAATGTTTTCTCTTTGCCAGTAGGCTTTTTATTGTAGTCTGTACTCAGAATTATATCTTCCGCTGTTGTATTGTATTTAAGGCAGTTGTATGCCGATTGTATGAGATGTTGTATCCTTGTATCTTTAATGTTGTGATATCATGTTGGAAATCCGGGGCATATGACTTCGTCATATGTCGCGGTGGGACCGATATGCGCTTCGTCCCCGGATCGGGATGGAAAAATCTAGATCCGGAACAGTACCGCATATTGGGTCTTACAAATGGTGACCCCGATCAGGTCCATACCGATCTGGAGACAGCAGGGCTAGCTCTTGCTCGCAGGGCCGAGCATGTGTTGGCGGAAGAGCGCAGGCTAGGAGCGATCACCAGAGAATACAACAGAGAGCACGCCAGTCAACGGAGGCCGATTGCACCTGTCGGGAGCCGAGCAGCCGGCAGCTTCAGCATTTGTTCAACGGCCAACATACAGCACGCCCGACAAGAATCTGCGAGCTGCCGAGCAGATTGCGAACGAGCTGGAGGACTTAGAAGGAGAGGAGCGGCGCCAGCAGACTCGCCGAATGCGCCAGATTTTTTCAACCGCAAAGCAGCAGCAGCAAGCATCATTGGAAGACATAGGGTCAGCACCCGAAGCATCGAGAAGGACCGCGAGGCCGGTGCCGGAGGTCAGCCAGCGGCCGAATGCGTCGCGGAAAAACAGTCAACAGGGCCAGTCTTGGCGGGAGAGAAGGGTTAGGAGCAATCGGTGTCCCCCGATCATGAACAGAAGAGCATAGGAGCCGGCTATTAGCAGCAGGCACAATGACCCACCTCGTCAGCCAAAAGCAAGACCAGCCATCAGCAATCGGCTCGGTTCTCGTCAGATCGGTGAGAATGATACCAGACATCGCATCGAGCTGCTCTAAAGAGATGCGCAGCAGGAAGAGGAGGGAGCAGCCGACCCAGCGTGTTTTGGACACGACATTCGAACCGAGCAGATCCCCAAAGGGTTCACCTTGCCTAGAGACACCCCCAAGTACAACGGCTCCGTTAAGCCAGAGGACTGGCTGAAAGATTACATGACCGCAGTCGGCACTGCCGGCGGCAGTCGACGTGTAGCTGTACGCTATCCTCCTCTCATGCTGCAGGGGTCAGCTCGGACTTGGCTGAACAGTTTGCCTGGCAACATCATCAATTTCTAGGAAGATATCTCGGAAGCTTTCATTCGCAACTTCACTGGCACATATGATCGCCCACATCTTCCTCGGCTCGCCCGCTGCGTGCAAGGCAAGTATGAGCCAATCCGAGAGTATCTAGCTCGGTGGATCAAGTTGAAGAACTCATGTGAAGGAGTCCATGAGATACAGGCCATCCAGTATTTCACTGATGGATGCTTGGCAGGATCAATGCTGAAGCACAAGCTGCTCCGCAAAGATTTTTCATCGTTGGCCGAGCTCATGACGGTCGCCAACACGTTTGGTGTCTCTAACTCCACGATGCGCGAGCCCATTCAGCTCGGTGTCGGCGGCATCGTTCAGACACAGGGGGCTGCGCAGGCGGCAGAGGCAGGGAACCAAGGGCTCAGTCGGCGAGAGCGCAGAGAGAACAACCGGAACAACAACAACCAGTAGAATAGCGGAAAGAGGAAGGATGAGAAGCCAGATGCTCAGTATGGCAGTCGGCAGGTGGCCGCTGTCCAGGACAAAGAGGAAAAAGGGGCTGCGGGAGGCAGTCGGAAGATGAAGCCGAATGCAAAGCCGCAGTGGCCGATGAAGCCCAAGTATACATTCGAGGACATGCTGGACTAGCCGTGCAAAATGCACAGCAGTCCGGGCAAGCCAGCGGGACATACCACTCGGTAGTGTGATTTTGTCAAGCGCATCGCGAAGGGAGAAGCATTACCACCTCCACCCCCACCACCACCCCAGAACAGAGCGGCACCTCAGGCGCAGAACCAGTTTCCGCGGCAAGACGCCGCATACATGATGTTTACCAGTGAATCAAGTGACAAGGGCAGTCGGAGATTGTAACAACCCATTTGAAATAATAAGAAATCAACATGATTTTGTACTTTGTCTGATGACATTGTACCTTGGCATGATGCTAGAGTTTCACATTTCATGTGGTTTGTTTGAGTTTGCATCCAAAATTGTTCAAGAAGGGTGTTTGAACAATTTTCTTTGTTGCATGCATGCTCTCCTTGATCCCAAACTTGGCATAGCCAATTCCTTGCCCCTCCCCAGCTTTTTAAAATCCTTACCCCATTTTTGCAAACTATTAAAATGTGGGCCATAGTTCATGTGGTTTGATTTTTCAAAATGCCCCCAAATTTTAGTTGCTCCAAAAATGGCCAAACCAATTTTATAAATTGGAGAATATTGCAAGGATAATTTTACATATTTTTATGTATTTTTAAACCTTGTAATTAATTCTGGTAAACCCCATTTTTCTTTCTGTTTTATTAAATGGAAAAGGGTCCAGAGAGGGGGCTTTCTTTTTTTTCTTTTCTATTTTTCCTTCCGGGACTCAGCCTAGCCCACCTGGGCCTGTTTCCCTCTCGGCCCAGCTCGCAGCGAACCGGTACGCACCCCATCTTCTTCCTCCTTTCCAGCGTGGAGCTCCTCCTTTTCCCCTCTCCTCTCTCACAGCCGATGCCACGGCGACAACATGTGGCCCTAAGGCTAGTGGCAGCCGCCCCCTCCTTTTAAGCGCGTCCAGAGCATCCCTAGAAACCCTAGTTTCCATTTCCCCTTCGATTTCTCCGCCGCCGCCCTCCTTCACCCGATCCGGACTCCCCTGTTCCTCCATGATCGCCGGATGATTACGTTGATTTCTCCGTCGTCGGTCACCGACCTCGACTGGGAGCTCGTGGAGGGCTTCTTCCCCGGCGTCCTCGTCCTCCCTGACCCGTGGATTCGCCGTAGGAGCCAAGGACGATCCGCAGCTTCCTCCTCCTCTCCCACGGGCCGTCTTTGCCCCGACGCTGAGCAGATCGACTCCTTCCTCTTCCAGGCCAGCGAGCCCGACTCCGACCTCCCCGCTGTGAAACTCGTTGTCCTTCCCCGCCTCGTTTTCTCTCCCGTGTAGAGGTTAGGTTCGAGCCTTAGCACAGACGCCGCTGCATGCGTGTATGGCGTGCCCGCGTGTGGACGTGCGTGTCCCATGCGCGTCACCATTGAGCAGAAGCTGCACCCCGCGTGCTCTGCGTGCAGTACGCGAGCGGAGCGTGACTGCAGCCGTGGATTCGTGAACCATGGCGTTCAATTGTTCTCGCTGCCGTAGCTAGAAGGTGTAGACTCCATGTTTTCCGGTGAGTAGAAGTCGCCGCCGGCGAGGCAACATGGCTAGGTTAGCGAGAAAATGGATTCGTGGGAGTCACAGCTAGCGTTAGAGCTGCGTCGGCGAGTCACTGGACAACCGAAGCTGACGCCACGGACGCCGGAGTTCTGTCAGAACCCTCTGTTAGGTAATGTGCTAGGGTTAGCAAGTCACTTGCATCATGTTAAATTTTCAAAAGAAATCTTTGAAATCAAAAATCAAAAGCAAATGGGAGAAGGAACCCCCCCTAGATGAATTAATTCAAAAGGCTAGATAAAAATCTTCTCCAAAAATTCGTGTTAGATTTTTGAAAAGTCTTATAAATGAGTGTGATCACATTTCAAGTGATGTGGGACCCACCCCATGCTTATAGATTTTTCAAATATTCAAACAGTGCCTTGGAATTAATCAAATACCCCTATTTGATTTAAAATTCAAATCTTTTGAATTTTAAAAATGTTCAAAATTTATGAGTGGCTAGTATATTGTTTAATGAGGCCACATAAAAATTATGAGCATTTATTAAAATGTTTAGCTATTTTATTTAGCTAAACAGAACAAATGTCAGAAAAGAAAAACAGAAAAGAACAGAGAAGAGAGAGAAGAGGCCCAACTTACCGTACCTGGCCCAGCAGCAGCCCAGCCCAGCCCACCGGGGGGCACATGCGTCTTCAACCCTGGCCAGGCAGGCACCCAGGTCGCCGGCGAGCACCGTGGGCGCGCCAGGCAGCTGCCTGCCTGCCCAGGGCTTATCTCCTCACCTGGAGACGTCTAGGAGACGTCCCGATCCATTCCCCCCCTCCTTATCGTCTTCCCCCTCCTCCTGCACCCGATTTCATCGCCGCCCGTGAGCATCCGTGGAGCACGCCGCCTTCTTCACGCGGCCACCGTCGACGAGAGGCCGCTACGCCAAGTCCAACCGCTCCGCCGTCGTCTACAACCCCACCGTGCAGAAGGAATCGGAGCCAGACGCCTCCACGAGCTCGCTAGCTTCGTCGTCTTCGTCTCCGGCCGCCGCGGATCGACCTTGAATTCCGGCAGCACCAGAGCCTCCCCGAGCAAGCCGTCGCTTCAGTTAGACTCAGTCTAAGCTCGGGATCAAAACCCCTAACTTTTGCCCCTCGATTGCTCCCTCTAGCCGGATCCGCCATGGGAGCTGAGCACGGACTCCGCCATGGATGAGCTCGAGCTAGCTCCCGTGCTCCTCTGCCTGCACCGAGTTGTTCATCATCTTCACCTTGTCTCTACGCGTCGAACGCACCAAGCCACGCTCAAGTTGGTGCACCATAGTGATGATTGCGTCCTCGCCGCGTTTCTGTTGCCGCCGGTGAGCTCGCCGTCGTCGATTTGGTCACCCCCAAGGACAACCGCGTGCACCAGGTGACGTGCGAGCGCATGGGCTACGTCCCGGTGGTCTCGGCGTAGCGAATGGTGGCCAGGAGAGGGAGAACGCAGAGCGCCGCCGCGGGTCTGGTCGCCGACGTTTAGCCGCCGGCAGCCCCGCCGATGTGGCCGTGCTTAGGGACTTAACCCCACCTGGGTTAAGTGACCCTAGGTCACTGACCAGTGGGCCCAATGGCTTAATTAAGTCACTGGTTAAGTTAACCCAGCCGGGTTAATTAACCCAGCCACTGACACCCTAGACCCACATGTCAGCCCCCCCCCTGACGTCAGCCTGGCGCAATAAATCGAATAAATGAATTTCCAGAAATTAAATGAATTAAAGAAATTCAGAAAAATTCCAGAAAATAACCCAAACTTTGGAAATTCATAGAAAATTCATATTAACTCCAAATTGGAAAAATAATATATGAAAAATGATCAGGAGAAAATAAGCTATCCAAAAATGCAACTTTCAACTATGTTTGAGTTGATTTTAAAATGGGACCAGTAGCATATGTCATTTGAATTATTTGGAATTTATTCAAATTCAATTCAAACACTTTTGCAACTTAGACCATGGAATTATGCTATATTTCAACCACACTTCAGAGGCATATCATACACATTTACAAAAGGTTCAAAATGATCAAACAATGTCACATGTAACTTGGTCAAGTTTGAATTCAAATTGGAGTTTGAATTTGCAATTCAATTTGCAATATACTCCATTTAAATGGAATTGCTTCACACATCAAAGCATATACATCAAGTTTCAACCTTCCATCATGTGATTGTGCATTGTATTTACTTTGCTAATTTGCTTGTTGTTTGTCGAGTAGAGGTGGAACCGGAGCAGGAGGCTGCCCCCTTCGCTAAAGACCCAGAACCCGAACCTCGTCAGCAAGGCAAGCAAACCCCCATTGATCATGTCGATAAAATCCCACTTCCCTCTCATGTCTCGCTTATGCATTGTTTAGGATGATTACCATGCTATGTTTCTACCGCATAGATGAACCCATTCCTTTGCATGACCTATCATTTGTCACAGTAGTAGGCAAAACCGGCCGGGTTCACGATTGTGGTAACCAACCCAAGTAGGCGGTTTTCTCGGACTAGATCGGCTATGAGGTAACAGTTGTGGTGAGCATCCTCGCTGGCACCCCTTGAATGGTGTCGAGATCAAAGGCGGTAAATGATGATCATGTGTGTGTAGCGGTACACCCCTGCAGGGTTAACAAAACTATTCGAATAGCCGCGTCCGCGGTTATGGACTGCTTGGAAAGCTTAGCTTGATTATTAGACAACTTCAACTGGATACTTCTAAAACACACCAAGTAAGTGTGAGTGCTATGGTGTGCTTTCTCGAGGGGAAGTCGAGGAAGGCACCATAGTGGTGTAATTGGTTGGAGAAAGTAGTGGACTCGTGTACGCCTCTTACCTCAAAGTCTGGTACTCGTAGTTCAGGACTAGCCAAGTCAAAACTGGAATTTCTGCAAGTGAAACCCCACCTCCCTTTACCTTGGTACATGTGCATGAGTAGTATAGCTCCTATATAAGTCTTGCTGAGTACGAATTTGTACTCACGTTTTCTTAATCTATGTTTTAGATGAGACCACTGACCCCGAAGGTGGCTTCTTCATCGAGCTGGACGACTGAAGACCAACTAGTCTAGTCCCAGTCAGACGACTGGTTCCCTCGTGGAGGGCTTGTGTTTAAATAAGGCTTCTTAAGCCATTTGTTAAACTTGTCTGTACTCAGACATAATTTGCTTCCGTTTGTGTTGTAATGTTGGATCGCATGTTTGTGATCTCTGTGTGCACTCTATAAGAGTTATCAATAAAATTGTATACTTTGTAGAGAATTGCAATGATACCTACTATTCATACAAGGCATGTGTGTTGCGTGTATGTTTATAACATGCATGTCTTTGTATGGGTTTTCGAGACCTTAGTTGTGATCTGGCTGGCGGTCTTTCATACACCAAGTGGCCCTTAGATGTGCACAGCTTGGGGCATCGCGATGCGATTGCTAGAGACTCCGTCTCGTGCACACTTTGTGGTATGATCGAGCCCGCCCTAGACCCCGACTAAGTGATCGGGCTGGAGTAAGTCTATGTAAGAGTTATGAGATAGTCGATAGTATGGTTGAGGCGACTTGTCTTTGAATATGGGAGTTCACCACCCATATCATTAGACTTGTGTGCGGACGATGAGGACCCATCTCAGTTGATCATCCGGCCTGGATGGGATGCCCCTCATGTACGATGCTTTCCGAGAACGTTCTGTTCTTGGCCTTGTCTGCTTAGACAAGTGGGTACGGTTCTCGGCTCTCCATATGACTATGTCTTAACTGGACTTGCATACGCTAACCCCGGGTCCCGACAGACTTGGTATCAGAGCAGGACTGACTGTAGGACTAGTAGCCTTGGACGAAGTCGAGTCTAGCTTGCTATAGTTATATAGTTACTCTAGGTATATAAGGGAACAATGTAAGGCTTCTTTTTTTCTCCTTACCCCCTTCGTTCTGAGTTCTGAGTCAACCTCATCTTGTTCTACGGGAAGATAGGACTAGGCTCTCCTCTGTCTGATTAGAACATCTCGTTGTTTGCTTCCTTGTAGCCGTAGGAAAGTTGTGACCAGTTTGTTAGAGTGGTTATGCTTCCTGATTTATTACATCGTATGTAAGTGCTGTTTTCATATTGGAAGAAATTTTTATTTCTTACAATTACAGCCGTTATGCTGTCCGAGTCATTCCAGGTTTATCTCATAATCTGATGCATTTGCAAACTCCTTCTTTCTGTTTCAGATGGCAGATCTTCCCCCTCGGCAGATTGTTCGTTTGACTAGGTGCCTCGGTGTGCGTGGCCATCCCGCCACGTTGATCGAGATGATGTCCTACGTGGGATATCGATGGTACCCTGAGTAGACCGTCGAGGAGCAGTTCCACGACTTCAACCAGACGCAGTTCCACTGCATTGTCCGGATCTATCCGCACCACGTCGGAGTCACTCAGCCTATCCATTTTGGACATGGCATTGGCATTACCGAGAACATGGCTGTGCAGGATGCTGCATACTCATGTATGACACTACTGAGAGAGGAGCACACCATGCTGAGAGAGACCTCATTCCGCTATATCCCTGCTGCACTTCCAGGAGAAGAGGGATATTACACCGGACTCTACTCAGTTCACTCTGCAGAGGATCCAGCACTTCAGGTGACTGCTAGGTTTGCTAGTGATCGAGATCGTGATGCACGCGCTCTCCGTTTTGAGCTCCACGCCACCCGTGTTCGTCTGTATCGAGCACTGACACTCTTGGCACCCTTTGTGAGTGTGGGATCAGTTGAGCATGATGCTATCTACCCAGTGAGGACTCAGATGCCTTCTCGATATGCTTGGCCCGAGATTGGAGGCATTTTTCCACCCCGTGGTCCTTTGCTTCCACCCTACGCTGGACCTAGGCCCCATCCTTGCCCAAATGGATATCAGGGTCCACAGGCCTCCGTGTTTTCCGATGGTCACCTTCAGCTACCAGGATACGCGGGTAACTTTTATGAGGACTACTATGGAGATGGAGATGAGTGAGACCGCCTGTGGTCTTACTTAGTAAGGATGTAGTAGTATCTTAGTATATTGTACGCAAGGTATCTAAGTTCCAGAGGCTTAGATAAATAATGTATAGGAAGTCAGAGTGCCTCTGAAGGATGTATCATCTTCATCACATTTGTATTAGCTTGGTGCTTGTACTAAAATGATGTATGGTTTGTATGACAGCTTGTGAATATATGGCTTGTATGCTTTTATCACCATGTTGTCAAGATGATTACTTCCTTTGCTCTGTAATCCTTCCAGTACTTCAATACCTTGTTTAGACTCTCCCAATCAACTCTGTTTGACTTTGTTTTTTCACCTTCCGAATGTCTCAAGGAACCCGTGGCCAGATTGGTCGTAACCAAGGTCGTGGGAACGACCAGGAGGAAGGCAACCTTCCACACCCACCCACGATGGCTCAGGTTCTGATGGAGGTCGAGAGGAACCGCCGAGACTCTCACCATATGTTGGAAGTCATTGCTCGCAACACCACTCAGCAGCGCAACGAGTTGGTGTCCCTGAACGACTTCATCCGACTTCATCCCCCGGTTTTTAGTTACTCCACCGAGCCCCTTGACGCCGATGACTGGCTTCGCAGCATCGAGAGGAAGCTCCAAGCAGGCCATGTTGAAAATGGCGACAAGGTCAGCTATGCCACCTATCACCTTGAAGGCGCAGCTAGCTCTTGGTGGGAGAACTTTCTGAACATGCGTCCCGTTGGACCGCCTACATCTTGGGAGGAATTCTGCACGTCCTTCCGCGAGCACCACAATTCCAAAGGTCTTATGGACCGCAAGCGTGAGGAGTTCTGTAACCTCACTCAAGGCAGAAGGACTGTTGACGAGTTTAGTCGTGAGATCAACCGACTTGCTCGTTATGCTACCGAAGAAGTCTGCACCGACTCCAAGAAGCAAGAGAGGTTCCGTCGTGGCCTCAACTCTGGACTCCGTCGTGAGCTCAACCTACATGAATTTTCCACATTCCAGGTCCTTGTCAACAAGGCCATCAAGGCAGAGGACATGAACACCCCCAACGATTTCCGCAAACACCCTAGAGACGATGGTTCATCCTGTTCTGGCTCCCAGAAGCGCAAGATCTGGATCCCAAATAGTATGTTCCGCCAGAACAACCCACCGAGACCATCCTATGTGGCGCCTCGTCCACCAACCCAGTTCCACCCAGCTCCACCAAACAACACATCTCCACACACTGTTTTTGGAGCCTGTTACAACTGTGGTCAGGCAGGCCACTATTCTCGTGAGTGTCCCCAGAACCAGATCCAGAATCAGAATGCTCCACCCCGTGCGGGAGGCAACAACAACAATGGTCGTGGCAAGCCACCCCAGAAGGTCTACACCGCCAAACCCGCTCCTCCCGCCACTCGTGGACGTGTGAACCAGATTGCCGCCGAAGAGACTGACGACACCACTGACGTCATTCTTGGTACGCTCCCAGTCAATTATATTCCTACTTCCGTTCTTTTTGACCCAGGAGCATCTCATTCATTCATGTCGGAAAGTTATGCACTTCGTCATGAGTTATCTTTTGTTGAATTGTCCACCCCAATGATTATTCAAACTCCAGGGTCAAGATGGCAAACTAATTGAGTAAGCCATGGTAATCAAATTGCAATTGAGGGTTTAGTATTCCTTGCTTCACTCATAGCCCTCAAGTCTTCAGATATTGATGTCATCCTTGGCATGGATTGGCTATCAAGACAGAATGCCTACCTGGATTGCAAAGGAAAAACCGTCAACCATACCTCACCCAGAACAAGAACCCAAGTGCATTCCTTGAATGTACTTCCCCTTCCAGAACTTGAAGATATTCCGGTGGTTCGTGACTTCCCGGATGTCTTTCCTGAAGAGCTGCCGGGCATGCCACCCGACAGATGTGTAGAGTTTATAATGGATCTTGTACCAGGAACCTCACCAATTTCCAAACGCCCATACAAAATGGCCTCACATGAGTTAGCTGAGCTAAAAATCGAACTTGATGCTTCGTTGGCAAAAGGCTTCATCCGCCCTAGCTCATCGCCATGGGGTTGCCCCGTTCTGTTCGTAAAGAAGAAAGATGGAACAGAAAGGATGTGCGTAGACTATCGCCCGCTAAATTTAGCGACGATAAAGAACAAATACCCACTGCCCAGGATCAATGATCTTTATGGTCAACTTGCAGGATCCTCTGTATTATCCAAGATGGATTTGAGATTAGGTTATCATCAAATCAAAATCCGAAACGAGGACATTTCCAAAACGTCTTTTACTACTCGTTACGGTCTTTACGAGTACACCGTCATGTCCTTTGGTTTAACCAATGCCCCCGCCACATTCTCACGCTTGATGAATTCGATCTTCATGGAGTACCTAGATCAATTTGTTGTGGTTTATCTCGATGATATTCTCATCTACTCGAAGAACGAAGAAGATCATGCCGAGCACTTAAGGCTGGTATTGATGAAACTTAGAGAGCATCGCCTATATGCTAAATTCTCCAAGTGTGAATTCTGGTTAACAGAAGTGACCTACTTAGGCCACGTGATTTCTGCAAAAGGCATTGCTGTGAATCCCGAGAGAGTTCAGGCCGTCCTTGACTGGACTCCACCTGAATCGATTAAGCAAGTTAGGAGTTTTCTTGGCCTAGCCAGCTATTTCCGTCGCTTCGTCGAGAACTTTTCTAAAGTTGCAAAGCCTCTAACTGAACTCCTCAAGAAAGATAAGAAATTCTTATGGACTCCCAAGTGCGAGGAAAGCTTTCAAGAGCTGAAAAGGAGATTGACTTCTGCACCCGTACTTGCACCTCCAGACACCAAAAAGGATTTCGAGATCTATTGTGACGCATCACGGCAAGGGTTAGGATGCATACTTCTGCAAGATCGACATGTGGTAGCTTATGCTTCACGCCAATTGCGGCCACATGAAGAGAACTATCCTACCCATGACCTTGAACTCGCTGTCGTAGTTCATGCCCTAACAACTTGGCGACATTACCTCCTTGGTAACCGTTGCGAGATCTATTCCGACCACCAAAGCCTCAAATACATTTTCACCCAGCCAGATCTTAATCTCAGGAAAAGACGCTGGATTGAGTTGATAAAAGATTACGACGTAGGAATTTCTTACACCCCAGGCAAAGCCAATGTCATGGCTGATGCACTAAGTCGTAAGTCGTATTGTAACAACCTCATGTTACAACAGTATCAACCACTTCTTCATGAGGACTTTCGCAAGCTCAATCTTGAGGTTGTTCCTCATGGCTATCTTTCTACCTTGGTGGCGAAACCAACTCTTGAGGATCAAATCATAGTTGCCCAAAGGCGTGCACGAGGTGTTCGCCGGATCAAGGAGAACATTGCTAGCGGAGTTGCTAAATGTTTCTCCACAGATAGCAAGGGAACGGTATTCTTTGAAAATCGTTTGGTAGTACCTAAGAATAGGGAACTAAGGCAACTCATCCTCAAGGAAGCCCATGACACACCCCTCTCAATTCATCCCGGTAGCACAAAAATGTACTGAGATCTACGCCAGAGATTTTGGTGGACTAGGATGAAGAGAGACATTGCTCAATTTGTCGCCGAATGTGATGTTTGTCGTCGCATTAAGGCAGAACATCAAAGACCTGCTGGTACACTTCAACCTTTGTCTATTCCCGAGTGGAAATGGGACAAAGTCGGTATGGACTTCATAACCGGCTTTCCAAAAACCCAGAAAGTAAACAATGCCATCTTCGTCGTCATAGATAGGCTTTCCAAAGTTGCTCACTTCCTGCCGGTTCGCGAGTCTATAACTGCTAGCCAGTTAGCGGACTTGTACATCTCTAGAATTGTATCCCTTCACGATGTTCCTTTGGAAATCAATTCTGATCGTGGTAGCCTTTTCACCTCTAGATTTTGGGGAAGCTTTCAGAATGCTATGGGAACTCATCTCTCCTTTAGTACAGCTTTCCATCCTCAGTCTAGCGGTCAAGTCGAAAGGGTTAACCAAATTCTTGAAGACATGCTCAGAGCTTGTGTTATCTCATTCGGAAAGAATTGGGAGAAGTCTCTTCCATTTGCCGAATTTTCTTATAACAATAGTTTTCAATCTAGTCTGAACATGGCTCCTTTTGAACTCCTATATGGACGACGATGTCGAACACCACTAAACTGGTCAGAAACCGGTGAAAGACAATTCTTTAGACCGGATATGATCAAGGAAGCAGAAGAGCAAGTTCGCATTGTTCGTGATCAATTGAAAGAAGCCCAGTCTCGTCAGAAAAGCTACTATGATCGTCATCATAGGCAAGAGAGCTACAATCTAGATGAGAAGGCTTACCTTCGGGTTACTCCTCTGAAAGGAACCCAACGTTTCGGTATCAAAGGCAAGTTGGCCCCACGTTACATCGGACCTTTCCGCATTATTGCTAAACGTGGAGAAGTTGCCTACCAACTTGAACTACCCCCGCATCTTTCCCGAGTACATGATGTATTCCATGTGTCCCAACTCAGGCGTTGCTTCAAGGACCCCATCCGCGAAGTCGACCATGAAACGCTTGATCTCCAAGATGACCTTTCTTATCGAGAATACCCCATTCGTATTCTTGATTCCGCAGAGCGTGTCACTCGTCGTCAGAAGATTAAGTTTCTGAAAGTGCAGTGGTCACACCACTCTGAGAGAGAAGCTACGTGGGAAAGAGAAGACTGTCTCAGTGCCGAGTATCCCTCCTTCCTCCCGCAGACTTCTGAATCTCGGGACGAGATTCTGTTGAGTGGGGGCGAGTTGTCAGAACCCTCTGTTAGGTAATGTGCTAGGGTTAGCAAGTCACTTGCATCATGTTAAATTTTCATAAGAAATCTTTGAAATAAAAAATCAAAAGCAAATGGGAGAAGGAACCCCCCCAGATGAATTAATTCAAAAGTCCAGATAAAAATCTTCTCCAAAAATTGATGTTAGATTTTTGAAAATTCTTATAAATGAGTGTGATCACATTTCAAGTGATGTGGGACCCACCCCATGCTCAGAGATTTTTCAAATATTCATACAGTGCCTTGGAATTAATCAAATACCCCTATTTGATTGAAAATTCAAATCTTTTGAATTTTAAAAATGTTCAAAATTTATGAGTGGCTAGTATATTGTTTTATGAGACCACATAAAAATTATGAGCATTTATTAAAATATTTAGCTATTTTATTTAGCTAAACAGAACAAATGTCAGAAAAGAAAAACAGAAAAGAACAAAGAAGAGAGAGAAGAGGCCCAACTTACCGTACCTGGCCCAGCAGCAGCCCAGCCAAGCCCACCGGGGGGCACATGCGTCTTCAACCCCGGCCAGGCAGGCACCCAGGTCGCCGGCGAGCACCGTGGGCGTGCCAGGCAGCTGCCTGCCTGCCCAGGGCTTATCTCCTCGACTGGAGACGTCTGGGAGACGTCCCGATCCATTCCCCCCCTCCTTATCGTCTTCCCCCTCCTCCTGCGCCCGATTTCATCGGCGCCCGTGAGCATCCGTGGAGCACACCGCCGTCTTCACGCGGCCACCATCGACGAGAGGCCGCTACGCCAAGCCCAACCGCTCCGCCGTCGTCTACAACCCCACCGTGCAGAAGGAATCGGAGCCAGACGCCTCCACGAGCTCGCTAGCTTTGTCGTCTTCGTCTCCGGCCGCCGCGGATCGACCTTGAATTCCGGCAGCACCAGAGCCTCCCCGAGCAAGCCATCTCTTCAGTTAGACTCAGGGTGAGCTCGGGATCAAAACCCCTAACTTTTCCCCCTCGATTGCTCCCTCTAGCCGGATCCGCCATGGGAGCCGAGCACGGCCTCCGCCATGGATGAGCTCGAGCTAGCTCCCATGCTCCTCTTCCTGCACCGAGTTGTTCATCATCTTCACCTTGTCTCTACGCGTCGAACGCACCAAGCCACGCTCTAGTTGGTGCACCACAGTGATGATTCCGTCCTCGCCGCATTTCTGTTGCCGCCGGTGAGCTCGCCGTCGTCGATTTGGTCACCCCCAAGGACAACCGCGTGCACCAGGTGACGTGCGAGCGCATGGGCTACGTCCCGGTGGTCTCGGCGTAGCGAATGGTGGCCAGGAGAGGGAGAACGCAGAGCGCCGCCGCGGGTCTGGTCGCCGACGTTTAGCCGCCGGCAGCCCCGCCGACGTGGCCGTGCTTAGGGACTTAACCCCACCTGGGTTAAGTGACCCTAGGTCACTGACTAGTGGGCCCAATGGCTTAATTAAGTCACTGGTTAAGTTAACCCAGCCGGGTTAATTAACCCAGCCACTGACAACCTGGACCCACATGTCAGCCCCCCCCCCTGACGTCAGCCTGGCGCAATAAATCGAATAAATGAATTTCCAGAAATTAAATGAATTAAAGAAATTCAGAAAAATTCCAAAAAATAACCAAACTTTGGAAATTCATAGAAAATTCATATTAACTGGAAATTGGAAAAATAATATATGAAAAATGATCAGGAGAAAATAAGCTATCCAAAAATGCAACTTTAAACTATGTTTGAGTTGATTTTAAAATGGGACCAGTAGCATATGTCATTTGAATTATTTGGAATTTATTCAAATTCAATTCAAACACTTTTGCAACTTAGACCATGGAATTATGCTATATTTCAACCACACTTCAGAGGCATATCATACACATTTACAAAAGGTTCAAAATGATCAAACAATGTCACATGTAACTTGGTCAAGTTTGAATTCAAATTGGAGTTTGAATTTGCAATTCAATTTGCAATATACTCCATTTAAATGGAATTTCTTCACACATCAAAGCATATACATCAAGTTTCAACCTTCCATCATGTGATTGTGCATTGTATTTACTTTGCTACTTTGCTTGTTGTTTGTCGAGTAGAGGTGGAACCGGAGCAGGAGGCTGCCCCCTTCGCTGAAGACCCAGAACCCGAACCTCGTCAGCAAGGCAAGCAAACCCCCATTGATCATGTCGATAAAATCCCACTTCCCTCTCATGTCTCGCTTATGCATTGTTTAGGATGATTATCATGCTACGTTTCTACCGCATAGATGAACCCATTCCTTTGCATGACCTATCATTTGTCACAGTAGTAGGCAAAACCACAATCCTAGCAAATGTAGGAGTTGTTTGATATCATGTGGCCCCTGCAAATGATTATCGCTTATTGCATGCTTAGTATGATATCATGATGATACTGTGATGTGAGTCGGGATGGTAGTGATCATGATGATGATGGTATAAAAGTGTTGGTGAATCGACCCTAATACAAGGTGAACGATGAGAGGCTGTGTAGGAGTACACGGTGGGTTGTCTCGTTGAACACCGCCCTAAGTCCGAGTTCTTGTGTGGTGATCCAAGATGAAGAGTACAACCACACATTGGGCTCACTGACCCCTCTCAACCTATTAACTCATCCCTTTCGATGTCCAGATGTCTCAATAGTTCAGAGTTCTGGTAGGTCTGTGGCCTGGATGCTAAGTGAGAGAACGGCTCATCCGAGACCGGCTTATGCACCACGCACACATCACTTGGGTCCACTTCGGTAAACCGGCCGGGTTCACGATAGTGGTAGCCAACCCAAGTAGGCGGCTTTCTTGGACTAGATAGGCTATGAGGTAACAGTTGTGGTGAGCATCCTCGCTGGCACCCCTTGAATGGTGTCGAGATCAAAGGCGGTAAATGATGATCATGTGTGTGTAGCGGTACACCCCTGCAGGGTTAACAAAACTATTCGAATAGCCGCGTCCGCGGTTATGGAATGCTTGGAAAGCTTAGCTTGATTATTAGACAACTTCAACTGGATACTTCTAAAACACACCAAGTAAGTGTGAGTGCTATGGTGTGCTTTCTCGAGGGGAAGTCGAGGAAGGCACCATAGTGGTGTAATTGGTTGGAGAAAGTAGTGGACTCGTGTACGCCTCTTACCTCAAAGTCTGGTACTCGTAGTTCAGGACTAGCCAAGTCAAAACTGGCATTTCTGCAAGTGAAACCCCACCTCCCTTTACCTTGGTACATGTGCATGAGTAGTATAGCTCCTATATAAGTCTTGCTGAGTACGAATTTGTACTCACGTTTTCTTAATCTATGTTTTAGATGAGACCACTGACCCCGAAGGTGGCTTCTTCATCGAGCTGGACGACTGAAGACCAACTAGTCTAGTCCCAGTCAGACGACTGGTTCCCTCGTGGAGGGCTTGTGTTTAAATAAGGCTTCTTAAGCCATTTGTTAAACTTGTCTGTACTCAGACATAATTTGCTTCCGTTTGTGTTGTAATGTTGGATCGCATGTTTGTGATCTCTGTGTGCACTCTATAAGAGTTATCAATAAAATTGTATACTTTGTAGAGAATTGCAATGATACCTACTGTTCATACAAGGCATGTGTGTTGCGTGTATGTTTATAACATGCATGTCTTTGTATGGGTTTTCGAGACCTTAGTTGTGATCTGGCTGGCGGTCTTTCATACACCAAGTGGCCCTTAGATGTGCACAGCTTGGGGCATCGCGATGCGATTGCTAGAGACTCCGTCTCGTGCACACTTTGTGGTATGATCGAGCCCGCCCTAGACCCCGACTAAGTGATCGGGCTGGAGTAAGTCTATGTAAGAGTTAAGAGATAGTTGATAGTATGGTTGAGGCGACTTGTCTTTGAATATGGGAGTTCACCACCCATCTCAGTTGATCATCCGGCCTGGATGGGATGCCCCTCACGTACGATGCTTTCCGAGAACGTTCTGTGCTTGGCCTTGTCTGCTTAGACAAGTGGGTACGGTTCTCGGCTCTACATATGACTATGTCTTAACTGGACTTGCATACGCTAACCCCGGGTCCCGACAAGTTCGCCCCTTTGCAAGCGCTGGAAGTCTGAAGAAATTCAGTTTGGCAGTGCAAAGTCGTGCACTTTCTTCAGTTAACCCACTGGGAAGATGTTTTTCTTCTCCCAGTTTGGCTACTTGTCGTGAATCTACTTGTAGCTCAACTGGTAGGCACCCTGGTCTCAAGGCAAGAGTTCTCTGGTTCGAACCCCGGGCAGCCCAGGCGCCCCTTTTTTGTGTTCTTTTGGCGCGTCAAGATCTTCTTGAGGTTCAGTCGTCCTTAGTCGTGATCAAGTTGGCTCTTTCCTCTCCTATGTCGTGTGTCGATGTTGTAGCGCAGTGGCAGAGCGGCGTGGGTTGTAACCAGCAGGTCTTGGGTTTCGGGCCCCCCTGGAGCAAATCCACCCCTTTTTTTTGTGGCTCTGGTTTTCTTTTCTTTCTCAAATCTTCTTTTTGTAGCATGTGTTTTCCAATTCAAATGCCCACATGTTATACATGTTTTTGGGGCATAAAAATGTTAGGATTAAGGTGGTGCTGTCCATTTTGTGTTTTGGGAAAATGGAAAATGGAAAGTGTTGAGTTTTCCCATGTGCCACCATTGACCTTTTCATTCTCAAAACCTTTGCATGTCGAATCTTTTCCATTCTCGTTGATCTCTTCCAGTCATGCATCCCTGTCATGTTGTCAAATGATAGCAGATATTTCTACCTCAAAGTTTTGCAATTCTTGTCACATCCTTTCGCACCTTTGCATCTCTGAAACCTTCCGGTGTCAACTTTCGTCGACACCTTCCATCTCCGGAATCGTTAGTTTAATTTTGCGATGCATTCTTTACTTTTGTTTACTTGTTGTTGTTGATCATGCCATGTAACCATGTTACTTACACCAAAATTAAGGCTAAGGCCCAGGCCATAAAAATGTAAATAATTGCATAGGAAATTGTTGACGTGTCGTCACCACCTTCATTTAGATTGACTAGATAGGGTCACATCATGTCTATTGAACTTGATCCTACCATCTTTGCCTGTGCATTGCACCTTTGCTTACTTGTGTGCCTTTTCCTTGCTGGTACCTTACACTAGCACCTGAGACTACCGAGGAGACTTACGTGGAGATTTCCGACACCGAGCCCGAGGACCCTGCTACGTCTGCTTCGACGACCGATTACCCAGGCAAGGGGAAGATTTATACCATTACTTGATACTTCTCTGCCTACCTGCCTAGCTGTAGTCTAGAACGATTGTTTGATCCTATCCACCTTGATTATGCCTTACTCAAAAACCAAACAGCCATGATCCCCACATCCCAGCAAAACTTTGTATTGCTAAGTACCGCTGCTCAGCCATTGCATAGTATGAGTAGGAAAACTTGCTGCTTACCCTATGCTATGGTTGGGATATCATGTTATTAAAGAAGTTGGTTGATATTTGTTATTATTATGATGTTAATTTATACTTGACAAAAGATGGGAGACCAGGCTATTCCCGCAGGTGTTTAGTTCCATTTGAGTCACCTAGGTTCCGAGTTCCGGGTATTGTGTTTCTTCACGAGCGTGCCTAATCGTGTGTGGGATTCTATGGGGTCCCCCTTGTCTTACCTACCTAGCTTCGTACATTCTAGTGGTGTCCGAAGCTGGTTTTACTTTTGCAATGTGTGTGTGTTGGTTGGCGCCCCAGCTATTTTCGAAACAACTCGGGCCAGCGCAGACATAGTTTTTCTGTTGGTCCAAACCTGGAAGCTCGGGGGTTGCCTACATAGTTTGGGTAACTAACCCGACCTCGTCCAGACGGTAGAGGCCGATTCGAGAGCGTGGCCAACTCTAGAGTTGGGTGTGGACTCACCGGGGGCCATCATCAATTGTGTGTTGTACGTTAGAGGGACTCTGACGTTCCAAAGTTTTAGGCGCTTACCTAGCCAAGTGGAAACCGGGCGTACATGTGAAGCCTATGATGGGCAGTTGGTACGCCCCTGCAGGGTTAAATCTTTTCAAAAAGCCGTGTCCACGGTTATGGATGACTTGATACCTACTCCTTGTTCATAGAATAACATCAACTTGAATCATAATTAAAACTTGCCTACCATGTGAGTGCCTTGGTTGCTTTTCTTCGTCCAGGGGGACCGAGAGAAGATCGAGGATGTGTTATGTTTGACGTAAGTAGGTGGTTAGTAGACTTATGACACCATGTCACGTGCATTCTTGGATCTTACCTCTACTCTAATAGAACGTTAGACACTATATATGCTAGTGCGGCTGCAAACTTTACCTTTACCTTGTGTTACCGTAGGGATTTAGTTATCCTGTAATGATATAATCTCACCCCTGTTTTCCTTTTGTCCTTTTACTGTTTTGCCTGATCGGCCGCTGCAGTGGACTACTACCTCGACCCGAGCACCAGACGATACTTCTTGGAGGTGCCCTCAGAGGATGACGATGAGGACGACTTCGTTCAGTAGATCCTATAGTTGGGCTTCGACGATCCGTGGGTGGACTATTTATGTGCAGCCCTCTCTAGGGCAATTTGGATTTTGACCGTACTCGGTCGTGATTGTCTTCCGCTTGTGGCATGATGTTCTGTTGGGTCCACGGACCTCTGAGATGATGTAATAAATATCCAGTGGCGATGTATGCACTGGACTCTATATATTTATGTCTTAGTATAAAGTTCATTGTTCTTATATCTGTTGTCGAGAATCCGACAGCGACACGAGTGCGATTGTCGTGAGTCGGTGGCCTTTTATGCGCTACTAACTTGAGCGGGTCACGAAAGCGACTAACTTGAGTTAGCACTGCATTGGGGGACTTACAACTTGGTATCAGAGCAGGACTAGCTGTAGGACCCCTTACTAGCCGAAGTTGAGTCTAGAAACTATTTTGTAGTTATTAAGGGAAAATCGGAGAGTATGAACTCTTTCTTTTTCTTCTTACCCCACCCTCCCACCCCTTTTTCCGTGAGGAAGTGAAACGTTGTTTTCTCTCTGCAACTTATCCCCTTTCAAAACAAATCTAGGTTCTCGTTTACATGAGGCTCCGATTCCTCTATAATTTTTTTGCTACCGACAAGAAGGGTTGGCGTACGTTGAGAACACTGAGCCGCCACTTGGGGTTGACAGCTCCACCTCGCTTACGGCGTACCTCAGGTGAAACTCCTATATAGGGATGGTTGGCATCCTCCGGATGTGGTTCGTCCACCTATAGGAGACTGCTTCGGCAGGCTGCTCAGGGAAGATGTCTCAACGTTCAGGTCTTCAACCACTCGTATATATTGTTGTGTGCTCGCTAGCAGATTATTATCTTGGATTCGGATGATCTCGGTTTGGGGATTCCACTAGCACCTAGCTTTCGACTTTCCGGGTTAAACTTGGTGGAATTTCAGCCTTCAGCTTTCTCATACCTCGTGAGGAAGTTTTGTTGTCAATATTGCTTTATCTTCTGGTTACCTCAATGTTTCAACCATGTTCTCATAAGTGTTCCTGTATACAGGATGCCAAGAGCGAACATGCCGCCGCCAGAGAACCCTCTCCTTGGGGAGGCTGTGACCGCAGTGGCTCAGGGCACAGCTGCGATCTTACAGATGCTGCAGAACCAGACTGCCTAGAGGAATGATCGACCATAGTACACCACTCTGCAGCAATTCCTTGCTATCAAGCCCTCCAGGTTCTCCGAGGCTCGAGACCCGCTGGAGGCGGATGACTGGAACACAGAGATCAAGAAGCACTTCAATGCAAACACCGTCAGACCAGTCGACTACGTCAGCTTCGCCTCCTTTCAGCTTCAGGGTGCAGAAGCCAGCTGGTACGATACCTACAAGGCCAACAAGGGCAATGCTATCATCACGTGGGAAGATTTCATCGCAGACTTCAGAGCAGCACATATTCCGAGTGGCTTGATGGACAGGAAGCGAGAGGAGTTCTTGGCTCTGAGACAGGGTGACAGGTCAGTTCAGGAGTACAACCTGGCCTTCGTCAGGCTCGCCAGGTACGCTCCGGAGGAGGTCAGCACAGAGGCAAGAAGATTGCCAGGTTCCGTGGGGGTCTCACCACGGAGATCAAGTACGCACTCACCCAGTGCAGCCCCATGTTGTTCTCGCAGTTCGTGGATCAGGCTATCCGCCAAGAGTCAGCCAGAGCAGAGTGGGATGCAGACAGGAAGCGCCAGAGAGAGCACAGCTCCGCAGTGATGGTCCACAAGAAGGCAAATACTTGGGTCACAGAGGCACCACCGCAGAGCCAGCAGTTCCAGCAAAGAGGGGCAGTTGTCCGCACTTTTTCCCGCCCTCCCTTCCCAGATCAGCAGGGGCCTCTCTCTTCACCACCACACGCGAGGCCACCCAGGCCGCAGCAGCAGCCCAGGCCTGAGATCATTTGCTTCAAGTGTCGCAAGCCGGGGCACAAGTCTCCGATGTGCACCGAACCCCGCTTCTCTCAGCTGCCTCTTCCCCCACCTCGCTCTACACCAAGCAATGCGATGGTGCAGGCACAGCCACGAGCACTTCGGGTGAACAATGTGACCGTGGCAGAGGCTCAGCAGTCGTCGGAGATTGTGCTTCGTAGGTTGCTTGTTAATTTTGTTCCCGCGACCGTGTTGTTCGATTCCGAAGCTTCCCATTCCTTCGTCTCCCATAAGTTCGCTGATGAGCAGGTCCTATCTTTGGAGGATTTTCCCAGTTCCTTGCGCATTGTTTCTCCCGGTTCCAGGATGGCTTCGTCTCTTCGTGCCCCGTTTGTGAGGATTGATATCCAGGGCTGCGTGTTTCCAGCCTCTTTAATCTTGCTTCCGCTTTCAGACATTGATGTCATTTTGGGCATGGATTGGCTTGTGCAACACAAGGCCAATATTGATTGTCCAAAAGATCAGTGAAGTTGACACATGATTCAGGTGTAGAAGTCGTGTACACTTGTGGCTCTATGATAGGACCAACACAGTTGTACGCTTTGAACGCAGGAGCTACACCTTATCTCGAGGAGGTCAGAGTTGTCTGTGAGTTTCCAGACGTCTTTCCGGAGGAGTTGCCAGGAATTCCCCCAGTTCGAGCTATTTAGTTCGTTATTGAGCTAGAGCCTGGTACCCAGCCGAGTTCTCGGCATCCGTAGAAGATGTGTTCGAAGGAGTTGATTGAGCTCAAGAAGCAGTTGACAGAGTTGGAGGCAGGCGGTTTTATCCGCGCGAGCACTTCCCCTTAGGGTGCACCAGCTTTGTTTGTTCAGAAGAAGGATGGGACTAGCCGCTTGGTCCAGGACTATCGCGGTATCAACAAGAAGACCTTCAAGAACAAATACCCTTTACCCCGCATCAATGATCTGTTCGAACAGTTGAATGGGGCTAAGGTGTTTTCCAAGCTTGACTTGAGGATGGGGTATCATCAAATCCGTGTTCGTGAAGTGGACAATCCCAAGACCGCGTTTAGCACGCGTTATGGGTTGTATGAGTTCACAATCATGACTTTTGGGTTCTCAAATGCCCCTCCAACTTTCATGAGAGCTATGAACTATTTGTTTCAAGAATGGCTGGATGTGTTCGTAATCCTCTACCTCCACGACATTCTTGTCTATTCCAATTTAGAGGCTGAACATGAGGAACATCTACGCCTGCTGCTGCAGAAGTTGAGAGAGCACCGTTACTATGCCAAGTTCTCCAAGTGTGAGTTTTTGCTGGACAAGGTCAATTTTCTGGGCCATGTTATTTCCGCTGAGGGAATTGCGGTTGATCCAGAGCGAGTCCTCACTATTCAAGAGTGGGCTCCGCCTAAGAATGTGAAGCAGCTAAGGAGTTTTCTCGGCCTCGCCAGTTATTGCAGGAGGTTTGTGCAGAATTTCTCCAAAATAGCGAAGCCAATGACTGAATTGTTGTGCAAAGGCAAGCGGTACACTTGGTCACCAGCTTGCCAGTCGGCCTTCGAGGAGTTGAAAGAGAAGTTGACCACAACTCCAATTCTCATGCCGCCAAATGAGTCACAGCCTTTTCAGGTGTTTTGTGATGCTTCCTTGCAAGGTCTGGGCGAAGTTTTGATGCAAGGCAGGAATATTGTGGCTTATACCTCACGGCAGTTGAAGACGAGTGAGAGGAATTATCCCACGCACGATTTGGAGCTTGCAGCAGTTGTGCACGCTTTGATCACTTAGAGACACCTCTTCTTAGGGAGGAAGGTGGATGTGTTCACCGACCACAAGAGTCTGAAGTACTTGTTCACTTAGCCAAATCTGAACTTGAGTCAAAGAAGATGGCTTGAAACCATTACTGAGTACACAGTTGATATTCAGTACACGCCTGGGAAGGCCAATGTCATAGATGTTGCGCTGATCTGCAAGGGCGATTGCAATAATTTCTAGGTGCAGAAGATCCACCCTGATTTGGGTGAGTCCTTTCGAAGGCTCAATCTCGAGCTAGTTCCAGCAGGCTGCCTTGCCAACCTTGTGGTAGAGCCCACTATCCATGAGAATATTCGCGAAGCTCAGTCTGGCAGCTCAATGATACAAAAGATCAAGCAGGGTATTGCCGCCTCAGTTCCAAAGTACGGTTGCTTTTCAGTGCATAATGACAGCACCGTGTTGTTTGAAGAGCTAGTTGTTGTTCCCAAGGAGGGAGATATCAGAGAGGTCATCATGAAGGAAGCCCATGATTCGAAGATGTTTATTCACCCTGGCATTACAAAGATGTATCATGATCTCAAGCAAAGCTTTTGGTGGACTCGTATGAAGCGGGATGTTGCCCGTTACGTGTCTCAGTGTGATGTGTGCAGGAGAGTGAAGGCACAGCACCAGAGGCCTGCAGGGTTGCTTCAGCCACTTGAGATTCCGGAGTGGAAATGGGATCACATAGAGATGGATTTCATCACAGGCTTCCCCTTGTCGTAGAAGAAGAACAATGCCATTTTTGTTGTCATTGACAATCTTTCCAAAGTTTCCCACTTCTTTCCAGTGAAGGACTCCATTTCAGCAGCTCAGTTGGCGGATTTGTACACCGCAAGAGTTGTGTCTTTGCATGGCATTCCCAAGAAGATCAGTTCCGATAGAGGAAGCCTTTTCACCTCTAAGTTCTGGCAGGCCTTTCAAAGGCGATTGGTACGACAGTGTTGTTCAATACCGCTTATCACCCTCAGACAAGTTGGAAAGTCGAGCGCGTGAACCAAATCCTCGAGGACATGCTTCGATCATGTGTAATCTCCTTTGGCATGAAGTGGGAAGAATGCTTGCCGTATGCTGAGTTCTCTTACAACAACATCTTTCAGGCAAGTCTGCAGGCAGCACCGTTTGAAGTCTTGTATGGCCGCAAGTGCAGGACACCTTTGAACTGGTCCGAGACAGGTGAGAGGCAGCTGTTCGGTCTAGATGTGATCCAAGAGGCAGAGGACAGAGTGAAGATTGTCCGAGAGCACCTAAAGGCAGCACAGTCTAGGCAGAAGGCCTATTATGACAAAAGACACCGTGGTGTAGCGTTTCAGGTTGGTGATTGGGCGTACCTGAGAGTGTCTCCATTGAGGGGAACTCACCGCTTTGGCATCAAAGGAAAGCTCGCTCCAAGATTTATCGGACCTTTCCGCATCCTTGAGACTAGAGGACCTCTTTCCTTTCGGCTCGAGCTTCCAGAGAGTCTGTCCATGGTACATGACGTGTTCCATGTGTCCCAGCTAAAGCAGTGCTTCAAGCAGCCAGAGCAGGCTGTTGACTTGGGCGAGATACAGCTAAGTGTGGACCTTTCCTACTCAGAGCGTCCAGTCCGTGTTCTTGAGACGTCAAAGCGCAAGACTCGCAACAAGACCGTCAAGTTCATGAAAGTTCAGTGGGCACATCATTCGGAGAAGGAAGCAACGTGGGAGCGTGGAGATCATCTCCGTTCTGAGTATCCTGAGTTGTTTCAGGCTTAGATCTCGGGACGAGATCCTGTGTTGGTGGGGGAGTGCTATAACAGCCCATTTGCAATAATAAGAAATCAACATGATATTGTACCTTGTCTGATGACTTTGTAACTTGGCATGATGCTAGATTTTCACATTTCATGTGGTGATTTAATTTTGCATTGGGATTGGAGCCCATTTGGTTTGTTTGAGTTTGCATCCAAAATGGTTCAAGAACGGTGTTTGAAGAATTTTCTTTGTTGCATGTATGCTCTCCTTGATCCCAAACTTGGCATAGCCAATTCCTTGCCCCTCCCCAGCTTTTTAAAAGCCTTACCCCATTTTTGCAAACTATTAAAATGTGGGCCACAGTTCATGTGGTTTGATTTTTCAAAATGCCCCCACATTTTAGTTGCTCCAAAAACGGCCAAACCAATTTTATAAATTGTAATTAATTTTTAAACCTTGTAATTAATTATTATGTATTTTTACATATTTTTAAACCTTGTAATTAATTCTGGTAAACCCCATTTTTCTTTCTATTTATTAAATGGAAAAGGGTCCAGAGAGGGGGCTTTCTTTTTTTTCTTTTCTATTTTTCCTTCTGGGACTCAGCCTAGCCCACCTGGGCCTGTTTTCCTCTCGGCCCATCTCGAAGCGAACCGGTACGCACCCCATCTTCTTCCTCCTTTACAGCGTGGAGCTCCACCTTTTCCCCTCTCCTCTCTCACAGCCGATGCCACGGCGACGGCATGGAGCCCTGAGTCCAGTGGCAGCCGCCCCCTCCTTTTAAGCGCATCCAGAGCATCCCGGAAACCCTAGTTTCCATTCCCCCCCTTCGATTTCTCCACCGCCGCCCTCCTTCACCCGCTCCGGACTCCCCTGTTCCTCCATGGACGCCAGACGATTCCGTTGATTTCGCCGTTGTCGGTCACCGACCTCGACATGGAGCTCGTGGAGGGATTCTTCCCCGGCATCCTCGTCCTCCCCGACCCGTTGATTTGCCATAGGAGCCAAGGACGAGCCGCAGCTTACTCCTCCTCTCCCACGGGCCGTCTCCGTCGCCGACGCCGAGCAGATTGACTCTTTCCTCTTCCAGGCCAGCAAGCCCGACTCCGACCTCCCCGCTGTGAGGCTCGTTGTCCTTCCCCGCCTCGTTTTCTCTCACGTGTAGAGGTTAGGTTCAAGCCGTAGCAGAGACGCCGTTGCGTGCGTGTATGGCGTGCCCGCGTGTGTACGTGCGTGTCCCATGTGCATCACCGTTGAGCAGAAGCTGCACCCCGCGTGCTCTGCGTGCAGTACGTGAGCGGAGCGTGACCGCAGCCGTGGATTCGTGAACCATGGCGTTCAATTGTTCTCGCTGCCGTAGCTAGGAGGTGTAGACTCCATGTATTTCTGTGAGTAGAACTCGCCGCCGGCAAGGCAACATGGCTAGGTTAGCGAGAAAATGGATTCGTGGGAGTCACGGCTAGCGTTAGAGCTGCGTCGGTGAGTCGCTGGACAACCAAAGCTGACGCCACGGACGCCAGAGTTCGCCCCGTCGCCAGCACTGAAAGTCTGAAGAAATTCAGTTTGGCAGTGCAAAGTCATGCACTTTCTTCAGTTAACCCACTGTGAAGATGTTTTTCTTCTCCCAGTTTGGCTACTTGTCGTGAATATTCTCGTAGCTCAACTGGTAGGCACCCTGGTCTCAAGACAAGAGGTCTCTGGTTCGAACCCCGGGCAGCCCATGCGCCCCTTTTTTGTGTTCTTTTGCCGCGTCAAGATCTTCTTCAGGTTCAGTCGTCCTTAGCCATGCTCAAGTTGGCTCTTTCCTCTCCTATATCGTGTGTCGATGTTGTAGCGCAGTGGCAGAGCGGCGTGGGTTGTAACCAGGAGGCCTTTGGTTTGAGCCCCCTGTGGAGCAATTCCACCACCTTTTTTTTGTGGCTCTGGTTTTCTTTTCTTTCTCAATTCTTCTTTTTGTAGCATGTGTTTTCCAATTCAAATGCCCACATGTTATACATGTTTTTGGGGCATAAAAATGTGAGTATTAAGGTGGTTCTGTCCATTTTGTGATTTGGGCAAATGTAAAATGGAAAGTGTTGAGTTTTCCCATGTGCCACCATTGACCTTTTCATTCTCAAAACCTTTGCATGTCGAGTCTTTTCCATTCTCGTTGATCTCTTCCAGTCATGCATCCCTGTCATGTTGTCACATGATAGAAGATATTTCTACCTCAAAGTTTTGCAATTCCTGTCACATGATTTCGCACCTTTGCATCTCTGAAACCTTCCGGTGTCAACTTTCGTCGACACCTTCCGTCTCCGGAAGCGTTAGTTGAATTTCGCGATGCATTCTTTACTTTTGTTTTCTTGTTGTTGTTGATCATGCCATGTTGCCATGTTACTTACACCAAAATTAAGGCAAAGGCCAAGGCCATAAAAATGTAAATAATTGCATATGAAGTTGTTGACGTGTTGTCACCACCTTCATTTAAATTGACTAGATAGGGTCACATCATGTATATTAAACTTGATCCTACCATCTTTGCATGTGCATTGCACCTTTGCTTACTTGTGTGCCTTTTCCTTGCCGGTACCTTACGCTAGCACCTGAGACTGCCGAGGAGACTTACGTGGAGATTTCCGACACCGAGCCCGAGGACCCTGCTACGTCTGCTTCGACGACCGATTACCCAGGCAAGGGGAAGATTTACACCATTACTTGATACCTCTCTGCCTACCTTCCTAGCTGTAGTCTAGAACAATTGTTTGATCCTATCCACCTTGATTATGCCTTACTCAAAAACCAAACATCCATGATCCCCACATCCCAGCAAAACATTGTATTGCTAAGTTACCGCTGCTCAGCCATTGCTTAGTATGAGTTGGAAAACTTGCTATGGTTGGGATATCATGTTATTAAAGAAGTTGGTTGATATTTATTATTATGATGATGTTAATTTATACTTTACAAAAGATGGGAGACCAGGCTATTCCCGCCAGGTGTTTTGTTCCATTTGAGTCACCTAGGTCCCGAGTTCCGGGTATTGTGTTTCTTGACGAGCGTGCCTAATCATGTGTGGGATTCTATGGGTCCCCCTTGTCTTACCTACCTAGCTTCGTACATTCTAGTGGTGGCCCAAGCTGGTTTTACTTTTGCAATGTGTGTGTGTTGGTTGGCGCCCCAGCTATTTTCGAAACAACTCGGGCCAGCGGAGACATAGTTTTTCTGTTGGTCCAAACCTGGAAGCTCGGGGGTTGCCCACATAGTTTGGTTAACTAACCCGACCTCGTCCAGACGGTAGAGGCCGATTCGAGAGCGTGGCCAGCTCTAGAGTTCGGTGTCGACTCACCGGGGGCCACCCGGAATTGTGCGTTGTTAGTTAGAGGGACTCTGACGTTCCGGAGTTTCAGGTGCTTACCTAGCCAAGTGGAAACCGGGCATACATGGGAAGCCTATGATGGGCAGTTGGTACACCCCTGCAGGGTTAAATCTTTTTGAAAAGTCGTGTCCGCGGTTATGGACGACTTGAGACCTACTCCTTGTTCATAGAATAACATCAACTTGAATCATAATTAAAACTTGCCTACCATGTGAGTGCCTTGGTTGCTTTTCTTCGTCCAGGGGGGACCGAGAGAAGATCCAGGATGTGTTATGTTTGACGTAAGTAGGTGGTTAGCAGACTTATGACACGATGTCACATGCATTCTTGGATCTTACCTCTACTCTAATAGAACGTTAGCCACTACATATGCTAGTGCGGCTGCAACCTTTACCTTTACCTTGTCTTACCGTAGGGATTTAGTTATCCTGTAATGATATAATCTCAGCCCTGTTTTCCTTTTGTGCTTTTACTGTTTTGCCTGATCGGCCGCTGCAGTGGACTACTACATCGAGCCGAGCACCGGACGATATTCGTGGAGGTGCCCCGGGAGGATGACGATGAGGATGACTTTGTTCAGTAGATCCTATAGTTGGGCTTCGACGATCCATGGGTGGACTATTTATGTGCATCCCTCTCTAGGGAAATTTGGATTTTGACCGTACTCAGTCGTGATTGTCTTCCGCTTGTGGCATGATATTCTGTTGGGTCCACGGACCTCTGAGATGATGTAATAAATATCTAGTGGCGGTGTATGCCCTGTACTCTATATATTTATGTCTTAGTATAAAGTTCATTGTTCTTACATCTGTTGTCGAGAATCCGACAGCGACACGAGTGCAAGTGTCGTGAGTCGGTGGCATTTTATGCGCTACTAACTTGAGCGGGACGCGCAAGTGACTAACTTGAGTTAGCACCGCATCGGGGGCCTTACAGAGAGCCCGAGCTCAGGAGGTCAATGCCACCATGCCACCTATTCCCCAGTACATGCATTGGTCGGATTGCAAGATTACCTGGGGCAGGGAAGATCACCCGAGTGTCATGCCGAATCCGGGCACCTATCCGCTCGTGGTGGATGCCCTGTTTGCGGCTCCCAAGTTTTCATGTCTGTTTTCCCGGGTGCTCATTGATCCAGGGAGCACAATCAACATTCTGTACAGAGACACGATGGTCAAGTTGGGTCTCACGGAGAGGGATCTGGAGCGCAGTCGGACGACTTTCCATGGGATTTTTCCTGGTCTGTCATGCACCCCTATGGGTCGCATTCGTCTGCATGTGATTTTTGGCACAGAGGAGAACTTCAGGAGAGAGCCGATCTGGTTCGAGGTCGCCGACCTCAGCAGCCCATACCATTCCCTCTTGGGATTTCCTGCAATCGCCAAGTTCATGCTCAATTCATATGAGCCCTACCTGAAGATGAAGCTCCCAGGGACAAATGACATCATCACCTTCACCGGGGACTTCAGGAAGTCCCTCGAGTGCTCGTCAGCTGGTGCAAATTTGGCTGATTCCTTGGTGGTGGCCGAAGAGAAGCGTCAGCTCAACAAGGTGGTTGCAATGGCTCAATCTCAAAGAAAGGTTCCCCTTCCAGTCGGCCCAGCCAAGAGAGAAAATGAAGACACCACTTTTCAGTCGGCCAAGGACAGCAAGAAGGTTGCTCTATATCCCTCCGACCCAACCAAGTTCGTTGTGGTCGGAGCAGGACTTAGCAACAAATAGGAAAGTGAGCTCGTCGAGCACAAGCCCCACATTCGGCCAGGCTCTAAAACGGTCAAGCAGCCCCTTCTACGTTTTTCTGAAGACAAGAGAAGAGCAATCGGTGAGGAATTCGCCAAGCTCAAAGCTGCAGGCTTCATCATGGAGGTGTTTTACCCCGAGTGGCTGGAAAACCCAGTCCTCGTGATGAAGAAGAACAAGACCTGGCGCATGTGTATCGATTACACTTGCGCGAACAAGGCATGCCCCAAGGATCCGTTTGCTCTGCCCCGTATAGATCAAGTCATTGACTATACGGCCGACTGCGAGCTTTTGTCATTTCTGGATGCCACTGCTGGCTATCTCCAGATCAAACTTGCTGTGGAAGATCAAATAAAAACTGCCTTTATAACCCCCTTTGGGGCTTATTGCTATATTACCATGCCTTTCGGTCTGAAAAATGGAGGCGCTACATATCAGCGCACCATCCAGCGATGCACGCATTCTCAGCTCGGCAGAAACTTGCACGTGTATGTAGATGATTTGGTTGTAAAAACGGTCAAAGGAGTCACACTCCTGGACGACCTCAGGGAGACATCGCCAATCTGCGCACCTACCAGATCAAGCTGAATCCAGAGAAGTGTGTATTCGGGGTTCCATCGGGAAAACTCTTGGGATTTCTTGTTTCTGAAAGAGGAATCAAATGCAATCCCGAGAAGATAGCCGCAATCGAACGGATGGACCAGCCCAAGAATCTGAAGCAAGTTCAGAAGTTCACCGGTTTCTTGGCATCACTCAGTCGAGTTCTCAGTCGGTTGGGAGAGAAGGCAATCCCACTATATCAGCTCATGAAGAAGACAGAGAAGTTCACATGGACTCCGCAAGCAGATGAAGCATTCAAGGAGCTGAAGCGTATGCTCTCCATAGCGCCGAATCTTGCTGCTCCGATTGAGAAGGAGCCGATGATGTTATATATCACGGCGACCAATCGGGTGATCAGTGCAGTGATGGTGCTAGAGCGTCCTGAGAAGGACAAAGTGCAACAGATTTAGCGGCCAATATATTACATCAGCAAGGTGCTCTCAATATCCAAGAAAAATTATCCTCATTACCAGAAAATGTGCTATGGAGTCTAAATGGCGGCCAAAAGATTGAAGCCCTATTTTAAGCTCATCCGATTACAGTGGTCAGCTCGGCTCCACTGGCTGATATCATCGGCAGCAGAGTAGCCAAATGGGAAACTGAGATCGCCTCCCACGGCATCCAGCACGAGCCAAGAACATCAATCAAACCCCAAGCATTGGCCGATTTCCTGGTGGACTAGGCTGAAACTCAGTATATGCCAACCGTTCTAGGATCAGATTTTTGGAGAATGCATTTTGATGGATCCAAGATGAAGAATGGCCTAGGGGCTATCATTTTCCTCACATCGCCAAAAGGAGACCGATTGCACTATGTGCTGCAAATCCACTTCGCAGCGTCAAACAATATTGCCGAGTATGAGGCCCTTGTGCATGGCATCAAGCTGGCCAAGGAGATCGGCATTCGGAACATAGAGTGTTTTGGCGACTCCGACATGGTGGTGCAGCAGTGTACAGGCAATTGGGATGCAAAGGATGCAAATATGGCAAGCTATCGTTTCTTGGTTCAGCAGCTCAGCGGATATTTTGAAGGCTGCGAATTTCATCACGTGCCCAGAGCGAACAATGAAATAGCCGACGCACTATCCCAGCTCGGCTCCACCAGGCAAAGCATTCCTCCAGGGGTATTACTGGAGCACATCAAGAAGCCATCCATCACGCCTTCACCAGAGTCCGAGTCCATCTTCGTATCAGAAACCGACCTGGAGGCGTTAAGGCAAGAAAAGTTGGTCCAGCCATTGAAGATCCCGACTCTGAAGAAGCAACCGAACGCCCAAGGAGTTGCTTCCTCGGCAAAGCCAGCAGAATCAGGGGCTGCTGATTGCAATCCAAAGGCTGTTGAGTGCAGCAAGAATAAGAAATCCAAGGCAAAAGCCGCAGCGACAGCACCAGGTGTCATGGCTTCATCCGAGCTATTGACAATAGGGGCTGCCGAGTGCGATGCAGAGACGCCAAGTCCAAGAGAAGAACCAGTAGATCCTGAGGCATTAGCTTCAGCAGAGCAAGCAGCACCAGGGGCTGCCGACGACAAGCCAAGAGCTGCAATCGTCAGCTCGGAGACTGAGTCTGAGATGAAAGAAGCCCATGAGGCCGAGCTGGAAGAAGCAGTCGCACCACAACAGGCAATGGTCATGGTGGTTTTCACCGCTCCGACCTGGGCACAGCCGATCAGGGGATCCTGGTCGATGGGACTCTTCCCCCAGATGAAGTCGAAGCTAGGAAAATCCAGCGCCGATCTGGTGCGTACACCATCATCAACAAAGACCTGATGCGCAGAAGTGCAACTGAAGTTCTCCAGCGATGTGTAGAGGAGGACAGAGGACTGGAGCTGCTTTGGGATATTCATCAAGGTGAATGCGGTCACCATGCATCAACAATAGCAATCGTAGCCAAAGCTTTCTCCCATGGTTTTTATTAGCAAACTGCGCGAGAAGCAACGGAGCATCTGGTGAAGCATTGCAACGGCTGTCAGCGATTCAGAGCTAAGAGTCACCTCCCGGTGTCAGCACTCAAAACAATCCCAATAACATGGTCGTTTGCTGTATGGGGATTGGACATGGTTGGGCCGTTCAAGCGAGCAAGGGGTGGTTTGACCCACCTATTAGTTGCAGTCGATAAATTCACCAAGTGGATTGAGGCACGCCCGATCAAGAAGTTGGATGGTCCGACATCAGTCAGATTCATCGCCGACATCACCAGCAGATATGGAGTTCCCAACAGCATCATCACCGACAACGGCAAAATTTTTGCAAAGGGAGCATTGGCTCGGTATGCATCCGAGTACGGCATTCGGCTCGATGTGGCATCCGTGGCACACTCCCAGTCAAATGGCAAGCAGAAAGAGAAAACGGCCTCATCGTGGCGGGCATCAAACCTCGATTTGTTGAGCCGCTTGAAAGGGCACCTGGAGCATGGATTGAAGAACTTCCAGAAGTCTTGTGGAGGTTGAGAACCACACCAAACCGATCAACCGGATTCAAACCATACTTCCTTGTGTATGGCTCAGAAGCAGTCATCCTAGCCGACATCGAGTTTGACTCACCCCAGCACACCTTATACACTGAAGCAGAAGCCAAGGAAGCTTGAGAAGACGACGTCGATCTAAAATAAGAAGCCTGCCTGCTGGCCCTATCCAGGTCAGCAATTTACCAACAAAGCATGCGGCACTATCACAGCAAGAAGATCCGCCCCCTCGCTTTTCGTGAGGGCGATTTGTTGCTTCGCTGAATCCAGAAGTCAGATGGTCAGCACAAGTTGTCCTGACCTTGGGAACTTCCTTTTGTCGTCAGCCGAGCACTCAAGCACAATGCATACTTCCTCATCGATTGCACCCAAGGCACTCAGCACAAGGACACTTGAGGAGTTGAAACAGAGCATCCCTGGAACGCCGAGCTATTATGCCCGTTTTACAGTTGAATTGTACGAATGTATTAATGCTATCTTGCAATCAATCAGTAAAGCTGTCATGCATCTAAAAGATAGCATTCGATTGTCTTTATATGATTCTCTCGTCGTCAAGCAAGCCTCATTCGACAATGCTGTGTCATCCCCGAGATGTATGAAAAACTCACTCGGGGACTGACCGGCCATACGGTCACGAAGTATAAGGCGAGAAACCATGAGAGCGGCAGGTTCGGAACCGAGCTTGCACTTGACGCGAGCACAGGTCACAAGTTGGCTATGGCATCGATGAAAGCGGCGGCTGGTCGGACCTGCGGCGTAACCTCGCGAACCCAAAAATACTTTAAAAGTGTACTGCGTCCGACTACCACATTCACCGATTGCGTCCCCGATCGATGCACCGAGCAATCGGCAAGGAGAAATCGGTCGTTTGATCATGCAGAATCCTTCGGTGCTGGCGCTCGAGTAGCTCAGCCCCATTGACCAGACCCAGAGTGAAGCACGATCCTTCGAGCCGACCTCAGACCGCACGTCGGTTGTCGGCGAACATGGAATCGTGTCCCCACGGGAAAAATGGCAAAGGCAAAAGTGAAAAGGCATGAAGCACGAAGTTGATCACATAAGAAATTCAAGCAACAAGCAAAGATAAAAGGCTCATGGCCGAATAGGTTCATTACATCAAACCACCCCCAGTGGGTGTCCTCGGAATCTTGCAAGTCTTACGAAAGTTTGCAGCAAAAGAAATAAGATAAACTAGCTATGCGTTAGGAGCAATAGAGGTTGGGGCTGTTGGCGGCGTGGCTGAAGCAGTCAGAGCTGTCGGTGAAGCGGCTGAAGTGGTTGGAGCTGTCGGCGGTGCGGTCGAGGCAGTCGGAGTAATCAACGACGCAAGTGTAATGGTCGGAACTGTCCGCTTCGGAGCAGTCGGACCCTCTTGCATAGCAGCAGCTTCCGTTTTGTAACAGCCCAGTTTTCACAAAAATTAAAAAAATTTGTTTTCGGCGTGAATTGTTTGATTGTCTGATTTGTTTGCGGTGTTTGCATCCCCGATCTATTGATCGGTGATTATTTTTCCCCCTCTTATCTCGTACCGGACGGAGACTGACCCTTGCCACCCTGACACTCGACCTTTGCGACACCGGGTTTCACCCGATCGCCGTCGCAAAACCCGCACGAGACCAGCCATCGCCACCGGAACGAAAACCCCGTTTATTTAATAAACGGATTATTTTATTGGGGCGCCAAAAAATGTTGTCGGAATGTCACTGCAGTGAGGTGCGATCGACGGGCTCGATGCGCCGATCGCGTAGGTCGAAGTTTTGTCCGAATCGGAGTCTGCACGGAGTCTCGGCGGTCACGAACGCCATCACCGGACCCGCGAGAGGGGTACCAAGGTCGTTTGTGTCAACTGGCCAGCCAACCAGCCATATATAAAGACCACCAGCCTCCCACCACCCAATTAGGGTTTACCCTAATGGAAAATCTGCTCCAAAACACCCTCTAACCTCGAAACCCTAGAACCAGAGGCCTCACAGCCGTTCGATCGGGAAATCGAGGGCTCCTATCGCGCCACGTCACCTCGGAGCTCTCCACCTCCCACCTCCAGCCTCTCCTAGCCGCCTGGGCCCCGCAGGGCCCAACCGCCGCCGCCGCTGGCCAGATTTGGGCCGTGGCGGGCCGCAGCCGCGCCGCCCGTGGAAAAGTCGCCGCCGAGCCGCCTCGCTCCGGCAAGCCGCCGCCGGAAGCAGCCGGGCCGCCGCGCCTCCTCCTTTCCCTCTCCTCCCGCGCCTCCTTTCCCACCTCACCCCTCCTCTTTCTTCCGCAGGCCACCGTGCTCCCGCCATGGCTTGCCTTTAGTAACCTCTCTCGACGGTAGGTGTGATGTCTCGTGTTGCCTTCTTGTTGATGCTTGCTTGTGTTTGCTTCGTAATAATAGATGATTGCTCGTTGATTGCTTTCCGGTGTTTACCTTCTTGTGTGCTTCCGCGGGTACCTCTCAGAGACGATGCGAGCTCGCGATCAACTACACCTTCGGAACCCGACTTATCAACATGCAAGGACTATACATTACTTATGATCCATTCTATTTCAACCAGCGGTTTGCATGCTAGTATAGGTTAGGTTCGATGTTTGATCCTACCACATGTTTACAGCCCCTTTCAAACATATACAGCCATGCCCCCTCCCATCAAACCTTGTACTGCTATGTTACTATTGCTCGTTGCTTAGCCCCTGCTTAGTATGCATGCTTAGGATGCTACGATGTTACCCTGTTACTCCTGGGTTTGGGCTATCACATTATTATATTGTTGTTGATGATATGATTATTATAAATGTTGACTATATTCGACGAAGGATGGAAGGTCTAGGCTATCCTGCCCCGACGCTTTGTTCCATTCGAGTCACCTAGGACCCGAGTTCCGGGTATTGGTTTTGAGACTAAGCGTGCCTAACCGCGTGTGGGATTTTATGGGGTCCCCTTTTCTTACCTACCTAGCTTCAAACATTTCTAGTGGTGGCCCAAGCTGATTTACCTTTTGAAACGTGTGATTGACTGGTCCGCGGCCGGCAGATTTCAAACAACTTGGGCCAGCGGAGACATGGTTTCTCTTCTTGGTCCACACCAGGGATCTAGGGGGTTGTCCACATCTGTTGGGGCAACTAACCCGACCTCTTCCGAACGGTAGAGGACGATTCGAGAGCGCGGCCGGCTTTTGAGTTGGATGTCGACTCACCGGGTGCCACCCGGATTTTTGCGTTGTTAGTTAGAGGGACCTGTCGTTCCAGATCTCTTGGGACTAAATCATAAAATGGTTGCCTATCATGGGTAGCAACTGAGAGAGATGGGCTTGCGTGTGGAGCCTTGTAATGGGCAGTTGGTACACCCCTGCAGGGTTAAATCTTTTCGAGAAGCCGTGTCCACGGTTATGGACGACTTGAGACCTACTCCTTGTTCATAGACAACAACAACCGAGATAATCTTAATATAAATTGATCAATATGTGTGTGTGCCTTGACTGCTTCTTCTTCGTCGGGATGCGAAGAGGAGGACAAGGATAGGATAGGTGTTATGTTTGCTTAGTAGTTGATAGCAAGACTTGCTGGAGGCGATTCCTCATCGAATGCTTGGCTTCTTATCTTACTCTCTAGATCGTTAGCCACTTCTTAAATGCTAGTGCGGCAGCAACCTCACCACTTACCCATTCCTTACCGTAAACTACTAGTTGTCCTAGAATGACGAGTGATGAAGTCCTTGCTGGGTCAGATGACCACTACAGTTGGATGTTGAGTACCTCTGTACTCATGATACTACCCCCAAACTCTTTTCAGGGTTCTTGATCGACAATAGGTATGGTGATCGACGTTTCACGTGGAGACTCGACGACGACTAGTTAGGCGGATCCCGGCGGAGGGCCTGGACAAGTGTGGTTATGGGATCGATGTTTTCTTTTGCCACTAGGCATTTGATTGTAGTCTGTACTCAGACATGTATCTTACGCTGTTGTATTGCATTAAGGTAGTTTTATGCCGATTGTATGAGATGTTGTATCCTTGTATCTGTAATGTTGTGATATCATGTTGGAAATCCGGGGAATATGGCTATGCAATATGTCTCGGTGGGACCGATATGTGCTTCGTCCCCGGATCTGGATGGAAACCTCTAGATCTGGAACAGTACCGCATATCGGGCCTTACACGATTTCTCCGGCTCAGCCGAATTTTCTTTTGCCTTGGAAAAACCAGCGTCGGCTCTCTTGGCGCTAGTCCTTCCAGAAGTGGCCTTTGGCGAGGTATGAGAGGAGCTGCTTCCAGATAAGTCATCTTGGTACAAGTGGGTGATCGAGGAGCGAGCTGTCTGACTTCCCTGACCTCCTCCGGCGCGGCTGTCAGCAGAGGGGTTGTCGTCGGCCAGAGCGGATATCAAGAGGGGAGCAATCGGCATCCCAGCATTGTCAAGAATTGGCGTGTAATCAGTGTGAGGGAACCATCCGGCCATGGTCGTGGCAAGGAGGTTTACCTGGGAATAGGCGCTCTCAAGAAGATCCTACGCCCCTTCTCGCATGGTGTAAAGACGAGCCAAGCTCAGCTTGGGATACCAGCTAATCACGGTTTGAAGCGTCGTCTCCACACCAGTCCGAGCTGCTGAATCAAGCAAAGCATCGACCCTGCGGGGAGCAGCTTTGAGAAGTTGCATCACCTGTTCATTAGTAGAATTGGGAGCATCTCCTTGCTCCGAATCTTCCTCGTCGGACTCATTGGTGCCAGCTGAAGATCCTTCTCCTTGGCGCATCCGCCCAAGTGCTTGTTTCAGCTTGGCAGGCCTCCAAAGCAGCTCGTCAAGATTGTGGACGCTTAATTTAAACGCGAAGACGCTGCCAAGAATCACGGGAATGTGAGCCTCAGTAGAAATGATGAATTCCCGAGGACTCCATCCCTCGGCTTCGGTCCTCACCGGCTAGCCCTCTTCTTCTCGGATTTTCCTTTCTTCAGCAACTGCATGTTGAGCAGCGGATTCGGAGGCAGGCCAATGCACTGCATCAGAAGGTTAAGCGTAAGAAGATTCAAATGAGCAGAAATCGGCAAGAAAACTGAGACTAGAAGTATAGCTCACACGAAAGAAAGGAATCCATCTCGCGCAGTCCCTCGAGATTAGATCTGGCCTCACGTCGGGCTTTGGTTAGCTCGTCGTTGTGGCGCAGCGTCATGGCATCCAGCTTGCCAATGACATCATCTCTTTCTGCTTGCAGAGCGGTCCGGGCAGTCACCGCAGCATCGCTCTCTAAGCGCAGGGCATCAGCAGTCGCGACTTGAGCTGAGATCACCGCCTCCAACTCGGCTTTGTAGCTGGCTTTCAGCGCGGTCATCTCTCCCCACAGCCGCTCGACAGACCGAGATAGATCGGCTTCAGCAGCTCGCAGGCGTTCAAGCTCCTGCGGAGCAGCAATGAGCTCGGGGCCTTGACGGTCGAGCTGCTCCACCAGCTCGGCTACCCGGACCTGAAGAGCAGTGATAGTGGACAAGGATGCGGCAGCAGCTGCAATATTTTTGGGAAGAAAAAGTTAGAATCAGAGGAAAAAATCAATCGGTTAGTGATCATAATGATTACCCGTCATCTCGGCAACTTTGGCGGTCTGCTGGTTCACTTGGAGCTGAGCAGAGGCAAGAAGTCGCAGGATGGCGGAGTAATATTCGAGCAAATTCTAAAAAACCTGGCATTTTTCCTCGGAGGAAGCCTGAATAAAAGGAGAAGTCGGTCGCAGAAAAAAGCAAAAGTCGAGAGAAGATCCGAGCTGATTGCAATCGGCCCGAATCCCGGGGACTACAACCAGTGGGTGCGCTTGCGCGCACCCACTTGAGGGAAGATCCACCGATCTGAGGACGGCTTGAGAAAATGAGAATCAGAGAAGATTCGAGATGATTGCAAGCAATCGACCCAAATCTCGGGGGACTACACCCAGTGGGCGCTCCCACTCAGAGAAGGAAACTTATAGTGTGATTGCGGTCGATGAGCTCGAGCTCCTGAAGCACGCCGGCGGAGAATTCCTTCACTCGGTCATAGGCTGAAGCCATAGTGCCATGAGAGGCCAGGGGAAAGCGGCGTGAGGAGTCAGGCTCATGGCCGGTAGGACCAGTGCAGGAGTATTCGACGCGGAAATGCTCCACCGAGTGCATCTGCGATTCAGGAGCAGCAGACGAGGTCTTCGCCGATGTCGGCTAAGGAATCAAAGCTTTAGAGGAAGCAGCTGTCGAGGGCGGCGCTGAAGTCGCCGGCGGGGCAGGGACGCTCAGAGTTGGCGCGGTTGTGGGAGGAAGAGACACTGTCACGATTGGTGGGGTGGTCTTGGCGACGGCATGATGGATCTGATCGGAGGACCGCGGCAGGGATGGAGCAATCGGAGTATCCGATTGCAGTCCTTCGTTGTCAGCGGCTTCCAAGTCGACGATATCCTTAGGAGCCGCTGAAACTTTGGGCAGAGGCTTGCTCAGAGGCTTGGAGAGGTCGGCGCGGGATTTCTTGGCTCTGCGCTCGGCTTCCTTCGTTGAAGGAGGAGCAATCGGCGGACATTTTCTGGTGCCATCGGCATGGACGGAGGTGGTAGAGGGAATCGGGCCGTTGAAGGCAGGAACCTCGTGGTCGATGTCATCCAGGTCAATAGCAGCCCTGAGAAGAAAAAGAGATAAGCAACAGAGAGAAGAAGAATGTAAAGGACGAGTCGGAAGGGCATATCATTACCCATCTTACATCGGAGCTCCTCGGGGCATGCTGAAGCGCAGGGGCGGAATGTCTAGAGGGGCATCCTGTAGAACTGGGCCGACCTTGGGCTTGACACCGGGAGCTTTCCCAGTTTGAGCCCGTGTGTGCCCAGTCTGAGGAGTTTTCCCCTTCGTAACAGCCACCGCAGCCGTGGCACCTTTGTTGGTTGTAGCGCCAGAAGACGAGCCAACAGCTCGGGAGCGTTTGAGCGACGCCTTCTTGGTTTCGGGGTGCGAATCTGCACCAGAATCTCCAAACTTTGAGGCGCGGTCATCATCACTCCATTCATCGAGAAAGCGTTCGAAATAGGAGTCATGCATACCCCCTTGGTCGGCCGCATCGGCGCCGGCAGGGTCGTCCTCGGCGTCGGAGTCGTAAGGGGGGAGCCATTATACTCGAGGTCGGTCGGGTCCTCCTTGTCGTGATTAGGGGCAAAGGAGCCGGCAACCTGGCCGTCTTGCATCGCGGCAGTCGCAATAAAGTACTGAAAGGAAATGAGCAAGATGTCAGGAAAACATGTGAGCAGCCGAGAAATCGGGCAAAGAGAAAAAGCAATCGGGACATACCTCTGGAGGGGGAAGCCCGCGGTGAAGGAATTTCAGGCCGAACCTGAACGGTTTCGGCGTCGGGGTGCTGGTGAGTGCTTTTACTCGAAGGCGCAGCGCCTTGATGCTCAGTTTCTTGGTACAGATCCGAGTGGGATCCCTCCAGGTAGCCATGTCACAGATCCCGTGCACTCGGCACTGAAGTGGGAGCACTCGGACCTGAAGCCAGGTGGCCATGAGGTCGTACGCCTGCAAGCCATCTTTTTTCAGCTGGGCAATCCGAGCTACCTGGGCATCGGTGTCACAGTCGCCGACTCCGAGCTTGGTCGACCATTTGTATTTCTCAATCGGCGGGGCGAGATGGAATTCAGGCAGATTGATGAGGTCGGGACCGGCGTCAGGAGATCGGACGTAAAAGAAGGTGGTTTGCCAATCTTTGCAAGACTGGATGATGGTAGGAGACTCATAGCCCTGTTTGCTGGAATAGAGCATACAACTGCCGCAATCGGTCATGGCGGTCTCATAGATCGGCGGCTTGTCTTCCCCTTCTGGATTCGGCAGCATGTTCCCGGTCAGAGCCATGTGACCTCGGATGTGGAAGAGGCATTTCCACAGCCCGATGATCGGCCGGATGCCGAGGTAGCCCTCGAAGAGAGTGACAAAACCTGACATCGTCATGATGAAGTTGGTGGCAAGATGATGCGGTTGCAGTCGATGGAAGTTGAGGAAATTTCGGAAGAACGTGCTCACAGGCAGCCCGAAGCCGCGCTCAAAGTGCGCTGTGAAGACCACGCGCTCACCGGCGTGCAGCTCTGGCGCAATCTCCTCGCCAGGAGCACGCCATTGGATGCCGGCCGGCATCTTGCGCGAGTGGAGCAGTTGGCGGATATCGCCCTCGTTGACTGTGGAGCCTTTCCACTAGCCACGGCTGGAGGCGGATTTCTCATCCGCGGCGGCCATGGTGTCTTCCAGGACGGCGGTGAGAGAAACTAAAAAGAGGGAGAAGGAGATGCTAGAAGCGAGTGCTAGCAAGTGGAGGCACGGCGGCGGTGGAGCATGCGAGAAGGAAGCAGAGAAGTTGTGCGGTGCGGCGGTGCCATGAGCGCGCAAAACAGAGGTCGCCGGAGCAAGAAAATCGCGGCGGCGCGAGGAGGAGAGCTAGGGCAAGGAAGAAGCAGAAGTGGGAGAGAGGAGCCCGAGGATTCCCCCCCCCCCCCCCCGTGACTTATATGGGAGGCGGGGGCGAGTGGAATCGTGGGTGCAGTTCGTGTGGCCCGGTGTGACCGTGTGTATCAAGAGGCAGATCAGCGGTTTCGGCGCAGAAGATCGTGGCACCGAAGGCGAGGTGTGCGCAGTAACGTCTCGTCACGCGTGGATCGTGGGGCCTGGAGCATTAACTGCCCCGGGGAATCGGAAACGACGTGCGACGTGGGTTGGTCAGAGTTTCAGTCAAAAGTAACTGTTGGAAAACAAATCGGCTGCGCCTGATCTCAACTCGGAGAAGTTTTGCCAGAAAAAGTTTTTTCAGAAAAGTACAAGAGCAGTCGGCAAGGTCGTGGTTTAGATTGGAGACAGGATTTCGAAGCAGCACAGGTCTGGTCGGCCAGGCATGATCTCCGAGCTGAGAGTTCAGCTCGGATTGAGGAACCCGATGAGGCCAGAACAATCAAAGAACAAAGAAAAGAAGAGAAAAAAATGCAAAGGCCCGCAGTCAAGCAACCGCTGGACCCTTACAGCTTTAGGGGCTAGTGTCGGGGGAATGATACCCGGGTAGGGTCACCCAGACGAAAGAAATATTTCAAGACAAGGTTGGGGCCGATTGGGCTGCAGCTGGGCCAAGCTAGGCAGTCGCATGGCCGATTGCCCTCAAGCAATCGACCATGCCGAATGCGAGCAGTCGTCCCAGGAGCAATCGTCTCACTCTTCAATCGGCTCAAGAGTTGACCTTGTCCAGGTTGGAGCTCCTGGTACAAGGTCATAAATGCTGTTCAGAGGAAGTAAGTCAAGTCACTTCGCCGATCTGTCAGAGGAGAGTTGTCACCCTTTCCTTTGAAACCGGAGATAGGACGACAAGACTAGAGATCATAGATCCACTGTTCACGCATCATAACCTACAAGCTACAACATGGGAAGTCGCTTGACAGGTCTGGATCAACCGGAGATTTGCAGTCGGTGGACCCTAGCCGACGAGAGGATGATAGTTGGGGCCAGTACCCAACTGAAATGACCGTAGTACCCCGAGCTCACACTATAAGAGCCCGGGGTACCCCTCCTGCGAGAGGGACCCCCCATTCGCATTTATATCCCACAGTAGTTCCCGTAGAGAAGCAGCAGAGAACCATGCCCACGGCAGGTCTCTTCTTCCTCTGAACAGCTCCAGGAGCATTGATTGTAGTTCATGAGATCATTTATATCAAGCAAACAAGCAGGAGTAGGGGTGTTATCTCTCCGGAGAGCCCCGAACCTAGGTACATCGTGGTGTCCTTCACCGTGCTTGTGCCCAACCGAATTCCGGCACCATCGACATAGTTCTCCCTCGATTCTTCCCCTCTCTTTAGCCAAACCTATGGTATCTGTTGTTACTATGCGACGACACTTCCTGTTCTAAAATAGATCGTAAACACCTTCCTTTCCAATGTGAGTTTAATGAGAATGAGATCCTATCTTCTTATGCTAAAGGTGTTTATGATTACTTTGATGTTGAAAATATTGAAGAGTTTGTTGCTTTTAAGGGTTCTTATGGGATTAGTCCTTTGATTGAAAAGTATTATGATACTATTCACAAATCTGAAAACTTTGCAGTCCTTGCTTATTCCCTTGAGAATTATATTTGTAATGATTATATTGAGGATTTTAAAAACAAAAATGTTTGCTTCCCAAGAAGAGGCCAATGATTTCTATGATGAGGAATCCTATGATTTTGAGGACTCGGTTGATACATCCCTTTCTGAAGATCTTGATACTTTCTTTGCTGATGGCCATGATGCCACAATGAATTATGCTTACGAAGATGAACTTGCTATAGTTCCTTATGTTAAGCATGAAATTATTGCTATTGCACCCACACTTCATTGTCCTATTAACCTTTTGAAATCTCCAACTTATATACCGAAGATTTTTGCTCTTATCAACTTATATTCCGAAGCATTTATCTGATGATCCTAAAAACCGTGTTGAAAACAATACACGTGTCGTGTGCTTGTAGGTCATGAACAACCAGAGCCGGCCCATAGCCGGATAAACGGGGCGCCCGCCCTGGGGCCCCGGATGGCAGGGGCCCCAGCGCAGGTATTATTTCTCTATACTAGGTAGGAAGCCCAAAATTAGCGAGAATATAGATGGCACGCGTAGCATCGATATTTCCCGTGCTCTACGATTTCTCTTCCCCAAATCCCAGACTCCCAAAACAGCACTGTCGTTGCCATGCCATCTCCGATTCCAAGGCCACCGCGGCCATTAATGAAGACTAGAGGTGCAAATCGGCTCCCCAATCGACTCTTCTTCCTTTTTCAGCGCTCTGCTCGTTCCCCATCAGCTAGACGTTGGAGGCTTGAAGATGTTACGTGTTCTTCTTTTCTTCCTCCCCACAACCCTGTTCATCCTTTCAATTAAATAGATGTGCCCTCCAATGATTCCACATCTCTTTTTCTTATCTTCTACTATCAGACTTCGGTAGATGGATCGAAGTGTAAGTGCCCGTGGCTTAGGAGATTAGCTGTCACATCCCAACTTTTACTCTCCTGTTAATTTCGATAACCAAAAATTAGGGCCAACAAAATCCTTGCATGAAGTGTTGTGTTGATTGAATCCATGTTTGAAGTTGTGTGATGTTTTGATGTAGTAGTAGATCATGCATGCACTTGTATGGAAAGGTAGATAATTACATCCTGAACTTGACTAGATCATCTTGTTATGAGCATAAAATGACACCCCTTGTTCAACCTCAAAAACTACACTTAGGAATAGCAACCAACATAGTGTCATTTAGCCTTCATTTGCTCGCTCTCTTTTTTGTGTGCTCTTGATTTTATGTTTATCTTGCTCCTGTTTGTTAGGTAAACTTATAAGGAACATAAAACCTAATATATTTTCTATATTATAATAATAATTTACTTTGTGCTTGATAGAAATTATTTAAACTTGATCAATTAAATTGTTATAACTGCTGCAACCATAATACAATGTAAATGGGTTCATGATAGGTCATATTATACAAACAATTATTAAAAATTCGAATAAAAAAATTCTTGTAGACATTTCAACAAACACCTAGGGTGCATTTTCTGTAATAACTTGGACATTATTGTAAGCAATTAAAAACAAACTAGCCTAAACACCCCATCCCTAATCTCTCCCTCCCTTAGAGAGAGGCCCCCTCTCTCTCACGTTCTCTCTCTCCCTCCCACGCAGAGAGAGTCTCTCTCTCGCGTGCGTTTCTCTCTCCCTCTCACCCATGTCTCTCTCCCTCGAATGATCTCTCCCCTAACCAGCCCTCCCCCAGATGAACCTCCCCAGGACACCGTCTGTTCTCTCTCAACCCAGCCCCACATGTCATCTCCTCACCGCCTCGCTCGCCCAACCGTGGTCGATGCCACGGATCGCTGGAGCGCGCCCTAGCCCCGTTCCTTTGAGTCGTTCCCGCCCGAGCTCCCTCTCCTGCAGCTATATAAGGGGGGTCGTACCTCTCTCCTCTCATCACTCCACCTCACCAGAGCTCCTCACCACCCAGCCACCCCGCCAACACGCCCCATCCAAGAAACAGAAGGAGAGAAGAAGGGAAGAATTAAGGAAGAAGAAGGGAGAAGAGGAGGAAGGGAGGAGCAGAAGAAGGCCAGGAGGAAGGAGACCGCGACCAGGAGGAGACCTAGGCGCTCCGCCTCGACGCCGGCGCCGCTCCGGCGGACCTCTGGTGCTGCACCAAGCCCCTCCGACGAGCACCCCGAGCTACCTCGACGCCGCAAAGCCGACGCCCGCATTGGCTTTCCCGGGGCACAAAAATGGAACCGGGCCGCTGTGCCGCACCTCCGCTGGCCATCCCTGTCGTCCCACGCCGCCTCTAGGCCCGCCGGTGAGCCCTCCCCCTTGCCCTTGTACACCATGGCATGTCCAGGGCGCATCCCTCGTCCTGTGTCGATCCAGCGGGGAAGAAGCCCCCACGGCCGTTAGATTGGGTTGCGATCCAACGGCCACAGAAGGCCCCCACCCCTTCGCTTTTCTAAAAAAAACTCCACCGCGTTGCGCTCGGGCTCGGCCCACGGGTGGAAACCGCCACTGCGCGTAGGATAGCCCTGGGCTGGCTACGCTGTTTTTTTTTCGTTTTTACTAATTTTACGGGGCAGAAATAATTTGAGAAAAATCATTATATGTCAGAAAAATATGAAATAAATATTTTACTGCTAAGAAAATTATGTTCTATTTTTATGCATGTATAGAATATTGTTTTTCTTAGATAAAATTATTACCCTTTATTATTATTGCTATTGTTTGTTTAATTCCCATAATTTTTATGTTAGTAATATTAAATTGTTAGAACCTTATTAAAATAGTCTCTGGTCAGTAGCATTTTTTTATGCATTTAGTTAATAAAAAATAAATTATTTAAAAAGAGGTTAGTGAATAAATTGAGTGAAAAGCATTGCTTCTAGTTAAGTTTGTTTTAATTTTAATCTTGCTAGTAATCATTTCATCATATTTATTCCAATGCCATGATATGATCTTTAACTTTGATGTGTTTTCATAGGAATTCAATATTACTTAAATAATAAAACTTTATAATTGTTTATTTTTAGTTGCTTGTTGTTGTTAGTAAAATTGAGTGATAAATGTTGTGCTTACTATTGCTCTGTTGTGATGGTGAATTTCTTTTTCACAACGTGTAGACGATACGCCTTACGCTGCAGGTGAAGACTCCTCTCAAGCCGTCGAAGAAGCCGGCCCAGGGTACATCGCCGAGGAAGGCAAGCCACCGTCAAAACTCAAACTCCACTTTACCCAATTTTTACTTTCTTTTTGTATCATGTATATTGTATCATGCTAGTATGTTCATATGGTTGGGACTATATTAGTTATAGTAGGAAAACTCCACACACCCCATAAGCCTACCTATTTGGGAAAAACTAAGTAGAACCCCGATGATCCCGGCATTTTGTCGAGACCATCACTCAGCTCTAGTATTTAGCATTACATAATAACTTGGATAGTCATACTTCACCGGATATGGTACGGCATACACCCAAGAAGGTGGTATGGCCGGTATTATGGAATATCATCGGACATGGACAAAGTCTGGAGGGACTCTCTATAAGTGCCGCCAAAACCTAGCCTTACAGTCAACCACTATACTCTGGTATGGGACATGGCTAGTTGAAAGCTTGCATATCTTAGTACGGGGATCTTCTAACTACATAATACATAGAAGCATGTAAGCCTACCGATGCGTCGGAGGTGAGGTCGCTACCGAGGCAGAGGTGGCACGGAACTTTGCTGCACCTCTACTACGGTGAAGGCATGTGTCCAAGAGGAGCATGATCTTGCACATGGACAGTTCAGGATGTGGGCATCAGGTAGATCACCTGTACTAGGGTAGGCAAGGGGAAGACTATGGTTGATTATCCGAGACCAGCATACTGAGGTATGACGATCCGTGGGGACACACGACGGATGTATCGAATTTGGTGGGTAAAGTGTACAACCTCTCCGGTATGAAAACTATTCGAGTAGCCAGAGTCCACGGTCATGGACAGCTAGTGAGGCCACACTTTGTGGGGAATATATGAGAAAGCCAAGTACCGAGTTTATGGTTCGCGATGATGATGTTGATATTGTTGGAAAAAGGTTGGACTTGACTTATCCAAATTCATTGTGGGAAATAAAACTTGCCAAGCTAAAACTTTGCCAACTTAATAATAATCTTGAGTAGAGAGGAAATCCCTATGAAAAACTCCACCATATAGCCATCCTATTATTTTCGTATGCCAAAATTTGTTTCTTTCTTTAGGTGCTACCGGCGATTACTAGGACGTGCTATGCTCTGATCTACCCTGTGGATTGTGCCTCTACTACCTTTGATGCTTTTGCTTTTCCGCTGTGATTTGATCCCTATGAGGCCATGTAAGACAATGTTGTTTGTAAGACTAGTATTCCGTATTGTATGAACATTGAGACTATGATATCCATGTCGAGTTGTGTCTCATGCGACACTGATCATGGGAGCATGACAGTATACACAGCTGGCCACTTCGGACATATAGTCCGGGGTGCCCACAGACTTGGTATCAGAGCCTCTATTCAGACCATAGCAGCCTAGTTAGGATGGACGTTACATACAAATATTTTTGATAAAAAAAATTCTCTCATACCTCTTATCCTATTCAAAATGTTTTAAGTGAAGCGAGACCGAAGATTAAGAGGGAATGGTGTCCCGAAACATATGAGAACTAGTGGAAGATTTTGCTTTAGTCCCCTAACCAAATTCGTGATCTGATGCTTGTTTGATTTGTGTGGTTTAGTCTTTTGTTAGAGTGACCCTAACCACCCACTTAGGACGACACTAACCCGAGCACTCTTATCTTGCACAACAACCTCAGGATGTCGAGGCACATCCGCGCCAACCCAAGTGGATCCGGTGACGCGCCACTGCCACCACCCGACCCGAACATGGCGCAACATATGCGACTACTCATGACGAGCGCCAGGACAACATGGCTGCACTCCAGCAGCTAGTCCAGGCCGCCACCAATGCCAACCAAGGAGGCGAAGGAGCTGGTGGGAAAGACGAACCCAAGTCTCGGCTCCGAGATTTCCAGAACACCAACCCGCCCGTGTTCTCGCACACAAAGGAGCCTGTGGATGCTGAGGATTGGCTCCGCACCATGGAGAACAATATCGTTGTCACCGCTGTTGGCAACAACAAAAAGGTCATGTATGCCACCCACTACCTCACCGGCACTGCAAGGAGCTGGTGGGAAGGAGTGCGTGCCCGTCTTCCTGAAGGGCAAGTACTCACCTGGGCTGAGTTGTCCGAGAAGTTCAAGAAGGCGCACATCCCAACCGCACTGATCAGAAGGATGAAGGACGAGTTCCGCCACCTCAAGCAAGGGGGCATGACTATGGTTGGATATCTTGACCGCTTCACTCAGTTGTCGAGGTAAGCCCCGGAGGAGGTTGACACCGAGGAGATGCGGAAGGACCGTTTCCTGGAAGGACTGCACGATGAGCGCAGGTTGTCCTGGTGGCCATGCAGTTCCCCGATCTTGAGTCTCTTTCCAATGCTGCTATCATGATGGAGGGAAAGCTCAAGATGGCCTCTGAGAACCGCAAGCGTTGCATGATGCAGAAGGGTGGATCTAGCAACCCCCGACTGCGTCAGACACAGCCGCCAGGGCCAGCACCCCAGCCTCAGAGGAGCCCTTACCTAGCGCCACGCCCCAGTACTCCTGCACGCCCTATTGGAGTTCCGTGTCCAGCAGACGGAGTTCCCCGCAACCCTGGAGTGATCTGTTTCAGATGTGGTCAGAAGGGCCACTATTCGACAGAGTGTCCCAACAAGAATAATACTGCTTCACGCCCCAATGCTCCAGCACCAGCCAAAGGGAACCCCGGCCGCAACAATGCCCAGCGTGGTGCATCCCACGCCGCCAAGGGACGTCTGCATCACGTGCAAGCCGAGGAAGCCCAGGAGGCAGAAGACGTCATCTTCGGTACGTTCCTCAGTTAATTCGGTACCTTCCCATGTTTTGTTTGATTCAGGTGCATCACACTCGTTTGTTACGGAGTCATTTGTGAATAGAAGTGGGATGAAGGCCGAGCTCTTGACACGGGTCATCAGCATACAAATTCCCGGATCTAGGGTAAATTCACACCGCACCTGTCTGGATATACCTATAGAGATCTGTGGAGTCATGTTTTTGGCAGAATTGATTGTGCTCGGAACAAAAGGGATAGATGTGATACTTGGCATGAACTGGTTGTCCAGGTATCGGGGTCGGATAGATTGCACAGAGAGGACAGTCAACCTCATGAGTGCTGATGGAGTTCAGATAGAGTACACCGACAAGGAAGAAACTGCCCGAGCCTTCTGTCATCAGACTGTCTTGGTGCCATCACTTGAGGAGGTGAAGGTTGTATGTGAATTCCCGAATGTCTTTCCGGAGGAGTTACCCGGTATGCCTCCTGATCAGGATATCGAGTTTATCATCGAGTTAGTGCCTGGCACAGCACCAATTGCACAGAGACCCTACCGAATGAATGACGAAGAGCTGGTTGAGTTGAAGAAATAGCTGAATGACATGCTCCAGAAGGGACTGATTCGACCTAGTGCTTCACCCTGGGGTTCGCCAGTTCTCTTTGTGGACAAGAGAGACGACACCATACGCAGGTGTGTGGACTACCGTAAGCTAAATGAGGTGACCATCAAGAACAAGTATCCGCTCCCTAAGATCGAGGATCTGTTCGGCCAGTTGAACAGAACCCGAGTCTTCTCCAAGATCAATCTGAGGACCGGGTACCACCAGCTGAAGGTCCGCGAGTCGGACATCCCCAAGACAGCCTTCACAGCCTTCTATGGTTTGTTCGAGTACATTGTGATGTCCTTCGGACATACCAATGCCCCGGCCTATTTCATGAACCTCATGAACAAGATCTTCATGAAGTACCTTGACAAGTTTGTAGTGGTGTTCATTGATGACATCCTGATTTATTCCAAGACGGAGGAAGATCATGCCGAGCATCTACGCATAGTCCTTGAGACTTTGCGAGAGCACCAGTTGTACGCCAAGTTCAGCAAGTGTGAGTTCTTGCTCAAGGAAGTCTGATTTTTGGGACATGTATTGTCAGAGGGAGGAATATTCGTCGACCCCGCCAAGATTCAGTCCATCATAGACTGGACATCCCCGACCAATCAGACAAAAGTTAGATGATTCCTCGGATTAGCGGGATATTACCGCAATTTCGTGGAAGGCTTCTCCAGCATTGCCCGTCCCATGACCCAGTTGTTGAAGAAGGACCTGAAGTTTGTGTGGTCAGAGAAGTGTGAAGCCAGTTTCCAGGAATTGAAGAGGAGATTGGTATCATTCCTATTAAGCCAGGATGTCACATGAGTGTACTCTAATATTCGATCCCTCCAAAGATTAGCGATCCATCTAGTAGCTAGAGTTCTCAATTAGTTTTGTAGGTTTTGGAAATAAAAATGGATTGCCCAAAATACGACACCTATTACTAATAGGCTAGAGCTCTTGACAACAAAAGTTCAGACATTACTCACAACAATGCCTCAAAACTATTGCAAGTGACTACTAAAATTAAATATCAACCTCAATTACCTACTTTCAAAGCAAGACACAACTCAGTGCAACAACCAACTCTCTTTACAAGATAATCATGAAAACTAAAGAGAGTTCTAGCAACAAACTAAACAAAAGCCAAGGCTCTTCTAAAGACAAACTAAAACTAAAACTAAACATGGCAGTAGCTAAGAAAAGATAAAGAACACACAACAGAAAAAAGATAGGCATGAAAAAATCTTATGACGTGTTCTATATTTTGAAAGTGGAGCGTGTTTCTATCCAACACAAAGTAAGATCGGCTCTAACTTGTTATGAATAGAAAGAAAATCTAAAGAAAAATAGAAATAAAACCTAAGAGCGAGACGTTCCAAGCATAGCACATAACGCATGAAGTGATAAAGACATAGTGAGAAGAAGGATGAACTGATAATTGTTGATTGAGAAGGGGATGCACGGGGGCATCCCCAAGCTTAGACGCTTGAGTCTCCTTGAATATTTATTTGGGATGCTGATACGTCCAAAACGTATCTATAATTTCTGCTTGCTCCATGCCTCTTTTGTGTGATATTTCTATGATATTGATGAACTTCCATACACGTTTGATCATATTTGGACTAACCTATTAACTCAGTGCACCCCAGTGCCAGTTCCTGCTTTCTGCTTTTTTTCTATTTCTGGTTTCCCCCTTATTAAAAGTACCAGAAAAATTCCAGAAAAAATATAGGAAAAATCAGTATGCCGGAAGCTTCGTGAAGAGCCCGAGAGGGGCCAGAGGGAAGCCAGGGGGGCCCCAGGCAACCATAGGGCGCGGCCCCACCCCTGGTCGCGCCAGAGGGCGCCTGGAGCCCCTGGCCCACCTCTGGCTGCCCCCTTTCACCTATTGATTCGCCGTGACGAGAAACCCTCGAGGACGGAACCCTTTTTGGCGATCTCTCCTCTGTTCTGCAGCCGCCGCGCTTCCAAGATCGGGAGCACCACAAGACCTCTTCCCGGCACCCTGCCGGAGGGAGGAATCACCTCCGGGAGCTTCTCCACCACCATGGATGCTTCCCGGATGAACCGTGAGTAGTCCACTTTGGACCATGGGTCTATGATCAGTAGCTATGTGATGTTCTCCTCCCCTCTTCTTACTTCATGTATTAGACCTCGTGAGCTGCCCTACATGATCAAGGCACTTATGTAATCTTTCTACTGTTGCTATGTTGAGTTTGCTGGGATCCGATGGATTATGAGAATATGTTCAGATTGTGATTGAGTTATATATTTGATTCTCTTCTTTTATATTTATGTTCTTGAGTAATTCGTGCATGTTCTCCGTTGCTGTTTCTTGCTTTGGCCAAGTAGTAGGTAGTGACTCCAAGAGGGAGCGTTATGCATGATTGTGGGTTCATGCCCCCCGATGACTAGCTTGAGTGACAGAAACATGAGTCTAGGGGATGTGTTGTTGCCACAAGGGGAAAAACAATGGTGCTTGTACGTGCGGGTGCAAGGATTGTTTACTTTGCGCAAAGTTCTTTAATGTAGTTGTCTGTTTCTTTGAGTTTACACTTTGGGTGGGATTCGCAACTTAATACCAGCGAGATGTTCTGGATAGATATCTCAAGGTGGATGATTAGTAGGTAGATGCAGATGGATTTCAGTCTACTTGTCTTGGCGTATTGCCCGTGCTTTTGAGCCTCTTCCTTTCTTTATAGCATAATTAGCATTAGTTTGCGCACATAATCCTGTCAATTGCCCAGCTGTAATTTGTTCACCTCGCATGGCTATTTTATCGTCTTTTGGGAGAGAGACATCACTAGTGAACATCATAGTACCCCGGTGCATATTTCTAATACTGTTTACACCTTCAATTTAACTTCAGTATTTACCTTTCCGTAGTTATCACTATCATTATTATCCTGTGTGTTTTATCCTTTGTAAACAACAAGGCTGGAGGAATTGACAACTCCTCTGTACTCGTTGGGAGCGAAGCTATCTGTTGTGTGTGCAGGTCCAGGTGAAGTAAGCAACTTAGAGTTGTGAACGACGCCATTGTTCACTTCACCACCTACTTGTATCCGTTGGAGTCCTATATGTTCGACATTCAACCTTAGCATCTTCGCTAAGGGAAACTTGTTGCTATCTTCATCTCACCTTCCACTTGGGGTAACCAACGAGGGGCGAGAAGTTATCTCCTGTATAGAGAAAATTTCTGGCGCCGTTGCCGGGGCCTCCACTCTTCAAGATAGGGGAGTTGCACACTATCTTTTATCTTTGCTTTTTAGTCTTGTTAGTTTACCTTTCAATTTTTGCTTTAGTGTCTTTTATCGAAAATCAAAAAAATAGTTATCTTGCTTGCTTCTACTATGGGTTCCTTTGAGAATACCAAGTTGTGTGACTGTACTAGTCACAACAACAGTGACTTTATCTGCACTACTATTGCTACACTTGCTACTTCAGCACCTTCTTATGAGATTAAACCTGCTTTGCTGAATCTTGTTATGAAAGATCAATTCTCTGGTGCTAGGGATGATGCTGCTTTGCACTTAAATAATTTTATTGAGCTTTGTGATATGCAAAAGTACAAAGAAGTAGATGGTGATATTGTTAAGCTTAATCTTTTTCCTTTATCTTTGAGGGATGAAGCTAAAATCTGGTTTCAATCCTTGCCTAAGAATAGCATAGATTCTTGGGATAAGTGCAAGGATGCTTTTATTGGGAAGTACTATCCCCCTGCTAAGATTATCCAATTGAGGAGCTTTATTATGAATTTTAAGAAATTGGATAATGAACACGTTGCCCAAGCATGGGAGCGCATGAAATCTCTTGTTAAGAATTTCCCTACGCATGGTTTGAATACTTGGATGGTTATCCAAACTTTTTATGCAGGCTTGAACTTTACCTCGTGGAACCTGCTAGATTCGGCCGCGGGAGGAACCTTTATGTAAACTACACTTGGTGCTGCCACAAAACTTCTCGATGAGATGATGACCAACTATTCCCAATGGCACACCGAAAGAGCTCCAACACGTAGGAAGGTAAACTCTGTCGAGGAGATCTCCTCCCTAAATGAAAAAGTTGACTTGATTATGTCTCTACTTACCAAGAAATCTCCTATTGATCCTCAAAATGTTCCTTTAAATTCTTTGATTGCTCAGGATCAAGTAGATTTGAACTTTATCTCTAGAAACAACTTCAACAACAATGCTTATAGGAGTAACTTTGGTAGAAATCCTAGACCGTTCCCCTCCAACAACTATGGGAACAACAACACTTATCCTAGCACCAAAAACTCCACTTCTGAATTAGAGAGTATGCGTAAAGATTTTATCACTACCCAAAAAGCCTTCAACAAGAGTGTAGAGGAAAACCTAGAAAAAATAGATACCCTCTCGTCGAAGCTAGACAATTTAGCCCACGAAGTAGAATTGCTTAAAATTAGAACTTCTCCCCTTGAGGAGAGGAAGGTCACTCCTATGAATGCCATCCAATTGCAAATTAACGAAAACATTAGGATGATGGCCAAACTTAAGGAGAGATGGGCTAGAGAAGAGGAGGAAGAAGATAGAATTAAGAGCCTTCCTACAAACCATGTTGTTGCTACTATCCAAGTGGTTGAGGATATCCAAACTCTTAGCACCCAATGCACCCCTAGTCCCATAGAACCTATTAATGGTGATGCTATGACCTCAACCGTAGAAGAAGAAATTCCTATGACTATAGAAGCTACCAAACAAGTGAGCCTAAATGACACCACTACTACTCTACTTTATAGTAGTGACCTTTATTTTGATAATTGCACCCTTTCTGAAGTTATTCGTTTCCTTCACAAGATGTCTAGAGACCCCCACACTAGCACACTTAATCTTGCCTTCACGGAGCATATCACTAATGCTCTCATCAAAGCTAGGGAGGAGAAGATTAGGGTAGAAGCCTTCATACCTAGAAAGCTAGAATATGGTTGGGATCCTATGATTAAAATTAAGTTGAATAACTTTTGTTGCTATGCTTTATGTGATGTTGGAGCTAGTACCTCTGTTATGCCCAAAAGAATGTATGATATATTTGAATTGAAACCTTTTGATGCTTGTTCTTTTGGTGTTCGTCTCGTCGATTCTTCCGTAAAGAAACCTTTGGGGAAGATAAATGATGTTCTTATCATTTTCAATGAAAATTATGTTCCCGTTGATTTCACTATTATGGACATTAAATGTGAACCTTCTTGTCCAATTATTTTTGGACGTCCTTTTCTTCGCACCGTGGGTGCTGTTGTTGATATGAAAGAAGGGATTATAAAATTCCAATTCCCTCTCAAGAAAGGGATGGAACACTTCCCTAGGAAAAATATTAAGTTTCCTTTTGAGTCCGTCACATGGGCTAGTTATTTTCTTGAAAAGACTTGATCTATTTTGCATGAAGCCTACCTAATGGCTTTAAAGAAGCGCTTTTGGGAGGCAGCCCGCAACGAATTTACGTTTTCCTCTTTGTTTTTCTTCTGTTTTTAGTGGTCTTGATGATTGTTACTACTGTAGCAAAATCATTGTATCTTTACTTTTCAAGCTTTGTGCCTTTTATAGCCTCATACGACAAGGGAAGTGAAAGTTGTGGCATGCTGTCCAGAAAAGAGATTCTGTCCTTGTGACTAGAAAAATCAGAGAAAAATCTCAGTTCAACTTTTTCAGCTGATTTTTTACTCAGCATTCTCTATACAATTATGAAACTTTCGTATGTTCTGATTTTTTTGATTTGAGTTGCAGAAGTATCCCTAAAAAATTCTTTACTACCTGCTGGTCTGTTTTTCACAGATTATGTCCTCTTTTGCCTTTCCTTCGTTTTGCAAACCTTAAGCTTGCTTTTTCATTGCAAAAACATTTTGGCAATCTTTAGAAACATTAGCTCTTCAAGAATATCTTTATTTCTAGTGGAGAAAAAATTATTTTATTATGGGTACTAACCTCGCTAATCAGATTATGATGAGTTATGTATGAAGAGAGTTTTCAAGTGTGCGAGGGAAGATGATGAAAGAAAATAAAGAAGTGTCAAGCGTTCAAGCTTGGCGATGCCCCCATGCACCCCCAATAAATATTCAAGGAGACTCAAGCTTCTAAGCTTGGGGATGCCCCCGTGCAACCCCTTCTCCATCGACAATTATCAGTTCATCTCTCGTTCCACTATATTTTTATCGCTTCATGCGTTATGTGCTATTCTTGGAGCGTCTCGCTCTTAAGTTTTGTTTTTAGTTTTCTTTAGCTTTTCTTTCTGTTCATAACAAGTTAGAACCCGGATTTCTTTGTGTGGGAGAGAAACACGCTCCACTTCCAAAATCTAGAACACAACATAGGTTTTTTTCATGCTTATCTTTGCTGTGTGTGTTCTTTATCTTTTCGTAGCTACTGTCATGTTTTTGCTCTTAGCTTTCATGTTTATCTTTTTAAGAGATTTTGTTTAGTTTGTTGCTGGAACTCCCTTGAGTTTTCATGTTTATCTTGTTTAGAGAGTTTGCCTGTTGCACTGAGTTTTGTGTCTTGACTTGAAGTAGGTAATTAATGTTGCTATTCTTTTCTAGTTGTAACTTGCAATAGTTTTGGGGTGTTGTTTTGAGTAATGTTTGGACTTTTGGTGTCAAGAGCTCTAGCCTATTAGTGATAGATGTCGTATTTTGGGCAATCCGTGTTTATTTTCAAAACCTACAAATTAGTTGAGAACTCTAGCTACTAGATGGATCACTACTCTTCTGAGGGGTCGAATATTAGAGTACAATCACGTACCATCAGTCGAGGATGCGCATGGATAACCAAACCACCATACACTCCTCCTCGGGGTACTTGTCTCTTTGTGAACCTCCTTATTAGATTGAGAGTTACCGATAATAAGTGCATCAGTTCTTCGGACTAATGTGAGTATTCGAAAGTTGACACTTCCACCTTCCCATATTTTTCTAGCCTTTCCTATGCCGTGCATTGCTTTCTTCTCACTCCGAGAGTTGGCGTCCACCTTCGCCGGTACATACAAACCCTTGGCACGATACGCTCTGTCATCATAAACCTCCTTATATCCTTCCTCAAAACATCCACCATACCTACCTATCTATGCATTTCCATAGCCTTTCCGAGATACATTGCCATGCAACATCCATCTTCTAATGACTTGATCTTCATGTCATACATGCTACTTGCTTGATCGATGAGCCGCATGCTAGTTGGGCCTTGCCCTAATCATTTCTACATGACGCGCTAGTATCATTGCATATCCTACTACACTGGCAGAGGCATACATTTGCATACATCATGATAGTTACATCTTCTTTATGATTTGAGTACTTTGTAAAGTGTGAAAATCTTCTATACTTCTTGTAATATATAGAGTGTTGCCCCTAAAGTGAGGAAAAGATCCCAAAGTGGACAAAATTGAAAGATCCCAAAGAGGACAAATGAGAGAGAAATAGAAAGAGCCATCGAGCCCACCAAAAAATACAAAAAAATTTAAAAAAGAGAAAAAGAAATAAAAAGAGAGAAGGGGCACACTACTATTCCTTTTGAGAGATCCACACTTGTACTCCCTCTTATATCTTGTACTCCATAGATATTATCATTCATGCATATAGCTATGTGGGGACCTTCACACTATAGAACTTGGCTTGTATATTCCAATGATGAGCCTCCTCAAATGAGCTCTAGGTCTTCTTGAGCAAGCAAGTTGGATGCACCCCCACTAGTTCCATTGGATGAGCTTACCTTAGCTCCTATGTGCATCCGTTGCATGGCAATCCCTACTCCTCACATCATATCTATCATTTGGCTTTCTCTCGCCTATGATTGTCCTCATTGATGTGAGCCTTTCACACCTTTTTGTCTTCCTCCTCCACAATATTCTCTGTTTGCCATCCTAAGTGTCAACTTTCTTGCTTACGCTCATCCATTGCATGAGTGCTCAAAATGTCGAAAAGGAGTGGATCATTTTGACTTGTACTTGGCTAGTGGTCTGGGGATGAGTCAAGATAAGATTCCAAAGAAGACCAAGTGTGAAACTTTAGTAGATTGAGTTCTCAACATAAAAATACTTTTTCTCGTATATCCCTATCCCCTTTCATGCACGCAAACACCATTTGGAGACATTCGAGTCACGGACAGCGAGAGCTCTTGCCCCTTTATGTTCTTATGTTGCTTGTTTAAGTGCCAAATATAGACTCTTTCCTGTTATGACTTGAATTGAATTACATGCCTTGATTGCTTTACTTAAAAGTTCTTATATGGTTGTTAGCATGTCACCACAGAAATTATGCTTGTTATCATTTACCTACTCGAGGACGAGTAGGAATTAAGCTTGGGGATGTTGATACGTCCAAAACGTATCTATAATTTCTGCTTGCTCCATGCCTCTTTTGTGTGATATTTCTATGATATTGATGAACTTCCATACACGTTTGATCATATTTGGACTAACCTATTAACTCAGTGCACCCCAGTGCCAGTTCCTGCTTTCTGCTTTTTTTCTATTTCTGGTTTCCCCCTTATTAAAAGTACCAGAAAAATTCCAGAAAAAATATAGGAAAAATCAGTATGCCGGAAGCTTCGTGAAGAGCCCGAGAGGGGCCAGAGGGAAGCCAGGGGGGCCCCAGGCAACCATAGGGCGCGGCCCCACCCCTGGTCGCGCCAGAGGGCGCCTGGAGCCCCTGGCCCACCTCTGGCTGCCCCCTTTCACCTATTGATTCGCCGTGACGAGAAACCCTCGAGGACGGAACCCTTTTTGGCGATCTCTCCTCTGTTCTGCAGCCGCCGCGCTTCCAAGATCGGGAGCACCACAAGACCTCTTCCCGGCACCCTGCCGGAGGGAGGAATCACCTCCGGGAGCTTCTCCACCACCATGGATGCTTCCCGGATGAACAGTGAGTAGTCCACCTTGTAAAATGGGTCTATGATCAGTAGCTATGTGATGTTCTCATCCCCTCTTTGTTCTTCATGGATTAGACCTCGTGAGCTTCCCTACATGATCGAGGCACTTATGTAATCTTTCTGTTGTTGCTATGTTGAGTTTGTTGGGATCCGATGGATTATGAGATTATGTTCAGATTGTGATTGAGTTATATATTTGATTCTCTTCTTTTATATTTATGTTCTTGAGTAATTCTTGCATGTTCTCCGTTGTTGGTTCTTGCTTTGGCCAAGTAGTAGGTAGTGACTCCAAGAGGGAGCGTTATGCACGATTGTGGGTTCATGCCCCCCAATGACTAGCTTGAGTGACAGAAACATGAGTCTAGGGATGTGTTGTTGCCACAAGGGGAAAAACAACGGTGCTTGTACTTGCGGGTGCAAGGATTGTTTACTTTACGCAAACTTCTTTAATGCAGTTGTCTGTTGCTTTGAGTTTACACTTTGGGTGGGATTCACAACTTAATACCAGCGAGATGTTCTGGATAGATATCTCAAGGTGGATGATTAGTAGGTAGATGCAGATGGATTTCAGTCTACTTGTCTTGGCGTACTGCCCGTGCTTTTGAGCCTCTTCCTTTCTTTATAGCATAATTAGCATTAGTTTGCGCACATAATCCTGTCAATTGCCCAGCTACAATTTGTTCACCTCGAATGGCTATTTTATCGTCTTTTGGGAGAGAGACATCACTAGTGAACATCATAGTACCCCGTTCCATATTTCCAATACTGTTTACACCTTCAATTTACCTTCAGTATTTACTTTTCCATAGCTAACACTATCATTATTATCTCGTGCATTTTGTCCTTTGTAAACAACAAGGCCGGAGGAATTGACAACTCCTCTGTACTCGTTGGGAGAAAATCTATCTGTTGTGTGTGCAGGTCCAGGTGAAGTAAGCAACTTAGAGTTGTGAACGGCGCCATTGTTCACTTCACCACCTACTTGTATCCGTTGGAGTCTATTGGTTTGACATTCAACCTTAGCATCTTCGCTAAGGGAAACTTGCTTCTATCTGCATGTCACGTTCCACTTGGGGTAACCAACGAGGGGCGAGAAGTTATCTCGTGTATCAGATGCATTGGGGCATCCCCAAGATTGAGCGCTTGACACTCCCGGATCTTCTTTCATCATCTTCCATCGCACACTTGAAAACTCCCTTCATACATAACTTATCATAAGCTGATTAGAGAGGTTAGTACCCTTAATAAAGTATTTTTTTCCCCACTGGATATAAAGATATTCATGAAGAGCTACTGTTTCTCAAGATTTCCAAAATGTTTTTTCAAAGAAAAAGCAAGCTTAAGGTTTGCAAAAGTAAGGAGAGAAAAAACGTGGCAGAATCTGTGAAAAACTGAACAACAGGTAGTAGAGATTTTTTCGGGGTACTTCTGCAACTCAAATCAAAAAACTTAGAACATACGAAAGTTCTGCAATTTTATAGAACATGCTGTGTAAAAAATTCAGCTCAAAAAGATGAACTGGTGATTTCATCCGATTTTTCCCGTCACGGAGACAGAATCTGTTTTCTGGACAGCATGTCACAACTTTTGCTTCCCTTGTCATATGAGGCTATAACTTGGCACAAAGCCTGAAAATAAAGATATAATGATGTTGCTACAGTAGTAAAAATCATCAATACCACTAAAAACTGAAGTAAAAACATCTTGGGTTGCCTCCCAACAAGCGCTTTCTTTTACGCCTTTAAGCTACGCATGAGGCAAAGGATCAAGTTGTATCAATCGAACCATCATCAAGATCATCAAAAAGCTCCTCGATTGTACAACTAGTCTTAAGAGGTCTTTCGAATAAAGGCCTAATGTAGATGCTTCAAGGGATAAAACAAAAGGTGGAAAATCAATGGGAGTTTCATTTATAAATTTATCAAAGAGAGGTGTTTCTTCCAAAGTTTTCACGGTTTCAACTTCCTTGGCAATGGGTGGATTATTTTTCGGTCGTGGAACCTTAGGGACATAATTGAACTTAGGTTCCCTCCTTGCCGGAGTCTCTACCCTTTTTGGTTTGATTGAGGAGAAGGTGGTTCCTAGAGTATTATTGATTTCCTCAATTTATCAATCCAAGAAGGATCCATATCATGGAATTTGATGGTCTCCAAAGTTTTAACAATTTTAAGCATGGAGCTATCAAGCCTATTCAAATTCCCTTGATCTTGCGATCCAACTCATTTATCCTAGTTATACTTGGTATTTCTCACTCTACATTTTCAAGTTTTTTCATAATGTGAGCTAGAGTTATATCTTCTTGTATGCTAGCAACAGGGAGATTTTCAACAAGATTTTAAATAACATTAAGAGACTCCCAAATTGGGGCTTCTAGGAAATTCCCATTGATAGTAGTATCTAATATGAACATATTCCAAGGAGTAATCCCAGCATAAAAATTTCTAAGCAGGATATTAGTGGATTGCATCTTGGTGGCTCTTTTTTGAGAATCGTTAATTCTATACCAAGCATCTTTTAAAATTTCACAACCTTTTTGTTTAAAGGTGAGAACCTCTTTCTCAACAAAGGCAAAAGGACCAGACATAATGACAGCTACTAGCAAGATAAATAATTTTTGTTGTGATTTTTGGTATAAGACACGAAGATAAAAACTGAAAGGTAAACTAACAAGACTAAAAAGTAAAGGTAAAAGGTAGTGGGCAACTCCCCTATCTTCTCACTCGGAGTCCCCGGAAACGTCGCCCAAAATTTGGCGGTTGAAGGGACCAATCATTTGCCTCCTTGGAATCCCCGGCAATGGCGCCAGAAATTTTCCTTATGTGCGAGATGATGATAATAGTTTCTCGCCCTTCCTTGGTTACCCCAAGTGGAAGGTGAGATGTAGGATAGCAGCAAATTTCCCCTATGTAGAGGATAGGGTTTGTCTCCCGTGGCAATGATAAGTAGGTGTCAACGGTGCAATTGACGTGGACCTGCACACAACACAAATAACTTTGCTCCCAACGAAGTTCAGAGAGGTTGTCAATCTCTCCGGTCTTGTTGTTTACAAAGGATAAAAACACAAGGGATAATGATAATAGTGATAGCAACTGGAAAGTAAAACAAGAAAATAAAGAGCGTGTAAAAAATGATGAAAATATGGACCGGGGTCCCGTGATGTTCACTAGTGATGTCTCTCTCCCAAAAGACGATAAAACTGCTATGCGAGGTAAACAAATTACAGATGGGAAATTGACAGGATTATAAACGCACTGCAATGCTAACTATGCTACAAAGAAAGGAAGAGGCTCAAAAGCATGGGCAGTATGCCAAAATAAGTAGACCGAAATCCAACTGCTTCTACTACTAATCATCCACCTTGAGATATCTATACAGAACATCTCGCTGTTATTAAGTTGCGAGCCCCACCCAAAGTGTAAACCCAAAGTAACAGACAATTGCATTAAAAAGAACTTTGCGTAAAGTAAACAATCCTTGCAACCGCGTTTACAAGCACCGTTGTTTTCCCCCTTGTGGCAACAGCACATCCCCTAGACTCATGTTTTTGTCACTCAAGAGTGTCATCAGGGGGCATGAACCCACAACCCACAATCAGCGTAACTTTCCCTCTTGGAGTTACTACCTACTACTTGGCCAAAGCAATAAACAGCAACAGAGAACATGCAAGCATTACTTATGAACAAAAATATAAAAGATAAGAACCAAATACAATACTTTATCACAATCTGAACATAATCTCATAATCCATCAGATCCCATCAAACTCAGCATAGAAAAAGCAGAAAGATTACATCTGTGCCTCGGTCATGTAGGGAAACTCACGAGGTCTAAACCATGAAGAACAGAGAGGGGAGGAGAACATCACATAGCTACTGATCACGGACCCATGGTCCAAAGGAAACAACTCACGGCACATCCGGGAAGCGTCCATGGTGGAGGGGAAGCTCCCGGAGTTCGATCCTCCCTCCGGAAGTGTGCCGGGAAGAGGTCTGGTAGTGTTCCCAATCTTGGAAGCGTGGCGGCGGAAGAACAGAGGCGAGATTGCGACATAGGGTTTTGTCTACGGATGTTTCACATCACGGGAGATATATAGGCGAAGGGGGGCAGCCAAGGGGCCACCAGGGGTCCAGGCGCACCCCTGGCGCGGCCAAGCCCTAGGCCGCACCAGCTACGCGCCTAGGACCTGGTGGGTCCTACCTGGTCCCCCTTCGGGACTCCGGAAGGTTCCTTCACGCTGATTTTTTATCTGATTTTTCCCTAATTTTTTGAGAAATTTTAATATGGGGGAAAACTGAAATAGAAAAACAGCTGAAAACAGAAACTGACACTAGGGTGCACTGAGTTAATAGGTTAATCCAAATATGATCAAAAGTGTATGAAAGTGTATCTAGATCATAGCAATATCACACAAAACATGCATGGAGCAAGCAGAAATTATCGATACGTTTGAAACGTATCAATTGCCTGTATTTTTTGTAGTGTTTGCTTCGCCAAATTATTAATCGGTGAATATTCTCCCCCTCTTTCTCGTATCGGATTCGAGACCGGACCCTTTTCCCAATGGCACATGACCTTTGCGACACCAGGTTTCACCCGAGCACCCTCGCAACTCCCGGCACGAGACCAACCATCGCCATTAGAACGAAAACCCCATGTAATAATTAAATGAATTATTTTATTAGGCGCCGGAAAATATTCTCATAACGTTATCGATGTGAGGTTGAATTGACGGGCTCGCCGAGCTGAGCGCCTGGTTAGAGATTTCATCCGAATAGGAGGTCGTATGGACTTCCGGCGGTCAGAAATGTATTCATCGGACACGCGAGAGAGAAGCCGAGGGAGTTTGCGTAAACCTGCCATCCAGGCCAGCCTATAAATAGACCCAACTCCCTCCTATCCCTTCTAGGGTTTCCCTACGCAAAATTCACAGCCACACCCCTAGAAAATATCCAGATCTGCCCCTAGACGCTCCTCCACCTCAAAACCCTAGATCCAGAGGCCTCACAACCGTCTGATCCGAAGATCGACGGCTGTGGACATGCCACGTCATCCTAGAGAGCAGCAGCAGCCTCCCACCGCGCCCCGAGCCCCACATGGCCGGATCTGGGCCCGTGAGGCCCGCCTCATCATCGCAGTGCCCTTGCCCGTGATTGCGCCGCGCCGGCCAGCCTCCTCCGCCGTGGTCCTCTCGTCCTCCCCTCGCGCATGCGGCCTCTCCTTCTTCCCTGACCCCGATCTCTTTCTCTCCTCGCAGGTGGCTCCCTGCCATGGCCATGGCCGATCTTGGCAAGGAGCTCGCCGCCGGCCCCGAGACCTTGCCGCACTGTGACCCTGGCCGGATCCGCCCTTCCACGGCATTCCCGAGTTCGACGGACGCCCCCACCTCGTCGGAGCACCTCCTTGCGTCGGCCACCTTCCGCCGCCGCGTCGGCTCGACCTGGAGCGAGGAGATGCCCGCCCCGAGCGATTCGCAATCACTGCCGCTGTGGGCCGGCCTCGCCCCTGCGCGGCCCAGCTGGCCCAGCGCGCCCCGGCCCAACCAAGCCAACACCGGCCGGTTAGATCAGTTCGGCCCATTAGACATTTTTTTCCTTCTCTAGGTTATTAATATGGCAGAATTGTGTTGGTGTTTTGTGACGCAAATATCTTTTCACCGGTAGCTCGGATGGAGACGCTTTCAACATGAAAGTTGCTTAGAATTTCATGTAGATTAATAAAATGTTTCTCCTTGCCATGTTTGATCCCGTTTACATTCTGTTTACTGCTATTTACATGCCATGCCACTGTAAAATGTAATCTGCTATAACTTTTTAACCGTATCTCTAATTAATATGTTCTTTATATGTAACTTGACTAGAATTTCATGTAGATTGTGATTATGCTGCTCTTGCTTGCAAATAACAAATCTAAAATATTTTTTAGGGCATAACAGTACCAAATGCTTAATTTTTCGTGAGGTGCTTAGTGATATGCCATGTTTAGGGTGTTGCCTCACTTAAAATGACTAGCATAGGTAGCTTACTTTATGCTTCACCTCTTGCCACATTTGTGTGATATGCCATGTTAACAAACTTTTCTCATGTTGTGTAGCTAAACAACTTGAACCATTTCTAAATGTGCGGCACCGTCATGTGTGATGAGTACTCCACTTAACATGTTAGTAACCGCTCTCGACGATAGATGCGATCAAAGTGCGTTGTCTCGTGTTGCCTTCTTGATGTTGTTTGCTAGCGATTGCTTGTAGTAATAGATGCTTGTTCATCGATTGATTTTCCAGTGTTTCCTTCTTGTGTGCTTCCGCGGGTACTCTCGGAGACGTTGCACGTTTTCGATCGACTACACCTTCGGCTTCGTCTTCTCATCAAGTAAGGGGCAGCATATATCATGCTTATAACTTTCAGCTCACTCGCTCCTAGGTGTAGGATAGAACGATTGTTTGATCCTACCAATTCATATTCATGCCTCTCAAATAAACCCAAATATCCATGTCCTCCACATCCCAGCAAACCTTGTTTGGCTATGTTACTATTGCTCGTTGCTCAGCCACTGCTTAGTATGCATGCTAGGATGTTATCAACTGTTATCCTATTACTCCTTGGATTGGCTATCACATTATTATATTATTTTGGATGATATGATTATCATAATGTTGACTATACTCGACGAAGGATGGAAGGTCTAGGCTATCCCGCTTCGATGCTTTGGTCCATTCGAGTCACCTAGGACCCGAGTTCCGGGTATTGTGTCTCTTGACGAGCGTGCCTAACCACGTGTGGGATTTTATGGGGTCCCCTTTTATTACCTAGCTAGCTTCAAACATTTGTAGTGGTGGCCCAAGCGTATTTACCATTTGAAAACCGTTTGTGTGTCTGTCGGTTCTCTCCTAGCAGACTTTCTTTAAACCAACCCGGACCAGTGGGGACATGTTTTCCCAGTTGGTCCACCCTTGGCCGGAGAGGGCCCGGGACCTCACGTGAGGTGTCCCGGTAACCCAAACCCTGTTGAGACGGAAGAGGCCGATCCGAGAGCATGGTCGGATTTTGGACTGGGTGTTGACTCCTCGGGGGCCACCGGATTTGTTCGTTGTTAGTTAGAGGGATTATGACGTCTGGTTCTCTCGGAACAACTCTTCAATGAGTGTCTTTAAAGGGCCCGACTGAGAGAGCTTGGCGTACGTGCAGAGCCTTGTAATGGGCAGTTGGTACACCCCTGTAGGGTTAAATCTTTTCGAGAAGCCGTGTCCACGGTTATGGACGACTTGAGACCTACTCCTTGATCATAGACAACTACAACTGAGATAATTTTCATAACTTGATCAATGTGTGTGTGCCTTGACTGCTTCTTCTTCGTCGGGATGTGAAGGGTAGGACAAGGATAGGATAGGTGTTATGTTTGCGTAAGTAGCTAATAGCAAGACTTGTTGGAGGCGATTCCTCATCGAATACTTGGTTCTCATCTTACTCCAAATAGATCGTTAGCTACTTATATATTGCTAGTGCGGCTGCAACCTCAACCACTACCCCCATCTTACCGTGAGAAGTTAGTTACAAGACTTGTTGATATAGCTCACCCCTTTCTTCTCTCTTTTACACATGTTATGCAAATGATCTTGGACTACAGAGGAGCTCGACGACCGTTCTTCTCGACGCCTTCGCGGAGACTCGACAACGACTAGTTAGGCAGATCCCAGCGGAGAGCCTGGACCCATGTGGTTACGGGAATGGTGTGTTTTACTTTTGCCATTAGGCCTTTGCTTGTAGTCTGTACTCAGAAATTTATCTTCCGCTGATGTAATGTATTTAAGGCAATTGTATGTCGATTGTATGAGAAATTCTATCCTTGTAGGTGTAATTTTGTGATATCATGTTGGAAATCCGAGGCATATGGCATTGTCATATGTCGCGGTGGGACCGATATGTTGTTCGTCCCTGGATCTGGATGGAAAACTCTAGATCTGGAACAGTACCGCATATCGAGCCTTACAGCAACCATCTGTTATCTGTGGAACGCGAGAGCTAGATGATGGTATAGCAGATCAGTCTGGCGATGATTTCATGTTGTTAGCAAAAGTCCCAGCCGAGACATCCAAAGTTCCATGTTATACAGTTTTGATTGGCTTTGAAGAGGAATAGCCAAGCCTTGCGTAGGACATGAGCAATCAAGTGTTGATCAGTGACGATGATATTACTGGGCTGGAACGTTTGAGGCTGAGTGAAGATGGACCTAAGCAGCGTCAGGAAGTGGATTCTGAAACCGAAGGTAAGTGAACTCATCTTCGAGTATATGCAGATGAGGAATTAGTTGTTGTTACACCTTCGAGTATTGATCCAGCTCATTTGAGAAGATACAATGAGTTATATGACGTTGTTACAAGGGATAAGAACAAAAAGTATGATATTTTTTGTTTTCTACCGGTTGTTAAATATGTTATTTTTTAGGGACACATAGCTTATCATTTTTTGCTGGGATTTTTACTTCTTTTCTGAAGCGATTTAGTTGCTTTCAAGGATGAGATTGGTGAAATTACTATTGGCCAGGTTGGTGAGTCTTTTTGGGCGCTTGGGATGATAAGCACGCGGCTTGCAAATATCGGTGTTTCTATGTTAGCTAAGAGGTTCAAGGGATCTCAAACGTTGATTGTGCCGTACAACCTATGTGTAAAAAATTTCATTAATTTCCATTTTCTCTCATCTTCATTTTCTAGTCCTATAAGATTTTTTCAGTGGTCTCATTAACTTTTTGGTTTTGTCTCTTTGGCAGAATTCCATTTGGAATGGCGGTGCCACAAATAGGGCTTTGAAGAAGATGTTTTCTTCCAGTGCAGAGGAACGTGTGGACAAGAAAAACTTGGTAATGCACTTTACCATTTCATCATTTTGAAAGAAGTTTTCTATTTCTCTTTTTTCTCATTTGTTTTTGTTTTGTTCTTTTTATGATAGAATCTGTTTGCAAAATTTGATCCTCCTCTTCCAACAATGAAGGATGCGGACGGCCACTTCTTCTTGGTTTCTCTGAACCTGTTAGAAAAGATTTTTGAGTTTCTCCACTCATACAATGGTGTCGACAGTACTTCTGCAAATAATGTCTTTTGGAAAATGGCAAGAACATCAAAAAAGCTTGGAAAGATGGCAGCGCAAGCTACGATGAGCCGTTAAACCCTCCCATCCTCGACGGCTTTGTGCTTACACATGTTAATGTCCTGCAACAGGGAAACGGGTTTGTACTTGTTCTCCTTCCTTTTCCTACTTCAGTTTTTGTGTAGTGAGTTGTATTGTTTTACTAACATCAGAAGAACTTTTTTCACGAGAGAATTGCATTACTAATGTATCTTAAATGTTCTCCTTCAGTTTTTGTGTAGTGAGCTGCATTTTTTTACTAACATCAGAAGCAATTCCTTTTTGAGTGAACTGCATTAGTAATGTGTTATCTTGTTTTTTTCGAAGCATGATTGTGGATTTTACATGTTCCAATTCATGCAGACCTGGGATAGTGTAGTGATTGCCAAGTTCGGGAAGGAGCACATTGGCTACATAAGGAAGGTGATGCTTTATAGTTGGCTGACCTCGTCGCGTTGTTGTCTGGACTTGACATCACTTTTACTTTTTAAGAAAGGTTATTATATTTTTTCAGTCACACACCCTTTCATTAGGTGAACTTCATTGATACACAAAGGATAGGTCCACCGCATTTGTTAAGTTTTAGTAGAATAAGGATCTCTCCTGTATGTCCATTCTTATTAGCACGTTAAAACAATTTTATGAATTGCACGAATGTAATTGTTGTTGTTCTGTACGTCATAGTGCACTGCATTTTTATATGTTCCAAATTTCTTTTTCTTCATGTTTCATTCGCATCTTTTTTTTCCAAAATGACATGATATGAACTGCATTAAGTTATATGTTTTTTTCTTAATAGTGCAGTCCATTATACTTTTGCTTTTGTATATACATTCACATCCGTGGGAAAATTCATATTTTTTCGTATGAAAAAGTGCACTGCATTACCGATTGCTTTTAGTATGGTGTATTATACTTTTTGTTAGTGAACTTCACGATTCTTTTCATTTTTCTCATTATCTCTTTTTTTTCATGCAGGCTTTGATGAAGATGCACACGAAGGTGGAATTTCATTGTTTGAAACTCAGGTTATGACTCTGCAATGATTGAGAATTTTGTCCTTGATGAACCTCCCATCAAGCCTGGGAAGGAACCAATGTGTAAGAGGACCAGGAGCGTTGCTGGCCTTCGAACGACAAAGATATTGATGATGAGGATTTTGTGACGCCACTAGTGTGTAAGAGGACTAGGAGCGCAGCTGTGAAAGGCCCAATCGGCAGTGATCCAGTAGTTCTATCCAATAAGAGGCCTGTATAGAAGCCATGAAAGTTTAGAACCCCAGTACAGAAGTTGAAGCCTGCGAGATTCAGCTATCTTGCAACTTGTCACAAACACTTCATTCAGGAATAAATACAGCGAGTCAGTTCTCTTTTCGTTAGTATTTTTTTCTCGATTTAATGTGTGTAATTTCATGTGTTTGTTCTTTGTGTGTTCAAAATCCCACCCCCACCCCTTGCTGTTATTTTTATGCAGGTCCTCATGTTGGATATATGCTCTAGAGGAAAATAATATATGATTATTCCAATATATCTAAGCAAGTTCATAACTAGTTTCGTACCGTGTTAGAACTGTATCAGTGAAACAATGATACATGTGTGGTATAGATACGGCCAACGTGATGAATATTGGATTGTCAACATGGTTCATGTCAAATAACTAGTTCATGGTCAACATGATGACCGTTGTTTCACGATGATGTCAAATAAGTCAATTGACTGTGAGGTCACCTCATTGGATGAATGACGTGATGAATATTACCAAAGGTAAGCATTGCAACATGATCAAACTTATAAAGGTTCAGTGTTGTAATTACAGACCGTAGTAGACCGTTCCTTAGACTGTGAGTACTTGCATAATTGCTATCTTCTTGGATGCTTTGACCTACAACCCACCGCGTGACTGAAATATGCTGGCCATAACTGTGTATATTGGGTATTCCATTGAGATATGTTGAGGAGTATTGTTACAAGAGCAGTATTTTTCAAGCCATGTGATGGAAAGATACTCAGGGCCCACTCGGTGAGATTCCATCAATAAAGCTGCGCAGCGTGTGACTTGGTTACGGGGATGAATATCACAGAACGAATGAATAAGGATTTGTCGGTAACGAGGTTGAACCAGACATAGGATGTCACTGATCGAATCTCGGACTGATGCAGTATCGATGACAAAGGGAATGCTATATGACGTAAGGTCCAATCTGTGTTAATATCCGGAATGCACAGGGGTCATTATGGGAATCCAAGTCCCGCTGATGATCATTGACCGTAGCCTCATCTCGGTCATGACTGGAGTGTTCTCGGACCGTAGGGTAACAAACTTAAGGGCTCGCTGTTATCGGAGACCTTCTCGGAACTATCGGAGTTATCGGAGATATAAGAAAGAACTCCGAAATCGTTTCGGAGGTGAGATGGAAAAGTTCCATGGTACCGAATTGTTTGGAAAGTTATTTAGATATGTTTTAATATTTTATTAAATGAATTATATGTTAAAATATAATTTAAATAATTAATTGAATAATATTATTTTTGTTTTTTGTTTTCTCCTTAAAGAAAGAAGAAAGAAAAAAAAGGAGAAAAAGGACAAGTGGAGCCATGGGCAATGGGGCCGGCGGCCATGGGCAGCCTTTGCGTGGGCATGTGCACAACTAGCACATGTGGTACTAAGTTTAGTACCACATTGCTAGTTGACAGGCATACGCGTCCGGTTTTCCCCTATATATAGATATGGAGGGTGCCCCTTTTTCTACACAGAAAATTCCAAGAAAAATACATATAAATTATGTTGATCTCTCTCTCCTTGTTTTCTCCTTCCTTGATCAGACTCCCCTTGTTTCGAGGCTGCACTTGGTTGGGGATGTCTCTACTATACACATGCCGTCGTGTTGCTGAAACTCCTATTCCGGGGGTCTACTTCCGCCACCTTCGCTGGATCAGAGATCGGAGGTCGTCATCGAGTTTCATACGTGTGCGAGTACTACGAGGTGCTACACGTGTGGCACTTCACCCGACAGGGTGCTAACACAGCCAGGGGGATGTGAACTTTGATCGACTACATAGACCACATTTGAGGGAACGTGTCCCACGCAACGGACTACACCCCGAGGTATGTGATTCCTCAATCCTCTTCGTTATAGTAATACGGCTAGCTAGATCTTGGGTTATGGGAAACGCTAGTTAGGAAAATTTTGTGTTTTCTGCTGCGAACCCCAACAGTGGTATCATGAGCTAGGTCTATGGTTAGTAGTACTGTACGGATAGAACACATCGGGGACGTGGGCGTGATTGTATGATTGTTACCCTCCCACGTGTACTTGTTGATGACCCTCAACTATAGGGGATCTAGACAGTCATCGCGGGTAAGATAACTCAATTTATTGATTCGACACAAGGGATCCAAAGAATATTTATAAGCTTTGACAGTTGAGTTGTCAGTTCAACCGCACCTGAAATATACTTGCTTGCAACAAAATATTAATAGAAACTATGATATGATAGTGGTATTGGCGACATCGAAAGTAAAACAGCAAAGGCAACAACTAGTAACCGGCAGGATTAAAACAATGTAGGCTAGGGAGATGGATGGCTGGGCGCTTCTTGGATAAGAGTGAACATATAATAGATTCTAACACGGGGCAAGGCACAAAGAAAAGTAAGGATCATCTAGGCAAATATCAAATATTAGGCATGTATCCCGTAGCTAGTTGTGCGTGCTTGCAATAAGAACTTGCACAACATCTTTTGTCCTACCATGCCGCTACGAACGGGGCCAAAATGAACTTATGTAGATTAAGGTGCTCCTGTCAAAGAGCACTGGAACAAAGCATTAAACTCAATGCATACATGAAATCTTAAATTTCAATCCATCCCCTTTGGTGTCCCAAGCTTTCACCTTTGGGATCGCCGGTTCCGGACCATAATAGGTGCATACAACTCATAGATAGGATCAAGAACATAAATATACTCATGAAAACACAAGTGGTTCAAATCTGAAAACATGGCACTCAGTCCCAAAGTGACAAGCATTAAGAGCAACAAGTTGTAGCAGAGATGATAAACACCAAAGTAGATGATAGGCAACATGCCCCCAACAATCTAACGAACTATAACATGATATAACTCATCCAATCCCTACCATCCCCTTTGCCTACAGTAGGGAATTACTCACACATGTGAAGAGAAGTCATGGAGGGTGGATTGATTTGTGATGGTGATGACGATGGCGACGATCTCCCCTCTCCGGAGGTCAAATCAGCCTCCCGATTAGCCCTCCCGAAAAAGAACAGAGGGTGGAGGCGGCTTCGCGACGGGAACTGGAAAAGTGACTGTTTTCCTGCGGTTTTCCCATCACGGTAATAAATAGGAGTCAAGGTAGGGCACCAGAGGGGGGTCCCCCAGGCGCCCCACTGGCGCGGACAGGGGTCGGGTCGCACCAGCAGGGCACCTAGGGCCCCCTTGCTTCCCTCTGGCCCCACTTCTGGCTCCGGGCTACTTCGGGTGAGTGGATTTTCTGTGATTTTTCCTGGAATTTTCTGAGACACCTAAAAATCCATTTTCCTGCACACAAGAAAACCATACAGGCAGATCTGCTGAAAACAGCGTCAGTCCGGGTTAGTTTAGTTCAAATCATGCAAGAATGAGGGCAAAACAATAGAAAAAGTGTTTGGAAAAGTAGATACATTTGAGACGTATCAAGTCCCCCAAGCTTAGCATATTGCTTGTCCTCAAGCCATACAGTTCAACGACCTAGACGCGATAAAGAAAACTTTGACAAACTCATTTGCTTCATTAGATGTTTATAAGCATGTACTATGAAAATAGTTTAGCAAGTATCAAAACAATTCTATGAGGACAATGCATGAAGCAATCCTTCTTTCAAGTGATCAATCCAAACAACCAAAAGTAAATAATATGCTGCCGAAAATCAAGATAAGATCACAATGCACATAGCTTGAACAAACTAGAGTGGTATCTCGCTAGCCTCCATGAGTGAAGCAAAACATAAATGCATAAACTCCTCCGGAGTTTTAAAGGAGACTAGAACTAAGAATTTCAGAACAATCTATATCACAATCATGCAGAAGACAATGTGGTAATTTGGGACAATGCATGTTACACTAAGAATGGCAATTATTCTCTCAATAGTTGGTGCTTTGAAGAAAGAAGCGGAGACTCTCGAACTGTGGCTTTTTGGTGTCAAGGTTGAAAACCCGTGGTTGGAAGCAAAGACTAAACATGTACCAGAGCTCTTGGTTTTGAGAACAGAGATAAAATATTATTGGGAAGTGCAACTTTCCAGTCAACGGTGAACGGTAAAGGTCTCTCAGTATCTCCCATGCCAACCATATTAATGATTTTTGCTCACACTTTTGTTCCCTTTTTCATACATCATTTGACGGTCTATGGTGCCTTTTATTTTTCCTCAAGTATGGAAGGAAGTTTTCTCGTTCCATCTATCATTAGCAGCATTTGGTCCATTTCATTCCATCATCAAGTACGTGGGAGGTGTAAATCTTTTTAAAAAAGATGACTAGTTAAAACTTCCGTCAAAATATTTTTGGCATAATAGATACTGATTTTCCCTCACCGCACCATGAGCTTGTACGGTTACAAAATCGAAGCTTTTTGAATAAATTGAAAGATGGCAGAAGAAAGTCTAAGTTAGGGGTGGCCGATAAATACCACATATAGGAAGGTATGGTGGACTCAAGTGGAACAACTGGTTTGGAAAAGGAGTTTGGATACACAAGAAGAATTCTGCTTAGTGTGAGTGAAGGCTAGCAAAAGACTGGGAAGCGACCAACTAGAGAGCAATAATTGTCATAATCATGCAGAGCGACAAAGCAACATTGAATCGGGCATGAAAGTGATATAACTATTCTGAAATAAAAAGATCATCAAGGCATGATAGACTTTTTAGTCATAAACATGTGTGAACATATGCCAAGTCAATCCAAGAATTCTCCGCAGGGAATTACCACTTCAATATGCCAAACCATGAACAATGCAATGCGTGTAAATCATTTCAACAACACATTATGCACTCGAGCTATTTGAGATCAGCCACAAAGAAACCATGAACGCTGGGAAAGCATTGTAAACATAGCACTATGTCGCTATAAGCTGGTCTCTAGATCATAAGTACAGGCATATGTACAAAAGTAGAAACAAAAGAGTTCATACCGGTTTTCCTTGTTGCTTCCCTTTCGTCGATCTTCTTCATTACTACCTTGTCACTTTCACGACCGAACGTGGGAAATATAATCAAATGCCATCGCGGACTTGAGCTGAACTCTGAAAACAAAGCAAACTAAAGAGACAAAGGAAATCTTTTTGGGTTTTTCAAAGGTTTAACGAAAGCAAATGAAAAGAGAAATCTTTTTGTTGTTTTTGCAAATTAAAAGAACAAAGAAGAACGGGCAAAAACTTCGAAAATATCAAAGCAAACAAATTAAAATGGACAATACAATGGAAAAGGGAGAAGGGCACGTACTCCCTCAAGCTTATGATTTTGGCCTAAGTTGGTAGCAGCTACTGCCCCAGGAGCCTCCTGATCCGGGGTGGTACGGGTAAGTCCAAGAGTCGTACGAGCCCTCCGGTGCGTACATCGAAGTCCTCGGGTCCTCCCATGAGGAAGGATCCATGCTCCAAGCAGAGGAAGACCCCTCACCATACTGGGTGACGCTCTCCCCCTGGAAATGTGGGAACTCACCATGGTCCTCCTCGTCGGGCACAACCCCCGCCGTGGGGTTATGCAACTGATACTGGCCGGGCCATGAACTCATCAAACTTGATATCGTTGAAGGACCATTCGCTCTTGAGGGTATAATCAAACAAAACTGGTGCAGGTAGACATATCTCTCGAATAATAGTCTTTTCAAACCTCAAAATATAAACAAGGTTACCAAACTGGGAAGTCATGGTAACAAAGTTATGCCTCTTCATTGCAACGGGATCAAGACTTGAGTAAGATAAGGGACATCATCAGGATGTGGGTGCCTTTAAGAGACTCAAGGATAAGTGTGGCATAAACGCCACCAAAGAAATCTCCCTTGTTACCAGCAAGGCTTCGAGCAATTAAGGCACCCACATTATAATCATTCCTACCTGAGAGGGCGTTCGCATAGATAGCAAAATCTGGTGCGGAACCGTTGCTCGTGTTGTCACGAGCCAACACCCCTCTAGCAATGAAATACGCAAAATACCTTGGGTGCGGGAATAAGATGCTGGAAATCTTTGTACGCCGGATATCCCTCGTCTCCTGGCTACAAAGAGAGTCGAAGAGAGTACTCAACTCGGAGGGCTGAGTGTTCATCTTCGACGTCTGACCAATGTTCGGCACACCTAGTATATCTCAAAATCTTGCCAAAGACATGGTCTAAGCTCATTGTAAATTTTAAACTCGATAACCCCAGCATCATGATTGTATCCGAAACTATTAATAAAACATGAGGTGATTTTTTTATACTGTACCACACGGCATAGTGCTAGCCGTGTCAAACCTGCATTGGCGCAAATGCCATAAAATTCCTCGTTGATTCCTGCAGCTTCGAGAAAATCATCGCATGGATACATCATTGCGCATGTTGGACTCGTGTTTTCCAACAACTCTAGGGGCACATGATCTTCATTTTAGCTCACCCTAGCAGCTGAGGGTGAAGATGAAGCTCTAGTAACTCGATCGGAGCACTTGGGCTTCTTCTTCCCAAGCCACCCCTTTGCTTTTCCTAGCAAACTCATTTCTTAAATTTTTGACAATTCACAAAAACAAGGATTTAAACAAAGTGAGTTGAGGCAAACTACTATTCTTACTTACCTAATGCATAAACTTGCATCAAAACTTGGAAGAGAAATTTCTACACATGCATGCAAGCTCATATGAACAGCACCAAGAACTACTAAATACTCCCAAATGAATCCACCAATCAAAAATCTAATTGGAGAGGTGGAGGAGTTACATACTAGGGAGTATTTTCCCAAAATCTCAGCTCAAATGATGGGTCGTAGAGAGAGATCGAAATTCTGGACGGAGAGCAGTAAAAACGAAGTTCCAGGTGCAGAACTCCTGTTTTGGGGAAGAAAGGGAGAGCGAGGAAGAAGACATACCTGGAGAGCTAACCTGTGGGCCCCAGGCGCCTTGTGGGCGCGGGCACGGGGCTGGCCGCACCAGCTGGCCGGCTGGGCCACTGGTGGCCCCCCTGGTCAGCCCCAGGTGCCCCTGGGTCACTCTCGACATGGAAATTTTTATTTTTATTTTTCTGGAATTTTTCTGAAAACTTCACTGTTAAAAAAATTTCGGAGTTTAAAAAGCTGCGAAACTTTCTGAAAACTTGATGCGGTGATTAGAATTGTGAAACTTCAAAAACATAAAACTTTAGCACAGCAAGGAGAACAAAAGCTAAAGCAAATGAAAACATAAAAGTTTCAGTTTTTACCAATATAAAACATGCTAGTTAGCAAGGTTAATCAAGTCTTCGGGGCTCAGAACAAGCATGCCCCTCTTCTTCGGTGGTGGAGGTGGTTCAGGAACGGATGAATCTTCGTGGTTCTTGGCAATCTTGCCCATCAGTTCTTCAACATCTTCCGGTGTTCTTTCCCTAAAAACACAACCAGCACAACTATCCAAATAGGATCTAGATTCATCGGTTAGACCGGCATAAAATATATCAAGTAATTCATTCTTGGGGACGTCATGTCCCGGTCTAGCCTTAATTAAACCACAAAACCTCCCCCAAGCTTTAGGGAGGTGCTCATCCTGCAACTGTTTGTAGTTATAAATTCTTTGTAAATCAGCATGTTGCATATGAGCAGGAAAATATTTATCAACGAATATTTGAGCTAAGTCCTGAGGACTCTTAATGGAACCATAAGGTAGTGCATCAAACCATGATTTAGCGTCTTCCTTCAAAGTGAAAGGAAATCTTAGCCACATAAAAGTTTCGTATCCTCTCATCAGTAGTAAATAAGCCACCCAACTCGGTGAGTTTGGTCAGGTGTGCTATATCATTATCATTTTATCTGCCATAAAATAGGTCAGCTTCAGCTATGGATATAAGTGAAAGATCAATAGAGAAATCATAATCAGGATCAGTAATGCATATAGGAGACGTAGAAAATTCAGGATCAGGAGTGATCTTGTTCTTCTTTGAGTGCTTTTCAAGCAGCTTCTTAATTAACTGCACCAGGGTCAGAGTCAGCACACTCTGTGAGTTCCCTGCAAAAATCATCATCAAGAATAACATAATCATCATCAAGGATTCTCTCCTTGAGTTTATCTAAGTCTGGGTAACCAAAGGTTTTGCACGTACGAATATAGGTAGCAGGAGTCTCAGTCTCGGCCTGTCCTCCAATCTTAGCAATATGAGCTTCAAGATAGTGACCAAGAAAACTAGTATCATTAAGAGTAGTGGAAGCATCATCAAAATTATCGGACATAGTAACAGACTCAGTAGAAGTAGCATCTAGTGGTGGTAGTGGTGAAGTGAACTTCCTTATAACGGAAGGCGAATCAAGCATAGCACTAGTGCTCAGAACAGTACCTTGTCTTGTAGTACATGGTAAGATCGGAACCTTGGGGTGTCCTTTCTTACCCATAGCGGATGAAGTGAAGCAGCAAAAATACTTCAAGTAGACTTGTAAATAAAGCTATGCTCCCCGGCAACGGCGCCAGAAAACAGTACTTGATGACCCTCAATTGTAGGAGATCGAGATAGTCTTCGTGGGTAAGATAACTCAATTTATTGATTCGACACAAGGGGAGCCAAAGAATATTTATAAGCTTTGACAGTTGAGTTGTCAATTCAACCGCACCTTAAATACACTTGCTTGCAACAAAATATTAATAGCAATTGTGATATGATAGTGGTATTGGCGACAGCGAAAGTAAAACAGAAAAAGCAACAACTAGTAGACAGCAGGATTAAAAAACTGTAGGCTAGGGAGATGGATGGTTGGGCGCTGCTTGGATAAGAGTGAACATATAATAGATTCTAACACGGGGCAAGGCACAAAGAAAAGTAAGGATCATCTAGGAAAATATCAAACATTAGGCATGTATCCCGTAGATAGTTGTGCGTGCTTGGAATAAGAACTTGCACAACATCCAGCTACTAACGGGGCCAAAAGGAACTTATGGAGATTAAGGTGCTCCTGTCAAAGAGCACCGGAACAAAGCATTAAACTCAATGGATACATGAAATTCTCAAATTATAATCCATCCCCTTTGGTATCCCAAGCTGTCACCTTTGGGATCGCCGGTTCCGGACCATAATAGGTGCATACAACTCATAGATAGGATCAAGAACATAAATATACTCATGAAAACACAAGTGGTTCAGATCTGAAAACATGGCACTCGGTCCTAAAGTGATAAGCATTAAGAGCAACAAGTTGTAGCAAAGATGATAAACCCCAAAGTAGATGATAGGCAACATGCCCCCAACAATCTGACGAACTATTACATGATCAAACTCATCCAATCCCTACCATCCCCTTCCCTACAGCAGGGAATTACTCACACATGTGAAGAGAAGTCATGGAGGGAGGATGGATTGGTGATGGTGATGACAATGGTGACGATCTCCCCTCTCCAGAGGCCAAATCAGCCTCCAGATTAGCCCTCCCGAAGAAGAACAGAGTGTGGCGGCAGGTTCACGACGGAAACTTGAAAAGCGACTTATGTCCTGGGGTTTTCCTGTCACGGGAATAAATAGGAGTCAAGGTAGGGCACCAGAGGAGGGTGGAGTCCCCCAGGCGGGCCCCCGGCACGGCCAGGGGTGGGGCCGCGCCAGCAGGATGCCTGGGACCCCCTGGCTGCCCTCTGGCCCCACTTAAGGCTTCGGGCTCCTTCGGGTGCGTGGATTTTCTGTGATTTTTCCTGGAATTTTCTGAGACATCTAAAAATCCATTTTTCTGCACACAATAATACCATACAGGCAGCCCTGCTGAAAACAGTGCCAGTCCGGGTTAGTTTAGTTCAAATCATGCAAGAATGAGGGCAAAACAATAGAAAAATTGTTTGAAAAAGTAGATACGTTTGAGACGTATCACTTGTTCACATCTGCGGCATCGTTTGATGAAGCGGCCCCGACCGACCTTACACGTACGCTTACGCGAGACTGGTTCCACGCTCGACATACGACTTGTACCATATAAAGTGGCTCTGGGGGTGTCTGTCTCTCTACTTTAGCGGATGTGGAATTTGCAATGGAGGGCCCCGTACGGGGTGTAAAATAGAGACAATTGTATAGTCAGCGTTGCGGTTGACTCGTAGGTTAAAACCAGTTTAACTATGAAAGCCCTAGCAGCCACGTAAAACATGCAGTATACAATTAGAGGCGTCTAAACTTTTTATTGCTAATGGGGGCCATCGTTTGTTTGATTGTGATGTAGTGATAACTTTGCTATGTGTTACTAGAAAGTAGTAAACGTTCATCTTGATAAAACAATCTCAAATGGAGACACTATAGACTTAGTGCCACCATGGAAAAACATCTTAAAACTTGTTAGTATAGGATACACGACGGTAGCATATGATAAGAGGAACCCTTAACAAAGACCAAACACAAGTATTCCACCAAAGTGTGCAACACCTGGAAGGTTCTCCCATATGGCCTACATACCATACATATTGGGTGTCACACATATTAAACGGCTTTCGCATGAGGTTGTGTTCGGCAAGCCTAGCATATGAAGATATGGCCTTGTTGAGCAGCATATAACACTCAGGTCAATTTGGCAAGCCTAGCATATGAAGATATGGCCTCGGAATACTAGATATCGAAAGATCGAGCATGAGTCACATACCTAATGTGATCGCACAAGTTGTTGTCTACCTTGGAAACTGATTCGTCGGCCGTGTGATATTCGAGGGCGGACAGTGAATCTGGATCATGTAATCACTAAAACTTCTTAGGTGTGATTGTTTTAGTGCGAGCTCATTTATAATGTGATTATATGAACTCATTTTTGTGAACTAGTCTTAATTGTGTTCCTTGCAATTATGTTTGCAGAAAATGAATGAACTAGAGCAACGTGAACTATCTTTCTTCATGGAGGGTGAGAGACTTAGAGTAGATGGGTCAAATTTGCTGATTGGTATTTGATATGTCCAAAATGTATCTATAATTTATGCTTGCTCCATGCATGTTTTGTGTGATATTGCTATGATCTAGATACACTTTCATACATTTTTTATCATATTTGGACTAACCTATTAACTCAGGGCACCCCAGTGCCAGTTCCTGTTTTCTGCTGTTTTTCTATTTCAGTTTTCCCCCATATAAAAAGTGCCAGAAAAATTCGGGAAAATTCAGATAAAAAATCAGCGTGACGGAAGCTTCGCGAAGAGCCCGAGAGGGGCCAGAGGGGAGCCAGGGGGCCCTGGCGGCCACCCGGCGCGGCCCCACTACTTTGCCGTGCCAGGGGGGCGCCTGGGGCCCCTGGTCCACCTCTGGCTGCCCCCCTTCACCTATTTATTCTCCGTCACGGGAAAACCCCAGAAGAAGAACCCTATTCCGCAAACTCGCCTCTGTTCCGCCGCCGCCGCGCTTCCGAGATCGGGAGCACCAGAATACCTCTTCCCGGCACCCTGCCGGAGGGAGGATTGACCTCCGGGAGTCTCCTCTCCACCATGGATGCTCCCCGGATGTCTCGTGAGTAGTTTTCCTTGGACCATGGGTCCGTGATCAGTAGCTATGTGATGTTCTCCTCCCCTCTTTGATCTTCATTGTTTAGACCTCGTGAGCTTCCCTACATGATCAAGGCACTTTTGTAATATTTCTACTATTGCTATGCTGAGTTTGATGGGATCTGATGGATTATGAGATTATGTTCAGATTGTGATAGAGTAATATATTTGGTTTTTATCTCTTATATTTTTGTTCCTAAGTAATTCTTGCATGTTCTCCGTTGCTGTTTATTGCTTTGGCCAAGTAGTAGGTAGTGACTCCAAGAGGGAACGTTGTGCTAGATTGTGGGTTCATGCCCCCCGATGACATGCTTGAGTGACAGAAACATGAGTCTAAGGGATGTGTTGTTGCCACAAGGGGAAAACAACGGTGCTTGTAACCGCGGTTACAAGGATTGTTTACTTTACGCAGAGTTCTTTTTAATGCAGTTGTCTGTTGCTTTGGGTTTACACTTTGGGTGGGGCTCGCAACTTAATACCAGCGAGATGTTCTGGATAGATATCTCAAGGTGGATGATTAGCAGTAGATGCAGTTGGATTACGGTCTACTTATTTTGGCGTACTGCCCGTGCTTCTGAGCCTCTTCCTTTCTTTTGTAGCATAGTTAGCATTGCGGTGCGTTTATAATCCTGTCAATTGCCCTTCTGTAATTTGTTTACCTCGCATAGCATTTTTATCGTCTTTTGGGAGAGAGACATCACTAGTGAACATCACGTATCCCGGTCCATATCCTTATTATTATTTCCACACTATATTTACTTTACTGCTTTTATTTGCTATCATTATCCCTTGCGTTTTACCCTTTGTGAACAACAAGACCGGAGAGATTGACAACCTCTCTGAACTTCGTTGGGAACAAAGTTATCTGTGTCTGTGTGCAGGTCCACGTCAGTTGCGCCGCTGACACCTACTTATCATCTCCGGAGTCCTACTGGAGACAAACCTTGGTATCTTCACCGAGGGAAACTTGCTGCTGCGCTACATCACCACCTTCCACTTGGGGTAACCAACGAAGGGCGAGAAGCCATCAAGCGAATTTCTGGCGCCGTTGCCGGGGACTCTGAGTGCTAAGATAGGGGAGTTGCACACTGCCCTTTACCTTTGTTTTTTTTTCTTGTTAGTTTACCTTTCAGTTTTTATCTTTTGTGTCCTTTATCAAAAATCAAAAAAATATAGTATGTCTAGTTCCTTACTTGCCAATCAATGTCTAACTTCTTTGAAACTAGATCTTATTGGCATGGAGGATTCACCGAGGATCAACAAGAATATTACAAGGAATACCGCTTGTCTCAAAAAGGGATACACTTATGCAGACTCATACATCAATCGTATGAGTATGCTAAAAACTTGTGCTCAATATATAATATATCTTTCTGCAGGGATGAAACTTGTTGCTTTACGAGGCACAAACACCTTCCTTTCCAATGTGAGTACAATGAGGATGAAACCTTAGCTTCTTATGCTAAGGGAAATTATGATTTTTATGATGCAGAACAAATAGAAGAATTTGTTGCTTATAAGGGTGCCTATGAAATTACTTCTCTTCTTAGAAATATGAATGATGCCCCTTACAAATCTGAGAGTCTTGCTATACTTAAATATTGTTTGGAAAATTATGATGCAAATTATTATATTACTGATCATCTTGAGAGAATATATCCCCCAAAGGAAGAGACTAATATATTGCAGGACTCTATGAAAGAAGAAATTGATGAAACCGAAAGCTCCTTGGATGAAAAAGAGGAGGAGAGTGACGAACAAAAGGAGGAAGAATGGAGCCATCCATGTCTACCTTCTAATGAGAGTAACTCTTTGAATCTTACCTTATATGAGTGTTATGATCCTATGGATTCTTTTGAAATATCCCTTTTTGATGAAGTTGATGCCTTCTATGCTTATGGCCATGATGCCACTATGGATGATGCTTACGGAGATGAACTTGCTATAGTTCCTCATGTTAAGCATGAAATTTTTGCTATTGCACCCACACTTGATTGCCCTATTATCCTTTTGAAATCTCCAACTCCGGAGAATTTTTCTCTTATCAAGCCTCAATGTGATGGGTTGCATCTATCTTATCATCCTAAAGACCGTGTTACATGATTTATGTGATAGTTATATTCTTGATGTTTTTCATGATACTACTGAAAATTATTTCGAGAGAGGGAAGTTTGGGTGTAGAAACTTCCATATTACTAAAACACCTCTCTTCATGTTGAAAGTTTTGAAGTTGTTCTTTTTCGACCTTCCTATGCATGTCGCTTTGTGCTTCTTTGATTTATTTTCTTACAAGATGCCTATGCATAGGAAGTGGGTTAGGCTTAAATGTGTTTCATATTTTCTTCTTGATGTTCTCTTTTGCTTCAATTCTTATTCTTGTGAGAACATCTTCTATAATTTTTATGCCTAGCTTAAAGGCATAAAAGAAAGCGCTTTCGGGAGGCAGCCCGCAACGAATTTAGGTTTCTTTTTGCTTTTTGTTGTGTCTTGATGTTTTTTACTACTGTAGCAATGTCATTGTATCTTTATTTTTCAACTTTGGGCCAAGTTATAGCCTCTTACGGCAAGGGAAGTGAAAGTTGTGACATGCTGTCCAGAAAACAGATTCTGTCCTCGTGACCAGAAAAATTCCAGAAAAATCCCAGTTCATCTTTTTGAGCTGAAATATTTACACTGTACGCTCTATACAATTACAAAACTTCCGTATGTTCTGAGTTTTTTTATTTGAGTTGCAGAAGTGCCCCTAAAAAATTATTTACTACCTGCTGTTCTGTTTTTCACAGATTCTGCCACGTTTTGTCTCTCCTAACTTTTGCAAACCTTAAGCTTGCTTTTTCTTTGCAAAAACTTTTTGGCACTCTTGAGAAACAGTATCTCTTCAAGAATATCTTTATATCCAGTGGGGAATAATTATTTTATTATGGGTACTAACCTCGCTAATCAGATTATGATGAGTTATGTATGAAGGGAGTTTTCAAGTGTGCGAGGGAAGATGATGAAAGAAGATTCGGGAGTGTCAAGCGCTCAAGCTTGGGGATGCCCCCATGCATCCCCAACAAATATTTAAGGAGACTCAAGCGTCTAAGCTTGGGGATGCCCCCGTGCATCCCCATCTCCATCAACAATCATTAGTTCGTCCTTCGTCTCACTATATTTTTATCACTTCATGCGTTATGTGCTATGCTTGGAGCGTCTCGCTCTTAGGTTTTATTTTTAGTTTTCTTTAGCTTTGCTTGCTGTTCATAAAAGTTAGATCCCGTCTTACTTTGTGTGGGAGAGAAACACGCTCCACTTTCAAAATCTAGAACACATCATAGGATTTTTCCTGCTTATCTTTTGTTGTTGTGTGTTCTTTATCTTTTCATAGCTACTGCCATGTTTAGTTTTAGTCTTAGTTTGTCTTTAGCAAGAGCCTTGGCTTTTGTTTAGTTCGTTGCTGGAACTCTTTTTAGTTTTCATGTTTATCTTGTTAAAGAGAGTTGGTTGTTGCACTGAGTTGTGTCTTCTCTTGAAAGTAGGTGATTGAGGTTGCTATTTAATTTTAGTAGTAACTTGCAATGGTTTTGAGGTACTGATGTGAGTAATGTTTGAACTTTTAGTGTCAAGAGCTCTAGCCTATTAGTGATAGGTGTCGTATTTTTGGCAATCCGTGTTTATTTTCAAAACCTACAAAAACTAGTTGAGAACTCTAGCTACTAGATGGATCACTAATCTTTGGAGGGATCGAATATTAGAGTACACTCATGTACCATGAGTTGAGGATGCGCAAGGATAACCAAACCCCCATACACTCCTCCTCGTGGTACTTGTCTCTTTGTGAACCTCCTTATTAAATTGAGAGTTACCGATAATAAGTGCATGAGTTCTTCGGACTAATGTAAGTATTGAAAGTTGACACTTCCACCTTCCCATATTTTGCTAGCCTCTCCCGTGCCGTGCATTGCCTTCTTCTCACTCCGAGAGTTGGCGTCCACCTTAGCCGGTACTTCCAAACCCTTGGCATGATACGCTCTGTCATCATAAAACTCCTTATATCTTTCCTCAAAACATCCACCATACCTACCTATCAAGGCATTTCCATAGCCTTTCCGAGTTACATTGCCATGCAACTTCCACCTCTTCATGACTTGATCTTCATGGCATACATGTTCCTGCTACACTGGAAACGGCATACATTGCATACTTCATGTTAGTTACATCTTCTTTATGATTTTGAGTACCTTGTAAAGTGTGAAAGATCTCCTTTATCTTCTTGTAAAATAGAGTGTTGCCCTTAAGTGAGGAAAAGATCCCAAAGTGGACACATTAAAAGATCCCACAGAGGACAAATGAGAGTTAAATAGAAAGATCCATTGAGGCCACCAAAAAATACAAAAAAAAGAAAAAAAAGAGAGAAAGGGGCAACACTACTATCCTTTTGAGAGATCCACACTAGTACTCCCTTTTATATCCTTGTACTCCATAGAGATGATCTTCATGCATATAGCTATGTGGGGACCTTCACACTTTAGAACTTGGCTTGCATATTCCAAGGATGAGCCTCCTCAAACGAGCTCTAGGTCTTCATGAGCGAGAAAGTTAGATGCACCCCCACTAGTTCCATTGGAGAGCTTCTTAGCTCGTATGTGCATCCGTTGCATGGCAATCCCTACTCCTCACATCATATCTATCATTTGGCATCTCTTGCCTATGGTTGTCCTCATTGATGTGAGCCTTTCTCATCCTTTTTGTCTTCCTCCTCCGCCATATTTCTCTCTTTGCCATCCTAAGTGTCAACTCTCGTGCTTACGCTCATCCATTGCATGAGTGCTCAAAATATCGAAAAGGAGTGGATCAAATTGACTTGTACCTGGCTAGTGGTCTGGGGACGAGTCAAGATAAGATTCCAAAGAAGACCAAGTGTGAAACTTTAGTAGATTGAGTTATCAACACAAAAATTACTTTTTCTCGTATTCCCTATCCCCCTTCTTGCACGCAAACACCATTTTGAGACATTCGAGTCACGGACAGCGAGAGCTCTTGCACCTATTGTTCTTTTGTTACTTGTTTCAATGCTAATATAGACTCTTGCATGTTATGACTTGAATTGATTCTCTAATCTTGATTGCTTTACTTTTCAACATTCTTATATGGTTGCTAGCATGTCACCACAGAAATTATGTTGTTATCCTTTACCTACTCGAGGACGAGCAGGAATTAAGCGTGGGGATGTTGATACGTCCAAAACGTATCTATAATTTCTGCTTGCTCCATGCATGTTTTGTGTGATATTTCTATGATCTAGATACACTTTCATACATTTTTGATCATAATTGGACTAACCTATTAACTCAGTGCACCCCAGTGCCAGTTCCTGTTTTCTGCTGTTTTTCTATTTCAGTTTTCCCCAATATAAAAAGTGCCAGAAAAAATCGAGAAAATTCAGATAAAAATCAGCGTGACGGAAGCTTCGCGAAGAGCCTAAGAGGGGCCAGAGGGGAGACAGGGGGGCCCAGGCGGCCACCCAGCGCGGCCCCACCCCTGGCCGCGCCAGGGGGGCGCCTGGGGCCCCTGGTCCACCTCTGGCTGCCCCCTTCGCCTGTTTATTCTCCGTCACGGGAAAACTCCAGAAGAAGAACCCTATTCCGTAAACTCGCCTCTGTTCCGTCGCCGCCGCGCTTCTGAGATCGGGAGCACCAGAAGACCTCTTCCCGGCACCCTGTCGGAGGGAGGATTGACCTCCGGGAGTCTCCTCTCCACCATGGATGCTCCCCGGATGTCTCGTGAGTAGTTTTCCTTGGACCATGGGTCCGTGATCAGTAGCTATGTGATGTTCTCCTCCCCTCTTTGATCTTCATTGTTTAGACCTCGTGAGCTGCCCTACATGATCGAGGCACTTTTGTAATATTTCTGCTATTGCTATGCTGAGTTTGATGGGATCTGATGGATTATGAGATTATGTTCGTATTGTGATAGAGTAATATATTTGGTTTTTCTCTCTTATATTTTTGTTCCTAAGTAATTCTTGCATGTTCTCCGTTGCTGTTTATTGCTTTGTCCAAGTAGTAGGTAGTGACTCCAAGAGGGAACGTTGTGCTAGATTGTGGGTTCATGCCCCCGATGACATGCTTGAGTGACAGAAGCATGAGTCTAGGGGATGTGCTGTTGCCACAAGGGGGAAAACAACGGTGCTTGTAACCGCGGTTACAAGGATTGTTTACTTTACGCAGAGTTCTTTTTAATGCAGTTGTCTGTTGCTTTGGGTTTACACTTTGGGTGGGGCTCGCAACTTAATACCAGCGAGATGTTCTGGATAGATATCTCAAGGTGGATGATTAGTAGTAGATGCAGTTGGATTATGGTCTACTTATTTTGGCGTACTGCCCGTGCTTTTGAGCCTCTTCCTTTCTTTTGTAGCATAGTTAGCATTGCGGTGCGTTTATAATCCTGTCAATTGCCCTTCTATAATTTGTTACCTCGCATAGTAGTTTTATCGTCTTTTGGGAGAGAGACATCACTAGTGAACATCACGTATCCCGGTCCATATCCTTATTATTATTTCCACACTATATTTACTTTACTGCTTTTATTTTCTATCATTATCCCTTGCCTTTTACCCTTTGTGAACAACAAGACTGGAGAGATTGACAACCTCTCTGAACTTCGTTGGGAACAAAGTTATCTGTGTCTGTGTGCAGGTCCACGTCAGTTGCGCCGCTGACACCTACTTATCATCTCCGGAGCCCTACTGGAGACAAACCTTGGTATCTTCATCGAGGGAAACTTGCTGCTGCGCTACATCTCCACCTTCCACTTGGGGTAACCAACAAAGGGCGAGAAGCCATCAGTACTCACGCCTTAGGACTTCGCTCAAGAGAGAAAAAATCTTGTTCACAATAGAAATGTATATGGACGAGCATCCGGACAACGATGTTGGCGACCAGGAGATACTTAATCACTATGCTCGTCGACAAAAGTGCTCCTTAGTCAGGAATGTCATGATTTTCAGCATGTTAGGGGATTTGAGCATTCAGTTTCAGGACACTGAATCTTATGACATGATGGACATGCTAAAGACAGTGTTCATACGTGAGTTGAGAGTGTCCAGATTTGAGTTAGAAAGCAAGTTTCTATCTACAAAATGGAAGAACGCACTAGCCTGAGTGGCCACTCAGACAGGATGCACGAGATATACCTGACCCTGGTGGAGGACTATGAATATTGGACAATGAACGAATCTACCACAAAAAAGTTTGCGATAAACACGTCATTGCACTCACTTCCACCGAGTTATGGTGATTATGTTCATAGCTATGTCCGGAGAGGAGCTAATATGAGTCTCCAGAATTTCATGACTGATCTCTTGGACGCGGACATTGCACCTATTGAGGATGCAAAAGTTGTGGATGGAGAAGGTATATACTTGATATACTTTATAAATGTTTGTTCCCTTTATACAACACTTGCAGTTAATGAGTATCTGATACTTATTCTGTTTTATGAAAACAGGACCTGTCGTTGCATGGACGGGAAGAGGTGAAATCGAGGATTGATGGCAACCAAGACAGTTGATGTCCAGCATGGATTCCACCGAGACATCTATCATAGGAAATACTTTTAGTATTAGATAAATCTTATGTAATCGTTATAGTATGAACACTTAGTTGAGTGTCTTGCATCTCGCGAGACAAAGTTATATATATCTCTTATAAAGAAAAACCCCACTAAGGTGCATTTATGGTGTCTATCTCAACATGCAAGCTATCCACATCATTCACTATTGTAGCCAATCTTTTGTCCATGTCATCCACTAAAACAATCTCACTAAGATGCATGCATTAATGGTATCTATCTCAACATGCAAGCTATAAATCCACATCACACGTTATTGTAGCCAATCATTTTTCCATGGCATCCACTTTCATTTACATGGATATTATACCTTTTCAATTTACACTTTAGAGTTTTATAGAGATTTCCGCTGCAACGCGCGGGGTATTTTTCTAGTTCATGTAATGAGACAAGTCAGTTGTTCTGGTTAAATGAATAAAGTGTGCTTATACTTTGATTACGTCTTTATTTATATTATGATAGAAAGCATTTGTAATACTGCTATTATTGTCAAGTGATATTCAATGTTTAATGATAAAACTATCTTGAATGCAACAAGTAAAAAGTCATGATTAGATTTAATTGCATAAGGTGATTTCATAACTGATGAAGTCATTAAATATATGATCTATTAACTTGTGCATTTATTATCGGATGAAAGTCATAACTTGATTGCATGAGATGGATTAGATACATGATCTATGAACCTCTGCATTAAACATGACCATGACAAAGTTCTAGTAAGTAGAACTTGTGCCAACCATTATACATAAATTATGTACTAAATGGGCATGTGTGTTATCATTAAATACTTCATATGATTTATTGAACATTGTATTCAATTGAGATCATAAAACTGAGATCAGGAACCACAGTGTGAAGTAGAATATAAGAATACAAATCACTACGCTATGATCTAAGTGATAAGTATTAAAATTGACATAATGGGAGACTTGTGGAAATTGTACCACAAATTACGATGGAAGTTTAAAGTGCTAGACTGCTTAAACCATTCGTAGTCATACTAAACTGTAGTATGGTCTAAATGTTCTTTCCCCTTGCACTAAAACTATTACCGAACAAGGTTGTTTAATACATAAAGTTAAAACACCCACTTCATGAATTAGGAAACCATCCCGAATCTAATGAGACAAGATAGCTCCATAAATAATGGTGTTAGAAAGTTTCTAAAGAAAGAATTTCTTTGTATTAAAATTACAAGCAATTGAAATTACACGTTCTCCCCGAATACAAAAAACATGTATTTCTTGATTGGTAATCCGAGAAGAAGGTTCTCGACACAGACCCAATGGGAGATAGTGGAAACTTTGACCCGGGTACTAGACCTTGCCTTCGTAATATCCGAGTCATGGAACGGAAGCATGTTCCAGTATAAAAACACTGAAAAAGTAGGAAATATGCCATAGATTATGATCATGGTATCTGAGTTGAAGCCTTAGTTGAATTTAGAAGGTTATCCTAAATACGTTATGTAGAGAACAATAATCATGAATCTTCTCAATGAAACAAAAGGAATAAAACTGCTTGAGATACAAAGGAACAATGGTAGCCTAGAACACGAGGAGAAATGAAATAATATTGAGTTGCATATAGGATGGCTCACATCCTGTCAAATAAATCGGTTATTACATATTCCCGATAAACTAGAAAGTTATTGAGAATAATGTAACGGACATAAGGCATTATTTGGCTCATCAAACTGTTATGACCAAAGTTCAATAATGATTGGCTACGTAAACGTAGGAATGCTTAAATCAATAAAATATTTCATTTACACTACAATTAGGCCATAGCCTAGAATTACGTCTTGTTCAAACTTAGGATTTGAAAGTGAATTGCAAGGATGTACTATAGTACCTCAAAATAGGAAACCCTCAACCTTGATTTGATCAAGTGATTTTGTAATGACCAAAATATTGAGTGGGCCTGGAGTTTCATGAAACTGAGTGGGAGATTTGAAGACTTCCAAGAAACTTAGAATGCATATGGAAATTTCTGAATGGGAGCTTGGAGAGCATTATTTTTATGTAAGACATCAGAATAAAAAATTAACTTGATGAAAGCTAAACCACAAATATATGAGTATATGATAGATATATTTGAGTGGGAGCATGATCATTGTCTCAAACATGTATGCATTGATATGTGTGACATATATATATTATATATATGAACATGCATTGATTTGTGTATATATTGAGAATCATCTCATATACATGTATGCAATGTAATATATAGAGCATAAGGCAGATAAAACGCAAGATTACAAGAATATTTTTTATGTGAAGTACTAACACGTTACACGGTGAAATCTATAATGATAGATTGAGATAAGGATAATGAACCAAAGTAAAGGTTGGAATAATATTCTAGACGAGAAACAAGTTCTTGTGACTAGAAATTATATAACGGATGAAAATCCAAATATCACAAGCAATGTATTGATGGAATAATAGAGATGCACCATGTACTTGGAGATGCTCTTTGGCATATGATTCTACCATAAAACATGTGATGTGAGTCCAACAAAAGAATGACTCAAAAGTTCTTGAAAGAAGAACAGATTCCGATGTGCTTTATGAGTAAAACACAGAATCTGAATAAGGTCCATCCATTCAGTATATGAGGAATACTGAGGACAATGCTCCAAAATTATAGAAATGATAATGGACTTGAATGTAATGCAAGATTACAATTGCAATCCATATTATGGGTCTATATAAAATTGGAGACATCACCAATGATGTGAAAGAAAAGTGAGCGAGAGATTCACAATTAAAAACACTACAAACATTAAACTACTTAAGATAGTAGACGTATGGATAAAGTTTAGCTTAAGAATTTTAGACTTCTGGATGAGTGTATTTCCCAATATATATGACTGTGGATAAGTCTTCTGAAGACTAAACCAAACGGTAATTGGAGGATACTGTGAAATAATAGCCTCACTCTCCCGAAAAAACTTATATCCAACCATTATATGATAATGAGTGGTATTTCAAACTAGTTGACCAATACCAGTTACGAAGGAAACATACGAATCTTAATTAGTGACGAAACCTCTTCCATGAGCAAGCATGATCAATGATCACTTATATGATAAGATGATTATGATCGGTAAAATGCGGCTAGATTATTAGCACTCTAGTGCAAGTGGGAGACTGTTGGATATATGCTCTAGAGGCAAATAGTACATGATTATTCCAATATATCTAAGCAAGTTCATAACCAATTTCGTACCGTGCTATAACTGTATCAGTGAAACAATGATACAGGTGTGGTATAGAAACAGCCAACGTTCCTAGTTAGCCTCTATATCAATAACTATTTCAGGGTCAACATGATGATCGTTGTTTCACGATCATGGACAATTAAGTCAATGACTGTGAGGTCACCTCATTGGATGAATGACGTGATGTACATTACCCAACGTAAGCATTGCGACATGATCAAGCTTATAAAGGTTCAGTGTTGTAATTACAGAACATAGTAGACCATTCCTTAGACCGTGAGTACTTGCTTAATTGCTATCTTCTTGGATGCTTTGACCTACAAACCACCACCTAACTGAAATATGATGGCCATCACGGTGTATCTTGGGTATTCCATTGAGATATGTTGAGGAGTATTGTTACAAGAGAGGGATTTGTCAATCCATGTCATGCAAAGATACTCAGAGGCCACTCGGTGAGATTCGATCCATAAAGCTGCGCAGTGTGTGACTAGGTCACTGAGATGAATATCATGGAACGAGTGAATAAGGATTTTTCGGTAACGAGGTTGAACCAGACATAGCATGTTATTGATCGAATCTCGGACTGATCTAGTATCGATGACAATGGGAATGCTATACGACGTAAGGTCCAATCGGTGTTAATATCGGAATGCACAGGGGTCATTATGGGCATCCAGGTCCCGCTGATAATCATTGACCGTAGCCTCATCTCGGTCATGACTGGAGTGTTCTCGGACCGTAGGGTAACACACTTAAGGTCTCGATGTTACCAGAGATCTTCTCGAAACTATCAGAGTTATCGGAGATACATGAGAGAACTCCGAAATCGTTTCGGAGGAGAGACGGAAAAGTTCCGAGGTACCGAATTGTTCGGAAAGTTATTTAGACATGTTTTATTATTTAATAAAATGAATTATATATTAAAATATAATTTAAATAATTAATGGAATAATATACTTTTAGTTTTTTGTTTTTTTCTTTAAAGAAAGAAGAAAGAAAAAAAGAGAAAAGCAAAAAAGGACAAGTGGCGCCATGGGCCATGGGGCCCATTGGCCACCACTGCCACATGCCCCAGCCCCTTGTGGCCGGCGGGCATGGGCAGCCCTTGCGTGGGCATGTGCACGACTAGCACATGTGGTACTAAGTGTAGTACCACATTGCTAGTTGACGGGCATACGCGCCCGGTTTTCCCCTATATATAGATATGGAGGGTGCCCTATTTTATACACACAAAATTCCAAGAAAAATAAAGATGAATTATGTTGATCTCTCTCTCCCTATTTTCTCCTTCGTTGAGCAGACTCCCCTTGTTTGGAGGCTGCACTTGGTTGGGATATCTCCACTATAGGCACGCCATCGTGTTGCTGAAACTCCGGTTCCAGAGGTCTACTTCCGCCACCTTCGCTGTATCGGAGATCAGAGGTCGTCATCGAGTTCCGTACGTGGGCGAGTACTACAAGGTGCTACACATGTGGCACTCCACCCGACAGGGTTCTAACATAGCCAAGGGGCTATGAACTTTGATCTACTACATCGAACACGTTTGTGGGAACGTTTCCCGCGCAACGGACTACACCCCGAGATATGTTATTTCCCAACCCTCTCTGTTAAAGAAATACGGCTAGCTAGATCTTGGGTTATCGGAAACGCTAGTTAGGAAAAAAATTGTTTTCTGTTACGAACCCCAACACCTCGCTGTTCATGTACATGACTCTTGTCGAAGTGTACTTTGTGACTGTTGACGACATGTTTTTAACTTTCACCGAAGTTGGTTTCATGGAATCGTAGTTGATGGATCATATCATCAAGTACTGGAAGAATGAAGAGCATATGAATATGGTTTACCGATCCGGTGAATGCGTTCTTCTATCCCCTTTATTTATCAAGATATTTCTCTCTTTTCTTTTTTACTTTCCCTCTGTAGTGGACTGCACTACACCACAACACTGATGTAAGGACAAAAAAAACTGCCAGGAAAAGTCACTTTAAAGGGCAGAAAAACTGTCGGGACAGTGTTTCTCCAGGCAGATAGAACCACCACGAGAACGGCTGTCGGGGATTACATCTCCCGGCAGATAAAATTTCCCCGGCAGTTTATTTGCCCTCACCCAACTGTTTGCCGGCAGTCCATTTCTCTTGGCAGATTGGTCAAGGGCCATGAAACTAGGATTAATAGCAGTCCAACTGTCGGCACAAGCATGTTTACCCGGCAGTTATTATGCCAACTCGTTGATTTCACTACCAAACTATTCTGGGCATCCCTATCCATTCGTTATGTTCAGGCAATCATGAAATATCACACAATTTATGCATACACTTCATCAATCAAAGTAACATATAGGCCTCATAGAAACCTTAAACTTTATTGGGTAAACATAAGGAGATCGTTCCACAAAAGATGAAATACATATATGTTTTTCGATGTGCCACACTACCAAAATTAAGTAGTACCACAAAAGGAGCAGTACATAAATTTCTAGATGCGCCACACAAAATGAGCAGAGCAAGACTCCAGGATCAACAAATAAGGCATGTGACTTTATCATTCCAACAACTTAATTGTATGTCTTCCAAATCTTCAAAATCCTGGAGATCTTCCAAACCACCATCAACTTGTGTACCTTTGCGAAACCTGCAATAGACCAGAAACTCAATGGAAGCAGGTATGGAAGAGGTTAAGAAACAAGATAAACACAGGAAGAATCTGTGAACTGCACAACACATATAATCTGAGACTACGTAAAAAGACAAGGTGACTAAGGGCCAGTTCTGCAACCCTCTTTGTCTCCCATATGAAATTTATGGAATTTTGCAAGCCATATATGTGTTTTTTTATTTGCAAACTTATGCTAAATGTGAGGTTTTTGTTCTATGACATATGTTGTGCAAACTAGGAAGCAAATATGACACATCCTTTCACAGTTCCAATTCCAAGAGTAGTTGCAGCCACAATTACTATATGAAATCTTGTTTTTTTTGTAAACTTGAGTACTATACAGGGTTCTGGACATGAAAATCCTTGGAAACATACAAACAAAAATACAAATATGGTTATGTTGTCTACCACTCTACTTCAAGAACCAGCTGGCATGCAAGAATAAGAAACTATATCAACGGCCACAACCGGCGCCATTCTTTTTTAATTGATTTTCTATTGTGGTGAGAATGTGAAACATGATTGCAAATAGTAGAAAACATCATCTCTAATGAACGTAGAGCAGTAGATGAAAAAAATAGACCTCAATCAAGAAAATAGATGACCCACTTACACCTCCTTAGCTAATAGCCAAGAGAAACATGAATATTACCTCCTCAACATACTTGTGGTCACATTCCTACTTTTTCCATGAACTTATCCACTTCCAACTGAATAAATAGAAGCAAAGTTTTTTAAGAAATCAACTCAATATTAGTGTCCTTGATCTGGTTCATCTTTTAAAAAATTACAACGAATCAGTATGTGGCTCCAAACTCTGGTTCCTTGCCATATGTAATCCATAAACATCAGATAGGAAACTGTACAAGTGAAAATAACAGATTATAAATAAAGAACTGTGTTTTTACAAAGCTGCTATTATTTTAAGGCAAAGAAAACAAGCTTGTTACTTAATTATACTTTGACATCTTGTAAATTAGCTTTTAAAAACAACAACAAAAATACATCTTGTACAAGAGCTTGTTCCTTATACTTTGACATCTAGTTAAGCGAAGAACAACAAAACACTTCTACTGATACCTTTTCAAGTCACATCAAAAGCCATGAAAATAGGTTGCTAAACTATCATATTATAAGCTGTTACCAAAAGTGATTATAAACATAAAATCTGATAAATAAAATATGTGACTTAACAAAATATGTCTTAGTGGAAACAGAAAAAGAATGGTACTGGTAGGGAGCAGGGCACAACCTGTGGGTGAAAAGACGAAGGATTTACATCTGGGACATCGTGATAGTCCATTCTAGTCACCACATAACTCGTCTGCAATACTGTGATGGACAACACTCCCATGCTGCTGAGTTGTGTCTCCGCATTTATGCGCGATGGGTTCCCAGTGGCTACTCTTCCCGTTGATCATATTGTGCCACTTACTTTGCATGATGCATTGTTGTAGAGTTGTGGCCTGTAGAGATAGAAAAAGTAAGTGCGCAGAATTTTTTGCCTCGTTGCAAAAACGTCTCTTTTTATCTCTATCTGTCTCACCCTTGCTTTATCTCGCTCTCTCCTACACTCTCTGTTTCTATCTTTATCTCTCTACCACCCTCAATTTATTTTTGTAAATCTATCTATATATATCTCTCTCTTACACCCTCTCTCTATCTCTATGTACATCCCTCTCTGCCTCCCTGATAACCCACAACTGCAGGGGATCGAGATAGTATTTGCGAGTAAGAATAACCCAATTTATAGATTTGACTCAAGGGGAGCCAAAGAATATCCACAAGCTTTAACAGTGGAGTTGTCAATTCCACCGCACCTAAGATACACTTACTTGCTACAAGATATTAATAGTAACTGCGATATGGAAGTGATGATAGCAACGAAATAGCGGTGGTGAAACAGCGAAAGTAAACAACTAGTAACCAGCAGAATTAACAACACTGTAGGCTAGGGATATGGATGGTTGGGTGCTGCATGGATAATTCACATCATGTATTTAACTTGGGGAAAGGCACACAGAAAAGCAATAATCATCTAGGCATAAATCAAACATCAGGCATGTACCCCATAGGTAGTTGTACGTGCTTGCAATAAGAACTTGCACAACATCTTTTGTCCTACCATCCCGCTACGAACGGGGCCAAAAGGAACTTATGGAGATTAAGGTGCTCCTGTCAAAGAGCACCGGAACAAAGCATTAACAATCAATGGATACATGGAATCCTCAAATTATAGTCCATCCCCTTTGGTGTCCCAAGCTGTCACCTTTGGGATCGCCGGTTCCGGACTATAACAGGTGCATACAACTCATAGATAAGATCAAGAACACAAATATATTCATGAAAACACAAAGGATTCAGATCTGAAATCATGGCACTAGGGCCCAAAGTGACAAGCATTAAGAGCAACAAGTTGAAGCAGAGATGAAAAAACAACAATCTAGATGATATGCAACATGCCCCCAACAATCTGATAAACTATTACATGATCTAACTCATCCAATCCCTACCATCCCCTTTGCCTACAGCAGGGAATTACTCACACATGGATGGAGAAGTCATGGAGGGAGGATGGAGTGGTGATGATGATGACGATGGCGATGATCTCCCCTCACCGGAGGCCAAAACATCCTCCAGGTTAGCCCTCCCGGAGAAGAACAGAGGGTGGCGGTGGCTCCGCGACGTGGATTGGAAAAAACGACTTCTGTTTCAGGATTTCTCCGTCACGGGAATAAATAGGGGCCTCGGTAGGGCACCAGAGGAGGGGGAGGCCTCTAGGCGGCCAGAGGGCGCGACCCCACCCCTGGTCGTGCCAGAGCGGTGCCTGGGGCCCCCTTGGCTGCCCTCTGGCCCCACTTCTGGCTTCGGGCTCTTCAGGTGCGTGGATTTTCTGATATTTTTCTGGGAATTTTCTGAGACGTCCAAAAATCCATTTTCCTGCGCACTAGAAAACCATACAGGCAGCTCTGCTGAAAACAGCGTTAGTCCGGGTTAATTTCATCCAAATCATGCAAGAATGAGGGCAAAACAATAGCAAAAGTGTTTGGACAAGTAGATATGTTTGGGACGTATCTACTCCCCCAAGCTTAGCATATTGCTTGTCCTCAAGCAATTCAGTACAACGAACTGAACGCGACAAAGAAAACTTTGACAAACTCTTTTGCTTCAATAGATGTATATAAGCATGCATTATGAAAAGAATTTAGCAAGTATCAAAACAATGCTATGAGGACAATGCACGAAGCAATCCTTCTTTCAAGCGATCAATCACAAACAACTAAAAGTAAATAATATGCTACTGAAAATCAAGACAGGATTACAATGCACAAAGATTGAACATCTAGAGTGGTATTTCGCTAGCCTCCATGAGTGAAGCAAAACATAAATGCAGAAACTCCTTTGGAGTTTTAAAGGAGACTAGAACTAAGAATTTTAGAATAAATAATATCACAATCATGCAAAAGACAATGGAGTACTTTGGGACAATGCACATTACACTCAGAATGACAATTATGCTCTCCTAGTTAGTGCTTTGAAGAAAGAAGGTGGAGACTCTCGAACCGTGGAGTTTGATGGAAAGGTTGAAAACCCGTGGTTGGAAGCAAAGCCTAAACATGTACCAGAGCTCTTGGTTTTGAAAACAGAGTTAAAAAGTGCTTTGGGAGGTGCATGCTCCGTCAACGAATGCTAGTAGACAACTCAATCACCTCTTACGCTAGTCATGTTTTGAGGAACGGCTCCCAAGATGGAGACGATCACATCCCCTTAATCTCCTTTGTTTATCATTGCCAAAGTTTTCTGATTTCTCATAGACAAAGCGTGAAGGAGGGTTTGTTGGTTGTGGTTATCTTTTGTGAGCTGGGCGCACTCATGCCAGTCCCTCCTAATATTAGGGGTTTGCAGATTAGACATGCAATCCCAGAATAAAACATGCCTAACATAAGACGGTCATGAATTACCTACTACTTCCTCATGAGCTAAAACAGAGGCACAACATAGGAGTGCTTTTGAATAATTTTGAGGTGGTACAAGAAAGTCTTCGTTAGGATGGCAGGTAAATACCACATAGGAAGGTATGGTGGACTCATATGGAAAAACTAGTTTCAAGGATTTTGGATGCACAAGCAGAAATCCTCTTAGTGGGAGCGAAGGCTAGCAAAAGACTGGGAAGCGACCAACTAGAGAGCAATAACAGTCATAATCATGCAGAGCGACAAAGTAACATTGAATTGAGCATGAAAATGATACAACTATTCTGAAATTCACAGATCATCAAGGCATAGTGGAATTTTCAGTCATAAACATGTGTAAGCATGTGCCAAGTCAATCCAAGAATTCTCCAAAGAGAAATACCACTTCAGTATGCCAAACCATGAACAATGCAATGCATGTAAATCATTTCAACAACACATTATGTACTCTAGCTATTTGAGATTAGCCACAAGGAAAGCATGAACACTGGGTAAGAATTATAAACATAGCACTCTGTCGCTACAAGCTGGTCTCTAGATCATAAGTACAAGCTTATGTACAAAAGTAGAAACAAGAAGAGTTCATACCGGTTTTCCTTGTTGCTTCCCTTCCGTCGATCTTCGTCATTACTGCCTTGTCACTTGCACGGTTGAACGTAGGAAAATATAATCAAGTGAAAATGCCATCACGGACTCGAGCTAAACTCTGCAACAAAGCAAACTAAAGAGAGAAAAGAAAATATTTTTGGATTTTTCAAAGATTTAACAAAAGAAAAGAGAAAAGAGAAATTTTTTTGTTGTTTTTGCAAAATAAAAGAATAAAGAAGAACGGGCAAAAATTTCGACAAGATTAAAGCGTATAAAATGAAAACGGATAATACAATGGAAAGGTGAGAAGGACACGTACTCCCACAAGCTTAGGCTTTTGGCCTAAGTTGGTAACAGCTAACGCCCCCAGGAGCCTCCTGCTCCGGGTAATGGTGAGCCCAGGAGTCGTATGAGCCTTCCGGTGCGTACACCGAAGTCCTCGGGTCCTCCCATGAGGAAGGCCCTGCGCTCCAGGTGGAAGAAGATCCCTCGCCATGCTCGGTGAAGGTCTCTCCCTGTAAAGGTGGGAACTCACCATGCTCCTCCTCATCGGGCACAACCCCCTCCATGGGGTTATGCGGCTGGTAATGAGCCATGAACTCATCGAACTGAATCTCGTTGAAGGACCTTCCGTTCCTGCGAGTGCTATCAAACAAAAGTGGTGCAGGTAGACGGATCTCACGAGTAATGGTCCTTTCAAACCTCAAAATATAATCAAGGTTACCAAACTGGGAAGTCATGGTAACAAACTTGTGCCTCTTCATAGCCGCAAGATCGAGACTCGCGTATGAAAAGGGGACATCATCAGGATGCGAGGTGCGCTCAAGAGACTCAAGGATAAGTGTGGCGTAAACGCCACCATATAAATCTCCTTTGTTACTGTTCGTAACAAGGCGCCGAGCAATCAAGGCACCCAAATTATACTCATTCTTATCAGAGAGGGCGTTCGCAAAAATAGCAAAGTCTGGTGCAGAACCATTGCTCGTGTTGTCACGAGCTAACACCCCTCAAGCAACAAAATACGAAAAATATCTGAGGTGTGGAAACTGAATGCTGGAAATATTCGTACGCCGAATGTCGGTCTCCTCCTGGCAGCAATGGGAGTTGAAGAGGGTCCTCAACCCGGAAGGCTGCATGGTCATCTTCGTTGTCTGACCAACGTTTGGCACACCTATTATATCACAAAACTGTGCCAGAGACATGGTTATGAGATCATTATAATGTTTAACCTCAATGGTTCAAGCATCATGGTTAATACAAAAACTATTAACAAAGAAGGAGGTAAGATTTTTGTATTGTATCACACGGCATAAAGCTAGCCGTGTCAAACCTGCATTGGCACAAAGGCCATAAAATTCCTCCTTAATTCCTGCAGCTGTAAGAAAATCATCGCATGGATACATCATTGCGCATGTTGGATTTGTGTCTTCCAACAACTCCAGGGGCACGTGATCTTCATTGTAGCTCACCCTAACTTCCGAGGGTGAAGTTGCAGCTCTAGTGACTCGATCGGAGCGCTCGAGCTTCTTCTTCCCAAGCCACCCATTTGCTTTTCCAACGAAACTCATTTCTGAAAAATTTTACAATTCACAAAGACAAGGATTTAAACAAAGTTAGTTGAGGCAAACTACTCTACTCACTTACCTAAGGCATAAACTTGCATCAAAACTTGGAAAATAAATTTCTACACATGCATGCAAGCTCATATGAACAGCACCAAGAGCTACTAAATACTCACAAATGAGGCCACCAATCAAAAATCTAATTGGAGGGGTGAAGGAGTTACATACCAGGGAGTATTTTCTCAAAATCTCAACTAGAACGGTGGGTTGTAGAGAGAGATCGAAAATCGCCTCCAAGAACAGCAAGAACGCAAGAACTGGAGCAGAACTCCTGTTTTTGGAGAGATAGGAAGGAGGAGGAAGAAGACATACCTGGAGGTGGGGCCTGTGGGCCCCAGGCGCCCTGTGGGAGCAGCCAGGGGCCAGGCCGCGCCATCTGGCCGCCTGGGCCACTAGTGGGGCCCCCTGGTCAGCCCCAGGTACCTCTAGGTCACTCCCGGCATGGAAATTTTTAATATAATTTTTCTGTAATTTTTCTGACAACTTCACTGTTGAAAAAAAATCGAAGTTCAAAAAGCTGTGAAACTTTCTGCATACTTGAAGCAGTGGTTAGAATTGTGAAGCTTCAGAAACATATAAAGTTGGTACAACAAGGAGAATAAAAACTAAAAGAAATGCAAACATAACAACCTCTACTTTTTACTCATACAAACCTCATTTAATAGCAAGGTTGATCAAGTCCTACTACCAAACTAGCAATACACAAAGTAACAAGTTTCACATACTATGAAGCATTCATGGTACCTTTACTTTAATGGATATTGTCCCCACCATAATGGTTTTGTATTTGTGGTGCACATGTAGAGGGCAATCCCAATCACCAATCTTCACGGTCTCGATATTCTCTATAGAGTTGAGGCCATGCTTCTTGTCAATCTTCTTCGGAAAATACACCGTGTGTTCTTTATCATTTACATTGAAAGTAACCTTTCCTTTATTACAATCAATAATAGCACCTGCAGTGTTAAGAAAAGTTCTACCAAGAATAATAGACATGCTCCCATCCTCGGGCATGTCAAGCACAACAAAATCAGTAAGGATTAAGAAATTAGCAACTTCAACGGGAACATCCTCACAAATACCAATGGGAATAGTTTTTGACTTGTCAGCCATCTGATGAGAGATATCTGTAGGGATTAGTTTTTCTAAACAAAGTCTCTTGTAAAGAGAAAAAGGCATAACACTCACTTCTGCTCCAAGATCACATAAAGAAGTTCTGACATAATTATTCTTTATGGAGCAAGGAATGGTGGGTATACCTGGATCACCAAGCTTCTCAGGAATCTTGCCATTAAAAGAGTAGTTAGCAAGCATAGTAGATATTGCTTCATTAGGGACTTTTCTTTTATTAGTAACAATATCTTTCATATACTTCGAATAAGGAGGTAACTTAATAGCATCAGTCAAAGGAATTTGAAGAAAAAGAGGTTTCATCCACTCACAAAACTTATTGTAATGCTCTTCTTCTTTAGTTTTGAGAGACTTACCTACAAAGGGCATGGGTTTCTGTACTCAGGAATCTTGCGATGAAGTCTTCTCTAGTGTATTTATTGCATTTATCGGGTGCTTCTTCTTCTCGAACTTCTGGTGGATCATTCTTTTCAATATCCTTTTCCGGTTCAGCACCGTCTTCAGTCACAGCATCGGAGGTAGATATACTATTTGGATCATTGGAATTGTCAGCTTCTTTGTGATTCTTCTTCTTCTTCCGAGAGCTAAAAATTTCTTCTTGAGTGCTAGTTCCTCCTCGGGTTTTAATCCCGAAGGCCTGTATATCCTGTTTGGCATTATTAGCAAGAAAATCTTTTTGCACATTAGAAATTTGATCAAGCTGAGTTTGAACCATATGAAAGTGCTTCACAAGACATTTAACATCATTAACTGTTCTACCTAGAACATCAAGCAAGCTTTTGATAGCAACGGAATTATCATGCAACTGACTTTGTATCCTCTCATTAAAGTGATTTTGCTTCATAATAAAATTATCAAGCTCATCTAAACATTGATCAGGAGGCTTACCATGAGGAATGTCACTTGCATTGAAATCTAAAAGAGAGTGTACCTCTACCATAGGAGGATGAGTGGTAGGCTCACACAGCTTCTCAATAGGGGGTAGATTCTTCATGTCTTTAGTTTTAATACCCTTCTCTTTAATATACTTATTTGCTTCTTGCATATCTTCGGGGCATAGGACAAGCATGCCCCTTTTCTTTGATTGTGGGAATGGTGCAGGGACGGACCAATCTTCGTTGTTCTTGGCAATCTTGCCCATTAATTCTTCTGCATTGTCCGGTGTTCTTTTCCTGAAAACACACCCAGCACAACTGTCCAAATAGGATCTAGACTCATCAGTTAGACCAGCATAAAATATATCAATTAAGTCATTCTTAGGGACTCCATGCCCCGGTCGAGCCTGGATTAGACTGCAATACCTCCCCTAGGCTTTAGGGAGGTTCTCATCCTGCAACTGTTTAAAGTTATAAATTCTTCGTAAAGCAGCATGTTGCATATGAGCAGGAAAGTACTTATCAACAAAAGAGTGAGCTAAGTCTTGAAGATTCCTAATGGAACCACATGGTAGTGCATCATACCACGCTTTATCACCTTCCTTCAAAGAGAAGGGAAGAAGCTTAGTAACATAGAAGTTCCATATCTTCTCATCTGTAGTCAACAAGCCGCCTAACTCAGTGAGTTTGGTCATGTGTGCAATAGCATCATCATTTTCTCTGCCATAAAAGGGGTCAGATTCAACCATAGATATAAGTGAAAGAGCAACAGAGAAATTATAATCAGGATCATTGATGCATATAGGAGACGTAGCAAATTTGGGATCAGGAACGGTCTTGTTCTTCAGGGAGTGTTTTTCGAGAAGCTTCTTAATAGCATCAGGGTCAGAGTCGACAAACTCTGTTACATCCCTGCATAAATAATCATCAATTATAATATAATCATCATCAAGGAGTCTCTCCTTGAGTTTACTCAAATCGGGATAAGTGAAAGTTCCATCAAAAGGATAGCAAATATCAGGAATTTCAATTCCAGATTTTTTTGCAGCAGCGATCTGTTTCTCAAGAGCGTGACTAAGTGAACCAATATCATCAAGAGTAGTAGAAGCATCATCAAAAGTATCAGACATAGTAACAGATTCAGTAGAAGCATCATGTGGTGGAGGTGAAGCAAACTTACTCATAACTGAAGATGAATAAAGTGTAGCACTAGTGTTCAGAACAGTACCTTTTCATGTACGGGATGGTAAGATCGGGACCTTGGGGTCTTATTTCTTACCCATAGAGGATAAATTGCAGCAGGTAAAATACTTCAAGTAGACTTGTGAATAAATCTATGCTCCCCGGCAACGGCGCCAGAAAACAGGCTTTATAACCCACAACTGCAGGGGATCGAGATAGTCTTCGCGGGTAAGAATAACCCAATTTCTAGATTCGACTCAAGGGGAGACAAAGAATATCCACAAGCTTTAACAGTGGAGTTGTCAATTCCACCGCACCTGAGATACACTTACTTGCAACAAGATATTAATAGTAACTGCGATATGGAAGTGATGATAGCAACGGAAATAGCGGTGGTGAAACAGCGAAAGTAAACAACTAGTAACCAGCAGAATTAAAAACACATTAGGCTAGGGAGATGGATGGTTGGGCGCTGCATGGATAAGTCACATCATGTATTTAACTTGGGGAAAGGCACACAGAAAAGCAATAATCATCTAGGCATAAATCAAACATCAGGCATGTGACGCCCCCAAAATCAAGCTGTGTACATTAATCATACACGCAAGGTACACGATCGAGATTAGGGACTCACGGTGAGATATCACAACACAACTCTACAAATAAAATAATACAAGCTATTTAATACAAGTCAGGGGCCACGAGGGCTCGAATACAACAGCTCGAAAGCACAAAGTTAGCGGAAGCAATAGTATCTGAGTACAGACACAAGAATACAAGGTTGCCTTAAGAAGGCTAGCACAAATAACAACAGATCAAAAAGGCGAGGCCTCCTGCCTGGGAACCTCCAAACTACTCCTGGTCAACGGGGAACTCAACGTCGTAGTAGTCTCCCTTGGGTACTCCTGCTCCTGGGCTCCAACGTCTACTACAGCGGCCGATCAGGCAAAACAGTAAAGGAAATAAAGCAGGGTGAGTATCTAGTATACCCGCGAGACTTACGTCCGCTACTAAGCATTATGCATGTCTCATATTGAAAGGGGAGGCTATATATAGTGGACTGAAGGGCAGAAATCAGAGCAAGGGTAAGAAGCTAGGCCTATCGAAGACTAGCATCTTCGGGCGATGTCTTGCAGCATGAGGAGAGAATAGCCAACAATTTATATAAAACATAAAGTAACAATGCAGCAGAAGTTGCTGCAGCATTGTATAACAATAAGTTGTAATAATTAGCAATGCCTCCGAGTTCACCTCCTCGACATCCCAGCGAGGTAGAAACCCGGAACCATACAGTTTAATAATAATAGTTTGTAGTGGTAAGATCCAGCTTCAGCATAAAGCGTCCTGTTACCGTGGACACGTCTATTCGAATAGATTAATCTTCCCTGCAGGGGTGCACTTGTGTTACACTACACGCACGGATCTCTAGGGTGGCGGGAACCTTGTTAGGGAACGCTCCACCGAGGCTATCCGACACTCCGTAGCCCATCTTTCAAACTCAACAGAGAGGCCATCCGCCGGTCTAAATCCTAAGTACGCCGGGCCTTGGACCCCAACCCGAACGTACTCCTGCACGGTGCATGGCTGGCCGGTGAAGTTAAAGCAAATCCAAATAAGACACCACCGCGCGAGAAAATAAGACAACACCACTTCTCGGCAATCAGCACGCAGTACTGCTGACGTCTGAAGAGTCCTCGGACGACACTACGAAGCAGAGGATCCCATAACTCGTAATTCCCACGGGTAGGTAGTGCGTACATGGCATATAGCCAACTCAAGACATTCACTGAACCATTAGTCATTTTATTAACTTACGGGAAAACCGTTATCGTTGCCTCGACTTAACTGACCCGCGGACAACGGCAGCAGTCAGAACCACCAGTACATCGGTGTCTGCCCTGTCGTCCCACCAAGTCTCTGCGGTTACCAACAAGGTGAACCGTCTCCTTACCGTGTCTCACATGTGCTCCTGGGGGAGCTCGACTTTCGTAGTTTGGTAACTCTCGCGGCCAACGATCAGGGGCCAAGCACACCGGTACACTGGTCGTACCCTTCCTGTCGTCCCGTCGCAATACCTCTCGCGGGCACCGTTGGGTCACCCGACTTCTTACCTTTAAGGACAACCGTTGCTCAAGTACCTAGAGCGGCTATACAGAGTCAGCAACGAGTGGAGTACAAGGATTACTCCTTGATAGCTCACACCTGATGGTGGCTCGACAGAGCCGAGCTAGGGGGCTTTAGGCGGTGTCTGCATTGTACCGTACCTGTTGCAGTTATAATAAGACGTATCCGCGTTCACTCCCCTGAGTGATCACGGCCCTCTATCTAATCCTTGCTAACAATGCGCAGGGATCACTGTTGAATATAATATATGTAATAGGCAGCATAGGATAGAGCAAGGTACATCAATGGGCGACAAGGACAGGCTATGCAATTGAATAGGATTATAACGTAGCAGCAGAAGTAACAATGCCTAGTGCAAGAAAGTACGGAAAGGTAGGCGATATCTGGGGAAAAGAATGGCGCTGCTTGCCTGGAAGCTCGGTAGTAGTGGTACGGTCGTCCACGAAGTAGTCGATCACACGGGCGTCGACAGCGGTCGCCGGGTCTATCGGACAATAGGAGGGGGAGAAACAATAAATACACGGTAATAATAGCAATACAAATACAAGACATGGCAAACAGAATGCTAACGGTGTTCTAACGCAGTGCAAGGTGTATTTCTCGGAGCGGGAATTCATCCGGGGATGAAATACCGGCTCCGGGTGATTATCGACAAACGACCCGGAGGGGGGGAGGTTCCATGCCTGCAGTGTCGTGAATATCAGATAGACATGTGGATAGTGTATCCGTGATCATTGATGTATTCTCAACAACTTTTATGTTCGGAACATTTCCATCCGGAAAGTTTTACCGGTACCGGGTAATTACCGGACGGACGATCCGGAGGGGGAAAGTCTCGGGTTCGGTATGTTAGAGGGGTGCGGTGGGTATGCGGGTAGCGTATTCGTATTCGTTAGATTTTTCTGATCAACTTTGATGTATAAAATAATTTCATCGGATTTACGGATTAAAAGATATTGGTTTTCAAAGTTTATTCAATTTAAAAGAATTTCTGGATTTTCTTTTATTAATAAACTCAACATTATCCAAAACAGTACCAGTTGACTGGTCGACCCTGACAGGTGGGGCCTACTGTCTAGTGGATCCCACATGTCATACACAGCACTAAAAAACTGATTTAATTTAATCTAAATATTCCAGGGGACCCACTTGTCATACTCATTGGGGTAATTACATTAGTTAGTTTAACTTAATCAGGGTCTAGGCCCCACTTGTCATTGTCTCGGTCTTAATAAATGGGTTTATCTCTAACAAGTTAATTATAAAATAATTAGCAGGGCATTCGGCCCACTGTCAGTGGTTGTGGGGGTTGGTTTAGAGACTAATCCATGGGCTAACCGTGCTTGCACAGAACGTGCACACCGTCGGCGAGCCCGACGGGGGTGAGGCCGATACTGGAGGGGCCGCAGCAGGGGAGGCAGGCGCAGCGGACGTCGACGGCCACGGCGAGGTTGCGGCCGCGAGCTAGCGCGCACGGAAGCGGACACGGGCTCGGGAGCGCGGCCATGGCGGCATAGCGGCATCCGGTGGAAGGGCTCGGCGGGGAGGGTGCTACGGCGAGTAATCCACGGAGGAAAAAGGGGGAAGGGGTCGGGGTGGCTCACAGGGGTGCCCGGGGCCGAGCTCGGGAGGCCAGGATGGCGCCGGCGATGGATAACGACGACGGTGTTGTGGCGAGTCTGACGGGGGAAAACGGCGACGCGGGCGGCGAAACGGCGCGGCTCCGGCCGAATTGGCGCACTGCGCGACCGAGAAGTCAAAGGGGAACCTCCCGGACGTGCTCATCGTCGTCGAGGTGGCCAGTGGCCACGGTAATGGCGGGACGGCGGCGACCTAGCGCTCGGGTGCGGGCTCGATTCAGAGCGAGGGAGGCGCGAAGGGAGGGGAAGTGAGGGCGCTAGGGTTCCAGGGCGAGGGTGCGGGTCCGCTCTTATCTCTCCCAGATCTTCTGTAGCGAAGCGAGGGGGGAGCTGGCTCAGCGGGGACATGCTCGGTCGGGGGCGCGATGGCCTCGAGCCAGAGGAACAGGGAGAAGGACAGGGAAGAGAGGGAGGTGGGTTGGGCAAAGAAGGCCCTGTGGGGAGTTTCCCTGGGCGACATGTAGAGCTTTAACATTTTTCCTATAATTGCCTTTTGTTTTCATCTATTCCTAATTTAATTAGCTAGCATTTGAATTTAGTCAACAGTGAAAATTTCTCCACTATTTATAATTCACTACATGGCAAAGCTACAAAAAGTTTGGTGACTATAAAAATCCATTTGAACTTTGTTTTATCTAAAAGAATTAATTTGGGGTTGTCTTAGCTACTGTTTGATTTGTTTAGAATTTTTAAACAGGGTAATAAAGTACCATTGTTATTTTAGTATTATCTACTGATTTTTAGGCATTTAATAAAAGTGGTTGCAATATTTTTAGATTACGTTTTATTTTCACTTTTATTTAATTTTCAAGATATTGTTTTTATTTCTTAACATTAATAAATCACTTTGATAAAATATCCATTACTATAATAACATGGCCTAATGATTGCTAGACATTTTATTAATAGATTTCATCATTTATGGTCCAACTATGATTTTCATTCTCATTTTAATTTCCATGAAAATTTTGATAACCCAACATTATTGGTTTCATAATTATCATTGACTTGGGATTGTTCTAAAAGCTAGGTATGACTTGGTCTATTTATTTGCAAGGTGATTAATAATCTCCCAAAATTCTTGGAGCAAGATTTATAATCCACCCAATTTGAAAATTTTATCAGGGTTGGAATTTGACACAGCTATGATCAAAGGTGATCATGGCTTGATTAACAACAGTGATGATCATTACCAAGGGGATCACTGTAGTGATTACTGTTACTGACTCAGGGGTGTTACAAGTCATGTACCCCATAGGTAGTTGTACTTTCTTGCAATAAGAACTTGCACAACATCTTTTGTCCTACCATCCCGCTACGAATGTGGCCAAAAGGAACTTATGGAGATTAAGGTGATCTTGTCAAAGAGCACCGGAACAAAGCATTAACAATCAATGGATACATGGAATCCTCAAATTATAGTCCATCCCTTTAGTGTCCCAAGATGTCACCTTTGGGATCGCCGGTTCCGGACTATAACAGGTGCATACAACTCATAGATAAGATCAAGAACACAAATATATTCATGAAAACACAAAGGGTTCAGATCTGAAATCATGGCACTCGGGCCAAAAGTGACAAGCATTAAGAGCAACAAGTTGAAGCAGAGATGATAAACAACAATCTAGATGATAGGCAACATGCCCCCAACAATCTGATAAACTATTACATGATCTAACTCATCCAATCCCTACCATCCCCTTTTCCTATAGCAGGGAATTACTCACACATGGATGGAGAAGTCATGGAGGGAGGATGGAGTGGTGATGATGATGACGATGGCGATGATCTCCCGTCACCGGAGGCCAAAACAGCCTCCATATTAGCCCTCCTGGAGAAGAACAGAGGGTGGCGGCGGCTCCGCGGCGTGGATTGGAAAAACGAATTATGTTTCGGGATTTCTCCGTCACGGGAATAAATAGGGGCCTCGGTAGGGCACCAGAGGAGGGGGGAGGCCCCTAGGCGGCCAGAGGACGCGGCCCTACCCCTGGTCGCGCCAGGGGGGCGTTGGGGCCCCCTTGGCTGCCCTCTGGCCCCACTTCTGGCTTCCGGCTCCTTCGGGTGCGTGGATTTTCAGATATTTTTCTGGGAATTTTCTGAGACGTCCAAAAATCCATTTTCCTGCGCACAATAAAACCATACAGGCAGCTCTGCTGAAAACAGCGTTAGTCTGGTTTAGTTTCATCCAAATCATGCAAGAACGAGGGAAAAACAATAGCAAAAGTGTTTGGAAAAGTAGATACGTTTGGGACGTATCACTCCCTCCCTAACGTATAGTTTGACAAGTTTTGATAGGCAAAGTTTAATAATAAAATGGTCAAAAAAATCTCCCCTTGATATATGCAAAATATGTAGAAATGCACAGATAAAACATGGTCGGTGTGCTCTGTCTCACCTTTGCTCCTTCTCAACTAATCAAACGTACACATGTGTTGGATGAATTTTCTTAATCAGATGGTCTTATAAATTCTATGGAACCCAAACAAATTTCCTATCTGGTCAATAAAAAATGACAAAAATAAGGAGTTTTTTGTTTTAACCTGAACCACTACTAAGAAACTACAGTTAGAAAAGCATTGGCTGATGTACAAATCAAAGGAATGCTACAAAAGTTCTGATGGAAAGTTCAAATTCCCTGCGGGAAGTTGCTTATTCAGTTACCTTAAATAGCAATGCATCACAAACAATTTGCCCTATGGATCGAGGAAATTTCCCTCTGTATACACACACGAAACCTGCATATCCATTCCACACTCTCTATTGTTTTATTTTCCAGTGATGACAATTAAAAAAACATGAAGTGATTTTCCCATCATCCACTTGGCTACAGTTCCTGAAGGTTTTCACAACAAGAAATCCACAAAAAATGCTACAACCAGGGCTCATCCGCTAAAATTTTCCAAGCTCTTCATGTACAGTTGGCCTTGAACTACCACTAACGATAGAAACATCTATAGAAACTATGATTCACCAGATTTAGTTCTTAAAAATCAAGATTGCTCCGCTGCTCCCATCAAATCAATGAACTAGCACTTCCGCTTGTATAGGAAAATAGCTCCCAAACCCCAACGAAGGGGATTGAGAAAACTAGCGCCCTCTCGCATTGAATCGATAAACAAGTTCATTAAAAAGCACGGTTGCTATGCGCCTCCCAGCGAATTGACGACCTAGCACTTCTGCTTATACAGGAATTAGCCTCAAAAAAAGAGGGGATCAAGAAATCCAGCGCCATCGAATTCCAGTGACATACCTTTGCTTTGGCCGTCGGCAACCGGCCCACTCAATGATTAACTCCTCCCATGCGCGGCGTCCCTCCTTCAGCGGCCTGCCTTCATAATAGGAGATAGTGGAAACTTTGACCGGGGTACTAGACCTTGCCTTCATAATATCCAGGTCATGCAACAGAAGCATGTTCCACTATAACAACACTGAAAAAGTAGGAAATATGACATAGATGATGATCATGGTATATGAGTTGAAGCCTTAGTTGAATTCAGAAGGTTATCCTGAATACGTTATGTACAAAACAATAATCATGAATCTTATCAATGAAACAAAAGGAATAAAACTGCTTGAGATACAAAGGAATGATGGTAGCCTAGAACACGAGGAGAAATGAAATAATATTGAGTTGCATATAGGATGGCTCACGTCCTGAGAATAATGTAACGGACATAAGGCATTATTTGGCTCATAAAACTGTTATGACCAAAGTTCAATAATGATTGGCTACGGAAACGTAGGAATGCTTAAATCACTAAAATATTTCATTTACACTACAGTTAGGCCATAGCCAAGAATTACGTCTTGTTCAAACTTAGGATTTGAAAGTGAATTGCAAGGATGTACTATAGTACCTCAAAACAGGAAACCCTCCACCTTGATTTGATCAAGTGATTTTGTAATGACCAAAATATTGAGTGGGCCTGGAGTTTCATGAAACTGAGTGGGAGATTTGAAGACTTCCAAGAAACTTAGAATGCATATGGCAATTTCTGAGTGGGAGCTTTGAGAGCATTATTTTTATGTAAGACATAAGAATAACACATTAACTTGATTAAAGCTAAACCAAAAATATATGAGTATCTGATAGATATATTTGAGTGGGAGCATGATCATTGTCTCAAACGGTCTATTCTGACATCGTTGTCAGAATAAATTCTGAACTGCATCGTATAGCAAAGAGAACCGCACTGCTGAATTCGAAGCACTGCAGCTCGGGTAAAACAGAACCGCATGCACCGTTTTTGCTTTAACTTTTTAACTGTTTGTCAGAATTGAGCGTATGATACACCGTTGGAGTCGTGTTGAAATGGATCATCTTCCATATGTTGAACACTTGTCCAGATTCGTCACGGAATAAGAGCAGTTTCGAAAACGGTGCGGCAACATACTTTTGCAGCGGGCGTATTTTTGCAATTTCTCTTAAATCGTTCCTCGGAATGATGCAAATGATATACCATTTGAAATATATCAATCAGGCGCTCCATCCATATGTAGAACACTTTGTCTAATTCCTCACGGTTTGAGAGGATTTTGAAATTGAAAAAAACGCAGCCACTCTGTTTTTGGTTTTCGGATCTCGTAGAGAGTCAAACTTTTTAACCATTTTTTGAAACGATGCGTATGATACACCGTTGGATTCTTATGGAGTAGGAGCATCTTCGACGTGTTGAACACTTTTCGAGATTCTCCACCGTTTTGAAGAAATTTAGAAAACGGTGGCACTACACTCTTGTGGACAACGGGCGTTTTGCATAAAAAAAATTGTTTCGTTCGTCCGATCGATGCAATTGATAAACGGTTGGATAGCCCTCGTCAAGGCGCTCCATTTTCATGTATAACTTTCTCTCTAACTCCTTACGGTTTAAAAGTAGCGTTGATTTTACTAAAACGCGGACTCACTTTTTTCACAGAACAAAAAATCGGCGAGTGAACTGCATTGGTTTGCATCCGACAGTCAAGCGCACTGCATTATCGCTAAACAGAATTGCGCGTGTTTTTCGCGGAACAAAAAATCGGCGAGTGAACTGCATCCGCGGGGCACCCGATTGTATTTGTCAACAGAAAGAACTGCACATGATTTTTTCATATGGCAAAGAGAAATACGCGTATTTTTTTACGGACCCGGAGTCGACGTAGTGAACTGCATTCGACCGATACAGGTTGCATTTATTGACAGAGAGAACTGCATTTGTTTTATTAACTTTTAACATTATTTTTTATCAACGAGCGTGCACCGCAAGGACGAGGCGGGTGAACTGCATTTAAAAAAATTTATAAACGATAGTGATACAATACTACTGAAAGTGAACTATAAATACTATCTGGTTGTCTCTTCTTGCAAGCAATATTAAAGAGAACCACAAAACGAAGTGAACCACACGTTGGACGCAAATGAACAACTTCACTTTACGGAAGTGAACCGCAATTTTTTTTGTACACCGATGGACGCAAATGAACAACTTCACTTTACGGAAGTGAACCGCAATTTTTTTTGTACACCGATGCCATGCGCACTGGACTATAAAAGACAGGAGTAATGAGCTGCAAAAATGTTACAAGCACATACAATCCAACATGTAACCGTACCGCAACGTCAACAAAACAGTACCACATCAATTTTTATGATCCATTTAACAAAAACGTTTATTATAAATGTGTTCAATGATCTCTGTTTTTTGCCTCTTTATGCAATCAAAATTAAAAGCAAACTGCAAAACCAAAGAACAATGAACCACATTGCACTTGGTTATCGATCAATGAACCACGTTACACTTTGATTATATCCAACAAAAGCACAAAACAAATGCATAGAGAACTTACAAAAATTATTACATAAATGATATAAAAGAACTGCAATCTTCTTTATCTTTTTCCCTAATTGAACAACAGGAAGGAGGCTCTCATGTTGTGAGCTGCATGCAAAGATGATATTAAAAAAATGAGAACCACACACAGCGGAAGCAAAGTAGGTCTGAGTACAGACAAGTTTAACAAGTGGCTTAGAGAAGCCTTATTTATAAACAAGCCCTTCCACGAGGGACCAGTCGTCTGACTGGGATTACACTAGCTTGATCAGTCGTCGAGCTCCAGGAAGAAACCACCTTCGGGGTCAGAGGGTTCATCTAAAACATAGAATAAGCAAACGTGAGTACAAAGTCATACTGATGAGGACATCCCTACTAACAAACCATCCCCAACTCTTCATGAAGCACAACCTAATGATGAAATCAGAATTGGACCTATTACAAGAGCTCGTGTAAATTTGATAGAGCAACAGGTGAACTCGCTCTTAATAGATTCTGATATGTTATGTAATGAGAACTTTATACTACCTAAGTCTTTGTATGTTTGCATGATCAAGTACCATGACGAAGACAAGGCTCCAGGAGGCGAAGTTCGGTTTCAAAGAGAAGAAACCAGGCAGAAGGACTTCGGACGTCCGACCCAATTCGGACGTCCGACATTGGATGAAGACGACGCTTCCGTCTATACAGAACGCCTCCAAAACGAAGACGGATATCCGTTGAAGTTCGGACATCCGACACGACGGACGTCTGAAAGTGGAAGGACGTCTGACATCAGCGAGAACGATGGCGACCTCCGTATCCAGAAGACCTCTAAAACCGAAGACGGATTTCCGACAGGATTCAGACGCCGACGCATCAGACGTCCAACATATGAAGGACGTACGACATGAAGGTCCTCGAGAAGAACTCACAATCCAGGACACCTCACCGCCAGAGTCGGATTTCCGACACGTTTCGGACGTCCGACGTGACGGGCGTCCGAAACCCATCGAACGTCCGAAACTGCCTGCGCGCAGATTAGACGGGCTGCGGCCCTTGTATCCCCCTAGCTTATAAATACCCAGCTCCCACGAGTTTTAGGGTTAGACCACGTTTAGATAAACCCTAGTTCTTGAGAATAGCTCCAAGATTTCATCTTGAATCATATACTTCAATTCACATTGATCTGAAGTGTTGCTACTGCAAGTTTTGTGTGATCTATTGTTCCACTGGGAATTAGTAGATTGCAAATTACCGTCTCGTGGTCGACGGCTACGTTGCGCAAGTGTGTGAAGTTGTGAATATCCAAAGGGTAGAGAGCTGTCACATTGGCAACAGGGATCTAGCGAGGAGAGTTCATCGGCTACATACAAGTTATCTATCATCGCCCTCATATTCACCGTCCGCTTACTGAGAAGATCGGGCCACCCCATATCATCTTGGTATCAGATTTCCAGTGTTTCCTCGGTAATCATCCACCAAATCCATCTGTTGGATCGTTTTTTGTTTTCTTCCTGTCCAGAAAATGCCATACAAAAATATTAGGGTTTCTAGTTTCGCCATAACTTAGATTGCATCGGAGTCATTGTTTTAGTTTGCTGTTTCGTGTGTTCTTCCCGAAAATTTCTCCGCGGTGCGACATATTGTGGCCTAAAGAGAAAAGTTACTGTAGAAAAATCAAAATTACTGTAGAAATTTCGTCCAGTTTGGAATAGTGTCAAAAAAAGAGAAAAGTTTCAAAAAAAAAGAGAAAGAAGTGTGATCAAAAAGAGTTATCCAAGAGTGCACAGAGATATACAAGTGCTAGAAAGGACATATCATAGTGGTGATTTTGTGAGAGGCCTGTCTTTCGTTTGTCTCCACTGTGTGAGTTTTTCTTTGGGTTTGTATCCCACGATCAGCACTAGGACTTGACTTCGGTGTAGTTAGGATACCATACCGATAGCTCCACCACATATATCCTGCTTTGTCCTGTGTTCACTCTTTTACTCGGGTATTCACTTCATCACATCCGTGCACTAGTCCTCCATCCGAACGGGTACGCATTACTATTCACTTTGGAACGGTAAGATTCACCTTTTCTTGTCAGTTTTGAGTGAGTTGTGAGTGTCCACCAAAAGATTTTGTTTTAGTGCACTAACCTACTAATCATGTCTCAAAGTGGTTTTGATGTGATGCAGAAACAGGACAAGGATGTGCCAGTTACATGGGAGGCATATGAAGTTCTCCGTGATCACTTGACTGGGATGTTTACTAAATCCGCTGATGCGATTGATACAAATGTTCAAGCGGTCCGACTGAAAGTGGACGCGACTGAAGCTGGAGTCACCACTATGCAACAACAACTTGCTGCCATACAGCAGAGCCTACAACAAATGACAACATCTGTCACAGGCATCCAAGCAGCTATTGTACAACGCCAACCTGACGCTCATGAAGATGATGGTAGTGTCCATGGTGACAATGCTGATTTGAGGGGCAATCAGGGCCGCGGGCGTGGTGTTCCAGGGCCGGGTCGCCAACCTCCACTTGGTTTTGGTGCGCGCCGTCAACCTATTCAGGAAGAAGATATCTTGAGCAAGCCCAAGTTTAACATCCCCAAATTTGAAGGTTCCATGGATGTAGAAGAGTACCTCACATGGGAGCTTAAGATGGAAAAATTATGGCGTTTGCATGATTATTCGGAGGACAAGAAGATCAAGATTTCTTCTTCCGAGTTTGACGGCTATGCCTTGCGTTGGTGGGAGAGTGTGTTGACCGAGATACAAGAAATCGATGGGCAGCCTATTCGTACATGGCGTGACATGAAGGCGACCATGAAAGCTCGGTTTGTTCCCACTAATTACTTACGGACAGTTTTTGATAAATTGCAACAATTGAAGCAATGTACTATGTCCGTTGATGCATATTATATGGAGATGGACATGTTGCTGCAACGTGCACGAGTCCGTGAAGAAGTTGAGATGACTATGCAACGTTTTCTCCATGGGCTGAAATTTAACATCAAGAGTATTGTGCGACATCACCAATACTATAATATGAATGATTTATTGAATCTTGCAAGGGAGGCTGAATCCTAGCTTGCAGAAGAGGCACAGCTGAAGTCAAGATACTCCACATCTAGCAGATTTTCTCCAAGGACATCGTCTTCCGCGCCTATGGAGAATTATGGTGCCAATACTCGAGCTTCTTCTTCAGTTTCCAAACCAGCCTCCAATGGTTCTATGGCCAAGAAGCCAGTGGCTCCTGCCACTAGTGCAGGCTCCAACATGTCTACAGCTCGCAATCGCGAGATCACTTGTCATGCTTGCGGTAATCCGGGTCACTTCAAGAGAGATTGCCCGAACAGAAAGGTCATGTTTGTGAATGAAGAAACCGGCGAGTATGAAACTGGTGATGATGAAGAACCTTCCGCATTTGATGACGAGGGATACCATAGTGAATAAGGCATGGATGCTTTTCCGTCACATGCTCCTACCATTGTTGTATCACAACGTGCTCTTACAGTGCAGCCACATGCTGATTCTCAGCGCTGTAATTTGTTCCAAACAAAGGCTCTCGTTGGCCCCAACAAAGCTTGCAAAGTGATTATTGATGGAGGTAGCTGCCGTAACCTCGCAAGCAAGGAGTTATGTGCCAAGCTAAATCTGAAATACTTACCTCACCCGAATCCTTATTATGTCCAATGGTTGAGTGACAGTGGTGAGATGAAGGTGAATCACATGGTGCGCGTAAATTTTGAGATAGGCCCATACAAGGATTCCATCGATTTTGATGTGGTGCCTATGACAGTTTGCCATCTATTATTGGGTCGGTCGTGGTTATATGATCTCCATGTACAACACAATGGCCGAGCCAATACATATCATTTGGAGTTCAAGGGCAAGAAAGTTAATCTCCATCCTATGTCCCCACAGCAATTGTGAATGAGTCTCGTCAGAAGGTAGAGGTGAATGTAGCACCATCATGAGAGAACAATGTAATGGCTGTGAGTGATAATATAACGAAAAGTACAAGAGAGACTAGTTTGCTTACATTAGCCACCAAAGAAGACATGAGAGAATTTAGTGAGGATCCTACAGCCATACCTCTTGTCCTCATGTATAAAGGCGAGGTTTTGGTTTCTAATGATAACCATCCTATTTCTCCTGGTGTGTCTAATGTTTTGCAGGATTATGATGATGTGTTCCCGGTGGAGGTTCCAACAGGATTACCACCCTTGCGTGGTATTGAGCACCAAATTGATCTTATTCACGGTGCTACACTTCCCAACCGGGCACCATATAGGACCAATCCCCAAGAGACGAAGGAAATTCAGCAACAAGTACAAGCGCTTCTGGATAAAGGGTATATTCGTGTCAGTCTTAGCCCTTGTGTTGTTCCTGTTATTTTGGTTCCTAAGAAAGATGGTACATGGCGTATGTGCGTAGATTGTAGAGCTATAAATAATATTACTATTAGATATCACCATCTTATTCCACGTTTAGAGGATATGCTTGATGAATTGAGTGGTGCTGCTATTTTCTCTAAAATTGATTTGCATAGTGGATACCATCAAATTAGGATGAAAGAAGGGGATGAATGGAAAACTGCTTTCAAAACTAAGTTCGGGTTGTATGAGTGGTTAGTTATGCCTTTTGGTCTTACTAATGCTCCTAGTACTTTCATGAGATTAATGAACCATGTTTTGCGAGAGTTTATTGGACATTTTGTGGTTGTGTATTTTGATGATATACTTATTTACAGCCGCAATGAATTTGAACATGCTGATCATATTAGACAAGTTTTGCACGTGTTGCGTGATGCTAAATTATATGCTAATCTTGAGAAGTGCACATTTGCAAAAGATAAGGTCATATTTTTGGGATATGTTGTATCTAAGCATGGGGTAGAAGTAGATTTTTCTAAAATTGAAGCAATTCAAAATTGGTCTACTCCCATGAATGTTAGTCAAGTACGAAGTTTTCACGGTCTTGCTGGTTTTTATCGACGTTTTTTGAAAGACTTTAGTACTATTGCTGCACCGTTGAATGAATTGACTAAGAAAGGTGTACCTTTTGTTTGGGGTGTTGCCCAAGACCTTGCATTTGATGAGTTGAAACATTTGCTTACTTCTGCACCATTACTTGCATTACCAGATTTTACTAAGGAATTTGAAGTTGAATGTGATGCTAGTGGTATAGGCATTGGTGGTGTCTTGATGCAAGAAGGTAGACCTATAGCTTATTTCAGTGAGAAGCTTTCTGGTGCTAGATTGAATTATCATGTTTATGATAAAGAATTGTATGCACTTGTTAGAGTTCTTGAAGTTTGGCAACATTACTTGTGGCCAAAAGAATTTATCATACATTCTGATCATGAAGCTTTGAAATACTTGAAGGCGCAATCTAACTTGCATAGGCGCTTAGCTAAATGGGTTGAGTTCATTGAGTATTTTCCCTACATCATCAAATATAAGAAAGGGAAAGATAATGTTGTTGCTGATGCTCTCTGTAGGAAGAATATGTTATTGACACATCTTGATGTTAAAATTCCTGGTTTAGAGAGTTTGTGTGATTTATATGCAACTGATCATGATTTTGCTGAACCATATCGTTTGTGTTTGCTTCGGAATGCATGGGACAAGTTCCACATCCATGATAGATTTTTGTTTCGAGCTAACAAACTTTGTGTTCCAGAATATTCTATGCGTTTGCTATTGTTGCAAGAATCACATGCAGGAGGATTGATGGGTCACTTTGGGCGTGAGAAGACATTACTCATGCTTGCTGATAATTTTTATTGGCCCAGGATGAGGCGTGATGTGGACAGGTTTGTTCGACGCTGCATTGTATGCAACACATCCAAGTCAAAGCTGAAGCCTCACGGTTTGTATACTCCACTATCGGCTCCTACCACACCTTGGGAAGATATTAGTATGGATTTTGTGTTAGGATTTCCACGTACTAAACATGGTCATGATAGTATATTTGTGGTAGTGGATCGATTTTCTAAGATGGCACATTTTATTGCATGCCATAAGAGCGACGATGCGTCGCATGTTGCTAATCTATTTTTCAGGGAGATTGTACGCTTGCATGGAGTGCCCAAGACAATTGTTTCTGACCGTGATGTGAAGTTTGTGAGCTACTTCTGGAAGACACTTTGGGGAAAGTTGGGGACAAAGTTGATGTTCAGCATTACATGTCATCCCCAAACTGATGGTCAAACGGAGGTGGTCAATAGAACATTGTCACAATTGTTGCGAGCTATGATCAAGAAAAATCTGCGCGAATGGGAGGAATGTTTGCCACATGTTGAATTTGCTTATAACAGGGCAGTACACACTACTACTCACCTTTGTCCTTTTGAAGTGGTATATGGTTTCAAGCCTATTACACATCTTGATTTATTGCCTCTTCCATTGCAGGAACGAGTTAATATGGAGGCATCCAAACGAGCAGATTATGTGAAGAAGCTCCATGAGAAGACCCGAGAGGCTATTGAGAACCAAGGCAAGAATGTTGCTGCTGCAAGGAACCAGTCACAGAAGCAAGTTCTATTTCAGCCTGGAGATATGGTTTGGGTGCATTTGCGCAAGGATAGATTTCCAGGGATGAGGAATTCCAAGTTGAAGCCACGTGGTGCTGGTCCTTACAAGGTGTTAGCCAAGATCAATGACAATGCCTACTCGATTGATATTCCCATTGTCGAGTTTGGTGGCGCTAGCAACAGTTTCAACGTTGCTGATTTATCACCATACATGGGAGATGACCTTGGAGCGTCGAGGTCGACGCCTTTTGAAGGGGGGGAGATGATGAGGACATCCCTACTAACAAACCATCCCCAACTATTCATGAAGCACAACCTAATGATGAAATCAGAATTGGACCTATTACAAGAGCTCGTGCAAAGTTGATAGAGCAACAGGTGAACTCGCTCTTAATAGATTCTGATATGTTATGTAATGAGAACTTTATACTACCTAAGTCTTTGTATGTTTGCATGATCAGGTACCATGACGAAGACAAGGCTCAAGGAGGCGAAGTTCAGTTTCAAAGAGAAGAAACCAGGCAGAAGGACTTCGGACGTCCGACCCAATTCAGACGTCCGACATTGGATGAAGACGACGCTTCCGTCTATAAAGAACGCCTCCAAAAAGAAGACGGGTATCCGTTGAAGTTCGGACATCCGACACGACGGACGTCTGAAAGTGGACGGACGTCTGACATCAGCGAGAACGATGGCGACCTCCGTATCCAGAAGACCTCCAAAACTGAAGACGGATTTCCGACAGGATTCGGACGCCGACGCATCGGACGTCTGACATATAACGGATGTCCGACATGAAGGTCCTCAAGAAGAACTCACAATCCAGGACACCTCACCGCCAGAGTCGGATTTCCGACACGTTTCGGACGTCCGACGTGACGGACGTCCGAAACCCATCGGACGTCCGAAACTGCCTGCGCGCAGATTAGACGGGCTGCGGCCCTTGTATCCCCCTAGCTTATAAATACCCAGCTCCCACGAGTTTTAGGGTTAGACCACGTTTAGATAAACCCTAGTTCTTGAGAATAGCTCCAAGCTTTCATCTTGAATCATATACTTCAATTCGCATCGATCTGAAGTGTTGCTACTGTAAGTTTTGTGTGATCTGTTGTTCCACTGGGAATTAGTAGATTGAAAATTACCGTCTCGTGGTCGACGGCTACGTTGCGCAAGTGTGTGAAGTTGTGAATATCCAAAGGTTAGAGAGCTGTCACATTGGCAACAGGGATCTAGCGAGGAGAGTTCATCGGCTACATACAAGTTATCTATCATCGCCCTCATATTCACCGTCCGCTTACTGAGAATATCGGGCCACCCCATATCACATACTCAGCAGGACTTACGTAGGAACTATACTACTCATGCACATGTATCAAGTTAAAGGGAGGTGGGGTTCATAAGCAGAAGTGCCAGCTTTAACTTGGCTAGTCCTGAACTACGAGTACCAGACTTGAGGTAAGAAGCGTACACGAGTCCACTACATGTCTCCAACCAATTACACCACTATGGTGCCTTCCTCGACTCCCCACGATAAAGCACGCCATAGCACTCATGCTTATCTTGGCAAGTTTTATAAGTATCCAGTTCAAGTTGTCTAATAATCAAGCTAAGGTTTCCAAGCAGTCCCTTACCGCAGACGCGACTATTCAAATAGTTTTGTTAACCCTGCAGGGGTGTACCGCTACACACACATGACCATTAGTTACCGCCTTGGCCTCGACACCATTCAAGGGGTGTCGGCGAGGATGCTCACCACAACTGTTACCTCATAGCCGATCTAGTCCAAGAAAGCCGCCTACCTGGGTTGGCTACCACTATCGTGAACCCGGCCGGTTTACCAAGGTGGACCCAGATGATGTGTGCGTGGTGCATAAGCCGGTCTCGGTTGAGCCATTCTCTCACTTAGCAGCCAAGCCACAAACCTACCAGAACTCCGAACTACCGCAACATCTAGACATCGAAAGGGATGAGTTAGTAGGTTGAGAGGGGTCAGTGAGCCCAATGTGTGGTTGTACTCTTTATCTTGGATCACCACACAAGAACTTGGACTTAGGGCGGTGTTCAACGAGACAACCCACTGTGTACTCCTACACGGCCTCTCATCGTTCACCTTGTATTAGGGTAGATTTACCAACACATTTCCACCATCTTCAACATGATTGCTACCATCCCGACTCACATAATAGTATCAACATTGTATCACTCTAAGCATGCAATAAGCAGTAACAGTTGCAGGGGCCACATGATATCAATCAACTCCTACATCTGCTAGGATTGTGGTTTGCTTACTACTGTGACAAATGATAGGTCATGCAAAGGAATGGGTTCATCTATGCGGTAGAAACGTAGCATGGTAATCATCCTAAACATTGCATAAGCGAGACTTAGAGGGAAGTGGGATTTTATCGACATGATCAATGGGGTTTGCTTGCCTTACTGACGAGGGTCGTACACGGTATCTTCAACGGAGGGGGTGATCTCGGGTTCCGGCTCCACCTCTATTCGACAAACAACACAAACATCAAAACCATAATAAGACAATGCTCAAGCACATGAGTTGAAGGTTGAAACTTGATGTATGTGTCACTGATGTGTGAGTTATTCCATTTAAAAGGAGTGTATTGCATTTGAAATGCAAAATCAAACTCCATATTTGAATTTAAAAGGATTCAGATGCATGTTTGCTTCTGTACCCCCATTTTAAAATGGTCAAACGTGAAAACAAAGTGCATATTCAGAATCCTTGCATTTTTCTGATAATTTTACATATAATATATGTTTAATTTGGAGTTAAAATGAATTACTTACGAATTACCAAAATTTAAATCATTTTATGGAATTTACTGATTATACTTTAAATAGGAAAAGGGTTTACTGCGTCACTGCGAGGTCATGCTGGCATCAGGGGGTTTCACTCTGGTCAAACTGACCCGTGGGCCAGGGCTGTCAGCCTCTTTGGGTTTAATACCTGTTAATTAAATTAACAGAGAGGTTAGAGGGGGCCTTGGGCCCACCTGTAAGTGACTGCTGGGGGGGATTAGTGGTTAAACTAATCCACCACGTCACCCTCGCCGGCGGCAAGTCGTCGGCGACCTTCCAGCACGGCGGCGAAACACGGAAGGGCAATTCCGGGCACCATTCGTAGCGCTGCGACCACTGAGACGTAGCTCTTGACGTCGCACATTGAACGGGCCAAGATACGGGTGCTGGGAGGCACCGTAGCCATGCCGGCGTTCAACCTAGCAGCGGCGAAGCTACTGGCTCGGGGTGGAACTCGCTACACCGTGCCATTTGAAGCGGGGCTGGGATCAAACGAAGCAGAAGATCAAGGCGAAGGTGGAGGACATGGCCTATAGCTCGATTGCTTCACGGGTGCTCCCGACGAGCACCGCGGCGGCGCTGTTCTACGGCTCCCATGGCAGATCCGGCTACAGCTACAGGGAAGGTGCGGAATCAAAGGGGTTTTTCTCAGAAGCTCACCCTGAGTCGAACAGAAGCGACGGCTTGCTCGGAGAGGTCCTGTGGCCGGATAATTCGATGGAGACCTTCACGACGGCCGGCGAGCTCTCGGGGAAGATTCCGATGACTAGGAGGGCTCTGGGATCTTGATTTCTTGCACAGAGACGAAGTCGAGGACGGCGAAGAGGATGGACACGCTCCGGGGACCTAGCTCGTGCTCGGGCTGCGAGTTTCCATGGCGGGTGCTCTCCGGATCTTCTCGGACGTTGGCGGGATCACGCTGGGAGAGAGGGGAATGGCCAGGAGAGGGGGGGAATGAACTGGGCGTCTCCAGGCGTCGTCGTGGCGAGGAGATAAGCCACCAGGGGCTAAGTAGCTGCCTGGCGAGCTCACGGCGCTCGCCGGTGACCTGCTTGCCTGCCTGTCCATGGGGGAAGACGCATGTGCCCCCCCTTGGTGGGCTGGGCTGCACCAGGAGGAGAGGTGGAGAGGTAGTTGGAGGTGGGCCTCTCTCTCTCTTTCTGTTTTTTGTTTAATCTTTCCTTTCTTTTTTTCTGACATTTGTTTTGGCTAGTTAAATAAAATACCTAGCCATTTTATAAAATTTTCTAACTTTTTATATGGCCTCACAATATAATATACTAGCCACTTATAAAGTTTGGCACTTTTTAAAATTCAAATTAATTGAACTTTAATTCAAATAGGGGTTTATTGCATTCCAAGCTCCTGTTTTGAATTTTTGAAAAATCCAAGAGCATGGGTTGGTCCCACATCACTTGATATGTGATCACACTCATTTATGAGACTTTTCAAAAAATGCAAAAGGAATATTTGGAGCAACTTTTATTCTGGCCATTTGAATTAAATTCATCTGGGGGGTGTTCTCTCTCCCATTTCATTTTCTTTTTGAATTTTTAACATGATGCAAAGTCACTTGCTAGCCCTAGCACATACCTAACAGAGGGTTCTGCCAATGAGTGTATCTCCCAATATATATGACTGTGGATAAGTCTTCTGAAGACTGAACCAAACGGTCATTGGAGGATACTGTGAAATAATAGTCTCACTCTCCCGCAAAAACTTATATCCAACCATTATATGATAATGAGTGGTATGTCAAACTAGTTGACCAATACCAGTTACGAAGGAAACATACGAATCTGAATTAGTGACGAAACCTCTTCCATGAGCACGCATGATCAATGAACACTTATATGATAAGATGATTATGATCGGTAAAATGCGGCTAGATTATTAGCACTCTAGTGCAAGTGGGAGACTGTTGGATATATGCTCTAGAGGCAAATAGTACATGATTATTCCAATATATCTAAGCAAGTTCATAACCAGTTTCGTACCGTGCTATAACTGTATCAGTGAAACAATGATACAGGTGTGGTATAGAAACAGCCAACGTTCCTAGTTAGCCTTTATATCAATAACTAGTTCATGCTCAACATGATGATTGTTGTTTTGCGATCATGGAAAATTAAGTCTATTGACTATGAGGTCACCTCATTGGATGAATGACGTGATGTACATTACCCAACGTAAGCATTGCAACATGATCAAACTTATAAAGGTTCAGTGTTGTAATTACAGAACATAGTAGACCGTTCCTTAGACCGTGAGTACTTGCTTAATTGCTATATTCTCGGATGCTTTGACCTACAACCCACCGCCTAACTGAAATATGATGGCCATAACGGTGTATCTTGGGTATTCCATTGAGATATGTTGAGGAGTATTGTTACAAGAGAGGGATTTGTCAATCCATGTGATGCAAATATACTCAGGGCCCACTCAGTGAGATTCGATCCATAAAGCTGCGTAGTGTGTGACTAGGTCACGGAGATGAATATCACGGAACGAGTGAATAAGGATTTGTCGGTAACGAGGTTGAACCAGACATAGCATGTCATTGATCGAATCTCGGACTGATCTAGTATCGATGACAAAGGGAATACTATACGACGTAAGGTCCAATCGGTGTTAATATCCAGAATGCACAGGGGTCACTATGGGCATCCAGGTCCCGCTGATAATCATTGACCGTAGCCTCATCTCGGTCATGACTTGAGTGTTCTCGGACCGTAGGGTAACACACTTAAGGTCTCGATGTTACCGGAGATCTTCTCGAAACTATCGGAGTTATCAGAGATATATGAGAGAACTCCGAAATCGTTTCGGAGGAGAGACGGAAAAGTTCCGAGGTACCGAATTGTTCGGAAAGTTATTTAGATATGTTTTATTATTTAATTAAATTAATTATATATTAAAATATAATTTAAATAAGTAATGGAATAATATACTTTTAGTTTTTTGTTTTTTCTTTAAAGAAAGAAGAAAGAAAAAAAGAGAAAAGAAAAAAAGGACAAGTGGCGCCATGGGCCATGGGGCCCATTGGCCACCACTGCCACATGCGCCCAGCCCCTTGTGGCTGGCGGGCATGGGCAGCCCTTGCGTGGGCATGTGCACAACTAGCACATGTGGTACTAAGTTTAGTACCACATTGCTAGTTGACAGGCATACACGTCCGGTTTTCCCCTATATATAGATATGGAGGGTGCCCTTTTTTATACACACAAAATTCCAAGAAAAATAAAGATGAATTATGTTGATCTCTCTCTCCCTATTTTCTCCTTCGTTGATCGGACTCCCCTTGTTTGGAGGTTGCACTTGGTTGGGGATGTCTCCACTATACGCACGCCGTCGTGCTGCTGAAACTCCGGTTCCAGAGGTCTACTTCCGCCACCTTCGCTGGATCGGAGATCTGAGGTCGTCATCCAGTTCCGTACGTGTGCGAGTACTACGAGGTGCTACACGTGTGGCACACCACCCGACAGGGTTCTAACACAGCCAGGGTGCTGTGAACTTTGATCGACTACATCGAACACGTTTGCGGGAACGTTTCCCGCGCAACGAACTACACCCCGAGATATGTTATTTCGCAACCCTCTCCGTTAAAGAAATACGGCTAGGTAGATCTTGGGTTATCGGAAACACTAGTTAGGAAAAAAATTTGTTACGAACCCCAACACCTCGCTGTTCATGTACATGACTCTTGTCGAAGTGTACTTTGTGACTGTTGACGACATGTTTTTAACTTTCACCGAAGCTGGTTTCATGGACTCGTAGTTGATGGATCATATCATCAAGTACTGGAAGAATGAAGAGCATATGAATATGGTTTACCGATCCGGTGAACGCGTTCTTCTGTCCCCTTTATTTATCAAGATATTTCTCTCTTTTCTTTTTTCCTTTCCCGCTGTAGTGGACTGCATTACTAGTGTCTAATAAAAGTGAGCTTCATCGAACGAGATATTCAATCGCAGTAATGTAGCGAAATGCATTACTATTGGTATTTGTTTTAATCCTATTCTTTTACTATCTCTATCTAGGTTCAAAAAAAAGATTCCAAATTGTAGCTGTATTATACTGTGTATGGTCTCTCTAATTTATTCATGTTGTATAAGTTGTCGAACTGGATTGACTTGTTGACACTTGTTGTAGACCACTGTCTTGACTGCTTGACGGCTATCAACTATCCATAATTTAATACTAATTTGATTTATATCAAAAACCACCAGACATAATTGTTTTGGAGTTAGTTACGGCGGAACTGTCGCTGGATTGGAATTGATGGCCCCTTCCTTATTTTTTAACCCATGTAGCTTAAATTAAACAAATTGGATGGGGCGCAGACTATAACTCTAGATGGTATACATTCGCCATGTGTGTGTCATGCCTAGAGAATTGTGATATGTTTTCATTACTGCATAGAGTGAACTGCACTAATAATGTGTTATTAATTGTACTTCAGTTTTTGCATAGTGAGCTGCATTGTTTTGCTAACATCAGAAGCACTTTCTTCTTGATTGAACTACATTAAGAAATTCTCTCTGTAATTTTTCTACTCGCGGTATGTGCTTCAAATGACTGATCATGCAAATAGAGATAAAGATGGAAACGTTGTATTGGCTTTTGTCCATAGCAAGTTTCCTGTTCATGATGCAGCAAAGCAGTTCAAACTTTTGTTCGTGATGATGAGAACCTTCTTGATTGCAAATTAGTAAGTTCTCAGATTGCTGGTTCAGCCTACTTTACTTATTTTTCCAATTTCCAGTAATCCTTTTTTACTCTACAAACCCAAACACTTTTTTTGAAGCTTTTAAACTGAAGGCTAAAGCACCCCCATCATTTTATTACTTTAGCCACAATATTTACAAATGTACAACAAAAGCTTCAAAAAAATACCCTTTCAAGGGGGCAGAAAGTATATCCATCTAAGTAGCCCATTCTTAAATCTAGTATTAATTCTATAACTAAGGAATGTGAGGTCATGAATGAAGCCCAATCTCCATTTGGCAAAAGATTGACTTTCATGCTTGAAACATTTGGCATTCCTAACCAACCATATGTTCCACTATGCAGTAAACACCACTTCAGCAAAGAAGGGTTTATGAAAGGATTCCCTGGCCTCCTTGGCAACCTGCACCATGTATGTTCCATTTGGCAAGTCAATTTGAAGATATGACCAGACTCTAGCACTGAAATTGCACTAGAAGAACAAGTGATCTCTGGTCTCCAGGTATTGAGTGGGACATAACACACATTCAGGACCATCCTCATTATGCCAATGTCTTCTTAGAATCATATCTTTGGTGTTGAGCTGATCCATGATCACCATCCAAGAAAAAACCTTGATCTTGAGAATGCAGCAGGACTTCCAAATCCAATTTAAGAGAGGGTTGGATTGAATAGGAGCACGCACCAGGGTGTAGAATTTCTTAGCAGTGTATTTTCCCTTGTTGCCCAGTCTCTAGGACCAGCAGTCCTTGATTTCATCAGATCTGGGATTCTGAAGAATATCTTGCAGTTCATTTAGCTCCTGAAAAGCATGTGCAGATAGTGGTAAGTTGAAGAGCACAGTGAGGTCTGTAGCATCCAGTGCCTCCTGCACTGAGATGTGGGGGTCTTTTGAAAAGGAGTGCAACCTTCTAAATTTCTGTGCCAGAGCAACATTAGTGTGATCAATCCAGAAGTCATTCCACAACAGCACAGTCTCCCCAGACCCAATTTTAATCTTGGAAACAGCTACAAAGCTGTCCATATTCTTGGCCACATATTTCCATCAAAAAGAGCCACAGAGTTCAGTTGCATGGGGAACTCTTTGATGGTAGTATGTGTTCCATATCAGTGTCAACTAAGGCACATCCTCTTTATTGTAAAACTTTTTCAGATGCTTCATCAGAAGGGATTGATTCTGGAGTTGCAGGTTGAGAATGCCTAGTCCACCTTTATTCTTGGGCCTACAAACAAGCTCCCAAGAAGCAAGAGATTTACCTGAGTCTTGGCCAAACTTTCTTCAAAGGCATTGTCTCTAGATCCTCTCAAGCTGTTTGATAATTCCAGCAGGGATGTGCAAAGAACAAAGAAAGTAGATGGGCATGGAGGAGATCACAGAATTGAGAAGCTGAAGTTCGCCCCCCCTAAGCCCTAAGTTAAGAAGCATGAGCTAGCAGTAAGTCTCCTCTCCATGCAATCAACAAAAGGGAGAAGATCCACAATCTTGGGCCTGGTGGTACAAATAGGCAGACCCAAATATGTGAAAGGAAGTTTCCCCACTTGACAACCAAAAGCTGCAGCCAATTAAGTCACAGTAGCATCATCAATGTCGATAGGTATCATGGAGTATTTGTTATGATTGATATCCAGGCCAGTCGACTCAGAAAAACTCCTCAGGGCCTCTTTTAGCTTCAGCACTTGCTGCACTTCAGCAGGCATCACCAAAATGGTGTCATCGGCATATTCACAATGGGAAAGTCAGGATCATGAGAGGGTATAGGTAAACTGAGTTGCCCTCTCCTAAGCAGATCATTCACCACTTATTGCAAAAGATCAGCAGCAAAAACAAAAAGCAATGGAGATAAAGGATCACCCTTCCTGACCCCCCCCCCTCTTGCACTTGAACTGTCTACCTGGGATTCCATTTAACAGAACAGAGGAGGATCCACTATCCAAGAGCTACTGCACCCACACTCTCCATCTATGAGGGAAGCCTTTTTGTTTTAAAATTTTCCAAAATGGCTTCATACTCAATGGAATCAAAAGCTTTCTCAAAGTAAATTTTGATCAAGATCAGAGGTCTTTTGGATTGATGGCACTGATGTAAATATTCCAGAGTTCAGGCAATGCAGTACTGAATGGATCTTCCCTTGATAAACCCGTACTGATTCTTGTGAATACACCTTCTGATATCCTTCTGAAGTCTGTTGGCTGCCATTCTGGTGAGAAATTTAATGCCCACACTAGTAAGTGAGATTGGTCTAAAATCATTCATAGTTTCAGGATTTTTTTTTGGGGATTAAAGTGATGAAGGAACTATTTAGACCCTCCAGATCAGCATCTCCACTATGGATTTCCTCAGCAAGGTTGTAGAAATCAGAGAATATGAAAGACCAGCATGACTTAAGAAATTTTCCATTGAAACCATCAGGTCCAGGAGACTTATCAGAGGGCATGAATTTGATTGTGTTATCCATCTCCTTTTTATCAAAAGGAGCCACTAGGGGCTCCAGACCATCCACAGGTACAACCAAAGCATTCAAATCACAAGTCATAACAATGCCCTTGGCCACCCCCATCCTGTTCCTGAATGCTGACCAGAAAGCAGCTGCCAAGATATCATGATTGGAGCATGAAGTACCATCAGCCAACTGCAGAGAGGCAATTGAATTCCTCCTATGCCTCTCAGAGGTCATTGCTTGAAAAAACTTGGAATTCTCCTCCCCCACCTTGATATATCTCTGTGTGCATATCTTTTCCAGTACAAATGTTGGCAGTGTAGTAACTTCTCAAGATGCACTTTAAATTTTTTCCTGAAATTGGACGCAGGAATAGTAAGCCTTCTAATATGTTCCAGGCAATCTAAAATGAAGATAACCCTATTGCATTTGGTTATGAACACTTTAGTAGTGGAGAAATTCTTCTGCCAATGCTTTAGAGCCCTTCTAAGTCTCTTAAATTTGACCACTAAGATTGCCACAAGGTGGGATATATTGGAAGGCACCTCCAAAGAGTTTTTGACACAGTCCATGAAACCAGCCATCTCCACCCAGAAATTCTCAAATCTGAAAGTATTTTCCTTTGGAATAGTGGTATTGATGACCACAACACAAGGTACATGATCAGATGCAGTTTTGGCCAAAGGAAGAACTTGTGCTGAAGGGTAAGAGGAAATTCAATTTGCAGATGTGAAGAACCAGTCCAGCTGTTCCAATAAAGGATCATCCTGCATGTTAGACCAAGTAAATCTCCTCCCTTTCAGAGGTAGTTCCATAAGTCCCAAGTGTCCAATTATTTCATTGAAGATAAACATGTCATTCACATCTCCCCCAGGAAGGTTCCTGTTATCCATTGACCTGATGAAATTAAAGTCCCCAAGCACCAGCCAATTAGCATCAAAAGGAATATTCAGGTGATAGAGCCAATCCACAAAGAAATCCCTATTGTGCTGCTCACATGGGCCATACACATTGACCAAAGTCCAAGATTATGCATTATGTGTAGAGATGAATTGAATCACCAGCCCAAAGTCTTTTGTTTCCACTAGCATTCCATAAAAAATGCTAGAGTTCCAGATGGTGAGAATTCCACCAGATGCACCCCTCGAGGGAACAACAGCAAATTGATCAAAGCGCCTAGGACAAAAGGACCGGATAAAATTGTGGTCAATGAGTTCAGACTTGGTTTCCTGCAGGCAAACAACAACACATTGGATTTCCTCAATCTTCTCTCTAACGGTTCGTTGTCTCGCAACAGAATTTAAACCTCTAACATTCCAACAGAGAAACTTCCAATCTCTAGTAGATATATGATCCATGAAAACAAAGTAGAAGGGTAGCAAGATAACTGTAAACATTACAGCTAACAACCAGGACCAAAAGTATAAACATGGGCCAAAAAACGACTGCCCAACAACTGTAGCACAACTGGCCAATTTAGGGGCTTGCCAAACACAGAAGCATAATGAGAAACTAAACATCAGCATCAGCATCTTGTGCATCAGTAGATGGTGAAGTCGCCATAAGCTTCTCGTTGGTCAGTAGAGATGGATCAATCTGCAGTTCAGTGTCGATCGCCTACTTGGCCTTGATTAGTGTGGGGGGAACCACTGGCACCTCCTCCTAGGTTGGGCCTTGGGCTTCATCTGTTGCCGGAGGTGGAAGGACCATGGGGATGGGCTTGGTCCTGGGCTTCTTTCTTTTTGGAGCCAAGGGAAGCTCAGTGAGGTTTCCTGCCCTGAAACCATCACGCTTGGCCGTGCTGCGAGTGCAGCACGTGACAGAGGTTTCAACCACTCGATTTGTCCTTTTCCTATGTCTAGTTTTTGTCGCTGCCACCAGAGGAGGACTGGAGAAAGTGATTTCCTTTGGGAGCTCCAACAGAGGCTGAGAAGGAGCAAGTTCAGTTGAATGCTCATCCTCTTCAATGTAGGAGATGGATAACTCCAAGGAATTTCCATCAAAAGCCATGCTCCAGGATCTCTTGGAGCAGACCAGGGGAAGAACCGGACTGAGCTTCAAATTATTGGGAACCTGCATTGTGCGGAATTCAGGAAGCAATCTGGAAAAGGCTCTGTTCCAGATCATCTCCGGAGGAAGCTCCAGGCCAGCAGCAATCTTCATCATCCCCACATAAATTTGTTGTGGGGGAATTAGGGGTGGAATGTATGGAACCAGCGCCAGGATAGGCTCCTCCACAGCAGGTGGTTGCTGAACCTGCACTTCATCGTCCTGAATATGAATAACCTCCAGGACCGGCTGCTCAACCGACTCCGACATGTCTGGATGGTCCAGAACCATGGATTGTTGATCTTGTTCTGGTGCATCAGGTTACTCTAGCTGAGCCTCCTCTGGATGCGCGTCCTCTCCCCACACAGCATTTCCCCAGCCCGGGGGATCATTGTGGTCTACAGGTTCATTGTTAGGCAGAGGCGTTGGGACATAATTCCAACCCAGCGCCGGATATGGAGGGAGAACCCATGGAATGTTGTCAAGCACGAACTGTCCAGGCAGTGGATGGGGGTTGCCATTGAGGGGCATGGGATCCTCATCTTGTGGCATCTGGTTAGCCCAGTCAGCTCCCAACACATAGCATGCCACAGTCCAGTTCACCTGATTGCCTCCCCATTCGGCGTAGTCACCAAACACCACATCCCGCGGTACCAGGGCGGTGGATGGAAAAGAAGCGTGCACCATGGATCGAACCAAATAAGGATCCTCAGAGTTCCAAGAATGAAAATTTTCAAAACTGTTGATGGCCTCTGACAGATTCTTGGTATTTGTATAGTCGAGCGGCATCCCAATGAGCATGAGCCAGCCCGTACGGTAGTCATCCGCACCTCGAAACCCTTCTCCTTGGTCATGATTTTAAAATCGGAAAAATCTATCTCCACCAAAATCGAAGGGGGCATGTTGGGTGAGCGAGTACATGACAGCTGCATCCCGGACTTGGAACGGCGCGACGCCAAGGAACCAAGGTTGCATAGTGCGGACCATGACGCTGCGGGCTTGAAGGAAGTTCGCCACTTCCTCTCTGGTTTGCCCCAATGCCGCAGGTGGAGGTGGGGGCATGATCTCAGCCACCATGAAGTCCTCATGGCGTCGCTCCGGCCTGACGCCCGCAGAGACGAAGGTGCGCGGGAGACGGGTTGGCCCGCCGTCGATGATGTTGTTGCCGGCGGGCAGGAAGCGGAGGGGGTCAAGCTCGTAAACCACCATGGAAGCTGGAGGGGGCTTGTAGAGGTTGCTAGGCGGAGCAGCGGGGTCGATTTGGGGCGGCGAAGCGCAATCGGCAAGGGGGTTTCTCGAAGGAGACGCTTGAAGCGACAGGGCAAGAGGAGGAGGTGGCGCGAGTCCCAATAAGAGGTGATGAATCCGGTGTGGACTCAATGTGTAGTTGCGTGGGAACAGGTGTCCAGACACGTCCTTCCTTACGTGTTATCGCATCGCAGTCCCGTCGACGGTGGCCCACACGGTTGCAAGCCATGCAGACCCAAGTTGAAGGGCAGGACGATGACAGGTGGTCATGTACATTGCATATGGAGCAGGTCATGATCCGGGCCACCATGTCATCCACCATGGCTTAAAAAGCATCTTTGGCAGGCACAGCGGACGTGGTATCCTGATTCGAATCCTGCTGCTTCTCCTGTTGAGATATCCCCGATTTGGATATGTGTCGGTCCGCCAGATGTGGTGAAACACACTTATCCAAGGATGGCAGGAGATCCCGTTGCACCTTTTCTGTTCCAGAAGATCCGAGATCGGCTAACAAACCCAAGGAAACCGGAACCGTACCAAATTGAATCACCAGGGCGGCCGTAGTCCGGCGAACCACCGGCGGCGGCGACGGCGGCGGACATTCATTAGAAATCAACTCGTAATCGGCCTCAAGCAACTCATTACGTACCTCCGGTTGCACTCGAAAGTTGTAACTCTTTCAAGCATCATAGTCAATGATGGTGGCGAAACGTATAGATTTAGCCTTTGATGGACCAGCTTTCATCGTCGATTTCTTTTGAAGAGAACGTAGAGAATTCATCCCATCTTGAGCTCATTTCTTAGTAGGACTAACAAGAGTCCATTCTTCCTTGCACTGCTTATTCCAGAGCTTGAACTCATAGTTACATTGAGTTCCTCCATAATGCCAGAGATAAAAATAACAGATAAACTGTGGAGAGACAAATTTACGTCGATCGGTGAGAAGAAATCCAACCTTTTTATTGGCTACTGTGAAGATGAACACACGATCACGTAACATGGAAACTTTGAGTGCATCACATCGGCCGCCAGTGATGGATTCTAGAGCCACCGTCGCCGAATCCTCCGTCAACTTGAAGGAAGTACGACCAAAAGCCACCACCATGGTAAAGTGGCCAGAGTGCTGATTAGGATGAACCGTAGAGAAGCAAGTGCGTCGAACCTCCTCGGAAAACTCCTCACCGGGAACCAGATCCAAGCCCATCTAGAGGGCTGCATAAACCGCCATGAGATGGCTATGAATGCAACGAGGATGAGACGCCGGAGACGACGATCGGAGCCAAAAGTTGATGTAGAGGCCCAATCAACAAGGATCTTGGATGGGGTGGCTAGGGTTTAGGGGTGGCGACGTGGGGGTGGGAGAGAGCCATAGGTTCCATCACATCATCCATCCTTGTTATTTTTTCCGAATAATTGACGAAGACTAGTCATAAATGTACAAACCAAACACTTATCATGAAACTAAATCAAATCCAGTTACCACAGATGAAAGTCGAGCATTAATAGCTATATACATGATGAATAGGCACCGTGAGACCCTTGATATTCATGAAACTAGGGGGTACAACGGATCCTTTGATGAAACAACAAGGTGGCGTAATTCTGACTACCACAGCGATCGTACTGAAATGGTAAAATGTTCCCTTTTTTATCTTCTTCTTTTTATCATCTGCGTGTGTGTTGAATAACTATTGTGATGTGAATTTTGTGTTTTATTTCTTGTTCACCATATGACCAGTATGACTGCATTGACAAGGAAGGTATACAGAGAAAATGAGTACAAGAGAAAGGAGTCGATAGACAGGGTTGATGTTTCAAAGAAAGCTAGCTTTTTGGGGGGCCCTGAACAGGGCCCCAATGAGTGTGTCTTCTTTGTTCTGAAGATGGCTCAGTTGTACGACGGCAAAAACTTTGTTGTGAAATTCGCAAAGCATAATGTAAGTATCTTATTTTTTATCCAATATAAATTTTCCCCTTCTTTTCCTTTGTAATCCTACTTGTAGATGATTTTTGTTCTAACCAAAATATTGTTTTGGTTTATTATTTTTGCTTCATCGCAGGAAGCCGATGTTGAGTACTGGAAGGCTGAGTTCCTTTTTTAGATTCTGTTCCACCCTGACAACTTCGTTTTAGTTAGCGAGTTCCCTGATGAGCTAAAAAATATCTGCATTTCTCTTGCTCTTCCTCCAAAACCGGATTCGCAGACTGAGGCATAGAAACTTATGGAAAGAGTGTATGTGGTGTTTTGTTTTGAAGTGTTTCAAAACTTTTTATAAAGATTTTGTTGTTGTTTAGGTCTATATCTGCAAAACTTTCGCACTACAATGTGTGCTTTGTATATTCTGGTTTAGTTAGTTTGTGCTTTTAAGACGGCAATACTATCAACTATGTACATAATGGAGCTTCAGCTAACGATATCAGTGATCTGCATTTTTTTTAATATAGTCGTAATCTACCAACTTGTCTTATCAGTAAGTTTCTTTTTTACGTAATTTAATTTCAACACAGCATCTGGTCGGCATCCCACATTAAGAGTATTTTTTGTGCTATGGGGGTGTTCTTATGTGATCTCTACTTCTCTTTTTTTGTTTTCCTCCTGTAATTTGAACATGTTTGAAGCACACTGCACTGTGCACATGAGTTGCAGCCATGTATTAAATATACGGATGCGCACTGCATCTCATCTTAACACATGAAGCGCAAAGAGGACTTCAACATGTTTGTTGTCGAGGTTCAAAATTTGCAAAAATAGTATTAGAAGACAGAACTTCACCTGTGTCTGCTAAGCGAGAGCTCAAACTTTTATTTTTTGCACTAGGCGCACTTTACTGTATACATGTATCACACTGCACTGTATGCGTGAAGCACACTGCATTTTCTTATGAGAACATCAAAATCATTTTTCTGCATATACAAGAGAACTTTCAACATTACATTCTCATCTCATTTTCTGTATATAGAAGAGAACTGTATTTCAACATTACATTCTAATCTCATTTTCTGCATAGAGAAGAGAACTCATATAGAAGAGAACTGCATTTCAACATTACATTCTCAAGTCTACTCGCAGTGCATCGAACACAAGGTCTATCTGTTATATGCTATATCTGTTAAACTAGACTTCGACATTACATTCTGAAGTTTAGTTGCAGTCGACTGAACATAAGATATATCTGTTATATGCTACATAAAAGGATGAAGCTAATATATGTAAATGTAACATTGTATATGTGTTGAGCTATGTTTTGTTCCTGCTTCTTCTTCTCAATGTCTTTACTGGATTTGTTTCCATGGTTGTTGTTGCGTCTGTTTTCTTCTTGTTGGCTGCATTCTGCGTCGTAATGCGCCGTGTGACTACGATGCTCGCCTATGTGCTGGTTTCTGCATTCTGCCTCTGGCCTTCGATGTTGATGCTGGTTCTTCATTGTCTTCATCATCTTCTGATGCTTCTTCATCTTCCTCTCTAGGTACATCAGTTTCCTCTGTTTCATAGCTTCTTCTTGTTTATCAGCATCTTCTTCAGCAACATCTTCTCGTCCTCTTCTTCGTCTTCTGCATCAGCATCTTCTTCATCTTTTGCTTCTGTTCTCCATGGGCAAGTTCTCTCATTATGCTTGTCTCTCTTGTTGCAGACGCTACGTAATCTTCTCTTTGTCAAATCATCTTGTTGGTCAGCTTGCTGATCTGTGGCGGCATTTTCAGCCTGGATTTATTCTAGTCTCTTGTTACATGTTCTCGAGTTGTGTCCCGCAATCTTATTGCATGTTTCGCACACCCTTATTCCCAACGGTCTTCCTTCGCTGTCCAGTTTTGGCTCAGGCTTGCTCTCTTTTTCAGGACCTTTATCCTTTGCTGCAACTTTTTTATTTGCTGCTTCGCTCCCTTTCTTCCTCCCCTTTGTGTTTGAAACAGGGGGAGAATTGTTTCATCCCTCTTATGAGTTGCAAAAGTAGTGGCATGTTCGCTCTCCTCCCCTCGTTCATCACACCGTGCATTCTTAATTTTCTCTGCTTCTTCTTCCTCGTTCAGTACATCTACTTCTTCTATGAGTGCTCTCATCCCAATTAAATCTCTGTTGTACCCTCTATCTGATTTCACACCCCTGTTTGCTAGGACCATCCTTGTTTCTGCAAGTATTCTCCAACGGCAGAACATTAAACTCCCATCTGGAGCAGTTTGCTCGTAGTCTCTGCGGTCAAAAGTTGCATTTTGCCACGCGTTCCGTGTGTACCTCTTCAATATGTACTCTTCAGGTATCTTGTCCACCCGTAGTTGATCTAACATGCAAATGATGTGCACGCATAACAGGCCTCCAACAAAGAATTTTTTGGTTGTTCGTGTCGGTGAACTTCACATAAATATGCAACATACAAGTTGTTTGTGAACTGCATTATAAATATGTCATGGGTTTCTCTTCTAGTGAACTTCATTAAGAAATTTTGTTTTCGTCTCCAGCTACCAGTGCTAAGTGAACTGCATTATGTTTTTGTGTGCTTATTTTTGTTCTTATCTCACTGACTCGTGTGTGTCCACAGCTTGCACTCGCATTCATAGATATAGTTTATCACATCAACAGCAACCTGGAACTCGTGCCTTGCCCAATCGAAATCATCAGACTGGTTGTAGTGAGCGCACAAAAAAATTCATGGGGTTCTCAGGGGACTGCTCTGATCTGAATGCAGTGCTACGGTAGTGCATTTTCTTGAAGTCTGCAAAGACTGCCCAGGTGTAAATCTTGGAGAGCTAAACTTCGAAACCAAACTGAGTAGTGGTTTTTATTTCCGTCTGCAAAATCAAGAAACCAGGTAAGTAGCTATTTTTCACATCAAAAATCAAGAAACTGAGTAGTGATTATCATTTTCTCATCTAGCTCAAAATGTTTGCTCTGGTTATATACCTCGTTGATATGGTCTCCGCTTGCTCGACGCCCTTCCTTGTCTAGATGCACCTATCCACCTGCTGCGCAAAGATGTGTAGTTTGTGTCTTACCTTGAAAAAATTCCTCTTCAAGATCCGATACATGCTTTCACTTCTCTGTGTCGACGTCATTTGTGCACAAAACACCTCCTTGTAGTAAGCTGAAATTTATTCTTGCCGGTCAGTCCAGAGCGCATAATTTCATCATTTTGCAGGTTATACTTCTCCATGAACTCACACTAAGCACGTTCAAACTCCGATGGCATTAGTGGGTTGTTGAGTTGTCACAACCCCAAGTTAGGTAATGTGCTAGGATTAAAATCACCTTGCATTCATCAAAGAAAATCGATTGGAATTCAATTTCAAACTCAAATGGGAGAAGGAACCCCCCAGATGAATTTAATTCAAATGGCCAGAAATAAAGTTGCTCCAAAAATTCCTTTTGCATTTTTGAAAAGTCCCATAAATGAGTGGGATCACATATCAAGTGACGTGGGACCAACCCCATGCTCATGGATTTTTCAAATATTCAAACAGGAGCATGGATTTAAATTAAACCCCTATTTGATTTAAAGTTCCAATTATTTGAATTTGAAAAATGTCCAAACTTTACAAGTGGCTATTTATATATTTTGTGAGCCCATGTAAAAATTTGGGGCATTTAATAAAAGAGTGAAGTGCATCATAGGTCCTCGAACTATTTCAGTGGTGTCACCTAGGTCCTTGAACTATGAAAAGTGTCATCCAGATCCTCGAAGATCCTTCGAAGTGCAATAAGTGTGTGCATACGTGACACTTTGAAATAGTTCGAGGACCTATACGACCCTTCTAAAATAATTTAAGGACTTGGATGACACACATATTGCACTTTGAGGACCAGGATAACGAGTTTTATAGTTTGAGGACCTACATGACACCTATAAAATAGTTTAAGGACCTATGATGCACTTCACTCTTAATAAAATGCCTAGCTATTTTTTTAGCAAGGCACAACAAATGTCAGAAAAAAATAAGAAAGAAAAGAGCCGGAGCTTACCTGTTGCCTAGGGCGAGGCCCACCTCCTCTGGCCCAGCCCAGGCCCAGCCGCCTTTTGCCCTGTCGTCTACCTCCCCGCTGCTCCAAGCTGCTCGGTGGAGGCAGAGCGTGGCCACGCCGACACCTCGACGCCCAGCTCCTTCTAGGCCCTCCCCTCTGCCCCAGAGCGCGCCACACCACTGCAGAAGCCCCCGCACGCCTCTTCCCCCTCGCGTTGGTCCTCCCTCTCACTCCCCGGCGAATTCTGCGCATGGCCGAAGCCCTAGCCAGAGCGCGGCGACGCCTCGACGTGGCCAACGACGCCGAGAAGCCTCTCCGTCTTGTCCATCTCGCTCTCCGGTGACCTCTAGGTCGAGCTGCCGTGCCAATTGGATCTTAGCGTCACGGAGGGCGATGCCCCCTTCGAGTTTTCACCGCCTGTCGCCGAGAAGGATTTCTTCAATTGCGCCGCCGTCGAGCAACCCCCGGCCCCGTCGTCTTCACCATTGGCTTCACGATGAGGAACCCTCCCTTTTTCCCCTATCCCCGCCTCCTCCCGTGCTCCAGAACCCAAGTCCAGCGAGGTCAGTTCCTCGGCCGCCGCCTCCGTTGAACTAGCCGTCGCCTCAGTGCGCGTTTTTGACCCTCCTGTGCCCCAGCAGCTGCGCAAGACCAAGAGGAGCCCCCAGTACCCCCAGATCCCCCTCCCGCGCCCTAAAACGCAAGTCCGGCGGAACTCCGGCGAGTTCCCCAGCGAGGTCGCCATTAGTCCTAACCCCCCGAGCTAATCCCCCGCTTAATCACACCCTGGGCCACTGACCAGTGGGCCCAGGCCACTAACTAATCCCTGGTTAGTTTATACTAACCGGGTTAGTTAACTAACCCACTGACAGTGAGGCCCCACATATCAGCACCCCCCACCTCACAGTGACGCAGAGCTGACGCAATAAGTCTTTTTCAATTTAAAAGAAATCCAGAAAATTGCAGAAAATACTTTAAACTTCAATAATTCATAGAAAATTCATTTTCACTACAAATTGGACAAATAATATGTCTAAAATTATCTGAAAAATACAAGGATTCTGAATATGCACTTTGTTTTCATGTTTGACCATTTTAAAATGGGTGAACAGTAGCAAACATGCATATGGCATTCTTTTGAATTCAAATTTGGAGTGACTTTGCAAATGACTTAGCAACACACTTCTTTTAAATGGTTTCATCCACACATCAGAGACTTTACCTCACCTTTACAACATCAATTCATGCTCAAAATTTTCAAATGAACATTCATGGATTCAAATGCATTAGAAATTCATCGATAAATCAAATGGAGTTTGAATTTCCAACTCAAATGCAATACACTCCATTTAAATGGAATTGACAACACATCAGTACCCCTTACACCATGTCATAACATTTGATCATGTGATTGTGCATTGTCTTTATATTGATCACTTTGTTTGAATTGTTTGCTATCGAATAGAGGTGGAGCCGGCACCCGAGATCACCCCCTTCGTTGAAGACCCCGTGACTGAACCTCGTCAGAAAGGCAAGCAAACCCCCATTGATCATGTCGATAAAATCCAAATTCCCTCTCAGTCTCGCTTATGCATTGTATAGGATGATTACCATGCTACGTTTCTACCGCATAGATGAACCCATTCCTTTGCATGACCTATCTTTTGTCACAGTAGTGAGCAAACCACAATCCTAGAAAATGTAGGAGTTGATTGATATCATGTGGCTCCTGCAATTGTTACTGCTTATTGCATGCTTAGAGTGATACAATGTTGATACTGTTATGTGAGTCGGGATGGTAGCAATCATGTTGATGATGGTGGAAATGTGTTGGTGAATCTACCCTAATACAAGGTGAACGATGAGAGGCTGTGTAGGAGTACGCAGTGGGTTGTCTCGTTGAACACCGCCCTAAGTCCGAGTTCTTGTATGGTGATCCAAGATGAAGACTACAACCACACATTGGGCTCACTGACCCCTCTCAACCTACTAACTCATCCCTTTCGATGTCCAGATGTCGCAGTAGTTCGGAGTTCTGGTAGGTTTGTGGCCTGGCTGCTAAGTGAGAGAACGGCTCAGCCGAGACCGGCTTATGCACCACGCACACATCATCTAGGTCCACTTCGGTAAACCGGCCGGGTTCACGATAGTGGTAGCCAACCCAGGTAGGCGGCTTTCTTGGACTAGATCGGCTATGAGGTAACAGTTGTGGTGAGCATCCTCGCCGACACCCCTTGAATGGTGTCGAGGCCAAAGGCGGTAACTGATGATCATGTGTGTGTAGCGGTACACCCCTGCAGGGTTAACAAAACTATTCGAATAGCCGCGTCTGCGGTAAGGGACTGCTTGGAAAGCTTAGCTTGATTATTAGACAACTTGAACTGGATACTTATAAAACTTGCCACGATAAGTGTGAGTGCTATGGCGTGCTTTCTCGTTGGGAAGTCGAGGAAGGCACCATAGCGGTGTAATTGATTGGAGACATGTAGTGGACTCGTGTACGCTTCATACCTCAAGTCTGGTACTCGTAGTTCAGGACTAGCCAAGTCAAAGCTGGCACTTCTACTTTTGAACCCCACCTCCCTTTGCCTTGATACATGTGCATGAGTAGTATAGTTCCTACGTAAGTCTTGCTGAGTACGACTTTGTACTCACGTTTTCTTATTCTATGTTTTAGATGAACCCACTGACCCCGAAGGTGGATTATTCCTCGAGCTCGACGACTGAAGACCAAGCTAGTGTAGTCCCAGTCAGCAGACTGGTTCCCTAGTGGAGGGCTTTGTGTTTAAATAAGGCTTCTTAAGCCATTTGTTAAGTTTGTCTGTACTCAGACCTACTCTGCTTCCGTTGAATGTTGTAATGTTGGATCACATGCTTGTGATCTCTGTGTGCACTCTGTGAGAGTTATCAATAAAAAGTATACTTTGTAGAGAATTGCAATGATACATGTTGTTCATACAAGGCATGTGTGCTGCGTGTATGTTGATAACATGCATGTCTTTGTATGGGTTTTCGAGACCTTAGTTGTGATCTGGCTGGCGGTCTTTTATACACCAAGTGGCCCTTAGATGTGCGCAGCTTGGGGCATCGCGATGCAATTGCTCGAGACTCTGTCTCGTGCACACTTTGTTGTATGATCGAGCCCTCCCTAGACCCCGACTAAGTGATCGGGCTGGAGTAAGTCTATGTAAGTGTTATGAGATAGTCGATAGTATGGTTGAGGCAACTTGTCTGTGAATATGGGAGTTCATCACCCATATCATTTAGACTTGTGTGCGGACGATGAGGACCCACCTCAGTTGATCATCCGGCCTGGATGGGATGCCCCTCACGTACGATGCTTTCCGAGAACGTTCTGTGCTTGGCCTTGTCTGCTTAGACAAGTGGGTACGGTTCTCGGCTCTCCATATGATTGTGTTGTAGCGAGTCTTGCATACGCTAACCCCGGGTCCCGACATGAGAACTGAGGTCAGTGCATATTGGAATGTTTCATAGGCTTTGTACAGCAAGGCCAGGTGATCCCTGTATTTTTTCAGTATATGCCAACGGCACAACTTGTGTAGGTGCCTATTAGTGTACTCTTTATCTCCGCATCCATGGAGGGGCATTGATCTACATGTTGAAACAAGCAGTGAGTTATTATGAGAACTGCATTTCTCTTGCTCGCTGATTTCTGGTGGATGGAAGAAATGGACGAAAAACTGGATAGTGAATTGCAGTGTTACTTAAATGTTCCCTTAATATACCTATAAGTATGCAAATTGGCCGCTTGTAGTTTATTCAACGCAAGAATGTCCTGAACACCCACTCGAAAGACGGTATTGTTTCGTCTCCGACGAGAGCCACAACAAATATTGTACTTTGCAGGTGGTGGTTGACTCCAACGAAGACGGCCAGAGGCATGTGAAATTTGTTGGTCTTGTAGGTCATGTCGAATGTGCCACAATCTCCAAATTCTTCGTAGGATCCCCGGCAACTCGCGTTCGCCCAAAAGATGTTTCTTACCCGGTTATCGACGTCTTTGTCGTAATCATAGAAGAACTTTGGGTTTATTTACTGCATCTTCTCAAAGAAAGCTAGGAGTTTCTTCACATCATCCTCTATATCCTCCTTCGCGAACTGGTACTTCCTGTAGTTCAAAAGAATAATATACAACATCATTAAGGGCACACAAAAATGCACAATAGAACTACATCAAATATACGAGACATCACTTATTTAATCCACGTACTTGTTCACCCAATCACGGCTAGTGTGCCCCTAAAGTGAAGTCCACCTAACATTCATGAAAGGGTTGACATCATTTGTGTGTGTGTCAGGTTGTCGCTCTGCATGTCCTTCACTAGTTTATCAAGTAACAAATCATCTGTCTTATGTGAGTGCATCTACAGAAGCATAGCTGGGCTCTCAATCATATTGTGGTTGTGATTGATCTCAATCTCTGCTATCACAAACACATCCTTTATTTATTTTCACTCTGATTCTCGCCTTGTAGCCAGTCTTCATGGTTGTTTTCTCTCGCTTTCTGTCATAATCTGTCACTGTTCCTTGCTTTTTCCTTCCCTTGAGCACACTATGTAGCTGTTTGTTTTGTATCCGCCATTTTTCTGTGTGCCGAAGCCTGCATGACTCGCATATGTATTGTAGAAGTTTTGCGTTGCAGCGTAAGATGTGAATTTCATACCTTTCACCGGCACAAGTTCTTGGATCATGTTCTCATTCTGCACCACAATATGAAATGTTTTTTTGTTAATGAGAATGCACAAGCTGAAAGAACGCACAAGTGAACTGCAGTAATTAGGCAAGGAAGCTTACATGTCTATACTGCCTTTTCTCTAACGGTGTTTGCAGCTCACCGCTATTTATTGGACATGGAGGAGTGACAACAGATCTGTGCAATCGAGGAACTCGAGGAGGCAGTGGTGTTGAGAACTTTACTTTTTTTGGTTGCTTGTGGCTCTCTTTGGTTCGGCTTCACATTCTTTTGCTGTGTGGTATCCGGTCTGGGTGGAATTCCACCGTCTCTGTGTCGACGAATCGGTTGCTCCCGAACTTGTTGGGGTTGAACATTAATTTGTGGATTAGCAACATCATCCGTTCTGATCTGCTGGCCAAATGTTTCAAAAACGCGCATGTACCTTGGCTTCATAACTGTTATTATTTGCTCCTCATCATCATCCTCGTCATCATCTTGCTGCGCACGCTCCCCCATGAAGACCAGATCGTCGTCCTCCTATTCATGTGCCCTCTTTGCTTCTCTGTTTTCTCCATCTCGAGTGTTTTTTGCTTCTCTGTTTTCATCATCATCCTCTACATTTTCCTCTGGTGAGTACGGAATTATGCTAGTTGTGTTAAAAAAAACTGAGGTATTTTAGGGGTTATCCATGCAGCCATCTCCCACTGTTCTCTTCCAACACAGTTTAGTGCCTTTGTGTTGTGAATCACTCCCTGCATCTTCTGTTTTGGAGGCATAGTCATTTCCTGCATAGGACAATAGGCAGTAAACTGCACTTCAGTATTAAGACTAAATGATATACATGTTAATAGTGAACTGCACTGCATTTTCATACTATATGCCATTCTATATGTAACTCCAGAAACTGCACTTCAATTTTCATTCCATAATAGGGCACTGAAAGTTAGTTAATGTGGGCACCCCGGACTATATGTCCGAAGCGGCCAGATGTGCATACCGTCATTCTCCCATGATCAGTGTTGCATGACGCACAACTCGACAATGGATATCACAGTCACAAGTTCATACAGTACCGAATACAAAGTCATAAAATAGGCAATAAACATGCAACTAGCAAATCATCACCTGGTAGCATAACGGTAGCATAAGTCTCATACATAACCAAGTCTTACAGATAACCAATCACACATTCATCAAACCAAGCCACAACTAAACCCAAAAGTGGCAACTACTCAATGGGACACCTCCTACGCGTCACTCTCCTCCTCATCGTCGATGAAATCACGATCCTCGAAGTTCGAAAAGTGTTGGAAAGTCATTTACATAAAAAAATAATTAAGTTTTTTTAAAATTTTGATATCTTATTTCCAATACTTCTGTCATGAATGCAAATGACATGCACATATAGGTGATGTTTTCCTAAATATTTTGATATCTTATTTTCATTTTTTCGAGTTAGTATGAATCTGTTATGAAGTTTTCAAAGTTACGGTCAAATGGTCAAAGGGAAAAAGCATAGGAAAATTTAAGTGGCTTGGACAAAACTGTGCGTTTCTTGAATCTAGGGGCAAAACCCACGGGTGTAACCTAACCAAGGGCTCAAATGTAATTGTCCCCTCCTTTTATAGGAGAACGGAGCTAGAGCTCGAGCGGGCTAGCGCGGCTGTGCAACGGGCGGGAGTGCCACGGGGCAATCCGCGAGCTAGCTCCTGGCTGGGCAGGAGGGCGTTGAGAGAGCGGGAGGGAGGCAGGGTGTGGGTAGAATCCATCGTGGACCTCTCCGGCCACATAGCCGTCCACAATTGGGGGGTATACGGGCATGTCAGGCCACGGGGGCGATCCTCGGGATGGTCTTCGATTGGGCAAACGCGGGCGAGGTGGCTGACAGTGGGGCTCGAGAGAGAACAGGCAAGAGAGAGAAGAGACGAGAGGGAGAAGAGGTTACGGGAGAGAGAGGGTCTTTCCACGGGGGGGGGGGAGAGATGCTACGTGAGAGAGAGGGGTTAGGAAAGTTGAGAGATTAGGGGAGGATTTAGTCGGGTAGTTAGTCTAGTTTTCATTTTTTTAACTCTTGTTAATATTTTTTTTCTTGATTAACTTGATTAAAAAGGAAATTCTGAGTTAACACATAAAAAAACACCCAAGGAATTTTTGTTGGAGAATTTCTTAATATACTTTTTTTTGAGTTATGAAGGTCATTCATACAACTTATTATGATTTTATGTAGTTAAGTGATTTAGTTGATAATTGTTTCATTTATTTCTAACCAGCAAAAGGTTAAGGCCTAAGGGATTTGTGGTGATTGATTAATTCATGCATTATTATTATCTTTAATATACAAATACTACATAGAATATATAAAGTTTTATATTCCTCATATATTTGCTTCACAAATAGAAACACAATAAACTAATAGGAAATGCAAGTTAAAATGAAAAGGAGCTAAGGAAAGTAGAGTTGGGATTACTAGTATGCTTGATCATGTTTGTGTAGATGTGATCATCTCAAGATGATTTAGTTATGTGGGGAAGAAATGATCTTGCCCAACTACTATCTCTCCTAAGCACATGCAATCAATCTTCATGATCACTACAACAAGAAGAAATCACACAATTTCAAGCATTGAAACAGACAACATAACATTTCATGCAAGGTTTTTTGGCTCTCATTTTTGGCTACCTAAGTTAACAGAAGAGCAAAAGTTGGGATGTGACAGACTTTCCCCCCTTAAAAAGAATCCCGTCCCCGAGATTCACGAGCTAGTGAAGAGATGCGGGAACTCGCACTTGAGGTAGACCCCCGTTCCCAGGTGGCTTCCTCCTCGGTGCGGTTTGTCCACTGGACCTTGTGGAACTTGATCGCGCGCTTACGGGTTACTCGAGTGGCTTCTTCTAGGATACGTAGGGGTGTCTCGCGGTATGTGAGATCCTAGTTGATATCGACCGTGCGGTGATCGATGTTTTTGAAAACATCAGGCTTGTCCAGCAACTCCAGACACTTCCGGAGCTGCGAGACATGGAAGACGTTGTGCACATCGGATAGCTCTTTGGGCAGTCTCAACTGATAATCAACCTGGGTTCGCCTGGCTGTCACCTCAAATGGTCCAATGTAACGAGGTGCTAGCTTTCCCTTCACATGTAATCGCTGCATTCCCTTCAGTGGGGTGACTCGGAGGTACACAAAGTCTCCAACTGCAAAAGTCACCTCTCGACGCTTGGGGTCGGCATAGCTCTTCGGACGAGACTGAGTGGTCTTGAGACGCTCACGAATCAACTAGACTTGTTCCTCAGCTTCCTTCAAAACATCCGGTCCGAAAATGTTCCCTTCCCTGGTCTGAGACCAGTTTAGGGGCGTGCGGCACTTCCGTCCATACAGGACTTCAAATGGGGCCATCTGCAAATTCGACTGGTAACTGTTGTTGTAGGAGAATTCTGCATAAGGAAAGCAGTCCTCCCACTTGGAACCATAGGCTAGAGCACATGCGCGGGGCATATCCTCTAGTATCTGGTTCACTCGCTCGGTCTTACCTCCCGTATGCGGGTGATAGGTTGTGCTGAACGTAAACTTCGTGCCTAGTGCCTCCTGAACTTGCTTCCAAAACCTCGAGGTAAATTGGGTACTTCGGTCAGACACAATCTCCTTCGAGACTCCGTGCAGACAACTGATCCTCGACATGTATAAGTCTGCCAGCTGATCTCCTCTATAGGTGGTTCGCACTGGAATGAAGTGTGCTACCTTGGTGAGTCGGTCGACGATGACCCAGATAGAGTCATGACCCTTGCTCGACCTCGGTAGTCCTGTGATGAAGTCCATGCCTATCTGTTCCCACTTCCATTCATGAACTTTGAGAGGTTGCAGCAATCCTCCAAGTCTCTGGTGCTCTGCTTTCACTCTCTGGAAGATGTCGCATTGGCAACATATAGGGCAATCTCACGCTTCATACCGTGCCACAAAAACAAGTCCTTCAGGTCTTGATACATCTTAGTCCCGCTGGGGTGGATGGAGTAAGGTGTATCATGAGCTTCCTTCAGGATAGTGAGCTTCTACTCCTTCACATTGGGCACACACAATCGACCATCGAACCAAAGAACTCCTTCATCATCTGTCGTGAACTTCGGGGCCTTGCCGAGGGGCATCTTCTGCTTGATTCCCTTGATACTGGTGTGTCCCTTCTGTGCCTCCTTGATCTGATCAAATAGAGTGGGAGTCAGCTTGAGATGAGCAAGAAAACCGGGTGTACCAAGCTCCAAACCCAGCTTCTCGAACTCCTCGTGCAGGGCTGGCTGCTCCTCTCTGATCATCACATTAAGTGTGCAGGGTTTGCGGCTGAGGGCATCTGCTACCACATTGGCCTTGCCGGGGTGGTAGTGAATCTCCATATCATAATCCTTGATCAACTCTATCCATCTCCTCTGCCTCATGTTCAACTCCTTCTGAGAGAATATGTAGTTCAGGATCTTATGGTCTGTGTAGATGTCACAACGGTGACCCATCAGGTAATGCCTCCATCTCTTTAGAGCAAGCACAACTGCGGCTAGCTCCAAGTCGTGTGTACGGTAGTTCACCTCATGCGGCCTCAACTGCCTGGACAGGTACTCAATGACTTTGCCGACTTGCATTAGAACACAACCCAATCCAATCTTCGATGCATCACAATATACATCGAAGCTCTTGGTCAGGTCAGGCATAGTCAAAACTGGAGCAGACACCAATCTCCTCTTCAACTACTGGAAATTGGCTTCACACTTCTCTGTCGATACAAACTTCTGGTCCTTCTTCAGCAGTTGAGTCATCGGGCGGGCAATGTTGGAGAAGCCTTCCACGAATTTGCGGTAATATCCTGCTAATCCGAGGAATCCTCGGACTTCGGTCTGGTTGGTCGGGGCTGTCCGGTCCATGATGGGCTGAATCTTGGCGGGGTCGACGGATATTCCTCCCTTTGACAATACATGTCCCACTAATCCGACTTCCTTGAGCCAGAACTCACACTTGTTGAACTTGGCGTACAGCTGGTGCACTCGCAAAGTCTCGAGGACTAAGCGTAGATGTTTGGCATGGTCTTCCTTTGTCTTGGAACGTATCAGTATATCATCAATGAACACCACCACAAACTTGTCAAGGTACTTCATGAAAATCTTGTTCATGAGGTTCATGAAATAGGTCGGGGCATTGGTAAGTCAGAAGGACATCACAGTGTACTCGAACAAACCATAGCGAGTCGTGAAGGCTGTCTTGGGGATGTCCGACTCACGGACCTTCAGCTGGTGGTATCCGGTCCTCAGATCAATCTTGGAGAAGACTCGGGCTCGGTTCAACTGGTCGAACAGATCCTCGATCTTGGGGAGCGAATACTTGTTCTTGATGGTCACTTCATTCAGCCTACGATAGTTCACACACATGCGTATGGTGTCGTCTCTCTTGTCCACAAAGAGAACTGGCGAACCCCAGGGTGAAGCACTGGGTCGAATCAGTCCCTTCTGGAGCATGTCGTTCAGCTGCTTCTTCAACTCAACGAGCTCTTCGGCATTCATCTAGTAGGGTCTCTATGCAATTGGGATTATGCCAGGCACTAACTCGATGATGAACTCGATATCCCGATCAGGCGGCATACCGGGTAACTCCTCCGGAAAGACACCCGGGAATTCACATACAACATTCACTTCCTCAAGGGATGGCACCGAGACACTCTGATGAAAGCAGGCTCGGGTCGTGTCGGGCTTATCTGTGTACTCCACCTGAACTCCCTTTGGGATGGTGAGGTTGACTGTCCTCAAGGTGCAATCTAACCGACCTCTGTGCTTGGACAACCAATTCATGCCAAGTATCACATCTATCCCTTTTGTTCCCAGCACTATCAAGTCTGCTGGAAATATTTCTCCACTGATCTTTATTGGAACTCCTGAGCAAGTTACGCTGGCCCTAATTTTGGAACAATGTATTTGGACTATCATGGGTTTCTTCATTCGGATAGGTATCAGCTTACTTCTAGTCAAAAATGGCTCCTTAATAAAAGAGTGGGATGCACCAGAATCAAACAGAACTGTGGCAGGTACTGAATTTACTAGGAACGTACCCAAGATGACGTCTACTGCCTCCTGGGCTTCCTCGGCTTGCACATGATGCAGACGTCCCTTCACGGCGTTAGACGCACCGCGCGGGGCATTGTTGCGGCCGAGGTTCCCTCTGGCTGGCGCTGGTGCGTTGGGGCGTGGAGCAGTATTCTTCTTGTTGGGACACTCTGTCGAATAGTGGCCCTTCTGACCACACCCAAAACATATCACTCCAGGGTTGCGGGGAACTCCGCCTGCTGGACGCAGAACTCCAATAGGGCGAGCAGGAACAGTGGGGCGCGGCACCGGGTATTGGCTCCTTTGCGGCAGTGGTGCTGGCCTTGGTGGTTGTGTCGGACGCAGTCGGGAGTTGCTGGATCCACCCTGCTGCATCATGCGGCGCTTGCGGTTCTCAGCGGCCATCTTGAGCTTGCCCTCCATCCTAATAGCAGCATCTGTGAGGGACTCGAGGTCGGGGAACTGCATGGCCATCAGAACAACTTGTAGCTCATCGTCCAGTCCATCCAGGAAACGGTCCTTCCGCTTCTCCTCGGTGTCCACCTCCTCCGGGGCATACCTCAACAGCTGACTGAATCGGTCAAGATAACCGACCAAGGTCATACCCCCTTGCTTGAGGTGGCGGAACTCATCCTTCATCCTGGTGATCAGTGCGGTGGGGATATGTGCCTTCTTGCACTTTTCAGAGAACTCGGCCCAGGTGAGTAATTGCCATTCTGGAAGACGGGCAAGCACTCCTTCCCACCAGCTCCTGGCGGTGCCGGCGAGGTAGTGGGTGGCATACAGGACTTTCTCGTTGTTGCCAACAGCAGCGATAGCGAGATTGTTCTCCATGGTGCGGAGCCAATCCTCAGCATCCAGCCGCTCCTTCATCTGCGAAAACACCGGAGGGTTGGTGTTCTGGAAATCTCGGAGCCGAGACCTGGGCTCCTCATTCCCACCAGCTCCTCCGCCTCCTTGGTTAGCATTGGTGGCGGCCTGGACTAGCTGCTGGAGTGCAGCCATGTTCGCCTGGCGCTCGTCACGAGCAGCCTGGCGCTCCTCCATAAGCAGTCGCAGAATCTGCGCCATGTTCGGGTCGGGTGGCGGTGGTGGCTCATCAACGGATCCACTTGGGTTAGAGCGGGTGTGCCTCGACATCCCGAAGTTGTGGCGCAAGATAAAAGGGAATTTAGGTCACAAGGGGGGGGGGGGGGGTAAGTCTCTAAAAATCTAGTTATCATACACAAGCAAGACATGTAAAATAGGCAATAAACATGCAACTAGCAAATCATCACATGGTAGCATAATGGTAGCATAAGTCTCATACATAACCAAGTCTTAACGATAACCAACCACACATTCATCAAACCGAGCCACAACTAAACCCAAAAGTGGCAACTACTCAATGGGACACCTCCTACGCGTCACTCTCCTCCTCATCGTCGATGAAAGCACGATCCTCGGAGTTCGAAACGTCCTCCGCATCGTCGTAGTCCTGGTCAACACTAAGGTAGGCATCATCCTCCTTCTGGATGTCCTTGCCATCATCCAGAGCAGCAATCTCGTCCTCCAAATCCGCGCACTTGCGCTTCAGGCTCCTGGTCCTCTTCCTTAGCATCTCATTACTCCCCTCCAGACGGGCGACCTGACCCTGCAGCTCCTCTATAATCCAGTCCCGGGACTCTAGGTCGATGGGGTCGATGTGGGCATGACCCCCTGTCTGGAGGTTGTAGTCATGCTTAAACCGTACTTCATCCAGCTGAGCCTTAGTTAAATCCAAGTGCTTCTCCATAGCGATCAGGTGATCCCTCATGGTCGGCTGAGGAATGCCGGGAGTGGGATCTCCCTCGCCATCGCGCATCCCGTAGTGATGGAACCGCGTGGATCCCAGCTCATACTGGTGGAGCCTCACAATGCGAGCAATCGCCTCCGGACAAGCTCGGCGCAGACCCTCCTCCCAAGTACGAGCATACAACACAAAGGCGATGGTGTCGGACCGTGGAGTAACCTCCGATCCTCGAAGCGCACACCGCACAACCAGGCGAGCCTCCACATCCTTCCTCCCGGAGATCTCGTAGGCCCAAAACTCCGCAACTGGGCGGTGAACAAGCTGAAGCAGCTCGATCAGGTCCTGAGCAAAGAGCGTCTCCCCAGCCTGAGTCAACTGAAGGTGGTGCACAGGAACTCCAGCCATCTACACAATTTTTATAAGTTTAAGTTAGATGACAAGTATGCAAAATTTTAAACATGCTAAAACAGTTATAAATGGTTTACTATAGAAGGGATAAGAGAGGTAAGCATTTTATACTATGCATTTGACCATCTCTTTATTTTAGAAAATAGTTTTTGATTTTTCCCCCATCCTATCTATCGTCCATTCTAACTAGGTTGCTATGGTCCAAACCTGGCTCTGATACCAAGTCTGTGGGCACCCCGGACTATATGTCCAAAACGACCAGCTGTGCGTACCGTTATCCTCCCATGATCAGTGTCGCATGACGCACAACTCGACAATGAATATCACAGTTACAAGTTCATACAGTACTGAATACAAAGTCATACATCAACATAGTCTTACACTGCCTCATCGGGCTCAAATGGCAGCGGAATAAGCAAAATCAAGATAGATAGCAGCATCACAATCCACAGGCAAAGCTCAGAGCATAGCACATCATAGTACTCGTCAGTCGCGTCATCGTCAAATACCTGCTCCTCCAAGACTGGCTGATTGAATAACCAGGGACAAAGCCGTGAGTACATACAAAGTACTCCCAAACCACCTAAAAGAAATGAACAAGATTTTTGTATAGGAAAATAATGGGATGGCTATAGGGTGGAGTTTATCATGGGGGAACCTAACTACTCAATATTAGTTAAGTTGGCAACATTTTATTCATAGAAAATTTTAATCTCACAATTATATTTGATTTAATCAAGTCCAACCCTTTTTCATAATACCAACATCATCATCGTGAACCATAATCTCAGTACTAGAATCTCATCTATTCCCCACAAAGTATGACCTCACTAGCTGTCCATGACCGTGGACTCCAGCTATTCGAATATATTTCACTCTGCAGAGGTTGTACACTTTACCCACAACATTCGATACATCCGCCGTGAGTCCCCACGGATCGTCATACCTCAGTATGTGGTTTTCGGATAATCGACCGTAGTCTTCCCTTGTCTATCCTAGTACAGATGAATCTACCCCTTGCGCAATACATGGACTGTCCGCGTGCCAGGTCATGCTCCTCTTGGACCCAAGCCTGCACCATAATCGAAGAGCACCAAGGTTCCCTCAGACGCCAAGCCTAGCGAATTTCACCACTAGACTTCGAGGGCTATCAGATTCGTGGAATCAAACATCCATGTGTAGTTATAAGACCCCCGTACTAAGATAAGCAAGCTTCTAACTAGCCATGTCCCATACCAGAGTATTGTGGTCTTACTGTAAGACTAGGTTTCGGCGGTACTTATAAAGAGTCCCTCCAAACTTTGAATATGTCCAACGATGTTTCCAACAACCACAATATTGGTCATCACATCTTCTTAGATGTATGCCATCACATTAGGTGGAGCAAGATTAACCAAATTATTATGTTGTCATTAGTTCTTTAGCAAGGCTATGGATAGTACATCAAGATCATCGGTGTTTAACTCATTTTCCCAAATAGGTAAGGTATAAGGTATGTGGGGGTTCACCTAATAATATTAATACAATCCCAACCCAAAATGGTATAATAATAGCATGATAAATAATATGGTACAAAGAAAGTAAAAATGTAGGACGAGGGTTAAGTTTTTTAAGATGACTTGCCTTCCTCGACGGTGTCTCCTGGTACGACTTTTTCGGTTTGGAAGGAGTCTTCACCTACAACGTCAAGCATCTCGTCTACACGTTGCGGAAATAGCACACAATTAACATCACATCATTCAAAGCAAACATTCAACCAACAAAACAATCATTTAGCACTCAATCAAATCATCACATGAGTCATACCCACAAGTATATTTAGATTAACACATGTGACAGAATTTTTAATGGTGGTTTAATAAGTTTATAGGGCTAAGCAAAAATTTAAGCAACACACTACATAGAGCTTTACACAAGTCATTTTTATTCTTATTGCCTTAGGTCATGTTTTTTTAATAAATTTAATTAAATAACTATACAATAATTAGCTATTACCCAGAGACAATCATAATAAAATGTTAATATATTTAATTTGTTAACAAAAAATAAACTAAAATTACCATGAGCATGAAATACTAGCAATATTAATAACATGGTCCTGAATTTTATTTAAGCAATCAACAATTCCACTCATACAGAAAAATAAATCATAAACACATGATCACATCAAAATATATTTGACATTTTTCTGATGAGTAATTATTTTTCTAATCGGAAATGCATATGTACCAGCACTAGCGGGTACATGTCATATCTATACCGTCTGTTGGAAGAATCTTTGCTTTGAGATTTGTGCATCATTCACTTGTGGATTGTTGTGTTAAGAATTTTTTGCAGAAATTATGAACTGACAAGGTAAACATAGAGGCGACATAAAGTAGAGATTCCCCGTTTCTACGCTGCCAGCCAGCTTGCTACTGCTGCGTAGCTCCCCCGTTTTGACGCTGCTAGCCCAGCTAGCCCACTCAAACAGAGCACCATCGATCCCCAGCGAGCTAATGTTCCCTTTTTCGTCACCTTTGAATCCAGAATCACCACGCCTACTTGATTAGAATAAAAAGAGTCGTAAGTTTTGGAATAGATAACAAGCATCCCATCCTCTATAAGTCCATTCAGAAAATTGGATTAGCACAAAACCTGTCGATGTAGATAAATGCCAAAAGGGGACACTCAGGATCCTTGCGCAAAGTTAAATGATATTGTACTGAAGGTTAATGATAAAAAAAACGCACTGACAATGCCCTGCCCAGGGTTTTTCAGAAGAATAGCAAGTAAAAAGGGAAACAAAACTCCCAACTCACTACACAATAATTTTCTCCCGCTTCAAGAAGAACATGAAAATACTCTTTTGGGCCGTGAAAATAAACTAACCATGGAAGAAAATCACCACGAACAGGAGTCTCACGTCTGTAGCCTTCCCAAAAGTTGAGACGTGTTTCGGTTCATGTAAGTAACCATGGAGCAATACACTTTCAGGGGAACAAGCAAATGAAAAAGGGTAAGGACCGGTCATGTATTGAAAGAACACAAATTTGGGAGCATTGGGTGGTTTTAAGCATGAAAATACATGAATGAACAAAAAGCAAAGAACATCAACAGATCTTAGAACCATTCATACAAAAAAATTGGAAGATAAGTAGAACAACTGAACAACATCCATCCAAGATCGAGGAATGAGAGACAGAATGAATTTGGCCTGAACGGAAAGTTGAGCCGGAGAGAGACCGAGCGTCCGAGCCATCCCCGTGACCCCTGCGTCGCCTTTCCTCGAGACTCGAGGGGCGAACCCTAGCGCCACCACAACCCACCCGTCCACTCCCTCATCTCGCCGCCGCTAGAGGCTATGGCCGGCGAAGCTCGGCTGGATCCGGGGACGGCGGCGACGAGGCACACCTTCGACTGGCGAGTGGTGGCAGGGCTAGCTGGCTCCTCGAGCGCATGGGGGCGGCTGTTGCCGTGGCCTGGATCGTCGCGGTGGCTCGGCGCTCCATGGTGGGTGGCCGGCGTCCATGGTGCTGGACCGGGCTCCAACGAACTTGGTCGGTCGCCGAGGTTGAGAGCACTAAGATCTGGGCGGCGGCTCGAATCGGGTGGAGGGGAGAGGAGAAAGGGAAGTGGGGACTGGTGAGAGAACAAAAGGTTGCGGTGACGGAGATTCCTGCGGAAAATCGGGAAAAGCCGGAATGGTATTTTAATTAACAATGACATCTCGTGGATTCCTGCGGTATAATTGTTTGTCTATGCGCGAATATTGATGCATCGATGTAAAGTGGTGATGTAACCCGCTTACAAAGGTACATAATCCACACTCTTTTCTAATAATATAACAGTTCTGTACAATACAAATAAAGATAAGATGATTAGCACGGGCCCAGTTTAATAATTTGATCAGGGTGCACATTTCTACAGTGGGTTGGACCAGTGTCAAAACAATCTGTTGACACACTTCTTTATATAAATAACTTGCTATTTAATGCATAACAACTATCTAATAAACATAATAAATAGCTACTGGTTACAAATAATATTATAGGAATTTACATGTAACTTATTTCATCATCAAGGATTTAACTAAATGTATACTAAGCATTAATGTGTACACTATAGATAAAGTATTCTATTTATTTTTATTTTTATTTTATCTTAATTTTTACTTGTATTATTAAACTATGCAATCATTAGGTACTAAACAGAGATATTACTAATAAATTTATCTGAATTAAATCATTAATAGAAAGTTTAATATTATTGTCTAAGCAACAATTAAAGCAACATTAATAATAATAAAATTACCACTATAATATTTCAAGTATTTATAAATGTACTATATAGAAAAATAGAGCATAAACCTAGGAGCACAACAAAATTTGTTTAATATTTTTTCGAGGTGTATTTATTTTTAGAAAAATATTTTTGTGTTGTTGATTTAATAAAACTGAAAGGAAATTAAGACGGGCCAGCCTAGGTCTTTGACTCGCCCAGGGCGCTAATTTTCTCTGGGGCGGGCCTTAGTACAGGGCGCAATTTCTGTTTTTTTTAACTGAACGAAGGGGTATGAAGAGCTCAGGGCCGTTGGATCTGGGGAGATCGAACGGCCGTGGGTCGTCTTCCTCCTCTGGTCACCTACGTGCAGGGCAATGCCCTAATGGACACAGGAAGGGGGTGTAACAGCCCACATGCAACAAGCTAACAAACACCATGTAATTTACTTCCTCTGTTGGACTTGTAACTTGGCATGGTGGACGTCTATGTCATTTCATGTGATGATTTAAATTGACATTGGGATTGGAGTCATGTTGAGTTGTTTTCCTTTGCATCCAAAGTGGTTCATGGAGGGTAGTCATGGAATTTTCCTTGCCACATGCTCACTCTTCTTGATCCCAATCTTGGCCAAGCCTTTTCTTTTGCCTTTGCAAGGGTTTTAAAACCCTCAAAGTATTTTTGACTTCATCACAAGCAGAAGCTCTAGTTCAAATGGTTTTTGAAATTCAAAATGAGCTCACATTTTTGTTGTTGCCAAAAATGCCCAAACCATTTTTAGAAATTGAGGAATAATGCAAGGATTAAGAATTTCAAGCTCATGGAATTTTGAACCTTCTGTTCTTCTCTAAAAAACTCCCCAAATGCCTTTTCTATTTAATTTTAAATAGATCTGGTACTGTTTGAATTTTTGGGGAAGTTTCTCTGCATCCAAAATTATGCAACCAATTTTGGGTGATCAAGCATCTTTTCAGGGGAATTTAAAAATATTTGGAATATTTTTCCCTTCCCCCTATCTTTTCCTTTTACTTTTCCCTTGCCTGCTGATCATTTCTTTTTCTCCAGCAGGCCATTTTCCTTTTTCTCTTCCTTTTAGAGCAGGCTTCCGCCCAGCCCAGTAGGCTTGCATCATGTTGGGCTCCAGCCCGGCCGAACCGGTACGCAGGGATGCCTTCCCCACCGCTGGATCAATCCAACGGCAGGGAAAGATCACCTTTCCACCGTGGCCGGAGGGGGACCCCGGCGGCCCTCTCACACCGGCGGCCACCCTGGCGCCTCGACGTCCACCCTGGCCTAGGGATCCCCACCTATATAACCGCCGCATCCCTCGCAAACCTAGCTCCGTTCCCCCCATCTCCAGATCTCGCCGCGGCGCGCAGCGTCGCCGGAGACCTCCCCTGTTCCGCGACTCAGAGAAGCTCCGGTGAGCAATTCCGGCCAGCCTTGCCCTTCTTCTTGCCCGTGACCTCGTGTCGAGCTCCTTGACACCTCAAGCGACTCCTTTTCGCCGTGTAGGGGACAACAAGGTGACCGTGCCGTCGTCGCGTCGTCAGCTTCGCCGCGGGGACCTCTGCTCCAACGTCGCCCGCTCCTTCTCCTTCGTCTCCGGCAAGGTTGGGTCGCTCCAAGCAACCCACTAGGTGAGCACCTTGCCCTCCCTTTTCCTCCCATGGACGCCCGTGTCCCTCTGCCCGCGTAGGTGTAATTCCGTGCCGCTCGGCTTGTCGCCGGCGTGCACCGCGTGGTCGCCGTGACCGCTGCGTGTCCGGGTCGTGTCTGCGCAAGGCCAGGGCACGAACGGGCCGTGCTTTTGTCCAGCTAGGAGGTGTGTGCGGGTGTGCGAAGTTGCTCGCGCCTCTGAGTCCAAGCGCTCTTCGTCAGTTTCGTTAGAGCCGCCGTTCTTTCCATTGAGCCTAACCTCCCCTCCGGTGAGGGCTAGGTCCCGTCCAGGGCACCCACGGCTACGTGGAATTTCCCTCTTTCGTTTGCCGTCGACGCCGTGTGCAGGGAAGCCGTGTGCTCGACGCCGGCGTCGTCTGAACTTGGTCGCGCCGCCTCGTTTCATTTTGGTTCAGAGATGCGTCGCCGCCGTTTTGTTCCCGGTTGGATTCCGGCGAGTATAGGTCAGGGGTTGAGCCCTAGGCACCCCTACACGTAGCTGGCACTGCAGGCTCGAGGTCGATGGTAGCAGGAGAACTAGCGGTGGCCGGAGGCAGATGCGAGGCTCGCCGGAGTTTGAACTCGCGCCCAGGTTCAGAAAGCTGCTGCTTTCTTCAGTCTGGACGACAGGGACGAACACCTCACCTTCTGAGTGATAGTGTTATGTTCAGATAACGTTTCGAGGCGTGGTAGCGAGCAGCGCGTCGCGAGTTCGAGTCCAGCCGGAGCCACCCCATTTTTTTTATTTTTCATCTGAGGCTGACGTCTGGGGCCCGCTGGTCAGCGAGCCAGGCCGCGTGGGCTGAGCCCATTGCGGGCCAGAGAGCTGGCATGGGCCGGTTTCGCCCGAAACCAGCCCATGGGGGTTGTTTCCTGTTTTTTTTCCTTTTGTTTCTTTTCTTTTTCTTTTATTTCTTTTCTGTTTAAATTCAAATTTGAATTTGACTTCAAATTCAAATCTGATTTTGACCACCTTTTCAAACAGGGGCTTCCCATATTTTTTTTGGGGTAGTTTGAGTTACTGATCCCAATGGTGATATGCATTGTTGCAATTGGCCCCTCCATAATTTGGAGCTTGGCCAATTTTATGAAATGCCCCCTGTAAATTCTTGATTTTGCAAAGTTTGTTCAAATATCAAAGTGGCCCATGCCATATATGAAATTGGGGTAGTTTTGCACAAGGAATTGCATGGTGATGATGATTTGTTCATCTGAACCTTTTAAAAATTCATGTGGTGCAATTTTGCACTCAGACCCCTGAACTTCAGTTGAATTTGCAACTGCCCTTGCAAATTCAAATTGAGACATATCATATATATTTTTGGGGTGCTTTTCTGCAAGGATTTCAGCAGTGATGTTATCATGATGTGTTGTGCAACTTTTGAGACAAGGTGTGATCACCTGGTTCAGAAGTTTTTCAGATCTGTCTGTCTGCAACATTTCAACTTCAGTGCATTTGAAATGTTGTTCATCTGGTCTTTTCTAGTCTGTTCCAAGACATCTTCTTCTTCAAGTCAGCCCCTAGCATATTGTCATATGCATAGTGACTGACCTCAAACCTTTGTTGCTCCTTCCTGTGTGTCAATTTCACCGACACTACTCCGTCTCCGGAATCATTGTTTTACTTTCATGTTATTTAAATTCTTGTAATGCTTGTTGATCATGCCATGCTGTCATGCTAATTACCCATAAATCAAGGCTCAGACCAAAGCCATTACAATGTAAATAAATGCATATGGAAGTGATGACCTGTCGTCATCACCTTCATTTAAACTTGACTAGACAGGGTCATATCATGTAAATAAAGCTTGAACATGCCATCCTTGTTTGGGTTGCATCAATTGATTACTTGTGTGCCTTTTCCCTGCCGGTACCTTACGTTAGCACCTGAGACCGCCGAGGAGACTTACGTGGAGCTGTCCGACACCGAGCCCGAGAGTACAGTGGGTGCTGCTTTGACTACCTTACCAGGCAAGGGGGAGATCTGTGTCATTACTTTATAACTTTCTGCTCGTGCCTAGCTGTAGATCTAGAACGTTATTGCTTGATCCTATTTACCTTATATGCCATGTTTAAAAAACCATACAGCCATGATCCCCACATCCCAGCAAACCGTTGTTCGGCTAAGTTACCGCTGCTCAGCTATTGCTTAGTATGGATAGAAAACTTGCTGCTTACCCTATATACTTATGGTTGGGATACCATGTTATAAAAGAAGTTGGTTGATATTTATTATTGTTAAATGGTGTTAATTATATTTGACGAAAGGTGGAAGGCTGGACTATTCCCGTCTGGTGCTTTGTTCCATTTGAGTCACCTAGGACCCGAGTTCCGGGTATTGTGTTTCTTGACGAGCGTGCCTAATCGTGTGTGGGGTTTTATGGGGCCCCCTTGTCTTACCTACCTAGCCTCGTACATTCTAGTTGTAGCCCGAGCTGATTTACATTTGCAATGTGTGTGTGCTGGTTGGATCCCCAGTTGTTTCCATACCAACCAGGGCCAGGAGGACATAGTTTCTTGGCTGGCCCACTTTGTCCGGCTGAGGACCCGGTCTCATAAGAGAACTAACCGGTTATCCAAACCTGCGACAGACGGTAGAGACCGATTCGAGAGCGTGGCCAGCTTTTGAGTTGGGTGTCGACTCACCGGGGGCCACCCGGATTTGTGCGTTGTTAGTTAGAGGGACTCTGACATTCCGGAGTTTCAGGCGTACCTAGCCATGTGGAAACCGGGCGTACATGCGACGTCTATAATGGACAGTTGGTACACCCCTGCAGGGTAAATCTTTTCGAAAAGCCGTGTCCGCTATTATGGACTACTTGAGACCTACTCCTTGTTCATAGAATAACATCAATCGAAATCATGTTATAAAACTTGACAAACCGTGTGTGTGCCTTGGTTGTCTTTCTTCGTCCAGGGGGACCGAGGGAGAAACGAGGTTGTGTTATGTTTGCGTAAGTAGGTGGATAGCCGACTTACGACACGTTGTCAACGTAACTTCTTGGATCTCACCTCTATTCTGATAGAACGTGTAGCCACCATATATGCTAGTACGGCTGCAAACTGTCTATATCTTTACCTTACCTGTAGCATTAGTTATTCCGTAATGACATGTTCTCACCCCCGTTTACATTTCTGTCTTTACCGCTTTGCCTGATCGGCCGCTGCAGTGGACTACTACCTCGACCCCAGCACCGGACGTTACTTCGTGGAGGTGCCCCCGGAGGATGAAGACGAGTACGAGTACCTCGACCAGTAGGATCTTATAGTTGGGTTCAGACGTTCCCGTGGGTGGATATTCATGTGCAGCCCTCTCTAGGGCAATTTGGATCTTGACCGTACTCGGTTCCTACTATGTTTCCGCTTGTTGTATTGATGTACTGATGAGATGTACTCATGGTGATGTTATGTTGTTAGACAGTGGCGTTGTATGCCCTGCTCTATTTTATCTTCTTATGTATTTTCCTTTCTTAGAGTTATGCTTGTTTACCTGTTGTCGAGAATCCGGCAGCGACACGAGTGCGAGTGTCGTGCGCCGGTGGCGTTTGATGCGCTTCTAACTCCGACCGGACGCGAAAGCGACTAGTTAGAGTTAGTACCGCATCAGGGGCCTTACAACTTGGTATCAGAGCAGGACTGACTGTAGGACCCTTTACTGGCCGAAGTTGAGTCTAGAAACTATTTTAGTAGTTATATAGGAAAAAAATTCGGAGAGTAGGACCTCTTTCTGTTTTCTCCTTATCCCACCCTCCCACCCCTTTTTCCGTGAGGAAGTGAAACGATGTTTTGTCTCTGCAACTTATCCCCTTTCAAAACAATCTAGGTTCTCGTTTACATGAGGCTCCGATTCCTCTATAATTTTTTGCTAGCGACGAGATGTGTTGGCGTCTTTGAGACCACTGAGCCGCCACTTGGGGTTGACTGCTCTACCTCGCTTACGGCGTACCCCAGGTGAAACGTCCATACAGGATTGGCGGGCATCCTATGGTAATATGGATGTGGTGTTTTTCCCCTATGGACGACCGTGATGGCGGGCCGCTCAGGGCAGATGTCTCATTGTTCAGGTTTCCAACCGCTCGTATATATTGTTGTGTGCTCGCTAGCAGATTATTATCTTGGATTCGGATGTTCTTGGTTTGGGAATTCCAGTAGCACCTAGTTATCGACTTTCCGGGTTAACCTTGGTGGAATTTCAGCCTTCGGCTTTCTCATACCTCGTGAGGAAGTTTTGTTGTCAATATTGCTTTAACTCTGGTTACTTCAATGATTCGTTCATGTTCTCATAAGTGTTCCTGTATACAGGATGCCAAGAGCGAACATGCCGCCGCCAGAGAACCCTATCCTTGGGGAGGCTGTAGCCGCAGTGGCTCAGGGCACAGCTGCGATCCTTCAGATGCTGCAGAACCAGGGTGCTCAGACGAATGATCGACCACAATACACCACACTGCAGCAGTTCCTTGCGATCAGCCCTCCCAGGTTCTCCGAGGCTCGAGACCCGCTGGAGGCGGATGACTGGATAGCAGAGATCAAGAAGCACTTCAATGCCAACGCCGTCAGACCCGTCGACTACGTCACCTTCGCCTCCTTCCAGCTTCAGGGTGCCGCAGGCAGTTGGTTCTCGACGTACAAGGCCAACAAGGGTGATGCAGAGATCACGTGGGAGGACTTCGTCAGGGATTTCAGAGCTGCTCATATACCAAGTGGTCTGATCGAGAGGAAGCGCGAGGAGTTCTTAGCTTTGAGGCAGGGGGACAGGTCTGTGCAGGAGTATAACCTGGCCTTCGTCAGGCTTGCCAGGTATGCTCCAGAGGAGGTCTCGTCAGAGGCCAAGCGCATTGCCAGGTTCCGCGGTGGTCTTGCCCCGGACATCAAGTATGCGCTCACCTTGTCCACGCCGAGCCTGTTCTCAGAGTTCGTCGACCAGGCTATCAGACAGGAGTCAGCTGAGGCAGAGCGTTCCGCAGAGAAGAGGAAGCAGAGAGAGCACAGTTCAGCAGTGATGGTCCACAAGAAGGCCAAGTCCTGGGTTGCAGAGCCACAGCCTCAGCCGCAGCGCCAGCAGTTCCAGCAGAGGGGGGCAGTTGTCCGCACTTTTGCCCGCCCTCCCGTCCCAGTGCAGCACGGACCTCGCTCTACTCCACCACACGCGAGGCCGCCTGCTCCACAGGGCCAGCCCAGGCCAGAGATCACGTGCTTCAAGTGTGGCAAGCCGGGCCACAAGTCTCCGCAGTGCACCGACCCTCGTTACGCCAGGCTGCCTCCGCCCCCACCTCGCTCTACACCGAGCAACGCGATGGTGCGGGCCCAGCCATGAGCGCTCAGGGTGAACAACGTGACTGTGGCAGAGGCTCAGCAGTCGTCCGAGATTGTGCTTGGTAGGTTACTTGTGTGTTCAGTTCCAGCGAAAGTTTTGTTTGATTCCGGAGCTTCCCATTCCTTCATATCCAACGATTTTGCTATGTCACTTGATCTTCCGAGAGGGAAGTTGCCTAGACCACTCTCAGTTTGTTCTCCGGGCTCTAGAATGGAGTCTTCCAGAGCTGTTCCAGATGTTGAGATCAGTATTCAGGGTGCTATCTTTTCGGCCTTCCTGATTGTCTTGCCCCGTTCCGACATTGATGTCATCTTGGGCATGGATTGGCTTGTCAAGTACAAGGCCAAGATTGATTGTCCGTCCAAGACCGTGTTGCTGACGCACGATTCAGGCACAGAGATTTGGTACACTTGTGGCTCGACAGTGGGACCAGCACAGTTGTACGCTCTGAACGCTGGAGTTGCTCCATTGATCGAGGAGGTCAGAGTTGTTCGAGAGTTCCCAGATGTCTTCCCAGAGGAGTTGCCAGGTATTCCACCCGTGCGTGCTATCGAGTTCGTGATCGAGCTAGAACCTGGTACACAGCCGATATCTCGGCAGCCTTACAAGATGTGTCCAGAAGAGCTGATTGAGTTGAAGGAGCAGCTGGTGAAGCTTGAGAAGGATGGGCTCATTCGTCCGAGCACTTCCCCTTGGGTTGCCCCGTGTCTTTTCGTGAAGAAGAAAGATGGTACTAGTCGGTTGGTTCAAGACTACCGTGGTATAAACAAGAAGACGATAAAAAACAAGTACCCTTTGCCCAACATCAATGACTTGTTTGAGCAGTTGCATGGAGCAAAGGTGTTTTCAAAGCTTGATCTAAAGATGGGGTATCACCAGATTCGTGTCCATGAGGAGGACATCCCCAAGACAGCCTTCCGCACTCGTTATGGACTGTACGAGTTTACGGTCATGACGTTTGGCTTTTCAAACGCACCTCCGACGTTCATGAGGGCCATGAACTATCTCTTCCAAGAGTGGCTAGATGTGTTCGTACTCCTCTACCTCGACGACATCCTTGTCTTTTCCAAGTCAGAGGCTGAGCATGAGGAGCATCTCAGATTGGTGTTGCAGAAGTTGAGAGATCACCAGTTTTATGCCAAGTTCTCCAAGTGCGAGTTCTGGATGAATAAGGTCAACTTCCTTGTCCATGTCATTTCCTTAGAGGGCATTGCTGTCGACCCAGACAGAGTCCGGACGATTCAAGATTGGACTCCACCAAAAAATGTCAAGCAGCTGAGGAGTTTTCTCGGACTTGCCAGCTATTGCAGGAAGTTTGTCGAGAATTTCTCTAAGATAGCAAAGCCGATGACCGAGTTGTTGTGCAAGGGCAAGAAGTACTCTTGGTCACAGGCTTGCCAGGCAGCTTTTGATGAGTTGAAGCTAAGGCTGACCACAGCTCCGATCCTTACACCGCCAGACGAGTCACAGCCGTTTCAAGTGTTCTGTGACGCCTCGTTGAATGGCCTTGGCGGAGTGTTGATGCAGGGAAAGAGTATTGTGGCGTACACCTCCAGACAATTGAAACAGGCTGAGAGGAACTATCCGACCCACGATCTTGAGCTGGCTGCAGTGATACATGCGTTGGTTACTTGGCGACACCTCCTCCTAGGGAGGAAGGTTGATGTGTTCACTGATCACAAAAGCTTAAAGTACTTGTTCACGCAGCCTAACCTGAACTTGAGACAAAGAAGGTGGCTCGAGACTATTACTGAGTACTCCGTGGATATTCAGTATACGCCTGGCAAGGCGACTGTTATAGCCGATGCGTTGAGCCGCAAGGGTGATTGCAACAATGTCCAGGTACAGAAGATACACCCTGATTTGTGTGAGGCTTTTCGAAGACTCAATCTTGAGCTAGTTCCAGCAGGCTATCTAGCCAACCTTGTGGTAGAGCCCACTATCCGTGAGAAGATTCGTGAAGCTCAGTCTGATAGCTTGATGATTCAGAAAGTCAAGCAGGGTGTTGCCGCCTCAGTTCCGAAGTACGGTTGCTTTTCAGTGCATAATGACGACACCGTGATGTTCGAGGAGAGAGTTGTTGTTCCCAAGGAAGGAGGTCTCAGAGAGGTCATTTTGAAAGAGACCCATGATTCGAAGCTGTCTATCCACCCTGGTAGCACCAAGATGTATCAGGACCTCAAGCAGAGCTTTTGGTGGACTCGTATGAAGCGGGACGTTGCCCGTTTTGTCTCCCAGTGTGATGTGTGCAGGAGAGTGAAAGCACAGCATCAGAAGCCTGCAGGGCTACTTCAGCCAATTGAAATTCCAGAGTGGAAATGGGATCACATTGAGATGGATTTCATCACAGGTTTTCCTCTGTCGCAGAAGAAGAACAATGCCATCTTTGTTGTCATTGACAATCTCTCCAAAGTTGCCCACTTCTTCCCAGTGAAAGACTCCATTTCTGCAGCTCAGTTGGCGGATTTGTACACCGCAAGAGTTGTGTCTTTGCATGGCGTCCCCAAGAAGATCAGTTCTGATCGAGGCAGTCTTTTCACCTCCAAGTTCTGGCAGGCCTTCCAGAAGGCGATTGGTACAACAGTCTTGTTCAGTACCGCTTATCACCCTCAGACCAGTGGGCAGGCTGAGCGTGTGAATCAAATTCTTGAAGACATGTTGAGGGCATGTGTCATCTCGTTCGGCATGAAGTGGCAAGAATGCTTGCCGTATGCTGAATTCTCTTACAACAACAGTTATCAAGCAAGTCTGCAAGCAGCGCCGTTTGAAGTCTTGTATGGCCGCAAGTGCAGGACACCTTTGAACTGGTCCGAGACAGGCGAGAGGCAGCTATTCGGTCCAGATGTGATCCAAGAGGCAGAGGACAGAGTGAAAATTGTCCGAGAGAATCTAAAGGCAGCACAGTCTAGGCAGAAGGCCTATTATGACAAGAAACACCGTGGTGTTGACTTCAAAGTTGGTGACTTCGCATACCTCAAAGTGTCTCCGCTTCGAGGCACTCACCGCTTTGGGATCAAAGGCAAGTTGGCTCCCAGGTTCGTTGGTCCGTTCCGCATCCTCGAGACTCGGGGACCTCTTGCGTTCCGCCTCGAGCTTCCAGACAGTTTGATTATGGTGCATGATGTGTTCCACCTGTCTCAGTTGAAGAAGTGTTTCAAGCAGCCAGAGCAGGCAGTGGACTTGGGCGAGATCCAGCTCAGCGCGGATCTTTCTTACTCAGAGCGTCCAGTCCGTGTTCTTGACTCGTCCGAGCGCAAGACTCGCAACAAGACCGTCAAGTTCCTCAAGGTGCGGTGGGCACATCACTCGGAGAAGGAAGCAACGTGGGAACGTGAAGATCATCTCCGTTCGGAGTATCCCGAGCTTTTTCTTGCTTAGATCTCGGGACGAGATCCTATGATGGTAGGGGAGAGCTGTAACAGCCCACATGCAACAAGCTAACAAACACCATGTAATTTACTTCCTCTGTTGGACTTGTAACTTGGCATGGTGGATGTCTATGTCATTTCATGTGATGATTTAAATTGGCATTGGGATTGGAGTCATGTTGAGTTGTTTACCTTTGCATCCAAAGTGGTTCATGAAGGGCAGTCATGGAATTTTCCTTGCCACATGCTCACTCTTCTTGATCCCAATCTTGGCCAAGCCTTTTCTTTTGCCTTTGCAAGGGTTTTAAAACACTCAAAGTATTTTTGACTTCATCACAAGCAGAAGCTCTAGTTCAAATGGTTTTTGAAATTCAAAATGAGCTCACATTTTTGTTGTTGCCAAAAATGCCCAAACCATTTTTAGAAATTGAGGAATAATGCAAGGATTAAGAATTTCAAGCTCATGGAATTTTGAACCTTCTGTTCTTCTCTCAAAAACTCCCCAAATGCCTTTTCTATTTAATTTTAAATAGATCTGGCACTGTTTGAATTTTTGGGGAAGTTTCTCTGCATCCAAAAATATGCAACCAATTTTGGGTGATCAAGCATCTTTTCAGGGGAATTTAAAAATATTTGGAATATTTTTCCCTTCCCCCTATCTTTTCCTTTTTCTTTTCCCTTGCCTGCTGATCATTTCTTTTTCTCCAGCAGGCCATTTTCCTTTTTCTCTTCCTTTTAGAGCAGGCTTCCGCCCAGCCCAGTAGGCCTGCATCATGTTGGGCTCCAGCCCGGCCGAACCGGTACGCAGGGATGCCTTCCCCACCGCTGGATCAATCCAACGGCAGGGAAAGATCACCTTTCCACCGTGGCCGGAGGGGGACCCCGGCGGCCCTCTCACACCGGCGGCCACCCTGGCGCCTCGACGTCCACCCTGGCCTAGGGATCCCCACCTATATAACAGCCGCATCCCTCGCAACCCTAGCTCCGTTCCCCCCATCTCCAGATCTCGCCGCGGCGCGCAGCGTCGCCGGAGACCTCCCCTGTTCCACGACTCAGAGAAGCTCCGGTGAGCAATTCCGGCCAGCCTTGCCCTTCTTCTTGCCCGTGACCTCGTGTCGAGCTCCTTGACACCTCAAGCGACTCCTTTTCGCCGTGCAGGGGACAACAAGGTGACCGTGCCGTCGTCGCGTCGTCAGCTTCGCCGCGGGGACCTCTGCTCCAACGTCGCCCGCTCCTTCTCCTTCGTCTCCGGCAAGGTTGGGTCGCTCCAAGCAACCCACTAGGTGATCACCTTGCCCTCCCTTTTCCTCCCGTGGACGCCCGTGTCCCTCTGCCCGCGTAGGTGTAGTTCCGTGCCGCTCGACTTGTCGCCGGCGTGCACCGCGTGGTCGCCGTGACCGCTGCGTGTCCGGGTCGTGTCTGCGCAAGGCCAGGGCACGAACGGGCCGTGCTTTTGTCCAGCTAGGAGGTGTGTGCGGGTGTGCGAAGTTGCTCGCGCCTCTGAGTCCAAGCGCGCGTTGTCAGTTTCGTCAGAGCCGCCGTTCTTTCCATTGAGCCTAACCTCCCCTCTGGTGAGGGCTAGGTCCCGTCCAGGGCACCCACGGCTACGTGGAACTGCCCTCTTTCGTTTGCCGTCGACGCCGTGTGCAGGGAAGCCGTGTGCTCGACGCCGGCGTCATCTGAACTTGGTCGCGCCGCCTCGTTTCATTTTGGTTCAGAGATGCGTCGCCGCCGTTCTGTTCCCGGTTGGATTCCGGCGAGTATAGGTCAGGGGTTGAGCCCTAGGCACCCCTACGCGTAGCTGGCACTGCAGGCTCGAGGTCGATGGTAGCAGGAGACCTAGCGGTGGCCGGAGGCAGATGCGAGGCTCGCCGGAGTTTGAACTCGCGCCCAGGTTCAGAAAGCTGCTGCTTTCTTCAGTCTGGACGACAGGGACGAACACCTCACCTTATGAGTGATAGTGTTATGTTCAGATAACGTTTCGAGGCGCAGTGGTAGCGAGCAGGGGAGCGAGCAGCGCGTCGCGAGTTCGAGTCCAGCCGGAGCCACCCCATTTTTTTGATTTTTCATCTGAGGCTGACGTCTGGGGCCCGCTGGTCAGCGAGCCAGGCTGCGTGGACTGAGCCCATTGCGGGCCAGAGAGCTGGCATGGGCCGGTTTCGCCCGAAACCAGCCCATGGGGGCTGTTTCCTGTTTTTTTTTCCTTTTGTTTCTTTTCTTTTTCTTTTATTTCTTTTCTGTTTAAATTCAAATTTGAATTTGACTTCAAATTCAAATCTGATTTTGACCACCTTTTCAAACAGGGGCTTCCCATATATATTTTTGGGGTAGTTTGAGCTACTGACCCCAATGGTGATATGCATTGTTGAAATTGGCCCCTCCATAATTTGGAGCTTGGCCAATTTTATGAAATGCCCCCTGTAAATTCTTGATTTTGCAAAGTTTGTTCAAATATCAAAGTGGCCCATGCCATATATGAAATTGGGGTAGTTTTGCACAAGGAATTGCATGGTGATGATGATTTGTTCATCTGAACCTTTTAAAAATTCATGTGGTGCAATTTTGCACTCAGACCCCTGAACTTCAGTTGAATTTGCAACTGCCCTTGCAAATTCAAATTGAGACATATCATATATATTTTTGGGGTGCTTTTCTGCAAGGATTTCAGTAGTGATGTTATCATGATGTGTTGTGCAACTTTTGAGACAAGGTGTGATCACCTGGTTCAGAAGTTTTTCAGATCTGTCTGTCTGCAACATTTCAACTTCAGTGCATTTGAAATGTTGTTCATCTGGTATTTTCTAGTCTGTTCCAAGACATCTTCTTCTTCAAGTCAGCCCCTAGCATATTGTCATATGCATAGTGACTGACCTCAAACCTTTGTTGCTCCTTCCTGTGTGTCAATTTCACCGACACTACTCCGTCTCCGGAATCATTGTTTTACTTTCATGTTATTTAAATTCTTGTAATGCTTGTTGATCATGCCATGCTGTCATGCTAATTACACCTAAATCAAGGCTCAGACCAAAGCCATTACAATGTAAATAAATGCATATGGAAGTGATGACCTGTCGTGATCACCTTCATTTAAACTTGACTAGACAGGGTCCACTACTGGAATCTGCTGGTTTGCCGTCAGCCATAGCTGACGGCAAAGGCCACTTTAACCGACGGCAAAGGCTTTGCCGTCAGCCTGCTGACGGCAAAGAGACTGGCCACGAATTTATCGGCAAACAGGTTCTTTGCCGTCAGCTGGAAATCGACCGGCGGCAACGCCTGTGCCGTCAGCTAGGGAGCCGAGGCTGACGGCATAAACCGTTGACGGCAACGACTTAAGCCCAGTCCCGTCAGGGGGTTAACGGCAGGCTTTGCCGTCAGCTGGAGTCCAGCTGACGGCAAAGCTGCTGCTTGTGGGCCATGCTTGCCAGGGGAGCTGCTATCAGTGCCACGTGGGGTCCTTTCCCTTTGCCGTCAGCCGCTGTCCAGCTGACGGCAAAGCTGACAACCTGGGACATTTGGTCGTCCCAGAGTTGCCAGATTTAACAGTTAGCTGCCACGTGTCCTTCTTTGCCGTCAGCCCACCGACGGCAAAGGCTTTGCCGTCAGTAAGCTGACGGCAAAGACTCTCTCTGTTTTTTTTAATTTAATTTCTGTTAATTCCCTGCATTTTCAAACAACAATATAGATAACACAATTAATATTCTGCCAGGCCCTAAACAGCACCATAAGTGCATCACAAAGCATCGCAAAGCATCTAACAACATCACAAAGCATCACAATATAAATAACACAAAGTGCAAACAACAAAGATGGCATCACAAAGCATCGCAAAGAATCCCAAGTGCATCCGCAAGTACAAGTGCATTACAAAGCATCTAAGACTACAACTAGCTAGAGTCCCTGGAGCATCCATCCATGTGCCATGCTGCTTTATCAAAATCTGCATAATGAGAAGAAGAAAGAATTTAGCGCTAAGTAATTAGAAGAAGAAGAAGAAGAACAAGAAGAAGAAGAAGACAAGAACAAGAAGAAGAAGAAGAAGAAGGACACAAGAACAAGAAGAAGAAGAAGAAGAAGAAGAAGAAGAAGAAAAAGATGGAGAAAAATAAAGAAGAGAAAAAGGAAGAATAAGAAGATTTGTTTCTTCTTAATCTATCTTTTTCTCCTCTTTCTTCTTCTCTTATTTCTTCATCTCTTCTTTGTTCTTCTCTTCTGTTCTTCTTTTATGGTTTCTTTTGAACATTTCTAAAGTAATTATGTCATTTTTGAGCTCTAATATCAACTAATTATGCTATTTTTGCCTAACTAGAATTTACTAAGCTAACTACAGCATGGCATAGTCTAAGTTGAGCTAGGCATGTCATTTTTGAGCTCTAATATCAACTAATTATGCTATTTTTGGTGTTATCAAGTAATTATGTCATGTTTTTACCAAATAAGCAAAGTCTATGTCATTTTGTAGGTAAGTAAGCTAATTATGTAAAAAAATTATGTAATTAAGCTAATTATGCAATTTTTTGCCTAACTAGAATTTACTAAGCTAACTAAAGCATGGCATAGTCTAAGTTGAGCTAAGCAATAAGAATAAGAAGGAGAGGAATAACTAACAAATGCCAAGTCACGGAGGAGAAGCACCATCTCGGTTGGTCGCCGGGTTGGTAGGGCTCTGACCGGGAGAGGGATTGTGGGATGCGACTCTGGAATGATCCTGCAACAAGGCAAGAGTTGAAATATGTGGTTAGCATGGCAACATACAACGATATAAGTCCGTGCAAGGTTGGTCATTGAAAGGGAACTCACCGTTCCCACCGAAGAAGGCATCGGCGGAGGGGGTGGCAAACCTTGCTTCTCACACATAGCCTGCAAATTAGTTTTCGAGAAGTCAAAGAAATAGTCTTGTTGCTTCTCACACATAGCCTTGCTTCTCACACAACTGACTTACCGCAACGAAGTCGTGCATAGCCTTCGCATGGGCATTATTGCGTGCCCTCTCCTCCTCCAGCAGCCTCTGGGTATTCCGGTCCCTCTCCTCCAACAAGAGTCTGGTGGCCTCCCTCTCTTTCTCAAGTGCGGCCTGCAACCACTTGTCATCATCATCCATCCAGGGTCAAATGAACTAAAGAAATAATGAAGGAAAACTAACCTCGATGGCAAGGTCAACTGGCCTCGCGCGCTGCCGTATTACAGGAGCCGAGCTAGTTTGCCTCGCCTTTATCTGAGAGAGAGACTCAGTGATAGGGACGAAGCCATCACACATGGCCAGCGTGCCATGACTCTTACCGCCACCAGAGATCATCAACGCCTCCCCATCCATAGGATTCAGGCTTGGGTCAAAGTCAGGGCCGCGCAGTTGTTTGACAACCTGAGAATAAGACGTCATCTTGTTGTAGGCAGACAGGCTTGTGTACGACGATGACCCGTCCGCCTCAGAATATGGTGTCGCCGTCTTGTACGAGCCCTTATGGGCCATGCCAAACGCGGCGTATCCCTGAGGCTCGGGCTGGTTATGGTGTTTGGCCTACAAGAAAAGGAAAAGAGTTAGTACAACAAAAATAATGCACAAATGAATTAATGATGAAAGAAAACAAGGCCCACATACCCATTTTTTGGCGTATTGCTTGATGTTGGCATTTCCTTGGTGGTGTGGCACACCAACCAATTGGGCACGACGCTCCTTGGCCACATTGTGGGTGGTCAACCAAGCCTCTGTGCACCACTTGTCCACTATCATCTCCTAGCAATCCATCTTATCCGCCAACCATCTCGGGGGCACCTATGAATGAAACTAAGTATTGTAACTAGCCCTAACATAACTAATAAAGAATGTAACTAAGGAATCTACGTACCTCCATGTACTCGGTCTTATCAGGGAAAAGCTTTCCACATTCAGCCTTCGTCTTCGGCTTGTTTTTCTTGGCGTACCAATCTCGAACGACCTGAACACGCATCTCATGCCTTGTGTTATTCAATAATCTCTTGCACTCTTTCTCGAGATTCTTCTTGGCTGCCTCCTCCGTCCCCTCCTCGACCCTATGGTAACTCTGCAATTATGCCATATATATGCACAGATGAATAGGAAATAACAAGATATAACATTGGATATTGTATACTTATTATTGGGTAAAATAATAGTTACCCAAAAATCAGCCAACACCTTGTCGGCCACGCTCGCGCAAACAACACCGTTCATGTGAGTGTTTTCCGGGAGCAGCGCGGCTTGGTAGTGCTCCCACTTGAGTCCTGGCTCAGGAACCATACCCTCCCCGGGCAACTGCACTAGCCCGGGAAAGTGCTCCCTAAGCAAAGCACCAAGGAGGCAGTTTGGATTCCGGGTATTCTCCGGGTAATTCCACCCCCTGCATAATGAGAAGGCAAAGACATTAGCTACTTGGTGGAAAATAATGATATAAGGTACACAATAGACATCAACTTACTTCTCGCCATCTGGAGAAATCAACGCCCTGTGCTGCAACTCTAATCGGTCTGGAACTCGTGTCATACCACGTTGGTAGACCGACTTGCTGGCAGACGGGCCCTCATCCTCCGCCTCAGCCCTCTCATCCTCCGCCTCAGCCCCCTCATCCTCCACCTCAACCTCAGCCTCCGCATCCGCCCCAGCCCCCTCACCGTCCCGCCCCCAACTCCCCCACTCCTCGTGTGAGGGTGTCGGCTCCTGGACGGGAGGATCCTGCATCGGTGTCCGCTCCTGGACGGGAGGATCCCGCACCGGTGACACCCTTGTCTGCAGGGGTGAATTGGCTGAGACTGAAGTAGCTGAGGGTGGTGGCGACTGGCTCCTATTAGGCAGCCTCCCTTTCCCGCGACCACGTCCTCTGCCTCTCTTCTTTCCTCCGCCTCTCCCACGGGGCTCCTCGACAAAGCTCTGCAACAACTGTCTTCGTAGTTGGCCAGGTGCTATCCTCAACTTATCCCCGCCTGCCATGTCTCACCACCTGCAACAATACATAGTTAAATACTTAGTACAAATTCAAAGACAATAATTAAATGAACAATAATAAATACATGAATAATTAAACAATTAATTAAATAATTAAACAAAAATGTTTGGATGCATACAAAGTACTAATAGTCGGGATCATCTGTCTCTTCTCCAAGGTCAACTGAAGCATAATCATCATCAGTATCATACGTGTCGTCATGAATGACATCGTCATCGGGTTCAGGGACATCATGTGGAAGGCCTTTTTGTAACCGATCAAGCATTGTTAGCTCATCCGGATTGGTAACCTCTTCTACTTCCACTTCTTCCTCATCATCACGTGATTCTTGTTCCTCCGTGTTCAGGGTGGACGTAGAGCAGTTCCAGAGATGACGTCTCACACCACGTGATTCTTGGAAGAATTCTCCATCATATGTTATTGGGTCAATTTGAGGTTCATAATCCTCTTCGTTTGGTGGAGGTGGTCTAAGATGGGGCGGCAAATCGTACACGACATACCAACCTTCCAGGTTCTTAACACTTTGACGACTGTATGGCAGATAAAAAACTTGGGTGGCCTGTTGAGCCACAATAAAGACATCATCACCGCTTAACTTCCTGTCTTGTCGGATTTCGACTAGCCCAACATGTTCATGAGCCCGTCTTGTCTTAGTAGGATCGAACCAATGACATTTGAACACAACAACATTTGGAGGATTTTCACCATAATAATGAAGTTCGTAAACTTCTTCAAGTCTTCCATAATACTCGACACCTCCCTCGCCTATAGCAGAGACACCGGAATTGGTTGTTTTTCGACCGGGCATTGAAAGCTCTTTGCTAGCAGTACGAAAGCGATACCCGTTGATGTCGTACTTCTGAAATGTCCGGACCTTAAAGTCAAAACCATTTGCTATTTGTCTCAATTCATCGTTGACTTGCTCATCTGAATTAGCTATTTTTTTGAACCAAGAGATGAAACCGGGATAGGCGCCTCCTGTCTTTTCAAGAAGTTCATACTCGAGAATGGATTCTTTTTCGATTGCAACACCATTCGAGAACTGTTCGACGTATCGACTGTATCAATTAATAACAGTTGTTAGACACAAAACTTGTTAAAAAGTTGCGAAACAATGTATCGAGGACTTACTCGATGTACGGCCGAACTTCTGTTAAGTTGTTCAATATATACATCGTTAGTGTGCGCCACTCCTCGACGCCTAGCAACTTTGATTTTCCCACACCAGAAGGAGCGAGCTTCCCTTTGAAGAGGCTGAGTTTGGATTCACGTCGTTTGGGGTCGCCCACATTGTACCGAGGCTTTGGATTATGCAAGCTGTGCAAAGTGGCATCATAGTGTGCTGTTACGAAGTTTGCCGCCTCCCCGGTAATGAACGCCTCGGCCATCGATGCTTCAATTCTACGTTTATTTTTACATTTTTCTCTAAGTGTCTTCTGCATTCTTTCAGTTGCATAGCACCAACGATTTTGCACAGGGCCACCCAATCTTGCCTCGGTCGGGAGATGCAAAATCATGTGTTGCATCGGATTAAAGAAGCCCGGTGGAAAAATCTTCTCTAACTTGCAGAGCAACTCAGGCGCCAACTCTTCCATGTCATCTATCACGGCACGCGACAACTCTTTAGCACAAAGAACACAGAAGAAATAACTTAACTCTGCCAATACTAGCCATTCAGACTCTGGGATATAGCCGCGCAACATCACTGGCATTATCCGCTCAAGCCATATGTGCCAATCATGACTCTTGAGCCCAAAATTTTTCATTTTTTCAATGCTCGCTCCCCTCGCTAGATTCGCAGCATACCCATCAGGGAACAACAACTTTTGTTGCACCCACAAGAGGATTTCCCTTATTGCTCCCTTCTCGAGATTGTACCAGGCAGGTGGTTTGGACCAATTTTTTCTTCCTTTAGGTTGTCGCATGTTTAGTGATGGCCTATCACAAAGAGTCTCCTGGTCAACTCTAGCCTTTGTATTATCTTTGCCCTTATCAGTGCCGAAAAATGTGCCAAGAAGGGCCTCGGCGATATTCTTTTCAGTGTGCATCATGTCAATGTTGTGTGGTAGTAAGAGGTCTTCAAAGTAGGGGAGATCCCAGATGCATGGCTTGTGGGTCCAGGCGTGTTCCTCATTATAACCCAAGAAATACCCTGGACGGTTTGGATCAGGCTCCATAGATTTTAACTGTTCATGAATTTGTGTGCCCGTCAACGCAGGTGTTGCCGAGTGTTTGACAACTTTACCTTTCATGAAATTCTTCTTGTCTTTTCTGAATGGATGGTCCATAGGCAAGAACTGTCTATGCAAGTCAAAGCAGGAATACTTTCCACCCGCCGGCAACCAATGAAACTTAAGAGCTGCTTTGCATTGTGGGCATGGGAACCTTCCATGCAAACACCAGGCAACGAAAAGCGCAAATGCCGGCAGATCATGCAACGAGTATTGGTACCAAACATACATTTGAAAGTTCTCTTTCTTAGCTGCGTCGTATGTGTTGACCCCATTCACCCAAGCTTCTTTCAAGTCATCCATCAGCGGTTGCATGTACACACTCATATTCTTCCCCGGATAGTTTGGCCCTGGAACTATCAACGTCAGAAATATGTGCTTTCTTTGCATAATGGACGATGGTGGAAGATTGAGCGGAATAACAAACACAGGCCAGCAACTATATTGGGTAGCCGTCATACCAAAAGGATTGAACCCATCGAGACCGATGGCGACTCGGCAATTCCTTGGCTCTTTAGTTTTTTCCGTATGTTTAGCATCAAATGCCTTCCATGCGTCACCATCCGAAGGGTGTACCAACATCGGATCTCCGTTTTCATCTAATTCTTTCCTAATTCCATGTTTGTGCCATGTCATCTGTTTTGCTGTTTCTTCGAGCATGTAAAGTCGTTGAAGTCTTGGTAGGATCGGCAGATACCGTAGAACACTCATAGGGATTTTGCTCTGCTTCTTCTCACCTTCACCGTTTTCTACCTCAACATATCTGGAGGACTTGCAAAATGGACAATATGTTTCGTCCACATACTCTTTCCTAAATAAGGCACATCCTTTCTCACAAGCATGTATCTGCTCATACGGCATCTTGAGTGCACTAAGGATTTTGTCTGACTCATATAGGTTTGAAGGCATAATATGACCTTCGGGTAGAAACCGCCCAAATAGGGTCATCATTGAGTCAAACAGGTCTCTTCCAATGTTGAATTGGGCTTTCAGAGCCATTACTTGTGCGATGGCATCTAGCTGAGAAATCTTAGTGTGCTCGTGAAGAGGACGTTTTGAAGACTCCAACGTGGCATAGAAGGCCTTTGCAGATTCCTCCATCTCTTCGTCCTTGTTCCGAGCATCATCAAAATCATTGACCATGTCTTCAATCCCTGTACCATAATCGTCGGTGCGCCGACGCAAAACTTCGTCTCTATTACGTTGGGCCGACTCACCATGAAATGTCCACAAGGTATAGCCGGGAGTAAAACCACGCATCTGCAGGTGTTTACCCATTACATCCTTTGTCTGTCGCGAATAATTCTTGCACTTAGTGCAGGGGCACCATGTTTTTGGCTGGCCTTTAGAAAATGCCGTTTGCAGGAATTCATAGGTTTTGCTCAACCATTCATCGGGCATGTCTTTCTGACTAGGGTGACCGGAGTACATCCATTCAAGATCAGTCATTCTGTCAAGCTAGCTATATAGTATCCACATATGAACAATATAAATTATCAGTTCATCAAGTATGTCAAATTAATTATGGTCATTTTTTAATCATGGTTAAAACATTGGGATGCACGGCATGCAGACCTACCAGCTACTAGGTAAAGATGGGTCCTAATCCCACCCGAGTATGTGTAGATTGGATCATTTTCCCATGCTCTGCTCCCGATCCAACGCAAAATTTCGGCAGCACCTCCCCGCTGTTCTCCTAATACACGTCTCGGAAACTAACCGAGAGGATGTGTACTCGGAGAACAACAAGGAGGCGCTGTCGAAACTCTGCATCGGATCCGGAACAAAGCATGGGAAAATGACCCAATCTACACATACCCGGGCTGTCTATGGATAACGTTGGACAATTCGAAAGAATCACCGTTATAAATATGCAAATGCATGCATAGTTATAACCGTAACCCTTTCGAACGGGAGACGCATATTGGTTACGCAACTTTACTTAGCTAGTATCATCGGCACGAAGGCCGGAAATAAACAACCTAATACTAACAATAAACATGTAGGGAAAAGCCTAGCTACCTGGTGCCAATGATGAGAGAGTGAAGGAGAGGCCGGGTAGCCGATGAAAGCAGCAAAGGGGACCGGCGAGGACCTACGGGAAGGAGGGGGAACCACAAAGGTATAGGAAAGTTGCCGGTGAAGAGGGAGGCCGGGGGATATGAAACGACTAACGATATAAAAAAAATTGTAACTACATGTTCTAATGAACTCTTTCAAAAACTAATTATTTTGTTTCCTTTTTTTATTTTCTTTATATCCTTTCTTTTATTTCCTTTATTTTATTCCTTTATTACCTTTCTTTCCTTTCCTTTCTTTCATTTCATTTCCTTTCCTTTCTATTATTTCCTTTTCTTTCAATTCCTTTATTATAACTACATCAAATTAAATATAACTACATCTAACTAACTATATAAAACTAACTAACAACAAAACCCTACCTAGCACCTAAAACTATATAAACCTAACTAAACAGATCCTATAACTTAGAACTAACTATAACAAATAATTTCCTAACTAAACTTTTCTAGTAACTAGAAATAAACCTATATAACTAACTATATAAACCTAAACAGATCCTATAACTAACAAACTAACTATAACTAACTAACGAACTAGGAAATTTCCTACTAAATACAAATTTTTCTAACAAAAAATGCAACGGGAATGGGGGGAGGAGCTCACCTAGGAGCGGGCCGAGGTGGTGGCGGCGTCGGGAGACCCAGGTGGCGGTGTCGGCAGCGTCAGCGGTGCACCTGCAGGAGAGGGGAGGAGAAGTCAGAGGGGAGGAGGAGGTGGGAGGAGGAGTAGCAGCTGCGTCTCACCAGCGTGGAGACGGTGACCCTGGCGGCGGCGGACACGGTCACCGGGCGGGGGCGAGCGGGCGGGGGCGGAGACGGCGAGCGGGCGGCTCGGGCTCGGGGCCTCGACGGCGGCGGCTGGGGCGCGGGGGGAGGGCTTTGACGGCGGCGGCTCGGGCGCGGGGGCAGGCCTCGACGGCGGCGGCTCGGGCGCGGGGGCGGGTCGGCGGCGGCGGCACGGGGGCAAACCGTTTGAGTGGAGAGAGATGGGGTTGGGCGTGGCCACGGGGTGGGGATAACCCCCGGCTTTGCCGTCAGCCGGCTAACGGCAAAGACAACCGTTAGTCTTTGCCGTCGGCCAGCTGGCGGCAAAGACGGGTTCTGTTAAGCAGTTCTACGGGGTGGGGCTGAGAAGCTGCCTATGCCGTCAGCCCACCTCTGCCGTCGGTCTTTGGGTTCTATGCCGTCAGCTAGCCGACGGCTTAGAAGGTGCTGACGGCAAAGGATTTCTCTACCGTCAGCAAGGTCTATGCCGTCAGTTTTTTTTCTGGCTGAGGGCATAGTGCCTTTGCCGTCAGCCCCGTGAAAGTGCTGACGGCAAAGCCAGAAACTGACGGCAAACTGTGTTTTTCCAGTAGTGGTCATATCATGTAAATAAAGCTTGAACATGCCATCCTTGTTTGGGTTGCATCAATTGATTACTTGTGTGCCTTTTCCCTGCCGGTACCTTACGTTAGCACCTGAGACCGCCGAGGAGACTTACGTGGAGCTGTCCGACACCGAGCCCGAGAGTACAGTGGGTGCTGCTTCGACTACCTTACCAGGCAAGGGGGAGATCTGTGTCATTACTTTATAACTTTCTGCTCGTGCCTAGCTGTAGATCTAGAACGTTATTGCTTGATCCTATTTACCTTATATGCCATGTTTAAAAAACCATACAGCCATGATCCCCACATCCCAGCAAACCGTTGTTCGGCTAAGTTACCGCTGCTCAGCCATTGCTTAGTATGGATAGAAAAATTGCTGCTTACCCTATATACTTATGGTTGGGATACCATGTTATAAAAGAAGTTGGTTGATATTTATTATTGTTAAATGGTGTTAATTATATTTGACGAAAGGTGGAAGGCTGGACTATTCCCGTCTGGTGCTTTGTTCCATTTGAGTCACCTAGGACCCGAGTTCCGGGTATTGTGTTTCTTGACGAGCGTGCCTAATCGTGTGTGGGGTTTTATGGGGCCCCCTTGTCTTACCTACCTAGCCTCGTACATTCTAGTGGTGGCCCGAGCTGATTTACATTTGCAATGTGTGTGTGCTGGTTGGATCCCCAATTGTTTCCAAACCAACCAGGGCCAGGAGGACATAGTTTCTTGGCTGGCCCAATTTGTCCGGCTGAGGACCCGGTCTCATAAGAGAACTAACCGGTTATCCAAACCTGCGACAGACGGTAGAGACCGATTCGAGAGCGTGGCCAGCTTTTGAGTTGGGTGTCGACTCACCGGGGGCCACCCGGATTTGTGCGTTGTTAGTTAGAGGGACTCTGACGTTCCGGAGTTTCAGGCGTACCTAGCCATGTGGAAACCGGGCGTACATGCGACGTCTATAATGGACAGTTGGTACACCCCTGCAGGGTAAATCTTTTTGAAAAGCCGTGTCCGCGGTTATGGACTACTTGAGACCTACTCCTTGTTCATAGAATAACATCAATCGAAATCATGTTATAAAACTTGACAAACCGTGTGTGTGCCTTGGTTGTCTTTCTTCGTCCAGGGGGACCGAGGGAGAAACGAGGTTGTGTTATGTTTGCGTAAGTAGGTGGATAGCCGACTTACGACACGTTGTCAACGGAACTTCTTGGATCTCACCTCTATTCTGATAGAACGTGTAGCCACCATATATGCTAGTACGGCTGCAAACTGTCTATATCTTTACCTTACCTGTAGCGTTAGTTATTCCGTAATGACATGTTCTCACCCCCGTTTACATTTCTGACTTTACCGCTTTGCCTGATCGGCCGCTGCAGTGGACTACTACCTCGACCCCAGCACCGGACGTTACTTCGTGGAGGTGCCCCCGGAGGATGACGACGAGTACGAGTACCTCGACCAGTAGGATCTTATAGTTGGGTTCAGACGTTCCCGTGGGTGGATATTCATGTGCAGCCCTCTCTAGGGCAATTTGGATCTTGACCGTACTCGGTTCCTACTATGTTTCCGCTTGTTGTATTGATGTACTGATGAGATGTACTCATGGTGATGTTATGTTGTTAGATAGTGGCGTTGTATGCCCTGCTCTATTTTATCTTCTTATGTATTTTCCTTTCTTAGAGTTATGCTTGTTTACCTGTTGTCGAGAATCCGGCAGCGACACGAGTGCGAGTGTCGTGCGCCGGTGGCGTTTGATGCGCTTCTAACTCCGACCGGACGCGAAAGCGACTAGTTAGAGTTAGTACCGCATCAGGGGCCTTACAGGGGGGTGCTCACCGGAGGGCCTCCCGGCGGCTAGAGGCAACGGTGAAGGGCAGCGGAGGTGCAGCACGGTGAGGTGTGGGGCGAGTGGGGGTGGTGCTGGTCGTTGGAGTGAGTCGAGGAGGGCACCGGGGCCTCCTTTTATAGGCGAACGGAGCTAGAGCTCGAGCGCGCTAGCGCGGCTGTGCAACAGGCGGGGGTGCCGCGGGGGCAATCCGTGAGCTAGCTCCTGGCTGGGTAGCGAGGGCGGTGAGAGAGCGGGAGGGAGGCGAGGTGTGGGTAGAATCCATCGTGGACCTCGCCGGCCACATAGCCGTCCACGGTTGGGGGGGTATACGGGCATGTCAGGCCACGGGGGCGATCCTCGGGATGGTCTTCGGTTGGGAAAACGCGGGCGAGGTGGCTGACAGTGGGGCTCAAGAGAGAGAAGAGACGAGAGAGAGAAGAGGTTACGGGAGAGAGAGGGGTCTTTCCACCAGGGGGGGAGAGATGCTACGTGAGAGAGAGAGGGGTTAGGAAAGTTGAGAGATTAGGGGAGGATTTAGTGGGGTAGTTAGGCTAGTTTTCATTTTTTTAACTCTTGTTAATATATATTTTTCTTGATTAACTTGATTAAAAAGGAAATTCTGAGTTAACACATAAAAAACACCCGAGGATTTTTTTTGGAGAATTTATTAATATACTTTTTGAGTTATGAAGGTCATGCATACACCTTATTATGATTTTATGTAGTTAAGTGATTTAGTTGATAATTGTTTCATTTATTTCTAACTAGCACAAGGTTAAGGCCTAAGGGATTTGTGGTGATTGATTAATTCATGCATTATTATTATTTTTAATATACAAATACTACCTAGAATATATAAAGTTTTATATTCCTCATATATTTGCTTCACAAATAGAAACACAATAAACTAAAAGGAAATGCAAGTTAAAATGAAAAGGAGCTAAAGAAAGTAGAGTTGGGGTTACTACTATGCTTGATCATGTTTGTGTAGATGTGATCATCTCAAGATGATTTAGTTATGTGGGGAAGAAATGATCTTGCCCAACTACTATCTCTCCTAAGCACATGCAATCAATATTCATGATCACTACTACAAGAAGAACTCACACAATTTATAGCATTGAAACAAACAACATAAAATTTCATGCAAGGTTTTTGTTGGCTCTCATTTTTGGCTACCTAAGTTAACAGAAGAGCAAAAGTTGGGATGTGACAGACTTTCCCCCCTTAAAAAGAATCCCGTCCCCCAGATTCACGAGCTAGTGAAGAGATGCGGGAACTCGCACTTGAGGTAGACCCCCGTTCCCAGGTGGCTTCCTCCTCGGTGTGGTTTGTCCACTGGACCTTGTGGAACTTGATCGCGCGCTTACGGGTTACTCGAGTGGCTTCTTCTAGGATACGTAGGGGTGTCTCGCGGTATGTGAGATCCTGGTTGATATCCACCGTGCGGTGATCGATGTTTTGAAAACTTCAGGCTGGTCCGGCACCTCCAGACACTTCCGGAGCTGCGAGACATGGAAGAAGTTGTGCACATCGGATAGCTCTTTGGGCTGTCTCAACTGATAATCAACCTGGCCTCGTCTGGCTGTCACCTCAAATTGTCCAATGTAACGAGGTGCTAGCTTTCCCTTCACATGGAATCGATGCATTACCTTCAGTGGGGTGACTCGGAGGTACACAAAGTCTCCAACTACAAAAGTCACCTCTCGACGCTTGGGGTCGGCATAGCTCTTCTGACGAGATTGAGCGCTCTTGAGACGCTCACGAATCAACTGGACTTGTTCCTCAGCTTCCTTCAAAACATCCGGTCGGAAAATCTTCCCTTCCCCGGTCTGAGACAAGTTTAGGGGCGTGCGGCACTTCCGTCCATACAGGGCTTCAAATGGGGCCATCTGCAAACTCGACTGGTAACTGTTGTTGTAGGAGAATTCTGCATAAGTCAAGCAGTCCTCCCACTTGGAACCATAGGCTAGAGCACATGCGCGGAGCATATCCTCTAGTATCTGGTTCACTCGCTCGGTCTAACCTCCCGTCTACGGGTGATAGGTTGTGCTGAACGTAAGCTTCGTGCCTAGTGTCTCTCGAACTTGCTTCCAGAACCTCGAGGTAAATTGGGTACCTCGGTCAGCCACAATCTCCTTCGTGACTCCGTGCAGATAAATGATCCTCGACATGTACAAGTCTGCCAGCTGATCTCCTCTATAGGTGGTTCGCACTTGAATGAAGTGTGCTACCTTGGTGAGTCGGTCGACGATGACCCAGATAGAGTCATGAACCTTGCTCGACCTCGGTAGTCCTGTGATGAAGTCCATGCCTATCTGTTCCCACTTCCATTCAGGAACTTGGAGCGGTTGGAGCAATCCAGCAGGTATCTGGTGCTCTGCTTTCACTCTTTGGTAGATGTCGCATTTGGCAACATATATGGCAATCTCACGCTTCATACCGTGCCACCAAAACAAGTCCTTCAGGTCTTGATACATCTTAGTCCCTCCGGGGTGGATGGAGTAAGGTGTATCATGCCCTTCCTTCAGGATAGTGAGCTTCAACTCCTTCACATCGGGCACACACAATCGACCATCGAACCAAAGAACACAAGAAGGGATTTGTGGTGCTTGATTAATTCTTGCATTATTAATATTTTTAATATACAAATACTACATAGAATATATAAAGTTTTATATTCCTCATATATTTGCTTCACAAATAGAAACACAAGAAACTAAAAGGAAATGCAAGTTAAAATGAAAAGGAGCTAAAGAAAGTAGAGTTGGGGTTACTACTATGCTTGATCATGTTTGTGTAGATGTGATCATCTCAAGATGATTTAGTTATGTGGGGAAGAAATGATCTTGCCCAACTACTATCTCTCCTAAGCACATGCAATCAATATTCATGATCACTACTACAAGAAGAACTCACACAATTTCAAGCATTGAAACAAACAACATAACATTTCATGCAAGGTTTTTGTTGGCTCTCATTTTTGGCTACCTAAGTTAACAGAAGAGCAAAAGTTGGGATGTGATAGACTTTCCCCCCTTAAAAAGAATCCCGTCCCCGAGATTCACGAGCTAGTGAAGAGATGCGGGAACTCGTACTTGAGGTAGTCCTCCCGTTCCCAGGTGGCTTCCTCCTCGGTGTGGTTTGTCCACTGGACCTTGTGGAACTTCATCGCACGCTTACGGGTTACGCAAGTGGCTTCTTCCAGGATACAAAGGGGTGTCTCGCGGTATGTGAGATCCTGGTTGATATCCACCGTGCGGTGAATGATGTTTTGAAAACATCAGGCTGGTCCGGCACCTCCAGACACTTCCGGTGCTGCGAGACATGGAAGACGTTGTGCACATCGGATAGCTCTTTGGGCAGTCTCAACTGATAAGCAACCTGGCCTCGTCTGGCTGTCACCTCAAATGGTCCAATGTAACGAGGTGCTAGCTTTCCCTTCACATGGAATCGATGCATTCCCTTCAGTGGGGTGACGCGGAGGTACACAAAGTCTCCAACTGCAAAATTCACCTCTCAACGCTTGGGGTCGGCATAGGTCTTCGGACGAGACTGAGCGGTCTTGAGACGCTCACGAATCAACTGGACTTGTTCCTCAGCTTCCTTCAAAACATCCGGTCCGAAAATCTTCCCTTCCCCGGTCTGAGACCAGTTTAGGGGCGTGCGGCACTTCCGTCCATACAGGGCTTCAAATGGGGTCATCTGCAAACTCGACTGGTAACTGTTGTTGTAGGAGAATTCTGCATCAGACAAGCAGTCCTCCCACTTGGAACCATAGGCTAGAGCACATGCACGGATCATATCCTCTAGTATCTGGTTCACTCTCTCGGTCTAACCTCCTGTCTGTGGGTGATAGGCTGTGCTGAACGTAAGCTTCGTGCCTAGTGCCTCCTGAACTTGCTTCCAGAACCTCAAGGTAAATTGGGTACCTCGGTCAGACACAATCTCCTTCGGGACTCCGAGCAGACAAATGATCCTCGACATGTACAAGTCTTCCAGCTGATCTCCTCTATAGGTGGTTCGCACTGGAATGAAGTGTGCTACCTTGGTGAGTCGGTCGATGATGACCCAGATAGAGTAATGAACCTTGCTCGATGTCGGTATTCCTGTGATGAAGTCCATGCCTATCTTTTCCCACTTCCATTCAGGAACTTGGAGCGGTTGCAGCAATCCAACAGGTATCTGGTGCTCTGCTTTCACTCTTTGGCAGATGTCGCATTTGGCAACATATATGGCAATCTCACGCTTCATACCGTGCCACCAAAACAAGTCCTTCAGGTCTTGATACATCTTAGTCCCTCCGGGGTGGATGGAGTAAGGTGTATCATGAGCTTCCTTCATGATAGTGAGCTTCAAATCCTTCACATCGGGCACACACAATCGACCATCGAACCAAAGAACACAAGAAAGGATTTGTGGTGCTTGATTGATTCATGCATTATTATTATTTTTAATATACAAATACTACATAGAATATATAAAGTTTTATAGAATATATAAAGTTTTATATTCCTCATATATTTTCTTCACAAATAAAAACACAAGAAACTAAAAGGAAATGCAAGTTAAAATGAAAAGGAGCTAAAGAAAGTAGAGTTGGGGTTACTACTATGCTTGATCATGTTTGTGTAGATGTGATCATCTCAAGATGATTTAGTTATGTGGGGAAGAAATGATGTTGCCCAACTACTATCTCTCCTAAGCACATGCAATCAATCTTCATGATCACTACTATAAGAAGAACTCACACAATTTCAAGAATTGAAACAAACAACATAACATTTCATGCAAGGTTTTTGTTGGCTCTCATTTTTGGCTACCTAAGTTAACAGAAGAGCAAAAGTTGGGATGTGACAGTTAACAGGTAGAAACAGGTCTATATGTTTATTTTATTTTTCTCTCCGGGGAAAACTTGCTCTTCCACTTCAGTTTTAAGACACAGTGCTCTACATATGTAAGCCATGGTGCACTGCATTGTTCAGCCATAGCGCCTTTTCATTTTCGAAATATTTTTTGGTTTTCGGGGAGACCAACGGCTCTTCAGTTGACGCAAGAAGGCACTGCATGGTAATGAACATGGGCACTACAATTTCAATTTCTCATCAACACTAGATGCCAACTTCACTTTATTAAACTAGGGGTGGGGGTGTTTGGTAATCGAACTTCTTACATTATCTGGACGTGCGACCTTCCTCTTGAGAGAAGTTCTGTCGTTTTGCAGATGCAACTCGGCCTGCTATCGCCGTGCAGCCCACCTGTGCTGCAGGAACTCAGGAGCTTTTTGAACTTTCACCACTGTTGCTAGAGAAGGTTGGATGGGATAAATGACCATTGCAGTTTGCATCCACGATGACTGCAAGGTTGCAGACAGGGGTCTCCTTGCGGTTCGTTTGCGCCTACCATGCTTCACCGAGGCATGATCCGAGAGTGTAACACCCTCAGAATCAGTAACAGTAATCACTACAGTGATTCCACTGTTTATGATCATCACTGTTGCAAATCAAGCCATGATCACCTTTGATCATGGTTCTGTCAGATTCCCACCCTGATAAAATTTTCGAATATTTGTGGCTTATAATATTGCCCCCAAGAAATTGTGGGTGATCATTACTCTACTTGCAATACTTAACCATTTTAACATTAGTCATTAGAGTAATAAAAATTCAATGATGGATATGAAACCAATGATGTTGGGTTATCAATTGCCAAGTGAAAATAAAATGAAACTGAAATGAATTTGCACCAGACATTATGGATCCACCTTTCAAAAATGCCTAGTAGTCATTAAGTCATTGGGTATATGATTTGGGGTTATTATTATTAAAGTGATTTAGGAGTGTTATGAAATAAAAACAATACCCTGAAGGTTATTAAAACTGCCATAATAATTATAATAAACATGTGGTAATTTTAAATGCACTAAAAATTATGGAAACAATTTTATAAAATGCCTAATAATCAGTAGGCCCTAATAAAAGTGAATTAGGGTTTAATTATAATGTTTTAATAATATAGATAAATAAAAACAGTAGAAAAACAATGGCTTTTAATACCTTTTAAATAAAACAAAATACTAAATTATTTTTATTTATGCCCAAACTTTTTGTGGCACTTAACTATGATGCAACCATAATTTTGGAACAAATTTTATGTGGTAGAAAAATATAAAAGACATTAAACTAATTACAAACAGAACTAACAGAAAAGAAAATCAAATAAAAAAAATAGAAAAAACCCCTAAGCCTCGCCCCAGGCGAGGCCCATCCGGCCCAAAACACCTTCCCCTACCTGCTCCCATCACCATCCCCACCTGCCCCCGTCGTCGTGGCGCCACCGCCGTGGCTGGGACGCCTGCCGGCCGCCACCACCTCCACTGTGGCCGGGGAGGCGATAAGGTTGACCCCAGCCACCCCCTAGACAGCCTCCCCAGCCATTCCTCCTCCTCCTCACCTCGCTCACCTTGGGGGAAAATTACCCGAGCGCCGCCGTCGCCATTGCCGCGCCCAACCGCGGCCACTGTGCCCCCTAGACCAAGAGACCGTGTCCGGCCGCCTCCTAGCCTTCGTCTTCATCACGCTGCGAGAGGAATCGAACCCGGAGGCACCACAACTCGTGAATTCGCCGTCTTCGTCTACCTCCAGCCGCCGGATCGCCGCCGAGTTCCTCCCGCACCGAGCCGTCCCCGAGCACGCTGCCCACCTCTACGCGCTCAGGGTGAGCCATGCTACCACCCCCAACTGACCGGAGCCGACTGATAAGCCGCTAGCGCGCGCCCCCCCTTTCTTGCGCTCCGGCCGTCGCCATCGTCGACCGTGAGCTCGTCCCCGTGCGTCCCAGCTCGCGCCTTTGACGTCAAGGAGTTTCTAGGTTCCCATAGGTTCGATTTGGCGCCGGGGATTGTTTGTAGTTGCCGCGAGTTGAGTTTCACCATTGGAGCCCGACGCCTGCTTCCGCCGTCGACGACCCCGAGCTCGACTCCGGCCGCCCCCGCCACTGCCACGGCTACCAGTCGACGCAGCAGAGCCGTAGCTTTATAACACACCTACGCAAGGCCCCTCCCGTGCCCGCTTTAGTCGTCGACCACTTCACCCGTGCGCCACCGCCGGCTGACCTCGTCGCCGGCAAATTTCCCGGCCACCCCCGACGTCGCCACCACCTGGAATCGACGCAGCGCTGTCTTCCCGTTCGAATGCATCAAACCCCGTGACGAACGGTGCCCCCTAGCCCATTTCCGACGCCCCTCCCGTGGCCTCCGCCGTGCTGGGCACGCCGGCGTCTCGCCGCCGGTGCCCCCCTGACATGGCACACCTGGGGGCAACCCCTGGGTCACTGCCAGTGGACCCCATGGCCCTAGTTGACTGGGTTGACCAGTCAACTGTGCTGACTGGGCAACCCCAGTCACTGACGTGTGGGTCCCCCTGTAGATAATTACCTTAATGCTTTAAGTTAATCTAATAATTAAAATTGAGTCACTGACATGTGGGGTCCCCCTCTAATTAATCTCTGTTTAGTTAAGTTGATCACTAGTTAAATGAATCTGTCTATGACATATGGGTCCCACATGTCAGCACTGTTCTGGATAGACTTGTGGATAATGTTGTAATAAATATTAAAAAGAAATTCAGAAAATCATTTAAATGATTTAAAATTTTGAAATTCAATAACTTTTAAACCGTAACTCGGAGTCAAAAACTTTATACATGAAAATTGATCCGGAAAATATAACGAATACGGATACGCTATCTGTATGTCTACCACACCCCCCAAACACAACGAACATTGACACCCCCCCTCCCGGGTCGTGTGTCGGTAATTCCCGGTACCGATATGAGTTGCCCGGATCAAAATACTTTGTATATGAAAGTTACTCAGAACGGATCCACGATTACGAATACGTTACTCATAATCCCACCACACCCCTCTAACATGCCAAACGTCGAACCGCCCCCCCTCCGGACCGTCTGTTCGATGATTTGTCCGGTATTGTTAAAGTATCCGGATGAATTTATTCTGAACACGAAAGTTGTTCGGAATAGATCAACTAACCCGGATACACCACCCACACGTGTGTCGGATGTCCACGACACCTCCGGCATGATATCTCCCCCCTCCGGGCACCTTGTCCGATAATCACCCGGAGCCAGTAGTTCATCCTCAGATGAATTTCCGCTCCGAGAAACGTGCATTGCACTGCGTTAGAACACCGTTAATATTTCATCCGTCTTGTCATGCATCTGTTTGTATATGCTTGCTGTGTATTTACTGTTTCTTCCCCCCCGTATTCTCCGGTAGACCCCGACGCTGCCGCCTACTACACCGTTGCTGAGTACGACTACTTCGTCGACGACCCTACTACTACCGTCGAGCTTCCAGGCAAGCAGAGCCATTCTCTTCCCCAGATATCGCCTATCTTTCCGTACATTTCTTGCACTAAGCATTGTTACTGCTGCTGCTACGATTACAATCCTATTCAATTGCATAGCCTGTCATTGTAGCCCCTTGATGTACCTTCCTTTAATCCTATGCTGCCTATTATTACTTATGCATTATTCAGCAGAGAGCCCTGCGCATTGGTAGCTAAGATTAGATAGCGGGTCGTGATCACTTTGGGAGTGATTGCGGAAATGATATATTACAACTGCAACAGGTACGGATCAATGCAGACGCCCTAGGGAACCTACAACGGCGAGACTCTGCCGAGTCGCTTCGAGTTTGACTTACGAGTGGACTGGACTCGTATTTCACTCTCGTCGGCTCAGTAGCGTAGCATCACCGGGATGATATGAGGTTTACCTCTTTAGTTCATTCCGCTGATGTCTCAGTCGAGCCAGCTCAAGTGTACCATCGAGGGTGATTCCTCCTGGTTTCACTTAACGGTAGGGACTCGAACCAACTGGTGTCCTTAAAGGTAAGAAGTCGGGCGACCCAACGGTGCCCGGGAGTGGTATTGCGACGGGACGACAGGGAGGGTACGACCAGTGTACCGGTGTGCTTGGCCCCTCATCGTTGGCCGCGAGAGTTACCAAACTACGAAAGTGGAGCTCCTCCAGGAGCACACGCGAGACAAGGTAAGGAGACGGTTCACCTTGTTGGTAACCGCAGAGACTTGGTGGGACGACAGGGCAGGCACCGATGTACTGGTGGTCCTGGCTGCTGTCGTTGTCCGCGGGTCGGTTAAGTCGAGGCAACGATAACGGTTGTCACGCGGGTTAATTAAAATGCTAAATGGTTCAGTGGATGTCTTGAGTTGGCTATATGCCATGTACGCACTACCTACCCGTGGGAATTACGAGTTATGGGCTCCTCTGCTTCGTAGTGTCGTCCGAGGACTTTTCAGACGTCAGCAGTACTGCGGGCTGATTGCCGGGAAGTGGTGTTGTCTTATTTGCTCGCGCGGTGGTGTCTTATTTGGATTTGCTTCAACTTCACCGGCCAGCCACGCACCGTGCAGGAGTACGTTCGGGTTGGGGTCCAAGGCTCGGCGTACTTAGGATTTAAACCGGCGGATGGCCTCTCTGTTGAGTTTGAAAGATGGGCTATGAAGTGTCGGATAGCCTCGGTGGAGCGTTCCCTAACAAGGTTCCCGCCACCCTGGAGATCCGTGCGTGTAGCGTAACACAAGTGCACCCCTGCAGGGAAGATTAATCTATTCGAATAGCCGTGTCCACGGTAACAGGACGCTTTATGCTGAAGCTGGATCTTACCACTAGAAACTATTATTATTAAACTGTATGGTTCCGGGTTTTCTTCCTCGCGGGGATGTCGAGGAGGTGAACTCGGAGGCATTGTTAATTATTACAACTTATTATTATACAATGCTGCAACAACTTCTGCTGCATTGTTACTTTATGCTTTATATAAACTGTTGGCTGATTCTTTCCTCATGCTGCAAGACATCGTCGGAAGATGCTAGTCTTCGATAGGCCTAGCTTCTTACCCTTGCTCTGGATTTCTGTCTTTCAATCCACTATATACAGCCTCTTCTTTCCGTTGATACAATGCATAATGCTTAGTAGCGGACATAAGACTCGCGGGTATGCTAGATACTCACCTGCTTTATTTCCTTTACTGTTTTGCCTGATCGGCCGCTGCAGTCGACGTTGGAGTCCAGGAGTAGGAGACCCCCGATGTCGATCACCGCAACGTGAAGATCCCCGATGCCTTCTACGACGTCGAGTTCCCCTTTGACCAGGAGTAGCTTGGAGGTTCCCAGGCAGGAGGCCTCGCCTTTTCGATCTGTTGTTATTTGTGCTAGCCTTCTTAAGGCAACCTTGTATCCTTGTGTCTGTGCTCTGATACTATTGCTTCCGCTGACTTTGTGCTTTAGAGCTGTGATATTCGAGCCCTCGTGGCCCCTGGCTTGTATTAAACAGCTTGTATTATTTTATTTGTAGAGTTGTGTTGTGATATCTCACCGTGAGTCCCTAATCTCGATCGTGTACCTTGCGTGTATGATTACTGTACACGGTCTGATTTTGGGGGCGTCACAAGTTGGTATCAGAGCCGACTGCCTATAGGAAGCCCCTAACCACTTCTTGGTCGAAGTCGAGTCTAGTATTTGCAAAACTACTTGCTAACATAATGTTTGGCTTACGGGCCCACATCGATGTCACTACGTGTGATATCTATGGTATTAGGATCCTTTTCTCCTTACCTATGCTCTAGGACTCTGATCTCTTATCCTTGCTGGTAAGTTTTATTAACGCCGACTTTAGGTTCTCGTACCTCCTTCCTTCCGGAGAGCACTGCCTTCCCGATAATCGATGGATTCACCTGAAGATTTCGAAGATTACTCTTTGATAAATTCCCGAAAACCTACGTGTTCGTCGCCTTTGCAATACCATGCCACCGATAAGTCCGTTTGGATAATTGCATCACCTCCCGATCTGGAAATCACAATTTCCTTGTACTTAAGCATCAAGTTATTCCGGTGCTTCTATCACCCGATGCCTTTGCATTCTTTCTCCTTCTGGTTGAGTGCCGATACTCACACCAGATTCTTTGCGAACCACATGACCTTTGGTGGATTATTATCCGACTAAGCTTACGTGGTTTCTTCCATGTGTCGATTGAATTCATTGTGTGAAATACCATCCTTGCCCCTCGATGCTTTGTGTTATCATCGACAACCCCCTTGACTCTCTGCCAGTACAACTTGGTCGTGTACATCGTGCTCTTCTTTCCCTTGGGAAAGATATACACCTGATACTTGTGTATCATCACATTTTCCTTTCCATTGGTCTGTTTAATCTTTCTTGTGATATAAATTATCTGAGCAGCGATGATTCCCTGCTTATGTAAACACCTTGGTGTACTACCTCGTCAGTAACCCTTGTTGCCATTGTTGATGACATCTCGGTAACCACCGGGACGAGAACTTTGCCAATTGGTCCGCCTCGTATTAACAAGCAGGAAAATAGTTCTCAATGTCCACTGCCCCTGGTACCGACGTTGTTGCCGATATAGCTGACAAGATGTTCGCTGACTTACCTTGCAACTTGATCGCATTGTTTGTCACCATACTTCTGATTCTTCTGGGGCCCACAACCCACAGTTCCACAGGACCGAAACCTGACTCTTGTCCTCTACCTTGTGATATTCCGCCCGATATCAGACTCAGTGCTGGTGTCTGATGATCGGGGGCCCTTTTCCCATCTTCCGTCATCGGCACCGAGTACGTGCCTAACCGCTTGAAACTTCTCACGACGTACTTCCCTGAGCTTAAACTCGGAAGGACTTTGTACCCCATACCCTTGAGCAACCCCATTTAATTGATCTTGTATCGATCCGACCCCCTTAAGCTTTATCTCTTAACCTATTCGTAAGTGCGATGAAGCCCCGACGAAAGGATGAAACCCCATCGAGAAGCACCGATACAGTCCAGTGAAGGCCTCAACGTGAAGGATTAATTCCTTCGAGTAGGACAAAAGGAACCAGAAGATTTGTTAGAAGGTAAAACCGAAACTCTACCCCTTACACTACTTTTAATTCTCGGGACGAGAATTCTTTGTAGTGGTGGAGAATTGTAACACCCTCAGAATCAGTAACAGTAATCACTACAGTGATTCCACTGTTTATGATCATCACTGTTGCAAATCAAGCCATGATCACCTTTGATCATGGTTCTGTCAGATTCCCACCCTGATAAATTTTTCGAATATTTGTGGCTTATAATATTGCCCCCAAGAAATTGTGGGTGATCATTACTCTACTTGCAATACCTAACCATTTTAACCTTAGTCATTAGAGTAATAAAAATTCAATGATGGATATGAAACCAATGATGTTGGGTTATCAATTGCCAAGTGAAAATAAAATGAAACTGAAATGAATTTGCACCAGACATTATGGATCCACCTTTGAAAAATGCCTAGTAGTCATTAAGTCATTGGGTATATGACTTGGGGTTATTATTATTAAATTGATTTAGGAGTGTTATGAAATAAAAACAATACCCTGAAGGTTATTAAAACTGCCATAATAATTATAATAAACATGTGGTAATTTTAAATGCACTAAAAATTATGGAAACAATTTTATAAAATGCCTAATAATCAGTAGGCCCTAATAAAAGTGAATTAGGGTTTTATTATAATGTTTTAATAATATAGATAAATAAAAACAGTAGCAAAACAGTGGCTTTTAATACCTTTTAAATAAAACAAAATACTAAATGATTTTTATTAATGCCCAAACTTTTTGTGGCACTTAACTATGATGCAACCATAATTTTGGAACAAATTTTATGTGGTAGAAAAATATAAAAGACATTAAACTAATTACAAACAGAACTAACAGAAAATAAAATCAAATATAAAAAATAGAAAAAACCCCTAAGCCTCGCCCCAGGCGAGGCCCATCCGGCCCAAAACACCTTCCCCTACCTGCTCCCATCTCCATCCCCACCTGCCCCCGTCGTCGTGGCGCCACCGCCGTGGCTGGAACGCCTGCCGGCCGCCCCCACCTCCACTGTGGCCGGGGAGGCGATAAGGTTGACCCCAGCCACCCCCTGGACAGCCTCCCCAGCCATTCCTCCTGCTCCTCACCTCGCTCACCTCGGGGGAAAATTACCCGAGCGCCGCCGTCGCCATTGCCATGCCCAACCGCGGCCACTGTGCCCCCTAGACCAAGAGACCGTGTCCGGCCGCCTCCTAGCCTTCGTCTTCATCACGTTGTGAGAGGAATCGAACCAGGAGGCACCGCAGCTCGTGAATTCGCCGTCTTCGTCTACCTCCAGCCGCCGGATCGCCGCCGAGTTCCTCCCGCACCGAGCCGTCCCCGAGCACGCTGCCCACCTCTACGCGCTCAGGGTGAGCCATGCTACCACCCCCAACTGACCGGAGCCGACTGATAAGCCGCTAGCGCGCGCCCCCCTTTCTTGCGCTCCGGCCGTCTCCATCGTCGACCGTGAGCTCGTCCCCGTGCCTCCTAGCTCGCGCCTTTGACTTCAACGAGTTTCTAGGTTCCCATAGGTTCGATTTGGCGCCGGGGATTGTTTGTAGTTGCCGCGAGTTGAGTTTCACCATTGGAGCCCGACGCCTGCTTCCGCCGTCGACGACCCCGAGCTCGACTCCGGCCGCCCCCGCCACTGCCACGGCTACCAGTCGACGCAGCAGAGCCGTAGCTTTATAACACACCTACGCAAGGCCCCTCCCGTGCCCGCTTTAGTCGTCGACCATTTCACCCGTGCGCCACCGCCGCCTGACCTCGTCGCCGGCAAATTTCCCGGCCACCCCCGACGTCGCCACCACCTGGAATCGATGCAGCGCTGTCTTCCCGTTCGAATGCATCAAACCCCGTGACGAACGGTGCCCCCTAGCCCATTTCCGACGCCCCTCCCGTGGCCTCCGCCGTGCTGGGCACGCCGGCGTCTCGCCGCCGGTGCCCCCCTGACGTGGCACACCTGGGGGAAACCCCTGGGTCACTGCCAGTGGACCCCATGGCCCCAGTTGACTGGGTTGACCAGTCAACTGTGCTCACTGGGCAACCCCAGTCACTGACGTGTGGGTCCCCCTGTAGATAATTACCTTAATGCTTTAAGTTAATCCAATAATTAAAATTGAGTCACTGACATGTGGGGTCCCCCTCTAATTAATCTCTGTTTAGTTAAGTTGATCACTAGTTAAATGAATCTGTCTATGACATATGGGTCCCACATGTCAGCACTGTTCTGGATAGACTTGTGGATAATGTTGTAATAAATATTAAAAAGAAATTCAAAAAATCATTTAAATGATTTAAAATTTTGAAATTCAATAACTTTTAAACCGTAACTCGGATTCAAAAACTTTATACATGAAAATTGATCAGAAAAATATAATGAATACGGATACGCTATCCGTATGTCTACCACACCACCAAACACAACGAACATTGACACCCCCCCTCCCGGGCTGTGTGTCGGTAATTCCCGGTACCGATATGAGTTGCCCGGATCAAAATACTTTGTATACGAAAGTTACTCAGAACGGATCCACGATTACGAATACGTTACTCATACTCCCACCACACCCCTCTAACATGCCAAACGTCGAACCGTCCCCACCCTCCGGACCGTCTGTTCGATGATTTGTCCGGTATTGTTCAAGTATCCGGATGAATTTATTCTGAACACGAAAGTTGTTCGGAATAGATCAACTAACCCGGTTACACCACCCACACGTGTGTCGGATGTCCACGACACCTCCGGCATGATATCTCCCCCCTCCGGGCACCTTGTCCGATAATCACCCGGAGCCGCTAGTTCATCCTCAGATGAATTTCCGCTCTGAGAAACGTGCATTGCACTGTGTTAGAACACCGTTAATATTTCATCCGTCTTGTCATGCATCTGTTTGTATATGCTTGCTGTGTATTTACTATTTCTTCCCCCCTTATTCTCCGGTAGACCCCGACGCTGCCGCCTACTACACCGTTGCTGAGTACGACTACTTCGTCGACGACCCTACTACTACCGTCGAGCTTCCAGGCAAGCAGAGCCACTCTCTTCCCCAGATATCGCCTATCTTTCCGTACATTTCTTGCACTAGGCATTGTTCCTGCTGCTGCTACGATTACAATCCTATTCAATTGCATAGCCTGTCATTGTAGCCCCTTGATGTACCTTCCTTTAATCCTATGCTGCCTATTATTACTTATGCATTATTCAACAATGAGCCCTGCGCATTGGTAGCTAGGATTAGATAGCAGGTCGTGATCACTTTGGGAGTGATTGCGGAAATGATATATTACAACTGCAACAGGTACGGATCAATGCAGACGCCCTAGGGAACCTACAACGGCGAGACTCTGCCGAGTCGCTTCGAGTTTGACTTACGAGTGGAATGGACTCGTATTTCACTCTCGTCGGCTCAGTAGCGTAGCATCACCGGGATGATATGAGGTTTACCTCTTTAGTTCATTCCGCTGATGTCTCAGTCGAGCCAGCTCAAGTGTACCATCGAGGGTGATTCCTCCTGGTTTTACTTAACGGTAGGGACTCGAACCAACTGGTGTCCTTAAAGGTAAGAAGTCGGGCGACCCAACGGTGCCCGCGAGTGGTATTGCGATGGGACGACAGGGAGGGTACGACCAGTGTACCGGTGTGCTTGGCCCCTGATCGTTGGCCGCGAGAGTTACCAAACTACGAAAGTGGAGCTCCTCCAGGAGCACACGCGAGACAAGGTAAGGAGACGGTTCACCTTGTTGGTAACCGCAGAGACTTGGTGGGACGACAGGGCAGGCACCGATGTACTGGTGGTCCTGGCTGCTGTCGTTGTCCGCGGGTCGGTTAAGTCGAGGCAACGATAACGGTTGTCACGCGGGTTAATTAAAATGCTAAATGGTTCAGTGGATGTCTTGAGTTGGCTATATGCCATGTACGCACTACCTACCCGTGGGAATTACGAGTTATGGGCTCCTCTGCTTCGTAGTGTCGTCCGAGGACTTTTCAGACGTCAGCAGTACTGCGGGCTGATTGCCGGGAAGTGGTGTTGTCTTATTTGCTCGCGCGGTGGTGTCTTATTTGGATTTGCTTCAACTTCACCGGCCAGCCACGCACCGTGCAGGAGTACGTTCGGGTTGGGGTCCAAGGCTCGGCGTACTTAGGATTTAAACCGGCGGATGGCCTCTCTGTTGAGTTTGAAAGATGGGCTATGAAGTGTCGGATAGCCTCGGTGGAGCGTTCCCTAACAAGGTTCCCGCCACCCTGGAGATCCGTGCGTGTAGCGTAACACAAGTGCACCCCTGCAGGGAAGATTAATCTATTCGAATAGCCGTGTCCACGGTAACAGGACGCTTTATGCTGAAGCTGGATCTTACCACTAGAAACTATTATTATTAAACTGTATGGTTCCGGGTTTTCTTCCTCGCGGGGATGTCGAGGAGGTGAACTCGGAGGCATTGTTAATTATTACAACTTATTATTATACAATGCTGCAACAACTTCTGCTGCATTGTTACTTTATGCTTTATATAAACTGTTGGCTGATTCTTTCCTCATGCTGCAAGACATCGTCGGAAGATGCTAGTCTTCGATAGGCCTAGCTTCTTACCCTTGCTCTGGATTTCTGTCTTTCAATCCACTATATACAGCCTCTTCTTTCCGTTGATACAATGCATAATGCTTAGTAGCGGACATAAGACTCGCGGGTATGCTAGATACTCACCTGCTTTATTTCCTTTACTGTTTTGCCTGATCGGCCGCTGCAGTCGACGTTGGAGTCCAGGAGTAGGAGACCCCCGATGTCGATCACCGCAACGTGAAGATCCCCGATGCCTTCTACGACGTCGAGTTCCCCTTTGACCAGGAGTAGCTTGGAGGTTCCCAGGCAGGAGGCCTCGCCTTTTCGATCTGTTGTTATTTGTGCTAGCCTTCTTAAGGCAACCTTGTATCCTTGTGTCTGTGCTCAGATACTATTGCTTCCGCCGACTTTGTGCTTTAGAGCTGTTATATTCGAGCCCTCGTGGCCCCTGGCTTGTATTAAATAACTTGTATTATTTATTTGTAGAGTTGTGTTGTGATATCTCACCGTGAGTCCCTAATCTCGATCGTGTACCTTGCGTGTATGATTACTGTACACGGTCTGATTTTAGGGGCGTCACAGAGATTTTGGTGAACGGCGGCGGCTCTCCCAGGCCAGAGGGACGAAGCTGCGGTAGGGGTGCAGGTAATGGTGCGCTAAATAGAGGCGGCGGCGCACCTAGATCGCGGAAGTAGGCGCCGATGTCCAGCCTGCTCCCGTTGAAGTAGGCTATCACGGAACATACGGCGATGATTCATCCGTTGATTCGGGATAGTTGGGGCGAAGGAGAGGGGGTGCATCGCTACGTAGTTTTTGGCGCAGAAGAAGTCTCGGTGAGCGAAGGCAGTGCATCGTCGAGGGGCTGCATCGGTGGTGCTCCACGCAGAAAGCCCGGGAGATGGGGCGCCGCCGTTCGCTGCTATTTGCTGCTATCCATGCGCGTTCGTGCAGGAGGCGGGGAGGGGAGGGGCACGCCATCGTTCGCGGGCGCTCTGCGGAATGAGGCAGGGAGGGGAGGTGGGTGCTGTCCATGCGGCTCTCCGCGCTAGAAACCTGGTTAAGTGGGGGTGTTATGAGAATAAGGCCTTTGTTATGAGAATAAGACTTTTAAGGGTGTTATGAGAATAGACCCACCCTATATATTGTTTTATATTTACTTATAGTTTGAGTCTCCCGCTTACAGCAGACGAAAGGCAATCTTATGAAAACTATGCACATGCGCCATGGGCTATGACCGACCCTCTCTATATAGTGATCGAATGCCAACCAAGCAATCGTATCGAAAATATGCGCTTTCATCAAAAGCACCACGGGGGAGAGGGATCCAAATGAGACTCCATATATATGTGGCCCTAATACATGTTAATTTAAAGGGGTTTTGTTATTTTGAATATGCATGAACAACTTTGTCGCAACAGTGCTTGTTTCGTAAGCAAAACTATGGTCCGTTGAACGTTATGGATTTGCGTGAGTCTCCGACCCCATTTGTATTCGATTCAAAGGACCAAATCTTTCGAGTAATGTGCCTCAAACCTTGGTTTTTAATGTCCTAGGATAAACCTAACAAAATCAATTTAAAACATGAGGATTACCATGTCGGCCAACATCCACCGGGGAACACGTTTCGACAAAAATAACCAATAGCGGTCGGATAGGTTCGAATGACCTCTGTCAGCTTCATGCGTGCATATATGTGCATGCATCTTTGAATATTTTTATTAAGATTTTAATATTCAATGCATATATAACTTTTATGTGGACTTGGTTCACAAACATATATATGACTATCACCCACAAAGGTGTATTGGACTTGTATATCGTCCGAGTCCTTTAAATATGACGTAAGTGAATCCTTGTGAATACTATGCCTCAATTTTGGTTTGAAATGTACCATATGAGGACAAACCTTATATATACATGCAAACCAAAAGATTTTTTTACCATTGGGGCTACCCCTTTTTTATGTTGGAGACCCTAGACCAAAACTAAATAATTTATTAGACAAAAACACGAGTTAGCTCCGGATGCTCCCCCACCCAACTGTATGCGACCCTAAGTACATAGAAGATGCTTAAAAGGCTTTTTGTTACGTTTTGAATCTGCAATACTGCATGGTTTTGATGTGCCACATTTTTTGCTTCACAAAACACATAATTTTCACTCACACTAATTAATGCATGGTAAGTTCCTGATCACTTATACACTTAATTAAGAGTAGATGAAAGGAAATGTTGTGAATACTTTACCTTAAACTTAGGGGTTGTTTGGATTGTGACTAACTTTTCCACAACTAATAACCTAAGGCAAAGTGACGTGAATAAAATTAACGGACACCACAAAGTCTGGCAAGGTGTGGCAAAAATAAGAGTCTAGCTTTGACATGTGTACCATAGCAGTAGTAAATTGTGGCAAGCCACAAGTGTGGCAATGAACCAAACCCACACCTAAGATATTGTGTCACGATTAAGCTTAATTACGTCTGGCAACATTAGCCTAAGAACCAAACAACCCCTTAGTTACATGTGGCATACATGTCAAATCTTGAATTAACCAAGAGGAATTCACCATGGAGCACATGCTTGAAAAAAAGGTGAATATATTGGCCACAAATCTTAAGGACTTCAAAATTGTACATAATTTTCCATCATAACAACTGGTAAAGAGATAATCGTAATTGCATTGTCATTTCACGAAAAGCATGAAACCTTCATACATGATGTTCCATTTTGTGAAGATTTTTTGAACTTGAGGATGGTTCGTATGTGTGTTCCTAAACACAATCTTGACTCTAATCACAGTACAAAATGTATAAGATAAAATAAAATTTGCTGGATACAAACATTATTTATTGGACTGTGCGTCACACACACACATATGTGTACAAGTGCACGACTCTCAATCGAAATTTTGGTTCCCTCCTTTTCGCACCCTCCTTGCTGGTTTTTTGGCACACACATATGCGTTTACAAGTCCGACCTCAACCTCTCAATTGATATTGAAACAGTCGAAATTTTGGTTCCCTCCTTTTCGCTCCCTCCTTGTTGTGTTTTTGGCACACACGTCTGCGTGTACACGTTCAATCTCAACCTCTCAATTGATATTGACAGAGTCGAAAATTTGGTTCCCTCCTTTCACTTCCCTCATTTTTTCCTTCTCGCCTACATTCCCAAAGCGTGCATGGGCACAATTTTCAACACCCACCATAAATAGCTCGCAGTTAACCTCACACTAGTTTCGCACCGCACCGCACCTCACCTCACCTCCTCCCTCTATCTTCATCCAGATCCAGACAACTATCGGCGGCGACGGTGACCTCCCGGGGCCTTGGCAACGGCGTTCCTCCCCATCGATGGCGTACACCATGAAGAAGAATGGCAGCGCAAAATCATGCCTTCGGAGCGGCAAGGAACGCAAGGTTCCTCCTACCACATGCATCGCAAAAGTTAATCGTAAACGTATAGGTAACACTTCTGTTCTTCATGTGGTTCGCATGTTATTGAAATCCAATGGTGCAACTGATACATATTATATTAGAGATTGCATGTTCACTTAGGATTAGGGTTTGCATAGCCAGATCCCGGCGACTCGAGGTTGCTCCCGGTCTCCATCGTCGCATCTCATTCATTCTTTCGACAAATGATGGATTCGTTTTCTCAAAATAGAGTATAGTATCATAACGGCGCATGTTGTTCAAATGTTGTTATATGTTCAAATCCCAAGATAGAGTTTTTATATTTACTGATTTTATCATTATTTCATCTGTGATCTATAGTTGCTACACCCGTGGCTACACATAGTCCGCAAATTCCTGAGTGTCTGAAGGAGAGGGAAAGGATAATGAGGGAAAATGTTCTTCGAATGAAGGAAATATTTGGAGAAAGGGTTATCCTAATGGTCCGAATTTTTATCGACAAAAAAATCCTAATGGGCTGGACAATTTTTCTGAACGGGCACGTAGTATTATTTATACGAATGGTAAGGAAGGTGCAAAGAAACAAGGAAATGGGGGAATCTGACATAAAAACACGCATAGAGGAGGAGGTAGAGGTAGAGGTACCGAAGGACACTAACTTTGAACCAACACGTACAGATGTGGAAAGTGATGAAGATGAGATGATGATGAAACTATAGATGGAAAAAATTCGGAGACAGAACCTCCCCTCACAGATGCTTGGGAACTAGAGGTACCAAACAATACCTTGATTCCATATGAATTCATAGCACCTAACCAGCTTTTGCGACATTAACTTTCTTAAACTTTTGTCTTCCAGGAAAAACAGGATCGGCGGTCTCAAGAAATTGCTCCTCGTAGTCGTGCACGACTAAGATGTAGAGCAGAAGTAGAGGTACCAAATACTATCTGCACTCTGGAGGCCATATTAATTTCACAGTGCCAAATTTATGAGCTTTGTCATCTTGACGTTCCTAAACTTTTGTCTTCCAGGCAACACAGCATGAGCAGACAGAAAACACTTCTCTTGGTACTCATGCACTACCAAGATGCAGAGCTGAAGTAGAGGTACCAAATAATATTTGGACTCTTGAATCCATATTAATTTCACAATGCCTAATTAATCAGCTTTGTGATTTTGACATTCCTAAACTTTTGTCTTTCATGCAAGACAGGATAAGCAGACTCAAAACACTACTCCTGGCACTAATGAAGTAACAAGATCTAGAGCATCAATGTTGCAGAAAACAATAGCTTCACAAACACCTGTACGTCCTAATGACGAGGACATAGTTGAAGACTTGCAGATCACACCAACAAATCAACTTACTTCTGAGAGCAACCCCCCTATTGTCAACTCCCATGATAATTCTAAGCCAGGTGGTCCTGAGACTCAAAACATTCATAGGAACATCATTTCACAACAACATTCAGAACAAGACACTCACCGTTCAAAGGAGAAGAAGGAGAGAGGTGAGCGCGGACCTACGTTGGGGCGTCAATTAGACGCTATTAAAAAATGGGAAGGATGAAAGATGAAGATTGACTTGCTACCAGGTCTAAGCAGACCTATTAACTATTTGCAAGCTGCAAAACTGAGCTCGGAGGTTGGTGTGCACGTGAGAACACATATGCCGTTGAAAACGAAGTGGAAGGATTGAAGTTTAAAGCATAATCTACATATTATTCCTGAAGCTGACACAAAAGTAAAGGTCAACCATCAAATTACTTTTCTTTTCCAATTTTCCCATAACGCATCTTTCTAAATTAGCCCTGCAACAGTTGTGACATGCATTGTTTCATTGATGTGTGCACCAAACTTTCAATATTGGAGAAGATGAAATATTGTACTTGTAACATCCCAATTTTCTAAATTCGGATGTTAATAGATCATCATATGCATCTCATGCTGCTTCTGCATTTTTCTGGAGTTTTAAAATATTTTTAAACATTTTTCAACACATGGCAGTTCGCTGGAGAGGATATAAAAGGACTTATCCCCATTTTTAATTTGTTGGAAAATAGTTTAAAATATTTTTGGGAGACTTTTTAAATTTACTTTAGAGTTATAAATATATTTTTAAAATATTTTGGGAATTTATTTATGCTCCGGAAAAGTTTTTAAATCAATTTTCGGAGTTTTCGGTATTTTTAAAATGCCAGAAAAGTATTTTAAAATATTTAAAAATAATTTGCAAAGTTTTTATTTTTATTTAATATTTTGTTAAAGCCAAAAATTCAGTTTTATTATTTTAAAAATATTGGCGAAGACGGAATTTTAAAATAAATTTCCGTGATTTTTCTATAATTATTTTGGGCCTAAAGGGCCTGTTCTGTTTTTTTTCCGCGGACCGATTTTGTATTTATCTCGGATTTAAAAAGAAAAAAAACGGATTAGGGGCTGTCTATAAATAGCCCCGTTTAGGGTTAGATTAATTTCTTTTAGCGTTTTAGGTTTAGCCCTAAACTAATCCACGGGACCCTCCGCCGCCGACGTCATCTCCGGAATCTCGCCGGAGTTCGCCGGATTTTCGTTGGAGCTCGTTTTTTTTGTCGCCGGTGAGCACCTCGCGTAGCCCCGCCTCCTAGCCCGTCGCCGCACCGCCACCCCAGCCCCGCGCCGCCGCCGCCGCATGGCCGTCGCCGTCGAGCCGGCGAGCTCGCCGTCGCCACGGGCCGCCGCGCCCCCGCGCGTCCCCGGCCGCCGCCGCCTCCTGGCCACCGGCCACGGCCGCCGCTGAGCCGGCCGGAGCAGCCCATCCTCGCCGGAGCCGCAGCTCCATGGCCATGGCCTTCGGGCCGTGCGTGAAGACTAGATAAAAAAAGTTAGATGCGTTTTCGAAAAAAAAACGTCCAGATCTGTTCAACCGTCGGCCAGGGACCCGATCGTATTTTTCGCGTTATTTTATTTACGGATAGGTCCATGTTTGCAGATTAGACCCTGTTTTGCGCCCGATACCATTTTTGAGAGTACTTTTTAACCGTAACTCGGAATTGAGTGATTCCAGTTGCGTTGCGATCGAGGTGAAATTTCGTAGCCAGTAGACCAAGTTTTGAAGAAGTTTGAAGTTTTCAAATTTGAATTCCAAGCAGATCCAAATTTGAACTTCCGGTAGCCGTAACTTTTTAACGGTGCGCCCGTTTGCGCCGTTTCTTTTTGCGTTGGTTTTATTTTGACAAGTACGTTAAGTTTTGCTACTGTTCTTTGAATGTTTATTACTGTTTGAGCATGTTTGTATTGAATATATGTTGATTGGTGCTATGTTTGCTTGTATAGATTGTCCGGAGTGTGCCGCCTCGTATTGTGAGGATTGTGACCGTCAGGAACAGCAAGAAGGCAAGTGATGCTTTGACCATACTCATACCTATATTTTCTATATGCATTATGTTAAGAAATATCACCCTATTGCATGATAGGTAGTTTACTTTACTGTTGCTGCAAAACCAGTTAGGATAGCCACATGTCTTGACTTGTTTATTGTAGATCAACCTAGCCGTGTTGTTACTTTATTGCTATTCTTTGTAGACGTGGTTTGGGTTGTGAGAATTCATGGAGTGCATGTGAGCTATTTAATAAACTGTGTAGCAACTTTATAATAAATAGAAATCACTTCTGGACGGGCGGGTTGCATCCCGGTAGTTGTGCCTTGTCTAAGGACAGTGCCGGGGTTAAATGCACCCAATGGTTGTTTTGGTGGTGAACCGGGTGCGACATGGTGTCTACCCTCTGACGCAGTGGGCGCCGTCCAGGCTCAAAAAGATCAGACATGCAATATTACTAGTAGCTTCCGTGTACAGCCACTGGCTATATGGGCTCTGGCTTAGCACGAGTACGTTGTGGGGAACCTGGCCCTGGTAGCTAGCTGATGTAGATGTGTGTTAGGTGTACCGGCTACCAAAGGGTGGAGGCAACCTCTTCAGAAAGTCTTTGTCTCAATCTTCGGGTTGAGTCCAGTGGGGAACGTGTACAACCTCTGAAGAGCGTATAAACTGATCATGATTAGCCGTGTCCACGGTTACGGACGAACTTTGAGCAACTACTCAGTACTATTGATGAATGATCTTGACAGATGAACACTTAATAATAATTTTGGTGGGAAAGAGTAGCATGGGTTGCTGTGTGTTTCAGGTAGAATTCAACTTAAAATTTTGACTAGTTTAGTTCAGGAGAAAATTGGCTTTCAGCAAAACTAAACCATAAGCCTTTCCTTTGACTTACCTTTCATGTATTTGTAGGTCCTTTATATAAACTTTTCCGTGTCACTTGCCGTACAAATCAGATGTACTGACCCGTTGTCGGGCTGTAACCTTCGGTGTTGAAGGTTTTTCAGACGACCAGTAAGGTGCATTTAGGGGTTGCGAGTCTACACTCAGCATGTTCGCATGTGGCTGTTGATGGGACTCCACGTTACTTGTTTTTGCTTCCGCTATATTTATATTGAATAAGCTAGCCTTGAGCTATGCAACTTGTTATTTATTTTACTCTGGATCATACGTTGTAATAATGATGCACTTGTACTTTGATATACATCTATGATACTGTGTGTGCCAGCGAGTTCGATCCAGGGACTGGCACTTGAGCACAGAGACTTCAATTCTGTGTGAATTGGGTCGTTACAGATGGTATCAGAGCAGTGTGTTGACTGTAGGACGTGACCCTAGAAAATGGATTAGAAAAGCCATAAGAATCAAAATATTACTTTACATCACTCTGTCTTGTACTTACTTACCTTCTCTATCTCGTATTCATACCTGTTCTAATCTTGCCTTACCTCTCTTTGATTTTAGATGACCACTTTGTCATACCGCGCTACGGCGTTTGGACCTGAGCTCAGGGGGATTTGCCACTACCTGAACATCTACGCGCCAGTCTTTCAGCCGAACATCGTGGAGACAAGGGGAGCTGATGACTACTGGCAAGTGGAGACTTTCATCCTTGGAAGCATGGAGAATGAGGAAAGGGTGATCACGGAATCATTCGAGGTGCATGCCGAGGAGGAGTGGTGTGTGCGCATGGCCGCTCACATAGCTCTTGGACGCATTGTGGAGACGTATGCCGCCCGGCTAAAGGGTACGGTATACGCGGAGATGGCTAAGGTTCTCCCATTGGGGAACATAATACCAAAGAGGTTCAGGTATGTGCCTAGGGCCATTTGGGCAGGTACAACCAGCTACATCATCCAAAGCCTGGAGAAGCACATCCATTGCCTGGAGAAGTGCACTCAGTCAGACCTCTACACCATTATTGAGTTGCAGCAGAAGAACACCAGGCTCAAAAGGGACAACAACAAGCTGAAGAAGGAAAGGTTGGAGATGCAAGCAGAGATAACAAGGCTGAAGGAGAAGATGAAGGCCAATGGAATCGAAGAACCAGAAGAGGAGCCAAAAGTAGACACCTCGGCAGAAGAAGAGGAGCCGAGTCCCAAAAGGCGCAACCGCATTAGCGGGCGCGAATACCGCATGCTGTTTAGCAAAGACAGCATTAAGAATTACTTCACCGAAAATTAGTGCACCATCGTTATCGTGTTAGCATAATTGACCATGTCGACTTATTCGGTGTGGCAATACTAGGTTGCTTGAGATACTCTTATGTTATTCGTGGTGGTTGAGGATCTTATATTACCCGTGGTTGTTTTGAGGATCTTATATCAGTTATAAAATATATTTTAAACTATATGGTGTGATATGTGGTGGTTTTCCGTATGAGTGCATTTTTTGAAGCTTTAAAACTGAAGGGTATAACACCCCCCAGCATTTTATTAAAGGCCCACAATATTTAAAGAATTTACAACAAAGCTTCAAAAAAATATGCCCTCAAGGGGGAAAAAAGTCGATCCATCTAAGGAGCTCCTCTTTAAACCTAGATTTAATCCTGTAACTAAGCAAGGTGAGATCATGGGTGAAGCCCATTTTCCACTTTGCAAAGGATGGCCTCTCATGTTTGAAGCATTTGGCATTCCTGACCATCCAAATATTCCACCAGGTAGTGAACACTACCTCAGCAAAGAAAGGTTTCTGAAATGCCTTTCTAGCTTGTGTTGCTACCTGCACCATATCAGTCCCCAAAGACCAATCAATTTGAATATATGTCCATATCCTAGCACTGAAGTTACAATGGAAGAACATGTGATCTCGGGTCTCCAGATGTTGAGTGGGGCATAACACACATTCTGGCCCATCCTCAATATGCTAGTGTCTTCTAATGATCATGTCCTTGGTGTTCAGACGATCCATAATCACTAGCCATGCAAAGACCTTAGTTTTGAGGATTCAACAAGATTTCCAGATCCAGTTTAGCAAAGGGTTGGATTGTATGGGGGCATGAACCATGGTATAAAATTTCTTTGCAGTGTAAGTCTCCTTAGAACTATGCCTCCAGGTCCAGCAATCTGTAGCCAACTGTGAAGTGTGATTCTGAAGTATCAAGATAAGTTCCATGAGCTCCTCATATGCTTGAGCAGAGAGTGGGAGATTAAACAGTTCAGTGAGCTCAGTAGTACCCAAAGCCTCCTGGAAAGAAATCAAAGGATCTTTATCATATGAAAACAATCTAGCAAATTTGTTAGCTAGAGTTCTATTCATCTGTTGAATCCATTGATCCTGCCATAACATAACAGAATCCCCAGGGCCAATATGAATCTTTGAGACTGCCACAAAACTATCCATGTATTTGGCTACATCCCTCCACCAGAAAGAACCACAGAGCTCAGTTGCATGGGGGTACTCTTTGATGGTAATATGAGTTCCAGATAAGAGTCACCCAGGGCACCTCCTCTTTGTTATAGAATTTCTTTAGGTGCTTCATAAGAAGGGCCTGATTCTGCAACTGCAAATTTAAAATTCCCAGTCCCCCTTTGTTTTTGGGTCTGCAAACCAGATCCCAAGCAGCCAGAGATTTACCAGAGTCCTGACCATATTTCTCCACAGGCACTGTCTCTGTATCCTTTCAAGTTGCCTAATTATACCAATGGGTAAATGCAGAGAGCAAAGGAAATAGATGGGCAAAGAGGAGATAACTCAGTTTAATAACTGTAACTTTCCTCCCTGAGAGAGAAAGCAAGAACTAGCAGTAAGCCTTCTCTCCATGCAGTCGACCAGAGGCAGAAGATCCACCATTTTAGGTCTTGTGGTTCCAACTGGTAGCCCCAGATAGGTGAAGGGCAATTTCCCCACTTGACACCCAAAAGCAGCAGCCAATTGGGAGAGAGTAACCTCATCAATGTTAATGGGGATCATTGATGATTTATTGTAGTTTATCTCCAGTCCAGTGGTCTCAGAAAATTTCTGAAGAGCCTCCTTCAACACCAAAACTTGTTGGACATCAGCAGGCAGCACCAGGATGGTATCATCAGCATACTGCACAACAGGAAAATCAGTATCATGGCATGGAATGGGTAGGCTGAGGAGGCCCTTTTGGAGAAGGTCATTGATCACTGATTGCAGCAAGTCAGCAGCAAGGAGAAAAAGAAGTGGTGACAGAGGATCACCGTGCCTAACTCCCCTTCTGCATTTAAACTGCCTCCCTGGAATTCCATTCAGCAGGACAGATGAAGACCCACTCTCCAAAAGCTGCTGCACCCAAATCCTCCACTTTTGAGGAAACCCTTTATATTTGAGAATCTCAAGGATAGCAGAGTGCTCAATGGAATCAAAAGCCTTCTCAAAGTCAATTTTGAGCAGTAACAGTGGTCTCTTAGATTGATGGCACTGATGTAAATACTCAAGAGTCCAGGCAATGCAGTCCTGAATAGATCTGTCCTTGATAAAGCCATATTGGTTTTTGTGAATGCACTTTCTAATATACCTTTGCAATCTATTTGCAGCCATCTTAGTGATGAACTTGATACCAACACTAGTGAGGTAAATAGGTCTGAAATCATTCACCGTTTCAGGACTAGCTTTCTTTGGGATTAGGGTGATGTAAGAACCATTGAGACCCTCCAAATGACTCGTGCAAGTATGGAACTCAGCAGCCAAGTTATAGAAATCATTGCAGATGATAGGCCAGCATGTTTTAAGGAATTTACCATTGAAGCCATCAGGTCCAGGTGATTTATCAGTAGGCATGGAATGCACAGTGTCATCCATCTCCTTTTTACCAAAATGATCCACAAGGGAATCCAAATCCTCCACCTGATGCAATAGGGCTGGCAGATCACATCTCATGACAATGCCTTTGGCCACCCCCATCATGTTCTTGAAAGAAGACCAAAAAGTTGCAGCAATTGCATCATGTTGATCACAAAAAGTTCCATCAGACAAGTTCAGGTATGCAATGGAATTCCTCCTGTTCCTTTATGAAGCCATTGCTTGGAAGAATTTGGAGTTTTCCTCTCCCACTTTCACATATCTCTGAGTACATCTTTTTTTCCAGTACAAGTGTTGCCAGAACAAAATTTTCTCTAGATGCACTTTCACAATCTTCCTGAAGTTGGCTTCATGAACATATAAAGGTCTAATGTCCTCCAAACAATCCAAAATGAAAATCACTCTATTGCATTTCGAAATCAACATTTTAAGGGAGGAGAGTCCTCTTTGCCAGGACTTCAAAGCCTTCCTTAGCCTTTTGAACTTGTCCACAATTATGGCCACAGCATGGCATTTAGCAGAAGGAATCTCCCATGAGTTTTTCACACAGTCCATAAAACCAGTCATCTCCACCCAGTAATTCTCAAATCTGAAAATATTGGCCTTAGGAATGGAAGTATTGATGACAACCAAACAGGGCACATGATCCGATGCGGTTTTAGCCAAAGGGAGCACTTGAGATGAAGGATAACATGTGATCCAATTGGAGGAAGTAAAAAACCAATCAAGCTTCTCCAAGAGAGGGTTATCCTGCATATTAGACCAAGTGAACCTTCTACCCTTTAAAGGAAGCTCAAGAAGGCCAAGATGACCATTGACTTCATTAATGATGAACATGTCATTCATGTCCCCACCAGGCAGATTCCTGTTCTCCATTGATCTGATGAAGTTGAAATCACCAAGTATCATCTAGTTAGCATCAAAAGGAATAGATAGATGATAAAGCCAGTTCACAAAATTATCCCTGCTATGTTGCTCACAAGGACCATAAACATTGACCAAAGTCCATGTCTCTGCATTATGTTTGGAAGTGAAATTAATCACCAGTAGAAAGTCCTGCGACTCCACAAGTAGCCCCTCAAACATGCCGGAGTTCCAAATTGTAAGAATACCCCCAGAAGCTCCCCTAGATGGAACAAAAGCAAATTGATCGAACCGGCGAGGACAAAGCACCTGAATAAGCTTTCTATCAATAAAGGGACATTTAGTTTCTTGCAAGCAGATAATGGCACACTGACTTTCCTCAACTTTCGCTCTAACTGCTCTTTTTCACGCATCAGAATTGAGACCTCGAACATTCCAACAAAGAACATTCCAATTGCGAGTTGATGTACTATCCATAGAAAACCCAGCAGAAGTAAGTAAAATTAACTGTAAATATTACAGCTAACCACCCACAAAAACAAGGGCTACGCCCAGAAAAGTATTGCCCCAAGGTTTCATAACAACTGGCCAATTTAGGGGCTTGCCAAACCCAAATATAGAAAGATGCATTAAACATTTGCATCATTGCTGGAGGTAGCATCCGCAGAAGAGGTCGCCATAAGATTCTCTTGAGAAAGCAGGGATGGATCAATTTGAAGATCAGCCCCAATGGCCTGGATGACCCTGACAGGCGTAGGTGGCATAGATGGCATCTCCTCTTGTGCTGGGCCTTGGGCTGGTTCGTCCACGGGCTCTTCAATCACCAGTTGAATGGGCTTGGTCTTGGGCTTTTTCTTTTTAGGGTCATTGGAAGTTCAGCAAAGCTTCCCGCCTTGAACCCATCCCTCTTGATAGTGCTTCTGGTGCAACGTCGAACAAAGGTCTCTACCACCGGAGTGCTCTTCTTCTTGCATCTAGTTGTTGCAGGCTTTTGCAGAGGAGGGCTGGAAAAACATGTGACTTGCGGCACATCCTCAAGAGGTAGAGCAGGAGCAAAAGCAGGCGCCAACAGGTTAGTATACTCCTCAATATATGAAATGGAAAGCTCCATGTTTTCCTCATCAAAAGCCATCGCCCAAGTATGCTTAGAGAAAATCAGAGGCAGTACAGGAGAGAATGAAAGTGGCTAAGGGATATGCATGACACTTATCTCAGGGAGAAACTTGGAGAAAGCTCTGCTCCAGATCATCTCAGGTGGAAGAGGAGGGCCTGCCACAACATTGATCATTCCAACAAAAATCTGCTACTGTGGGATTGGTGGTGGTTGATAGACCACCAGAGCCAGATTGGGCTCCTCCTGAGCCGGGGCATGAGCCTGTTCCACATCGTCAGGAATATGAATCACTTCTAGCACGGGGTGCTCCACTAAATCGGACAATTCAGGATGATCAAGCACCATAGACTGCTGGTCTTGTTCTGGTACACCTCGTTGCTCCTGCTGAACCTCAACCTTTGGGGCATCGTCCCCCCATACAGCCTGTCCCCAGCCAGGCGCCTCATTGTGATCGTTATTGTGATTCACAGGAGGAGGAGCAGGCACATCATTCCAACCAATCTCAGGAAACTGTATGAGTGCATTGGTTGATGATTGTTATATGTTTGATGCTATGGTGATATTGTTTGGTGAATTTGATTGGTGATATATGTATTGTATATATAATGCTTGCCATGATCATAATAAGCATATGGGTAGGAGTATATTTCCCTAGCTACTTTCTGTCTGCAACTTACCTATTCTTACCCAACAGATGCCGCCGAGACGTGATCCCACGAGGAATGAGAACAACAACAGTGGAGTGCCAACTTACATGCAGCAGTTACTTCAAGGACAAGCTCAGCTGATTCAGTTGCTCATGCAGAATATGGGCAACAACAACAATGCGCCACCACCACCACCACCTGTGGACACGCTTGCAAGGTTCCTGAGGTTGAATCCTCAGAGGTTCTCTAGCACTCCTGAGCCCATAGTGGCGGATGACTGGCTTCGTTCAGTGGGCCGGAACATGGAGACAGTTGGCTGCATTGAGGCAGAGAGAGTGAGGTTTGCCTCACATTTGCTGGAGGGTCCTGCCGCTGCTTGGTGGGACAACTACTTGCTGACTTACCCCATCGACACCATCACTTGGGCGCAGTTTCAGTCTTCCTTTCGCGCCGCACATGTTTCAGCAGGCGCCATGAGCTTGAAGAAGAAGGAGCTTCGCAGTTTGCGTCAGGGAGGCCGTTCAATGGCCGAGTATGTTGAGGTGTTCAACAAGCTTGCCAGATATGCTCCAGATGATGTCAGGAATGATGCAACAAGGCAGGAGAAGTTCTTGGAAGGTCTGAATGATGAGTTGGGAGTCCAGTTGACAGTGGCTACTTTTGCTAACCGCCAGGGGCTCATAGACAAAGCTATTGTGTTGGAAGGAAAGCAGCAAGCCATTGAGAACCGCAAGAGGAAGTACAACAACAACAATGGTGGCAAGTATAACTCTGGACCGCATCAGAAGCCACGCAATTCTTATGCTGGCAATGGAGGACATAACCATGGACATAACCACAATGGTGGGAATGGCCATGTTCACAATGGAGGACACAACCATCATGGTGGGAATGGTCACAACCATAATGGCCACAACCACCACAATGGTAACAAGAATGGCAATGGCAATGGAAGGAACAATGGGAATGGGGGAAGCAATGGAGCCAATGGAGGAAATGGAAACAACCGTCAGAATGGACAGGCACCAAAGGACTTGAGTCACATCCAGTGTTTCAGGTGCAAGAACATGGGACACTATGCCACAGACTGCCTAGAGTCCAATGGGAATGGAGTTGTCAAGCCCAATCCTTTCAACAAGGGGCATGTGAACCATGTCAACATGGAGGAGATCTATGATGAGCCTGATGCTGTGATTGGTAAGTTCTTTATCAATTCAGTACCCGCACTTGTTCTTTTTGATTCTGGTGCATCGCATTCTTTCATATCGAGGGTTTTTGTGGATAAGCATGAGTTACCTACCGTATTTCTTAAGTCATCTATGCTCATAAGTTCACCGGGAGCGGAGATGTCAGCTAGTTTGGGATGCTATCAGTTGAGCCTAGCCATAGGGAAGCATGTTTTTCCTACAGATTTGATTGTATTGAAGTCACAAGGTTTGGATATTATTTTGGACATGGATTGGTTAGCCAAGTACCAATGTGTTATTGATTGTGCCAGTCGGTCTATCACTCTCAGTACACCGAGTGGACAGAAGATCAGATATGTGTCCAAGTATAAGCATCAACACGCTCAGGTGAATTCTCTTAAGGGGGGTAGCCTGGATGATGTGGGTGTTGTGAGGGATTATCCAGATGTGTTTCCAGAGGAGTTGCCAGGTATGCCACCGGATAGGGAGATTGAGTTCCTTATTGATTTAATACCAGGCACTGGGCCTATTGCTAAGAGACCGTATAGGATGCCCGCTAAGGAACTTGCAGAGTTGAAGGAACAGATCAGAGAGTTGCAGGCAAAGGGGTTCATTCGCCCAAGCTCGTCACCTTGGGGATCTCCAGTGTTGTTTGTTGAGAAGAAGGATGGAACCCAGAGGATGTGTGTTGATTACCGTTCTCTGAATGATGTTACTATCAAGAACAAGTATCCTCTACCTGTGATTAATGATCTATTTGACCAGTTGGAGGGAGCTTGTGTATTCTCTAAGATTGATCTTCGTTCTGGTTATCATCAAGTGAAGATTCGGGAGAAGGATATTCCGAAGACTGCTTTTACTACAAGGTATGGGTTGTATGAGTATACTGTTATGTCATTTGGATTGACTAATGCTCCTGCATACTTCATGCATATGATGAACAAGGTGTTTATGGAGTTCTTGGATAAATTCGTTGTGGTATTCATTGATGATATATTGGTGTATTCCAAGAATGAGCAAGAGCATGAGGCACATTTGCATTTGGTATTGGAAAAGCTCAGAGATCACAAATTGTATGCCAAGTTCAGCAAGTGTGAGTTTTGGTTGAAGGAGGTAGGATTCCTTGGACATGTTGTGTCAGGAGAAGGAGTAGCTGTGGACCCATCCAAGGTTTCAACAGTTACAGAATGGGAGACACCCGCGACAGTTGGAGACATTCGCAGTTTCTTGGGTCTTGCAGGATATTATAGGAGGTTCATTGAGAATTTCTCCAAGCTTGCAAAACCAATGACTGAGCTGTTGAAGAAAGAGAATAAGTTTGTTTGGAGTGAGGCATGTGAAACCAGCTTTCAGGAGTTGAAGAAACGGTTAGTGACTGCACTTGTTTTATGTTTTCCTGATATACATAAGGATTTCCAAGTATATTGTGATGCATCTCGTCGAGGACTTGGTTGTGTTTTGATGCAAGGGGGTAGAGTTGTTGCTTATGCTTCGCGTCAGCTTAAGAACCTTGAGCAGAACTATCCTACACATGATTTGGAGTTAGCTGCAGTTGTTCATGCATTGAAAAGATGGAGGCAATATCTTGTTGGTAATCATTGTGATGTTTTTACTGATCATAAGAGTTTGAAGTATATCTTTACTCAGAAGGATTTGAATCTCAGGCAGAGTAGATGGCTGGAGCTTATTAAGGATTATGATTTGAATGTGCAGTATCATCCTGGTAAAGCAAATGTGGCTGCTGATGCATTCAGCCGTAAGAGTCATATCAATGTTGCTAATGTTGAGGATATTCCACGTGAGTTATGTGAGCAGTTCAAGAATCTCAGGTTGGAGATAGTTCCTAAGGGATATGTGGCAGCATTGGAGGTGAATCCCAATCTGTTGGAAAGAATCAGAGAAGCTCAGAAGAGTGATGAAGAAATTGATGAGATAAAGGTGAATATGACCAGAGGGAAAGCAGAGGGTTTCCGTGAGGACGAGCATGGAGCCATTTGGTTTGAGAAGCGCATTTGTGTACCGCAGGATGCAGAGATCAGGAAGTTGATTCTTCAGGAGGCACATGATTCACCTTATTCTATTCATCCCGGGAATACCAAAATGTATTTGGATTTGAGGGAGAGATTTTGGTGGCCTAGCCTGAAGCGAGAGATAGCTCAGTATATTGCTGTGTGTGATGTTTGCCAGAGGGTCAAAGCTGAGCATCAGAAGCCATCAGGATTGTTGCAGCCTTTGCCTATACCAGATTGGAAGTGGGATCAGATAGGTATGGATTTTATTACTGGTTTACCCAGGAATCGGTCATGATATCATTCTATTTGGGTGATTGTTGATCGTTTGACCAAGGTTGCTCACTTCATTCCAGTAAAGACAACTTATACAAGTGCCAAGCTAGCCAAGATTTAAATGTCCAGGATCGTGTGTTTGCATGGAGTTCCAAGCAAGGTTGTGTCTGATAGAGGTACTCAGTTTATTTCGAATTTTTGGCGTAGTTGCATGAGACTTTGGACACTAGGCTGGAGTTCAGTACAACGTTCCATCCTCAGACAGATGGGTAGACCGAGAGAGTCAATCAGATCTTGGAGGATATGTTGAGGGCTTGTGCATTAGATTATGGTTCGAGTTGGGATGACAACTTACCGTATGCTGAGTTCTCATACAACAACAGTTACCAGGCTAGTCTTCAGATGGCACCATTCGAGTTACTGTATGGCAGGAAGTGCAGGATTCCGTTGATGTGGGATGAGGTAGGAGAACGTCAGTTGTTTGGACCTGACCTGATCAAATATGCCGAGGAGAAAGTCAAGTTGATCCGTGATAGACTAAAGATAGCACAGTCCAGGCAGAAGAGTTATGCAGATGCTAAGCGCAAGGATGTAACCTATGAGGTTGGAGATCGTGCATATCTCAGAGTTTCACCAATTCGCGGAATCAAGAGGTTTGGAATCAAGGGCAAGTTAGCACCACGTTTTGTGGGGCCTTATAAGATCTTGGAGCGTAGAGGAGAGGTAGCTTATCAGTTGGAGTTGCCAGAAGCTTTTTCAGGAGTTCATGATGTGTTTCACGTATCCCAGCTGAAGAAGTGTCATGCAGAGATGACATATATTCCTTTGAGAGATACAGTGCCACTTGAGGCAATTCAGTTGGAGAGTGACCTGACTTATGAGGAGAAACCTGTGAAGATTCTGGAGACTGCAGAAAGAGTTACCCGCACCAAGACGATCAGGCTATGCAAGGTTCAGTGGGATCATCATACCAAAGAGGAAGCAACTTGGGAGCGTGAAGAGGATCTGAAGCAAGACCACCCGCATCTCTTTGCTAGCCAGCCCGAATCTCGAGGACGAGATTCATCTTAAGGGGGGTAGGTTTGTAACATCCCAATTTTCCAAATTCAGATGTTAATAGATCATCATATGCATCTCATGCTGCTTCTGCATTTTTCTGGAGTTTTAAAATATTTTTCAACACATGGCAGTTCGCTGGAGAGGATATAAAAGGACTTATCCCCATTTTTAATTTGTTGGAAAATAGTTTAAAATATTTTTGGGAGACTTTTTAAATTTACTTTGGAGTTATAAATATTTATTTTAAAATATTTTGGGAATTTATTTATGCTTCGGAAAAGTTTTTAAATCAATTTTCGGAGTTTTCTGTATTTTTAAAATGCCAGAAAAGTATTTTAAAATATTTAAAAATAAGTTGCAAAGTTTTTATTTTTATTTAATATTTTTTTAAAGCCAAAAATTCAGTTATATTATTTTAAAAATATTGGCGAAGACGAAATTTTAAAATAAATTTCCGTGATTTTTCTATAATTATTTTGGGCCTAATGGGTCTGTTCTGTTTTTTTTCCGCAGACCGATTTTCTATTTATCTCGGATTTAAAAAGAAAAAAAACGGATTAGGGACTGTCTATAAATAGCCCCGTTTAGGGTTAGATTAATTTCTTTTAGCGTTTTAGGTTTAGCCCTAAACTAATCCGCGGGACCCGCCGCCGCCGACGTCATCGCCGGAATCTCGCTGGAGTTCGCCGGAAGTTCGCCGGATTTTCGTTGGAGCTCATTTTTTTTGTCGCCGGTGAGCACCTCGCGTAGCCCCACCTCCTAGCCCGCCGTCCCGCCACCGTGAGTGCCGCGCTGCCACCCAGTCCCGCGCCGCCGCCGCCGCATGGCCGTCGTCGGCGAGCCGACGAGCTTGCTGTCGCCACGGGCCGCCGCCGCCCGGCCACCGTGCCCCCGCGCCCGGCCGTCGCCCCCACGCGTCCCCCGCCGCCGCCTCCTGGCCACCGGCCACGACCGCCGCTGAGCCGGCCGGAGCAGCCTAGCCTCGCCGGAGCCGCAGCTCCATGGCCATGGCCTTCAGGCCGTGGGTGAGGAGAGAGAGAAGACTAGAAAAAAAAAGTTAGATGCGTTTTCGAAAAAAACCCGTCCAAATCTGTTCAACCGTCGGCCAGGGACCCGATCGCGTTTTTCGCGTTATTTCATTTACAGATATGTCCCTGTTTGCAGATTAGACCCCGTTTTGCGCCTGGTACCGGTTTTGCGAGTACTTTTTAACCGTAACTCGGAATTGATTGATTCCAGTTGCGTTGCGACCGTGGGAAAATTTCCTGGACAGTAGACCAAGTTTTGCAGAAGTTTAAAGTGTTCAAATTTGAATCCCAAGCAGATCCAAATTTGAACTTCCGGTAGCCGTAACTTTTTAACGGTGCGCCCGTTTGCGCTGTTTCTTTTTGCGTTGGTTTTATTTTGACAAGTACTTTAAGTTTTGATACTGTTCTTTGAATGTTTATTACTGTTTGAGCATATTTGTATTGAATATATGTTGATTGGTGCTATGTTTTCTCGTATAGATTGTCCGGAGTGTGCCGCCTCGTATTGTGAGAATTGTGACCGCCAGGAACAGCAAGAAGGCAAGTGATGCTTTGACCATACTCATACCTATATTTTCTATATGCATTATGTTAAGAAATATCACCCTATTGCATGATAGGTAGTTTACTTTACTGTTGCTGCAAAACCAGTTAGGATAGCCACATGTCTTGACTTGTTTATTGTAGATCAACCTAGCCGTGTTGTTACTTTATTGCTATGCTTTGTAGACATGGTTTGGGTTGTGAGAATTCATGGAGTGCATGTGAGCTATTTAATAAACTGCGTAGCAACTTTATAATAAATAGAAATCACTTCTGGACGGGCGGGTTGCACCCCGGTAGTTGTGCCTTGTCTAAGGACAATGCCGGGGTTAAATGCACCCAATGGTTGTTTTGGTGGTGAACCGGGTGCGACATGGTGTCTACCCTCTGACGCAGTGGGCGCCGTCCAGGCTCAAAAAGATCAGACATGCAATATTACTAGTAGCTTCCGTGTATAGCCACTAGATATATGGCCTCTGGCTTAGCACGAGTACGTTGTGGGGAACCTGGCCCTGGTAGCTAGCTGATGTAGATGTGTGTTAGGTGTACCGGCTACCAAAGGGTGGAGGCAACCTCTTCAGAAAGTCTTTGTCTCAATCTTCGGGTTGAGTCCAGTGGGGAACGTGTACAACCTCTGCAGAGCGTATAAACTGATCATGATTAGCCGTGTCCACGGTTACGGACGAACTTTGAGCAACTAGTCAGTACTGTTGATGAATGATCTTGACAGATGAACACTTAATAATAATTTTGGTGGGGAAGAGTAGCATGGGTTGCTGTGTGTTTCAGGTAGAATTCAACTTAAAATTTTGACTAGTTTAGTTCAGGAGAAAATTGGCTTTCAGCAAAACTAAACCATAAGCCTTTCCTTTGACTTACCTTGCATGTAGTTGTAGGTCCTTTATATAAACTTTTCCGTGTCACTTGCCGTACAAATCAGATGTACTGACCCGTTGTCGGGCTGTAACCTTCGGTGTTGCAGGTTTTTCAGACGACCAGTAAGGTGCGTTTAGGGGTTGCGAGTCTACACTCAACATGTTCAGATGTGGCTGTTGATGGGACTCCACGTTACTTGTTTTTTCTTCCGCTATATTTATATCGAATAAGCTAGCCTTGAGCTATGCAACTTGTTATTTATTTTACTCTGGATCATACGTTTTAATTATGATGCACTTGTACTTTGATATACATCTATGATACTATGTGTGCCAGCGAGTTCGATCCAGGGACTGGCACTTGAGCACAGAGACTTCAATTCTGTGTGAATTGGGTCGTTACAGTACTTCAAAGTGACCAAATCGATCCTCCAGAAATCCTTTCGGTCACACCGACACTGTCTTAATAAGCAATATTACACTAATGTTAAGAACCTTACCATGAACCAAGCGATGAAGCTGAATGCACCCACTTTTAGCAAAGGTGGTTGGAAAGAACTGCTGCAACAGTGGAGTGATGAGAAGTTCTAGGTAATTCATACCTAATACGTCAGATTGTACTTGTAGATTGTTATATCTTAAGAATCTAAGTATAGCCGCAATTCGTAGGAGATATGTGCAAAGAATAAATTAAACTGAAGTGCTTTGAAGCAGCACCAAACAACTGGTTCTAGATCCTTTATTGCATAGTTTTACGAAAAGGTAAGCACTCGAATCAACACTCAAAATTGATTTGTTTATAAGTATATGCCATGTGGCACTAATGTTTATCATGTCCTTTTTGTAGGAAAATACATGTCTCATTGATTTTTATAAGTCAACCCACACGAGGAAAAATGATGGGGTGATGAGTTCATACGTCCCAAACGTACATATAATTTCTGCTTGCTCCATGCATGTTTTGGGTGATATTGCTATACTTTTGATACACTTTCATAAACTTTTGATCATATTTAGACTAACCTATTAACTCAGTGCACCCCAGTGCCAGTTTATGTTTTCTGCTGTTTTTGTATTTTAGGTTTTCCCATTATTTTAAGTGCCCAAATTTTTTTTGGGAATATATATATATATATATAAATCAGCGTTCTAGAAGAGTCCTCCAGCCGGAGGATGAAGTCCTGGGGTGGCCCACAGCCCCCAGGCTCCCTCCTGGCACGGCCAGGGGGGTCCCGTGCTGGGTGGCCTCCTGGGTGGCCTCCTGGGCGACTAGGACCTCCTCTGGTGGCCCCCTTGGCTCTTATTTATTCTGCCGACGCGAAAACCCTGATTCCAGAACCCTTTTCTCCAGAAGAAATTCTGATCTCCGCCGCCATCGCCGACAAGCTTTGAGGGACCAGAATTCCTGTGTCGGCACCCTGTCGGGACGGGGAAGTGCCCCTGGATTCATCTCCATCGACGTTGCTTCCTTCCTCCATGATGCGGGAGTAGTTCCTCCTCGGGGCTGAGGTTTCTACCAGTAGCTATGTGGTCAATTCTCTCTCCCATGATGTGATATTCGTTGTGATCATAGGCTATGTTAATCTAGGGTGATCCCATGATATTTCCCCTTCTTCTATGTATTGGATTGATGTACTCACTTGTCTTTATCTAGTATAATCCCCGAGACCAAGGTGACAGCGGTCTATTGGACATGGGTTAGAAGAATATTTTCATGAGTGATTTCCTCTTTTGTGTGTGGATTGAAGATTGAGAGTCTCTTGGTGCTTGTCTTTGACTATCCTTGAGATATGTTGTGGTGACTTTGGTACTCTCGTTGGATGGCCGCGGTGACATTGGGAAATCCATAGATTGGGAACTGCGAGCTCTGAGGTGTGCTTTTGTAGCACTACATAATTCTCGTCCTCTCTTGACCACAAAGGATGACCTCCGAGTACGTCTCCATTGCATGTTTTATGGGAAATATGATGTGATTAGACTATGTTAATGTTGTTGGGAGTTGCCACTAGTGAATGTATGAAGCCTAGGCCTTGTTTCCACCATTGCAATATCGTTTGTGCTCACGTTTACCATTTGTTGCTTTCTGTAATTTTTATTACAAATTTGTATTACTTTGTTTTGCCACACCTAACATCCATATTTTACCATCTCGTCGCCGAACTAGTGCACCTATACAACTCCTAGTTGTATTAGGTGTGTTGGGGACACAAGAGACTTCTTGTATCTTAATTGCAGGGTTGCTTGAGAGAGACCATCTTCAACCTCTACTTCCCTGAGTTCGATAAACCTTAGGTCATCCACATGAGGGAAATTGTTGCTGTCCTACAAACCTCTGCGCTTGGAGGCCCAACATAGTCTACAAGAATAGAAGCGTGCATAGATATCAAGTTATTTCTGGCGCCGTTGTTGGGGAGGTAAGGTTTGAAGGTATATCTTTAAATCTTTCAATTAAATCTTTTTTTTCTTGTTTTTATTTTCACTAGTTCGGCTTATGGAACACAACAGAAAAAGGAGAGAGCTTTATGAGCTCTACCTTGAGGGTGGACATGAAGTGTTTGAAGAGAAAATCAAAAAACCTATGGAACTTGATTTACATAATCTTCATGATTGCAATGTTACTAGTATGTCTTCTTTGAATACCTTTGATGCTAATGATATGCAAAGCCATAAGCTTTGGGATGCTATGTTTGACGAAGATGATCTTGTTAGCCCCCCAAGTTTTGATGAGGAAATTTTTTTTGATGATACTTTGCCTCCTATCTATGATGATTATTGTGATGACACTTATGCTATAAAGAATATTTTTTTGCAGGTGGATCATGATAAGAATGATTCATGTGATACCTACTTTGTTGAGTTTGCTCCCACTATTACTAATGAGAATGATTTTTCTTATGAGGGGAGTAATAAATTTTCTATGCTTATGGATTATGATAAGAATTTTTTATATGATACTTATATTGTTGAGTTTATTCTTGATCCCACTGAAAATTATTAAGAGAGGGTAACATATGCTCATAGATATTTCAATAATATAAAGTTCCCTCTCTTTATGTTGAAAGTTTTGAAGTTGCCCTTGTTTTGCCTTCCTATGCTTATTGCTTTGTGTTTCAATGACTTATTCTATTGCAATATTCCTATGTATAGGAAGCATGTTAGACTTAAATGTGTTTGGTATTTACTTCTTGATGCTCTCTTTTTTTCTTCAACTCTTATTCCTACGAGAGCATCATTAAAGTCTTAAGCCTATCTTTATGGGTATAAAGAAAGACATCTAGGGAGACAACTCTTGTTATATTTACTTTGAGTTTTTTACTTTCAGTTTTAGTGGTCTTGATGCTTGTTACTATTGTAGCAACATCATTATATCTTTATTTTCAAGCTTTGTTTTAGCCTCCGATTGCAAGAAAGTTCAAAAGTTATGGCTTGATGTCCAGAAACAGATTACTTACCCTAGACGGAAAAATTGGCGATAAATCACCATATACTCTTTTTCATCTGAATTGTTTTGACAGTATGCACTATAGCATTATCTTTCGTGCGTCTGTTCTGAGTTTTTTTATTTGAGTTGCAGAAGTACCCCGAAAAAACTATTTACTACCTGCTGGTATGTTTTTTCAAAGATTCTGCCACGTTTTGCGTCTTCATCGTTTTGCAAACCTTAAGCTTGTTTTTTCTTTGCAATTTTTTTTGGCAATCTTGAGAAACAGTAGCTCTTCAATAATATCTTTATTTCCAGTGGAGAAAAAATATTTTATCATGGGTACTAACCTCTCTAATCAGCTTATGACGAGTTATGTATGAAGGGAGTTTTCAAGTGTGTGAAGGAAGATGATGAAAGAAGATCTGGGAGTGTCAAACGCTCAAGCTTGGGGATGCCCCCATGTGCCCCCAAGAAATATTCAAGGAGACTCAAGTGTCTAAGCTTGGGGATGCCCCCGTGCATCCCCTTCTTCATCAACAATTATTAGTTCGTTCTTTGTTGCACTATATTTTTATCACTTCATGCGTTATGTCCTATGCTTGGAGCGTCTTCCTCTTTACTTTCTTTTTAGTTTTATTTAGCTTTGTTTTCTGTTCATAAATAGTTAGATCCCAACTTTCTTTGTGTGGGAGAAAAACACGTTCCACTCTAAACTAGAACACATCATAGGACTTTCATGCTTATCTTTCTTTTGTTGTGTGTTCTTTATCTTTTCATAGATGATGTCATGTTTAGCTCTTAGTTCTCATGCTTATATTTTTAATAGCTTATGTTTAGTTTGTTGCTGGAACTCTCTTGAGTTTTCATGTTTATCTTGTTTAGAGAGTTGCCCTGTTGCACTAAGTTGTGTGTCTTGACTTGAAGTAGGTAAATGAGGTTGCTATTCAATTATAGTAGTAACTTGCAATAGTTTTGAGGTATTGGTGTGAGTAATGTTGGGACTTTTGGTGTCAAGAGCTATAGCATATTAGGGATAGATGTCGTATTTTGGACAATCCGTGTTTATTTTCAAAAACTAAAAAAACTACTTGAGAATTCTAGCTACTAGATTGATCACTAATCTTTGGAGGGATCGGATATTAGAGTACACTCACGTACCGTGAGTCGACGATGCGCAAGGATAACCAAACCCCCATACACTCCTCCTCAGGGTACTTGTCTCTTTGTGAACCTCCTGATAAGATTGAGAGTTACGGATAATAAGTGCGTGAGTTCTTTGGACTAATGTAAGTATTCGAAAGTTGACACTTCCACCTCCTCATATTTGCTAGCCTCTTCATTACCGTGCGTTGCCTTTTCTCACTCCGAGAGTTGGTTCCTACCTCTCCGGTGCATCCAAACCCTTGGCATGATACGCTCTGTCATCATAAACCTACTTATATCCTTCCTCAAAACAACCACCATACCTACCTATCAAGGCATTTGCATAGCCTTTCCGAGATATATTGCCATGCAACATCCACCTTACCATGACTTGATCTTCATGTCATACATGCTTTTGCTTGATCGATGAGCCGCATGCTAGTTGGGCCTTTCCCTCATCATTGCTACTTGACACGCTAGTATCATTGCATATCCTGCTACCCTAGCAGAGGCATACATTTGCATACATCATGATAGCTTCATCATCTTTATGCTGAGTACTTTTGTAAAGTGTGAAAGATCTTATATACTTCTTTTAAAATAGAGTGTTGCCCCTAGTGAGGAAAATATCCTAAAGAGGACAAATTTAAAAGATCCCAAAGAGGAAAAATGAGAGTTAAATAGAAAGAGCCATTGAGGCCACCAAAAAATACAAAAAAATACAAAAAAATAGAAAAAAGAGAAAAAAGAAAATAAAAAGTGGGAAGGGGGAAACACTACTATTCCTTATGAGAGATCCACACTCGTACTCCCTCTTATATATCTTGTACTCCATAGAGATGATCATACATGCATATAGCTATGTGGGGAACCTTACAATATAGAACTTGGCTTCTATATTCCAATGATGAGCCTCCTAAAATGAGCTCTAGATCTTTGTGAGCAACCAATTTGGATGCACCCCCACTAGTTCCATTGGAGAGCTTTCCATAGCTCATATGTTCATCCGTTGCATGGCAATCCCTACTCATCACATCATATCTATCATTTGGCTTTCTCTCGCCTATGATTGTCCTCATTGATGTGAGCCTTTCACACCATTTTTGTCTTCCTCCTCCACCATCTCTCTCTTTGCCATGCTAAGTGTCAACTTTCTTGCTTATGCTCATCCATTTCATGAGTGCTCAAAATATCGAAAGGGAGTGGATCATTTTGACTTGTACCTGGCTAGTGGTCTGAGGAAGAGTCGAGATAAGATTCCAAAGAAGACCAAGTGTGAAACTTTAGTAGATTGAGTTCTCAAAAAAATGTTTTTCTCTCTCGTTTCCCATCCCCCACTTCTTGCACCCAACACCATTTGGAGACATTCGAGTCACTGACAGTGAGAGCTCTTGCAACTTTATGTTCTTATGTTGCTTGTTTGAATGCTAATATAGACTCTTTCTTGTTATGACTTTAATTGAATTACATGCCTTACTTGCTTTACTTAAAAGTCCTTTTATGGTTGGTAGCATGTCACCACAGAAATTATGCTTGTTATCATTTACCTACTCGAGGACGAGAAGGAATTAGGCTTGGGGATGTTGATACGTCCCAAACGTATCTATAATTTCTGCTCGCTCAATGTATGTTTTGGGTGATATTGCTATGCTTTTGATACACTTTCATAAAATTTTGATCATATTTGGACTAACATATTAAATCAGTGCACCCTAGTGCTAGTTTCTGTTTTCTGCTGTTTTTGTAATTTAGGTTTTCCCATTATTTAAAGTGCCCAAAAAAATTCCGGGGAAAATATATAAAAATCAACTTTCTATAAGAGTCCTCCAGCCGTAGGATGAAGTCTTGGGGTCTCCCACAGCCCCCAGGTGCCCTCCTGGCGCTGCCAGGGGGGACCCGCGCCGGGTGGCCGCCTGGGCGACTGGAACCTCCACTTGTGGCCCCCTTGGCTCTTATTTATTCTCTCGACGAGAAAACCCTGATTTCAGAACCCTTTTCTCCAAAAGCAATTCCAATCTCCGCCGCCATCACCGACAAGCTTCGGGGGACCATAATTCCTGTTTAGGTACCCTTCCGGGATGAGGAAGTGCCCCCGGATTCATCTCCATCAGCGTTGCTTCCTTCCTCCATGATGCGGGAGTAGTTTCTCCTTGGGGCTGAGGTTTCTAGCAGTAGCTATGTGGACAATTCTCTCTCCCATGATGTGATCTTGATTGTGATCATAGGCTATGTTAATCTAGGGTGATCCCATGATGTTTCTCCTTCTTCTATGTATTGGATTTTATGTACACACTTGATCCTATCTAGTATAATCGCCGAGACCATGGTGACAACGGTCTATTGGACACGGGTTAGAAGAATATTTTCATGAGTGATTTCCTCTTATGTGTGTGGATTGAAGATTGAGAGTCTCTTGGTGCTTGTCTTTGACTATCCTTGAGATATGTTGTGGTGATTGTGGTACTCTCTTTGTATGGTCGCGGTGACATTGGGAAATCCATAGATTGAGAACTACGAACTCTGAGGTGTGCTTTTGTAGCCCTACATAATTCTTGTCCTCTCTTGACAACAAAGGAATGACCTCCGAGTACGTCTCTAATGCATGTTTTAGTGGAAATATCATGTGATTAGACTATGTTAATGTTGTTGGGAGTTGCCACTAGTGAAATTATGAAGCCTAGGCCTTGTTTCCACCATTGCAATACCGTTTGTGCTCACGTTTACCATTTTTTTGCTTGCTGTAATTTTTATTACAGATTTATATTACATCGTTTTGCCACACCAATCACCCATATTTAACCATCTCTTCGCCGAACTAGTGCACCTATACAACTCCTAGTTGTATTAGGTGTGTTGGGGACACAAGATACTTCTTGTATCCTAGTTCTAGGGTTGCTCGAGAGAGACCATCTTCAACCTCTACTTCCCTGAGTTCGATAAACCTTAGGTCATCCACTTGACGGAAATTGTTGCTATCCTACAAACCTCTGCACTTGGAGGCCCAGCATAGTCTACAAGAATAGAAGTGTGCGTAGACTTCATGAGTACAAAAGTAGAGATATCAGTAGTAAGCATTATGTAATGTTTGGAATTCACATGGTGAAGCAGTAAAAGTTACTAATAACGATTCAATCATATTTCAGAAGGAAATGCAGGACAAGCAAAAGGCAGCTTAGGAAGAAGGTGAGGAAGGAAAAACATATATGGAGATTGTTGTTGAGGTTCTCAAAGAGAAGAGCAAGTCAAGTACATTACTTGCAAGCACAGGAGCGTCATCTAGCTCAAGGCAGAAATCAACATCTCATTAACACATCAAAGATCTTGAACAGAGGCTTCAAACTCAAGAGCTAACAACGAGATCGGCAGCTAATAGGTATCAAGAAGAGATGAATGAAATATTGGAATCACAGCGATAGGAACTATATGACCTCAAAATGAAGCAGTAAGAATAAATTGCTACTATCAAGAGGGAACAAGTGCAGCAAAGTGAAAATGTGGTGGCCAGACAAAACCAACTGGAATCAATGATGAAGTTCAAGCTATGTAAGTACAATTCCAATGAGCCCATGCCACATCCCATGTTGCAGACCATGTCGCATCCCATGTTGCAGCCCATGTCGTAGTCCATGTTGTAGCCCATGTCGCAGCCCCGATTATGTTCTTCGTCGTGGAACTTAGGTTTTCTTATTATGGTTTCTTTTGAGGGTCGTGTTATTATTCTGGTTGTAATAGTTGGTAGTGTGTTTTCTCATTTGGATGATCATTATCTGTGATACAATTATGTAATGCATGTCTTATTGAGCGTTAATGAAAGTTACATTGGTCTCATTTTCATATATTATTCAATTTTAAAACTGTAATACACGATACAGTGTTGTGACAATTATAGGACCGTCACCAAGTCCGCGACCCCACATGTAAGCTGCCATGTTAGTACCGCCTAGGCCCGCTTGTAAGGCTCCACGTCAGAATTTTCTGGTCCCATATGTCAGAACAGTTGACCAGTCAAAAAAATGACTATCTTATTAGTGATGGAAACTTAAGGTGGTTAAATCACATCTGGGTCCACATTAAAAGCAGCCACATCAGCAAAAAAGGTGGGCCCATTTGTCGGAAAATTGATCATACGAACGAACGGGAATGATAACAGGTGAGAAATTACGGTCAACAAAAACGAACTTGCTTGACGTTAAGCCAGTATTGGATGACAGTTGTGCCCCATCATCGAAGGTAGGAAACGTTGAAGATCCTGGTGTTGTCACCTAAAAATGATCTTAGTCGACAAAAAAAGTGGTACCGTCGTTATTTTCATTTGATTTACGGCGCGTCAGTGAAGGGTCGATTGACGGAGGCAAACCGTCGTTAGCATATCATTATTGACGAAAAATGCTTTACCATGACACAAATGGCTTGTCAACTGATATTTTTGATTTTGTAGTGTCATTTACCCAGAGCAAAGAATGAGGAAGCAGATGCACTCTCCAATCTAGGATCCACCAGAAAAGCCATACCAGCAGGCATTTCCCTCAAGCACATCCGGAGTCCATCCATCAAGCCATCCCCATAATCTGAGTCATCTTTATTCTGGCCGACTTGGAGGCTCCGATTGAAAAAGCATCCAACCAGAAGACGCACTCGGCCGCACCAGGGGCCGCAACCTACTGCGAGCCAACAACACCAGGGGCTGCCAATTGCGGTCCAGGGGCTGATGTTATCAGGTCGGGGACTGACACTGTTATGCAAGAGGCATCCGGATCCAACCTTGAAGCATCATCAACACCTTCACCAGCGGTTGTAGCAGTTCTGGTGGTAGTAGCTACTCCATCATGGGAGCAACCTTTCCGTGATTTTTTGGTGCATGGTACCCTCCCCCCGGATGAAGTGGAAGCTCGGCAAATCCAGCGCCGATCTGGCGCATACTCCATCATCAACAATAAGCTAGTTCACTGCAGCACAACCGGAGTTCTCCAGCGGTGTGTTGAAGAAGACAAGGGGCTGGAACTTTTGGGAGATATCCATCAAGGTGAACGTGGCCATCATGCATCAGCAACAACAATAGTAGAGAAGGCTTTCCGCCATGGTTTTTACTGGACGACAAAGCGAGCAACAGCGAAAAATATAGAGAAGCATTGCAACAGTTGCCAAAGTTTCAAATCCAAGAGTCACCAAGTGGAGCAAGGCCAGGCCGATCAAGAAACTGGACGGGTTGATTGTGGTCAAGTTCGTAGCAAACATTGCAAGACGATATGGGCTTCCTCACAGTATCATCACTGACAATGGCACCAATTTTGCAAAGGGGACACTAGCATGATATGCATCCCAGCAGGGCATTCAGCTAGATGTGGCATCCATGGCACACCCACAGTCCAATGGTCAAGCTGAGAGAGCAAACAACCTCATCTTGTCAGGCACTAAGCCTCGACTGGTCGCGCCACTTCAGACAACACCCGGAGCATGGATCGATGAGCTACCAGCTGTGCTTTGGAGTCTTCTCACCACCCCCAACCATTCAGCCGGATTTACTCCCTTCTTCCTCGTATACGGCGTAGAGGCAATCATCCCTTATGATATTGAGTTTGACTCACCTTGCCACGCCCTGTACACGGAGGCCGAAGCCAAGCAAGCTAGAGAAGACGGCGTCGATCTAAAATACGAAGCATGCCTGTTGGCCTTGTGTATATCGGCAATATACCAGCAAAAGCTACGCCACTACCACATCAAGAAGATCCGCCCCCTCAATTTTTGGGAGGGTGACTTGGTGCTCCGCCGAATTCAGCAATCGGTGGGACAACACAAGTGTTCCTCCCATTGGGAAGGCCCGTTCATCATCAGTCCAGTGCTGAAAAACAACGCATACTACCTCATCGACTGCACCAAGTCGACTCGGTAGACTGATACTTCAGGATTGGAAACGGATCATCCTTGGAAAGCCCAGCTATTATGCCCGTTTTACAGTTTAACGGTACAGATGTATCTTTAACCTCGCAAAATCTATCAGTAAAGTCATCATGTGTTCGTGAAACTGCATTCGATTGTCTTTATGTGCCTGGTCAGGCCGAGCTGTTTCAATTCCGAAAATTCAGCCCCGCGGTCGGCAAGAGCACACTCGGGGACTGATCGGCAGGTCCAAAAAAATATATCTCAAGAAATTAGAAAAGTGAGGGTTCTGGTCAAGCCACTGTTCAATCCAGATGCAGACCGCAAGTCACCTGTAATATCAGGGAGAACATGGCCGATCTGAACTGTCACTTGCAAATACAGTTCGAGATAAATTAAAATTAGACGTGACCGAATGCGTTTATATCTGATTGCAACCAAGACATCTGGCCAATAGTCTGCAAAGGTGCAATCGGCTTTTCCTGCTCGTTGGTTCTTGTGTAAAAAACGCCTAAGGCTCAAAAATATTTACCCTATTCTCTAAAAATCAACTCCTTGATCCAGCTACAGACTGCAGATCGGTTTTCTGGCTGGCGAGAGCATACGGTTGCGAGAGGAAAAAACGCAAAGAAAAAGAGCAAAAGGCTGAAAAAAATATAAGGACGAGCTGGCAGATAATTTCATACAGACAAAAGGCAAACATACGCCATAAAGTACTTGGCCTACGGCCGAATGTATTCATTACATAAATGAAACACCCCCAGTGGGTGCACTTGGAATTTAACAAAGTATGATAAGATGTGCAGGGATGAAAAGTCGAGAAGGCCACCTAGGAAGTCGGAGCATTTTGTGTTGTTTCCTCCCAGAAGGTGGCACGATTGTCTCTAGCGGAGGGCCAGCTAAGCTCGGCTGAGGAGCGTCCGGATCCGTTTGCGCGCGAAGGGTAGTGCCTGCGGCGCAGTCGGCTGCGCTGATGATGCAATCGGCTGCAATTGTTGTTCAGATGTGGCAGTCCGGCTGGTAGCAGGTGGATCCACGTGACAAGACGAACTTCCAGAGGACTCCACTTCACCATAATCGGCATACAGGACGGGTGAGGATTCAATCACTTTGCGCGGGCGAGAATTCTTCGAGCTCTCCTCCTCGGTGTTTCAAGCAAGCTCACTCAGCGTCATGTGAGGAACCGGCACACCTTCATCATCCAGAAAAGGGACATATTCATGGGGAGTGAGCCAGGAGGCGATCTCAGCAGAGCACTGGTTGATTTGAAGATACGCCGCCTCGAGCCGATCCGTCGATCCCTTGGGCACAGCTCCTAGCAAGCTCAGGTCCAGCTGTGGGTACCAGCTCAAAACAGTCGTTGATACGTCCCAAACGTATCTATAATTTCTGCTTGCTCCATGCATGTTTTGTGTGATATTTCTATGCTTTCGATACACTTTCATACACTTTTGATCATATTTGTACTAACCTATTAACTCATATCACCCCAGTGCCAGTTCCTATTTTATGCTGTCTTTTTATTTCAGGTTTCCCCCGTATTAAAAGTGCTCCAAAAATTCCGGAAAAATCTAATAAAAAATCAGCGCACGGGAGCCTTCCAGTGCCCCGAAGGAGATTCAGGGGCCACCCTGGTGCCTAGGCGTCCAAGGGGCGCGGCCCCACCCTAGCCCGCACCAGGGGGCGCCTGCACTGCCTGGTGCCCCCCCGGCTGGCCCCTTCGCCTATATATTTCCTTCGCCCCGAAACCTCCAAAGACAGAACCCTTTTTCACGATCTCGCCTCTGTTCCTCCGCCGCCGCGCTTCCAATATCGAGAGCGCCAGAAGACCTCTTCCCGGCACCCTGCCGGAGGGAGGGTTGACCTCTAGGAGCTTCTCCACCACCATGGATGCTTCCCGGATGATCCGTGAGTAGTCCACCTTGGACCATGGGTCCATGATCAGTAGCTATGTGATGTTCTCCTCCCCTATTTGTTCTTCATGGATTAGACCTTGTGAGCTTCCCTACATGATCAAGGAACATGTGTAATTCTTTCTTCTGTTGCTATGTTGAGTTTGCTGGGATCTGATGGATTATGAGACTATGTTCAGATTGTAATGAGTAATATATTTGGTTCTTCTCTTTTATATTTTATTTCTTGACTAATTCTTGCATGTTCTCCGTTGATGTTTATTGCTTTGTCCTAGTAGTAGGTAGTAACTCCAAGAGGGAGCGTTATGCTTGATTGTGGGTTCATGCCCCCTAATGACTAGCGTGAGTGACAGAAACATGAGTCTAGGGCATGTGCTATTGCCACAAGGGGGAAAACAACGGTGCTTGTAACTGCGGTTGCACGGATTGTTTACTTTATGCAAATTTATTTTAATGCAGTTGTCTGTTGCTTTGGGTTTACACTTTGGGTGGGGCTGACAACTTAATACCAGCGAGATGTTCTTGATACATATCTCAAGGTGGATGATTAGTAGTAGATGCAGATGGATTTCGGTCTACTTATCTTGGCGTATTGCCCATGATTTTGAGACTCTTCCTTTCTTTTGTAGCACAGTTCGCATTGCAATGCGTTTTTAATCCTGTCAATTGCCCATTTGTGATTTTTTTTACCTCGCATAGCAGTTTATCGTATTTTGAGAGAGAGACATCACTAGTGAACATCATGGGACCCCGGTCCATAAATCCACCACTGTTTACACCCTCAATTTACTTCTTGGTTTTACTTTCTAGTTGCAGTTATCATTCCCCTTTTATTTGTTGTGTTTGATTCTTTGTAAACGACAAGGCGGGAGAGATTGACAACCTCTCTGTACTCATTGGGAGCAAAGTTATTTGTTCTCTGTGCAGGTCCAGGCAAAGCAAGTGATATCTCTTAAACGGCGCATCACTTGCCGAACCACCTACTTGTCGATCCTTGGAGTCCTCCTGGTTCGATAAACCTTACTGTCCTCGTGTAAGGGAAATTATCCGCTATCTACATCTCTACCTTCCACTTGGGGTAAACAACGAGGAGCGTTGATATGTCTCAAATGTATCTACTTTTCCAAACACTTTTGCTATTGTTTTTCCCTCATTCTTGCATGATTTGGACGAAACTAACCCAGACTAACTCTGTTTTCAGCAGAGCATCCTGTATGGTTTTACTGTGCGCAGGAAAATAGATTTTTAGGTGTCTCAAAAAATTCCAGGAAAAATCACAGAAAATCCACGCACCCGAAGGGCCACTGTGCCAGAAGTGGGACCAGAGGGCAGCCAAGGGAGCCCCAGGCGCCCCCCTGGCGTGGCCAGGGATGGGGCCGCGTCCTCTGGCCGCCTGGGGGCCTCCCCCCTCCTCTGGTGCCCTACCGAGGCTCCTATTTATTCCCGTGACAGAGAAACCCCAAAACATAAGTTGTTTTTCCAATCCACGTCACGGAGCCGCCGCCACCCTCTGTTCTTCTCCGGGAGGGCTAATCTGGAGGCTGTTTTGGCCTCGAGTGAGGGGAGATCATCGCCATCGTCATCATCATCACCACTCCTCCTCCCTCCATGAATTCTCCAGATTGGATGAGATAGATTATGTAATAGTTTAGCAGATTGTTGGGGGCATGTTTCCTATCATCTAGATTGTTGCTTATCATCTCTGCTTCAACTTGTTGCTCTTAATGCTTGTCACTTTGGGCCCGAGTGCCTTGATTTCAGATCTGAACGCTTTGTGTTTGCATGAATATATTTGTGTTCTTGATCCTATCTATGAGTTGTATGCACCTGTTATAGTCTAGAACCAGCGATCCCAAAGGTGCCAGCTTGGGACACCAAAGGGGATGGACTATAGTTTGAGGGTCCCATGTATCCATTGATTGTTAATGCTTTGTTCTGGTTCTCTTTGACAGGAGCACCTTAATCTCCATAAGTTCCTTTTGGCCCCCTTCGTAGCGGGATTGTAGGACAAAAGATGTTGTGCAAGTTCTTATTGCAAGCACGTAGAACTACCTGTGGGGTACATGCCTGATGTTTGATTTATGCCAAGATGATCATTTCTTTTCTGTGTGCCTTGCGCCAAGTTAAATACATGATGTGCCTTATCCATGCAGCGCCCAACCATCCATCTCCCTAGCCTACAGTGTTTTAATTCTGCTGGTTACTAGTTGTTTACTTTTGCTGTTTTACTGTCGCTATTTCACCACCACTATTACCGTTGCTATAATCACTTCCATACCGCAGTTACTATTAATATCCTGTTGCACGTAAGTGTATCTCAGGTGCGGTGGAATTGACAACCCCACTGTCAAATCTTGTGGATATTCTTTGGCTCCCCTTGAGTCGAATCTATAAATTGGGTTATTCTTACCCGCGAAGACTATCTCGATCCCCTACAGTTGTGGGTTATCAAGCCTGTTTTCTGGCGTCGTTGCCGGGGAGCATAGCTTTATTCACAAGTCTACTTGAAGTATTTTACCTGCTGCAATTTATCTACTATGGGTAAGAAAGAAGACCCCAAGGTCCCGATCTTACCATCCCGTACAAGAAAAGGTACTGTTCTGAACACTAGTGCTACACTTGATTCACCTTCAGTTATGAGTAAGTTTGCTTCACCTCCACCACATGATGCTTCTACTGAATCTGTTACTGTGTCCGATACTTTTGATGATGCTTCTACTACTCTTGATGATATTGGTTCACTTAGTCACGCTCTTGAGAAACAGATCGCTGCTGCTGCAAAAAAAATCTGGAATTGAAATTACCGATACTTGCTACCCTTTTGATGGAACTTACAATTATCCTGATTTGTGTAAAATCAAGGAGAGACTCCTTGATGATGATTATATTATACTTGATGATGATTTATGCAGGGAGCTAACAGAGTTTGTCGACTCTGACCCTGATGCTATTAAGAAGCTTCTCGAAAAACACTCCCTGAAGAACAAGACCGTTCCTGATCCTAAATTTGCTACATCTCCTATATGCATCAATGATCCTGATTATAATTTCTCTGTTGATCTTTCACTTATATCTATGGTGGAAGATGACCCCTTTTATGGCAGAGAAAATGATGATGCTATTGCACACCTGACCAAACTCACTTAGTTGGGTGGCCTGTTTACTACAGATGAAAAGATACGAAATTTCTATGTTACTAAGCTTCTTCCTTTCCCTTTAAAGGAAGGTGCTAAAGCGTGGTATGATGCACTACCATGTGGTTCCATTAGGAGTCCTCAAGACTTAGCTCACTCTTTTGTTGATAAGTACTTTCCTGCTCATATGCAACATGCTGCATTACGAAGAATTTATAACTTTAAACAGTTGCAGGATGAGAGCCTCCCTAAAGCTTGGGGGAGGTATTGCAGTCTGATCCATACTAGACCGGGACATGGAGTCCCTAAGAATGAATTAATTGATATATTTTATGCTGGTCTAACTGATGAATCTAGATCCTATTTGGACAGTTGTGCTCGTTGTGTTTTCAGGAAAAGAACACCGGACGATGCGGAAGAATTAATGGGCAAGATTGCCAAGAACCACGAAGATTGGTCCATCCCTGAATCACCTCCACCACCAAAAAAAAGGGGCATGCTTGTCCTAAGCCCCGAAGATATGCACGAAGCGAAGAAGTCTATTAAAGAGAAGGGTATTAAAACTGAAGACGTAAAGAATCTACCCCCTATTGAGAAGTTGTGTGAGCCTACCACTCACCCTCCAATGGTAGAGGTACACTCTCTTTTAGATTTCAATGCAAGTGACATCCCTCATGGTAAGCCTCCTGATCAATGTTTAGATGAGCTTGATAATTTTATTATGAAGCAAAATCACTTTAATGAGAGGATACAAAGCCAGTTGCATGATAATTATCTTCCTATCAAAATCTTGCTTGATGTTATAGGTAGAAAAATTAATGATGTTAAATGTCTTGTGAAGCACTTTCATATGGTTTAAACTCAGCTTGATCGAATTTCTAATGTGCAAAAAGATTTTCTTGCTAATAATGCCAAACATGATATACATGCCTTCAGGATGAAAAACCAAGGAGGAACTAGCACTCAAGATACTTTCTATCCGGAGGGGCATCCGAAGAGAATCGAGCCAGATTCTCAAATGCAGGAAGAACAAATTGTTAGCTCTCCGAAGAAGAATAAGAAGAAGCACAAAGAAGCTGACAATTCAAATGATCCAAATAGTATATCTACCTCCAATGCTGAGACTAAAGACGGTGCTGAACCAGAAAAGAATGATCCACTTGAAGTTCGAGAAGAAGAAATACACAAGAGAAGACTTTATTGCAAGAAGACATGGGAAGGAAAGAGAACCATGGGTAAAAAAACCCATGCCCTTTGCAGGTAAGTCTCTCAAAACTAAAGAAGAAGAGCATTACAATAAGTTTTGTGAATGGATGAAACCTCTTTTTCTTCAAATTCCTTTGACTGATGCTATTAAGTTACCTCCTTACTCGAGATATATGAAAGATATTGTTAATAATAAAAGAAAAGTTCCTAATGAATAAATATCTACTATGCTTGCTAACTACTCTTTTAGTGTCAAAATTCCCGAGAAGCTTGGTGATCCAGGTATACCCACCATTCCTTGCTCCATAAAGAATAATTATGTCAAAACTGCTTTATGTGATCTTGGAGCAGGAGTGAGTGTTATGCCTTTCTCTCTTGACAAGAGGCTTTCTTTAGAAAAACTAATCCCTACAAATATCTCTCTGCAGATGGCTGACAAGTCAACAGCCGTTCCCATTGGTATTTGTGAGGATGTTCCCGTTGAAGTTGCTAATTGTTTAATCCTTACAGATTTTGTTGTCCTTGACATGACCGAGGATGGGAGCATGTATATTATTCTTGGTAGACCTTTTCTTAACACCGCAGGTGCTATGATTGATTGCAATCAAGGAAAGGTTACTTTCAATGTGAATGATAAAGAACACACGGTGTATTTTCCGAAGAAGATTGACAAAAGGCGTGGCCTCAACTCTATAGAGAATATCGAGACCGTGAAGATTGGTGATTGGGATTATCCTCTACATGTGCACCACAAATATAAAACCATTATGGTGGGGACAATATCCATTAATGTAAAGGTACCATGAATGCTTCATAGTAAGTGAAACTTTTTGCTCTATGTATTGCTAGTTTGGTAGTAGGACTTGATCAACCTTACTAGATGAGTTTTACATAAGTAAAAAGTAGAAGTTATCATGTTTGCATTTCCTTTAGCTTTATCTTTCTTGTTGTCCCAAGTTTATATGTTTTTGAAGATTCACAACTCTAGTTACTGCTCCAAGTTTTCAGAAAGTTTCGCAGCTTTTTGAACTCCGAAATTTTTTCAACAGTGAAGTTGTCAGAAAAATTCTAGAAAAATTATATTAAAAATTTCCATGCCGGGAGTGACCCATAGGCACCTGGGGCTGACCAGGGGGCCCACCAGTGGCCCAGGCGGCAAGCTGGCGCGGCCTGGCCCCTGGCCGCGCCCACAGGGCGCCTGGGGTCCACAGGCCCCACCTCCATGTATGTCTTCTTCCTCCTCCTTCCTCTCTCTCCAAAAACACAAGTTCTGCTCCAGTTCTTGCATTCTTGATGTTCTTGGAGGCGATTTTCTATCTCTCTCTATAGCCCATCATTCGAGCTGAGATTTTGAGAAAATACTCCTTGGTATGTAACTCCTTCACCCCTCCAATTAGATTTTTGATTGGTGGCTTCATTAGTGAGTATTTAGTAGCTCTTGGTGCTGTTCATATGAGCTTGCATGCATGTGTAGAAATTTATTTTCCAAGTTTTGATGCAAGTTTATGACTTAGGTAAGTGAGTAGAGTAGTTTGCCTCAACTCACTTTGTTTAAATTCTTGTTTTAATGAATTGTAAAAAAATTCAGAAATGAGTTTCTTTGGAAAAGCAAAAGGATGGCTTGGGAAGAAGAAGCCCGAGCGCTCCGATCGAGTTACTAGAGTTGCAGCTTCACCCTCAGTAGTTAGGGTGAGCTACAATGAAGATCATGTGCCCCTGGAGTTGTTGGAAGACACAAGTCCATCATGCGCAATGATGTATCCGTGCGATGATATTCTTACAGCTGCAGGAATTAAGGAGGAATTTTATGGCCTTTGTGCCAATGCAGGTTTGACACAGCTAGCATTATGCCGTGTGGTACAATACAAAAAGCTTACCTCCTGCTTTATTAACAGTTTTTTTATAACCATGATGCTTGAACCGTCGAGTTCAAACTTTATTATGATCTCATAACCATGTCTTTGGCATAGTTTTGTGATATAATAGGTGTGCCGAACGTTGGTCAGACAACGAAGATGACCATGCAGCCTTCCGGGTTGAGGACTCTCTTCAACTCCCTTTGTTGCCAGGAGGAGACCGACATTCGGCGTACGAAGATTTCCAGCATTCAGTTTCCACACCTCATGTATTTTGTGTATTTTGTTGCCAGAGGGGTGTTAGCTCATGACAACACGAGCAATGGCTCTGCATGTCAGAACCCCAACTAGGGTAAGTGCTAGGGTTTGCTTGTCCCTTTGCATCATGGGAAATTTCAAAAGAAATTCAAAAATGGAGAAAACAGAAAGCCCTGAGAATTTAAATAAATGGCCAGATAAAAATCTTTTTCCAAAAATCATTTGAATGTTTGGAAAATTCCTAGAATTGTTGCTGATCATTGCAAAAGTGGTTTGGGAATTTTCCCATGCCCATGGAATATTCAAAAATTCAAAAGGTGCATTGGAAATTAAATTAAACTCCAATTTGAATTTAAATTCAAATTGTTGGATTTTTAAAAGTCACCAAAACTTATGAGTGGCTAGCTATTTATGTTATAAGCCCACATAAAAGTTTTCATGATTTTATAAAATGCCTTGCTATTTTATTCAGGGCAAAATATATTTACAAAAAAGGAAAAACAGAAAGAAATAGAAAAGAGGAACCCCCTGGCCATCTGGCCCAACTTACCTTAGGCCTCGGCCCAGCCCACCAGATGAGCTTGTCGTCTACCCCAAGCAGCTCGCTGTCGAGCATGCCGGGGGCTAACGACCGCCACCTCGACGGCGAGCACCTTCTAGGCCCCCCCGAGGCTTCTCCTCGCGCCACCACACCCGCCAGGAGCCGCCACACCTTTTGCCCCCATCGCTGCTTCCTCCCCGTCGCTCTTCGTCGAGTTTTCGCACGAACCCGAAGCCCAGCCGGAGCACGCCGCCATAGAACTCGCGGCCACCGTGCCCCACTCGCCGCCGCAAGCTGTCCAGAAGCTCCGCCAGCATCGTCTTCGTCAAGCCGTGCAGTTAATCGAGCCTGGGAGCTCCGGAGCCAACACCTTCGTCACCGTTCCTCTCCGGCCGCCGTGAAGCTCCGGCGAGAAATACGCCGCCGTCTCGCCTCCTCCGGCTTCCCCGAGTTCCTCTTCACGCTCAGGGTGAGCAGCTCGTCGTTTTGCCCTACTCCCTTCTCCTCCCCGTGCCCTAGCCACTGATCTCGCCGAAGACAGAGCTGCGCCGCCGCAGCTCTTCGTCGCCGGCGCGCTCCCAGATCTCGCCTTGAGACCCCAGTGGCACAGCTTGAAGCGGGCGAGCATGGGCTACCCCCTGGTAGCTTCCCCGTGCCCAGACGTGCCCGGAACCGCCGTCCGCAACGGGCACCGCCGCACGGGTTAGTCACCGGCGGCTAACCGCCGGCGACCCGATTAGCTTAGGGGGCTAATCCCCTGTTAGTGACCCTTGGGTCACTGACTGGTGGGCCCTGGCCCCACTAATAACCCTGTTTAATTAAACTAAACCGGGTTTAAACCCCTCTTCCACTGACAATCTGACCCAACCGTCAGCCCCCCCTGTGACGTCACCCTGACCTCAGCATGACGCAATAAAGACTTTCCAGAAAATAGAAATGAATTAAAGTAATTACAGAAAATTGAATAAACTTTGGAAAATCATAACTAATTCATATGAACTCCAAATTGGACATATAATGTCTAAAATTATCAGAAAAATCCAAGGTTTATGAATATGGCCTCTGTTTTCATGTTTGACCATTTTAAAATGGGTGAACAGTGCAAAACATCCATATGGCTTTATTTCAAATTCAAATTTGAAGCACATTTGCAAATGACTTTGCATTTGACTTCTTTTAAATGGAATTGTACCCACATTGTGACCAAGAACATCACCATTTCAATATTGATCATGTGTTGGAGCATTGCAAATAAATTTATACCTTGTTTGATTGTTTGCTCGATAGACGTGCAACCGGAACCGGAGGCCACCCCCTTCGTTGAAGACCCCGATATCGAACCTCGTCAGCAAGGCAATCAAACCCCATTGATCATATCTATAAAATCCCAATTCCCTCTCAGTCTCTCTTATGCATGTTTAGGAGATCACTTTGTATCGATTCTACCGCATAGTTGAACCCATATCCGATGCATGACCTATCATCTTGTCACAGTAGTAAGCAAAGCACAATCCAAGCTGACATAGGAGTTGGTTGATATCATGTGGCCCCTGCAACTGTTACAGCTTATTGCATGCTTAGTGTTACAGTGAGGTTGCTTTTGATGTGAGTCGGGATGATGGTAAACATGGTGTTGATGAAAGTGAAACTGTGTCGGTGAATCCACCCTAATACAAGGTGAACGATGAGAGGCTGTGTAGGAGTACACAGTGGATTGTCTCGTTGGACACCGCCTTAAGCACCGAGTTCTTGTATGGTAATCCAAGACAAAGAGTACAACCACACATTGGGCTCACTGACCCCTCTCAGCCTAGTACCTTGATCCGTGTCGACGTCCAGGAGTCACATTAGTTCGGGCTTTCCATTTGACATGTGCATAGAAAAAGAACAAAGGAAATGGTTGCATCATATAGATATGTGGGTGCACCTGTGAGGCAGGAAAACCATCTGCCAGAGGTGGCGTCTCGGTCACCTGCATTGTTTGAGTCCGTTTCGTTGATCCGGCCGGGCTCTCGAGCGGAGGCAAACTCAGATAGTCGACTCCTCGAATAGACCGGTTGTGAGCGAAGTGTCGTGGTGAACATCCTCGCTGTCACCTCTTGAACGGTGGCGAGACCTGGCGGTAACCGATGGTCATGTGTGTGTAGCTTACACCCTTGCAAGGTTAACAAAACTATTCGAATAGCCGCGTCCGCGGTTAAGGACTACTTGGAACCTGTACCTGATTATTAGACAACTTGAACTGGATACTTCTAAAAATACACCAAGATAAGTTGAGTGCTATGGCGTGCTTTCTCGTGGGGAAGTCGAGGAAGGCACCATAGTGGTGTATTGGTTGGAGATGTAGTGGACTCGTGTACGCTTCTTACCTCAAGTCTGGTACTCGTAGTTCAGGACTAGCCAAGTCAAAGCTGGCACTTCTGCAAGTGAAAACCCACCTCCTTTACCTTGATACTTGAGCATGAGTAGTATAGATCTGATGTAAGTCTTGCTGAGTACGACTTTGTGCTCACGTTTGCTTATTCTATGTTTTAGATGAGAACCTGGAACCCGATGGAGTTACCTTCGTGAAGCTCGACGTTGACCTTGGTAGTATAGTCCGAGACAGCAGTCTGGTCCCTCGTGGAAGGGTATGTTTGTTTACAAGGCTTCTCTAAGCCATTTGTTAAACTTGTCTGTACTCAGACCTAATTTGCTTCCGTTGTTTGATGTAATGATGATCACAGACATGTGATCTTTGTATGCTCTATGTGTATATCAATAAAGAGTACTTTGTAGAGTTATGTGATGATACCTGCTGTTCATACTGGGCATGTGTGCTGCGTGTATGTTTATAACATGCATGTCTTAGTATGGGTTTTCGAGACCTTAGTTGTGATCTGGCTGGCGGTCTTTTATACACCAAGTGTCCCTTAGATGTGCGCAGCTTGGGGCATCGCGATGCGATTGCTCGTGACTCTGTCACGTGCACACTTTGTTGTATGATCGAGCCCGCCCTAGACCCCGACTAAGTGATCGGGCTGGAGTAAGTCTATGTAAGAGTTAGGATCCAATCGACAACATGGTTGAGGCGACTTGTCTATGAATATGGGATTCACCACCCATATGCACTTAGACTTGTGAGCGGACGTTGAGGACCCATCTCAGTTGATCATCCGGCCTGAATGGGATGCCCCTCATGTTCGATGCTTACCGAGAAGGTTTTGTGCTTGGCCTTGTCTGCTTAGACAAGTGGGTACGGTTCTCGGCTCTCCATGTGATTGTATCATGACTGGAATTACATACGCTAACCCCGGGTCCCGACAGACTTGGTATCAGAGCAGGACTGTCTGTAGGCTTATCAACCCTTGGTCGAAGTCGAGTCTAGCATTCTATAGTTATATAGTTACTCTGGGTATAAGGGAATAACGTAAGGCTTCTTTTTCTCCTTACCCTCATCGATCTGAGTTCTGGGTGACCCTTATCTTTTCTACGGGATGATAGGACTAGGCTCATCTATGTCTTACTAGAACATCTTGCTGAGTGCTTCCTTTTAGCCGTAGGATTATTGTGGTCGTCCAGAGTCTCCGTTTTGAGTTCCTTGATGAAGTTCTGTCCAATCTCCTCGAGGTTGTCCTGTTTTCCATCCTAGTGTAGCCGTTATGCTGCCGGATTTATCCCGTGTTTCTGTGGATCATTGCCTTCGCATTATAATCCTTTCCGCCTTCATCATGTCTTGTTATCCTTGAATCCATCATTCAACCTATTCTGATTGTTGATTTTTATCACACAGGATGTCAGGTGGAACTCGTAGTGCTGTTCGTCGGAATCGAGACCGTGTTCGGAATCGAAATGATGATGAACCTCTACCACCGCCTTCTGCGGCGGAAATCATGATGGAAGCTGAGAAGAATCAACGTGATCAAACACGCCTTCTGGAGCTCATCGAGCAGAATACCTCACGTCATTGCAATGTGGTTGTGAGCATTCGGGACTTCATCCTCCTCAAGCCACCGGTATTCCAATGTTCTTCTGAGCCCCTTGAAGCTGATGATTGGCTCCGTTCCATCGAGCGTAAGCTTGACACTGCACATGTTGCTCCCGATGACCGAGTTATATTCGCGGCATACTTTCTGGAAGGTGCTGCTGCTGAATGGTGGGAGAACTATGTCGCTATGCAACCACAGCCAGATAGTCACCTAGTGACTTGGCAGGAGTTCTGTGTTGCCTTTCGAGGGTACCACCTTCTGGATGAGTTGATGGAGCGCAAGAAGGAAGAGTTCTGCAAATTGACTCAAGGAGAGATGTCCATGCACGAGTATGTGAGAGAATTCAACCGTCTTGCTCGGTATGCCCAAGATGAGATCACCACCGATGCCAGAAAGCAGGCAAGGTTCCGTAAGGGGCTTAGCCCCATCCTTCGTCACGATCTCAACCTCATCGAATTTGCCACCTTTGAGGATTTAGTCAACAGATCCTTCAGAGCTGAGCATGGCAATGAAATTTTCGAGGAGTCCCGCAAGCATGCTCTTGAGATTGCTCCTTCTTCTAGTTCAGCCCCTCAGAAACGCCGAATTTGGATTCCAACCAGTGTCATACCTCAAAACCTTCTCCAGAGAACACCACCGAATATATGCCATCCACCTCAACACATTGTTCCACCCCGGAATGATGGTGTGCGGCCAAGTAATTCCACTCCCAGCAATTCAGACAGGGTATGCTTTAAGTGTGGTCTTCCAGGCCATTACTATCGTCAATGCCCTCAGGTCTTGATGGCACCACGTCATTCTCGACCCAAGCCTTCAAAGAAATCAACCACCAAAGCCTTTCTAGCAAAGCCTTCATCCACTAGTAGTGGTTGTGTGAACCAAATCTCAGTTGAGGACACCACTGATGCTTCTGACGTCATCCTTGGTACGCTCCCAGTCAATCATGTCCCCGCCTCCGTTCTTTTCTATCCAGGAGCTTCTCATTCATTCATGTCGGAGAGTTATGCACTTCGTCACGAGTTTCCCTTTGAAGAAATGTTTTCTCCAATGATCATTCAAACTCCTGGTTCAAAGTGGCAAACTAATAGAGTAAGCCATGGCAATCAAATTGCAATTGAGGGTTTAGTATTCCTTGCTTCACTTATAGCCCTCAAGTCTTCGGACATTGATGTCATCCTAGGAATGGATTGGTTATCAAGGCAAAATTCTTTCCTTGATTGTAAGCCCAAATCAGTTAAACTCACCCATCCTTCAGGCCAGATCATTGACTACACATCACCCAGCTCTAAAATCCAGGTGCAGACTTTGAATGTGCTTCCCCTTCCAGACCTTGAAGATGTTCCGGTGGTTCGTGACTTCCCGGATGTCTTTCCTGAAGAGCTGCCGGGAATGCCACCCGACAGGTGTGTAGAATTCATAGTGGATCTTATACCAGGCACAACCCCAATTTCCAGACGACCATATAGAATGGCCCCACATGAGTTAGCTGAGCTAAAAACCCAACTTGATGCTTCGTTGGCAAAAGGCTTCATCCGCCCTAGCTCATCGCCATGGGGTTGCCCCGTTCTGTTCGTAACGAAGAAAGATGGAACAGAAAGGATGTGCGTAGACTATCGTCCGCTAAATCTAGCGACGATAAAGAACAAGTACCCACTGCCCAGGATCAATGATCTTTATGATCAACTTGCAGGATCCTCTGTCTTCTCCAAGATGGATTTGAGATTAGGTTATCATCAAATCAAAATCCGAAACGAGGACATTCCAAAAACGGCTTTCACTACTCGTTATGGTCTTTATGAGTATACCGTCATGTCCTTTGGTTTAACCAATGCCCCCGCCACATTCTCGTGCTTGATGAATTCGATCTTCAAGAAGTACCTAGATAAATTTGTTGTGGTTTATCTTGATGACATTCTCATCTACTCGAAGAACGAAGAAGAGCACGTAGAACATCTTAGGTTGGTATTGATGAAACTTAGAGAGCATCGCCTTTATGCCAAGTTCTCCAAGTGTGAATTTTGGCTACCAGAAGTGACCTACTTAGGCCACGTGATTTCTGCGAAAGGTGTTGCAGTCAATCCCGGGAGAGTTCAGGCCGTCCTTGACTGGACTCCACCTGAATCGGTTAAGAAAGTTAGGAGTTTTCTTGGCCTAGCCAGCTATTGCCGCCGCTTCGTCGAGAACTTTTCTAAAGTTGCAAAGCCTCTTACTGAACTCCTCAAGAAAGATAAGAAATTCCAATGGACCCCCAAGTGCGAGGAAAGCTTTCAAGAGCTAAAAAGAAGATTGACTTCTGCACCCGTACTTGCACCTCCAGACACCAAAAGGGATTTCGAGATCTATTGTGATGCTTCACGGCAAGGGTTAGGATGCATACTTATGCAAGATCGACATGTGGTAGCTTATGCTTCACCCCAGTTGCGGCCACATGAAGAGAACTATCCAACCCATGATCTTGAACTCGCTGCCGTAGTTCATGCCATGAAGACTTGGCGACATTACCTCCTTGGTAATCGTTGTGAGATCTATTCCGACCACCAGAGCCTCAAATATATTTTCACCCAGCCAGATCTTAATCTCAGGCAAAGACGCTGGATTGAGTTGATAAAAGATTATGACTTAGGAATTTCTTACACCCCAGGCAAAGCCAATGTCATGGCTGATGCACTAAGTCGTAAGTCGTATTGTAACAACCTCATGTTACAACAGTATCAACCACTTCTTCATGAGGAATTTCGAAAGCTCAATCTCGAGATTGTTCCTCGTGGATCTCTTTTCAACTTGGTGGCGAAACCAACCCTTGAGGATCAAATCATAGTTGCCCAAAGGCGTGCACGAGGTGTTCGCCGGATCAAGGAGAACATTGCAAGCGGAGTTGCTAAATGTTTCTCCACAGATAGTAAAGGAACGGTATTCTTTGAAAATCGTTTGGTAGTACCTAAGAATAGGGATCTAAGGCAATTCATCCTCAAAGAAGCCCATGATACACCCCTCTCAATTCATCCCGGTAGCACAAAAATGTACCGAGATCTACGCCAGAGATTTTGGTGGACCAGGATGAAGAGAGACATTGCTCGATTTGTTGCTGAATGTGATGTTTGTCGTCGCATTAAGGCAGAACACCAAAGACCTGCTGGTACACTTCAACCTTTGCCTATTCTAGAGTGGAAATGGGACAAAGTCGGTATGGACTTCATCACCGGCTTTCCAAAAACCCAGAAAGGAAATGATGCCATCTTCGTTGTCATTGATAGACTTTCCAAAGTTGCTCACTTCCTTCCCGTTCGCGAGTCTATAACTGCTAGTCAGTTGGCGGACTTGTATGTCTCTAGAATTATGTCTCTTCACGGTGTTCCTTTGATAATCAATTCTGATCGTGGTAGCCTTTTCACATCTAGATTCTGGGGAAGCTTTCAGAGTGCTATGGGAACTCATCTATCCTTTAGTACAGCTTTCCATCCTCAGTCTAGTGGTCAAGTTGAAAGGGTTAATCAAATCTTGGAAGACATGCTCAGAGCCTGTGTTATCTCTTTCGGAAAGAATTGGGAGAAATCTCTTCCCTTCGCCGAATTTTCTTATAACAATAGTTTTCAATCTAGTCTGAACATGGCTCCTTTTGAACTCCTCTATGGACGACGATGTCGAACACCCCTAAACTGGTCAGAAACCGGTGAAAGACAATTCTTTGGACCGGATATGATCAAGGAAGCAGAAGAGCAAGTTCGCATTGTTCGTGATCGATTGAAAGCCGCTCAGTCTCGTCAAAAGAGCTACTATGATCGTCATCATAGAGAGGAGAGCTACAATATTGATGAGAAGGCTTACCTCCGGGTTACTCCTCTGAAGGGAACCCAAAGATTCGGTATCAAAGGCAAGTTGGCCCCACGTTACATCGGACCTTTCCGCATTCTAGCTAAACATGGAGAAGTTGCCTACCAACTTGAACTACCCCCTCACCTTTCCCGAGTACATGATGTATTCCATGTGTCACAACTCATGCGTTGCTTCAAGGACCCCATCCGTGAAGTCGACCATGAAACGCTTGATCTCCAAGATGACCTTTCTTATCAAGAGTACCCTGTTCGTATTCTTGATTCAGTAGAGCGTGTCACTCGCCGTCAGAAGATCAAGTTCCTCAAGGTGCAATGGTCACATCACTCCGAGAAAGAAGCAACCTGGGAAAGATAAGACCGCCTCCGTGCCGAGTACCCCACCTTCCTCCCGACGACTTCTGAATCTCGGGACGAGATTCTTTTGAGTGGGGGCGAGTTGTCAGAACCCCAACTAGGGTAAGTGCTAGGGTTTGCTTGTCCCTTTGCATCATGGGAAATTTCAAAAGAAATTCAAAAATGGGGAAAACATAAAGCCCTGAGAATTTAAATAAATGGCCAGATAAAAATCTTTTTCCAAAAATCATTTGAATGTTTGGAAAATTCCTAGAATTGTTGCTGATCATTGCAAAAGTGGTTTGGGAATTTTCCCATGCCCATGGAATATTCAAAAATTCAAAAGGTGCATTGGAAATTAAATTAAACTCCAATTTGAATTTAAATTCAAATTGTTTGATTTTTAAAAGTCACCAAAACTTATGAGTGGCTAGCTATTTATGTTATAAGCCCACATAAAAGTTTTCATGATTTTATAAAATGCCTTGCTATTTTATTCAGGGCAAAACATATTTACAAAAAAGGAAAAACAGAAAGAAATAGAAAAGAGGAACTCCCTGGCCATCTGGCCCAACTTACCTTAGGCCTCGGCCCAGCCCACCAGACGAGCTTGTCGTCTACCCCAAGCAGCTCGCTGTCGAGCATGCCGGGGGCCGACGACCGCCACCTCGACGGCGAGCACCTTCTAGGCCCCCCCGAGGCTTCTCCTCGCGCCACCACACCCGCCAGGAGCCGCCACACCTTTTGCCCCCATCGCTGCTTCCTCCCCGTCGCTCTTCGTCGAGTTTTCGCACGGACCCGAAGCCCAGCCGGAGCACGCAGCCGTAGAACTCGCGGCCACCGTGCCCCACTCGCCGCTGCAAGCTGTCCAGAAGCTCCGCCAGCATCGTCTTCGTCAAGCCGTGCAGTTATTCGAGCCTGGGAGCTCCGGAGCCAACACCTTCGTCACCGTTCCTCTCCGGCCGCCGTGAAGCTCCGACGAGAAATACGCCGCCGTCTCGCCTCCTCCGGCTTCCCCGAGTTCCTCTTCACGCTCAGGGTGAGCAGCTCGTCGTTTTGCCCTACTCCCTTCTCCTCCCCGTGCCCTAGCCACTGATCTCGCCGAAGACAGAGTTGCGCCGCCGCTGCTCTTCGTCGCCGGCGCGCTCCCAGACCTCCCCTTGAGACCCCAGTGGCACAGCTCGAAGCGGGCGAGCACGGGCTACCCCCTGGTAGCTTCCCCGTGCCCAGACGTGCCCAGAACCTCCATCCGCAACGGGCGCCGCCGCACGGGTTAGTCACCGCCGGCTAACCGCCGGCGGCCCGATTAGCTTAGGGGGCTAATCCCCTGTTAGTGACCCTTGGATCACTGACTGGTGGGCCCTGGCCCCCCTAATAACCCTGTTTAATTAAACTAAACCGGGTTTAAACCCCTCTTCCACTGACAATCCGACCCCAACCGTCAGCCCCCCCTGTGACGTCACCCTGACCTCAGCATGACGCAATAAAGACTTTCCAGAAAATAGAAATGAATTAAAGTAATTACAGAAATTACAAAAAATTGAATAAACTTTGGAAAATCATAACTAATTCATATGAACTCCAAATTGGACATATAATGTCTAAAATTATCAGAAAAATCCAAGGTTTATGAATATGGGCTCTGTTTTCATGTTTGACCATTTTAAAATGGGTGAACAGTGCAAAACATCCATATGGCTTTATTTCAAATTCAAATTTGAAGCACATTTGCAAATGACTTTGCATTTGACTTCTTTTAAATGGAATTGTACCCATATTGTGTCCAAGAACATCACCATTTCAATATTGATCATGTGTTTGAGCATTGCAAATAAATTTATACCTTGTTTGATTGTTTGCTCGATAGACGTGCAACCGGAACCGGAGGCCACCCCCTTCGTTGAAGACCCCGATATCGAACCTCGTCAGCAAGGCAAGCAAACCCCATTGATCATGTCTATAAAATCCCAATTCCCTCTTAGTCTCTCTTATGCATGTTTAGGAGATCACTTTGTATCGATTCTACCGCATAGTTGAACCCATATCCGATGCATGACCTATCATCTTGTCACAGTAGTAAGCAAAGCACAATCCTAGCTGACATAGGAGTTGGTTGATATCATGTGGCCCCTGCAACTGTTACAGCTTATTGCATGCTTAGTGTTACAGTGAGGTTGCTTTTGATGTGAGTCGGGATGATGGTAAACATGGTGTTGATGAAAGTGAAACTGTGTCGGTGAATCCACCCTAATACAAGGTGAACGATGAGAGGTTGTGTAGGAGTACACAGTGGGTTGTCTCGTTGGACACCACCTTAAGCACCGAGTTCTTGTATGGTAATCCAAGACAAAGAGTACAACCACACAATTGGCTCACTGACCCCTCTCGGCCTAGTACCTTGATCCGTGTCGACGTCCAGGAGTCACATTAGTTCGGGCTTTCCATTTGACATGTGCATAGAAAAAGAACAAAGGAAATGGTTGCATCATATAGATATGTGGGTGCACCTGTGAGGCAGGAAAACCATCTTCCAGAGGTGGCGTCTCGGTCACCTGCATTGTTTGAGTCCGTTTCGTTGATCCGGCCGGGCTCTCGAGCGGAGGCAAACTCAGATAGTCGACTCCTGGAATAGACCGGTTGTGAGCGAAGTGTCGTGGTGAACATCCTCGCTGTCACCTCTTGAACGGTGGCGAGACCAGGCGGTAACCGATGGTCATGTGTGTGTAGCTTACACCCTTGCAAGGTTAACAAAACTATTCGAATAGCCGTGTCCGCGGTTAAGGACTACTTGGAACCTGTACCTGATTATTAGACAACTTGAACTGGATACTTCTAAAAATACACCAAGATAAGTGTGAGTGCTATGGCGTGCTTTCTCGTGGGGAAGTCGAGGAAGGCACCATAGTGGTGTATTGGTTGGAGATGTAGTGGACTCGTGTACGCTTCTTACCTCAAGTCTGGTACTCGTAGTTCAGGACTAGCCAAGTCAAAGCTGACACTTCTGCAAGTGAAAACCCACCTCCTTTAACTTGATACTTGAGCATGAGTAGTATAGATCTGATATAAGTCTTGCTGAGTACGACTTTGTACTCACGTTTTCTTATTCTATGTTTTAGATGAGAACCCGGACCCCGATGGAGTTACCTTCGTGAAGCTCGACGTTGACCTTGGTAGTATAGTCCCAGACAGCAGTCTGGTCCCTCGTGGAAGGGTATGTTTGTTTACAAGGCTTCTCTAAGCCATTTTTTAAACTTGTCTGTACTCAGACCTAATTTGCTTCCGTTGTTTGATGTAATGATGGTCACAGACATGTGATCTTTGTATGCTCTATGTGTATATCAATAAAGAGTACTTTGTAGAGTTATGTGATGATACCTGCTATTCATACTGGGCATGTGTGCTGCGTGTATGTTTATAACATGCATGTCTTAGTATGGGTTTTCGAGACCTTAGTTGTGATCTGGTTGGCGGTCTTTTATACACCAAGTGGCCCTTACATGTGCGCAGCTTGGGGCATCGCGATGCGATTGCTCGTGACTCTGTCACGTGCACACTTTGTTGTATGATCGAGCCCGCCCTAGACCCCGACTAAGTGATCGGGCTGGAGTAAGTCTATGTAAGAGTTAGGATCCAATCGACAACATGGTTGAGGCGACTTGTCTATGAATATGGGATGCACCACCCATAAGCATTTAGACTTGTGAGCGGACGTTAAGGACCCATCTCAGTTGATCATCCGGCCTGAATGGGATGCCCCTCACGTTCGATGCTTAGCGAGAACGTTCTGTGTTTCGCCTTGTCTGCTTAGACAAGTGGGTACGGTTCTCGGCTCTCCATGTGATTGTATCATGACTGGAATTACATACGCTAACCCCGGGTCCCGACACTGCACCAGATTTTGCTATTTATGCTAACGCCCTCTCTGATAAGAATGAGTATAATGTGGGTGCCTGGATTGCTCGGCGCCTTGTTACGAACAGTAAAAAAGGCGATTTATATGGTGGCGTTTACGCCACACTTATCCTTGAGTCTCTTGAGCGCACCCCGTATCTTGATGATGTTCCCTTGTCATACGCGAGTCTCGATCTTGCGGCTATGAACCGGCATAAGTTTGTTACCATGACTTCCCAGTTTGGAAACCTTGATTATATTTTGGGGTTTGAAAGGACCATTACTCGTGAGATCCGTCTACCTGCACCACTTTTTTTTGATAGCACTCGCAGGAACGAATGGTCCTTCAACGAGATTCAGTTCGATGAGTTCATGGTTCATTACCAGACGCATAACCCCATGGAGGGGGTTGTGCCCGATGAGGAGGAGCATGGTGAGTTCCCACCTTTCCAGGGAGAGACCTTCACCGAGAAGGGCGAGGGGTCTTCTTCCTCTTGGAGCACAGGGCCTTCCTCATGCGATGACCCGAGGACTTCGGTGTACGCACCGGAGGGCTCATACGACTCCTGGACTTACCATTGCCCCGGAGCAGGAGGCTCCTGGGGCAGTAGCTTCTACCAACTTAGGCCAAAAGCCTAAGCTTGGGGGAGTACGTTCCCTTCTCACCTTTCCATTGTATTATCCATTTTCATTTTGTTCGCTTTGATCTTTTCGAAGTTTTTTCCCATTCTTCTTTGTTCTTTTATTTTGCAAAAACAACAAAAAGAGTTCCCTTTTCTTTTTCTTTTGCTAAATCTTTGAAAAATCCAAACATATTTTCCTTTCTCTCTTTAGTTTGCTTTGTTGCAGAGTTCAGCTCGAGTCCGTGATGGCATTTGCACTTGATTATATTTCCTACGTTCAACCATGCAAGCGACAAGGCAGTTATGACGAAGATCGACGAAAGGGATGCAACAAGAAAAACCGGTATGAACTCTTTTTTTTTCTACTTTTGTACATATGCTTGTACTTATGATTAGAGACCAGCTTGTAGCGACATAGTGCTATGTTTACAATGCTTTCCCAGTGTTCATGCTTTCCTTGTGGCTAATCTCAAATAGCTAGAGTACATAATGTGTTGTTGAAATGATTTACATGCATTGCATTGTTCATGGTTTGGCATACTGAAGTGGTATTTCCCTTTGGAGAATTCTTGGATTGACTTGGCACATGCTTACACATGTTTATGACTGAAAAGTCTACTATGCCTTGATGATCTGTGAGTTTCAGAATAGTTGTATCATTTTCATGCCCAACTCAATGTGACTTTGTCGCTCTGCATGATTATTACTGTTATTGCTCTCTAGTTGGTTGCTTCCCAGTCTTTTGCTAGCCTTCGCTCGCACTAAGCGGATTTCTGCTTGTGCATCCAAAATCCTTGAAACCAGTTTTTCCATATGAGTCCACCATAACTTCCTATGTGGTATTTACCGGCCATCCTAACAAATACTTTCTTGTACCATCTCGGAATCATTCAAAAGCACTCTTGTGTTGTGCCTCTGCTTCAGCTCATGAGGAAGTAGTAGGTGATTCATGACCGTCTTATGTTAGACATGTTTTATTCCGGGATTGCATGTCTAATCTGCAAACCCCTAATACGAGGAGCGACTAGGATGAGTGCGCCCAGCTCACAAAAGATAATCACAACCAACAAACCCTCCTTCACGCTTTGTCTATGAGAAATCATAAAACTTTGGCAGTGATAAACAAAGGAGATTAAGGGGATGTGATCGTCTCCATCTTGGGAGCCGTTCCACAAAACATGTCTAGCGTAAGAGCTGATTGAGTTGTCTACTAGCATTCATTGACGAATCATGCACCTCCCAAAAACTTTTTATCTCTGTTTTTCAAAACCAAGAGCTCTGGTACAAGTTTAGTCTTTTCTTCCAACCACGAGTTTTCAACCTTTCAATCAAACTCCACGGTTCGAGAGTCTCCACCTTCTTTCTTCAAAGCACCAACTATGAGAGCATAATTGTCATTCTGAGTGTAATGTGCATTGTCCCAAAGTACTACATTGTCTTTTGCATGATTGTGGTATTACTTATTCTGAAGTTCTTAGTTCTAGTCTCCTTTAAAACTCCGGAGGAGTTTCTGCATTTATGTTTTGCTTAACTCATGGAGGCTATCGAAATACCACTCTATTATGTTCAAGCTTTGTGCATTGTAATCTTGTCTTGATTTTCAGTAGCATATTATTTACTTTTAATATGTTTGTGATTGTTCACATGAAAGAAGGATCGCTTCGTGCATTGTCCTCATAGCATTGTTTTGATACTTGCTAAATTATTTTCGTAGTACATGCTTATATACATTCATTAAAACAAAAGAGTTTGTCAAAGCTTTCTTTCTCGCGTTCAGTTCGTTGTACTGAATTGCTTGAGGACAAGCAATATGCTAAGCTTGGGGGAGTTGATACGTCTCAAACGTATCTACTTTTCCAAACACTTTTGCTATTGTTTTGCCCTCATTCTTGCATGATTTGGACGAAACTAACCCGGCCTAACGCTGTTTTCAGCAGAGCTGTCTGTATGGTTTTATTGTGCGCAGGAAAATGGATTTTTAGGTGTCTCAGAAAATTCCAGGAAAAATTATAGAAAATCCACGCACCCGAAGGGCCACTGTGCCACAAGTGGGACCAGAGGGCAGCCAAGGGGGCCCCAGGCGCACCCCTGGCGTGGCCAGGGGTGGGGCCGCGCCTTCTGGACGCCTGGGGGCCTCCCCCCTCCTCTGGTGCCCTACCGAGGCTCCTATTTATTCCCGTGACGGAGAAACCCCGAAACAGAAGTCGTTTTTCCAATCCACGTCGCGGAGCTGCCTCCACCCTCTGTTCTTCTCCGGGAGGGCTAATCTGGAGGTTGTTTTGGCCTTCGGTGAGGGAAGATCATCGCCATCGTCATCATCATCACCACTCCATCCTCCCTCCATGACTTCTCCATCCATGTGTGAGTAATTCCCTGCTGTAGGCAAAGGGGATGGTAGGGATTGGATGAGATAGATCATGTAATAGTTTATCAGATTGTTGGGGGCATATTGCCTATCATCTAGATTGTTGTTTATCATCTCTGCTTCAACTTGTTGCTCTTAATGCTTGTCACTTTGCGCGCGAGTGCCTTGATTTCAGATCTGAACCCTATGTGTTTGCATGAATATATTTGTGTTCTTGATCCTATCTATGAGTTGTATGCACCTGTTATAGTCTGGAACCGGCGATCCCAAAGGTGACAGCCTGGGACACCAAAGGGGATGGACTATAGTTTCAGGATCCCATGTATCCATTGGTTGTTAAAGCTTTGTTCCGGTGCTCTTTGACAGGAGCACCTTAATCTCCATAAGTTCCTTTTGGCCCCATTCGTAGCGGGATGGTAGGACAAAAGATGTTGTGCAAGTTCTTATTGCAAGCACGTACAACTACCTGTGGGGTACATGCCTGATGTTTGATTTATGCCTAGATGATCATTGCTTTTTTATGTGCCTTGCCCCAAGTTAAATACATGATGTGCCTTATCCATGCAGCGCCCAACCATCCATCTCCCTAGCCTACAGTGTTTTAATTCTGCTGGTTACTAGTTGTTTACTTTTGTTGTTTTACTGTCGCTATTTCACCACCACTATTACCGTTGCTATCATCACTTCCATACCGCAGTTACTATTAATATATTGTCGCAAGTAAGTGTATCTCAGGTGCGGTGTAATTGACAACTCCACTGTCAAAGCTTGTGGATATTCTTTGGCTCCCTTGAGTGGAATCTATAAATTGGGTTATTCTTACCCGCGAAGACTATCTCGATCCCCTGCAGTTGTGGGTTATCAAGCGCTACTTCGGTGCCATCAAGCTAATTTCTGGCGCCGTTTCCGGTGACTCCAATCTACAAGATAGGGGAGTTGCACTCTATCTTTTATCTTTGCTTTTTAGTCTTGTTAGTTTACCTTTTAGTTTTTTATCTTTGTGTCCTTTATCAAAAATCAGAAAAAAAAATCTTGTCCCACTTGTTGCTACTATGGGTTCCACTGAAAACACTAAGGTGTGTGACTTCACTAGTCACAACAACAATGATTTTATCTGCACACCTATTGCTACACCTGCTACTTCAACAACCTCTTATGAAATTAAACCTGCTTTGTTGAACCTTGTTATGAGAGATCAGTTCTCCGGTGTTGGAGATGATGTTGCTTTACACTTAAATAATTTTGTTGAACTTTGTGATATGCAAAAGAATAAAGAAGTAGAAGGTGATATTGTTAAGCTTAATCTTTTCCCTTTCTCCTTGAGGGAAGGATCTAAAATTTGGTTTCAATCCTTGCCTAGGAATAGCATAGATTGTTCGGATAAATGCAAGGATGCTTTTATTGGGAAGTATTACCCACCTGCTAAAATTATCCAATTAAGGAGTAATATTATGAATTTTAAGCAATTAGGTAATGAACACGTTGCCCAAGCATGGGAACGTATGAAATCTCTTGTTAAGAAATGCCCTACACATGGTTTGACCACTTGGATGGTTATCCAGACTCTTTATGCAGGCTTGAACTTTACCTCGCGGAACCTGTTAGATTCGGCCGCGGGAGGAACATTTATGTCAACAACACTTGGTGCGGCCAAAAAAATACTAGATGATATGATGACCAACTATTCCCAATGGCACATCGAATGAGCTCCAATAGGTAGGAAGGTAAACTCTGTCGAGGAGATTTCCTCCTCAAATGAAAAAGTTGACTTGATTATGTATCTACTTACCAAGCAAGCTACTATTGATCCTCATGATGTTCCTTTAAATTCCTTGGTTGCTCAAGAACAAGTAGATGTCAACTTTACTTCTAGAAACCACTTCGACAATAATGCTTATAGGAGTAACTTTGCTAGCAATCCTAGACCGTTCCCATCCAACAACTATGGGAACAACAAGACTTATCCTAGCAAAAAGGAACTCCAGTTTTGAATTGGAGAGCATGCTTAAGGAATTTATCACTACCCAAAAAGTTTTCAACAAGAGTGTAGAGGAAAAATTAGAAAAAATAGATAATCTCTCTTTGAAGGTAGACAACTTAGCCCTTGATATTGAGATGCTTAAAATTAGAACTTCTCCCCTCGAGAGAGGAAGGCCACTCCTATTAATGCTATCCAAATGCAAATTAGTGAAAATATTAGGATGATGTCTAAACTTAAAGAAAGATGGGCTAGAGAAAAGGAGGAAGAAGATAGAATTAAGAGCCTTCCCACACACCACACCGTTGCTACAATCCAAGTTGTTGAGGATACTCAAACTCTTAGCACCCAACACACTCCTAGTCCATGGTGATGCTATTACCTCAACCGTAGCAGAAGAAACTCCTATGAACATAGAAGCTTTCAAACAAGGGAGCCTAGATGACACCACTACCACCTTTGATAGTAGTGACATTGATTTTGATAGTTGCACCCTTTCTGAAGTTATTAGCTTGCTACACAAAATGTCTAGAGACCCCCACACTAGCACACTAAATCTTGCCTTCACGGAGCATATCACTAATGCTCTCATTAAAGCTAGGGAGGAGAAGCTTAGAGTAGAAGCTTCCATACCTAGGAAGCTAGAAGATGGTTGGGATCCTATGATAAAGATTAAATTGAATAACTTCTCTTGCTATGCTTTATGTGATGTTGGAGCTAGTACCTCCGTTATGCCCAAAAGAATGTATGATATGTTTGAATTGAAACCTTTTGATCCTTGTTCTTTTGGTGTTCATCTCATTGATTCTTCCATAAAGAAACCTTTGGGGAAGATTGACAATGTTCTTATCATTGTCAATGACAATTATGTTCCCATTGATTTTACTATTATGGACATTGAGTGTGAACCTCTATGTCCAATTATTTTGGGACGTCCTTTTCTTTGCACTGTTGGTGCTGTCATTGATATGAAAGAGGGGAATATAAAATTTCAATTCTCTCTCAAAAAGGGGATAGAAGACTTCCCTAGGAAGAAGATTAAGTTACCTTTTGAGTCCATTACACAGGCTAGCTATTCTCTTTCTCTTGATAAAACTTGATTTTTTTCCTTCTTGCCTAGCTTAAATGCGTAAAAGAAAGCGCTTGTTGGGAGGCAACCCACGATGTTTTTACTTCTTGTTTTTAGTGGTCTTGAAGATTGTTACTACTATAGCAACATCATTGTATCTTTATTATCAAGCTTTGTACCAAGTTTATCCGCTGATTGCAAGAAAGTTCAAGGGTTGTGACATGCTGTCCAGAAAATAGATTCTGTCCTTGGACGGAAAAATTCACGATAAATCACCAAATTTTTTTTGATCTGAATGTTTTTGAAAGCATGATCTATACAATTAGACTTCGGGCATATATTCTGAGTTTTTTGATTTTAGTTGTAGAAGTACCCCAAAATTTTTATCTACTACCTGCTGGTCTGTTTTTCACAGATTCTGCCACGTTTTGCCATTCCTCAGTTTTGCAAGTCTTGTGCTAGCTTTTTATTTGCAAAAACCTTTTAGAAATCTTGAGAAACAATAGCCCTTCAAGAAAATATTTATTTCCAGTAGAGGCAAATTATTTTATTATGGGTACTAACCTCTCTAATCAGCTTATGATGAGTTATGTATGAAGGGAGTTTTCAACTTTGCGAGGGAAGATGATGAAAGAAGATCCGGGAGTGTCAAACGCTCAAGCTTGGGGATGCCCCCATGCATCCCCAATAAATATTCAAGGAGACTCAAGCGTCTAAGTTTGGGGATGCCCCGTGCATCCCCTTCTCCATCAACAATCATCAGTTCGTCCTCCGTCTCACTATATTTTTATCACTTCATGCGTTATGTGCTATGCTTGGAGCGTCTCGCTCTTAGGTTTACCTTTTAGTTTTCTTTAGCTTTTTTTGCTGATCATAACAAGTTAGAACCCAGCTTAATTTGTGTGGGAGAGAAACACGCTCCACTTCAAACAAGAACACATCATAGGATTTCATGCTTATCTTTCTTTTGTTGTGTGTTGTTTATCTGTCCGTAGCTGCTGACATGTTTAGCTCTTAGTTTTCATGCTTATATTTTCCAAGAGCTTTTGCTTAATTTGTTTTTGGAACTCTCTTTAGTTTTCATGTTTATCTTGTTTAGAGAGTTGGCTGTTGCACTGAGTTGTGTCATGACTTGAAGTAGGTAATTGAGGTTGCTATTCAATTGTAGTAGTAACTTGCAATAGTTTTGAGGTAATGTTGTGAGTAATGCTTGAACTTTTGGTGTCAAGATCTCTAGCCTATTAGTGATAGTGTCGTATTTTGGGCAATCCGTGTTTATTTTCAAAACCTAAAAAAACTAGTTGAGAACTCTAGCCTACTAGATGGATCACTAATCTTTGGAGGTATCGGATTTTAGAGTACACTCACGTACCATGAGTCGAGGATGCGCAAGGATAATCAAACCCCCATACACTCCTCCTCGGGGTACTTGTATCTTTGTGAACCTCCTGATTAGATTGAGAGTTGACACTTTCACCTCCTCATATTTGCTAGCCTCTTCGGTATCGTGCATTGCCCTCTTCTCATCCCGAGAGTTGGCGTCCACCTCGCCGGTGCATCCAAACCCTTGGCATGATACGCTCTGTCATCATAAACTTCCCTATATCTTTCTTCAAAACAGCCACCATACCTACCTATCAAGGCATTTCCATAGCCTTTCCGAGATATATTGCCATGCAACATCCACCTTCTCATGGCTTGATCTTCATGTCATACATGTTCCTTCTACACTGGCAGAGGCATACATTTGCATACATCATGATAGCTACATCTTCTTTATGCTGAGTACTTTTGTAAAGTGTGAAATATCTCCTATACTTCTTGTAAAATCAAGTTGGATGCACCCCCACTAGTTCCATTGGAGAGCTTACCATAGCTCATATGTGCATCCGTTGCATGGAAATCCTTACTCGTCACATCATATATATCATTTGGCTTTCTCTCGCCTATGATTGTCCTCATTGATGTGAGCCTTTCACACCCTTTTTCTCTTCTTCCTCCACCATCTCTTTCTCTTTGCCATCCTAAGTGTCAATTTTTGTGCTTAAGCTCCTCCATTGCATGAGTTCTCAAAATATCGAAAGGGAGTGGATCAGTTTGACTTGCCCTGGCTAGTGGTCTGGGGACGAGTCAAGATAAGATTCCAAAGAAGACTAAGTGTGAAACTTTAGTAGATTGAGTTCTCAATAAATAATTTTGTTTCTCTCTTGTATTCCCATCTCCCACTTCTTGCACGCAAACACCTTTTGGAGACATTCGAGTCACGGACAGCGAGAGCTCTTGCACCTTTACGTTCTTATGTTGCTTGTTTCAATGCTAATATAGACTCTTGGCTGTTATGAATTGAATTGAATAACATGCCTTGATTGCTTTACTTAAAAGTTCTTATATGGTTGGTAGCATGTCACCACAGAAATTATGCTTGTTACCATTTACCTACTCGAGGACGAGCAGGAATTAAGCTTGGGGATGTTGGTACGACCCAAACGTATCTATAATTTCTGCTTGCTCCATGCACGTTTTGTGTGATATTGCTATGCTTTTGATACACTTCCATACACTTTTGACCATATTTGAACTATCCTATTAACTTAGTGCACCCTAGTGCCAGTTCCTGTTTTCTGCTGTCTTTTTATTTCAGGTTTCCCCCGTATTAAAAGTGCTCCAAAAATTCTGGAAAAATACAATAAATATCAGCGCACGGGATCCTTCCAGAGCCCTGAAGGAGAGCTAGGGGGGAACCCTGGTGCATAGGCGGCCAGGGGGCGTGGCTCCACCCTATGCTGCGCCAGGGGGGTGCCTACACTCCATGTTGGCCCCCTGGCTGCCCCCCTTTGCCTATTTATTTCCTTTGCCCCGAAACCTCCGAAGACATAACCCTTTTTCGCGATCTCTCCTCTGTTCCGCCGACGCGCTTCCAAGATCGGGAGTGCCAGAAGACCTCTTCCCGGCACCCTGCCGGAGGGAGGGTTGACCTCCGGGAGCTTCTCCACCACCATGGACGCTTCCCAGATAATCCTTGAGTAGTCCACCTTGGACCATGGGTCTGAGATCAGTAGCTATGTGATGTTCTCCTCCCCTCTTTGTTCTTCATGTATTAGACCTTGTGAGATGCCCTACATGATCGAGGCACATATGTAATTCTTTCTATTGTTGCTATGTTGAGTTTTCTGGGATATGATGGATTATGAGACTATGTTTAGATTGTGATGAGTAATATATTTGGTTCTTCTCTTTTATATTTTTGTTCTTGATTAATTCTTGCATGTTCTCCATTGATGTTTATTGCTTTGGCCAAGTAGTAGGTAGTAACTCCAAGAGGGAGCGTTATGCTTCATTGTGGGTTCATGCCCCCTGATGACTAGCTTGAGTGACAGAAACATGAGTCTAGGGGATGTGTTGTTTCCACAAGGGGGAAAACAACGGTGCTTGTAACTGCAGTTGCAAGGATTGTTTACTTTACACAAAGTTCTTTTAATGCAGTTGTCTGTTGCTTTGGGTTTACACTTTGGGTGGGGCTCGCAACTTAATACCAGCGAGATGTTCTGGATAGTTATCTCAAGGTGGATGATTAGTAGTAGATGCAGATGGCTTTCGGTCTACTTATCTTGGTGTACTGCCCATGCTTTTGAGCCTCTTCCTTTCTTTTGTAGCATAGTTAGCATTGCGTTGCGTTTTAAATCCTTTCAATTGCCCAGCTGTGATTTGTTTACCTCATATACAAGTTTATCGTCTTTTGGGAAAGAGAGATCACTAGTGAACATCATGGGACCCCGGTCCATATTTCTACCACTGTTTAGACCCTCAATTTACTTCTGTCTTTTACTTTCTAGTTGTAGTTATCATTACCCTTTTATCTGTTGCGTTTGATCCTTTGTAAACGGCAAGGCCGGAGTGATTGACAACCTCTCTGTACTCGTTGGGAGGAAAGTTATTTGTTTTGTGTGTAGGTCCAGTCAAAGCAAGTGATATCTCTCAAACGGTGCATCAGTTGACGAACCACCTACTTGTCGATCCTTGGAGCCCTCCTGGTTCGATAAACCTTACTGTCCTCGTGTAACGGAAATTAGCCACTATCTACATCTCTACCTTCCACTTGGGGTAACCAACGAGGAGCACTTCTTTAGTGCCATCAGTCGTCAGATCCATCTGAGACCCAGCCCGAGCAGATGAATCCAGTAGGACTACGACTCTCCAAGGGGCTTCTCTCAGCATCGGGATCACCTCAAAAATGGTGCCAACCGGCAATTCACCCTCCTCTTCTTCCTCCTTAGCGGCAGCACCTCCTTCCTTCGGCTCGGCAGCAGGCCAGAGCAGTTTGTTGAGTTTTGGCACTCCGGTCTTGAGCATGCAGAATGCGCCCTTGATCAGAGGTAAACGCACACGCATCGCCAGGATTAGCTCGTCTACTCCAGGGGCCTTCGTCAGAAATTTCCTCACCCTGTTCCCGCCAATTCTGCCGGTTGATTGTAACAGCTTGCTCAGCAACTGTTTTGGAAGTAGCCCAAGAAGCTAAAGAAGAAGAGTAAAAATCCAAGTCAGAAGGCAAGAAACTGAGGACGGCAGTGAAAAGGGAAAACCAGTCGGCCACAAAAGAGCAATCGGAGAAAACCTCAAAGCTCACCGGCGAGCAGATCGTCCATTTCGTGCATCCTAGCAAGCAACACCTCAGCTCGCAGCTTGGTGATACGTCCCAAACGTATCTATAATTTCTGCTTGCTCCATGCATGTTTTCAGTGATATTGCTATGTTTTTGATACACTTTCATACACTTTTGATCATATTTGGACTAACCTATTAACTCAGTGCACCCTAGTGCCAGTTCTTGTTTTCTGCTGTTTTTGTATTTCAGGTTTTCCCATTACTTAAAGTGCCCAAAAATTTCCGACAAATATATAAACATCAGCATTCTAGAAGAGTCCTCCAGCCGGAGGATGAAGTCCTGGGGTGGCCCACAGCCCCCAGGCACCCTCCTGGAGCGGACAGGGTGGACCCGTGCCTGGTGGCCGTCTGGGCGACTGGGACCTCTCCTAGTGGCCCCCTTGGCTCTTATTTATACTTCCATCGCGAAAACCATGATGCCAGACCATTTTCTCAGAAGAAATTCCGATCTCCGCCGCCATCGCCAACAAGCTTTGGGGGACCAGAATTCCTGTGTCGGCACCCTGCCGCGACGGGGAAGTGCCCCCAGATTCATCTCCATCAACGTTGCTTCCTCCCTCCATGATGTGGGAGTAGTTCCTCCTCGGGGTTGAGGTTTCTACCAGTAGCTATGTGGTCAATTCTCTCTCCCATGATGTGATCTTGATTGTGATCATATGTTATGTTAATCTAGGGTGATTCCAAGATGTTTCCCCTTATTCTATGTATTGGATTGATATACTCACTTGATCTTATCTATTATAATCCCTGAGACCATGGTGACAACGGTCTATTGGACATGGGTTAGAAGAATATTTTTATGAGTGATTTCCTCTTTTGTGTGTGGATTGAAGATTAAGAGTCTCTTGGTGCTTGTCTTTGACTATCCTTGAGATATGTTGTGGTTCTCTCCTTGGATGGCCGCGGTGACATAGGGAAATCCATAGATTGAGAACTACGAACTCTGAGGTGTTCTTTTGGAGCCCTGCATAATTCTCATCCTCTCTTGACCACAAAGGAATGACCTCTGAGTACGTCTCCATTGCATGTTTTATGGGAAATATCATGTGATTAGACTATGTTAATGTTGTTGGGAGTTGCCACTAGTGAAAGTATGAATCCTAGGCCTTGTTTCCACCATTGCAATACCGTTTGTGCTCACGTTTACCACTTGATTGGTTGCTGCACTTTTTATTACAGATTTATATTACTTTGTTTTTCACACCTATCACCCATATTGTACCATCTCTTCGCCAAACTAGTGCACCGATACAACTCCTAGTTGTATTAGGTGTCTTGTGGACACAAGAGACTTCTTGTATCTTAATTTCAGGGTTGCTTGAGAGAGACCACCTTCAACCTCTACTTCCCAGAGTTCGATAAACCTTAGGTCCTCCACTTGAGGGAAATTGTTGCTGTCCGACAAACCTCTGCGCTTGGAGGCCCAACATAGTCTACAAGAATAGAAGCGTGCGTAGACATCAAGCTATTTCTGGCGCCGTTGCCGGGGAGGTAAGGTTTGAAGGTATATCTTTAGATCTCACAATTTTTTTGTTTCTTGTTTTTATTTTTCACTAGTTAGGCTTATGGAAAACAACAACAAAATTATGAGAGAGCTTTATGAGCTCTATCTTGATTAGGACATGAAGTGTTTGAATAGAAAATCAAAAATCCTATGGAGCTTTATTATTTGTTTAATACTCATGATAGTAATAATGTTATTAGCATGTCTTCTTTGAATACTTTTGATGCTAATTATATGCAAAGCTATAAGCTTAGGGATGCTACTTTTGATGAAGATGATCTTTTTAGCCCCCCAAGTTTTGATGAGGAAATTTATTTTGATGCTACTTTGCCTCCCACCTATGATGATTATTGTGATGACACTTATGCTATAAAGAATAAATGTTTGCAAGTGGATCATGATAAGAATGATTCATGTGATAGCTACTTTGTTGAGTCTGCTCCCACTATTACTAATGAGAAGGATTTTGCTTATGTGGGGAGTACTAAATTTTCCATGCTTGTGGATCATGATAAGAATTTTTTATGTGATACTTATATTGTTGAGTTTATTCATGATCCCACTGAAAATTATTATGAGAAGGGAACATATGCTTATAGATACTTCAGTAATATCAAGTTCCCTCTCTTTATGTTGAAGGTTTTAAAGGTGCACTTGTTTTGCCTTTCTATGCTTATTTCTTTGTGCTTCAATGAATTATTCTATTGCAATATTCATATGCATAGGAATCATGTTAGACTTAAATTTGTTTGGTATTTTCTTCTTGATGCTCTCTTTTGTTCTTCAACTCCTATTCCTACGAGAGCTTCATTAAAATCTTAAGTCTATCTTTATGGCTATAAAGAAAGAGCTCTAGGGAGACGACCCTTGTTATCTTTACTTTGAGTTTTTACTTTCAGTTTTTAGTGTCTTGATGTTTGTTACTACTATAGAAACATCATTGTATCTTTACTTGTCAAGCTTTGTGCCAAGTTTTAGCCTCCGATTGCAAGAAAGTTCAAAAGTTGTGATGTGCTTTCCAGAAAACAGATTATGTTCCCTTGACGGAAAAATTCGGCTAAAATCACCAGATCATATTTTTTATCTGAGTTTTTTTGACAGCGTGATATATACAATTAGCTTTCGAGTATCTGTTCTGAGTTTTTTGATTTGAGTTGTAGAAGTACCCACAAAAAGTTATTTACTACCTGCTGCTCTGTTTTTCATAGATTCTGCCATGTTTTGCCTTTTATTCGTTTTGCAAACCTTAAGCTTGCATTTTCTTTGCACAAATTTTTTGGCAATCTTTAGAAACGGTATCTATCCAAGAATATATTTATTTCCAGTGGATAAAAATTATTTTATTATGGGTACTAACCACTCTAATCAGATTATGATGAGTTATGTATGAAGGGAGTTTTGAAGTGTGCGAGGGAAGATGATGAAAGAAGAGCCGGGAGTGTCAAACGCTCAAGCTTGGGGATGCTACGTTTGATGAAGATGATCTTTTTAGCGCCCCAAGTTTTGATGAGGAAATTTATTTTTATGCTACTTTGCCTCCCATCTATGATGATTATTGTGATGACACTTATGCTACAAAGAATAAATGTTTGCAAGTGGATCATGATAACAATGATTCATGTGATAGCTACTTTGTTGAGTTTGCTCCCACTATTACTAATGAGAAGGATTTTGCTTATGTGGGGAGTACTAAATTTTCCATGCTTGTGGATCATGATAAGAATTTTTTATGTGATACTTATATTGTTGAGTTTATTCATGATCCCACAGAAAATTATTATGAGAAGGGAACATATGCTTATAGATACTTCAGTAATATCAAGTTCCCTCTCTTTATGTTGAAGGTTTTAAAGGTGCACTTGTTTTTCCTTTCTATGCTTATTTCTTTGTGCTTCAATGAATTATTCTATTGCAATATTCATATGCATATGAATCATGTTAGACATAAATTTCTTTGGTATTTTCTTCTTGATGCTCTCTTTTGTTCTTCAACTCCTATTCCTACGAGAGCTTCATTAAAATCTTAAGTCTATCTTTATGGCTATAAAGAAAGAGCTCTAGGGAGACAACCCTTGTTATCTTTACTTTGAGTTTTTACTTTCAGTTTTTAGTGGTCTTGATGTTTGTTACTACTGTAGAAACATCATTGTATCTTTACTTTTCAAGCTTTGTGCCAAGTTTTAGCCTCCGATTGCAAGAAAGTTCAAAAGTTGTGATGTGCTGCCCAGAAAACAGATTCTGTCTCCTTGACGGAAAAATTCGGCTAAAATCACCAGATCATATTTTTTATCTGAGTTTTTTTGACAGCGTGCTATATACAATTAGCTTTCAAGTATCTGTTCTGAGTTTTTTAATTTGAGTTGTAGAAGTACCCCCAAAAAATTATTTACTACCTGCTGCTCTGTTTTTCACAAATTCTGCCACGTTTTTCCTTTTATTCGTTTTGCAAACCTTAAGCTTGCATTTTCTTTGCACAATTTTTTTGGCTATCTTTAGAAACAGTATCTATTCAAGAATATATTTATTTCCAGTGGAGAAAAATTATTTTATTATGGGTACTAACCACTCTAATCAGCTTATGATGAGTTATGTATGAAAGGAGTTTTCAAGTGTGCGAGGGAAGGTGATGAAAGAAGTGCCGGGAGTGTCAAACGCTCAAGCTTGGGGATGCCCCCATGCATCCCAAATAAAAATCCAAGTAGACTCAAGTGTCTTTGCTTGGGGATACCCACCATGCATCCCCATCTCCATCAACAATCATCAGTTCGTCCTTCGTTTCGCTATATTTTATCACTTCATGCATTATGTGCTATGCTTGGAGCGTCTTGCTCTTTACTTTCTTTAGTTTTCTTTATCTTTGCTTGTTGTTCATAACAAGTTGAATCCTATCTTTCTTTGTGTGGGAGGGAAACACGCTGCACTTTAAACTAGAACACATCATAGGATTTTCATGCGTATCTTTAATTTGTTGTGTGTTCTTTATCTTTTCGTAGTTGTCGTCATGTTTAGCTCTTAGTTTTCATGCTTATATTTTTAAGAGCTTGTGTTTAGTTTGTTGCTGGAATTCTCTTGAGTCTTCGTGTTTATCTTGTTTAGATAGTTGTCTTGTTGCACTGAGTTTTGTGTCTTGACTTGAAGTAATTAATTGAGGTTGCTATTCAATTGTAGTAGTAACTTGCAATAGTTTTGAGGTATTGTTTTGAGTAATGTTTGAGCTTTAGCCTATTAGTGATAGATGTCGTATTTTGGGCAATCCGTGTTTATTTTCAAAAAAGTACAAAAACCAGTTGAGAACTCTAGCTACTGGATGGATCACTAATCTTTGGAGGGATGGGATATTAGAGTACACTCACGTACCATGAGTCGAGGATGCGCAAGGATAACAAAACCCCCATACACTCCTCCTCGGGGTACTTGTCCCTTTGTGAACCTCCTGATTAGATTGAGAGTTACCGATAAAAAGTGCATGAGTTCTGCAGACTAATGTAAGTATTCGAAAGTTGACACTTCCACCTTCCCATATTTTTCTAGCCTCTTCAGTATCATGCATTGCCCTTTTCTCACCTCAAGAGTTGGCACATACTTCGCTGACGCATCCAAACCCTTGGCATGATACGCTTTTTCATCATAAACCTCCTTATATCCTTCCTCAAAAAAGCCACCATACCTACCTATCAAGGCATTTCCATAGCCTTTCCGAGATAAATTGCCATGCAACATCTGCATTCTCATGACTTGATCTTCATGTCATACATGTTCCTGCTACATTGGCAGAGGCAAAGATTTGCATACATCATGATAGCTTCATCTTCTTTATGCTAATTACTTTTGTATAGTGTGAAAGATATTCTACACTCCTTGTAAAATTGAGTGTTGCCCCTAACGTGAGGAAAAGATCCCAAAGTGGTCAAATGAGATTTGAATAGAAAGAGCCATTGAGGCCACAAAAAAATACAAAAAAGAGAAAAAAAATAAAAAGAGAGAAGGGGACACACTACTATTCCTTTTGAGAGATCCACACTCGTACTCCCTCTTATATCTTGTACTCCATAGAGATGAACTTATATGCATATAGCTATGTGGGGACCTTTACACTATAGAACTTGGCTTGTATATTCCAATGATGAGCCTCCTCAAATGAGCTCTAGGTCTTCTTGAGCAAGCAAGTTGGATGCACCACCACTAGTTACATTGAAGAGCTTTCCATAGCTCATATGTGCATCCGTTGCATGGCAATCCCTACTCCTCACACCATATATATCATTTGGCTTTCTCTCGCCTATGACTGTCCTCATTGATGTGAGCATTTCACACCTTTTTTGTCTTCCTCCTCCACCATCTCTCTCTTTGCCATCCTAAGTGTCAACTTTCTTGCTTGCGCTCATCCATTGCATGAGTGCTCAAAATGTTGAAAGGGAGTGGATCATTTTGACTTGTACCTGTCTAGTGGTTAGGGGACGAGTCAACATAAGATTCCAAAGAAGACCAAGTGTGAAACTTTAGTAGATTGAGTTCTCAACAAATAAAAAAAATTCTCTCTCGTATTCCCATCTCCCACTTCTTGCACGCAAACACCATTTGGAGACATTCGAGTCACGGACAGCGAAAGCTCTTGCACCTTTATGTTCTTATGTTGCTTGTTTCAATGCTAATATAGACTCTTGATTGTTATGACTTGAATTGAATTACATGCCTTGCTTGCCTTACATAAAAGTTCTTTTACGGTTGGTAGAAGGTCACCACAAAAATTATGCTTGTTATCATTTACATACTCGAGGACGAGCAGGAATTAAGCTTGGGGATATTGATACGTCCCAAATGTATCTATAATTTCTGCTTGCTCCATGCATGTTTTGGGTGATATTGCTATGCTCTTGATACACTTTCATACACTTTTGATCATATTTGGACTAACCTATTAACTCAGTGCAACCTAGTGCCAGTTACTGTTTTCTGCTATTTTTCTATTTCAGGTTTTCCCATTACTTAAATTGCCCAAAAAAATTCGGCAAAAATATATAAAAATCAGTGTTCTAGAAGAGTCCTCCAGCCGGAGGATGAAGTCCTGGGGTGGACGACAGCCCTCAGGCGCCCTCCTAGCGCAGCTAGGGGGCGTGCCGGGTGGCCGCTTGGGCGACTAGGACCTCCCCTAGTGCCCCCCTTGGCTCTTATTTATACTCCCGTCGCGAAAACACTGATGCCAGACCTTTTTCTCCAAAAGCAATTCCGATCTCTACCGCCATCGCCAACAAGCTTGGGGGATCAGAATTCCTGCGCCGTCACCCTGCCGGGACGGGGAAGTGCCCCCGGATTCATCTCCATCGACGTTGCTTCGTCCCTCCATGATGCGGGAGTAGTTCCTCCTTGGGGCTGAGGTTTCTGCCAGTAGCTATGTGGTCAACTCTCTCTCCCATGATGTGATCTTGATTGTGATCATAGGCTATGTTAATCTAGGCTGATCCCATGATGTTTCCCCTTCTTCTATGTATTGGATTGATGGACTCACTTGATCTTATCTAGTATAATCCCCGAGACCATGGTGACAGCGGTCTATTGGACATGGGTTAGAAGAATATTTTCATGAGTGGTTTCCTCTTTTGTGTGTGGATTGAAGATTGAGAGTCTCTTGGTGCTTGTCTTTGAGTATCCTTGAGATATGTTGTGGTGATTGTGGTACTCTCTTTGGATGGCCGCGGTGACATTGGGAAATCCATAGATTGAGAACTACGAACTCTGAGGTGTGCTTTTGTAGCACTTCATAATTCTCGTCCTCTCTTGACCACAAAGGAATGACCTCCGAGTACGTCTCCATTGCATGTTTTATGGGAAATATCATGTGATTAGACTATGTTAATGTTGTTGGGAGTTGCCACTAGTGAAAGCATGAAGCCTAGGCCTTGTTTCCACCATTGCAATACCGTTTGTGCACACGTTTACCACTTGTTTGGTTGCTGCACTTTTTATTACAGATTTATATTACTTTGTTTGGCCACATCTATCACCCATATTTTACCATCTCTTCGCCGAACTAGTGCACCTATACAACTCCTAGTTGTATTAGGTGTGTTGGGGACACAAGAGACTTCTTGTATGTTAATTGCACGGTTCCTTGAGAGAGACCATCTTCAACCTCTACTTCCCTGAGTTTGATAAACCTTAGTTCATCCACTTGAGGGAAATTGTTGTTGTCCTACAAACCTATGCGCTTTGAGGCCCAACATAGTCTACATGAATATAAGTGTGCATAGACATCACTTGGCCGCATCTAGCTCGTTCTGGTGGCATTCGGCGTCAGCCTTCATCTTCTGCACAGCGGCATCATGCTCCTTCTGCAGTCCCTCCTCCGTGTCCCGCCGAGCATCCAGTAACCTGTCCAGCTTGCCCTGATGGCTGGTCTTCAAGCTCACTATGTCAGCAGTTAATTTTTTGGTGGCATCGATCAGCTCGGTCTCAACAACCTACAGGCGTTCACGCTCTTTGACGGCAGCATCGCTCTGAGAAGCTTGTTCACTGAGCTGGCTCTCAAGTTCGGCCACACACTTATTTAGCATCTCCATCTCAGGCAACACGACATTGGCATCTCAAAGCAGGGCCCCACAAGAGTCAGAATCAGATCGGTTGTGGCCAAAAGAGAAGAAATCGGCGGGGCATACCTTTCAGCTCAGTGATGTCGACAGCTTGCGCATCCGCTCGGCGTTTCAGACCAGCATCAGTCTTCTGACTAGTTGCATAGGCATGTATCAATCGATCGAAGACATCTTGCTTATGCTGAAAAATAGCCAAAGAGGAAATCAAGCTACTTAGTAAGAATTTGGGAAAACTCCAGGAAGACCCAGCCCGATTGCGAGCAATCTACCCGAATCTCGGTGACTACACCTAGTGGGTGCGCTAGCATGCCCCCACAAGAGAAAGACATTTACCACGAGGGAGCTCTCTATGGCAAGAAGGTCGGTCGCTGCACGCTCGACGAAGCACTTGGCTTGTTTGCATAGATCGGCCATGCAACCTAGCGCCACAGCGGGCATCTGGTCGGACGGGCCGGCTGCAGCAGTAGCAGAGACGATGGTCGGGTCAACTTCGGCACTCAGATAGTCGATGGTGCGGGAAGGAGCAGCTGGATTTGGCACCAGAGCACGGCTGGGCGAGGGCACGCTGGCTGGTGGAGGAGCAGTAATGGTAGGCGAGTCGGTCGCCGGTTGCGTAGCCGCAGCCGCCACGTCCAGATCGGTAGAGGCAGTAGTACCATCAGTGGTGGGAACTTCGGGAGGGATCTCCCGTCGACCCAACGATCGAGCTGAAACAGTGTCACGTAGTTCGGAAGCCTGGGAACAACGACGAAAGTTGACATGTCCGATTGCAGATCGTCAGGCCCACCGGTTGCGGTAGTAGGAGGAACGGTGGCTGTCGCACTTCCAACTGCATGCCAGCAGAGCTACCAGTGGCGGGGACGGGGCCGGAAGTGGCAGCATTTTTCACCGACTGTTTCCCCGCGTCCTCGCGGGATTTCTTGGTGCGCTCGGCCTTGATCGTATCGATGGCCGCCGGAATCCGTTTCCGACCTGGCGCGGGCCTATATTGGGTGATCGAGGCAACGAGCTGAGCAAGAAAAGGAGCGACGTCAGCAGCAGCAGTGGAGTCGCGCGGCTCCCTAGTAGACCAAGAGGCAAAGCGTAGTGAGAGTGAAAGAAGGTAATCACAACACTGAGCATGAAGAGGAAATACCCATCAAGTTGGGGCGCTCGGCTGAGCATCACGACAATCGAGTAGCGCAGGGGAGGTATGTCCAGGGGCACGACATTCAGAGGATGAGCAGCCGGAGTGGTCTTGGCCCTTTTCCTTTTCTGGACGTTTGGATTCTTCGAAGATTGCCCCTTGGTGGGAAGCTTCCCAGTCGGTTTGCTGGGGGCGGAGCGTGTGCACTCGGCCCGGCTTCCTCCCGAGGTCGTTTCCCTTTAGCCCCCTCTTTGCGCTTCGGATGAGACTCCGCACCATGATCGCCAGGAGATGAATTGTTGTCGTCGTCACTCAACTCAGCCATGAAGTGTTGTAATGAAGAATCGGACATACCCGACTATTTGTAACCGGCTCCCAGCGAGGTCGTCTTGGCTTCGGTCTCGGAGTCGGTAACCCGGCACGGTCCTGGTGGAAGAAGGAGGTGGAGTGTCTATCCTGGTACACGCTTTGCCCAAGGAAGCGTTGTAGGAATGGCCGATCAGAAAAGCAGGAGGCACGGAACAAAATGAACAGGAGATCAAGGAACTGAAGTTACCTGGGGCGAAGGGTTTTCCTGTGTGTAAGGCCGCAAGCCGAACCACCACTTGGCCAAGCAGTCGGCGTCGGTCAGCTCGCGCACTCATTCGTGGATCTCTGATACGTCTCAAATGTATCTACTTTTCCAAACACATTTTCTATTGTTTTTCGCCTCATTCTTGCCTTATTTGAACTAAACTAACCCAGACTGACGTTGTTTTCAGCAGAGCTGCCTATATGGTTTTCTTATGTGTAGGAATATGGATTTTTAGTTGTCTCAGAAAATTCCAGGAAAAATCACAGAAAATCCACGCACACAAAGGGACATTGTGCCAGAATTACGGCCAGAGGGCACCCAGGGGGCCCCAGGCGCCCTGCTGGCGCGGCCCCACCCCTGGCCGCACCGAGAGGCCGCCTGGGTGGGTCCTCCCACCTGTGGTGCCCTACAAAGGCCCCTATTTATTCCCGTCGCGAGGAAAACCCAGAACATAAGTCGTTTTCCCAGTTTCCGTCGTGGAGACGCAGCCACCCTCTGTTCTTCTCCGGGAGGGCTAATCTGGAGGCTGTTTTGGCCTCCGGTGAGGGGAGATCACCATCACCAATCGATCATCCCTCCATGACTTCTCCTTTCATGTGTGAGTAATTTTCTGCTGTAGGCAAAGGGGATGGTAGGGATTGGATGAGTTAGATCATGTAATAGTTCGTCAGATTATTGGGGGCATGTTGCCTATCATCTACTTTGGTGTTTATCATCTTTGCTACAACTTGTTGCTCTTAATGCTTGTCACTTTGGGCCCGACTGCCATGTTTTCAGATCTGAACCACTTGTGTTTTCATGAGTTTATTTGTGTTCTTGATCCTATCTATGAGTTGTATGCACCTATTATGGTCCGGAACCGGCGATCCCAAAGGTGCAGCTTGGGACACCAAAGGGGATGGACTATATTTGAGGATTTCAAGTATCCATTAAGTGTTAATGTTTTGTTCCGGTGCTCTTTGACAGCAACACCTGAATCTCCATAAGGTCCTTTTGGCCCCGTTCGTGGAGGGATGGTAGGACAAAAGCTGTTGTGCAAGTTCTTATTGCAAGCATGCACAACTACCTACGGGGTACATGCCTAATGTTTGATATTTGCCTAGATGATCCTTGCTTTTTCTGTGTGCCTTGCCCCGTGTTAAAATCTATTGCATGTTCACTTTCATCCAAGCAGCGCCCAACCATCTATCTCCCTAGCCTACAGTGTTTTTATCCCGCTGGCTACTTTTTCTGTTTTACTTTCGTTGTTGCCACCATCACTACTATATCACCGTTGCTATTAATATTTTGTTTGCAGGCAATTATATTTCAGGTGCGGTTGAATTGACAACTCAACTGTTAAAGTTTATTAATATTCTTTTGCTTCCCTTGTGTAAAATCAATATATTGGCACGATAAAAGAATTCTGAAACGTGAATTTAGTGTTGGTGATAAAGTTATTTTGTTTAGATCTCGTTTCAGGTATTCTCCAGGTAAACTACTTTCTAGATGGGAAGGACCTTTTCATATCGAAGAAGTATATTGGTCTGGTGCAATCAAGATCAATAATTTTGAAGGCACCAAACCTCAAGTTGTGAATGGACAAAGACTCAAACATTATATGGCAGGTGATCCAATCAATGTGGATGCAAACATGATATATACAAGAACTCATGAAGAGCATGTTGCAGCCCAGTTTCAAACTCCGGCAGGAGAAGAATAAGAAAAGATATGTATTACGGTAAGGAAACATCGCGAACGTCAATGAAAGTTTACTTTTCAAGGTTTTTGCAAAATTAGGAAAATTCCAAGCCCGAGTGGAGCCGGAGAAGAGCTCCAGGGGACCCAGGAGGCCTTCTGGCGCGACCCCCCTCCTGGCCGCGCCAGGCACCCTCCTGGGTGCCCTGGACTCCGACTCCGACTCCACCTAGGCTTGAAACCTTCCTTCTGTTGCGGAAATTTTTGCTATATATTTGCCCGGATAGTCCTGGCACCGTATCTCTCGATTTTGCGTGTTTTCTTTCTCGGTCTGTTTCTGTCAGGGTGAAAATATGTTGCTAGATATGTCTTCTTGTGGCTCGAGCGGAGAAGACTTCTTGGGATGGCGTCTACGTCAAGTCCAGAAGGATCTTAATCAAGGGAAGCACGTTGATTGGGCTACCGAAGAAGAAATTGCCGCAAGAAAAGCGGAGATGGACCGCTCCGTGAGAGAGGAAGTCAAGACTACCACTGCCCAACAACAAGGAGGTCGAAGCAATCCCATCATGGTGGGATCTGTCCAACCTCAAAATGATCTTTCTCTTAACCTTTCAGGTCCCTCCACTTCACTTGAAGATCAACGCATGCTTTCCATCATCTCCGAGGCCTACCGCATCACCAACCAACTCTTTGAATATTTACGTGTACTAAAAGTACAAGTGGAAGTCTTGCAGTCAGAGAACCGAACCCTTCGCCGTGTCACCAGGGATATGAAGAAACAACCACAACAAGATGAGGAGTAAAACTCCTCGGGTAATGGCATCCCCTTAGCTTGTTCCAAGCTTGGGGGAGTGCCGGGTATCTTTATCTTTATCTTTGTCTTTAGGAGTCAAATAGAGTCGTATCATGTCTAGGGAAGTTACTTTATGAAATAGGTGTTGCATTGAGGTCTATCAGTCCTTTTGTGGAGAGCTTTGTATCCGTGAGTGTGGGGTCGTCTATGAAGGAATATTAATGAGAAGTCTATTGGTTTCTTCGCTGCACTCGGTATTCTCTTCACGCAATCGACATTATGAGCTGATTCTTATGGGGTGTATTGACCTTATATCAGGTATGGCTTCAAAAACTTTATTTAAATCTTGGCAAGTATAGCTTTGCACTAGTAGGAAATAGGCTATAGCCGCCAGCTTATTGCTGGCAGACACAAAAAGTTGTACGCCAGTGATAGTATCGCTGGCGTACAGAAATGTGTGCACGCCAGGGAAGTAGGTGGTATCGCTGGCGTACAAATGTTTGTGCACGCCGGAGGCACGACTTGCCCTGGGCTAGGCAGCGGGGCTAACTACCACTGGCGTACGGTTTCCACGCCCGCCAGCGCTAGTGCAGTCACCGCTGGAGTACATATTTGTTTGTACGCCAGAAGTAATTTGCCCCGAAATTACTTTTAGCTGAAGTTTCTATTGCTGGCGGGCAATATATTTCGTACGCCAGTGCTAACGTATGTAGCTATGGCGGCCAGTAGAACAGTCCGCCAGCGGTAATACTGTGCAATTATTGATGCTTCGGCTGCCACCATGTCCCTCCATTATTGAAACACCATTATTGTTCTTCTCACTAGCTCAAAGTTTCTCCCCTTCCCCCCATCTCCACCACACTTTCTAACCAATAAAAACTAGTTTAGGTGATAGATCTAGCTCCATTACCCTTCTAATTTCCTCTCTACCAAAAGAAATGTCCACAAAAGAACCAAATTTAGCTCCTTTTGGTGTGGATCCAAATATATCATCTCCTAGGTCTAGCTAGATCTATCTACATCTCTCTTCCTCTCCTACATTGCCTCAATTAAGGTGAGGGATCAACATAATTGTTCTATTCTTGTATTGTGCCCGGATATGTGATGATGCATATATATATATATATGTGTGTGTGTGTGTGTGTGTGTGTTATTCTCTTGATGATAATGACGCATGCATATAGTAGATGATGAAATTTTGCCGGATATGTGATGGTTCATATATGTACTATTCTTGTATTTTGCAGGAAATGATGTCAATATTATGCCGGAATGTTGATTCATTTCCGTTTCGGCAAATTTTGACACTCTCTTAGTTCTATTTGTAGGAAGGTCGTGCCAAATTTTTTCATGAAAAATGATTGTTTTACTTGTCTTGTGATTCTATATCACGTGCAGGCGATATGGCGCCCGGCCGTATGAGTGAACGTGTCGTGAACAAATATTTGAGATACTCTACAGACGACATGATACAAAATAACCGCACGGAGATAAGATGTCTGTGTCGCAAATGCAAAAAAGTGGGCTTGCTGAACCCCTTTTCGGGAGAGTTGCTGGAGCATCTGCTAATACATGGTTTCATGGATGGCCACACTCAGTGGCTTGATGAAGATGATGATGATGAAGTCCATGATGGTGCGGCGGATGGGCATGATCAGCATGACAATAATAACAATGACGAGCAAGAAGACGAAGAGCCGCCTGATGATCCTCCCGCACATGATGTTGGAGATCTAGAAGATGCTGAACAACACGTAACCGAAGACAATGACATGCTAACACTGCTAGCTTCAGCCGTGCGGGACCCACATCTCAAAGAGCTTCTTCTAAAGAAGACGACTAACTGCAGATCTGCTAGTATAGAGCAAGCTAAGCTAGCACAACTGGAGGTAGACTCGAATACTCCGTTGTATCCAGGTTGTGGATCGGAAGACTCTCGCTTGAAAGTAGAGCTCGATGTTCTCAAAATGAAGGCAAAACACAAATGGACCGATGTAAGCATCGACGCTAGCCTGCAATACTGGCAGAGTAAGCTTCCAGAGGGCAACTCGTGTCCTACAAGTTGTGATGAGGCCAAGAAAGTCGTGTTCCCCTTTGATTTACCGCATGAAAAATACCACGTGTGCATCAATGATTGCTACATTTATCGGAAAGAGGACGCAGACATGATCACATGTCCGGTGTGCAATGCCGCTCGATACAAGAAAGGGAAGAAAGAACCTCGGAAAGTTGTGTGGTACTTTCCCCTCATTCCCCGTTTGCAGCGGTATTCGCGGACTACAAGGAAGAAAAGCTCATGCGGTGGCACGCGGACAGAAAAAATGTAGTGTTGAAAGATCCAAAACAGTGTGAAAAGGCAGTTCTGACACACCCTTCGGACGCAAGCCAATGGAGAGCATTAGACGGTGTCGATGCAAGTTTCGCAGCAGATCCGAGGAACCTCAAGTTGGGTGTGAGCACCGACGGAGTGAATCCATACAGCAACCAGAGCAGCACACATAGCACTTGGCCCGTGTTTGTATGGATATACAACCTTCCCCCCTGGTTATGCATGAAGAGTAAGTACATACACATGTGCATGCTAATTCAAGGGCCAAAACAACCAGGCAACGACATCAATCTGTATCTAAAGCTACTAAAAGATGAGCTAGACACGTTATGGGAAGGTGTGAACACATGGGATGCCGTCGCAGAAGAATATTTCCCTACGAGAGCCACCTTGCTTTGTATGGTACACGACTATCTCGTCCACGGATATGTCGCAGGCCAGGTTTGCCACGAACATTGGGGATGTATGAGGTGCATGGATGATCCAACGTTTATGCATCTTAAGAAAGATCCCGGGTCTTCAAAAACTGTCTACACGGGGCATCGAAGGTGGTTACACAAGGATGACCCGTGGAGAAGGCGTGGAGACCTTTTCAATGGTGAAGATGAGCTCCAGGGACCTCCACGTAAGAGGTGCGGTGAAGAAATATATGAGTTGCTGAATGATTGGGATCAGTGCCCTAAGCCAGGAAAGAAGCAAAAGGCACCAAAACCGCTCCTCGATGTATGGAAGACGAGGTCTGTGTTTTGGGACTTGAAGTACTGGCCTGCTCTCGATACGCCTCATTGCCTTGACCTAATGCATATCACGAAGAATGTGTTCGAGAGTTTGTTTGCCACTCTGCTCAACATGCCAGAAAAAACCAAAGATGGTCCGAAAGCAAGAAATGACCTGATACATCTAGGTATTAGGGAAGAGCTTCACGGGGGAATCGAGTCATTGGATGATGAGGTGACGAACTGACACAAGGGAAAAAAGGTTAAGAAAAATGACTACCACTGCCCCCATCCTGTTTCACTCTAAGTGAGAACGAGGTCCAACAATTGATCAAGTGTCTTCTAGGAGTCAAAACCCCTTTTAATTATTGTGGGCTGATAAGCATATATCTAGACCAACAAAAACAAAGGTTCAGCGGGATGAAGTCTCATGACTGTCATGTGATGATGACGCAAATATTTCCGGTTGCGATTCGAGGGATAATGGACAAGCACGTACGCGAAACTCTTTTTTGTTTCTGTAACTTTTTCGACGTGATCTCTCGAAAGTCGATTACACGGAAGCAACTCACAAGGTTGCAAGAAGAGATCGTTGTGATATTATGCGAACTTGAGATTTACTTTCCACCCGCATTCTTTGATATTTGTGTGCATCTGTTGGTCCATATCGTGGATGATATCATCCACCTCGGACTGGCGTTCCTGCACAACATGATGCCGTTCAAAAGGATGAATGGAGTCATCAAAGGATTCGTTCGTAACAGGGCCCGTCCAGAAGGAAGCATCGTTCAGGGCTATCTCACCGAAGAGTGCATCTCCTTCTGCACGAATCTCTTGGGCGAATTCGATGACCCTATTGGCCTACCCAGAAACAGGCACCTTGGTAGGCTCGATGTAGTAGGCCACAAGAATGGCCGGAGGGAATTGCATGTGGACTTTGAAAAACGACGCGTCGACTTTAACAGGTCAAACTTGGTAGCTCTACAACACCTTGAAATGGTCGATCCCTGGTGCAAAGAGCACGAAAACATCATTAGGAAGAAGTACATTGACCAAGGTAGGGAAAGGACTGATGGGGAAGTCATCAGAGAGCACAACTCCACTTTCTTGCGTTGGTTCAAAGAACGCCTTATCGCTGATCCACCAATGGATTGTGTAGAAGGCAGACTCTTATATGCTTTGGCACATGGTCCCTCCCCCAACGTTGCGACGTTTCAGACATATGATAAAAATGGGTTCACATTCTACACGGAAGAAAAGGATAAAAGTTTTGTTTATCAAAATTCAGGAGTTATGATGGTATCCTCAATCGGTAATGAAAAATTAAGATACTACGGAAGGATCGAGGAGATATGGGATCTTGACTACTCTGGAGAGAAGGTCCCGATGTTTCGTGTCAGATGGGCTAGGAGATCAACTGTCATGAAAGAAAACAAATACTTCACCACCATGGTTATACCCGAAGCCGGCAGCACTTCATCAAGCGTGAACGTCACTGCGCAAAATGAGCCATGGGTATTGGCTAAGCACGTGTCGCAATGCTTCTTCATAACAGACCCCTGTAGGCCTAGCCGTATGGTCGTGACGAGAGGCAAAATAAATAGCATAGGAATGGCTGACGAAGATGAGTTCGATATGTTCGGCGACCCAAATATCCAAGATGATGAAGATGACGACGATAGGGCAAAATACACCACAAGAAGGAGAAGAACGACGCTACCTAGGTCAGGTCGTCCGTTCAAAATAAGTAGTCATGATGTCGGGCTAAATTATGCAATTGCGACAAAAAAGGCAAGAAAATTAGCAAACGCTGAGAAAGACGCGCAATGTGTGCGAAGAAACTAGCTAGTATTGATTTCTCTTTTGTATAAGACTACAAACTTGTTGTATCGATGAACTAATATTCGATGACACTCTTATTATATGTACCTCTCTTTTGTAATATATATCTTTGAATACTTGCAATTATGTTATTAAGTCATAAATTTTTTGACCATTTTTATATGAAAACAACCCTTTTAATAAAATAAAGAGAAAAGCAAATATCATCAAGAATAAAAAAATAAAATACAAAAAAAGAGCTCTGGCGGCCAACCCTGTAGTACGCCAGTGGTAGGCTCACCTCTGGCGGACGACTAACCACGACCGCCAGAGAAAAGAAACTACCACTGGCGGACACCTATATAACGTCCGCGAGTGATAGGAGCTTCCACTGGCGGATGCTTATGCCTGTCCGCCAGCGGTACTTGTGTACCTGTTGACTATGGGCCAGCCCATCCACCCTGTGCGCATCTCTCCTCCACTCCACTCCTTCTCTCTTATCTTCCGGCCCGCTCCGCCGCCGCCTCCCATCGCCGCCGCCGTCTCCCATCGCCGCCTCCCCGTGGACCACGTGGACACCTCCCATGCAATTCCACGTCGTCGCGCCCGCGCCCACACCTCCTCCGGTCGCTGCACAGGAACACGGCGACCCTCCTCTTTGGTGAGCACCCGAGCTAGGGCTACGGCAAGCACCCGTTCTAGGGCTACAGCGAGCACCTGAGGAACGCCGTCGTCCTCTCAACTGAACCGCGCACGGCGACCTCCTCTTTGGTGAGCACTTCTCCCTCTGCTTCCCTCCTCTGTAACCACTCAGTTTCAAGATTTTTTTCCATACAACCAAGATCTATGACGTCCTCTCAATTGAATTGATCTCAGTTATGACAATGCAAGCCATGCTCTATGAATGGGTTTTTTAAAACTGAAATTGGATTTAAAAACTATGTGTTTGTGTATCGGTGTATGTCAGTTTGATGCATTTTATATCAAATTCATTCCATGTTGTAGAAATAGATGATGTATAGAGAATGTGTGGGGTATTTTTGAGTAGTTATAAGTGCCAAAGTTTATCCTTGTTTCTGATTTTATTTTTGAAATTGGATTTAAAAACTATGTATAAAGTGGCAGCTTCTTTCTGTACACGGGCAAGTTTCCTAGTTAACCAATAAAGCTAGCTACATTTTGCCCTAGATCAAACAACCTAGATCAAAAAGATAAATACATTTCCCTGGGACTGAGCTTTGGTGAATTGTAGGCTACAAGTCACCGCGTGACTTGCACCAACCTAGGCCCTCCATTATTGATCCAACGGATACAAATCATCTACACTTTGCATCCATGGGTGTGTGATTGTTAATTGTACGTAAACGGAGGCACGACCTCATACAAAACGGAGGCATGACTATATGAAAAACAGAGGCACGTCCTCATACAAAATGGAGGAACTTTGTATGATGTCGTGCCTCCGTTTTATATGAGGACGTGCCTCCGTTTTATATAGTCGTGCCTCCGTTTTATATAGTCGTGCCTCCGTTTTGTATAAGGTCATGCTTCCGTTTTGTATGAGGTTGTGTCTCCATTTTTTATATAGTCAGGCCTCTGTTTTATATAAGGTTGTGCCTCCGTTTTGTATGAGGTCGTGACTCCGTTTCTTATATAGTCATGCCTCCGTTTTGTATGAGGTCGTGACTCCGTTTTGTATAAGGTCGTGCCTTCGTTTTTTATATAGTCATGCATTCGTTTTGTATAAGTTCATGCCTTCATTTTGTATGAGGTCGTGCCTCCGTTGACTTATAATTTGGACAAACGGTTTATGAGTAAGCATCATCTTAAATTTCAGCTGTTGGATCAATAATAAAGGGCCCAGGTTGATGCAAGTCACGCGGTGACTTGTAACCTACAAGTCACCGAAGCTGGGTTCATTTCCCTGGTAGTAGAAATTTGTGGAAAAAACTGAATTAATGACAGATTTTGCCCATGCTCCATGCTGAATACACTACACTATCCTGCACTTTCTCTTTCTCTGCACACACACTTTTCCATGCTCCAAGATCATCATAGGGCTGCTGACCTTGGTGAATGTACAGGGAGAAACCCCATTGTTGTTAGCTCTGTGTGGGCATCTGATGATCACCATTACTCTACTTCATTAGTGTCATGGGCTACTGCCAAAATGGAACAACTCAAGGCCTCTTTGGATTCTAGGATTTCAATCCTTAGGATTTTTCAATCCATAGGTGTCTTAAATAGATGCTACTTATAATGTGTTCTTTGAAAATATGAGAAAATCTAGCTTGGCCCAATAAACCTTGGTGGTGGTTTGCTAATGAAGTACTCCCTCCGTTCTAAAATAGTTGTCTTAGCCTACTTTGTACTAGAGTTAGTAACAAATTGAGATAGTTTACAAGTTGCACCAAGCTTGCACTACATCACACTCCAACATCGGTTTATCTTCTTGCTGTGGTGGGTGAATCACTCAATACTGAAATGAGCTTGGTAGGAGACTACATAGGGTAGCATTTTGGTATATTTTTATAACCTATTTTGCTACTGTTTTGTTAATTAGGTGGTTATGCCCATTCCTAATATATGTTCTTATATTATAGAAAAGAAAGACGATTCGCCGCACCGCAGCCAGGACGCCTTACCACAGCCTCGTGTGCTCCAACCTTCGAGGTGATCTCTTCATGGCTACTACTTGTGTGTGTGCCCTGGTCTATATGGGTTTTCTAGTGCTGTTGGGTATGTGTTGGTGAATGTGTGTTGCTGGGTGTGTGCTGCTGAGTGGTTCTCTAGCTATAAATGTGCTTGGTGTGGTCTATATGAGTTTTGTGTTGTTGGTTGTGCTGCTGTCTTGTAGCTATATATGCTTTGGTCCAGTTTGAAGGTACCCATGAGGCCTTGAGATTGCCGGAATGTTGATTAACTTCCGTTCCGGCAAATTCGGGTACTCCATATGTCCTATTTTCTGCAAAGGTCATGCCAAAATTTTCCGTGAATTTTTGCATGACTTATGCTAAAAATAGGACATAGCAGAAGTAATATATATATATTTTTAGTGCATACTGATTATGAGAAATTTAACTCATTTTTCTACTGTTTAAATGACCTAGTATACACACATGCTACATTTTTATAACTCATTTTTGCATTAACCTATCCCACTTACTAGTAGTATTTTTAAATGGTTATAGTAGATGTCAAACAACGATGAAGCCGGTGGTTCTCGGGTACCTGTCGATCCTGAGGAGCATCATCCTTATTTCTCAATGCTTGCGGGTGAACACTTTGACGCTGATCAACATGATGAAGACGGGGATGCAGGCAATGAGACCACTACTAGTGGTGCCGGGGATGGCAACGAGACCACTACTAGTGGTGCCGGGGATGGCAACGCGACATCTGGTAGCGAAGCCAAGCCACAGCGTAAGGAAAGGGGCCCAAACAAGCTCCGCACCATCCGGGAAGAATTTACGGAGGTGGACCCCGCTAGCGGTTTTCCTACACTTCCTGTTCATGTTGCAAAAGGGTACGGCAACAGCATTGGATGCATCCTTCGAGAACTTGTCAACCTCAATGAAGAGTACTTAAGGTCAAAAAGCAACGAACCTTTGGCCACCCTCCTCATTCAGCGGTTGCACGCGCGATACAAGTTCCCGGAACCCTATGATAACCTTGATATGAAGAAAAATCTGGCGAACACATTCGCCCTAGGCAAGTTCAGCAAAGCCTTGTCCACTTGGAAAGGGTATGTGAGGCAGGAGCTTGATGCGGGTTCCGATTTTGATAAGATCAAGGGCCACTGGCCCTCAATTTCGGAAGAGGACTTCAATGTTTTCAAGGCCAAACATGACCTACCTGCAACTAAGGCGCTTAGGAAGTGGGGGAAAGATATGCATAAGAAGAACGTAGCTCCCACAATCTCGGAAGCCGTGGTTACCCCGGAAAGCAGCCATTTTGGGATAAGGAGGACGCGGAAAGGAAAGGGCCGGACCCCTACCCGAAGTTTAAGAACCCGCTCGGAAATCGATTTGTGCGGGCTCGATACCGGGTAAATCCAAAAACCAAGGAGCTAGTCACGAACGCGAAGGTCAAGGACCTTGAGAACAAAATTCGGGAGGAAGAATCATTAGCTCAATCTCAAGGATCCTCAACCCAGGTGCCGTTTGACAACTCTTTTGAAAGGGCGCTAAACAGGGTAAAGGACTTGCCAGTGTCAGCGCCGCCGCATCGTGGCCGTGTGGTGGGCGCCGGACTCAGTCACAAACATTCATTTTACTACCCCGAGACCAAGGAGGCACGAAAGGAGAGGAAGAAGAACGAAGAGAAGAATGTGAGAGAAGAATTGGAGACCGTGAAAGCTGAGATGCCCAACATAATCTCGGCGCAAGTGACACAGACGGTCAACGACCTCCTTCCTACCATGATGAAGTCGATTGCGGAATGGATCGACGGAGGCCGACAAGGGCCTCTCCCAGTGATCACCTTAGGTGCCATCGGCTCGAATAATGAGCCGCCTATTATGGAGAATACGACGACGACCGGCAACACACCACAAGGTGTGAGGGATGAATCGCCGGCCGGCACCGCGCCTCGTAGCATCCCTTCCATCTCTTACACGCCGGCGGCCGTCCGCGGTGCTTCCTCATTAGACGAGCTCAACGCCTTGACGGTAAATAAGCGCCGCAAAAGTCTCGATTAGTTTAATTTGTGCTTGCTTGCCCCTCTCTAACGCCTTACATGTTTTCGCAGGCCGACGAGGTGGGATGCACATTGCTATTACAAGTTAACAATGAGTTGAAGGACGTGGCAAAGGCATGTATCGTGGCACCACTTAACCGTGTGTTCCACACAGTGCCTATGGCCGATACCATGTTTAGGGTTGCATTGGACCAGGTGTTTCCGGGTTGCGCCAATTTGGATCCTCCGACTCAACCCCCCGAAGCCGATAGCGAGTTGAACCTCGAACAATGCTCTTGCCCCATGCTATGGCCTAAAGAACTGATTCGTGTGGACTCTTGTTTCACCACCCCACAGCAAAACGAGCCCTCTGCTGCTCAACCTGCGGATCTTGATCACGACGACAATGATGCTCGCGTCGAAGACTTCCTCGTTGATTACGAGGAAGTATTACCTGCTGCCAGCGAGGGTCCTCTTGATGATACACTAGTCGCCGGTCCGAGCCAGGGTCCTCCCTCCTGCCGCGCAGATCAGACAGATAAATTTTGCTCGAGGCGTCTATTCTCTTCTCAAGGAGCGCCAGAAGCAGCCCCCTTCAGCCCTGGTGATCCAGCTGGTCTCAGCCAAGACACACTCAAAGAGGCGCTCCAAGATTCATTTGGGCAGCGTAGCAGGAAGACGATGGGGCGGAAAAGAATTAAGAAACGTGCCTTTGACTCCAGCAGCCAGCCGGTGGAGGGGTGTAGGAAACCGATACGGGTCCAGGACAAGGTACCCATCATAAACTGGCATCCGATCCATGAGTTGGGTAAACCTATGTTGCCGCCAAATTATTTATAAATCGTCACTTCGGATATGAGGAGCCTCCATAATTCTGTTCTCTATGTGGATTCGAATCTTGCCAATGATGACAATCCAACATACCCGCTTTTCATAGGCAAGGTATCGGAGGGCTTGGGCTTTGTGGATCAATACCCAGGGGACTTGTTCTTCTTGAGGTTTAATGACAACTTTGACATGTTCCACATGAATGCGCTCCACCCATCCATGGTCCGCCTGGTTGCGCTCAGCTTGGCTCACCAGCTCATCAAAGAGAATACCCCGAATGTCGCTATAATGGACCCCTTCTACATGCAAGAAATGTTCTTGAACAACCCTAAGGGTAAGGTAGCGGCAACGAAGTATATCGAAGATTTCTTCGTGGATCATCCCTCCAAGAACATCTTTCTGATGCCTTACTTTCCTGAGTAAGTCATTTTCGCTTGCAGCCGTAACATGCTTTCGTAGATTTCCTATTGTTAAACTAATCTGAGGCTGATAATCTCTTTGAACCACGAACTATTTTGTGTAGCAACCAATACGGCACCCTCATCGCTCTGGAGCCGAAAGACTCACTTTCCATATATCTCGACTCGGGGAGTAATCAGAAGTACAAAGACTACAAGCTAATCAAAGATGTTCTAGATGATGCTCTCACTGGCTACTCTTATAGGGAGGGCATCATAAAAAGAAAAAATCAAAGGCGAGGAAAGTACACATTCATACATAAAACTGAGTTCGCCTGCATCAAGCAGGCGCCAGGCAGTACGAGGGAGGCCTGGTACGTCATCTATCATATGCGAGAGTATATAAAGGATGAACAACGACTACAATATTCGTCATCTCTCGCAAAATGGTGCGATACCTTGGCGGTGTCCTCCGATGCCGAAATAAGACAAGAGTTCGGCCGAATTCAGCAAATGATCGCGCGGACGATCACCATGGATGTCATACATAGCGATGGGGTGTTCTTCTACAGTCATCGTCCACCACCTAACGCTGAAATAGAAGCCCTCTTACATCAACATGGCGATGACAGACCGTTCAACTCATTGCAAGGTTGTCTCCCGTTCCCTCCATTGAAGACGAAGCCGAAGTCGAAGCCGAAGCCGAGCAAGAAGTGAGAGGGTGTGTTCTCTATGCATGTAGCTAGTTTTTTTTCGAACAATCGATGAACATGTGTTGTAAACTTTATCTCATGTTGAACTTGTGTACGTATTACATGATGCATGAACTAAGTCTTCTTTTATGCATGATGAACATGTAGCTAGTTTTACATGGAACTAAGTCTTCTTTTATAATGCATGAATGTACACACATCTTCCTTTTTAACTATCTTGGTTAATATTTATATATGTCTTTTATAGATGAAGAAGTGGTATGTGGTGTACGAAGGTAGCGTTCCAGGAGTCTATGAGCACTGGGAAGATTGCTTCAAGCAAGTGAACAAGTACAAGGGAAACAACTACAAGAGCTACAAGAGTAAAGAGGAGGCGGAAGCTCGGTACTTGAACTACCGGCAAGGGCAAGAGAGGAAGAACCACCGGATGAAGTCCAACTTCCTCGTGATCCCCTTCTTGCTCATCGTCTTTACCATTCTCTTGTCTGCGATACAATGAAGTCCAACTATCGAGATGTAGTTTGTGTGTGATACAATGTAGTGATGTAACTCCCAACTTGTCTATTTTTTGGTTTGTGATACAATATGTGTGATCCACTACACAACTTCTCTATTTTGGTTAGTAATGTGATGTAACAATATTTGATCACTCTTGTATATTTGAACTTATGAATTCAGTGTATTTGTATTGTGTTGGTAAACTGTGAAAATATTTGAGTAGTTGTGTTGCTGGAATAACTAGCTTTAGCAGAAAAGTAATTCCGGAAAATATATTGCTGGCGTACAGAAAAGTTACTGCTGGCGGACAGTACCAAATCCAGAAATTGTACTGCTGGCGTACAAATTGTTGACCACTGGCGGGCAGATCGCATACCTCTGGCGGGCATACTTCTTGTACGCCAGCGGTACCTGTTACCACTGGCGAGACAACGCTGGCGTAATCCCGCCCGCCAGCGGTAGGGAAAACCTGTACGCCAGCAGTAGCCTATTTCCTACTAGTGTTGGTCATAACAACAAGCATGTTTTTCTCAAAGTAGCGACATAGCCAAAACCTTTGTGTTATTATGCTTGAAGTGTTATGTTGACAAGGAAGACAACTTGATGTTTCATGCTAGTTTTAATGTTTATGCTTTGTATTGCTTGCATCTAAGTTGTCATCAATTGTCTGGTCTCTCAAAGCCTTGCTAGCCAAAACTCTGTACTAAGCGGAATTCTGCTTGTACTTCCATACCCTGAAACCAACATCTTCCACTTGAGTCCACCATACCTTCCTATTTGTGGTATTCCACTACCACTCCTAAAGTATATAATTTGTGTGCTATCTTTAGATGTTCAAAATCTTCTGTTTTGTGCCACTGATTCAGCTCATGATTAAGTGGTGGGTAACCCATGATCTTCTTAATTTGGACAAGTTTTATCTTGGGATTGCATGCCTGATCTGCAAACCCCTAATACGAGAAGGGACTGGCATGAGTGCCCAGCTCGTAAAATATAAATACGAACACACAAGTTCCTTCTCCCATTTATGAGTGATAAAAAAATGAATTTAAGGGGATGTGATCGTCCCCACATGGGAACCGTTCCTCGAAACTTGTCCAAATCATGAAGTGAGTGAGTTATCTATCAGCAGTCGTTGACGGATCATGGACCTCCCAAAAGTCTGTTTTTATTCTGTTTGATCTAGAGATGGCACATGAGTTTTCCCTGCTTACCCTTTTGCACGGGGTTTATCTTTTATTTTGTGCTGAGTCAGTCCTTCCTACTTCCTTCCTTCTTGAGAGAGAAAAGACACTTGATGTTAATAAAGGTTCTTGCATACAATGCTGCATTGAAAGTTAGCATGTTACATCTTTGTTGACATTATATTTTGATGAGTGAGTTGTTTGCAAAGGCTTATGCCTAGTAAACATCTTCCTTTGTGTTAACATGTGCACTTCTTGACTAATAACATGTTCTTTCCAAAGCTTCAACTGGTTCCATTATAAGTGAAAGAGCAAAAGTAAAAGTTATTAGTTGTTCCTTGACCAAGGCTATGTTTTCCATGATTTGATGAGTTTTCCAGGTCCTACTTTGTTATAATTGTTACTACTTTCTCATAAGGACCTTATGAGTTGAGGTTCCTGTTGAGGATGCTTCAGTTTGGTGAGAAATCTTGATGCTTCTTGTCTGTATTCTTTTATCGACGCTTCACTCTCTAAACTTGTGGACAGGTTTACCGAGCTAAGCAATCGCTTGGGGACAAGCGAGGTCTAAGCTTGGGGTCATTGATACGTCCAAAATGCATCACTATTTTATATTGTAATTTCATCCTATTTTATTGATATATTCCACTTTAAAGTATTGTTCTTATTTTATTTTGGCTTGTTTTACACAGTTTACAACTTTCCGGTGCCGAAGCAGCAGAACCAGAATTCAACGGTGAAAAGTGGACACCAAGTTGCTCAATCAGATCAAGTCCAAACGCGATGAAAATTTACGGGGATCATTTTTATGGGAATTGACTGGGGATCACCGAAGATGGAGGTCAGGGGACCCACAAGGCAGCCAGAAGGGTGCCTTGCGCGGCCCCCCTCCTGGTCGCACCAGGCACCCTCCTGGATACCTGGTGGTCCCCCTCGGTGCCCCCTCTCGCCTATAAGACCCCCCTGGGGTGAAAACCCTAAATAGAGAAGAGTTACTGTGTTTCGCCCCCGCCACGGGGCGGAAACCTACAGAGGAGAAAAGCCATCTCCGGCGGGCAGATTCCGCTGGGGAGATCACCTCCCGGAAGTGGAGATCGTCTCCATCATCATCATCATCATCATCATCGTCACGGGCATCATCGAGATCATCATCAACATCATCCCCAACATCAGCACCATCTCCATCTCTATCCCGTCTCATCTCACAATTGCAACTTGTGTTGTAATCCGCACTATCTATCCTCTCTACTCTGTTGGTGTTGATTACTACTTTGTGGTGAATGCTATTGAGTTTTGTTGAAGAAATATCATCGTGTCCAGATTGTTTGCCACCCATCTATCACCTCTAATCATGATCTCTTTTATTTCTTGTGAGTAGTTACTTTAGTTCTTGATAACATGGGAGAAGTCTAGTTGTTAGTAGTCATATGATGTTGAAGTATTATGTGTTGTTTGATACTTAAGTTGTGTTGTTATTTCTCTAGTGGTGTTATGTGAGTCGAACACTTAACACTTCACCTTTCATGGGCCTAGAGGAATACATTGTGCACAAAGGATGCTTATGGTGGGCTGCAGGAGTGACAAAAACCTGAACCCCAGTTCGCACACCTTTGCAAAAGAGAATTATGGATCCTTGATATTAATGCTGTGGTTAGAATTATGCCTTAATTACTACCTTGTATTTGCGGATGCTTGCAAGGTGTGTAATCATAAGAGTACACTTATCTTAGTCTAGAAGGTGTACTAGCATTGATCCACCCACCAACACTTATCAACACAATACATATTACTTGGCGGAGTATGGTGAAAGTAACTTGGCTATCTCTCCCGTGTGTTCTCGAGAACGCTTTAGATTTAATAAGTTTAGTTCCTAGGCTTATCCTTGTGAAAGGATTGGGCCACTTGCTACTCCTCAGTACCCTGTTTACTTTGCTTGTCTTTTACTTTTCTGTTGCTTAAACCAAAAACCCCTAAATATTTACCTTTGAGTGTGTGCAGCCTTTCCTTATCTAGTGTGACTTATCAGCACCTTCTGCTCCTCGCTGGGATCGACATCCTTATTTATCGAAAAGCTACAATTGATCCCCTATACTTGTGGGTTATCAAGAATTGTTTATTGGCGCGGTTAACAGGGGAGGCAATCCCACTAAACCTATTAACTTCACCGCCATCAGTCATCAAGTACTGTTTTCTAGCGCCGTTGCCGGGGAGCATAGCTTTATTTACAAGTCAACTTCAAGTATTCTTCCTGCTGAACTTTATACACTATGGGTAAGAAAGGAGACCCCAAGGTTCCGATCTTACCATCTACTTCAAGAAAAGGTACTGTTCTGAGCACTAGTGCTACACTTGATTCACCTTTGTTTATAAGTAAGTTTTCTTCACCTCCACCACATGTTGCTTCTGCTGACTTTGTTACTATGTTCGATACTACTGATGATGCTTCTACTACTTTTGAGGAAATTGGTTTTCTTGGTTGCTATCTTGAATCTCAAATTGCTAAGGTTGCAGCACAGTCCGTGACTGAAACTCCTGCTACCTATTTTCCCACTTGCAAAGCCTTTGGTTACCGAGACTTGGACAAACTCAAGGATAGCCTCCTTGAGGATGATTAAGTTATTCTTGATGATGATTTATGCAGGGAACTTATAGAGTGTACTGACTCTGACCCTGGTGTTGTTAAGAAGTTGCTTGAAAAACACTCTATGAAGAACAAAATTACTCCTGATCCTAAATTTTCTACATCTCCTATATGCATCACTGACCCTGATTATTATTTCTCTGTTGATCTTTCAATTATATCTATAGTTGAAGCTGACCCCTTTTATGACAGAGAAAATGATGATGCTATTGCACACATGACCAAACTCACTGAGTTAGGTGGCTTGTTTACTACCGATGAGAGGATACGAAACTTTTACGTGACTAAGCTTTTTCCTTTCTCCTTGAAGGAAAACGCTAAATCATGGTATGATGCACTACCCTATGGTTCCATTAAGAGTCCTCAAGATTTTGATCAATCTTTTGTTGATAAGTATTTTCCTGCTCATATGAAACATGCTGCTTTACAAAGAATTTATAACTTTAAACAGTTGCAGGATGAGCACCTCCATAAAGCTTGGGGGAGGTATTGCAGTTTAATCAAGGCTAGACCGGAACATGAAGTCCCAAAGAATGAATTACTTGATATATTTTATGCTGGTCTAACCGATGACTCTAGATCCTATTTGGATAGTTGTGTTGGTTGTGTTTTCAGGGAAAGAACACCGGACGATGTTGAAGAATTAATGGGCAAGATTGCCAAGAACCACGAAGATTGGTCCGTCCCTGAACCACCTCCACCACTAAAGAAGAGGGCCATGCTTGTTCTAAGCCCCGAAGATATGCAAGAAGCAAAGAAGTCTATAAAAGAAGAAGGAATTAAAGTGAAGACGTGAAGAATGTACCTCCTATTGAGAAGTTGTGCGAGCCTACTACTCACCCTCCCTTGGTAGAGGTACACTCTCTTTTAGATTTCAATGCAAGTGACATCCCTAAAGGTAAGCCTCCTGATCAATGTTTAGATGAGCTTGATTATTTTATTATGAAGCAAAATCACTTTAATTTGAGGATTCAAAGTTAGTTGCATGATAATACTCTTGCTATCAAAAGTTTTCTTGATGTTCTAGGTAGATCATTTAATGATGTTAAATGTCTTGTCAAGCATTTTCATATGGTTCAAACTCAGCTTGAACAAATTTCTGATGTGCAAAAAGATCCAAATAGTATATAGAGCCCATAGTAGAAGAAGAGTCTGCTGCTGATCCAAATAGTATATCTACATCTGATGCTGAAACTGAAGACGTTGCTGAGCCCGAAAAAGATAAGGAGAAGAATGATCCTCCCAAGTTGCAGGAAGAAGAAGCACCCGATAAACCCAAGAAATATAACAGAGAAGACTCCATCGCAAGAAGACATGGGAAGTAAAGAGAACCATGGGTACAAAATCCCATGCCCTTTCCAGGTAAGTCTCTCAAAACCAAAGAAGAAGAGCACTATAATAAATTTTGTGAATGAGTGAAACCTCTTTTTCTTCAAATTCCTTTGACTGATGCTATTAAGTTACCTCATTCAAAATATATGAAAGATATTGTTACTAATAAAAGAAAAGTCCCTAATGAGGCAATATCTTCTACGCTTGCTAACTACTCATTCAGTGGAAAGATTCCTGAGAAGTTTGGTGATCCAGGTGTACCCACCATTCCTTGCTCCATAAAGAATAATTATGTCAAAACTGCTTTATGTGATCTTGGTATAGGATTGAGTGTTATGCCTTTTTCTCTTTATAAGAGGCTCTGTTTAGATAAACTAATCCCTACAGATACCTCTCTTCAGATGGCTGACAAGTCAACAGCTGCCCCGATTGGTATTTGTGAGGATGTTCCGATTGAAGTTGCTAATTGCTTAATCCTTACTCATTTTGTTGTGCTCAACATGCCCGAGGATGGGAGCATGTCTATTATCCTTGGTAGACCTTTTCTTAACACCGTAGGTTCTATCATTGATTTCAATAAAGGAAAGGTTACCTTCAACGTGGATGATAAAGAATATAGTGTATTTTCCGAAGAAGATCGACAAAAAGCATTGGCTTAACTCTATAGAGAATATCGAGACTGTGAAGATTGGAGAATGGGATTGTCCTCTACATGTGCACCACAAATACAAAACCATTATGGTGGGGAAAATGTCCATTAAAGTAAAGGTGCAATGATCACTTCATAAGAGGTGAGACTTTCTGCTCTATATATCGTCGGTTTGTTGGTAAGACTTGATCAACCTTGCTAACTAGCATGTTTTATATAGGTAAAAAGTGAAGCTTGTTATATTTCCATTTGCTTTAGCTTTTGTCCTCTTTGATGTACCAAGGTTTTATGTTTTTGAAGCTTCACACTTCTAACCACTGTTTCATGTTTTCAGAAAGTTTCGCAGCTTTTTGAACCTCAAAAAAATTTCAACAGTGAAGTTGTCAGAAAAATTCCACAAAAATAAAAATCAATTTTTCCATGAATTTTTTTACCTAGGGGCACTAGTGGCCCAGGCGGCCAACTGGCACGGCCTGCCCCTTGGCCGAGCCCACAGGGCGCCTGGGGCCCATAGGGAAGCCAGCCAGGTACTTCTTCCTCCCTTCTCTTCCTCTCTCTCCAAAAACGCGAGTTTTGCTGCTGGAACTCGTGTTCTTGCTGTTCTTGGAGGAGAATTTCAATATCTCTCTTCAGCCCATCATTTGAGTTGAGATTTTGAGAAAATACTCCCTGGTATGTGACTCCTCCACCCCTCCAATTAGATTATTTATTGGTGGCCTCATTTTTGAGTATTTAGTAGTTCTTGGTGTTGTTCATATGAGCTTGCATGCATGTCTAGAATTTTATTTTTCATGTTTTGATGCAAGTTTATGCCTTAGGTAAGTGAGTAGAGTAGTTTGTCTCAACTCACTTTTCTTAAATCCTTGTTTTTTTGAATTATCAAAAATTTCAGAAGTGATTTTGTTAGGAAAAGCAAAGGGGTGGCTTGGGAAGAAGAAGACCGAGCGCACCGACCGAGTTACTCGAGTTGCAGCTTCATCCTCAGCTGCTAGGGTGAGCTATAATGAAGATCATGTGCCCCTAGAGTTGTTGGAAGACACAAGTCCAGCGCGTGCAATGACGTACCCGTGCGATGTTTTCCTTGAAGCTATAGGAATTAAGGAGTAGTTTTACAACCTTTGTGCTAATGCAGGTTTTACACGCCTTGCAACATGTCGTGTTGCACAGTATCGTAAACTCACCTCCTATTTTATTAATAGTTTCAGATATAATCATGACATTGGAATTGTTGAGTTTAAAATTTACAATGATCCTTTGACCATGTCTTTGTCAAGATTTTATTAAATAATAGGTGTGTTGAACGTTGGACAGACGACAAAGATGAACTCTCAGCCCACCGAGATGAGAACTATCTTCAGTTCTCTTTGCAGCCAAGACACGAAGGATATTCCGCGTTCGAAGATTTCCAGCATCTTATTCCCCCACCTCAGGTATTTCGCGTATTTTATTGCTAGAGGGGTGTTAGCTCGTGACAACACGAGCAACAGTTCTGCACCGGATGTTGCCATCTTGGCGAATGCCCTATCAGGGGAGAGTAAGTATAATGTGGGTGCCTTAATTGCTCATCGCCTTGCTGCTAATGGCAACAAGGGAGATCTCTATGGTGACGTTTACATCACACTTATTCTTGAGTCTCTTAATCGCACCCCACATCCTGATGATGAGCCTTTTACTTATATAAGCTTTGATCTTGCTGATATGAAGAGGCATGAGTTTGTTACCAGGACTTCTGAGTTTGGTAAAATTAATTATACTCTGAGGTTTGGACTAACCACTATTGAGGATTTTCTTCTACCTGCACTTGTTTTGTTTGATTATACTCGCATGAGCTGATGGTCCTTCAACATTACCCAGTTCGATGAGTTTGTGGTCCAGCAGCAGTTTCATAACCCGATGGAGGGGGTTGTTCCCGATGAGGAGGAGCATGGTGAGTTTCCACCTTTCCAAGGGGAGACCGTCACCCAGTGGGGTGAAGGGTCTTCTTCTGCTTGGAGCGCGGAGCCTTCTTCGTGGGAGGATCCCAGGACTTCGGTCTATGCACCTGAAGCCTCGTACGACCCTTGGACTCACTCGTACCACCCCGGAGCTGGAGGCTCCTGGGGACCGCAGTAGCTGTTACCAACTTAGGCCAAAAGCCTAAGCTTGGGGGAGTACCTTCCCTTCTCCGTTTTCCATTGTATTATCCGTTTTATTTTGTTCGCTCTGATCTTTTCGAAGTTTTTTTCCATTCTTCTTTGTTCTCTTTAATTTTCAAAAACAACAAAAAGATTTCCCCTTTCTCTCACTTTCGTTAAAACTTAAAAAAAACAAAAATAGTTCCTTTCTCTCTCTAGTTTGCTTTTTTTCTCTCTCTAGTTTCTCTCTCGAGTCCGTGATGGCATTTGATTATATTTCCCACTTTCGATCGTGCAAGTGATAAGGCAGTAATGACGAAGATCGATAAAAGGGAAGCAACAAGGAAATCCGGTATGAACTCTTCTTGTTTCTACTTTTGTACATATGCATGTCCTTCTGATCTATAGACCAGCTTGTAGCGACATAGTGCTATGTTTACAATGCTTTCCCAGTGGTTCATGCTTTCTTTATGGCTAATCTCAAATAGCTAGAGTGCATAATGTGTTGTTGAAATGATTTGCGTGCATTGCATTGTTCATGGTTTGGCATATTGAATTGGTATTTCCCTTCGTAGAATTCTTGGATTGACTTGGCACATGTTCACACATGTTTATGACTAAAAAGTCTATCATGCCTTGATGATCTTTTTATTTCAGAATAGTTATATCACTTTCATGCCCGATTCAATGTTGCTTTGTCGCTCTGCATGATTATGACTTTTATTTCTGCCTAGTTGGTCGCTTCCCAGTCTTTTGCTAGCCTTCGTTCACACTAAGAGGAATTTTTCTTGTGCATCCAACTCCTTTTCAAAACAGTTATTCCACTTGAGTCCACCATACCTTCCTATATATGGTATTTACCTGCTATCCCTAACTCATACTTTCTTGTACCATATTGAAATTTATTCAAAAGCTTCCTTTTTGTAACCGTACAAGCTCAATGTGCGGTGTGGGAAAATCAGTATCTTCCATGCCAAAAATGTTTTACTCCTTGACAAAGTTTAAACTAGTCAAATTTATGAGGCAGAGGCCGGTCTAGATAATGCCCAGTTCTCACTTGTTTCACATCTTATAAATTTTTTACACTTCCCCCATACTTGATGATGGAATGAAATGGGCCAAATGCTGCTAAACGAGCAATTTCCTTCCATACTTGAGTCAAAATAAAAAGACACCATAGACCATCAAGGGATATGTGGATAAGGGAACATAAGTGTAAGCAAAAAGCATGGAAACCGCCATTAATATGGTTGGTATGGGAGATATTGAGAGACCTTTAGCGCCTACCATTGACTGGAAAGTTGCACTTCCCAAAAGAATTTTATCTCTATTTTCGAAACCAAGAGCTCCGGTACTTGTTTAGTATTTGCTTCCAAACACGGATTTTCAACCTTGCCATCGAAAAGCCAAAATTCGAGAGTCTCCCCTTCTTTCTTCAAAGAGCCAACTATTGAGAGCATAATTGTCATTCTTAGTGTAACATGCATTGTCCCAAAGTACCACATTGTCTTCTGCATGATTGCGACATTGCTTGTTCTGAAATTCTTAGTTCTAGTCTCCTTTAAAACTCCGGAGGAGTTTCTGCATTTATGTTTTGCTTCACTCATGGAGGCTAGCGAGATACCACTCTAGTATGTTCAAGCTATGTGCATTGTGATCTTGTCTTGATTTTCAGCAACATATTATTTACTTTTGGTTGTTTGTGATTGATCACTTGAAACAAGGATTGCTTCGTGCATTGCCCTCATAGCATTGTTTCAATACTTGCCAAACTCTTTTCATAGTACATGCTTATATACATATTATGAAGCAAAAGAGTTTGTCAAAGTTTTGTTTGTCGCGTCCAGTTCGTTGAACTGAATTTCTTGAGGACAAGCAATATGCTAAGCTTGGGGGAGTTGATACGTCTCAAACGTATGTACTTTTCCAAACACTTTTGCTATTGTTTTGGCCTCATTCTTGCACGATTTGAACTAAACTAACCCGGACTGACGCTGTTTTCAGCAGAGCTGCCTGTATGGTTTTCTTATGTGCAGGAATATGGATTTTTTGGTGTCTTAGAAAATTCCAGGAAAAATTATAGAAAATTGAAGCACCCGAGGGGACACTGTGACAGAAGTGGGGCCAGCGGTCACCCAGGGGGGCCTAGGCGCCCTGCTGGTGCGGCCCCACCCCTGGCCGCGCCGGGAGGCCGCCTGTGTGGGTCCTCTCCCCTCCGGTGCCCCACCAAGGCCCCTATTTATTCCCGTCGCAAGGAAACCCCATAAAAAAAGTGTTTTCCCAGTTTCCATCATGGAGCCACCACCACCCTCTGTTCTTATCCGGGAGGGCTAATCTGGAGGCTGTTTTGGCCTCCGGTGAGTGGAGATCATCACCATCGTCATCACCATCACCAATCCATCATCCCTCCATGACTTCTCATTTCATGTGTGAGTAATTCTCTGCTGTAGGGAAAGGGGTGGTAGGGATTTGATGATTTAGATCATGTAATAGTTCGTCAGATTGTTGGGGCCATGTTGCCTATCATCTACTTTGGTGTTTATCATCTTTGCTACAACTTGTTTCTCTTAATGCTTATCACTTTGGGCCCGAGTGCCATGTTTTCATATTAGAACCACTTGTGTTTTCATGAGTTTATTTGTGTTCTTGATCCTATCTATGAGTTGTATGCACCTATTATGGTCCGAAACCAGAGATCCCAAAGGTGAAAGCATGGGACACCAAAGGGTATGGACTATAATTTGAGGATTTCATGTATCCATTGAGTGTTAATGCTTTGTTCTGGTGCTCTTTGACAGCAGCACCTTAATCTCCATAAGTTCCTTTTGGCCCCATTCGTAGCGGGATGGTAGGACAAAAGATGTTGTGCAAATTCTTATTGCAAGCATGAACAACTACCTACGGGGTACACGCCTAATGTTTGATATTATCCTAGATGATCCTTGCTTTTTATTTGTGCCTTGCCCCGTGTTAAAATCTATTGCATGTTCAGTTTCATCCAAGCAGCGCCCAACCATCCATCTCCCTAGCCTACAGTGTTTTATTTCTGCTGGTTACTAGTTTTTTACTTTTGTTGTTTTACTTTCGTTGTTGCCACCATCACTACTATATCACCGTTTCTATTAATATTTTGTTTCAAGCAAGTATACTTCTAGTGTGGTTGAATTGACAACTCAACTGTTAAAGCTTATAATTATTCTTTGGGTCCCCTTGTGTCGAATCAATAAATTGGGTTATCTTACTCGCGAAGACTATCTCGATCCCCTACAGTTGAGGGTTATCAATCTCGTCCTTGGACAGCGCGTGGGTAGTGATCCGAGTCGGATCACGATGGATGGCCACGTCGCATAGTCGGTGCCATCTGCGCTGAAGGGGAAGCACTCGGTGGTATATCCATCCGGCAACCAGGTCGGCAGCACACAGCCCCTCCTCAACCAGATCGGATATGCGGTGGTGCTGCTTGTCCAGGTCGGCGTCTCCGAAGGCAACCTTGGCACCCTAGTTATGCTTGGCAATCGGTGGCTCCAGTATAGATTGTGGCAGTCGGCATGACCCTCTGGAGTTCGGACATAGAAGAAGGTTTTCTGGCTTTTCTTCACCGATTGCAGTAGTTTTTGATTCAGATAGCTCGTCTTGCTTCTGATATATATAGTGCCTCTACCGCAGTCAGTCATTATCTTCCCGGAGATCAACGGAAGCCCGGGTCCCTTCGGATTTGAAAGTTCGACGCCTATTGCAACCATATGGGACTTTAAGTGGATGATACGGCTCAACATCCCCAAGCTCGGCCTCACCCCAAGGTAGCCCTTGCACAGTGTCACGAAGGCCGAAAGCGGCATCATGGCATTTGCGCATCCGGAAGAAATCTAGAAATTCACGGAAGAAAGTTCTCACTAGGAGCCCAAACCCGCGCTCAAAATGAGCGGCAAAGACCACCCGCTCACCGGGCTGCAGCGCCGGTGTGATCTCATTATTGGGAACGCGGCACTCGATGTTTGCAGAAATCTTGCGCACGCGGTGGAGGCGGAGGATGTCGTACTATGTCACCTTCGAGCCCTCCTAGCTGCCGCGGGAGACAACCATCTCGGACTCCAGGGTGGTGGCGGGGGAGAAGCTTAGCGGGACTTGGCGTGACGCGTGAGGACCTATGCTGGCCAGAGTAGTAAGATGAGAAGTGGTGGCACAATGGTGTCACGCAGCAATGGTGGCGGTGGCAGAGGAAGAAGAAAAGAGGAAGGAGAAAGAAATGGGCGTCGGAGGCTAGCCCAATCCCCTCCCCACCCCTACTTATAGGTGGATGGGCGCGAGTGGGATTGGCTGCGCACGCTGTGGCGCCATGTGTCCGATGAGCGTGGCGTGTATCAAGCCATCACAAGAGCTTCTGTTGTAGAAGATCCCGCGGAGAAGCCGAGGCGTTCGTGCGTGGCCCAAGAACCACGGCAACGTCCCGTCGCATAAACTACTCACGGTAAAATCCGAGAGACGTGGGACGGTCAATATTTTTGTCAAAAGTAACCGCTGGGATGCATTCGGCCACTGATACGTCCCAAATGTATCTATAATTTCTTCTTGTTCCATGCTCTTTTAGGTTACATTGTGTCGGGACCCGGGGTTTGCGTATGTAATTCCAGTCACAACTCAATCATATGGAGAGCCGATAGCCATACACACTTGTCTAAGCAGACAAGCCCAAGTACAAGACGCTCTCGGAATGCTCGACCGTGAGGGGCATCCCATCCAGGCCCGGATGATCAACTGAGATGGGTGCTCATCATACGCTCACAAGTCTAAATGATTATGGATGGTGAAATCCCATACTCATAGACAAGTCGCCTCAACCACACTATCAATTGAATTATGACACTTACATAAACAGACTCCAGCCCGATCACTTAGTCGGTTCTCGGGCGGGCTCAATCATACAACAAAGTGTGCCACGTGACAGAGTCACGAGCAATCGCATCGCGATGCCCCAAGCTGCGCACATCTAAGGGCCACTTGGTGTATAAAAGACCGCCGGCAAGAACTCAACTAAGCTATCTAATCCCACACTAACACATGCATGTTATAATCATACACGCAGCATACATGTCTAGTGTAAACAGCAGGTAACACAACATGAACTCTACAAACTCTGCTAAACAGAAATGATATAGTAGTGTTACAACCAGAGATCACATGACGGTGACCCAACATTACATCAAACAACAACGGAAGAAAATTATGTCTTAGTAAAGACAAGGTTAACAAATGGCTTAAGAAGCCTTTAAGAAAACACAACGACCCTCCAGAGGGACGAGGCTGCTGTCTGGAACTACATTACTTTGTCGGCGTCGAGCTTGAGGGGGAGGCCACCATCAGGTTCAGTGGTCTCGTCTCTAAAACATAGAATAAGAAAACGTGAGTAAAATTCGTACTTAGCAATACTTGCATCAGAACTATACTACTTATCCTCAGGTATCAAAGTAAGGGCAAGTGGGGTTGTAATGCAGAAATCTTTGACTTGGCTATTCTGTACATCGACTACATAGAGTTGAGATGAGAGGCGCACACAAGTCCATCTAATCTTGATCAACACATCAATACACCACCATGGATCCTTCCTCGACTTCCTCACGAGGAAGCAACCAAAGCACTCACACTTATCTTGAGATTTTTAGAGTATCCATTTGAGTTGTCTAATAATAGTAATGGTCTCCAAGTAGTCCATAACAGCGGACACGGCTATTCGAATAGATCATTAACCTGCGGGGGTGTACGCTTCACACACGTGTCAACACTTACCTCTCGTGACTGGTCATCCTTCAAGCGGATGTCGGACGAGGATAAACACCAAGGAACTTACCTCACGGCTCCAACTCTAGTCCAGGGGATCGCCTATCTGAGTATGTACCCCAATCGGGAATCCGGCCGGGGTTTCCGTTCAGCACCCAGACGATGTATGGACGGTTCGACAAGCCCACCTCGACAGATGGAACTGTGCTTGCCTAAAACCGGGCTACAATATGAAATCAAATCAAAGAAACAATAACCCATGAGAATCCTGGACCATAGTTGGGGTGAGTTAATAGGCCAAACGGGGTCCATAGCCCTGCATGTGGAAGTACTCTTGTCTTGGATCACAACACGACAACTCGGGGCCTAGGGCAGTGTAAATAAGACAACCCACTGTGTACTCCTACACAACCTCTCATTGTTCACATTTGTTAGGATGACTTCACCAACACATTACAATTACATTGCATTGTTCTCTACCATCCCGATACATCACCCAGATGGATCATCTTCATTGCATACAACTCTAGCATGGCATAGCATAACATGGATGAAGGGCCACATGATGAACACAAACAAATCTTGTAACTGGTAGGTTGAGGTTTGCTTAATACTGTGGCAGCAATGATAGGTCATGCAAAGGATGGGTTCAACTTGCGTTAGAACGGTAACATGTGAATCCACTAATCATGCATAAGAGAACAAGAGGGAAAATGGGTTTATATAGATATGATCAATGGGATTTTCTTGCCTTGTTGACGATCACGAGGTGTCACTCTTCAGGGCAGTCGGAAACTACGTCCGGCGATGAATCTATCGAGAAGAGGCAAACACCGAGACAACAACAAAGTAAAGATCACATTGCAATGCACAATCAAGATGCATAATAAAGCATGGCACGATACTGATGTGGGGTATGTTCATGTTTCAACAAGTTAATTGAAGTATATTTGGAAAAGAATTCCAAATTCGAACTCCAAATGATTATTAAAAAATACCCAAAACACATTTGCTACTGTTTGATCTTTGTAAACTATTTTGTCATGCATGAAAGTTGCATATTTGGATTCCTTGCATTTTTCTGGTAATTTTTCATATATTATTTGTTTGATTTGGATTTATGGTTTAAAAGTTATTCAATTTCAAAGGTTAATCAATTTCTGGAATTTTTCTGATTAAATTAAAAATGGATTTATTGCGCCAGGCTGACGTCATCATGACGAAGGGGGGCTGACCAGTCAACCTGTCGACTGGGACCCACCTATCATTGTCTCTGAGGTTAATCCCATTTTTATTTTAATTAAGCAGAGGATTAGGGGGGTCTGGGCACCACTGTCAGTGGCCAGGGCTAGGGATTAGGAGGGGGATTAGTGTGGTTAATGGCCCAGGCCGCCGGCGGCTAGTCGCCGGTGGCACTGGCCTCGGCGGTGGCACGCTAGGGCGGCGGTGCAGTGCAACAAATGGAGAACCGCGGGCACTAGGATGCAGCTCTCGTGCTCGCGCGCCACGCAGACGATCTGGCCGTCGACGGAGAGCACTGGAGCCACGCCGGCGAGCAAGCCCGCGGCGGCGCGGCACGGCTCAGGTGGTAACGGCGATTTGGGGAACGGTGTTGATCACGAAGAGAGGGGAAAGTTGCGCAAGCTCACCCTGAGCTCGACAGTCCAGCCGGGGAGGACGGAAAAGCAACGACGGCGAGGTAATCGACGGTGGCAACTTGCGGTTCCGGCGGCCTGTCGTCGACGAATACGGCGGCTAGGGGTCGTCCGTGCCCATAATTCCTTGCAGGGAGACGAAGTCGACGGTGGGGAGGGCACTTGACACGGTGGTGCGGCTCCAGTTGCTCACTGGCCGCGCGTGAGCACGACGGCGAGCGGCAGTGCTCTCGGGCGGTGGGAAAAAATGGCGAGGCGAGAGGGGTCTCGACCAGAGAGAGGGGGGGAATGGAGGGGGAAGAGCACGGGGGCTCCCACGGCACGGACAGGGACGAGGGGGAGCTGCTGGGTGGCCAGGGCTCGGCGGCGGCCACGACATGCCTTCCACCGAGAACCTTCGGGGCGTGGGGAGGAAGAAGACAAGAAAAAAGGCTGCTGGGCTGGGCCGGCCTAGGTGAGTTGGGCCAGGTAGGTGGGCCTCTTCCCTTTTCTAATTTCTTTTCTGTTTAATTCTTCTGACCTTTGTTTTGCTGTGGTAAAATAATTACCTAGGCATTTTATAAAATTCCATAAACTTTTATTTAGACTTACATGGCATGTTACTAGCCACTCCCAAGTTTTGGGAATTTTTAAAATTGAAAATATTTGAATTTCAATTTAAATAGGATTTTTATTTAGTTTCCAAGCCCTTTTTGGACTTTTTGAAAAATCTTAGAGCATGGAGTGGGACCCACTTCACTTTATATTTGATCATGCTCATTTATAGGGATTTTCAAAAAGTTCAGAAGATTTTTGGAAAAAGATTTTTCTCTGGCCTTTTATTTAAATTCAATTTGAGGCTTTTCTAGATCCCCACTTATTAAATAGGAAATTTAAACATGATGACTTATACCTATAAATAAAAAGCACATACCAAACTAGGGTTGTGACAACTCGCCCCCACTCAAAAGAATCTCGTCCCGAGATTCAGAAGTAGTCGGGAAGAGGGTGGGGTACTCGACTCGAAGATGATCTTCTCGTTCCCAGGTGGATTCCATCTCAGAATGGTTGTACCACTGCACTTTGAGGAACTTGATGTTCTGACATCGGGTGGTACGCTCAGCTTCATCGAGGATACGGACAGGAACTCTAGATAAGACAGGTTTTCTTGGAGATCAAGCGTCTCGTTGTCTACTTCGCGGATGGGGTCCTTGAAGCAACGCCTGAGTTGAGATACGTGGAAGACATCGTGAACCTGAGAAAGATGCGGGGGTAGTTCAAGTTGGTAAGCAACTTCTCCACGTTTAGCTAGAATGCGAAAGGGGCCTATGTAACGTGGGGAAAATTTGCCTTTGATACCGAAGCGATGGGTTCCCTTCAGAGGAGTAACCCGAAGGTAAGCTTTCTCGTTCATCTCGTAGCTTTCTGGCCTATGATGACGATCATAGTAGCTTTTCTGACGAGACTGGGCTGTTTTCAATTGCTCACGAACAATGCGAACGCTCTCTTCTGCTTCCTGGATCATATCCGGTCCAAAGAATTTTCTTTCACCGGCTTCTGACCAGTTCAATGGTGTTCGACATTTTCTTCCATAGAGAAATTCAAAGGTTGCCGTGCCCAAGCTAGATTGGAAGCTGTTGTTATAAGCAAACTCGGCGAATGGAAGAGATTTCTCCCAACTCTTTCCGAATGAGATAACACAGGATCTGAGCATGTCTTCGAGAACTTGATTGACTATTTCTACTTGACCACTTGACTGGGGATGAAAGGCGGTGCTAAAGGAGAGATGGGTTGCCATAGCATTTTGAAAACTTTCCCAAAATCGAGAGGTGAAAAGACTTCCACAGTCTGAATTGATTTCCAAAGGAACACCATGGAGAGAAACGATCCGGGAGACATATAAATCCTCTAACTGGCTAGCAGTTATACTCTCGCGAATAGGAAGGAAATGAGCAACTTTGGAAAGACGGTCAATGACCACGAAGATGGCATTGTTTCCCTTTTGAGACTTTGGAAAGCCAGTGATGAAATCCATACTGATTCTATCCCATTTCCACTCAGGGATAGGCAAAGGTTGAAGAGTACCAGCAGGTCTTTGGTGCTCTGCCTTAATGCGACGACAAACATCACATTCAGCAACAAATTGAGCGATTTCTCGCTTCATACCGGTCCACCAAAATATCCAGCGTAGATCTCGGTACATTTTCCTACTACCGGGATGAATCGAGAGAGGTGTGTCATGAGCTTCCTGAAGGATCAACTTTTTTAGGTTTTGGTTTTCTGGCACGACGAAACGATTCTCAAAATAATACCGTTCCTTGATCATTTACAGAGAAACATTTAGCACTTTTGCTAGCAAGGTTCTCTTTGATCTCTTGGATACCACTATCATGTTTCTAGGCAGCTACGATTTGATCCTCAAGAGTTGGTTTCACTATCAAGGTGGAAAGGAATCCATGAGGAACAATCTCGAGATTGAGCTTTCGAAATTCCTCATAGAGAAGTGGTTGATACTGTTGTAACATGAGGTTGTTACGATACGACTTACGACTTAGTGAATCAGCCATGACATTGGCTTTGCCTGGGGTATAAGAAATACTTAAGTCATAATATTTTATCAACTCTATCCAGCGTCTTTGCCTGAGATTAAGATCTGGCTGGGTGAATATGTATTTGAGGCTTTGGTGATCGGTATAGATTTCACAACGATTACCAAGGAGGTAATGTCGCCAAGTCTTCAGGGCATGAACTACGGCAGCGAGTTCAAGATCATGGGTAGGATAGTTCTCTTCATGTGGACACAACTGGCGTGAAGCATATGTACCACATGTCGATCTTGCATAAGTATGCATCCTAACCCTTGCCGTGAAGCATCACAATAGATTTCGAAATCCCTTTTGGTGTCTGGAGGCGCAAGTACGGGTGCAGAAGTCAATCTTCTCTTTAGCTCTTGAAAGCTTTCCTCGCACTTGGGGGTCCATTCGAATTTCTTATCTTTCTTGAGGAGTTCAGTTAGAGGCTTTGCAACTTTGGAGAAGTTCTTAGCGAAGCGGCGACAATAGCTTGCTAGGCCAAGAAAACTCCTAACTTGCTTAACCGATTCAGTTGGAGTCCACTCAAGGACGGCCTGAACTCTCTCGGGATTCACAGCAATGCCTTTTGCAGAAATCACGTGGCCTAGGTAGGTCACTTCTAGAAGCCAGAATTCACATTTGGAAAACTTAACATAAAGGCGATGCTCTCTAAGTTTCATCAATACCAGCCTTAGATGCTCAGCATGTTCTTCTTCGTTCTTCGAGTAGATGAGAATATCATCAAAATAAACTACAACAAATTTATCTAAGTACTCCATGAAGATCGAATTCATCAAGCGCGAAAAAGTGGCTGGGGCATTGGTTAAACCGAAGGACATGACGGTGTACTCGTAAAGACCATAACGAGTAGTGAAAGCCGTTTTGGGAATGTCCTCGTTTCTGATTTTTATTTGATGATAACCAAATCTCAAATCCATTTTGGAGAAGACTGAGGATCCAGCAAGTTGATCATAAAGATCATTGATCCTGGGAAGTGGGTAGTTGTTCTTTATCGTCGCTAGATTAAGCGGGCGATAATCTACGCACATCCTTTCTGTTCCATCTTTCTTCGTTACGAACAGAACGGGGCAACCCCATGGCGATGAGCTAGGGAGGATGAATCCTTTTGCCAACGAAGCTTCAAGTTGGATTTTAAGCTCAGCTAACTCATGTGGGGCCATTCTATATGGGCGTTTGGAAATTGGGGCGGTTCCTGGGATAAGATCTACAATGAATTCTACACATCTGCCAGGGGGCATTCCTGGCAGCTCTTCTGGAAAGACATCCGGAAAGTCTCAAACTATCGGAATATCTTCAAGGTTAGGAAGGGGATGTTCATTTAACGAATATAGCTGGGTTTCTGAACCTTGAGATGCGAAATGGACTATCTTGCCGGAAGGATGAGTGAGTTGAACTGATTTAGTGGCACAATCAATCTTGGCACGGTGTTTTGACAACCAATCCATACCTAATATGATATCGATATCTGCAGATTTGAGGGCTATGAGAGAAACAAGGAATACAAGATCCTCAACAGCAATTTCATTGTCATGACTTACCCTACTGGTACGCCATGTGGATCGTGGAGTTTTAATCATGAAAGGGGTAGGCAACTCCTCAAATGAAATGTCATGCAGGAGTGTGAACTTTTCAGACAAAAAGGAATGAGAAGCTCCAGAATCAAATAGAACAGAAGCAGGTTTGGAGTTAACAGGAAGTGTACCGAGTACAACCTTAGTATCCTCTTGGGCTTCTTTGATGGTGGCATGGTTCACACGTCCGTATTCAACAATAGCAGACTTGGCTTTGGAAGGCTTTGGTGGCTTAGCTTTGGCTTTATGTTTTGGACGAGGAGGAACATTCTCATGCAATGAACACTGTCGTGCAATGTGGCCAGGATTACAACACTTGTAGCACACTCGGGTGTTAGGTTGTGGAGTTTGGATGGCATGCTCTCTACTATATTGCAGGGTTTTCTTGTTTTGTGGACATTGTCTTGAAATCAAGTGTGAAGGAAGGGCACTAGTTGGGATCCAAATTCGAAGTTTCTGAGAACCCGAACTAGAAGAGGAAGCAAGATCACGATCACGCTTGCGAGACTCTTCAAAGACCTCATTTCCATGCTCAGCTCTGAATGATCTATTGACCAAATCCTCGAAGTTGACAAATTCAAGGAGATTGAGATCATGATGAAGGACAGGGCTAAGTCCCTTGTGGAACCTTGCCTGCTTCTTGGCATCGGTTGATATCTTCTCAGGGGCATAACGAGAAAGACGATTAAAATCAGTACTGTACTGATGAACAGTCATATTTCACTGAGATAGGTTGCAGAACTCTTCCCACTTTCTTTCCATCAACTCATCCAGAATGTGGTACCCTTGGAAGGCATCACGGAACTCCTGCCAAGTCACTACGTGACCATCAGGCTGCATTGCAACAAAAATTTCCCACCATTCACCAGCAGCACCTTCTAGAAAGTATGCCACAAACACCACACGATCATATGGAGAAACATGCGCCGTCTCAAGCTTACGCTCGATGGAACGGAGCCAATCATCGGCATCAAGGGGCTCAGATGAACATCGGAAAACTGGCGGGTTCAAGAGGATGAAATCCTGGATGGATATTACCGCATCTCGCTGTAGAGAAGTATTCTTCTCAATGAGCTCCAAAAGGCGTGTTTGATCACGTCGATTTCTCTCAGCCTCCATCATGATTTCCGCTGCAGAAGGCGGTGAAGGATGATCGTCATCACCACTTTGATTACCGTGACTAGATTGAACACATCTAGTCGCACCTGACATTCTGTGTGATAAAAATCAACAATCAGAGTAGGATTTATGATGGAATCAAAGAAAAGATGACATAATTTAAGAGCGGACAAGATTGTAATGCAAAAGCATTGGAATCACTGGAAACACGGGACAAATCGGACAGCATAACGGCTGTACCGGGGTGGAAAAACTGAATCAATCTGCAAGAATGATCAGAACCTTCTCAAAAGGCTCGAAGGAATGGTGACTCTAGACGACCAAAACTTTCCTACAGCTATTGAGAAACAAGCAACGAGATTTTCTAGTATAGACATAGAAGAGCCTAGTCCTATCTTCCCGTAGAAAAGATGAGGGTGACTCAGAACTCAGATCGATGAGGGTAAGGAGAAAAATGAAGCCTTACGTTGTTCCCTTATACCCAAAGTAACTATATAACTATAGAATGCTAGAATTGACTTCGGCCAAGGTTTAGTAATCCTACAGGCAGTCCTGCTCTGATACCAAGTCTGTCGGGACCCGGGGTTTGCGTATGTAATTCCAGTCACAACTCAATCATATGGAGAGCCGAGAGCCATACGCACTTGTCTAAGTAGACAAGGCCAACTACAAGACACTCTCGGAAACCTCGAACGTGAGGGGCTTCCCATCCAGGCCCGGATGATCAACTGAGATGGGTCCTCATCGTCCGCTCACAAGTCTAAATGATTATGGATGGTGAAATCCCATACTCATAGACAAGTCGCCTCAACCACACTATCGATTGAATTATAACACTTACATAAACAGACTCCAGTCCGATCACTTAGTCGGGATCTCGGGCGGGCTCAATCATACAACAAAGTGTGCCACGTGAAAGAGTCACGAGCAATCGCATCGCGATGCCCCAAGCTGCGCACATCTAAGGGCCACTTGGTGTATAAAAGACCGCCGGCAAGAACTCAACTAAGCTATCGAATCCCACACTAAGACATGCACGTTATAATCATACACGCGACATACATGTCTAGTGTAAATAGCAGGTAACACAACATGAACTCTACAAACTCATAGTTTTATTTCATCTGCTAAACAGAGCAGATATAGTAGTGTTACAAGCAGAGATCACATGATGGTGACCCAACATTACATTGAACAACAACGGAAGCAAACTATGTCTTAGTAAAGACAAGGTTAACAAATGGCTTAAGAAGCCTTTAAGAAAACACAACGACCCTCCAGATGGACGAGGCTGCTGTCTGGAACTACATTACTTCGTCGGCGTCGAGCTTGAGGGGGAGTCCACCATCAGCTTCAGTGGTCTCGTCTCTAAAACATAGAATAAGCAAACGTGAGTACAAAGTCGTACTCAGCAAGACTTACATCAGAACTATACTACTTATGCTCAGGTATCAAAGTAAGGGCAAGTGGGTTTGTAATGCAGAAAGCTTTGAATTGGCTATCCTGTACTACAACTACATAGAGTTGAGAGGAGAGGCGCACACGAGTCCATCTAATCTTGATCACCACATCAATAGACCACCATGGATCCTTCCTCGACTTCCCCACGGGGAAGCAACCCAAAGCACTCACACTTATCTTGAGATTTTTAGAGTATCCATTTGAGTTGTCTAATAATCAAGTAAAGGTCTCCAAGTAGTCCATAATCACGGAAACGGCTATTCGAATAGATCTTTACCCTACAGGGGTGTACGCTTCACACACGTGTCAACACTTACCGCCCGTGACTCGTCATCCTTCAAGAGGATGTCGGATGAGGATAAACACCAAGGCACTTACCTCACGGCTTCAACTCTAGTCCAGGGGATCGCCTATCTGAGTATGTACCCCAATCGGGAATCCGGCCGGGGTTTCCGTTCAGGACCCAGACGATGTATGGACGGTCCGACAAGCCCACCTCGACGGATGGAACTGCGCTTGCCTAAAACCGTGCTACAATATGAAATCATATCGAAGAAACAATAACCCATGCGAATCCTGGACCATAGTTGGGGTGAGTTAATAGGCCAAACGGGGTCCATAGCCCTGCATGTGGAAGTACTCTTGTCTTGGATCACAATACGAGAACTCGGGGCCTAGGGCAGTGTAAATGAGACAACCTCTCATTGTTCACCTTTGTTAGGATGACTTCACCAACACATTAGCATTACATTGCATTGTTCTCTAGCATCCCGATACATCACCCAGATGGATCATCTTCATTGAATACAACTCTAGCATGGCATAGCATAACATGGATGAAGGGCCAAATGATGAACACAAACAAATCTTGTATCTGGTGGGTTGAGGTTTGGTTAATACAGTGGCAGCAATGATAGGTCATGCAAAGGATGGGTTCAACTAGCGGTAGAACGGTAACATGTGAATCACCTAATCATGCATAAGACAACAAGAGGGAAAATGGGTTTATATAGATATGATCAATGGGGTTTGCTTGACTTGTTGACGATCACGAGGTGTCACTCTTCAGGGCAGTCGGAAACTACGTCCGGCGATGAATCTATTGAGAAGAGGGAAACACCGAGACAACAACAAAGTAAAGATCACATTGCAATGCACAATCAAGATGCATAATATAACATGGCATGGTACTGATGTGGGGTATGTTCATGTTTCAACAAGTTAATTGAAGTATATTTGGAAAAGAATTCCAAATTCAAACTCCAAATGATTATTCAGAATGCCCAAAACAAATTTCCTACTGTTTGATCTTTGTAAACTATTTTGTCATGAATGAAAGTTGCATATTTGGATTCCTTGCATTTTTCTCATAATTTTTCATATATTATTTGTTTGATTTAGATTTATGGTTTAAAAGTTATTCAATTTCAAAGATTAATCAATTTCTGGCATTTTTCTGATTAAATTAAAAATGGATTTATTGCGCCAGGCTGACGTCATCATGACGAAGAGGGGCTGACCAGTCAACCTGTCGACTGGGACCCACCTGTCATTGTCTCTTAGGTTAATCCCCTTTTTATTTTAATTAAGCAGAGGATTAGGGGGGTCTGGGCCCCACAGTCAGTGGCCAGGGCTAGGGATTAGGAGGGGGATTAGTGTGGTTAATGGCCCAGGCCGCCGGCGGCTAGTCGCCGGTGGCACTGGCCTCGGCGGTGGAACGCTAGGGCGGCGGGGCAGTGCACCAAATGGAGAACCGCGGGCACCAGGATGCAGCTCTCGTGCTCGCGCGGCACGCAGACGATCTGGCCGTCGATGGAGAGCACTGGAGCCACGCCGGCAAGCAAGCCCGCGGCGGCGCGGCACGACTCAGGTGGTAACGGCGATTTGGGGCACGGTGTTGAGAACGGAGAGAGGGGAAAGTTGCGCAAGCTCACCCTGAGCTCGACGGTCCAGTCGGGAAGGACGGAAGAGCAACGACGGCGAGGTAATCGACGGTGGCAACTTGCGGTTCCGGCGGCCTGTCGTCGACGAACACGGCGGCTAGGGGTCGTCCTTGCCTGTGATTCCTTGCAGGGAGACGAAGTCGACGTTGGGGAGGGCGCTGGACACGGTGGTGCGGCTCCAGTTGCTCACTGGCAGCGCGTGAGCACGACGGCGAGCGGTGGTGCTCTCGGGCGGTGGTTAAAATGGCGAGGCGAGAGGGGGCTTGACCAGAGAGAGGGTGGGTATGGAGGGGGAAGAGCATGGGGGCTCCCACGGCGCGGATAGGGGCGAGGGGGAGCTGCTGCGTGGCCAGGGCTCGGCGGCGGCCACGACATGCCTTCCACCGAGCACCTTCGGGGCGTGGGGAGGAAGAAGACAAGAAAAAAGGTTGCTGGGCTGGGCTAGCCTAGGTGAGTTGGGCCAGGTAGGTGGGCCTCTTCCCTTTTCTAATTTCTTTTCTGTTTAATTCTTCTGACCTTTGTTTTGCTGTGGTAAAATAATTACCTAGGCATTTTATAAAATTCCACAAACTTTTATATGGACTTACATGCCATGTTACTAGCCACTCCCAAGTTTTGGGAATTTTTAAAATTCAAAATATTTGAATTTCAATTCAAATAGGATTTTTATTTAATTTCCAAGCCCTTTTTGGACTTTTTGAAAAATCTTAGAGCATGTAGTGGGACCCACTTCACTTTATATGTGATCATGCTCATATATAGGGATTTTCAAAAAGTTCAGAAGATTTTTGGAAAAAGATTTTTCTCTGGCCTTTTATTTAAATTCAATTTGAGGCTTTTCCAGATCCCCACTTATTAAATAGGAAATTTAAACATGATGACTTAAACCTATAAATAAAAAGCACATACCAAACTAGGGTTGTGACACATTGCTATGTGTTTTGCTACAATTTTATATATTTTTACACATATTTGGACTAACCTACTAACTTAGTGCACCCAGTGCCAGTTTCTGTCTGCTGATGTCTGTAAGTTGCAGGTTTTTACATATATTTACACAGCTCAAAAATTCCAAGAAAATCAGATAAAAAATCAGCGCAGAAGATGCTTCCAGAATCACCAAAGAGAGCCAGAGGGGGTCCACACCCCCTCCCAGGCAGGCAGGTGGCGCGACCCGCGCTTGGGAGGTGGGGACACCCCTTGGTGCCCCCTTCGGCCTATTTTTACCCCTCGCTCCGAAAACCCTCGCAGAGACCCCCGCATCGCGATTTTCATCTTTGATCCGCCGCCCCTCACTTCCAAGATCGGGAGCACCAGAAGACCTCTTCCCGGCACCCTGCCGAAGGGAGGATTGACCTTCGGGAGCTTCTCCACCACGATGGACGCTTCTCGGATGTGCCGTGAGTAGTCCCCCTTGGACCATGGGTCCATGACCAGTAGCTATGTGAAGTCTTCTCTCCAATCTTGTGCTTCAATTCTTAGCCCTTGTGAGCTTCCCTACATGATCAAGGCATCTATGTAACTTTCCTGTTTTTGCTATGCTGTGTTTGTTGGGATCCGATGGATTATGAGATTATGTTCACATTGTGATGAGTTATATATTTGGTTCACCTTTTATATTTTGTTCTTGATTAATTCTTGCATGTTCTTTGTTGCTTTTTATTGCTTTGGCCAAGTAGTAGATAGTAACTCCAAGAGGGAGCGTTTGTGCTTGATTGTGGGTTACTGCCCCCGATGTCTAGCTTGAGTAACAGAAACATGAGACTAGGGGATGTGTTGTTGCCACCAGGGAGAAAACAACGGTGCTTGTAACCACGGTTGCAAGGATTGTTTAACTTACACAAAGTTTGTTAATGAAGTTGTTTGTTGCTTTGAGTTTACACTTTGGGTGGGGCTCGCAACTTTATAACAGCGAGATTTCTTGATAGATATCTCAAGGTGGATGATTAGTGACTAGATGTAGATGGATTTCGGTCTACTTGTCTTAGCGTACTACCCATACTTTTGAGCCTCTAACTTTCTTGCAGCATAATTATCATTGCGGTGCGTTTATAATTCTGTCAATTTCCCAGTTGTAATTTGATTACCTAGCTTAGCTATTTTATTGTCTTTTGGGAGAGAGGCGTCACTAGTGAACATCATGGGACCCCGGTCCATATTTCCACCACTGTTTACACCTCCACTTTATTTTCTGCTTTTATTTTAGTTGCGATTATGACTATCATTATCCCCCTTCTATTTTGATCCTTTGTAAAAGACAAGGCCGGAGGGATTGACAACCCCTCTGTACTCGTTGGGAGCAAAGTTACTTGTGTCGTGTGCAGGTCCAGGTCAAGGAAGCAACTTTTGTCTTAAAAACGGTGCCATTATTTTCTTGCCACCTACTTGTCGTCTGCGGAGTCCCACGGGAGACATAAACCTTAGTGACGAGGGGGTGTCCCCACGACTCCTACGGATGAGCACCGTCAAGACAGAAGGCCCGCTGGAAAGCCTCGACAGGCCCACGACTGGCCCACTCGAGGCACCGACATAGGAGTCCTCGATGACTTTGGAAGCTATGACTTGGCGTCCAAGACCAAAACTATATTACGCAACTATCTCTGTAATCCTAGATGGACTCGTTACAACCCAGCTTAGTATATAAAGGTTGGGAGAGGGGACGTCTAGGGCATCCAATCTCATAGAAACCCCTCCGGTCTCGAGCGAACTCGCCTCGACCTCCATTGTAATCGCCTCCATCACAATAAAAAAGAGCACAAAGTAGGGGTTTCACCGATCGAGGGCCTTGAACCTGGGTAAATCCCTATCTCCTGTTAGCCGACGAGTATCGCCAACCTGCACATCTCTTCCACAATCTAACCCAAGGTTACTAACCATGGGATTTGCCGAGGTCGATCCTCGTCAATTGGCCCCGACCGTGGGGAAGATGCGGGTTGGAATCACGATCTCGGAGGTCCCATCCTAAGCAACCAGCAAATCAAGAACTCGGGCAAGATCAAGCCCACTCGAAGAACTATAGTTCATCGCAATCCTCTCCGTCGCGCCACCAAGAACGCTGGCCAACAACTAGGCCAAGATCAATCTTCGGCGACTACCAAAGTCGCGCCCGGTGAAAAAGGACTCGACGATCCAGAAGACGAACAGAAGCCGCAGTCGTGAGGACAACATCAGCGTTAGACCAAATACAAGAAGTCTAATTGGAAATCTCGCTCGAGAAACCGCACATGCCGCAGCAATTCCACCCGGACACCCGCCGAAATCCGTGACGAGGACTCTAAAACCCAATCCGGCGAATACTATGACCCTGACCGAAGACCGGACGAGTTCGCCAAGATGATTCGGAACTACTCGATCAACGACGGAATAGAGCTTGACCCAAGGTTCCACTCCCGTACAGAAGATCACTCGTAGTCATTCCGCATCGCAAGAAGAAGAAGGCACGCCGGCTCTAGCAAACTCACAGCCACAGAGCAGCTGGATGGACCCTGCATAATCCACTGTTTTGAAGATGATTGGGGACGCCTTAGAGCAGGCCACACCCTGAGGAGCTGTCATTTGTTCACCGAACTCTCCAACAAGCTGAAGGAAGAGAATCAACGCAAAATCAAGAAGGCTCGAGGAGCAGCACAGCCATCAACACCTAACACGGAAGAGCAGTACCCGTCGTCTCACGGATGAGTCGACGTGATCCAAGAAGGACGACCGTCAAAGGAAAACCAGGAGGCGCACATTCTGGAAGCATGAGCAGCCGAGGACCTATTGATGGAATAAACCTATCACTTATATGGTTCAGAAACCAACATCACTTTCTCGCAAGACGACCATCCCCCCGCAATTCCAAGACCATGGCACGGACCATAAGTCCTCGAAGCCCGGATCAGCGGATACGAGATAGACCGAATCTTCATGGATGGGGGCAACATGTGGAACATCATCTTCACCGACACCCTGCGCAAAATGTTGATCCAACGATCAGTCTGGAAGAAATCAGGCGTCACGCTCTACGGCATAGTGCCACGCGAAGCAGCCTCCTCCCTGGGAACAATCGATCTTGACGTCGTTTTTGGCAGTAAGGACAACTTCGCAAGGAAAAATATAAGTCTCAATATCACGCCATACTTGGTCGGCCTGCATTCTCGCAATTGATGGCGGTCCCGCACTACGCATACCTCAAGCTCAAAATGTCAGGGCCATCAGGGGGTCATCACGGTCAACGGAAGCTTCACCAAATTGGACCTATGCAATCGAGACTTCTATCAAATCTCCGACACGTTTGGAGCACAACAACAGCTTGAAGAGATAGCCATGGTGGTAGACAGGAGTGTCTTTCCACTAGCAAGAAGAAGTGAAACAAAGGAAATCACTCGCGACTTCAGCGTCGACACCGACCCAGTCACCCATTAGGTGCATCCAACGGACCCGGTAAAGACGGTCTGAATCTACGCTCACCTACTAGAAGAACAAGCAACAACACTTATGTTTTTCCTCCGCGGGGAGTGGAAAATTTTCTCCTGGTGCCCTGTCGACATGCCCGAAATACCACGAGAGTTCGCAGAGAATACACTGCAAATCTACCCAAACACTAAACCAGTGAAGCAGGCGCTGCGCAGACTCTCTAAACCCAAGCCTAGAGCCATTGGAGAAGAAGTCAACCGACTACTCGACGCACAATTCATCCGGGAGACAAAGAATGCCACATGGGTCGCAAACCCAGTTCTAGTGCCTAAAAAGGACACCGACGTACTACGCGTTTGCGTCGACTACGAGCCCGTGAACAAGAACTGCCCAAAGGACCACTTCAGGATAGACCAAATTATCAACTCTACTACAGGATGCGACCTGTCTTTCCTCGACGCCTACTCAGGATACAACCAAATCAGGATGACGGAAGAAGACGAAGAGCATACCTCATTCATCACCCCCTATAGTGTATTCTGCTACAAGACAATGCCTTTCGGATTGGAAAACGCTGGAGCCACGTACCAGTGGATGATGCAAGCATTTTTAAGGGACCAAATCGGCAAAAACGTCCAAGTCTACATGGACGACATCCTCGTCAAAACATACAACTAAGGCACACTACTCGACGACCTTTGAGAGACCTTCGCATCACTCAATAGATACAGAATCAAGCTCAACCCTAAAAAAGTGTGTGTTCGGCGTCCCAGACGGAAAGCTACTCGGGTACATGGTATCTTTCCGAGGAGTCGAAGCCAACCCAGAAAAAGTCCAAGCACTCGCAAGGATGCAGGAACCAGTCGACATCAAGGGCATCCAGCAACTCACCGGAAGACTCGCAGCCTTGAGCCGTTTCATCAGTAGGCTGGGAGAGAGGACTCTGCCATTCTACCAACTACTCAGAAAAGGAGGAAAATTCGAGTGGACTGAAGAAGCTCGTAGTGCATTCGCGGACCTAAAGAAGACTCTCTCGACCCCGCCAATCCTGGCAGTACCAAACGAGCAAGAGCCTCTATACCTCTACATAGAGGCACGCAGCAGCGTGGTCAGCACCGCGCTCATCATCGAGTGCGCGAAAGAAGGAAAAGTGCAAAGCATACAAAGGCAAATCTATTACCTCAGCGAGGTCCTCACAAAATCTCAGCAGCAGTACCCGCACAACCAGAAACTCGTGTATGCCATCATCATGACATCACGGGAGGTAACGTATTATTTCGAGGAGCATCTAATCACGATTGTGAGCAGCGCACCACTCGCCAACATCCTCAACAACCCATGAGCTATGGGTCGAGTCGCCGAGTGGAACATCGAGCTCAGCCCTCGTGACCTACAATTCAGGTACCCAACGGCGATAAAAGCCCAAGTACTCCCAGATTTTCTAGTCAAGTGGACGGAGGTACAAACACCCGGCCCTCTAGACATTTCCAACTCATGGAAGATGTTCTTTGACGGATCAAAAAGGAATCAAGGAGCTGGAGATCAACTTGAGCAACTTCAGATCAACTTCATATCAACTTCAGCAAGGCTTCAAACAACGAAGCAGAATACGAGGCACTCCTCCATGGCATGCACATGGCAAAGGCCTGCGGCGCCACCCACCTTGTAATCTACAGTACTCCAATCTCGTCATCTGGCAAGCAATGAGGGACTGCGAGGCAGTCGCAGATAACATGTGAGCGTACCTGAAGCTCTATAACACCCTAGAAGGAGAATTCAATGGACGCGAGCTCAACTACGTCGCCAGGGCAAATAGCACAGAAGAAGACGAACTCGCAAACATCGGATCAACTCGAGGACCAGTTCCCAAGGATTTTTTCTCGAGAGCATCAGTCAGGGATCAATCAAAACAAAGACACTCGCACCAAAATCAGTCGCAGATGTCGGCAACGCAAGCGAACCGGCGCAAGTAGCAGCAGCGAACCCGACGATTGACGAAGAAGGCAACAACAAAGTCGAGGAGGCAGAACCAGCGGCACCCAAAGGCCCCACCTGGACAAGACATTTCCTGAGATTTCTGATACAAGGCACCTTGCCGCAAGATGTCGCGGAAGCCCGACGCATCAGCCGGCGATCCAAGGCATTCACCATAATCAATGGGAAGCTCTACAAGCGCAACATTTCTCAAGTACTCCAAAAGTGCATCGAGGAGGAAGACGGAAAGGCCCTACTACTCGAGATCAACGAAGGCACTTGCGGGCACCATGCGAGCTGCCGCTGACGGGGATCAACCCCGGCAAATCCCATGGTCAGGGACCCTGGGTTAGTCATGAGAGGCACAGGTTGGACGATAGCTCGTCGGCTAAAAGGAGGAGACGTTCCTGCTCGAGATTATTGCTTGGAGATGCGATTACAGGGAAAGCCAAGGCTAGTGCGCACAAGGCTAGGGTTACATGTTATGTCTTGGATGATCTTGACGTCTCCCCTGCTAGCCTTTATATAGTCGGCCAGGACTCGGGGAGTCCGTCTTGGATTACAGATGAGGTTTCCTAACCCTAAGATTGTACTGCACGGCAGGTTTGCACCTTCCTTACGAGTCGTGGACTCCTACGTCGGTGCCACTAGCGGGCCAAGGCTGGGCCCAGGAGGCATGCTTGTGGGCCTTCTGTCTTCGGGTACACCGGGTAGGCCCATCCATAGGAGTCGTGGGGTCACCCCCTCGTCAGTAGCCCCCGAGTGCCTGGTGGACTCGAAGAGTCGCGCAGGGACTCGAGTCCATTCTTGCATCGTTTCGATGTATGCACGGTTCAACCGCGGGTCGTTGGCAGTCTAGGACCATCACAAAACCTGTTTCGAGGGATTGCTAAGCTGAAAGGGCCCAAGGAGTCGACTGGTCGAGCCTTGGTGAATTGCGCTAGTGGCAAAAACCGTAGTAACCCAATCAAGCTCACGTCCCTCGACATGAGCTAGGAACACTGGTGTCGAGCAAAAGTCATGCCGCTGCAGGTCTTACAGTGATCAGTTGCCGCCAGTAAGGTTCATAGCCTAGGCGCGTCCTCCCGGCTTTTTCTATCATGCAAGCGCATGGAAAAGATTGGGAGTGAAATCGCTCTGCAGCAAGTCCCAGCCCGGCCGATCTGCGCAGCGGGGTCTTACCTACACCCTAAGCTTGCGTGGCATCTGGGCACAGTGTATCGTGTTTCCAGAAATATGTATTTTTTATCGAGGCATGGAGCCTAGTTAGTGATGCACCCACTTGGAATAAACAATCAAGTAAGATATTTTAGCGATCACTCACGGAGCTTTGTCGAGTGCTCAAGCGAGGAGTAATGTAGAGGAGTACTTGCTCGGGAGGTCTTCGAGTGCTCAGGTACTCAGATTTCAACGAGTAATCACTCGAGCGCATCTTTTTCTTCTAGGTGAGGGAGCACCCGAGACTCTCATGGGTGCGAGCAATCACTCGAGCACATCTTTTGCCTTTCGGGTGATAGAGTACCCTAGCGAGTTTTTCTTTCCTTTCGAGTGAGGGAGCACTCGGGACTCTGTAAGTGCGAGTGACTACTCGAGCACGTATTTATTATTTAGGTGAGGGAGCACCCGAAACTCTAGTGGAGATGCTCCCGATGGGAGTAAAATGTTTTCCCCATCGGAAAAGATTTAAAAGGTGGAAACTCCGAGGTTGGGAAACGTACTCGATACGCCTTGTTAGGATGTGACGCTGGCTTGGTCTTCTGGCATCTTGACCACTGTAGCCTGTCAAAGGAAATGACTTGGCGCTGTCCCGCCGAAATTTTCGCGTCGTGTGATAATGGTCCTCTTTTTGCGCGCGTAGTGGGCTGTGTTGTTACTGTGCCGAGTGTGTTTCCATGTTTTTCGCTGGCCATGGGATCGTGCCACGTTTACTGGACGCTGGAATTGAACGGTGCCCCTTCTCACCTGGCTGTTGGTTAAATACCAAGCGTCTGGGTAAGTTTTAGGTTTTACCCAGCCATTGCCTTCCTCCTCTCGCTTTTGTTTTGCCCTTGTTCTTGAGCCTTCACCTTCCTCCTTTTGCTGCTTGCTGCGAGATTTATGACCACGCGCTCTAGTGCTGCTCCGGAGTCAGCCAAGATCTCTGGAAAGTGGGAGCGCTCGACCTTTGGGGCTGTGGATCTCGGCTCGCTGATGGCTGATGGCTTGGTGGCGGGAGATGTCGTGCGGATTCCGGGGGATGAGCCTGTTCCCGCTCCAACGGCAGATGAGTGGGTGTGCTTTCAGGCGTTCTTCCCTCGCGTGTTTTCCCTTCCGATTCACCCTTTTGTTCGTGGTTTGCTGTACTCCTATCGGCTTCAGCTGCATAATTTGACTCCCAATGGGATTTTGCACATCGCTTGCTTTATTACAGTTTGTGAGGCCTTCTTGGGGATCTATCCCCATTGGGGGCTCTGGAAGCGCCTCTTTTGTATAAAGAGGACAAACTCTGAGTATGTTGTGGGGAAGGTGGGTATATCCATTAGGGATAAACATTCATACTTTGATTTGGAGATGCTTGACTCCGTCAGTGTTTGGCGGAAAAGTTGGTTCTATCTGAAGGATCAGCACATTGCTGGGCAATGATTTGGTCTTGCTCCCTTTAATCCCGAGGCACGAGTGGTCAAGCAGGCTTCATGGTCCCAATGTTTGTTTGCAAAAGATTCGTCTGAAGTGGCTCCCTCCTTGGAGAGGGTCGCTCTATTGAAGGACAACTTGACCAGTGGGCAGCTCATCTCTGTTTTTATTGGGAGGCGTGTCTAGCCATTGCAGTCTCGAGCCCGTCCCATGTGGCAGTATAAGGGACTCGAGGACTCAACGAGATGCTCCTCCGAGGAGCTTAATGCCGATGGCCTCTTGGCCCGGATCCAGGATGTGACCAAGTGCTCGAGCGTTTCTGAGATGGGTTTCGTCCTTCCTTATTCTTCTGATCACGCACTGCCCCAGGTTCGCTTTTTTGAATTTCTCGTCTTATTTGGAGGTTTGCTTGACTACTTGTTGTTGATGCTATTTGCTTTGTAGGGTCACGTTCCTGTGTTGTGCAACCCTCCGCAGCCGGAGGATGCTAATATTCGTGAAGAGCCAGATGCTTCCACTGCTGACGATGCTGCTTCGAGTGTTGGTGCCAGCGTGCTCACGGGTGCCACTAGTGCTGACGAGTCCACGGGGGTCGACCTGCCAGGGACCGGAGATAGTGAGGAATTGGCTCCCTCTCGTGTCAAGCGGTCGCGGCCTTCGGGCGCCGAAGATCTTGACGCGGCGAGTGGTGCTGTTCCGCTGTCTGTACCGTCCGCTGAGCCGTCTCCTCCTGTTGCTGCCTGCAAAAGGCCCAAGTTTGGGAGGTTGTTACGTACTCGCTATGCGCGTGGCGGGTAAGAATATGCTTGATTTTGCCGGGGCTGTTTTCCTCTTTTCTTTTGCCTGATGGTGCTTATCTTGTAGTGCTGCGACTGCTCCGGCTGCTTCCTCCACCAGTGTGTCTACTGTCGACCTGCACTCGACTGACTCTGGAGTAGCCGCCAAGCATATTGGGGATTCTTCGGCTGCTGTTGGTCAGACCGTACCGTCGGTGACTCCTGCTGTCTCGGTTCCGGGCGTGATTCTTGCTGCTGCTCCGCCAGTGGCGTCTGGTGTTGTTGCTCCTGATGTCAAGCCTGCTGCTCCAGGTCATCCTTATTTGGGCCGTCTTGATCTCTCCGCTGAAGATAAATTCCGCTTTTTCGACCGCATAGCTGGGCTGGTGAGTTTGTTTCCTGTTCTCTTGTGTAGTATTTGTCATCGAGGGCACGGAAGTTCTCCCGATGGGAGTAGCCCCAAGGCTGCAAGCAAGTGCTTGCGGTTGATTGTAGTCTTGCCTTGGCTCTGTCTTTGCATTGTATCGTCATTGGGAGCACATCCAGTGCTCCCGATGGGAGTAGCCCCCGAGGCTGCAAGCAACCGCTTGCGGTTGGTTGTAGTCTTTCTTTGGTTCTGTCTTAATATTTTATTTCTTCGAATAGCCGGTGTTCCACCACTGTGAGTGTCTGGTGTTCGAAGCTGAGCATTGGCAACATGCCCAAAATTCTTCCAAGGATGCTTTATCTGCCATGAGTAGTAAGTATTACTTCCTGTACTGCTGTGCTTGAACTGCTGGGTCCTCTGTTCTGAGTGTTGTCTTGTCTCTCAGACCGTCGCCAAACTGCCGAGAAGTAGATCGAGAAGGAAGAAAGAACGATTTCCGACCTCAAGGCTGCTTTGGCTTACAAGGAGAAAGAGCTGCACGATCAGCACGAGGAGCTGGTACGCCTGCGTCAGGCCGAGAAGGCGCTTGTGGAGGCAAAGGCGGTCGAGTGAGAGCGTCTTCGGGTCTTGGCGGACTCGCTTGTGTGTAAGTCGTCGTTCCTTTGCTGGGCTCTTTATCTCTTTGTCTTCCCGTAGTAATTTTGGTTGCCTAGAGCAGCCTCTATGGTTGCGAGTGTGACGGAAGTGGTTGCATCGGGGTCTGGAGTTCTTCGTGGGGTCGTGGATGCCATGTCGGCCGCTGTTGATGTTTCCAAGGGTGCCTGTGCCCGGTCTTCCACTCTTGTGGGTCTTGTTCATGAGCACCTCATGCCGGAGGGCACGAAGTTGCCATCTGGTTTGGACGCCCGTGTTGCTGCATTTGGCGATGGCGGGGATTTCTTGGAGGAGCTAGTTGGCGAGAACGTGGTGAGTGGTCTTTCCACGTCCCTTGTTGTTCTTATGGGGCACGGAATTGCCATTGATGACTCTCTGGTTGAGACTGTCCCTGATTATACGGACGAGCAAAGTGAGCGAGCCACTGTTCTGGCTCGTCGCCTGCAAAAAGTTGTGGATGCTCAGTATCCCTCCTCTACGGGCAAGGGGGAGGCGTAGCCATGTCGTGTTGTCTGAAACTTTTGGTTGTAATATGCCTCCTTTGTGGTGGTGAATCTATGCTATTTTTACTGGATAACTGCTTGGCCATTCCTGCCGTTGTGCTTGATTTTCCTTCCTTTTTGCTCGTTTTGCGGTAGGCCACCCCGAGCGTTCTTCAGGCTTGGAGTTCGTTGAAGGAGGACGCTCGCGAAGGTGCGTACGAGTCCATGTGCTTGAGGCTGAGGAACGCTTAGCAGGAAGTTGTTCGCCTCAAGGGGGCTGCAGCAGTCCATCGTTCCAAACGCGAACGCGCTGAGGCCGTTCTGGATAACCTTGCTTCGTGGGTGGTGAAGTTGTTTGACCTCCTGCGGGTTGAGTTTGGCTTCTGCTCGATTGCTCGACTGCATTTAGTAGCTTTTTTCGTCTTGATGTTGATCCTGTTTTTTGAAGTGTTGGTGGGGCGGTCCCGGGATGTTGAGAAGGCCGTTCGATCGGAACTATCGCGGCTGGATGACCTTAATGTGCAGGAGAACAATCCTTTCTGGGCAGATGGGGCTCGTTCTCGAGCATTTGCTGTGCTTCGTCTTTGAGTTGAGCGGGTGCGGGCTGCTATGCGGTACTGTGAACAGGTGCTGGGTGGGATCCACTCTGAGTTTTATCCGCTGTAGGTGGTGGCCATCGTCCTTTGAGACGCTCTGTCGCGTATTTTCTCAGCCTGCAGAGCCGCGTCGCGTGATGGATCACCAGACTCATGCTAGAGCTCGGGTTTCCTTGGGTTTGGTCCATAGTCATTGGTCGGGAGCTGATATTGCTCAAGTGGTGGAGGGTCCTCCAGGTGGTAGGGATCACCCGATGGACGAGCACTATGCGGCGGTCGATGAGCCTGCGCGCCAAGTTGTGAAGCGGGTTCGCGAAGAGAACGAACGTTATCTGGGTTCTCTTATTAAGGCGAAGATGGATCCTGGGGGTTAGGTGCTTCCTTGCTTTGTATATGCTTCCTCTTGGTGTACTGTGCTCCTTTGTAGTCTAGGTTTTTGTAACAGCCCACATGTAATAAGCTATCAAAACCATGTAATTTATTCTCCTCTGTTGGACTTGTAACTTGGCATGGTGGAGGTTTATGTCATTTCATGTGGTGATTTAAATTGGCATTGGGATTGGAGTTTTGTTGAGTTGTTTTCTTTTGCTTCCAAAGTGGCTCAAGAAAGGCAGTCAGAGATTTTTCCTTGTCACTTGCTCACTCCTCTTGATCCCAATCTTGGCCAAGCCTTTTCTTTTGCCTTTGCAAGGGTTTTAAAACCCTCAAAGTATTTTTGACTTCATCACAAGCAGAAGCTCTAGTTCAAATGGTTTTTGAACTTCAAATGAGCTCACATTTTTTGTGGTTGCAAAAAATGCCCAAACCATTTTTAGAAATTCAGGAATAATGCAAGGATAATTCCACATATTTTTATGTGAATTTTGCACTTGTACTTAATCCAGAATTAATCCCTTTTCCTTTTCTGTTTTTGGTAAATGGAAAAGTCCAGCAAGCCATTTCTCTCCTATGCCCCAAGTCGTGCTAGAGGCCCAGCCCATCTCCCGCAGCCCCGCAGCCCAGCTGGGGACCTTTCCAGCGAAGCGTTACGCGGGAGACACCAGGGCCGCCCGATCAAGATCCGAGGGAGGGGACTCATCGCCTTTCCACCGTGGATAGGTCCCCTCCCCCATCTCCTCTCACACCGGCGGGCGACATCGACGTCGACGACCTGCCGACGTGGCTGGAGGCCGCCCCGCCATATAAGCCGCCTCATGGAGCCGCACGAACCCCCTAGGGTTCCGTTTCCCCAGCATTTTCCCCCTCGCCGCCGCCGGGATAGGTTTCCCCCTCCGTCCTGTGTCCGCTCTGTTCCGGTGAGGTTCCGACCAATTCGCCGCCGCCTCGTGATCTTTCTCCAATTCCGTGGCTTCACGCCGTCGTGATGACCTTGTGTGTGCGTTCCTTTTTCAGAAGCGTGCCAGGGGGAGCGGACGCCCCCGCGCCATGGATCCCCGCCTCGGGCCGTCGTCTTCCCCGACGCCGACGGCGACGTCTTCCTCCTCTGCAGTAGGGCTGGGACACACTACGTGACCCACGAGGTGAGCTCAAGCCCTCAGTTCATCCCGTAGATTCGTGTAGGTGCGTGTACGCGGTAGCTGTAGAAGGCCTGCCGCTCGGTTCGTCGCCGGCGAGGAATCCGTGACCACCGTGCCGTGGTGCGTCTCGGGCGACCTCACGCGTGCTCTGGGAGTGTCCAGTGCACGTCTATGGCGCCAAAGGAGCCCCTTTTCGTGTTGTCTGCTCTGGGTTGTACCGCGTCTGAACTCTGCAAGTTGCTGCAGTCAGATCCGCTGTGAAATTCAGGCGAGCAGGGCATCCGCTCCGGTGAGATCCAGGGCTGGGGCAGGGCATCCATGTGATCTTGGTACCCCCCTCTCGCTATTGCAAGAAATCCCATGGCCAGAGGCGTCGTGTGCTCGTCGCACGGTTCGCCGGATGTTGGAGGCACGGGATGTCTGAAGATGCAGTTCAGAGACGCCGCAACAGTGCTGTTCCGGTGAGGCTAGCGAGCAGTAGGGTTGGAGATAGGGGCCATGGCGCACGTCGTCTTGTAGAGCTAGATGGCCTCTCGGTTTCGTTCCATGGCGGGGTGGCCGGAGCTTGCCTATACACGACGCGAGGTTCGCCGCGTTAGAGCGTCGCCGTCGTGGTTCAGAGACGACAGGTGTTCGAGGTTCAGAAGCGGGATACTGAACCTTACCTAGCTCGCGTAGTGTATATGTTCAGAAAACGTTTCGAGGCGCAGTGGTAGCGAGCAGTGGAGCGAGTGCTGCGTCCTGGGTTCGAGTCCCCGTCGCCCCCCATTTTTTTTTGATTTTTCACCCGAGGCTGACATCTGGGGCCCGCTGGTCAGCGAGCCAGGCCGAGTGGGCTGAGCCCAATTCGGGCCAGAGAGCTGGCATGGGCCGGTTTCGCCCGAAACCAGCCCATGGAGGCTGTCCTCTATTTTCTTTTTTGTTTCTTTTCCTTTTTTTTTATTTCTTTTCTGTTTAAATTCAAATTTGAATTTGATTCCAAATTCAAATCTGTTTTTGAACATTCTTTTCAAATAGGGGCATGCCTTATATGTTTTTGGGGTAGCTTGAGCTACTGAACCCCATGGTGAGGTCCATTTTTGCATCTGACCCCTTCTAAAAATTGAAGTATGGTCATTTTGCAAATAAGACCCCCTTTCCTTTTCTTTGCTTTTGGAATTTTGGTCAAAATTCTAAATTGCCCATGTCATATATGGTTTTTGGGTAGTTTTGCACATGGAGTTGCATGGTGATGATGTTTTCATCATCTGAACCTCTTTCAAAATTCATGTGGTGCAATTTTGCACTCAGCCCCCTAAACTTCAGTTGAATTTGCAACTGCCTTTGCAAATTCAAATGGAGACATATCATATATGTTTTTGGGGTGCTTTTCTGCAAGGATTTCAGCAGTGATGTTATCAGGATGTGTTGTGCAACTTTTGAGACAAGGTGTGATCACCTGGTTCAGAAGTTTTCTGATCTGTCTGCCTGCAACGTTTCAGCTTCAGTGCATCTGAAATGTTGTTCATCTGATCTTTCAAGTATGTTCCAGGTCATCTTCTTCCTTCAAGTCATCCCCTAGCATATTGTCATATGCTCAGTGGCTGGCCTCAACCTTTGTTGCTCCTTCCTGTGTGTCAATTTCACCGACACTACTCCGTCTCCGGAATCATTGTTTTTACTTTCATATTATTTAAAATGCTTGTAATGCTTTGTTGATCATGTCATGCTATCATGCTAACTACACCTAAATTAAGGCTCAGACCAAAGCCATTACAGTGTAAAATAAAATGCATACGAAAGTGGTGACTTGTCGTCATCACCTTCATTTAAACTTGACTAGACAGGGTCATACCATGTAAATAAATACTTGAGCATGCCATCCTTGTTTGAGTTGCGTCAGTTGCTTACTTGTGTGCCTTTTCTTGCCGGTATCTTACGTTAGCACCTGAGACCGCCGAGGAGACTTACGTGGAGCTGTCTGACACCGAGCCCGAGGGTACCGTGAGTGCTGCTTCGACTACCTTACCAGGCAAGGGGGAGATCTGTGTCATTACTTTATAACTTTCTGCTCATGCCTAGCTGTAGATCTAGAACGTTATTGCTTGATCCTATCCACCTTATATGCCATGTTTAAAACCATACAGCCATGATCCCCACATCCCAGCAAACCATTGTTCTGCTAAGTTACCGCTGCTTAGCCATTGCTTAGTATGAATAGAAAACTTGCTGCTTACCCTATATATTTATGGTTGGGATATCATGCTAAAAAAGAAGTGGGTTGATATTTATTATTAGATGATGTTAATTATATTTTGACGAAAGGTGGGAGGCTGGACTATTCCCGTCTGGTGCTTTGTTCCATTTGAGTCACTTAGGACCCGAGTTCCGGGTATAGTGTTTCTTGACGAGCGTGCCTAATCGTGTGTGGGGTTTTATGGGGCCCCCTTGTCTTACCTACCTAGCCTCGTACAATTCCAGTGGTGGCCCGAGCTGATTTAGATTTGCAATTGCGTGTGTGTTGGTAGGTACCCCAGCTGTTTTCGAAACAAACCGGGCCAGCGGAGACGTGGTTTCTCTCGTTGGTCCACACTTGGCGAGCTAGGGGTCCCCTGAATATTCAGGTGTGACTTACCGACCTTGGCCAGACGGTAGAGACCGATTCGAGAGCGTGGCCAGCTTTTGAGTTGGGTGTCGACTCACCGGGGGCCACCCGGATTTGTGCGTTGTTAGTTAGAGGGACTCTGACGTTCCGGAGTTTCAGGCGCTTACCTAGCCAAGTGGAAACCGGGCGTATATGCGACGTCTATAATGGACAGTTGGTACATCCCTGCAGGGTAAATCTTTTCGAAAAGCCGTGTCCGCGGTTATGGACCACTTGAGACCTACTCCTTGTTCATAGAATAACATCAATTGAAATCATGTTATAAAACTTGACAAACCGTGTGCGTGCCTTGGTTGTCTTTCTTCGTCCAGGGGGACTGAGAGAGAAACGAGGTTGTGTTATGTTTGCGTAAGTAGGTGGATAGTCGACTTACGACACGTTGTCAGCGTAACTTCTTGGATTTCACCTCTAATCTGATAGAACGTGTAGCCACCATATATGCTAGTACGGCTGCAAACTGTCTATATCTTTACCTTACCTGTAGCGTTAGTTATTCCGTAATGACATGTTCTCACCCCCGTTTACTTTTCCGCCTCTACCGCTTTGCCTGATCGGCCGCTGAATTGGACTACTACCTCGACCCCAGCACTGGGCGATACTTCGTGGAGGTGCCCCCGGAGGATGACGACGATTACGACTACATCGACCAGTAGGATCCTTAGTTGGGCTCAGACGTTCCCGTGGGTGGATTTATGTGTAGCCCTCTCTAGGGCAATTTGGATCTTGACCGTACCCGGTCCATACTTTGCTTCCGCTTGATGTATTGTTGAGATGTACTCATGATATTGTTGTGTTATTAGACAGTGGCGTTGTATGCCCTGCTCTATTTATCTATCTATGTATATTTCCTTTCTGTTAGAGTTGTGCTTATATACCTGTTGTCGAGAATCCGGCAGCGACACGAGTGCGAGTGTCGTGCGCCGGTGGCGTTTGATGCGCTTCTAACTCCGACCGGACGCGAAAGCGACTAGTTAGAGTTAGTACCGCATCAGGGGCCTTACAACTTGGTATCAGAGCAGGACTGACTGTAGGACCCTTTACTGGCCGAAGTTGAGTCTAGAAACTATTTTGGTAGTTATATTGGAAAATTTTCGGAGAGTAGGACCTCTTTCTATTTTCTCCTTATCCCACCCTCCCACCCCCTTTTCCGTGAGGAAGTGAAACGATGTTTTGTCTCTGCAACTTATCCCCTTTCAAAACAATCTAGGTTCTCGTTTAAGTGAGGCTCCGATTCCTCTATAATTTTTTGCTAGCGACGAGATGTGTTGGCGTCTTTGAGACCACTGAGCCACCACTTGGGGTTGACTGCTCTACCTCGCTTACGGCGTACCCCAGGTGAACCTTCCATACAGGATTGGCGGGCATCCTATGGTAATATGGATGTGGTGTCTTTCCCCTATGGACGACCGTGATGGCGGGCCGCTCAGAGCAGATGTCTCATTGTTCAGGTTTCCAACCGCTCGTATATATTGTTGTGTGCTCGCTAGCAGATTATTATCTTGGATTCGGATGTTCTTGGTTTGGGAATTCCAGTAGCACCTAGTTATCGACTTTCCGGGTTAACCTTGGTGGAATTTCAGCCTTCGGCTTTCTCATACCTCGTGAGGAAGTTTTGTTGTCAATTTTGCTTTAACTTCTGGTTACTTCAATGATTCGTTCATGTTCTCATAAGTGTACCTTTATATAGGATGCCAAGAGCGAACATGCCGCCGCCAGAGAACCCTATCCTTGGGGAGGCTGTAGCTGCAGTGGCTCAGGGCACAGCTGCGATCCTTCAGATGCTTCAGAACCAGGGTGCTCAGAGGAATGATCGACCACAGTACACCACACTGCAGCAGTTCCTGGCGATCAGCCCCCCCAGGTTCTCCGAGGCTCGAGACCCGCTGGAGGCGGATGACTGGATTGCAGAGATCAAGATGCACTTCAATGCCAACGCCGTCAGACCCGTCGACTACGTCACCTTCGCCTCCTTCCAGCTTCAGGGTGCCGCAGGCAGTTGGTTCTCGATGTACAAGGCAAACAAGGGTGATGCAGAGATCACGTGGGACGACTTCATCAAGGATTTCAGAGCTGCTCATATTCCCAGTGGACTGATTGAGTGGAAGCGGGAGGAGTTCTTAGCTCTGAGGCAGGGGGACAGGTCTGTGCAGGAGTATAACCTGGCCTTCGTCAGGCTTGCCAGGTACGCTCCAGAGGAGGTCTCGTCAGAGGCCAAGCGCATTGCCAGGTTCCGCGGTGGTCTTGCCCCGGACATCAAGTATGCGCTCACCTTGTCCACGCCGAGCCTGTTCTCAGAGTTCGTCGACCAGGCTATCAGACAGGAGTCAGCTGAGGCAGAGCGTTCCGCAGAGAAGAGGAAGCAGAGAGAGCACAGTTCAGCAGTGATGGTCCACAAGAAGGCCAAGTCCTGGGTTTCAGAGCCACAGCCTCAGCCGCAGCATCAGCAGTTCCAGCAGAGGGGGGCAGTTGTCCGCACTTTTGCCCGCCCTCCCGTCCCAGTGCAGCACGGACCTCGCTCTACTCCACCACACGCGAGGCCGCCTGCTCCACAGGGCCAGCCTAGGCCTGAGATCACGTGCTTCAAGTGTGGCAAGCCGGGCCACAAGTCTCCGCAGTGCACCGACCCTCGTTACGCCAGGCTGCCTCCGCCCCCACCTCGCTCTACACCGAGCAACGCGATGGTGCTAGCCCAGCCATGAGCGCTCAGGGTGAACAACGTGACTGTGGCAGAGGCTCAGCAGTCGTCCGAGATTGTGCTTGGTAGGTTGCTTGTGTGTTCAGTTCCAGCGACAGTGTTGTTTGATTCCGGAGCTTCCCATTCCTTCATGTCCAAGCCCTTTGCTCGTTTCCATGGTTTTCAGTCAGAGATGATGGATTCGCCTTTCGCTATTTATGCACCGGGTTCCAAGATGAGCTCAGCTGTCAGAGTTCCTGATGTGCAGATTCAGATCCAGGGTCTTCTTTTCTCAGCATCCTTGATCTTGCTTCCAAGTTCCGACATTGATGTAATCTTGGGCATGGATTGGATTGTCAAGTACAAGGCCAAAATTGATTGTCCGTCCAAGACCGTGTTGCTGACGCACGATTCAGGCGCAGAGATTTGGTACACTTGTGGCTCGACAGGGGGATCAGCACAGTTGTACGCTCTGAACGCTAGAGTTGCTCCATTGATTGAGGAGGTTAGAGTTGTTCGAGAGTTCCCAGATGTCTTTCCAGAGGAGTTGCCAGGTATTCCATCCGTGCGTGCTATTGAGTTCGTGATCGAGCTAGAACCTGGTACACAGCCGATATCTCGGCAACCTTACAAGATGTGCCCGGAAGAGCTGATTGAGTTGAAGGAGCAGCTTGTCAAGCTTGAAAAGGATGGGCTCATTCGTCCGAGCACTTCACCTTGGGGTGCCCCGTGTCTTTTTGTGAAGAAGAAAGATGGTACTAGTCGGTTGGTTCAAGACTACCGTGGTATCAACAAGAAGACGATCAAAAACAAATACCCTTTGCCCAACATCAATGACTCGTTTGAGCAGTTGCATGGAGCAAAGGTGTTTTCTAAGCTTGATCTAAAGATGGGGTACCACCAGATTTGTGTCCGTGAGGAGGACATTCCCAAGACAGCCTTCCGCACTCGTTATGGACTGTACGAGTTTACGGTCATGACGTTTGGCTTTTCAAACGCTCCTCCGACGTTCATGAGGGCCATGAACTATCTCTTCCAAGAGTGGCTAGACGTGTTCGTGCTCCTCTACCTCGATGACATCCTTGTCTTTTCCAAGTCAGAGGCTGAGCATGAGGAGCATCTCAGGTTGGTGTTGCAGAAGTTGAGAGATCACCAGTTTTATGCCAAGTTCTCCAAGTGTGAGTTCTGGATGAATAAGGTCAACTTTCTTGGCCATGTCATTTCCTCAGAGGGCATTGCCGTTGACCCAGACAGAGTCCGGACGATTCAAGATTGGACTCCGCCGAAAAATGTCAAGCAGCTGAGGAGCTTTCTCGGACTTGCCAGCTATTGCAGGAAGTTTGTCGAGAATTTCTCCAAGATAGCAAAGCCGATGACAGAGTTGTTGTGCAAGGGCAAGAAGTACGTTTGGTCACAGGCTTGCCAGGCAGCTTTTGATGAGTTGAAGATAAGACTGACCACAGCTCCGATCCTTACGCCGCCAGATGAGTCACAGCCGTTTCAAGTGTTTTGTGACGCCTCGTTAAATGGCCTTGGCGGAGTGTTGATGCAGGGAAAGAGTATTGTGGCGTACACCTCCAGACAGTTGAAGCAGGCTGAGAGGAACTATCCGACCCACGATCTTGAGTTGGCTGCAGTGATTCATGCGTTGGTTACTTGGCGACACCTCCTCCTAGGGAGGAAGGTTGATGTGTTCACCGATCACAAAAGCTTAAAGGATTTGTTCACGCAGCCTAACCTGAACTTGAGGCAAAGGAGGTGGCTCGAGACTATTACTGAGTACTCCGTGGATATTCAGTATACGCCTGGCAAGGCAAATGTCATAGCTGATGCGTTGAGCCGCAAGGGTGAATGCAACAGTGTCCAGGTGCAGAAGATACACCCTGATTTGTGTGAGGCCTTTCGAAGGCTCAATCTTGAGCTAGTTCCAGCAGGCTATCTAGCCAACCTTGCCGTAGAGCCCACTATCCGTGAGAAGATTCGTGAAGCTCAGTCTGGTAGCTTGATGATTCAGAAAGTCAAACAGGGCGTTGTCGCCTCAGTTCCGAAGTACGGTTGCTTTTCAGTGCATAATGACGGCACCGTGATGTTCGAGGAGAGAGTTGTTGTTCCCAAAGAAGGAGGTCTCAGAGAGGTAATCTTGAAAGAAGCCCATGACTCAAAGCTGTCTATCCACCCTGGTAGCACCAAGATGTATCAGGACCTCAAGCAGAACTTTTGGTGGACTCGTATGAAGCGGGATGTTGCCCGTTTTGTCTCGCAGTTTGATGTGTGCAGGAGAGTGAAGGCACAGCATCGGAAGCCTTCAGGGCTACTTCAGCCAATTGAAATTCCAGAGTGGAAGTGGGATCACATTGAGATGGATTTCATCACAGGTTTTCCTCTGTCACAGAAGAAGAACAATGCCATCTTTGCTGTCATTGACAATCTCTCCAAAGTTGCCCACTTCTTCCCAGTGAAAGACTCCATTTCTGCAGCTCAGTTGGCAGATTTATACACCGCAAGAGTTGTGTCTTTGCATGGCATCCCCAAGAAGATCAGTTCTGATCGAGGCAGTTTTTCACCTCCAAGTTCTGGTAGGCCTTCCAAAAGGCGATTGGTACGACAGTGTTGTTCAGTACCGCGTATCACCCTCAGACCAGTGGGCAGGTTGAGCGTGTGAATCAAATCCTCGAGGACATGCTTCGGGCATGTGTCATCTCGTTCGGCATGAAGTGGGAAGAGTGTTTGCCGTATGCTGAGTTCTCGTACAACAACAGCTATCAAGCAAGTCTGCAAGCAGCGCCGTTTGAAGTCTTGTATGGTGGCAAGTGCAGGAAACCTTTGAACTGGTCCGAGACAGGAGAGAGGCAGCTGTTCGGTCCAGATGTGATCCAAGAGGTAGAGGACAAAGTGAAGAGTGTTCGGGAGAACCTAAAGGCAGCACAGTCTAGGCAGAAGGCCTATTATGACAAGAAACACCATGGTGTTGACTTCAAAGTTGGTGACTTCGCATACCTCAAAGTGTCTCCACTTCGGGGAATTCACCGCTTTGGGATCAAAGGCAAGTTGGCTCCCAGGTTCGTTGGTCCGTTCCTCATCCTCGAGACTAGGGGACCTCTTGCGTTCCGCCTCGAGCTTCCAGACAGTTTGGCTATGGTGCATGATGTGTTCCACCTGTCTCAGTTGAAGAAGTGTTTCAAGCAGCCAGAGGAGGCAGTGGACTTGGGCGAGATCCAGCTCAGTGCGGATCTTTCTTACTCAGAGCGTCCAGTCCGTGTTCTTGACTCGTCCGAGCGCAAGACTCGCAACAAGACCGTCAAGTTCCTCAAGGTGCAATGGGCACATCACTCAGAGAAGGAAGCAACGTGGGAGTGCGAAGATCATCTCCGTTCTGAGTATCCCGAGCTTTTTCTTGCTTAGTTCTCGGGACGAGATCCTATGTTGGTAGGGGAGAGCTGTAACAGCCCACATGTAATAAGCTATCAAAACCATGTAATTTATTCTCCTCTGCTGGACTTGTAACTTGGCATGGTGGAGGTTTATGTCATTTCATGTGGTGATTTAAATTGGCATTGGGATTGGAGTTTTGTTGGAATGTTTTCTTTTGCTTCCAAAGTGGCTCAAGAAAGGCAGTCAGAGATTTTTCCTTGTCACTTGCTCACTCCTCTTGATCCCAATCTTGGCCAAGCCTTTTCTTTTGCCTTTGCAAGGGTTTTAAAACCCTCAAAGTATTTTTGACTTCATCACAAGAAGAAGCTCTAGTTCAAATGGTTTTTGAAATTCAAATGAGCTCACATTTTTTGTGGTTGCAAAAAATGCCCAAACCATTTTTAGAAATTCAGGAATAATGCAAGGATAATTCCACATATTTTTATGTGAATTTTGCACTTGTACTTAATCCAGAATTAATCCCTTTGTCTTTTCTGTTTTTGGTAAATGGAAAAGTCCAGCAAGCCATTTCTCTCCTATGCCCCAAGTCGTGCTAGAGGCCCAGCCCATCTCCCGCAGCCCCGCAGCCCAGCTGGGGGCCTTTCCAGCGAAGCGTTACGCGGGAGACACCAGGGCCGCCCGATCAAGATCCGAGGGAGGGGACTCATCGCCTTTCCACCGTGGAGAGGTCCCCTCCCCCATCTCCTCTCACACCGGCGGGCGGCATCGACGTCGACGCCCTGCCGACGTGGCTGGAGGCCGCCCCTCCATATAAGCCGCCTCCTGGAGCCGCACGAACCCCCTAGGGTTCCGTTTCCCCAGCGTTTTCCCCCTCGCCGCCGCCGGGATAGGTTTCCCCCTCCGTCCTGTGTCCGCTCTGTTCCGGTGAGGTTCCGACCAATTCGCCGCCGCCTCGTGATCTTTCTCCAATTCCGTGGCTTCACGCCGTCGTGATGACCTTGTGTGTGCGTTCCTTTTTTCAGAAGCGTGCCAGGGGGAGCAGGACGCCCCCGCGCCGTGGATCCCCGCCTCGGGCCGTCGTCTTCCCCGACGCCGACGACGATGTCTTCCTCCTCTGCAGTAGGGCTGGGACACACTACGTGACCCATGAGGTGAGCTCAAGCCCTCAGTTCATCCCGTAGATTCGTGTAGGTGCGTGTGCGCGCTAGCTGTAGAAGGCCTGCCGCTCGGTTCGTCGCCGGCGAGGAATCCGTGACCACCGTGCCGTGGTGCGTCTCGGGCGACCTCACGCGTGCTCTGGGAGTGTCCAGTGCACGTCTATGGCGCCAAAGGAGCCCGTTTTCGTGTTGTCTGCTCTGGGTTGTACCGCGTCTGAACTCTGCAAGTTGCTGCAGTCAGATCCGCCGTGAAATTCAGGCGAGCAGGGCATCCGCTCCGGTGAGATCCAGGGCTGGGGCAGGGCATCCATGTGATCTTGGTACCCCCCTCTCGCGATTGCAAGAAATCCCATGGCCAGAGGCGTCGTGTGCTCGTCGCACGGTTCGCCGGATGTTGGAGGCACGTGATGTCTGAAGATGCAGTTCAGAGACGCCGCAACAGTGCTGTTCCGGTGAGGCTAGCGAGCAGTAGGGTTGGAGATAGGGGCTATGGCGCGCGTCGTCGTGTAGAGCTAGCTAGCCTCTCGGTTTCGTTCCATGGCGGGGTGGCCGGAGCTTGCCTATACACGACGCGAGGTTCGCCGCGTTAGAGCGTCGCCGTCGCGGTTCAGAGACGACAGGTGTTCGAGGTTCAGAAGCGGGATACTGAACCTTACCTAGCTCGCGTAGTGTATATGTTCAGAAAACGTTTCGAGGCGCAGTGGTAGCGAGCAGTGGAGCGAGCGCTGCGTCGTGGGTTCGAGTCCCCGTCGCCCCCCATTTTTTTTTGATTTTTCACCCGAGGCTGACATCTGGGGCCCGCTGGTCAGCGAGCCAGGCCGAGTGGGCTGAGCCCATTTCTGGCCAGAGAGCTGGCATGGGCCGGTTTCGCCCGAAACCAGCCCATGGAGGCTGTCCTCTGTTTTCTTTTTTGTTTCTTTTCCTTTTCTTTTATTTCTTTTCTGTTTAAATTCAAATTTGAATTTGATTCCAAATTCAAATCTGTTTTTGAACATTCTTTTCAAATAGGGGCATGCCTTATATGTTTTTGGGGTAGCTTGAGCTACTGAACCCCATGGTGAGGTCCATTTTTGCATCTGACCTCTTCTAAAAATTGAAGTATGGTCATTTTTCAAATAAGACCCCCTTTCCTTTTCTTTGCTTTTGGAATTTTGGTCCAAATTCTAAATTGCCCATGTCATATATGATTTTTGGGTAGTTTTGCACAAGGAGTTGCATGGTGATGATGTTTTCATCATCTGAACCTCTTTCAAAATTCATGTGGTGCAATTTTGCACTCAGCCCCCTAAACTTCAGTTGAATTTGCAACTGCCTTTGCAAATTCAAATGGAGACATATCATATATGTTTTTGGGGTGCTTTTCTGCAAGGATTTCAGCAGTGATGTTATCAGGATGTGTTGTGCAACTTTTGAGACAAGGTGTGATCACCTGGTTCAGAAGTTTTTTGATATGTCTGCCTGCAATGTTTCAGCTTCAGTGCATCTGAAATGTTGTTCATCTGATCTTTCAAATTTGTTCCAGGTCATCTTCTTCCTTCAAGTCAGCCCCTAGCATATTGTCATATGCTCAGTGGCTGGCCTCAACCTTTGTTGCTCCTTCCTGTGTGTAAATTTCACCGACACTACTCCGTCTCTGGAATCATTGTTTTTACTTTCATATTATTTAAAATGCTTGTAATGCTTTGTTGATCATGTCATGCTATCATGCTAACTACACCTAAATTAAGGCTCAGACCAAAGCCATTACAGTGTAAAATAAAATGCATACGAAAGTGGTGACTTGTCGTCATCACCTTCATTTAAACTTGACTAGACAGGGTCATACCATGTAAATAAAAACTTGAGCATGCCATCCTTGTTTGAGTTGCGTCAGTTGCTTACTTGTGTGCCTTTTCTTGCCGGTATCTTACGTTCGCACCTGAGACCGCCGAGGAGACTTACGTGGAGCTGTCCGACACCGAGCCCGAGGGTACCGTGAGTGCTGCTTCGACTACCTTACCAGGCAAGGGGGAGATCTGTGTCATTACTTTATAACTTTCTGCTCATGCCTAGCTGTAGATCTAGAAAGTTATTGCTTGATCCTATCCACCTTATATGCCATGTTTAAAACCATACAGCCATGATCCCCACATCCCAGCAAACCATTGTTCTGCTAAGTTACCACTGCTCAGCCATTGCTAAGTATGAATAGAAAACTTGTTGCTTACCCTATATATTTATGGTTGGGATATCATGCTAAAAAAGAAGTGGGTTGATATTTATTATTAGATGATGTTAATTATATTTTGACGAAAGGTGGGAGGCTGGACTATTCCCGTCTGGTGCTTTGTTCCATTCGAGTCACTTAGGACCCGAGTTCCGGGTATAGTGTTTCTTGACGAGCGTGCCTAATCGTGTGTGGGGTTTTATGGGGCCCCCTTGTCTTACCTACCTAGCCTCGTACAATTCCAGTGGTGGCCCGAGCTGATTTAGATTTGCAATTGCGTGTGTGTTGGTAGGTACCCCAGCTGTTTTCGAAACAAACCGGGCCAGCGGAGACGTGGTTTCTCTCGTTGGTCCACACTTGGCGAGCTAGGGGTCCCCTGAATATTCAGGTGTGACTTACCGACCTTGGCCAGACGGTAGAGACCGATTCGAGAGCGTGGCCAGCTTTTGAGTTGGGTGTCGACTCACCGGGGGCCACCCGGATTTGTGCGTTGTTAGTTAGAGGGACTCTGACGTTCCGGAGTTTCAGGCGCTTACCTAGCCAAGTGGAAACCGGGCGTATATGCGACGTCTATAATGGACAGTTGATACACCCCTGCAGGGTAAATCTTTTCGAAAAGCCGTGTCCGCGGTTATGGACCACTTGAGACCTACTCCTTGTTCATAGAATAACATCAATTGAAATCATGTTATAAAACTTGACAAACCGTGTGCATGCCTTGGTTGTCTTTCTTCGTCCAGGGGGACTGAGAGAGAAACGAGGTTGTGTTATGTTTGCGTAAGTAGGTGGATAGTCGACTTACGACACGTTGTCAGCGTAACTTCTTGGATTTCACCTCTAATCTGATAGAACATGTAGCCACCATATATGCTAGTACGGCTGCAAACTGTCTATATCTTTACCTTACCTGTAGCGTTAGTTATTCCGTAATGACATGTTCTCACCCCCGTTTACTTTTCCGCCTCTACCGCTTTGCCTGATCGGCCGCTGCATTGGACTACTACCTCGACCCCAGCACTGGGCGATACTTCGTGGAGGTGCCCCCGGAGGATGACGACGAGTACGACTACATCGACCAGTAGGATCCTTAGTTGGGCTCAGACGTTCCCGTGGGTGGATTTATGTGTAGCCCTCTCTAGGGCAATTTGGATCTTGACCGTACCCGGTCCATACTTTGCTTCCGCTTGATGTATTGTTGAGATGTACTCATGATATTGTTTTATTATTAGACAGTGGCGTTGTATGCCCTGCTCTATTTATCTATCTATGGATATTTCCTTTCTGTTAGAGTTGTGCTTATATACCTGTTGTCGAGAATCCGGCAGCGACACGAGTGCGAGTGTCGTGCGCCGGTGGCGTTTGATGCGCTTCTAACTCCGACCGGACGCGAAAGCGACTAGTTAGAGTTAGTACCGCATCAGGGGCCTTACAGTTTTGCTGTAAGGGGTTTTGTTGCTGCGGCGCGCCCCCAAGTGCTGGTTTCGTTTGTGTCGAGATTGCGAAGAGCGCCTCGGGGGGTAGTTGCTGCGGAGAGCCCCCGAGTGTCAATTTTGCGTCGCGATTGCGAAGAACACGTCGGGGGGTGGCTGTTGTCGAGCCCCCGAGTGTCAAAAAAAATTATGTCGCGATTGCCAAAACGCCATGGGGGGTGGCTGCTGCGGCGAGCCCCCTAGTTCCAATTTTTTATGTCGCGATTGCGTAGAACGCCTCGGGGGGTGGCTGCTGCGGCGAGCCCCCGAGTGCCAATTTTTTATGTCGTGATTGCGAAGAACGCCTCGGGGGGTGGCTGCTGCGGCGAGCCAAGAAGTGCCAATTTTTTATGTCGCGATTGCGAAGAACGATTTTGGAGTGGCTGCTGCGGCGAGCCCCCGAGTGCCAATTTTTAATGTCGCGATTGCGAAGAACGCCTCGGGGGTGGCTGCTGCGGTGAGCCCCCGAGTGCCAATTTTTTATGTCGCGATTGCGAAGAACGCCTCGGGGGGTGGCTGCTGCGGCGAGCCCCAGAGTGCCAATTTTTTATGTCGTGATTGCGAAGAACCTCAGGGGGTGGCCGCTTCGGCGAGCCCCCGAGTGCCAATTTTTTATGTCGCGATTGCGAAGACCGCCTCGGGGGGTGGCTGCTGCGGCGAGCCCCCGAGTGCCAATTTTTTATGTTGCGATTGCGAAGAACGCCTCGGGGGGTGGCTGCTGCGGCGAGCCCCCGAGTGCCAATTTTTTATGTCACGATTGCGAAGAACGCCTCCGGGGGTGGCTGCTGCGGCGAGCCTCCGAGTGCCAATTTTTTATGTCGCGATTGCGAAGAACGCCTCGGAGGGTGGCTGCTGCAGCGAGCCCCCGAGTGCCAATGAATCAATTTTTGGAAAAATATTTTTCAATATTCTTCCAGCTGTTTCTTACATTTAGTAAGTAGGGGGGGTTCTGATGAAGTCGGTCCCCTTTATTTAAAACGACGGCGTGGTGGCCTTAAAGGCTAGGTAGCTTTTCTTCCGAGTGCTTGGGTCCTTCATGTGGTGTCTTCTTCTATGGGAGAGCTTCTTCTGCGGGTCCCATGGTTCTGCTAGCTTGGTGCGCTCCAAAGGCCTCTGATATCTTGTGGAACTCCTTGTCGCATCGGTCGGACCTGACGAAACTGCCACTGACTATGATGACCCCATGTGGGCCTGGCATTTTTAGCTTGAGGTAGGCATAGTGTGGCACTGCCATGAAGCGGGCGAAGGCTGGTCGCCCGAGGATTGCGTGGTACTGCGACTTCCAATCGACCACTTCAAAGTCTAAGATCTCTTTGCGAAAGTTGGTCGCATTGCCAAAAACCACCTCTAGGCTTATTTTTCCCAGAGGGTAGACTGCTTTTCCTGGAACGATCACATGGAAGGTTGTACCTGAAGATTTGAGCGCGGAGCTCTGGATGAGCATTTCTTCGAGTGTCCTGGTGAAAATGATGTTGATCCCGCTGCCGCCGTCCATGAACACTCGTGACATGTCGTAGTTTCCGATTCTGGCCTCGAGCACTAGTGCGGTGTGTCCTGGTCGAGGGATGGGTTGCGGGTGGTCCTCCCGAGAGAAAGTAATTTCTATATCGGAACCGCGCAAGTACTCTGGGACAGCATGGTGCGAGGAGGCTGAGAGAAAAACTTCTCTTGTGACATGCTTCTGCTGCCTATTTGAAGGCATGCCTTCTTGTATCATGTAGATCCTGCCGTGGGCTTCTGGATACTGCCCCTCTTCTTCTGGTGTCTTGCGCCGTTCCTGGATTGTAGCCACTTGCCTTGTTGGCAGAGGAGGGGCTGGTGGTGCGTTTTGGGCGATAGGCCTGACTGCTATGCTCGCGAGTGGTTGGGCCACTGTTGTCGCAGATCGAGTTTTTTCCTCTGCCAACTCGTTGACGCTTCTGCAGTGCCTGAGGGTGTGCCCTGATCTAAGCTCCCCTCGTTCGTTTCTGAATCTGTGTATCGACCACGGTCCGTCGAGTTGTTCTTTGGCCGAGCGGTATGTTCTAGTGTTGTCGCGCGGCTTCCTCGTCCTCCAGTCTCGTTTTTGAGCTTGGGGCGCGTCTTCAGGGTTATCTCTTCGCTGTGTTCTGCTGTCGTCATGGTGTTTGCCGTCCCTGTCATCTGGGAAGCCGGCGGTGACCATGTTGGGTCCTCTGTCATCGTAGAAACTGCGCCTGGATCATTTCCTTCGTCGGTCGTGTCCTCTTTCTCCATTGTGGTAGTCGTAGTCGTGTTCTGAGCGTGCGATGTGGATTTCTATCTTGTTGCGAACGGAATCCTCGCCGTCGGCCCAGCTGTTAGCTTGCTCTAGCAGCCGTGCAAGTGTTCGGACTTTCATCTGCCCGAGCTGTTCCTTGAATTCAATGCGCTGCAGGCCTCGCCTGAACGCGTCAATTGCGCTTTCGTCTGATATGTCTTTTGCTGAATTCTTGAGTATGGTCCACCGCTGGATGTAGGCTCGCAAGGTTTCCCTGGTTCCCTGCTTGCATGCCCGCAGCTCCTCGAGCGATGCTGGTCGCTTGTATGTAGATTTAAAGTATTCTATGAAGGCTCCGCGGAACTGCCTCCATGAGCTGATGGATCCTCGCTGGAGATTCTTCAACCAGTGTCGTGCCGAGCTCTCGAGCATGAGCTGCACGTACTGCATTGTCGTGACATTGGTCCCTTGCTGAACCTTACTGACCATTGATTCTTTGTATAGTTATATTCGCTCTTTGGATGGGTCATCTGCCGCCGCACCAGGGGATTGTTGCTTGCTGCTTGATGGCTCGTTCCTCTTGTGGTTGCTCTGCTCTTTTCCCTGTGGTACTTTCATTGGTATGCTTCCCACTGCTACCAGCTTCACGACGGTCTTACTGGTGGTTCCGGACTCTTTTGTGTTGCCGTTGGTTTGGTTATCTTGGCAAGTGTTCGAGTCGTCGTCTTGGCCCTTGCCATTTGCTGCTAGGTCGTCGGCTTCTTCCATGAACACCTGCGATGGTGCCCTGACTTCCTTCTTGCTTGCGCGTGTCATACTGCTCTTCCAGACCGAGGGTTCACCCGACCGGTCGCGGGTGACGTGAAGTCTTGGGTTGGGTCGGAAATCGCGGCTGGCTCGAAGGGTGGCCGCGATGGTGTTGACCGCGTCGATTGTTGCTGTAGATGTCGCCGCAGGTGCTCGAGCGTCATCCGTGAGGCGGAGGGCGCCCCAATGGTTAATGTAGATCTGATATGATCCGAAGATCAGGTTGATGCCGGAGCGTAGGCCAGCGAAAACTGGACGGAGACTCGAAAGATGAGCCGTGAAACAGAGGGACCCAAACAGATCGGATTCCTCCTGGGTCGTCAGATCGAAGGGTGCTGGTGGAGTCATCACGTTGGCGGGTGTTGAAGATGCTGGTGAGGCCGCCGAGATCGCGTTCCCAACCTATGCGGTTCCCATAGACGGCGCCAATTGACGGGGTTCAACCCCGGCAAATCCCATGGTCAGGGACCCTGGGTTAGTCATGAGAGGCACAGGTTGGACGATAGCTCGTCGTCTACAGGAGCAGACGTTCCTGCTCGAGATTATTGCTTGGAGATGCGATTATAGGGAAAGCCAACGCTAGTGCGCACAAGGCTAGGGTTACAGGTTGTGTCTTGGATGATCTTGAAGTCTCCCCTCCTAGCCTTTATATATTCGGCCAGGTCTCGGGGAGTCCGTCTTGGATTACATATGAGGTTTCCCAACCCTAAGCTTGTACTGCACGGAAGGTTTTCACCTTCCTTACGAGTCGTGGACTCCTACGTCGGTGCCACTAGCTGGCCAAGGCTGGGCCCAGGCGGCATCCTTGTGGGCCTTCTGTCTTCGGGTACACCGGGTAGGCCCATCCATAGGAGTCGTGGGGTCACCCCCTCGTCAGCCGCGCACTAGTTTCCAAAGCCTTCCGAGCAGGTTTCTACTGGCCGACCGCGATGCAAAATGCGGAAGACATCATCCGACGATGCATTGCCTGTCAAAAATTTGCCAGCAGGCCCCACATGCCAGCATCAGAACTCAAAACCATACCGCTATCCTGGCCTTTCGCCACATGGGGACTCGACATGGTGGGTCCAATCAAGAAATCCTCAAAAGGAGGTCGAACACATCTCCTAGTAGATGTCGACAAGTTCACCAAGTGGATTGAGGTAGTACCAATCACCAGGTCGACACACCTCAGGGCAGTCAACTTCATTAAATTAATCATCTTCCGATTCAGAGTAACACACAACATCATCACGGATAACGGTACAAACTTCACATCAGCAGAATTCCAAAACTTCTGCCAAGAGCTGGGCATCAAGATCAACTACGCTTTAGTCGCGCACCCGTAGTCAAACGTCCAAGTGGAGAAAACAAACGGCCTACTGTGCGGCGGAATCAAAAAGCGGCTCCTCGCACCACTCGAGCAAGCCGCAGGCAACTAGATAGAAGAACTTCCTGCAGTCCTATGGAGTTTGCGCACCACTCCCAACGCTTCAACCCAATACACGCCATTCTTCATGGTGTATGGGGCGTAGGCTGTACTACCAGACGACCTCAAATTTGGAGCTCCTCGAATCATGGGGTACGAAAAGGAAGAGGCAGAAGACGCACTCGAAGACGACAAAGACATCACAAACAGATGAGGCAAGAGACACAGCCCTAGCAAGGTCAGAAGGATACCAAGACAAGCTACACACATACCAAAGCAGCCGCCTGCAAACAAGAACCTTCCGCAAATGAGACCTCGTCCTACGACTAATACAATAAAAGTTCCACAAGCTCTCCCCGTAGTGGGAAGGAACATTTATAGTCTCTGAGGTAATAGGAGGAGGAGCGTTGTACGGCCCGATATGCGGTACTGTTCCCGATCTAGATGTTTTCCATCCAGATCCAGGGACGAAGCACATATCGGTCCCACCGCGACATATGAAACTGCCATATGCCCCGGATTTCCGACATGATATCACAACATTACAGCTACATGGATACAACTTCTCATACAATCGGCATACAATTGCCTTAATACAATACATCAGGGGAAGACATATGTTTGAGTACAGACTACAATCAAATGCCTAATGGCAAAGGTAAGACACACCATTCTCGTAAACACGCGGGTCTAGAATCTCCGCCGGGATCCACCTAACTAGTCGTCATCGAGTCTCTGTGAAGGCATCCAGACAGAGGATCGTCGAGCTCCACTGTAGTCCAAGATCGTTTGCATAATGTGCATAAAAGAGAGAGGAAGGGGTGAGCTATATCAACAAATCAGATAACTAACTTCTCACGGTAAGATGGGGGTAGTGGTTGAGGTTGCAGCCGCACTAGTAATATATGAGGTGGCTAACGATCTATTTAGAGTAAGATGAGAAGCCAAGCTTTCGATGAGGAATCGCCTCCAACAAGTCTGTTGTCAGTTAGTTACGCAATCATAACACCTATCCTATCCTTGTCCTCCCCTTCATCACCCGATGAAGAAGAAGCAGTCAAGGCACACACACGTTGATCAAGTTATTAAGATTATCTCAGTTGTAGTTGTCTATGAACAAGGAGTAGATCTCAAGTCGTCCATAACCGTGGACACGGCTTCTCGAAAAGATTTAACCCTGCAGGGTGTACCAACTGCCCATTATTGGCTTCGCATGTACGCCCGGTTTCCGCTTGGCTATATGAACTGCCTGAAACTACGGTACGTCAAAGTCCATTTAACTAACAACGCACAATACCGGGTGGCCCCCGGTGAGTCAACATCCAACTCAAAAGCCGGCCGCGCTCTCGAATCGGTCTCTATCGTATGACTCGGGTTTGGATTGCCGGTTAATTCTCACATGAGGTCAGGTCCTCAGCCGGCCAGGTTGGACCAACAGGGAAACCATGTCCCCGCTGGCCTGGGTGTTTTAAAGAATATCTGCTAGGAGCAACCCGACAGACACATGCATGGTTTGCAAATGGTAAATTAGCTTGGTCCACAAATAGAATCGTTTGGAGCTAGATATGTAAGACAAGGGGACCCCATATAATCCAACACATGATTAGGCACGCTCGTCCAGTGACACAATTCCTAGAACTCGGATCCTAGGTGACTCAAATGGAACAAAGCGCCAAGGCGGGATAGCCTGACCTTCCATCCTTCATCGAATATAGTCAACATCATAATAATCGTATCATCCACAACAATATAATAATGTGATAGCCCAATCTAAGGTGTAACAAGATAACAGTAGGTAGCATCCTAGCATGCATACCAAGTAGTGGTTGGGCAAGCAAGGTACATGGCCAAACAAGGGTTTGCTGGGATGTGGGGAACATAGTTGTTTGGGGTTATTTGAGAGGCATAGATATGAGGTGGTAGGATCAAGCAATCGTTCTATCCTATACCTAGGCAAGTGATCTGAAAGTTATAAGAATGATATATGCTCCCCCGTACCTGATGAGAAGACAAAGCTGAAGGAGTAGTCGATCGCAAGCTCGCATCGTCTCCGAGAGTAACCGCAGGAGCACACAAGAAGGAAACACTAGAAAGGCAATCGACGAGAAAGCATCTATTACTACGAAGCAATCACCAGCAAGCAACATCAAGAAGGAAACACGGGACAACGCACTACGGTAACACATATATCGTCGAGAGCGGTTACTAACAGGTGAAGTGATGTATCGGTCACACACGACGATACCGCACATTTATCATCAGTTCAAGTTGTTTAGATACACAACATGAGCAAAGGTTGTTAACATGGAATCTCACACAAGCATGGCTTATCACACAATCATGGCCAGAGGAGAAGCATAAAGTAAACTATCTATGCTAGTCAATTTAAGTGAGGAAAATCCTAAACATGGCGTATCACTAAGTACCCCACGATAATTTAAGAATTTGGTACTATTCTGCCCTAAACCATATTTTATATTTGTTAACAACAACAAACAATAGCATAAACATGATCTACACACAATTCTAGCCAAGTTACATATAAAAAGCATTTTAATCGGAGCAACGGTTATTAAGTTATGGTCTATTATATTTAAAGTGGCAAGGGTTTAATTAGCAGGTAAACAACATGTAAACAAACTCAAATATGGTAATGGGGCACATTTTATTAATTTACACAAAAATCTAAGCAAGATTCATGTAAAAGGCTTCGCAATCCGGGCTACCGTTAAAAGATACTAGCATCGCCAAATTCTATGTTTTTCTGTAACTTAATTTAATGTCCAGATAATTGCTAAACATCACTGGGCCGAAACAGCAGTTAACAAGCCTAAACAGGAGCGAGCGCTAAATAATAAAAGATGCACAGAGGCGTACTATAGCGGTTACGGCCTTGGGCCAGGCCCAACAGTCAATAACAAATAAAAAGAAAAAGGGGTTCCTCACCTTGTGGGCCATGGCCTAATAGGCGATCTGGGCGAGGGATAGCGCCACAAGCGCTCGAGGCGAGAGGGCTACGTGGGCCGCTGGAGGGGCGCTGGGCCGCGGTGGGGGCTTGGGCCGCTTGGGGGGCACGAGGCCCACACGTTCAACGCGAATGGGGAAGGGATGGGCTTGGTTCTCCCGATCTAGTCGGGGACACCGGCGGCGTGGTTGCCGGTCGGATCTTGCCGGATCCAGTGCGGGCGAAGGCGAGATGGTAGGGAACGGGGTGGCGGCGCCGGGTCTGTCGCCGGTGGTGAGGGAGAGCGGGAGGAGGCGAGCTACGGGGCGGCGGCGAGCTCCCACACGGGTGTCCATGGCGGCTCAGTCTCATGGAGAAAACAGAGGGGAAGAGAGTTAGGAGAGAAGGGAGAGCAGAGGGAGGAGCAGAGGGAGGAGGGAAGGAGAGGGAGGCGCAGCGCACTAGACCTGCGGAGGCGCGGCGGCTCGCTGGCCGGGGTGGCACCAAATCACGGCGAGGTGAGGCGGTGGGGGTGCTCGCGCACGGGAACGGGAGCGGCTCCGGCGAGGAGGCCTCCGTGCGTGGGGATTCTGGTGACATGGCTCACTGCAGGTTGTTCGATCCAGATCGGACGGACCAGGATGAGTCGGATCTGGATCTGGGTGGGGGTTGGCGGTGCACGGATTTTGAGGCAAGGTGGCAGCTGGGTTAGGCTGGACGCGGAAGGAGAGGAGGTTGGCTAGGGTTTGTCCAATTTAGGTAGGGATAGCATTTCTATTTATAGCAGGTGGCTGTTAGGGGGTGTTTGGGCCACAAGTGGACTGCTTAGAGGGGATTTTGGGCTTTGTTTTTTATGGTCTAGGGTTAATAGATAAGAGGGAAATATTGGTGGCCGATCAACAACGCGGCTGACATTTTGTTAATACGCCGTTGGATTTACACCGGCTACTATGCATGGCACATCCGATCGTTCACCTATCAAACGAAGCCGGAATCGCACGAAATTTGAAACACCGCCTCGCTGCACCAAACTGACATCGTCTACATCATTTTGCATAGAACCGAGAACATTGAAACCCGCCCGATAAAATAATCCATTTATTAAATAAATTGGGTTTTCTGTTCCTATGGAGATGGCGGGTCTTGTGCCGGAAGTTGCAACGGTGATCGGGTGAAACCTGGTGTCGCAAAAGGTCATGTGCCAAGGTGGAAGGGTCGGTCACGCTTGCCAGTACGTGAAGGAGGGGGAAATATAATCATCGATTAATAAATCGGCAAAGAAAATACTACAAAAATTTCTAGCAATCAACAAAATAAAGAAACAAATAAATTTTTAATTAGGGTGGAATTTCCGGGCTGTTACAAGCGTACAGACTAAAGAACCTGAAAACCAACGAAGACGTGGGAAACCCGTGGAACATGGCAAACTTGTGCCTCTTCTACCCATAGACTACGCATCGACACTTTCGCCCAGCAATGCAATATCGGCAGCAACACGGATAGGCAACTCATGTAAAAACTCGAAGCAATAAAAGACGTGTTGCCCAAATAACACTACTCTGGCACTCGGGGGCTTGAGCGCAGACTCCCCCCTCGAGGCGTTTTTCGCTTACGTGATGATACTACTCTGGCACTCGGGGGCTCGAGTGCAGACTCGCCCTCGAGGCGTTTTTCGCTTATGCGACGATACTACTCTGTCACTCGGGAGGTCGAGCGCAGACTCCCCCCTCGAGGCGTTTTTCTCTTACGCGATAACACTACTCTGGCACTCGGGGTCTCGAGGGCAGTCTCCCCCCTTGAGGCGTTTTTTGCTTACGCGATAACACTACTCTGGCACTCGTGGTCTCGAGCGCAGACTCCCCCCTCGAGGTGTTTTTCGCTTACGCGACGATACTACACTGGCACTCGGGGGCTCGAGCGCAGACTCCCTCCTCGAGGAGTTTCTTGCTTACGCGATAAAACTACTCTACCACTCGGGGGCTCGAGCGCAGACTCCACCCTCGAGGCGTTTTTCTCTTACACGACAATACTACTTCAACACTTCGGACGAAAACGCGGACCTCCTTCCCCAAAACGCATTTTCATCTGACGGCAGGCACTCTTTGTACCCTCCTTGTGCAAAGGTAACCTAAGAAGGTCAAAGGGCTCGAGCATGGGCTCGCCTCACCTCACGAAGAAAAATCCTCATTCACCAAGCAACACTCTCTCTTCGACACCCAGGGAATCAAGAACCAAAAGCCTCCTTTTTACCTAAGGAAGTTTTTCCATAATCTCGATATTATTTTTCATCAGGAAAATCTACGCCCAAAATTAAGGATAAAGAAGCACCAGTCAGGAAAGTTTCTAAGTCTTCACCTGATAGCAAGCGATCACCTAAAGACTCGGGGGCTACTCTCATCGGGAGCGCTGTCGCGCACCCGACGAGCTTAGAATTGAGATACAAACGCAAGATGGGACCAGCGTGGAAATCGTACTTTAGCCTATGTCCGACTCTACAAATTGAACATAGCCTCGGGGGCTACTCCCATCGGGAGCACTATCGCGCACCCGATATTGTTGAAAGGGTCAAAAGACCGCAAGACAAAGTACTCGAAGACAGTTTCCATTACATATCAAGTTCAAGCACTGGAAGACAGTTTCCCTTACATATCAAGGTCAAGCACTCGAAGACAGATTCCATTACATATCAAGGTCAAGCACTCGAAGACAGTTTCCACTACATAACAGAGGGATACAAGGTTCAATACTCGAAGACAAATTCTTAGCTATACATCAAGGATTACAAGACAATGCACTCGAGAAGACACCACACATCAAAAGGACCACAAGACCAATCATCACAAGGAATTATGACTTCTACATGTGTGCACATGCTGAGATAATTGGCACTTTGGTCCACATCTTGAAGAGCATCATCACAGACAAAGTAAGCCTAAGTCTCCAAGGTACAACCCGCCGTCTTCCTGAGCCTGGTTTCCTTTCCTATGATGCTAATTCCTCGTTGGTTACCCCAAGTGGAAGGTTGGATGTAGTGTAGCAGCAAGAATTCCCTTCGCAAAGATACCAAGGTTGAGATCGACCAGTAGGACTCCAAGGTCGACAAGTAGGTGGTGAAGTGAACAATGGCGCCGTTCACAATCTAAGATTGCTTACTTCACCAGGACCTGCTCACACACAAAATAACTTTGCTCCCAACGAGTACAGAGAGGTTGTCAATCTCTCTGGCCTTGCTGTTTACAAAGGATCAACGCAATAGATAATAGGTAGTGATAATTACGACTGAAATTAAAAGCAGGAAATAAATTGAGCGTGTAAACAGTTATGGAAATACGGATCGGGGTTTCATGATGTTCACTAGTGATGTCTCTCTCCCAAAAGACGATAAAATTTCTATGCGAGGTAAAAAATTACAGCTGGGCAATTGACAGGATTATGGGCGCAAACCAATGCTAACTATGCTAAAAAGAAAGGAAGAGCCTCAAAATCATGGGCGGTACGCCATAATAAGTAGACGGATATCCATCTGCATCTACTACTAATCATCCGCCTTGAGATATCTATCCAGAACATTGATACAAAGAAAGGAAGAGGCTCAAAAGCATCTACTGCATTAAAATAACTTTGCGTAAAGTAAACAATCCTTGCAATCTCGGTTACAAGCCCCATATTTCCCCCTTGTGGCAACAGCACATCCCCTAGACTCATGATTTTGTCACTCAAGCTAGTCATCTGGGGGGATGAACCCACAATCAAGCATAACGCTCCCTCTTGGAGTCACTACCTACTACTTGGCCAAAGCAATAAAAAGCAACGGAGAACATGCAAGAATTACTCAAGAACAAAAATATAAAAGATAAGAACCAAATATATTACTCAATCACAAGCTGAACATAGTCTCATAATCCATCTGATCCCAGCAAACTCGGGATAGCAACAGCAGAAAGAATTACATATGTGCCTTGATCATGTAGGGAAGCTCACAAGGTCTAATCCATGGAGAATAAAGAGGGGAGGACAACATCACACAGCTATTGATCATGGACCCATGGTCCAAGGTGGACTACTCACGGATCATCCGGGAAGCGTCCATGGTGGAGGACAAGCTCCTGGAGGTCAATCCTCCCTCCGGCAGGGTGCCGGGAAGAGGTCTGCTGGTGCTCCCGATCTTGGAAGCGCGGAGGCGGCGGAACAGAGGCGAGATCGCAAAAAATGGTTCTCCCTTTGGAGGTTTCCCATGACGGAGAATAAATAGGAGAAGGGGGCAGCCAGGGGGGCACCAGGGGTCCAGGCAGCCCCTTGGCGCGGCCCCACTCCTGGCCGCGCCGGGAGGGTGCCTGGGGCCCTGGTGGGTCCCTTCTAGCCCCTCCTCGGTGATTCCCGAATCTTCCGAAGAACTGATTTTTTTATTGTATTTTCCCGGAATTTTTGGAGCATTTTTAATACGGGGGAAACCTGAAATAGAAAATAGCAGAAAACAGGAACTGGCACTGGGGTGGACTGATTTAATAAGTTAGTCCAAATATGATCAAAAGTGCGTGAAAGTGTATATAAAACATAGCAATATCACACAAAACATGCAAGGAGGAAGCAGAAATTATAGATACTTTTAGGACGTATCAACATCCCCAAGCTTAATTCCAACTCGTCCTCGAGTAGGTAAATGATAACAAGCATAATTTCTGTGGTGACATGCTAACAACCATATAAGAACTTTGTAAGTAAAGAAATCAAGGTATGTAATTCAATTCAAGTCATAACAGGAAAGAGTCTATATTAGCAATCAAGGTATGTAATTCAATTCATGTCATAACAAGAAAACAAGCAACATAAGAACATAAAGGTGAAGAGCTCTTGCTGTCCGTGACTCGAATGTCTCCAGATGGTGTCTGCATGCAAGAAGTGGGGGATGGGAATACGAGAAAAAATATGTATTTGTTGAGAACTCAATCTACTTAAGTTTCACACTTAGTCTTCTTTGGAATATTATTTTGTCTCGTCCCCAGACCACTAGCCAGGTACAAGTCAATTTGATCCACTCCCTTTCGATATTTTGAGCACTCATGCAATGGATGAGCGTAAGCACGAAAGTTGACACTTAGGATGGAAAAGAGAGAGATATGGTGAGGAGGAAAACAAAAAGGGTGTGAAAGGCTCACATCAATGAGGACAATCATAGGCGAGAGAAATATAAATGATAGATATGACGTGAGGAGTAGGGATTGCCATGCAATGGATGCACACACAAGCTAGGAAAAGCTCTCCAATGGAACTAGTGGGGGTGCATCCAACTTGCTCGCTCAAGAAGACCTAGAGCTTGTCTGAGGAGGCTCATCATTGGAATATACAAGCCAAGTTCTATAGTGTGAAGGTCCCCACATAGCTATATGCATATATGATCATCTCTATGGCGTACAAGATATAATAGGGAGTACGAGTGTGGATCTTTCAAAATGAATAGTAGTGTTTCCCCCTTCTCTCTTTTTATTTATTTTTTTTCAAAAATTTTTGTATTTTTTTGGTGGCCTCAATGGCTCTTTCTATTTAACCCTCATTTGTCCTCCTTGGAATCTTTTAATTTGTCCTCTTTGGGATCTTTTCCTGACTTAAGGGCAACACTCTATTTTACAAGAAGTATAGAAGATCTTCACACTTTACAAGGTACTCAACATAAAAAAGATGTATCTATCATGATGTATGCAAATGTATACCTCTTCCAGTGTAGCAGGAATATGTATGACATGAAGATCAAGTCAAGAGGAGTTTGATGTTGCATGGCAATGTATCTCGTAAAGGCTATGGAAATACCTTGATAGGTAGGTATGGTGACTGTTTTGAGGAAAGATACAAGGATGTTTATGATGACAGAGCATTTCATGCCAAGGGTTTGGATGCACCAGCGAGGTGGACGCCAACTCTCGGAGTGAGAAGAGGGCAATGCACGGTACTGAAGAGGCTAGCAAATATGAGGAGGTGGAAGTGTCAACTTTCAATACTCACATTAGTCCAAAGAACTCATGCACTTATTATCGGTAACTCTCAATATAATAAGGAGGTTCACAAAGAGACAAGTACCCCGAGGAGGACTGTATGGGGGTTTGGTTATCCTTGCGCATCCTCGACTCATAGTATGTGAGTGTACTCTAATATCCAATCCCTCCAAAGATTATTGATCCATCTACTAGCTAGAGTTCTCAACTAGTTTTTGTAGTTTTGAAAATAAACACGGATTTCCCAAAATACGACACCTATCACTAATAGGCTAGAGATCTTGACACCAAAAGTTCGAACATTACTCACAATAATACCTCAAAACTATTGCAAGTTACTACTACAATTGAATAGCAACCTCAATTACCTACTTAAAGTCAAGACACACCTCAGTGCAACGACCAACTCTCTTAACAAGATAAACATGAAAACTAAAGAGAGTTCCAGCAACAAACTAAACTAAAGCTCTTGAAAAAGATAAACATGAAAACTAAAAGCTAAACATGACAGCAGCTACGAAAAGATAAAGAACACACAACAAAAGAAAGTTAAGCATGAAATCCTATGATGTGTTCTAGTTTGAAGTGGAGCGTGTTTCTCTCCCACACAAATTAAGCTGGGTTCTAACTTGTTATGATCAGGAAACAAAGATAAAGAAAACTAAAAAGTAAACCTAAGAGCGAGACGCTCCAAGCATAGCACATAACGCATGAAGTGATAAAAATATAGTGAGACGGAGGACGAACTGATGATTGTTGATGGAGAAGGGGATGCACGGGGCATCCCCAAACTTAGACGCTTGAGTCTCCGTGAATATTTATTGGGGATGCATGGGGGCATCCCCAAGCTTGAGCGTTTGACACTCCCGGATCTTCTTTCATCATCTTCACTCGCACACTTGAAAACACCCTTCATACATAACTCATCATAAGCTGATTAGAGAGGTTATTACCCTTAATAAAATAATTTTCCTCTACTGGAAATAATGATTTTCTTGGAGGACTACTGTTTCTCAAGATTTCCAAAAAAAAATTCAAAGAAAAAGCTAGCGCAAATCTTGCAAAAGTAAGGAAAGGAAAAACGTGGCAGAATTTGTGAAAAACAGACCAGCAGGTAGTAAATAAATTTTTTGGGGTACTTCTGCAACTCAAGTCAAAAAACTCACAACAGACGCTCGAAATTCAATTTTATAGAGCACGCTATCAAAAAAATTAGATAAAAAAGATGATCTTCTGATTTTAGGCGAATTTTTTCGTCCAAGGACATAATATGTTTTCTGGACAGCATGTCACAACTTTTGAACTTTCTTGCAATCGGAGGCTAAACTTGGCACGAAGCTTGAAAATAAAGATACAATGATGTTGCTACAGTAGTAACAATCATCAAGACCACTAAAACAAAAGTAAAAACATCTTGGGTTGCCTCCCAACAAGCGCTTTCTTTTACGCCTTTAAGCTAGGCAAGAAGCAAAAGGAAGAATCAAAGGTCCCCGAGATCATCGGAGTCATAAAAACCTTCAAATTGATTTCCATGGAGTTCATTCTTCTTTTTCCTAGGGAAGAGGTACTTACCTTTCGCTCTTCGACGTAAGTGTATGTGCCCCTTACCAATATCAATGAAGCCTTTAATAGCTCGGAGGAAGTCCCTTCCAAGCACGATGTTACCTTGTTTGGATCCACGACGAAGAAATTCATTGTTGCAACACTTTTAAGGAATGTAACTTGGAATTCTTTTACCTTTCCCTTAATCTCTGAAATATCTCCATTAGCATGTTCATGATAAGATGACAAATTATCCATGTTTAGTTTCAAAGAATCATAAAGTATTTTTGGCATTGTAGAAACCATGGATCCAATATCACAACAAGCAAGGAAGTCTTGGTTAGAGATGCTAATTCTAACAAAAGGCTCCCAATTATCACCTATCTCCTAAATTTATTTTTGTTGGCCTCAAGTTCCTCTACCTTCCTCAAGTATAGAGCATCCATCCTCTTTTCAATAGTAGCAAGTCTATCTATAACAGTATCAAAACTACGATCATAAACAAAATAACTAGATAGAACATGCAAAATATCAAGAGCTCTAGCTTCATCACACTCTAAAAAGTCTCCTTCAGCTATAATATCAAGAGTGTTTACACCACTTAAAAAGACCATGGTAAAAAATTCTAAGCACAATTTTTATAGGTATCCAAGGCATAATTCTCCAATGTGCTTCAGAAATTCTGTCCTATGCCTTCTTCATATTCTCTCCATCCCTTTGATGGAAATATAGAACTTCCGATTCCCTCAAGGAACCAAGTCCTAGCATGCTTAACTAAACAAGAAAGACTACTAAAAGGAAGGTAAATTTTTTTTTGTTGTTTTTGATATTGGACATAAAGATAAAAACTGAAAGGTAAACTAACAAGACTAAAAAGCAAAGGTAAAAGATAGTGTGCAACTCCCCTATCTTGAAGATTGGAGTCCCCGGCAACGGCGCAGAAATTTTTCTTGATACTAACTCCTTGTTGGTTACCCCAAGTGGAAGGTTTGATGTAGTGTAGCAGCAAGATTTTACTTGGCAAAGATACCAGGGTTGAGATCGACCAGTAGGACTCCAAGGTCGACAAGTAGGTGGTGCAGTTAACAATGGCGCCGTTCACAATCTAAGATTTCTTACTTCACCTGGACCTGCACACACAACAAATAACTTTGCTCCCAACGAGTACAGAGAGGTTGTCAATCTTTCCGGCCATACTGTTTACAAAGGATCAACGTAACAGATAGTAGGTAGTGATAATTGTGACTGAAAGTAAAAGCAGGAAATAAATTGAGCGTGTAAAAATTTATGGAAATATGGACCAGGGTCCCATGATGTTCACTACTGATGTCTCTCTCCCAAAAGACGATAAAATTGCAATGCAAGGTAAACAAATCACAGTTGGGAAATTGACAGGATTACGGGCGCAAACCAATGCTAATTATGCTACAAAGAAAGGAAGACTCTCAAAAGCATGGGCGGTACGCCAAAATAAGTAGACTGAAATCCATCTGCATCTACTACTAATCATCCACCTTGAGATACCTATCCAGAACATCTTGCTGGTATTAAGTTGCGAGCCCCACCCAAAGTGTAAACCCAAAGTAACAGACAACTGCATTAAAAGAACTTTGTGTAAAGTAAACAATCCTTGCAACCGCGGTTACAAGCACCGTTGTTTTCCCCCTTGTGGCAACAGCACATCCCCTGGACTCATGTTTCTGTCACTCAAGCTAGTCATCAGGGGGCATGAATGAACCCACAATCAAGCATAACGCTCCCTCTTGGAGTCAGTACCTACTACTTGGCCAAAGAAATAAACAACAATGGAGAAGATGCAAGAATTACTCAAGAACAAAAATATAACAGATAAGAACCAAATATTTTACTCAATCACAATATGAACATAGTCTCATAATCCATTAGATCCCAGCAAACTCAGGATAGCAACAGCAAAAAGAATTACATATGTGCCTTGATCATGTAGGGAAGCTCACAAGGTCTAATCCATGAAGAACAAAGAGGGGAGGAGAACATCACATACCTATTGATCATGGACCCATGGTCCAAGGTGGACTACTCATGGATCATCCGGGAAGCGTCCATGGTGGAGGACAAGCTCTCGGAGGTCAATCCTCCCTCCGGCAGGGTTTCGGGAAGAGCTCTGCTGGCGCTCCCGATCTTGGAAGTGCCGCGGCGGCGGAACAGAGGCGAGATCGTGAAAAAGGGTTCTCCCTTCGGAGTTTTCCCGTGATGGAGAATAAATAGGCGAAGGGGGGCAGCCAGGGGGACCAGCAGGGGTCCAGGCGGGCCCCTGGCGCGGCCCCACTCCTGGCCATGCCGGGAGGGCGCCTGGGGGCCTGGTGGGTCCCCTCTGGCCCCTCCTCGGTGATTCCCGAAGCTTCCGAAGCGCTGATTTTTTTATTGTATTTTCCCGGAATTTTTGGAGCATTTTTAATACGGGGGAAACCTGAAATAGAAAAACAGCAGAAATCAGGAACTGGCACTAGGGTGCCCTAAGTTAATAAGTTAGTCCAAATATGATAAAAAGTGTATGAAAGTGTATATAAAACATAGCAATATCACACAAAACATGCATGGAGGAAGCAGAAATTATAGATACGTTTAGGACGTATCAGCCTATCGGCGCACCCACTTGGTTGATGGCTTGACGTCCGAGTCCTCCTTAGAACTAGAAGGGCAAGAACCACCAGCCGAGGAGTCGGCAGAAGATGAAGCCACAAGAGAAGAAGCTGAAGTATCCCTTGATTCGACAGAATTTTCGCTGCTCGACCTCTCCCAGTAAGGGTCCAGACGATTGCCGCCGGCATCAAAAGCACGAATGGTGAGAGTATCTTCACCGTCGAAACAGCCGCAAAGACTATGACCGTCGCGCAGATTCAGACGGTGAGAAAACGATCTCCAACCAGACCCCAAAAAAATCAAGAGCGAGCTATCAACCTCGAGCTCTATCCATACAGTAGATCGAGAGCATCCTTGAAGCTGAAGCGAAAGACCCTTCAAACCGAGCTCAGAAACAATGGCGGAAAATGAGAAAGGAAGAGGAATCCGGCTGGCCGTCCGGCTAAGAATTCGCAAAAAGAAAGTCATAACGCCAAACACCCTCCCCAGCGGTGATACGTCCCTAACGTATCTATAATTTCTGCTTGCTCCATGCATGTCTTGTGTGATATTGCTATGATCTAGATACACTTCATACACTTTTGATCATATTTGTACTAACTTATTAACTCAGTGCACCATAGTGCCAGTTCCTATTTTCTTCTATTTTTCCATTTCAGGTTTCCCTCATATTAAAAGTGCTCCAAAAATTCGGGAAAATCAGATAAAAAATCAGCGCGGAAGAATCTTCCGGAATCACCTAGGTGGGGTCAGAGGGCCACCACCCGGGGTCCAGGCGCTCTGGTGGCGCGGCCTAGGGCTTGGCCGCGCCAGGGGGCCACCTGGACACCTGGTGTCCCCCTGGCTGCCCCCTTCGCCTATTTATTCTCCGTGACGGGATTCTTCTGAGGACAGAACCCTTTTTCGCGATCTCGCCTCTGTTCCGCCGCCGCCGCGGTTCCAAGATCGGGAGCGCCAGCAGGCCTCATCCCGGCACCCTGCCGGAGGGAGGATTGACCTCCGAGAGCCTCTCCTCCACCATGGACGCTTCCCGGATGATCCGTGAGTAGTCTACCTTGGACCAGGGGTTCGTGATCAGTAGCTATGTGATGTTCTCCTCCCCTCTTTGTTCTTCATGTGTTAGACCTCGTGAGCTGCCCTACATGATCGAGGAACATATGTAATTTTCTGCTGTTGCTATGTTGAGTTTGCTGGGTTCTGATGGATTATGAGACTATGTTCAGCTTGTGATTGAGTAATATATTTGGTTCTTATCTTTAATATTTATGTTGTTGAGTTATTCTTGCATGTTCTCCGTTGTTTTTTATTGCTTTGGCCAAGTAGTAGGTAGTGACTCCAAGAGGGAACGTTATGCTCGATTGTGGGTTCAAGCCCCCTGATGACTAGCTTGAGTGACAGAAACATGAGTCTAGCGGATGTGTTGTTGCCACAAGGGGGAAAACAACGGTGCTTGTAACCGTGGTTGCAAGGATTGTTTACTTTAAGCAAAGTTCTTTTAATGCAGTTGTTTGTTGCTTTGGGTTTACACTTTGTGTGGGGCTCGTAACTTAATACCAGCGAGATGTTCTGGTTAGATATCTGAAGGTGGATGATTAGTAGTAGATGCAGTTGGATTTCGGTCTACTTATTTGGCGTACCGCCCATGCTTTTGAGCCTCATCCTTTCTTTGTAGCATAGTTAGCATTGTGGTGCGTTTTTAATCATGTCAATTGCGCAGTTGTGATTTTTTTTCCTGACATAGCAGTTTTATCATCTTTTGGGAGAGAGACATCACTAATGAACATCACGGGACCTCGGTCCATATTATCATCACTATTTATACCCTCATTTATTTTCTTCTTTCACTTTCTAGTTGTTATCATTATTATCCTTTATCCCTTGTGTTTGATCCTTTGTAAAGAACAAGGCCGGAGAGATTGACAACATCTCTGAACTTCGTTGGGAGCAAAGTTACTTGTGTGTGTAAAGGTCCAGGTAAAGTAAGCGACCCTGAGGTTGTGAACGGTGCCATTGTTCACCTTACCACCAACTTATAAATTCCGGAATCCTACGGGAGACAAACCCTATCCTCTACATAGGGGAAATGTGCCTCTATCCTACATCTCACCTTCCACTTGGGGTAACCAACGAAGGGCGAGAAGCCATTATCCACTTCCACGCCATCAAGCAAATTTCTGGCGCCGTTGTCGGGGATTCCGAGTGCCAGGATAGGGGAGTTGCACACTATATTTTACCTTTGTTTTTTAGTCTTGTTAGTTTACCTTTCAGTTTTTATCTTAGTGTCCTATATCAAAAATCACAAAAAAATTATTTATCTTTCTAGTAGTTTTCATCATGTCTGGTCCTTTTGCCTTTGTTGAGACAGAGGTTCTCACCTTTAAACAAAAAGGTGGTGAAAGTTTAAAAGATGCTTGGTATAGTATTAATGATTCTCAGAAAAGAGCCACCAAGAAGCAATCCACTACTATGCTGCTTAGAAATTTTTATGTTGGAATTACTCCTTGGAATAGGTTCATTCTAGATACTGCTATCAATGGGAATTTCCTAGAAGCCCCAATTTTGGAGTCTCTTAATGATATTGAAAATATTGTTGGAAATGTCCCTGTTGCTAGCATACAAGAGGATATCACTCTAGCACACATTATGAATTTTTTTGAAAAGATAGAGTTAGAAATACCAAGTATAATTAGGATAAATGAGTTGGATCGCAGAAATCAAGGGAATTTGAATATACTTGATAGCTCGATGCATAAAATTATTAAAACTTTGGAGACCATCAAATCCCATGATATGGATCCTTCTAGGATTGATAAGATTGAGGAAAGCATTAACACTTTAGGAACTAATTTCTCCTCAATCAAAACAAAAAGGGTAGAAACTCCGGCAAGAAGGGAACCTAAGTTCAATTATGTCCCTAAGGTTCCCCAACCTAAAACAAATCCACCCATTGCCAAGGGAGTTGAAACTGTGAAAACTTTGGAAAGAAATACCCCTCTTAGATAAATTTATAAATGAAATTCCCAATGATTTTCCGCCTTTTTTTATCCCTAGAAGTATCTTTATTAGGCCTTTATTTGAAAGACCTCTTAAAACTAGTTGTACAATTGAAGAGCTTTTTGATGATCTTGATGATCGTTCGATTGATACAACTTCATCCTTCTTTTTGCTTTATGCCTAGCTTAAAGGCGTAAAAGTAAGCGCTTGTTCAGAGGCAACCCAAGATGTTTTTACTTCTGTTTTTAGTGGTCTTCATGATTGTTATTACTGTAGCAACATCATTGTATCTTTATTTTCAAGCTTTGTGCCAAGTTCTAGCCTCTTATGATAAGGGTAGCAAAAGTTGTGACATGTTGTCCAAAAAATAGATTTTGTCTACTTGACGGAAAAAATAAAAAAAAATCACCAGTTCATCTTTTTGAGCTGAATTTTTGACACAGCATGATCTATACAATTTTGAAACTTTCATATGTTCTGAGTTTTTTTATTTGAGTTGCAGAAGTACCCCGAAAAAATTATTTACTACCTGTTGTTCTGTTTTTCACAAAGTCTGCCACGTTTTGCCTTTCCTCACTTTGTCAAACCTTAAGCTTGCTTTTTCTTTGCAAAAACTTTTTGGAAATCTTGATAAACAGTATATCTTCAAGAATATCTTTATTTCCAGTGGAGAAAAATTAATTTATTAAGGGTCCTAACCTCTCTAATCAGCTTATGATGAGTTATGTATGAAGGGAGTTTTCAAGTGTGTGAGGGAAGATGATGAAAGAAGATCCAGGAGTGTCAAACCCTCAAGCTTAGGGATGCCCCCATGCATCCCCAATAAATATTCAAGGACACAACCGTCTAAGCTTGGGGATGCCCCCGTGCATCCCCTTCTCCATCAACAATCATCAGTTTGTCCTTCGTCACACTATATTTTTATCACTTCATGCGTTATGTGCTATGCTTGGAGCGTCTCGCTCTTAGATTTCATTTTTAGTTTTCCTTAGTTTTTTTTATGTTCATAACAAGTTAGAACCAAGCTTATCTTATGTGGGAGAGAAACACGCTCCACTTCAATCTAGAACACATCATAGGATTTTTCATGCTTATCTTTCTTCTGTTGTGTGTTCTCTATCTTTTCGTAGCTGCTGCCATGTTTAGCTCTTAGTTTTTATGTTTATCTTTTTCAAGAGATTTAGCTTTAGTTTAGTTTAGTTTGTTGCTGGAACTCTCTTTAGCTTTCATGTTTATCTTGTTAAGAGAGTTGGTTGTTGCACTAAGTTGTGTAATGTCTTGCAAGTAGGTAATTGAGGTTGCTATTCAATTGTAGTAGTAACTTGCAATAGTATTGAGGTATTGTTGTGAGTAATGGTTGAACTTTTGGTGTCAAGAGCTCTAGCCTATTAGTGATAGGTGTCATATTTTTGGCAATTTGTGTTTATTTTCAAAAACCTACAAAAACTAGTTGAGAACTTTAGCTACTAGATGGATCACTAGTCTTTGGAGGGATCGGATATTAGAGTACACTCACGTACCATGAGTCGGCGATGCGCAAGGATAACAAAACCCCCATACATTCCTCCTCGGGGTACTTGTCTCTTTGTTAACCTCCTTATTAGATTGAGAGTTACCGATAATAAGTGCATGAGTTCTTCGGACTAATGTAAGTATTGAAAGTTGAAACTTCCACCTCCTCATATTTGCTAGCCTCTTCGGTACCGTGCATTGCCCTCTTCTCATTCCGAGAGTTGGCATCCACCTCGCCGGTGCATCCAAACCCTTGGCATGATATGCTCTGTCATCATAAACCTCCTTATATCCTTCCTCAAAACAGCCACCATACCTACCTATCAAGGCATTTCCATAGCCTTTCCGAGATATATTTCCATGCAACAGCCACCTTCTCATGACTTGATCTTCATGTCATACATGTTCCTGCTACACTGGCAGAGGCATACATTTGCATACATCATGATAGCTACATCTTCTTTATGTTGAGTACCTTGTAAAGTGTGAACATCTTCTATACCTTCTTGTAAAATAGAGTGTTGCCCTTATGTGAGGAAAAGATCCCAAAGTGGACAAAATTAAAAGATCCCAAAGAGGACAAATGAGAGTTAAATAGAAAGAGCCATTGAGGCTACCAAAAAATACAAAAACATGGAAAAAAGAGAAAAGGAAAAAAAGAGAGAAAGGGGCAACACTACTATTCTTTTGAAACATCCACACTCATACTCTCTCTATGTACTCTATAGAGATGATAATTTATGCATATAGCTATGTGGAGACCTTTAGACTATAGAACTTGGCTTGCATATTCCAAGGATGAGCCTACTTAAACGAGCTCTAGGTCTTCATAAGCGAGCAAGTTGGATGCACCCCCACTAGTTACATTGGAGAGCTTTTCTTAGCTCATATGTGCATACGTTGCATGGCAATCCCTACTCCTCACATCATATCTATCATTTGGCCTTCTCTCGCCTATGATTGTCCGCATTGATGTGAGCCTTTCACACCCTTTTTGTCTTCCTCCTCCACCATATTACTCTCTTTTCCATCCTAAGTATCAACTCTCATGCTTACGCTCATCCATTGCATGAGTGCTCAAAATATCGAAAAAGAGTGGATCAAATTGACTTGTACCTGGCTAGTGGTCTGGGGATGAGTCAAGATAAGATTCCAACAAATTCTAAGTGTGAAACTTTAGTAGATTGAGTTCTCCACCTTCTTTCACAATTATATTTTTTTTTCTCGTATTCCCATCTCCCCCTTCTTGCACGCAAACACCATCTGGAGACATTCGAGTCATGGAAAGCGAGAGCTCATGCACCTTTATGTTCTTATGTTGCTTGTTTCAATGTTAATATAGACTCTTGCCTGTTATGACTTGAATTGAATTAAATACCTTGATTTCTTTACTTTCAAAGTTCTTATATGGTTGTTAGCATGTCACCACACAAATTATGCTTGTTATCATTTATCTACTAGAGGACAAGCAGGAATTAAGCTTGGGGATGTTGATACGGCCCAAAGGTATCTATAATTTTTGCTTGCTCCATGCATGTTTTGTGTGATATTGCTATGATCTAGATACACTTTCATACACTTTTGATCATATTTGGACTAACTTATTAACTGAGTGCACCACAGTGCCAATTCCTGTTTTCTGCTGTTTTTCTATTTCAGGTTTCACCTATATTAAAAGTGCTCCAAAAATTCGGGAAAAATCAGATAAAAATCTTCGCAGAAGAACCTTCCTGAATCACTTGGGTGGGGCCAGAGGGCCACCACCAGGGGTCCAAGCGCCCTGGTGGCGCGACCTAGGGATTAGACGCGCCAGTGGGGGCCTGGACACCTGGTGGGCCCCCTGGCTGCCCCCTTCGCCTATGTATTCTCCATGACGGGCTTCTTCCGAGGACAGAACCCTTTTTCGTGATATCACCTCTGTTCCGCCCCCGCCGCGCTTCCAAGATTGGGAGGGAGGATCGACCTCTGGGAGCTTCTCCTCCACCATGGACGCTTCCCGGATGATCCGTGAGTAGTCTACCTTGGACCCTGGGTCCGTGATCAGTAGCTAGGTGATATTCTCCTCCCCTCTTTGTTCTTCACGGATTAGACCTCGTGAGCTGCCCTGCATGATCGAGGCACAAATTTAATTTTATGCTGATGTTATGGTGAGTTTGTTGGGATCTGATGGATTATGAGACTATGTTCAGTTTGTGATTGAGTAATATATTTGGTTCTTATCTTTTATATTTATGTTCTTCAGTAATTCTTGCATGTTCTCCGTTCCTGTTTATTGCTTTGGCCAAGTAGTAGGTAGTGACTCCAAGAGGGAACGTTATGCTCGATTGTGGGTTCATGCCCCCTGATGACTAGCTTTAGTGACAGAAACATGAGTCTAGGGATGTGTTGTTTCCTCAAGGGGGAAAATAACGGTGTTTGTAACCGCGGTTGCAAGGATTGTTTACTTTACGCAAAGTTCTTTTAATGCAGTTATTTGTTGCTTTGGGTTTACACTTTGGGTGGGGCTCACAACTTAATACCAGTGAGATTTTCTAGATAGATATCTCAAGGTGGATGATTAGTAGTAGATGCAGTTGGATTTTAGTCTACTTATTTTGTCATACATCCCATGCTATTGAGCCTCGTCCTTTCTTTGTAGCATAGTTAGCATTGCGGTGCGTTTTTAATCCTGTCAATTGCCCAACTGTGATTTTTTACCTCGCATAGCAGTTTTATCGTCTTTTGGGAGAGAGACATCACTAGTGAACATCACGGGACCCCGGTGCATATTCTCATCACTGTTTGCATGCTCATTAATTTTCTGCTTTTACTTTTTAGTTGTTATCATTATTATCCTTTATCCCTTGCGTTTGATCCTTTGTAAACAACAAGGCCGGAGAGATTGACAGCCTCTCTGAACTTCGTTGGGATCAAAGTTACTTGTGTGTGTGAAGGTCCAGGTAAAGTAAGCAACCCTGAGGTTGTGAACGGCGCCATTGTTCACCTTACCACCTACTTATCACTTCCGGAATCCTTTGGGAGACAATCCCTATCCTCTACATAGGGGAAATTTGCTGCTATTCTACCTCTCACCTTCCACTTGGGGTAACCAACGAAGGGCGAGAAGCCATTATCCACTACCACGCCATCAAGCGGCAGCAGGGAGAGGCGCCATTGCAACATCACCAGCCCCTTTTCAGGAAGAACGAGGAGTGCGAGTGCCACGACCACGGTGGCCACGACCTCAGCCGGCCATGCCGCGAGAAGAACTAACAGCAACTACACGACCATCACGCTTGGATGCCATGCCAAAAGGAACGAGGAGAAGAAGATGGAAGAAGAGTAGATGCCGAGCACAAGCAAGCAGCAACGGATATTTATAGCCTAGGCCAGGGGCAGGCAAGGAAAATGCTATGAAATCCAAACAGCGCTATCATTAAATCAAGACCAGTGCGCGTGGAGATACGGATTCCAAGACAAGATGCCTCTTTGCATCAAACAGTGCTCAATAAAAGAGACATCAAATCTCGCGTGTTTTCCCATACACGCCTCGGAAACCCAACAGGTAGCAGCATCACAAGATTACAACGCAGCATCCAACATGTCATTATGGCCGAGCAAACAACGCGACGGTTCAGAAGCCAGCTACCATCATCACGCACGTCACCAAGAGCATCATCACAACCCCCGCGTTCATGGCAGCACAGAAATATTAATTCAAGACAACTCACTGCCAAAACCAAACGATGGAAAGTGTGGGCACCCCAGACTATATGTTCGAAGCGACCAGTTGCGTATACAGTCATGCCCCCATGATCAGTTCGCATGACACACAACTCGACATGGATATCATAGTCTCAATGTTCATACAATACCGAATACAAGTCATACAACAATAAACTCTTACATGGCCTCATCGGACTCAAATAGCAGCGGAAAAGAAAAAGCATCAAAGGTAGGGCGTCACAATCCACAGGGTAGATCAAAGCATAACACGTCCTAGTAGTCGCCGGTAGCATCGTCATCATATACCTTCTCCTCCAAGCCTGGACGATGGAATAACCAGGGACAAAGCCGTGAGTACATACAAAGTACTCGCAAACCACCTAAAGAAAGAAACAAAGTTTTGCATACGAAAATAATAGGATGGCTATATGGTGGAGTTTTTCATAGGGATTTTCTATCTAATCAAGGTCATTATTAAGTTGGCAAAATTTTAACACTTGGCAGATTTTATTTCCCACAATCTATTTGGATAAGTCAATTCCAACCTTTTCCCAACAATAACAGCATCATCGTCGCGATCCATAAACTCGGTACCGGCTTTCTCATCTATTCCCCACAAAGTGTGGCCTCACTAGCTGTCCATGACCGTGGACTCCGGCTACTCGAATAGATTTACACTCTGCAGAGGTTGTACACTTTACCCACCACATTCGATACATCTGCTGTGTGTCCCCACGGATCGTCATACTTCAGTATGCGGGTCTCGGATAATCGACCTTAGTTTTCCCTTGTCTGCCCTAGTACAGGTGAATCCACCCCTTGCGTACTGCATGGACTTTCCGTGTGACAGGTCATGCTACTCTTGGACCCAATCCTGCACCATAGTCGAAGAGCACCAATGTTCCTTCCGACAATAAGCCTAGCGAATTTCACCCATCGACTTCAAGGGCTATCGGATTCGTGGAATCACGCATCCATGTGTAGTTATAGGACCCCCGTACTAAGACAAACAAGCTTCCAACTAGCCCTGTCCCATACCAGAGTATAGTGGTTGTACTGTAATGCTAGATTTTGGCGGCACAAATAGAGAGTCCCTCCAAACTTTGGCCATGTCCGACGATGTTCCACAATCCCGGCTATACCACCTTCTTAGGTGAATGTCGTACCAAATAGGACGAAGTATGACTTTCCAAATTGTTTTGTAATGCTAAATACTAGAGCTGAGTGATGGTCTCGACAGAATGCCGGGAACATCGGGGTTCTACTTAGTTTTTCCCAAATAGCTAGGCTATGGGGGTGGTGTGGAGTTTTTCAAATATAAGTAAAACAATCCCAAACCATATGAATATAATACTAGCATTATACTGTATAAATGATACAAAGAAAGTAAAAATGGGTAAAGCGGAGTTTGAGTTTTGACGGTGGCTTGCCTTCCTCGGCGATGTACCCTGTATCGGCTTCTTCGCTGGCAAGGGAGGAGTCTTGACCTGCAACGTACGGCGTATCGTCTACACGTTGCGGAAGAAACAAATTCACCATTACAATCGGGAAAAACAAACAAGGCACACAACACTCAACTTCACTATCAAACAACCAGTAATTAAGAGAACCATTTGTACTAGCATTGAATTACTAAATCAACACTTCAGAGTTGAATACCACAACAAGGCATTGGTATAAATTTAATAGGATTACCACAACAAGAGTATATTAAAGCAATTCTTAACTTGAGTTATGTTAAGTTATTCACTAACAACTTATTAACTTGTTTTATCTCCATAACCAAGTTCATAGCAATAACATACTGACCATATGCTAGTTTAATATTAAACTAACAACCAAATAGTACTAACATAAGTCAAAAAGGAAATAACTAGCAATATTAATAATAATAAAGGGTCACAAATTTATTTAAGCCAAATAATATTCTACACATACAGAAAAATCAAGAATATTCACAGGAGTATATACAAATCAACATTTCATTTTTAGGGTTTACAGGGAATTGATTAAAACTATTCTTAGCTGCTAAAAAGCACAATTAACTAGTTTAAACTAAAGCAATTAATTTGGTACTGCATAAAAATTATTCTAAACATACAGAAAAATAAAACACAATTTTCTAAGACACACAAAATTTATTTCATAATTTCCTGAGCTACGGTTATTTGTTTAGAATTATTTAAGTGCTGCAGTTTATGAAAAAGAAAAAAAATGATAGACGACCCATGGCTATTTGGCGCACACGGGCACTGTTTCTTTATCGGTGTACTCTATCTGAACTCCATCGGCATTTGTGAGGTTGACTGTCCTCTTAGTGCAATCTATCCGGCCTCGGTATCTGGACAACCAATTCATGCCAAGTACCACATCTATACCTTCTGTCCCTAACACGATCAGGTCAGCTGGGAACTCGACTCCATGAATCGCTATGGGAACTCCGGAACAAGCTAAACTGGCTCGGGTTTTGGATCCGGGTATTTGTACTATCATGGGCCTCCTCATTTGACTAGGTGACAACTTACTTCTATCCACAAATGTCTTCGTAAGAAACGAGTGTGATGCACCAGGATCGAACAATACTTGAGCAGGTACTGAATTAACTGGAAACATACCCAAGATAACGTCTGATGCCTCCAGGGCTTCCTCGGCTTGCACATGGTTCAGACGTCCCTTGGAGGCGTTGGGCGCACCGCGCTTGGCATTGTTGCGGCCGGGGTTCCCTCTGGCTGGTGTTGGAGCATTGGGGCGTGGGGCTGCATTCGCCTTATTGGTGCAGGTAATGGCATAGTGACCATTCTGGCCACACTTGAAGCAGATCACTTCTGATGCAGGATCGCGGGGAACTCCGCCTGCTGGGCTCGGAACTCCACCAGGGCGAGCAGGAGCACTGGGGCATGGCGCTTGGTAAGGGCTCCTCTGAGGCTGGGGTGCTGGCCTTGGTGGCTGTGTTGGACGCAGTATGGGGTTGCTGGATCCACCCTGCTGCATCATGCGGCGCTTGCGGTTCTCAGAGGCCGTCTTGAGCTTGCCCTCCATCATGATAGCAGCATCGGCAAGAGACTCAAGATCGGGGAACTGCATGGCTACCAGGACAACCTGCAGCTCATCGTGCAGTCCATCTAGGAAACGGTCCTTCCGCTTCTCCTCGGTGTCCACCTCCTCCGGGGCATACCTCGACAGCTGAGTGAAGCGGTCAAGATATCCAACCACAGTCATGCCTCCTTGCTTGAGGTGGCGGAACTCGTCCTTCATCCTCCTGATTAGTGCAGTCGGGATGTGCGCCTTCTTGAACTTCTCGGAGAACTCCGCCCAGGTGAGTACTTGCCCCTCAGGAAGACGGGCACGCATTCCTTCCCACCAGCTCCTTGCGGTGTCGGTGAGGTAGTGGGTGGCATACAGGACCTTCTCGTTGTTGCCAACCGCGGCGACAACGAGATTGTTCTCCATGGTGCGGAGCCAATCCTCAGCATCCAAAGGCTCCTTTGTCTGTGGAAACACCGGAGGGTTGGTGTTCTAGAAGTCTCGGAGCCGAGACCTGGGCTCCTCATTCCCACCAGCTCCTACGCCTCCTTGGTTGGCATTGGTGGCAGCCTGGACTAGCTGCTGGAGTGCAGCCATGTTCGCCTGGCGCTCGTCACGAGCGGACTGGCGCTCCTCCATCAGCAGTCGCAGAAGCTGCGCCATGTTCGGGTCGGGTGGTGGCAGTGGCGCGTCACCGGATCCACTTGGGTTGGCGCGGGAGCTTCTCGGCATCCTAAGGATGTTGCGCAAGATAAGAGGGAATTTAGTCTATAAGGGGGTAAGTCCCTAACAATCTAGTTTTCACACACAAGCAAAACTTATAAAATAGGTAATAATCATGCAACTAGAAATCACCACATGGTAGCATAACGATAGCATAAGTCTCATACATAATCAAGTCTTACAGGTAACCAACCACACATGCAACATCTAACGCAATCTTCAAAAGGGCATCCAACAACTAACGACGCCTAGAGCTCATCCTCATCGCGATCATCGATGAAGTCCTCATCATCAGTGTCCGGAACCTCCTCGTACTCCTCATCCATCCATTCCTCATCATCACTGATATGAGCGTTCTCCCTCTTCTGGATGTCCTCGCCATCATCCAGAGCATCAATCTCATCCTCCAAATCGTCGCACTTGCGCTTCAGGCTCCTGGTCTTCTTCCTCAGCATCTTGTTACTCTCCTCCAGACTGGCGACCTTGTCCTGCAGCTCCTTGATAATCTTGTCCCGAGTCTCCAGCTCGATGGGGGCGATGGGGGCGGGACCCTCGGTCTGGAGGTTGTAGTCATGCTTGACCCGGACCTCATCCAGCTGAGCCTGAGTCAGAGCCAGGTGTCCCTCTAGAGCGAACAAGTGGTCCTTCAGGACCGGGTGAAGCACACCAGGAATGGGATCTCCCTCATCATCGCGCATCCCGTAGTGACGGAACCACGTGGTACCAGCTCGTACTGGTGAAACCTCACAAGACGAGCAATCGCCTCCTGGCAAGCTCGGCCCAGACCCTCCTCCCAGGTACGAGCATACACCGTGAAGCTGATAGGATCCGACCGTGGGGCCACCTCCGAACCTCGGAGCTCACACCGCACAATCAGGCGGAGCTCGGTATCCTCCCCACTGGTGATCTGGAAAGCCCTGAACTCCGCAGCTGGGCGGTGAACGAGTTTAAGAAGATCCATCAGATCCTGAGCAAAGGGCGTCTTCCCAGCCTGAGTCAGCTGGAGGTGGTGCATAGGAAGTCCAGCCATCTACAAGTTTTAAGAGTTTAAGTTAGATGACAAGTGTGCAAAATTTTAACATAATAAAACATTTAATATTTTACTATAAAGGGATAAGAGAGGTAAGCATTCTATACTATGCATTTGACCATCTCTTTAGTTTAGAAAATAGTTTTTGATTTTCCCCCCATCCTATCTACCGACCAACCTAACTAGGCTGCTATGGTCTGAACAGAGGCTCTGATACCAAGTTTGTGGGCACCCCGGACTATATGTCTGAAGCGACCAGTTGCGTATACAGTCATGATCCCATGATCAGTTCGCATGACACACAACTCGACATGGATATCATAGTCTCAATGTTCATACAATACCGAATACAAGTCATACAACAATAAAGTCTTACATGGCCTCATCGGGCTCAAATAGAAGCGGAAAAGCAAAAGCATCAAAGGTAGGGCGTCACAATCCACAAGGTAGTTCAGAGCATAACACGTCCTAGTAGTCGTCGGTAGCATCGTCATCATATACCTGCTCCTCCAAGCCTGGCCGATGGAATAATCAGGGACAAAGCCGTGAGTACATACAAAGTACTCGCAAACCACCTAAAGAAAGAAACAAAGTTTTGCATACGAAAATAATAGGATGGCTATATGGTGGAGTTTTTCATAGGGATTTTCTATCTAATCAAGGTCATTATTAAGTTGGCAAAATTTTAACACTTGGCAGATTTTATTTCCCACAATCTATTTGGATAAGTCAAGTCCAACCTTTTCCCAACAATAACAGCATCATCGTCGCGATCCGTAAACTCGGTACCGGCTTTCTCATCTATTCCCCACAAAGTGTGGCCTCACTAGCTGTCCATGACCGTGGACTCCGGCTACTCGAATAGATTTACACTCTGCAGAGGTTGTACACTTTACCCACCACATTCGATACATCCGTCGTGTGTCCCCACGGATCGTCATACTTCAGTATGCGGGTCTCGGATAATCGACCTTAGTTTTCCCTTGTCTGCCCTAGTACAGGTGAATCCACCCCTTGCGTACTGCATGGACTTTTCGTGTGACAGGTCATGCTCCTCTTGGACCCAAGCCTGCACCATAGTCGAAGAGCACCAAGGTTCCTTCCGACAATAACCCTAGCGAATTTCACCCATCGACTTCAAGGGCTATCGGATTCGTGGAATCACGCATCCATGTGTAGTTATAGGACCCCCGTGCTAAGACAAACAAGCTTCCAACTAGCCCTGTCCCATACCAGAGTATAGTGGTTGTACTGTAATGCTTGATTTTGGCGGCACAAATAGAGAGTCCCTCCAGACTTTGTCCATGTCCGACGATGTTCCACAATCCCGGCTATACCACCTTCTTAGGTGAATGCCGTACCAAATAGGATGAAGTATGACTTTCCAAACTGTTTTGTAATGCTAAATACTAGAGCTGAGTGATGGTCTCGACAGAATGCCGGGAACATCGGGGTTCTACTTATTTTTTTCCCAAATAGGTAGGCTATGGGGTGGTGTGGAGTTTTTCGAATATAACTAATACAATCCCAAACCATATGAATATAATACTAGCATGATACAGTATAAATGATACAAAGAAACAAAAAATGGGTAAAGCGGAGTTTGAGTTTTGACGGTGGCTTGCCTTCCTCGGCGATGTACCCTGGATCGGCTTCTTCGGTGGCAAGGGAGGAGTCTTCACCTGAAACGTACGGCGTATCGTCTACACGTTGCGGAAGAAACAAATTCATCATTACAATCGGGAAAAACAAACAAGGCACACAACACTCAACTTGACTATCAAACAACCAGTAGTTAAGAGAACCATTTGTACTAGCATTGAATTACTAAATCAACACTTCAGAGTTGAATACCACAACAAGGCATTGGAATAAATTTAATAGGATTACCACAACAAGAGTATATTAAAGCAATTCTTAACTTGAGTTACGTTAAGTTATTCACTAACAACTTATTAACATGTTTTACTTCTATAACCAAGTTCATAGCAATAACATACTGACCATATGCTAGTTTAATATTAAACTAACAACCAAATAGTACTAACATAAGTTACAAAGGAAATAACTAGCAATATTAATAATAATAATAATAATAAAAAGGGTCACAAATTTATTTAAGCCAAATAATATTCTACACATACAGAAAAATCAAGAATATTCACAGGAGTATATACAAATCAACATTTCATTTTTAGGTTTTACAGGGAATTGATTAAAACTATTCTTAGCTGCTAAAAAGCACAATTAACTAGTTTAAACTAAATCAATTAATTTGGTACTGCATAAAAATTATTCTAAACATACAGAAAAATAAAACACAATTTTCTAAGCCACACAAAATTTATTTCATAATTTTATGATCTACGGTTATTTGTTTAGAATTATTTAAGTGCTGCAGTTTATGAAAAAGAAAAAAAATGACTGCCGGCCCATGGCTATTTGGCGCGCACGGGAACTGTTTCTTTTTTTATTTTTCTTTTTTAAACGGGCCGAGCCCAGCGCAGTAGTAAGTTTTTTTTAAACGAAGGGGTATGGGGCTCCCTGGGCCGTTAGATCTGGGAAGATCGGACGGCCAGGGGCCCTTCTTCCAGCTCGGGCGGACTGGGGGCTCGGGAGAGCTCCCATGGCGTACAGGGGGCGGCCTGGCCTCGCCGGTGGCCCTCCGGTGGACGGCGACCGGCGGCATGGGGCGGCGGTGGTAGGGGGCCCCTAGGGGGTTCCATTTTTGCGAAAAAAGGGCATGCAACGCCGGAAACGGTTGCCCCCACGACGGACAGGAGGGAGGTCGGCTGCTCACCGGGGGCGCTTGGAGCGGCGACGGGTAACGGGGAAGGGCGACGGGCGTGCGAAACGGGAAGGGGGCTCCGTTTTTTACGAAGACGGCAGCCGGGGGCGACGGGGTTGACCACGGGTCGGGGTAGACGGAGGCGTGCAGGGGCTTCTCCGGCGCGCCTCGCCGGCGACTCCTTGCCGGCGTGGCTCCGGCGTGGGGCGGAGGTGGAGAGACGCACCGGCCTCTCCCTCCTCTCCTTCTTCTTCCTCCCTTCGTCCTTCTTCTTCTTCCTCCATTCTTCCTTCTTCTACTTCTTTTCTCCTTCTACGAGTGCTGGGGGTGGAGTGGGTTGTAGTGTTTGGGTGGAGTGGAGTGAGGAGTTGGGGAGGCTGGGGTGCTCCCCTTTTAAAGTGAGGCAAGGGAGAGGCGATTGGAGAGGGCGGCCTCCTCGTCTACTGGCCGACGAGGGCGGTGGCGAGGGCTGCCGTCATCTGGCTTGCGTCAGCACAGGGGGCTCCTGATGACGTAGGGGTGGGTTTTCATACGGGCTGGAGAGAAAGAGAGGGATGGGCTGCGGCCCAGGTAGTGTAGGTTTCCCTTTTTTTTGTACCAACAAAACCTGTTCTGCGAAAACTTCTCCTCGGTTTGGTTTAAATATGAAACGAAATCTTAAATTGTAAACCTCCAAAATAATTTAAAAAGGTCCAAGAGTAATATTCTAATTTATTTAGAATTTTTAAGATATTTTTAATTGGGTTAAAAAAATATTGTTACTATTATAGTAATAGTGATAAATTAATTAGCAGTTTCGAAATATCTTTATTAAATACTTTCTTCTATAGAGGTATTTTTCATTATTTAAATGGTGAATTTATGTGCAAGAAAAACATCATTTGGTGAAAACATTAGTGATGCTAATATGTTATGGTGGTGATAAGTTGGTTGATCGGATTGTGTGGTATGATCTAATTATTATAATTGGTTGATTCTTTTTTGCATGACCAGGGGAAACAAGTATGACATTAGCATAAGGCAAGCATGGCATAACAACAAAGCATAAAGCAAGCATGACAGGGCAAATTTATTTGCATCACATCACAACTCAAGAAAGTTTTTGTTACCCCTAATTTTTTCTACTCTAATAACAGGGTAATAAAAGTCGGGATGTGACAGAAAGATTCACTGCTTTCCCGGTTCCTTTTCCCAAAAATTTAAACAAAAATCTAAACTCCCACCGGGAGCCCCCTGTCTTTGCTACAAACAAAGCACGGACCAATATCTCGACGGCACGAGTGGGTACTCCCCTCCAGCAAGAACAACATCATCTATAGAGTTCAGGTGCTCCCTCACCCAGCAAATGATGATGTGCTCGAGTGCTTACTCGCACCAGCAGGAACAAACACATCCACAGAGTCCGGGTGCTCCCTCACTCAGAAAAAGACGAAGTGATCGAGTATCCACTCGATGACCATCCAAGTCGATGCATCTCTTATCAACTCCTTACCTGAGCTCACAAACGCTCCGCGAGTGAATACTGTTAGTGCACTTGATTTGTTTATCCAAGTGGGTGCATTTCTAATTAGGCTCTTCATACGTCCAAAACGTATCTATAATTTCTGCTTTCTCCATGCATGTTTTGTGTGATATTGCTATGATCTAGATACACTTTCATACATTTTTTTATCATATTTGGACTAACCTATTAACTCAGTGCACCCCAGTGCCAGTTCTTGTTTTCTGTTGTTTTTCTATTTCAGTTTTCCCCCATATAAAAAGTGCCAGAAAAATTCGGGAAATTCAGAAAAAAAATCAGCGTGTAGGAAGCTTCGCGAAGAGCCCAGGAGGGGCCAGAGGGGAGCCAGGGGGGCGCCTGGGGCCCCTGGTCCACCTCTGGCAGCCCCCCTTCTCCTATTTATTCTCCGCCACGGGAAAACTCCAGAGGAGGAACCCTATTCCGCGAACTCACCTCTGTTCCGCCGCCGCCGCGCTTCCGAAGATCGGGAGCACCAGAAGACCTCTTCCCGGCACCCTGCCGGAGGGAGGATTGACCTCCGGGAGTCTCCTCTCCACCATGGATGCTCCCCGGATGTGTCGTGAGTAGTTTTCCTTGGACCATGGGTCCGTGATCAGTAGCTATGTGATGTTCTCCTCCCCTCTTTGATCTTCATTGTTTAGACCTCGTGAGCTGCCCTACATGATCGAGGCACCTTTGTAATATTTCTGCTATTGCTATGTTGAGTTTGATAGGATCTGATGGATTATGAGATTATGTTCAGATTGTGATAGAGTAATATATTTGGTTTTTATCTCTTATATTTTTGTTCCTAAGTAATTCTTGCATGTTCTCCGTTGCTGTTTATTGCTTTGGCCAAGTAGTAGGTAGTGACTTCAAGAGGGAACGTTGTGCTAGATTGTGGGTTCATGCCCCCCCGATGACACGATTGAGTGACAGAAACATGAGTCTAGAGGATGTGTTGGTGCCACAAGGGGGAAAACAACGGTGCTTGTGACCGCGGTCACAAGAATTGTTTACTTTACGCAGAGTATTTTTAATGCAGTTGTCTGTTGCTTTGGGTTTACACTTTGGGTGGGGCTCGCAACTTAATACCAGCGAGATGTTCTAGATAGATATCTCAAGGTGGATGATTAGTAGTACATGCAGATGGATTTCGGTCTACTTATCTTGGCGTACTGCCTGTGCTTTTGAACCTCGTCCTTTCTTTTGTAGCATAGTTAGCATTGCGGTGCGTTCATAATCCTGTCAATTGCCTTTCTGTAATTTGTTTACCTCGCATAGCAATTTTATCGTCTTTTGGGAGAGAGACATCACTAGCGAACATCACGTATCCCGGTCCATATCCTCATTATTGTTTCCACGCTATATTTACCTTACTGCTTTTACTTGCTATCATTATCCCTTGCATTTTATCCTTTTGAACAACAAGACCGGAGAGATTGACAACCTCTCTGAACTTCGTTGGGAACAAAGTTATCTGTGTCTGTGTGCAGGTCCGCGTCAGTTGCGCCGCTGACACCTACTTATCATCTCTGGAGTCCTACTGGAGACAAACCTTGGTATCTTCACCGAGGGAAAACTGCTGCTGCACTACATCTCAACCTTCCACTTGGGGTAACCAACGAAGGGGCAAGAAGCCATCAAGCAAGTTTTCTGGCGCCGTTGCCGGGGAATCCAAGTGCTAAGATAGGGGAGTTGCACACTACCCTTTACCTTTGTTTTTTAGTCTTGTTAGTTTATTTTAGTTTTTATCTTTGTGTCTTTTATCAAAAACTACAAAAAAATCTTCCACACTTGCTGCTACTATGGGTTCCACTGAAAACACCAAGTTGTGTGACTTCACTAGTCACAACAACCAAGACTTTATCTGCACTCCCATTGCCACACCTGCCACTTCAGCTACCTCTTATGAAATTAAACCTACTTTGCTAAACCTTGTTATGAGAGATCAATACTCTGGTGCTGGAGATGATGCTGCTTTACACTTGAATAATTTTGTTGAATTATGTGATATGCAAAAGTATAAAGAAGTAGAAGGTGATGTTGTTAAGCTCAAGCTCTTTCCTTTCTCTTTAAGGGGAGATGCTAAAATCTGGTTTCAATCTTTGCCTAGAAATAGCATAGATTCTTGGGATAAGTGCAAAGATGCTTTTATAGGGAAGTACTACCCTCCTGCTAAGATTATCCAATTGATGAGTAATATTATGAATTTTAAGCAATTGGATAATGAACACGTAGCCCAAGCTTGGGAACGAATGAAATCTCTTGTTAAGAAATGCCCTACACATGGTTTGACTACTTGGATGGTTATCCAGACTTTTTATGCACGCTTGAACTTAACCTCGCGGAACCTGTTAGATTCGGCCGCGGGAGGAACCTTTATGTCAACTACACTTGGTGTTGCCACGAAGCTTCTCGATGAAATGATGACCAATTATTCCCAATGGCACACCGAACGCGCTCCAACAGGTAGGAAGGTAAATTATGTCGAGGAAATTACCTCCCTCAATGAAAAAGTTGACTTAATTATGTCTCTACTTACCAAGCAACCCTCTATTGATCCTTATGATGTTCTTTTAAATTCTATGGATGCCCAAGAACAAGTAGATGCAAACTTTATTGCTAGAAACAACTTCTATAATCCTGCTTATACGAAAAGAGACCTACCTAGCTATGATAAATTGGTGGAAATAGAGAAGGCTACTAAGAACTATATGCACGCCCAGTTTGAAAAAAACAAAGCCTTCTCTAAGCAAATAGGTGAGCATACTTCCATTCTGCAAAACATTAGTGAACAGCTTGATAGCCTGAATAGTGAAATTTCTAAACTCCAGGCTAGACTTACCGCCACCGAAAACCATGTTTCGAATATGTCCCACACCCAATCTACTTTGATAAATCAAATGGCAGCCAAACCGGAAGTTATCCCTATGGAAGAGGATAGAATTAAGAGCCTTCCTACACACCACACAGTTGCTACTATCCAAATTGTTGAGGACACTCAAGCTATTAGCACCCAATGCACTCCTAGTCCCGTTGGACCTATTAATGGTGATTCTAATACCTCAACCATAGAAAAAGAAACTCCTATGAACATAGAGGGTTCGAAACAAGTGAGCCTAGATGACACTACTACCACCTTTGATAGTAGTGATATTGATTTTGATAGTTGTACCCTCTCAGAAGTTATTAGCTTTCTACACAAAATGTCTAGAGACCCCCACACTAGCACACTTAATCTTGCCTTCACGGAGCATATCACAAATGCTCTCATCAAAGCTAGGGAGGAGAAGCTTAGAGTAGAAGCCTCCATACCTAGGAAGCTAGATGATGGTTGGGACCCTATGATCAAAATTAAATTGAATAACTTCTCTTGCTATGCTTTATGTGATGTTGGAGCTAGTACCTCCGTTATGCCCAAAAGAATATTTGATATGTTTGAATTGAAGCCTTTTGAGCCTTGTTCTTTTGGTATTCGTTTTGTTGATTCTTCCGTAAAGAAACCTTTAGGGAAGATCGACGATGTTCTTATCATTGTCAATGAAAACTATGTTCCCGTCGATTATATTGTTATGGATATAGAGTGTGAACCTTTATGTCCAATTATTTTGGGACGTCCTTTTCTTCGCACCGTTGGTGCGGTTATTGACATGAAAGAGGGGAATATTAAATTCCAATTCCCATTCAAAAAGGGGATGGAACACTTCCCTATAAAGAAAATCAAGTTACCTTGTGAGTCTGTTACACGGGCTAGTTGTTCTCTTTCTCTTGATAAAACTTGGTTCTTCTTTTTGCATCATGCCTAGCTAATGGCTTTAAAGAAGCGCTTTCGGGAGGCAGCCCACAATGAATTTAGGTTTTTATTTTTGCTTTTGTTGTGTCTTGATGTTTGTTACTACTGTAGCAACATGATTGTATCTTTATTTTTCAGCTTTGTGCCAAGTTATAGCCTCTTACGGCAAGGGAAGTAAAAGTTGTGACATCCTGTCCAGAAAACAGATTCTGTCCTCGTGACCAGAAAAATTCCAGAAAAATCCCAGTTCATATTTTTGAGCTGAAATTTTTACACAGTATGATGTATACAATTACGAACCTTCCATATGTTCTGAGTTTTTTGATTTGAGTTGCAGAAGTGCCCCTCAAAAATTCTTTACTATCTGATGTTCTGTTTTTCACAGATTCTGTCACGTTTTGTCTCTCCTTACTTTTGCAAACCTTAAGATTGCTTTTTCTTTGCAAAAACATTTTGGCACTCTTGAGAGACAGTAGATCTTCAAGATTATCTTTATATCCAGTGGGAAAAATTATTTATTAAAGGTACTAAGCTCTCTAATCAGCTTATAATGAGTTATGTATGAAGGGAGTTTTCAAGTGTGCGATGTAAGATGATGAAAGAAGATCCAGGAGTGTCAAGCGCTCAAGCTTGGGGATGCCCCCATGCATCCCCAATAAATATTCAAGGAGACTCAAGCGTCTAAGCTTGGGGATGCCCCCATGCATCCCCTTCTCCATCAACAATCATCAGTTCGTCCTTCAACTCACTATATTTTTATCACTTCATGCGTTATGTGCTATGCTTGGAGCGTCTCACTCTTAGGTTTTGTTTTTAGTTTTCTTTAGCTTTGGTTTCTGTTCATAACAAGTTAGATCCTTTCTTACTTTGTGTGGGAGATAAACACGCTCCACTTTCAAAATTTAGAACACATCATAGGATTTTTCCTGCCTATCTTTTTGCTGTTGTGTGTTCTTTATCTTTTCATAGCTACTACCTTGTTTAGTTTTAGTCTTAGTTTGTCTTTAGCAAGAGCCTTGGATTTTGTTTAGTTTGTTGCTGCAACTCTTTTTAGTTTTCATGTTTATCTTGTTAAGAGAGTTGGTTGTTGCACTGAGTTGTGTCTTGTCTTGAAAGTAGGTAATTGAGGTTGCTATTTAATTTTAGTAGTAGCTTGTAATAGTTTTGAAGTATTGATGTGAGTAATGTTTGAACTTTTGGTGTCAAGAGCTCTAGCCTATTAGTGATAGGTGTCGTATTTTGGGCAATCCGTGTGTATTTTCAAAACCTACAAAACTAGTCACTACTCTTCTGAGGGGTCGAATATCAGAGAACACTCACGTACCATGAGTCGAGGATGCGCAAGGATAACCAAACCCCCATACACTCCTCCTCGGGGTACTTGTCTCTTTCTGAACCTCCTTACTAGATTGAGAGTTACCGATAATAAGTGCATGAGTTCTTCAGACTAATGTAAGTATTGAAAGTTCACACTTCCACCTTCCCATATTTTGCTAGCCTCTCCTGTGCCGTGCATTTCCTTCTTCTCACTCCGAGAGTTGGTGTCCACCTTCGCCGGTACATCCAAACCCTTGGCATGATACGCTCTGTCATCATAAGCCTCCTTATATCTTTCCTCAAAACAGCCACCATACCTACCTATCAAGGCATTTCCATAGCCTTTCTGAGTTACATTGCCATGCAACTTCCACCTCTTCATGACTTGATCTTCATGTCATACATGTTCTTGCTACACTGGCAGCGACATACATTGCATACATCATGTAGTTACATCTTCTTTATATTTTGAGTACCTTGTAAAGTGTGAAAGATTTCCTTTACCTTCTTGTAAAATAGAGTGTTGCCCTTAAGTGAGGAAAAGATCCCAAAGTGGACACAATAAAAGATCCCAAAGAGGACAAATGAGAGTTAAATAGAAAGAGCCATTGAGGCCACCAAAAAAATACAAAAAAATAGAAAAAAGAGAAAAAGAAATAAAAAGAGAGAAAGGGGCAACACTACTATCCTTTTGAGAGATCCACACTAGTACTCCCTTTATATCCTTGTACTCCTTAGAGATGATCGTTATGCATATAGCTATGTGGGGATCTTCACACTATAGAACTTGGCTTGCATTTTCCAAGGATGAGCCTCCTCAAACGAGCTCTAGGTCTTCATGAGCGAGCAAGTTAGATGCACCCCCACTAGTTCCTTTGGAGAGCTTCTTAGCTCGTATATGCATCCGTTGCATGGCAATCCCTACTCCTCACATCATATCAATCATTTGGCATCTCTTTCCTATGATTGTCCTCATTGATGTGAGCCTTTCTCTTCTTTTTTGTCTTCCTCCTCCACCATATTTATCTCTTTTCCATCCTAAGTGTCAACTCTCGTGCTTACGCTCATCCATTGCATGAGTGCTCGAAATATCGAAAAGGAGTGGATCAAATTGACTTGTACCTGGCTAGTGGTATGGGGACGAGTCAAGATAAGAATCCAAAGAAGACCAAGTGTGAAACTTTAGTAGATTGAGTTCTCAACACAAAAATACTTTTTTCTCGTATTCCCTATCCCCCTTCTTGCACGCAAACACCATTTGGAGACATTCGAGTCACGGACAGCGAGAGCTCTTGCACCTAATGTTCTTTTTTTACTTGTTTCAATGCTAATATAGACTCTTGCATGTTATGACTTGAATTGAATCTCTAACCTTGATTGCTTTACTTTTCAAAGTACTTTTATGGTTGCTAGCATGTCACCACAGAAATTATGTTGTTATCATTTGCCTACTCGAGGACGAGCAGGAATTAAGCTTGGGGATGTTGATACGTACAAAACGTATCTATAATTTCTGCTTGCTCCATGCATGTTTTGTGTGATATTGCTATGATCTAGATACACTTCCATACATCTTTTATCATATTTGGACTAACCTATTAACTCGGTGCACCCCAGTGGCAGTTCCTGTTTTCTGCTGTTTTTCTATTTCAGTTTTCCCCCATATAAAAAGTGCCAGAAAAATTCGGGAAAATTCAGATAAAAAATCAGCGTGGAGGAAGCTTCGCGAAGAGCCCAGGAGGGGCCAGAAGGGAGCCAGGGGGGCCCAGGCGGCCACCCGGCGCGGCCCCACCCCTGGCCGCGCCAGGGGGCGCCTGGGGCCCCTGGTCCACCTCTGGCTGCCCCCTTCGCCTATTTATTCTCCGTCACGGGAAAACTCCAGAGGAGGAACCCTATTCCGCGAACTCGCCTCTGTTCCGCCGCCCGCGCTTTCGAAGATCGGGAGCACTAGAAGACCTCTTCCCGGCACCCTGCCGGAGGGAGGATTGACCTCCGGGAGTCTCCTCTCCACCATGGATGCTCCCCGGATGTGTCGTGAGTAGTTTTCCTTGGACCATGGATCCGTGATCAATAGCTATGTGATGTTCTCCTCCCCTCTTTGTTCTTCATGGTTTAGACCTCGTGAGCTGCCCTACATGATCGAGGCACATATGTAATTCTGCTGATGTTGCTATGCTGAGTTTGATGGGATCTGATAGATTATGAGATTATGTTCAGATTGTGATAGAGTAATATATTTGGTTTTTATCTCTTATATTTTTGTTCCTAAGTAATTCTTGCATGCTGTCCGTTGCTGTTTATTGCTTTGGCCAAGTAGTAGGTAGTGACTTCAAGAGGGAACGTTGTCCTAGATTGTGGGTTCATGCCCCCCGATGACACGCTTGAGTGACAGAAACATGAGTCTAGGGGATGTGTTGTTGCCACAAGGGGGAAAACAACGGTTCTTGTGACCGCGGTCACAAGGATTGTTTAATTTATGCAGAGTTTTTTTAATGCAGTTGTCTGTTGCTTTGGGTTTACACTTTGGGTGGGGCTCGCAACTTAATACCAGCGAGATGTTCTGGATAGATATCTCAAGGTGGATGATTAGTAGTACATGCAGATGGATTTCGGTCTACTTATCTTGGCGTACTGCCTGTGCTTTTGAACCTCGTCCTTTCTTTTGTAGCATAGTTAGCATTGCGGTGCGTTCATAATCCTGTCAATTGCCTTTCTGTAATTTGTTTACCTCGCATAGCAATTTTATCGTCTTTTGGGAGAGAGACATCACTAGCGAACATCACGTATCCCGGTCCATATCCTCATTATTGTTTCCATGCTATATTTACCTAACTTCTTTTACTTGCTATCATTATCCCTTGCATTTTATCCTTGTGAACAACAAGACCGGAGAGATTGACAACCTCTCTGAACTTCGTTGGGAACAAAGTTATCTGTGTCTGTGTGCAGGTCCGCGTCAGTTGCGCCGCTGACACCTACTTATCATCTCTGGAGTCCTACTGGAGACAAACCTTGGTATCTTCACCGAGGGAAAACTGCTGCTGCACTACATCTCAACCTTCCACTTGGGGTAACCAACGAAGGGGTGAGAAGCCATCAGCTCTATGCCTCTATACAAAATAATGCCTGGGTGGCGACACACTGCACCCCAGATGTCGCGCAAGCTCGCGTGTAGGTAAGACCCCGCTGTGCAGTCGGCCAGGCCAGGACTTGCCACAGCGCGACTTCACTCGCGATGTTTTACTTGCACGATGCATGAAGAAAGTTGAGCCAATAACGGACGCGTTAAGGCTATTTGCTGAGACCGGCGTCATTGATCCTATAAGACCTGCAGCGGCATGGACTTTTCTTGACACTGGTTGTTTCCAACTCCGTGTCGATGGGCACATGCTTGATTGGGCTACTAAGGTATTTTCCACTAGCGCAATTCACCAAGGCTCGACCAGTCGACTACCTTGGGCCCTTTCAAGTTAGCATCCCTCTAAACTATCTTTTGTAGCTAACAGTCGATGACTCGCAACAACGAGACATGCGTAGAGACCGGCGATTATGGATTCGAGTCCCAGCGCGACTCTTCAAGTCCCCCAGGCACTCGGGGGCTACTGACGAGGGGGTGTCCCCACAACTCCTATGGATGAGGGTACCTGGTGCACATCAAGAAAGAAGGCCCGCTGGAAAGCCTCGACAGGCCCACGACTGGCCCACTCGAGGCACCGACATAGGAATCCTCGACGACTATGTAAGCTATGACTTGGCGTCCAAGACCAAAACTAGATTAGGCAACTGTCACTGTAAACCTAGATGGACTCCTTACTACCCAGCCTAGTTTATAAAGGCTGGGAGAGGGGACGTCTAGGGCATCCAATCTCATAGCAACACCTTTGGTCCGGAGCGAACACGCCTCGACCTCCACTACAATCGCCTCCATCATAATACAAAAGAAAAGGAAGTAGGAGTTTCACCGATCGAGGGCCCTGAACCTGGGTAAATCCCAGTCTCCTATTAGCCGACGAGTATCGCTAACCTGCACATCTCTTCTACGATCTAACCCAGGGTTCTAACCATGGGATTTGCTGAGGTCAATCCTCGGCACTTGGTATCTTCACTAAGGGAAATTTGCCGCTATCTACATCTCAACCTTCCACTTAGGGTAACCAACAAAGGGAGAGAAGTCGTTATCATCTGTCGTACCATCAAGCAAATTTTTGGCATCGTTTTCGGGTACTCCAATCTTCAAGATAGGGTAGTTGCACACTATCTTTTATCTTTGCGTTTTAGTCTTGTTAGTTACCTTCTAGTTTTTATCTTAGTGACTTTTATCAAAAACCCACAAAAAAAGTAGTTACTTTGCTTTGTTTAGTCAGTATGTCTAAGTCCTTTTCCTTTGGTTTTGCACCCGAAGGGGAGATTCTCACCTTCAAACAAAGAGGTGGAGAAAGTCTGAAAGATGCTTGGTATAGAATTAATGATTCTCAAAATTGAGCCACCAAGAAGCAATCCACCACTATCTTGCTTAGAAACTTTTATGTTGGTATTACTTCTTGGAATAGGTTAATTTTAGATATTGCTATCAATGGGAATTTCCTAGAATCCCCAGTTTGGGAAGCTCTTAATGTTATGGAAAATCTTTTTTGGAAATCCCCCTATTGCTAGTACACAAGAGAACATTACTTTAGCTCACATTATGAGTAAATTTGATAAGATAGAGCTAGAAATGCCAAACATGGGTAAAATAAATGAAGTAGACCGTAGTATTCAAGGGAATTTAAATATACTTGATAGATCGATGCAAAAAAATTATACAACTATGGAGACCCTTAAATCCCATGATATGGACCCTTCTAGGATTGAGAAGATTGAGGATATTATTGACACTTTAGGAACTACTCTATCCTCCATAAAAACTAAAAAGGTAGAAACCCACGCGAAGAAGGAACCTATGTTCGTCTACGTACCCAAGGTTCCTCAACCCAAAACAAATATATCTATTACTAGGGGTGTGGAAACCGTGAAGACCTTGGAAGAGATACCTCTCTTGAATAGAATTAAAAATGAAATTCCAATTGGTCTTACTACCTTTGATTTTATTCCTAGAAGTGTTACCACTAGGCCCTTATTTGAAGGTCCTCTTAAGACTAGTTGTATTATTGAAGAGCTTTTTGATGATCTTGAGGATGGTTCAATTGTTACAACTTGATCTTTTTGTATCATGCCTAGCTAAAAGGCATAAAAGAAAGCGCTTATTGGGAGGCAACCCAAGTTGTTTTTACTTTCAGGTTTAGTGGTCTTGATGCTTGTTACTACTGTAGCAACACCATTGTATCTTTAGTTCCAAGATTTGTGCCAAGTTTTAGCCTTCTATTGCAAGAAAATTCAAAAGTTTTGACATGTTGTCCAGAAACAGATTATGTCTGCTTGACGGAAAAATTCGCCATAAATCACCAGATCATCTTTTTGATCTGAACTATTTTATAGTATTCTCTATACAATTAGCTTTCAGGCGTCTATTTTGAGTTTTTTTATTTGAGTTACAGAAGTACCCCCAAAAAATTATTTACTACATGCTGGTCTGTTTTTCACAGATTCTGCCACGTTTTGCCTTTTCATCACTTGGCAAATCTTAAGCTTTCTTTTTCTTTGCAAAAACTTTTTGGAAATCATGAGAAACTATAGCACTTACTGAAAATATTTATTTCCAGCAGAGAAAATTTCATTTATTTTGGGTACTAACCACTCTAATCAGCTTATGATGAGTTTCGTATGAACGGAGTTTTCAAGTATGCGACGAAAGATGATGAAAGAAGATTCGGGAGTGTCAAGCGCTCAAGCTTGGGGATTCCCCCATGCACCCCAAGAAATATCCAAGAAGACTCAAGCGTCTAAGCTTGGGGATGCCGTCGGGGGGATGGATCAGGCCCATAGATCCGGCATTAAAAACCTCTGGGTCGACTTACCTGCGAAGGCCCACAAAGAAGACCCGGCCAGGAGTCGGACGTGCCAAGCATGAAGATTGAAGACCTAGAAGAAATTAGACTTACCTTGTATAGCACGTAGTAAATTTGTAAAGTAGAATAGAACTCCACCTCATGTAGGAGTCGGACTCTCGGAATCCCGGGACCCGGTACCTTTATAAGTCGAGGTGCACGGGAGCCAGAGCCAGAACTTACCTCAAGCCAGGACTAGACAACTCGCGATACAACCTAGATCTCCATGAGACTAAGGTTGCGAAACATCACCACTGTAATCGGTAAGGTCGGCTCTTCCTATTGAGGAGTCGATCCCACCATAATCAAGAAGCAGGAGTAGGTCTTTACCGCATCGACGGGGCTGAACCTGGGTAAACCGCCGAGTCCCATGTCTATATCGACTCTCCCCTCGAATTCTCCTCACAGCAAAGGTCCCATGATAAGTCCGACTCCGTGGACATCTGCCGTTACTTCCCCACGACAGTTGGCGCCCACCGTGGGGCCTGCGTTCGCAGGTGTTGAGATTCTAGGAGGAGCTCTGCAAGGTATGGAAGGATTGCAAAGTGGGCTATAGAGTTGGGGGCTTATCACATCAAATATGAACCATGTACGGCCATCAAGTCCCAGGCATTAGCCGACTTCATCAATGACTTGACAGAGATCCAAGAACCTCCGGAGAAGCCGGTCAACAAGTATTGGACTATGCACTTTGATGGAAGTCGGCAGCTCCAAGGGTCAGGAGTCGGCGTGGTCCTTACCTCACCTAAAGGGGAGAAATTCTGCTATGTTCTGCAGTTGCAGTTCACTTGCACCAACAACGCATCAGAGTATGAAGCCTTACTTCATGGGCTAAGGCTGGCTCGTGAGATGAGCATAAGTCATATCCAAATGCTATGGCGACTCTGATCTTGTTTCTCAACAAGTGTCAGGAAAATGTAATTCCAAGGATCCCATAATGGAAGCTTATCGACGAGAAGTGGAAAGACAAGCCGGATTTTTCGTTGGATACCAGGTGGATTATGTGGCCCGTAGGCAAAACGAAGCAGCAGATGCCCTGTCCCGACTCGGCTCTCAGCGAAAGCCGGTCCCTCCAAACGTATTCCTGGATGTTCTAACAAAACCGTTTGTACAACCACCAACGGAGCAAGACATAGCAGAGCCGGATCCAGAGTCGGCTTTGGTTGCTGCAATTCATGCTACACCCTCATGGGTCGTACCTTACTTGGATTACAAGACTCGGGGAATCCTTCCTCAAGATGAGATTTTGGCCAGAAAAATTGTCAGGAGAAGCCAATCCTTTGTACTCATTAATGGTGAGTTACATCGGCGGAGTGCCGCAGATGTTTTCCAGAGATGTGTCTCACCAGAAGAAGGTAGAGCCATCCTCAATGAAATACACTCTGGATATTGCGGACACCATGCCGGCTCTCGTTCGCTTGTAGCTAAAGCCTTTCGACATGGATTCTACTGGCTCAAAACACATGCGGATGCAGAGGACATAGTCAAGAAATGTGATGGATGTCAGCGCTATGCAAAGCAAGCTCACGTGCCGGCTCAAGAACTCAGGATGATTCCTATCACTTGGCCCTTTGCGGTATGGGGGCTTGATATGGTGGGACCTTTCAAAAGGTCAGCCAACAAGAATACCCACATATTAGTAGCAGTGGATAATTTACCAAATGAGTCGAGGCAGAGTCGGTCAGCAAATGTGACACTGTGACAACACTGAAATTATTGAAAAAGATCATATACAGATTCGGCTACCCCCACAGCATCATCACTGATAATGGTTCTAACCTATCAGAATGGGTTATGCAGCGATTCTACCAGAACGAGCACATCCGGCTCGACCTTGCATCAGTGGCTCACCCACAGTCCAACGGACAAGCCGAGAGAGCCAACCAAGATTTACTCCGAGGCATCAAACCCCGACTCTATGTCCCCTTGATAAGGATGCCGGGTTGCTGGGAGGAGGAGTTACCCTTAGTATTGTGGAGCATCAGGACGACTCCTAACAGGTCGACAGGCTATACGCCCTTCTTCCTAGTCTATGGCGCGGAAGCTGTTCTCCCAAGTGACATACGTCACGACTCACCAAGAGTCACCGCATATGTAGAAGCCGAAAACGAGAAAGAAAGGCAAGATTCCTTGGATATTCTCGATGAAAAACGAGATTTGGATGTAGCTCAGTCGGCTATTTACCAACAAGATCTGCGACGCTATCATAGCCACCGCATCAAAAGTCGGACTTTCAAGGAAGGTGATTTAGTTCTCCGACTCATACAGAAGAAAGATGGAATGCACAAGTTATCCTCTCCTTGGGAAGGACCGTTTGTGGTCTGCAAGAACCTGTACAATGGATCCTAATACCTAGTTGATATACGCGAGAAGGCAGACATGTACACATGCATGGAGGAGACTCCCAGGCCGTGGAACATCGCACAACTCTGTCCGTATTACACTTGAGTAGAACAGGAACATTACTGGACATTTATCCAAGTTGACACACATCGCACTGGCTTTCACCATATTAACATATTATATAAGCCGACATTCGTCGCGCCGGCTTTCGCCATCTAATATACATAAGTCGAATTTTGTCGCACTGGCCCCCGCCACATATAGCTAAGTCGACATCTGTCGCACCGGCTCTCACCATATCGACTCTTCTTTAACTTCTTTGTTTCATGTTATTTATTTTGCATCATACATTGCATGTTTTGCATTTTTATATCTCAGAGACCTAGGGGCTTGATCAACCCTTCTATTGGTACTGAGCATGTATATTTCTTATTCAGGGGAATCGGGGAGCTCGATGACAATCATTGACTCTTTATCCGAAAACTCGGCATATATATGTAAAAATCCACATGTGTATAAGCTTATTCAGGGGCAGTAGGGGAGCTCGATGTCACTCATCGACTCTTATCTGAAGAAATCCCGGCATATACATGAACTGGCTAAACCACGCCTTAATCTTGGCCTGTATAGCTCAAGCTCATACGACCTACGTGTACCCGGCTTGGCCTAAAAACCTTGGGGGCTGACAGCAACGCCTACCGTGTTTGGTCTTAAGAACAGGGAACGCTAGTCATATGTAGCCGGCTTACAGAGAGGTTCTAACTCCTGGATAACCCAATAATCTATCTCAAACGCGAGAAGATGAGGCATGTTTAATCCAGAGTCGACTTCTATATGAGCCTTCATACTTTCTTTTTGCATACATCAGCATCATAGCATACTTTTTCTTTTATCATTTTATATGTCATCCAGAAGATGTACCGTGAGCATTAACCTGTGTGACTCGGTATGACACAAAAGATGCTCATACCGACTCATGGGGACTATAGCTAAAAATTCTCTATGACTCGGTATGACACAAAAGATGCTCACACCGACTCATGGGGACTACAATTTTAAACTATGATTTGACAAAACTTCTCGAGTCACATATAATAAAAAGTGAACCCGACTCAGTTTAACGCATTGGCCGACTCTACACAATGTCGTCAAGTTTTTCTGAGAAAGGGAACGCAAATAGGAGGGACAGGCCTATGTGACTCGGTATTACACCCAGATGTACATACCGACTCATGGGTATTACACTTCCAGAAACTCTTTCTACAAAATTCGGCACGACGCAATGATGTTCGTACCAACTCTTGGGAAATATCATTTCCAATTTTTTATGATTTGGTTCGGCGCACAAGGTGTCCATACCAACCATGGGGGCTACAAGCCGATTTTACCCGTGAGTCGATATGACACGAGTTTTCAAACCGACTCAGGGGGCTACATATACTGTCAAGGAAGTCGGCCCTCATACATACATATTATCTTATCAGTCAGGTACAAAAACCGACTTACAGATTAGATGGGAAATAAAAATTATCATTCGTCATAGATCAGGTCTTGCATCAATAGCATACAAGACAAAAGTCGGCAGTACCTACATCAATCTACTTGATAAAACTACGGCTTCAGCGGCTTCAGTGGTCGTCTTCAGAGTTGGCTTCATCATCAGATGAAGAGGCTTGAGCTTCATCACTACTACTCGAGCTCTCCATACAACAGCCGGCTCTATTACCATCCGAGTCGAAAAACTTGGCCCACAGGGTCTCATCACCATCATATTTGAAAATGATAGTATCTCCCTTCTGAATGTTCCTAGAGCGAAGGAAAGTTTTCCAACCCTTCTCCAAGAACATGGAGTCTTGGTCAGAAAAGCTGGTAGCCACCCGAATGGGTCCATGAGGGCACCTCTCAGAGTGGAGCCACAGACTTGGAGGCTTGGAATCCATTACAATCTGAGAAAAAGATTCAGGAAGCTTTACCCAACGACGGACTGCCTGAACCTTCACCAAGAACTCGCTCCTCTCAGGAGAAGAAGGTGGAGATTCAAATGGAGAAGTGGAACGCGTGCCTCTTCCCCTGCCACGACCACGGCCCCGTCCACGTCCACGACCACGACCTCGACCACCGCGAGTACCAGTGCTAGAACCAGGGTCATCGGTCATTGAAGGAACACGGGTGCTTAGATTGGGAGCCATGGAGAGTTGCGAGAAAAAGAAACGAAGGAAGAAGATATGAGCACTCAGAAGATAAACTGCTTGATGGCTATTTATAGCGACTACAAGGAAAATCAATCAATGCTACGGGTAAACTACCCATGGTGGGTGACATTTATGGAAAGACTCCTCGATTCCCATAACGACATGAATGCCTCTAACAGTGGCGTCTCGGGCAGAGAGACTATAAATGTAAAAACGAATCTTTGACCAAAACTCAAAGAAAAAATTTCAAGTAGAAGATGATGTGAAACTAAAGAGAGTTGGCTTCGACTCCTAGTGAGCATCAAATATTAGTCGACTCAACCAGAAGAGGCGGTCCTATAAAGATAAAGGAACCAAAGGAAGATTGAAGAGATACGACTCTGATTCCCAATCAACGCCAAGCATGAAGTTGGCTTTTTACCCATGAAGGGTTGGCGGCAATGAAGAAGATTGCTATGAAGAATAAAGAATCACAAAAATCCTGGGGGCTAATGTCGGGGGATGGATCAGGCCCATAGACTCGGCATTAAAAACCTTTGGGTCGACTTACCTACGAAGGCCCACAAAAAAGACCCGACCAGGAGTCGTACGTGCCAAGCGTGAGGATTGAAGCCCTAGAAGGAATTAGATTTACCTTGTATAGCACGTAGTAAATTTGTAAAGTAGAATAGAACTCCACCTCGTGTAGGAGTCGGACTCTCAGAATCCTGGGACCCGGTACCTTTATAAGCCGAGGTCCACGGGAGCCAGAGCCAGAACTTACCTCAAGCCAGGACTAGACAACTCGCGATACAACCTAGATCTCCACGAGACTAAGGTTGCGAAACATCACCACTGTAATCGGTAAGCTTGGCTCTTCCTATTGAGGAGTCGATCCCACAATAATCAAGAAGCAGGAGTAGGTCTTTACCGCACCGACGGGGCCAAACCTAGGTAAACCGCTGAGTCCCGTGTCTATGTCGACTCTCTCCTCGAATTCTCCTCGCAGCAAAGGTCCCATGATAAGTCCAACTCCGTGGACATCTGTCGTGACTTCCCCACGACAGATGCCCCCGTGCATCCTTTTCTCCATCAACAATCATCAGTTCGTCCTTCTCCATGCTATATTCTAATCTCTTCATGTGTTATATGCTAAACTTGGAGCGTCTCGCTCTTTACTTTTTAGTTTGTTTTAATTTTGCTTTCTTTTCATAATAAGTTGGATCCTAGCCTTCATTGTTTGGGAGAGAAACATTCTCCACTCCACCCTAGAACACAACATAGGCTTGCACGCTTATCTTTCTTTTTCTGTGTGTTCTTTATCTTTGCATAGCTGCTGTCCTGTTTAGCTCTTAGTTTTCATGCTTATCTTTTTAAGAGCTTTTATTTAGGTTGATTTAGGAACTCTCTTGAGTTATCATGCTTATCTTGTTCAGAGAGTTGGCTTGTTGCACTGAGTTGTGTGTCTTGCATGAGTAGGTAATTAAGGTTGCTATTACAAGTGTAGTGGTAACTTGCAATAGTTTTGAGGTATTGATTTGAGTAATGTTTGGACTTTTGGTTCCAAGAGCTTGAGCCTATTAGTGATAGGTGTCGTATTTTGGGAAATTCGTGCTTATTTTCGGAAATTAAAAAAATTAGTTGAGAACTCTAGCAACTAGATGGATCGCTAACCTCTGGAGGAGTTGGAATATATAGAGTACCCTCACGTACCATGGGTCGAGGATGCGCAAGGATAACCAAACCCCCTTACACTCCTCCTCGGGGTACTTGTCTCTTGTAAAACTCTTGATTAGATAGAGAGTTAATAAAAGCTCAAGAATGATCAGAGGAGGAGGGTGTGAATGACCACTTCTAAAAATTCTACGGAACTTAGAAGGAATTCATGCAAACTGAGAAGGACCGAAGGAATATCGAAGGAATTGCAAAAACGAAAGATATGTCTACTTTGAAGAATAGAGACGAGGGGAAACATCGAAGGCAAACAGGAAACAGAGTAAATACATATTGTAATTGCGAGTAAGAAAACGAGTCTGACACTGCGATGTTTGGTAAACCGGTTCACACTCTGTAAAGTGCTACATCTGGTTGGAGGTACTTGTGATTGAACACCTGGAGAAAAACTCTCTCCGTCCTATTATCCACTGCAACAAACTCCTTGAGCTTGTCCGGTTTTCACTCGGGGTAGATGATTCAGGACATCAGCGAAACCTTTACAAACTTCCTTCAGCAGTGACAATTACTCTTCGTCTGCTTGACAGGCTACGCCTAACCGTCTAGGAGACTTGCAGTTCTCCAAGATAAAAAAGATCGGCTAATATCAACCTAAGTCTCTGTGAATTGCTGAACTCAGTTCGGACTTGGGTTTTGGTTTTCTCTCGAGTTCTCTCTCGGGATGCTCACAGCACTTTTGTCTCAGAATATTCAGTGGAGCAGCCAGCCACAAATGGCGGGTAGGTGTGGGGTATTTATAGGTGGTTATCCCGATGGGTGAAATGACTAAAGTGACCCGATGCAACCGCTTGACGTGTGTCCACAATGGTCGGATTTCAATCACTGCTCAACTTTTCTGGCGGAGGAAGTAAGCTGACTTACCGAACGAGTTCTCTCTCGAAGGCACCAAGTGCGATGAATTTGCCTCCGAGCTATTACTCGACTTAGTAAGATTTCTCTCGGTAGGCTTTCTGTGGGTTTCAGTTGAGTAGAGCAAATTCACTTCGACTAAGATCTCAACTAGCAAACCCCTCTTGATAGTACGGTTTTTCCTACGACTCAAGAAAATAAAGAGATAATAGTAAAAAGACTAAGTCTTCGTCCAGCTTCAGCTTTCTCCTCGTTGCGCTTTACTCGAGAGCATCTTCCTTCTCGACGACATTTTTAGGGGTCGTCTTCCTTCAAAGGCTTCGGTAATGATCTGCAGCGTCGCTGCAGTGAGTTGTCCTTCGACCTTCTACTTGCAAACTCCATTCTTTCGGAACCTAATTATCTATTTATACTCAAAAAAATATTAGTTCCTCTACTGCTTTGTCCAACAGTCTCCAAACCCTTCGGGGGCAAAGCTTGCTCTTACAATCTCCCCCTTTTTGGACGATTGTTGACAAAACAGGCATCGATAAATAATTTAAAAAGTTTGAGTTTTCGATGATAAACCAGAGCTAAGATCGATGGTATACTCACCCTTAATGTATGCACAAAAGATGTAAATTTCCAACGAAGTGCACATATGACAATAGTTGAGTCGAGGGAAAACATCATAATCTTATCGAGCAAGATTGCAGTCCAAAAAATGTCCGAAAGAAAATATGCAATCTCCTCGATTAACCTGTGAACTTATATGATAGATAAATTCCTGCAAAAGGTTATGTATCGCAAGCATAGCAGATAGATATCTTATGATAAAAGTAGCAGTTCACAGACTTACTTAGAGTTAGTTACAATCAGATCAAATATGAATCGAAAGTTTGTTGAAACCACTCGGAAAATCAAAGTTCAACTACCAAAAATCAAATCCCTTAACCCCGATAGCAAACTATCTCTTCGATGCCACAACATCTCCCCTTTTTGTCACAATGAACAAAAAGTTAGAGAATAGGGCCGAAGTAAATCCTACTCGCTGGAGCGCCGCTGACGACGTCGAGAAGATTCTGCGAGCGTAGAAGGACGTCGGATGGGCCAACCGCCACAAGAGGTAATCTTCGTCCTGAAGGAGTGCTGATCACCAGAGGAATCTAACTGCGATTCTGGAGGGGTCTTGGGGCTTCAAGGAAGAGGAGAGTAAACTCTCGCTGTGAGCCTTGGTTCTTCGTCGGGGTCGGAGTCTGAGGAGATGGTGTCCAGCTTGATATGATAATAATCATCGACCCTGAGGACATCCCTATTCTTTGGCAGCAGTGGTATGGTTGAATTTGGGCGATCAACTCGATCATCATTGGTCCATTGACATTGCAGATGCGGAGGAAACTCTTCGAAACCGCAGCGCTGCAGCTGTCCGAGAGAATTGAATTTTCGCAGTCCTTTCCATTCCCTTCGAAGACATTCACGAAGGAGTTGGTTGTTGTTCATGGTGATGTTGCGCAGGTGGTTGATCTCAGTCATCATCTTCTGTTTCTGCATGAAGTCTTGGTCGATGAAGTGCTGAAACATCTGCTGAGAATGAAGGGAAATTTCCATGTGGTGGACTGGCTTGATGAACTTCGAGCGAATATTACGTTCAGTCATATGTGTTCGTATGCTAGTTCATACGTCTCAAACGTATCGATAATTTCTGCTCGCTCCATACACTTTTGATCATATTTGGACTAACCTACTAACTCAGTGCACCCCTTTGCCAGTTCCTGTTTTCTGTTGTTTTTCTATTTCAGTTTCCCCATATAAAGAGTGCTCCAAAAATCCGGGAAAATCAGATAAAAAATCGGCGTACCGGAAGCTTCCCGAGCCCTGAGGGAGGGCCAGGGGGCCACCACCAGGTGCCCAGGCGCCCACCTGGCGCGGCCAGGGGCCTGGCCGCGCCAGGGGGCGCCTAGAACAATGGTAGCCCCCCTGGCTGCCCCCCTTCTCCTATTTAATCTCCATCACGAGAAAACTGCAAAGACAAACCCTATTTCGCAAACTCGCGGCTATTCCGCCGCCGCCGCGCTTCCAAGATCGGGAGCACCGTCAGGACCCTTCCCTGCACCCTGTCGGAGGGAGGATCGACCTCTGGGAGCTTCTCCTCCACCATGGACGCTTCCCAGATGTGTCGTGAGTAGTCTCACCTTGGACCATGGGTCCGTGATCAGTAGCTATGTGATGTTCTCCTCCCCTCTTTGTTCTTCATGTTTAGACCTCGTGAGCTGACCTACATGATCGAGGCACAGAGTTTGATGGGATCTAATGGATTATGAGATTATGTTCAGATTGTGATAGAGTAATATTTTTGGTTTTTATCTCTTATATTTTTGTTCCTAAGTAATTCTTGCTTGTTCTCCGTTGCTGTTTATTGCTTTGGCCAAGTAGTAGGTAGTGACTCCAAGAGGGAACGTTATGCTAGATTGTGGGTACATGCCCCCTGATGACACGCTTGAGTGACAGAAACATGAGTCTAGGGGATGTGATGTGGCCACAAGGGGGAAAACAGCGGTTCTTGTAACCGCGGTTGCAAGGATTGTTTACTTTACGCAAAGTTCTTTTTAATGCAGTTGTCTGTTGCTTTGGGTTTACACTTTGGGTGGGGCTCACAACTTAATACCAGCGAGATGTTCTGGATATATATCTCAAGGTGGATGATTAGTAGTAGATGCACATGGATTTCGGTCTACTTATTTTGGCGTACTGCCCATGCTTATGAGCCTCTTCCTTTCTTTTGTAGCATAGTTAGCATTGCGGTGCGTTTATAATCCTGTCAATTGCCCATCTATAATTTGTTTACCTCGCATTGCAGTTTTATCGTCTTTTGGGAGAGAGACATCACTAGTGGACATCACGGGACCCCGGTCCATATTCAAATCATTGTTTACAAGCTTATTTCATTTTCATTATTCACTTTCAGTTGTTATCATTATCATTATCCTGTGTTTTTTATCCTTTGTAAACAACAAGACCGGAGAGATTGACAACCTCTCTAAACTTCGTCGGGAGCAAAGTTAAGTGTGTTGTGTGCAGGTCCGCGTCAGGTGCGTCGCTGACACCTACTTATCATTGCCGGAGTCCTACGGGAGACAAACCCTATCCTCTACATAGGGGAAATTTGTTGCTATCCTACATCTCACCTTCCACTTGGGGTAACCAACGAAGGGCGAAAAGCCATTATCATCTCTCGCGTATCAAGCAAATTTCTAGCGTCGTTGCTGGGGACTCCGAGTGATAAGATAGGGGAGTTTCCCACTACCTTTTACCTTTACTTTTTAGTCTTGTTAGTTTACTTTTCCATTTTTATCTTTGTGTCTTATATCAAAAATTACAAAAAAATCTGGCACACTTGCTACTACTATGGGTTCCACTGTAAACACCAAGTTGTGTGACTTCACCAGTCACAACAACAAAGACTTTATCTGCACTCCTATTGCCACACCTGCCACTTCAGCTACCTCTTATGAAATTAAACCTGCTTTGCTAAACCTTGTTATGAGAGATCAATTCTCTGGTGCTGGAGATGATGCTGCTTTACACTTGAATAATTTTGTTGAATTATGTGATATGCAAAATTATAAAGTAGAAGGTGACGTTTTTAAGCTCAAGCTTTTTCTTTCTCTTTGAGAGGAGAAGCTAAAATCTGGTTTCAATCTTTGCCTAGGAATAACATAGATTCTTGGGATAAGTACAAAGATGCTTTTATTGGGAAATACTACCCACCTGCTAAAATTATCCAATTGAGGAGTAACATTATGAATTTTAGGCAATTGGATAATGAACACGTTGCCCAAGCTTGGGAACGTATGAAATATCTTGTTAAGAAATGCCCTACACATGGTTTGACTACCTGGATGGTTATCCAGACTTTTTATGCAGGCTTGAACTTTACCTCGCGGAACCTGTTAGATTCGGCCACGGGAGGAACCTTTATGTCAACTACACTCGGTGCTGCCACAAAACTCCTCGATGAGATGATGACCAACTATTCCCAATGGCACACCGAACGCGCTCCAACAGGTAGGAATGAAAATTCTTTCGAGGAAATTACCTCCCTAAATGATAAAGTTGATTAATTTATGTCTCTACTTACCAAGCAACCCTCTATTGATCCTCATGATGTTCCTCTAAATTCTTTGGTTGCTCAGGAAAAATTAGATGTGAACTTCATTGCTAGAAACAACTTTAATAATAATGCTTATAGGGGCAACTTTGCTAGTAATCCTAGACCGTTTCCATCCACTTATGGGAACAACAACACTTACCCTAGCAACAAGAACCCCACTTCTGAATTAGAAAACATGCTTAGAGACTTTATCACTACCCAAAAAGCCTTCAACGAGAATGTGGAAGAAAAGCTAGCTAAATTAGATAATCTTTGTTTGAAGGTAGACAGCTTAGCCCTTGATGTTGAGATATTAAAAATTAGAACCTCTCCCCTTAAGGAGAGCAAGGCCACTCCTATTAATGCTATCTAATTACAAATTAATGAAAATATTAGGATGATGGCTAAACTTAAAGAAAGATGGGCTAGAGAAAAAGAGGAAGAGGATAGAATTAAGAGCCTTCCTACACACCACACAGTTGCCACTATCCAAATTGTTGAGGACACTCAAACTATTAGCACCCAATGCACTCCTGGTCCCATTGGACCTATTAATGGTGATGCTAATACCTCAACTGTAGAAGAAGAAACTCCTATGAACATAGAGGGTTTCAAACAAGTGAGCCTAGATGACACTACTACCACCTTTGATAGTAGTGATATTGATTTTGATAGTTGCACTCTCTCGGAAGTTATTAGCTTACTACACAAAATGTCTAGAGACCCCCACACTAGCACACTTAATCTTTCCTTCACGGAGCATATCACAAATGATCTCACCAAAGCTAGGGAGGAGAAGCTAAGGATAGAAGCCTCCATACCTAGGAAGCTAGATGATGGTTGGGACCCTATGGTAAAAATTAAATTAAATAACTTCTCTTGCTATGCTTTATGTCACGTTGGAGCTAGTACCTCCGTCATTCCCAAAAGAATGTATGATATGTTTGAATCGAATCCTTTTGATTCTTGTTCTTTTGGTGTTCGTCTTGTCGACTCTTCCGTAAAGAAACCTTTGGGGAAGATCGACGATGTTCTTATCATTGTCAATGACAACTATGTTCCCGTTGATTTTATTATTATGGATATAGAGTGTGAACCTTTATGTCCAATTATTTTGGGACGTCCTTTTCTCCGCACCATTGGTGCTATCATTGACATGAAAGAGGGGAATATAAAATTTCAATTCCCTCTCAAAAAGGGGATGGAACACTTCCCTAGAAAGAAAATCAAGTTACCTTTTGAGTCCATTACACGTGCTAGCTATTCTATTTCTCTTGATAAAACTTGATTCCTCTGTTGCCTTATGCCTAGCTTAAAGGCGTAAAAGAAAGTGCTTGTTGGGAGGCAACCCAAGATGTTTTTACTTCCGTTTTTAGTGGTCTTGATGATTTTTACTATTGTAGAAACATCATTGTATCTTTATTTTAAGCTTTGTGCCAAGTTATAGCCTCTTATGACAAGGGAAGCGAAAGTTGTGACATGTTGTCCAGAAAACAGATTATGTCTTCGTGACGGGAAAAATCGGATAAAATCACCAGTTCATCTTTTTTAGCTGAATTTTTTACACAGCGTGCTCTATACAATCTCCGAACTTTCGTATGTTCTGAGGTTTTCTATTTGAGTTGTAGAAGTACCCCTAAAAAATTCTCTACTACATGTTGTTCTGTTTTTCACAGATTCTGCCACGTTTTATCTCTCCAAACTTTTGCAAACCTTAAGCTTTCTTTTTCTTTGCAAAAACCTATTGGAAATCTTGGAAACAGTAGCTATTCAAGAATATCTTTATATGTTCTTTATATGTTGCTTCTTCATGACTTGATCTTCATGTCATACATGTTCCTGCTACACCGGCGGCGGCATACATTGCATACATCATGATATCTACATCTTATTTATGATTTGAGTACCTTGTAAAGTGTGAAAGATCTTCTATACCCTCTTGTAAATTAGAGTGTTGCCCTTAAGTGAGGAAAATATCCCAAAGTGGACAAAATAAAATATCCCAAAGAGGAGAAATGAGAGTTAAATAGAAAGAGCCATTGAGGCCACCAAAAAATACAAAAAAGGGGGAAAAAGAGAAAAAGGAAATAAAAGGAGAGAAAGGGGAAACACTACTATCCTCTTGAAAGATCCACACTAGTACTCCCTCTTATCCTTGTAATCCATAGATATGATCATACATATAGCTATGTGGGGACCTTCACACTATAGAACTTGGCTTGCATATTCCAAGGATGAGACTCCTCAAAAGAGCTCTAGGTCTTCATGAGCGAGCAAGTTAGATGCACCCCACTAGTTCCATTGGAGAGATTTTCAGCTCATATGTGCATCCGTTGCATGGCAATCCCTACTCCTCACATCATATATATCATTTGGCCTTCTCGCGTATGATTGTCCTCATTGATGTGATCCTTTCTCACCCTTTTTGTATTCCTCCTCCACCATATTCTCTCTTTTCCATCCTAAGTGTCAACTCTCGTGCTTACGCTCATCCATTGCATGAGTGCTCAAAATATCGAAAAGGAGTGGATCAAATTGACTTGTACCTGGCTAGTGGTCTGGGGACGAGTCAAGATAAGATTTCAAAGAAGACCAAGTGTGGAACTTCAGTAGATTGAGTTCTCAACAAAAATAATACTTTCTCGTATTCCCTATCCCCCTTCTAGCATGCAAACACCATTTGGAGACATTCGAGTCACGGACAACGAGAGCACTTGCACCTAATATTCATTTGTTACTTCTTTCAATGCTAATATAGATTCTTGCATGTTATGACTTGAATTGAATCCCATACCTTGATTGCTTTAATTTTCAAAGTTCTTATATGGTTGCTAGCATGTCACCACAGAAATTATGTTTATTATCATTTACTTACTCGAGGACGAGCAGGAATTAAGCTTGGGGATGTTGATACGTCTCAAACGTATCGATAATTTCTGCTCACTCCATGCATGCTTTGTGTGATATTGCTATGATCTAGATACACTTTCATACACTTTTGATCATATTTGGACTAACCTACTAACTCAATGCACCCCAATGTCAGTTCTTGTTTTCTGCTGTTTTTCTATTTCAGTTTTTCCCCATATAAAAAGTGCTCCAAAAATCCAGGAAAAATCAGATAAAAAATCAGCGTTCCGGAAGCTTCCAGTTCCCCGAAGGAGGGCCAGGGGGCCACCACCAGGTGCACAGGCGGCCACCTGGCCTGGCCAGGGGCCTGGCCGCGCCAGGGGGCGCCCGGACCCCTGGTGGCCCCCCTGGCTGCCCCCTTCGCCTATTTAATCTCTGTCATGGGAAAACTCCAAAGACAGAACCCTATTTCGCAAACTCGCCTTTGTTTCGCCGCCGCCACGCTTCCAAGATCAGGACCACCGTCAGGACCCTTCCCGGCACCCTGCCGGAGGGAGGATCGACCTCCGGGAGCTTCTCCTCCACCATGGACGCTTCCCAGATGTGTCGTGAGTAGTCTACCTTTGACCATGGGTCTATGATCAGTAGCTATGTGATGTTCTCCTCCCCTCTTTGTTCTTCATGGTTTACACCTCCTGAGCTTCCCTACATGATCGAGGCAAATATGTAATTCTTTTGTTGTTGCTATGCTGAGTTTGATGGGATCTGATGGATTATGAGATTATGTTCAGATTGTGATAGATTAATATATTTTGTTTTTATATCTTATATTTTTGTTCCTAAGTAATTCTTGCATGTTCTTTGTTGTTGTTTACTGCTTTGGCCAAGTAGTAGGAAGTGACTCCAAGAGGGAATGTTATGCTCGATTGTGGGTACATGCCCCCTGATGACACGCTTGAGTGACAGAAACATGAGTCTAGGGGATGTGATGTGGCCACAAGGGGGAAAACAACGATGCTTGTAACCGCGGTTGCAAAGATTATTTACTTAACTCAAAGTTCTTTTTAATGCAGTTGTCTGTTGCTTTGGGTTTACAATTTGGGTGGGGCTCGCAACTTAATACCAGCGAGATGTTCTCGATAAATATCTCAAGGTGGATGATTAGTAGTAGATGCAGATGGATTTCGGTCTACTTATTATGGCGTACTGCCCATGATTATGAGCCTCTTCCTTTCTTTTGTAGCATAGTTAGCATTGCGGTGCGTTTATAATCCTGTCAATTGCCAATCTGTAATTTGTTTACCTCACATAGATGTATTATCGTCTTTTGGGAGAGAGACATCACTAGTGAACATCACGGGACCCCGGTACATATTCTCGTCATTGTTTACAAGCTTATTTACTTTTTAGTATTTACTTTCAGTTGCTATCTTTATCATTATCCTGTGTTTTTGATCCTTTGTAAAAACAAGACCGGAGAGATTGACAACCTCTCTGAACTTTGTTGGGAGCAAATTTAATTGTGTTGTGTGGAGGTCCGCGTCAGGTGCGCCGCTGACACCTACTTATCATTGCTGGAGTCCTACAGGAGACAAACTCAATCCTCTACATAGGGAAAATTTGCTGATATCCTACATCTCACCTTCCACTTGGGGTAACCAACTAAGGGAGAGAAGCCATTATCATCTCTCCCGTATCACCAGTGTGCTCAGCAAAACGGTCATTTGGTCGAGAAACAATCGACAATACTTCCCTGACAGGTGGAGTGGAAATCTTCGAGTAAACTGACATGGGGAATGGCACGTCCCGAAAGTAATTGCAGATAGCCATGAGCCAAGGTGCATAAGGCTTGTGGGCATTGTGATCATCAGAACACGAGACCATCGTACGAATTAAATAGTCCTCAAAATCAAAAGGATGACCATGGACTAGCTTCATAAGTGCGAGTTTCACATCGTTGGGAATGGGAAAGTCGTCATGCACATAGAGCATTGGCATCAAAGTTTTCGACTGAATATAAAACCAAGATTTGGCTTCGAAGACTAAGTGCTTTGGCTTAGGCTCAGTAGGGTAGTGATCTCCTACGACATCTGGATTCATCAGCGAGGAAAATTCAGCAGGAGTTGGGGCAGGGAGATCATGCAGCTTGTGTGGTAATACTTTGGAACGACGCAAATTTATCACTGCCAGAAACTCATCGACAGTCATGTGAAAAACTTGTCCTTGAATCATGAAGTCAAACTTCCAAGTCCTCGAATCTTCGGGATCGCCAGTGACATATAAAGTGGCATAGAATTGTTTGATGAGCTCAGGATTATATCCATTGTCGAGGGCAAACATCATATGAGCTTGAAGTCCATCAATAGTTTCGGCAACATTCTCGAAACATGTGGTGGCATATACCGAAGGCAAATCAAGAAATTGATGTTGGAATATTCTGGCCTTGTTGTATAGCACATGAGTGTAATATATGGCCTCCTCTTGGGTCCAAAATCGAAGAGAATAAGCATTCCTTGGTTGCTCGTAGGGATTGGGCCCGAAGAAAAAATGGCGTATGTTCTCACCTCTTGAATATTGGGCCTCCACGAGGAAAATCTGGGCGGAACAAAGGCAGCATTTCTCTCGGATGAGCAGAGTGCAGCAACTCATCAACAGGAAACACTTCAGCTGCATTCTCTGGCAGTTGCAAGTTTGGAGCAGCAGCTCGAGGTTGTGATGATGGAACATTGATAATGTCCTGATCTGGAATAGCAGCAGAGCATTTCCTCGGCTTGCTCTTCGACGGCATCTCCTTCGTCGGCATGCTGATTTTGCTCGGCCTCTTTAGTTTCCATGGCCTCTAGGTCTGCGTCAAGCTGTTCGAAAGCATCAACCATTTCTTCGTTCGAAGAAGTGGAAGAGGATGAGGAGCTATCATCAGAACTCTCGTCGCCAGAACCATCTTCTTCGGCATCTGCCTCATCATTTGCAGGCGGTTCCTCTTGGCGAGAGGAAATGATGGTGACATCCACTTGTTCTTCTTCGTCTTCTTGCAGGGTGTGCACAAAGGAGTAATCCTTCTGCACAGATGGAACTGGAGCAGGAACTTCTTGTTCGACCTGAGCATTCTGCTCAGTCTCAACTTGGGGCTGGGACTCGGCAGCAGGGGAGGTAGAGGGAATAACTTGTCGGGGTGGTGAAGGGGAGGGAGTTGGTGATGGAGCTTTTGGTGGAGTAGTTTAGCGAGGTGGTGGAGTTTCTTGGCGTGGAGGAGAAGTTTCTTGGCGTGGTAGTGGTGTTTTTCCTCAGGGTGGAGTGGGTTTTTTGGCGGGAGGGACAGTTTCTTGTCGTGCTGGTGCAGCACCGACTTCGAAAGTTTTCTTCTTCTTGGACTTCTTCTCAATCTCTGGCGTCCCAAGCTCAGAGGATGGGTCACTAGACTTTCTCTTTTGAGATTGTCGCTCAGCGAGGGCAGCATTATGATCTTTGCACATGTCCGTCACAATCTGTCAGACCTTGTCATGGACAGCAGAGATGTTTTCTTTCTGATATCTCCTAGATTCAGCAAGTGTGGCGATCTTGGTCTTGAAAAACTATCGGGATGCCATGTCCTCAGTTTCTTCTCGAAGCTGATTTGTACAGAAGATTTCTTGCTCACGGTCCTTGCGGTCTTGGGAAAGATATCCATAGAATCGAAGCATATATTGATCCACTCGATCTTGAATTTCCCAGGGAAGAACGTCCTCTTGAGTCACTTTTCTGGGTCTGGTGGCCATTCGCCAAAGAATATCAGTAATTTTCGTTGCATCCCATGCAGTCTTGTTGGACGAATGTCCTTCGTTGGAGCTTTCTTCATCTGCTCGAGGGCCAGATGCATCAGCTGCAACAGGGGCAACGGGTGCCTGAGCAGCACGAGGGACTGGAGCTGCCTGAGTATTCTTCCCGGCCTCCTTGGCTTTCCTCTCGGCCTCCTTGGTGGCCTTGGAAGCAGCGAATTGTTTTTTTATGGCACTTGGGGACGCAGATTTCTCCTTCGAGGCTCCAGCAGCCTCATCATTCTTCTTCGCATCACTAGCGGCTGCAACTTTTTTCCTTCGTGACTGTGGGAGTCACAACTTTCTCGGTGGCACTAGGGGCCATGACCTTTTTTGTCGGTGCACTAGGGACATGCTTTTTCTCAAGCTGGAGTATGTACTTGTCAGAAACCAGATGAAGTATGCTCAATTGCTTGGAAACCATTTCTTTATTTTCCTCGGGCTGACTGTGAAAGTTTAACAGCTTCGCCTTCTCCAAATCTTTGGCCTCAAGTTTTCGTTGCTTGTCCAATCTTTCCTTCCTCTTGAGAAGAGTTTCTTCTTCTTAGTTCACAGCCGCCTGCTTTCCCTTGGACTTTGCCGAGGGTTTTTATTGTCAAGGGGGAGCAGAGGCAAGTGGTGGATCCATGACCAAATTTGTGGTGTCAATTGTTGCTCGAGGAGCCGCACCAGCTGGCTCCTGGATCCTTATGCCCTTATGGCCTGGTTACTTTTCGGTACGGGAGGAGGAATATCCTCGACATCAGCCTCAGTACCTGGATCTTGTTTCTCGGTACTGGCTTCTTCTTCGTCAGAAGTTGCTTCGGGTGGTGAAACAACAACGACCTTTTTTCTAGCGCTTGGCTGATTTCTTGCCAGCCTTCGACTTAGTACTAGGACCAACAACTTCAGCAACTTCATCATTGCCCTCAGCGACAGCTTTCCTGGACTTTGCTTCCTTTCTCTTTTCTGCTGATCCAGCTCGAGCAGCAACTAGCTCTTGAAAATCTACGAGGGTCTTGAGAATAGATGGATGAGCATCAGCTGGAGGAGGGGGTCTATTCGCTTTGGTCCACTTGGGCCTCAAGGATTTGACATCTGACCAGGGGTTCTTTAGAGCAAACATTCTTTCCCAACGAGGGATTATTGCCTTGTAATAATACCAATGAAGAGCTTGAAGCCTTCGAATTTCTTGCATTCTGTTTTCTCTCGATCGAGTGCCTTCAACAGAGCCTTCAGGCGTTCTCAGATTTTTCTCAATTATCAAGTCCTTAGACAGGCCTTCAGAGTTGTTGGTAATTTTTGTTCGGCCTCATGCACGCTTGGGCTCCCTGATGTTACCAGTCTTCTCAGACATTTTCCTGCGAAAAATATAGGTACGAGGGAAAATAGACAAGATATGAATATGTACCAAAACATTTTTGAAGAAAATCGTTTTGAACGCAGCAAACATATAGAGAGATTTAACTTTTATACAAGCTTTCATACGAGTGCTAAACTAGATTTCCATCGGGTGCAAATCTAACGAAGAACTAGTATGAACACTATGCACAAGGAGTAAATCTATCGATATGAGTCTAAGAGATTGGACCTAAGTTAGAAACTCCAAAACGAGGGATTTCTTACCTAGATTAGATGGGAAGTCGAAGGAAATTCTAGAAACAGATTTCCCAAAGTGCAAAGATCCAAACGGATCAAACAGACCTAAAAAAGAAAATCAAGAAAAAATCTGGACTACGATGAACAGAACAGGGGAATTGAGTCCAGCGCCTCGCATACCCTAACTTGGTGATGTGCGGCGGCTACGGCGGCACGGATGAAGATCTGCGTCGACGGGAATGCCTCTGGCGACTTCCTTCCGGCAGCTAAGCGGCGAGGAGATCGGCAGCGACGGAACGGCACGGTGGCGCGCAAGAACTCGGGGGCGAGAGCGAGAGAGACGAAGTCGAGGGAAAGTGAGGGTTGCGCCGGTGGGGTGGATCAGTATTTACAAGGGGGGGGGTCTGACATAACCGTCAAATCTGATCCAACGGCGCAGATCTTCGTCTCTCTGAATTCAACGGACGGAATTTGTGGCGGTAATCGCGAAAAAATTCCAACGAACCAAAAGAAAGTTGCTCCACGTCCGAGAAGCAACTCATCAAAGATCGAGTGATAAACTAGAAAAAGTTGACAAATTTTCCTTCGGAATCAATGACATTCGAAGGGAATCTAATCGAGTGCAAATATACATGTTCACGAGAGAAAAAAACATAGAGAGGGTAGGGGAAGAATAGAGGGAAAACAGGGCCCGATACTTAATCAATCCGAGAGAGAATGAACGATAGAAAAATTGGAGTGATAAGTGTATAGGACAAACATTAAATGAATACAACGAGAAAGAAACACGACAGAAAACCAACGAAAGTAAACTACTACTAGAAAGTAAACATATAATACATAGGTATAGATAGTTTTGATCTTACTGCATGTTGCGTGAGTCCAATATGTTTAACTCACACCTTAGTGCATAGAACCTTTTCTCATCCAGGGGCTTCGTTAAGATATCAGCCAGTTGATCTTCGGTGTGGACATGGCTGATAACGATATCTTCTCACTAAACATGATCTCGAAGAAAATGATGACGAATATCAATATGTTTCGTTCGAGAGTGTTGCACAGGATTGTGGGAAATTTTGATAGCACTCTCGTTATCACATAGTAGTGGAATTTTCTTCACGAGAATACCGTAATCTTTCAACGTTTGCTTGAGCCACAGAATTTCAGTGCAGCATGAACCAGCAGCAATATACTCGGCTTCAGCCTTAGAAATTGATACACAATTTTGTTTCTTCGAAGCCCAACAGATAAGAGATCTAGCGATAAAATGACGTGTGCCTGAGGTAGATTTCTGGTCGACACAATAGCCAGCCCTGTCAGAATCAGAATATCCAACGATATCAAACTGGGCACCTTTGGGATACCAAAGTCCCAAGGTAGGTGTGTGAGAAAGAATCGAATAATTCGCTTGATAGCAATATGATGTGATTCTTTTGGATTTGCCTGAAAACAAGCACACATACAAACTCATAGCATAATTTCAGGTCTAGATGCACAAAGGTAGAGAAGCGAACCAATCATAGAGCGATATTTCTTCTGGTCGAAAGGTTTGCCCTTCTCATCTGCGTCTAGGTATACATTCGTAGGCATTGGAGTCTTGATGGTTTTGCAATTGACAAGATCAAACTTCTTCAGGCAATCTCTGAGATACATCTCTTGAGAGATAAAAGTCCCATTCTTCTGTTGACGGATTTGAAGTCTGAGAAAGAACTTCAATTCACCCATCATTGGCATTTCATATTTCTCCGACATCGTTCGAGAAAATTATTCGCTGATACAAGGGTTAGTACAGCCAAAAATAGTATCATTGACGTAAATTTGACACACAAAAAGATCATTTTTGTATGCACGAGTGAAAAGAGTCGGATCAGTAGTTACTGGTTTGAAGCCCTTCTTCAGAAGAAAATCCTTGAGTGTTTCATACCAAGCACGAGGTGCTTGCTTTAACACATAGAGGGCCTTGTGTAACCTGTACACCATATCTGGATTCTTCGGGTCTTCAAAACCTGGTGGCTGCATAACATATACTTCTTCTTAGATTTCAACGTTAAGAAATGCACTTTTGACATCCATTTGCTATAGCAACATACCATTGTAATTTGCAAAAGAAAGCATGAGATGAATGGATTCAAGTCGAGCAACTGGAGCATAAGTCTCACCGAAATCAATACCTTCGATTTGGGTGTAACCTTGTGCAACCATTCGAGCTTTATTTCTTACCACAATTCCATCTTCATCTTGCTTGTTGCGAAAGATCCACTTTGTACCTATGATATTATGCTTCTTGGGATCGGGTCTTTCAACAAGAAACCAGACTTTATTTCTCTCGAACTGACTAAGTTCTTCGAGCATGGCAGTCATCCAGTCTGAGTCCTTCATGGCTTCATCAAATTTGACGGTTCTAGCATAGATACAAACGAGAAATTTCCACAGAAGTTAGCTAAACGAGTACGAGAGAGAGTGGTGGGATGACCTCGTTGACGAATCTCTTCGAGCATAGAGTCTACTTCCACTCTTCTTCGAACTCGAGATAGTGCAACTTCATTTGCCTGTGGCTCATGTTCTCCTTCGGAATCAGCTTGGCCTGCGGGATTAGCTTGTCCTTCGGGATCAGCATTTACTTTGTTCAAGTGTTCTCCTTCATCCTTTACTTCGTTTTCCTCAGGATATTGATCTGCAGCGCCCCGGGCTACGTGTGAGAACATTGGACCATCACCATCCTTGTTGACTTGACGTGCATTTCCTTCAACAGGACGAATATCTCCATTTTCCATGTACCTGATCACGTCATCCAAAGCTGGTGCGTCTAGGTTAATAGGTAATTGCTCCTTTTGAGAGCCTTTCATCAAACTGAACATTTACAGTTTCTGCAACTTTGCCAAGATGGGAGTTGTACACTCTGTAAGTGTGAGAATTCGAACCATAACCTAAGAGAAAACCTTCGTGTGCCTTTGGGGCCAAACTTGGAACTATGATTCATATCTCTGATATAACATGGAGCACCAAAAACCCTGAGATATGATACATTTGGATTTTTACCAGTGATAAGATCATGTGAATTTTTCTTTAGAAATTTGTGCAGATAAACCTTGTTGATGATATGACATGCAGTGTTAATTGCTTCGGCCCAGAACCTAATTGGAGTCTTGTATTCAGCAAACATTGTTCTGGCCATTTCAATAAGAGTTCGGTTCTTTCTCTCGACCACACCATTTTTTGTGGTGTATAGGCAACCGAGAATTCATGAGTAAAGCCATATTCATAAAGAAAATCTTCGATATGAGTATTTTTTTAATTATGTACCATTATCACTTCTGATATGCTTGAGAGATAATTCGTACTCGGTCTGCGCTCTCTTTGCGAAAGTTTTGAAGATTTCGACAACTTTGCTCTTGTCATCTAGAAAGAAAACCCAAGTATATCGAGAGAAATCATCAACAATAACTAGACCATGCTTGTTACCTCCAAGGTTAGCATAATTTTGAGGACCAAATAAATCCATATGAAGCAATTCAAGAGGACGAGTAGTAGTCATTATAGTCTTTGCTGAGTGATGTTTCTTGGCAATCTTTCCGGCTTCACAGGCACTGCATAGACGATCTTTATCGAATTTCACATTTTCAATACCAACGATATTTTTCTTCGAGATAAGAGTTTGAAGATTTTTCATCCCTGCATGACCAAGTCTTCGATGCCATAACCAACCAGATGTGGCATTAGCCATTAAGCATGTGGACACAGCAGGTCCCAAAGATAATTCGACAATATAAAGATCACCTTTGCGATATCCTTTGAACACGAAGGAATAATCATCCTATGAAAAAAAAATACAACGAGAAGCAGAGAACAATACAAGCATACCCATATCACAAAGTTTCGATATAGACATAAGATTATATCCTAGAGATTGAACAAGCATAACTTAGTCAATATGCTTATCCTTCGATATAGCAACCTGTCGGGACCCGGGGTTAGCGTATGTAATTCCAGTCACGATGCAATCACATGGAGAGCCGAGAACCGTACCCATGGTCTAGATGCACAAAGTTGGGTTTTTAGCTCAGCTAACTCATGTGGGGCCATTCTATATGGGCGTCTGGAAATTGGGGTTGTGCCTGGTATAAGATCCACTATGAATTCTACACACCTGTCGGGTGGCATTCCCGGCAGCTCTTCAGGAAAGACATCCGGGAAGTCACGAACCACCGGAACATCTTCAAGGTCTGGAAGGGGAAGCACATTCAAAGTATGCGCTTGGATTCTAGAGCTGGGTGATGTGTAGTCAATGGTCTGGCCTGAAGAATGGGTGAGTTTAACTGATTTGGATTTACAATCAAGGAAAGCATTCTGCCTTGATAACCAATCCATTCCTAGGATGACATCAATGTCCGAAGACTTGAGGGCTATAAGAGAAGCAAGGAATACTAAACCCTCAATTGAAATTTGATTGTCATGGCTTACTCTATTAGTTTTCCACTTTGAACCAGGAGTTTGAATGATCATTGGAGAAAACATTTCTTCAAAGGGGAACTCATGACGAAGTGCATAAATCTCCTACATGAATGAATGAGAAGCTCCTGGATCGAAAAGAACGGAGGCGGGAACATGATTGACTGGGAGTGTGCCGAGGATGACGTCGGAAGCAACAGTGGTTTCCTCAACTGAGATTTGGTTCACATAACCACTACTTGTGACTGAAAGCTTTACTGGGATGGTTTTGGTGGTGGATTTCTTTGGAGGCTTATGACTAGGTCGACGAGTGCCACAAACACTGTAGGGCATTGTCGGAAATGATGGCCTGTTAGACCACACATGAAACACACCCTTCCGGAATTGCTGGGGGTGGGGTTACTTGGTTGCACACCATCATTCCGGGGTGGAACAATGTGTTGAGGTGGATGGCATAAATTCGGTGGTGGCCTCTGGAGAAGGTTTTGAGGTATGACGCTGGTTGGAATCCAAATTCGGCGTTTCTGAGGGGCTGAACTTGAAGATGGGGCATGCTCAAGAGCATGCTTGCGGGACTCCTCGAAAATTTCATTGCCATGCTCAGCTCTGAAGGATCTGTTGACTAAATCCTCAAAGGTGGCAAATTCGATGAGGTTGAGATCATGACGAAGGATGGGGCTAAGTCCCTTACGGAACCTTGCCTGCTTTCTGGCATCGGTGTTGATCTCATCTTGGGCATACTGAGCAAGACGGTTGAACCCTCTCACATACTCATGGATGGACATCTCTCCTTGGGTCAGATTGCAAAACTCTTCCTTCTTGCGCTCCATCAACTCATCCAGAAGGTGGTACCCTCGAAAGGCAACACAGAACTCCTGCCAAGTCACTAGGTGACCATCAGGCTGCATCGCAACATAGTTCTCCCACCATTCAGCAGCAGCACCTTCCAAAAAGTATGCCGCGAATATAACTCGATCATCGGGAGCAACATGTGCAGTGTCAAGCTTACGCTCGATGGAACGGAGCCAATCATCAGCTTCAAGGGGCTCAGAAGAACATCGGAATACCGGTGGCTTGAGGAGGATGAAGTCCTGAATGCTCACAACCACATTGCAATGACGTGAGGTATTCTGCTCGATGAGCTCCAGAAGGCGTGTTTGGTCACGTTGATTCTTCTCAGCTTCCATCATGATTTCCGCTGTAGAAGGCGATGGTAGAGGTTCATCATCATCTCGATTCCGAACACGGTCTCGATTCCGACGACCAGCACTACGAGTTCCACCTGACATCCTGTGTGATAAAAATCAACAATCAGAACAGGTTGTACGATGGAATCAAAGACAAGAAGGACATGATGAAGGTGGAAAGATTGTAATGCAAAGGCAAAGATCCACAGAAACTCGGAATAAATCCGGCAGCATAACGGCTACACTGGGATGGAAAATGAAACAACCTCGAGGAGATTGGACAGAACTTCCTCAAGGAACTCAAAACATGAAGACTCTGGACGACCACAACTGTCCTACGGCTACAAGGAGGCAAACGACGAGATGTTCTAGTCAGACATAGATGAGCCTAGTCCTATCATCCCGTAGAAAAGGTAAGGGTGACCCAGAACTCAGATTGATGAGGGTAAGGAGAAAAAGAAGCTTTACGTTGTTCCCTTTATACCCAAGTAACTATATAACTATAGAATGCTAGACTCGACTTCGACCAAGGGTTGAATAATCCTACAGACAGTCATGCTCTGATACCAAGTATGTCGGGACCCGGGGTTAGCGTATGTAATTCCAGTCACGATGCAATCACATGGAGAGCCGAGAACCGTACCCACTTGTCTAAGCAGACAAGGCCAAGCACAGAACGTTCTCGGTAAGCATCGAACGTGAGGGGCATCCCATTCAGGCCGGATGATCATCTGAGATGGGTCCTCATCGTCCGCTCACAAATCTAGATGCTTATGGGTGGTGAATCCCATACTCATAGACAATTCGCCTCAACCATGTTATCGATTGAATCCTAACTCTTACATATACTTACTCCAGCCCGATCACTTAGTCGGGGTCTAGGGCGTGCTCGATCATACAACAAAGTGTGTACGTGACAGAGTCACGAACAATCGCATCGCGATGCCCCAAGCTGCGCACATCTAAGGGCCACTTTGTGTATAAAAGACCGCCAGCCAGATCACAACTAAGGTCTCGAAAACCCATACTAAGACATTCATGTTATAACCATACACGCAGCACACATGCCTAGTATGAACAGCATGTACCATCACATAACTCTACAAAGTACTCTTTATAGATATACACATAGAGCATACAAAGATCACATGTCTGTGATCACATTTCATCATACAACGGAAGCAAATTAGGTCTGAGTACAGACAAGTTTAACAAATGGCTTAGATAAGCCTTGTAAACATACATGCCCTTCCACGAGGGACCAGACTGTTGTCTGGGACTATGCTAACTTAGTCAACGTTGAGCTTCAGGTCGGTGACTCCATCGGGGTCCGGGTTCTCATCTAAAACATAGAATAAGGAAACGTGAGTACAAAGTCGTACTCAGCAATACTTACATCAGAACTACACTACTCATGCTCAAGTATCAAGGTAAAGGAGGTGGGGTTTCATCATGCAGAAGTGCCAGCTTTGACTTGGCTAATCCTGAACTACGAGTACCAGACTTGAGATAAGAAGCGTACACGAGTCCACTACATCTCCAACCAATTACACCACTATGGTGCCTTCCTCGACTTCCCCATGAGAAAGCACGCCATAGCACTCACACTTATCTTGGTGTATTTTAGAAGTATCCAGTTCAAGTCGTCTAATAATCAGGTACAGGTTACAAGTAGTCCTTAACCGCGGACGCGGCTATTCAAATAGTTTTGTTAACCTTGCAAGGGTGTAAACTACACACACATGACCATCGGTTACCGCCAGGTCTCGCCGCCGTTCAAGAGGTGACAGCGAGGATGTTCACCACGACACTTCGCTCACAACCGGTCTATTCCAGGAGTCGAGTATCTGAGTTTGTCACCGCTCGAGAGTCCGGCTGGATCAACGAAACGGACCCAGACAATGTAGGCAACCGAGACGCCACCTCTGACAGATGGTTTCACTGTCTCACAGATCCACCCACATATCTAGGATGATGCAACATTTCCACTCACTCTTTTTCTATGCATATGTCAAATGGAAGGCCCGAACTAATGTGACTCCTAGACGTTGACACGGATCAAGGTACTAGGCCGAGAGGGGTCAGTGAGCCCAATGTGTGGTTGTACTCTTTGTCTTGGATTACCATACAAGAACTCGGTGCTTAAGGCGGTGTTCAACGAGACAACCCACTGTGTACTCCTACACAGCCTCTCATCGTTCACCTTGTATTAGGGTGGATTCACCAACACAGTTTCACTTTCATCAACACCATGTTCACTATCATCCCGACTCACATCAAAAACAACCTCATTGTACCACTAAGCATGCAATAAGCATTAACAGTTGCAGGGGCCACATGATATCAATCAACTCCTATGTCAGCTAGGATTGTGGTTTGCTTACTACTGTGACAAGATGATAGGTCATGCATCGGATATGGGTTCAACTATGCGGTAGAATCGATACAAAGTGATCTCCTAAACATGCATAAGCGAGACTGAGAAGGAATTGGGATTTTATAGATATGATCAATGCGGTTTGCTTGCCTTGCTGACGATACACGGGTCTTAACGGTGGTCTTCTCCTTCGGGGGTGATCACCGTCTCGGCAAAGCTGTTACCGGCACAAACATCAACAAAGGGGGACACAAATAAAGTACAATGCTCAAGCACATGTTAAGTTGTGACAAGATGTAAAGGGTACTGATTTGTGGCAAATTCAATTTAATTGAAGTGTATTGCATTTGGAATGCAAATTCAAACTTCAAATTTGAATTCAAATTAAGCCATATGCACATTTGCTACTGTTGCCCCATTTTAAAATGGTCAAACATAAAAACAAATTGCATATTCTTAATCCTTGTATTTTTCTGATAATTTTTCATATATTATTTGTCCAATTTGGAGTTAATATGAATTTTCTATAAATTATTGAAGTTTAAATGAATTTCTGGAATTTCTGTATTTTCTGATTTTCTTTTAAAACAAAAAATTCTGTTTACTGCGTCATGCTGACATCAGCATGACGTGGGTGGGTTCTGGCCAGTGGGGCCCTCCTGTCAGCCTCAGTGGGGGTTAACCCCTCTGTTTAAAAATAAACAGGGGGTTATTAGGGACAGGGCCCCACCTGTCAGTGAGTGATTAGGGGGGGATTAAGCCCCTAATCTCTCTGACGTGTGGGCCTCACCGGAATCCGGCCGGCGGCGACCTCTGTACGCGGCGGCGCCCACTGGAGAGAGGCCCTCCGGTCTCGGCTTGGCACGGGAGAGGCGCCAAACTGCCTCCCGTGATCGTGCGCATCACCGGGATGCCAAGGCAGGCACGGGGCGCCGGGAGCACGCCGTATGAGCAACGGGGCACGGCGGCCGCCCACTGCTCCGGTGGAGCTTGGCGTAGGAGGTGCGGGGAGGAAAAGGGAGTAGACGGGGAGAATCGCTGGCTTACCAGGAACGCGGAAGAGGACTCGATGTCGTCGGAGACGCTGCGTAACGGTGGCAATTCGTCGCCGGAGGGCTTCGGCCGCGGCGGAAGTTTTCGACGTCGGCGTCGCCCACAGGGCTCTTGGGCTCGAATTGAGCGCTCGAGGCGACGAGGGCGTAGTCGAGGAGCGTCTTGGACACCTGGTTGCGTCGTGGGAAGGCTGGTGGCCGCGGGGGGGGCGTCGACGATGAACTCGCCGTGCTTCGGTTCTTCGGGGGGATCGTCGGGGACGAAGGGGAGGAGGGTCCAAGCGATGGGGGGAAAGGCAGGGGAGGTGCCCAGGGCCGCCACGGCGCCGCTAAAGAGGCAGAAGGCAGCCAGGCAGCTGCCTGGCGCCCATGCCGTAGCCGCCGGCGAGCAGCCTGCCTGCCTGGCGAGGGGTTGAAGATGCATGTACCCCTGGCGGGCTGGGCTGGCTAGCTGGGCCAGGTGGGCCAGGTAAGTGGCCTGTGGACTGTGGGGTGGCTGGGTTTTTCTTTTTCCTTTTTTTTGTTATTTCTTTCTGTTTTCTTTTTCTGTTATTTGTTTTTCCCCAAATAAAAAAATAGCAGAGCATTTTTAAAAATCCCCAAAACTTTTATGTGGGCTTAGGGTTCAAGCCACTAGCCACTCATAAATTTTGGTGACTTTTGAAATTCAAAAAATTTGAATTTAAATTCAAATTGGAGTTTAATTTAATTTCCAAGCCCTGTTTGGAATTTTAGAATATTCCATGGGCATGGGAAAATACCCAAACCACTTTTAAAATGATCACCATCATTTATAGGAATTTTCCAAATACTCAAATGATTTTTGGAAAAAGATTTTTATCTGGCCATTTGAATTAAATTCTCAGGGCTTTTTTTCCCCATTTTTGGATTTCATTTGAATTTTTACATGATGCAAAGGTCAAACAAACCCTAGCACTTACCATAGTTGGGGTTCTGACAACTAGCCCCCACTCAAAAGAATCTCGTCCCGAGTTCAGAAGTCGTCGGGAGGAAGGAGGGGTACTCGGCACGGAGACGGTCTTCTCCTTCCCACGTAGCTTCTTTCTCGGAGTGATGTGACCATTGCACTTTGAGGAACTTGATCTTCTGACGACGAGTGACACGCTCTGCGGAATCAAGAATACGAACAGGGTACTCTCGATAAGAAAGGTCATCTTGGAGATCAAGCATTTCATGGTCAACTTCGCGGATGGGGTCCTTGAAGCAACGCCTGAGTTGTGACACATGGAATACATCATGTACTCGGGAAAGGTGAGGGGGTAGTTCAAGTTGGTAGGAACTTCTCCACGTTTAGCGAGAATGCGGAAAGGTCCGATGTAACGTGGGGCCAACTTGCCTTTGGTACCGAATCGTTGGGTTCCCTTCAGAGGAGTAACCCGAAGGTAAGCCTTCTCATCAATATTGTAGCTCTCCTCTCTATGATGACGGTCATAGTAGCTCTTTTGACGAGACTGAGCGGCTTTCAAACGATCACGAACAATGTGAACTTGCTCTTCTGCTTCCTAGATCATGTCCGGTCCAAAGAATTGTCTTTCACCGGTTTCTGACCAGTTCAAGGGTGTTTGACATCGTCCTCCATAAAGGAGTTCAAAAGGAGCCATGTTCAGACTAGATTGAAAACTATTGTTATAAGCAAATTCGGCAAATGGAAGAGACTTCTCCAAATTCTTTCCGAATGAGATAACACAAGCTCTGAGCATGTCTTCCAAAATTTGATTAACCCTTTCGACTTGACCACTAGACTGAGGATGGAAAGCAGTACTAAAGGAGAGATGAGTTCCCATAGCATGTTGGCAGCTTCCCCAAAATCTAGAGGTGAAAAGGCTACCACGATCAGAATTGATTACCAAAGGAACACCGTGAAGAGACACAATTCTAGAGACGTACAAGTCCGCTAACTGGCTAGCAGTTATAGACTCGCGAACGGGAAGGAAGTGAGCAACTTTGGAAAGCCTATCTATGACAACGAAGATGGCATCATTTCCTTTCTGGGTTTTTGGAAAGCCGGTGATGAAGTCCATACCGACTTTGTCCCATTTCCACTCAGGAATAGGCAAAGGTTGAAGTGTGCCAGCAGGTCTTTGGTGTTCTGCCTTAATGCAACGACAAACATCACATTCAGCAACAAATCGAGCAATGTCTCTCTTCATCCTGGTCCACCAAAATCTCTGGCGTATATCTCGGTACATTTTTGTGCTACCGGGATGAATCGAGAGGGGAGTGTCATGGGCTTCTTTGAGGATGAGTTGCCTTAGATCCCTATTCTTAGGTACTACCAAACGATTTTCAAAGAATACCGTTTCTTTACTATCTGTGGAGAAACATTTAGCAACTCCGCTAGCAATGTTTTCCTTGATCCGGCGAACACCTCGTGCACGCCTTTGGGCAACTCTGATTTTATCCTCAAGTGTTGGTTTCGCCACCAAGTTGAAAAGATATCCACGAGGAACAATCTCGAGGTTGAGCTTTCGAAATTCCACATGAAGAAGTGGTTGATACTGTTGTAACATGAGGTTGTTACAATACGACTTACGACTTAGTGCATCAGCCATGACATTGGCTTTTCCTGGGGTGTAAGAAATTCCTAAGTCATAATCTTTTATCAACTCTATCCAGCGTCTTTGCCTGAGATTAAGATCTGGCTGGGTGAATATGTATTTGAGGCTTTGGTGATCAGAATAAATCTCACAACGATTACCAAGGAGGTAATGTCGCCAAGTCTTCAGGGCATGAACTACGGCAGCGAGTTCAGGATCATGGGTTGGATAGTTCTCTTCATGTGGACGCAACTGGCGTGAAGCATAAGCTACCACATGTCGATCTTGCATAAGTATGCATCCTAACCCTTTCCGTGAAGCATCACAATAGATCTCGAAATCCCTTTTGGTGTGTGGAGGTGCAAGTACGGGTGCAGAAGTCAATCTTCTTTTTAGCTCTTGAAAGCTTTCCTCGCACTTGGGGGTCCATTGGAATTTCTTATCTTTCTTGAGGAGTTCAGTAAGAGACTTTGCAACTTTGGAGAAGTTCTCAACGAAGCGGAGACAATAGCTTGCTAGGCCGAGAAAACTCCTAACTTTCTTAACCGATTCAGGTGGAGTCCAGTCAAGGACGGCCTGAACTCTCTCGGGATTGACTGCAACACCTTTCGCAGAAATCACGTGGCCTAAGTAGGTCACTTCTGGCAGCCAAAATTCACACTTGGAGAACTTGGCATAAAGGCGGTGCTCTCTAAGTTTCATCAATACCAACCTATGATGTTCTGCGTGCTCTTCTTCGTTCTTCGAGTAGATGAGAATGTCATCAAGATAAACCACAACAAATTTATCTAAGTACTCCATGAAGATCGAATTCATTAAGTGCGAGAAAGTGGCGGGGGCATTGGTTAAACCGAAGGACATGACGGTGTACTCGTAAAGACCATATCGAGTAGTGAAAGCCGTTTTTGGAATGTCCTCGTTTCGGATTTTTATTTGATGATAGCCTAATCTTAAATCCATCTTGGAGAAGATAGAGGATCCAGCAAGTTGATCATAAAGATCATTGATCCTGGTCAGTGGATACTTGTTCTTTATCGTCGCTAGATTTAGCGGGCGATAGTCTACGCACATCCTTTCTGTTCCATCTTTCTTCTTTACGAACAGAAGGGCAACCCCATAGCGATGAGCTAGGGCGGATGAAGCCTTTTGCCAACGAAGCATCAAGTTGGGTTTTTAGCTCAGCTAACTCATGTGGGGCCATTCTATATGGGCGTCTGGAAATTGGGGTTGTGCCTGGTATAAGATCCACTATGAATTCTACACACCTGTCGGGTGGCATTCCCGGCAGCTCTTCATGAAAGACATCCGAGAAGTCACGAACCACCGGAACATCTTCAAGGTCTGGAAGGGGAAGCACATTCAAAGTATGCGCTTGGATTCTAGAGCTGGGTGATGTGTAGTCAATGGTCTGGCCTGAAGGATGGGTGAGTTTAACTGATTTGGCTTTACAATCAAGGAAAGCATTCTGCCTTGATAACCAATCCATTCCTAGGATGACATCAATGTCCGAAGACTTGAGGGCTATAAGAGAAGCAAGGAATACTAAACCCTCAATTGAAATTTGATTGCCATGGCTTACTCTATTAGTTTGCCACTTGGAACCAGGAGTTTGAATGATCATTGGAGAAAACATTTCTTCAAAGGGGAACTCATGACGAAGTGCATAACTCTCCTACATGAATGAATGAGAAGCTCCTGGATCGAAAAGAACGGAGGCGGGAACATGATTGACTGGGAGTGTGACGAGGATGACGTCGGAAGCAACAGTGGTTTCCTCAACTGAGATTTGGTTCACATAACCACTACTTGTGACTGAAAGCTTTACTGGGATGGTTTTGGTGGTGGATTTCTTTGGAGGCTTATGACTAGGTCGACGGGGTGCCACAAACACTGTAGGGCATTGTCGGAAGTGATGGCCTGTCAGACCACACATGAAACACACCCTGCCGGAATTGCTGGGGGTGGGGTTACTTGGTTGCACACCATCATTCCGGGGTGGAACAATGTGTTGAGGTGGATGGCATAAATTCGGTGGTGGCCTCTGGAGAAGGTTTTGAGGTATGACACTGGTTGGAATCCAAATTCAGCGTTTCTGAGGGGCTGAACTTGAAGAAGGGGCATGCTCAAGAGCATGCTTGCGGGACTCCTCGAAAATTTCATTGCCATGCTCAGCTCTGAAGGATCTGTTGACTAAATCCTCAAAGGTGGCAAATTCGATGAGGTTGAGATCATGACGAAGGATGGGGCTAAGTCCCTTACGGAACCTTGCCTGCTTTCTGGCATCGGTGGTGATCTCATCTTGGGCATACCGAGCAAGACGGTTGAACCCTCTCACATACTCATGGATGGACATCTCTCCTTGGGTCAGATTGCAAAACTCTTCCTTCTTGCGCTCCATCAACTCATCCAGAAGGTGGTACCCTCGAAAGGGAACACAGAACTCCTGCCAAGTCACTAGGTTACCATCAGGCTGCATCGCAACATAGTTCTCCCACCATTCAGCAGCAGCACCTTCCAGAAAGTATGCCGCGAATATAACTCGATCATCGGGAGCAACATGTGCAGTGTCAAGCTTACGCTCGATGGAACGGAGCCAATCATCAGCTTCAAGGGGCTCAGAAGAACATCGGAATACCGGTGGCTTGAGGAGGATGAAGTCCTGAATGCTCACAACCACATTGCAATGACGTGAGGTATTCTGCTCGATGAGCTCCAGAAGGCGTGTTTGGTCACGTTGATTCTTCTCAGCTTCCATCATGATTTCCGCCGCAGAAGGCGATGGTAGAGGTTCATCATCATCTCGATTCCGAACACGGTCTCGATTCCGACGACCAGCACTACGAGTTCCACCTGACATCCTGTGTGATAAAAATCAACAATCAGAACAGGTTGTACGATGGAATCAAAGACAAGAAGGACATGATGAAGGTGGAAAGATTGTAATGCAAAGGCAAAGATCCACAGAAACTCGGAATAAATCCGGCAGCATAACGGCTACACTGGGATGGAAAATGAAACAACCTCGAGGAGATTGGACAGAACTTCCTCAAGGAACTCAAAACATGAAGACTCTGGACGACCACAACTGTCCTACGGCTACAAGGAGGCAAACAACGAGATGTTCTAGTCAGACATAGATGAGCCTAGTCCTATCATCCCGTAGAAAAGGTAAGGGTGACCCAGAACTCAGATTGATGAGGGTAAGGAGAAAAATAAGCCTTACGTTGTTCCCTTTATACCCAAGTAACTATATAACTATAGAATGCTAGACTCGACTTCGACCAAGGGTTGAATAATCCTACAGACAGTCATGCTCTGATACCAAGTCTGTCGGGACCCGGGGTTAGCGTATGTAATTCCAGTCACGATGCAATCACATGGAGAGCCGAGAACCGTACCCACTTGTCTAAGCAGACAAGGCCAAGCACAGAACGTTCTCGGTAAGCATCGAACGTGAGGGGCATCCCATTCAGGCCGGATGATCATCTGAGATGGGTCCTTATTGTCCGCTCACAAGTCTAGATGCTTATGGGTGGTGAATCCCATACTCATAGACAAGTTGCCTCAACCATCTTATCGATTGAATCCTAACTCTTACATATACTTACTCCAGCCCGATCACTTAGTCGGGGTCTAGGGCGGGCTCGATCATACAACAAAGTGTGTACGTGACAGAGTCACGAACAAGCGCATCGCGATGCCCCAAGCTGCGCACATCTAAGGGCCACTTGGTGTATAAAAGACCGCCAGCCAGATCACAACTAAGGTCTCGAAAACCCATACTAACACATGCATGTTATAACCATACACGCAACACACATGCCTAGTATGAACAGCACGTATCATCACATAACTCTACAAATTACTCTTTATAGATATACACATAGAGCATACAAAGATCACATGTCTGTGATCACATTTCATCATACAATGGAAGCAAATTAGGTCTGAGTACAGACAAGTTTAACAAATGGCTTAGAGAAGCCTTGTAAACATACATGCCCTTCCACGAGGGACCAGACAGCTGTCTGGGACTATGCTAACTTAGTCAACGTCGAGCTTCAGGTCGGTGACTTCATCGGGGTCCGGGTTCTCATCTAAAACATAGAATAAGCAAACGTGAGTACAAAGTCGTACTCAGCAAGACTTACATCAGAACTACACTACTCATGCTCAAGTATCAAGGTAAAGGAGGTGGGGTTTCATCATGCAGAAGTGCCAGCTTTGACTTGGCTAATCCTGAACTACGAGTACCAAACTTGAGATAAGAAGCGTACACGAGTCCACTACATCTCCAACTAATTACACCACTATGGTGCCTTCCTCGACTTCCCCACGAGAAAGCACGCCATAACACTCACACTTATCTTGGTGTATTTTAGAAGTATCCAGTTCAAGTTGTCTAATAATCAGGTACAGGTTCCAAGTAGTCCTTAACCGCGGACGCGGCTATTCGAATTGTTTTGTTAACCTTGCAAGGGTGTAAACTACACACACATGACCATCGGTTACCTCCAGGTCTCGCCACCATTCAAGAGGTGACAGCGAGGATGTTCACCACGACACTTCGCTCACAACCGGTCTATTCCAGGAGTCGACTATCTGAGTTTGTCAACGAAACAGACCCAGACAATGTAGGCAACCGAGACGCCACCTCTGACAGATGGTTTCACTGTCTCACAGATCCACCCACATATCTAGGATGATGCAACATTTCCACTCACTCTTTTTCTATGCATATGTCAAATGGAAGGCCCGAACTAATGTGACTCCTGGACGTCGACACGGATCAAGGTACTAGGCCGAGAGGGGTCAGTGAGCCCAATGTGTGGTTGTACTCTTTGTCTTGGATTACCATACAAGAACTCGGTGCTTAAGGCGGTGTTCAACGAGACAACCCACTGTGTACTCCTACACAGCCTCTCATCATTCACCTTGTATTAGGGTGGATTCACCAACACAGTTTCACTTTCATCAACACCATGTTCACTATCATCCCGACTCACATCAAAAACAACCTCATTGTACCACTAAGCATGCAATAAGCATTAACAGTTGCAGGGGCCACATGATATCAATCAACTCCTATGTCAGCTAGGATTGTGGTTTGCTTACTACTGTGACAAGATGATAGGTCATGCATAAGCGAGACTGAGAGGGAATTGGGATTTTATAGATATGATCAATGGGTTTTGGTTGGCTTGCTGACGATACACGGGTCTTAACGGTGGTCTTCTCCTTCGGGGGTGATCACCGTCTCGGCAAAGCTGTTACCGGCACAAACATCAACAAAGGGGGACACAAATAAAGTACAATGCTCAAGCACATGTTAAGTTGTGACATGATGTAAAGGGTACTGATTTGTGGCAAATTCAATTTAATTGAAGTGTATTGCATTTGGAATGCAAATTTGAACTTCAAATTTGAATTCAAATTAAGCCATATGCACATTTGCTACTGTTGACCCATTTTAAAATGGTCAAACATAAAAACAAATTGCATATTCTTAATCCTTGTATTTTTCTGAAAAAATTTCATATATTATTTGTCCAATTTGGAGTTAATATGAATTTTCTATGAATTATTGAAGTTTAAATGAATTTCTGGAATTTCTGTATTTTCAGATTTTCTTTTAAAACAAAAATTATATTTACTGCGTCATGCTTACATCAGCATGACGTGGGTGGGTTCTGGCCAGTGGGGCCCTCCTGTCAGCCTCAGTGGGGGTTAACCCCTCTGTTTAAAAATAAACAGGGGGTTATTAGGGACAGGGCCCCACCTGTCAGTGAGTGATTAGGGGGGGATTAAGCCCCTAATCTCTCTGACGTGCGGGCCTCGCCGGAATCCGGCCGGCGGCGACCTCTGTAGGCGGCGGCGCCCACTGGAGAGAGGCCCTCCGGTCTCGACTTGGCACGGGAGAGGCGCCAAACTGCCTCCCGTGCTCGTGCGCATCACCGGGATGCCAAGGCAGGCACGGGGCGCCGGGAGCACGCTGTATGAGCAACGGGGCGCGGCGGCCGCCCACTGCTCTGGTGGAGCTTGGCGTAGGAGGTGCGGGGAGGAAAAGGGAGTAGACGGGGAGCATCGCCGGCTCACCAGGAACGCGGAAGAGGACTCGATGTCGTCGGAGACGCTGCGTAACGGTGGCAATTCGTCGCCGGAGTGCTTCGGCCGCGGCGGAAGTTTTCGACGCCGGCGTCGCCGACAGGGCTCCTGGGCTCGAATTGAGCGCTCGAGGCGACGAGGGCGTAGTCGAGGAGCGTCTTGTACACCTGGTTGCGTCGTGGGAAGGCCGGTGGCCGCGGGGGGCGTCGACGATGAACTCGCCGTTCTTTGGTTCTTCGTGGGGATCGTCGGGGACGAAGGGGAGGAGGGTCCAAGCGAGGGGGGAGAGGCAGGGGAGGTGCCCAGGGCCGCCACGGTGCCGCTAAAGAGGCAGAAGGCAGCCAAGCAGCTGCCTGGCGCCCTTGTCGTGGCCGCCGGCGAGCAACCTGCCTGCCTGGCCAGGGGTTGAAGACGCATGTACCCCTGGCGGGCTGGGCTGGCTAGCTGGGCCAGGTGGGCCAGGTAAGTGGCCTGTGGACTGTGGGGTGGCTGGGTTTTTCTTTTTCCTTTTTTTTGGTTATTTCTTTCTGTTTTCTTTTTCTGTTATTTGTTTTGCCCCAAATAAAAAAATAGCAGAGCATTTTTAAAAATCCCCAAAACTTTTATGTGGGCTTAGGGTTCAAGCCACTAGCCACTCATAAATTTTGGTGACTTTTGAAATTCAAACAATTTGAATTTAAATTCAAATTGGAGTTTAATTTAATTTCCAAGCCCTGTTTGGAATTTTAGAATATTCCATGGGCATGGGAAAATACCCAAACCACTTTTAAAATGATCACCATCATTTATAGGAATTTTCCAAATACTCAAATGATTTTTGGAAAAAGATTTTTATCTGGCCATTTGAATTAAATTCTCAGGGCTTTTCTTTTCCCCATTTTTGGATTTCATTTGAATTTTTACATGATGCAAAGGTCAAACAAACCCTAGCACTTACCCTAGTTGGGGTTCTGACACAACCTTACCCAAACCAAGTTCTTTTCCTTTGTTGTTGTCACCGAAGGTAATATAACTCTGAGAAGATTCAGTAAGTTTGTCTTTGGTGAACAAATCTTTGTCTCCGGTCATATGATTAGTGCAACCATTGTCCATGACCCATTCGGATCCACCGGAGACATAGCCCTGCAGAAGAATTAGTTCTTCTTAACCACTCGCAAACGAGCAGGTGACTGAGAAGGCATGGAAGTGCTAGATGAAGCAGCGGTATTATAGCGAACATGATCATATTGGCGAGGGGGACCATCAAGCACACCATAAACATAATTCCTCGGAGAGGGGTTAGTGTACTGGTAGGTAAAAGAAATTTTGTCGTTATTATCACGATGACGATAAACATTTCTATCTACTCGATAGTATTCCTTCCAGGGAACATTTGAAGCAGGCACCAGAGGTTCATTTCTATCCTCGAGAGAATAGTAGTGTCTCGATGGTACCGTAGATTTTCCCTGCATAGAATGGTTAGGGGGTAGTTTTTCTACGAGAGATTTGTGAACCCAAATCTTTCGCTTATAGAAATCATTCTTTGGAGGAGTACCAACAAATTCAGTAGACACTTTTCCTTCTTGATCTTTGATAAGCTTGTAGTCAGAATCAAGTGATTCATCAACAATAGCCTTATCAATTTTGCAGTTAAAACCTGAAAGGTTAGCAATATCAATGGGATTTTCTTTCGCTAGAACCCAGAAAGTTTTAGGATACTACTCGGGCTCCCAGTAGGTGCCATCAGGGTTGAGTTTCCTCTCGAAACCAACACCTTCCTTTCGAGGATTCCTATGAAGAAGAGCCTTCTTTAGGATATCACATAGGTACTGGTGTCCCTGAACACTTTTGAACATGCCTGTATCAAATAAATCTTTCAACCTGAGGAGTTCCTCGGTAACAGCAGAATTTTCCTCGACCGAGGGGTTAGCATCATCAATAACAATAGGGTCCTTTACTTTTGATTGCTTAGAAATAGACTCAGTTTTACTTCCTTCCAAACAAGTTAAGCAGGGTGAAGTAGATTCAATTTTAGATTCTGAGCCCTGTTGAGCAATTAGAGTGAGATTGAAATTTTCCAGTTCTTCATGAGCATCTCTCAGTTTCTCAAGAGCCATTTTCCTTTGAAGGAATTCGTAGGTTAGCTTCTCATAGTCCACTGAGAGAAGATCATGCCGAGAGGAAAGTTCATCATACTTTTCCTTTAGAGCAGCATGCTCATTCGTCAAAGTTTGACCTTTCTCAATCTCATCGATTAGCAAAGTCTCGGATTTTTGAATAGTTTCACTCAGAGAATCAAGTTCATCTTGTTGGATAGAAGCAATTTTAGCAAGTTTGGCATAGCTTATCCTAGAGTGACTTTCATAAGCAGATCCATCAGAAGTATCGTAGGAATTCTTAGAAGAGGATACCTTTGCCTTGGCCATAAAGCAGTAAGCTGGAGTTTCATCTTCACTGCTTTGGTTGGTGAAGAATGAACTCTATGCCTTGTTCGAAGCAAATGCTAGACCAGTAACACCATCAGACTCAGAACCAGAACGAGATCTTGACTTTTATTCAGCTTCGGTCCCAGAGGATTCATCTTCAGAGTTCATCTCTTTACCCAGATAGGTCTTGGCACGGTGATAATTCTTGCGTCGAGAGGAATGTGATTTCGAGGAAGAACCCTCTCAATGCTTGTGGTACTTCTTCTTTTCATCATCAGAATCATCTTTCTTCTCTTTTCTGGATTTTGAATCATATCTCTTCGACTCATAGTTTTTGCTCGATCGGTGCGACTTGCTCGACGAGTTGATGTGAGAGTGCTTGGATCTATGTTCAATTCCCCAGAGAGGACAATCAGCGATGAAGTGACATGGCTTCTTGCACTTGTAGCAGCAATTACCTTTCGCTGAAGAGTTTCTGGATGATGATCGATGTTGTGATGAATTGCTTGAATGTCCGGAAGAGTAGTTTTTCTTCGGTGAAGAGGAATTCCTTCTCTGTAAGCGGTTGAATATTTTCATTATCAGTGCCAAATCTTCTCCAATATTCTCGGGGACATCTGATGCACCTCCAGATTCAGAACTAGCTTCAGGAGAGGAGTGGTGTGAGGCGCTGGTCTTGAGTGCATGAGATTTTCTTCGAGGTCCATTGACATCACGTTTTTCTTCTTCTTCCATCTCAAAGGTGGTAAGTCTCTCGAGAATATCAGCAGCGACAAGATTTCTGAAATCAGTCCTTTCCTTGATCATCAGCACAATGTGATTGAAGGAATTATCAAGAGAACAAAGAAAAGTCCTAATAATAATTTGACTGGTGATATCTTCAGCGCCGAGGGAAATTAGCTCATTTGATAATGTGGTGAGTCTGATGTAGATGGAGTTAACATTTTCTCGAGATAGAGAACGAGCATCTTTCTGAGTAGAGACACATTCAACAATCTTCTCGAGATAGTCCCGGAACCTTTGGCCGTAGGAATATTCTTGACCTCATGATATTTTTCTGGAGTCAGATGGTTTGTGATGAATACCCAGACTTCAGAATCAAGAGCCATGTTCTTTGTCTCAGCAGGGGTGATGGCAGCTTTGTCTTTGACTGGAACTCCATTCTTGACGATTTCCCAAGCTGCAGAATTGATGGCCATGATGTTCCTCTTCATTTTGTCCTTCCAATAAGGATAGTCCTTCCCATTGTAAATAGGAATTGGTTCGCCCGAGCGAACAGATGCAAACGACATTCTTGACAACACTCCAGGTGCTTAGACCAAAATACACAGAGCGTAGGGAGTGCCTAGCTCAGATACATTTTGAAAGCTCAAGAATGATCAAAGGGGGCAGGGGGTGAAAGATCACTTCGAAAAATTCTACCGAACTTAGAAGGAATTCATGAAAACTGAGAAGGACCGGAGGAATATTGATGGAATTGCAACAAAGAAAGATATGTCTACTTCGAAAGAATAGAAACGAGGGGAAACATCAAAGGCAAACAGGCAACAGAGTTAATACAGAATGTAATTGCGAGTAAGAAAACGAGCCTGACACTGTGATGTTTGGTAAACCAGTTCACACTCTGCAAAGTGCTACGTCTGGTTGAAAGGACTGGTGATTGAACACCTAGAGCAAAACTCTCTCCATCCAGTTTTCACTTGGGGTAGATGATTCTTGACATCTCCGAAACCTTTACAAACTTCGTTCAGCAGTGACAATTTGATACGCGAGAGATGATAATGGCTTCTCGCCCTTCGTTGGTTACCCCAAGTGGAAGGTGAGATGTAGGATAGCAGCAAATTTCCCCTATGTAGAGGATAGGGTTTGTCTCCCATAGGACTCCGGCAATGAAAAGTAGGTGTCAGTGGCACACCTGACGCGGACCTACACACAACACAATTAACTTTGCTCCCAACGAAGTTCAGAGAGGTTGTCAATCTCTCCAGTCTTGTTGTTTACAAAGGATAAAAAACACAGGATAATGATAATGATAGCAACTGAAAGTAAATACTGAAAAGGAAATAAGCTTGTAAACAATGATGAGAATATGGACCGGGGTCCCGTGATGTTCACTAGTGATGTCTCTCTCCCAAAAGACGATAAAACTGCTATGCGAGGTAAACAAATTACAGATGGGCAATTGACAGGATTATAAATGCACCGCAATGCTAACTATGCTACAAAAGAAAGGAAGAGGCTCATAAGCATGGGCAGTACGCCAAAATAAGTAGACCGAAATCCATTTGCATCTACTACTAATCATCCACCTTGAGATATCTATCCAGAACATCTCGCTGGTATTAAGTTGTGAGCCCCACCCAAAGTGTAAACCCAAAGCAACAGACAACTGTAGTAAAAAGAACTTTTCGTAAAGTAAACAATCGTTGCAAACGCGGTTAGAAGCACCGTTGTTTTCCCCCTTATGGCCACAGCACATCCCCTAGACTCATGTTTCTGTCACTCAAGCGTGTCATCTCAGCGCATGTACCCACAATCGAGCATAACGTTCCCTCTTGGAGTCACTACCTACTACTTGGACAAAGCGGTAAACAGCAACGGAGAACATGCAAGAATTACTTAGGAACAAAAATATATTACTCTATCACAATCTGAACATAATCTCATAATCCATCAGATCTCATCAAACTCAGCATAGCAATAGCAAAAGAATTACATATGTGCCTCGATCATGTAGGGCATCTCACGAGGTCTAAACCATGAAGAACAAAGAGGGGAGGAGAACATCACATAGCTACTGATCACGGACCCATGGTCCAAGGTATACTACTCACGGTACATCCGGGAAGCGTCCATGGTGGAGGAGAAGCTCCCGTAGGTTGATCCTCCCTACGGCAGGGTGCCGGGAAGGGTCCTGGCGGTGCTCCCAATCTTGGAAACGCGGCGGAACAGAGGCAAGTTTGTGAAATAGGTTTCTGTCTTTGGAGTTTTCCCGTGAGGGGCATTAAATAGGCGAAGGGGGCAGCCAGGGGGGCCACCAGGGGTTCAGGCCCCCCCCCCCTGGCGTGGCCAGGCCCCTGGCCGCGCCAGGTGGCCAACTGGGCAACTGGTGGTGGCCCCTGGCCCTCCTTCGGGGCACTGGAAGCTTCCGGCACGCTTCTTTTTTATCTTATTTTTCCCGGATTTTTGCATCACTTTGTATATGGGGAAAAACTGAAATAGAAAAACAACAGAAAACAGGAACTGGCACTTGGGTGCACTGAGTTAGTAGGTTAGTCCAAATATGATCAAAAGTGTATGAAAGTGTATCTAGATCATAGCAATATCACACAAAACATGCATGGAGCGAGCATAAATTATCGATACTTTTGATACGTATCAACATCCCTAAGCTTAATTCGTGCTCGTCCTCGTGTAAGTAAATGATAATAAACATAATTTCTGTAGTGACATGATAGCAACCATATAAGAACTTTGAAAAGTAAAGCAACACAGGTATGGGATTCAATTCAAGTCATCACATGCAAGAGTCTATATTAGCATTGAAACAAGTAACAAAAGAACATTAGGTGCAAGAGCTCTCGCTGTCCGTGACTCGAATGTCTCCAAATGGTGTTTGCGTGCAAGAAGAGGCATAGAGAATACGATAAAAAGTATTTTTGTTGAGAACTCAATCTACTAAAGTTTCACACTTGGTATTCTTTGGAATCTTATCTTGACTCGTCCCCAGACCACTAGCCAGGTACAAGTCAATTTGATCCACTCATCTTTTATATTTTGAGCACTCATGCAATGGATGAACATAATGTAACGACCCGGTCCCGAAGGGAACCAAGTCTACTGTGCTTCTGTGCTATCCCTGGATCAGTATGCTAGCACACAAAGTACTCGATGAAATACCTTAGTATCACATGTCATAAATTAACGTAAATACATGGTATTTATTACCTTACGGCCCTTAGGCTAGAATACACGGCAGAACAATCAATATATAAGTGGAGTCACATCAACACCAACGGCAAAGTTGAGTGTAGACTTCACGACCCTATATCGTGTCACTTACTCGTCGTATATAATCCTGCAACAACGAAGGTTACATCCCGACAACGGGTCAGTACATTTGAATGTACGGCAAATCATATCCCAGAAAGAAGTAAAATTTCCTACAATACATGCAATTTTGCTAGTGGAGCTTCTACATTTATTTTTGCAAAAAGCTAATTTTTCCTATAGAATAATAATAACTAAATTCTACAAATAGCATACGATTGAGATGGGAACCCCCATTCAATCTATCCCAAGTGATTAAACCAATCAGTTAATTAAAGATTATGACACAAATCAATATTTCCACAACTAGTCGCTCAAATTGTCCATAACCGGGGACACGGCTAATAGATTAGTTTTATACTCTGCAGAGGTTTATGCACTTTTCCCCACTAGACTCGATCGCCTCATTTGTAGTTTGTCACACTGCATGGTGTATGACAACTGGAAGATCGAGACATGGTTTTTCGGAAGTGTTTCCCCTTAACCGCTGGATAAACCGGTACACCTATAAAAATCTACATCTGATAGTCTATCCCGGAAAGAGGTCACACAACCAACTCAACTAATCCAGAGCCCATAATAGCTTGTGGCTGCACACGTAAGCTTCAAGGTATGTCAATACAAACAGTCCCTTTGAGCCTGGGTGGCTTTCCGCAGTCATCACTGGCCATCCCCAGGATAATCGCAACCATCCCTCCCAGGTAGTTCGGTAACTTTATCTTGGTCCTAATTACTACATTATCACTCATACCTCATAATGATTCGCTTCCCAATCCACGTCTACTTATCATAGCAATATCATAGTATACGATGGTGACAATGATGTAAGGATCATACCTACCTCAATGAACTACTGGGTGTAATAGCAGAGCATAACCTATCATGCAATCTAACGAAGAAGAACTAATGCATTGAAAACATAGGTAATAGGGAGTATTATCAAAGATATGACTTGCCTTGAAACTTGATGAAGTTATTCGCGCTCACAATTCCGACAATTCTACTTGTCACACTCCGAGCAGTCTAATGCAATCTAATGAGAATCTACATAGGATTTAGAAATCTTTTTGATAAAACGCAAAATATTTTTTCTCAAAACTTGGATCTACAATACCTAATGTGTAGAGGGTTTAGAAACAAACAATTGGCCGCTAGTTTCATCTAAAATGGAGCAACGGATAAAATATTACGGCGTTTTTATACTAACCGCGGCGGGTAGACTTTGATGCGACGAAGACGACGGTTCGAACGATCTCCGGCGACAAAGAAGTTCTATAGGGTGTAGATCTTGACTAGGAGATCACAACGGTGATGGTGATGATCCCATACGTCGTCTTTACGGGCGTAGAGACGCGATGAACCGAGCGCGCTCCGATGAGCTCCCGTGGTGCGCGCAAAACTTGGAGATCAATATTAGCAAGAAAAAAAGAGGGAAAAGATGTCCATTAGATGCACAACGAAGAAAGAAGTCGGTATGCAAAATTTGGGGTCAAGGGGAGGCTCACCGGCGACAGGATCTACCGGCAAAGTCGAAATTTCCCGGCGAGATCTACCTCAAAATTGGCTCGATTTGGGGCGGTTTGGGGCGAAATTTTGTGGGGAATAGGTGGAGAGGGACGTGGAGTATTTACGGGACAAGATTTTGTGGGCAAAGGGCAACCGAATTGGAGTCCCGGGCGAATCGCGGTCGCCGGCGTGCAGGTACAGAGTCTGGCCTGGACTCTGTTTCCTTTTCGTGCTGGAGAAGGAGAAGAACGCAGGCACGTGCGGGCGTTGGCTCACTGGCCACTTGGTTGACCTGGCCGCTGGCTCGGCTGGCCGTCGCCATTATATTTTTTCGTGATTTTTTTTTAATTTTGTTTTTTCGAAAAACTCTCTATAGAAATATTTTTAAAATAATAAAATAACTAAAACAAAATTGTAGAAGGATAGAGAGGGTTTGGTGGAATCGTTGTTTATTGCTTGAGCCTTAGAGGCATATATATAGGAGTACAATGATCTACTTGGAGTACAAGTCAAGGCAAGAATAAATCCTAGTATATCTCTTGTTTCCTAATAATCAATATACTCAACATCCCCCCGCAGTCACAACGTAGTGACGCAGACGGTGACACTGGAAAAGAACCCGAAGGCGGAGCCGACGAACATCCCCACCACAGTCGTAACGGTCGACGCATCGCGGAGTTTGTGAATGGAGTGAAAGCCAACGAGGTTTCCAAGCAGGCGGTAACCCTTTGTGTCGTTGTCGAAGTAGCCGAGAGCGTAGGGTGGCGAAGCCATTGTCGAGGTAGCCGTGCGAGAAATGCCGTGGTCGATGTCGAGTCGGGGTAGCCGGTGTCGAGGTAGTCGCCGAGGAGCCGCGGGTGTCGGAAAGTCAGGAGCGCAGTGCGGCTCAGGAAGAGCGCGGGCGGTCGTCAGTCGTAGCATGGTACGTCGCGAACAAGATGGTGGTGACGTCCGGAAGGAGACGGTGTTGACGAAGCGTCGCGCCGGGTTTTCCAATCCCGGGGACACATCGTAGACGAAGGCACGCGTCGGTGTTGCCAGCACCGGGCATGCGTAGACAGACGAAGACAATGTCGACGAAGCGCCGCACCAGGCTTGCCAGGCCCGGGAACACGTCGTAGATGAAGGCACACACCGGTGTTACCAGTACCGGGCATGCGTAGACGGGGACCAGTAGGAGCTGTACGCCATGTCGGAGGGACCAACAGAGAAGGGCTCGACGACGGTTGCGACACAACTTGGCGGGGGGTAGAAGGTGCCGAGGGTGGAGTCGCCGCGGTTGCCGGAGCTAGATGAAATGGTCGAGGAAGATGACGGCGACGGTGACGATGAGCTGGTGCTGGACGAAGACGAAGAGGTGGACGACGATGAAGTCGGCGAAACCAGAGGTAACCCGTGGGGGGCCACGTCGACGCGCGGGGACGGCAGTGGACCGCGGGCTGCGACGCTACGGCGTGAAGGGGTGACGCAGCGGCGGTGCGCGTGTCGGGAGTGACGGCGGGGAAGACCTCGGGGCGGCGGCAGCGACCACGTGCCGCGACACTACGGCCTGTGGGGGCGACGCAGCGGTGGCGTGTGTGTCCGGCAGCCGCGGGGACGGCCTCGGGGCGGCGGCGTGAACTGCGCGCCGCGACACTGTGGCCCGTGGGGGCGACGCAGCGGCGGCACAGAAGTTGGGGCAGCCACGGGGAGAACCAAGGGGGCGGCGCTGCGGCTCAAAGGGGCGGCGCGGCGGCTGCCCGATGCTCGATCGGTGGATAGGCGCTCGTACACGGGGGGCGTTCTTCACGGAATCCGGCGGATGCGCACGCAGGAGATTCTACGGGTCGTCAGCGCGGCGCGGAGTGGGCGATCGCGCGGGCGGGCGTGTGATCAATCCGATCGCCCGCGAGATGGAGGAGCGCCGCTTGGCGTGTTGATGGCGACCGGGGGGGGGGGGGGCGAGCGAACCAGCAGCGTCGGCGCGACGCGGGACTAGCCGATGCGACTCCAACGGCGTGGGGCCAGCCGACGTGACTCCAACGGCGAGGGGCCCCAGCCGGCGCGGGGCCAGCCGGGGTGTCCGGGACGTCGCGGGTCCAGCCGGCGCACGCCCGATCGGCGCGGGGCCAGTCGGTGTGACCCCAGCTGGTGCGGGGCCAGCCAGGGGTGTCGGGGACGTCGCGGGTCCAGGGGCGTCGCGGGGACCGGGGCGGGCTGTAGCCTGTGGCGACGATGGCGGTGGAGGACTCCGATCTAAAGAAGGAGCGGCAACGGCCGCCGTGGGCGACGGTCGGGCTAACGCGCGGAGGGCGGCCACTACATGCCGCCGCGTCGCGCGAAGCCGCCTAGGCGGCGCGTGAAGCCACCGAGTCGGTGAAGAAGCCGGCAGTCGCGCCGGATTCGATGTAGAGGCGCAGTGGATCGACAACGGCGATGGGCGACGCAAACCGATCTTAGATCGGAAAACCAAAAAAGACGCCGATCAAGACGACCGGCGGAGAGAAAAAGCCCCGATCAAGGGATCGGGAGAAAAGACTCTAGGGCAGCCGATCCACGGGATCGACGGACGAACACTAGTTACGGGCGGCCCGGCCCCCAGCGCCGGCGATCAGGGATCGGCGCCGGGGGCGGCGCGGGCGGAAGCGACGGAGGCGACTAGGGTTTAGGACCGGTTAGGCTGATACCATGTAGAAGGATAAAGAGGGTTTGGTGGAATCGTTGTTTATTGCATGAGCCTTGCAGGCATATATATAGGAGTACAATGATCTACTTGAAATACAAGTCAAGGCAAGAATAAATCCTAGTCTATCTCTTGTTTCCTAATAATCAATATACTCAACAAAAACAAACGAAAAAAATTAAAATAATAATAATAATAAAGAAATATATTTTTACACAACTTTAGAGAGTTTTATAAAATAATTTACAACTGTAAAAATACCCAAATAAATTTCTAAAATCTTAGAATTATATAAATAAAATTTTCAATGACTTTTTTTATAAAAAAATTAAAACAACACTTTCCAATAAATCCAAATAAAACCCAAAACGAGGTTTTAAATCATTTTCAAATGAAATTAAAGAAGTCATGTTATCTTACCTCATTTAATTATTTTTATTTTTAATATAAAAGTATTCAAAATAAGATCCAATAAAATAAAATGAAAACTTTTATTTGAAACATTTTTCCAACTTGATTTTATTTATTGAAGGAGTCATTTTACCTTCTCTCTATTTTTACTTGTTGGATTTGTTTTAAATAATAATTGTAAAAGAACAAAAATGAATATTAGGGAAAGTCATTTTATTCCCTCTCATTTTAATATTCATTTAAACTCCAAAAGTTTCAGATCCTTGTCTATCTCACTCAGATCAATTACGCACAAATCAAATAAGACAATCATAATTATCTAATTTTTTTTGAAAGTAAATGCAGCTTTATTGAAATTAAAAGCAGTGTACAGTAGATATTACAGAACCAGTGGGTTTTAGGGATAGAAGCTTAGAAACATAGTGGCATGAGCCATGGCTATGAGAACAGGCATAGCAAACAAACTGAGGGAGAAGGCTCTGGTGTGCAATGTTGTGAGCCACAGCATTGAGGTCCCTTTTTATGTGAAAGACAACACTTTGAGAAGAAGAGGTAGCTCGAATGAATCCAGCCAAAGGTGGTCTGATCTTCCACTGCACCGTACAGCTTGTGATGTCTCTAGAGGCTGCCATTTTTGCCAAGGAGAGGCAATCTGTGAGAAAGGACGGATTCTGAACTTGAAGACATTCAGCAACTTGAGCAGCCAAGAGAAGAGCTTGTGCTTCAGCTTCCAAAGGAGAGGAGGCAACAGGACTGTGGCCTTGCACATAGATGGAGACATCCTGAAGATCCTGCACGAAAGAAATATAGATTCCAATACCCGTGGCCTGCTGGTTAGGTGCAAGACCACGAATTTTTGAGCAACAGTGAGCAGCATCAGAGAAAATTTTAGGCCCTGAGATTAGCAGGTCAGAGGAAATTGAATTGCCAGAAGTTGGCATTCCTGTATGAAGGGTGAGAGTGTTTGGATTGTCGCCAGGGGAGGTAGGGTGCAACACATCAGTGGACAGAGTTTCTGCTTGGTCTTGTTGATTGTTGGTATGTTCCTGCAAAATGTTAGTCACAGCTAGATTGGAAAACTCTTCTATGGCACTGACAGCCGCCTTGATATGATGTGGGTGAGACTTGTTTTTCCTGAAAATGGCATCATTCCTGTCTTTCCAAATACACCAAAGAAAGTTTAAAATGTTAGGCAGATTGGCTTGAGGATGATTGGAGCTAAGCATGGTCGAAAACCAAGCTGTCATGGTGGTGTCCGAGGTGAAGAAATTTTCTATCAGAATATTCCAGGGAGGTAAAAACCAAATAGCTCGAGAGAAGGGACATAAAAAGAACAGATGAAACTCATCTTCTTCCATGCCACATCTGACACATTGCTTGGAGATGTGTATGGAGAAGCGCCCAGCTCTGCTCCCCGTAGGCAAAGCTTTCCTGAGAAGCCTCCATGCAAAAGTTTTAATTTTAGGGATGAGAGACTTGTCTTTCCAGACATTTTTGAGTAATTGTTTTGTAGCCGCAGCAAAAACAACCGGCCTGTTCCTGGGGTTTAAGTTAATGTCTTGCAAACACAGCTTATAAGTGGATTTGGAGTTACAAATTCCAGAAGGAGTAAGATTCCAACAAAGAATGTCAGGGCAATCATCATGAATAATGGGAGTGTTAAGAATGTCGTTTGCAAGCGGCTGCTGAAAAGTAGAGTTAATCAGAGCGTTATTCCAGTTTTTAGTGCCAGCCTGCCATAAATCTGAAATGTGAGCAGGGTAATTATAAGGGGGGTGTGGATAATGAGGTTGTCATGAACAGTACGCCACTGTGAGCACCAAGGGGAGCTCCAAATGGAGCTATTTCCCTGGGTAATTTGAATTGAAGAGTTGGCAGCGAGTTTGGGCATGATTTTTAAAATAGAGGACCAAAAACCAGATTTCGGGACATTCGCAGCAGCTTTCCAGATTGAAGAATCATAGAAATATTTACATTTTAGTACCTTGTATAAGTGGGAAGTAGGATCATTAGCAATTCTCCAAGCAGATGCTAATAGCAGGCCTTCATTGATTGCTTGCAGGTTCCTGATGCCCAAACCACCATCTTCCTTAGGTAAGCAGATGTCTTTCCATGCTCTGAGACATAAACTCTTCCCTGCGACATTGTCTCTAATGCCAGACCACCAAAAAGTTCCGACGATCGCAGTTAGCGGAGTGATTTGCTTTTTGGAGAATAAAATGTTGGACATGAAATACACAGGGATAGAAGAAAAAACAGATCGAATGATTTCAATACGAGCAGTGTGCGAAAGCATGTTGGCTTTAAAAGAGGGAAGTTTATTTCTGAACTTATCAATGACAAAGTTGTAAGCCGAGGATCTGTTTTTAGCAGGTAAAATGAGTGGGTGCCCCAAGTGTACAAAAGTAGTATCCATGTCAGGAACCTGAAAGAGTCCCTTAATTTGCAATTTAACCGAGTTGGGAGTTTTCTTACTGAAAAGAATGGAGGATTTGGTCCAGTTTGGAATCTGTCCATAACCTGCACAAAAGTGTTGGAGCACATTGTATATTGTTGTAGCTTCCTGCAAATTAGCTTGTCCACAAATAATCAAGTCGTCAACGAAAAGTAAAGAGTGGATAGGGAGGTAGCTGGGCCCCAGGGATATTCCATGCAGGTTGTTAGTTTGAAGCGCTTCATTAAGACCAATAGAGAGTTCATTAATAGCTAGGACAAATAAGTACGGCGATAAAGGGCATCCTTGTCGTATACCTCTCCGGCTTTTGAATTTTTTTGTTGGCTGGCCATTAATGATGACAGAGAAAGTAGGGCTCGAAATGCAGGCATGGATAAGGTTGATGAAATGACCATGCAGCCCTTTACGTAGCAGAGCCGCCACTATGAAGTCCCATTCAATACGATCAAAAGCTTTAGCCAGGTCAATTTTTATCATGAAAGCTTCATGGTTCCAAGAGGACAAATTGAAAGAGTTGGTGATTTCTTGAGCAATGATAATATTATCTCTAATTCTTCTACATTTGATGAAATCTTGTTGGGCATGATCCACATGATCAGGGAGGTGAGGTTTGAGTCTATTTGCAATGGCTTTGGCAATAATTTTATAAACAACATTACAGAGACTAATTGGCCTAAAATCAGTAGGCAGAAGAGGAACCAGCTTTTTTGGAATGAGAGCAATGTTCGTGTCCGCAATGTGAGGAGGAATAATACCAGAGGTGAAGAAGGTTTGAACCAGAGTGGTGACCTCGTCTCCAATCCAACTCCAGGTTGCTAGATAGAATTCAACATTGAAGCCATCAGGACCTGGGGAAGCATTGCGTTTCATATCTTTTAAGATCTGCAAAACCTCATCTTTAGAAGGGAGAATGTAAGTTGGGTCCTCATCCTCATTAGGGAGGTTAGTATTTGCAAAAGGGGTCGCAGAATTGTCATTAGCCGAACCAAATATATGAGTGAAGTAGTTGACAAAGGTGTTGGCAATCAAGTCTGGTTTCTGGTGTGTAACATTGTTTTCATCGGTGATGGCAATAATGGTGTTTCTCTTTCTTCTCTTAAGTACCGCCCTGTAGAAGTATTGGGTATTTTTGTCACCTTTTTCGCCCATTGTTTCTTACCTCTCTGTTTGTAGAAAGTATCCATCTTTATGAGATTCAAATCGTATCTGCGAGATAACGTGACTTCCAAGGCGTGATCTTGCAGGTTTGGGGGCAGCATTTGAATGCGGTTGTTCCAAGATTTAGAATTTCGGGATGTTACAAATCTACCACCCTTAAGATGAATCTCGTCCTCGAGATTCGAAGAGGCTAGAAAGAAAAGGTTAGGTTTGGGATCTTCCGTATTCAAAATTCACTGATCCTCCGAAGAGGTCTAGGGTGCTACGACCCTTAAAATAAAAATTCTCAGGTCTTCAAGAATCTTGCACTTTCGATGAATTCCTTCTTACATATACCCCTTCTCCTTTGAGGTATTGAATCTCTTTATCCAAATGAACAGTCTTCCAAATATCAAATCTTCATGAATGACTGGTCGAACGCTCATACTAACAAATATCAATACTCTCATGGTGGTCAACAAGAGGGCTTCCTGCAGAAAATGGGTCTTGGCTTATTCTCACCGTATTACTTATGATTCACAAGGGTTGCAATGTACAGGGTCAACATCGTACCATTCTAATGTTTTGGTTTAGCGTCGTCGTCTCTCTCTATTATAGGTAAGTCACTCTAGATTTACCATCCCACATAACAAAGCGAATAATAAGAGTAGCCAGTATGGTGATCAATCCATCGTGCACCCAAATTATTACCTTGTATATGGTTTAGCGAATCTCGCATTCTAACACTCGGGCATCCTCACGAGCACTGCAGAATTAACTTCTCCACGAACTGAGTTCGGGTAATTCCATGGTTTCTGCATGCCAAAAAAAACAGTTATCATTCCTTCACAACTCTCGGGTTTTGCGTAAACTCCTATAAAATTTTCGGTTGGCAAAGTCGTAGCTTCTTCCACGGTCCTTCTTTCCGCAAGAGCGTGCTTGATTCTTAACCGATCCTGCAGCTTGGGGGTTATGGCCCACCTCATCTATTGCAAATATTAACTCCTTCTTGGGTTGCAAATATTCTCCATCTCAAACATAAGTCTTGCTTCTCATTCTTAAAATCCAGCTATACTTCTTCCTTATACTCCTGGAGAAACTAACAAGTCTTCAAGTGTCATTATGTTTAGTTTCTTGATACTTCCTCCAAAGGTATTTTGTAGTTAATGTTTCTCTCATTGTTATGGTAGTTATATAGGGTAATACCACTCTTAAAATATTGGCTTTTCTTTATATCCTTACGTTTAGCTTCCGAATCACTTCTCCTTGATTGTAGTGTTACTTCTCATAAATATCCAGTTCACATGAGTGGTTTATTTTCTGACCAAAGGCACATACTAGCTTCACTGATTCTCAAATTGATCATTGCAATCTCATAGAATTACACATATCCATCTGACGTTTCAAGTTAACATAACATTTCCTACTACACTTATTGCATGCTTCATATCTAATATCTCATCATAAGACTTCTATCCATTACGATATTCTCCGGCAAAGTGATCTTTCTCATTGCAGCAAAACCGATTTCTCCTTTCTAGTCTCGGGGTCTCATTGTGAGTACTTAAGCTCCTTGAGGCTTTGTCTTCCTTTCGGGACATTTGGTAGAGTAGTGCCATGTTTCTCTGTACCTAAAACATATGACTTGACTTCGATCCTTCTTTGCAGAAATTGGGTTCTCTTGGGGATACACACTGCTTTCATCATCTCCATCCTTGGATTTCTGGGATGCATTCATCTCCTCTATATTCTCTACATCTTTAACATAAGCGGTGTTCTCCGGGGTGTAAGGATTCTTCTGTGACTCTTGATTCATCCTCTTGTTCTTGGTCTGGGTTTTTCTTCTTGCGAGAAGGTCGTAGTCTTTACAGGGGCAACCAGGTGCATATCGTCCATCCTTGTTACAATGCCAACACATGACACTTCCAAACACCTTGTGTTTCTTTCTCGACCTTTCTATGTTGCTCCAATCTTCTATTTCTTGTTGGTCATACTCCACTTCTATTGTCGGGAATTTACCCAGATACTCGTCCCCTTCTTTGTGCAGTTTTGTGAAATATGTCCTTCTTCTCCACATGAATAGCATGACTCGATGCAAACGAGGGTTGATGTTTCTTCAAGAGGGTCTTTAACATCTTCCTTCATCCCTTCCTTATGTTGTTGGATCACTTTCTGTACCATGGGGTATAAGTTACACTGAGCGGGGTAATGGGTAGTTCCTTCACATAAGAAACAGGTAACCTGCCTAGTGGGACATTCTTCAGCTGGGTGACTTTGTTCACAATGGGGGCATTCCTCCTGATGTTCCTCGTTGGCGTGTCCTATTTCTCCACAGATCTTGCACGCGCATGGTTTCTTCAGATTGTTTACACTAGGCTTCCTTTCTTCGGGAGACAAGACGAGATCTAAGTAGAGTCAGTTTGAATTCCTCCCAAGTGATTTCTCCTCGCCATCCATTGATAGCTTGGTACATCCTCCACCAAGTAGCAGCACCTTTTGCAAAGTAATGAAGAGCATATTGCACCATGTCGTTTCTTCCAACACTGTTATCCTTCATGTGATCCTCCATGTTCTGAATCCATTGTTCGGTCTCCAACCGATTCATCGCTCCGGAAAAGATGAGTTCATCTCCATACACCATCTATGGGGTCCAAGGGTTTTTTTTAGGGAATAAGATTGGAGGGGAGGGGAGAACAACAAAAAAAATAACACACAAATCACTGCATCTAATGTGAGCATATAACAGGGGTTTAGTCCTCTAAAGGTGATGGGTAGTCTTGGGATCTTCAGAGTCTTCAGAAAATCTTTGAGTCTTCAAAATCTTCGATACTTGTAGTTGGTAACTTCCATTCTTCCAATGCACGATATAATCCCCTTTACACTTAATTGATCATGAGTACAATAACTTGTCCTTCTCGATGTAGCGTAAGATGATCCTTCCAAGTAGTCAAATGGCACGGGTATAGTCTAACTTGTTTGGGGGTAAGAGGGAGTGTTTGGTAAAACTCGAAAAAGATGAGAAGTAATGGATTTTTTTTCAAAATAATATTTTTAGCAATAGAATTTCCTATGGCTTTCCAGTTTCTAGGGTCATGACCTACAGTCAACATGTGCTCTGATACCATCTTGTAACGACCCGGTCCCGAAGGGAACCAAGTCTACTGTGCTTCTGTGTTATCCCTGGATCAGTATGCTAGCACACACAGTACTCGATGAAATACCTTAGTGTCACATGTCATAAATTAACGTAAACACATGGTATTTATTACCTTACGGCCCTTAGGCTAGAATACATAGCAGAACAATCAATATATAAGTGGAGTCTCATGAACACCAACGGCAAAGTTGAGTGTAGACTTCACGACCCTATATTGTATCATTTACTCATCGTATATAATCCTGCAACACCGAAGGTTACAGCCCGACAATGGGTCAGTACATTTGAATGTACGGCAAATCATATCCCAGAAAGAAGTAAAATTTCCTACAATACATGCAATTTGGCTGGTGGAACTTCTACATTTATTTTTGCAAAAAGCTAATTTTTCCTATAGAATAATAATAACTAAGTTCTACAAATAGCATACGATTGAGATGGGAACCCCCATTCAATCTATCCCAAAGTGATTAAACCAATCAGTTAATTAAAGATGATGAAACAAATCAATACTTCCACAACTATTCGCTCAAATTGTCCATAACCGGGGACACGGCTAATAGATTAGTTTTATACTCTGCAGAGGTTTGTGCACTTTTCCCCACAAGACTCGATCGCCTCCTTTGTAGTTTGTCACACTGCATGGTGTATGACAACTGGAAGATCGAGACATGGTCTTTCGGAAGTGTTTCCCCTTAACCGCTGGATAAACCGGTACACCTATAAAAATCTACGTCTGCTAGTCTATCCCGGAAAGAGGTCACACAACCTACTCAACTAAGCCAGAGCCCATAATAGCTTGTGGCTGCACACGTATGCTTCTAGGTATGTCAATACAAACAGTCCCTTTGAGCCTGGGTGGCTTTCTGCAGTCATCACTGGCCATCCCCAGGATACTCGCAATCATCCCACCCAGGTAGTTCATTAACTTTATCTTGGTCCTAATTACTACATTATAACTCATACCTCATAATGATTCACTTCCCAATCCACGTCTACTTAGCATAGCAATATCATAGTATACGATGGTGACAATGATGTAAGGATCAGACCTACCTCAATGAACTACTGGGTGTAATAGCATAGCATAACCTATCATGCATTCTCACGAAGAAGAACTAATGCATTGAAAACATAGGTAATAGGGAGTATGATCAAAGATATGACTTGCCTTGAAACTTGATAATGTTATTCGCGCTCACAATTCCGACAATTCTACTTGTCACACTCCGAGCAATCTAATGCGATCAAACAAAGTTCACAATCAACACACCATTCCAGAAAATAGAAAAAAAATTAAAGAAACTCCGAAAAGAACCAAAATAAAAGTTTTTGAAAACAGATCACAAATGCGTTCAAAGTGGGTTGCAATGTGTCTAGAAACTAGGGTTTAATTAGGGTTTCCGTTTGCAAAAGAATAAATCAAAATCGGGTTGTAAAACAAAACATACGATCAACTAAAGTCGAAATTGATTCTGATCAGATCTGAATATTTTAGAAAATTAAAAATAAATTTTAGGGTTGTACTGGATAGAGGATTCGAAAAAAAATTGTGGGCTTTGGAATCACGCAAAACGGATCTACGGTTAAAAAGATATGACAAGAACGAATCTACATACGATTTAGAAATCTTTTTGATAAAACGCAAAATAATTTTTCTCAAAACATGAATCTACAATACCTAATGTTTAGAGGGTTTAGAAAGAAACAATTGGCCGCTAGTTTCATCTAAAACGGAGCAACGGATAAAATATTACAACATTTTTTTACTAACCGCGGCGGGTCGACTTTGACGCGACGAAGACGACGGTTCGGACGATCTCCGGCGACAAAGAAGTTGTCTAGGGTGTAGAGCTTGACTAGGATATCACAACGGTGGTGGTGATGATCCCCTACGTCGTCCGTACGGGCGTAGAGACGCGATGAACCGAGCGCGCTCCGATGAACTCCCGTGGTGCGCGCAAAACTTGGAGATCAATATTGCGCAAGAAAAGAAAAAGGGAAAAGATTTCCATTACATGCACAACGAAGAAAGAAGTCGGTATGCAAAATTTGGGGTCAAGGGGAGGCTCACCGGCGACGGGATTTACCGGCAATGTCTAAATTTCCCGGCGAGATCTACCGCGAAATTGGCTCGATTTGGGACGATTTGGGGCGAAATTTTGTGGGGAATCGGTGGAGAGGGACGTGGAGTATTTATGGGACAAGATTTCGTGGGCAAAGGGCAACCGAATTGGAGTCCCGGGCGAATCGCGGCCGCCGACGTGTGGGTACAGAGTCCGGCCTGGACTCTGTTTCCTTTTCGTGTTGGAGAAGGAGAAGAACGCAGGCACGTGCGGGCGCTGGCTCGCTGGTCGCTCGGTCGGCCTGGCGGCTGGCTCGGCTGGGCCGGCCTCGGCCCGGCTGGCCGGCGCCATTATAATTTTTTCGCGATTTTTTTTTAATTTGTTTTTTTCGAAAAACTCTCTATAGAAATATTTTTAAAATAATAAAATAACTACAAACAAAACAAACGAAATATTTTTAAAAATAATAATAATATATATATATATATATTTACACAACTTTAGAGAGTTTTATAAAATAATTTACAACTCCAAAAATACCCAAATAAATTTCTAAAATCTTAGAATTATATAAATAAAATTTTCAATGACTTTTTTTTATAAAAAATATATTAAAACAACACTTTCCAATAAATCCAAATAAAATCCAAACAATGTTTTAAATCATTTTCAAATGAAATTGAAGAAGTCATGTTATCTTACCTCATTTAATTATTTTTATTTTTAATATAAAAGTATTCAAAATAAGATCCAATAAAATAAAATGAAAACTTTTATTTGAAACATTTTTCCAACTTTATTTTATTTATTGAAGGAGTCGTATTACCTTCTCTCTATTTTATTTGTTGGCTTTGTTTTAAATAATAAATGTAAAAGAACAAAAGTGAATATTATGGAAAGTCCTTTTATTCCCTCTCATTTTAATATTCATTTAAACTCCAAAATTTTCAAATCCTAGTCTATCTCACTCAGATCAATTACACACAAATCAAATAAGACAATCATAATTATCTAATTATTATAACATTCCAAGATTTAGAATTTTGGGATGTTACACGTAAGCACGAGAGTTGACACTTAGAATGGCAAAGAGAGAATATGGTGGAGGAGGAAGACAAAAAGGGTGAGAAAGGCTCACATCAATGAGGACAATCATAGACGAGAAGGCCAAATGATAGATATGATGTGAGGAGTAGGGATTATCATGCAACGGATGCACATATGAGCTGAAAAGCTCTCCAATGGAACTAGTGGGGGTGCATCTAACTTGCTCTCTCATGAAGACCTAGAGATCTTTTGAGAAGGCTCATCCTTGGAATATGCAAGCCATGTTCTATAGTGTGAAGGTCCCCACATAGCTATATGTATGATCATCTATATGGAGTACAAGGATAACAGGGAGTACTAGTGTGGATCTTTCAAGAGGATAGTAGTGTTGCCCCTTTCTCTCTTTTTATTTCTTTTTTCTCTTTTTTCTCTTTTTTGTATTTTTTGGTGGCCTCAATGGCTCTTTCTGTTTAACTCTCATTTGTCCTCTTTGGGATCTTTTATTTTGTCCACTTTGGGATCTTTTCCTCACTTAAGGGCAATACTCTAATTTACAAGAGGATATAGAAGATCTTTCACACTTTACAAGGTACTCAAATCATAAAGAAGATGTAGTTATCATGATGTATGCAATGTATGTCGCTGCCAGTGTAGCAGGAACATGCATGACATGAAGAACAAGTCATGAAGAGGTGGATGTTGCATGGCAATATATCTCGGAAAGGCTATGGAAATGCCTTGATAGGTAGGTATGGTGGTTGTTTTGAGGAAAGATATAAGGAGGTTTATGATGACAGAGCGTATCATGCCAAGGGTTTGGATGTACCGGCGATGGTGGACGCCAACTCTCAGACTGAGAAGAAGGCAATGCACGGCACAGGAGAGGCTAGCAAATATGAGGAGGTGGAAGTGTCAACTTTCAATACTTACATTAGTCCGAAGAACTCATGCACTTATTATCGGTAACTCTCAATCTAATAAGAAGGTTCACAAAGAGACAAGTACCCCAAGGAGGAGTCTATGGGGGTTTGGTTATCCTTGCGCTCAGAGTGAGAAGAAGGCAATGCACGGCACAGGAGAGGCTAGCAAATATGAGGAGGTGGAAGTGTCAACTTTCAATACTTACATTAGTCCGAAGAACTCATGCACTTATTATCGGTAACTCTCAATCTAATAAGGAGGTTCACAAAGAGACAAGTACCCCAAGGAGGAGTGTATGGGGGTTTGGTTATCCTTGCGGATCATCGACTCATGGTACGTGAGTGTACTCTAATATTCGATCCCTCCAAAGATTAGCGATCCATCTAGTAGCTAGAGTTCTTAACTAGTTTTGTAGGTTTTTAAAATAAACTTGGATTGCCCAAAATACGACACCTGTCACTAATAGGCTAGAGCTCTTGACACCAAAAGTTCAAACATTACTCACATCAATACCTCAAAACTATTGCAAGTTACTACTAAAATTAAATAGCAACCTCAATTACCTACTTTCAAAACAAGACACAACTCAGTGCAACAACCAACTCTCTTAACAAGATAAACATGAAAACTAAAGAGAGTTCCAGCAAAAAACTAAACAAAATCCAAGGCTCTTTATAAAGACAAACTAAGACTAAAACTAAACATGGCAGTAGCTACGACAAGATAAAGAACACACAACAGTAAAAAGATAGGCATGAAAAATCCTATGATGTGTTCTAGATTTTGAAAGTGGAGCGTGTTTCTCTCCCACACAAAGTAACACGGGGTCTAACTTGTTATGACAACCAGCAAATCTAAAGAACACTAAAAATAAAACCTAAGAGCGAGACGCTCCAAGCATAGCACATAACGCATGAAGTGATAAAAATATAGTGAGACGAAGGACAAACTGATGATTGTTGATGGAGAAGGGGATGCACGGGGGCATACCTAATCCTAGACGCTTGAGTCTCCTTGAATATGTATTGGGGATGCATGGGGGCATCCCCAAGCTTGAGCGCTTGACGCTCCTGGATCTTCTTTCATCATCTTCCATCGCACACTTGAAAACTCCCTTCATACATAACTCATCATAAGCTGATTAGAGAGGTTAGTACCCTTAATAAAATATTTTTCCCCACTGGATATAAAGATATTCTTGAAGAGCTACTGTTTCTCAAGATTTCCAAAAGTTTTTGCAAAGAAAAAGCAAGCTTAATGTTTGCAAAAGTTAGGAGACATAAAACGTGGCAGAATCTGTGAAAAACAGAACATCAGGTAGTAGAGAATTTTTTAGGGGTACTTCTGCAAGTCAAATCAAAAAACTCAGAGCATACGAAAGTTCCGCGATTGTATAGTGCACGCTGTGTAAAAAAATAAGCTCAAAAGGATGAATTTGTGATTTGATCCTATTTTTCCCGTCACGAAGACAGAATCTGTTTTCTGGACAGCATGTCACAACTTTCACTTCCCTTGTCATAAGAGGCTATAACTTGGCACAAAGCTTGAAAATAAAGATACAATGATGTTGCTACAGTAGTAACAATCATAAAGACCACTCAAAACAAAATTAAAAACATCTTGGGTTGCCTCCCAACAAGCGCTTTCTTTTACGCCTTTAAGCTAGGCATAAGGCAAAAGAAGAATCAAGTTTTATCAAGAGAAAGAGAATAGCTAGCCCGTGTCACGGAATCAAAAGGTAACTTGATTTTCTTTCTAGGTAAGTGTTCCATCCCCTTTTCGAGAGGGAATTGAAATTTATATTCCCCTCTTTCATGTCAATAATGGCACCAACGGTGCGAAGAAAAGGACGTCCCAAAATAATTGGACATAAAGGTTCACACTCTATATCCATAATAATAAAATCAACGGGAACATAGTTGTCATTGAAAATGATAAGAACATCGTCAAACTTCCCCAAAGGTTTATTTACGGAAGAGTCAACAAGACGAACACCAAAAGAACAAGAATCAAAAGGTTTCAATTCAAACATATCATACATTCTTTTGGGCATGACGGAGGTATGATACGGTGAGGAAGACAGTTCTCTCACTACTCATTGGTTACTTCAAGTAGAAGGTAAGATGTAGCGTAGAAGCAAATATCCCCAATGTAGAGGATAGGGTATGTCTCCCGTAGGACTCGCGGAAATACAAGAAGGTGATAAAGCGTACAATGGCGCCGAAGTTGCTAACTTCACCTGGACCAGCACACACAGCAAATAACTTTGCTCCCAACGAGTACAAAGGAGTTGTCAATTCCTCCGGCCTTGTTGTCTACAAAGGATCAACGCAAGAGATAATAATAGTGGCAATGGAAAGTAAGAACTGAAAGTAAATTGAGGGTGTAAGCAATGGTGGAAATATGGACCGGGGTCCCATGACGTTCATTAGTGATGTCTCTCCCAAAAGACGATAAAAGTGCTAGCGAGGTAAACAAATCACAGCTGGACAATTGACAGGATTATAAACGCACCGCAATGCTAACTATGCTACAAAAGAAAGGAAGAGGCTCAAAAGAAATGGGCAGTGCGCCAAAGTAAGTAGACCGAAATCCATCTTCATCTACTACGAATCATCCACCTTGAGATATCTATCCAGAACATCTCGCGGGTATTAAGTTGTGAATCCCACCCAAAGTGTAAACTCAAAGCAACAGACAACTGCATTAAAAGAACTATGCGTAAAGTAAACAACCATTGCACCCGCAAGTATACGCACCATTGTTTTATCCCTGGTGGCAACAGCACATCCCCTAGTCTCATGTTTCTGTCACTCAAGCTAGACATCAAGGGGTTGAACCCACAATCAAGCATAACGCTCCCTCTTGGAGTTGCAACAAATCACTTGGCTAAAGCAAAATACGGCAACGGAGAACATGCAAGAATTAACTAAAGAACATAAATATAAAAGAGAACCAAATATATTACTCATCACAATCTGAACATAGTCTCATAATCCATCAGATCCCAACAAACTCAGCATAGCCACATAGAAGATTACAAAGGTCAAAGAGGGGAGGAGAACATCACATAGCTACTGGTCATGGACCCATGGTCCAAGGGGAACTACTCATAAGACATCCGGGAGGCGTCCATGGTTATGGATGGTCTCCCAGAGAGGATTCCTCCTTCTGGCAGGGTGCCGGGGCAGCTTCTCCTGGAAGCCCCGATCTTGAAACAGCGGCGGCGGCGGTACAGAGAGGGGAACAGGAATAGCAGATCGATATAAGGGGTTTTCTCCGCGGGGGCTAAATATAGGCCAAAGGGGGCACCGAGAGGGTCCACAGGGCAGCCAGGAGGCCTCATGGCGCGCCCTAGGGTGGGGCCGCGCCAGGGACCCTCCTGGGACCCTAGTGGGTCCACCCCCTTCAATCTTCGGTTCTTCGGGAAGCTTCCGGGTCATTGATTTTTTATATAATTTTTCCGAGATTTATTTGGCACTTTTAATGGACGGAAAACTTGAAATACAAAAACAGAAGAAAACAGGAACTGGCAACTGGGTGCACTGAGTTAATAGGTTAGTCCAAATATGGTAAAAAGTGTCTGAAAGTTCAAGTAAAACATGGAAAAGTCACACAAATCATGCATGGAGCAAGCAGAAATAATAGATACGTTTGGGACGTATCAACATCCCCAAGCTTAATTCCTGCTCGTCCTCGAGTAGGGAAATGATAACAAGCATAATTTCTGTGGCGACATGCCACACAACTGTATAAGGACTTTTTAAGTAAAGCAATCAAAGCATGCAATTCAATTCAAGTCTTAACAAGCAAGAGCTATATTAGCATGGACACAAGCAATAAAAGAACAAAGGGTGCAAGAGCTCTCGCTGTCCGTGACTCGAATGTCTCCAGATGGTGTTTGCGTACAAGAAGGGGGATATGGGAATACGAGATAAAAAATAAGTTGTTGAGAACTACTATCTACTAAAGTTTCACACTTAGTCTCCTTTGGATTCTTATCTTGACTCGTCCCCAAACCACTAGTCAGGTACAAGTCAAACGGATCCACTCCCTTTTGATATTTTGAGCACTCATGCAATGGATGAGCGTGAGCAAGAAAGTTGACACTTAAAAGGCGAAACGGAAATAAGGTGGAGGAGGAAGAAAAAAAATGTGTGAAAGGCTCACATCAATGAGGACAATCATAGGCGAGTGAAGGCCATATGATAGATATGATGTGAGGAGTAGGGATTGCCATGCAACGGATGCACATGTGAGCTAAAAGCTCTCCAAGGGAACTAGTGGGGGTTCATCCAACTTGCTTTCTCAAGAAGACCTAGAGCTCGTTTGAGGAGGCTCATCATTGGAATATACAAGCCAAGTTCTATAGTGTGAAGGGTCCCCACATAGCTATATGCATGTATGATGATCTCTATGGAGTACAAGGGATAGAGGATGAAGTACTAGTCTGGATCTCTCAAAAGGAATAGTAGTGTGCCCCCTACTCTTTTTTTTTCTTTTTCTCTTTTTTCTATTTTTTCTATTCTTTTGGTGGCCTCAATGGTCTTTCTATTTCTCTCATTTGTCCTCTTTGGGATCTTTTGATTTTGTCCTCTTTGGGATCTTTTCCTCACTTTAGGGGCAACACTCTATATTTTACAAGAATATAGGAGATCTTTCACACTTTACAAGGTACTCACATAAAGAAGATGTAGCTATCATGATGTATGCAATGTATGCCGCTGCCAGTGTAGCAGGAACATGTATGACATGAAGATCAAGTCATGAAGAGGTGGATGTTGCATGGCAATGTATCTCGGAAAGGCTATGGAAATACCTTAATAGGTAGGTATGGTGGCTGTTTTGAGAAAGGATATAAGGAGGATTATGATGATAGAGCGTATCATGCCAAGGGTTTGGATGTACTGGCGAAGGTGAACGCCAACTCTCGGAGTGAGAAGAAGGCAATGCACAACACAGAAGAGGCTAGAAAAATATGGGAGGTGGAAGTGTCAACTTTCGAATACTCACATTAGTCCGAAGAACTCATGCACTTATTACCGGTAACTCTCAATCTAATCAGGAGGTTCACAAAGAGACAAGTACCCCGAGGAGGAGTGTATGGGGGTTTGGTTATCCTTGCGCATCCTCGACTCATGGTACGTGAGTGTACTCTAATATTCGAACCCTCCAGAGGTTAGTGATCCATCTAGTAGCTAGAGTTCTCAACAGGGGTTTTGGTTTTCGAAAATCACACGGATTGCCCAAAATACGACATATATCACTAATAGGCTAGAGCTCTTGACACCAAAATTTCAAACATTACTCTAGTCAATACCTCAAAACTATTGCAAGTTACTACTACAAAGAGAATAGCAACTTCAACTACGTACTTTCTAGTCAAGACACAAAACTCAATGCAACAGGCAAACTCTCTAAACAAGACAAAACATGAAACCTATAGAAAGTTCAACCTAAGACAAAAGAAAATCTCTAGAAGAAAACTAAAGAACTACAACTAAACAGGGCAGCAGCTAAGAAAAGAAAAAGAACAACTCACAGCTAAGGAAATAAGCATGCAAATCCTATGAGGAGTTCTAGTTCAAACGGAGCGTGTTTCTCTCCCACACAAAAGAAAGTTGGGGTCTAGCTTGTTACTACAGAAAACAAAGCAAAAAACAAACCTAAGAAAAGTAAAGAGCGAGACACTCCAAGCATAGCACATAACGCATGAAGTGATAAAAATATAGTGCAACGAGGGACGAACTGATAATTGTTGATGAAGAAGGGGATGCATGGGGGCATCCCCAAGCTTAGACGCTTGAGTATCCTTGAATATTTATTGGGGTGCATGGGAGCATCCCCAATCTTGAGCGTTTGACACTCCAGGATCTTCTTTCATCATCTTCCATCGCACACTTGAAAACTCCCTTCATACATAACTCATTGTAAACTGATTAGAGAGGTTAGTACACTATTAAAATAATTTTCCTCTGTTGCAAGTGAAGATATTCTTGAAGAGCTACTGTTTCTCAAGATTGCCAAGAAAAATTGCAAAGAAAAAGCAAGCTTAAGGTTTGCAAAAGTTGGGAAAGACAGAATGTGGCAGAATCTGTGAAAAACAGATCAGCAGGTAGTAAAGAATTGTTTAGGGATACTTCTACAACTCAAATCAAAAAACTCAGAACATACGAAAGTTCCGTGATTGTATAGAGCACGCTGTGTAAACAATTCAGCTCAAAAAGATGAATTGGTAATTTTCTATGATTTTTCCTGTCACGAGGACGGAATCTGTTTTCTGGACAGCATGTCACAACTTTCACTTCCCTTGTCATACGCGGCTATATTTGGCACAAAGCTTGAAAAATAGAGATACAATGATGTTTCTACAGTAGTAAAAATCATCAAGACCACTAAAAACAGAAGTAAAAACATCTTGGGTTGGCTCCCAACAAGCGCTTTCTTTTACGCCTTTAAGCTAGGCATAAAGCAAAAGATCAAGTTTTATCAAGAAAATAACTAGCCCGTGTGACGGACTCAAAAGGCAACTTAATATTTTTCCTAGGGAAGTGTTCCATCCCCTTCTTGAGAGGGAATTGGAATTTGATATTCCCCTCTTTCATGTCAATAACAGCACCAACGGTGCGAAGAAAAGGACGTCCCAAAATAATTGGACAAGAGGGCTCACACTCAATGTCCATAATAGTAAAATCAATGGGAACATAATTGTCATTGACAATGGTAAGAACATCATCGTTCTTCCCCAAAGGTTTCTTTACAGAAGAATCGACAAGAAGAACACCAAAAGAACAAGGATTAAAAGGTTTCAATTCAAGCATATCATACATTCTTTTGGGCATAACAGAGGTACTAGCTCCAACATCACAAAGAGCAAAGCAAGAGAAGTTATTCAATTTGATTTTTATCATAGGATACCAACCATCTTCTAGCTTCCTAGGCATAGAGGCTTCTAGTCTAAGCTTCTCCTCCCTAACTTTGATTAGAGCATTGGTGATCTGCTCTGTGAAGGCAAGATTAAGTGTGCTAGCGTGGGGGTCTCTAGACATCTTGTGTAGGAAACCAATAACTTCAGGTAAGGTGCAGTTGTCAAAATCTAGATCACTACTATCTAAGGAGGTAGTGATATCATTAATGCTCACTTGTTTGAAAGCCTCTATGTTCATAGAGGTTTCTTAATCTATGGTTGAGGTGGTAGCATCACCATTGATAGGTCTGATGGTACGATTTCTCGCCCCCTCGTTGGTTACCCAAAGTGGAAGGTTGAGATGTAGATAGCGGCAATTTCCCTTAGCGAAGATGCTAAGGTTGAAGTGTCGAACCAATAGGACTCCAACAAATGCAAGAAGGTGGTGAAGTGAACAATGGCGCCGTTTACAACCGAGGTTGCTAACTTCACCTAGACCTGCACACACAGCAAATAACTTTGCTTCCCAACGAGTAAAGAGGAGTTGTCAATTCCTCCGGCCTTGTTGTTTACAAAGGATAAAACGCACGGGATAATAATGATAGTGATAGCAACGGAAAAGTAAATAAAGCAGTAAATTGATAGTGGGTGTAAACAGTATTTGAAATATGGACCGGGGTCCTATGATGTTCACTAGTGATGTCTCTCTCCCAAAAGACGATAAAATAGCCATGCGAGGTAAACAAATTACAGCTGGGCAATTGACAGGATTATGGGCGAAAACCAATGCTAACTATGCTATAAAGAAAGGAAGAGGCTCAAAAGCATGGGCGGTACGCCAAGACAAGTAGACCAAAATTCATCTGCATCTACCTACTAATCATCCACCTTGAGATATCTATCCAGAACATCTCGCTGGTATTAAGTTGCGAATCCCACCCAAAGTGTAAACTCAAAGCAACAGGCAACTGCATTAAAGAACTTTGCATAAAGTAAGCAATCCTTGCACCCCGCAAGTACAAGCACCGTTGTTTTCTCCCTTGTGGCAACAGCACATCCCCTAGACTCATGTTTCTGTCACTCAAGCTAGTCATCAGGGGGCATGAACCCACAATCATGCATAACGCTCCCTCTTGGAGTCACTACCTACTACTTGGACAAAGCAATAAACAGCAACGGAGAACATGAAAATTTACTCTAGACCATAAATATAAAAGAGGAGAATCAAATATATTACTCAAACACAATCTGAACATAGTCTCATAATCCATCGGATCCCAGCAAACTCAGCATAGCAACAGCAGAAAGATTACATATGTGCCTCGATCATGTAGGGCAGCTCACGAGGTCTAATCCATGAAAAACAAAGAAAGGAGGAGAATATCGCATAGCTACTGATCATAGACCCATGGTACAAGGTGGACTACTCACGGTTCATCCAGGGGTTCCCGTCACGGGGGTTTCACGTCACGAGGGATATATAGGTGAAGGGGGAAGTCAGGGGGGCCACCAGGGGTCTAGGCGGCCCCCTGGCACGGCCCCACCCTAGGGCGCGCCGGGAGGGCGCCTGGGGCCCTGGTGGGTCCCCTCTCCCCCCCCCCCCCCTCCCCCCTCGGTGATTCCTGAAGCTTCCATATCGCTGATTTTTTATTGGATTTTTCCTGAATTTTTGGAGCACTTTTAATATGGGGGAAACCTGAAATAGAAAAACAACAGAAAACAGGAACTGGCACTGGGGTGCACTGAGTTAATAGGTTAGTCAAAATATGATCAAAAGTGTATGGAAGTTCATCAATATCATAGCAATATCACACAAAAGAGGCATGGAGCATGCAGAAATTATAGATACGTTTTGGACGTATCAACATCCCCAAGCTTAATTCATGCTCGTCCTCGAGTAGGTAAATGATAAAAGTATAATTTCTGTGGTGACATGCTAACAACCATATAAGAACTTTTAAGTAAAGCAATCAAGGCATGTAATTCAATTCAAGTCATAACAGGCAAGAGTCTATATTTAGCATTGAAACAAGCAACATAAGAACATAAAGGTGCAAGAGCTCTCGCTGTCCGTGACTCGAATGTCTCCAAATGGTGTTTGCGTGCAAGAAAGGGGATAGGGATATAAGAGAAAAAAGTATTTTTGTGTTGAGAACTCAATCTACTAAAGTTTCACAGTTGGTCTTCTTTGGAATCTTATCTTGACTCATCCCCGGACCACTAGCCAGGTACAAGTCAAAATGATCCACTCCTTTTCGACATTTTGAGCACTCATGCAATGGATGAGCGTAAGCAAGAAAGTTGACACTTAGGATGGCAAAGAGAGAATATGGTGGAGGAGGAAGACAAAAAGGTGTGAAAGGCTCACATCAATGAGGACAATCATAGGCGAGAGAAAGCCAAATGATAGATATGATGTGAGGAGTAGGTATTGCCATGCAACGTATGCACATATGACCTAAAAGCTCTCCAATGGAACTAGTGGGGGTGCATCCAACTTGCTTGCTCAAGAAGACCTGGAGCTCATTTGAGGAGGCTCATCATTGGAATATACAAGCCAAGTTCTATAGTGTGAAGGTCCCCACATAGCTATATGCATAAATGATAATCTCTATGGAGTACAAGATATAAGAGGGAGTGCGAGTGTGGATCTCTCAAAAGGAATAGTAGTGTGCCCCCTTCTCTCTTTTTATTTCTTTTTCTCTTTTTTTCTATTTTTTGTATTATTTGGTGGCCTCAATGGCTCTTTCTATTTCTCTCATTTGTCCTCTTTGGGATCTTTTAATTTGTCCACTTTGGGATCTTTTCCTCACTTTAGGGGCAACACTCTATATATTACAAAAAATATAGAAGATCTTTCACACTTTACAAAAGTACTCAAATCTAAAGAAGATGTAACTATCATGATGTATGCAAAGGTATGCCTCTGCCAGTGTAGAAGGGTATGCAATGATACTAGCGCGTCATATAGCAATGATTAGGGCAAGGCCCAACTAGCATGCGGCTCATCGATCAAGCAAGTAGCATGTATGACATGAAGATCAAGTCATGAGAAGGTGGATGTTGCATGGCAATGTATCTCAAAAAGGTTATGGAAATGCCTTGATAGGTAGGTATGGTGGCTGTTTTGAGGAAGGATATAAGGAGTTTTGATGACAGAGCGTATCATGCCAAGGGTTTGGATGTACCGGCGAAGGTGGACGCCAACTCTCGGAGTGAGAATAAAGCAATGCACGACAAAGGAGAGGCTAGAAAAATATGGGAAGGTGGAAGTGTCAACTTTCGAATACTCACATTAGTCCGAAGAACTCATGCACTTATTATTGGTAACTCTCAATCTAATAAGGAGGTTTCACAAAGAGACACGTACCCTGAGGAGGAGTGTATGGGCGTTTGGTTATCCTTGCGCATCCTCGACTCATGGTACGTGAGTGTACTCTAATATTCGACCCCTTAGAAGAGTAGTGATCCATCTAGTAGCTAAAGTTCTCAACTAATTTTGTAAGTTTTGAAAATAAACACGGATTGCCCAAAATACGACATTTATCACTAATAGGCTAAAGCTCTTGACACCAAAAGTCCAAACATTACTCAAAACAATACCTCAAAACTATTGCAAGTTACTACTATAAAAGAATAGCAACCTCAATTACCTACTTCAAGTCAAGACACAAAACTCAGTGCAACAGGCAAACTCTCTAAACAAGATAAACATGAAAACTCAAGAGAGTTCCAGCAACAAACTGAACATGTAAACAGTTTTTGAAATATGGACCGGGGTCCTATGATGTTCACTATTGATGTCTCTCTCACAAAAGACGATAAAATAGCCATGCGAGGTAAAAACAAATTACAACTGGGCAATTGACAGGATTATGTGCGCAAACCAATGCTAACTATGCTATAAAGAGAGGAAGAGGCTCAAACGCATGGGCGGTACGCCAAGACAAGTAGACCGAAATCCATCTGCATCTACCTACTAATCATCCACCTTGAGATATCTATCCAGAACATCTCGCTGGTATTAAGTTGTGAATCCCACCCAAAGTGTAAACTCAAAGCAACAGACAACTGCATTAAAGAACTTTGCGTAAAGTAAACAATCCTTGCACCCGTGTCAGAACCCTCTGTTAGGTAATGTGCTAGGATCAAAGTAACCTTGCATCATGTCAAAATTTCAAAATAAATCTTTGAAATCAACTTCAAAATCAAAATGGGAGAAGGAAACCCCCGAGATGAATTAATTCAAAAGGCCAGATAAAAATCTTCTCCAAAAATTCATGTTAGAGTTTTGAAAAGTCTTATAAATGAGTGTGATCACATATCAAGTGATGTGGGACCCATCCCATTCTCATAGATTTTTCCAAATATTCAAACAGTGCCTTGGAATTAATCAAATAACCCTATTTGAGTTAAGATTCAAATTATTTGAATTTTAAAAATGTTGAAACTTTACAAGTGGCTAGCCTAGTATTTTGTGATGCCACATAAAAAGTTTCAGCATTTTATAAAATGGTTTGATATTTTTATCAGAGCCAAAACAAAACTACAGAAAAAGAAAGGAAAGATTAAACAGAGAGGAAAATAAAAAAGGGAAAGGAGCCCACTTACCTGGGCCACCTCGGCCCAACTTACCGCACCGCAGCCCAAGCCCGCAGCCCCCCCTTGTCGTCTTCCCCGGCTCGGCAAGCTGCTTGCTGGAGCACATGCCGACGCCGGCGAGCACCTGCTAGCCTTCCTGGCGCCTCCCGAGTCGTCTAGTCGCGTCTGGAGACTCCCCTCAGCCGCCCTGATCCATTCCTCCCCTCCTCATCGTCTTCCCCTCCCTCCTGCGCCCGATTTCGTCGCCGCCCGTAAGCATACGGGGAGCACGTCGTCGTCTTCACGCGGCCACCATCGACAAGAGGCCGCTACGCCAAGTCCAACCGCTCCGTCGTCGTCCACTACCTCAACCTGCAGAAGGAATCGGATCCAGACGCCCCCAAGAACTCGCTAGCTTCATCTCCTTCGTCTCCGGCCGCCGTGGATCGACCTCAAATTCCGGCAGCACCATAGCCTCCCCGAGCAAGCCGTCGCTTCAGTTAGACTCAGGGTGAGCTCGGGATCAAAACCCCTCTTTCTCCCCCCTCGATTGCTTCCTCTAGTCGGATACGCCATGGAAGCCGAGCACGGTTGCCGCCGCGGTTGACCATACGCTCGCTCCCGTGCGCCTTCGTCCTCACCAGTGCGTCTGTAGTGCTCCTGGAGTCCCCAGCAACCCAACGCAACCATGCACATTTCTCCCCGTGGCCGTTTTGAAAGTTCTACTCCAAGCTGTGGCTCCGGCCGCCGCCAAAGTTGAAGCCATCGACGAACGTGACCTCCCCGGCGACGTACAGGTGGTGCTTTCGACGCGGCTCATCACGGGCTTTCAAACGGTGGCCCTGGCGCAGAGAATGGAGGCCAGGAGAGGGAGAACGCAGAGCGCCACCGCGGTCTGGTCGCCGGCATTTAGCCGCCGGCGGGTGAGCCCAACCCCCCCCCTCTCCCCGTTAATCACCCCTCTAATGACCCCCTGGGTCACTGACCAGTGGGCCCAGTGGCTTAATTAAGCCACTGGATTAGATTAACCAACCGGTTAATTAAACCCAGCCACTGACAGGTGGGACCCCCTTGTCAGCCCCCCCCTGACGTCAGCCATGCGCATTAAATCTATTAAATTAATTTCCAAAAAATCAAATTGAATTAAAGAAATTCCAGAAATTCCAGAAAATACCCCAAATTTTGGAAATTCATAGAAAATTCATATTAACTCGAAATTGGACAAATAATATATGAAAAATGATCAGGAGAAAATTATCTTTCCAAATATGCAACTTTCAACTATGTTTGGGTTGATTTTAAAATGGGACCAGTAGCATATGTCATTTGAATTATTTGGAATTAATTCAAATTCAATTCAAATGATTTTGCAACTTGAACCATGGAATTATGCCACAATTCAACCACACTTCAGAGGCATATCATACACATTTCCAAAAGGTTCAAAATGATCAAACAATGTCACATGCAACTTGGTTAAGTTGAATTCAAATGTGGAGTTTGAATTTGCAATTCAATTTGCAATATACTCCATTTAAATGGAATTGCTTCACACATCAAAGCATATACATCAAGTTTCAACCTTCCATCATGTGATTGTGCATTGTATTTACTTTGCTACTTTTCTTGTTGTTTGTCGAGTAGAGGTGGAACCGGAGCAGGAGGCTGCCCCCTTCGTTGAAGACCCAGAACCCGAACCTCGTCAGCAAGGCAAGCAAACCCCCATTGATCATGTCGATAAAATCCCATTTCCCTCTCATGTCTCGCTTATGCATTGTTTAGGATGATCACCATGATTCGTTTCTACCGCATAGATGAACCCATTCCTTTGCATGACCTATCATTTTGTCACAGTAATAAGCAAACCACAATCCTAGCAAATGTAGGAGTTGTTTGATATCATGTGGCCCCTGAAAATGTTTATCGCTTATTGCATGCTTAGTATGATACCATTTTGTTACTGTGATGTGAGTCGGGATGGTAGTGATCATGTTGATGATGGTAGAAAAGTGTTGGTGAATCGACCCTAATACAAGGTGAACGATGAGAGGCTGTGTAGGAGTACACGGTGGGTTGTCTCGTTGAACACCGCCCTAAGTCTGAGTTCTTGTGTGGTGATCCAAGATGAAGAGTACAACCACACATTGGGCTCACTGACCCCTCTCAACTTACTAACTCATCCCTTTCGATGTCCAGATGTCGCAATAGTTCGGAGTTCTGGTAGGCTTGTGGCCTGGATGCTAAGTGAGAGAATGGATCATCCGAGACCGGCTTATGCACCACGCACACATCACTTGGGTCCACTTCGGTAAACCGGCCAGGTTCACGATAGTGGTAGCCTACCCAAGTAGGCGTCTTTCTCGGACTAGATCGGCTATGAGGTAACAGTTGTGGTGAGCATCCTCGCTGGCACCCCTTGCATGGTGTCGAGATCAAAGGCGGTAAATGATGATCATGTGTGTGTAGCGGTACACCCCTGCAGGGTTAACAAAACTATTCGAATAGCCGCGTCCACGGTTATGGACTGCTTGGAAAGCTTAGCTTGATTATTAGACAACTTGAACTGGATACTTCTAAAACACACCAAGATAAGTGTGAGTGATATGGCGAGCTTTCTCTTGGGGAAGTCGAGGAAGGAACCATAGTGGTGTAATTGGTTGGAGAAAGTAGTGGACTCGTGTACGCTTCTTACCTCAAAGTCTGGTACTCGTAGTTCAGGATTAGCCAAGTCAAAGCTGGCACTTCTGCAAGTTAACCCCACCTCCCTTTACCTTGATACATGTGCATGAGTAGTATAGCACCTATGTAAGTCTTGCTGAGTATGACTTTGTACTCACGTTTGCTTAATCTATGTTTTAGATGATGCCACTGACCCCGAAGGTGGCTTCTTCATCGAGCTGGACGACTGAAGACCAACTAGTCTAGTCCCAGTCAGACGACTGGTTTCCTCGTGGAGGGCTTGTGTTTAAATAAGGCTTCTTAAGCCATTTGTTAAACTTGTCTGTACTCAGACATAATTTGCTTCCGTTTGTGTTGTAATGTTGGATCACATGTTTGTGATCTCTGTTTGCACTCTATAAGAGTTATCAATAAAATTGTACACTTTGTAGAGAATTGCAATGGTACCTGCTGTTCATACAAGGCATGTGTGCTGCGTGTATGTTTATAACATGCATGTCTTTGTATGGGTTTTCGAGACCTTAGTTGTGTTCTGGCTGGCGGTCTTTCATACACCAAGTGGCCCTTAGATGTGCGCAGCTTGGGGCATCGCGATGCGATTGCTCGAGACTCCGTCTCGTGCACACTTTGTGCTATGATCGAGCCCGCCCTAGACCCCGACTAAGTGATCGGGCTGAAGTAAGTCTATGTAAGAGTTTTGAGATAGTCGATAGTATGGTTGAGGCGACTTGTCTTTGAATATGGAAGTTCACCACCCATATCATTAGACTTGTGTGCGGACGATGAGGACCCATCTCAGTTGATCATCCGGCCTGGATGGGATGCCCCTCACGTACGATGCTTTCCGAGAACGTTCTGTGCTTGGCCTTGTCTGCTTAGACAAGGGGGTACGGTTCTCGGCTCTCCATATGACTATATCTTAGCTGTACTTGCATACGCTAACCCCGGGTCCCGACAGACTTGGTATCAGAGCAGGACTGACTGTAGGACTAGTAGCCTTGGCCGAAGTCGAGTCTAGCCTTCTATAGTTATATAATTACTCTGGGTATATAAGGGAATAACGTAAGGCTTCTTTTTTCTCCTTACCCCCTTCGTTCTGAGTTCTGAGTCACCCTCAGCTTATTCTACGGGAAGATAGGACTAGGCTCTCCTCTGTCTGATTAGATCATCTCGTTGTTTGCTTCCTTGTAGCCGTAGGAAAGTTGTGATCGGTTTGATAGAGTGGTTATGCTCCCTGATTTATTACATCGTATGTAAGTGCTGTTTCCATGTTGTAAGAAATTGTCTTTTTCTTGAAATTACAGCCGTTACGCTGTCCGAGTCATTCCAGGTTTATCTCATAATCTGATGCATTTGCAAACTCCTTTCTGTTTTAGATGGCAGATCTTCCCCCTCGGCAGATTGTTCGTTTGACCAGGTGCCTCGGTGTGCGTGGCCATCCCGCCACCTTGATCGAGATGATGTCCTATGTGGGATATCGATGGTATCCTGAGTACACCGTTGAGGAGCAGTTTCACGACTTCAACCAGACGCAGTTCCACTGCATTGTCCGGATCTATCCGCACCATGTTGGAGTCACTCAGCCTATCCACTTTGGACATGGCATTGGCATTACCGAGAACATGGCTGTGCAGGATGCTGCATACTCATGTATGACACTGCTGAGAGAGGAGCACACTTTGCTGAGAGAGACCTCTTTCCGCTATATCCCTGCTGCACTTCCAGGAGAAGAGGGATATTACACCGGACTCTACTCAGATCACTCTGCAGAGGATCCCGCACTTCAGGTGACTGCTAGGTTTGCTAGTGATCGAGATCGTGATGCACGCGCTCTCCGTTTCGAGCTCCACGCCACCCGTGTTCGTCTGTATCGAGCACTGACACTTTTGGCACCCTTTGTGAGCGTTGGATCAGTTGAGCATGATGCTATCTACCCAGTGAGGACTCAGATGCCTTCTCGAGTTGCTTGGCCCGAGATTGGAGGCATTTTTCCACCCTGTGGTCCTTTGCTTCCACCCTACGCTGGACCTAGGCCCCATCCATGCCCAAATGGATATCAGGGTCCACAAGCCTCCTTGTTTTCCGATGGTCACCTCCAGCTACCGGGATACGCGGGTAAGTTTTATGAGGACTACTATGGAGATGGAGATGAGTGAGACCGCCTGTGGTCTTACTTAGTGAGGATGTAGTAGTATCTTAGTGTATTGTACGCAAGGGTCTAAGTTCCAGAGGCTTAGATAAATAACGTATAGGAAGTCAGAGTGCCTCTGAAGGATGTATCATCTTCATCACGTTTGTATTAGCTTGGTGCTTGTACTAAAACGATGTATGGTTTGTATGAAAGCTTGTGAATATATGGCTTGTATGCTTTATCACCATGTTGTCAAGATGATTACTTCCTTTGCTCTGTAATCCTTCCAGTACTTCAATTCCTTGTTTAGACTCTCCCAATCAACTCCGTTTGACTTTGGTTTTCCCTTCAGGATGTCTCAAGGAACCCGTGGCCAGGTTGGTCGGAACCAAGGTCGTGGGAATGACCAGGAGGAAGGCAACCTTCCACCCCCACCCACGATGGCTCAGGTTCTGATGGAGGTCGAGAGGAACCGCCGAGACTCTCACCACCTGCTGGAAGTCATTGCACGCAACACCACTCAGCAGCGCAATGAGTTGGTGTCCCTGAACGACTTCATCCGACTTCATCCCCCGGTTTTCAGTTACTCCACCGAGCCCCTTGAGGCCGATGACTGGCTTCGCAGCATCGAGAGGAAGCTCCAAGCAGGTCGTGTTGCAACTGGTGACAAGGTCAGCTATGCCACCTATCACCTCGAAGGTGCAGCTAGTTCGTGGTGGGAGAACTTTCTAAATATGCGTCCCGTTGGACCGCCCGCATCTTGGGATGAATTCTGCATGTCCTTCCGCGAGAACCACATTCCCAAGGGTCTTATGGACCGCAAGCGTGAGGAGTTCTGCAACCTCACCCAAGGCAGAAGGACCGTTGACGAGTTTACTCGTGAGTTCAACCGACTTGCTCGTTATGCTACCGAAGAAGTCTCCACCGACTCCAAGAAGCAAGAGAGGTTCCGTCGTGGCCTCAACACTGGACTCCGTCGTGAGCTCAACCTACATGACTTTGCCTCATTCCAGGTCCTTGTCAACAAGGCCATCAAGGCAGAGGACATGAACACCCCCAACGACTTCCGCAAACACCCTAGAGATGACAGTTCATCCAGTTCTGGCTCCCAGAAGCGCAAGATCTGGATCCCAAACAGCATGTTCCGCCAGAACAACCCACCGAGGCCATCCTATGTGGCGCCTCGTCCACCAACCCAGTTCCACCCAGCTCCACCAAACAACCCAGCTCCACGCACTGTTTTCGGAGCCTGTTACAAATGTGGTCAGGCAGGCCACTATTCTCGTGAGTGTCCCCAGAACCAACTCCAGCATCAGAATGTTCCACCACGTGCCGGAGGCAACAACAACAATGGTCGTGGCAAGCCACCCCAGAAGGTCTACACCGCCAAACCCGCTCCTCCCGCCACTCGTGGACGTGTGAACCAGATCGCCGCCGAAGAGACTGACGACACCACTGACGTCATTCTTGGTACGCTGCCAGTCAATTATGTTCCTACTTCCGTTCTTTTCGACCCAGGAGCATCTCATTCATTCATGTCGGAAAGTTATGCACTTCGTCATGAGTTACCCTTTGTTGAATTGTCCACCCCAATGATTATTCAAACTCCAGGGTCAAGATGGCAAACTAATAGAGTAAGCCATGGTAATCAAATTGCAATTGAGGGTTTAGTATTCCTTGCTTCACTCATAGCCCTCAAGTCTTCAGACATTGATGTCATCCTTGGCATGGATTGGCTATCAAGACAGAATGCCTACCTGGATTGCAAAGGCAAATCCTTGAAACTCACCCACCCTTCAGGAAAAACCTTCAACTATACCTCACCCAGAACAAGAACCCAAGTGCATTCTTTGAATGTACTTCCCCTTCCCGAACATGAAGATATTCCGGTGGTTCGTGACTTCCCGGATGTCTTTCCTGAAGAGCTGCCGGGTATGCCACCCGACAGATGTGTAGAGTTTATAGTGGATCTTGCCCCAGGAACCGCACCAATTTCTAGACGCCCATACAAAATGTCCCCACGTGAGTTAGCTAAGCTTAAAACCCAACTGGAAGCTTTGTTGGAGAAAGGCTTCATCCGCCCTAGCTCTTCGCCATGGGGTTGCCCCGTTCTATTCGTAACGAAGAAAGATGGAACAGAAAGGATGTGCGTAGACTATCGCCCGCTAAATTTAGCGACGATAAAGAACAAATACCCATTGCCCAGGATCAATGATCTTTATGATCAACTTGCAGGATCCTCTGTCTTCTCCAAGATGGATTTGAGATTAGGTTATCATCAAATCAAGATCCGAAACGAGGACATTCCCAAAACGGCTTTTACTACTCGTTATGGTCTTTACGAGTACACCGTCATGTTCTTTGGTTTAACCAATGCCCCCGCCACTTTCTCACGCATGATGAACTCGATCTTCATGGAGTATTTGGACCAGTTCGTCGTGGTTTACCTCGATGACATCCTTATATACTCGAAGAACGAAGAAGAACATGCCGAACACCTAAGGCTGGTATTGATGAAACTTAGAGAGCATCGCCTGTATGCTAAATTCTCCAAGTGTGAATTCTGGCTACCAGAAGTGACCTACTTAGGCCACGTGATTTCTGCAAAAGGCATTGCTGTGAATCCCGAGAGAGTTCAGGCCGTCCTTGACTGGACTCCACCTGAATCGGTTAAGCAAGTTAGGAGTTTTCTTGGCCTAGCCAGCTATTGCCGACGCTTCGTCGAGAACTTTTCTAAAGTTGCAAAGCCTCTAACTGAACTCCTCAAGAAAGATAAGAAATTCCTATGGACTCCCAAGTGCGAGGAAAGCTTTCAAGAGCTAAAAAGAATATTGACTTCTGCACCCGTACTTGCACCTCCAGACACTAAAAAGGATTTCGAGATCTATTGTGATGCATCACGGCAAGGGCTAGGATGCATACTTCTGCAAGATCGACATGTGGTAGCTTATGCTTCACGCCAGTTGCGTCCACATGAAGAGAACTATCCTACCCATGACCTTGAACTCGCTGCCGTAGTTCATGCCCTAACAACTTGGCGACATTACCTCCTTGGTAACCGTTGCGAGATTTATTCCGATCACCAAAGCCTCAAGTATATTTTCACCCAGCCAGATCTTAACCTCAGGCAAAGACGCTGGATTGAGTTGATAAAAGATTACGACGTAGGAATTTCATACACCCCAGGCAAAGCCAATGTCATGGCTGATGCACTAAGTCGTAAGTCGTATTGTAACAACCTCATGTTACAACAGTATCAACCACTTCTTCATGAGGACTTTCGCAAGCTCAATCTTGAGATTGTTCCTCATGGCTATCTTTCTACCTTGGTGGCGAAACCAACTCTTGAGGATCAAATCATAGTTTCCCAAAGGCGTGCACGAGGTGTTCGCCGGATCATGGAGAACATTGCTAGCGGAGTTGCTAAATGTTTCTCCACAGATAGCAAGGGAACGGTATTCTCTGAAAATCGTTTGGTAGTACCTAAGAATAAGGAATTAAGGCAACTCATCCTCAAGGAAGCCCATGACACACCCCTCTCAATTCATCCCGATAGCAAAAAAATGTACCGAGATCTACGCCAGAGATTTTGGTGGACTAGGATGAAGAGAGACATTGCTCAATTTGTTGCCGAATGTGATGTTTGTCGTCGCATTAAGGCAGAACATCAAAGACCTGCTGGTACACTGCAACCTTTGTCTATTCCCGAGTGGAAATGGGACAAAGTCGGTATGGACTTCATCACCGGCTTTCCAAGAACCCAGAAAGGAAACAATGCCATCTTCGTTGTCATAGATAGGCTTTCCAAAGTTGCTCACTTCCTTCCGGTTCGCGAGTCTATAACTGCTAGCCAGTTAGCGGCCTTGTACATCTCTAGAATTGTATCCCTTCACGATGTTCCTTTGGAAATCAATTCTGATCGCGGTAGCCTTTTCACCTCTAGATTTTGGGGAAGCTTTCAGAATGCTATGGGAACTCATCTCTCCTTTAGTACAGCTTTCCATCCTCAGTCTAGCGGACAAGTCGAAAGGGATAACCAAATTCTTGAAGACATGCTCAGAGCTTGTGTTATCTCATTCAGAAAGAATTGGGAGAAGTCTCTTCCATTTTCCGAATTTGCTTATAACAATAGTTTTCAATCTAGTCTGAACATGGCTCCTTTTGAACTCCTTTATGGACGACGATGTCGAACACCCCTAAACTGGTCAGAAACCGGTGAAAGACAATTCTTTGGACCGGATATGATCAAGGAAGCAGAAGAGAAAGTTCGCATTGTTCGTGATCAATTGAAAGCAGCCCAGTCTCGTCAGAAAAGCTACTATGATCGTCATCATAGGCAAGAGAGCTACAATCTGGATGAGAAGGCTTACCTTCGGGTTACTCCTCTGAAGGGAACCCAACGTTTCGGTATCAAAGGCAAGTTGGCCCCACGTTACATCGGACCTTTCCGCATTATTGCTAAACGTGGAGAAGTTGCCTACCAACTTGAACTACCTCCGCACCTCTCCCGAGTACATGATGTATTCCATGTGTCCCAACTCAGGCGTTGCTTCAAGGACCCCATCCGCGAAGTCGACCATGAAACGCTTGACCTCCAAGATGACCTTTCTTATCGAGAATACCCCGTTCGTATTCTTGATTCCGCAGAGCGTATCACTCGTCGTCAGAAGATTAGGTTTCTGAAAGTGCAATGGTCACACCACTCTGAAAGAGAAGCTACGTGGGAAAGAGAAGACCGTCTCAACGCCGAGTACCCCACCTTCCTCCCGCAGACTTCTGAATCTCGGGACGAGATTCTTTTGAGTGGGGGCGAGTTGTCAGAACCCTCTGTTAGGTAATGTGCTAGGATCAAAGTAACCTTGCATCATGTCAAAATTTCAAAAGAAATCTTTGAAATCAACTTCAAAATCAAAATGGGAGAAGGAAACCCCCCAGATGAATTAATTCAAAAGGCCAGATAAAAATCTTCTCCAAAAATTCATGTTAGAATTTTGAAAAGTCTTATAAATGAGTGTGATCACATATTGAGTGATGTGGGACCCATCCCATTCTCATAGATTTTTCCAAATATTCAAACAGTGCCTTGGAATTAATCAAATAACCCTATTTGAGTTAAGATTCAAATTATTTGAATTTTAAAAATGTTGAAACTTTACAAGTGGCTAGCCTAGTATTTTGTGATGCCACATAAAAAGTTTCAGCATTTTATAAAATGGTTTGATATTTTTATCAGAGCCAAAACAAAACTACAGAAAAAGAAAGGAAAGATTAAACAAAGAGGAAAATAAAAAAGGGAAAGGAGCCCACTTACCTGGGCCACCTCGGCCCAACTTACCGCACCGCAGCCCAAGCCCGCAGCCTCCCCTTGTCATCTTCCACGGCACGGCAAGCTGCTCGCTGGAGCACATGCCGACGCCGGCGAGCACCTGCTAGCCAGCCTGGCGCCTCCCGAGTCGTCTAGTCGCGTCTGGAGACTCCCCTCAGCCGCCCTGATCCATTCCCCCCCTCCTCATCGTCTTCCCCTCCCTCCTGCGCCCGATTTCGTCGCCTCCCGTAAGCATCCGTGGAGCACGCCGCCGTCTTCACGCGGCCACCATCGACGAGAGGCCGCTACGCCAAGTCCAACCGCTCCGCCATCGTCCACTACCTCAACCTGCAGAAGGAATCGGAGCCAGACGCCCCCAAGAACTCGCTAGCTTCATCTCCTTCGTCTCCGGCCGCCGTGGATCGACCTCAAATTCCGGCAGCACCAGAGCCTCCCCGAGCAAGCCGTCGCTTTAGTTAGACTCAGGGTGAGCTCGGGATCAAAACCCCTCTTTCTCCCCCCTCGATTGCTTCCTCTAGCCGGATCCGCCATGGAAGCCGAGCACGGTTGCCGCCGCGGTTGACCATACGCTCGCTCCCGTGCGCCTTCGTCCTCACCAGTGCGTCCGTAGTGCTCCTGGAGTCCCCAGCAACCCAACGCAACCATGCACGTTTCTCCCCGTGGACGTTTTGCAAGTTCTACTCCAAGCCGTGGCTCCGGCCGCCGCCAAAGTTGAAGCCATCGACGAACGTGACCTCCCCGGCGACGTACAGGTGGTGCTTTCGACGCGGCTCATCACGGGCTTTCAAACGGTGGCCCTGGCGCAGAGAATGGAGGTCAGGAGAGGGAGAACGCAGAGCGCCGCCGCGGTCTTGTCGCCGGCGTTTAGCCGCCGGCGGATTAGCCCAACCCCCCCCCCCCCCCCCGTTAATCACCCCTCTAATCACCCCCTGGGTCACTGACCAGTGGGCCCAGTGGCTTAATAAAGCCACTGGATTAGATGAACCAACCGTTTAATTAAACCCAGCCACTGACAGGTGGGTCCCCCTTGTCAGCCCCCCCCCCCTGACGTCAGCCTGGCGCATTAAATCTATTAAATGAATTTCCAGAAAATCAAATTGAATTAAAGAAATTCCAGAAAATACCCCAAACTTTGGAAATTCATAGAAAATTCATACTAACTTCAAATTGGACAAATAATATATGAAAAATGATCAGGAGAAAATTATCTTTCCAAATATGCAACTTTCAACTATGTTTGGGTTGATTTTAAAATGGGACCAGTAGCATATGTCATTTGAATTATTTGGAATTAATTCAAATTCAATTCAAATGATTTTGCAACTTGAACCATGGAATTATGCCACAATTCAACCACACTTCGGAGGCATATCATACACATTTCCAAAAGGTTCAAAATGATCAAACAATGTCACATGCAACTTGGTTAAGTTGAATTCAAATGTGGAGTTTGAATTTGCAATGCAATTTGCAATATACTCCATTTAAATGGAATTGCTTCACACATCAAAGCATATACATCAAGTTTCAACCTTCCATCATGTGATTGTGCATTGTATTTACTTTGCTACTTTGCTTGTTTTTTGTCGAGTAGAGGTGGAACCGGAGCAGGAGGCTGCCCCCTTCGTTGAAGACCCAGAACCCGAACCTCGTCAACAAGGCAAGCAAACCCCCATTGATCATGTCGATAAAATCCCACTTCCCTCTCATGTCTCGCTTATGCATTGTTTAGGATGATCACCATGATTCGTTTCTACCGCATAGATGAACCCATTCCGTTGCATGACCTATCATTTTGTCACAGTAATAAGCAAACCACAATCCTAGCAAATGTAGGAGTTGTTTGATATCATGTGGCCCCTGCAAATGTTTATCGCTTATTGCATGCTTAGTATGATACCATGTTGTTACTGTGATGTGAGTCGGGATGGTAGTGATCATGTTGATGATGGTAGAAAAGTGTTGGTGAATTGACCCTAATACAAGGTGAACGATGAGAGGCTGTGTAGGAGTACACGGTGGGTTGTCTCGTTGAACACCGCCCTAAGTCCGAGTTCTTGTGTGGTGATCCAAGATGAAGAGTACAACCACACATTGGGCTCACTGACCCCTCTCAACTTACTAACTCATCCCTTTCGATGTCCATATGTCGCAATAGTTCGGAGTTCTGGTAGGCTTGTGGCCTGGATGCTAAGTGATAGAACGACTCATCCGAGACTGGCTTATGCACCACGCACACATCACTTGGGTCCACTTCGGTAAACCGGCCGGGTTCACGATAGTGGTAGCCTACCCAAGTAGGCGGCTTTCTCGGACTAGATCGGCTATGAGGTAACAGTTGTGGTGAGCATCCTCGCTGGCACCCCTTGAATGGTGTCGAGATCAAAGGCGGTAAATTATGATCATGTGTGTGTAGCGGTACACCCCTGCAGGGTTAACAAAACTATTTGAATAGCCGCGTCCGCGGTTATGGACTGCTTGGAAAGCTTAGCTTGATTATTAGACAACTTGAACTGGATACTTCTAAAACACACCAAGATAAGTGTGAGTGATATGGCGGGCTTTCTCTTGGGGAAGTCGAGGAAGGCACCATAGTGGTGTAATTGGTTGGAGAAAGTAGTGGACTCGTGTGTGCTTCTTACCTCAAAGTCTGGTACTCGTAGTTAAGGATTAGCCAAGTCAAAGCTGGCACTTATGCAAGTGAACCCCACCTCCCTTTACCTTGATACATGTGCATGAGTAGTATAGCTCCTATGTAAGTCTTGCTGAGTACGACTTTGTACTCACGTTTGCTTAATCTATGTTTTAGATGATGCCACTGACCCCGAAGGTGGCTTCTTCATCGAGCTGGACGACTGAAGACCAACTAGTCTAGTCCCAGTCAGACGACTGGTTCCCTCGTGGAGGGCTTGTGTTTAAATAAGGCTTCTTAAGCCATTTGTTAAACTTGTCTGTACTCAGACATAATTTGCTTCCGTTTGTGTTGTAATGTTGGATCACATGTTTGTGATCTCTGTTTGCACTCTATAAGAGTTATCAATAAAATTGTACACTTTGTAGAGAATTGAAATGGTACCTGCTGTTCATACAAGGCATGTGTGCTGCGTGTATGTTTATAACATGCATGTCTTTGTATGGGTTTTCGAGACCTTAGTTGTGTTCTGGCTGGCGGTCTTTCATACACCAAGTGGCCCTTAGATGTGCGCAGCTTGGGGCATCGCGATGCGATTGCTCGAGACTCCGTCTCGTGCACACTTTGTGGTATGATCGAGCCCGCCCTAGACCCCGACTAAGTGATCGGGCTGGAGTAAGTCTATGTAAGAGTTTTGAGATAGTCGATAGTATGGTTGAGGCGACTTGTCTTTGAATATGGAAGTTCACCACCCATATCATTAGACTTGTGTGCGGACGATGAGGACCCATCTCAGTTGATCATCCGGCCTGGATGGGATGCCCCTCACGTACGATGCTTTCCGAGAACGTTCTGTGCTTGGCCTTGTCTGCTTAGACAAGTGGGTACGGTTCTCGGCTCTCCATATGACTATGTCTTAGCTGTACTTGCATACGCTAACCCCGGGTCCCGACAACCCGCAAGTACAAGCACCGTTGTTTTCACCCTTGTGGCAACAGCACATCCCCTAGACTCATGTTTCGGTCACTCAAGCTAGTCATCAGGGGGCATGAACCCACAATCATGCATAACGCTCCCTCTTGGAGTCACTACCTACTACTTGGCCAAAGCAATAAATAGCAACGGAGAACATGCAAGAATTACTCTAGAACATAAATATAAAAGAGGAGAATCAAATATATTACTCAAACACAATTTGAACATAGTCTCATAATCCATCGGATCCCAGCAAACTCAGCATAGCAACAGCAGAAAGATTACGTATGTGCCTCGATCATGTAGGGCAGCTCACGAGGTCTAATCCATGAAGAACAAAGAAGGGAGGAGAACATCACATAGCTACTGATCATAGACCTATGGTCCAAGGTGGACTACTCACGGTTCATCTGGGAAGCATCCATGGTGGTGGAGAAGCTCCAGGAGGTGGTTCCTCCCTCCGGCAGGGTGCCGGGAAGAGGTCTTCTGGTGCTCCTGATCTTGGAAGCGCGGCGGCGGCGGAACAGAGGAGAGATCGCGAAAAATGGTTCCCGTCACGGGGGTTTCACGTCACGAGGGATATATTAGGCGAAGGGGCAGCCAGGGGTTCACCAGGGGTCTAGGCGTCCCCGTGGCGCGGCCCCACCCTAGGGCACGCCGGGAGGTCGCCTGGGGCCCTTGTGGGTCCCCTCTGCCCCCCCCCCCCCTCGGTGATTCTCGAAGCTTCCGTATCTCTGATTTTTTATTGGGTTTTTCCCGAATTTTTGGAGCACTTTTAATATGGGGGAAACCTGAAATAGAAAAACAGCAGAAAACAGGAACTAGCACTAGGGTGCACTGAGTTAATAGGTTAGTCCAAATATGATAAAAAGTGTATGGAAGTTCATCAATATCATAGCAATATCACACAAAAGAGGCATGGAGCAAGCAGAAATTATAGATACGTTTTGGACGTATCAAGGTCCAGGTGGACTAGGGGTGTGATGGGTGCTAATAGTTTTGACATCCTCAACAACTTGGATAGTGGCTACGGTGTGGTAGGTAGGAAGGCTCTTAACTCTCGCTTCTTCCTCCTTTTCTCTAGCCCATCTCTCTTTAAGTTTGCCCAACATCCTAATGTTTTCATTAATTTGCACTTGGATAGCATTCATAGGAGTGGTTTTCCTCTCCTCGGGGGGAGAAGTTCTAATCTTAAGCATCTCAACATCATGGGCTATGTTGTCTACCTTCGAAGAGAGGATATCTAATTTGTGTAATTTCTCTTCTACACTCTTGTTGAAGGATATTTGGGTAGTGATAAAGTCTTTAAGCATACTCTCAAGTTCAGAAGTGGAGTTTTTGGTGCTAGGGTAAATTTTGTTGTTCCCATAGTTGTTGGATGGGAACGGTCTAGGATTGTTTTTTTTTTTGAAGCTTTCATACTGAATGGTAAAGCACCCCCCAGCAATTTATTACCAGGAACACAATATTTACAAATGTACAGTAAAAGCTTCAAAAAAACACCTCTCAAGGTGGAAGGAAGTCAATCCATCTAAGCAAAAGATCCTTAAATCTAGGCTTAATTCTATAACTAAGCAAGGTTAAATCATGGATGAAGCCAACCCTCCACTTAGCAAATGAAGGCCTGACATGCTTAAAACATTTAGCATTCCTGATCAACCAGATGTTCCACCAGGCAGTAAACACCACTTCAGCGAAGAAAGGTTTATTGAAAGACTCCTTGGCGCTCTTGGAAATCCGAATCATGTCAGAACCATGGCTCCAATCAATTTGCAGGTATGCCCAAACCCTAGCACTGAAGTTGCACTGGAAAAAGATGTGATCTCTGGTCTCCAGATGTTGGGTATGGCAAAGCACACACTCAGGACCATCCTGGATGTTCCAAAGTCGTCTGATAAGCATATCCTTTGTATTTAGACGATCCATGATAACCAGCCAAGCAAAAACTTTGGTCTTTAGGATACAACAGGATTTCCAAATCCAATTTAAAAGAGGATTTGCATGTATAGGATCATGCACCAACCTGTAGAACTTATTAGCAGAGTATTGCCCCTTGCCATTAAACCTCCATGTCCAGCAGTCCTTAATTGCATCATCACTTTGACTTGGTAAGATTAGTTGCATCTCAGAGAGCTCCTGGAAGGCCTGTGCAGATAGAGGCAGATTGAAAAGCTCAGTGAGGTCAGCCACCTCCATGGCCTCTTTAACAGATAGAAAAGGATTCTTAGCAAAGGAGAACAATCTTTGGAACTTCTGAGCTAAAGGGGCATTAGTGTTGGAGACCCAAAAATCACTCCACAGCAAAACAGAGTCACCAAGAACAACTTTAACCTGGGACACAGCCACAAAGGTAGCCATCAACTTGGCCACATCTTTCCACCAGAATGAGCCACAGAGCTCAGTAGCATGAGGCACTCTTTCATGGTAATAAGAATCCCATACAAGAGAGACCAAAGGCACATCCTCCTTGTTATAAAACTTATGCAGGTGTTTCATCAAAAGAGCTTGATTTTGCAGCTGTAAATTGAGGATGCCTAGACCACCCTTGTTCTTTGGTCTGCAAACTAGCTCCCAAGCAGCAAGTGATTTACCAGAGTCATGTCCATACTTTCTCGAAAGACATTGTCTCTGGATCCTCTCCAATTGCTTGATGATGCCAGCAGGAATGTGTAAGGAGCAAAGGAAGTAGATGGGCATGGAAGATATCACAGAGTTGAGTAGCTGCAGTTTGCCCCCTTGAGTTAAAAAACAAGAACTGGCAGTAAGTCTCCTCTCCATGCAGTTCACTAAAGGAAGAAGATCCACAATTTTGGGCCTGGTAGTGCCCACAGGCAGCCCCAAATATGTGAAAGGGAGTTTCCCAACTTGACAACCAAAAACACTAGCCAACTCATCAATAGTGGCCTCATCAATATTGATGGGAATCATGGATGATTTCTTGTAATTGATATCCAGACCAGTGGATTGGGTGAAATTTTGGAGTGTTTCCTTTAGTCTGAGGACTTGTGAAGGCTCTGTTGGCATAACCAGAATTGTATCATCAGCATACTGAACAATTGGAAAATCAGTATCATGGCATGGAATGGGCAAGCTGAGATGCCCTTTCCTCAGCAGATCATTGACAACAGATTGCAGAAGATCAGCAGCCAGAACAAAAAGCAGAGGGGGTAAAAGATCACCCTGTCTGACCCCCCTTTTGCATTTAAACTGTCTACCTGGGATGCCATTTAACAGAACAGATGAAGACCCAGTGTCCAACAGTTGCTGCACCCAGATCCTCCATTTTAAAGGAAAACCCTTGTGCTTTAAAATTTCTAGGATGGCATCATGCTCTATAGAATTAAAAGCTTTCTCAAAGTCAATCGTGAGCATAATTAAGGGTCTTTTGGAATGGTGGCACTGATGCAGATATTCTAAAGTCCATGCAACACAGTCTTGGATAGATATCTCCTTGATGAATCCATATTGGTTTTTGTGAATGCATCTCCTGATATCCCTCTGAAGCCTATTAGCAGCCATCTTGGTGACAAACTTAATACCCACACTGGTGAGGGAGATAGGTCTGAAATCATTCACTGTCTCAGGAATAGGTTTCTTGGGGATAAGGGTGATGAAAGAGCCATTTAAACCTTCTAAATCAGCATGACCACTATGGAAATCCTCAGCCAACCTGTAGAAGTCATTGCAAATTATAGGCCAACAAGATTTCAAGAATCTGCCATTAAAACCATCAGGTCCAGGTGATTTATCGGGTGGCATGAACTTGATTGTATCATCCATCTCTTTCATATCAAAAGGTGCTACCAAAGCTTCCAGTCCATCCACAGGAACAAGCAGATCATTCAGGTTGCATGTCATTACAATAACCTTGGCTACCCCCATTCTATTTTTAAAAGCAGACCAAAAGGCATTAGCAAGTAAATCATGAGAGGAGCAAGTAGTTCCATCAGCTAGCTGAAGAGAGGCAATTGAATTTATTCTATGTCTCTCAGAGGCCATTGCTTGAAAAAACTTGGAGTTCTCCTCCCCCACTTTGACATATCTCTGAGTGCATCTTTTCCTCCAGTACATATGTTGCCAATGTAAGATTTTCTCCAGATGCAGCTTGACAATTCTCCTAAAATTAGATTCAGGTACAGTCAGCTTCCTGAACTCTTCCAAACAGTCAAGTAAGAAAATGATCCTGTTGCACTTGGAGATAAGCACTTTGAAGTTAGAGAAGTTTTTCTTCCAATGTTTGAGTGCCCTTCTGAGTCTCTTGAACTTGTCCACAATTCTAGCCACAGGATGAACTTTAGAGGACTCAGCCTCCCAAGAAGATTTTACACAATCAAGAAAACCAGGCATCTCTACCCAAAAGTTCTCAAATCTGAAAATGTTAGCTTTTGGGATGGAGGTGTTGATAGATACTACACAAGGAACATGGTTAGAGGCAGTCTTAGCTAAGGGCAGCACTTGAGTGGCAGGGTAATATAAAATCCAATTAGCAGAGGTGAAGAACCAATCCAGCTGCTCCAGCAGAGGATTGTCCTGCATATTTGACCATGTAAATCTTCTACCTTTCAGAGGGAGTTCCAGCAGCCCAAGCTGACCAATTATCTCATTAAAGATGAACATGTCATTGACATCTCCACCAGGCAAATTTCTATTATCCAAAGACCTGATGAAATTAAAATCTCTAAGCAAAAGCCAATTAGCATCAAAGGGGATAGATAGGTGATAAAGACAATCCACAAAAGTGTCTCTTTGCTGCTGCTCACAAGGGCCATAAACATTCACCAGAGTCCAAGATTCTGCATTATGGGAAGAAGTGAACTGGATCACCATCCCAAAAGCTTTGGTATCAACCAACTGCCCATCAAAGATAGATGAATTCCAAATGGTCAGAATTACCCTAGAGGCTCCTCTCGAAGGAACCACAGCAAATTGATCAAATCTCCTGGGGCAAAAGGATTTAATAAAATTGTGGTCAACAATCTCACATTTGGTTTCCTGGAGGCAAACAACTGCACACTGACTATGCTCAACTTTCTCCCGCACTGCACTTTGTCGAGCTGTTGAATTTAGACCACGAACATTCCAACAAAGCACTTTCCAATCTCTAGTAGTTGTATAATTCATGGAGAGTAGTAGAAATGAAAAGCAGGATAACTATAAACATTACAGTTATCAACCAGTCACATGAACACCACGGGCCAAAATGAGGCTGCACAGGAACCGTATCACAAATGGCTAATTTAAAGGCTTGCCAAACCCAGAAAACAAAATGGTAGCTACACATCATCATCCTCCTCCTGAGATGCAGATGATGGAGCTGCCATAAGCTTCTCCTTCGTCAGAAGAGATGGGTCGATCTACAAGTCCACGCCAATGGTCTGAATGACCCTGATAGGAGTGGGTGGCACCACCTGTTCCTCCTGCTGAGCTGGGCCTTGGGCTTGTTCTTCAGATTCTTCCTCCGACACCAAGTGGATGGGCTTGGCCTTGGGCTTCTTCCGTTTTGGAGCCATAGGGAGCTCTGCCAAAGTTCCCGCCTTGAAGCCATCCCGCTTTATTGCGCTTCTGGTTCAGCGCCTGACAGAAGTGTCAACAACGGGGGTTGCCCTCTTCCTGCGTCTTGGTGCTGACACCTTTGCTAATGGTGGGCTAGAAAAGGCGAGATCCTTGGGTAACTCCACTGCAGGCCTTGAACGAGCCGAAGTAAGTGACCCTGCATCATCCGCAATAAAAGTAATCGAAAGCTCCATGGAACTCTCATCAAAAGCCATGCTCCAAGATCTCTTGGAACAGACCAGCGGGAGAGCCAGACACACGTTCAGGATTCTGGGGATCTGCAGGGAACAAAGTTCAGGCATCACTCTGGAGAAAGCCCTGCTCCATTGCATCTCAGGGGGCAATTCAGGCCCAGCAACAATGTTGATCATCCCCACGAACACTTGTTGAGGGGGAATAGGGGGTGGGACATAGGGAACCAGGGCCAAAATGGGCTCCGCCTCAGCTGGCTGCTGTAGCACAAGATCCTCATCATCTGCAATGTTGAAAACTTCCAAAACCGGTTGTTCCACCGATTTACAGAGTTCCGGATGGTCCAGCACCATGGACATTTGGTCTTGATCGGGGGCGTCCTGCTGGTCCTGGTGCTCCGGCTGTTGGTCTGCAGCATCACCCCAGACTGCATTTCCCCAACCCGGGGGGTCATTTGGGGTTGGAACATTGTCAGGAGATGGTGCAGGGACTTCGTTCCATCCAATCTCCGGGAATTGGGGAAGCACCCATGGGATGTTATCTGGGACAAGCTCCCCAGGTAGAGGATGTGGGTTTCCCTTTAGCGGCATGGGGTCCTCATCTTGCGACATTTGGTTCGCCCAGTCCGCTCCCAAGATGTAGCAGGCAGCCGTCCAGTTAACTCTGTTTCCTCCCCATTCAGCATAATCACCAAAAACCACATCCCGTGGAACCAGCTCATTGGAAGGGAAAGACGCATGTATAATCGAGCGCACCAAATAAGGATCATCAGAGTTCCAAGAATGAAATTTACCAAAAGTATTAATGGCCTCTGACAAGTTCTTGGTGTTGCGGTAATCAGGAGGTGCTCCCACTAGCATGAGCCATCCCGTACGGAAATCATCCGCACCACGGAAGCCAGCACCTTGGTCGTGGTTGTAGAAGCGCAAAAATCTATCACCGCCAAGATCAAAAGGAGGATGCTGTGTGAGAGTGTACCTAACAGCCGCATCCCGAACTTGAAAAAGCCCCACTCCCAGAAACCATGGCTGCACCGAGCGCACCATAATGCCACGAGCCTGAAGGAAATCCGCTACCTCTTCACGGGCTGGCCCCAAAGCTTCAGGTGGAGGCGGCGGCATGATGTCCGCCACCATGAAGTCCTCATGGCGCCTCTCAGGCCTCGCCCCCGCAGTGACAAAGGTGCGCGGCAGGCGATTGGGCCCACCGTCGACGATAAGATGTCCAGCGGGGAGATACCGATGCGGGTCGAGCTCATAGACCGCCATGGATGCCGAGCTTGGAGTGCAGCGAGAGCAGGGAGAAGCGGCGAGATTGATTGGAGGCGGCGAAGCGCAAGCGGCAGGTGGGGTTTTCTCCTCGGAGACGTTTGGGCAGGGAAGAGAGGTGGCGCGAGTCCCAATATTAGGGGAAGAGTCTGGTGTGTACTCAATGGGATGTTGCGTGTGAATCGGCCTCCAGACGCGTCCCTCTCTACGTGCAATCGCATCGCAGTTTCGTCTACGATGGCCCACGCGGTTGCATGCCATGCATAGGCGTTTTGACGGGCAAGACGATGACAAGTGGCCCTGAATTTTGCAGATAGAGCAGGTCATGATCCGGGCCACCATGTCATCCACCATAGCTTCAAACGCATCCGTAGAAGACTCGCCCTGCATGGTGAAGGAGGAAACCTGCACCGAATCTTTTTGTTTCTCTTGTAGGGCAACTCCAGATATGGATGCGTGTAGATTTCCCACACCAGGCGAGGCACAATGGTTTAAAGATGGCAGTAGAGTCCGTTGCACCTTATCAGGTAAAGAATCCTTATCACATGCGGAAGATCCGGGATCCGCCATAGAAAGCGGAACTATTCCAAATTGAATCACCGGCGTTGCCACCGTCCGGTGAACAACCAATGGCGGCGACGGCGGAGGACATTCGTCTGGGAGGAGATCGTAACCAGCTTGAACCAAATCTTTACGAGCCTCGGGATGCACACGCATATTATAGCTTTTGCAGGCCTCATAATCAATTATAGTAGCAAAGCGTAAGGTTTTGGACTTAGATGGTCCAACTTTCATCGCCGACTTCTTTGGATCCGCACGTAGTGCGTTCATCCCCGCCTGAGCACGTTTCTTGGATGGACTTACCAGTGTCCATTCCTCCATGCATTGCTTCTGCCAAAGCTTGAACTCATAGATCCATATAGGTCCTCCATAATTCCAAAGATAAAAATAACAAATAAACTTTGGAGAGACAAACTTGTTGCGCTTGGTAAGCAGAAAACCAACATGTTTGTTAGCAACCGTGAAAGTGAAAACACGATCACGTAGAGAAGAAACCTTGAGTGCATCACATCAGCCACCCGTGATGGACTCAAGAGCAGCCGCCGCGGAGTCTTCATCCAGCTTAAAAGATGTGCGGCCAAACGCCACCACCGTGGTGAAATGGCCCGAATGCATGGTGGGATGCACCGTAGAGAAAAAACTGCGTCGAACCTCCTCAGAGAACTCCTTTCCAGGAGCCAGATCCAAACCCATCTGGAGGGCTGCATAGACCGCCATGAGATGACTACCAATGCAAAGAGGAGGAGACGCCGGAGACGATGATCGGAGCCAAAAGTTGATGAAGAGGCCCGATCAACGAAGATCTTCGATGGGGTGACTAGGGTTTAGAGGTGGCGACGACGTGGGGGTGGGAGAGTGCCATCTTGGAATGGCCCATCGATACGGTCTAGGATTGTTGCTACCAAAATTAGTCCTATAAGCATTATTGTTGAAGTTGTTTCTAGAGATAAAGTTCACATCTACTTGTTCTTGAGCAACCAAGGAATTTAAAGGAACATCCTGAGGATCAATAGGAGCTTGCTTGCTAAGTAGAGACATGATCAAGTCAACCTTTTCATTAAGAGAGGAAATCTCCTCGACAGAATTTACCTTCTTACCAGTTGGAGATCGTTCGGTGTGCCACTGAGAGTAGTTCAGCATCATCTCATCAAGTAGCTTCGTGGCAGCACCAAGTGTGGTTGACATAAAAGTTCCTCTCGCGGCCGAGTGTAGCAAATTCCGCGAGGTAAAGTTTAAGCCTGCATAAAAAGTCTGGACAACCATCCAAGTAGTCAAACCATGTGTAGGGCAGTTCTTAACAAGATATTTCATACGTTCCCAAGCTTGGGCAACGTGTTCATTATTCAATTGCCTAAAATTCATAATATTACTTCTCAACTAGATAATTCTAGCAGGGGGATAGTACTTCCCAATAAAAGCATCCTTACACTTGTCCCAAGAATCAATGCTATTCTTAGGTAAGGATTGCAGTCACTCCTTGGCTCTTCCTCTCAAGGAGAAAGGAAAAAAGCTTCAGCTTGACGATGTCTCCATCTACTTCCATGTACTTTTGCATATCAAAAAGCTCAACAAAATTATTTAAGTGCAAGGCAGCATCATCTCCAGCACCTGAGAATTGATCTTTCATAAAAAGATTCAGCAAAGCAGGTTTAATTTCATAAGAACGTGCTGAAGTGGCAGGTGGAGCAATAGGAGTGCAGATAAAGTCACTGTTGTTGTGACTAGTGAAGGCACACAACTTAGTGTTTTCATTGGAATCCATAGTCGCACCAGGTATTTTTGGTATTTTTGATAAAGGACACAAAAGTAAAAACTAAAAGGTAAACTAACAAGACTAAAAAGCAAAGATAAAAGATAGTGTGCAACTCCCCTATCTTGTAGACTGGAGTCCCCGCCAACGGCGCCAGAAATTAGCTTGATACGGTGAGGAAGATAGTTCTCTCACTTCTCATTGGTTACCCCAAGTGGAAGGTGAGATGTAGCGTAGCAGAAAATTTCCCCTATGTAGAGGATAGGGTTTGTCTCCCGTAGGACTCGCAGAAATACAAGAAGGTGATAAAGTGAACAATGGCGCCGAGGTTGCTAACATCACCTGGACCTGCACACATAGCAATTAACTTTGCTCCCAACGAGTACAAAGGAGTTGTCAATTCCTCCGGCCTTGCTGTTTACAAAGGATCAACGCAAGAGATAATAATAGTGGCAATGGAAAGTAAGAACTGAAAGTAAATTGAGGGTGTAAACAATGGTGGAAATATAGAACGGGGTCCCATGACGTTCACTAGTGATGTCTCTCTCCCAAAAGACGATAAAGTGCTAGCGAGGTAAACAAATCACAGCTGGGCAATTGACAGGATTATAAACGCACCGCACTGCTAACTATGCTATAAAAGAAAGGAAGAGGCTCAAAAGCAATGGGAAGTACGCCAAAGTAAGTAGACCGAAATCCATCTGCATTTACTACGAATCATCTACCTTGAGATATCTATCCAGAACATCTCGCTGGTACTATGAAAAATATATGTTTCTTTCTCTTGTTTGAGAGACCTTTTGTGTTGAAAATATTCTTACTATTATTGTATTATCTTATTTATAGTGAAACAAGTTGAGAAGAGGTTGTTAGTATTAAGTTGTGAATCCCACCCAAAGTGTAAACTCAAAGCAACAGACAACAGCATTAAAAGAACTATGCATAGAGTAAACAATCCTTGCACCCGCAAGTATAAGCATCGTTATTTTATCCCTGGTGGCAACAGCACATCCCCTAGTCTCATGTTTCTGTCACTCAAGCTAGACATCAAGGGGCTGAACCCACAATCAAGCATAACACTCCCTCTTGGAGTTGCAACAAATCACTTGGCCAAAGCAAAATACGGCAATGGAGAACATGCAAGAATTAACTAAAGAACATAAACATAAAAGAGAACCAAATATATTACTCATCACAATCTGAACATAGTCTCATAATCCATCATATCCCAGCAAACTCGGCATAGCAACATAGAAGATTACGAAGGTGCCTCGATCATGTGAGGCAGCTCACGAGGTCTCGAAAGTGGAAGCACAAAGAGGGGAGGAGAACATCACATAGCTACTGGTCATGGACCCATGGTCCAAGGGGAACTACTCACAAGACATCCGGGAGGCGTCCATGGTGATGGATGGTCTCCCGGAGGGGATTCCTCCTTCCGGCAGGGTGCCGGGGCAGCTTCTCCTGGCAGCCCCGATCTAGAAACTAGGAGGCAGCGGCGGTACAGAGAGGAGAACGGGAATAGCAGATCGATATTAGGGGTTTTCTCCACGGGAGCTAAATATAGGCCGAAGGGGGCACCGAGAGGGGCCACAGGGAAACTAGGAGGCGTCCTGGCGCGCCCTACGGTGGGGCCGCGCCAGGGACCCTCCTAGGGCGCTGGTGGGTCCACCCCCTTCCATCTTTGGTTCTTTGGGAAGCTTCCGGGTCGCTGATTTTTTATATAATTTTTCCGAGATTTATTTGGCACTTTTAATTGCCGGAAAACCTGAAATACAAAAACTGCAGAAAACAGGAACTGGCAACTGGGTGCACTGAGTTAATAGGTTAGTCCAAATATGATAAAAAGTGTATGAAAGTTCAAGTAAAACATGGCAAAGTCACACAAATCATGCATGGAGCAAGCAGAAATTATAGATACGTTTGGGACGTATCAAGGTACTAGTTCCAACGTCACATAAAGCATAGCAAGAGAAGTTATTTAATTTTATTTTGATCATAGGGTCCTGATACGTCCAAAACGTATCTATAATTTCTGCTTGCTCCATGCCTCTTTTGTGTGATATTGCTATAATATTGATGAATTTCCATACACTTTTGATCATATTTGGACTAACCTATTAACTCAGTGCACCCCAGTGTCAGTTCCTGTTTTCTGCTGTTTTTCTATTTCAGGTTTCCCCCATATTAAAAGTGCTCCAAAAATTCGGGAAATCCAATAAAAAATCAGCGTACAGGAAGCTTCAGGAATCGCCGAGGGGGCCAGAGGGGACCCACCAGGGCCCCAGGTGCCCTCCCGGTGCGCCCCAGGGTTGGGCCACGCCAGGGGGCCACCTGGACCCCTGGTGGACCCCCTGGCTGTCCCCCTTCACCTATTTATTCCCCGTGACGCAAAAACCCCGAGAGGGGAACCCTTATTCGCGGTCTCTCCTCTGTTCCGCCGCCGCTGCGCTTCCAAGATCGGGAGCAACAAAAGACATCTTCCCGGCACCCTACCGGAGGGAGGAATCACCTCCGGGAGCTTCTCCACCACCATGGACGCTTCCCGGATGAACCGTGAGTAGTCCACCTTGGACCATGGGTCTATGATCAGTAGCTATGTGATGTTCTCCTCCCCTCTTTGTTCTTCATGGATTAGACCTCGTGAGCTGCCTTACATGATCGAGGCACTTATGTAATATTTCTGTTGTTGCTATGCTGAGTTTGCTGGGATCCGATGGATTATGAGATTATGTTCAGATTGTGTTTGAGTAATATATTGGATTCTCCTCTTTTATATTTATGATCTAGAGTAATTCTTGCATGTTCTCCGTTGTTGTTTATTGCTTTTGCCAAGTAGTAGATTGTGACTCCAAGAGGGAGCGTTATGCATGATTGTGGGTTCATGCCCCCCGATGACTAGCTTGAGTGGCAGAAACATGTGTCTAGGGGATGTTTTGTTGCCACAAGGGGGAAAACAACGGTTCTTGTACTTGCGGGTGCAAGGATTGATTACTTTACGTAAAGTTCTTTAATGCAGTTGTCTGTTGCTTGGAGTTTACACTTTCGGTGGGATTTGCAACTTAATACCAGCGAGATGTTCTAGATAGATATCTCAAGGTGGATGATTAGTGGGTAGATGCGAATGGATTTCGGTCTACTTGTCTTGGCGTAGCGCCCATGCTTTTGAGCCTCTTCCTTTCTTTATAGCATAATTAGCATTGGTTTGCGCATATAATCCTGTCAATTGCCTAGCTGTAATTTGTTTACCTCGCATGGCTATTTTATCGTCTTTTGGGAGAGAGACATCACTAGTGAACATCATAGGACCCCGGTCCATATTTCGAACACTGTTTACACTATCAATTTACTTTCAGTATTTACTTTTCCGTTGCTATCACTATCATTATTATCCCGTGCATTTATATTTTTTAAACAACAAGGCCGGAGGGATTGACAACCCCTTTGTACTCGTTGGGAGCAAAGTTATCTGTTGCGTGTGCAGGTCCAAGCCAACCGCCAATCTCTAGCGCCGTTGTCACCTACCTGTCGTTGTCAGAGTCCTGCTGGAGACAAACCTTGGTATCTTCACTGAGGGAAATTGCCGTTGTCTACATCTCAACCTTCCACTTTGGGTAACCAACGAGGGGGCATTAATTCGTACCATCAAAAGAAATTTCTGGCACCGTTGCCGGGGACTCCACTCTTCAAGATAGGGGAGTTTCACACTATCTTTTATCTTTGCTTTTTAGTCTTGTTAGTTTACCTTTCAGTTTTTGCTTTAGTGTCCTTTATCAAAAATCAAAAAAAAGTTATCTTGCTTGCTGCTGCTATGGGTTCCTCTAAGAACACCAAGTTGTGTGACTTCACTAGTCACAACAACAGTGACTTTATCTGCACTCCTATTGCTACACCTGCTACTTCAGCACCTTCTTATGAGATTAAACCTGCTTTGTTGAACCTTGTTATGAAAGATCAATTCTCTGGTGCAAGAGATGATGTTACTTCGCATTTAAATAATTTTATTGAGCTTTGTGACATGCAAAAGTACAAAGAAGTAGATGGTGATATTGTTAACCTTAAGCTTTTTCCTTTCTCCTTGAGAGATGAAGCTAAAATTTGGTTTCAATCCTGTCCTAAGAATAGCATAGACTCTTGGGATAAGTGCAATGATGCTTTTATTGGGAAGTACTACCCCCTGCTAAGATTATCCAATTGAGGAGTTTTATTATGAATTTTAGGAAATTGGATAATGAACACGTTGCCCAAGCTTGGGAACGCATGAAATCTCTTGTTAAGAATTGCCCTACGCATGGTTTGACTACTTGGATGGTTATCCAAAACTTTTTATGCAGGATTGAACTTTACCTCGCGGAACTGGCTAGATTCGGCCGCAGGAGGAACCTTTATGTCAACTACACTTGGTGCTGCCACAAAACTTTTCGATGAGATGACGACCAATTATTCCCATTGGCACACCGAAAGAGCTCCAACAGGTAGGAAGGTAAACTCTGTCGAGGAGATCTCCTCCCTAAATGAAAAAGTTGACTTGATTATGTCTCTACTTACCAAGCAATCTCCTATTGATCCTCAAGATGTTCCTTTAAATTCTTTGATTGCTCAGGATCAAGTAGATGTGAACTTTATCTCTAGAAACAACTTCAATAACAATGCTTATAGGAGTAATTTTCGTAGCAATCCTAGAACGTTCCCCTCCAACAATGATGGCTAAACTTAAAAATATATGGGCTAGAGAAAAGGAGGAAGAAGATAGAATTAAGAGCCTTCCTACACACCATACTGTTGCTACTATCCAAGTGGTTGAGGATATCCAAACTCTGAGCACCCAATGCACCCCTAGTCCCATAGGACCTATTAATGGTGATGCTATGACCTCAACCGTAGAAGAAGAAATTCCTATGACTATAGAAGCTACCAAACAAGTGAGCCTAAAGGAAACCACTACTACATTACTTGATAGTAGTGACCTTGATTTTGATAATTGCACCCTTTCTGAAGTTATTCCTTTCCTTCACAAGATGTCTAGAGACCCCACACTAGCACACTTAATCTTGCCTTCACGGAGCATATCAATAATGCTCTCATCAAACCTAGGGAGGAGAAGCTTAGGGTAGAAGCCTCCATACCTAGGAAGCTAGAAGATGGTTGGGATCCTATGATTAAAATTAAGTTGAATAACTTTTCTTGCTATGATTTATGTGATGTTGGAGCTAGTACCTCCGTTATGCCCAAAATAATGTATGATATATTTGAATTGAAACCTTTTGATTCTTGTTCTTTTGGTGTTCGTCTTGTCGATTCTTCCGTAAAGAAACCTTTGGGGAAGATCGATGATGTTCTTATCATTGTCAATGACAATTATGTTCCCGTTGATTTCACTATTATGGACATTGAATGTGAACCTTCTTGTCCAATTATTTTGGGACGTCCTTTTCTTCGCACCGTGGGTGCTGTTATTGATATGAAAGAAGGGATTATAAAATTCCAATTACCTCTCAAGAAAGGGATGGAACACTTCCCTAGGAAAAAGATTAAGTTGCCTTTTGAGTCCGTCACACGGGCTAGTTATTTTCTTGAAAAGACTTGATCTATTTGCATTAAGCCTAGCTAATGGCTTTAAAGAAGCGCTTTCGGGAGGCAGCCTGCAACGAATTTCAGATTTACTTTTTGTTTTTCTTCTGTTTTTAGTGTTCTTGATGATTGTTACTACTGTAGCAACATCATTGTATCTTTACTTTTCAAGCTTTGTGCCATTTATAGCCTCATATGACAAGGGAAGTGAAAGTTGTGACATGCTGTCCAGAAAACAGATTTTGTCCTCGTGACTAGAAAAATCAGAGAAAAATACCAGTTCATCTTTTTGAGCTGAATTTTTTACACAGCGTGATCTATACAATTACAGAACTGTCGTATGTTCTGAGTTTTTTTCTTTGAGTTTCAGAAGTATCCCTAAGAAATTATTTTCTACCTGCTGGTCTGTTTTTCACAGATTCTGTCCTGTTTTGCCTTTTCTTCATTTTGAAAACCTTAAGCTTGCTTTTTCTTTGCAAAAACTTTTTGGAAATCTTGATAAACAGTATCTATTCAAGATTATCCTTATTTCTAGTAGAGAAAATATTATTTTATAATGGATACTAACCTCGCTAATCATATTATGATGAGTTATGTATGAAGGGAGTTTTCAAGTGTGCGAGGGAAGATGATGAAAGAAGATTCAGGAGTGTCAAGTGCTCAAGCTTGGGGATTCCCCGATGCATCCCCAAGAAATATTCAAGGAGACTCAAGCGTCTAAGCTTGGGGATGCCCCCGTGCATCCCCTTCTCCATCGACAATTATCAGTTCGTCTCTCGTTTCATTATATTTTTATCGCTTCATGCGTTATGTGTTATGCTTGGGGCGTCCTGCTCTTAGGTTCGCTTCTTTAGCTTTGCTTGCTGTTCATAAAAAGTTAGAACCCAGCTTTATTTGTGTGGGAGAGAAACACGCTCCACTTTCAAAATCTAGAACACAACATAGGATTTTTCCTGCTTATCTTTGTTGTGTGTGTTCTTTATCTTTTTCATAGCTGCTGCCATGTTTAGCTCTTAGTTTGCATGTTTATATTTTCAAAGAGCTTTTGTTTAGTTTGCTTCTGGAACTCTCTTGAGTTTTCATGTTTATCTTCTTTAGAGAGTTTTCATGTTGCACTGAGTTTTGTGTCTTGACTTGAAGTAGGTAATTGAGATTGCTATTCAATTGTAGTAGTAACTTGCAATAGTTTTGAGGTGTTGTTTTGAGTAATGTTTGGACTTTTGGTGTCAAGAGCTTTAGCCTATTAGTGATAGATGTCGTATTTTTGGCAATCCGTGTTTATTTTCAAAGCTTACAAAATTAGTTGACAACTTTAGCTACTAGATGGATCACTAATCTTCTGAGGGGTCGAATATTAGAGTACACTCACGTACCATGAGTCGAGGATGCGCAAGGATAACCAAACCCCCATACACTCCTCCTCGGGGTACTTGTCTCTTTGTGAACCTCCTTATTAGACTGAGAGTAACCGATAATAAGTGCATGAGTTCTTCGGACTAATGTGAGTGTTCCAAAGTTGACACTTCCACCTTCCCATATTTTTCTAGCCTCTCCTGTGCCGTGCATTGCTTTCTTCTCACTCCGAGAGTTAGCGTCCACCTTCGCCGGTACATCCAAACCCTTGGCATGATATGCTCTGTCATCATAAACCTCCTTATATCCTTCCTCAAAACAGCCACCATACCTACCTATCAAGGCATTTCCATAGCTTTTCCGAGATATATTGCCATGCAACATCCATCTTCTCATGACTTGATCTTCATGTCATACATGCTACTTGCTTGATCGATGAGCCGCATGCTAGTTGGGCCTTGCCCTAATCATTGCTACACGACGCGCTAGTATCATTGCATATCCAGCTACACTGACAGAGGCATACATTTGAATACATCATGATAGTTACATCTTCTTTATGATTTGAGTACTTTGTAAAGTGTGAAAGATCTCTTATACTTCTTGTAATATATAGAGTGTTGCCTGTAACACTCTCACTGTCAGTGAACAGTAATCACCATTACTTTTTATCACTATTGTTCAAAAAATTTACTAGTATGGTTGTGGTTATTTTTGGAGCTAGGGAAAAATCCAAACAATTCATAACAGCAGCAAAACAACACCCATTTCAAGCTGCAATCCAAAAATAAATACTAAAAGATTTTATAAACTACCCAAACTTTTTATGGCATGACTACATGGTGCAGCACTAATGTACCAACAGGTTTCACCTTGTACAAAAATGTCTAAGCAAGTAAATTAATTGCCAACAGAAAAGAACAGATGAAAGAAATAAAGAAATAGAAGAATAAAGCAAAAGAAGCCCACCCCTCCCAGCCCCCTGGTCCACCGTGCCAGCCCGTCAGGCACACCCCAGCCCAACCCGAACGTTTTCCCCTACCTCCGTACGGGGGGAAGCAGGGTCAAGGCGTGGCGGCCATCTATGGCGCCATGGCCACCCCTCGGCACCGTGTCGAGCATCCGGAGCCCCCCCCCCCCCGACGTTGATAAAGATCAGCCCGTGCCCCTCCTGTAACCCTAGATCGAGCCGCACGCCATTAGCCCCGCCTTCCTCGTTTCCCCTCGGCAGTCGACGACGCCATGGGCGCAAGCTCGTGAACAACCGTGGCCAACGAGCTCCCCGTTCCTCGTCGGCGTGTCCAGACGAGCCACCGTGGACGGCGTCGTCTCCCGGCGTGGTCAATTTGGGCAAGGAGTCCCCAAGGACGCCGCCCCCTTTCATCTCCTCCCGCCACGGCCACCGCGCTGCCGCCATCGATTCGCCCGGATCGAGCTTCCCCAACCTACTTCGAGCCACCTACAAGTTCTGCTGTGAGCTGCTCTTCGTTTCCCCCCAACCTGCGCCCGTTTTTATGCCCGCTGTCGCCGCCTTCACCTCGCCACGCTCCGGCAGCCGCTAGGGCTGCTCGCCGCCGTGGCCTTGGGCCACCACGCTAAACGTGGAGTGCACCAGGCGACGCGTGGCAGCTCGCACGTCCGATTCCAACCCTCCCCGTACCGATTGGTCGTCGGTGCTGGCCGGCAGCCTCACCGCCGTGCCACGGCCGTCGCCGGTGTGCCCAGTCCATGGCTTGTGCCACTAACCTCTGGGTCCCACCCAGAGGATTAGCCCCTAACCCCCATTTAAAATAAAACCAGTAAAATAACCCCCCCTGTGTATGACAAATGGGCCCATGCCCTTAACTATACTAAAAATGATTAGTTAGCCACTATGCCAATGACACGTGGGTCCCACCTGTAAGCTAATTAAATAACCAAAATAATTTATTCTGTTAGTATGACATGTGGGTCCACTGGTTTAATTAGATTTAGTTAAAACATTTTTATTAAACAGAGGCTGACCAGTGGGACCCACTGGTCAGGTTTGACTGGTCAACCCCTCTGTGGATAATGTTTATTTAAAAAATAGAATAAATCCAGAAAATCATTTAAATTGATTTAAAACTTTAAAATTCAATATCTTTTAAACCGTAAGTCGGATTCAAAAACTTTATACATGAAAATTGATCAGAAAAATACAACAAAAACGGATACGCTATCCGTATACCAACCACACCCCTCTAACACAACGAACATCGAACCGTCCCCCTCCGGACCGTCTGTCCGATAAATTGTCTGGTACTACTAAAGTACCCGGATGAATTTATTTCGAACACGAAAGTTGTTCGGATTAGATCAACTAAGACGGATACACCACCATACGTTTGTCGGATGTCCACGACACCTCCGGCATGATAACTCCCCCCTCCGGACACACTGTCTAGTAATCACCCGGAGCTGGTAATTCATCCCCGGATGAATTTCCGCTCCGAGCCTGATACATCGTACTGCGTTAGAATACTGACATCGATGCATTTGCCATGTCATTCATATGTTTGTATATGTTTGCTTTATATTTATTGTTTCTTCCCCCCTTTATTCTCCGGTAGACCCCGCTGCTGCCGCCGACTACACCGCCGCTGAGTACGACTACTACGTCGACGACCCTACCCCTACCGTCGAGCTTCCAGGCAAGAAGAGCCATTCTCTTCCCCAGATATCGCCTACCTTTTCCGTACTTTCTTGCACTAGGCATTGTTACTGCTGCTGCTACGTTACAATCCTATTCAATTGCATAGCCTGTTTTTGTCTCCCTTGATGTACCTCCTTTATCCTATGCTGCCTATTATAATTATGCATTATTCAGCAGTGCGCCCTGCGCATTGTTAGCTAGGATTAGATAGCGGGTCGTGATCACTCAGGGGAGTGAACACGGATACAATATTATAACTGCACAGGTACGGTACAATGCAGACACCGCCTCAGGCCCCCTAGCTCGGCTCTGCCGAGCCACCATCATGTGTGAGCTATCAAGGAGTAATCCTCGTACTCCACTCGTTGCTGACTCTGTATAGCCGCTCTAGGCACTTGAGCAACGGTTGTCCCTCAGGTAAGAAGTCGGGCGACCCAACGGTGCCCGCGAGTGGTATTGCGACGGGACGACAGAGAGGGTACGACCAGTGTACCGGTGTGCTTGGCCCCTGATCGTTGGCCGCGAGAGTTACCAAACCACGAAAGTCGAGCTCCTCCAGGAGCACACGCGAGACAAGGTAAGGAGACGGTTCACCTTGTTGGTAACCGCAGTGACTTGGTGGGACGACAGGGCAGGCACCGATGTACTGGTGGTCCTGGCTGCTGTCGTTGTCCGCGGGTCAGTTAAGCCGAGGCAACGATAACGGTTGTGTCGCAAGTTAATAAAATGCTAAATGGTTCGGTAGATGACTTGAGAGGCCCGTTGGTCTGTACGCACTACCTTCACGTGGGATAAGGAGTTATGGGCTCCCCTGCGTCGTAGTTCATTCGAAAGCTCTTCAGATGTCAGCAGTATCGTGGTCTGATTGCCGGGAAGTTGTGTGTCTTATTTACTCGCGAGTGGTGTTTGCTTTTGCTTCCCGGCCATCCTCGCACCGTGCAGGAGCGTGCAAGTGTGAGGGTCCTAGACCCCTTGGCGCATAGGATTTAGTCCGGCGGATGGCCTCTCTGCTGAGCCTAGGATGGGTTGCGCCGTGTCGGATAGCTTTGGTGGAGCGTTCCCTGACAAGGTTCCCGCCACCCTGGAGATCTTAGCGAGCAGGCTGAACAGTAGTGCACCCCCGCAGGGACTTTAATCTATTCGAATAGCCGTGTCCACGGTAACAGGACGCTTTATGCTGAAGCTGGATCTTACCACTACAAACTATTATTATTAAACTGTATGGTTCCGGGTTTTCTTCCTCGCGGGGATGTCGAGGAGGTGAACTCGGATGCATTGTTAATTATTACAACTTATTATTATACAATGCTGCAGCAACTTCTGCTGCATTGTTACTTTATGCTTTATTTAAACTATTGGTTGATTCTTACCTCATGCTGCAAGACATCGTCGGAAGATGCTAGTCTTCGTTAGGCCTAGATTCTTACGCTTGCTCTGGATTTCTGTCTTTCAGTCCCCTATATACAGCCTCTTCTTTCCGTTGATACAATGCATAATGTTTAGTAGCGGACGTAAGACTCGCGGGTATGCTAGATACTCACCTTTGCTTTATTTCCCCTTTTTCGCTTTGCCTGATCGGCCGCTGCAGTCGACGTTGGAGCCCAGGAGCAGGAGTACCCCGGAGGCGACTACTACGACGTCGAGTTCCCCGTCGACCAGGAGTAGTTCGGTGGATCCCAGGCAGGAGACCTCGCCTTTTCGATCTGTATCTCTGATGTGATTTGTGCTAGCCTTCTTAAGGCAAAACTTGACTAACTATGTCTGTACCCAGATATTATGGCTTGTATGACTTATGTATTCGGATCCTCGTGATCCCTGGTATTGTAACTTATTGGTTTATCCTTTTGTGTTTAGTGTTGTGCTGTCATATTCTCACCGTGGCACCCTAATCTCAGCCGTGTACCCTGCGTGTATGATTACTGTACACGGATTGATTTTGGGGGCGTCACAAGTTGGTATGAGAGCCGAATGCCTGTAGGAAGCCACCCCACCACTACTTGGTCGACGTTGAGTCTAAACTTTGAAAAACTATTTTGCTAACTTAATATTTGGCCCACATCGATGTCACTACGTGTGATATCTATGGTATTAGGATCCTTTTCTCCTTACCTATGCTCTGGGACTCTGCTCTCTTATCCTTGCTGGTAAGTTTTACAAACTCTGACATTAGGATCACGTTCTCTTGATTCCACCCGGTGTTTTTGGTGCTTCCCCCATTGATTGAGTCGTGTCGCAGGAGTCATACCCCAGGTCCCGGACCGCGGATCCCATTCTCATTCTGGGCAGGCCGCGCGTCCTCTGGCATTAACTCCTGTGGCCAACTGTTTTCTTGCGGCGTGATTGACATAGTGGAATCTATGTCGCGTCGTGTAATCCTAACCGCGGTCTGCGCGCCGCCTAGTGAGTCCTTTTTCCTTAATTTCTACGACGTTACGCTGCCCGATTTTCGATTGACTCTGTGTGTGAATGTGTATGTCTTATATGACTACTCCTATATATATATCTGCGCCTCCTTTTCGTTGACGTTTTTACTTCAGGCTTGATTCCGGTATCTCGTTAAATTTTCATCGCAGAAATACCCCTGTTAAATTCTAGCAGGATGGCTGGTCGTGGTGGTCGTGGCCATGGTCGTGGTCGTGGTGCCAACGACCCACCTCCGCCGCCGGATTACATGGCCGCGATGATGCAGCAGTTCGAGCTGAACCGTCAGTTCATGGAGAATGTCATGGCTCAATTCCCCCAGCCGAATCAGAATGGGCACCACCATCAGCACGCCACCGTGACTCTGCAAGACTTCACCCGCCTCAACCCCACTATGTTCCGCAACACTGTTAAGCCGTTGGATGCTGATGACTGGCTTCGCGACATCACTCACGAACTGGAGTCTGCTAATGTCGATCCAGCCGACTATGTGAACTTTGCTTCCTATCACCTGAAAGGCGCCGCTGCTCAGTGGTGGAGCACCCACAAGCGTTCACTTCCGGTCGGAGAAGTCATCACTTGGGATGAATTCCAGTCCGCCTTCCGCGCCCGCTACATTCCTCAGGGGATCATGGGCCGTAAGAAGGAAGAATTCCGCAACCTCACTCAGGGCAACATGACTGTTGAAGCCTACCAGCGTGAGTTCCTCAACCTCTCTCGCTATGCGGAAGAAGAGATCACCACTGATGCTCGTAGACAGCAGAAGTTCCGTCGTGGGCTCAATGCAGACCTCAGGCTCGCTCTTGCCGTTCTTGATTTTGCCAATTTCGCCACCATGGTGAACAAGGCTATCACCGTCGAGACTGCCCAGATGGAGTTCAAGGACACGCAGAAACGCTATCGTGACGTTGGCTCATCTTCGGGCGCAACACAGAAGCGTCGCATCTGGCTCCCTCACAGTGTGACCCATTCACCTGCCCCTACTCCGAGGCCATCTTATGCTGCACCCCGTCTGCCTCCGCCACCGCAGATGCCAAGAGCTCTGCCTCCATCACCCAATGCTGCACCCCTTCGTCCTCAGGATGGATTATGCTTCACGTGCCGCCAGCCTGGTCATTTTTCTAGAGAGTGCCCCCAGAAACAGAAGCAACTGTTAGTTCACCCTGCTGGCCGCGGAAATGGTCGTGGCAACAACAGGACCCCCAACTATAATACTGGGTCTGCAGCTCATGCTCGTGGGCATGCCTACAACATCGATCTTGAAGAAGCTCAGGCACAACCCGCTACAGTGATGGGTACTCTCCTCGTTAACTCAATACCTGCTACTGTTTTATTTGATACAGGAGCATCGCATTCATTTATGTCCGGGGCATTTGCATTTAAGCATGGCATACACCACGAAAAGATGCGCACTCCCTTAGCCGTTAGTACCCCCGGTGGCAAGTGTCACGTTGACGTGATGGCTCCCAACATCACCGTCGAGATCGAAAGGATTGAGTTCCTTGTCTCCCCCCATATTCTGAAGACCTCCACTATAGACCTTATCTTGGGAATGGATTGGCTGAAAGCTCATGATGATGCACTTTATTGTGGCAACAAAGTCGTCCGACTCTTTCACCCCTCCGGCAAGGTTGTGAACCATACTGCCATAGTGTCGCTGAATGTCGAAGCTCGTATATATGCTCTGAATGCATTGAACGCTTCGCCACTTGAAGGAATTGAGAACGTTCCAGTCGTTCGCGAATTCCCCGACGTCTTCCCAGAAGAACTGCCGGGAATACCCCCGGGTAGAGAGGTCGAATTCGTCATCGACTTGAACCCAGGCACTGTTCCTATAGCCAAGCGTCCTTACAAGATGCCGCCACATGAACTCCTTGAGCTTAAGGAGGAAATCGACAAGGCACTACAGAAAGGATTCATTCGCCCCAGTTCCTCTGCTTGGGGAGCACCTTCGCTCTTTGTCAAGAAGAGTGATGGCACGAACCGTTTAGTCCAAGATTACCGACCTATCAACCAGGCAACAATACAGAACAAGTACCCACTTCCTCGGATCAACGATCTGTATGATCAACTTGCTGGATCTACGGTGTTCTCGAAACTCGACTTGAGGTTGGGTTACCATCAGATCCGGGTCCGTGAAGAGGATGTTCCGAATACCGCCTTCATTACTCGTTATGGTTCATACGAGTACACCGTCATGTCCTTTGGCTTGACGAATGCCCCCTCCACCTTTTCCCGATTGATGAACTATATATTCATGGAATACCTCGACAAGTTCGTCGTGGTTTATCTGGATGATATCTTGATATACTCTAAGAATGAAGAAGAGCATGCTGAACATCTTCGTCTTATACTGGAAAAGCTTCGAGAACACAAACTCTACGCTAAGTATTCTAAGTGTGAGTTCTGGCTTCCCGAAGTGACCTACCTTGGTCACGTGATTTCCAAGGATGGCATTGCCGTCAACCCAGAACGTATTCAGGCTATCCTGGATTGGACTCCCCCCAAGACTGTCAAGCAAGTCAGAAGTTTCCTCGGACTCACCAGCTATTGCCGCCGTTTTGTCGAGAACTTCTCCAAGATTGCCAAGCCTCTGACCAATCTGCTTCACAAAGGTGTCAAGTTTGAGTGGACAGACAAATGTCAGGAAAGTTTCCAAGATCTCAAGGACAAGCTCACTTCTCCTCCGGTGCTTGCTCCCCCGGATACCCAGAAGGACTTTGTGACATATTGTGACGCGTCTCGTCAAGGATTAGGCTGTGTCCTAATGCAAGAGCGCAAAGTGATTGCTTATGGTTCTCGTCAGTTGCGTTCTCATGAAGAGAACTATCCAACACATGATATCGAGTTGGCAGCGGTAATTTATGCATTGAAGTTGTGGCGACATTACCTCATTGATAATCGTTGCGAAATCTACACCGACCACCAAAGCCTGAAGTACCTGTTCACTGAGCCAGATCTGAATCTCCGCCAACAAAGATGGCTCGAGACAATAGCCGATTTCAACATGGATATTCATTACACCCCTGGCAAAGCTAATGTGATGGCCGATGTGTAAGAGCAAGTTTTGCCCCCGAAGGTTTTGGACATTGTTAGACAAAGCAGAAGTGGAACTAATATTGTTTTCGAGTATAAACAGATACTTAGGTTCCGAAAGAATGGAGTTTGCAAGTAGAAGGTCGAAGGACAACTCACTGCAGTGAAGCTGCAGTCATCTACCGAAGCCTTTGAAGGAAGACGACCCCTAAAAATGTTGTCGAAGAAGATGTTTCTCTCGAGCAAAAGCGCAACGAGGAGACAGCTGAAGCTGATCGAAGACTTAGTCTTTTTTCTAGTTTCTCTTTATTTCTTGAGTCGTAGGAAAAACCGTACTATTAAGAGGGGTTTGCTAGTTGAGATCTTTGTCGAAGTGAATCTGCTCTGCTCAACCAAAACCCACAAAAGCCTACCGAGAGAAATCTCACCGAGTCGAGCGAATAGCTCGAAGGCAAAGTCATTGCACTTCGTGCCTTCGAGAGAGAACTCGTTCGGTGAGTCAGCTTACTTGTTCCTCAAGTAAAGTTGCGCAGTGATTGGAATCCGACCGTTGTGGACACGCGTCAAGCGGTTGCATCGGGTCACTTCAGTCATTTTACCCATCGGGATCGCCAACTATAAATACCCCGCACCCACCCGCCAGTTCGGGTTGGCTGCTCCACTGAAGATTCTAAGACAGAAGTCTGAGAGCATCCCGAAGAGATCCATCGAGAGAAAACCTACACCCAAGTCTGAACTGAGTTGAGCAATTCATGGAGACTTAGGTTGAGATTAGCCGATCTTTTTATCTTGGAGAACTGCAAGTCTCCTAGACGGTTAGGCGTCGCCTGTCAAGCAGTCGAAGAGTAATTGTCACTGCTGAAGGAAGTTTGTAAAGGTCTCGGAGATGTCCTGAATCATCTACCACGAGTGAAAACTGGACAAGCTCGAGGAGTTTGTTGCAGTGGAGAATAGGACGGAGAGAGTTTTGCTCCAGGTGTTCAATCACCAGTCTCTCCAACCAGACGTAGCACTTTGCAGAGTGTGAACTGGTTTACCAAACATCGCTGTGTCAGGCTCGTTTTCCTTCTAGCATTTACTTCAAGTATTTACTCGTAACCTGTTTGTCTTCGATGTGTTCCTTCGCTCCAAATCCTTTCGAGCTATGCATTACCTTCGATACTGTATTTCCTTCGATATGCCTTTAGTCCTTCGTAGTTTGCATGATTTCCTTCTAAGTTCCTTAGAATTTTTAGAAGTGATCATTCACCCCCTCCCCCTCTGATCATTCTTGAGCTTTCAATTGGTATCAGAGCTAGGCACTCCCTACGCTCTGCGTATTTTGGTCTAACAACCTGGAGTGTTGTCAAGAATGTCGTTTGCAGCTGTTCGCTCGGGGGAACCGATCCCTATATTCAATGGGAAGGACTATCCCTATTGGAAGGACAAAATGAAGAGGAATATCATGGCTATCAACTCTGCCGCTTGGGAAGTTGTCAAGAATGGTGTAACTGTCGAGGACACTGATGCCATCACTCCTGAAGAGGCTAAGAAGTTGTCCCTTGATGCTGAAGTCTGGGTATTCATCACAAATCATCTGATTCCTGAAAAATATCATGAGGTCAAGAATATTCCTTCGGCCAAAGGTGTTTGGGATTATCTCGAGAAGATTGGTGAAGGTGTCTCTACTCAGAAAGATGCTCGAATTGACACCCTTCGAAGCAAGTTCTATCGGTTCAAGAGGCATGAGGGAGAAAAAGTTTGTTCCATATACAGCAGACTCACTGCGCTGTCAAATGAACTGATTTCCCTCGGTGCAGATGATATTACCAATCGGATTATTGTCAGAACCTTGCTCCGTTCTCTTGATGATTCCTTCGATCACATTGTGCTGATGATTAAGGAAAGAACTGATTTCAAGGATATGGTTGCCGCTGATATTCTTGAAAGGCTTAATACTTTCGAGATGGAAGAAGATGAGAAGCGTGATGTAAATGGGAGTCGAAAGAAATCTCATGCACTCAAGGCCAGAGCTTCACATCACTCCTCTCCTGAAGCCAGTTGTGAATCTGATGGTGCCTCTGATGACCCCGAGAACATTGGGAAAGATCTTGCACTAATAATAATAAGAAGATTCAATCACTTTCATAGAAGGAACTCCTCTTCACCGAAGAAAAACTTTTCTTCAAGACATTCAAATAATTCATCTCAACATCGATCATCATCCAGAAACTCTTCAGCGAAAGATAACTGTTGTTACAAGTGCAAGAAGCCAGGTCACTTCATCGCTGATTGTCCTCTCTGGGAAATTGAACATCAATCAAAGCACTCTCACAGCAGCTCTTCGAGCAAGTCTTACAGATCGAGCAAAAATCACGATTCGAAGAGATATGATTCAAGGTCCAGAAAAGATAAGAAAGATGGTTCTGATGATGAAAATAAAAAGAAGTATCACAAGCATCGAGAGGGTTCTTCATCAAAATATCATTCCTCTCGTCAAAAGAATTCGCACCGAGCCAAAGCCTATCTGGGTAAAGAGATGAACTCTGAAGAAGAAGCATCCGGTTCTGAAGCAGGATCAAAGTCAAGATCAGGTTCTGGTTCTGGTTCTGAATCTGATGGTGTTGCTGGGATAGCATTCGTCTCGAACAAGAATTCAAGTTCATTCTTCTCCAACCAGAGCAGTGAAGATGAATCTCCAGCTTACTGCTTCATGGCCAAGGCTAAGGTATCCTCATCTAAGAAATCCTACGATACTTCTGATGGATCTGCTTATGAAAGTGACTCTAGGATAAGCTATGCTAAACTTGCTAAAATGGCTTCTATCCAACAAGATGAGCTGGATTCTCTAAGTGAAACTATTCAAAAAACTGAGACTCTGTTGATCGATGAGATTGAGAAGGGTCAAACTTTGACTAACGAGCATGCTGCTCTGAAGGAAAAGTATGATGAACTTTCCTCTCGTCATGAACTTCTCTCAGTGGACTACGAGAAGCTAACCTATGAAATACTTCAAGGGAAAATGGCTCTCGAGAAACTGAGAGAGGCTAACGAAGAGTTGGAAAGTGTCAATCTCACGCTCATGGCTCAACAAAGCTCAGATACTAAAAATGAATCTACTTCACCTTGCTTAACCTGTTTGGAACGAAGTAAAATTGAGTCTATTTCTGAGAGATCGAAAGGAAAGCAACCTATTGTTATCGATGATACTAACCCCTCGAACGAGGAAAACATTACCGAGGAACTCCTCAGGTTGAAGAACTTATTTGAAACAGGCATGTTCAAAAGTGTGCAGGGACACCAGTACTTATGTGATATCCTTCGAAAGGCACTTCTTCACAGGAATCCTCGTAACGAAGGAGTTGGCTTCGAAAGGAAAATCAATCCTGATGGAACCTACTGGGATCCCGAGCAGTATCCTAAAACTGTCTGGGTTCTTGCGAAAGAAAAGCCCATTGATATTTCTAACCTTTCAGGTTTCAGTTGCAAAATTGACAAAGCTATTGTTGATGAATCACTTGATTCTGACTACAAGCTTGTCAAAGATCAGGAAGGAAATGTGTCGGCTGAGTTCGTTGGTACTCCTCCAAAGAATGGCTTTTATAAGCGACAGATTTGGGTTCGCAAATCTCTCGTAGAAAAACTGCCCCCTAACCATTCTATGCAGGGAAAATCCTCGGTACCACCGAATCACTACTATTCTCTCGAGGATAGAAATGAACCCTTGGTGCCTGCTTCAAATGTTCCCCAGAAGGATTACTATCGAATAGATAGAAATGTTTATCGCCATCGTGACAATCACACCAAAATTGCAATTACCCATCGTTACTCTAACCCCTCATCGAGGAATTATATTTATGGTGTGCTTGATGGTCCTGATCGACAATGCAATCCTGTTCGATATAATATTGTTGATCCATCTAGCTCTACCATGCCTTCTAAGTCACCTGCTTTTTTGTGGGTGGTTAAGAAGAACTAATTCTTCTGCAGGACTATGTCTCCGGTGGATCCGAATGGGTCATGGATAGTGGATGTACAAATCATATGACCGGAGACAAAGATTTGTTCACCGAAGAAAAACTGTCTGAATCTTCACAGAAATATATTACCTTCGGTGACAACAACAAAGGGAAAGTACTTGGTTTGGGTAAAGTTGCTATATCAAAAGACAAGCACATTGATAAGGTTTTGCTTGTGCAATCTCTAGGATATAATCTTATGTCTATATCGAAACTTTGTGATATGGGTATGCTTGTACTGTTTTCTGCGTCTCGTTGTGTTGTCTTTTCACAGGATGACTATTCCTTCGTGTTCGAAGGATATCGCAAGGGGGATCTTTACGTTGTTGATTTTTCTTCGGGACCTGCTGTGTCCACATGTTTAATGGCCAAAGCCACTTCTGGCTGGTTATGGCACCGAAGACTTGGTCATGCAGGGATGATAAATCTTCAAACTCTTATCTCGAAGAAGAACATCGTTGGAATTGATAATGTAAAATTCGATAAAGATCGTCTATGCAGTGCCTGTGAAGCAGGAAAGATTGCCAAGAAACATCTCTCTGCAAAAACCGTCATGACTACTACTCGTCCTCTTGAATTACTTCATATGGATTTATTCGGTCCTCAAAATTATGCTAGTCTTGGAGGTAACAAGTATGGTCTGGTTATTGTTGATGATTTCTCTCGATATACTTGGGTTTTCTTTCTAGATGACAAGAGCAAGGTTGTTGAAATTTTCAAAACTTTCGCAAAGAGAGCTCAAACTGAATATGAATTATCTCTCAAGCATATCAGAAGTGATAATGGTACAGAATTCAAAAATACTCATATCGAAGATTTTCTTGATGAACATGGCTTTACTCATGAATTCTCGGCTGCTTATACACCGCAACAAAATGGTGTGGTCGAGAGAAAGAATCGAACACTTATTGAAATGGCCAGAACAATGCTTGCTGAATACAAGACTCCTATCAGGTTCTGGGCCGAAGCTATCAACACTGCATGTCATATCATCAACAAGGTCTATCTGCATAAGTTTCTGAAGAAAACTTCACATGAACTCATCACTGGTAAAAAGCCAAATGTGTCTTATCTCAGGGTTTTTGGTGCTCCATGTTATATCAGAGACATGAATCACAGCTCCAAGTTTGCCCCAAAGGCTCACGAAGGTTTTCTTCTAGGTTATGGTTCAAATTCTCACACTTACAGAGTTTACAACTCATATCTTGGCAAAGTTGTAGAAACTGTAAATGTTCGATTTGATGAAACTAACGGCTCTCAAAAGGAGCAATTACCTCTTAACCTGGATGAACCTCCTTTGGATGAAGTTATCAGGTTCATGGCTATTGGAGATATTCGACCTGTCGAAGGAAATGCTCAACAAGTAAACGGGGATGATGATGGTCCAATGTTCCCACACATAGCCCGGGGCGCTGGAGATCAACATCCTGAGGAAATTGATGCACAGGTCGAAGGAGAACGCATAAACGAAGAATATGTTGATCCCGAAGGACAAGCTGAACCCGAAGGAAATGATCCCGAAGGACAAGCTGTTCCCGAAGATCAACCTGATCCACAAGATGAAGAATCTTTTCCTCGTGTTCGAAGAAGAGTGAATGTCGACTCAATTCTCGAAGAGATTCGTTTACCAGGTCGTCCCACCACTCGTTCTCGTACTCGATTAGCTAACTTCTGTGGAAATTTCTCGTTTGTATCCATGCTAGAACCATCAAAATTCGATGAAGCCATGAGAGACTCAGACTGGATGACTGCCATGCTCGAAGAACTTAACCAGTTCGAGAGAAATAAAGTCTGGTCCCTTGTCGATAGACCTGATTCCACGAAGCATAATATCATTGGTACGAAGTGGATTTTTCGCAACAAGCAAGATGAAGATGGCATAGTGGTAAGGAATAAAGCTCGACTGGTTGCACAAGGCTATACCCAAATCGAAGGTATTGATTTTGGTGAGACTTATGCCCCAGTTGCTCGTCTTGAATCCATTCGAGTCATGCTTGCTTTTGCCAATTACAATGGTATATTGCTATATCAAATGGATGTCAAAAGTGCATTTCTTAACGGTGAGATCGAAGAAGAAGTGTATGTTATGCAGCCACCAGGTTATGAAGACCCGAAGAATCCTGACAAGGTGTACAGATTACACAAGGCCCTATATGGGTTAAAGCAAGCACCTCGTGCTTGGTATGAAACGCTGAAGGATTTTCTTCTTAAGAAGGGCTTCAAACCAGGAACAACTGATCCGACTCTTTTTACTCGTGCATACAAAAATGATCTTTTTGTGTGTCAAATTTTTGTCGATGACATTATCTTTGGCTGTACTAACCCTGATATTAGCGAAGAATTTGCTCGTATGATGTCGAAGAAATATGAAATGTCAATGATGGGAGAATTGAAGTTCTTTCTCGGGCTTCAAATCCGTCAACAGAAGAATGGTACTTTCATTTCACAAGAGAAGTATCTCAGAGATTGCCTGAAGAAGTTTGATCTTGTCAGTTGCAAAACTATCAAGACTCCAATTCCTACTAATGTTCATCTAGATGCAGATGAGAAGGGCAAACCTTTCGATCAGAAGAAATATCGCTCGATGATCGGTTCGCTTCTTTACCTTTGTGCATCTAGACCTGACATTATGCTATCAGTTTGTATGTGTGCTCGTTTTCAGGCAAACCCGAAGGAATCTCATCATATTGCTGTCAAGCGAATCCTTCGATATCTGGCACACACACCAACCTTGGGTCTTTGGTATCCCAAGGGTGCCCAGTTTGATCTCGTTGGTTATTCAGATTCTGACTGGGCTGGTGATCGAGTCGACAGGAAATCTACCTCTGGCACATGTCATTTTCTCGGTAGATCTCTTGTCTGTTGGGCCTCGAAGAAACAGAATTGTGTATCTATTTCTACGGCTGAAGCCGAGTATATTGCTGCCGGTTCATGCTGTACTCAGATTCTGTGGCTCAAGCAAACGCTGAAAGATTATGGTATTCTTGTGAAGAAAATTCCATTGCTTTGTGATAACGAGAGTGCAATCAAAATTGCTCATAATCCAGTGCAACACTCTCGAACGAAGCATATTGATATTCGTCATCATTTTCTTCGAGATCATGTTCAGCGAGAAGATATTGTTATCAGTCATGTTCGCACCGAAGATCAATTGGCTGATATCTTTACGAAGCCCTTGGATGAAAAGAGGTTCTGTACACTGAGGTGTGAGTTGAACATCTTGGACTCACGCAATGTGCAGTAAGATCATAACTATCGGTACTATGTATAATACCTTATTATTGTAGTTTACTTTCGTTAATTTTCTGTCGTATTTCTTTTTCGTTTATTTTGTTCGTTTGGTGTTGTCCTATACACTTATCACTCCGAGTTTTTATAGCTGTTTTATCTCGGATTGACTAAGTATCGGACCCTGTTTTCCCTCTATTCTATCCCTACCCTATTCTGTGCTTCTCCCTCGTGAACATGTACATATTGTACTCGATCAAGATTCCCTTCGAATGTCATTGATTCAGAAGGAAAATCTATCGAAGTTTTATCTACTTTCATACTCGATGTTCGATGAGTTTGGTCTCGGACGTGGAGCAACTTTCTTTCGGTTCGTTGGGATTTCCCACGATTACCGCCACATAATCCGTCCGTTGAATGCGGAGAGACGCGAAATCTGCGCCGTTGGATCAGATCTGACAGCTCGGTCAGAACCTCCCTTATAAATACTGATCCACTCCACCGGCTTAGACATCGCTATTCCTTCGACTTCGTCTCTTCGCCTCCAGAAGCTATCTCTCTCGCGCGCCGCCGTGCTGTCTTGTCGCCGTCGACTCCCTCGCCGCTTAACTGCCGGAAGGAAGCTGCCGGAGGCATTCCCGTCGACGAAGATCATCATCCGCGTCGCCGTAGTCGCCTCACATCACCAAGTTAGGGTATGTGTGGCTCTGGAGTCCATTCATCTCGTTCTGTTCTTCGTTTCCAGCTTTTGTGTTGATTTTTTTTTATTTCTCTTAGGTCTGTTTGATCCGTTTGGATCTTTGAAACTTGGGAAATCTGTTTCTAGCTTTTCTGTCGATTCCCCATCTGTCCTTGGTAAGAAATCCCTCGGATTCTCTCACTTAGGCAAATCCTACAGTATCGTTTCGATAGATTTAATCTTGTGCGATTTATTCATACAAGTTCTTCGTTAGATTTCCACCCGATGAAAATCTAGCCTAGCACTTTCATGAAAATTTGCGATAAGACAAATCTCTCGATAAGATTGCTGCATTCAAAATGTTTTTCCTCGAAATTGTTGGTACTTGTTCACAACTTTCCTATATTCCCTCGTATCCTTCTTTTTCGCAGGAAAATGTCTGGTAACGAAGGAAATATTAGAGTTCCCAAGCGTGTGGGAGGCCGAACAAGAATCACCAATAACTCTGAAGGTTTGTCTGAGGAAGTAATCATTGAGAAGAATTTGAGAACGCCGCCAGGATCTGAGGATGATCGTACAAGAGAGAATCGTTTGCAAGAGATTCGGAGACTTCAAGCTCTTCGTTGGTATGAATACAAGTCTCTTATTCCTCGTTGGGAGAGGCTGTTTGCTATGAAGAATCCTTGGGTTGATGTCAAAGCTCTAAGGCCAAAGTGGACGAAATTTAATCGACCACCTCCTCCTGCTGATGCTCACCCTTCTGCCCTCAAAACTCCTGATGATTTTAAAGAGCTCGTTGAAGCACGTGAACTTCGAGCACAAAAGAGAAGAGAAGCTAAAGCTCGAAAAGAAGCAGCTGCTAAAGCTGCCGAAGAAGTTGGCCCTAGCGCCAAACCGAAGGGTGGCAAGAAGTCTGCCAAGAGACAGAAAAAGGTTGTAATAGTTTCACCTCCTGATGCAAGCTCCGAAGGAGAAGCTAATTCAGATGATCAAGACCCTGGTACAGAGGCTGATGTCGAGGACTTACCTCTGAAGAAAAAGCCAAGCAGTAGAGGTATAAGGATCCAGGAGCCTGCTCCACAGGCTCCTCGAGGAAATATTGACTTGACCAACTTGGTCACAGATCCACCTATTTCATCTGCTCCATCTGTTCCTGCTCGCCAACCAAAACCTTCGGCTCCATCGAAGGGAAAGCAAGCTCAAGTTGGTGAAGATGATGAAACGCTTATTCAGCGCAAGGAAAGGCTGGCCAAACAAAAGGAACAAGAAGAGAAAGAATTGATTAATGCCAAGCTCCTGAACTTTCACAGCCAGCCCGAGCATAAAAAGGCTCTGGTTGCCCAACAACTGGGCATTCTCCACTTGGTCAGTGAAAAATATCGACGACAGGTTTCTGCAGGCACTATCCCTTGTGACCCGAAAGAAAAGGTCACCGAGAAAGTTGTGACTCCCACAGTCATGAAAGAAAAGGTTATAGCCCCTAGTGCCTCGAAGGATAAATCAGTGGTCTCAAAACCCATTGCTGCTGCCAAAGCCACCAAGGAAGCCGAAAAGAAAGCCAAAGAGGCAAGACAGAAGGCTCAAGCTGCTCCAGTTCCTCGAGCTGCACCAACTCCTGCCCCTGTTGCACCTGCTGTTTCCGGCCCTCGTGCCGATGAACAAAGTTCCAATGAAGGAGAATCTAATGCAAATGCTCCTTGGGATGCTGCACACATTTCTCACATTCTCTGGAAGATGGCTACTACACCGAGCAAAGTCACTGCTGAGGATGATGTTCCTGCTGAAATCCAAGAGCATGTTGCTCGATACATGATCCGCTGGGAAAGCTACATCACCCAGGATCGAAAGGATAAGGAGCAAGTCAGGTTTTACACCAGGCAACTCCAAGAGGAAACCGAGGACATTGAGTCCCGAAATTTTTTCAAGTCCAAGATTGCATCTGCTGAAGCTTCCAGGAGGACTCAGAAAGAAAATTTAACTGCTGTGTTTGACAAGGTAAAACAAGTTGTGTCTGCCGTTTGCAAAGAGCATAATGATGCTCTGTTCCAAAGACAATCTCGAAAGAGAAAGTCTGCTGCCCCAACCTCTGAGCGTGGGACGCCAGAGATCGAGAAGAATGCAAAGAAGGCCAAGTCCACCGAGGTCGTTGCTACCACAGAACGACAAGAAACAAACACCTACACCTCCACCCCGACAACAAACACCTACACCTCCACCCCGACAACAAACACCTACACCTCCACCCCGACAACAAACACCTACACCTCCACCCCGACAACAAACACCTCCACCTCCACCTCCACCTCCATCTCCACCCCGTCAACCCTCACCACCAAAAGCCTCGCCACCACCTCCAAATCCACCATCTCCACCTCATGTCATTCCATCGACCATCCCCGCCAGTGCAATCCAAGCTCATGCAGAGACCGAGCAAGTTGCTCGTGTCGAGCAAGAAACTCAAGTCCAGAAAGATTACTCTTCTGCCCGGACTATGCCTGAAGGAGAAGATGTTGATGTTGACATCACGACAGTTTCCTCTCGACGAGATTCTGTCGTAAGCAATAGTTCTGGAGATGACAGTTCAAGTAATAATTCTTCATCCTCCTCATCCAGTTCTTCGAACAAAGAAATGGTTGATGCGTTTGCTCAATTTAATGAAGACTTGGAGGCCATGGAAATTGAAGAGGCCGCACAAAATGCTCAAACCGACGAAAGAGATGCCGTCGTAGCTCAGGCCGAGGAGAATGCTCCTGCAGTCATTCCGGCTCAGGATATCGTAAACATTCCATCATCTATCTCTCGACCTGCTGAACCAGAGTTCCAGATGCCAGATAATGCTGCTGAGGTTTTTCCCATTGATGAGCTGCTTCACTCTGCTCATCCGAGAGAAATGCTGCCTTTGTTCCGCTCAGATGTTCCTCGAGGAGGTCCCATCTTCAAAAGGCGCGAACACAAGCCATTTTTCTTCGGTACCAATCCCTACGAGAAGCCCAGAAGTGCATATTCTCTTCGGTTTTGGACCCAAGAGCAAGCTATCTATTATACTCGTGTGTTGTACAACAAGGCAAGAGTTTTCCAGCATCAATATCTTGATATGCCTTCGGTGTACTCCACTACTTGTTTCGAGAACATTGCCGAGACAATTGATAGCCTGCATGCTCACAAGATGTTTGCTCTCGATTGTGGTTACAATCCCGAGCTTATCAAACAGTTTTATGCAACACTTTATGTCTCTGGAGATCCTGAGAACTCGAAGACATGGAAATTTGACTATATGATTCAAGGCCAAGTTTTTCATATGACTGTCGATCAATTTTTGGCCATAATCAATTTACCTCGGTTCGAAGGATTACCTCACAAACTTCATGACTTACCTGCTGCAACTCCTGCTGAATTCTCTACGCTCATGGATCCAGAAGTCGTCGGAGATCACTACCCAACTGAGCCGAAGCCAAGACACTTGGTATTTGAAGCAAAGGCATGGTTCTATATTCTCTCGAAAACTTTGATGCCAATGCTTGATGTGCACGATAATTTTCCAATTCCAAATGATGTGCAACTTGCTCTGTTGAAGTTAGTCCACGGTCATCCCTTCGATTTTGAAGACTACTTCCTCAGAACCTTGGTGTCTTGTGCTGATGACCACAATTCCCACAAGCCATATGCACCATGGCTGATGGCAATCTGCAATTACTCTCGGGACGTGCCATTCCCCGTGTCAATTTACCCGAAGATTTTCACTCCTCCAGTTCGTGAAGTATTGCAGGTTGTTGCTCGACCCAACGACCCTTTTGCTGAGCACACTGGCATCCGCGCCCACTTAACTGAGCGCAATATTCGCTCGAAGTTTATCAAGCCAGTGCATCATATGGAAGTTTCTCTTCGGTCTCAGCAAATGCTTCAACATCACATTGATCAAGATTTTATTCAGAAGCTTTGATGGATGAGATCAACCACTTGCGTAACATTACCATGAACAACAATCAGATGCTGCGTGAATGCCTTCGCCGTGATTGGAAAGGTCTTCGGAAGTTCAATTCCCTCGGTCAACTTCAACGTTGCGGGTTCGAAGAATATCCTCCCTATCTGAACAGGAATTGGACCAATGATGATCGAGTAGATCGACCGGATCCCAGTATCCCTCGTCTACCGAAGAACAGAGATGTGCTAAGTGTCGATGATTATTATCATATCACTTTGGACAATTTATCCTCTGACTCCGAGCAAGAAGAAGAAGCCCCTCCTCATCGTCAACCCAGAGTTCCCTCGCCACTTCCTCGAAGCCCCAGGACCCCGCCGGAATCGCAGCTGGAATCTTCAGGAGATCAACATTCATTCCGCACGAAGATCACTCCTCCAGGCGCTCGTCCAATTCGTCGTGCTCCAACGCTCGCCGAATCTTCTCGTCGTCGCCGGAGCCAGCGTCGCGAGTAGGGATTTCTTTCGACCCTATTCTCTCGATCTTTTTGTACGTTGTGACAAAAAGGGGGAGATGTAGTGGCATCGAAGCAATTAGTTTGCCTACGGGGTTAAGGGTTTCGCATTCCATTCGATAAACTCTTGTTTTTGAGGTTTCTGAGTAGTTTCAACAAACTTTCGATTCATATTCGATCTGGTTGTAACTAACTCGAAGTAGGACTGTGAACTGCTACTCTTCTTCGTAAGATATCTATCTACTGCCTGCTATTCTTAACCATTTTTGCAGGAAGTTATCTTTCATATAAGTTCACAGGTCATTCGAGGAGATTGCATACTTCTCATTGGATACTATCTGGAATGCAATTTCTCTCGCTAAGTCTATTGATGTTTTTCCCTCGACACTACTTGTCAAATATGCACTTCACAGGAAATCCTTATCTTACGTGCATACATCAAGGGGGAGTTCTTCATCAATCCTTAGCACTGGTTTATCATCGAAAACTCAAACTTTTTCAAATTATTTATCGATGCCTGTTTTGTCAACAATCGTCCAAAAAGGGGGAGATTGTAAGAGCAAGTTTTGCCCCCGAAGGTTTTGGACATTGTTAGACAAAGCAGAAGTGGAACTAATATTGTTTTCGAGTATAAACAGATACTTAGGTTCCGAAAGAATGGAGTTTGCAAGTAGAAGGTCGAAGGACAACTCACTGCAGTGAAGCTGCAGTCATCTACCGAAGCCTTTGAAGGAAGACGACCCCTAAAAATGTTGTCGAAGAAGATGTTTCTCTCGAGCAAAAGCGCAACGAGGAGACAGCTGAAGCTGATCGAAGACTTAGTCTTTTTGCTAGTTTCTCTTTATTTCTTGAGTCGTAGGAAAAACCGTACTATTAAGAGGGGTTTGCTAGTTGAGATCTTTGTCGAAGTGAATCTGCTCTGCTCAACCAAAACCCACAAAAGCCTACCGAGAGAAATCTCACCGAGTCGAGCGAATAGCTCGAAGGAAAAGTCATTGCACTTCGTGCCTTCGAGAGAGAACTCGTTCGGTGAGTCAGCTTACTTGTTCCTCAAGTAAAGTTGCGCAGTGATTGGAATCCGACCGTTGTGGACACGCGTCAAGCGGTTGCATCGGGTCACTTCAGTCATTTTACCCATCGGGATCGCCAACTATAAATACCCCGCACCCACCCGCCAGTTCGGGTTGGCTGCTCCACTGAAGATTCTAAGACAGAAGTCTGAGAGCATCCCGAAGAGATCCATCGAGAGAAAACCTACACCCAAGTCTGAACTGAGTTGAGCAATTCATGGAGACTTAGGTTGAGATTAGCCGATCTTTTTATCTTGGAGAACTGCAAGTCTCCTAGACGGTTAGGCGTCGCCTGTCAAGCAGTCGAAGAGTAATTGTCACTGCTGAAGGAAGTTTGTAAAGGTCTCGGAGATGTCCTGAATCATCTACCACGAGTGAAAACTGGACAAGCTCGAGGAGTTTGTTGCAGTGGAGAATAGGACGGAGAGAGTTTTGCTCCAGGTGTTCAATCACCAGTCTCTCCAACCAGACGTAGCACTTTGCAGAGTGTGAACTGGTTTACCAAACATCGCTGTGTCAGGCTCGTTTTCCTTCTAGCATTTACTTCAAGTATTTACTCGTAGCCTGTTTGTCTTCGATGTGTTCCTTCGCTCCAAATCCTTTCGAGCTATGCATTACCTTCGATACTGTATTTCCTTCGATATGCCTTTAGTCCTTCGTAGTTTGCATGATTTCCTTCTAAGTTCCTTAGAATTTTTAGAAGTGATCATTCACCCCCTCCCCCTCTGATCATTCTTGAGCTTTCACGATGCCTTGAGTCGCAAAGCCTACTGTAGCGAAGTTGAAGTTGAAGTACATCAGCCACTTCTGTATGAAGAGCTACGCAAGCTGAATCTTGAAGTTGTTCCACGGGGATATGTGAATAACCTTGTTGTTGAGCCGGACCTCGACAACACCATCAAGTGGATACAAACATGTGACTCTGATGTCGAGAAGATCAAGAAGTATATCGCTAGAGGAAAGCCATCATGCTTCACTGTTGCTGGTGATGGAACGTTGTATTTCAAGAATCGTTTGGTGGTCCCTAGGAGTAAGCCCAATCTAAACTTGACCCCACGCGTCATGAAAGAAGCTCATGATACTCCTTTGTCGATTCACCCTGGTAGTACCAAGATGTACCAAGACCTTCGTCAGCGGTACTAGTGGTCTAACATGAAGCAAGACATCGCTCGATATGTTGACGAGTGTGACGTTTGCCGTCACGTGAAAGCAGAACATCAAAGACCTACTGGGACTCTGCAACCACTCTCTATTCCTGAATGGAAGTGGGACAAGATCGAGATGGACTTCGTCACTGGTTTTCCCAGATCGCACAAAGACCACGATGCTATCTTTGTCGTCATCGACCGCTTCTCCAAGGTTGCCCACTTTCTGCCAGTCAAGGAGACGATCTCTGCTAGTCAGTTAGCAGACTTGTATGTTTCCAGAATTGTGTCCCTCCATGGCATTCCGTTGGAGATCAGTTCCGACCGAGGCAGCATTTTCACCTCAAGATTTTGGGATAGTTTCCAAGAAGCTATGGGCACTCACCTGAATTTCAGCACCACTTATCACCCCCAGTCGCAAGGACAAGTCGAACGAGTTAATCAAGTGCTTGAAGATATGCTCCGGGCTTGTGTCATCTCCTTCGGCAAGAAATGGGAGGAATCTCTTCCATTTGCTGAATTCTCTTACAACAATAGCTATCAGGCTAGTCTGAAGATGGCACCCTTTGAAGTTCTTTATGGACGTAAGTGTCGAACCCCTCTGAATTGGTCAGAAACTGGAGAACGAACTCTCGTTGGTCCGGACATTATACAGCACGCAGAAGATCAGGTTCGCGTTATCCATGAACATCTGAAAGCCGCTCAGTCCCGCCAGAAAAGCAACTATGATCGCAAGCACAAAGAAATAGTCTATCAACCTGGCGAATACGCATACCTCCGTGTCACTCCCATGAGAGGCACTCACCGCTTCGGGACCAAAGGCAAGTTAGCTCCTCGCTACATTGGCCCGTTCTGTATCCTTTCCAGGAGTGGACCAGTGGCATACCGATTGGAATTTCCGCCGAACCTCTCTCAAGTCCACGATGTATTCCACGTGTCGCAACTCCGACGTTGCTTCAAGGACCCTATTCGAGAAGTGGAACATGATATGATTGAGCTGCAACAAGACTTGACTTATCAAGAACATCCGAGCCACATTCTTGATCAGTCTGAACGTCGAACCCGCAACAAGACCGTCAAGTTCCTCAAGGTTCAGTGGTCGAATCATTCTGAAGACGAAGCCACTTGGGAACGCGAATATCGTCTTCGTGATGAATACCCCGATCTTTTCCTCGCTACCACTTAAATTCTCGGGACGAGAATTCTTGTAGTGGGGGAGATTTGTAACACTCTCACTGTCAGTGAACAGTAATCACCATTACTGTTTATCACTACTGTTCAAAAAAATTTCTTTCATCAAATGGTTTAGTTCAAATTCAAATTCCCCTTTGATATTGTGGCAAGCAAAGTGAACCATGGGCCTTGATCATCATGGATGAAAACAAAGTCCAACACATAAACATTTGAAATCAAATCAAATCTCAAAATGCCTTTGGTGGAATATTAAAACCAATGTGCAAAATAAACTTTGTCCAAAAATTATGAAACGACTTTTACAAAATCACTAATAATCATTGGACCATGCTAGTATGGTTGTGGTTATTTTTGGAGCTAGGAAAAAATACAAACAATTCATAACAGCAGCAAAACAACACCCATTTCAAGTTGCAATCCAAAAATAAATACTAAAAGATTTTATAAACTACCCAAACTTTTTATGGCATGACTACATGGTGCAGCACTAATGTACCAACAGGTTTCACCTTGTACAAAAATGTCTAAGCTGGTAAATTAATTGCCAACAGAAAAGAACAGATGAAAGAAATAAAGAAATAGAAGAATAAAGCAAAAGAAGCCCACCCTTCCCAGCCCCCTGGTCCACCGTGCCAGCCCGTCAGGCACACCCCAGCCCAACCCAAACGTTTTCCCCTACCTCCGTACGGGGGGAAGCAGGGTCATGGCGTGGCGGCCATCTATGGCGCCATGGCCACCCCTCGGCGCCGTGTCGAGCATCCGGAGCCCCCCCCCCCCCCCGACGTTGATAAAGATCAGCCCGTGCCCCTCCCTGTAACCCTAGATCGAGCCGCACGCCATTAGCCCCACCTTCCTCGTTTCCCCTCGGCAGCCGACGACACCATGGGCGCAAGCTCGTGAACAACCGTGGGCAACGAGCTCCCCGTTCCTCGTCGGCGTGTCCAGACGAGCCACCGTGGATGGCGTCGTCTCCCGGCGTGGTCAATTTGGGCAAGGAGGCCCCAAGGACGCCGCCCCCTTTCATCTCCTCCCGCCACGGCCACCGCGCTGCCGCCGTAGATTCACCCGGCTCGAGCTTCCCCACCCTACTCCGAGCCACCTACAAGTTATGCTGTGAGCTGCTCTTCGTTTCCCCCGAACCTGCGCCCGTTTTTATGCCCGTTGTCGCCGCCTTCACCTCGCCGCGCTCCGGCAGCCGCCGTGGCCTTGGGCCACCACGCTAAACGTGGAGTGTACCAGGCGACGCGCGGCAGCTCGCACGTCCGATTCCACCCCTCCCCGTACCGATTGGTCGCCGGTGCTGGCCGGCAGCCTCGCCGTCGTGCCACGGCCGTCGCCGGTGTGCCCAGTCCATGGCTTGTGCCACTGACCTCTGGGTCCCACCCAGAGGATTAGCCCCTAACCCCCATTTAAAATAAAACCAGTAAAATAACCCCCCCCCCTGTGTATGACAGATGGGCCCATGCCCTTAACTTAACTAAAAATAATTAGTTAGCCAATGTGCCAATGACACATGGGTCCCACCTGTAAGCTAATTAAATAACCAAAATAATTTATTCTTTTAGTATGACATGTGGGTCCACTAGTTTAATTAGATTTAGTTAAAACATTTTTATTAAACAGAGGTTGACCAGTGGGACCCACTGGTCAGGTTTGACTGGTCAACCCCTCTGTGGACAATGTTTATTTAAAAAATAGAATAAATCCAGAAAATCATTTAAATTGATTTAAAACTTTAAAATTCAATATCTTTTAAACCGTAAGTCGGATTCAAAAACTTTATACATGAAAATTGATCAGAAAAATACAACGAATACGGATACGCTATCCGTATACCAACCACACCCCTCTAACACAACGAACATCGAACTGTCCCCCTCCGGACCGTCTGTCCGATAAATTGTCCTGTACTGCTAAAGTACCCGGATGAATTTATTTCGAACACGAAAGTTGTTCGGAATAGATCAACTAAGACGGATACACCACCCATATGTTTGTCGGATGTCCACGACACCTCCGGCGTGATACCTCCCCCCTCCGGACACACTGTCTGGTAATCACCCGGAGCTGGTAATTCATCCCCGGATGAATTTCCGCTCCGAGCCTGATACATCGTATTGCGTTAGAATACCGACATCGATGCATTTGCCATGTCATTCATATGTTTGTATATGTTTTCTTTATATTTACTGTTTCTTCCCCCCCCCCTTTATTCTCCGGTAGACCCCGCTGCTGCCGCCGACTACACCGCCGCTGAGTACGACTACTACGTCGACGACCCTACCCCTACCGTCGAGCTTCCAGGCAAGAAGAGCCATTCTCTTCCCCAGATATCGCCTACCTTTTCCGTACTTTCTTGCACTAGGCATTGTTACTGCTGCTGCTACGTTACAATCCTATTCAATTGCATAGCCTGTTTTTGTCTCCCTTGATGTACCTCCTTTATCCTATGCTGCCTATTATAATTATGCATTATTCAGCAGTGCGCCCTGCGCATTGTTAGCTAGGATTAGATAGCGGGTCGTGATCACTCAGGGGAGTGAACACGGATACAATATTATAACTGCACAGGTACGGTACAATGCAGACACCGCCTCAGGCCCCCTAGCTCGGCTCTGCCGAGCCACCATCATGTGTGAGCTATCAAGGAGTAATCCTCGTACTCCACTCGTTGCTGACTCTGTATAGCCGCTCTAGGCACTTGAGCAACGGTTGTCCCTCAGGTAAGAAGTCGGGCGACCCAACGGTGCCCGCGAGTGGTATTGCGACGGGACGACAGAGAGGGTACGACCAGTGTACCGGTGTGCTTGGCCCCTGATCGTTGGCCACGAGAGTTACCAAACCACGAAAGTCGAGCTCCTCCAGGAGCACACGCGAGACAAGGTAAGGAGACGGTTCACCTTGTTGGTAACCGCAGTGACTTGGTGGGACGACAGGGCAGGCACCGATGTACTGGTGGTCCTGGCTGCTGTCGTTGTCCGCGGGTCAGTTAAGCCGAGGCAACGATAACGGTTGTGTCGCAAGTTAATAAAATGCTAAATGGTTCGGTAGATGACTTGAGAGGCCCGTTGGTCTGTACGCACTACCTTCACGTGGGATAAGGAGTTATGGGCTCCCCTGCGTCGTAGTTCATTCGAAAGCTCTTCAGACGTCAGCAGTATCGCGGTCTGATTGCCGGGAAGTTGTGTGTCTTATTTACTCGCGAGTGGTGTTTGCTTTTGCTTCCCGGCCAGCCTCGCCCCGTGCAGGAGCATGCAAGGGTGAGGGTCCTAGACCCCTTGGCGCATAGGATTTAGTCCGGCGGATGGCCTCTCTGCTGAGCCTAGGATGGGCTGCGCCGTGTCGGATAGCTTTGGTGGAGCGTTCCCTGACAAGGTTCCCGCCACCCTGGAGATCCGAGCGTGCAGGCTGAACAGTAGTGCACCCCTGCAGGGAGTTTAATCTATTCGAATAGTCGTGTCCACGGTAACAGGACGCTTTATGCTGAAGTTGGATCTTACCACTACAAACTATTATTATTAAACTGTATGGTTCCGGGTTTTCTTCCTCGCGGGGATGTCGAGGAGGTGAACTCGGAGGCATTGTTAATTATTACAACTTATTATTATACAATGCTGCAGCAACTTCTGCTGCATTGTTACTTTATGCTTTATATAAACTGTTGGTTGATTCTTAACTCATGCTGCAAGACATCGTCGTAAGATGCTAGTCTTCGTTAGGCCTAGCTTCTTACCCTGCTCTGGATTTCTGTCTTTCAGTCCCCTATATACGGCCTCTTCTTTCCGATATACAATGCATAATGCTTAGTAGCGGACGTAAGACTCGCGTGTATGCTAGATACTCACCTTTGCTTTATTTCCCCTTTTTCGCTTTGCCTGATCGGCCGCTGCAGTCGACGTTGGAGCCCAGGAGCAAGAGTACCCCGGAGGCGACTACTACGACGTCGAGTTCCCCGTCGACCAGGAGTAGTTCGGTGGATCCCAGGCAGGAGGCCTCGCCTTTTCGATCTGTATCTCTGATGTGATTTGTGCTAGCCTTCTTAAGGCAAAACTTGACTAACTATGTCTGTACCCAGATATTATGGCTTGTATGACTTATGTATTCGGATCCTCGTGATCCCTAGTATTGTAACTTATTGGTTTATCCTTTTGTGTTTAGTGTTGTGCTGTGATAATCTCACCGTGGCACCCTAATCTCAGTCGTGTACCCTGCGTGTATGATTACTGTACACGGATTGATTTTGGGGGCGTCACATTGCCCCTAAAGTGAGGAAAAGATCCCAAAGTGGACAAATTAAAAGACCCCAAAGAGGACAAATTAAAAGATCCCAAAAAGGACAAATGAGAGGAATAGAAAGAGCCATTGAGGCCACCAAAAAATACAAAGAATAGAAAAAAAGAGAAAAAGATATAAAAAGAGAGAAGGGGGCACACTACTATTCCTTTTGAGAGATCCACACTCGTACTCCCTCTTATGTCTTGTAATCCATAGAGATTATCATTTATGCATATAGCTATGTGGGGACCTTCACACTGTAGAACTTGGCTTGTATATTCCAATGATGAGCCTCCTCAAATGAGCTCTAGGTCTTCTTGAGAAAGCAAGTTGGATGTACCCCCACTAGTTCCATTGGAGAGCTTACCTTAGCTCATATGTGCATCCGTTGCATGGCAATCCCTACTCCTCACATCATATCTATCATTTGGCTTTCTCTCGCCTATGATTGTCCTCATTGATATGAGCCTTTCACACCCTTTTTGTCTTCCTCCTCCACCATATTCTCTCTTTGCCATCCTAAGTGTCAACTTTCTTGCTTACGCTCATCCATTGCATGAGTGCTCAAAATGTCGAAACGGAGTGGATCATTTTGACTTGTACCTGGCTAGTGCTCTGGGGATGAGTCAAGATAAGATTCCAAAAGAAGACTAGGTGTGAAACTTTAGTAGATTAAGTTCTCAACAAAAAAAATACTTTTTCTCGTATATCCCTGTAACAGCCCACATGCAATTCCCAGAAACATCATGTAATTGTACCTTGTCTGTTGACTTTGTAACTTGGCATGGTGCTAGTTCATGTAATTTCATGTGATGATTTCAAATGGCATTGGGATTGGAGCTCGTTTAAATTGCTTTTGATTTCAATCAAAATGGTTCAAGAAGGGTGTTTGAGGAATTTTCAATGTTGCATGCATACTCCCCTTGACCCCAAACTTGGCATAGCCAATTCTTTCCCCTTCCCAAGATTTTCAAAAGCCTTGCACCATTTTTTCCAACTCTAAAAATGTGGGCCATAGTTCAATGTGGTTTGAATTTCAAAAATGGTCCCACATTTTAGTTGCTCTAAAAATGGCCAAACCAATTTTATAAATTGGTGAATATATCAAGGATCATTTTTCATATGTTTGTGTGATTTAATTCCTTGTGAATATTCCTGGAAAACTCCCCAAGTGCTTTTTGTTTTGTTAAATAGAAAATAGCCAGGGGTTCTCTTTTCTTTTCTTTTTCCTCCTTTTTCCTTCAAGCCCAGCCCACCTGGGCCTCTTTCCCCGCAGTCCAGCTGGCCTGTCCAGCGAAGCGGTACGCAGGAGAAACGCCCACTGTTGGATTCTGATCCGAGCGCTCCCCTTCATCTCGCCTTTCCACGTTGTCGTCGGTCCCCCCGTCCTCCTCTCTCTCCCCGGCGAGGAGCATCGACATTGATGCGGCCTACGTGGCCTGGAGGCTCCCCCTCCACATATTCCAAGCCCCCGAGCCCGCAGGACCCCCTAGGGTTCCTTTCCTCCCACAGTTTCCCCCTCGCCGCCGCCGGGATGAGCGCCCCTCCTCTGTCCTGTTCCGCGTAGCTCCGGTGAGTTCCGCCGCAATTCGTCACCGTCTCGACGCCGCCGTGGTTGTGCGCTTGGTATCTTGTCCCCTGAGCTCACCGTGATCCCTTCCCATCTTTAGATCGACGCCACGTGGAGCCAATCGTCCCCGCAACGGAGCCGACCGCCGCGGACCCCCTTCTTCCCCGACGATGACCCCGAGCTCCTCCTTCCCCTACGGCTAGGTTGGGACGTGCGTTGCGACCCACAAGGTGAGCTGAGGCCCACGCCTTTTCCCGTAGATGCCTGTAGCGTGCTGTCGCCGTTAGCAGTAGAATCTCCGCCGTGCATGCTTGTCGTCGGCGAGGAATTCGTGCGCGCCGTGCCGTGGCGTGTCTCGGATGTACTTTCGCGCACTCCAGGGCTACTCAAAGCACGCTTTTGGCAGCCAAGGGCTAGCCTTTTACGCGTAGAAGACCGACGATGCCCGCGTCTGAACCGTGTTGCAGTCGAGGTGTGGTGCCGCCGTGAAGTTCAGGTGAAGGTAGCATCCGCTCCAGTGAGGTTCCGGCCAAGGCAGGGGTACCCACGGCTTCGTGGATGTGCCCTCTAGATGCAGGAAGTGATGCCATGGCCGGAGACATCGTGTACACGGTGCGCGGGTCGACTAAAGTTGGCGCCTTGCGCTCTGTCAGTCTGAAGCTTTTGACACCTCGCCGCCGTGCTGTTAATGTGAAGTTTCCGGCGAGGTTGTGAGGAGATGGTGGTCGTGGAGTGCACCGTCGTGTAGAGTGATGTCCCCTCTCGGGTTCCCCCATGGTAGCTCGCGAGGAGATGGCCGGAGCGCGAGGTGAGGCTCGCCGGAAGTTGTCGCCGCGTCGGGTTCAGAGGAAGGTGTCGCCTTCTTCAGAGATGCGCGGGTTCAAGTTCAGAAGGGAGGTAGCCGCCTGGGCCTGGGAGGAGAGAAGTGGCCTTGGGCCCAAGTTCCAGCCGGCGCGGCCTTTTTCTTTTTTTTTCTTTTTTCTGTCTCAACTGAGCTGGGCTGTGGAGGAGAGGAGGAGAGTTGGGCCCTGGCGCCCGAGGCAGCCCATTTGGGGCAGTGCCTTTTCTTTTTCTTTTCTTTTGATTTTCTTTTCCAAATCTTTTCAAAATTCAAATTCAGATCTGAATTTGAATTTCAAATGCTCACTGCCCTGAACATGTGATCCAATCTATGAATTTGGGTTAGTATTGGCCACTGATCACCATGGTGAGGTACAATTTGCATTTTGCCCCCTCTATTTTTGGAGTGTTGGCAACTTTGCACTTAGACCCCCAAGTCCTTTTGATTTTTGCAATTTGTTGAAGAATTCAACATGGGGCATGCCATATATGATTTTGGGGTAGCTTTTCCCAAGGGTCATCATGGTGATAAGTGTTTTTCCAATTGGTTTTTTTTTCAAATGCAAAGTGGTGCATTTTGCACCCAGACCCTTGAATACCTTTGTATTTGCTACTGTGTTTAGCAAATTCAACTGGTGCCATATCTTATATGGTTTTGGGGTAGGAAAATCCAAGGATTCATATGGTGATGTCCATTTGGTGTTTTGTGCAACTCAAATGGACATGGTGTGATCACTTAGCCATTTCAAAACCTTGCCTTCCTTTCTTTGCATTCTTTTCAACTTCAGTGCATGTTGAATCTTGTTCAGCTGGTCGTTCAAGTTCTGCTCCATGTCGTCTTCAAATCTTTGCATTCTCAAACCATCCCCTAGCATATTGTCACATGCACTGTGGTTGGATCCTTTCTTATCTTCCGGTGTCAGTTTCACCGACACTTTTCTCCGTCTTCGGAATCGATAGTTATTTCACGGTGTTTATATTTGCTAATTGTTGTTGTTGTTTGTAACACCCGGGGTGTCACACCACAGTAATCACTTTTACTGTTGTCATGTCACCATGATTAGGCATGTGATGATCACCTTGACCATGGCTTCTTCCAAAATTCAACCCAATTAAAAATTACAAAACAATGTGAAAAATTGTTTCCACCAAAAATTGTCCAAACAATTTTGTTAAATACCTAATATTCAGTATGTTATGGCAACATGGTAGTGGAAATTTATTACAAGGTTTAAATATTTTAAACAAATCAAAACAATAGCAAAATAGTAGAATTTGACCCCTTTTAGATAAAATAAAATTGCAGATGAATTTATTTGGTCCCCAAAGTTTTTGTAGAAACATATTAAATTATAATATAAATATCCGAGCAATCATCATATTTTACAAAAATTTATTTGGTCGCTAAACAAAATATTACAGAAGAAAACAAAAAAAGGAAATACAAAACAAATACAAAATTACCTATACTACGCTCGGTGCGAAGCCCACCCGGGCCCAAACACTCCCCTCCCCTGTTTCTTCTTCCTAGTGCTACAGCAACCGACCGGGGCACCCATGGCACCGACGCGGCCGTCGTCGCCGCCGGACCCGTTCGCCCCCTCTGGCCATTCACGCGTCGACAACAGCCTCCCCCTTGTGGATAAGATCCCCCGCAGCCACTTGGAACCGCAGACCTCTCCCCCTCGCCTCACCCAGTTCCCCTAGCACGTCGGACCCGCCTTGGTCGCGCCTCCATGGCCGCCGTGGCCACTGAGCCCCTCGGTGCCAGACTACTTGTCCGGGAGGACCGCCGTGCTCTTCTTCGTTGTCTGCCGCAGTCAATCGTGCCCGGAGCACCCTCGAGGCACCGCCATCATTGACGTGTTCCTCGCCATGGCATGCGAATCGCGTCGGACCGCCGTCACTGCTCGCCGTGGTGTGCTCCACCCCGAGCCTCCGGTCTCCACCGAGTCCTCCCCGAGCCCCTGGTCGCCCTGCTGCCACTGTGAGCCTCACTTGCCCCATCTTCCCTCTACCACTGTGGTTCCGCACCACCACGACCGCCATGGCCGGCCTACTTCGCGCGAGCTCCCCGCGACCAGGGCCGCGCGTCGTGCGCCTCACGCCCGATGCCCTCTGTCCGCGGCCACGCGCCCTGGGCCGCTCCGCCCGTCCTACCCTGTAAGGTGCGGCCGCACCTCGCCGCGCCCTCTCAGGACGCCGCACTCCGTCGTGCCCCTCGCCGCCGGCGAGCACGAGTTGTCAGATCCCTCTGTTAGGTATGTGCTAGGGTTAGCTAGTGCCTTTGCATCATGTCAAAATTTCAAAAAGAAATCCTGGAAATCATTTTCAAAATCCAAATGGGAGAAGGAACACCCCCCAAGATGAATTAATTCAAAAGGCCAGATAAAAATCTTTTCCAAAAATTCATGTTAGAGTTTTGAAAAGTCTTATAAATGAGTGTGATCACATATCAAGTGATGTGGGACCCACCCCATGCTCATAGATTTTTCAAATATTCAAACAGTACCTTGGAATTAAAGAAATACCCCTTTTTGATTTAAAATTCAAATCATTTGAATTTTAAAAATGTTGGAAGTTTATGAGTGGCTTGTCCATATTATTATGAGGCCATGTAAAAGTTTTCAGCATTTAATAAAATGGTTTGGTATTTTTATCAGAGCCAAAACAAATTACAGAAAAAGAAAGGAAAGATTAAACAGAGAGAAAAAGGGAAAAGGCTTACCTCTCGCCTGGGGCGAGGCCCACCTCTCCAGCCGGCCCAGCCCACCCGAACCGTTCAATCGTCTTCCTCCCGCGCGTCCAAGCAGCTCCGTGGCAGAGCGCCGACGCCGTGGACGCCACCTCGACGCCCAGGACGTTCCAGGCCGCCCCGTGCCACCTTATCGTGTCCTGGAGAACCGCCGTGAAGTCGTGCTTCGATTCCCCCTCCTCTCTCATGCTCTCCCTTCCTCTCCTCGTTTTCCCCTTCTTCTCCGAGAGCAGCCGTCGTTCACCGTCGACGACATCCGTGGCCAGCGCCGGAGAAGAACCAGAAGAACTTGTCCATCAGCTTCGCCACCCTCGACTACGTCTCCCTGCAAGGAATCAAGATCCCGGCGCCCTTCTAGTCGTTGGAATCGTCACCGAGAGCTCGCCGGATCCGCTGCTCGTCGTCGTTCAATACTCCGTCCACGTTCCCTCACCGGCTCCGTCGACTACTTCGTCGAGTTCCCTGTAGCCTGGTGAGCGTTTCCCCTCAAGCCACGACTCCCTTCTCCTCCTCTAGCTCGAGCTGCCATGAACGCCGAGGTACCTCACCGCCGCGGTCGTCGTCGGCGAGCATCCGTGAAGCACACGTACCCAAGAGCATGTCCGACGTCTTCCCTGTGGTCTAACGCGTCGAACGAGCTCAAGTTTGCTGGATTTGGAGCACCGACGCCGTGGACGCCACCTCGACGCCCAGGACGTTCCAGGCCGCCCCGTGCCACCTTATCGTGTCCTGGAGAACCGCCGTGAAGCCGTGCTTCGATTCCCCCTCCTCTTGGTGTGTTTTAGAAGTATCCGGTTCAAGTTATCTAATAATCAAGCTAAGCTTTCCAAGCAGTCCATAACCGCGGACGCGGCTATTCGAATAGTTTTGTTAACCTTGCAAGGGTGTACCGCTACACACACATGACCATCATTTACCGCCTTTGATCCCGACACCATTCAAGGGGTGCCAGCGAGGATGCTCACCACAACTATTACCTCATAGCCTATCTAGTCCAAGAAAGCCGCCTACTTGGGTTGGCTACCACCATCGTGAACCCGGCCGGTTTACCGAAGTGGACCCAAGCGATGTGTGTGTGGTGCATAAGCCGGTCTCGAGTGAGCCGTTCTCTCACTTAGCATCCAGGCCACAAGCCTACCAGAACTCCGAACTACTGCGACATCTGGACATCGAAAGGGATGAGTTAATAGGTTGAGAGGGGTCAGTGAGCCCAATGTGTGGTTGTACTCTTCATCTTGGATCACCACACAAGAACTCGGACTTAGGGCGGTGTTCAACGAGACAACCCACCGTGTACTCCTACACAGCCTCTCATCGTTCACCTTGTATTAGGGTCGATTCACCAACACTTTTCTACCATCATCCACATGATCATTACCATCCCGACTCACATCACAGTAACAACATGGTATCATACTAAGCATGCAATAAGCGATAAAATTTGCAGGGGCCACATGATATCAAACAACTCCTACAGTTGCTAGGATTGTGGTTTGCTTACTACTGTGACAAAATGATAGGTCATGCAAAGGAATGGGTTCATCTATGCGGTAGAAACGAAGCATGGTGATCATCCTATACAATGCATAAGCGAGACATGAGAGGGAAGTGGGATTTTATCGACATGATCAATGGGGTTTTGCTTGCCTTGCTGACGAGGTTCGGGTTCGGGGTCTTCCACGAAGGGGGTAGCCTCCTGCTCCGGTTCCACCTCTACTCGACAAACAAAGCACGAAGTAGCAATCAATATGAATGCAATGCTCAAGCACATGAATGAATGTTGAAACTTGAAGTATATTTTTGATGTGTGAGGCAATTCCATTTAAGTGGAATATATTGCATTTAAAATGCAAATTCAAACTCCACATTTGAATTCAACATTAACCAGGTTATATGTGATATAGTTTGATCATTTTGAATCATCTTCAAATGTGTATGATATGCCTCTGATGTGTAAGTGAAATGTAGCATGTTGCCATGGTTCAAGTTGCAAAAATATTTGAATTGAATTGGATTTAATTCCATTTAAATCAAATAGCAAATGCTACTGATAACTTTTTAAATTCAACTCAAACAGAGTTGAAAGTTGCATATTTGGAAAGATAATTTTCTCCTGATCATTTTTCATATATTATTTGTCCAATTTGGAGTTAATATGAATTTTTTATGAATTTCCAAAGTTTGGGGTATTTTCTGGAATTTCTGGAATTCTTTTTAATTAGAAAAGCTTTTATTGCGCCAGCACTGCATCAGCATGACGTAGGGGGTTTTGACCCCGGTCAAACTGACCAGTGGGCCAGGGCTGTCAATCTCTCTGGGATAAATCCCTGTTAATTTAAATTAACAGAGAGATTAGAGGGGTTCTGGGCCCACCTGTAAGTGACTCTGGGGGTCATTAGGGGCTGGATTAGGCTCAGGGTTAGGCTAACCCACCGGCGGCTAAACGCCGGCGGCCTGGCCATGGCGGCGCTGCGCGGATCTGTTGTTCCCGTGCTCCAAACGAAGCGCCGAGACCACGGGAGCGAAGCCCGTGCTCTCGCACGTCTCCTGGTGCACGCCAGCGTCCAAGACGACGATCCCAGCGACGGCGGTGACCTCGCCGGCGGCAACAGAAACACTGGGAGGAGGCAATCGTCGCCACGGTGCTCCAAATCCAGCAAACTTGAGCTCGTTCGACGCGTTAGACCACAGGGAAGACGTCGGACATGCTCTTGGGTACGTGTGCTTCACGGATGCTCGCCGACGACGACCGCGGCGGTGAGGTACCTCGGCGTTCATGGCATCTCGAGCTAGAGGAGGAGAAGGGAGTCGTGGCTTGAGGGGAAACGCTCACCAGGCTATAGGGAACTCGACGAAGTAGTCGACGGAGCCGGTGAGGGAACGTGGACGGAGTATTGAACGGCGACGAGCAGCGGATCCGGCGAGCTCTCGGTGACGATTCCAACGACTAGAAGGGCTCCGGGATCTTGATTCCTTGCAGGGAGACGTAGTCGACGGTGGCGAAGCTGATGGACAAGTTCTTCTGGTTCTTCTCCGGCGCTGGCCACGGATGTCGTCGACGGTGAACGGCGGCTGCTCTCGGAGAAGAAGGGGAAAACGAGGAGAGGAAGGGAGAGCACGAGAGAGGAGGGGGAATCGAAGCACGGCTTCACGGCGGTTCTCCAGGACACGATAAGGTGGCACGGGGCGACCTGGAACGTCCTGGGCGTCGAGGTGGCGTCCACGGCGTCGGCGCTCTGCCACGGAGCTGCTTGGACGCGCGGGATGAAGACGACAGAACGGTTCGGGTGGGCTGGGCCGGCTGGAGAGGTGGGCCTCGCCCCAGGCGAGAGGTAAGCCTTTTCCCTTTTTCTCTCTGTTTAATCTTTCCTTTCTTTTTCTGTAATTTGTTTTGGCTCTAATAAAAATACCAAACCATTTTATTAAATGCTGAAAACTTTTACATGGCCTCATAATAATATGGACAAGCCACTCATAAACTTCCAACATTTATAAAATTCAAATGATTTGAATTTTAAATCAAAAAGGGGTATTTCTTTAATTCCAAGGTACTGTTTGAATATTTGAAAAATCTATGAGCATGGGGTGGGTCCCACATCACTTGATATGTGATCACACTCATTTATAAGACTTTTCAAAACTCTAACATGAATTTTTGGAAAAGATTTTTATCTGGCCTTTTGAATTAATTCATCTGGGGGGGTGTTCCTTCTCCCATTTGGATTTTGAAAATGATTTCCAGGATTTCTTTTTGAAATTTTGACATGATGCAAAGGCACTAGCTAACCCTAGCACATACCTTACAGAGGGATCTGACAACGACGTGGGCACGGTTATACCAACCGGGGCTAATCCCCATTAGTGGTTAACCCCCCCCCCCCCCCATAGACACTGTCCAGTGGGCCATACCTCCTAATTGCTTGTTAATTAATTGGAAAGAAATAAACCCCCCCACTGTCTATTACATGTGGGACCTAGCACTAAAAATAATTACTGGATTAACTTAAATGATTAGTATCACTAGTGTGTATGACATGTGGACCCCTTTAGTTATTTAAATTAAATAAATTGGATCTTAATATATGTGTCTATGACACATGGGACCCACTGGTCAGCTTGACCAGTCAAACACCTCTTGTGTCTGACAAGTGGGCCCCTTCTGTCAGCACTGTCTGGATAAGGTTGTGGATAATGTTTATTTATTTAATAAAAGAAATACTAAAAATCTTTTAAAATTATTAAAATTTGGAAATTCAATACCTTTTAAACCGTAAGTCAGATACAAAAACTTTATACATCAAAATTGATTAGAAAAATACAACGAATAAGAATACGCTATCTGTATACCAACCACACCCCTCTAACGCAGCGAACATCGACATCCACCCCTCCGGGCCGTCTGTCCGATGATTTGTCCGGTACTGTCAAAGTATCCGGATGAATTTATTCTGAACACGAAAGTTCTTCGGAATGTTTCAACTAGCACGGTTACACCATCCACACGTTTGTCGGATGTCCACGACACCTCCGGCATGATCCCTTCCCCCTCCGGAGACCCTGTCCGGTAATCACCCGAAGCTGGCAGTTCATCCCCGGATGGACTCCCGCTCCGTGCAACGTGCTTTGCACTGCGTTAGAACACCGTTAACTTTTCATCTGTCATGTCATGCATCTGTTTGTTATGTTTGCTTTATATTTACTGTTTCTTCCCCCCTTTATTCTCTGGTAGACCCCGCTGCTACCGCCGACTACACCGCTGCTGGGTACGACTACTTCGTCGACGACGGTACACCTACCATCGAGCTTCCAGGAAAGCAGAGCCATTCTCTTCCCCAGATATCGCCTATCTTTTCCGTACTTTCTTGCACTAGGCATGGTTACTGTTGCTGCTACGATTACAATCCTATTCAATTGGATAGCCTGTTTTTGTCGCCCCTTGATGTACCATCTTTATCCTACGCTGCCTATTATATTTATGCATTATTCAGCAGTGAGCCCTGCGCATTGTTAGCTAGGATTAGATAGCGGGTTGTGATCACCCAGGGGATTGAACGCGGGTACTAATTATAAACTGCACAGGTATGATACAATGCAGACACCGCCTAAGGCCCCTAGTTCGGCTCTGCCGAGCCACCTCAAGTGGAGCTACCGAGGAATAATCCTCGTACTCCACTCGTTGCTAACTCTGTATAGCCGCTCTAGGTACCTGAGCATGGTTGTCCTTAAAGGTAAGGAGTCGGGCGATCCAACGGTGCCCGCGAGCGGTATTGCATCGGGAACGACAGGGAGGGTACGATCGACGTTACTGGCGTGCTTGGCCCCTGCTCGTATCTCGCGAGAGTTACCAAACCACGAAAAGTCGAGCTCTACCAAGAGCACACGCGAGAAAAGGTAAGGAGACGGTTCACCTTGTCGGTAACCGCAGAGACTTGGTGGGACGACAGGGCAGGCACCGATGTACTGGTGGTCCTGACTGCTGTCGTTGACCGCGGGTCAGTTAAGTCAAGGCAACGATAACGGTTGTCACGCAGGTTAATTAAAATGCTAAATGGTTCGACGGATGTCTTTAGTAGCCTTTTGGCTTGTATGCACTACCTACACGTGGGATAAGCAGTGTGGGCTCCCCTGCATCGTAGTCTCGTTCGAGGGTCTTCAGACGTCAGTAGTATCGCGGGCTGATTGTCGGGAAGAGGTGTTGTCTTCTCTTGCTCAAGCGGTGTATTTGTATTTTCTTTGATTTTGCTTCACCGGCCAGTCACGCACCGTGCAGGAGTACGTTCCGGTTAGGGTCCAAAGCCCGGCGTACATAGGATATAGTCTGGCGAATGACCTCTCTGTTGATTGCCGAAGGATGAGCTACTTTGTGTCGGATAGCTTCGGTGGGGTGTTCCCTAACAAGGTGTACGCCACCTTGGAGATCCGAGCATCGTAGAGTCACGCCAGTGCACCCCTGTAGGGAAGATTAATCTATTCGAATAGTCGTGTCCATGGTAACAGGGCGCTTTATGCTGAAGCTGGATCTTACCACTACGAACTACTACTATTAAACTGTATGGTTCCGGGTCTTCTTCCTCGCAGGGAGTCGAGGAAGGGAACTCGGAGGCATTATTATTATTAATCATTACAACTTATATTATACAATGTTGCAGCAACTTCTGCTTCGTTGTTACTTTATGCTTTATATGAACTGTTGGCTATTTCTCTTCTCATGCTGCAAGACACGTCAGAAGATGCTAGTCTTCGATAGGCCTAGCTTCTTACCGTTATTCTGATTTCTACCTTGCAGTCCATTATATACAGCCTCCCCTTTCCATTTGATACAATGCATAATGCTTAGTAGCGGACGTAAGACTCGCGGGTATGCTAGATACTCACCTTTGCTTTATTTCCCCTTTTTGTTTTGCCTGATCGGACGCTGCAGTCCACGTTGGAGCCCTGGAGTCCAGGAGCAGGAGATCCCCGATGCCGACCACCACAACATGAAGCCCGATGCCTTCTACGATGTTGAGTTCCCCGTTGACCAGGAGTAGTTTGGAGGTTCCGGGGCAGGAGGCCTCGCCTTTTCGATCTGTTGTTATTTGTGCTAGCCTTCTTAAGGCAACCTTGTATTCTTGTGTCTGTACTCAGATACTTTTGCTTCCGCTAACTTGGTGCTTTCGAGCTGTTGTATTCGAGCCCTCGTGGCCCTGGCTTGTATTAAACAACTTGTATTATTTTATTTGTAGAGTTGTGTTGTGATATCTCACCGTGAGTCCCTAATCTCGGTCGTGTACCTTGCGTGTATGATTAATGTACACGGTCTAATTTTGGGGGCGTCACAAGTTGGTATCAGAGCCGACTGCCTGTAGGACACCCATTTCCAACTCCTTGGTCGAAGTCGAGTCTAGTTTTTGCAAAACTACTTTGCTAACAATGTCGTGTGGCTTATCGGCCCACGTCACAAACTCGGTGGTATTAGGATCTTTTTCTCCGTACCTTTACTCTAGGACTCTGCTCTTTCTTCTTTTCGGGATAAATATTTTGCTAACTCTGACATTAGGTTCTCGTGACTACTTCCTCCCGGAGACCCCTCATTCCAGATGATCGCTTGCTTCACGGGAAGATTCCGAAGATTACTCTCCGATACAATTCCCGAGACCATATGTACCGATACCTTGACCATTCCCTGCCACTGATAAGTCCGTATGTATAAACACATAAACCTTCCATTTATCCATTCAATCCCAGTTGCTCTTGTGTTCACAAGATGCATCGTAATACTTTCCGTTGATTCGGGAATCCTTTGAACCTACTTCCTTGCAGCTTCTTTTGACCCTACGGGTAATTCCTCACATTTATCGAGGATTCGTTCATCCTAAGTTGTTCCTGTGATTTCCAAAAATGCTTCGAAATACTATTCGATCTCGCGACAATCCTCGACAGCCTACTGCTTTGGAGATTCTTCTTACCTGCTTGCACTATGATTAATACCATTTGTCTTGTGGTGTTCGGTGAACTCCCTTGGCATTGCCATTCTGATCTGTTGAATCATCGTGTGTGCTAGTATACACAATCATCAGTTGATCCGTATGAATCCATACTTCTGGCTCAGACGTCATTCCGTACATGAGCTGGTTCCCGGTAAATCAAACCTTAATTGATTAACCGTCAATCTTCTATTCAACTTATTCATGTTTGATCGATGTATCTGAATCTGATACACCGATATGGAAGTCATAATTCCTTTGTACTTAAGCATCGAATTATTCTGATGCTTCGATCTCCAATGCTTTGGCATTCTTTCTTCTTATGGTTGAGTACCGATACTCGCCCAGACTCTATATACGCCGCCTGACCTTTTTGGTGGATTACTACCTGCCGCCCCCTTGTGTCCTAAATCATTGACGAATTTTACCCTGATATAAAATGCCCTTGGAAAATGGTATCATCTGCTCCATGTCGTCAGCCTTCTGCTTTTGAACTTGTATCCCTTGCTTATGATATTTGTTGTATGGGTTTCAAAATGCCCCGATGGGTTAACCCTAAGCTTCCCCTAATCTGATGAACCCAAATTTTATGCGGGTTATACTCTACTGGCCTTCCGTCAGATGAGCTTGCAATCCGACAACCTTCATGTGAGCGAGAAGTGTGTGAAAGGTTATGCATTGAAGAAGTGGGAGTCGACCTTGAACTTGTGTTCATGCCCATGGATACTATGTAGAAATTATCATTAAAGCTTCTTGTAAGAGTAATTGTCCCCTTGGTAGAAATTCTTCTTGCGTCTGTGATCTTTCGTTCTACCTTCGAGTGTTACCTCCTGGTCCCTCAAAGATATCATGCCTTTGCACTACATATTATGCATTGTGATGAAACAATGCATATCCTTGTCATAGCCATTTCATGGTTCTGGGTTGTCGTTAACCGTGAACACCGAATACTTTTGCTTCACCATTCCTTTTGCTTGATGTCGCTGTTGTTCGATTGGATTTTCTTGAAACCTTTTGACATGATGTGTCGTGGTCATCATCAACATTTTGCCTTCTTCCAAGTGTCGATTTAATTCATTGTGGGAAATGCCATTCTTTCCCCTCGATGAGTTGTGTCATCGTTTCCAACATCCTTTGACTCATTGCCAATACAAACTTTGTCATGTATATCTTGCTCTGCTTTCCCTTGGGAAATATATACACCTGATACTTTTGTATCATCACAATTTCCTTTCCATTGGTCTGTTTAACCTTTCTTTTAATATAAATTATCTAAGTAGTGGTAATTCCCTGCTTATGTAAACACTTCGGTGTACTACTTTGTCCGTACAATCTGGTACTATTGTTGATAACTTTTCGGTGACCACCGATGGACAAGAACTTTGCCAATTGGTCCGCCTCATCTTAACGAGTAGGAAAATGGTTCTCTTTGTCCCTCGCCCTTGGTACCGACGTTGTTGCTGAAATAGCTAACAAGCTGTTCTCTGACTTACCTTGCAACTTGATAGCATTGTTTCTCACCACCTTCTTATACGTGTGGGCCCATAACCCACAGTTCCATAGGATCGAAACCTGACTCTCTTGTACCTTTCTTTTCTCGAGGTTATTCCTCTTGATTGACCTCGTATGCTACTCACGAGTCCTCTGCCTTGTGATATTCAGTTGGCTATCAGACTCAGTACTCATGCCTAATGCCCTGGACCCCTTTTCATCATCTGTCATCGGCATCGAATGCATGCCTATCCGCTTGATAACTTCTCATGCCTTCTTTTGTTTCTCTCGATGTAACTCCCTGAGTTTAACTTGTGAGATACTTTGTACCCCATTCCCTTCGACCATCTCAGTTGATTAAGCTTGTACCGATCCGACCCCCTTAAGTTTCCCCCCTAACCTATTCATAGGTACGATGAATACCCTGAAGGAAGAATGACAATTCGTCGCGGTGCACCGATGCAGAGAAATGAAGACAACATCATCAAGGATCAACTCCTTCGATAAGGGCAACAATACCAAGAAGATTCATTAGAATACGAAACCAAAGCTTTGCCCCTTACACTACCTTTTAAATTCTCGGGATGAGAATTCTTTGTAGTGGGGCAGATTTCTAACACCCGGGGTGTCACACCACAGTAATCACTTTTACTGTTGCCATGTCACCATGATTAGGCATGTGATGATCACCTTGACCATGGCTTGTTCCAAAATTGAACCCAATTAAAAATTCCAAAACAATGTGAAAAATTGTTTCCACCAAAAATTGTCCAAACAATTTTGTTAAATGCCTAATATTCAGTATGTTATGGCAACATGGTAGTGGAAATTTATTACAAGGTTTAAATATTTTAAACAAATCAAAACAATAGAAAAACAGTAGAATTTGACCCCTTTTAAATAAAATAAAATTGCAGATGAATTTATTTGGTGCCCAAAGTTTTTGCAGCAACATATTAAATTATAATATAAATATCGGAGCAATCATCATATTTTACAAAAAATTATTTGGTGGCTAAACAAAATATTACAGAAGAAAACAATAAAAAAAGGAAATACAAAAAAATACAAAATTACCTATACTACGCTCGGTGCGAAGCCCACCTGGGCCCAAACAGTCCCCTCCCCTGTTTCTTCTTCCTAATGCGACAGCAACCGACCGGGGCACCCATGGCACCGACGCGGTCGTCGTCGCCGCCGGACCCGTTCGCCATCTCTGGCCATTCCCGCGTCAACAACAGCCTCCCCCTTGTGGATAACATCCCCCGCAGCCACTTGGAACCGCAGAACTCTCCCCCCTCGCCTCACCCAGTTCCTCCAGCACGCCGGACTCGCCTTGGTCGCGCCTCCATGGCCGCCGTGGCCACTGAGCCCCTCGGTGCCAGACTACTTGTCCGGGAGGACCGCCGTGCTCTTCTCCGTCGTCTGCCGCAGTCAATCGTTCTCAGGGAACCCTCGAGGCGTCGCCATCGTCTAGGCGTTCCTCGCCATGGCCTGCGAATCGCGTCGGACCGCCGCCACTACTCGTCGTGGTGTGCTCCACCCCGAGCCTCCGGTCTCCACCGAGTCCTCCCCGATCCCCTGGTTGCCCTGCTGCCACTGTGAGCCTCCCTTGCCCCATCTTCCCTCTACCACTGTGGTTCCGCACCACCACGACCGCCATGGCCGGCCTACTTCGCGAGCTCCCCGCGACTAGGGCCGCGCGTCGTGCGCCTCACGCCCGATGCTCTCTGTCCGCGGCCACGCGCCCTGGGCCGCGCCGCCCGTCCTACCCTGTAAGGTGCGGCCGCACCTCGCCGCGCCCTCTCAGGACGCCGCGCTCCGTCGTGCCCCTCGCCGCCGGCGAGCACGGCGTGGGCACGGTTGTGCCTACCGGGGCTAATCCCCATTAGTGGTTAACCCCCCCCCATAGACACTGCCTAGTGGGCCATACCTCCTAATTGCTTGTTAATTAATTGGAAAGAAATAAACCCCCCCCCCCCACTGTCTATTACATGCGGGCCCTAGCACTTAAAACTAATTACTGGATTAACTTAAATGATTAGTATCACTAGTGTGTATGACATGTGGACCCCTTTAGTTATTTAGATTAAATAAATTGGATCTTAATATATGTGTCTATGACACATGGGACCCACTGGTCAGCTTGACCAGTCAAACACCTCCTATGTATGACAAGTGGGCCCCTTCTGTCAGCACTGTCTGGATAAGGTTGTGGATAATGTTTATTTATTTAATAAAAGAAATTCTAAAAATCTTTGAAAATGCTTAAAATTTGGAAATTCAATATCTTTTAAACCGTAAGTCCGATACAAAAACTTTATACATCAAAATTGATTAGAAAAATACAAAGAATAAGAATACTCTATCCGTATACCAACCACACCCCTCTAACGCACCGAACATCGACATCCCCCCCTCAGGGCCGTTTGTCCGATGATTTGTCCGGTACTGTCAAAGTATCCGGATGAATTTATTCTGAACACGAAAGTTCTTCGGAATGTTTCAACTAGCACGGTTACACCATCCACACGTTTGTCGGATGTCCACGACACCTCCGGAATGATCCCTTCCCCATCCGGACACCCTGTCCGGTAATCACCCGGAGCTGGCAGTTCATCCCCGGATGGACTCCCGCTCCGTGCAACGTGCTATGCACTGCGTTAGAACACCGTTAACTTTTCATCTGTCATGTCATGCATCTGTTTGTTATGTTTGCTTTATATTTACTGTTTCTTCCCCCTTTATTCTCCGATAGACCCCGCTGCTACCGCCGACTACACCGCTGCCGGGTACGACTACTTCGTCGACGACCGTACCCCTACCATCGAGCTTCCAGGCAAGCAGAGCCATTCTCTTCCCCAGATATCGCCTATCTTTTTCGTACTTTCTTGCACTAGGCATGGTTACTGCTGCTACTACGATTACAATCCTATTCAATTGCATAGCCTGTTTTTGTCGCCCCTTGATGTACCTTCTTTATCCTATGCTGCCTATTTTATTTATGCATTATTCAGCAGTGAGCCCTGCGTATTGTTAGCTAGGATTAGATAGCGGGTCGTGATCACTCAGGGGAGTGAATGCGGGTACTAATTATAAACTGCACAGGTACGGTACAATGCAGACACCGCCTAAGGCCCCTAGTTCGGCTCTGCCGAGCCACCTCAAGTGGAGCTACCGAGGAGTAATCCTCGTACTCCACTCGTTGCTGACTTTGTATAGCCGCTCTAGGTACCTGAGCACGGTTGTCCTTAAAGGTAAGGAGTCGGGCGACCCAACGGTTCCCGCGAGCGGTATTGCGTCAGGAACGATAGGGAGGGTACAACCGACGTTACTGGCGTGCTTGGCCCCTGCTCGTATCTCGCGAGAGTTACCAAACCACGAAAAGTCGAGCTCTACCAAGAGCACATGCGAGAAAAGGTAAGGAGATGGTTCACCTTGTCGGTAACCGCAGAGACTTGGTGGCACGACAGGGCAGGCACCGATGTACTGGTGGTACTGACTGCTTTCGTTGATCGCGGGTCAGTTAAGTCGAGGCAACGGTAACGGTTGTCACGTAGGTTAATTAAAATGCTAAATGGTTCGGCGGATGTCTTGAGTAGCCTTTTGGCTTGTACGCACTACCTACACGTGGGATAAGGAGTGTGGGCTCCCCTGCATCGTAGTCTCGTTCGAGGGTCTTCAGACGTCAGCAGTATCGCGGGCTGATTGTCGGGAAGTGGTGTTGTCTTCTCTTGCTCGAGCGGTGTATTTGTATTTGCTTTGATTTTGCTTCACCGGCCAGTCACGCACCGTGCAGGAGTACGTTCGGGTTAGGATCCAAAGCCCGGCGTAAATAGGATATAGTCCGGCGGATGACCTCTCTGTTGATTGCCGAAGGATAGGCTACTTTGTGTCGGATAGCTTCGGTGGGGTGTTCCCTAACAAGGTGTACGCCACCCTGGATATCCGAGCGTCGTAGAGTCACGCCAGTGCACCCCTGCAGGGAAGATTAATCTATTCGAATAGCCGTGTCCACGGTAACAGGACGCTTTATGCTGAAGCTGGATCTTACCACTACAAATTACTACTATTAAACTATATGGTTCCGGGTCTTCTTCCTCGCAGGGAGTCGAGGAAGGGAACTCGGAGGCATTATTTTTATTAATCATTACAACTTATATTATACAATGTTGCAGCAACTTCTGCTTCGTTGTTACTTTATGCTTTATATGAACTGTTGGTTGTTTCTTTTCTCATGCTGCAAGACACGTCAGAAGATGCTAGTCTTCGATAGGCCTAGCTTCTTACCCTTATTCTGATTTCTACCTTGTAGTCCACTATATACAGCCTCCCCTTTTAATTTGATACAATGCATAATGCTTAGTAGAGGACGTAAGACTCGCGGGTATGCTAGATACTCACCTTTGCTTTATTTCCCCTTTTTGTTTTGCCTGATCGGCCGCTGCAGTCGACGTTGGATCCCTGGAGTCCAGGAGCAGGAGATCCCCGATGCCGACCACCACAACATGAAGCCCGATGCCTTCTACGATGTTGAGTTCCCCGTTGACCAGGAGTAGTTTGGAGGTTCCCAGGCAGGAGGCCTCGCCTTTTCGATTTGTTGTTATTTGTGCTAGCCTTCTTAAGGCAACCTTGTATTCTTGTGTATGTACTCGGATACTTTTGTTTCCGCTAACTTGGTGCTTTCGAGTTGTTGTATTCGAGCCCTCGTGGCCCCTGGCTTGTATTAAACAACTTGTATTATTTTATTTGTAGATTTGTGTTGTGATATCTCACCGTGAGTCCCTAATCTCGGTCGTGTACCTTGCGTGTATGATTACTGTACACGGTCTGATTTTGGGGGCGTCACATTGTTGTTTCATGCCATGCCATGTTGCCATGCTACTTACACCAAAACTAAGGCTAAGACCAAATCCATTCAACGTAAAGAAATTGCATATGAAGTTGTTGACGTGTCGTCACCACCTTCATTTAAATCTGACTAGATAGGGTCACATCATGTTTATTAAACTTGATCATACCATCCTTTCCTGTGCATTGCAACCATTGCTTACTTGTGTGCCTTTCCTTGCCGGTACCTTACGTTAGCACCTCAGACCGCCGAGGAGACGTTCATGGAGATTTCCGACACCGAGCCCGAGGACCCTGCTACGTCTGTTCCATCGACCGATTTCCCAGGCAAGGGGAAGATTCATACCATTACTTGATACCTTTCTGTCTACCTGCCTAGCTGTAGTCTAGAACATTTTGTTTGATCCTATCCACCTTGCTTATGCCTTAATCAAAACCAAACAGCCATGATCCCCACATCCCAGCAAAGCATTGTATTGCTAAGTTACCGCTGCTCAGCCATTGCTTAGTATGATTAGGAAAACTTGCTGCTTACCCTATGCTATGGTTGGGATATCATGCTATTAAAGAAGTTGGTTGATATTTATTATTATTTTGATGTTAAATATACTTGACGAATGATGGTAGACCAGGCTGTTCCCGCCAGGTGTTTTGTTCCATTTGAGTCACCTAGGTCCCGAGTTCCGAGTATTGTGTTTCTTGACGAGCATGCCTAATCGTGTGTGGGGTTCTATGGGGCCCCCTTGTCTTACCTACCTAGCTCCAAACAGTTCTAGTGCTGGCCCGAGCTGATTTACTATTTGCAACGTGTGTGTGCTGGTGGTACCCCAGTTGTTTACAAACCACCTTGGGCCAGGAGGACTTGTTCCTTGGCTGGCCCACCTTGACCGGCTGAGGAACTGGTCTCATATGAGATTAACCGGTAATCCAAACCTGGAGTCATATGGTAGAGACCAATTCGAAAAGCCGTGTCCGCGGTTATGGACGACTTGAGACCTACTCATTGTTCATAGAATAACATCAAACTGGATTGTAATTAAAACTTGCCTACCGTGTGAGTGCCTTGGATGATTTTCTTCATCCAGGGGGACCGAGAGAAGAACAAGGTTGTGTTATGTTTGTCGTAAGTAGGTGGATAGCAGACTTATGACACTATGTCACGTGCATTCTTGGATCTTACCTCTACTCTAATAGAACGATAGCCACCATATATGCTACTGCGGCTGCAACCTTTCCTTTTATCTTGTCTTACCGTAGGGAGTTAGTTATCCTGTAATGATATAATCTCACCCCCTGTTTCCTTTTGTGCTTTTACTGTTTTGCCTGATCGGCCGCTGCAGTTGACTACTACCTCGACCCGAGCACCGGACGTTACTTCGTGGAGGTGCCCCCAGAGAACGATGATGAGGATGACTTCGCTCAGTAGATCCTATAGTTGGGTTCCGACGATCCGTGGGTGGACTTACTTATGTGTAGCCCTCTCTAGGGCCATTTGGATTTTGACCGTACTCGGTCGTGATTGTCTTCCGCTTGTTGCATGATGTACCGTTGGGTCTATAGACCTCTGAGATGATGTAATAAATACCAGCGGCGATGTACGCCCTGGACTCTATATATTTATGTCTTAGTATAAAGTTCATTGTTCTTATACCTGTTGTCGAGAATCCTGCAGGGACAGGAGTGTGAGTGTCGTGAGTCGGTGGCCTTTTATGAGCTACTAACTTGAGCGGGACGCGAAAGCGACTAACTCGAGTTAGCACCGCATCGGGGGCTTTACAACTTGGTATCAGAGCAGGACTGACTGTAGGACCCCTTACTGGCCGAAGTTGAGTCTAGAAACTATTTTGTAGTTATTAAGGAAAAATCGGAGAGTACGAACTCTTTCTTTTTCTTCTTACCCCACCCTCCCACCCCTTTTTCCGTGAGGAAGTGAAACGTTGTTTTCTCTCAGCAACTTATCCCCTTTTCAAAAAAATCTAGGTTCTCGTTTACATGAGGCTCCGATTCCTCTATAATGTTTTGCTAGCGACGAGAAGGGTTGGCGTATGTTGAGAACACTGAGCCGCCACTTAGGGTTGACAGCTCCACCTCGCTTACGGCGTACCTCAAGTGAAACTCCTATACAAGGATGGTTGGCATCCTCCAGATGTGGTTCCTTCCCTTATAGGAGACCGCTTCGGCGGGCCACTCAGGGCAGATGTCTCAACATTCAGGTCTTCAACCACTCGTATATATTGTTGTGTGCTCGCTAGCAGATTATTATCTTGGATTCGGATGATCTCGGTTTGGGGATTCAAGTAGCACCTAGCTTTCGACTTTCCGGGTTAACCTTGGTGGATATTCAGCCTTCGGCTTCCTCATACCTCGTGAGGAAGTTTTGTTGTCAATATTGCTTTATCTTCTGGTTTCGTCAACGTTTCTACCATGTTCTCATAAGTGTTCCTGTATACAGGATACCAAGAGCAAACATGCCGCCGCCAGAGAACCCTCTCCTTGGGGAGGCTGTGACCACAATGGCTCAGGGCACAGCTGCGATCTTACAGATGTTGCAAAACCAGACTGCCCAGAGGAGTGATCGACCACAGTACACGACTCTGCAGCAGTTCCTTGCTATCACCCCCCCCCCCCTCAAGTTCTCCGAGGCTCGAGACCCGCTGGAAGCGGATGATTGGATCGCAGAGATCAAGAAGAACTTCAATGCAAACACCGTCAGACCAGTCGACTACATCACCTCTGCCTCCTTCCAGCTTCAGGGTGTAGCAGCCAGTTGGTACGATACCTACAAGGCCAACAAGGGCGATGTTATCATCACGTGGGGAGACTTCGTCGCAGACTTCAGAGGAGCACATATTCCGAGTGGCTTGATGGATAGGAAGCGAGAGGAGTTCTTGGCTCTGAGACAGGGTGACAGGTCAGTTCAGGAGTACAACCTGGCCTTCGTCACGCTCGCCAGGTACGCTCCGGAGGAGGTCAACACAGAGGCCAAGCGCATTGCCAGATTCCGTGGGGGTCTCATCACAGAGATCAAGTACGCACTCACCCAGTGCAACCCCACGATGTTCTCGCAGTTCGTGGATCAGGCTATCCACCAGGAGTCAGCCAGAGCAGAGTGGGATGCAGACAGGAAGCACTAGAGAGAGCACAGCTCCGCAGTGATGGTCCACAAGAAGGCTAAGACTTGGGTCACAGAGGCACCACCGCAGAGGCAGCAGTTCCAGCAGAGGGGGGCATTGTTCCGCACTTTTGCCCGCCCTCCCGTCCTAGTTCAGCAGGGGCCTCGCTCTACACCACCACACGCGAGGCCACCCAGGCCGCAGTCCCAGCCCAGGTCAGTCGTGATCTGCTACAAGTGCAAAGAGCCGGGGCACACTTCTCCCAACTGCACTGATCCGCGCTTTGCTCGGCTCCCACCGCCTCCACCTCGCTCTAGTCCGAGCATTGCGATGGTGAAGGCAAAGCCACGTGCAGTTCGAGTGAACAACGTGATGATCACAGATGCTCAGCAGTCTTCAGAGATCGTTCTTGGTAGGTTGCTTGTGTGTTCAGTCCCAGCGACAATTCTGTTCGATTCCGGAGCTTCCCATTCGTTCGTATCACACTCCTTTGCTTCAACAAATGACCTTCAGACCGAGTTGCTCCAGAAACCCCTTGCGGTTCACACTCCTGGTTCTAGGTCCAGCTCGTCTGTTTTTGTTCCAGATGTGGAGATCTGTATCCAGGGTGTTATCTTTTCAGCATCCCTGGTTGTCTTGCCTCGTTCCGACATTGATGTCATTTTGGGCATGGATTGGCTTGTGCAGCACAAGTCCAACATTGATTGCCCTTCAATATCCGTGAAGTTGACACATGATTAAGGCGCAGAGGTCTTGTACACTTGTGGCTCTATGACAGGACCAGCACAGTTGTACGTTTTGAACGCAGGAGTCGCGCCCTTGCTCGAAGAAGTCAAAGTTGTCTATGAGTTCCCAGACGTCTTTCCAGAGGAGTTGCCAGGAATTCCCCCAGTTCGAGCTATTGAGTTTGTTATTGAGCTAGAGCCTGGTACCCAGCCGATTTCTCGGCATCCGTACAAGATGTGTTCGAAGGAATTGATTGAGCTCAAGAAGCAATTGACAGAGTTGGAGGCAGGCGGTTTTATCCGCGCGAGCACTTCCCCTTGGGGTGCACCAGCTTTGTTTGTCCAGAAGAAAGATGGGACTAGCCGCTTGGTCCAGGACTATCACGGTATCAAAAAGTAAACCATCAAGAACAAGTACCCTTTACCCCGCATCAATGATCTGTTCGAACAGTTAAATGGGGCTAAGGTGTTTTCAAGCTTGACTTGAGGATGGGGTATCACCAAATCCGTGTTCATGAAGAACACATTCCCAACACCGCGTTCAGCACACGTTATGGGCTGTATGAGTTCACAATCATGACTTTCGGGTTCTCAAACGCCCCTCCAACATTCATGAGAGCTATGAACTATTTGTTCCAAGAATGGCTTGATGTGTTCGTGAACCTCTACCTCGACGACATTCTCCTATCCCCTTTCTTGCACGAAAACACCATTTGGAGACATTCGAGTCACGGACAACGAGAGCTCTTGCACCTTTATGTTCTTATGTTGCTTATTTCAATGCTAACTATAGACTATTTCCTGTTATGACTTGAATTGAATTACATGCCTTGATTGCTTTACTTAAAAGTTCTTATATGGTTGTTAGCATGTCACCACAGAAATTATGCTTGTTATCATTTACCTACTCGAGGTCGAGCAGGAATTAAGCTTGGGGATGTTGATACGTCCAAAACGTATCTATAATTTTTGCTTGCTACACACCTCTTTTGTGTGATATTGCTATGATATTGATGAACTTCCATACACTTTTGATCATATTTGGACTAACCTATTAACTCAATGCAACCCAGTGCCAGTTCCTGTTTTCTGCTGTTTTTCTATTTCAGGTTTCCCCCATATAAAAAGTGCTCCAAAAATTCGGGAAAAATCCAATAAAAATCAGCGTACAGGAAGCTTCGGGAATCACCGAGGGGGGCCAGAGGGGACCCACCAGGGCCCCATGCGCCCTCCCGGCGCGCCCGAGGGTGGGGCCGCGCCAGGGGTCCGCCTGGACCCCTAGTGGACCCCCTGGCTGCCCCCCTTCGCCTATTTATTCCCCGTGACGCAAAAACCCCGAGACGGGAACCCTTATTCGCGATCTCTCCTCTGTTCCGCCGCCGCTGCGCTTCCAAGATTGGGAGCACCAGAAGACCTCTTCCCGGCACCCTGCCGGAGGGAGGAATCACCTCCGGGAGCTTCTCCACCACCATGGATGATTCCCGGATGAACCGTGAGTAGTCCACCTTGGACCATGGTCTATGATCAGTAGCTATGTGATGTTCTCCTCCCCTCTTTGTTCTTCATGGATTAGACCTTGTGAGCTTCCCTACATGATCGAGGCACTTATGTAATATTTCTGCCGTTGCTATGCTGAGTTTGCTGGGATCCGATGGATTATGAGATTATGTTCAGATTTTGTTTGAGTAATATATTTGATTCTCCTATTTCATATTTATGTTCTTGAGTAATTCTTGCATGTTCTCTGTTGTTGTTTATTGCTTTGGCCAAGTAGTAGATTGTGACTCCAAGAGGGAGCGTTATGCATAATTGTGGGTTCATGCCCCCCGATGACTAGCTTGAGTGACAGGAACATGAGTCTAGGGGATGTGTTCTTGCCACAAGGGGGAAAACAACGGTGCTTGTACTTGCGGGTGCAAGGATTGTTTACTTTACGCAAAGTTCTTTAATGCAGTTGTCCGTTGCTTTGAGTTTACACTTTGGGTGGGATTCGCAACTTAATACCAGCGAGATGTTCTGGATAGATATATCAAGGTGGATGATTAGTAGGTAGATGCAGATGGATTTCGGTCTACTTGTCTTGGCGTACCGCCCATGCTTTTGAGCCTCTTCCTTTCTTTATAGCATAATTAGCATTGGTTTGCGCACATAATCCTGTCAATTGCCCAGCTGTAATTTGTTTACCTCGCATGGCTATTTTATCGTCTTTTGGGAGAGAGACATCACTAGTGAGCATCATAGGACCCCGGTCCATATTTCGAACATTGTTTACACTATCAATTTACTTTCAGTATTTACTTTTCCATTGCTATCACTATCATTATTATCCCGTGTGTTTTATCTTCTGTAAACAACAAGGCTGGAGGGATTGACAACCCCTTTGTAGTCGTTGGGAGCAAAGTTATATGTTGCGTGTGCAGGTCCAAGCCAACCGCCAATATCTGGCGCCGTTGTCACCTACCTGTCATTGTCGGAGTCCTGCTGGAGACAAACCTTGGTATCTTCACTGAGGGAAATTTCCGCTGTCTACATCTCAACCTTCCACTTTGGGTAACCAACGAGGGGGCGTTAATTCGTGCCATCAGGTCCCAACCATCATCTAGCTTCCTAGTTATGGAGGCTTCTATCCTTAGCTTCTCCTCCCTAGCTTTGATGAGAGCATTTTTGATATGCTCTGTGAAGGCAAGATTAAGTGTGCTAGTGTGGGGGTCTCTTGACATTTTGTGTAGTAAGCTAATAACTTCTAAGAGGGTGCAACTATCAAAATAAATATCACTACTATCAAAGGTAGTAGTAGTGTCATCTAGGCTCACTTGTTTGAAACCCTCTATGTTCATAGGGGTTTCTTCTTCTACAGTTGAGGTATTATCATCACCATTAATAGGTCCAATGGAACCAGGAGTGCATTGGGTGCTAATAGTTTCGGTATCCTCAACAATTTGGATAGTTGCAACTGTGTGGTGTGTAGGAAGGCTCTTAATTCTATCCTCTTCCTCTTTTTCTCTAGACCATCTTTATTTAAGTTTATCCATCATCCTAATATTTTCATTAATTTGTAACTGGATAGCATTAATAGGGGTGGCATTTCTCTCCTCAAGGGGAGAGGTTCTAATTTTTAACATCTCAACATCAAGGGCTAAGTTCTCTACCTTCAAACAAAGATTATCTAATTTAGCTAGATTTTATTCCACATTCTTGTTGAAGGCTTTTTGGGTAGTGATAAAGTCTCTAAGCATGTTTTCTAATTCAGAAGTGGGGTTCTTGTTGCTAGGGTAGGTGTTGTTGTTCCCATAAGTGGATGGAAACGGTCTAGGATTACTAGCAAAGTTGCCCCTATAAGCATTATTATTAAAGTTTTTTCTAGCAATGAAGTTCACATCTACTTGTTCGTGAGCAAGCAAAGAATTTAAAGGAACATCATGAGGATCAATAGAGGGTTGCTTGGTAAGTAGAGACATAATTAAATCAACTTTATCATTTATGGAGGTAATTTCCTCGACAGAATTTACCTTCCTACCTGTTGGACCGCGTTCGATGTGCCATTGGGAATAGTTGGTCATCATCTCATCGAGGAGTTTTGTGGCAGCACCGACTGTAGTTGACATAAAGGTTCCTCTCGCGGCCGAATCTAACAGGTTCCGCGAGGTAAAGTTCAAGCCTACATAAAAAGTCTGGATAACCATCCAGGTAGTCAAACCATGTGTAGGGCATTTCTTAACAAGAGATTTCATACGTTCCCAAGCTTGGGCAACGTGTTCATTATCCAATTGCCTAAAATTCATAATGCTACTCCTCAATTGGATAATTTTAGCAGGTGGGTAGTATTCCCAATAAAAGCATCTTTGCACTTATCCCAAGAATCTATGCTATTCCTAGGCAAAGATTGAAACCAGATTTTAGCTTCTCCTCTCAAAGAGAAAGGAAAAAAGCTTGAGCTTAACAACATCACCTTCTACTTCTTTATACTTTTGCATATCATATAATTCAACAAAATTATTCAAGTGTAAAGCAGCAGCATCTCCAGCACCAGAGAATTGATCTCTCATAACAAGATTTATCAAAGAAGGTTTAGTTTCATAGGAGGTAGCTGAAGTGGCAGGTATGGCAATAGGAGTGCAGATAAAGTCTTTGTTGTTGTGACTGGTGAAGTCACAAAACTTGGTGTTTTCAGTGGAACCCATAGTAGCAGCAAGTGTGGCAGATTTTTTTGTAATATTTGATATAAGACACAAAGATAAAAACTGAAAGGTAAACTAACAAGACTAAAAAGTAAAGGTAAAAGGTAGTGGGAAACTCCCCTATTTATCACTCGGAGTCCCCGGCAACGGCGCCAGAAATTTGCTTGATACGCGAGAGATGATAATGGCTTCTCGCCCTTCGTTGGTTACCCCAAGTGCAAGGTGAGATGTTGGATAGCAGCAAATATCCCCTATGTAGAGGATAGGGTTTGTATCCCGTAGGACTCCGGCAATGATAAGTAGGTGTCAGCGGCGCACCTGACGCGGACCTGCACACAACACAATTAACTTTGCTCCCAACGAAGTTCAGAGAGGTTGTCAATCTCTCCGGTCTTGTTGTTTACAAAGGATCAAAAACATAGGATAATGATAATGATAGCAAATGAAAGTAAATACCAAAAATTAAATAAGCTTGTAAACAATGATGAGAATATGGACCAGGGTCCCGTGATGTTCACTAGTGATGTCTCTCTCCCAAAAGACGATAAACTGTTATGCGATGTAAACAAATTACAGATGGGCAATTGATAGGATTATAAACGCCAAAATAAGTACACCGAAATCCATCTGCATCTACTACTAATCATCCACCTTGGGATATCTATCCAGAACATCTCGCTGGTATTAAGTTGTGAGCCCCACCCAAAGTGTAAACCCAAAGCAACAGACAACTACATTAAAAAGAACTTTGCGTAAAGTAAACAATCCTTGCAACCGCGGTTACAAGCACCATTGTTTTCCCCCTTGTGGCCACAGCACATCCCCTAGACTCATGTTTCTGTCACTCAAGCGTGTCATCAGGGGGCATGTACCCACAATCGAGCATAACGTTCCCTCTTGGAGTCACTACCTACTACTTGGCCAAAGCAATAAACAGCAACGGAGGACATGCAAGAATTACTTAGGAATAAAAATATAAGAGATAAAAACCAAATATATTACTCTGTCACAATCTGAACATAATCTCATAATCCATCAGATCCCAGCAAACTCAGCATAGTAACAGCAGAAGAATTACATATGTGCCTCGATCATGTAGGGAAGCTCACGAGGTCTAAACCATGGAGAACAAAGAGGGGGGGAGAACATCACATAGCTATTGATCACGGACCCATGGTCCAAGGTAGACTACTCACGGCACATCCGGTAAGTGTCCATGGTGGAGGAGAAGCTCCCGGAGGTCGATCCTCCCTCCGGCAGGGTGCCGGGAAGGGTCCTAACGGTGCTCCTGATCTTGGAATCGCGGCGGAGGCGGAACAGAGGCAAGTTTGTGAAATAAGGTTTTGTCTTCGGAGTTTTCCCGTGAAGGAGATTAAATAGGCGAAGGGGGCAGCCAGGGGCCCCACCAGGGGTCCAGGCGCCCCCTGGGGCAGCCAGGGCCCTGGCCGCGCCAGGTGGCCGCCTGGGCACCTGGTGGTGGCCCCCTGGCCCTCCTTCGGGGCACTGGAAGCTTCCGGCACGCTGATTTTTTATCTGATTTTTCCCGGATTTTTGGAGAACTGTTTATATGGGGAAAAACTGAAATAGAAAAACAGCGGAAAACAGGAACTGGCACTGGGGTGCACTGAGTTAGTAGATTAGTCCAAATATGATCAAAAGTGTATGAAAGTGTATCTAGATCATAGCAATATCACACAAAAAACGCATGGAGTGAGCAGAAATTATCGATACATTTGAGACGTATCACAATTACTCTTCGACTGCTTGACAGGCGACGCCTAACCATCTAGGAGACTTGCAGTTCTCCAAGATAAAAAGATCGGCTAATATCAACCTAAGTCTGTGAATTTCTCAACTCAGTTCGGACTTGAGTTTTGGTTTTCTCTCGAGTTCTCTCTCGGGATGCTGACAACACTTCTGTCTCAGAATATTCAGTGGAGCAGCCAACCACAAATGGCGGGAAGGTGCGGGGTATTTATAGGTGGTGATCCCGATGGGTGAAATTACTGAAGTGACCCAATGCAACTGCTTGACGCATGTCCACAACGGTCGGATTTCAATCACTGTGCAACTTTTCTTGCGGAGCAAGTAAGCTGACTTACCGAACGAGTTCTCTCTTGAAGGCACCAAGTGCGATGACTTTGCCTTCGATCTATTACTCAACTCAGTAAGATTTCTCTTGGTAGGATTTCTGTGGGTTTAAGTTGAGTAGAGCAAATTCACTTCGACTAAGATCTCAACTAGCAAACCCCTCTTGATAGTACAGTTTTTCCTACGACTCAAGAAAATAAAGAGAAACTAGTAAAAATACTAAGTCTTCGTCCAACTTCAGCTTTCTCCTCATTGCGCTTATACTCGAGAGCATCTTCTTTATCGACAACATTTTTAGGGGTCGTCTTCCTTCAAAGGCTTCGGTAATGATCTGCAACTTTGTTGTAGTGAGTTGTCCTTCGACCTTCTACTTGCAAACTCCATTCTTTCGGAACCTGAGTATCTGTTTATACTCGAAAACAATGTTAGTTCCTCTACTACTTTGTCCAACAGTCTCCAAAACCTTCGAGGCAAAGCTTGCTCTTACAGTTACCGATAATAAGTGCATGAGTTCTTCGGACTAATGCGAGTATTCGATTGTTAGCACTTCCACCTTCCATATTTTGCTAGCCTCTTCGGTACCGTGCATTGCCCTTTCTCATCCCGAGTGTTGGTGCATACTTCGCCAGTGCATCCAAACCCTTGGCATGATACGCTCTATCATCATAAACCCCCTTATATCTTCCTCAAAACAGCGACCGTACCTACCTATCAAGGCATTTCCATAGCCTTTTTGAGATACATTGTCATGCAACATCCACCATCTCATGACTTGATCTTCATGTCATACATGCTTTTGCTTGATCAAGGAGCCGCATGCTAGTTGGACCTTGCCCTTATAATTGCTACATGACGCGCTAGTATTAATGCATATCCTGCTACACTGGCAGAGGCATACGTTTGCATTCATCATGATAGTTTTCATTCTTCTTTATGTTGAGTACTTCTTGTAAAGTGTGAAGATCTTCTTTATATTCTTGTAAAATATAGAGTGTTGCCCTTAAGTGAGGAAAAGATCCCAAAGAGGACAAATTATTAGATCCCAAAGGGGACATATGAGAGATAAATAGAAAGAGCCAATGAGGCAACAAAAATACAAAAAAGAGAAAAAAGAAATAAAAAGAGAGAAGGGGGCAACACTACTATTCCTTTTGAAATATCCACACTCGTACTCCTTTGTCATATTTGTACTCCATAGAGATTATCATTCATGCATAACTACGTGGGGATCCTTACACTATAGAACTTGGCTTGCATATTCCAAGGATGAGCCTCCTCAAAAGAGCTCTTGGTCTTCATGAGCAAGAAAGTTGGATGCGCCCCCACTAGTTCCATTGGAGAGCTTACCTTAGCTCATATGTGCATCCATTGCATGGCAATCCCTACTCCTCACATCATATCTATCATTTGGCTTTCTCTCGCCTATGATTGTCCTCATTGATGTGAGCATTTCACACCTTTTTTGTCTTCCTTCCCCATCATTTTTCTCTTTGCCATCCTAAGTGCCAATATATCTTGCTCGCGCTCATCCATTGCATGAGTGCTCAAAGTCGAAAGGGAGAGGATCAGTTTGACTTGTACCTGACTAGTGGTCTAGGGACGAGTCAAAATAAGATTCTGAAGCAGACCAAGTGTGAAGTTTTAGTAGATTGAGTTCTAAATTAAACCATATAGTATTTTTATGCTCTAAACCCATCTCCCACTTATTGCGCGCAAACACCATTTGGAGACATTCGAGTCACGGACAACGAGAGCTCTAGCACCTTTATGTTCATACTTTTCTAGTTTCAATACTAGATATAGACTCTTGCTTGTTATTATCTTGACTTGAATTGCATATCTTACTTGCTTTACTTTGAAGTTCTTATATGTGTGTTAGCATGTCACCACAAAAGTTATCTGTGTTATCATTTACCTACTCGAGGACGAGAAGGAATTAAGCTTGGGGATGTTGATACGTCCCAAACGTATCTAAAATTTCTGCTTGTTCCATGCTCTTTTAGGTGACATTGCTATGTGTTTTGCTACACTTTCATATCTTTTTACACATATTTGGATTAACCTACTAACTCAGTGCACCCAGTGCCAGTTTCTGTCTGCTGATGTCTGTAAGTTGCAGGTTTTTACCCATATTTATAGAGCTCCAAAAATTCCAATAAAATTAGATAAAAAACAGCGCAGAAGAAGCTTCCGGAATCACCAAAGAGGGTCCAGAGGGGGGCCACCCCCTCCCAGGCGGCCAAGTGGCGCGACCCCACCCCTGGCCGCGCCACAACGGCGCCTGGGAGGTGGGGACACCCCCTGGTGCCCCCCTTCGACCTATTTTTACCCCTCGCTCCAAAAACCCTCGTAGAGACCCCTGCATCGCGATTTTCCTATTTGTTTCGCCGCCGTCGCGTTCCAAGATCGGGAGCACCAGAAGACCTCTTCCCGGCACCCTGGCGGAGGGAGGATTGACCTTCGGGGGCTTCTCCACCACCATGGACGCTTATCGGATGTGCCATGAGTAGTCCCCCTTGGACCATGGGTCCATGACCTGTAGCTATGTGATGTATTCTCTCCAATTTTGTGCTTCAATTCTTAGCCCTTGTGAGCTGCCCTACATGATCAAGGCATCTATGTAATTTTCCTGTTGTTGCTATGTTGTGTTTGCTGGGATCCGATGGATTATGAGATTATATTCAGATTGTGATGAGTTATATATTTGGTTCACCTTTTATATTTTGTTCTTGAGTAATTCTTGCATGTTCTCCATTGCTTTTTATTGCTTTGGCCAAGTAGTAGATAGTAACTCCAAGAGCGAGCGTTTATGCTTGATTGTGGGTTAATGCCCCCCGATGTCTAGCTTGAGTGACAGAAACATGAGACTAGGGGATGTGTTGTTGCCACCAGCGAGAAAACAACGGTGCTTGTAACCGCGGTTGCAAGGATTGTTTACCTTACGCAAAGTTTGTTAAGGCAATTGTTTGTTGCTTTGAGTTTACACTTTGGGTGGGGCTCGCAACTTTATACCAGCGATATTTCTTGATAGATATCTCAAGGTGGATGATTAGTGAGTAGATGCATATGGATTTCGGTCTAGTTGTCTTGGCGTACTGCCCATACTTTTGAGCCTCTAACTTTCTTGTAGCATAATTATCATTGTGGTGCGTTTATAATTCTTTCAATTGCCCAGCTGCAATTTGTTTACCCAGCATAGCTATTTTATTGTCTTTTGGGAGAGAGACATCACTAGTGAACATCATGGGACCCCGGTCCATATTTCCACCACTGTTTATACCTCCACTTTATTTTCTGCTTTTACTTTTAGTTGCAATTATCACTATCATTATCCCCCTTGTGTTTTGATCCTTTGTAAACGACAATGTCGGAGGGATTGACAACCGCTCTTTACTCGTTGGGAGCAAAGTTAATTGTGTCGTGTGAAGGTCCAGGTCAAGGAAGCAACTTTTGTCTTAAAAACGGTGCCATTGTTTCCTTGCCACCTACTTGTCTTCTTCGGAGTCCCACGGGAGACATAAACCTTGGTATCTTCACCAAGGGAAATTTGCCGCTATCTACATCTCAACCTTCCACTTGGGGTAACCAACGAAGGGCGAGAAGCCATTATTATCTCTCGTACCATCAGCCACGCTCCTGGGCAGCTCGACACGAGACATCCGGTGAGGCCCGAAATTCAGGTCGGCTGGATGCAGTCGGCGGCACCGCTAGGAAGCTCGGCACGAGGCATTCGGCGAGGCCCAAATTCAGGTCGATCGGATGCACTCTGGTAGCGCTTCTGGGAAATTCGGCACGAGGCATTCGATGATGCTCGAACGCAGGGACAAATTAGCAAGTGACGATTTTACAAGTCAAGATCTCTAAGGAAGGAACCTGCAAAGGCCCCGCAATCGGGCTATAGTGGGACCTCCATAGCTTCAGGGGCTACTGTCGGGGGAATTACCCCGGGTAGGGTCGCCCTAGCAAAATAATCTTTCAAGATGAGGTTCCTCAGATCTGAGAATAGCCGAATGCGATCGGGCCGATCTGGTCAGTCCGGATGCCGAATGCTCGATGAGGAGCAGTCGGCCCCCGACCAAGCACAATCGTTCCAGACAGCAGTCGGCTCAGCCGAGCCCCCTCCGAGAATCAAGAGTTGACCAAGGGCCGGATGGGCGCACCCGGCCCGAGGTCATTAATAGGCGATTCCGAGAGATCCGCATGGCAGATAACAAAGTAGCACGTCAACCTGTCAGGCGCATGATGTTCCCTCGACATGCTGGGCTGACAGGACGGTGGACAAGACACTCAGGGCTCTGAGGAAGCCTCCTGTCAACTCATAGGGCACTCCAGGACTGCGGGCTACAAGTCAAGACAAAGTAGGCAAGCCGCAAGTCTACCCCTAGGCAATCGACGAGCTGCAATCTGCGGGCCCCTGCATAATCTAAGAGGCTTACATCTGGGTCCCTCCTCATTGTCTAGTTACTATTGTAACCCGGGTTCAGGCTATAAGAACCCCGGGACCCCTCCGGTGAGAGGGACAATCCACATTGACTTCACACCCACCTTCATATAGAGGTGCATGAGAGATCAGAGCTCTATGCCTTCTCCTCCTTCCTTTGATTACAACTCAAGGAGCATCCATTGTAGCCCGAGTTATTGCTCTTAGTAGACTCGGTAGGAGTAGGGGTTTTATCTCTAAGGAGAGCCCCGAACCTGGGTACATCGCGGTGTATCACTGTGCTTGTCCCCACTCTCGCTTCCAGTACCATCGACATCAACCTTGGACCTTTCTCCCTCTTTAGTCATCCCCATGGCATCTGTCATCACAATACGACGACACATATCTTCGCTCGGTACTAGTGCTTAGTTGCGGTTCGCAACTTAATACCAACGAGATGTGCTGGATAGATATCTCAAGGTGGATAATTAGTGAGTAGATGTTGATGAATAAATGATCTACTTGTCTTGGTGTAATGCCCAAATGATTGAGCCTTTTATTTTTCCAATAGCATAATTAGCATTGCGGTGCGTTCATAATCCTATCAATTGTCCATCTGTAATTTGTTCATCTTGCATAGTTGTTTACCTTATTTTGGGAGAGAGACACTACTAGTGAAAGTCATGGTACCTAGGTGTTGGATATATGCTCAAGAGGCAAATAATATATGATTATTTCAGTATATCTAAATAAGTTCATAACCAGTTTCATACTATGCTAGAACTGTATTTGTGAAATAATGATACATGTGTGGTATAGAAACACCCAGAGTTCCTAGTTAGCCTCTCACGATAACTAATTCATGGTCAACTGATGATTGTGGTTTCACAATCATGGACAATCACTACTGGAATTCACAAGTTTGCCATGTGACAGGGTCTTTGTCGTCTGATTTTCGTCGGGGCAGACGACAAAGTAGGGGTATGTCGTCTGCTGCCCTAGATACAGACGGAAATCCACGGACATACGACAAACAACTACTTTGCCGTCTGTATTGGCCAACACAGACGGCAAAGGTTCCTATGCCGTCTAGAGGCAGACAGCAAACAACCTGGGGGGCCCACTCAAGCGAGAGACGCGGCCTGGCTAACGACCCACGGCTTTGCCGTCTGCAGACGGATGGCATAACAAACGTTGTCGTCTGTCTGCAGACGGCAAAGCCGTGGGTCGTTAACTGCCCGTGGGTCCTCTCTCTCTCCCCCCCCACTCTCCCCCACACACTCCACTCACCCCGCGCCCTCACCGCCGCCGCGCCCCTCACCGTCGTCGTGCCCGATCCGCCTGACGCCGCCCTCGCCGCCTTCTCCCGGTGAGGCCCTCCGCCCGCCCCTCTCCTCCTCCCTCCACTCTCTCCTCTACTCCTCTAACAGCATTCGCCGCCCCTCGTCGCAGTGCGTCGCCGCCATCGTCGCCGGTGCCACCCCCCTCCCACCCGCAGTTGTCGTTGTCGCCGGCGCCACCTCCTCTCCCCCCCCCCCCCCCGGCCGCGACCCTCCTCCACGGTGAGCCCCCTCCCCCCCCCCCCTCTGTTTTCATTTTTTATTTTTATTTTATTAATTGTTTACTCCTTTTTTTCTATGTATTGTTAGAATATTAGTATTAAGCATCTGTTAATTAGATTTAGTTAGGATTTGTTAGATAATTTAGATGTAGGTTTAGTTATTAGATTTACTTAGGGTTTGTTCTCTGTTTTAGTTAGAAAATATTATGAAAAATTATTCTACTTAGGTTTAATCAGATTTTGTTTTTGTTTATATTAGTTCAGTTATAAGAAGTAGAATAGGAAAAGATGAAGAGAAAAAATATAGGAAATAAAAGAAGAAGAAGAAGAAGAAGGAGGAGGAGGAGAATAATAATAAGAAGAAGAAGAATAAGAAAAAGAAGAATTAGATGTTTTTTTATATTAGATCAGTTAGAAGAAGTAGAATAGGAAAACATGAAGAGAAAAAATATAGGTAATAAAAGAAGAAGAAGAAGAAGAAGAAGAAGAAGAAGGAGGAGGAGGAGGAGAATAAGAAGAAGAAGAAGAAGAAGAAGAAGAAGAAGGAGGAGGAGGAGGAGGAGAATAATAATAATAATAATAATAATAATAATAATAATAATAATAATAATAAGAAGAAGAAGAAGAAGAAGAAGAAAAAGAAGAAGAAAAAGAAGAAGAAGAAGAAGAAGAAGAAGAAGAAGGAGAAGGAGGAGGAGGAGAAGGAGAAGGAGAAGGAGGAGGAGTAGGAGAAAAAAAGAGAAAATGAAATAAATGTAAATAATAGGAAAAACAAAAACAAATAAAATAAATGTAATTACCGGGATCGAGTGTCCGTGTTGATTGGGTGCATTTTAATGTGTAGGAATTTCCCTGTTGTGTGGGTCCGGTGTTCGAGGACCTCCGCCCCTCCATTCGACGACCTCCCCTGCATTCGAGGGTGAGTAAAAAAAGTCATATCCTCCTCCCCCTTCCTTTTGCTCTGTTCCGGCCTTCGTGCCGATGACACTAGCTAGGTCAGTCGCGTAACCAGTATGCGTCTCCCGTTGGAAAGGGTTACAGTATAAATATGCATTCATTTGCATATTTATAATAGTAATTCTTTCGAATTGTCCAACGTTATCCATGGACAGCCCGAGTATGTGTAGATTGGGTCATTTTTCCATGCTTTGTTCCTGATCCGACGTGGAATTTCGTCAGCACCTCCCTGTTGTTCTCCGGATACACAACCTCTCGTCTTGTTGTCGAGACGTGTATTAGGAGAAAAGCGGGGAGGTGCTGCCGAAATTCTGCGTCGGGTCGGGAGCAGGGCATGGGAAAACGAACCCAATCTACACATACTCGAGTGGGATTAGGACCTATCTTTACCTATTAGTGTGTAGGTTAATTAATTGCATATGCCGTAGCTATGTATAAAAGCAATAAAAAGTGGACGTAATAAAATTGCCAAACTTGTATATTTGTTGTTTAGTAGCTAGCTAGTGACAAGATGAGCGATGATCGTGCATGGATGTACACCGGTCGCCCTAATCAGAAAGAGATGACCACTGAATGGGCAATGAAAACCAAGGACTTTCTGAGAGCAGCGTTTGCAAATGGTCAGAGAAACACCTGGTGCCCCTGTGTTAGGTGCGACAACTACAAACAGGCGACAGAGGTGGATATGGGTAAACACTTGCATAAGTGGGGTTTTAAGCCTGATTATACGGTGTGGACTTTCCATGGCGAGTCTGCCAGACGCAGGAGAGAGGAGGTGGTCCGCCAGCGCACGGACGAGTACGGAACAGGGATTGAAGACATGGTGCAGGACTTTGACGATGCGCGTGATGAGGACGATGAGATGGAGGAAACTGCGAAGGCCTTCTATGAGATGTTGGAGTCCTCAAAACGTCCTCTCCACGCTCACACTGAGCTTTGTCAGCTCGATGCCATCGCACAAGTGATGGCTCTGAAGGCACAATTCAACTTGGGCACATAATGCTACAATGCGATCATGACCCTATTTGGGCGGTTTCTACCAATAGAACATGTTATGCCTGCAAACCTATACCAATCGGATAAGATCCTCAAGGTACTTAAGATGCCCTATGAGCATATACATGCTTGTGAGAATGGATGTGCTTTATTTAGGAAAGAGTATGCGCAGGAAGACTATTGTCCCAAATGCAAGTCATCCAGGTATGTTGTGGTAGACAATGGTCAAGGTGAGAAGACGCAGACCAAAATACCCGTAAATGTTCTTCGGTATCTTCCAGTGATACCAAGAATTCAACGCCTTGACATGATGGAAGAGACAACCAGACAGATGACATGGCACAAATATGGGAAGAGAACGGAATTTGATGCATATGGGAAGCCGATGTTGACTCACCCATCAGATGGTTTAGCATGGAAGCACTTCGATGAAAAACATTGGCAAAAATCTAAGGAGCCAAAGCATTGCCGAATCGCTGTCGGCACGGATGGGTTCAATCCTTTTGGTCTGATCGCAGCCTCATATAGTTGTTGGCATGTATTTGTCATGCCACTCAATCTCCCCCCCCCCTCGTAGATTATGAAAAGGAAGAACATTTTCCTGACATTGATAATACCAGGGCCCAAATATCCGGGGAAGAATATGGATGTGTACATGCAACCGCTTAAGGAGGAATTGCAACAAGCTTGGGATGAAGGGTTCAAGACATACAATGCAGCTAGCAAAAAGACCTTCACAATGCATGTGTGGTACCAGTACTCGATGCATGACCTGCCGGCGTATGCGCCTTTCTCTGGCATGTGTGTTCATGGAAGGTTCGCATGCCCAACATGCAAGGCCGCTCTTCAGTTTCATTGGCTGAAGTCGGGTGGCAAGTATTCCTGCTTCGACTTGCATAGACAGTTTCTGCCTCCTAAGCATACTTTCAGAAGAGACAGGAAGAACTTCATCAAAGGCAAAGCTGTCAAAAATCTGGCAGCACCTACGATGATGGGTGAACAAGTCCTGGCTCAGTTGAACTCTCTCGAGCCTGATCGAGAACGTCCCGGTTATTTCAAGGGATATAATTCGGAACACGCATGGACTCACAAGACATGCTTCTGGGATCTCCCCTACTTCAAAGACCTGGAACTTCCACACAACATTGATGTGATGCACACTGAAAAGAATATCAGTGAGGCCCTATTTGGTACATTTTTCGGCATAGATGGGAAGTCAAAGGATAATCCTAAAGCTAGAGTCGACCAGGAGACTCTATGTGATAGACCTTTATAGAACATGCGACAGCCGGAAGGAAGGAAGAATTGGTCGAAGCCAAGGGCCTGGTTCAATCTTGAAAGGGGGCATATGAGGGAAATTCTCTTGTGGGTGCAAAACCGTTTGATGTTCCCCGATGGGTATGCAGCGAATCTGAGGAGGGGAGCTAGTCCAGAAAAATTGAAAATATTTGGGCTCAAGAGTCATGATTGGCACATATGGCTTGAGCGATAATGCCGGTGATGTTGGGCGGCTATATCCCCGAGGAAGAATGGCTAGTACTGGCAGAACTGAGCTATTTCTTCCATGTTCTTTGTGCTAAAGAACTATCCGATGGCGTGCTAGAAGACATGGAAGAGACGGCGGCGGAGTTGCTCTTCAAGTTAGAAAAGATCTTTCCACCGGGTTTTTTTAATCCGATGCAACATTTGATATTGCATCTCCCGACCGAGGCAAGATTGGGTGGCCCTGTGCAAAACCGTTGGTGCTATTCAACCGAGAGAATGCAGAAGACGCTTCGAGCAAAATGTAAAAATAAACGTAGAATTGAAGCATCCATGGCCGAGGCATTCATTACCGAGGAGGCGGCAAACTTCGTGACAACACACTATGAAGCCAAAAATCGCCATTTGCATAATCCAAAGCCTCGATACAATACTGGCAACCCCGAACGACGTCAATCCAACCTCAGCCTATTCAAAGGGAAGCTTGGATATGTTGGTGCTTCGAGAAATATGATTTTGGATCTCGAAGAATGGAGGACCCTTACGTTGTATATCTTCACCAACCTAAAAGAAGTGCATACGTACATCGAGTAAGTGCTCGGTACGTAAAATGTTTTGCAACTTCTTATAATTCTGGTGTCTTATTCACATCAATTGGTATAGTCGATACGTCGCCCAATACTCGAATGGAGCGGTTATTGAAAGGGATTCCATCACAGAGTATGAGCTTCTCGCCAAACATGGACACGGCAATCCCGGTTTCATCTATTGGTTCAAATGAACGGTAACTACCATTCATAAAGGGTTTCATTTGTTGGTCATATTTCCGACTAATATACCAATCTTTTCTTATTAAACTTGTAGGTAGATTCACCTAACGAGCCTATAGACGCCGAATTGAGACAAGTCGCTAATGGTTTTGACTTTAAGGTCCGTACATTTGAGAAATACGACATCAACAGGTATCGCTTTCGTACCGTTGGTAAAGAACAAATAATGCCCGATCGAACATCTACAAATTCGGGTGTGTGGGCTATTGGCGAAGGAGGTATCGAATATTATGGAAGAGTTGAAGCAATATACGAACTTCTATTATATGGTGAAAATCCTCCGAACGTCGTTGTCTTCAAATGTCATTGGTTTCTTCCGTCAGAGACTAGACGGACTCATGAACATGTAGTTCTAGTCGAAATTCAACAAGACACACATTTAAATGTCCATGATGTCTATATTACGGCTCAACAGGCCACCCAGGTTTTCTATCTATCCTACCCCTGCCAAACGGTTGAAAACCTGAAAGGTTGGGATGTCGTTTATGTTGTGCCGCCACATCTTAGACCACCTCCCCTCAATGAAGATGATTATGAGCCTCACATTAACCCGGAGACATATGATGGAGAATTCTTCCAAGAAACCTGGAGCCTCAAAAAACGTTTCCGAAACCGCTCTACACAACCCGAGAACATGGAACAAGACAATGAGAGTGAACTCGATACCGATGATGAGGAAGAAGCCCATACCAATGATGTGCAAGAGCCTCCTGATGAAGAAGAGGTTACTACTTTAGATGACTTGTCAATGCTTGACCGTTTACATGTTGAACCCGACGATGCCGTCATTTATGACGACACGCGTGATAGTGATGATGATTCATCAATTGATCCCGGAGAAGAGACGGATGATCCCGACTATTGTTAGTTGTATGAATCCCAACTTTAAATATATATATATTCTCATTATAGTAATTACTTTTTTCTTTTGTAGTATTATTATTTATTTTTCTCATTTGTACTAATTTCTTTTACTATGCTTTCTGGCAGGTTCGTGATAGATATGGAGGGCGAGACCTCCGCGGGTGGTTCTTCGTCACGAGGTAGGGGCCGGGGTACTACGCTCGCACCAGGGACTCTACGGAGGTCTTTGCTCGAGAGTATGTCCTCGCCTCCTACTTCTGAGGTGCCCAAGGGGAGAGGAGGTCGGACGAAGAGGGGCGGGAGAGGAGGCAGAGTAGGTGGTGGCCGCACGAGAGGGAGGCGGACAGCTGCGCCTTCCTCGCCACCACCTCCGGCTGATTCACCAGAGCACAGGGTGGATCCCTCCTCGGAGAGTCCCGTGGTGGAGGAGGAGGCTACATCCCAGCGCATGTCCTGGGGTCCGTGGCCGGAGGTGGAGACGCTCGAGGGGGAGGTTGGTGAAGAGAGGCAGGTTGGTGAAGAGGAGGCGGTTCCCACTGATGATGAGGCTGAGGGGGCTGAGGGTAATACTGTGTACCAGCGTGGGGGTACACGGCTCCCGGCTGAGCCGGTGACTCCCGCCCATAGGTCGTTGATTACGCCTGATGGAGAGACGTAAGTGCACTTAATTACTTTGTTTCAGTACGCCGAGGTTTATGCAAATATCTGATGGCTTTTTTACTTTTTTGTATTGCAGGGGTTGGGCATACGCCTCGGGTGTCCGCAATCCCAACGACATCCTTGGTGTGCTCATCAGGCAGAATTCCTCGTGGTTGGTTCAGTTGCCCGATGATGATTCGCCTCCGCAGCCTGGACTCTTTTGGGAGCACTATATAGCTGCCGAGGCCCCATCAAATACGACCGTCAACGGGGTCGAATGCCACACCAGAGCGGAGCGGCTTTTGGGTAATTTCTCTTTCACACAATGAGAACTTGAGAATAGCTAGGTAGTTGGTGCACTCATCAGTGTTGTCTCGTGCTATTAATTGCAGGTTTATTACAAGGTCGAAGAGTCCATGGAGGAGGAGGCGAGAAAGGTGCTCATCCAAGACTGCAGGTGGCTCTTGCAGAACACAAGGCACGAGATGCGAGTGCAGGCGGTCCGTGACTACTACGCCAAGCGTGGCCTTAAGCGTAGCAAGTCAGAATGCCTAAAGAAGTATCTTTCGAGGGACCAGTACATGATGGTAACCCCTTCTTGCGTCTTTTAGTTTCGTTGATTTGATTCCTAGATAGCTAGGCCTATAATAGCTAATCTTCCTGTTTACTAACTTAGGCGCCACCGAGATGGTGTGCGGATAAGATGGATTGTTGGGAGGTCATTGTGGACCAGTGGTGCTCAGAAGCCTGGTTGACCGCCCACAACAATGCCAAGGACCGGCGCGCCCAAATGGTTGGTGTGCCACACCATCATGGCAGCCGCAACTTAGTTGGTTACAGGCAAAAATGGGTATGTGTGTTTTGCTAATATTGTCTTTTACGCACCCACAACTTAGTCGTTTACTAATATTGTGCTTTGCTTTGTCTTTTAGGCGGAGCGTAATAAAACAGAGCCGCTTGGGGTGTTCGACAATTATGGCATGGCCCATACAACGTCGTACAAGAAGGCCAAGGCACTCTTAGATTCGGATATTGCCACTCTGTCGACTTTCACCAATGTTGCCGCCTACGGTAAGATGAAGGCTTATACCGAGGTGGCGAAGGAGAAGAACGGGCAGGATTATACCCCGGTTGGGAAGCCTATTGACCCGGAGCTGGTGATGATCTCTGGTGGCGGAAGGCGCCATGGCGCCATGGCCATTGGAGATAAGTTGATTCGGTGCAATAGGACTCTTCCTGAGATCAAGGCGCGCCAAACAAGCTCTTCTCCTGCTATAAGGACTCGTTGATGGCTTCTCGCCCTTCGTTGGTTACCCCAAGTGGAAGGTGGAGATGTAGCGCAGCAGCAAGTTTCCCTCGGTGAAGATACCAAGGTTTGTCTTCAGTAGGACTCCAGAGATGATAAGTAGGTGTCAGCGGCGCGACTGACGTGGACCTGCACACAGACACAGATAACTTTGTTCCCAACGAAGTTCAGAGAGGTTGTCAATCTCTCCGGTCTTGTTGTTCACAAAGGGTAAAACACAAGGGATAATGATAGCAAGTAAAAGCAGTAAAAGTAAATAAAGTGTGGAAACGGTAATAAGGATATGGACCGGGATACGTGATGTTCACTAGTGATGTCTCTCTCCCAAAAGACGATAAAACTGCTATGCGAGGTAAACAAATTACAGAAGGGCAATTGACAGGATTATGAACGCACCGCAATGCTAACTATGCTACAAAAGAAAGGAAGAGGTTCAAAAGCACAGGCAGTACGCCAAAATAAGTAGACCGAAATCCAACTGCATCTACTACTAATCATCCACCTTGAGATATCTATCCAGAACATCTCGCTGGTATTAAGTTGCGAGCCCCACCCAAAGTGTAAACCCAAAGCAACAAACAACTGCATTAAAAAGCACTTTGCGTAAAGTAAACAATCCTTGTAACCGCGGTTACAAGCACCGTTGTTTTCCCCCTTGTGGCAGCAGCACATCCCCTAGACTCATGTTTCTGTCACTCAAGCGTGTCATCGGGGGGCATGAACCCACAATCGAGCACAACGTTCCCTCTTGGAGTCACTACCTACTACTTGGCCAAAGCAATAAACAACAACGGAGAACATGCAAGAATTACTTAGGAACAAAAATATAAGAGATAAAAACCAAATATATTACTCTATCACAATCTGAACATAATCTCATAATCCATCAGATCCCATCAAACTCAACATAGCAATAGCACAAATATTACAAAGGTGCCTCGATCATGTAGGGCAGCTCACGAGGTCTAAACAATGAAGATCAAAGAGGGGAGGAGAACATCACATAGCTACTGATCACGGACCCATGGTCCAAGGAAAACTACTCACGAGACATCCGGGGAGCATCCATGGTGGAGAGGAGACTCCCGGAGGTCAATCCTCCCTCCGACAGGGTGCCGGGAAGAGGTCTTCTGGTGCTCCCGATCTCGGAAGCGCGGCGGCGGCGGAACAGAGGCGAGTTTGCGAAATAGGGTTCTGTCTTCGGAGTTTCCCCGTGACGGAGAATAAATAGGCGAAGGGGGGCAGCCAGAGGTGGACCAGGGCGCGCCAGGGGTGGGGCCGCGCCGGGTGGCCGCCTGGGCCCCCTGGCTCCCCTCTGGCCCCTCTCGGGCTCTTCGCGAAGCTTCCTTCACGCTGATTTTTTATCTGAATTTTCCCGAATTTTTCTGGCACTTTTTATATGGGGGAAAACTGAAATAGAAAAACAGCAGAAAACAGGAACTGGCACTGGGGTGCACTGAGTTAATAGGTTAGTCCAAATATGATCAAAAGTATATGAAAGTGTATCTAGATCATAGCAATATCACACAAAACATGCATGGAGCAAGCAGAAATTACAGATACGTTTTGGACGTATCACTCGTGCGCGGCCAGTCGATCTCGCTATCGAGGTTAGCCATAAGGACTCTTGCATTCTTGTGTTCTCTCATCGAATATTATAGTGCTAACTATAGGAGTGGGGTTGCAGGAAGCTCTTGAGAGAGAGCGACAGAATACCCAACGGCTACTCGAGGAGAAGGAGCGGTTGGCGGAGGATAAGGCAGGAGAGAGAGAGAGAGCGGTTGGCGGAGGAGAGGATGGCGAAGGGTCTTGAGGAGGCCACAGCACGCCACGATGCGTCGAACCGGGGCTTGTACGAGCTCATCGTGGTAAGTCACTTGTTCATATTCACCCAAAGAATGCATGTTATAATGTTTGTTTATATTAGGAACTAATATGATTGACTCGTGGAAAACAAATGTGTAGACTATGTGCGAGAAGACTGGCCAGGCCGCTCCACCGATGCCGATCATTTCTCCTGTGGGGACGGTGAGTATCTTTCAATGATCATCAATACCTTATTGAGTGGTGTCATGCTAACCGCTAGTTGATCTTTTCGTGCAGGATAACTCTCGGGATGCATCCCATGACCCTTCTCCCCCGTCAACCTCGGGCAACCCGACTGATGCTTCTTAGCCACCTCAGCCTTGAGGGCTACACTCCGGTAAGTTGTCTTCCATACTTACCTTTAGAATTCCTTTATTTATCCGAAAAATGTCATACTTTGCTTATTTTGCACCAAAAGGGCATAATTAGCTTGTTACTTCAAAAACTGACATAGTCAACTTAGTTAGACATAGTTATCTCAAAACATATCATAGTTAGCTTAGTTATCTCAAAAAATGACATAGTTAGCTCAACAAATGGTATAATTAGCTAAGTCGGCTCAAAAATGACATTATTAGCTAAGTTAGCTAAAAAATGATATAATTAGCTAAGTTAGCTAAAAAATGGAGGCTGTTTCTTCATCTTCTTCACCATGCATCATCTTCTCTTATTCTTCCTCTCCTTTCTTCTCTTCTTTCTTCTTCTTCTTCTTCTTCCTCTCTTTCTTTTCTTCTTCTTCTTCTAACTTTCTTTTCTTTCATTTTGCAGAGTAGCTTCACGGGAGTCATGCATTCATGGAGTGGTGCTTCTTCACTTGTAGTATACTTGTTTATTTTGAGACTTGTGTTTGATGGAGTGATGTATGTGTTTGACACTTGTGTGCACTATGTATATAGATCACTTGATGTTCATTATGTATTTGGAGACTATATAGATCACTTGATGTTTATTATGTGTTTGGATCACTTGATGAGATGTGATTTGTGCTTCTGGTACTGCTAGTATATATGTACATATATTTTGTTTTGCCAAATGCAGGGAATTATAAGAAAAAAACAGTGGTATATATGCCTCTTTGCCGTCTGCTTGCAGTCGACAAACCTCTTTGTCGTCTGCTGGTTGTCGGCAAAGGTGACACATGGCACCCAGCTGTGCAATCTGGCAACAGACTGGGTGCCATTTGGTCAGTATGCCGTGTGTATAACCCTGGCAGACGGCAAAGAGCATCACTATGCCGTCTGTCCGACAGACGTCAATGATCTAACGAGAGGTGACATCCTGATGACGTCACCATTTCTTTGCCGTCTGTCGGTAGACGGCACATCTCGCCGTTAACGGCCTGACGGAGGGGATTGTAATCTTTTTGCCATCAGCTCTCTTTGCCATCTACTTGCCATTATACGGTCGGCAAAGGTCTTTGGCGTCTGTCGATTATACACAGACGGCAAAGCACCTGTTTTCCGAAGAAACGACTGACAGGAGATGTGCCTTCCGGAGGCAGACGACAAAGAGCTTTGCCGACAGCTAAAGGTGTGTTTGCCGTCTGCCATGGCAGACAGCAAACAAGAGAATTCCAGTAGTGAATCAAGTCAATTGACTATGAGGTCACCTCATTAAATGAATTACGTGATGAACATTACCCAACGTAAGTATTGCTACATGATCAAATCATAAAAGTTTGGTGTTGTAATTAAAGAACGTCGTAGCCTGTTCCTTAGACCGTGAGATCACGAATAATTGCTATCTTTGGAGGATGCTTTGAGTACATTAACCGTCACACTGAAATATGGTGACCATAAAGGTGTATCTTGGGTTATCCAATGGGATATGTTGAGGAGTGTTGATTCAAGAGAAGGATTTGTCAATCCATATAATGGAAATATAGTCAGGGCCCATTCGGTGAGATTGCATCCATAAAGCTAAGCAGCGTGTGACTAGGTCACGGGGATGAATATCACAGAACGAGTGAACACAGATTTGTCAGTAACGAGGTTGAACTAAGCATAGGATGTTGTTGATCGAATCTCGGACTAATATATTATCACATGACAAAGGGAATGGTATACAACGTATACGGTTCAATCGGTTAAACTTTCGGAATGCACACGGGTCATTATGGGCATCCAGGTCCCGCTAATGATCATTGGTCGTAGCCTCATCTCGGTCATGACTGGAGTGTTCTCGGACCGTAGGGTAACACACTTAAGGGCTCTATGAATATCGAAGACCGTTTTGGAACTCTCGGAGTTACCGAAGAATAGAGAAAGACATACCGGAAATGTTCCGTGTTGGTCCGAAGGATGTTCGAAGTGAGCCGGAAGGTGTTCCGGATCACCAGGAGAAGAAATAATATGTTTTATTTATTAATTAAATGAATTAATAATTAATAACATTTTATTTATAATTAAAAAGTGCAATGGCCTACTTTGTGAAAGAAGCCCGTTAGAGGAAATAAAAGGGAAAACGAATAAAAAGAGAGGGGTGCGCCACCCCTCCCCCCTTGGCCGACCACCTCTATATATAGGGTGGGTCTATTCTAACAACACCCCTTAAGACCTTATTCTAACACCACTAATCCTTATTCTGCCAACACCCCCTAACCTACCTTCTAGCGCGGCGGCGCCCCAGCCCACCGAACTGAACCACGTATAAAATAAAAAAACTAGGAGCCACCTCACCCGCCCGACCCACCTAGCCCTGGGTTCGTCACGTTCTCACGAACCTCATCCTCCCCGTCGGCCCATCTCCTCCCTCACCACGCCACCGGCGACACACCTCATCCCGTCGGCCCCGTCTCCTACCTCACCACGCCACCAGCGCCCCCCCTCCACCGCCCCCCGGCCGATCCAGCGCGCCACCCACCGCCTCCCCTCCCGGCCCGCCGGATCTGGCAAGCCGTGGCTGCCCCCCACGGCGGCACCCACGCCGGTCTGGATAGGCGCTGCCCCCGACCCCCTGCCCCTCGGCCGTGCGGCGGCCCTGCCTGTGGCCTAGGCCGGCTGCGCCCCGCCCCCCGGCTCTTCCTCCGACCTCGCCTTCCCGCGTCTGTGCGCCGCGCCGGTCTGATCCCGCCTGAGAAAGGCCATGGCGGCCCCTCCTCCCGCGCAGCTTCGTCGGCGAGCTGCTGGCCCGCTCCAGTTGCCCCCTGCTCCGCCGCCTGGGCCGGGTGCTCGACCGCTCCTCCTCCATGGCCTCTGGCTGGTTCCCCTTCCGCGTCGTTCCCCTCGTATGCTTGCAGTTTGCCCATGTCCTTGATGCGGTTCAGTTTGCTACGAGATGTGTTTGGATTTTTTTGCATCCAATTGTGGAAGTTAAAATTTTGCATCTAATTGGGTTCGATAAACGATGCGGTTCGATTGTTGTGGGAGTTTTTAGTTTTGTTTTGTATGTATCATCTGTATTTATTTGTGTATTTTGATGTATGAATTTGCACGAGTCAACTTTGTAGTTGGTTTGCAAGAAACCAAAAAGATGGGCATGCAGTTCACCAACGATTGTGTTTATACTTTGTACTCAGAAAAATGATACCGAAAGTGGACGACCCTTCATGAAATTGTGTGCAATTCTCTTTTATTGCTATTGAAGTGCGGTTTTCGTTCGTATGCATGCGATTTAGAATTTCAGATGCATTTGAAAAAATAAATGCAGTTCACTCACCTCGTCCTTGCGGTGCACGCTCGTTGACAAAAAATAATGTTAAAAGTTAATAAAACAAATGCAGTTCTCTCTATCAATAAATGCAACCTGTATCGGTCGAATGCAGTTCACTACGTCGATTTCGGGTCCGTGAAAAAATACCCGTATTTCCCTTTGCCATGTGAAAAAATCATGTGCAATTCTTTCTGTTGACAAATGCAATCGGGTGCCCCGCGGATGCAGTTCACTCGTCGATTTTTTGTTCCGCGAAAAATACGCGCAATTCTGTTTGGCGATAATGCAGCGCGCTTGACTGTCGGATGCGGTGCGGTTTCCGGCGAATGCAGTTCACTTCGTCGATTTCGGGTCCGCGGAAAAACAGAGTTCCGTGATTTAGTAAATTCGACGTTGCTCTTAAACCGTAAGGAATTAGAGGATGTGTTTTGCATGAAAATGGAGCGCCTCGACGATACCTATCCAATGGTGTATCAATTTCATCGATCGGACGAACAAATCAAAAGAATTTACGCGAAAACGGTCCGCTGCCCATATGAGGACAGAACACGACTTTTGAAATTACTTCAAAATCACGCAGAATCTCAAAAAGTGTTAATTATATGAATTATTCTCCTACTCCATACGAATCCAACGGTGTATGATACGCATCATTCCGACAAACGGTTGAAGAGAAATCACGAAAATACTCCCGCTGTGAAAGTGGGCCACCGCACCGTTTTCGAAACTGCTCTTAATCCGTGAGAAATTAGAAGAAGTGTTAAACATACGGAAGATGGTACATTTCAATACGAATCCAACAGTATATCATATGCTCAATTCCGATGAACGGTTAAAAAGTTGAAGCGAAAACGGTACATGCGGTTCTGTTTTACCCGAGCTGTAGTGCTTCGAATACAGCAGTGCGGTTCTCTTTGCGATACGACAGAATAGTTATTCTAACAACGATGTCAGATATATATATATATAAGGTAGGTGCACTTATTTAATACACAATAATTCGTGGAGAAATAAATATAATCCCAAATTGAGATCAGTTTTCTCCGTCTTCTCCCCTCTCCCACGGTGGGTTCCCCTTGTTAGGAGCCTATACTGGGATTGAGGCTTCTCCACCATACAGACGCCGTCGTGCTGCCGAAACTATGGTTCTGAGAGGTTTACTTCTGCCACCTTCGCTGGATCGGAGAACGGATGTCGTCATCGAGTTTCGTACGTGTGCGAGTACTACGAGGTGCTTCATGTGCGACACTTTCACCCGACAGGGTGCTAACACAGCCAGGGGGTTGTGAAGGTCATTCGGCTTCATCAAGCACGTTTGCGGGAACGTTTCCCGTGCAACGGACTACACCCCGAGGTATGTTTTCACAAGTCTCTCCGTTACAATAGATAGATAGATCTTGGGTTAAGGGAGAAGCTAGTGGTCGGCGTTGTCGGAGTGGAAAACGTCGAGTGTATGGCGGCCGCCGCGACCGGAGTGACCCTCGGGGTGGAGGAGAGGGGAGCGCTAGGTCGCCAGTCCTAAGAGTTAGGTGTGGACAAAATAACCGGGACTGGTCTTCATCATGTTATTTTTATGAACATATGTACTTGTTGGTGTTGATAATTTTACATTTAACCTAAAAATTAATTATTAGTCGAATTTAAACAGATCTGCTCATCAAATATATAACAAGACAATTTTGACTATGCATGTTCATCGAGACACAATGTTATTGGGTGTGAATTTGGTGCGTTGGCATATCTTTTTACTAAATTTGTTAAGTTATCCTTGTGAGAAGCAAGCTCGGTTGGGATATATATTCCTATCATAATGTCATTTCTAGAAAAAATAGTATATGATTTTTTTATTAATTCACACTTTATCAAATCAAAATAGGTAATTTGTACTTTAGGCTGTATATAACATCATAATCAACACTAAAGGACGCTACTGACATTTCACAACATCTACATCTCCTACCGTTGATCAACAACAGGGCAAACAAACAGTCAAATTATAGTTTTCAAGAAATCCAAAGCCAAAGTCGATTTTCCGAAATCCATAGTCGCAATGATTCTCATAAATCCTCAAAAGGGTTAAAAATGAGTTGTGGATTTCTGGTTCTCGGGCTCTATAGAGCCCGAAATTTGAAACAAATTGAAATTTATATTTAAAGTTTGATAATATTTTAAAAAATGCAACTATATATGGATGTTGTCTACAAGTGTGTAAATTATTAGAAAAAATAATTTGTCATGTGATCTGCACAAAAAACAAAATCATCAACTTTTAAAATGAACAATACATGTATTAAAGATGCATGATTTTGTTTTTTTGTACAACTCACATCATAACATATTTCATCATAAAACTTTTCGCATTTGTAGAGTACTAAATCTCTTTGTACATGTGTATTTTTAAAAGTTTTTTTATGACTTCAAATTTAAGTTTCGATTTACTCAATTTTTAAGTATTTAAAATTTAAGTAATTTTTAAATTCAAGCTCCATGTAGCTCGATTTCTATTTGGCATTTTCCGTAAAAAAAGAGCTCTTCCCTGAGAAGATGAGGTTTTAGCAGATAACACCACTTGTTGGGGCTTGTTTTGCGCAGAACCACAACTCTTAAACTTTTTTGCAGAGAACACCACTATTTGGGGTAATTATTTGCAGAAAACACATAACATGCTATTAACTCGTTTGATCCTAAATTAGCAAGGTGGAACTAGTGTAGCTCAGGCTACATGTGCCCTGATATTTTGAAAAATTCGATTTTTTTTCCGTGGAAACCTATATGAATTCTGCATGAGCGTGTAAAATTTCGTTTGAAAATATTGTAATATGCAGTCTGCATAAAAATAACAATTTTTTGGCCCAAATCTAAGGAAAAAAGGTCCAGTTAAAATCAAATATTTGTCAAAAAAAATCCAGCGGTGCATTAGAGTATAATGGTCTAAAAATTTGCACAAATGTCCTATACATGTGTATGTATATCCATAAAAAATTTCAATTTTTTTGAACTGTTTTAATATTATTTTTTATTTTTTCAAAAAAAGAACGAGCTATTGTAGCTCGGGCTACACAAGACATTTCCGTCTGGACCCATCCATTAGAACTTCAAAATTTGTTTGTTCAAATTTTGTGGGGTACTTCATAAAACTATTTTTTATTTTCAGTTCATGATATATCTTTGTATGATACTCCCTCCATTCCTTATTATAGTGCGTATAAACTTTTTGGTGAAATTCCACATTATAGTGCGCCTAAGCTACTTTGGACTGAAACTACCCTTCGTTGGTAGTGATCAATGCAGTGGCATGCACATGCATGTGTGCAAGCAGTGTACAGAGTAAGGTTATTATGGTCTACAAGGACAGCTCCACGTCATACCTTGGTCTTAGAGCTACAATCCATACGCATTACATATCGGAATGGAGGGAGTATAGTTTAGACAGATATGTCTTGTGTAGGTTTTCATTGCACAGTTTGGTTATTTTTCAAATCAATACATCGTTAAATGGAAACATAAAATAGTTGCTGAAAGTAGCCCACAAATTTGAACAAACAAAATTTGAGGTCTTGATTGGAGGGCCCAGTTTGTTAATTTGGGATCAAATGAGCTAATAGTGTTTTATGTGTTCTCTGCAAATAATTACCCCAAATAATGGTATTCTTCGCAAAAAAATCAAGAGTTGTGGTTTTGCGCAAAAGAAGCCCCGACAAGTGGTGTTATGTGCCTCGTGAGAAGATACACTTGCGGTTGGCTTCATCGACTCAGCTCCCTACAACTCCGTTCGCAGCGCACCTGGCAATGGCGGCTTCCACCCCGTCCGCCGCCTCTCAGATGCTCCCAAACCCCTTCCGTCCTTATTAAAGACCGCCACCGCCGCCGCCGCCGCTTTCCTCCAATCCATCTCCCGCAAACCCCTACCTACCTCGCGCGCGTTCGCTCGCATCTCGCGCGGGCACAGCCCCCCTCCCGGTCCTTGCCTCTGCCATTTCCTGGAACTTCGTGGCTAGCGGATGTCCCTGTCCCTCCCCTCCCACGAATCCAGGTGATTCGTATCACGGACGCGTCTTCAGGATCCAGTTCGTGTGCAATGTCGGCGGTAGCGCCACCGCTGTGCACTTGGATCGTCGCCGCCTGCTTGTCTGCAACCTGCGTCGCAGATGATGAGGCGAAGCAGCGCAACTACAGCCGCGGCGGGCTTTTCGGCAGCCGCCACCTTGCCTCGCGCCGCCGAGGCAGGGCACGCTCTGGTGAGGCCATTTCCGTTTCCTTCTCGGCCCTTTCATGGTTTCTTGGTCCTTATCCGAATCTCAACTGTAAAATCGCGGTCGGCCGTAAGGCTGTAACAATGTAGGTCATATCAGAGTGTGTTCGGTGCGGGGTAAACGTCCGGGATTTATAGAGTTTCAGTTGTCACATGGCTCGTGCGTGCATTTGGGGTTTCGGGAGAGACAATTATTGGCTGCTTTGTGCATGATTCTGTATGAGTAAATCTTGTTCTAGTATTGTATGTGGTTTGGGGCTTGCCATGTCCATGGTTCCTACGTGTGATTCATGCTCAAGTGAATAAGTGAATTCACCATGATGCCGTCATTAAAAGAAAAGTATACTTTATCATAAACGTGGATTTTTTATTTATCAGAATTGAACTATACACGAGGAAACCAAGTGCCAATTGGGAAATTTTCTGTTGGATATTGTACTACGTATTAGAAACTGGAATTTATTTTGGGAAAACATATGCTTGGAATTATCGCCAGTGTGCAACTCCCATTGCCATTTGTTTCATTTCATCGGAAGCCTGCCCGGTGGTTCATGTGAATAAATCTTCCAATATTGTTCGTCGGTTTCTGTTGCTTGAAGAAACATCTAACTTATAAACTCTTTTTTGCGGGTGATGCTACTTTTCTTTTATGTGCAGTCTATTTGTAGCATATGCCGACTCAAATTAGTTGTCCATCACCTAAATGAGACGCCTTATGGACTGCAGGAGTGCCCATTGCTGTTTCCTTGCATCCTGAAAGAGGAGCTGTGGAAAACAACAAATCTGAAACCAAACAACGGAGGGTAGTTGTCACTGGCATGGGTGTAGTGACTCCGTTAGGCCATGAGCCTGATGAGTTTTACAACAATCTTCTACAGGGTGTCAGTGGAATAAGTGAGATAGAAGCATTTGACTGCTCCAGCTATCCCACGGTATTCTTTTATTCTACTTAATTATAGTGGATGTGTGGTTCATTTTGCAATGTTACTGAAATATCCTTTACGGTTACACTGCTTGACATGCTATCTTTCATACAGAGAATTGCAGGAGAAATCAAATCCTTTTCAACAGATGGTTGGGTTGCACCAAAGTTAGCTAAGCGAATGGATAAGTTCATGCAATATTTGATAGTTGCTGGTAAGAAAGCATTGGAAAATGGTGGAATCACAGAAGATATCATCAACGACTTGGACAAATCGAGATGTGGAGTTCTAATTGGATCTGGTATGGGTGGCATGAAGGTTCGGATCTCACAGTGTATATTACTTGCTTGTAAAATATACAGTGTTTTTTAATACTGTTTTCTTAATGCTTATGCTGCTATTTTAAGCAGGTTTTCAGTGACGCAATTGAAGCATTGAGGGTCTCTTACAGGAAGATGAACCCATTCTGTGTACCTTTTGCAACTACAAACATGGGTTCTGCGATACTTGCGATGGATCTGGTGCATTATATGATCTGGATCATCAGTTTTTTAATTTTCTCACTGGTTAATGATGATTAATTGTAAGTTGTATACCTATGCAGGGATGGATGGGTCCAAACTACTCTATCTCTACTGCTTGCGCCACTAGTAACTTCTGCATTCTGAATGCATCCAATCATATCATAAGAGGGGAAACTGTAAGTAACTTCATTTTTTGTGATATCCTGTGAGGAATGCCCCACTTGTTGACATGTCCTAAACATGCAGGACTTGATGCTGTGTGGTGGTTCTGATGCTCCAATTATACCAATTGGTACGGACACTCTCATTATTTGAGATGTCATCATCCCAATTTTATTAGCTAATTGGTTTGTTTTACTCAAACCTCTTGTCTTGGCATTCGTATATATAACGGTGATCATTTCAACTGTTATATGCAGGATTGGGAGGTTTTGTGGCATGTAGAGCTCTTTCACAGAGAAATAGCGACCCAACAAAAGCTTCTCGACCTTGGGACGTGGTTAGTCTCCCCAAGATTCGTTTAACATAACCACTACCTAGTAGCCAAACCGTATGCATCTACAATCTACGCTTCATGTTTATACCATCGATACATTTGTCTTCATGTTTACTGGCTTGGTGCACATATATACCTGGTGGTGATGATTCTGCACTAATCTCATGCTTGAAATTAGCAGAACGCTTACTGTTTCTAACAGTCGTGTTGTCTACTTTTTCTGCAACAGGATCGTGATGGGTTTGTCATGGGAGAAGGGGCTGGTGTGCTTCTTTTGGAAGAACTCGAGCATGCAAAGGTTTTGTTAATGAGATTTCTTAGATATTTTTTGTCCGTGCTTTTTTCTCCATTTTTGTAGTTCTTCCATTGTGATTTATTTGTAAATGTCTGAATAGAATTTCCATTCTACAGCAAAGAGGTGCAGAAATATATGCTGAATTTCTGGGTGGAAGTTTTACGTGTGATGCATATCATATGACAGAACCACATCCTGAAGGTGAAAAATATTCTTTTAACCTTGGGGTGCATTTATTCTGTGATGCTTCCCTACTGAAATTAGGATAATTTCTGTACTAATATTATGTTTATGTAATATCAGGGAAGGGGGTTATTCTTTGTGTCGAAAATGCACTAGCTGATGCAGGAGTAACAAAGCAAGACATTAATTACGTAAATGCCCATGCTACATCTACACGGTTGGGTGATATGAAGGAATTTGAAGCTCTTCTCCATTGTTTTGGCCAGAATCCTCAGGCATACCTCCTGATTCAGAAATAATTCCCTCTTTTTTGGGTTTCAACTCTAGCCTACCCCAACTTGTTTGGGACTGAAAGGCTTTGTTTTTGTTGTTGCTTTTTGGTGTGTAAATTAAGCTCGGGAATGATATGCATTTTGTGCATTTCAGCTAAGAGTAAACTCAACAAAGTCGATGACTGGCCACTTGCTAGGAGCTGCAGGTGGAATAGAAGCTGTAGCTGCTATACAAGTAGGTCTTACAGTAGTTTTCTTTATTTATTCAAATTTAGTCTCCTGTCAGCTAATCTTATGCTATTGTTTAAGAATTAGAATCTTGGTTCCTGGCTATATTACCATTGTGCGGTTTCTTGAATTCTGAACTCCATGTGGTTTATGCATACCTATCTTCAAAACTCCATGCACAGAGCCTTCATAATAGCAGCGTCATTTAACCTAAGTCAGTAAATACCAGTCTTCCCCTAAGAGACCCTTTGTTAAGGGTAAGAACTGTTCAAATCAACAGAATATCTTACTACTCTCGCTATTTTCAGGGAATTAATATATATGCTACTGCTAAGTGGACCACTTTGAGAAATGCCACTACATAAGTCTTAATTTTTTTTAGTATGCTATTGTTCAGCCACTATATTCTGAAGAATCCCACTATGTCAAGAATTGGACAACATGACCCCTATATTCTTCATTCTCCTCCCTCTCCACCCATCCCCCATCCCCAATCCGCTCTACTCCCTCCTGGCAGCTTACCTTGCCTTGTGTTGGTGACCACCTGTGATGACATGCCCCCTCCCTGCATCTCACTGACGCCCTTGGTGACATTGACCTCGCCATGTAGGGCGAGTACTGTTACTTCCCTGGGGACTGTGTCCTAGAGGTTAGGGTTTATGGTGGATGCTGGTGAGCAACAAGATGACCATATCTGGAGGTGGAGGAGGTCAGTGAGCACCAAGCTTGGGCATGGATGTGGAGTGGAATTGGGCATCCACTCTTATCTTGGAGATCTTCTCCCTAGCTCCACTGCTGGCATGGGAAGCGATGAAGGTGGTGGGGAATGGTAATGGATGGAGGATGTGGAAGGAAGAAGCAGAACATGATGACATCCTTGAAGTTTCTGTAACTTAATATTTGCATATTTAAAAATCAAGTTTGCTGTGGCATTTCTCAGAAGTGGAATATAGCAGTGCTGCTGTGGAATATATCTACCCCCCCCCCCCCCCCTCTTTATAGGGCAGCCATGTATTCAAGATCTATTACACTTACCAACAATCAGTTCAATAGTATATAAGGCCAGAAAAGTAGCAGCGTTGTTTCTATTTTGGTGTACTCATATGACCATGCTATGCAAATATTAACAAGTGTCCAGTAAACGAAAGCAACGGCCCAGAGTTTAATTTAGTGGACTGTCAAGCATACCTCATTTGACATTAATTGATAAATAATTATGTAGCAAAGATAGAAGCCACTCGGAAATTGAGAACCTAGGGTTGAAGAAGATAAGTTGAGAGACGAGAAACGAATAGAAGCGCATATCGAACCCACCGTGACATATGACACTGCTACATGCCCTGGATTTCAACATTGATATCATTACATTACCATTTATAAGTATACATCATTTATTACAACAATGCATACATGTGCCTAGATACAAATACAACAGCGGAGGATCCTCAGAGGATCACATATTGAGAGGTGTGGTGCTTCGCACATCACTTTGACGGCCTGGGCCTGGAATTCCATAATATCAAGCGAGCCGACAATGTGGTGGCCGACGCCCTTGCCAAGGTGAGGGCGCTATGCGTTCCCGTTCCTCCCAATGTCTTCCTCAAGTTGCTGCACAAACCTTCAATCAAAGGCGCAGGTCGAGCCAGAGTCGGTCTCGAAGCTCGGTTTTTTTGAACCCGGAGGCTTTGAGCCTGGCGGTTCGGGGCTGAAGAACCACCATTAGAAGCACACGACATCATGGCATCATTCCGACCTGGACTGAGCCCATCTTGGCCTTCCTTGTATGAGGAGGGCTCCCAGAGGACAAGGTGGATGCCCAACGCAATGCGCTGATCTCAGGCGTACTCCCTGTTCAATGGAGAACTTTACAAGCGCAACATCAAGGGCGTATTCCAGCGCTGTGTCTCCCTTGAAGAAGGCCGACAATTTTGCAAGAGATTCATTTCGGCATCTGTGGCCCTCAGGCCGCACCTTGGAACCTTGTCGTCAAAGCTTTTCGGCATGGTTTTTTCTTGTTAATTACAAAGCAGGATGTCGATGACATTGTCCGTGCAACGAGTGCCATCGTTTTGCCAGAACCAATCACATGCCGACAACAGCCCTCAAGACGATCCCTACCACGTGGCCATTTGCGGTCTGGGGCTGAAGACCTCTGAAAATGGCTACAAGCAATCTTAAATATATCCCGGTAGCCCAGGGTAGGTGTAGTCGATAGACACAATAACCTAGAGCTAGTCTCAATCCCTCGACATCCTTGTCCACCAAATATGCCGATTTTCTTCCGTCGAGGCACGCTGCATGGAGTTCCTTGATCAGTTGTTACATATCGTGATAAGATATTCACTAGTGCTATGTGGCGAGATATCTCTACCGCTGTAGGTTCCAATCTTTCTTATAGTACATCATAACCATCCTCAAACAAATAGTCAAAGTGAAAGGGCGAACCAATGTTTAGAATAACTAGACGATACCCCGCGCCTTGCTGCGGGAATTGGTCGCTCTATATTTCAACAAAATTTAATTATGTAATTTTTAAATATTTAGATTAATAACAAATGAACCAAAATTTAAAAACGCATACAATTTATTATATTTGATTATGTTTAGTTATTGATTTTTTTGAATATAAGTATAATAAGAGAATGAATTTTTTTTCCATGCATGGTCGTATGTTGAGGTGGTCCTTATCCCATCCGTAATTGTGTGGTGATGTAGCATGCTTCTATGTTGAGATAAATAAGTTAGTAGGGATCACTGGAATTGGTCGTCTTATATTTCAACAAAATTTAATTACGTGAATTTTAAATATTTAGATTAATAACAAATGAACTCCGCCTATGTTTTTTTAGACGTAGCCGGTCCCAAGCCCGGGTAAAGGAGGAGGGTTGTGTTAGGCTTGGCGAGCCAACGTGAAAACCCAGCCACTCTTATGGATATGAAACCCAAAAGAACATCGTTGGGGCGTAACCCTCTTAGCGACGCGCCACATCGGAACCCGGGTGTGGTGACAAATGAGCAAGGGCCGGGCCGTCACCCCCTGGTGGCGCGCCGTATCTTGATCTGGATACGGTGACAAGTGAGCAAGGATCGGGTCGTCGCAGCCTTAGTGGCGCGCTACATCGTCGCCCGGGTGTAGTGAAAAATAAGCAAGGGTCTTCGCATTTGACTCGACGAGTGCGAAGGGTAAGGAAGCTAGCCGAGCCTAAGAGGATTCACATAGGTAGTTGGAACATAGGGTCCTTGACAGGTAAGTTGCGGGAGTTAGTGGATGCAATAGTGAGGAGAGGTGTTGATATCCTATGCATCCAAGAAACCAAGTGGAAGGGACAGAAGGCGAAGGAGGTAGAGGAGACCGGTTTCAAGCTGTGGTACACGGGGACCACTGCGAACAGAAACGGAGTGGGTATCTTGATCAACAAGAGCCTCAAGGATGGAGTGGTAGACGTCAAGAGGCAAGGTGATCGGATTATCCTGGTCAAGCTGGTCGTTGGGGACCTAGTTCTCAATGTTATCAGCGCCTATGCCCCGCAAGTAGGCCACAGTGAGAGCACCAAGTTGGAGTTCTGGGAAGGCCTGGAGGACTTGGTTAGGAGTGTTCCTATTGGCGAGCGGCTCTTCATAGGAGGAGACCTTAATGGCCATGTGGGCACATCTAACACAGGTTTTGAAGGGGTGCATGGGGGCTTTGGATATGGCTGCAGGAATCAAGAGGGAGAGGATGTCTTAAGCTTCGCTTTAGCCTACGACATGATCGTAGCTAACACCCTCTTTAGAAAGAGAGAATCTCATCTAGTGACTTACTAGCGGACAACACCCTAGCCAGATTGATTTCATCCTCTCAAGAAGAGAAGATAGGCGTGCTTGCCTAGATTGTAAGGTGATACCTGGAGAGAGTGTTGTCGCTCAACATAAGCTTGTGGTGGCTGACTTCCGCTTTCAGATTCGTGTCCAGCGGGATAAGCGCACCAAAGTCGCTAGAACGAAGTGGTGGAAGCTAAAGGGGGGGGGGGCTCAGGCTTTCAAGGAGAGGGTCATGAAGGAGAGCCCTTGGGAGGAAGGAGGTGATGCAAACAATATGTGGGTGAAGATGGCGACCTGCGTCCGGAGGATAGCTTCAGAGGAGTTTGGGGTAACCAAGGGTAGTAGAGTCGAAGCTAAAGATACCTGGTGGTGGAACGAGGATGTCCAGAAGGCTATTAAGGAGAAGAAAGTCTGTTTCCGACGCCTATACCTCGATAGGAGTGCGGACAACATAGAGAAGTACAAGGTGGCGAAGAAGACAGCAAAGCGAGCTGTGAGCGAAGCTAGGGGGCGGGCGTATGAGGACCTCTACTAGCGTTTAAACACGAAGCAAGGTGAAAGGGACATCTATAAGATGGCCAAGATTCGAGAGAGGAGGACGAGGGATGTCGATCAGGTGAGATGCATCAAGGACGAAGCAGATTAACTTCTGGTGAAGGACGAAGAGATCAGGCATAGATGGAGGCAATACTTCGACAAGTTGTTCAATGAGGAGAATGGGAGCTCTACCATTGAGCTGGATGACTCCTTTGATGAGATGAACAGACGTTTTGTGCGGCGAATCCAGGAGGCCGAGGTCAAGGAGGCTTTAAAAAGGATGAAAGGAGGCAAGGCGATGGGCCCTGACTGTATCCCCATCGAGGTGTGGAGAGGCCTTGGAGACAAAGCGATAGTATGGCTAACCAAGCATTTCAACCTCATTTTTCGGTCAAACAAGATGCCTGAAGAATGGAGGCGAAGTATATTAGTACCAATCTTCAAGAACAAAGGGGATGTTCAGAGTTGTACTAATTACCGCGGGATTAAGCTAATGAGCCATACAATGAAGCTATGGGAGAGAGTCATTGAGCACCGTGTAAGAGGAATGACACGCGTGACCAAAAATCAATTTGGTTTCATGCCTGGGAGGTCGACCATGGAAGCCATTTTCTTGGTACGACAACTTATGGAGAGATACAAGGAGAAAAAGGACCTGCATATGGTGTTCATTGACTTGGAGAAGGCCTACGATAAGATACCGCGGAATGTCATGTGGTGGGCGTTGGAAAAACACAAAGTCCCGACAAAGTACATTACCCTCATCAAGGATATGTACGACAATGTTGTGACAAGTGTGCGAACAAGCGATGGCGACACTGATGACTTCCCAATCAAAATAGGACTGCACCAGGGGTCAGCTTTGAGCCCTTATCTTTTCACATTGGTGATGGATGAGGTCACACGGGATATACAAGGGGACATCCCATGGTGTATGCTCTTTGCAGACGATGTGGTGCTAGTCGACGATAGTCGGGCGGGGGTTAATAGGAAGCTAGAGCTGTGGAGATAGACTTTGGAATCGAAAGGTTTTAGGCTTAGTAGAACTAAAACTGAGTACATGAGGTGCGGTTTTAGTACTACTAACCATGGGGAAGAGGAGGAAGTTAGCCTTGAGGGGCAAGTGGTACCCCAGAACGACACCTTTCGATATTTGGGGTCAATGCTGCAGAAGGATGGTGATATTGATGAAGATGTTAGCCATCGAATCAAAGTTGGATGGCTAAAGTGGTGCCAAGCTTCTTGTGTTCTCTGTGATAAGAGTGCCACAAAAGCTAAAAGGCAAGTTCTATAGAACGGCGATTCGACCTGCGATGTTGTATGGTGCTGAATGCTGGCCAACTAAAAGGCGACATGTCCAACAACTAGGTGTGGCAGAGATGCGCATGTTGAGATGATGTTATACGGGAGAGAGTTGGGGTGGCACCAATTGAAGAGAAGCTTGTCCAACATCGTCTGAGATGGTTTGGGCATATCCAGCGTAGGCCTTCTGAAGCGCCTGTGCATATCGGGCGGTTAAGGCGTGCTGATAATGTCAAGAGAGGTCGGGGGAGGCCAAACTTGACTTGGGAGGAGTCTGTGAAGAGAGACCTGAAGGACTGGGCTATCAACAAAGATCTAGCTCTGGACAGGGGTGCGTGGAAGTTAGCTATCCACGTGCCAGAACTGTGATTTGGTTACGATATCTTTTGGGTTTCAGCTCTAGCCTACCCCAACTTGTTTGGGACTGACAGGCTTTGTTGTTGTTGTTGAGATTAATAACAAATGAACAAAAAATTTAAAAACACATACAACGTACTATATTTGATTGTGTATATTTATAAATTATTTTTTGAATATAAGTATAGTAAGGGAATGAAAAATATTTTTCCATGCATGCATGGTTGCATGTGGTGGTGGGTCTTGTCTCATGCATGGTTGCATGTTGAGGTGGACCTTATCCCAATCATAATTATATGGTGATGTGGCATGCTTTGCATGTTAAGATAGATAAGATAGTGGGGATGATCTATTATAGTATTTATCTGTGGTGTGCTGTACATGATCGACCTGGAAAACGCTGCTCTTGGTTACCAATGGCTGAATTTTGGTATAATTCAAGTTATCATACATCAGTTGGCTGCTCTCCATTTAAAACTCTATTTTCAACAACCTAATTTTGGTGGCATGCTCAATGTGGCACTGGCAGTGGACTCTTCTCCCTTTCCTCTGACTGTGCTCAGATCATATTGCTCAGCTCAAAGAACATCTTCTTAAGGCCCAAGCTCAGATTAAGAAGTAAGTTGACAAGAACCCTTTTGACAAGGCTTTTGAAGTTGGCCACTCCGTTTTACTGAAACTGCAACCATATGCAGACCAAAACTAAAATGAGTAGACAGACTTTGGAATCGAAAGGTTTTAGGCTTAGTAGAACTAAAATTGAGTACATGAAGTGTGATTTTAGTACTAGTAGGCATGAGGAAGAGGAGGAAGTTAGCCTTGATGGGCAGGTGGTACCTCAGAATGATGATATACGTGAGAGAGTTGGGGTGGCACCAATTGAAGAGAAGCTTGTCCAACATCGTTTGAGATGGTTTGGGCATTTTAGCGCAAGCCTCCTGAAGCGCCAGTGCACCGGGCGGTTAAGGCATGCTGATAATGTCAAGAGAGGTCAGGGGAGACCAAACTTGACTTGGGAGGAATCCGTGGAGAGAGATATGAAGGACTGGGTTACCAAAAAAGAAAAGATTTAGCTCTGGACAGGGCTGCGTGGAAGTTAGCTATCCACGTGCCACCGGGCGGTTAAGGCATGCTGATAATGTCAAGAGAGGTCAGGGGAGACCAAACTTGACTTGGGAGGAATCCGTGGAGAGAGATATGAAGGACTGGGTTACCAAAAAAGAAAAGATTTAGCTCTGGACAGGGCTGCGTGGAAGTTAGCTATCCACGTGCCACCGGGCGGTTAAGGCATGCTGATAATGTCAAGAGAGGTCAGGGGAGACCAAACTTGACTTGGGAGGAATCCGTGGAGAGAGATATGAAGGACTGGGTTACCAAAATAGAAAAGATTTAGCTCTGGACAAGGCTGCGTGGAAGTTAGCTATCCACGTGCCAGAGCCATGACGTGGTTTCAGTATCTTTTGGGTTTCAATTCTAGCCTACCCCAACTTGTTTGGGACTGACATGCTTTGTTGCTGTTGCTGTTGCTGTTGTTGTTGTTGTTGCAACCATATGCAGAGTATTCAGTGGTTAACGGCCCTTGCACCAAGCTTGCTTGCTGCAACAGGTGTTCATTACTCACTGTGCTAGTACCAACTTCAGCGAGCAACTGCTAGGAGCCTAATATAAAGTATCCACATTTGTTCTTCTGCAAACGATAATATCATACTTCATGATTGTGTTCTTCGTCATATATATCCTTTGTTTCTATGCAGGCTATAAGAACCGGTTGGATCCATCCGAATATCAATCTAAACAATCCGGAGAAAAACGTGGTAATTTTTTGTTGATACCCACTTTTTTTTCGCTCTTGCATTAGTCTTATAACACTTCACATCAGATTGAGCCAATGCTGGTATAAAGAATAGTTATCCTTTGCCAGGTAGGATTTTTTTTCTGCCGGCCTATTGTTTACCGAAGAAGTTTGAAATGAAAAAACAAACCTAGCGAATGTAATGAGTAGCGGTTCGTTTAACAGGATGCGATAATTTTGCTCCCAGTGTGTTCAATTCCTAAGGTGTTTCAGTTGGAGAGAAGTCCATACTGCAACCATGAACTATTGCCTGAGTTCAGATTTTAACCTCCTAAGTTCCAAATTGGTAATTTGGGACCTCAAGGTCTTCGTACCAGTCCAAATCCTGGGTCAGGGGGATTTGACTTCGTCTGGGTACACAGCAGTTAAGTGAGCCGTTGCTGCATTGCTGGATCATTGCTGACACGTCATCACCGCCACCTATTGGAACAAGATGAAAGCACTGGAGTTTGTCATCTCGCTCGAGCTACTGCAGGCTGCTGTGGATCTCACTTCCCCCTCCTGTTTGCAGCAGTCCCGAAGCCCTGCTCTTGTGTCAGCGCTTGCCACTTGTGCATGCGGCATCTCTACCCCCTCACGCTACTCGTGGATGCATGCGAAGCCCTATTCCCTCCTACTGCTGCGCTGAAGCTCTCTCTCCTAACTCTGCAACGATGATGCCCCCTTGACTAGGGTTCCGATACTGAAAAGGAAAGGGTACTTTGATTTGGGAGGAAAGAGAGAGCACGAGAAGTCGAGAAGAGTGCGCCTTTCTAATCTTCTCACCTGAAACTGACGTGGCAGCTTACTTAGTATGTAGCTGGAGTCAAACCCCTCCTAACCCAGTCTTTGATGGACATGAAGACTTTGAGGGCCCAAGTTAATAATTTTTTTTGGGGTTAGAGCCTTAGAGGTTGAAGTTTGAAATCTCAACTCGGATTAGGATTCAAGGTTGAAAAATGGATGCCACTCATATTGTGTGTAGCGGCTAAGAAAGCTTTTGGGGCTTTAGACCAGGTTTAAATAAGAAATTGTTTGCCCCACTTTACTTTCCCATTTGATAATTGCCCCCCTCCCCTCTGAGAATTACAAGGGGCCTGGGTCCACCCGCCATTCAGATAATAATACTGGGGCAAATCATCAAATCCCTTATAAAGTGGGGCAAATCATCCAATCCCCCAGGTTTAAACACTGGAAGAAGAGTGACTAAGGGAAAATAGATTCTATAGTTGGGCCAACCAGAAACCAAATGGGCCACTAGTCATGCCACACAACTACCAACCGTTACCGTTCCGGTCTTTTTTTAAGACACTGCACAATATTTTGCTCTCCTAGATGGCTAGACCCGCCTCTATTATTTTTCTTGGATCCACCTCACAGTGGTCATGCTCTAACTCCGCCCGCCTGCAAATTCATCAACATAGCAAATGTAGAAGTTATTTTGAACACGACTTCCGTCTTTTTTAACGGTGCATGATCTTTTTGCCATGTCTTTATCCAATATGCTTAAATTCCAATCTTGTAGGATGTCAGCTTGCTGGTGGGATCACAAAAGGAGAGATGTGATGTCAAAGTGGCGTTGTCGAATTCATTTGGATTCGGTGGCCACAACTCATCAATTTTATTTGCTCCATTTAAGTGAGTTCTGTTGGTGTGCTAGCTTATGGTATGATTGTTGCGTGGAACTGAAATTTTGACAACCAGAATTTTGACAACCAAGCTCAGCAAGACAGCAACATTTTCGTGAGCCACGTATTTGAAAGGGGAATCCATCCTTAGGAGAATATATTGCTACATAGGTGAGCAAAGAAAGCAATTAAGTTTCTTTTGTATTGCAAAGGCAAATATATCCCATGCAAGGGTGTCCATTCAGAAGTTAATCAAGACGTTGCACATGCACTCTGGTCCATACTGTTTTTGTACCAGATGTTATTGGATTCATCGTATGCGAACTTTACTGGGGCTGGTGCTTTTTTTTATCTTGCTGATTTACCAGGCAGATACAATGATTGCTGACGCAAAACTGCCTTGTTTTGGTATTTTTATTGGCCAAAGTGCTGCGAAATGCTGCTGTACCTTGATATGTTAATATGCAGCCGTAGTAACTCTTGTAATTTTTAATTTGGTGTCTGTTTTTGTGAAAAATATTGCATGGCTATGATGATCAGCGTGTCCATTGTCCGTTTCGGAATTGGTGGGTGGTCTGCTCATTGGAATCTGTACTGAACGTTGTTTATGCGGGTTAGTTGCAGTTAATGCTGTTTAACTTTGTTTCGTCCTAATATGAAAAAGATACAACAAAAACTTACTCCCTCCGTTCCAAATTAGATGATTTTCATTTGTGCACATATGTAGTACACATGTATACAAATTGAAGTACCCATAGAGCTGCATTTAACTGTCGGTGGGTACAAATTAAATTCAGGTCCTTAACAGATAAAAATAACAAAGTAGGTCTAAAAATTAACACAGGACCTTGGAAGAAAATTGTAAAACACAAGTATTTGGTCCTCCATTGAATTTGAGATTCCTTTGTCGGTCTTCTTGCCGCTGCTGGGGATGAACCACTTGCCCATGGAAAGAAGCTAGAGTCTAGTGAGGATCTCCAATAAGGGCCTCCCTAAAGGAGGTTGAAGAAACACCATTGCATCGACGTTTTGAGGGGTCGTTTTGTCGGCGGTAGATCATGACGGCTATCTTGTTCACCATGTAGAACACATCAAGTTGTAGCAGATGAACACTCCACCACCAAGCTATTGCATAGATTGAATCATGGAGATGCCTCTTCCCCTCGCCACTTAAGGCCATTTAGAAGAAGATTCAAGAAAAACAATCTAGCAAGGAAGCCAGAGAACTCGACCTTATTAAGGGAGACTGTGCGATATGGGATAACCCCTTGGATTTTCCCAATCTTCACAATTTGGAGGTGAATCCACAAACACAAGATGAACACAAAGGGGATTCACAAACAAATCAACTCAAGAGAGAAAGGGGGACAAGATTCAAACACATAGAACACTCAAATCCACACACAAGTGTCATACACCTCAAGATCCATACAACCACAAGTGGTAGTCTTGGTAGTTCGAAGAGGGAGATAAGTAGGAGAGATGTATCTCAAGGATATCTAGAACCCCATGGAGGAAGTAGGAGCTAAGCCGCGCCCTTCCAGATTTAGGTTTCGACTTAGCTGACCTTTACACTACTAGAGAAAAGGCTATACATGGAATCCTTATTAGTGGCACATTTTATATGTAATGCACCACTATTTTGTAAGGGGTGGCGCATTTTGAGCAAAATGCACCACGTATAAGCTCTTATTCGTGGCGCATTTTTTGGAAGTGCGCCACCCCTAAGAATGGGCCATCCTGGATCTGCTTATTCGTGGCGCATTTTGCAAAATGCGCCACCCCTAAGATTCTTAAGGGTGGCGCATTTTGCAAAATGCACTACTAGTAAGAGCTTATGGGTGGCGCCACCCCTAAGGAATTAATAGTGGCACATTTCAAAATGCGCTACCCATAAGGACTTATTAGTGGCGCATCTTGCATATGCGCCACTACTAACCTATAAAATGTGAGGGGAAAATTCCAACACACAAATAATATTCCCATGTGAAATGTGGTCTAGTTATTAGCAAAATTTACAAACATGGATTTCGACTTTTTTTGCAAAATCTCTTGAGAATTTGTGAAATGGTCATAACTTTTGCATACGAACTTCGATGAAAAAGTTTTTTATATGAAAAATCATCTAATCGAAAAGTTACTTCCGAATTCAAGGGGGGGGGGGGAGAATTTTAGAATCCTCAAAAACCTAACAGAAAAAAGGTTATCATGCTTTTAAGATCTGGAGCTAAAATTTTTTTTTTTTTCAAACTTAGTAGTGGCGCATTTTGTATGTAATGCACCACTAGTAACAAAAAAGAAAATAATAAAAATAATTTATTTATTTTTTTTAGAAAGTTCAAAATAGGCTAGAGGACTGATCGTGAAGTTTCAAAAAAATAGAAAAAATAAAAAATAATATTTTTTCGATTTTTTTAAAAGTTGAAAATAGGCTAGAGGACCGATCGAGAAGTTTCAAAAAAATGTTGAAAATTTTAGCGCACCCATGAACATCAACAAAGTCCTAGACATCAACATGGTTTAATAGGATTGATATGATACATATATCAACAAGTGTCTGTTAAGTGAGCTAGGGTTGGAGTTGAATGGAACCGAGAAGTTAAGCGTGCCGGGGCTGGAGTAGTGTTAGGATGGGTGATCCTTCGGGAAGTTTTACCTGAGATTAAGCATAGTGATAGGGCATTAAGCATACTGACCTGAGATTAAGAAAAAAATTGAAAATAATAATTATGATCCAGATTCAAAATTTAAAAAAAGTCAATAGTGGCGCATTTTTAGAATGCGCCACGAATAAGAGTCTTATGGGTGCCACATTTTGAGAATGCGCCATGAATAAGGGCTTATGGGTGGCGTATTTTGAAATGCGCCACTATTAAAGCCTTATTAATGGCTTGTCCTTAGTGGCGCATCTATAATGCGCCACTAAAGGCAAAAAAATGACTCCACTATAAGGATTTTTCCTAGTAGTGTAACATAGAGGAAGGGGGAGAGTACTTATAGCCTAGAGGAGAGGTAGAGGTGTACATGGGCAAACATGCCCAGATCTGCGCGCGGGAGACCGGGTACCCGGGGTCTTAACTCCGGGCGCCCGTGGTCTTAACTCCGGGAGCCCGGGGTAGGTTTACCCGGTGGAGATCGGGCACTCAGAGTCCAGGGGGGCGAGTACCTGCGGTGGTCAGAGCCGGTGTCGAGGAGGCCCAATCACCCTAGGTCTAGGAGGCCTGGGCACCTGGGGTAGGTCGAGAAGGTGCCGTGGTGGCCCAGGCACCCAAGGGTCCAAGACTCCGGGCACCCTTGGTGGTGAGTAGCAGTAGGGTGTTCTTATATTCGTCTTCTCGCGGCTGCTCTCCCGATATATCTTGTCCTTGTTCCATGGCTTCTTCTTAAGTGTCTCCTTGGTACCTAATGATGCATAGAGTATCCGCGTGAGGTAGCACCCAAGTCTCACATGTATCAAAGTGTAGTTCAGAGAGGAGCGAGTCCACCTTTGTCCCAATGGCATGTGCTTGTGCTCTCGTCATCTTTACACGTGAATGAGAGGTCTCCATGGTGATATCCGTGGGATGCTTCGCATCGTCTCCCCCCGCCCCCTAGGGAAGATCCTTCCACGGATCGAAGTCCTCATTGCCATGGTAGGGAGCAAGGTCGGAGACATTGAACGTGTTACTCACCGAGTACTTGGCCTTGGAAATATCGAACGTGTATGCGTTGTTGTTTATCCTCGTGAGGATCTTGACTGGTCCATCGGTACGGGTAGAAGCTTGGACTTGCGCTCATACGAAGGTGCATCCAAACAAGGTCACCCAGATTGAAGACCATTAGTTTCTTGGTGGCGTTCATCTTGTTTGCATGGCCTTGCACTTGGCGCTCGATGGTGAGGTGTGTATCTTCATGGAGTTTCTTGAGGAAGCTCGTCCTTCCACTTGCGTCGATGTTGATGTGTTCTTTTAGCGGTAGAGGGAGGATGTCCAATGGGCACAATGGATTGAACCCAAAGACTACCTTAAAAGGCGCCCGCTTTGTCGTGGAGTGTCTTGCTCGATTGTAGGCGAACTCCACTACGGGAATGCGATCTTTCCATTCCTTGATATTTTTCTTGATGAGCATACAGAGTAGTGTAGATAGTGAACGATTCACTAACTTTGTTTTTCCCATCCGTTTGCGGGTGGCACGCCGTGGAGAAGAGTAGCTTGATGGTGAGCTTGGCACATAAATGTCTTCCAAAAGTAGCTTAGGAACTTGACGTCGCGATCGGAGACAATGTACTTGGGAAGGAATGAAATGTGCCATCTTGGAGAACCTATCCACTACCGCATATATAGTGTCCTTTCCATTTTTAGTGCGACGCAACCCAAGAACAAAGTCCATGCTTCCCATGAAACACGAGGAATATGCAAATATAGAGTCCATGGGGAAGATCTTTTGACTTAGCCTTGCGACATGTATGACATCTTTCAACAAACCATCCCACGTCACACGACATACTTAGCTACAAGAAATTGGCGGAGAGTGTAACATACATCTTGTCACAACCAAAATGTCCCATGAGGCCGCCGCCATGTGATTCCTACAAAATAAGAAGGTGCAACAACTGCTCGGGAATGCAAAGTTTGTTAGCTCACATATGATAGCCATCCTTCATGTAGTACGTGTTCCAAGTGATATGTTGTTGGCAATGCTCAAATGGAAGTGCAAAGAAGGGATCATTCATATATAAGTCTTTAATGTGTTCAAAACCAACAATATCAATCTCAAACTTGGTGGTGAGCATGCATCTACAAGACACGACATCAACTACCAAATTTTCTATATATGAGGATACCATCAAAGTAGACGAATGGAAACTGCATTCAAGACCAAGAGTGGTATTTATGAATGGTTGGTTATGCCATTTGGGTTGTCTCAAGCTCCTAGCACTTTCATGCACGTAATGAACCATGTGCTATGAAACTAATTTGCAAATTGTTATGCTTTTAAGATAAATTTTAGTGAATATGATAGCACCACTAAGTTCGTCAAGCATGTCATCTAAACGAGGATGGTGTGTTTACATCGAACTGTAATGTTGTTCACGGGTCTACAATCACAACACATACACCAAGTGCCATCTTTCTTTGGGACAATGATAACCGGGTACCGCACAAGGGCTAAGGCTTTCGCGAACATGCCCTTTCTTGAGGAGATCTTCAACTTGACTTTGTATCTCCTTTTTCTCCCAGGGGTTGGTGCGGTATGGTGACCAGTTTGGAAGTGGAGCACCATGTATGAGATCGATGAGGTGCTCAATGAAACATAGTGGAGGAAGTACCGGAGGTAGCTCGGAAGGAAACACATCCTCAAATGCTTGAAAAATAATAGCTATGGCACGAGGTAGATGTTGTGAGTTCTTAGGCAAAATCAATCCATCTTTGTATAAGCGTACAAAGTGAAGTATATAAATATATATGTTGGTTTTGTCCTCACTTTGTATATCTCTCTTTTGGTGGATAATAAGATTATGTCTTTGGTGGCACTCATCATGAGGGCACTCATATTGGGCTTTTGGCACTCACTCACTTTGTGGTGGATCTCTCTCTCTCCCTCTCTCTTTCTCTGTCTCTCACTTTTGTTCCCATATGGTGTGTAGCTTGAAGCTTGTCGGCATTCACTTGACTTGGAGTCATGGGCCTAAAGAAAAAATCCTTGCCCTTCCACTTGAAGCTATAGTGGTTATTGCGCACATTGTATAACACACTGCGATCATTTTGCGAAAGGTGGCCCAAGAACAAATGGCAAACGGTCATTGGGACCACATAACATTCCAAGGTATCTTCATAAGAACCTATCTGGAAGGATACTCCCACTTTGTGATCCACTTTGATAGATCCTCTATGGACGCAGAGGCTTCTTCTTGATTAGGCGGAGCTTGGAACAAAGTTCTTCACTTGACAAGTTGTGACAACTACCACCATCAATGATGACCTTGATTGATTTTCCTTGTACGCGCGCTTTGGTGTGAAATATGTGACACCATTGGTTTTCCTCATGCTCTTGCTGAAGGGTAAATACTTTGGAGACCACAAGTGATGAACTTGCATCATTGTCACAATAAACTTGGGAATCTTCATCATCATTGATTTTCATATGTCTAGCCACATTTTCCAAGGCTTCCAATTCTCATTCACTCATGGAGTCATACCCACCATCTTCATTGATGATCATGGTTCATCCTATAGGACAATGATACGTCTTTTGTCCTCTCCCCTTGCATGTGAAGCATTGAATTGAACTCGTCTTGTTACTGTGGTCTCATGGAGGAAAAGAGTTGGGGGTGTCACGTGGCTTTGAGTTTGTTGGAGTAGAGGAATGGCGGTTGAAGAAGTCGCCAGTGGCCTTGAGCTTGATGTTCCACCACTAGTGGGTGGTGATCGAGTGTAAGGTGTGTCACTTGAAGAAGTTTGAGGATTGGTACTTTCACTTCTTATATTTTAGGCAACATACTTAGAGCACTTAACATCTTCTTGAACTTGCCTTTCTGCCTTTGTTGCTAGATGAACCAATTCTTGCACATTGTTGTATGGTTGGAAGTTGGAAATTTTCTTCACTTGGTATTTGAGGCCATTGAGGAAGCGATCCATTGTTTTCTCCTCGAACTCCTTGACATTAGCTTGTATCATAGCCAATTCTATTTCTTTATAGTATGCTTCCACCGTCTTGGTGCCTTGCTTGAGTGCTTGGAGTTTTTGGCATAGATCTCAAATATAGAGTTCTGGCACAAATCTTGCTCTCATAAGTTTCTTCATCTCTTCCCAATTTCTCACTTGAGGGATTCCTTGCTCGAGGCGGAGGTCTTGCACTTGTTCCCACCAATTGTGGGCATAGTCTTCAAATTCAAGTGATGCCATGGGCACCTTCTTGGGCTCATCAAAGTTGTGCACACGGTAAATTTTATCTACCTTGAGTGCCCATGAGAGGTAGTCCTCTGGTCGGTGCCACCCAAGAACTTGGGCATGGTGAACTCGAGTCTTCCCAAACTCTCTTCACTATTGTGTTGATGATGGATGTTATATTGGTCTTGTCTTGGAGGATGTGGTCTAGCTCTCCGTTCGTCATGATGGATATAATCACCAAAGAAGGCACTATTGTGGCCATGATGTGCCATGCGGGGATCATAGTTGCACCCATGTCTCATGTGAATGGTCGCCATATGAGCTTCTTGATCTTGCCTTGGAGGTGGTGGTCTAGCTCTCCTTTCATCAATATACTCGTAGTGTTGAGAGTGGTCTGTATGATGTGCTCGGTGAATGATGCGAGGTGCAAATTCACGACCTTATTGCGCATGATTGAATCTCATTTGGTCTTCCTCATCTTGTCTTGAAAACCTTGCAAGATGTGCTTGAGTCACACAGAGTTGTTGTTGTACATGGAGGGCTTCTTGCTCATGGTTAACTTGCTCTTGGCGTTGTGCTTCACGTTGTTTTCCTTGCTCTTCATATACACGATCATATCTTGCTAGGCGTTGTCGCTGCTCATGGTCAGTAACACGGTCTTGGAGACCCTTGCCATGAGGAGTTGTTGAAGTCCGAGCATTCCCACTCGAGCCTTGAAGTTATGTGTAATTGAGTTGACGGAAAGAGTGTGTTGATGTAGCGTATGGAGGAGATCCAGCCTTCTTGAAGCAAACATTGCCTTGATCTCTTACATGTTTGCGCTATGGTGCCCTTCACGCTCGAGCATTGAGTACTTGAAGTCCTCCATGTATGCTCTTTTGTGTTCAACACGATCGAACATTGTTTACTTGAAGGCTTCCATATATGCTTTCATGTATTCGTGGCCTTGGTGCATCTCCACCACGAGAAATGCAATATGGCTAATCATCCTGGTGTTGGCGTCATTCATTATCCATCAGAGACTAAGGTGAATTTCTTTGGAGACCAATTTGCTTGTATCACTTGTGTCTCCAATCACCAGGGAGGATGGAGAATCTTGCCTAGCCATCACAACAAGAGGGTAGATGTGAGAGTAAAAGGGAGACAACAATACATGGATAACTTTCTCGAAGATGAACTCCAAATTGTGGAAACCTTGCTCATGATACCAAATGATACATGACAAGCCCTTGGATTTTTCCCAATCTTCACAATTTGGAGGTGGATACATGATACGTCCCAAACGTATCTATAATTTCTGCTTGCTCCATGCATGTTTTGTGTGACTTTGCCATGATTTGCTTGAACTTTCATACACTTTTGAGCATATTTGGACTAATCTATTAAACCAATGCACCCAGTTGCCAGTTGCCAGTTGTTGTTTTCTGCTGTTTTTGTATTTCAGGTTTTCCGGCCATTAAAAGTGCTCCAAAAAATCCGGAAAAATCAGATAAAAAATCGGCGACCCGGAAGCTTCCGGAATCACCAAGGTAGCGGAGGGGGGCCACCACCAGGAGACCAGGAGGGTCCCTGGCGCGGCCCCACCCTAGGCCGCGCCAGGAGGCCTCCTGGCTGCCTGGTGGGTCCCCTCGACACCCCCTCCGCCTATATTTAGCCCTCGGGGTGGAAAACCCTAATATCGATCTCTTTTTCGCGAACTCGCCTCTGTACCACCGCCGCCGCCGTTTCTAGATCGGGGCTGCCTCGAGAAGCTTCCCCGGCACCCTGCCGGGAGGAGGAACCCCCTCCGGGAGACCATCCATAGCCATGGACGCCTCCCGTATGTACCGTGAGTAGTTCCCCTTGGACCATGGATCCGTGACCAGTAGCTATGTGATGTACTTCTCTCCCCTCTTTGTGCTTCCACTTTCGAGACCTCGTGAGCTGCCTCACATGATCGAGGCACCTTTGTAATTTCTGCTGTTGCTATGCTGAGTTTTCTAGGATATGATGGATTATGAGACTATGTTCAGATTGTGATGAGTAATATATTTGGTTTTTCTCTTTTATATTTTGTTCTTGAGTAAATTCTTGCATGTTCTCCGTTGCCGTATTTTACTTTGTCCAAGTGATTTGTTGCAACTCGAAGAGGGAGCGTTATGCTTGATTGTGGGTTCAGCCCCTTGATGTCTAGCTTGAGTGACAGAAACATGAGACTAGGGGATGTGCTGTTGCCACCAAGGATAAAACAATGGTGCTTGTACTCGCGGGTGCAAGGATTGTTTACTTTACGCAAAGTTCTTTTAATGCAGTTGTCTGTTGCTTTGAGTTTACACTTTGGGTGGGATTCACAACTTAATACCAGCGAGATGTTCTGGATAGATATCTCAAGGTGGATGATTTATAGTAGATGCAGTTGGATTTCGGTCTACTTACCTTGGCGTACTGCCCATTGTTTTTGATCCCTTCCTTTCTTTGCAGCATAGTTAGCATTGCGGTGCCTTCATAATTCTGTCAATTGCCCAGCTGTGATTTGTTTACCTCGCTAGCACTTTTATCGTCTTTTGGGAGAGAGACATCACTAGTGAAAATCACGGGACCCCGGTACATCTTCACATTACTGTTTACTTCCTTAGTTTACTTTCAGTTGCCACTATTATTATCTCTTGCGTTGATCCTTTGTAAACAGCAAGGCCGGAGGAATTGACAACTCCTATGTACTCGTTGGGAGCAAAGTTATTTGTTGCTGTGTGCAGGTCCACGTCAAGCGCCGTGACACCTTCTTGTATCTCTTGGAGTTCTACTGGTTCGATAACCTTGGTATCTTTACCGAGGGAAATTTGCTGCTACGCTACATCTCACCTTCCACTTGGGGTAACCAACGAGGAGTGAGAGATCCTCACCGTATCAAGCCAATTTCTGGCGCCGTTGCCGGGGACTCCAGTCTACAAGATAAGGGAGTTGCACACTATCTTTTATCTTTGCTTTTTAGTCTTGTTAGTTTACCTTTCAGTTTTTACTTTTGTGTCCCTTATCAAAAAATACCAAAAATACCTGCTGCTACTATGGGTTCCAATGAAAACACCAAGTTGTGTGACTTCACCAGTCACAACAACAGTGACTTTATCTGCACTCCTATTGCCACACCTGCCACTTCAGCTACCTCTTATGAAATTAAACCTGCTTTGCTAAACCTTGTTATGAGAGATCAATTCTCTGGTGCTGGAGATGATGCTGCTTTACACTTGAATAATTTTGTTGAATTATGTGATATGCAAAATTATAAAAAAGTAGAAAGTGATGTTGTTAAGCTCAAGCTTTTTTCCTTTCTCTTTGAGGGACGGAGATAAAATCTGGTTTTAATCTTTGCCTAGGAATAGCATAGATTCTTGGGATAAGTGCAAAGATGCTTTTATTGGGAAGTACTACCCACCTGCTAAGATTATCCAATTGAGGAGTAGCATTATGAATTTCGGGCAATTGGATAATGAACACGTTGCCCAAGCTTGGGAACGTATGAAGACGCTTGTCAAGAACTGCCCCACACATGGACTGACTACTTGGATGGTTATCCAGACTTTTTATGCAGGCTTGAACTTTACCTCGCGGAACCTGTTTGATTCGGCCGCGGGAGGAACTTTTATGTCAACCACACTTGGAGCTGCCACAAAGCTACTTGATGAGATGATGCTGAAATACTCTCAGTGGCACACCGAAAGATCTCCAACTGGTAAGAAGGTAAATTCTGTCGAGGAGATCTCCTCTCTAAATGAAAAGGTTGACCTTATCATGTCTCTACTTACCAAGCAATCTCCTACTGATCCTCAGGATGTTCCTTTAAATTCTTTGGTTGCTCAGGAACAAGTAGATGTGAACTTTATCTCTAAAAACAACTTCAACAATAATGCTTATAGGAGTAATTTTGGTAGCAACAATCCTAGGCCTTTCCCATCCAACAACTATGTGAACGGTAATAGCGACTCCTACAGCCAGAATTATAGGGAAAGAGACCTACCCAGCTATGAGAAACTTATAGAAATAGAAAAAGCCACCAAAAGCTATATGCACACACAGTTTGAACAAAACAAGGCCTTTTCCAGACAGTTAGATGAGCGCTCCTCTATCCTGCAAAACATTAACAAACAACTTGAGAGCCCGAATAGTGACATTTCCAGCCTCCAAACTAGACTCACTGCCATTGAGACCTATGTTTCAAACATGTCTCACACCCAATCTACTTTGATAAACCAGATGGCAGACAAACCAGAAGTCATTCCCAAGGAAGAAGAAAGAATTAAGAGCCTTCCTACTTACCACACAGTAGCCACTATCCAAGTAGTTGAGGATGTCCAAACAGTTAGCACCCATCACACACCTAGTCCCACTAGACCTATCAATGGTGATGCTACCACCTCAACCATAGATGAAGAAAACTCTATGAACATAGAGGCTTTTAAACAAGTGAGCCTAAATGATATCACTACCTCCCTGATAGATAGTAGTGACCTAGACTTTGACAACTGCACTTTACCTGAAGTTATTGGTTTCCTACACAAGATGTCTAGAGACCCCCACACTAGCACACTTAATCTTGCCTTCGCAGAGCATATCACTAATGCTCTAATCAAAGTTAGGGAGGAGAAGCTTAGACTAGAAGCCTCCATACCTAGGAAGCTAGAGGATGGCTGGGATCCTATGATAAAAATCAAATTGAATAACTTCTCTTGTTATGCTCTTTGTGATGTTGGAGCAAGTACCTCTGTTATGCCCAAAAGAATGTATGATATGCTTGAATTGAAACCTTTTGATCCCTGTTCTTTTGGTGTTCGTCTTGTTGATTCTTCCGTAAAGAAACCTTTGGGGAAGATCAATGACGTTCTTATCATTGTCAATGACAATTATTTTCCCGTTGATTTCACTATTATGGACATTGAGTGTGAGCCCTCTTGTCCAATTAATTTGGGACGTCCTTTTCTTCGCACAGTTGGTGCTGTTATTGATATGAAAGAAGGGAATATCAAATTCCAATTCCCTCTCAAGAAAGGGATGGAACATTTCCCTAGGAAAAATATTAAGTTACCTTTTGAGTCCGTCACACGGGCTAGTTATTCTCTTGAAAAGACTTGATCTTCTGCTTTAAGCCTAGCTAATGGCTTTAAAGAAGCGCTTTCGGGAGGCAGCCCGCAACGAATTTAGGTTTTTCTTTTTTTCTTTTCTTCTGTTTTTAGTGGTCTTGATGATTGTTACTACTGTAGCAACATCATTGTATCTGTACTTTTCAAGCTTTGTGCCTTTTATAGCCTCATACGACAAGGGAAGTGAAAGTTGTGACATGCTGTCCAGAAAACAGATTCTGTCCTCGTGACTAGAAAAATCACAGAAAAATCCCAGTTCATATTTTTGAGCTGAATTTTTTACACAGCGTTCTCTATACAATTACGAAACTTTCGTATGTTCTGAGTTTTTTGATTTGAGTTGCATAAGTACCCCTAAACAATTCGCTTCTACCTGCTGGTCTGTTTTTCACAGATTCTGTCCTGTTTTGCCTTTTCTTCATTTTGCAAAACTTAAGCTTGATTTTCCTTTGCAAAAAACCTTTTGGAAATTTTGAGAAACAGTAGATATTCAAGTTTATCTTTATTTCCAGTAGAGGAAAAATTATTTTATTATGGTTACTAACCTCGCTAATCAGATTATGATGAGTTATGTATGAAGGGAGTTTTCAAGTGCGCGATGGAAAATGATGAAAGAAGATCTTGGAGTGTCAAACGCTCAAGCTTGGGGATGCCCATGTGCACCCCCAAGAAATATTCAAGGAGACTCAAGCGTCTAAGCTTATGGATGCCCCCGTGCATCCCCTTCTCCATCAACAATTATCAGTTCGTCTCTCGTTGCACTATATTTTTATCACTTCATGCGTTATATGCTATTCTTGGAGCGTCTCACTCTTAGGTTTAGTATTTAGATTTTTTTTAGCTTTGCTTGCTGTTCATAACAAGTTAGAACCAAGCTTACTCTTTTGTGTGGGAGAGATACACGCTCCGCTTGAACTAGAACTCCTCATAGGATTTGGATGCTTATTCTTTTAGCTGTGAGTTATTCTTTTTCTTTTCTTAGCTGCTGCTCTGTTTAGTTGTAGTGATTTAGTTTTTCTAGAGCTTTTCTTTTGTTTTAGGTTGAACTTTCTATAGGTTGCATGTTTTATCTTGTTAGATAGTTTGACTGTTGCACTGAGTTTTGTGTCTTGACTAGAAGTAGGTAGTTGAAGTATCTATTCTCTTTGTAGTAGTAACTTGCAATAGTTTTGAGGTATTGACTAGAGTAATGTCTGAACTTTTGGTGTCAAGAGCTCGAGCCTATTAGTGATAGATGTCATATTTTTGGAAATCCGTGTGTTTTTCGAAAACCAAAAACCCCTGTTGAGAAATCTAGCTACTAGATGGATCACTAACCTCTGGAGGGTTCGAATATTAGAGTACACTCACGTACCATGAGTCGAGGATGCGCAAGGATAACCAAACCCCCATACACTCCTCCTCAGGGTACTTGTCTCTTTGTGAACCTCCTGATTAGATTGAGAGTTTCCGATAATAAGTGCATGAGTTCTTCGGACTAATGTGAGTATTCGAAAGTTGACACTTCCACCCACCTATACTTTTTCTAGCCTCTTCGGTACCGTGCATTGCCCTTTCTCACCTTGAGAGTTGGCGCATACTTCGCCGGTGCATCCAAAACCTTGGCACGATACGCTCTGTCATCATAAGCCTCCTTATATCTTTCCTCAAAACAACTACCATACCTACCTACAAGGCATTTCCATAGCCTTTCCGAGATACATTGTCATGCAACATCCATCTTCTCATGATTTGATCTTCATGTCATACATGCTACTTGCTTGATCGATGAGCCGCATGCTAGTTGGGCCTTGCCCTAATCATTGCTACATGACGCGCTAGTATCATTGCATATCCTGCTATCCTGGCAGAAGCATACATTTGCATCATGATAGTTATATCTTCTTTATGTGAGTACCTTTGTAAAGTGTGAAAGATCTCCTATATTCTTGTAAAATATAGAGTGTTGCCCATAAAGTGAGGAAAAGATCCCAAAGAGGACAAAATCAAAAGATCCCAAAGATGACAAATGAGAGTTAAATAGAAAGAGCCATTGAGGCCACCAAAAAAATACAAAAAAATAGAAAAAAGAGAAAAATAAAAATAAAAAGAGAGAAGGGGCACACTACTATTCCTTTTGAGAGATCCGCACTAGTACTTCATCTTCTATCCCTTGTACTCCATAGATATCATCATCATGCATATAGCTATATGGGGACCTTCACACTATAGAACTTGGCTTGTATATTCCAATGATGAGCCTCCTCAAACGAGCTCTAGGTCTTCTTGAGCAAGCAAGTTAGATGCACCCCCACTAGTTCCCTTGGAGAGCTTTTAGCTCACATGTGCATCCGTTGCATGGCAATCCCTACTCCTCACATCATATCTATCATATGGCGTTCTCTCGCCTATGATTGTCCTCATTGATGTGAGCCTTTCACACCTTTTTGTCTTCCTCCTCCACCTTCTTTCTGTTTCGCCTTTTAGGTGTCAACTTTCTTGCTCACGCTCATCCATTGCATGAGTGCTCAAAATATCGAAAAGGAGTGGACCAGTTTGACTTGTACCTAGCTAGTGGTCTGGGGATGAGTCAAGATAAGAATCCAAAGGAGACTAAGTGTGAAACTTTAGTAGATAGTTGTTCTCAACAACCTTTTTTTCTCTCTTTTTCCCAGTCCCCTGCTTGCACGCAAACACCATCTGGAGACATTCGAGTCACGGACAGTGAGAGCTCTTGCACCTTTTGTTCTTTTGTTGCTTGTGTCAATGCTAATATAGACTCTTGCTTGTTAAGACTAGAATTGAATTGCATGCTTTGATTGCTTTACTTAAAAGTCCTTATATGGTTGTGTGGCATGTCACCACAGAAATTATGCTTGTTATCATTTACCTACTCGAGGACGAGCAGGAATTAAGCTTGGGGATGTTGATACGTCCCAAACGTATCTATAATTTCTGCTTGCTCCATGCATGTTTTGTGTGACTTTGCCATGATTTGCTTGAACTTTCATACACTTTTGAGCATATTTGGACTAATCTATTAACCCAGTGCACCCAGCTGCCAGTTATTGTTTTCTGCTGTTTTTGTATTTCAGGTTTTCCGGCCATTAAAAGTGCTCCAAAAAATCCGGAAAATCAGATAAAAAATCAGTGACCCGGAAGCTTCCGGAATCACCAAGGTAGCGGAGGGGGGCCACCACCAGGAGACCAGGAGGGTCCCTGGCGCGGCCCCACCCTAGGCCGCGCCAGGAGGCCTCCTGGCTGCCTGGTGGGTCCGCTCGACACCCCCTCCGCCTATATTTAGCCCTCGGGGTGGAAACCCCTAATATCGATCTTTTTTCCGCGAACTCGCCTCTGTACCGCCGCCGCCGCCGTTTCTAGATCGGGTCTGCCTGGAGAAGCTGCCCCGGCACCCTGCCGGGAGGAGGAACCCCCTTCGGGAGACCATCCATAGCCATGGACGCCTCCCGTATGTACCGTGAGTAGTTCCCCTTGGACCATGGGTCCGTGACCAGTAGATATGTGATGTACTTCTCTCCCCTCTTTGTGCTTCCACTTTCGAGACCTCGTGAGCTGCCTCACATGATCGAGGCACCTTTGTAATTTCTGCTGTTGCTATGCTGAGTTTTCTGGGATATGATGGATTATGAGACTATGTTCAGATTGTGATGAGTAATATATTTGGTTCTTCTCTTTTATATTTTGTTCTTGAGTAAATTCTTGCATGTTCTCCGTTGCCTATTTTACTTTGGCCAAGTGGTTTGTTGCAACTCCAAGAGGGAGCGTTATGCTTGATTGTGGTTTCAGCCCCTTGATGTCTAGCTTGAGTGACAGAAACATGAGACTAGGGGATGTGCTGTTGCCACCAGGGATAAAACAATGGTGCTTGTACTCGCGGGTGAAAGGATTGTTTACTTTACGCAAAGTTCTTTTAATGCATTTGTCTGTTGCTTTGAGTTTACACTTTGGGTGGGATTCACAACTTAATACCAGCGAGATGTTCTGGATAGATATCTCAAGGTGGATGATTCTGTCACAACCCGAAGTTAGGTATGTGCTAGGATCAGAGGTACCTTGCATTCATGCCAAAAATTCAAAAAGAAAATCAAAATTGGGGAAAAGAAAAGCCCTGAGAATTTATATCAAATGGCCAGATAAAAATCTTTTTCCAAAAATCATTTGAACATTTGGAAAATTCCTATAAATGGTGCTGATCATTTTAAAAGTGGTTTGGGTATTTTCCCATGCCCATGGAATATTCTAAAATTCAAAAGGTGCTCTGGAAATTAAAATTGACCTCTATTTGAATTGAAATTCAAATGTTTTGAATTTCAAAAATGCTCAAATTCCACAAGTGACTAGCTACTGGTCACCTAGGAATTATAAAATTAATTGGGCATTTAATAAAATGCTTTGCTATTTTATTTCAAAGCAAAACATATTGCAGAAAAATAAAAAGAAAGAGAAAGGGAGAGAACTACCTTGCGCCTCAAGCGAGGCCCACTTACCTTGCCCTGGCCCAGCCCACCCCCGAGCCGTTGTCGTCTTCTTCCCCGCCGAGCCAAGCTGCTCGGTGGAGGCAGGACGTGGCCGCGGCGCCACCGCGACGCCTCGCGGCTTCCAGGGCCTCCCCCTCCTCCTAAGCGTGCCACGGAGACGCCAGAGCCCCGCAGCACTCCTTCCCCCTTCCCTGGTTCTTCCCCTCTCTCTCTCTCGCGAGTTCCAGCACCAGCCGAGGACCCCCGACTCGCCGCCGTCCTGCGTCACCGTGGCCACCGTGCCTCCCCCGTGCCGCCGTGCTGTCCAGAAGACTCCCCGGAGACGACTCCTTCGACCTGCAGCGCCAATTCGAGCTCAGCCGCACCCTAGACGCCGTCCCCTTCGTCGTTCTCACCGCCGGCCGCCGCGACGTCGGCAGCAAATTCAGCCTCCTCCAGCTCTTCCCCAACCCCGTCGAGCTCACCGTCGCGTTTGGGTGAGCCTCCTTCCTCGATTGCCCCCTCTCATGGCTCCCCTCGTGCTTTTCCTCGCATTTTCGTCGTTGGCCGAGCCCAGCCGTCGCCATTGTCGTCGCCTCTGAGCTCTGGAGCAGGCCAGTGACCCCCCAATGGGCCTACTGGACGCGCGGGAGCACAAGATGCGCAACGGCGTCCTTCCCGTGGCTTCCCGTGCCCTGGAGCCCTTTCCCGGCGAGCACCGTGCTCCGGCCGCCGCCGTTGTTGAAGTTGCCGTGGCCAGAGGCCTCCCGGCGAGCCCCAGCTAGCCCTAGCCGATGAGGACGAGCCCCAGCTACACAACCGTGCCAGCCAAACCCCAAACCGAGCCCGTTTTGCAACTCCGGCGAAACTCCGGCGGCCCCCTCCGGCGAGCTCCTCCATTAGAGCTAACCCAACCCTAATCCTAACCCTAAGCACTCACTGACAGGTGGGGCCCTGTCCTAATTAACCCCTCGGGTTAAATTTAAACAGGGGATTAACCCCCCTGAGGCTGACAGCCCGGACCCACTGATCAGGCCCCCCTGGTGACATCAGCACTGCGTCATGCTGACGCAGTAAAGTTTTTCCAGAAATTTAAAATATTACAGAAATTCCAGAAAATACCCCAAACTTTGGAAGTTCATAGAAAATTCATATTAACTCCAAATTGGACAAATAATATATGAAAAATGATCAGGAGAAAATTATCTTTCCAAATATGCAACTTTCAACTATGTTTGAGTTGAATTTAAAATGGGACCAGTACCATATGTCATTTGGTTTATTTGAATTTAATTCAAATTCAAATCAATTGATTTTGCAACTTGGACCATGGAATTAAGCTACTTTTCAACTACACTTCAGAAGCTTATCACACACATGATCATTTGGATTACAAAATACAAATGCTAGCAAATGCAACTTGGACCAATTCAAATACATTTGGAGTTTGAATTTGAATTCACTTTCAAATCAACTTCAATTAACTTGTTGCAAATGAAACCTAGATCACACCAATGCAATACACATCATTTGACAACATAATCATGTGCTTGAGCATTGCAACTTATTTATGCTTTGTTTATATTGTTTGCTCGGATAGAAGTGGATCCGGAGCTCGAGATCACCTCCTTCGTTGAAGATTCCGAACCCGAACCTCGTCAGCAAGGCAAGCAAACCCCCATTGATCATGTCGATAAAATCCCACTTCCCTCTCATGTCTCGCCTATGCATTGTTTAGGATGATCACCATGATAACGTTTCTACCGCAATAGTTGAACCCATATCCTTTGCATGACCTATCATCTTGTCACAGTAGTAAGCAAACCACAATCCTAGCAGATGTAGGAGTTGGTTGATATCATGTGGCCCCTGCAACTGTTACTGCTTATTGCATGCTTAGTGGTACAATGAGGTTGCTTATGATGTGAGTCGGGATGATAAACATGGTGTTGATGAAAGTGAAACGTGTTGGTGAATCTACCCTAATACAAGGTGAACGATGAGAGGCTGTGTAGGAGTACACAGTGGGTTGTCTCGTTGAACACCGCCCTAAGCCCGAGTTCTTGTGTAGTGATCCAAGAAGAAGAGTACAACCACACATTGGGCTCACTGACCCCTCTCATCCTAGTACCTCACCCCGTTCGAACCCCAAGAGTCGCAGTAGTTCGGAGTTCTGGTAGGGCTGTGGCACGGTCTGCGAAGTGGATGAACGGCTTTTCAAGACCGGCTTGGGACCCTGCACACATCGTTTGAGGCTGTACTGGAACCTCGGCCGGACTTCCATACGGATCCCCCTCAGATAGGCGACTCTCTGGACTAGAACGGAGCTGTGGGCGAAGTGTTGTGGTGGCATCATCGCTGTCACCTCTTGAACGGTGACACGCAAAAGGCGGTAACTGATGACACGTGTGTGTAGCGGTACACCCTTGCAAGGTTAACAAAACTATTCGAATAGCCGCGTCCGCGGTTAAGGACTGCTTGGAGAGCTGTGCTCGATTATTAGACAACTTGAACTGGATACTTCTAAAACTCTCAAGATAAGCGTGAGTGCTATGGTGTGCTTCTCGTGGGGAAGTCGAGGAAGTAACCATAGTGGTGTAATTGGTTGAAGAGATGTAGTGGACTCGTGTACGCTTCTTACCTCAAGTCTGGTACTCGTAGTTCAGGACTAGCCAAGTCAAAGCTGGCACTTCTGCAAGTGAACCCCACCTCCCTTTACCTCGATACATGTGCATGAGTAGTATAGCTCCTATGTAAGTCTTGCTGAGTACGATTTTGTACTCACGTTTGCTTAATCTATGTTTTAGATAAACCCACCGACCCCGTTGGTGACTTCTACCTGAAGCTCGAAGAATGAAGACTCAGACCAAGAACAAGCTAGTGTAGTCCTAGTCAGACGACTGGTTCCCTCGTGGAGGGCTTGTTTTTAGATAAGGCTTCTCTAAGCCATTTGTTAAACTTGTCTGTACTCAGACCTACTTTGCTTCCGCATGCTTGATGTAATGTTGGATCACATGCTTGTGATCTCTGTATGCACTCTGTAAGAGTTGTTAATAAAGATGTATACTTTGTAGAGAATTGCAATGATACCTGCTATTCATACAATGCATGTGTGCTGCGTGTATGTTTATAACATGCATGTCTTTGTATGGGTTTTCGAGACCTTAGTTGTGATATGGCTGGCGGTCTTTTATACACCAAGTGGCCCTTAGATGTGCGCAGCTTGGGGCATCGCGATGCGATTGCTCGAGACTCCGTCTCGTGCACACTTTGATGTATGATCGAGCCCGCCCTAGACCCCGACTAAGTGATCGGGCTGGAGTAAGTCTATGTAAGGGTTATGAGATAGTCGATAGTATGGTTGAGGCGACTTGTCTTTGAATATGGGAGTTCATCACCCATATCATTAGACTTGTGTGAGGACGATGAGGACCCATCTCAGTTGATCATCCGGCCTGGATGGGATGCCCCTCACGTACGATGCTTTCCGAGAACGTTCTGTGCTTGGCCTTGTCTGCTTAGACAAGTGGGTACGGTTCTCGGCTCTCCATATGACTATGTCGTAGCGGGACTTGCATACGCTAACCCCGGGTCCCGACAGATTCGTAGTAGATGCAGTTGGATTTCGGTCTACTTACCTTGGCATACTGCCCATTGCTTTTGAGCCCTTCCTTTCTTTGCAGCATAGTTAGCATTGCGGTGCCTTCATAATTCTGTCAATTTCCCAGCTGTGATTTGTTTACCTCGCTAGCACTTTTATCGTCTTTTGGGAGAGAGACATCACTAGTGAAAATCACGGGACCCCGGTCCATCTTCACATTACTGTTTACTTCCTTAGTTTACTTTCAGTTGCCACTATTATTATCTCTTGCGTTGATCCTTTGTAAACAGCAAGGCCGGAGGAATTGACAACTCCTCTGTACTCGTTGGGAGCAAAGTTATTTGTTGCTGTGTGAAGGTCCACGTCAAGCGCCGTGACACCTTCTTGTATATCTTGGAGTCCTACTGGTTCGATAACCTTGGTATCTTTACCGAGGGAAATTTGCTGCTACGCTACATCTCACCTTCCACTTGGGGTAACCAACGAGGAGTGAGAGATCCTCACCATATCAATACACAAGCACAAGATGAAAACAAAGGGGATTCACAAACAAATCAACACACGAGAGAAAGGGGAATAAGATCCAAACACATAGAACACTCAAATCCACACACAAGTGTCATACACCTTAAGATCCATACATCCACAAGTGGTAGTCTTAGTAGTTCCCTCTCCTTCTACTACTAGAAGAGGGGTCCTCTCGTTCTACTACTAGAAGAGGAAGATAGGTAGGAGAGATGCATCTCAAGGAGATCTAGATCCCCATGGGATAAGTATGCGCTAAGCTCTCTCAGATTTAGGTTTCAACTTAGGTGACCCTAACATAGAGGAAGGGGAGATTACTTATAGCCTAGAGGAGGAGTAGCGACATACATGGGCAAACAAGCCCAGATATGTGTGCGGGAGACTGGTACCCGGGTTCTTAACTCCGGGCGCTCGGGGTAGGTAGACCCGGTGGAGATCAAGAACCCGGGGTGGTCAGAGCCGGTGTCGGGGAGGACCAGGCACCTTGGGTCTAGGCGGCCCGAACACAGAGGGTAGGCCGAGATGGTGTCGTGGCGGTGGCCCTGGTACCCGTGGGTCCAAGACTGCGGACACCCGGGGTGGTTAGGAGAAGCAGGGTCTTCTTGTCTTCGTCTTCTCGCGGCTCCTCTCCTTGTATATCTTGGCTTTGTTCCATGTCTTCCTCTTGAGTGTCTCCTTGGTACCTAACGATGCCTAGAGTATCCGCGTGATCTAGAACCTAAGTCTCACATGTATCGTAGTGTAGTTCGGATAGGAGCATGTTAATCTTTGTCCCAATGGCGCGTGTTTGTGCTCTTGTCAACGGTCCACGTGGATGAGAGGTATCCATGGTGATGTCCTTCGGATGCTCCACATCACCGTGATGCAACAGTGCTCTTGTGAGCACTTTCCTCTTGCTCTCCTTCCCGCTGACGCCCTCAGGCCACGCTAGCGCGCTAGTACGTCCCAAACGTATCTGTACGTGTTGTTTTTATTTTGCTGTAGCTACTTTTCGTCCCTATGGACAACTTTACTCTTGGTTCTTTGCTTGTGGGAAACCGCCCTACCTCTACTGTTGTGGAGAAGGTTCCCCTACCTACTGAAATTGTACCTTTCAAAATACCAACAAGTATTGTTGATTGTGTTTTGGCTAATCGATATGTAGGCGATATACATCTAGGAGAACACTTTCTATATCTTTCACAACTATGCTCCTTATTTAAGCTTGCAGGTATATCGATGGACTTTGTTATGAGAAAAATATTCTCTCTGTCATTGAAAGATAAGGCTTCAGATTGGTATAGGATTCTTGATAACTCTCATTTACTAAATTAGCAATAACTTATGCCTCTCTTTTATGCAAAGTTTTATCCTCTTCATGAAATACATCGAGACAGGAACTATATCATAACTTTTGGTCTCGTGACGGAGAAAGCATCGCCCAAGCTTGGGGGATATTGAAATCCCTAATGCTCAAATTCCCTAATCATGAGCTCCCCAAGGAAATTATTCTTACAAATTTTTATGCAAGGCTTTCTCGTCAAGATAGAGAGATGCTATGCCTCCTCTTGTGGGGTATTTCAAACCAGAAGTGTTGAAGAAAGGTGGGATCTTATTGAAAGGATCCAGAAGAACACTGAAGATTGGTAAAGGTATTGAACCCGTTATAAATTATGAGCACGATTACATTGAGAGCTATGTGGAAACTGATTACTTCAATACCTTTTGTGCTAAGATTGGTCTTGATTCCCAACTTATAATTGATTTTTGTAAAGACTTTGCCTCTCATATTGATTCCTCTTAGAAGAAGGAGGATCAGCATCATAATCCCTTTAAGGAATTTCCTGTTGATATTCATGTTGCTGACCCTATTTTGCCTGTAGTTATATATGAAAAGCAAGGATGAGGGAGCATTCCTTTGTGATAGGAATATTAAATAAAAGTGAAAGAAGGACTGATGAGCAGGAGGACCATATTAAGGTCAATCCTCAATTAGCATTGGTTAAAGATCTTGTTACTAGTGATATTAGAGATTACAGTATAAATTTTTGTGTTGTTTCTACTAACCTTGTCACAACCAAGAATAAATGCCCAATTTCAGGTACCCCAGTGGTATCTGTTAAAATAGGAGATCATAATTATTATGGGCTATGCGATTTGCGATCCAGTACTAGTGATTATCCTTATTCACTCTATCAAGAGGTCATGAGTGAGATTTCACCTTGTGAACTTGAAGATATTGATGTTACTATTCATCTTGCAAACAGAGAAACTAACTCTCCTATTTTAATTGTGAGAGATGTTAAAGTATTATGTGGAAAGGTAAAATATCCTACCAACTGTCTAGTACTTGGTTCAGTGCAAGATAGTTTTTGTCCTATTATATTTGGTAGACCTTTTCTCAAGACTTGTGGAGCTATTATATATTGCAGGAAAGGTAAAGTTTCTGTTGAATTCAATGATGAGCCATATGAATTTAATTTTTCTAAATTTTCCAAACAAACTCGTGGTACTGATTTTCCTAGTAATGATTAAATTATTGAAGAAAATGCCTCTATTGCTATTCCTCCTGACGATCCTTTGCATCAATACATGGAGGACCACGAGAATGATATTCATATGAAGGAAAGAAATGAACTAGATGAAACCTTCTTGAGACAACCTTCTATCCTGAAGCACAACCTTCCGATTGAACCTTTAGGAATTCTATCACAACCCAAGGAAGACCTGGTGTTCGATGTAAAGCCTCTTCCCGATACACTCAAGAATGCTTATTTAGATGAAAAGAAAGTATATCTTGTTATTATCAATTCTAACCTTTAAGGATATGAAGAAGAGCCATTATTGGAAACCCTTCATAGACACCGAGGCGCTATTGGATATACTGTTGATGATCTAAAGGGAATTAGTCCATCTATCTGTCAACATACCATCAATCTTGAGCCCCATGCTAAACCGGTTGTTGATCATCAACGACGGTTGAATCCAAAGATGAAAGATGTGGTGAGGACCGAAATCCTCAAGCTTCTAGCCACATGTATTGTCTACCCTATAGCTGATAGTAAGTGGATAAGTCCAGTACATTGTGTTCCTAAGAAAAGAGGTACAACTGTTGTTCCTAATGATAATAATGAACTAATACATCAAAGAATTATTATTGGATATAGAATGTGTATTGATTACATGAAGTTGAACAAGGAAACTAGGAAGGATCACTAACCGTTGCCGTTCATCGACCAAATGCTTGAAAGGTGTCGGGACCCGGGGTTAGCGTATGCAAGTCCCGCTACGACATATTCATATGGAGAGCCGAGAACCGTACCCACTTGTCTAAGCAGACAAGGCCAAGCACAGAACGTTCTTGGAAAGCATCATACATGAGGGGCATCCCATCCAGGCCGGATGATCAACTGAGATGGGTCCTCATCGTCCGCACACAAGTCTAATGATATGGGTGATGAACTCCCATATTCACAAACAAGTCGCCTCAACCATACTATCGACTATCTCATAACTCTTACATAGACTTACTCCAGCCCGATCACTTAGTCGGGGTCTAGGACGGGCTCAATCATACCACAAAGTGTGCACGAGACGGAGTCTCAAGCAATCGCATCACGATGCCCCAAGCTGCGCACATCTAAGGGCCACTTGGTGTATGAAAGACCACCAGCCAGATCACAACTAAGGTCTCGAAAACCCATACAAAGACATGCATGTTATAAACATACACGCAACACACATGCCCTGTATGAACCGCAAGTATCATTGCAATTCTCTACAAAGTATACATTTTATTGATAACTCTCACAGAGTGCACACAGATATCACAAGCATGTGATCCAACATTACAACAAACAAGCGGAAGCAAAGTATGTCTGAGTACAGATAAGTTTAACAAATGTCTTAAGAAGCCTTATTTAAACACAAGCCCTCCACGAGGGAACCAGTCGTCTGACTGGGACTAGACTAGCTTGGTCTTCAGTCGTCAAGCTCAATGAAGAAGCCACCTTTGGGGTCAGTGGGTTCATCTAAAACATAGAATAAGCAAACGTGAGTACAAAGTCGTACTCAGCAAGACTTACATAGGAGCTATACTACTCATGCACATGTATCAAGGTAAAGGGAGGTGGGGTTTCACTTGAAGAAGTGCCAGCTTTGACTTGGCTAGTCCTGAACTACGAGTACCAGACTTTAGGTAAGAAGCGTACACGAGTCCACTACTTTCTCCAACCAATTACACCACTATGGTGCCTTCCTCGACTTCCCCACGAGAAAGCACGCCATAGCACTCACACTTATCTTGGTGTGTTTTAGAAGTATCCAGTTCAAGTTGTCTAATAATCAAGCTAAGCTTTCCAAGCAGTCCTTAACCGCGGACGCGACTATTCGAATAGTTTTGTTAAGCCTGCAGGGGTGTACCGCTACACACACATGATCATCATTTACCGCCTTTGATCTCGACACCATTCAAGGGGTGTCAGCGAGGATGCTCACCACAACTGTTACCTCATAGCCTATCTAGTCCAAGAAATCCGCCTACCTGGGTTGGCTACCACTATCGTGAAACCGGCTGGTTTACCGAAGTGGACCCAAGTGATGTGTGCGTGGTGCATAAGCCGGTCTTGGTTGAGCCGTTCTCTCACTTAGCATCCAGGCCACAAGCCTACCAGAAATCCGAACTACTGCGACATCTGGACATCGAAAGGGATGAGTTAATAGGTTGAGAGGGTTCAGTGAGCCCAATGTGTGGTTGTACTCTTCATCTTGGATCACCACACAAGAACTCGGACTTAGGGCGGTGTTCAACGAGACAACCCACTGTGTACTCCTATACAACCTCTCATCGTTCACCTTGTATTAGGGTAGATTCACCAACACATTTCCACCATCATCATCATGATCACTACCATCCCGACTCACATAACATTAACATCATTGTATCACTCTAAGCATGCAATAAGCAGTAACAATTGCAGGGGCCACATGATATCAATCAACTCCTACATTTGTTAGGATTGTGGTTTGCCTACTACTGTGAAAAATGATAGGTCATGCAAAGGAATGGGTTCATCTATGCGGTAGAAACGTAGCATGGTAATCATCCCATACAATGCATAAGCGAGACATGAGAGGGAATTGGGATTTTATCGACATGATCAATGGGGGTTTGCTTGCCTTGCTGATGAGGCTCGGTTTCGGGGTCTTCAACGAAGGGGGCAGCCTCCTGTTCCGGTTCCACCTCTACTCGACAAACAACAAACAAGGTAGAAAATTAAATACAATGCACAATCACATGGTTGAAGGTTGAAACTTGATGCATATGCTTTGATGTGTGAAGTAATTCCACTTAAATGGGGTATTTGCAATTGAATTTGCAAATTTAAACTCCACAAATGATTTCCAATTTAGCCAAGTTGCATATGACATTGTTTGATCAAGTTAAACCATTTTGAAATGTGTATGATATGCCTATGAAGTTCAAGTATAATGTGGTATGTTGATATGGTTCAAATTGCAAAAGCATTTGAAATGAATTTGATTTAATTCCATTTAAACCAAATAGAAAATGCTACTGGTACCATTTTAAATTCAACTCAAACATGGTTGAAAGTTGGATATTTGGATAGATTATTTTCTCCTGATCATTTTTCATATATTATTTGTTAAATTTGGAGTTAATATGAATTTTCTATGATTTTTCAAAGTTTGGGGTATTTTCTGCCATTTCTGATTTATTTTATAAATAGAAATTCCTTTTACTGCGTGGCTGTGATGCAATGCTGGCGTCAGGGGGGGCTCTGACCAGTGGGGCCAGGGGGTCAGTGGCGGTGGGATTAATCCCTCTCTGTTTAAAAAAACAGAGGGGTTAGGGGCTTGGGGCCACACCTGGCAGTGGGTTAGGGCTAGGTTTAGTGGTTAATTAAGCTGGGGGTTTAGGGCTAATGGCGGGGTCGTCGCCGACGGCACTGCACTCGCCGGAGACTCGCCGGAATGTAGATTCCGGGCACGGGGACGGGAAAGGAGGGTACGGGCGTGATCCTCTCGGTCTCCCGCATCGATTTGAGGTAGGAGGGGGTCACGGGGAGGTCTGGAGCGACGACGGCGACGTGCTGGGCGGAAGCAGAACGACGGCGAGGTTGGGGGGAGGCTAGCGTGCACGTCTTGGGCTAATCTTGTGCGCGTTCGAAAGCTGGCAGTGCCAGGAGCCATATGCGCGCTCTGGGGCATCAAGGCGGGCACTGGAGCGAGCTTTACTTCGACCATGGCGGCGAGTGAGCTCGGGATCCATGGCGGATCGCGATAGGGAGGAAGGGGGTGGCCGTGAGATAGTTTGGGTGAAGCAGAAGCTCACCCTGGTGCTGCTGGAAGTGACGGCGAGGCCGGAGAGGCTTGGGCGGCAGAGAAATTGACGATGGAGCTTCCCGGCGGCCGGAGCTTGAAGACGAAGCTGGTGTCGTCTGCTGAGGCGCTCGGGCTCAATTGACTGGGGGGAACGGCAAAGACGTCTTTTGCGGTTCTTCTGGACACGGTGGCGCGGCTCGGAGACGACGGTGGCTGCGTGGACTCGGCGGCGTGCTCCACGGCGGTCCTCGGGCGGCGACGAAATCAGCGAGGGAGGGGTGGAGAGCGAGCCAGGAGGGGGCGGAATGGAGGAGGCGTGCTCCAGGGCGTGCTCCAGGCGAAGGAAGGAGGCATGGGGAGGCCTGGAAGGCTCTCGACGGCGACGTGGCGTCCACTACTGGCTCGGTGGCTTTCCACCGAGCAACTTGGGTGCACGGGACGGGGAAGAAGACCCTTCTGCCCCTGGTGGGCCGGCTGGGCTGCTCTCGCCTGGGCGCCAGGTAAGCTTCTCTGCTTCTTTTTCTTATTTTTCTTTTCTATTTTCTTCTGACATTTGTTTTGGCTAGCTAAAATAAATAGCGAACCATTTTATTAAATGCTCATAATTTTTATATGGCCTCACAAAATAATATACTAGCCACTTATAAAAGTTGAACATTTTTAAAATTCAAATAATTTGAACTTTAAATCAAATAGCGGTTTTTGATTAATTCCAAGGCACTGTTTGAATATTTGAAAAATCCATGAGCATGGGGTGGGTCCCACATCACTTGATATGTGATCACACTCATTTATAAGACTTTTAAAAAATCAAACATGAATTTTTGGAGAAGATTTATTTCTGGCCTTTTGAATTAATTCAGCTGGGGGGTGTTCCTTCTCCCATTTTGCTTTTGAATTTGATTTCAATGACTTCTTTTGAAATTTTTAACATGATGCAAGATGACTTTGATCCTAGCACATTACCTAACAAAGGGTTCTGACAACTCGCCCCCACTCAACAGAATCTCGTCCCGAGATTCAGAAGTTTGCGGGAGGAAGGTGGGGTACTCGACACGGAGACGGTCTTCTCTTTCCCACGTGGCTTCTCTTTCAGAGTGGTGTGACCATTGCACTTTCAGAAACTTAATCTTCTGACGACGAGTGACACGCTCTGCGGAATCAAGAATACGAACGGGGTATTCTCGATAAGAAAGGTCATCTTGGAGATCAAGCATTTCATGGTCGACTTCGCGGATGGGGTCCTTGAAGCAACGCCTGAGTTGGGACACATGGAATACATCATGTACTCGGGAAAGGTGCGGGGGTAGTTCAAGTTGGTAGGCAAGTTCTCCACGTTTAGAAAGAATGCGCAAAAGGTCCGATGTAACGTGGGGCCAACTGTCCTTTGATACCGAAACGTTGGGTTCCCTTCAAAGGAGTAACCCGAAGGTAAGCCTTCTCATCCAGATTGTAGCTCTCTTGCCTATGATGATGATCATAGTAGCTTTTCTGACGAGACTGGTCTGCTTTCAATTGATCACGAACAATGCGAACTTGCTCTTCTGCTTCCTTGATAATATCCGGTCCAAATAATTGTCTTTCACCGGTTTCTGACCAGTTAAGGGGTGTTCGACATCGTCGTCCATGTAGGAGTTCAAAAGGAGCCATGTTCAGACTAGATTGGAAGCTATTGTTATAAGAAAATTCGGCAAATGGAAGAGACTTCTCCCAATTCTTTCCGAATGAGATAACACAAGCTCTGAGCATGTCTTCAAGAATTTGGTTAACCCTTTCGACTTGACCGCTAGACTGAGGATGGAAAGCTGTACTAAAGGATAGATGAGTTCCCATAGCATTCTGAAAGCTTCCCCAGAATCTAGAGGTGAAAAGGCTACCACGATCAGAATTGATTTCCAAAGGAACACCATGAAGAGACAAAATTCTAGAGACATACAAGTCCGCTAACTGGCTAGCAGTTATAGACTCGCGAACTGGAAGGAAGTGAGAAACTTTGGAAAGCCTATCTATGACAACGAAGATGGCATCGTTTCCTTTCTGGGTTTTTGGAAAGCCGGTGATGAAGTCCATACTGACTTTGTCCCATTTCCACTCTGGAGTAGGAAAAGGTTGAAGTGTGCCAGCAGGTGTTTGATGTTCTGCCTTAATGCGATGACAAAAATCACATTCGGCAATAAATCGAGCAATGTCTCTCTTCATCCTAGTCCACCAAAATCTCTGGCGTAGATCTCAGTACATTTTTGTGCTACCGGGATGAATCGAGAGGGGTGTGTCATGGGCCTCTTTGAGGATGAGTTGCCTTAGTTCCCTATTCTTAGGTACTACCAAATGATTTCCAAAGAATACCGTTCCTTTACTATCTGTGGAGAAACATTTAGCAACTCCGCTAGCAATGTTCTCCTTGATCCGGCGAACACCTCGTGCACGCCTTTGGGAAACTATGATTTGATCCTCAAGAGTTGGTTTCGCCACCAAGGTAGAAAGATAGCCATGAGGAACAATCTCAAGATTGAGCTTGCGAAATTCCTCATGAAGAAGTGGTTGATACTGTTGTAACATGAGGTTGTTACAATACGACTTACGACTTAGTGCATCAGCCATGACATTGGCTTTGCCTGGGGTGTAAGAAATTCCTATGTCATAATCTTTTATCAACTCAATCCAGCGTATTTTCCTGAGATTAAGATCTGGCTGGGTGAAAATGTATTTGAGGCTTTGGTGGTCGGAATAGATCTCACAACGATTACCAAGGAGGTAATGTCGCCAAGTTGTTAGGGCATGAACTACGGCAGCGAGTTCAATGTCATGGGTAGGATAGTTCTCTTCATGTGGCCGCAACTAGCGTGAAGCATAAGCTACCACATGTCTATCTTGCAGAAGTATGCATCCTAACCCTTGCCGTGATGCGTCACAATATATCTCGAAATCCTTTTTGGTGTCCGGAGGTGCAAGTACGGGTGCAGAAGTCAATCTTCTTTTTAGCTCTTGAAAGCTTTCCTCGCACTTGGGAGTCCATAGGAATTTCTTATCTTTATTGAGGAGTTCAGTTAGAGGCTTTGCAACTTCAGAAAAGTTCTCGACGAAGCGACGACAATAGCTGGCTGGCCAAGAAAACCCCTAACTTGCTTAACCGATTCAGGTGGAGTCCAGTCAAGGACGGCCTGAACTCTCTCGGGATTCACAGCAATGCCTTTTGCAGAAATCACGTGACCTAAGTAGGTCACTTCTGGTAGCCAAAATTCACACTTGGAGAATTTAGCATACAGGCGATGCTCTCTAAGTTTCATCAATGCCAGCCTTAGGTGTTCGGCATGTTCTTCTTCGTTCTTCGAGTAGATGAGAATGTCATCAAGATAAACTACAACAAATTTATCTAAGTACTCCATGAATATCGAATTCATCATGCGCGAGAAAGTGGCGGGGGCATTGGTTAAACCAAAGGACATGACGGTGTACTCGTAAAGACCATGACGAGTAGTAAAAGCCGTTTTGGGAATGTCCTCGTTTCGTATTTTGATTTGATGATAACCCAATCTCAAATCCATCTTGGAGAAGACAGAGGATCATGCAAGTTGATCATAAAGATCATTGATCCTGGGTAGTGGGTACTTGTTCTTTATCGCCGCTAGATTTAGCGGGCGATAGTCTACGCACATCCTTTCTGTTCCATCTTTCTTCGTTACGAACAGAACGGGGCAACCCCATGGCAATGAGCTAGGGCGGATGAAGCCTTTTTCCAACAAAGCTTCTAGTTGGGTTTTAAGCTCAGCTAACTCACGTGGGGCCATTTTGTATGGGCGTCTAGAAATTGGTGCGGTTCCTGGCACAAGATCCACTATAAACTCTACACATCTGTCGGGTGGCATGCACGGCAGCTCTTCAGGAAAGACATCCGGGAAGTCACGAACCACCGGAACATCTTCAAGGTCGGGAAGGGGAAGTACATTCAAGGAATGCACCTGGGTTCTTGTTCTGGGTGAGGTATAGTTGACTGTCTTGCCTGAAGGGTGGGTGAGTTTCACTGATTTGCCTTTGCAATCAAGGTAGGCATTCTGCCTTGATAGCCAATCCATGCCAAGGATTACATCGATGTCTGAAGACTTGAGGGCTATGAGTGAAGCAAGGAATACTAAACCCTCAATTGCAATTTGATTACCATGGCTTACTCTATTAGTTTGCCATCTTGATCCTGGAGTTTGAATAATCATTGGGGTGGACAATTCAACAAAAGATAACTCATGATGAAGTGCATAACTTTCCGACATGAATGAATGTGAAGCTCCTGGGTCGAAAAGAACGGAAGTAGGAACATAATTGACTGGGAGCGTACCAAGAATGAAGTCAGTGGTGTCGTCAGTCTCTTCGGCGGCAATCTGATTCACACGTCCACGAGTGGCGGGAGGAGCGGGTTTGGTGGTGTAGACCTTCTGGGGTGGCTTGCCACGACCATTGTTGTTGCCTCCGGCACGGGGTGGAACATTCTGATTCTGGAGCTGGTTCTGGGGACACTCACGGGAGTAGTGGCCTGCCTGACCACACTTGTAGCAGGCTCCAAAGACAGCGCGTGGATCTGGGTTGTTTGGTGGAGCTGGGTGGAACGAAGATGGGGGACGAGGCGCCGCATAGGATGGCCTCGGTGGGTTGTTCTGGCGGAACATACTGTTGGGGATCCAGATCTTGCGCTTCTGAGAGCCGGAACTGGATGATCCATCATCTCTAGGGTGTTTGCGGAAGTCATTGGGGTGTTCATGTCCTCTGCCTTGATGGCCTTGTTGACAAGGACCTGGAAGGTGGCAAAGTCATGCAGGTTGAGCTCACGACGGAGTCCGGAATTGAGTCCACGACGGAACATCTCTTGCTTCTTGGCGTCGGTGGAGACTTCTTCAGTAGCAAACGAGCAAGTCGGTTGAACTCACGACTAAACTCGTCAACGGTCCTTCTGCCTTGGGTGAGGTTGCAGAACTCCTCACGCTTGCGGTCCATAAGACCCTTTGGAATGTGGTGCTCGCGGAAGGAAGTGCAGAATTCATCCCAAGATGTGGGCGGTCCAACGGGATGCATGTTCAGGAAGTTCTCCCACCAAGAGCTAGCTGCACCCTCAAGGTGGTAAGTGTCATTGTTGACCTTGTCGCCGTCTGCAACATGGCCTGCCTGGAGCTTCCTCTCGATGCTGCGAAGCCAGTCATCAGCGTCAAGGGGCTCGGTGGAGTAACTGAAAACCGGGGGATGAAGCCGGATGAAGTCGTTCAAGGACACCAACTCATTGCGCTGCTGAGTGGTGTTGCGGGCAATGACCTCCAACAAATGGTGAGAGTCTCGGCGGTTCCTCTCAACCTCCATCAGAACCTGAGCCGTCGTGGGTGGGGGTGGAAGGTTGCCTTCCTCCTGTTCATTCCCACGACCCTGGGCACGACCAAGCTGGCCACGGGTTCCTTGAGACATCCTGAAGGTGAAAACCAAAGTCAAACAGAGTTGATTGGAAGAGTCTAAACAAGGTATTGAAGTACTGGAAGGATTACAGAGAAAAGGAAGTAATCATCTTGACAACATGGTGATAAAAGCATACAAGCCATATATTCACAAGCTGTCATACAAACCATACATCGTTTTAGTACAAGCACCAAGCTAATACAAATGCGATGAAGATGATACATCCTTCAGAGGCACTCTGACTTCCTATACAATATTTATCTAAGCCTCTGGAACTTAGAACACCTTGCGTACAATATACTAAGATACTACTACATCCTCACTAAGTAAGACCACATGCGGTTTCACTCATCTCCATCTCCATAGTAGTCCTCGTAAAAGTTACCCGCGTAACCCGGTAGCTGAAGGTGACCATCGGAAAACACGGAGGCCTGTGGACCCTGATATCCATTTGGGCAAGGATGGGGCCTAGGTCCAGCGTAGGGTGGAAGCAGAGGACCACGGGGTGGAAAAATGCCTCCAATCTCGGGCCAAGCAACTCGAGAAGGCATCTGTGTCCTAACTGGGTAGATAGCATCATACTAGACTGATCCAACACTCACGAAGGGTGCCAAGAGTGTCAGTGCTCGATACAGACGAACACGGGTGGCGTGAAGCTCAAAACGGAGAGCGCGTGCATCACGATCTCGATCACAAGCAAACCTAGCAGTCATCTGAAGCAAAGGGTCCTCCAAAGAGTGATATGTGTAGAGTCCGGTGTAATATCCCTCTTCTCCTGGAAGTGCAGCAGGGATATAACGGAACGAGGTCTCTCTCAGCATAGTGTTCTCCTCTCTCAGCAGGGTAATACATGAGTATGCAGCATCCTGCACAACCATGTTCTCAGTCATGCCAATGCCATGTCCAAAGTGGATAGGCTAAGTGACTCCATTGTGGTGCGGGTAGATCCTGACAATGCAGTGGAACTGGGTCTGGTTGAAGTCAAGGAACTGCTCCTCAACTGTGTACTCAGGGTACCATCGGTATCCAATGTAGGACATCATCTCGATCAGCATGGCGGGATGGACACGCACACCGAGGCACCAGGTCAAACGAACAATCTGCCAAGGGGGAAGATCTGCCATCTGAAACAGAAAGAAGGAGTTTGCAAATGCATCAGATTATGAAGAAACTTGGAATGACCCGGGCAGCATACCGGCTGTAATTGTAAGAGAAGAAAATTTCTTACAACATGGAAACAACACTTACATACGATGTAAGAAATCAGGAAGCACAACAACTCTAACGAACCGAACACGACCTTCCTACGGCTACAAGGAAGCAAACAACGAGATGTTCTAATCAGACAGAGGTGAGCCTAGTCCTATCTTCCCGTAGAACAAGATGAGGGTGACTCAGAACTCAGAACGAAGAGGGTAAGGAGAAAAAATAAGCCTTACGTTGTTCCCTTATATACCCAGAGTAACTATATAACTATAGCAAGCTAGACTCGACTTCGGCCAAGGCTGCTAGTCCTACAGCCAGTCCTGCTCTGATACCAAGTCTGTCGGGACCCGGGGTTAGCGTATGCAAGTCCCGCTACGACATAGTCATATGGAGAGCCGAGAACCGTACCCACTTGTCTAAGCAGACAAGGCCAAGCACAGAACGTGAGGGGCATCCCATCCAGGCCGGATGATCAACTGAGATGGGTCCTCATCGTCCGCACACAAGTCTAATGATATGGGTGATGAACTCCCATATTCATAGACAAGTCGCCTCAACCATACTATCGACTATCTCATAACTCTTACATAGACTTACTCCAGCCCGATCACTTAGTCGGGGTCTAGGGCGGGCTCAATCATACCACAAAGTGTGCACGAGACGGATTCTCGAGCAATCGCATCGTGATGCCCCAAGCTGCGCACATCTAAGGGCCACTTGGTGTATGAAAGACCGCCAGCCAGATCACAACTAAGGTCTCAAAAACCCATACAAAGACATGCATGTTATAAACATACACGCAACACACATGCCTTGTATGAACAGCAGGTATCATTGCAATTCTCTACAAAGTATACATTTTATGATAACTCTCACAGAGTGCACACAGAGATCACAAGCATGTGATCCAACATTACAACAAAGAAGCAGAAGCAAAGTATGTCTGAGTACAGACAAGTTTAACAAATGGCTTAAGAAGCCTTATTTAAACACAAGCCCTCCACGAGGGAACCAGTCGTCTGACTGGGACTATACTAGCTTGGTCTTCAGTCGTCGATCTCGATGAAGAAGCCACCTTCGGGGTCAGTGGGTTCATCGGAAACATAGAATAAGCAAACATGAGTACAAAGTCGTACTCAGCAAGACTTACATAGGAGCTATACTACTCATGCACATGTATCAAGGTAAAGGGAGGTGGGGTATCACTTGCAGAAGTGCCAGCTTTGACTTGGCTAGTCCTGAACTACGAGTAACCAGACTTTAGGTAAGAAGCGTACACGAGTCCACTAATTTCTCCAACCAATTACACCACTATGGTGCCTTCCTCGACTTCCCCACGAGAAAGCACGCCATAGGACTCACACTTATCTTGGTGTGTTTTAGAAGTATCCAGTTCAAGTTGTCTAATAATCAAGCTAAGCTTTCCAAGCAGTCCTTAACCGCGGACGCGACTATTCGAATAATTTTGTTAACCCTGCAGGGGTGTACCGCTACACACACATGATCATCATTTACCGCCTTTGATCTCGACACCATTCAAGGGGTGTCATCGAGGATGCTCACCACAACTGTTACCTCATAGCCTATCTAGTCCAAGAAAGCCGCCTACCTGGGTTGGCTACCACTATCGTGAACCCGTCCGGTTTACCGAAGTGGACCCAAGTGATGTGTGCGTGGTGCATAAGCCGGTCTCGGTTGAGTCGTTCTCTCACTTAGCATCCAGGCCACAAGCCTACCAGAACTCCGAACTACTGCGACATCTGGACATCGAAAGGGATGAGTTAATAGGTTGAGAGGGTTCAGTGAGCCCAATGTGTGGTTGTACTCTTCATCTTGGATCACCACACAAGAATTCGGACTTAGGGCGGTGTTCAACGAGACAACCCACTGTGTACTCCTACACAGCCTCTCATCGTTCACCTTGTATTAGGGTAGATTCACCAACACATTTCCACCATCATCATCATGATCACTACCATCCCGACTCACATAACAGTAACATCATTGTATCACTCTAAGCATGCAATAAGAAGTAACAATTGCAGGGGCCTCATGATATCAATCAACTCCTACATTTGCTAGGATTGTGGTTTTCGTACTACTGTGACAAATGGTAGGTCATGCAAAGGAATGGGTTCATCTATGCGGTAGAAACGTAGCATGATAATCATCCTATACAATGCATAAGCGAGACATGAGAGGGAATTGGGATTTTATCGACATGATCAATGGGGGTTTGCTTGCCTGACGAGGCTCGGTTTCGGGGTCTTCAACGAAGGGGGAAGCCTCCTGTTCCGGTTCCACCTCTACTCGACAAACAACAAACAAGGTAGCAAAGTAAATACAATGCACAATCACATGGTTGAAGGTTGAAACTTGATGCATATGCTTTGATGTGTGAAGTAATTCCACTTAAATGGGGTATTTGCAATTGAATTTACAAATTTAAACTCCACAAATGATTTCCAATTTAGCCAAGTTGCATATGACATTGTTTGATCAAGTTAAACCAGTTTGAAATGTGTATGATATGCCTCTGAAGTTCAAGTATAATGTGGTATGTTGATATGGTTCAAATTGCAAAAGCATTTGAAATGAATTTGATTTAATTCCATTTAAACCAAATAGCAAATGCTATTGGTCCCATTTTAAATTCAACTCAAACATGGTTGAAAGTTGGATATTTGGATAGATTATTTTCTCCTGATCATTTTTCATATATTATTTGTTAAATTTGGAGTTAATATGAATTTTCTATGAATTTTCAAAGTTTGGGGTATTTTCTGCCATTTCTGATTTATTTTATAAATAGAAATTCCTTTTACTGCGTCACTGTGATGCAATGCTGGCGTCAGGGGGGGCTCTGACCAGTGGGGCCAGGGGGTCAGTGGCAGTGGGATTAATCCCTCTCTGTTTAAAAAACAGAGGGGTTAGGGGCTTGGGGCCCCACCTGGCAGTGGGTTAGGGCTAGGTTTAGTGGTTAATTAAGCTGGGGGTTTAGGGCTAATGGCGGGGTCGTCGCCGGCGGCACTGCACTCGCCGGAGACTCGCCGGAATGGAGATTCCGGGCACGGGGAGGGGAAAGGAGGGTACGGGCGTGATCCTCTCGGTCTCCCGCATCGATTGGAGGTAGCAGGGGTTTACGGGGAGGTCTGGAGCAACGACGGCGACGTGCTGGGTGGAAGCAGAACGACGACGAGGTTGGGGGGGGAGGCTAGCGTGCACGGCTTGGGCTAATCTTGAGCGTGTTCGAAAGCTGGCAGTGCCAGGAGCCATATGCGCGCTCTGGGTCATCAAGGCGGGCACTGGAGCGAGCTTTACTTCGACCATGGCGGCGAGTGAGCTCGGGATCCATGGCGGATCGCGATAGGGAGGAAGGGGGCGGCCGTGAGATAGTTTGGGTGAAGCAGAGGCTCACCCTGGTGCTGCTGGAAGTGATGGCGAGGCCGGAGAGGCTTGGGCGGCGGAGCAATTGACGATGGAGCTTCCCGGCGGTCGGAGCTTGAAGACGAAGTTGGCGTCGTCTGCTGAGCCGCTCGGGCTCGATTGACTGGGGGGGAACGGCGAAGACGTCTTCTGCGGTTCTTCTGGACACGGTGGCGCGGCTAGGGGACGAAGGTGGCTGCGTGGACTCGGCGGCGTGCTCCACGGCGGTCCTCGGGCGGCGACGAAATCAGCGAGGGAGGGGTGAAGAGCGAGCCAGGAGGGGGGGGGGGAATGGAGGAGGCGTGCTCTAGGGCGTCTCCAGGCGAAGGAAGGAGGCACGGGGAGGCCTGGAAGGCTCTCGGCGGCGACGTGGCGTCCACGGCTGGCTCGGTGGCTTTCCACCGAGCAGCTTGGGTGCACGGGACGGGGAAGAAGACCCTGCTGGGCTGGCTTGGCTGCTCTCGCCTGGGCGCCTGGTAAGCTTCTCTGCTTCTTTTTCTTATTTTTCTTTTCTGTTTTCTTCTGACATTTGTTTTGGCTAGCTAAAATAAATAGCAAACCATTTTATTAAATGCTCATAATTTTTATATGGCCTCACAAAATAATATACTAGCCACTTATAAATTTTGAACATTTTTAAAATTCAAATAATTTGAACCATAAATCAAATAGGGGTTTTTGATTAATTCCAAGGCACTGTTTGAATATTTGAAAAATCCATGAGCATGGGGTGGGTCCCACATCACTTGATATGTGATCACACTCATTTATAAGACTTTTGAAAAATCAAACATGAATTTTTGGAGAAGATTTATTTCTGGCCTTTTGAATTAATTCAGCTGGGGGGTGTTCCTTCTCCCATTTTTCTTTTGAATTTGATTTCAATGACTTCTTTTGAAATTTTTAACATGATGCAAGATGACTTTGATCCTAGCACATTACCTAACAGAGGGTTCTGACAAAAGGTTATCCAAAAACACCCATGTTTGCTATCTTGATGGATATTCTGGCTTCTTTCAATTTCACGTTAACACTGCTGATCAAGAGATGGCCACTTTTACTTTCCATTTTGGTACTTATGCTTATAGACGTATGCCTTTTGGTTTATGCAATGCCCCTCCTACTTTTCAAAGGTGTATGTCTGCTATCTTTCATGGTTTTCATGAGGAAATTGTTGAGGTATTCATGGATGATTTCTTCGTGTATGGAACCTATTTTGACCATTGTCTCCACAACCTTAATAGAGTTTTGCAGAGATGTGAGGAGACAAATTTGGTACTAAAATGGGAGAACTTCATGGTCAACGTGGGAATTGTTCTTGGCCACAATATTTCTGAAAGGGGAATCGAGGTGGGCAGTTCCAAGATTGAAGCAATCGAGAGGATGCCCTATCCAAGGGACATCAAAGGTATTTGTACTTTCCTCGGTCATGTTGGTTTCTATAGAAGATTTTTTTTGAAAGGATAGCGGTGAGGGAAGCCCCCACAACGTTTTTTTTTTCAAATAATAAGAACCCAAATTCGCGCCCGTGAGGGATTGAACCTGGGTGGCTGGGTTGTACATCCACTCCACTAGCCAAGTGAGCTAGGCTCACTTCTTTTCTATAGAAGATTTATTAAAGACTTTTCTAAGACTTCAAGACCCCTCACTAATCTTCTTCAGAAGCCTGCACCCACCATCTTCTCTGAGTTTCTCTCCTGCATCGACTTGTCTCCATCTCATGGCAGTCCATGCATCGATCTCCCTGGGCCTGGATTTTGCCCCAGGGATCAAGTTTGCTTATCAAGTCAAGAGGCTTTTCAAGCGCACAGTGCACCCTGATGGATCTGGGCATTTCATTATGGTGGTTTCATTTGTGCGCTCTTCTTTTCGGCTGATGAAGACAATGTTGGCCTGGCTCTAGAATCGACCATTGGAGGTTATTGCTCTCTTCTTAAAGTCTCTCTACTCCATGATAGGGTTTTCTCTTTTCATGTTTTTTGCAAGGATGTTGATTTTTTGTCTTCCATCAGAAAACCTTTGTCTCTTCCAAGTTTCATTGTGTGTTCCATCTTTGGGGCAATGGCGGCCCTGATTGGAAGAAAGAATTCAAGATGTGGCAGGCTGAATGTGATGAAGAGTGGACTCTAGTTAGTACTTCAAAACATCATGCTAAACTGGGATTAGCTGCCATGCAGCGTCAACCTCCTAAAACCTCAATCAAATCTCCGGCCTCAAAGAAGAAGAAGGTTAGATTTGAAACTTTCATGAATTATGAAGCTTGTAGAGGTTATCGTTTCATGCCTACGGGTTTGGATGTTCAAACGGTTCTTGAAGGGGGCTATTCCTTCACCCGTCATGAGATCTCGCACCTCCATGCCAACATTTATAGACCTGCTAGCCCTGCCTCGCCACCGTCCACTGTTGTGCCGCCGGTGATAAAATTTGGTAGTCTTGAAACTTCCCCTATTGGGCAGGGTTCGGTTAGGAGTGCACAAGATATTTCGGGATTGGATTCCTTATCTACGGATCCACCTATAGATACTACTCCTCGAGTTTCGCCGCATGCAACCAACCTGGATGAGCTATCTGAGTCTTATACGGTCACACCCATTTTGCATGTGGATGAACCTGTTTCACCGACCTCTCTGCCTTGCCCAGTTCGCCTGGTTGATTATGATTTTGATTCTGATTGCAACTCTCCTGTTAAGATCCCATCACCTCAATAGGTTGTCAAGGATTTGCAAAGTTTTAATGAGACGATTGAAGATATGGCTGCTGGTTTTTGGGATTGTCAAAATTGTATAAGCATGGGGCATGCAACAGAGGCATGTACTAATCGTGTTCGGTGCAGGACATGTTTCCGGTCCGGACATGTAAAAAAGGATTGCCCGGGCATACTTACTTCATCTCATATCTGGGCGCCTAAAGTCCCATCTAAAAACTTCGAGTCTCGCGCTACAGCCTTGTCCTCTAGCGACGTTTCGGTTTCGCCGTCGATTCATATAACGCACCTTGAGATAGAAAGCCCCAATTTAGCAACCGCCGACTCCCCTGCTCCTAGCTCCTCGCCGCCCTGCTCCTGCGATCCCTCACCGAGCAGTCCGCCACCGTGTCTCTCTGACCGGATGGCCAACTTTGAGCTTGACTCCCGCTGTTTTCTGCCTGCTGGCCATGACATTGTTGATGGGGGACCAGATAGATTCCCGCGGACTTTCTACACTGCTTCACAGCCGCCTCCCCGGATGCATGAGGAGTACATGGTGGCGATTGTGGAGCCGCCGCCGCCGGATCATCTTTTTGGCGTGAGAAGAGGTTTTGCAATTATTCACCCAGGATCTTCAAGTTGTTATTCCCTCTACTCAGACTTGGTTCCAAGGTGTTGGGTAGTTTGAAGTTCTGATCATTTGATTAGAGAGTCATTTATTCAGCATCCATCGTTTGCTCTTGGTTTGGATGAGGAGGGGCAAGAAATCTTCGTCCGTTTCATCCCGCATAATGCAGGGGAAGGCTTTCGTGCTGTGCACGGGCATCGTACTGGATGGCTCATGTTCATTGGAATTCCACTAGATTACCGTAATACAAGTTTTTTGTCTGAAGTTGTTGGCATGTTTGGGCAGTTTCAGTCCTAGGACCATACTGATAGGCTTATGGTTCGATCCATTGTTCATGCGCCATTCCCTGACAATGCTCTGGTCCCGAGAGATGTGGTGTTCCGCGAGTTTGCTCTGTGGGGTAGCACTGTGGTGTCCTGGACGACACCAATCTATATCCTTACTGCTAATTTTGCTGATGCGCAATTGCCAGTAGATGAAGATTTGATGCCCCTGGATGGCAACCCGCACCCAATGCTTGGTTTTGCTGCACCTCCTGCACCTCTATGGGGACTTCCACCCAACCCTGGTCTTGGGTGGAATGATGCTCCGGTGCAACAACAACAGGGCAATGCCAACAATGATGCTGCACAAGATGACATGCCTGCTAATGATGGATGGCCGGCTTGGAACAGTGAAGAAGCTGCAGATAATGGGGAAATAGATCAAGAGCTCATGCCCCCCACGATCAGAACTCTATGGATCTCAACCCATCATTTAACTCGAGTGGTTCTTCTAACTGTGATGTAGTTGAGGTGAAATGCAGCATCAAGCGCCAGTTCAACAGAATGTCCAAGCTCCAGTTCAGGATGCTGATGCTTTAGCTATAGTGGTGTACCAACCGCCTGTCATTGATCTGGTTCAGGTGGAGAGAGAACGGGTGGTGTTTGGGCCAGTTTTACCCCCACATATCATCTGGGATAGAGCTTTTGGTAATCTTCTGCCAGCTATTGAGGTCCAAGTGCTCCCTCAGCTTGTGCAATGTCTTCCATCTCCTCAGCCACCTGTGGGTGATTGGATTGAACAATATCAACATATGCCATGCATTGATGTGCCCACTGCTGAGCTTTTGATGATTGAGCTCCCAACTGTTTCTGAACCTGCTGCTGTTGTCCCTGTTTCTGCAGCGCCTAAAATAGAGTTCACTTCCAAGAAGCAAGTTTCTAGCAAACGTCGCCGCACTGCACAATCACCATTGGTGAGGTATGAGGATGATTTTACCACTCGCAGAGTTACTCGCAGTTGTTCCAAGAAATCTGGCTTCAAGCCAGTTTCAACCATTCCTCCCAAGCCCTCACCTCTGCGTCGAACTCGTGCCAAGAAGCAGCGTCTGACGACCCCTATTGCTTCCAACTATGAAGAAGACAGCTCGAGCCAGGCCGACATCCCTCCACCTACCCCCATTCGTGTTATGAAAGACCTTGGTGCCGAGCTTGGAATCTCCCCTGCAGCACTCACTACGGCTAAGCTTATGGCTGGGCCGGATTCTGCTGATGATCATAATGTTTCTCATGATTAGTTTCATCATTGTATCTCATGCGTGGGGGTGGGGACTGGAGTGTGTGTGTTTACTGAACCTATGGTATTTTGTTGAGTATCTTTGGTCTGTTGTACCTGGAATGTTACCTTTTTGTTATGCAAAAATGTCTTTTGCTGAATCTATAATAGTTTCCAATGAATAGTTCTAAATATAGAAATTGGCGTGTTCTGTGATGGAATGTGAGAGGCTTGAATTCTGAGGAAAGGACACGTGATGTCAGAAAAAGAATTGATGAAAGTGGTTGTTCAATTGTCTGTCTTCAAGAAACTAAATGTGAATCCTTTGATCTGTGTCTCATCCGCAAGTTCTGTTCTCAAAGATTTGGAAAATTTGCATACTCTCCATCAGTTGGTGCTTCTGGGGGTATCTTGATTGTTTGGTGCTCTACTTTGTTCTCTGGGGCGCTCATATAATCTCAACGTTATGGGTAATTTTCACCTTTACTTCAGTTCATAATGCTGAGATTTGGACAATGGTCTCTGTTTTTGGTCCTTGTCAGGGTTCTCTGAGGGATGAATTTGTGCAATGGCTCCATGACTTATATATACCTGATGGTGATAACTGGCTCTTGCCTGGAGATTTTAATTTTATTAGATCTCTGGAGAATAGAAACAGACCTTGTGGTGACCTGAATGACATCTTTTTGTTTAATGAAATTATTGGGCATTTAGGGATCCTGGAACTTCCACTCAATGGCAGAGCCTATACATGGTCCAACATACAGAAAAATCCCTTATTGGAGCAGCTAAATTGGTTTTTTTACTTCTAGCTCCTGGATTTCTATTTACCCCAATACCATTATCCTTCCTATAGGGAAAACCTCCTCTGGCCATGTGCCCTGTATAGTTTCAATTGATACTACCATTCCTAAGAGCAATCTCTTCAGGTTTGAAAACTTTTGGGTTGAACTACCTAGTTTTATGGATTTTGTGTCTAGCTCCTGGAATGCTCCCTTGTCTTCCACTGGGTCTGGGTCCGCTGCCAACATTCTGTCAAAGAAACTTAAGAGGCTGAGATATGATCTAAAAAGATGGGCATCCAGCATGGCCTCTCTCAAGAAATCCATTGGTAAATGCTCTCAGGTTATTCTGATCTTTGACAGACTTGAGGAAATCAGACATTTAACTAGGCCTGAATTCAACTTCAGACAAATTGTGAAATTACATCATGAGCATCTACTCAAATTACAGTACCTGTACTGGAAGCAGAGATGTACCATCAGAGACATCAAAGTGGGTGAAGAGAACTTCAAGTTCTTGCATGCAAAGGCTTCTAAAAGGTTGAGGAGGAATTCTATCTCCTCTCTATCTGATCATGAGAAAATGTCCAGTCTTCTGTGGAACTCTTACAAGAGCAGAATGGGAGTCTCACAGGGTATTCAAATTCAGTTTGATCTCCATAACTTAATCTCCCCAGTTGACGACCTTCAGGTTTTGGTAAGACCCTTTTCTCAGCAAGAATTAAATGAGGTCCTCAAGGATCTTCCAGTGGATAGAGCCCCTGGCCTTGATGGATTTAATGGGATGTTTCTGAAGAAGTGCTGGCCAATAATCCAATCTGAATTTATGTGCCCGGTTTCTCAATTTGCATCTGGGGATCTCAAACTTGAAAGTATGAATGGTTCGTTAATTTCCCTCATCCCTAAGATGCTTTCTCCTGTCTGCCCTAATGATTTCAGGACAGTCTCCTTGACCAACACTTGCTTGAAAATTTCCACCAAGTTGTTAGCCAACATGCTTCATCAAGTGATTTTGATATACATCCACATGAATAAATATGATTTCTTGAAATCCAGATCTATACATGACTGCTTGGCATGTGATTTTGAATATATACATCAAGGTAAACAATCTCAGAAGCCCATTCTCATTCTCAAGCTGGATTTTGCAAAAGCCTTTGCCACTGTGGAACATGAGGCTATTCTTCAGGTGCTAAAACACAAGGGGTTTTGCTGTAAGTGGATTGGATGGGTTAAAGAGATTCTGAGTTCTGGCTCTTCCTCAATTCTTTTGAATGGTGTGCCTGGCAAGAAATTTTACTGCATGAGAGGGGTCAGGCAGGGGATCCTCTGTCCCCTCTGCTATTTGTGTTGGCTGCTGATATGCTTCGGTCTATTGTCAACAAAATGCTGCAGGATAATGTCCTCTCTCTGCCCATCCCTACCCATGACCCTAATTATCCTATCATCCAGTATGCTGATGACACAATCATGGTGGTACCTTCTGATGCTGCACAACTGTTGGCCATAAAGAATATGTTGATTAGTTTTCATGCATCCACTAGCTTGAAGGTCAACTTCATGAAATCTTCTCTGATACCCCTAAATCTACCTGATGAGTTGACTGCCTCTCTTGTAGAGGTTTTTGGTTGCACCATTGGACATATGCATTTTACCTACTTGGGGCTACCAATGGGCACCTCCAGGCCCAAAATTCAGGATCTTATGCCTCTTGTGGGCAAGGTTGAGAGAAGACTTTCAGCTAGCTCTGCTATGCTCAATTAGGTGCTAGACTCCGATTGGTGAACTCAGTTCTGTCATCCATGCCAATATACTATTTGTGCAGTCTGGCTATGCCTCAGGGTATTCTTAAACAGCTTGATAGAATTCAAAGACAATGCCTATGGAGAGGTAACTCTGAAACCCCAAGACAATCCCTGGCTGCATGGGACTTGGTCTGCAGGCCTAAGAAGAAAGGAGGTCTGGGTATCATCAACGTGTCATTGCAGAAGAAATCTTTGCTATTGAAACAACTGCGCAAATTCTATAACAAGGAGGATATACCTTGGGTCTCCCTCATCTGGAGCTCATACTATGATGGCAATGTACCTCATGCCACTATCCTTTGTGGTTCATTCTGGTAGAAAGATATCTTGAGGCTTTCAGATTTATATAGGCATGTGGCTTCTATCAAAGTAAACTCTGGTGATTCAGTACTCTTCTGGTCTGATGGTTGGATTCTGAATGATTCTTCCAGAGCTCTCAGAGATAGGTTGCCACACCTCTTCTCTTTTGTCAAGGATGATAAAGTTTCTGTGCAAGACTTTCTGAACCAGGATGATGAATCAGACTTGTTTTATCTGCCTCTATCTCAACAAGCTGCTGCTGAGTACTATATCCTTAGGGGATGGATGTATATACTCCAAAGAGATCTCACTGCCCAGGATTCTTGGATTTGGCCAGGAAAGCATGGTTTCACTGCTAAAGGCTTCTACAATCCGATGCACTCTCACTTGCCAGAGGATCCTTCCTCCACTTGGATTTGGAGGAGTAAATGTACCATGAAGATTAAAGTATTTGGTTCGCTATTACTTTTTGATAGGCTAAATACTAAAGATCTTCTGGTTAGGAGACATTGGATATCCATCCAGGAGGACAACAACTGTGTACTATGCCCTTCTCACATATTTGAAGACAGACTGCATTTGTTATTCTCCTGCAACTTCAGTTGTAGGATTTGGAACTATCTGCAAATCAGCTGGCCAGACAATGGCCCTCTACATCACTACCTGCAGCATGCCAGATCATCTTTGTGGCACAACTTCTTCATGGAGGTTCTTCTGACTGTTGCCTGGTCCATTTGGATAGTTAGAAATGAGAAGACCTTCAGGAATGACAGAGTTTCTTTTCAAACCTGGCGAAGGCACTTTGTGCTTGATATTACCCTGCTTTCACATAGATTTCAGGGTGATCGTAAGGACAAGTTGTTGACTTGGGTTAAAAATCTGCATTAGCATAGGATAGGTAGGCCCCTTCCCCCTTCTTTTCTATGTATGTATATACCCTTAATTTCTGTTGAGAACTTTTTGTTCTCCCATGCAATAAAGCACTGTGGAGCTCATGCTTCACAGTTTTAAAATTAAGAAAATCTTCTTCAGAAGGATATTCCTTTTGTGTTTGATGAGGATTGTAAGGAAGCCTTCGAAGTTCTTAAGAAAGCTTTGATAACCGCTCATCTATTCCAACCACCTGATCGGAATTTATGTTTTGAAATCATGTGTGATGCTAGCGACTTTGCTGTTGGAGCTGTGTTAGGAGAAAGGGTTGATAAGAAATTGAATGTTATACATTATGCTAAAAAACCCCTTGATAGTGCTCAAAAGAATTATGATACTACTGAAAAGGATTTTTTAGCAGTAGTGTTTGCTTGCGATAAGTTTAGACCTTATATTATGATACTACTGAAAAGGATTGCAAAGCCGGAGGTGGGTGGGTGGGTGGAGGAGGAGGAGGAGGCCGTCGGAGGTGGGTGGAGGGGCTCTCCGGAGAAGGTCGCCAGAAGTGGGTGGAGGGGTTCGCCGGAGAAGGTCGCCGGAGGTGGAGGAGGGGCTCGCCGGAGGAGGAGGAGGAGCTCACCGAAGGAGGAGTTCAATGGGGTGGTGGAGGAGGAGGTCGTCGTCGTTGTGGTCATCGTCGGAGGTCACTGGAGGAGGAAAATGTCGCTGGAGTAGCAGCTCGCCGAAGGAGGAGGCCGTTGGAGATGGCCGCTGGAGAAGTTCCCCGACGGTAGGAGGTGGGTGGAGGAGGAGTAGAGAGGATAAGGTGAGAAGGGAGATGGGAGGTGGAGAAGTGGAGGAGAGGAGGAGAAGAAAATGATAAGTGGAGGAGGAGGGAGGAGAAGGGGAGAAGGGGAAGTGGAGGGGAGGAGGAGTGGAGGAGAGGAGGAGGGAGGAGAAGGCAAGAAGGGGAGGTGGAGAACACAAATTCCGAATCTTTTTGATATATTTTGCCTCCAGATCTTAAAAGCCCCGTAACTTTGTTTTGATTTTTTGTCTCCAAATCTTAAAACCCCGTAATTTTTTTCCTGTTAGGTTTTTAATGATTCTAAAAATCTCCATTGGGGTTCCCCCGGTTAAATTCGGATGTAACTTTTCGAGTAGATGATTTTTCATATAATTTTTTTTCATCGGAGTTCGTATGCAAAAGTTATGACCATTTTACAAATTCTAGAGAGATTTTTTTAAAAAATTCAAAATTCATATTTTTGAATTTCTCCTACAAGTATACCCCAAAACATAACTACATCTCAAAGGATTTTAGAATTTGAAATTTTCATCATTTTCTTTTTGTTTTTACAAAACTGAAAAGGCGATCCACTAGGGGGTGGTTGGGATCTGTTTTCCACAGAATTTCTCAAATTTCTGTGGTGCAGCACCTACATATGATCCACAGAATATTTTTTCAAATTAAAAAAAGCGGGAATTTTTTTGTGGCACACCACCTACATATGCTCCACAAAATTTCTCACATTTCTATGGCGCACGGGGCCACATGCGCCGCAGGAAGTCGACTACCTTCCCACGTGGTGGACCCCCACAAAATTTAGTGGCGCACCGGGACTGCATGATCCATAGAAGTATAGAATTCAGTGGTGCACCACCGCTGTATGCGCCACAGAAATGTATATATTTCTGTGGCGCACTGTGTACCATGTGTGTAACAGCCCAGTTTTCACAAAAATTAAAAAAATTGTTTTCGGTGTGAATTGTTTGATTGTCTGATTTGTTTGCGGTGTTTGCATCCCCGATTTATCGATCGGCGATTATTTTTCCCCCTCTTATCTCGTATCGGACGGAGACCGACCCTTGACACCCTGACACTCGACCTTTGCGACACCGGGTTTCACCCGATCACCGTCGCGAAAACCGCACGAGACCAGCCGCAGCCAACGAAACGAAAACCCCGTTTAATAATTAAGCGGGTTATTTTTATAGCGCGCCGGAAAGTGTTTTCGGAACGGTTCCAGCGCGAGGTGAACGGCGCCGGCTCGACGCACTGATCGCGCTGTTTGAAGTTTTACCCGAATCGGAGGTACTGCGGACCCCCGGCGGTCAGAAACGTGAGCACCGCGCGCGCGAGAGAAAAACCGGGGATGTTTTTGCAAACTGCTAGCCACCGGGGCTATATAAAGACCACCACACTCCCACCCATTTCTAGGGTTTCCCTAGCACAAAATTTGCAGCCACCCCCTCCACTTTGCCCAGTTTGCCTCCCAGATCCTAGAATTTTCGGGCCGTTGGATCGCGCGATCGGACGCGCCCGGTTGCGCCACGTCAACCCCTCTCCTCTCTCCTCTCTCTCGCCATGCCCGTGGGCAAGCCTCCGCCGCCGCCTCCCTCCGGCCAGCACGCCGGCCAGCCAGGGCGCACCTCTCCTCCTCCCTCTCCCGCACCTCCTCTCTCCCTCTGCGCTCACTCCTCCTCCTCTTCCTCTCGCAGGTCTCGCACCGGAGCGCCGCCGCCATGTCCCCCCGGCCTCCGTGCCATTGGAGCACCTCGGCCGGCCCCGAGCTCCCCTGACCCGAGGCCGCCGCCGCCTCTGGCCACTGGGACCAGGCGCTGCCGGATACCCTCTACCGTCGCGTCTTCCGCCCCCCCTGCACCGCCTGCCCCGCCGCCTGCCGCCGGTGGCCGGCGCCGCCACCGGGGCTGCTGCCGCCGCCGTTGGTGCTCCCGCACGGGAGGAGCCCCGAGCCGCTCCAACCGCCTCCTGCTGCTGGGCCAGGCGCAGCCCAGAGGCCCAGCCGGCGAGCCCACCGATGGAAGCCCAGCCGCCAGATCCAGCCGAGTGGGCCTCGTCCCGTTAGGGGTGAGAAGAGGCCCGAGCTCTTTTTTTTTTCTGTTGAAGTACCTGTGATTTTTGCTAAGTCTGTTAAAAACTGTGTGCTGATCCCGTTTTGTACTGCGTTTTCCCGTTGAACCGTAGCTCCGATGAACGTGCCCCCAAAACGAAAGTTGCTCAGAATTGCGTGTACTTTATTTCATATTTTGTGAGCATTTGCATTTGAGCTCATCTTGATTGTGTAATTGTGCTAAAGTGGGCATCAGGCCGTTAAACTGCTACTTTTTCCTGTTAAGTGCTGCTGTTATTATTTTGTTGCAACTTTGCATGATGATTGTAACAAATCCATGAGGCCTATTGCGTTGATTATTTCTCCTATGTGTTAAGCATCATGTGTACTTCATTTCCATGCTTTAACTTGTCATGTTTGAGTGCTTTCGCTATATTAAATCTTGCTCCAAAGTGGTGATCCTGATGTTAATGTGCTGCTGTTGCTGAAACTGTTATTTTGTTACCACTTCGGTCGACGAGTGTGTCGCGACCGTTTATCGGAATTGAGTGATTCCAATTGCCTATTGTTAAGCATCATGTCTACTTTCATCCCATGTATTGAATCTTCATGTTATGCTTGCTGGTCATATAGTTATTTAGCTCCAAAGTTGCTATGCTGCTGTTTTTTTACAGCCACCTCTGTTTTTCTGTAAGTCTGTTACTTTGCGATGCCATCTTGTTTGCTTAATATCTTTTGATCTATGATGCCTTTTTGCATGATTCTTTTTTCCATGCCTTCTCTGCCATGTCTACTTTAATTTCAAGTCATTTTTGAGCATGTTTGCATTCATTATCCTATTTTTTCATTGCTCTAAAGTGTGCTTCGCGATGTTGGCAGTTGTGCCCGTAACTTGTTTTGCTTGTATCTTTTTAACCGTAACTCCGTTTGGAGTGTTCTTTATATGTAACTTGATTAGTTTTTCGTGTACTTTGTGTTTATGCTATTGTTTGCTGTTGTTAACCAACCTAAAATATGGTTTAGGGAAGAACAGTACCAAATCTTTTAATCGTCGTGCGACACTTAGTGTATGCCATGTTTAGGATTGTGCCTCACTTAAATTGACTAGCATAGATAGTTTACTTTGTGCTTCACCTTTTGACATGTTTGTGTGCTATGCCATGCTTTCTTGAGTTGCCATGTTAATAACCGTTGGTTGATCACCTGTAGCTAAGCAACTTGAACCACCGTAAACGTGCGGTATCGTCGTGTGTGACGAGTACTCCACTTAAATCGTTAGTAACCGCTCTCGACGGTAGGTGCGATGTCTCGTGTTGCTTCTTGTTGATGCTTGCTCGTGTTTGCCTCGTAGTAATAGATGCTTGCTCGTTGATTGCTTTCCAGTGTTTATCGTCTTGTGTGCTTCCGCGGGTAACTCTCGGAGACGATGCGAGCTTGCGATCAACTACACCTTCGGAACCCGACTTATCAACAGGCAAGTACTATACATTACTTATGATACATTCTATTTCAACCAGCGGTTTGCATGCTAGTCTAGGTTAGGTTCGATGTTTGATCCTACCACATGTTTACAGCCTCTTTCAAACCGATACAGCCATGTCCCTTCCCAGCAAACCATGTACTGCTATGTTACTATTGCTCGTTGCTCAGCCCCTGCTTAGTATGCATGCTTAGGATGCTATGATGTTACCCTGTTACTTCTGGGCTTGGGATATCACATTTTTATATTGTTGTTGATGATATGATTATTAATGTTGACTATATTCGACGAAGGATGGAAGGTCTAGGCTATCCCGCCCCGACGCTTTGTTCCATTCGAGTCACCTAGGATCCGAGTTCTGGGTATTGGTTTTAAGACTGAGCGTGCCTAACCGCATGTGGGATTTTATGGGGTCCCCTTTTCTTACCTACCTAGCTTCAAGCATTTCTAGTGGTGGCCCAAGCTGATTTTACCATTTGAAACCGTGTGTGTGCTGGTCGTACGCCAGTAGTTTTAAACCAACCCGGACTAGTGAGGTCATAGTTCCCTTGCTGGCCCATCATGACCGGCTGAGGACCCGGTGTCCCATGTGTGATTAACCGGCAATACAAACCTGGAGTCATATGGTAGAGACCAGATCGAGAGCGCGGCCGGCTCCTGAGCTGGATGTCGTCTCACCGGGGGCCACCTGGATTTGTTCGTTGTTAGCTAGAGGGACTTGTCATTTCGGATCTCTTGGAACTAAATCATAAAATGGTTGCCTGTGATGGGCAGCAACTGAGAGAGATGGGCGTGCGTGCGGAGCCTCGTAATGGGCAGTTGGTACACCCCTGTAGGGTTAAATCTTTTCGAGAAGCCGTGTCCACGGTTATGGACGACTTGAGACCTACTCCTTGTTCATAGACAACAACAACTGATATAATCTTAATATAACTTGATCAACGTGTGTGCGTGCCTTGACTGCTTCTTCTTCGTCGGGATGCGAAGAGGAGGACAAGGATAGGATATGTGTTATGTTTGCGTATGTAGGTGGATAGCAGACTTGTTGGAGGCGATTCCTCATCGAATGCTTGGCTTCTTACCTTACTCTATAAATCGTTAGCCACTTCATAAATGCTAGTGCGGCAGCAACCTCACCACTTACCCCTTCCTTACCGTAAACTACTAGTTGTCCTAGAATGACGAGTGATGAAGTCCTTGCTGGGTCAGATGACCACTACAGTTGGATGCTGAGTACCTCTGTACTCATGATACTACCCCCAAACTCTTTTCAGGGTTCTTGATCGACAACAGGTATGGTGATCGACGTTTCACGGGGAGACTCGACGACGACTAGTTCGGCGGATCTCGGCGGAGGGCCTGGACCCGTGTGGTTATGGGATCGATGTTTTCTCTTTGCCACTAGGCATTTGCTTGTAGTCTGTACCCAGACATGTATCTTCCGCTGTTGTATTGTATTAAGGCAGTTGTATGCCGATTGTATGAGGCGTTGTATCCTGTATCTGTAATGTTGTGATATCATGTTGGAAATCCGGGGCATATGACTTCGTCATATGTCGCGGTGGGAACGATATGTGCTTCGTCCCCGGATCTGGATGGAAACATCTAGATCTGGAACAGTACCGCATATCGGGCCTTACAATGTGCCACAGAAATATTTCTGTGGAGCACGCACTATTTGGTGCACCACATAATCCATTCCTATCTATAACCAGTTTCCTAGTAGTGTAGAGAACATAACACATGATCCTATTCCGGTTAATAATAGCTCTCCGGATGAATAGCTAGCTGTTTTGAGAATACGATCTATTTCTGATCCTTGGTTTTCAGATTATGCTAACTTTATGTTGGGTATGTGCCCTATAGGAAAATAAAATATGTTTATTAGCATATTACATTAGTTCATAATAAGTTTTATACTATGCTATAACTGTATTAAGCGGAAACATTAATACACGTGTGGTATAAAACAACCAGGTCCCTAGTTAACTCTAGTATACTAGTCCATTGGGCAATTGATGATCAAGGTTTACTGCTCATGAGTAAATGAGCTATTGACAATGGAGTCGTATCATTGGGAGAATGGTATGATGGACACACACCCACCAGGAGTGTTGCAACGTGATCTAGTCACATAGTTCAACATTGCGATAACTATAACGTAGTGACCAGATCCTTTGACCGTAATGATCATACATAATTTCTATCTATGAGGTGATGACCCTCAACTGTAGGGGATCGATTGTAGTGTTCTCGCGGGTAAGTTAACCCAATTTATTGATTCGACACAAGGGGAGCCAAAGAGTATTTATAAGCTTTGACAGTTGAGTTGTCAATTCAACCGCACCTGAAATATACTTGCTTGCAACAAAATATTAATAGCAACTGTGGTATGATAGTGATAGTGAAGGTGGTAACAGCAAAAGTAGAACAGCAGAAAAAAACTAGTAGTAACCGACAGGATTAAAGCACTGTAGGCTAGGGAGATGGATGGTCGGGCGCTGCATGAATAAGAATGAACATGTAATAGATTCTAACACGGGGCAAGGCACACAAAAAAGCAATGATCATCTAGGAAAATATCAAACATTAGGCATGTATCCCGTAGGTAGTTGTGCGTGCTTGCAATAAGAACTTGCACAACATCTTTTTTCATACCATCCCGCTACGAACGGGGCCAAAGGGAACTTATGGAGATTAAGGTGCTCCTGTCAAAGAGCACCGGAACAAAGTAATAAACTCAATGGATACATGGAATCCTCAAATTATGGACCATCCCCTTTGGTGTCCCAAGCTGTCACCTTTGGGATCGCCGGTTCCGGACAATAATAGGTGCATACAACTCATAGATAGGATCAAGAACATAAATATACTCATGAAAACATAAGTGGTTCAGATCTGAAAACATGGAACTCATGCCCAATGTGACAAGCATTAAGAGCAACAAGTTGTAGCAAAGATGATAAACAACAAAGTAGATAATAGGCAACATGCCCCCAACAATTTTATGAACTATTACATGATCAATCTCATCCAATCCCTACCATCCCCTTTGCCGACCACAGGGAATTACTCACACATGTGAAGAGAAGTCATGGAGTGAGGATGGAGTGGTGATGGTGATGACGATGGCGAGGATCTCCCCTCTTCGGAGGCCAAATCAGCCTCCAGATTAGCCCTCCTGAAGAAGAATAGAGGTTGGCGGCGGCTCAACGACGGGTTCTGGAAAAGAGACTTCTGTTTCGGAGTTTCCTCGCCACGAGAATAAACCCCTGGCCGCGCCAGCTAGGCGCCTGGGTCCCCCCTGGGTCCCCTCTGGCCCATCTTCTAGTACTGTGTCCCTCTGGGTGCGTGGATTTTCTGTATTTTTTCTGGGAATATTCTGAGATGTCTAAAAATCCATTTTCCTACGCACAATAAAACCATACAGGCAGCTCTGTTGAAAACAGCGTCAGTCCGGGTTACTTTAGCTCAAATCATGCAATAATGAGGGAAAAACAATAGCAAAAGTGTTTGGAAAAGTAGATACGTTTGAGCCGTATGAACTCCCCCAAGCTTAGCCTATTGCTTGTCCTCAAGCAATTCAGTTCAACGAACTGGACGGGACAAAGAAAACGTTGACAAAATCTTTTGCTTCATAAGATGTATATAAGCCGGTACTACAAAAAGACTTTAGCAAGTATCAAAACATTGCTATGAGGACAATGCACGAAGCAATCCTTCTTTCAAGTGATCAATCACAAACAACCAGCAGTAAACAATATGCTGCCGGAAATCAAGACAAGATCACAATGCACATAGCCTGAACATATCAGAGTGGTACCTCACTAGCCTCCATAAGTAAAGCAAAAAATAAATGCAGAAACTCCTACGGAGTTTTTGTAAGTCCCGATATGCGGTACTGTTCCAGATCTAGATGTTTCCATCCAGATCCGGGGACGAAGCACATATCGGTCCCACCGCGACATATGACAATGTCATATGCCCCGGATTTCCAACATGATATCACAACATTACAACTAAAAGGATACAACATCTCATACAATCAACATACAACTGCATTAATACAATACATCAGCGGAAGATACATGTCTGAGTACAGACTACAATCAATTGCCTAGTGGCAAAAAGAAAATCATCGATCGCCATAACCACACGGGTCCAGGATTTTCGCCGGGATCCGCCTAAGTGGTCGTCACCGAGTCTCCACGAAGGCGTCCAGAAGAAGGGTCTTCGAGCTCCACTGAAGTCCAAGATCAATGCATAACATGCGTAAAGGAGAAAAGAAAGAGGTGAGCTATATCAAAAGTCTTTTAACTAACTTCTCACGGGTAAGATGGGGGTAGTGGTGAGGTTGCAGACGCACCAGCAATATATGAGTGGCTAATGGGCTATTTTAGAGTAAGATGATAACCAAGCATTCGATGAGGAATCGCCTCCAACAAGTCTTGCTATCAACTACTTACATAAGCATAACACTATCATATCCTTGTCCTCCTCTTTGATCACCCGATGAAGAAGAAGCAGTCAAGGCACACACACGTTGATCAAGTTGTTAAATATGATTCAGTTGATGTTATCTATGAACAAGACGTAGGTTCCAAGTCGTCCATAACCGTGGACACGGCTTATCGAAAAGATTTAACCCAGCAGGGGTGTACCAACTGCCCATTACAAGGCTCCGCACGCACGCCCATCTCTCTCAGTTTCTACCCGTCACAGGCAACCATTTTATGATTTAGTTCCGAGAGATCCGAAACGACAGGTCCCTCTAGCTAACAACGAACAAATCCGGGTGGCCCCCGGGGAGTCGACATCCAATCCAAAAGCCGACCGCGCCCTCGGATCGGCCTCTTCCGTCTCAACAAGGTTTGGTTTGCCGAGACACATCACGTGATATCCCGGGCCCTCGCCGGTCAAAGGTGGACCAACAGGGAAACCATGTCCCCACTGGTCCGGGTTGTTTAAAAATATATCTGCCAGGAGCGACCCAACAGATACACAGACGGTTTCAAATGGTAAATCAACTTGGGCCACCACTAGAAATGTTTGAAGCTAGGTAGGTAAGAAAAGGGGACCCCATAAAATCCCACACGCGGTTAGGCACGCCCTGTCTTAGAACCAATACCCAGAACTCAGATCCTAGGTGACTCGAATGGAACAAAGCTTCGGGGCCGGATAGCCTAGACCTTCCATCCTTCGTCGAATATAGTCAACATTTATAATAATCATATCATCCACAACAATGTAATAATGTGATAGCCCAATCCAAAAAGTAATAGGGGAACAGTTGATAACATCCTATCATGCATACTAAGCAGTGGATGAGCAACGAGCAATAGTAACATAGCCGAACAAGGTTTGCTGGGATGTGGAGGACATGGTTGTTTGGGTTTATTTGAGAGGCAGGAATATGAAGTGGTAGGATCAAGCAATCGTTCTATCCTACACTTAGGCACGAGTGAGTTGAAAGTTATAAGCATGATATATGCTCCCCCTTACCTGATTAGAAGACGAAGCCGAAGGTGTAGTCGATCGCAAGCTCGCATCATCTCCGAGAGGTACCCACGGAAGCACACAAGAAGGAAACACTGGAAAAGGAAATGGACGAGCAAACATATATTATTACGAAGCAATCACGAGCAAGCATCAACAAGAAGGCAATACAGGACAACGCGATACGATACGGGTCTACTGTCGAGAGTGGTTACTAGCAGGTTAAGTGGAGTATTCATCACACACGAAGATACCGCACATTTATCATTGGTTCAAGTTGTTTAGCTACACAAGGTGAGCAAAGGTTAGTAACATGGCATATCACTCAAGCATGGCATGTCACAAAATCACGGCAAGAGGTGAAGCATAAGATAAACTATCTATGCTAGTCAATTTAAGTGGGGGGGGGTAAAACCTATACATGGCAACTATTATGGACCCCACAATAATTATTGCATTTGGTACCGTTCTGCCCTAGACCATACTTTATATTTTTTATTAGCAAGCAAGAGCAGCATATTCAAAATCTACATGTAATTCTAGTCAAGTTACATATAAGAAACATTTTATTTGGAGCAACGGTTGAAAAGTTATTGCATTAACAGTTTATAGTGGCATGGCATGTAAATAGAAGGAAAACAACATGTATACAAGCTCAAACATGGCAAAGTAGAACATTTTTTTAATCTACACAAAATTCTAAGAAAGTTTCATGTTTAACACGTCGCGATCTGAGCTACCGTTAAAAAGATATAAGCGTCGGAAAATAGCAATACAATCTGCCATTTTTTATTAAACAAGAAAATAATAATAAAGGTTCTCGGGCCGAAACAACACTGATCAGGCCCAACAGCGGTGGCGCTGCTTACTATCTAGCGCCCACAGGCGCAACATATCACTGGGCCGAGCCCAACTCGGTTGCAGGAAAGAAAAAAAAGAAGAAGAAAAAAGGAAAAGGAGGGGAGCTCACCACAGCGGGCTGTGGCCCAAATGGCATGGACGAGAGATAGCGGGGCTCGCCCACGGGCGAGGATGCAGTGCAGGCTGAGAGGCAGGCTGGGCCGGGGAGGGGCTGCGCTGGGCCGCGTGAGACGAGGCCGACCCACTGCAGCGGCGGTTGGGGGCGCTGGATCGGGCTCGTCCTCCCGACGACGGCCGGTGGCGCCGCCGAGCCATATTTCGGCGAGAGGCGGCGACGAGGCGGGGCTAGGTGGTGAGGAGGCATTGGGGAGGAGCGGATACGAGCGTGGCGGCGCGGTGCGGTGTGGATCCCGCCGGATCCGGTGGCCCTCGAGGCGAGGCGCGATGAGTTCGCCGGCTCGGGTGCGCGACCTCCTTCGGCCATGTGCATGGAGCACGGCGGCGCAGCCCTTTCTACGGCAGGAAGAGAGGAGGGGGTGAGGAGTAGGGAGGAGAGAGGGGAACGGGAGGAGGTGGCTCACCGCGGCGGCTGGGGAGGTGCCGGCTGCCGCCGGCTACTCACCGGCGAGGTGCGCGGCGTCCACGGGAGGAGGGCTCGGGCGGCGGAGGAGCGGGCCGGCGGCGGCCCTGCGGGGCCCGGGGCGTTGGAGGTGGGAGGTGGAGAGGCTGGGAGCACCCTGGCCGTTGGATCGGTTGATCTGACGGTCAGGAGTGTTTTGGGCTAGGGTTTTCTGGATCTGGGGCTAGGATTGCGAATTTTGGTGGACAAGAGTGCAGATTTGGGGCAATTGTGAGGGGGGTGGCTGCAATTTTCACAAGGGGGAAACCCTAGAAGGCTAGGGGGCAGTGGTGGTCTTTATATAAGCTGGCCTTGTGCGGTTTTTGCGACGGTGATCGGGCTTAACCCGGTGTCGCAAAGGTCGAGTGTCAGGGTGGCAAAGGTCGGTCTCCGTCTGATACGAGATAAAAGGGGGGAAATATAATCACCGATTAGTAAATCAGTGAAGCAAACACCGCAAACAAACCAGACAATCTACAAATCACGTAGAAAATAATTTTTTTAAGTTTTTGTGAAAATATGGGATGTTACAATACAACACCACAACCAAGGGATCTCGTCTCGAGATCCAGGACGACCCGGGGGAGAGGGGGGGGAGAAAATAGAGTCGACAATCTCCAACACCACCAACAAGGGACTCTGCTTCATGCTGACGACGAACTTCCGTCGAGAATCTTCCCGTAGGGAGATGGCGACGTCGAAGAACGGAACCATCAGGTGTCAAGAGGAAGAAAAATAGTCCAAGCGACGATCAAAAGAAGCATTCTCACTCAAATAGCGAGGATACTAGGCAAGAGGAATGGGTTCAACAGACGACCAAGATGTTTAACCGAAGTTCGAAGAACTAAAGGTACTAAAGGATTTCCCAAACCTGAGATCGGAATCGAGACAACACGCTGCGAGCAGGGCATTGTAACTATTCCGAAACTCCACTTACTCGAGATCCTAGTTTTCAAGGGGATAAGGAGAGAATAAAACACTTATTACACTTGTCCTGACCAGAGCAAGGGTAAGGAGTAAAAAGATTCCTACTCTCCGATAACTAACTTATTAGCTACAAAATAGTTTTTTTCTAGACTCGACTTCGGCCAGAATAGGGATCCTACGGTCGGTAAGGCTCTGATACCAAGTTGTAAGGCCCGATATGCGGTACCGTTCCAAATCTAGATGTTTCCATCCAGATCCAAGGACGAAGCACATATCGGTCCCACCGCGACATATGACAATTTCATATGCCCCGAATTTCCAACATGATATCACAACATTACAACTACATGGATACAACATCTCATACAATCGGCATACAACTGCATTAATACAATACTGAGTACAGACTACAATCAATTGCCTAGTGTCAAAAAGAAAATCATCGATCCCCATAACCACACGGGTCCAGGCTCTCCGCCGGGATCCGCCGAACAAGCCATTGCCGAGTCTCCACGAAGGCGTCCAGAAGAAGGGTCGTCGAGCTCCACTGAAGTCCAAGATCGTTGCATAACGTGCGTAAAGGAGAAAAGAAAGAGGTGAGCTATATCAAAAGTCTTGTAACTAACTTCTCATGGGTAAGATGGGGGTAGTGGTGAGGTTGCAGACGCACTACCAATATATGAGTGGCTAACGGGCTATTTTAGAGTAAGATGAGAACCAAGCATTCGATGAGGAATCGCCTCCAACAAGTCTTGCTATCAACTACTTACACAAGCATAACCTATCCTATCCTTGTCCTCCTCTTTCATCACCCGATGAAGAAGAAGCAGTCAAGGCACACACACGTTGATCAAGTTATTAAATATGATTCATTCGATGTTATCTATGAACAAGACGTAGGTTCCAAGTCGTCCATAACCATGGACACGACATCTCGAAAAGATTTAACCCTACAGGGGTGTACCAACTGCCCATTACAAGGCTCCGCACGCACGCCCATCTTTCTCAGTTTCTACGCATCACAGGAAACCATTTTATGATTTAGTTCCGAGAGATTCGAAAAGACATGTCCCTCTAGCTAACAACGAACAAATCCGGGTGGCCCCTGGGGAGTCGACATCCAATCCAAAAGCCGGCCGCGCCCTCGGATCGGCCTCTTCCATCTCAACAGGATTTTGGTTGCCGGAACACCTCACGTGAGGTCCCGGGCCCTCACCGGTCCAAGGTGGACCAACAGGGAAACCATGTCCCCACTGGTCCGGGTTGTTTAAAAAAATATCTGCCAGGAGCGACCCAACAAACACACACACGGTTTCAAATGGTAAATTAGCTTGGGCCACCACTAGAAATGTTTGAAGCTTGGTAGGTAAGAAAAGGGGACCCCATAAAATCCCACACGCGGTTAGGCACACTCAGTCTTAGAACCAATACCCTGAACCCGGATCCTAGGTGACTCGAATGGAACAAAGCGTCGGGGCGGGATAGCCTAGGCCTTCCATCCTTCGTCAAATATAGTCAACATTTATAATAATCATATCATCAACAACAATATAATAATGTGATAGCCCAATCCAAAAAGTAATAGGGGAACAGTTGATAACATCCTAGCATGCATACTAAGCGGTGGCTGAGCAACGAGCAATTGTAACATAGCCGAACAAGGTTTGCTGGGATGTGGAGGACATGGCTGTTTGGGTTTATTTGAGAGGCATGAATATGAAGTGGTAGGATCAAGCAATCGTTCTGGCCTATACCTAGGCGCGAGTGAGCTGAAAGTGATAAGTATGATATATGCTCCCCCTTACCTGATGAGAAGACGAAGCCGAAGGTGTAGTCGATCACAAGCTCGCATCGTCTCCGAGAGGTACCCGCAGAAGCACACAAGAAGGAAACACTGGAAAATGCAATCGACGAGCAATCATCTATTACTACGAAGCAATCACGAGCAAGCATCAACAAGAAGCAACACGGGACAATGCGATACGATACGGGTCTACCATCGAGAGCGGTTACTAGCAGGTTAATTGGAGTATTCATCACACACGACGATACCGCACATTTATCATTGGTTCAAGTTGTTTAGCTACACAAGGTGAGAAACGGTTGTTAACATGGCATATCACTCAAGCATGGCATGTCACACAATCACGGCAAGGGGTGAAGCATAAGATAAACTATCTATGCTAGCCAATTTAAGTAGGGGTTAAAACCTATACATGGCAACTATTACGGACCCCACAATAATTATCGGATTTGGTACTGTTCTGCCCTAGACCATATTTTATATCTGTTGTTAGCAAGCAAGAGCAGGATATTCACAATCTACATTCAATTCTAGTCAAGTTACATATAAGAAACATTTTATTTGGAGCAACGGTTGAAAATTTATTGCATTAACAGTTTAAAGTGGCAGGGCATGTAAATAGCAGGTAGACAACATGTAGACAAGCTCAAACATGGCAAAGGAGTACATTTTATTAATCTACACAAAGTTATAAGCAAGTTTCATGTTTAACACGTCGCGATCCGAGCTACCGTTAAAAAAATATAAGCGTCGGAAAATAGCAATACATTCTGCTATTTTTATTAAACCAGAAAATAATAATAACGGTTCTCGGGCCGAAACAATACTGATCAGGCCTAACAGGGGTGGCGCTGCTTACTAACCAGCGCCCACATGCGCAACATATCGTTGGGCGGAGCCCAACTCGGTTGCAGGAAAGAAAAAAAAGAAGAAAAAAAAGGAAAAGGGGGAGAGCTCACCATAGCGGGCCGTGGCCCAAGTGGCGTGGGCGAGAGATAGCGGGGCTCGCCCACGGCCGAGGATGCAGTGCGGGCCGAGAGGTAGGCTCGGCCGGGGAGGGGCTGCGCTGGGCCGTGTGAGGCGAGGCCGGCCCACTGCAGCGGCGGTTGGGGGCACTGGATTGGGCTCATCCTCCCGACAACGACCGGCGGCGGCGCCGAGTCGTATTCCGGCGAGAGGCGGCGATGAGGCGGGGCTAGGTGGTGAGGAGGCGTCGGGGAGGAGCGGATTCGGGCGCGGTGACGCGGTGCCATGTGGATCCCGCCGGATCCGGTGGCCCCGAGGCGAGGCGCGGCGAGCTCACCGGCTCGGGCGCGCGACCTCCTTCGGCCATGTCCATGGAGCGCGGTGGCACAACCCTTGCTATGGCAGGAAGAGAGGAGGGGGTGAGGAGTAGGTATGAGAGAGGGAAACGGGATGAGGCGGCTCCTACCGGCGAGGTGCGTGGCGTCCACGGGAGGAGGGCTCGTCCGGCGGAGGAGCGGGCCCGGCGGCGGCCCCGCGGGGCCTGGGGCGATGGAAGTGGGAGGTGGAGAGGCTGGGCGCACCCTGGCCGTTGTATCGGTTGATCTGACGGTCATGAGTGTTTGGGGCTAGGGTTTTCTGGATCTGGGGCTAGGATTGCGAATTTTGGGGGACTAGATGGCAAATTTGGGGGAATTGTGAGGGGGGTGACTGCAATTTCCACAAGGGGGAAACCGTAGAAGGCTAGGGGGGAGTGGTGGTCCTTCTATAGGCTGGCCTTGTGCGGTTTTTGCGACGGTGATCGGGCTTTACCCGGTGTCGCAAAGGTCGAGTGTCAGGGTGGCAAAGGTCGGTCTCCGTCCGGTACGAGATAAAAGGGGGAAAATATAATCACCGATCAATAAAGAGGTGAAGCAAACACCACAAACAAATTAGACAATCAACAAATCACGTAGAAAACAATTTTTTTTAATTTTTGTGAAAATCTTGGCTGTTACAGTTTTAAAGGAGACTAGAACTAAGAATTTCAGACTAGAAATATCACAAGCATGCAGAAGACAATGTAATACTTTGGGACAATGCATGTTACACTAAGAATGACAATTATGCTCTCAATAGTTGGTGCTTTGAAGAAACAAGGGGAGATCTCGAACCGTGGATTTTTTATGGCAAGATTGAAAACCCGTGATTGGAAGAAAAGAGTAAACATGTGCCAGAGCTCTTGGTTTTGAAAATAGAGATAAAATCTTTTGAGAAGTGCAACTTTCCAGTCAACGGTGAACGGTAAAGGTCTCTCAATATCTCCCATGCCAACCATATTAATGCTTTTTTGCTTACACTTTGTTCCCTTATCCATCGATCGTTTGATGGTCTATGGAACCTTTTATTTTGCCTCAAGTATGGAAGGAGGTTTCCATATATCATTAGCAGCGTTTGGTCCATTTCATTCCATCATCAAGTATGGGGGAATGTGTAACTCTCTCTATATTTTTTTAAATTTGACTAGTTAAAACTTCCTTCAAATTATTTTTGGCATAGTAGATACTGATTTTCCCTCACCGCACCATGAGCTTGTACGGTTACAAAAGGGAAACTTTTGAATAAATTTCGAGATGGCACAAGAAACTCTAAGTTAGGAGTGGCCGGTAAATACCACATATAGGAAGATATTGTGGACTCAAGTGGAATAACTGGTTTGAAAAGGAGTTTGGATACACAAGCAGAATTCCGCTTAGTGTGAGCGAAGGCTAGCAAAAGACTGGGAAGCGACCGACTAGAGAGCAACATTTGTCATAATCATCCAGAGCGACAAAGCAACATTGAATCGGGAATGAAAGTGATATAACTATTCTGAAATAAAAAGGTCATCAAGGCATGATAGACATTTTAGTCATAAACATGTGTGAACATGTGCCAAGTCAATCCAAGAATTCTCCAAAGGGAAATACCACTTCAATATGCCAAACCATGAACAATGAAATGCATGTAAATCATTTCAACAACACATTATGCACTCTAGCTATTTGAGATCAGCCACAAGTAAAGCATGAACACTGGGAAAGCATTGTAAACATAGCACTATGTTGCTACAAGCTGGTCTCTAGATCATAAGTTTAGGCATATGTAGAAAAGTAGAAACAAGAAGAGTTCATACCGGCTTCCTTTTTGCTTCCCTTTCGTCGATCTTCGTCATTACTGCCTTGTCACTTGCACGACCGAACGTGGGAAATATAATCAAATGCCCTCACGGACTCGAGATGAACTCTGAAAGCAAAGCAAACTAAAGAATCTTTTTGGGTTTTTTGAAAGGTTTAACGAAAGAAAAAGAAAAGAGAAATCTTTTTGTTGTTTTTGCAAATTAAAAGAACAAAGAAGAACGGGAAAAAACTTCGAAAAGATCAAAGCGAACAAAATAAAAACGGATAATACAATGGAAGGATGAGAAGGGCACGTACTCCCCCAAGCTTAGGCTTTCGGCCTAAGTTGGTAGCAGCTATTGCCCCCAGGAGCCTCCTGCTCCGGGGTAATGGTAAGTCCAAGGGTCGTATGAGTCCTCCGACGCGTACACCGAAGTCCTCGGGTCCTCCCTTGAGGAAGGTCCCGCGTCCCAAGCAGAAGAAGACCCCTCACCCAGCTGGGTGAAGGTCTTCCCCTAGAAAGGTGGGAACTCACCATGCTCCTCCTCGTCGGGCAAAACCCCCTCCATGGGGTTATGCAGCTGATACTGGTCCATGAACTCATCGAACTGGACATCATTGAAGGACCATTCGTTCCTGCGAGTGTGATCAAACAAAAGTGGTGCAGGTAGATGGATCTCACCAGTAATGGTTTTTTCAAACCTAAAAATATGAACAAGGTTACCAAACTGGGAAGTCATGGTAACAAAATTATGCCTCTTCATAGTAGCAAGATCAAGACTTGCGTAAGAAAAGGGAACATCATCAGGATGCGGAGTGCAGTTAAGAGAATCAAGGATAAGTGTGGCGTAAACACCACCAAATAAACCACCCTTGTTACTGTTCGTAACAAGGCATCGAGCAATTAAGGCACCCACATTATAATCATTCCTATCAGAGAGGGCGTTCGCATAGATAGCGAAATGTGGTGCAAAACCGTTGCTCGAGTTGTCACGAGCCAACACCCCTCTAGCAATAAAGTACGAAAATACCTGACGTGGGGGAATAAAATGCTGGAAACCTTTGTACGCCGAATGTCGCTCTGCTCCTGGCTACAAAGGGACTTGAAGAGGGTCCTCAACTCGGAGGGTTGAGTGTTCATCCTCGCCATCTGACTAGCGTTCGGCACACCTATTTCAGAAAACTGTGCCAAAGACATGTTATAAGATTATTATAAATTTTGAACTCGACGGTTCCAACTGAATAGTTATAACAAAAACTGTTACCAAAGCAGGAGGTGAGCCTCTTTTATTGCACCACAAGGCATAGTGCTAGCCGTGTCAAACCTGCATTGGCGCAAAGGCCATAAAAATCCTACTTAATTCGTGCGGCTTCAAGAAAATCATCACACAGATACAATATCGCGAATGCTGGACTTGTGTCTTCCAGCAACTCCAGGGGCACATGATCTTCATTGTAGCTCACCCTAGCAGCTAAGGGTGAAGCTGAAGTTCTAGTAACTCGATCGGAGCGCTCGAGCTTCTTCATCCCAAGCCAACCCCTTTGCTTTTCCTAGCAAACTCATTTCTGATTTTTTTTGACAATTCACAAAACAAGGATTTAAACAAAGTGAGTTGAGGAAAACTACTCTACTCACCTACCTAAGGCATAAACTTGCATCAAAACTTGGAAAATAAATTTCTACACATGCATGGAAGCTCATCTAAACATCACCAAGAACTACTAAATACTCACAAATGAAGCCACCAATCAAAAATCTAATTGGAGGGGTGAAGGAGTTACATACCAGGGAGTATTTGCTCAAAATCTCAGCTCAAATGGTGGGATGTAGAGAGAGATTGAAAATCGCCTCAAAAAACAGCAAGAACGCAAGAACTGGAGCAGAACTCGTGTTTTTGGAGAGAGAGGAAGGAGGAGGAAGAAGAAATACCTGCAGGTGGGGACTGTGGGCCCCAAGCGCCCCGTGGGCGCGGCTAGGGGGCTGGCCACGTCAGCTGGCCGCCTGGGCCACTGGTGGCTCCCCTGGTCAGCCCCAGGCAACTCTGGTTCACTCCCGACATGTAAATTTTAATCTATTTTTCTGGAATTTTTCTGAAAACTTCACTGTTGAAAATTTTCCGGAGTTCCAAAAGCTGCGAAACTTTCTGAAAACCTGAAGCAGTGATTAGAATTGTGAAGCTTCAAAAATATATAAACTTGGTACAACAACGAGAATAAAATCTAAAGCAAATGAAAACATAACAAGCTCTACTTTTTATCTATATAAAACATGCCCACCAGCAAGGTTGATCAAGTCTTACCAATGAACCGGTGATATATAGAACAAAAAGTCTCACCTCTTATGAAGAGATCATTGCACCCTTACTTTAATGGACATTGTCCCCACCATAATAGTTTTATATTTGTGGTGCACGTGTAGAGGACAATCCCATTCTCCAATCTTCACGGTCTCGATATTCTCTATTGAGTTAAGGCCATGCCTTTTGTCAATCTTCTTCGGAAAATACACCGTGTGTTCTTTATCATCTACGTTGAAGGTGACCTTTCCTTTATTGCAATCAATAATGGCACCTGCGGTGTTTATAAATGGTCTACCAAGAATAATGGACATGCTCCCATCCTCGGGTATGTCAAGCACAACAAAGTCTGTAAGAATTAAGCAATTAGCAACTTCAACGGGAACATCCTCACAAATACCTCTCGGGACGGCTGTTGACTTGTTAGCCATCTGAAGAGAGATATCTGTAGGGATTAGCTTATCTAAACATAACGTTTTATAAAGAGAAAAAGGCATAACACTCACTCCTGCTCCGAGATCACATAAGGCAGTTTTGACATAATTATTTTTTATGGAGCAAGGAATGGTGTGTATACCTGGATCACCAAGCTTCTTAGGAATCTTTCCACTGAAAGAGTAGTTAGCAAGCATAGTACATATTACCTCATTAGGAACTTTTCTTTTGTTAGTGACAATATCTTTCATATATTTTGAATAAGGAGGTAACTTAATAGCATCAGTCAAAGGAATTTGAAGAAAAAGAGGCTTCATCCATTCACAAAATTTATTATAATGCTCTTCTTCTTTAGTTTTGAGAGACTTACCTGGAAAGGGCATGGTTTTTTGTACCCACGATTCTCTTTCCTTCCCGTGTCTTCTTGCGATGAAGTCTTCTCTAGTATACTTCTTGCGTATATCGGGTGCTTCTTCTTCTCGAACCTCGGGAGGATCATTCTTCTCCTTATCATTTTTTCGGGCTCAACACCGACTTCAGTTTCGGCATCGGAGGTAGAGATGCTGTTAGGATCAACAACAGGCTCTTCACTTGTAATAGGATCATTGGAGTTGTCATCTTCCTTGTGTTTCTTCTTCTTCTTTTTCTTCTTTCGAGAGCTAACGATTTCGTCTTCTATCTGCACTTGAGAATCTTGCTCGATCCTCTTTGGATGCCCTCAGGATAGAGTTGGTCCTGGGTGTGTGTTCCATCCCTGGTCTTGATGCCATAAGCTTGTATGTCCTGTTTTGCATTGTTAGCAAGCAAATCTTTTTGCACATTAGAAATTTGTTCGAGCTGAGTTTGAACCATATGAAAATGCTTAACAAGACATTTAACATCATTAACTGTTCTTTCAAGAACACCAAGTAAACTTTTGATAGCAAGAGAATTATCGTGCAACTGACTTTGTATCCTCCTATTAAAATTTTCTTGCTTAATAACAAAATTATCAAGCTCATCTAAGCATTGGTCGAGAGGCTTTCCTTTGGGGATGTCACTTTCAGTAAATTCTAATAGAGAGTGTACCTCTACCAAGGGAGGGTGAGTAGTAGGCTCACATAACTTCTCGATAGGCGGTAGATTCTTCACGTCTTCGGCTTTAATGCCTTTCTCCTTAATAGACTTCTTCGCTTCTTTCATATCTTCGGGGCTCAGAACAAGCATGCCCCTCTTCTTTGGTGGTGGAGGTGGTTCAGGGACAGACCAATCGTCATGGTTCTTGGCAATCTTGCCCATTTGTTCTTTGGCCTCGTCCGGTGTTCTTTCCCTAAAAACACAACCAACACAATTATCCAGATAGGATCTAGATTCATCGGTTAGACCAGCATAAAATATATCAAGTAATTCATTCTTTGGGACTACATGTCCCGGTCTATCCTTGATTAAGTCACAATACCTCCCCCAAGCTTTAGGGAGGTGCTCATCCTGCAATTGTTTAAAGTTATAGATTCTTTGCAAAGAAGCATGTTGCATATGAGCATGAAAATATTTATCAACAAAAAATTGAACTAAGTCCTGATGACTCTCAATGGAACCATAGGGTAGTGCATCGTACCATGATTTAGCGTCTTCCTTCAAAGAAAAAGGAAAAAGCTTAGCCACATAGAAGCTTTGTATCTTTTCATCAATAGTAAATAGGTCACCTAACTCAGCGAGTTTGGTCAGGTGTGCTATAGCATCATCATTTTATCTGCCATAAAAACGGCCAGTCTCGACTGTAGATATAAATGAAATATCAACAGAGAAATCATAATCAGGATCAGAGATGCATATAGGAGAGGTGGCAAATTTAGGATCACGAGTAATCTTGTTCTTCATGGAGTTCTTTTCGAGCATCTCCTTAACAACACCAGGGTCAGAGTCGACACACTCTCTGAGTTCCCTGCAAAAATCATCATCAAGAGTAATATAATCATCATCAAGGATCATTTCCTTGAGTTCATCTAAGTCTGGGTAACCAAAGGTTTTGCAAGTAGGAATATAGGTAGCAGGAGTCTCGGTCTCTGGTTCTGATGCAACCTTAGCAGTCTGAGTTTCAATATAGTGACCAATAAAACTAGTATCATCAAGAGTAGTGGAAGCATCATCAAAAGTATCAGACATAGTAACAGACTCAGTAGAAGTAGCATGTGGTGGTAGTGGTGAAGCAAACTTACTTATAACGGAAGGTGAATCAAGCGTAGCACTGGTACTTAGAACGGTACCTTTTCTTGTAGTAGATGCTAAGATCGGAACCTTGGGGTATCCTTTCTTACCCATAGCGGATGAAGTGTGGCAGGCAGAATGCTTCAAGTAGACTTGTAAATATTGCTATGATCCCCGACAACGGCGCCAGAAAACAGTACTTGATGACCCTCAATTGTAGGGGATCTATTGTAGTGTTCTCGCGGGTAAGTTAACCCAATTTACTGATTCAACACAAGGGGAGCCAAAGAGTATTTATAAGATTTGACAATTGAGTTGTCAATTCAACCGCACCTGAAATATACTTGCTTGCAACAAAATATTAATAGCAACTGTGGTATGATAGTGATAGTGAAGGTGGTAACAGCAAAAGTAAAACAACCGAAATAAACTAGTAGTAAGCAGCAGGATTAAAGCACTGTAGGCTAGGGAGATGGATGGTCGGGCGCTGCATGAATAAGAATGAACATGTAATAGATTCTAACACGGGGCAAGGCACACAGAAAAGCAATGATCATCTAGGCAAATATCAAACATTAGGCATGTATCCCGTAGGTAGTTGTGCGTTCTTGCAATAAGAACTTGCACACCATATTTTATCCTACCATCCCGCAACGAACGGGGCAAAAGGGAACTTATGGAGATTAAGGTGCTCCTGTCAAAGAGCACCGAAACAAAGCAATAAACTCAATGGATACTTGGAATCCTCAAATTATGGACCATCCTATTTGGTGTCCCAAGATGTCACCTTTGGGATCGCCGGTTCCGGACTATAATAGGTGCATACAACTCATAGATAGTATCAAGAACATAAATATACTAATGAAAACATAAGTGGTTCAGATCTGAAAACATGGCACTCGGGCCCAAAGTGACAAGCATTAAGAGCAACAAGTTGTAGCAAAGATGATAAACAACAAAGTAGATGATAGGCAACATGCCCCCAACAATCTAACGAAGTATTACATGATCAATCTCAGCCAATCCCTACCATCCCCTTTGCCTACCGCAGGGAATTACTCACACATGTGAAGAGAAGTCATGGAGGGAGGATGGAGTGGTGATGGTGATGGCGATGGAGACGATCTCCCTCTCCGGAGGCCAAATTAGCCTCCAGATTATCCCTCCCGAAGAAGAACCGAGTTTGGCGGCGGCTCTGCAACGGGTTCTGGAAAAGCGACTTCTGTTTTGGAATTTCCTCGCCACGAGAATAAATAGGGGACAAGGTAGGTCACCAGAGGGGGTGGGACCCATCCAGGCTCCCTGTGGGCGCGGCCAGGGGGCTGGCCGCGCCAGCTAGGCGCCTGGGGCCCCCCTGCTTCCCCTCTGGCCCACCTTCTGGTCCTGGGTCCCTCCGGGTGCGTGGATTTTCTGTATTTTTTCTGGGAATTTTCCGAGATGTCTAAAAATCCATTTTCCTGCTCACAATAAAACCATACAGGCAGCTCTGCTGAAAACAGCGTCAGTCCGGGTTAGTTTAGCTCAAATCATGCAAGAAAGAGGGCAAAACAATAGCAAAAGTGTTTGGAAAAGTAGATACGTTTGAGACGTATCATGAGGATGCTTTGATTTGTAACCCACCGCCTAACTGAAATATGCCGGCCATAAAGGTGTACTTTGGGTAATCCAAAATAGATATGTTGATCAGTATGCAAATAGATCAAAGCAGGATTTGTCCATCCGAGTGACAGATAGGTACTCTGGGCCCACTCAGTGATATTGCATCATAAAGTTTGCACACTTCCTTCCAGTTCGAGAGTCTATAAATGCTAGCCAGTTAGCGGACTTGTACGTCTCTAGAATTGTGTCTCTTCATGGTGTTCCTTTGGAAATCAATTCTGATCGTGGTAGCCTTTTCACCTCTAGATTTTGGGGAAGCTTTCAGAATGCTATGGGAACTCATCTCTCCTTTAGTACAACTTTCCATCCTCAGTCTAGCGGTCAAGTTGAAAGGGTTAACCAAATTCTTGAAGACATGCTCAGAGCTTGTGTTATCTCATTCGGAAAGAATTGGGAGAAGTCTCTTCCATTCTCCGAATTTTCTTATAACAATAGTTTTCAATCTAGTCTGAACATGGCTCCTTTTGAACTCCTTTATGGACGACGATGTCGAACACCCCTTAACTGGTCAGAAACCGGTGAAAGACAATTCTCTGGACCAGATATGATTATGGAAGGAGAAGAGCAAGTTTGCATTGTTCGTGATCAATTGAAAGCCGCCCAGTCTCGTCAGAAAAGCTACTATGATCGTCATCATAGGCAAGAGAGCTACAATCTGGATGAGAAGGCTTACCTTCGGGTTACTCCTCTGAAGGGAACCCAACGCTTCGGTATCAAAGGCAAGTTGGCCCCACGTTACATCGGACCTTTCCGCATTCTTGCTAAACGTGGAGAATTTTCCTACCAACTTGAACTACCCCCGCACCTTTCCAGAGTACATGATGTATTCCATGTGTCACAACTCAGGCGTTGCTTCAAGGACCCCATCCGCGAAGTCGACCATGAAACGCTTGATCTCCAAGATGACCTTTCTTATCGAGAATACCCTGTTCGTGTTCTTGATTCAGCAGAGCGTGTCACTCGCCGAAAGAAGATCAAGTTTCTGAAGGTTCAGTGGTCACACCACTCCGAGAAAGAAGCCACGTGGGAAAGAGAAGACCGTCTCCGTGCCGAGTACCCCTCCTTCCTCCCGCAGACTTCTGAATCTCGGGACGAGATTCTTTTGAGTGGGGGCGAGTTGTCACAACCCCAAGTTAGGTATGTGCTAGGTTAGCAAGTAACTTTGCATCATGATAAAAATTTCAAAAAGAAATCAAAATGGGGGAGATAACACCCCCCAGATGAATTTAATTCAAATGGCCAGATAAAAAGTTGCTCCAAAAATTCCTTTTGCATTTTTGAAAAGTCTAATAAATGAGTGTGATCACCTATAAAGTGATTTGGATTCAAACCCATGCTCATAGATTTTTTCAAATATTCAAACAGGAGCATGGATTTAAATTCAAACCCCTATTTGAATTAAAGTTCAAATAATTTGAATTTTAAAAGTGCTCAAATTTTATAAGTGGCTAGCTCTATATTTTATGAGGCCACATAAAAATTTGGGGCATTTAATAAAATGCCTAGGTATTTTTCTCTAGGCAGAAGAAATAGAACAGAATTAAATAAAAAGAAAAGAGAAAACAGAAAGGAGAGAGCTTACCTCTCGCCCTAGGCGAGGCCCAGCCGGCCCAGCCCAGCTGGAGCCGTTGTCTTCTTCTCCAGGCAGCCAGGCAGCTGCGTGCCCGGCATGCCCGTGGCCGTGGCCACCTCCACCTCCTACTAGCCACGCAGCTACTCCCTCCCCTTTCTCCTCTCGCCGTGGACGCCCTGAAAGGCTCCCGAAGCAGTTCCCCCCTCTCTCTTGATCTCTCTCTCCCTCCCACGGCGAATTTCCGCGGAGACCCGAGAGCCTGTCGGAGCACCGACGAGGAGATCCCGTGGCCACCGTGCCCTTCAAGCTCCGCCGCCATGTCCAACGTCCTCCCCTCCTTCGACTTCGTCACCCTGCACCGTTGATTCGAGCCGGGAGCCTTCGCAGACGACGCGAGCCTCGAGTCTTCACCGCCGGCCGCCGCAGCTCCGGCGACAAATCGAGCCCTCTCCGGTCCCTCCCCGATGACGTCGCACTCGTCTTCGTCTTCAGGGTGAGCACGCGCTTCTTTTTCCTCTAGCCGATCTCCATCTCGTGGCCGCTATCGCTGTGCTCGTCGAGCACCGAAGCTCCGGCCGCCGCGAGCTTGAAGTAGCCGTGGCCCCGAGCCTCTCCTTGAGCTCCAGCTCACGCCACTAGAGGCGGACGGCCCGTAGCCACCTCCCAGTGCCTCCTTAACCCACTCCCGTGCCAAAACAGCCGCTCCGGCGAGCACTCTGGCGAGCCCGAGCCGGCGAGGCCATTAGCGTCGTTAACCCGAGCTTAATTAACCCCCCCACCAGAGGCTGACCAATGGGCCCAGGGCTTAATTAACCCCTGTTCAATTTAAACAGAGAGGGAATTAAGTCCCAGGTCATTGACCAGTGGGGCCCTTGTGTCAGTGGCCCCCTGACGTCAGCCTGGTGTCACAGTGATGCAATAAATCTTTTTCCAGAAAATAAGAATTGAATTTAAGAATTACAGAAAATCCAGAAAATTAGCAAAACTTCAATAAATCATAGAAAATTCATATGAACTCCAAATTGGACAAATAATATGTCTAAAATTATCAGAAAAATACAAGGATTATGAATATGCAACTTGTTTCTATGTTTGACCATTTTAAAATGGGTGAACAGTAGAAAACCACAATCCTAGCTGACATAGGAGTTGATTTGATTTCATGTGGCCCCTGCAACTATTACTGCTTATTGCATGCTTAGTGGTACAATGAGGTTGCTTTTGATGTGAGTCGGGATGATAGTGAACTTGGTGTTGATGAAAGTGAAACTGTGTTGGTGAATCCACCCTAATACAAGGTGAACGATGAGAGGTTGTGTAGGAGTACACAGTGGGTTGTCTCATTGAACACAACCTTAAGCCCGAGTTCTTGTGTGGTGATCCAAGAAGAAGAGTACAACCACAAATTGGGCTCACTGACCCCTCTCGACCTAGTACCTCACCCCGTTCGAACCACAGAAGTTGTAGTAGTTCAGACTTCTGGTAGGGCTGTGGCACGGTCTGCGAAGTGGATGAACGACTTTTCAAGACCGGCTTGGGACCCTGCACACATCGTTTGAGGCTGTACTAGAACCTCGGCCGGACTTCCATACGGATCCCCTCTGATAGGCGACTCTCTGGACTAGAATGGAGCTGTGGGCGAAGTGTCGTGGCAACATCCTAGCCGGTACCCGCTTGAAGGGTCCCACTCCCAGGCGGTAACTGATGAGTGTGTGTGTGTATCGGTACACCCCTGCAGGTTTAACAAAACTATTCCAATAGCCGCGTCCGCAGTTAAGGACTGCTTGGAAAGCTTAGCTTCATTATTAGACAACTTGAACTTTGTACTTCTAAAACTCGCAAGATAAGCGTGAGTGCTATGGTGTGCTCCTCGTGGGGAAGTCGAGGAAGTAACCATAGTGGTGTATTGGTTGGAGATGTAGTGGACTCGTGTACGCTTCTTACCTCAAGTCAGGTACTCGTAGTTCAGGACTAGCCAAGTCAAAGCTGGCACTTCTGCAAGTGAAACCCCACCTCCCTTTACCTTGATACATGTACATGAGTAGTATAGTTCCTACCTAAGTCTTGCTGAGTACGACTTTGTACTCACGTTTGCTGATTCTATGTTTTAGATGAACCCACCGACCCCGATGGTGGTTTCTACCTGAAGCTCGAAGAATGAAGACCCAGACCAAGACCAAGCTAGTGTAGTCCCAGTCAGCAGACTAGTTCCCTCGTGGAGGGCTTGTTTTTAGATAAGCCTTCTCTAAGCCATTTGTTAAACTTGTCTGTACTCAGACCTACTTTGCTTCCGCATGTTTGATTTAATGTTGGATCACAGACTTGTGATCTCTGTGTGCACTCTGTAACAGTTATCAATAAAGTATATACTTTGTAGAGAATTGCAATGATACCTGCTGTCCATACTAGACATGTGTGCTGCGTGTATGTTTATAACATGCATGTCTTTGTATGGGTTTTCAAGACCTTAATTGTGATCTGGCTGGCGGTCTTTTATACACCAAGTGGCCCTTAGATGTGCGTAGCTTGGGGCATCGCGATGCGATTGTACGAGACTCTGTCTCGTGCACACTTTGATGTATGATCGAGCCCGCCCTAGACCCCGACTAAGTGATCGGGCTGGAGTAAGTCTATGTAAGGGTTATGATACAATCGATAGTATGGTTGAGGCGACTTGTCTATGAGTATGGGAGTTCACCACCCATATCAGTTAGACTTGTGTGCGGAAGATGAGGACCCATCTCTGTGGATCATCCGGCCTGAATGGGATGCCCCTCACGTTCGATGCTTTCCGAGAACGTTCTGTGCTTGTCCTTGTCTGCTTAGACAAGTGGGTACGGTTCTCGGCTCTCCATATGATTGTGTTGTAGCGAGGCTTGCATACGCTAACCCCGGGTCCCGAAACCTGAGCTCGCAAAAGCTCCGCAAGCGACTACTAATAGCTCGCTTGATCGTTTATTCCAAGTGGGTGCATCTCTAACTGGGCTCCGTGCCTCTACACAAAATGATGACTGGGCTGCGACTTGCTGTACCCAGATGCCACGCAAGCTTAGCGTGTAGGTAGGACCCCGCTGCGCAGACGGTCGGGCCGGGACTTGCCACAGCGCGACTTCACTCCCGATGTTTTCCATGCGCTCGCATGATAGAGAGATGAGCTGATAACGGACACATTAAGGCTGTTTACTGGGGCCGGCAGCATTGATCCTATAAGACCTGCAACGGCATGAACTTTGCTAGACACCGGCCGTTCCCAAGTTCGTTTCGAGGGACACGGGCTTGATTGGGCTACAGAGGTGTTTTCCACTAGCGCAATTCACCAAGGATCGAACAGTCGACTACCTTGGGCCCTTTTAGCTTAGCATCCCTCGAAATAAACATTTGTCATGGCTAAACCTGCCAGCGACTCGCAGCCGCTCTGCGCATATGAAAGCAAACGAGGATGAATTCGAGTCCCTGCGCGACTCTTCGAGTCCCCTAGGCACTCGGTGGCTACTGACGAGGGGTGAACCCACGACTCCTGCGTGTGAGGATACCATGTGCATACGAAGACATAAGGCCCGCTAGAAGCTTCGCACGCCCACGACTGGACCGCTCTGAGCACCGATGTAGGAGTCCGCGATCAATATGGAAGTCAAGACTTGGCGTTCAAGGCAAAGCTAGAATTAGGAAATCGTCCCTGTAATCTGAGACGGACTCTGGAGACCCAGCCTAGTATATAAAGGCTGGGAGTGGGGACGTCTTCGACCATCCAATCTACAATAAACACCTCTGGTCTTGTGCGAACTCGCCTAGACTTCCACTGTAATCTCCCCCTCGCTTAATACAATCGAGCAGGAAGTGCTTCTCCTGTTAGACGAAGAGTATCGCCAACCTGTTCCTTCTCTACGATCTAACCCAGGGTCCCTGACCATGGGATTTGCCGAGGCTGATCCTCGTCAGTAATCCAGGAAAAAGAGTGCATTCACAAATTAGGCTCACTGACCCCTCTCGGCCTAGTACCTCAATCTATGTTGACATCCAGGAGTCACATTAGTTCGGGCTTTCCATTTGGCATATGCACAGAAAAAGAATGAATGAAAGATTGCATCATATAGATATGTGGGTGGACTAGTAAGGCAGTGAAACCACCTGCCAAAGGTGGCGTCTCGGTCACTTGCATTGTTTGAGTCCGTTTTGTTGATCCGGCCGGGCTCTCGAGCGGAGGCAACTTAGATAGTCGACTCCTGGAATAAACCGGTTGTGAGCGAAGTGTCGTGGTGAACATCCTCGCCGTCACCCCTTGAATGGTGACGAGTACTTGGCGGTAACTGATGGTCATGTGTGTGTAGTTTACAACCTTGCAAGGTTAACAAAAATATTCGAATAGTCGCGTCTACGGTCATGGACTAATTGGAACCTGTACCTGATTATTAGATAACTTGAGTGGATACTCTAAAACTCTCAAGATAAGCGTGAGTGCTATGGCGTGCTTCCTCGTGGGGAAGTCGACGAAGTATCCATTGTGGTGTATTGGTTGGAGACTTGGTAGTAGACTCGTGTACGCTTCTTACCTCAATCTGGGAATCGTAGTACATGACTAGCCAAGTCAAAGCTGGCACCTCTGCATTGAAACCCCACCTCCCTTTACCTTGAAACTTGAGCATGAGTAGTATAGTTCTGATGTAAGTCTTGCTGAGTACGACTTTGTACTCACGTTTTCTTATTCTATGTTTTAGATGAGAACCCAGACCCCGATGGAGGCACCTTCCTGAAGCTTGACGTTGACTAAGTTAGTATAGTTCCAAATAGCAGTCTGGTCCATCGTGGAAGGGCTTGTATGTTGAACAAGGCTTCTCTAAGCCATTTTTTAATCTTTTCTGTACTCAGACCTATTTTGCTTCCGTTGTTTTATGTAATGATGTATCATAGCCATATGATCTTTGTGTACTCTATGTAAGTCAATAAAGATATACTTTGTAGAGTTCATGTGATGAGTACCTGCTGTTTACACTAGACATGTATGCTGTGTGTATGTTTATAACGTGCATGTCTTAGTGTGGGGTTCGATAGCTTAGTTGTGTTCTTGCCGGCAGTCTTTTATACACCAAGTGGCCCTTAGATGTGCGCAGCTTGGGACATCGCGATGCGATTGCTCGCGACTCTGTCACGTGGCACACTTTGTTGTATGATTGAGCTCGCCCGAGACCCGGACTAAGTGATCGGGCTGGAGTCTGTTTATGTAAGTGTTATAATTCAATCGATAATATGGTTGAGGCAACTTGTCTATGAGTATGGGATTTCTTCACCCATAATCATTTAGACTTGTGAGCGGACGATGAGTACCCATCTCAGTTGATCATCCGGCCTGGATGGGATGCCCCTCACGTTCGAGCTTTCCGAGAGTGTTTTGTGCTTGGCCTTGTATTCTTAGACAAGTGGGTACGGCTCTCGGCTCTTCATATGATTGAGTTGTAACAGGAATTACATACGCAAACCCTGGGTCCCGACAAAAGGCATATGGGAAAGAATTGTGTCTCTTCATGGTGTTCCTTTGGAAATCAATTCTGATCGTGGTAGCCTTTTCACCTCTAGATTCTGCGAAAGTTTTCAAAATGCTATGGGAACTCATCTCTCCTTTAGTACAACTTTCTATCCTTAGTCTAGCGGTCAAGTTGAAAGGGTGAACCAAATCCTTGAAGACATTCTCAGAGCTTGTGGTATCTCTTTCGGAAAGAATTGGGAGAAATCTCTTCCATTCGCCAAATTTGCTTAAAACAATAGTTTTCAATCCAGTCTGAACATGGCTCCTTTTGAATTACTCTATGGACGAAGATGTCGAACACCCCTAAACTAGTCAGAAACCGGTGAAAGACAATTCTTTGGACCGGATATGATCAAGGAAGAAGAAGAGAAAGTTCGCATTGTTCGTGATCAATTGAAAGCCGCACAGTCTCGTCAGAAAAGCTAATATGATCGTCATCATAGGCAAGAAAGCTACAATCTGGATGCGAAGGCTTACCTTCGGGTTACTCCTCTGAAGGGAACCCAACGTTTCGGTATCAAAGGCAAATTGGCCCCACGTTAAATTGGACCTTTCTGCATTCTTGCTAAACGTGGAGAAGTTTCCTACCAACTTGAACTAGCCCCGCACCTTTCTCGAGTACATGATGTATTCCATGTGTCACAACTCAAGCGTTGCTTCAAGGACCCCATCCGCGAAGTCGACCATGAAATGCTTGATCTCCAAGATGACCTTTCTTATCAAGAGTACCCCGTTCGTATTCTTGATTCCGCATAGCGTGTCACTCGTTGTCATAAGATTATGTTTCTGAAAGTGCAATGGTCACACCACTCCGAGAAGGAAGCTACGTGGGAAAGAGAAGACCGCCTCCGTGCCGAGTACCCCACCTTCCTCCGGACGACTTCTGAATCTCGGGACAAGATTCTTTTGAGTGGGCGCGATTTGTCACAACCCAAGTTTAGGTATGTGCTAGGTTTCAAGTGCAACTTTGCATCATGTAAAAAATTCAAAAGAAATCCAGTTGGGGAAAAAGAAAATCCCTAAAGTTTTTAATTAAATGGCCAGATAAAAATTGCTTCCAAAAATTCCTCTGGTATTTTTGAGAAGTCTTATAAATATGCATGATCACATATAAAGTGAAGTGGGTCCCACTGGATGCTCCAATATTTCTCAAAAATACCATAAGTGCCTTGGAAATTAATTAATAACACTATTTGATTTGAAATTCAAATTAATTGAATTTCAAAAATCTCCAAAACTTGTGAGTGGCTAGCTATATGTCTCCTAAGCCCACATAAAAGTTTTGAAGATTTTATAAAATGCTTTGCTATTTTATGCAGAGCAAAACACAAGTCGGAAAAAGAAGAAATAGAAGAAAAACATAGAGAAAATAGAAAAGGAAAGTGAGCCCACCCTACCAGGCCTTGGGCCCAACTAGTCCCCCCACGGACCAGGCCCACTCCCAGCGTTGTCGTCTTCCTCAAGCTGCTCGCTGGTGAGCCGAGAGCACTCGACCGACGCCACCACGACGCCGACAGCATTCCAAGCCACCTCGGGCCTTCTAGGAGCGCCACGGAGACGCCCTAACATCCGTACATCCTTTCCCTCTCCTCTGGCCCGTTCTCCTCCTCTCCCCTCGTCGTATTTGTCGCCTCCCCGAGCAACAGTGGATCGCCTCCGTGCGCCGCCGCGGCCAACGGCCCCCACAAGCTACACTGAGATGTCCAGAAGACTCCCTCACGTCGCCTTCATCTTCACGTGCGAGTAATCGAGCCGGGAAGCTCCACAGACGCCGCGCCCTTCGTCGTCTTCATCGCCGGCCGCCACGGATCCCGGCAAGAAATTCCTCGCCTGCGCGCCTCCTCCGTCTTCGCCATCGACGCCGTTGGCCTCACGGTGAGCAAACGCGTCGTGTCCCCCATCCCGTGCTTCTTCCTGTAGCCTCCTACGTCGTCTTCGTCTTCAAAGAGCCATGGCAGCCGCCCGAGAACGACGCCGACGAGACTCCGGTGACCCCTAGGCCTCCCCGTGGATGTAGGGTGATGCGGACGTGCACGAGCATCCTTTTGATGCCCTCCCCGTGCCAAATGGTGGCCGAGAACATACTGCGGCGAGCCCTCCGTCGTGCGCTATGGTCGCCGCCGGCTAAACGCCGGTGGGCTGATTAGCTTAGGGCTTATTACCCCAATAACCCTCCCCCTAAGCCAATGACAGGTGGGCCCCTAGCCCTAATTTAATCCAGGATTTTTAATTAAACCAGGGTTAACCCCCTGAGCCACTAACAGGGCTGTCCCACGGGTCAGACCCCCCCCCATGTCATGCTGATGCCAGCATGACGCACTGATCCTTTTTCCAGGTTAAAAGAATTCAGAAAAATCCAGAAAAAATTATTAAACATTAGAAAATCATAGAAAATTCATACTAACTCCAAATTGGACAAATAATATATGAAAAATTATCTGAAAATGCAAGGATTAAGAATATGCAATTTGTTTTCATGTTTGATCATTTTAAAATGGGGCAACAGTAGAAAATGTGCATATGTCTTAATTTGAATTTGAATTTGGAGTTTGAATTTGCAAATCCTTTGCAATACACTTCAATTAAATTGAATTGTCAACAAACGAGTACCGTATACATCATGTACAACCTTATCATGTGCTTGTGCATTTTATTTCAATGTTGTCCCCCTTTGTTGATGATTGTTCCGGTAACAGTGTTTCCGAGACGGAGATCACCCCCTGAAGCAGAAGTTCGATAAACTAGTGTATCGTCAGCAAGGAAAGCAAACCCAATTGATCATGTCGATAAAATCCCACTTCCCTCTCAGTCTCGCTTATGCATTGTTAGGATGATCACCTTGTTATCGATGTTACCGCATAGTTGAACCCATATCCGATGCATGACCTATCATCTTGTCACGGTAGTAAGCAAACCACAACCCTAGCTGACATAGGAGTTGATTGATATCATGTGGCCCCTGCAACTGTTAAAGCTTATTGCATACTTAGTGTTACAATGAGGTTACTTTGTTGTGAGTCGGGATGGTAGTGATCATGGTGTTGATGAAGGTGAAGCTGTGTTGGTGAATCTACCCTAATACAAGGAGAATGATGAGAGGCTGTGTACGAGTACACAGTGGGTTGTCTCGTTGAACACCGCCTTAATCCCGAGTTCTTGTAAGGTAATCCAAGACAAAGAGTACAACCACACATTGGGCTCGCTGACCACTCTCGGCCTATTACCTCAATCTGCGTTGACGTCCAGGAGTCACATTAGTTCGGGCTTTCCATTTGGCATATGCATAGAAAAATAATGAATGAAAGATTGCATCATATAGACATGTGGGTGGACCTGTGAGGCAGTGAAACCACCTTCCAAAGGTGGCGTCTCGGTCACTTGCATTGTTTGAGTCCGTTACGTTGATCCGGACGGGCTCTCGAGCGGAGGCAACTTAGATAGTCAACTCTTGGAATAGACCGGCTGTGAGCGAAGTGTCGTGGTGAACATCCTCGCCGTCACCCCTTGAATGGTGACGAGTACTTTGCGGTAACTGATGGTCATGTGTGTGTAGTTTACACCCTTGCAAGGTTAACAAAACTATTCGAATAGCCGCGTCCGCGATCATGGACTACTTGGAACCTGTACCTGATTATTAGACAACTTGAATGGATACTCTAAAACTCGCAAGATAAGCGTGAGTGCTATGGCGTGCTTCCTCCTGGGGAAGACGAGGAAGTATCCATAGTGGTTTATTGGTTAGAGACTTGGTAGTGGACTCGTTTACGCTTATTACCTCAATCTGGTAATCGTAGTACATGAGTAGCCAAGTCAAACGTGGCACCTCTGCATTGAAACCCCACCTCCCTTTACCTTGAAACTTGAGAATGAGTAGTATAGTTCTGATGTAAGTCTTGCTAAGTACGACTTTGTACTCACGTTTTATTATTCTATGTTTTAGATGAGAACCCAGACCCCGATGGAGGCACCTTCCTGAAGCTCGACGTTGACTAAGTTAGCATAGTTCCAGACAACAGTCTGGTCCCTCGTGGAAGGGCTTGTATGTTGAACAAGGCTTCTCTAAGCCATTTGTTAATCTTGTCTATACTCAGACCTAATTTGCTTCCGTTGTTTGATGTAATGATGTATCATAGCCATATGATCTTTGTGTACTCTATGTAAGTCAGTAAAGATATACTTTGTAGAGTTCATGTGATGAGTACCTACTATTTACACTAGACATGTATGCTGCGTGTATGTTTATAACGTGCATGTCTTAGTGTGGGGTTCGATAGCTTAGTTGTGTTCTTGCCGGAGGTCTTTTATACACCAAGTGGCCCTTAGATGTGCGCAGCTTGGGGCATCGCGATGCGATTGCTCGTGACTCTGTCACGTGGCACACTTTGTTGTATGATTGAGCCCGCCCGAGACCCCGACTAAGTTATCGGGCTAGAGTCTGTTTATGTAAGTGTTATAATTCAATCGATAATATGGGTGAGGCGACTTGTCTATGAGTATGGGAGTTCATCACCCATAATCATTTAGACTTGTGAACGGACGATGAGGACCCATCTCAGTTGATCATCCAGCCTGGATGGGATGCCCCTCACGTTCGATCTTTCCGAGAGTGTTCTGTGCTTGGCCTTGTCTTCTTAGACAAGTGGGTACGGCTCTCGGTTCTTCATATGATTGAGTTGTAACAGGAATTACATACGCAAACCCCGGGTCCCGACAAAAGGCATATGGGCCTAAAGAGGCCCATTAGGGGAAGAGGGAGTCTCCCCCTTGGGCCAAGGCGCCAAGGGAGGGTCCATGCCCCCCTAGGGCGCATTTTCCCCCCTCCCCTTGGGATTAGTCCCACATGGGAAGTTGAGGGAGGTGTGCCCCCCTCCTTGGCCTATATAAGGGGGGGGGGTAGGTGCCCTTTTTTCTTCATCCAATTTCGAGACAATTTTCTCATCTCTCTTCCTCCTTTCTCCTTCCTTGAGTGGACTCCCCTTGTTCGGAGTCTACACGTGGTTGGGGATTTCTCCACCATACGCACGCCGTCGTGCTGCTGGAATCGTGATCCGAATCCATCTTCTTTCCGCTGCTCTTCTGGTTTGGAGCACGGAGGGATGTCGGGTACACCGTATGTGTGTAATCCCGCGAGGAGCTACACTTTTGGTGCTACTTCATCATCGTGGCCGTATCGCGGCGTCTTCACCGACAACGTTCCGACGGGGACGCAATCCCGTCATCGTTCTCAAGGACCAGGTGGCTAATGGAGTCATCGTGGATCTGCGCGGCATCGGGGATTGCCGGTACGACTACACCAACCACGTTCATGCGGGAACGTTTCCCGCTTAATGGACTACATATTGGTATGTGACCTATTTCCATCCGTTACTTGCCTCGCCATAGCATAGGTCTTGGGATTTGGTATTGTAGGTTATGAAAAATTTGTGTTTTCTTCCCCGAACCCCAACACTTTTTTGTTAACAAGTGTTTACCTCCAGGTTTAACATTTCAGCAAAGGAAGAAATACTTCAATGATTTGCGGTATTAATTTTGGGATGACCCACAGCTTTTTAGAGAATGTGCGGATGGATCGTGAGAAGGTGCATACCAGAGCATGAGCAGAAGGATATCTTGAGGGACTGTCACGATAGTCCCTATGGAGGACATCATGCCGGTGAGAGCACCACACACAAGGTTCTCCAATCAGGTTTTCATTGGCCTACTCTCTTTAAAGATGCTAGAAAGTATGTTTTATCTTGTGATAAGTGTCAGAGAGTTGGTAACATTAGTAGGATAAATGATATGCCTAGGAATTACTCTCTAGTTATATATTGAGCCTTTTGATTGCTGGGGTTTTGATTTTATGGGTCCTTTTCCTCCTTCGCACAAGTACACTCACATTTTAGTAGCTGTTGATTATGTAACCAAGTGGGTTGAGGCAATCCCCACTGAGAGTGCTGATCATAAGAAATATTTGACAATGCTTAAAGATGTGATCTTTCCTAGGTTTGCTGTACCAATGTACCTCATGACTGACGGAGGATCACATTCTACACATGGTGCTTTTAGAAAAGCTTTGGAAAAGTATGATGTCAGCCATAGAATTGCTTCACCTTACCACCCTCAAATGAGTGGGAAAGTTGAGCTCACAAATAGGGAGATCAAGTTGATCTTACAAAAGGTAGTGAACAGTTCTAGGAAGGACTGGTCCAAAAAATTAGGAGATGCTTTGTGGTCATATAGAACTGCTTACAAAAATCCCATGGGCATGTCTCCTTATAAGATGGTCTATGGAAAAGCTTGCCATTTTCCTTTAGAATTAGAGCACAAAACTTTCTGGGATGATAGAGAGCTTAATGCTGACCCTAAACTCTCTGGTGAAAAGCACCTCACGAACTTGACTTCTCTAGATGAGTGGAGAAGTGAAGCTTACGAAAGCGCAAGAATGTTTAAAGAAAAGGTAAAGTAGTGGCATGAGAGGAGAATTTTGAAACATGAATTTAATGCTGGTGACAAAGTTTTGTTGTTTAGATCTCGTTTCAGGTTTTCTCCAGGTAAATTACTTTACAGATGGGAAGGACCATTCAACGTTGAAAGTTTACCGCTCCGGTGCAATCAAGATCAACAATTTTGAGGGCACTAAACCTCAAGTTGTGAATGGGAAAAGACTCAAGCATTACATGGCGGGAGACCCTGTCAATGTTGATGTGGATACAATACGAACAACCCCTCACGAAGAACATGTTGCAGCCCTGATTCAGACACCAACAGAAGCAGAATAAGAATAGGTATGTAATACGGTAAGGAAACTTCGTGAACATCTATAAAAGTTATGTATTATGTGTTTTTGAAAAATTAGGAAAATTCCAAGACTAAGTGGAGCCAGAGAGAAGTTCCCGGGGCTCCAGGCGCCCTGGTGGCGCAGCCTGCCTCCTGGCCGCTCCAGATGGCCGCCTGGGCCACCAGGAGCTTGTCTCTGACTACCCTTTGGTCCCCTAGTTTCCTTTCGGTGCATAAATTTTTGCTATATATTTGCCGGGACCGTCCCGGCTTGTATCTTGCGATTTCAGGCGTTCTCTTTTCGATCTGTTTTTGCCAGGATAAGAGGCTCTCGTCCGAGATGTCTTCGTGTGACTGTACCAGAGAGGACTACATGGTTCGTCGTCTTCGTCGCGTCCAGCAAGAAGTCAACTAAGGGAAGGTCATTGGATGGGCCACGGAGGAAGAAATTTCCGCAAGCCAAGCAGAGATGGAGCGCTCCATGAGAGAGGAAGTCAAGATGGTCACCATCCAACAAGAAGGATATCCATAAACAAGAAGATCAAGCTCCAACAACCCTATCTTCGTGAGGGTTTATTAACCCTCAACATGATCTTTCTCTGAACCTTTCAGGGACTGCTCCCCAACTTGAAGCCCCACATGTGTCATTGGCTATATCCGAAGCTCAACGAATTGTGAAGACTTTCGTGTGCTTAAAGTACAGGTGGCCATATTGGAAGATGAAAACCAAAACTTTCGATGCATAATAGAGGACTTGAAGAGCAACAAGTAGATGAAGAGTGAAATCTTCCTGGGTAATGGCATCCCCTTAGCTTGTTCCAACCTTGGGGAAGTTCCCGGTATCTTTATCTTTATCTTTGTCTTTTTTTGTCAAGTTTAGTGTTGTATCATGTCTAGAGAAGTTATCTTATAAAATAGGTGTTTACATTGAGGTCTATCACTCCTTTTTGTAGAGTCTTGTATCCGTGAGTGTGCAGTTGTCTATGATGGAATATTAATGAGAAGTACTCTATTGGTATTTTCGCTGCACTTGGTATTCTCTTCACACAATCGACCTTATATGTTGATTCTTATGGGAGTATTCATCTTATATATCAGGTATGGCTTTGAAAACTTTATTTAATCTTGGCAAACATAGCTTTGGTCATAACTACAAGCATGCGTTTTTCTAGTAGAGACATAGCTAAAACCTTTATGTTCTTATGCTTGAAGTGTTATGCTGACAAGGAAGACAACTTGATGTTTCATGCTAATTCTTAATGTGGATTTTATATTGTTTTGCATCCAAGTCAACTTTAAAATCCTTTGTTAGCCAAAATTTGTACCAAGCAGGAATACTGCTTGTGCACCCATACCTTGAAACCTCAACCTTCCAAAGAGTCCACCATACCTTTCCTATTTGTGGTATTTCACCGCCACTCCTAAAGTATATTATTCATGTGCTATCTTTAAACCTTCAAAATAGTATACCCCTTGTTTTTTGCCTCTGTTTTAGCTCATGAGGAAGTAGTAGATAATTCATGATCTTCTTATGCTGGACAAGCTTTATCTTGGGATTGCATGTCTAATCTACACACCCCTAATACAAGGAGGGACTGGCATGAGTGCGCCCAGCTCGCAAAAGATAATAGCAACAAACAAACCCTCCTTCGCGCTTTGTTCATGAGAAATCAGAAAACTTTGGCAGTGATAAACAAAGCAGACTAAGGGGATGTGATCGTCCCCACCTTGGGAGCCGTTCCTCGAAACTTGTCCAGCATGAGAAGTATTGGGCTATCTACTAGCATTCGTTGATGAATTATGCACATCCCAATATCTTATTTTATGATCCTATTGGTTTCAAAACCACTCAAAGCTCTAGCACATGAGTTTTCCCTACTTCCCTCTGTGAAGGGCTAAGCCTTTACTTTTATGTTGAGTCAGTAAACCCACTTCTTTCTATCCCACAAAGAGCATACACCTTATGTTGATAAAGATGCATGCATTTATATTATCTCATTGAGAATTTCCATATTACATATTTGTTGACATTATCATTATGATAAGCAAGTTGTTTGTTGAGCCTTGCTACATCAAACATCTTCCTTTGTGTTAGAATTTTCACTTCTTGACTAATAACATGTTCTTTCAAAAGCTTCAAATGATCTCATCAAAATATAAGGTAAAGAGAAAAAGTTAAAAGTTATTAGTTGTTCTTTGACCAAGGACATGTTTGTCATGGTTTGATGAGTTTTATTGTCCCTCATTTTGATTGTAATTGATATTACTCTTTCATAAGGGCCATATGAGTTGAGCTTGTTGTGGAGGATGCTTGAGTTTAGTAGAAGAAATTATGATATTACTCTTATTATCGACACTTCACTCGCTAAACTTGTGGACAGGTTTACCGAGCTCAGCATTCGCTTGGGGACAAGCGAGGTCTAAGCTTGGGGGAGTTGATACATCCAAAATGCATCACTATTTTAAATCACAATTCACCTCTATTCATTGATATATTTCATGTTATGATGATGTTTTTGTAGTGTTTTGGCTTGTTTTACACAGTTTACAACTTTTCGGTGCCGAAATAGCAGACGCAAGACTCAGTGGGGAAAAGTGCACGTAGAGTGACCATATAAACACATCTCCAAATGACCTAAAATTCACGGGGGGTAACTTTCTGAAGATTTAACGAATACTGACCGAAGGGCACCTGGAGGGGTGCCACAAGGGCTCCAGGCGCCATGGTGGAGCGCCCCTTTAGGTCGGTCCACTTGGCCTCCTGGGGGGTGGGCCCCTGATGAGGGGGTGTCCCCACGACTCCTGCGGATGAGGGTACCTGGTGCGTGTCAAGACAGAAGGCCCAATGGAAGCTTCGACCAGCCCACGACTAGCCCACTTGAAGCACCGACGTAGGAGTCATTGTCTTTATGGAAACCGCGACTTGACGTACAAGACTAAAGCTAGATTAGGCAACTGCTTCTGTAAACCTAGATGGACTCCTTGCGACCCAGCCTAGTATATAAAGGCTGGGAGAGGGGACGTCTAGGGCATCCAATATCACAACAACACCTCCGTTCCCGAGTGATCTCGCCTCAACCACCACTATAATAGCCTCCACCATAATACAAAAGAGCAGGAAGTAGGGGTTTCACCGATCGAGGGCCCTGAATCTGGGTAAATCCCTGTCTCCTGTTAGCACACGAGTATCGCCCACCTGCACCGTCTCTCTATGATCTAAACCAAGGGTACCTTACCATGGGATGTGCCGAGGCCTATCCTCGTCAATAGGCGCCGTCCAAGGGGAAGATGCAGGTTGGAATCACGATCTCGGCAGTCCCTTCATCAATAACAGACAACTCACCAACTAACTCAGCACCCGATGCCTCCCCGACTCGAGCGGAATCCGATCTGTTCGAGCCCCTCGGTTTCGACGTGCACCTTCCCGTCTCGTGGTCAGCTTTTGCTGATCTCCGCGCAGGCGTATACCTAACTTTCAGAGGGTACCAGATCTACATCAACCACTGGGGGACTCTCCGCCTCGGAGATCACGTTGGAGAACCCACGACAACAACTGCAAAGATGACAACAGCCAAAGAAGAATCACCCGCTCGCGCGAAGGCTCTTCGAGTCCTTCACGCAACCCGCCTCAACCCGATCCATCGCACTGCTCGCGACTGCATGAGTGCAACACTCTCATGGAAAAGGCAGGATAAAAGGGAGACATGGACAACAGGCAGGACAATGTTCCAGGTGTTCATGGCAGACACCATGCAACAACTTCAGATGACAGGGGAAAATCAGATGACCTTGACAGCCATAGGGGAGCCGGCACAAACAGCAAGAGCAACGAACCAGGCAATAACGGAAAATTAACGATTACCCTTGGCGAGCAAGGAACCATACCAAGAAAAGTATTCAGAAGGCAAGAAAAGAGCAATCACAAAGACGATCCACTTGAAAGCAGCAAACGCCACACCTTAGAAGCCGCAAGACAGGCCCAACCCATAGAAATGATCATCCTATCCAAGGAAGCTATTGCAAGAGTAAAATACGCAGTAAAACGAGGCAAGATCCTCCCAGAGGATGCAACATGCAACGAACTCAGAACATACAACAAGCTAGCTAGCAAGCGACGTCACCAAGAAAACCAGACGGCTGAGGCTCGAGCTGGAAAAGCAAAGAAGAGCCACAAAAGAATCGAGGGCCGACCGCAAGGCACCACCCGAACACTCGAGTGAGTCCTCCTATCACAACTCCCCTCATTAGCGCAGGTCCAGATTCAATAACCTACGCCGAACGGACAAGAAGAAAGTTTCCCGAAAATTAGACGACGTGTTCTTACTCGAAGACGAGTACAAAGAAGGAAAGCAGCTCACACCAACAGAAGCCCTTGTCACCGCCCAGGCATAGTTACACTGTGCTCAGAACGGTGAGAAAGGAAACGCGGACCGCAACACCGCGCGAGCAATCAAAGTAATGAGCGACGCAATCGCAGCATCGGTACCCAAAAAAGCAAGCACAAGGCGAGTGACCTGCGAGCAGACGCCATACATGGATCCAAGCTCACCCAATGACGATGATGACAACGACGATGATCACCGCAACTACCCCGACCGAAACGGAGACCGCGATAGGGGCAACTGCGGTAACCGACACAATAACAATAGACGACATGACGCACGAGACGACATCACACAGAACAAGGTCAACCGAGGACAGTGCAGACACACAGCTCGTGGAGAGTACTTAGATTAACAAGTGTCCGACGACGATCTGGAACCTTGCGGGGCACTATGCTTCACACGATCCATACGCGAAACACGAATGCCCAAGGGCTTCAAGCTGAACTCAATAACACACAAGTACGATGGCTAGAAGAACCAGAATCATGGCTCCACGACTATCTAATAGCCGTCAAGTTCTAGCGAGGAACCAACACTACAACCATGCAGTATGTACAACTTATGCTCGAAGGGTCAGCAAGACACGGGTTGAAGAACCTACAACGAGGCTCCATTAGCTCCTGGAAGCAATTCTGCAGCACCTTCATCAAGAACTTAAAGTCAAGATACAAACGACAAGTGTCACTCGAAGATCTGAGAGCCTGCAGGCAGGGAACCCGAGAGTGCCTAAGAGCATACATCCAACGGTGGACTATACTCAAAAACTCAGCCGAGGACATATCAGACGAAAGCGCAATCGACGCATTCAGACGAGGACTACAACACGTAGACTTCAAGGAACATCTCGGGCAGCTCAAAGTCCAAACACTCGCGCAACTACTGGAAAATGCTAATAATTGGGCAGACGGAGAAGACTCCATATGCAACGAATCAGACGCTCCGACGACCTGCGCCGAATGCGACTATGATTGCTACGGTGGTGACAGGAACTTCGACCGAAGAAGAAAGCGACCCAGGCGCAATTTCTTCGATGATAGGGGAACCGACATGGTCACAGCTGGCTTCCCAGGAGAAAGAAACGGTAGACGACTGTCGGGACCCGGGGTTAGCGTATGCAAGTCCCGCTACAACACAATCATATGGAGAGCCGAGAACCGTACCCACTTGTCTAAGCAGACAAGGCCAAGCACAGAACGCTCTCGGAAAGCATCGAACGTGAGGGGCATCCCATCCAGGCCGGATGATCAACTGAGATGGGTCCTCATCGTCCGCACACAAGTCTAAATGAGATGGGTGGTGAACTCCCATACTCATAGAAAAGTCGCATCAACCATACTATCGATTGTATTATAACTCTTTCATAGAATTACTCCAGCCCGATCACTTAGTCGGGGTCTAGGACGGGCTCGATCATACAACAAAGTGTCCACGTGACAGAGTCACGAGCAATCGCATCGCGATGCCCCAAGCTACGCACATCTAAGGGCCACTTGGTGCATAAAAGATCGCCAGCCAGATCACAACTAAGGTCTCGAAAACCCATACTAAGACATGCATGTTATAATCATACACGCATCACACATGTCTAGTATGAACAGCAGGTATCATTGCAATTCTCTACAAATTTTACAACTTTATTGATAACTCTTACAGAGTGCACACAGAGATCACGAGACCGTCATCCAACATTACATCAAACATGCGGAAGCAAAGTAGGTCTGAGTACAGACAAGTTTAACAAATGGCTTAGAGAAGCCTTATTTATAAACAAGCCCTTCCATGAGGGACCAGTCGTCTGACTGGGACTACACTAGCTTGATCAGTCGTCGAGCTCCAGGAAGAATCCACTTTCGGGGTCAGTGGGTTCATCTAAAACATAGAATAAGCAAACGTGAGTACAAAGTCGTACTCAGAAAGACTTACGTAGGAGATATACTACTCATGCACATGTATCAAGGTAAAGGGAGGTGGGGTTCATAAGCATAAGTGCCAGCTTTGACTTGGCTAGTCCTGAACGACGAGTACCAGACTTGAGGTAAGAAGCGTACACGAGTCCACTACAAGTCTCCAACCAATTACACCACTATGGTGCCTTCCTCGACTTCCCACGAGAAAGCACGCCATAGCACTCACGCTTATCTTGGCAGTTTTAAAGTATCCGTTGAAGTTGTCTAATAATCGAGCACAACTTTCCAAGTAGTCCCTTACCGCGGACGCGGCTATTCGAATAGTTTATTAACCCGGCAGGGGTGTACTGCTACTAGTTACCGCCGGGATCTCGTCACCCTTCAAGCGGGTGTCGGCGAGGATAATTTCCACAACTTTTACCTCACAGCCAACTCAAATGCAATGGAGACACCTATCTGGGCTGGAGTCCACATCGTGAACCCGGGCGGTTTACCGATGTGGCCCCAAAAGATGTGTGTAGGGTCCCAAGCCGGTCTGAATAGCCGTTCTTCCACTTCGCAGACCGTGCCACAGACCTACCAGAACTCCGAACTACTGTGACTCATTGAACTGAGAAGGGGTGAGTTAGTAGGTTGAGCGGGGGTCCATGTGCCCAACATGTGGTAGTACTCTTCGTCTTTGATCACCACACAAGAACCCGGGCTTAAGGCGGTGTTCAACGAGACAACCCACTGTGTACTCCTACACAGCCTCTCATCGTTCACCTTGTATTAGGGTAGATTCACCAACACATTTACACCTTTATCAACATGATCACTACCATCCCGACTCACAAAAGAGTAACCTCATTGTAACTCTAAGCATGCAATAAGCTATAACAGTTGCAGGGGCCACGTGATATCAATCAACTCCTACATCTGCTAGGATTGTGGTTTGCTTACTACTGTGACAAATGATAGGTCATGCAAAGGAATGGGTTCATCTATGCGGTAGAAACGTATCATGGAAATCATCCTAAACAATGCATAAGAGAGACTGAGAGGGAAGTGGGATTTTATCGACATGATCAATGGGGGTTTGCTTGCCTTGCTGACGAGGTTCAGTATCGGGGTCTTCAACGAAGGGCGTGGCCTCCGGTTCCGGCTCCACTTCTATCGAGCAAACAATGCAATCAAGGGATAAATATAAATGCAATTCTGAAACACATGATCAATATTGTAGTGTGATGTTCATGGTCACAATGTGTTGGCAATTCCATTTAAAAGAAGTGGGTTGCAAAGTCATTTGCAAATTCACTCCAAATTTAAATTTAGATTAAATGCATATGGCCAAATTTAAATTGGTCAAACATGAAAACAGAGTCCATATTCACATTCCTTGCATTTTTCTGATAATTTTAGACATATTATATGCCCCATTTGGAGTTAAAATGAATTAGTTATGAATTTCTATAGTTTTAGCTATTTTCTGGCTTTTTCTGAATTAAATAAATCAATTTAACCAATTATGGCGTCATGCTGACGCAGGGCTAACGTGGGGAGGGGGCTGACGTGTGGGGCCTCTCTGTCAGTGTCTCTGTTAATTAAACCGTTTTGTTTTAATTATAACAGGGGGATTAAGCGCCTTGGGCCCACTGGTCAGTGGCGCTAGTGGTGTGGTTAGGGGCTAATCACCCCGACCACATGGATCTTGCCGGCAGCGAGTCTCCGGCGACGTCCAGAGACGGCAGAGTCCACGGGGACGACGGCTCAGTGGCCCATTTGACGTGCTACGACCACCAGGGGGCAGCTCAGGCTCGCGCGCGTCTCCTCGTGCAAGCAGGCGTCCATGGGGAGGTCCAGGGAGACGACGGCGAGCTCGTCGGCGGAAGCAGAAGCACGGCGACGATGCAAGTGATGCTGCAGTGCACGGTTCAACGCGTGGAGTAGCGCGTTCGAACACTGGGAACTCCAGGAGTAAAACGGGCGCGCTGGGAAGGTCGTGGGTGCACGAGAGCGAGCGCGGGTTCAACCTTGGCGGCGGCAAGCCTCGGCTCCCATGGAGAATCGGGCTAGAAGGAGGGAGGGGATCTGTGAGCTTGGGGGAAATGCTCACCAGGCTACGGGGAAGACGACGAGGCAGTCAACGGAGTCGGGGAGGGCTCAACAGCGATGGAATCGAAGAAGTACTCCGGCGGCCGGAGACGAAGATGGCGACTCGATTCGGCGGCTCCAGGGGGCTTCAGGTCCCCATCTTCTACTCGAAGACGAAGACGGCTATGGCGAAGATGATGGATAGGCTCTGGGGGCTTCTCGGCGTCGATGGCCACGTCGGGGCACGGCGGTGAACTCCGGTGGTCTCTGGGTGGTGCGGTTTCTTGCGAGAGAGAGCGAGTGAGTGACCAGGGAGAGAGGGAAGTGGACGACGACGACTTGGGACGTCTCTAGGCTCTAGAAGAGGACACGGGGAAGCAGGAGGTGGACAGGGCGTCGCCGGCATGCTCACCACGGCGGCAGCAGCCTGGCTGGCGCGAGGAAGAAGACCTGCCTGCCCCTGGGCTGGGCTGCCTCGGTTAGTTGGGCCGAAAACCCTGGTAAGGCCCTTTTCTATTTTTCTTTCTGTTTTATTTCTGTTATTTGTTATGCCTTGCTAAATAAAATAGCTAGGCATTTTATTAAATGCCCCAAATTTTTATGTGGACTTCTAATGCATAATGCTAGCCACTTATAACGTTTGGGAATTTTTAAAATTCAAATAATTTGAACTTTAATTCAAATAGGGGTTTAAATTTAAATCCATGCTCCTGTTTGAATATTTGAAAAATCCATGAGCATGGGGTTGGTCCCACATCACTTGATATGTGATCACACTCATTTATGGGAGTTTTCAAAAATGCAAAAGGAATTTTTGGAGCAACTTTTATTCTGGCCACTTGAATTAAATTCATCTAGGGGTGTTCTTTCTCCCATTTCAATTTCTTTTGAAATTTTTAACATGAATGCAATGTGAGACTTGATCCTAGCACATACCTAACAGAGGGTTCTGACAACAACGTGATGACAACAGACTGCAACAAGGGACAACCCAGATAATCCGCCACATACCCAATAGAGAGGGTGGAGACGGCTCCAGCCAAGAGATGACACCCGAACGCCCCGCTCGGCCAAAGAGCAACTAGATGGGCCTTGCACACTCCACGGATTAAAAAACGAGCACGGTGAAATCAGGTCAGGGCACACCCTGAGAGACTGCATGCGCTTCACCGAACTCTCAGAAGAAAAAAGTCGGACCACAACCCTAACCTCGCAAGCGTAGCAGTCGGGCCAATCGCACACAACGCGCCGCCCGCCCCTACCATGCCAGCAAGATAGGTAGCAGCTATCCAGAAAAGGCGCACGGCACCTGAAGAAGAAGAAGAAGAAGAGTACCAAGTGGCACACGGAAGAATTTTCATGATCCAGGAAGGAAGGCCATCAAACAGGCAGCAGAAGCAAGTGTCCAGACAAGTTTTCCTCGCAGTCTCCTCATACCCGGCAATCCCAGAATACCTTCACGGGTCCGAGACTGACATCACCTTATTTCGGGAGGACAATCCACCAGCTATCCCGCGACCAGGACACGCCGCACTAGTACTTGAAGGAAGAATTAGAAACTACGACATGTCGCGAGTCTTCATGGATGGTGGTAGTGGTATCAACATCATATTCACCAAGACACTAGAACAAATGTTCATCCAAACCTCACCACTCAAAACCTCGTGCAAGAAATTCCACGGGATCGTTCCATGCAAAGAAGCCTACCCCCTTGGCAAGATAAGTCTGGAAGTGGTCTTTGGCAATGCAAGCAACTTCAGAAATGAAACGCTAGACTTCGAAGTGGTCAACTGGAAATCACAGTACCATGCCATACTCGGCCGACCAACCTTCGCACGCTTCATGGCAGTACCGCAGTACACGTACCTCAAACTAAAAATGTCAGGGACAAAGGGGGTCATATCTATCAACGGCAGCTTTGTCAGATCCGATCACTGTGATAGAGAATTCCACAAGATATCGGAAGCCTTCGGATCGCACCAAAGCAGCGGAACGACCAAACAAGCAGAAGCACTCAAATAGCACCAACGCAGCACCAGAAGAACCCTCGAATTGGGAGAGCAAGGGAGAAACCGGCGCTTCACGCCCAACTCCAACATTATCTGAGCAGAAAATTTTCATTCCTAGGGCTTTCAAGCCATTGATCCAAATAAAAAGTTGTTTTTCTCAGCCCCCTCGCATAAGAACATGAGGGAAGCATCAAAGCAAGAAAGTGTTTTCCCGAAAATACCTTAAACGACCTACACTTGGCACTCGGGGGCTCGCTCGCAACAGCTACCCTCCGAGGCGTTAATCGCTTACGCGACCTAAAGACTTGGCACTCAAGGGCTCGCTCGCAGCAGCCACCCTCCGAGGTGTTATTCCCTTACGCGACCTAAAAACTTGGCACTCGTGGGCTCGCTCGCAGAATCCACCCTCCGAGGCGTTAGTGTCTTACACGAACTAAAAACTTGGCACTCGGGGGCTCGCTTGCAGCAGCCACCCTACGAGGCGTTATTCACTTATGAGACCTAAAAACTTGGCACTCGGGTGCTCGCTCGAAGCAGCCACCCTCCGAGGCGTTATTAGCTTACGGGACCTAAAATCTTGGCACTCGGGGGCTCACTCGTAGCAGCCACCTCCGAGGCATTATTTGCTTAAACGACATAAAAACTTGGCTTGGGGGCTCACTCGCAGCAGCCACCATTGGAGGCGTTAGTCGCTTACACGAACTAAAAACATAGCACTCGGGGGCTCGCTTGCAGCACCCACCCTCCGAAGCGTTATTGGCTTATAAGACCTAAAAAGTTGGCACTCGGGGGATCGCTCGTAGCAGCCACCCTCCGAGGAGTTATTCCCTTACGCGTCCTAAAAATTTGGCACTCGGGGGGCTCGCTCGCAGCAGCCACCCTTCGAGGTGTTATTCTCTTACGCGACCTAAACTTGGCATTCAGGGACTCTCTCGCAGCAGCCACCTTCCAAACCGCTCAAACGACTCAAGCACTCGGGGATTAGAACACAATAGCCACCCGCCACCCGCAACTCAACTACAACATGCATCAACCAAGGAAGAATCCCACAAGTTTCCAACAAGCAAGAAATAATTTACAAGACACAAGAAGTACTATACTGTTGGATATGTGCCCTAGAGGAAAATTAATAAAGATATTTGTTACATATTCGTTTTGTTCATAATACGTTTTGTACTATTCTATAACTATATTACTCGGAAACACTAATACACGTGTGGTATAAAACTCACCCCTAGTTATACTCAGGTGTACTAGCTAATTGGGCAATCACTGATTATGGTTTCCTGATCATGAGGTACAAACCGCCTATTGACAATGAGGTCATATCATTAGGAGAATGATGTGATGGACACACACCCACCTAAAGCATTGCGATGTGATCAAGTCACATGGTTCAACATTGCGATGACTTCGTAACATATAACTTAGTCCTTAGACCGTCCAGATCATACGTAATTGCTATCTACTAGGAGGTTTTGATTTGCATCCATCACCTGACTGAAATATGCTGGCTATAAGGGTGTACTTTGGGAATCCAAAATAGATATGTTCATGAGTATGCAAATAGATCGAAGCGAGATTTTTAGTCCATGTGAAGGACAGGTACTCTCGGCCCACTCAGTGATATTGCGTCAATAGCTTGCAAGCAAGTGACTAAGTCACAGGACATGTAATAGGAATACACGAGCGAACTTGTTTTTTGAGAAAGAGATGTGAACCTGGTATAAGGATACCAAAGATCAAATTTCAGACCAACAAAGTAGCGCTAGACAAAGGGATCATGTCTTATCGTTAACGGTTTACAAAAGCAATCAAAGTTCATTCGATGGAAGCGCATGGACTATCAAGGATTGTAACCAGGTCCGATTGATTTGCCATTGATCGAAAAGAATGTCTTGATCATGAATATTGTTTCCCAGACCGTTGGGTGTCACACCTAAGGTTCAATCGATGCATTAGGATTGATTCGGGATCATCGGTGAAATAGAGAGAAACACCGGAATAGTTCCGGGATAGAACGGAAGATGTTCCGGAGATTTTGAAAGGTTCAAAATAAAGTTTAATAATGTTTAATAATATTTTATTATTTACTTATCTGGATTAAATATTAAAATATAGTTAAAGTAATATTTTTTTGGAAAAAGGCTTAATGGGCCATATGGGGCCCATTAGGGGAGGAGGGGTTTCCCTCCTTTGGCTTGGCGCCAAGGGTGGGGCCTATGCCCCCCTTGGTCGGCGCACTCCCCCCTTGGGAGTTTAGTCCCACACGAGGGAGGGGAGGAGGATCACCCCCCTCCTTGGCCAATATAAGGAGGGGTAGACCCCCCCTTTTCCATCATCCAATTGAGTTATCTCTCTCTCTCTCTCTCTCTTTATCCTACGTCGAGCGGAATCCCCTTGTTTGGAGTTTGCACCTGGTTGGGAGTTCTCCACCAAAGCACACTGTTGCTCTGCCGGAGTCGGGATCAAAATCCACATTCTTTCCACTTCTCTCCTGGTTCGGAGCCCGGAGGGTACATCGGTTGCACTATACGTGTGTAATCTCCTCGAGTCACTACACTCTGTGGTGCTACTTCACCGCCGGAGGTCTCCACAATTCATCATCGCCGAAGGTCTCCACAAGTCATCGTCGCCGGTGGTCTTCTACACGACAGGGAGGTCGTAGGTGCAGAGTCTACGCCAACCACGTTCGTAGAACATTTCCTTCTTTCAGTCTTCAAAGGTATGAACACCGATTCCCTCCATTACATTACATCGCCATAGCATAGATCTTAGGTTCGGGTATCGTAGGTTGGAAAAATTATTGTTTTCTGCCCCATATCCCAATAGTGGTATCATGAGCTAGATATGCGTAGATGTATTGTATGGGTAGAACACATCGTGGATGTGGGCATCAATTCTCCATTTGTTACCCACCCACATGTACTCATTTAGCGTTGCGGAAATGTCCTGATAAAGCGGCCCGACCGACCTTACGCGTTTATGCGAGACTGGTTCCATGCTTGACATATGGCTTGTACCATATAAGTGGCTGGGGTTGTCTGTCTCTCTAACATTAGGGAAGATGTTTGCAACGGTGGACCCCGACATGAGTCTAATAGAGACAATTGTGGAATTAGTGTTGTGGCATGTTTGCGCAGGATAGAAACGGTTCTCTCTATCGAAACCCCTAGCAGCCAAGTAAAACTTGCAAAAGATAAAGTAGAAGGCATTTAACTTTAATTTGCATGAATGGGGATCATAGCATGTATTATTTACAGTTTTACTTCCTGTTTTTGCTAATATGGTAGATATAATGATGGTAGCATAAATAGGATCATCTCTCTCAATACCAGTATTGTGTTCTCCCTTAAAGGGCACCGCCTGGAAGGATCTCCCTTACGACCGATATACCAGAAATGGATGTCATACATAATAAACTTCGTTCGCATGAGATTGGGTTTGACAAGCCCAGCGTATGTAGATATGGCCTTGCTAAGCAGCTAACATTAAGGTCAGAATGCAGGCTTGTCGTATGTAGATGCGGGTCTGGAACACATAAGATCAAAAGATTGAGCACATGTCACATACCGGATGTGATTGGCATGATGGCCTACCTTAGCCACATATTGATGGCCGTGACGATCAGGGGAGGTATGGGGTGTAGGATTGTGTGATCACTTAGTTAAATTGAGAGGTGTTTATCTAAGTTGGACCTTTCTAGAATTTTAAGTTAAAATTGAAACTCTACATTATGAACAAAAGTCTAAATATGTATATTTGTGAATCACCATTGTAGATGGCAGCACCGCGTCCCTCATTCAACTTAGGGTCGTTCCTAGAGAAAGACAAACTGAAAACTGATGGTTCAAACTTCATCAACTGGTTTCGCACTCTGAGGATTCTCCTCGTTCTCCTCAAAATGCATACGTACTAGAGGCCGCGTTAGGTGATGTACCACCAGTAGATGCAAGCCAAGATGAGAAGAATGTCTACCTCTCTAAGTCTAGTGATTACAACCTTGTCCAGAGTGGCATGCTTTATTCCATGGAGGCCGAGTTGCAGAAACGCTTTGAGAGGATGGGTGCTTATGAGATTATCACCGACCTCAAGGTCGTCTTTGCACCTCAAGTTAGTCTCGGCTAAAACGGATGAGCACAACAGTGTTAGTGAGCACGTGGTCAAAATATCTGGCTACGTTCAATGCTTGAATGCTCTAGAATGTTAGATTCCGGATGAACTTTCTGCTGATAGGGTGCTGCAATCGTTGACCCCTAGCTACAAAGGGTTTGTGCTAAACTAAACATGCAAGGTATGACTAAGACCCCTTCTGTCAGAACCCTAATTTAGGTTTGTGCTTTTCTAAGCTAGAATTTTTGCATCATGATTGTTTTTGCAAAAGTAAAAGAATTGGGGAAGATAAAAGCCCTAAAATAATTTTAATAAAAAGGCAAGACAAAAATCTTTGTACAAAAATACTTTGAACTTCTTGTAAAGTCTCATAATTGGGCATGATCACATTTCATGTGAAGTGGGTCCCACTTCATGCTCTCTGATTTTTCTAAAAGTCCAAAATGCCCTTGGAAACTAAATCAATATTGTATTTGCAATTCGAATTATTTAAATATAATTTCAATAATTTTTAAACATGGTGAGTGGACTTATATATGTCCCACTAGATCACATTAAAGGTTTTAGAATTTTATAAAATGTTTTGGTTGGAAAACCAAAATGAAACAAACAATACAGAAAAAAAAGAGGGCTTACCAGGGAAGAAGCCTAACTTACCGCACCCAACCCACCTAGCCTGGATCAGCCCACCCCCTCCCGCCGTCTTCCCCCCGCAGCCGCATGCACAGGTGCGTGGCGAGCATGCCGTGGATGCCGACGACGGCTAGGCCACGCAGCTGCCTCCCCTGCCCTATCCCCTCGCCGTGGACGCCCTGGAGACGTCCAGAAGCTTCTCCCCCTCTCCCTGGACCTCATCTCTCTCTCCCTCGACGAAATCTTGCGCAACCCCGAGACCGCGCCGGAGCGCCGACGAGAAACCGCGTGGCCACCGAGCTCCCCTCGCCGCGCAACCGGTTCCAGGCGACTCCCCGTGCCCGTCTTCGTCACTGAGCGCAAGGAATCACCCCAGGAAGCACCGAGCGTGTCGTCCTCTTATCCGATTTGCCGCCAGCCGCCATGAACTCCGGCGAGGATTGCACCACCGCCAGCCCCTCCACGGCCCCGCTGTGCTCCTCATCGCATTCAGGGTGAGCCGCTGGTTTGTTTCCCCCTCCCGTTGCTCCTCCCCATGCCGTGCCTCTCCACCTCGCCGTGGTCAGTGGCCGGCCGTCGCGCGAGTCGTCGCAGCCGCGGCCTCGGGCTTCCTCGAGGTCCCCCTCGTGCTCCCCTAGATGCGGGAGATCACGAGGCACACGCCCGTGCCCTCCGTTCCCCTCCCCGTGGACTGCAACCCAAGTACGGCGAGCGCTGCCGTGGCCCAAGCCACCGGCGTGTATGAAAGTTGGGCCCATGGCCCTTAATTAACCTAGATTATTTTATCAGAAGCAATTAACCCCTGAGCCTATGACAGTCGGGCCCCACCGTCAGTTCGACGAGTCAACGCAGATGACGTCAGCATGATGTTTTGCTTGCGCAATAATTCCTTTTCCAAATTAAAATATTCGAGAAATCCCAGAAAATTGCATAAACTTTGAAATTAAATAACTTTTAAACCGTAACTCGGATTGAAATGATTTTTGTATGAAAAATGATCAGAAGAAATTTCTCTACCCAAATATGAAACTTTCAACCATGTTTGAGTTGATTAAAATATGGAACCAGTAGCTTTTTATATATGCCTTAAATGGAAATAAATCTAATAAAATGCTTTGATCATTCCAACTTAAACCCTTGCAATGCAATACATTCCACATGGACATAAGAAGCTCAACACACCCATGTTCATCATCATTTCATGCCATATTGTACGTGCATTATAATTTATCGAATGTGCTTTACTTTTAGTGCTTCAGTGTTTGCATCTTCTCGGTAGGAGTTGATCTCGGAGACGAGTTCAACCTCACGTCAGAAGAGTGTTACATCGTGATCGTCAGCAAGGCAAGCACCCCCTCTTTGATCATGTCGATAAAATCCCAGTTCCCTCTCATTCTCGCTTATGCATGTTTAGGATGTCACCATGATACGTTCTACTGCTAGTTGAACCCATACCTTTGCATGACCTATCTTTTTTGTCATAGTAGTAAGAAAACCACAATCCTAGAAGATGTAGGAGTTGGTTGTTATCATGGTTCCCCTGCAACTGTTACAGCTTATTGCATGCTTACAATTTAATATGAGGCTACTTTGTTGTGAGTCGGGATGGTAGTGATCATGTGAATGATGGTGGTAATGTGTTGGTGAATTGTCCTAAAGAAGGTGAACGATGAGAGGATGTGTAGGAGTACACAGTGGGTTGTCTCGTTGAACACCGCCTTAAGACCAAGTTCTTGTGTTGTTATCCAGGACTAAGAGTACGACCACACATTGGGCTCACTGACCCCTCTCGGCCTAGTACCTCACCCCGGACAAAGTCCAGGAGTCGCAAGTAGTTCAAACTTTAACGATCTCAAGCAGGTGCATCAAGGTAAGTTGTGGACGTAGGTTGTGGCCTAGTTGAATCAAGTGATCATGATCGAGTTGAGCTTGATGGCTGGACACACAACGTTTCAGTCCGCATCGGAAAAATCGGCCGGATTCCGATCGTGGTCCCATCTCAAATAGGAGACTCCCTAGGACTAGAGATGGTGCTGTGAGTGAAGTGTCATGGCAACATCCTCGCCGGTACTCGCTTGAAGGGTACACTCCAAGGCGGTTACTAATGTGTGCGTGTGTGTAGCAATACACCCTTGCAGGGTTAATAAAATATTCGAATAGCCGTGTCCGCGGTTATGGACTACTTGGAGACCTTTACTTGATCATAGACAACTTGAACGGTTACTTAAAATTGCCAAGATAAATGTGAGTGCTATGGCGTGCTTCCTCATGGGGAAGTCGAGGAAGTATCCATAGTGGTGTATTGGTTGGAGACTTGATACTTGGACTCGTGTACGCTCCTTACCTCTTTCTGGTAATCGTAGTACAGGACTAGCCAAGTCAAAGCTGACACTTCTGCATTGAAACCCCACCTCCCTTTGCCTTGACACTTGAGCATGAGTAGTATAGATATGATGTAAGTCTTGCTGAGTACGTATTTGTACTCACGTTTGCTTATTTTATGTTTTAGAGATGAGACCACTGACCCTAATGGTGGACTATAGCTCGAGCTCGACGTGGACTAAGTCGCATAGTTCCAGACAAGAGCCTGTGCCGTTTGGAGGGTTGTTGTATCTTCTTTTAGGCTTTTTAAGCCATTTGTTAAACTTGTCTTTACTAAGACATAATTTGCTTCCGTTGATTCTTGACGTAATGTTGGATCACAGTCATGTGATCTCTGCTTGTAATAGAACTACTATGTCTGCTCTGTTTAGCAGAATTTATAAAGACTTTGAGTTTGTAGAGTTCATGTTGTGATTACCTTCTGTTTACACTGGACATGTATCCTGCGTGTATGTTTATAACGTGCATGTCCTAGTGTGGGGTTCGATAGCTTAGTTGTGTTCTTGCCGGAGGTCTTTCTTACACCCAGTGGACCTTAGATGTGCGCAGCTTGGGGCATCACGAAGCGATTTCTCGTGACCCTGTCACATGGCACACTTTGTTGTATGATCGAGCCCGCCCGAGACCCCGACTAAGTGATCGGGTTGGAGTCTGTTTATGTAAGTGTTATGATTCAATCAACAATATGGTTGAGGCGACTTGTCTATGAGTATGGGATTTCACCACCCATAATCATTTAGACTTGTGAGCAGACGATGAGGACCCATCTGAGTTGATCATCCGGCCTGGATGGGATGCCCCTCACGTTCGATCTTAACGAGAGTGTTCTGTGCTTGGCCTTCTCTGCTTAGACAAGTGGGTATAGCTCTCGGATCTCCATATGATTGTGTTGTAACAGGTATTACATATGCGTATTCCGGGTCCCGACAGACTAGGTATCAGAGCAGGACTGTCTGTAGGATTATCAAACTTTGGACGATGTCGAGTCTATCATTCTATAGTTATATAGTTACTTTGGGTATCAGAGCAGGACTTCTTTTTTCTCCTTACCCCCATCGATCTGAGTTCTGAGTCACCCTCATCTTCTTCTATGGGAAGATAGGACTAGGCTCATCTATGTATTTTACTAGGACATCTTGTTGTTTGCTTCTTTGTAGCTGTAGGACTATTGTGGTCTTCCAGAGTCATCATTTCATAGTGTTCTTAGGGAAGTGATGTCTGTTATCGTGCTGGTTGTCTCATTTTTCATCCCGGTACAGCCGTTATGCTGTCCGAGTGTGACTTTGATGCTATTGCATTATAGTCTTGTTGATTTAGCTTAGAATTATGTCATAAATCCTATTCTAATTGTTGATTCTTATCACACAGAATGTCAGGTGAAAATCGTTGCGGTGATTTCAGTCTTGGAAATAGAGATGATGGTGATCCTCCACCACTTCCTTCTGCGGAGGAAATCATGATGGAGGCTGAGCAGAATCGTCGTGATCAGACACACCTACTAGAGCGTATTGAGCAAAACACTTCTCGTCAGCGTAATAGTGTTGTTACCATCCAGGACTTCATTCTCCTCAACCCTCTAGTATTTTGATGTTCTTCTGAGCCCCTTGATGCCGATGATTGACTTCGTTCCCTCGAGCGTAAGCTTGAGACAGCCCATGTTGCTCTCGGTGATCGTGTGCTATTCGCGACATACTTTCTGGAAGGTGCTGCTCTTCAGTGGTGGGAGAATTTTGTAGCAATGCAGCCTGTAGGTCACGTGGTGACTTGGCAGGAGTTCTGTGATGATTTCCGAGGGTACCATATTCCAGATCAGCTGATGGAGCGCAACAGAGAAGAATTTTGCAATCTGAACCAAGGAAAGATGTCTGTTCATGAGTATAGTACTAAGTTCACTCGTCTAGCCCGTTATGCCCAAGAGGAGATATCCACCGATGGCAAGAAGAAGGCAAGGTTTCGCAAGGGACTTAGCCCCGTCCTTCGTCATGACCTGAATCTTCACGAGTTCATCAACTTCCAGGATTTAGTCAACAAATCCTTCAAGGCCGAGTACGGAAATGAGTTGTATGAAGAGTCTCGTAAGCGTGATCGTGAGTTTGCACCATCTTCTGGCCCAAGTTCTTGAAAACGCTGTGTATGGATTCCCTTTAGTGACGTCAGTCATGCTGTAAGTGCTTCTAGACCACAAACCACCATATATCGTCCACCTCAACCCAATCTTCCTCGGAATTTTGTTGGAAAATCAAGTGCTCATGTTCCTTTCATTCCACGTGGTGTTTGTTTCTAATGTGGAAAATCAGGCCACAATGTTCGAGAGTGTTCCCAAAATCATGTAGCCACCACTCCTAATCCAAAGCAAGCATGTCATCGTGGTAAGCCACAACCGAAATCTTCCAATGTCAAGCCTCGTGCTTATGAACATGGTTATGTGAATCATGTATCCATTGAGGATTCCCATAAGGAGACCGATGTTGTACTCGGAACACTTCCTGTCAATTATATCCCAGATTCTGTTCTTTTTGATCCAGGAGCATCTCATTCCTTCATGTCCCAGGGTTTCTCATTGTCGCATGACATCTCTTTTTCAATGTTATCTACTCCTTTAGTAGTGCGCACCCCAGGATCTGAATGGCGCACCACCATGGTGAGTCATGAGAATGAAATTGCAATTGAGGGTTTAGTATTCCTTGCTTCTCTTATAGCCCTCAAGTCTTCAAACATTGATGTCATCCTAGGAATGGATTGGTTATCAAGACAGAATGATGTCCTTGATTGTAACGCCAAGTTAGTTAAGCTTACCCATCCGTCAGGCCAGATAATCAATTTCACCTCACCAAGTTCTAGAGCCCAATTGCATACTTTGAATGTGCTTCCCCTTCCTGACATTGAAGATATTCCGGTGGTTCGTGACTTCCCGGATGTCTTTCCAAAAGATCTGCCAAGCATATCACCTGACAGATCTGTAGAGTTTGTTGTAGATCTTATCCCAGGAACCGCCCCAATATCCAGACGCCCATATAGAATGGCCCCACGTGAGTTAGCTGAGCTCAAAATCCAACTTGAAGCTTCGTTGGAAAAAGGCTTCATCCGCCCTATCGCATCGCCATGGGGTTGCCCCGTTCTGTTCGTAACAAAGAAAGATGGAACAGAAAGGATGTGTGTAGATTATCGTCCGCTTAATCTAGCGACGATAAAGAACAAGTACCCACTTCCCAAGATCAATGATCTTTATGATCAACTTGCTGGATCCTCTGTCTTCTCCAAGATGGATTTGAGATTAGGCTATCATCAAATCAATATCAGAAATGAGGACATTCCCAAAACGACTTTCACTACTCGTTATGGTCTTTATGAGTACACCGTTATGTCCTTCGGTTTAACCAGTGCCCCAGCCACTTTTTCACGCTTAATGAATTCGATCTTCATGGAGTATTTGGACAAGTTCGTCGTAGTTTATCTCGATGACATCCTTATATATTCAAAGAATGAAGAAGAACATGCTGAGCATCTTAGGATGGTATTGATGAAACTTTGAGAGCATCACCTATATGCCAAATTCTCAAAGTGTGAATTCTGGCTACCAGAAGTGGCCTATCTAGGCCACGTGATTTCTGCCAAAGGCATTGCTGTCAATCCCGAGAGAGTTCAGACCGTCCTTGAGTGGACTCCACTTGAATCGATTAAGCAAGTTAGGAGTTTTCTTGGCTTAGCAAGCTATTGCTGCCGCTTCGTTGAGAACTTCTCCAAAGTTGCAAAGCCTCTAACTGGACTCCTCAAGAAAAATATGAAATTCGAATGGACCCCCAAGTGCGAGGAAAGATTTCAAGAGATAAAAAGAAGATTGACTTCTGCACCCGTACTTGCGCCTCCAGACACCAAAAAGGATTTCAAGATCTATTGTGACGCTTCACGGCAAGGGTTAGGATGCATACTTATGCAAGATCGTCATGTGGTAGCTTACGCTTCACACCAGTTGCGTCCACATGAAGAGAACTACCCTACCCATGATCTTGAACACGCTTCCGTAGTTCATGCCTTGAAAACTTGGCGACATTACCTCCTTGGTAATCGTTGTGAGATCTATTCCGACCACCAAAGCCTCAAATACATATTCACCCAGCCAGATCTTAATCTCAGGCAAAGATGCTAGATTGAGTTGATAAAAGATTATGACTTAGGAATTTCTGATACCCCGGGCAAGGCCAATGTCATGGCTAATGCACTAAGTCGTAAGTCGTATTGTAACAACCTCATGTTACAACAGTATCAACCACTTATCTATGAGGAACTTCGAAATCTTAATCTTGAGATTGTTCCTTATGGATTCCTTTCCACCTTAGTAGTGAAACCAACTCTTGAGGATCTAATCAAAGCTCCACAGAAACGTGCTCGAGGTATCCGAGGCATCAAAGGACACATTACTAGTGGTAAGGCTAAATGTTTTACCCTAGACAATGAAGGTGTTGTATACTTTGAGAACAGGATAGTAGTACCGAGGAATAAGAACCTTAGACAGCTGATCCTTAAAGAAGCCCATGAATCTCCCCTCTCGATTCATCCCGGTAGTACTAAAATGTATCAAGATCTACGCCAGAGATTTTGGTGGACTAGGATGAAGAGAGAAATTGCTCAGTTCATTGCTGAATGTGATGTTTTTCGTCGCCTTAAGGTAGAACATCAAAGACCTGCTGGTACTCTTAGACCTTTTCCTATCCCCGAGTGGAACTGGGATAAAGTCAGTATGGACTTCATCACTGGATTTCCAAAAACCCAGAAAGGAAATGATGCCATCTTCGTTGTCATTGATCGACTTTCCAAAGTTGCTCACTTGCTTCCTGTTCGCGAGTCCATAACTGGTAGCCAGTTAGCAGACTTGTATGTCTCCTGAATCGTGTCTCTTCACGGTGTTCCTTTGGAAATCAATTCAGACCGTGGTAGTATTTTCACTTCTCGATTTTGGGAAAGTTTTAAGAATGCTATGGGAACCCACCTCTCCTTTAGCACCGCTTATCACCCGCAGTCCAGTGGTCAAGTAGAAAGGGTCAATCAAAATCTTGAAGACATGCTCAAAGCTTGTGTTATCTCTTTTAGAAAGAAATGGGAGAATTCTCTTCCTTTTGCCGAATTTGCGTATAACAATAGCTTCCAATCTAGTTTGGGCATGGCTCCTTTTGAATTTCTCTATGGACGGAAATGTCGAACACCCCTAAACTGGTCAGAAACCGGTGAAAGACAATTATTTGGACCGGATATGATTCACGATGCAGAAGAGCAAGTTCGCATTGTTCGTAAGAAATTGAAAACAGCCCAGTCTCGTAAGAAAAGCTATTATGATCATCATCATAGGGAAGAAAGCTATAATCTGGATGAGAAGGCTTACCTTCGGGTTACTCCTCTGAAGGGTACCCATCGCTTTGGTATCAAAGGCAAGTTGGCCCCACATTACATTGCGCCCTTTCGCATTCTCACTAAACGTGGAGAAGTTTCCTACCAATTGGAACTACCCCCTCGCCTCTCCAAGGTTCATGATGTCTTCCACGTCTCTCAACTCAGGCGTTGCTTCAAGGACCCCATCCGCGAAGTAGACCACGAAACGCTTGATCTCCAAGATAACCTTTCATATCGAGAGTACCCTGTTCGTATTCTTGATGAAGCCGAGCGTAGCACCAGACGTCGAAAGATCAGATTCCTCAAAGTGCAGTGGTCGCATCATTCAGAGAAAGAAGCCACCTGGGAACGAGAGGATTGTCTACGAGCTGAGTACCCCACCCTCTTCCCGAAGACTTCTGAATCTCGGGACGAGATTCTTTTGAGTGGGGTCGAGTTGTCAGAACCATAATTTAGGTTTGAGCTTTTCTAAGCTAGCATTTTTGCATCATGTTTTTTTTTCCAAAAGTAAAAGAATTGGGGAAGATAAAATCCCCAAAATAATTTGAATAAAAATGCCAGACAAAAATCTTTTTCCAAAAATACTTTGAACTTCTTGAAAAGTCTCAATGGGCATGATCACATTTCATGTGAAGTGGGTCCCACTTCATGCTCTCTGATTTTTCTAAAAGTCCAAAATGCCCTTGGAAATTAAATCAATATTGTATTTGCAATTGAAATTATTTAAATATAATTTCAATAATTCTGAAACTTGGTGAGTGGACTTATATATGTCCCATTAGCTCACATTAAAGTTTTTAGAATTTTATAAAATGTTTTGGTTGAAAAATCAAAATGAAACAAACAATACAGAAAAGAAAATAAAAAGAAAAGAGGGCTTACCAGGGAAGAAGCCCAACTTACCGCACCCAGCCCACCCCTTCCTGTTGACGCCGGCTAGGCCACGCAGCTGCCTCCCCTGCCCTATCCCCTCGTCGTGGACGCCCTTGAGACGTCCAGAAGCTTCTCCCCCTCTCCACCGCCAGCCCCTTCCCGGCCCCTCCGTGCTCCTCATCGCGTTTAGGGTGAGCCGCTGTTTCGTTTCCCCCTCCTCTTGCTCCTCCCCGTGCCGTGCCTCGCCACCTCGCCGTGGTGAGTGGTTGGCCGCCGCGCGAGTCGTCGCATCCGTGGCCTCGGGCCTCCTCGAGGTCCCCCTGGTGCTCCCCTAGACACGGGAGAGCACGAGGCACACACCCGTGCGCTCCCTTCCCCTCCCCGTGGACTGCAGCCCAAGTCCGGCGAGCGCAGCCGTGGCCCGAGCCACCGGCGTCAAGCCGCCGGCCGATTAGGGCCTAACCCCCCTGCTAACCTTCCCCCCCAGTCTATGACAGGTGGGCCCAAGGCCCCTTAATTAACCCAGATTATTTTCTCTAAAGAAATTAACCTCTGAGCCTATGACATCCGTGCCCCATCGTGAGTTGGACCAGTCAACGCGGATGACGTCAGCATGACGTGTTGCTTGCGCAATAATTCCTTTTACGAATTAAAATATTCCACAAATCCCAGAAAATTGCATAAACTTTGAAATTAAATAACTTTAAACCGTAACTCGGATTGAAATGATTTTTGTATGAAAAATGATCAGAAGAAATTTCTCTATCCAAATATGCTACTTTCAACCATGTTTGAGTTGATTACAATATGAAACCATTAGCTTTTGCTTTACGTCTTAAATGGAAATAAATCATATAAAATGCTTTGATCATTCCAACTTAAACCCTTGCAATGCAATACATTTCACATGGAAATAAGAAGCACAACACACCCATGTTCATCATCATATCATTCCATATTGTATGTGCATTATAATTTATCGAATGTGCTTTACTTTCAGTGCTTCAGTGTTTGCATCTTGTCGGTAGGAGTTGATCTCGGAGATGAGTGCAACCTCACGTCAAAAGAGTGGTACATCGTGACCGTCAGCAAGGCAAGCACCCCCCTCTTTGATCATGTCGATAAAATCCCAGTTCCCTCTCATTCTCGCTTATGCATGTTTAGGATGTCACCATGATACGTTCTACCGCTAGTTGAACCCATTCCTTTGCATGACCTATCTTTTTTTCACAGTAGTAAGCAAACCACAATCCTAGCAGATGTAGGAGTTGGTTGTTATCATGTGGCCCCTTCAACTGTTACAACATATTGCATGCTTACAGTTTACAATGAGGCTACTTTGTTGTGAGTCGGGATGGTAGTAATCATGTGAATGATGTTGGTAACGTGTTGGTGAATTGACCTAAACAAGGTGAACGATGAGAGGTTGTGTAGGAGTACACAGTGGGTTGTCTCATTGAACACAACCTTAAGCCCGAGTTCTTGTGTTGTTATCCAAGACTAAGAGTACGACCACACATTGGTCTCACTGACCCCTCTCGGCCTAGTACCTCACCCAGACTAAGTCCAGGATTCGCAAGTAGTTCGAACTTTAACGATCTCAAGAAGGTGCATCAAGGTAAGTGGTGGACGTATAGGTTGTGGCCTAGTTGAATCAAGTGATCATGATCGAGTTGAGCTTGATAGCTGGACACACAACGTTTGAGTCCGCATCGGAAAAATCGGCCGGAATCCGATCATGGTCCCAACTCAAATAGGCGACTCCCTAGGACTAGAGATGGCGCTGTGAGTGAAGTGTCGTGGAAACATCCTCGCCGTTACTCGGTTGAAGGGTCCATTCCTAGGCGGTAACTGATGCGTGCGTGTGTGTAACAGTACACCCCTGCAGGGTTAATAAAATATTCGAATAGCCGTGTCCGCGGTTATGGACTACTTGGAGACCTTGATCATAGACAACTTGAACGGTTACTTAAAATTGCCAAGATAAGTGTGAGTGCTATGGCGTGCTTCCTCGTGGGGAAGTCGAGGATGTATCCATAGTGGTGTATTGATTGGAGACTTGATACTTGGACTCGTGTATGCTCCTTACATCTTTCTAGTAATCGTAGTACAGGACTAGCGAAGTCAAATCTGTCACTTCTGCATTGAAACCCCACCTCCCTTTGCCTTGATACTTGAGCATGAGTAGTATAGATTTGATGTAAGTCTTGCTGAGTACGTCTTTGTACTCACGTTTTCTTATTTTATATTTTAGAGACGAGACCACTGACCCTGATGGTGGCTCTACCTCGAGCTCGACGTGGACTAAGTCGCATAGTTCCAGACAGCAGCCTATGCCCTTTGGAGGTTCGTTGCTCTTCTTACAGGGTTTTTAAGCCATTTGTTAAACTTGTCTTTACTAAGACATAGTTTTGTTTCGTTGATGCTTGATGTAATGTTGTATCACAATCATGTGATCTCTGGTTGTAATACAACTACTATGTCTGCTCTGTTTAGCAGAATTTGTAAAGACTTTGAGTTTGTAGAGTTCATGTTGTAATTACCTGCTGTTTACACTGGACATGTATGCTGCGTGTATGTTTATAACGTGCATGTCCTAGTGTGGGGTTCGATAGCTTAGTTGTGTTCTTGCCAGCGGTCTTTCTTACACCAAGTGGCCCTTAGATGTGCGCAACTTGGGGCACCGCGATGCGATTGCTCGTGACTCTGTCATGTGGCACACTTTGTTGTACGATCGAGCCCGCCCAAGACCCCGAGTAAGTGATCGGGCTTGAGTCTGTTTATGTTAGTGTTATGATTCAATCAACAATATGGTTGAGGCGACTTGTCAATGAGTATGGGATTTCACCACCCATAATCATTTAGACTTGTGAGCGGACGATGAGGACCCATCTCAGTTGATTATCCGGCCTGGATGGGATTCCCCTCATGTTCGAGCTTTCCGAGAGTGTTCTGTGCTTGGCATTGTCTTCTTAGACAAGTGGGTACGACTCTCGGCTCTCCATATGATTGTGTTGTAACAAGAATTACATATGCATATTACGGGTCCCGACACCTTTTGAGTTATTCGCCATGCTGAAAAGTACTGAGGTTGAGATCAATAAGGAGCACGTTGTATTCATGGTCAACAAGACCACTAAATTCAAGAAATCTGGCAAGAAGGAGAATGGAAAAAAGGAGGGCCCAAGAAGGATGGCAAGTCAGTTGTCATTAATCCGAAGGCACCTAAACCTGGACCCAAGCTAGGATTGGAGTGCTTCTACTTCAAGGGTGATGGCCACTGGAAACACAACTTCCCCAAGTACCTAAAGGACAGGAAGGCTGACAAGATTGCCAAGAGAGACGAAGGTATATTTGATATACATATTGTTGATCTTTTCTTAACAAACGCTAGGAGAGATTCCTGGATATTTGATACATGATCTGTTGCTCATATTTCTAATTTCGTTCAGGAACTAAGGAATAAGCGCCGTTTGATGAAAGAGGAAGTGATGATGCGCGTGGACAATGGCTGTGAAGTTGAAGGACTGGCTGTCGGCACGAAGCATCTTAGTATCCCTTCGGTATTAGTTTTGGTTTTGAATAAATTCTACTATGTACCCTCTTTGAGTGTGAACATCGTTAGTGGTTCTTGTTTGAAGAAAGACCACTATTCTTTTAAGTCAGATACAATTGGTTGTGCAATTTATAAGAATGATGTGTTTTATGTTCACGCACCGGAAAGAAATGGTTTATTCATACTTAATCTCGATTAGATGTTTGTCATATCAACAATATAAATACCAAAAGATTAAAGGCGAGTGACGATGAGCACATGATGATGTGGCATTGTTGACTTGGTCATATAAGTATAAAGCGCATGGAGAAGCTCCATAAATATAGACTTCTGGAGTCATTGTATTTTGGATCTCTTGACACATGTGAACCATGCCTAATGGGAAAAATGACCAAGACTCCATTCAATGGAATAATGGAGCGTGCGGAGAACTTATTAGGGATCATACATTCAGATGTATGTGGACCTATGAACGTCCCCACAAGCAATGGTCTTCATTACTTCGTGACCTTCACTGATGATTTAAGTAGATATGGATGTATTTATTTCATGAAACACAAGTCTGAAACCTTTGAAAAGTTCAAGGAATTTCAGAGTCTGGTAGAGAATCAACTTGGGAAGAAAATCAAGCACCTTCGATCCGATCGAGTTGGCGAGTATTTAAGTCATGAGTTTGGCAATCATCTGAAGGCTTGTGGTATCGTGCCACAACTTACGCCGACAGGAACACCTCAGAGGAACGGTGTGTCCAAATGACGTAATCGAACTCTATTGGATAGTGTATGATCGATGATGTCTCATACCGACTTATATGTGTCATTATGGGGGTATGCATTAGAAACTGCCTTTTACGTTCTTAATAGGGCACCATCCAAATCCGTAAAGACAACCCCATTTGAAGAATGGCATGGCAAGAAGCCTTTGTTGTCTCACCTGAAGATTTGGGGTCATGAGGCTAATGTTAGGAAACTTCAGCCTGACAAACTCGAATCTAAGGCAGAAAAGTGCATATTTGTGGGCTATCCAAAGGAAACTTGTTGATATACCTTCTACAACCCGTCTGAAGGCAAAACGTTTGTCGCCAAGCATAGAACCTTTCTTGAGAAGGAATTTCTTTCGAAAGAATTGAGTGGGAGGAAAATAGACCTCGATGAAGTAATTGACCAATCACTCCAAATGGAAGATTCGCAACAGAAATTGTTCTGGAACCATCTTCCATAGTGGGAGCTCACGAGGATGGTCAACACGACATTCATAACGATCATGACATACATGATGACAATGATGAGGACGAAGAGGAACCTATTGTGCACCGTAGGTCATCAAGAATCCGACAAGCTATTGAGTTTTACGGACAACTTGTGAATGCAATCATGTCAGAAGAGTCTGACGAACCTACGAGCTACAAAGAAACTATGGCAGGACTCGAGTCCGAGAAATGACTTGAAGCCATGAAATCCGAAATAGAGTCTATGTATATCAACTAAGTATGGACTTTGGTAGATATCCCCGAAGACCCAAAGGTCGTCGAGAATAAATGGATATTCAAGAAAAAGACTGAGGCAGACGGAAACGTTTCTGTCTATAAAGCTCAACTTGTCGCGAAAGGGTTCCGACAAATTCAAGGAGTTGACTACGAGGAGACATTTTCTCCTGTAGCGATGATCAAGTATATTTGGATCCTACTAGCAATAGCTGCCTATCATGATTACGAGATATGTCAGATGGACGTGAAAACCGCGTTCCTTAATGGAAACATTGAGGAAGAGTTGTATATGATGCAACCGGAAGGTTTCATTGATCCAAGGAATGCTGGTAACGTGTGCAAGCTTCAACGGTCCATATATGGGTTGAAGCAAGCATCTCGGAGCTGGAGCCTTCGATTTGATGAGGTCATCAAAGCGTTTGGATTTGTACAAAACGTCGAAGAGTTCTGTTTTTATAAGAAATTGAGTGGGAGCTCTGTAGCATTCCTTGTGTTTTATGTGGACGACATATTACTGATAGGGAACGATACAAAATTCTCACGAGAAGTGAAGGAATACTTGAATGGACAATTTTCCATGAAGGACCTAGGTGAAGCTGCGTACATACAAGGCATTAAGATATTTAGAGATAGACCTAATCGCCTATTGGCCTTGAGTCAAAAACTTACATTGAGAAAATACTGAAGAGGATCAGTATGGATACGTCCAAGAGAGGCCTCTTCCCAGTTATAAGAGGTGTTAAGTTAAGTGTGACTCAATGTCCAACAATAGCAAAGGAAAATGAGGATATGTCCTCAAAGCCCTATGCCTCAGACATAGGTTCCATAATGTATGCTATGCTATGTACTCGGTCGGATTTGTCTTTGGTAATTAGTATGCCTATTCGCTACCAGAGTAATCCTGGAATGATTCATTGGACCAAAGTAAACAACTTCCTGAAATACTTACAAAGGACGAAGGATCTCTTTCTTGTTTATGGAGGATGTGAAGAGGAGTTGGCCGTAAAGGGTTACGTTGATGCTGGCCTTAACTCTGACACAGATGGCTCAAAATCCTAGTCGGGATATGTGTTCATGTTGAATGGCGGCGCTATTAGCTGGAGGAGAGGCAAGCAGTCAGTCGTCGCCCAATCTACTATGGAGTCGGAGTATATTGCCGCTTGCGAAGCGTCAAATGAAGTGTATTGGCTGAAGAAGTTCGTGATCGAGCTTGGTGTCTTTCCCAGCTGCACTGACCCCGTTGGTATCTTCTGCGATAATACGGGTGCCATTGCTAATGCGAAGGAACCAAGAACTCACTCTACAGCCAAGCATATTCTCCGACGCTTCCATGTGACGCGGGACTACGTCAGGATGGACATATTAGGATTCTCAAAATACATACGGATCTGAACTCATCAGATCCAGTGACTAAACCTCTTCCACAAAGCAAGTTTAAAGAACACCGAGAGACGATAGGTGTTAGATACATGCCGGATGTAAACTAGTGTAATTTGTACTCTAGTGCAAGTGGAAGACTGTTGGATATGTGCTCTAGAGGCAAATTAATAAAGATATTTGTCACATATTCGTTTTGTTCATAATACGTTTTATATAATGCTAGAACTGTATTACTCGGAAACACTAATACACGTGTGGTATAAAACTCGTCCCTAGTTATACTTAGGTGTACTAGCTCATTGGGCAATCGATAATCATGGTTTCCTGATCATGAGGTACGAAGCGCCTATTGAAAATGAGGTCATATAATTAGGAGAATGATGTGATGGACACACACCCACCTAAAGCATTATAATGTGATAAGTCACATGGTTCAGCATTGCGATGATTTTGTAACATATGGCTTAGTACTTAGACCGTCTAGATCATACGTAATTTCTATCTACTAGGAGGCTTTGATTTGCATCCATTGCCTGACTGAAATATGCTGGCTATAAAGGTGTACTTTGGGCATCCTAAATAGATATGTTGATGAGTATGCAAATAGATCGAAGCGGGATTTTTCAGTCCATGTGAAGGACAGGTACTCTAGGCCCACTTGGTGATATTGCATAATTAGCTTGCAAGAAAGTGACTAGGTCACAAGAGATGTAATAGGCATACACGAGTAAACATTTTTGTTGAGAACGAGATGTGAAACTGGTATAAGGATACCAACGATCAAACCTCGGACAAACAAACTACCGCTAGACAAAGGGATCACGTCTTATCGTTAACGGTTTCCAAAACCGACCGAAGTTCATTCGATGGAAGCGCATGGACTATGAAGGATTGTAACCAGGTCCAATTGATTTGCCATTGATCGAAAAGAGTGTCTTGATCATGTATGTTGTTTCCCGGACTGTAGGGTGTCACACTTAAGGTTCAATCGATGCATTAGGATTGATTCGGAATCATCGGTGAAATAGAGAGAAACACCGGAATAGTTCTTGGAGACAACGGAAGATGTTCCGGGGATTTGAAAGGTTCAAAATAAAGTTTAATTATGTTTAATAATTTTATTATTTAATTATCTGAATTAAATCTTAAAATATAATTAAATTAATAAATAAATGGAAAAGGCTCAATGGGCCATATGGGGCTCATTAGGGGAGGAAGGGCCCCCACCTTGGGCTTGGCGCCAAGGGTGGGACATTCCCCCCCCCCCCTGGGCAAGCGCACTCCCCTCCTTGGGAGTTTAGTCCCACATGGGGGAGGGGAGGAGGATCACCCCCCTCCTTGGCCTATATAAGGAGGGGTAGACCCCCCTTTTCCATCATCCAATTTAGTTATCTCTCTCTCTCTCTCTCTTTCTCCTACCTCGAGCGGACTCCCCTTGTTTGGAGTTTCCACCTAGTTGGGAGTTCTCCACCAAAGCACGTGGTCGCTCTGCCGGAGTCGGGATCTGAATTCGTCTTCTTTCCGCTGCTCGCCTGGTTCGGAGCCTGGGGGGAACATCGGTGGCACTGTACGTGTGTAATCTCCTCGAGGCACTACACTCTGTGGTGCTATTTCATCGCCGGGGGTCTCCACTAGTCATCCTCGCCGGTGGTCTACTACACGATAGGGAGGTCGTAGGTTCAGAGTCTATGCCAACCACATTCGTAGAATGTTTCCCTCTTTCGATCTTCAAAGGAATGAACACTGATTCCCTCTGTTACTTTACATCGCCATATCATAGATCTTGGGTTCGGGTATCGTAGGTTGGAAAAATTATTTTTTTCTGCCCCGTATCCCAACATATACATCAGGCTCCGCCTTCACTCTACAAAGCGCACCAAGTATACAGTCGTTCTCCTCGCAAACTTTCTTCACAATCAAGTGCGAGGGTGCATCCGCCGCCTCATAGTGCTCCCCATCGTCTCATCTCCACCACCAGGAGGACCGTGAGCCACCGACATAACATCTATCGCAAGCCAGTGGTTGTGCACAGAAGCAAAAGCGCAACGGCCCCCCGCGTGAATTTTATGATTCAGCACACGGCGAAGCTCCGCAGGCTGAGAAAACACTCGACAAAGCCTCTCGACAGTCGTCGGAACAAGGTCTAAAGGAGACTCAGAGAAAATACCACCAAGCACCCTACAGCAGTACTCAAGGGCTCTCGGTACCTTGTTCACCCAAAACCGAAGAACAGCAAACGCCCGTGCACGCGCCTGGTCCATCCAAAGGGGATTTTCAGTTTGCACGCCCGGGTCGTCCAGTCGCAACAACTCCGACTGCACATCCTCCTCCTCCTCGCGAGAGCGCCCAGACATCACTTCGCAGCAAAGCAAACACATGACAAAGATCAGCTAGAGCACAAGAAGAGGCACTTGAACAACCGAACAGCTAAAACAACAACACTCACCCTTCAACAGATCGGACAACTTTGGTATCCAAGCAACCAAATTATCCAACGCAGCCTCAACATGTTCACGCTTCGAGCGATGGACTGCAACAACACCTTTGAGCCAGACAATCTCACGCTCCGCATCTCTAAGTCTCAATTAGAGGGACTCGTAGGAACCCTCGCGAGCATCCTCCAAAAAATTCCAAGCCCGATAAATGCCCGGGACGGCCTACCACAAGCAGAAAATAAAAAGAAGTCAAACAAGGAAGGAGAGCACGGCCACAAGGAACAAAGAAATATCGCCAGCAAAATTCAAGAACTTTTGATCCGAAGAGGAGTTATTAAAAAAATTCAAAAGGCATCCAAGCACAAGGACACCAAAGTTTTCCCCATCTACTGAGCACCCTGAGACTTGCGGATATCAGCTTCCACAAACAAATGTAGCCGGCGGCCAAGGTCAGTGGCTTGCTGCTCTGCTCCTCCGTATAGTCAGGCACACTATCCACCATGGCATTCTCAATTGGCAAACCACGTCCCAAGAGAACAACAAAGGACGTTGCAAGTCCACTCACCATGGTTTCACGGACTAGGCCTTCCAAGAGGCTACCTTCCGGGCCAAAGGCAGCAACCAGTAGATCAAGGCCTTTGGGTTGATCCTCCTTCTCCGGATACTTGTGTTCATGTAACAGCTTCAAGAGGGTCGAAGCTCGACCACAGACATCCTTAACGGCGCCTGCAGCACTCGACACTGCATCCACAACACCACGAGGAGTGCTTGAGTCTGTAGGGGCAGCCGCCACAATCTCAACACCGAAGGAGTCTGGATCATAAGAAAAACGACGATAAGTAATTGATGACCCTCAACGTAAAGGGATCTATTTCAGCGTTTTCGATAAGTAGGAGTGTCGAACCCAACGAGGAATGAAAGGCATTGATAGGTTATTTTGGACAAGGAATAACTGCAAGCACTGAAAGATAACTTTTTAGGGGTTTTCGGTATAAGCAACAACAAGATAAAAGCAAGAAAAGTTAATAGCGATGAGGATCAGCAAGTGGCCCCATCCTTTTGAGAAAAGGATAAGCCTGGCAACTGAACTTATAAATACTAAAGCGTTCTTGAGTACACATGGAGAGGTAGTCACGTGCTTTCTCCATACTCCGTATCGATAACAAGTGTTGTGCTGATAAGTGTTGAGTGGGTGGATCTATGCTAGTACACATTCTAGACTAAGATAAGTGCACTCTTATGATTAAACATCTTGCAAGCATCCGCAAATACAAGATGGAAATTAAGGCAAAGCCTAACCACAGCAATAAGATCAAGGATCCATTAATCCCTTGTACAAAAGTGTGCAAACTGGGGTTCAGGTTTCTGTCACTCCGGCAACCCACGGTAATCATTCTTAATACACAATGTATCCCCCTAGGTCCTTAATAAGGCGAAGTGTTGAGTGTTCGACTCACACAACACCACTAGGAAAATAACAACACAACTTAAATATCAAACAAGACAAATTACTTCAACATCATATGACTACTAGCAACTAGACTTCTCCCATGTCCTCAAGAACTAAAGTAACTACTCACAAGACATAAAAGAGATCATGATCAGAGGTGATAAATATATGATAACCAATCTGGACATAATGATATTTCTCCAACAAAACTCAATAGCATTCACCCTAAAGTAGTAATCAACACCGATAGAGTAGAGAGGATAGATAGTACGGATTACAACACAAGATAAACTTGTGAGGTGAGATTGGATGGTGGTGGAGATGGTGCTGATGTTGGGGATGATGTTGATGATGATCTCGAGTATGCCCGTGACGATGGTGATGACGATGGCGATGATCTCCCCTTCCGGGAGGTGATCTCCTCGGTGGAATCTTCCCGCCGGAGAGCCCTTTTCTTCTCTGTAGGTTTCCACCATGGAGCGGCGGCGGAACTCTGTAAAACTTCTCTCCTTTTAGGTTTTCGCATAACAAGGAGTATATAGGCCAGAGGGGGGATCCGGGAGTGGTCCCAGGGCTCCAGGTGCCCTCCCGGCGAGGCCAGGGGTGGGGTCGCGCCAGGTGGCCGCCTGGGGCCCCTGGCCCCCCCTCTGGCCCCTCTTCAGCGAGTCTTCGTTAATCTTATGGAAAATACCCCCCATCGATTTTCAGGTAATTTGGAGGTATTCTTCTTTAGCAACTCAGCATCCACTTTTTACCGCTGAATCCTGCATCTGCTGCTGCAGCAGCGAAAAGTTGGAAACTATGTAAAATAAGCCAAAACAACATAAGAGCATCATCATAATATGAAATATATCAATGAATAAGGGTGAATTACGATATGAAATAGTGATGCAACTTGGACGTATCAACTCCCCCAAGCTTAGACCTCGCTTGTCCCTAAGAGAAAACTGAGCTCGGTAAACCTGTCCACAAGTTTATCGAGTGAAGTGTCGATAAATAAAATACGAACAGGAAGGATCATGATCTTTTCACCAAACTCAAACATCCTCAACAGCAACCTTCAACTCATAAAGCCCTTATGAAAGAGTAATAACAATTATAATCAAAATTAGGGCTAAGAAAACTCATCAAATCATGGCAAACAAGTCCTTTGGTCAAGGGACAACTAACACCTTTTACCTTTGCTCTTTCTCTTTATATTTTGAAGAGACAACTTGAAACTTTTTGAAAGAACAAGCTATTAGTCATGAAGTGCAAATGCTAACACAAAGGAAGATGTTTGCTTGGCAAATGCTTTTGCAAACAACGTACTTATCAAGAGATAATGTCAACAATGATATGGCATGGCAAAACTTTAATGCAACATTATATGGATGAATCTTCATCAGCATCAAGTGTCTGTTCTCTTTGGGAAAGGAGGAAGTAGGGACAACTGACTCAACATAAAAGTAAAGGAAAAAGCCTTGTTAAAGGCAAGCAGGGAAAACTCAAGTGTTATCCTTAAATCAAACATAATAAAAACAAGTTTTGAGAGGTGCATGATTTTTCAACGAATGCTAATAGATAACTCAATTGCTTCTCAGATTGGACAAGTTTCGAGGAACGGCTCCCAAACGAGGACGATCACATCCCCGCAATCTCCTTTGTTTATCACTGCCAAAGTTTTCTGATTTCTCATGAACAAAGCGTGAAGGAGGGTTTGTTTGTTGTATTATCTTTTTTGAGCTAGGCGCACTCATGCCAGTTCCTCCTCGTATTAGGGGTTTGCAGATTAGACATGCAATCCCGGGATAAAACTTGTCCAACTTAAGAAGGTCATGAATTAAATACTACTTCCTCATGAGCTAAAACAGGGGCACAAAATAGAAGATTTTGAACATCGAAGGATTAAATTTTTTTTGATGCTTTAGGAGTGGTACTGGAATACCACGAATAGGAAGGTATGGTGGACTCATACGGAAGATACTTGTTTCAGGGTATGGATGCACAAGAAGAATTCCGCTTAGTATGGAGGTTTGGCTAGCAAAGACTTTGAGAAAACAGACACTTGATGAAGAATTGAATGCAAAGCAATATAAAGCATAAACATTAAAATAAGCATAGCGCATCAAGTTGTCTTCCTTGTCAACATAACACTACAAGCATAATAACAAAGAGGGTTTTGGCTATGTTTCTACTTTGAGAAAAACATGCTTGTTGTTATGACCAAAGCCATGTTTGCCAAGATTAAATAAAGTTTTCAAAGCCATACCTGATATAAGGTCAATACTCCCCATAAGAATCATCATGAGGTCGATTGCGCGAACATAATACCGAGTGCAGCGAAGGGATCAATAGACTTCTCAATAATATTCCATCATAGAAGACTCCACACTCACGGATACATAACTCTCCAAGAAGGAGTGATAGACCTCAAAGCAAACACCTATTTTATAAGATAACTTCCCAACACATGATACGACTCTACTTGACTCTAAAAGACATAGATAAAGATAAAAATACCGGGCACTCCCCCAAGCTTGGAACAAGCTAAGGGGATGCCATTACCCGAGGAGATTTACTCCTCATCCTTGTTCTTGTCGGTCACGTACTTCTTGGCGAAGCGCTTCCATGGTAGCTGTTCTCCAGTCTCAAAGGACATTCCTGTCTCCAGGATCCTACACTCAGCACCCAAACCCATGCGCAGAAACTTTAGTTCATACTCACAGTTCTGGTTCTACAGATCTATGATCTGTGCTTGGAGCCCATAAATTTTTTCTTCTAGTGCGGCCAAACTTGACCACATCTCCTTCATCTCCTTCTTGCGGGAATTCTCTATCTCATTCATGATGTCAAAGTTAGCTTCAACACCACGCTCCACCATCTTCTTGAACTTGAAGACCTCATGTTCCACCTCCTTCAGACGCTCCTCGGTGCTCCCCTCCTTGACTGGTCCTTTCAGATCCTCCTTGTGGAGGTCACCATCCTCCACACGAAGGATCTGGGGGTGCTTCTTCACCTCAGCGAGGTAAGGGTTGATGACGTTGATGACGAACTTGTCCTTGGGGGAGCTTGGGGAAGCCATGGCACCTAGGTCTATCTGAAACCTTTCCTGGCAGAAACAACTCGAAAAGAAAACACATGAAATCGCGAGATACGTTGCCGGAACGATCTGGGCAAATATATAGCAAAAATTTCTGCACAGAAAGGAAGGTAACGAGCCAAAGCGGGGTCGGAGATGGACTCTGGGGTGCCCAGGAGGCCTCCCGGCGCGTCCAGGAGTGGGGCCGCGCCAGGGGGGCGCCTGGGCCCCCTGGAGCTGGTCTCCGGCTCCACTTCGGCCTCAAATTTTCTATATTTGCAAAAACTCGTAATCTGGAACTTTTATGGCGGTTTCGTGATGTTTCCTTACCTTAATACATACCTTTCCTTATTCTGCCTCTGCTGGTGTCTGAAACAGGGCTGCAACATGTTCTTCGTGAGTTCTTGTTTATACCAAATCCACATCAACATTGACAGGATCTCCTGCTATGTAATGCTTAAGTCTTTGCCCATTCACCACTTGAGGTTTGGTGCCTTCGAAATTGTTAATCTTGATCGCACCCGAACGGTAGAATTCCTCAATATGAAATGGCCCTTCCCACCTGGAAAGTAGTTTACCTGGAGAAAACCTAAAACGGGATCTAAACAACAAAACTTTATCACCAACATTAAATTCACATTTCAGAATCCTTCTATCGTGCCACTTCTTTACCTTTTCCTTGAACATTTTAGCGCTCTTGTAAGCTTCACTTCTCCACTCATCTAGAGAAGTCAAGTTCATGAGACGCTTTTCACCAGCTAACTTCGGGTCAGCATTAAGCTCTCTAATCGCCCAGAAAGCTTTGTTCTCTAATTCTAATGGCAGATGGCAAGCCTTGCCATAGACCATCTTATAGGGAGACATGCCCATGGGGTCTTTGTAAGCAGTTCTATACACCCACAAAGCATCTCCTAGCTTATTTGACCAATCTTTTTCTATTTCTATTGAATGTCTTCTGTAGGATCAACTTGATCTCTCTATTGGTGAGCTCAACTTGCCCACTAGTTTGAGGGTGTTATGGTGAAGCAATTCTATGATTGACATCGTACTTGGCTAAAGCTTTTCTAAAATCTCCATGTGTAAAGTGCGAACCCCATTCAGTCATGAGGTACCTGGGTACTCCAAACCTAGGAAAAATTACATCCTTGAGCATTTTCAAAGATGTCTTGTGATCAACACTTTCAGTGGGGATTGCTTCAACCCACTTGGTTACATAATAAACAACAACTAAAATGTGAGTGTACTTGTGTGAGGAAGGAAAAGGACCCATAAAATCAAAACCCCAGCAATCAAAAGGCTCAATCACTAGAGAGTAATTCATAGGCATCTCATTCCTTCTACTAATATTACAGGATAGAACATAACTTCTAGCATCTTTAAAGAGAGTAGGCCAATAAAAACCTGATTGAAGAACCTTATGTGCGGTCCTCTCACCGGCATCATGTCCTCCATATGGACTGTCGTGACATTGTTTGAGAATGTCCTTCTGCTCGTGTTCCGGTATGCATCTTCTCACGATCCCATCTGGAACTTCTTTGAAAAGATGTGGGTCATCCCAAAAGTAATGCCTCAAATCATGAAAGAACTTCTTCCTTTGCTGAAATGTTAAACCTGGAGGCAAAAACTTTGCAACGATAAAGATAGCATAATTTGCAAACCAAGGATCGGAGAGAGATTGTACATTTACAACAGCTAGTTGTTCGTCTGGAAAACTGTCGTTGACTGGAATGGGATCATGCGGTATATCTTCCATCCTTGAAAGATTATCCGCCACCGGATTGTCTGCTCATTTCCTATCGACAATCTGCAAATCAAATTCTTGAAGAAGGAGTACCCATCGGATGAGCCTTGATTTGGCATCCTTCTTCTCCATAAGATACTTAATGGCAGCATGGTCAGTATGAACAATAATCTTAGAATCAACAATATACTGTCTAAACTTATCACAAGCAAACACTACTGCTAAGAATTCCTTCTTAGTAGTAGCATAATTCTTTTGAGCACTATCAAGGGTTTTTCTAGCATAATATATAACATTCAACTTCTTATCAACCCTTTGCCCTAAAACAGCTCCAACAGCAAAATCACTAGCATCACACATAATTTGAAAAGGTAAATTCTAATCAGGTGGTTGTACTATAGGAGCACTTATTAAAGCTTTCTTAAGAACTTCGAAGGCTTCCTTACAATCTTCATCAAAAACAAAAGGAACGTCCTTCTGGAGAAGATTAGTGAGGGGTCTCGAAGTCTTAGAAAAGTCTTTAATAAATCTTCTATAGAAACCAGCATGACCGAGAAAACGACGAATACCTTTGATGTCCCTTGGATAGGGCATCCTTTCAATTGCTTCGATATTGGCCCTGTCCACCTCAATTCCTCTCTCGGAAATCTTGTGGCCAAGAACAATTCCCTCGTTGACCATAAAGTGGCACTTCTCCCAGTTAAGCACCAAATTTATCTCCTCACATCTCTGGAAAACTTTATTAAGGTTGTGGAGACAATGGTCAAAAGAGGTTCCATAGACGAAGAAATCGTCCATGAATACCTCCACGATTTCTTCACAAAAACCATGAAAGATAGAAGACATACACCTTTGAACAGTAGCAGGGGCATTACATAATCCAAAAGGCATACGCCTGTAAGCATAAGTACCGTAGGGACAAGTAAAAGTGGTCTTCTCTTGATCAGCAGTGTTAACATGAATTTGAGAGAAGCCAGAATAACCATCAAGGTAACAAAAGTGAGTATTTTTGGATAACCTCTCAAGCATTTGGTCGATGAACGACAACGGGTAGTGGTCCTTCCTGGTTGCCTTGTTCAGCTTCCTGTAATCAATACACATTCTATATCCAATAATAATTCTCTGAGGTATTAGTTCATTCTTATCATTAGGAACCACAATGATCCTGCGGCTAGAAGCTTGAGAATCTATGTTCTTACAACATCCATCATTTTTGGATTCGACCGTCGTTGATGATCAACAACTGGTTTAGCATCAGGCTCAAGGTTGATGGTATGTTGACAAATAGAAGGACTAATCCCCTTAAGGTCATCAAGGGTATAGACAATTGCACCTCGATGTTTGCGAAGTACTTCCAATAGTCGCTCTTCTTCATATCCTGAAAGGTTATAATTGATAATAACAGGTTATAGTTTCTTTTCATCTAAATAAGCATATTTGAGTGAATCAGGAAGAGGTTTAAGATCAAACACTGGATCTTCTTTTGGTTGCGATAAAATTCCCAAAGGCTCAACTGGAAGGTTGTGCTTTAGGATAACAGGTTGTCTTAAGAATATTTCATAGCTCATTCCTGTCCTGCATATGCAAATCATTCTCGTGGCCCTCCATATATTGCCGCAAAGGATCATTAGGAGGAATAGCAATGGAAGAAATATCTTCAATAATCTTATCATTACTGGGCAAATCAATACCACGAGGATGCTTAGAGAACTTAGAAAAATTAAATTCATATGGATCACCATTGAATTTAACAGAAACTTTACCTTTCTTGCAATCTATTATAGCTCCACAAGTTCTGAGAAAATGTCTACCGAAAATAATAGGACAAAAATTATCCCTTACTGAACCAAGTACTAGAAAGTCGGTAGGATATTTTACCTTTCCGCAAAAGACTTCAACGTCTCTCACAATTCTGATAGGAGAGATAGTTGCTCTGTTTGCAAGATGAATAGTAACATCAACTTCTTCAAGTTCACAAGGTGAAATTTCACCCATGATCTCTTGATATAGTGAATACGGGATAGCACTAGCACTCGATCCCAAATCACATAGCCCATAATAATTGTGATCTCCTATTTTAACAGATACTACAGGAGTACCTAAAATTGGGCCTTTATTCTTGGTTGTGACAAGGTTAGTGGAAACAACACAAAAAATTATATTGGAATCTAAAGCATCATTAGTAATAAGATCCTTAACCAATGCAACTCGAGGATCGACCTTGATCTGGTCCTCAGGCTCATCAATTCTTCTCTCACTCTTATTCATTATGCCTATCACGAAAGAATGCTCCCTTATTCTTACGTGAAAAGGGGGCTTTTCATATATAACTGCAGGCACAATGGGGTCAGCAACATGAATATAAATAGGTGATTCTTTGAAGGGTTTATGATGCTGATTCTTCTTCTTAGAAGAGTCAATATGAGAGGCAAAGTCCTTACAAAAATCAATCATTAGATGGGGATCAAGACCAATCTTAGAGCAAAAGGTATTAAAGTAATCATTTTTAACATAGCTCTCTATATAATCATGCTCATAGTTTATAGAGGGTTCAATACCTTTATATATTTCCCAATCTTCGGTATTCTTCTGGATCCTTTCAAGAAGATCTCATCTTTATTCAACGCTTTTTGTCTGAAATACCCCACTAGAGGAGGCATCCAACATCTCCTTATCCTGACGGGAAAGTCTAGCATAAAAAATTGTAAGTATAGTTTTCTTGGGGAGCTCATGAATAGGACATTTGAGCATTAGAGATTTCAATCTCCCCCAAGCTTGAGCGATGCTTTCTCCGTCATGAGACCAAAAGTTATAGATATAATTCCTGTCTCGATGAATTTCATGAAGAGGATAACACTTGGTATAAAAGAGGGACATAAGCTCTGGCCATTCAAGCAAATGAGAGTTATTGAGAAGCTTATACAAATCTGAAGATTTATCTATAAGCGATACATAGAACAATTTCTTCATGACAAACTCCATTGATACACCTGCAAGCTTAAACAGTGAACAAAGTTGTGATAAATATAGCAAGTGTTCACTGGGATGTCTGTCTCCTGCATAATGATTAGCCAAAACACAATCGATAATACCAGCTGGTATTTTATAAGGCACAATTTTAGTAGGGGGAGGAACAACCACCACAGATGTGGGGTGCTTCCCCATAAGCAACGATCCAATATCTAGGTTGTCCATACAGACAAAGAGCGGCAGCAGCAAAATATAAACCAACAATATAAAAATTCCTTACCAACTTCACTTACCAATAGCTCTATGCTCCCCGACAATGGCGCTAAAAAACGTTACTTGATGACCCTCAACGTAAACAGATCTATTGCAGCGTTTTCGATAAGTAAGAGTGTCGAACCCAACGAGGAGTGAAAGTTATTGATAGGTGATTTTGGACAAGGAATAACTGCAAGCACTGAAAGTTAACTTTTTAGGGGTTTTCGGTATAAGCAACAACAAGATAAAAGCAAGAAAAGTAAATAGCGCTGAGAAGCAGCAAGTGGCCAATCCTTTTGAGCAAAGGATAAGCCTGGCAACTGAAATTATAAAGACTAAAGCGTTCTTGAGGACTGATGGAGAGGTAGTCACGTGCTTCCGCCATACTCCGTATCGATAACAAGTGTTGTGCTGATAAGTGTTGAGTGGGTGGATCTATGCTAGTACACCTTATAGACTAAGATAAGTGCACTCTTATGATTAAGCATCTTGCAAGCATCCGCAAATACAAGATGGAAATTAAGGCAAAGCCTAACCATAGCAATAAGATCAAGGATCCATTAATCCCTTGTGCAAAAGTGTGCAAACTGGGGTCCAGGTTTCTGTCACTCCGGCAACCCACCGTAAGCATTCTTAATACACAATTTATACCCCTAGGTCCTTAATAAGGCGAAGTGTTGAGTGTTCGACTCACACAACACAGCTAGGAAAATAACAACACAACTTAAATATCAAACAACACAAATTACTTCAACATCATATGACTACTAGCAACTAGACTTCTCCCATGTCCTCAAGAACTAAAGTAACTACTCACAAGACATAAAAGAGATCATGATCAGAGGTGATAAATATATGATAAAAAATCTGGACATAATGATATTTTTCCAACAAAACTCAATAGCATTCACCACAAAATTGTAATCAACACCGATAGAGTAGAGAGGATAGATAGTACGGATTACAACACAAGATAAACTTGTGAGGTGAGATTGGATGGTGGTGGAGAAGGTGCTGATGTTGGGGATGATGTTGATGATGATCTCGATGATGCCCGTGACGATGGTGATGACGATGGCGATGATCTCCCCTTCCGGGAGGTGATCTCCTCGGCGGAATCTGCCCGCAGGAGAGCCCTTTTCTTCTTTGTAGGTTTCCAGCACGGAGCGGCGGAGGAACTCCGTAAAACTTCTCTCCTTTTAGGTTTTCGCTTAACGAGGAGTATATAGGCCAGAGGGGGGAGCGGGGAGTGGCCCCAGGGCTCCAGGCGCCCTCCCGGCGCGGCCAAGGGTGGGGTCGCGCCAGGTGGCCACCTGGGCCCCCTGTGGCCCCCCTCTGGCCCCTCTTCGGCGAGTCTTCGTTAATCTTCTGGAAAATACCCCCCCATCGATTTTCAGGTAATTTGGAGGTATTCTTCTTCAGGAACTCAGCGTCCACTTTTTACCACGGAATCCTGCGGCTGCTGCTTCGGCACCGGAAAGTTGCAAACTGTGTAAAATAATCCAAAACAACAGAAGAGCATCATCATAATATGAAATATATCAATGAATAAGGATGAATTACGATATAAAATAGTGATGCAATTTGGAAGTATCAGCAATTCGATTCAAAGTCACCACCAAATAAGAATTACATGAACAAATCTTTTACCTGTCAAACCACTTGCCAGGGCGCGCATGCGATCACTCTCAGTCATCTCAACCCGATGGAACTGCTCCTCCGCCCGCCGAAGCCGATTAACCTCATGGAGTTGCACTTGAAGATCGTTATCCTTTGACTCCAAGTTGTCCCGGAACAACCGCTTTCTTGAGGCCTACATCACAGGCATCATAAAATCACACAAAGGAATAGCAACAGTACAAAAGCAGCAAAGCAGCTTACGCCTCATGAGGGTAACTTTCTCCTGGACAAGATCATGGGCGTGACGGGACCAGTTAGCATCAGTCATAACGCGCTCGCACATCTAGAACAAAGACTATAATAGCACGAAAGCAAGCAATAAGGTCATGCAAAGAAGAACAATCCAAGACTGCAACCAACCACAAGTGATTACTCACAGGCTCGGGGGATACTCCCATCGGGAGCGCGGTGTCGTGCCCCCAGTAGTATTCGGGAAACAAAGCCAGCCAAAGAGGAGCAGTCCAAGACTTCAACCAACCACAAGTCATTGCACACAGCCTCGGGGGCTACTCCCATCGGGAGTGCTACCGCGGCCCCAATTAAATTCATAGGACATAAGGCTCAATACCTTCTCAGCCATCCGATCGAAGAACACAGCGTTCTCCTCAATAGGGAGGCCCTTCTTTTCCAAGACGTACCCCTTAGGAACCACGGGATTTACATCCAGGGAAGAATTTCCCTCGATAGCTGCTGCAGAACCACCAGATGGAGCAGCCGAAGGTGTCCCACCCGCGTCTGAGACCACCGAAGTCGCCGAAGGACCCGACTACTCCACCGCCATGCCAGAATCAGTCAACTGAAGATTAGTAGCAGCGGCACTCGTCGAGGATGCAGTCGGAATGGGGACAGTACTGTACCACATAAATTATCAGTATAGGAATTCAAAGTAGAAACTCAGACAGTTGGGAGAAGGAAGAAGTACAAACCCAATGGGTGCACCTCTCGGAAAAATAAGCATCCCAAATTTTCGCTTCTTTGGAGCTACCGGAGCGGGGGAAGGAGCAACATCTGGTGCCGCCGGGGCGGCACTCCACCACCACCCCCGTTGGCTTCCCAGTAGAAGCCGATGAATGATTCCTCCTAAAACGCAGCAGGGTCCGGTCCTCTTTGTCATCTTCATCAACCGGGAGCTGATCACCAACACCAGGACCCGCCGGCTCGCCAGATTTAGCTTGCGAAGGCTGACCGACACCTTCGGTGCTCGCGGGCATGGGATCCACCAGCATCACGTCCGGATCCTCCCGCATTTCAGTTTCCTTGGGCTGCGGTGGATTGTTCAGCAGAGAAACATGGACCTACAAATAAAGCGCTGTCAACAAGAAACAAGATCGCGGATAATTTCACAAGATGAACGAGATACGAATGAATACCTCAGGCAAAGTCACGTCAGCAACATACGGAAATACAGATCTCTCGGGGCGAGTGCTTGTACACTTGGTGACTTGTTGGATCTGAAACAGGAGGTCACTACCCGAAATGTCTACGGGCGAGCACCTAGTCGGGTCTTCGAGTCCAGTATACGTCCACATGGGATGCACCCGATGCTGCAGCGCCTGGATGCGCCTCCTCATGAACACAACAATGAGTTGCGCCTCCTCAATGCTGCACTAGGGGATCCACATCAGCTACTTCGTTAGAAGACAAGACGTGTCCCCAAGACGACTGCTTAGTCACTCGCGCAACCTGGTTAAAAGGATCAAGACCAAACTGTTGGCCATCAACATGTTGATCCTTCAAATAGAACCAACCTTCCCGCCATGTATGGACATAATCCAATTTCTCTAGATCAAAATAAGCATTTTTATCCTTAATGGAAATGCCAACACCCCCAATGGCATATTCAGAGTTTGTCCTCTTCACATTGAAGAGGTGTTTCCAGAGCCCCCAATGGATATAAATTCCCATCAAGCACTCACATAGCATGATGAAGCACATTATGTGCAGTATCCCATTGGGTGTCAAATCATGCAACTGAAGTTGGTATGCGAAGAGTAATCCTCGGACGAACGGGAACGGGAAGAGAAAATCCACGAGGGAAGAAGCTTTGAAAGCATACCCGCTCATCGTCAATGGGCGCAGGCACCTCCTCATCACCAGGGATCCGAGCAGCGCCCTCCGAGACGAGCCCATCCGCAACCAGCACATCCAGATCAGCAGCCTCAATGGACGATCGCTCCCATCTCCCAGTCATCCTCGCCGGCGACTCTTGCGATGCGCCCTTAGCCTCCCTTGTGCTCTCCACGCGCTTGGACATAACCTCACAGACAGCCACGCGGAGAAAAGGAACGAAGAGGCAAGGAGCAGAGGAAGAAGAAGAAGAAGAAGATGGGGAAGGCGAGAGCTGGGTAAAACCTAAATCTACCCAGGCCTCTGGTATTTAACCAACACAGACGGGCCATCCACCCACCTTCGATTTCCGAAATCAAATCAACATGGCACGATCCCACGGTATGCATGCGGCATGGAAACCTCAAACAACACAATTGTCGTAGAAACGTCACGGCAGATGTACTCATTGGAGAACTTAATGTGGGACCTTTGCTGCAATGTAGTTTCAAGGAGGTGAGTCAGCGAGAACACAAGACACGAGATATACCCAGGTTTCGGCCCCTTGAAAGGTAAAGACCTACTCATTCCTTTCTATTAAGGGGTGTTCGACTTCTTGAATACAAAGGTGCGAGATCGCTGCCTATGCCTCGAGTGGATCTAAGTTGAGTTGTCCTATTTGTTCCAAGGGGACCGGCTTATAAAGGTACCGGGTCCCTTGGGTTAGAAGTAACCGAATCCGACTAAAACAGAGTCCTAATATATTTACAAACATAGTTTCCTTATTATTCCAGGTAAGTATATTTCCTTCTGCGATCTTCTGGCTTCGTAGAGTCGCGACTTGGCCCAAGCCGAGTCTTCTTATGGGCCTTCATCTTGAGAGTCGGCCCGGTCCTTCCATACACCGGGTCATGGCGTTGGGCCATCCCCCCGACATTAGTCCCCAAGATTGGCGTGACGCTTCAGATTCACGACGATCTTCTAATCTTTCATATGCCGACATTCAAAATCCGACTTTTTTTTAAGCCTTGCACATGCATTTATGGTACAAAATATTGTCCTGCATTTATTGCGGAGATTCAAAACCAATTCCCTAGATCGCTCGCCTGTATTAACAAACATGCTCTTTTAATGCTGCGAGGATCTAGGAGATTTTCTGCTGGGCTGCAAAGCCCCGATTCTCGGACGGTGGAGTCCTTATAAATGGACTTCTTCGATTCCCCCTCTCTTTATTCTATTCCAGCCCCAACTTCTTCTTCATCCTCTCACTCTGACGCCGAGACACTTGAGCTTCTTCGCCATTACATCGCGCCCCTCCTTCAACTCCGTCCACGTGGAAGAGATACAAAACCTTGTCAGTCCTATTCATCTCACGAGTAAGCTCTCTCTGCATCTCCTTTCTTTGCATCGCGATCTATTTTTCTCGGTCGCCATTACCGTCTTTTGCTCAAGCTTGGCAGGATAATATGAACCAGCGACAGCTTCTAATGATGATACATATTAGTTAGATCATCATTCGTAGATCGCCCCTAGGCTTGGTGTGTTTACCTTCTCCTAGTCCTATCTCAGATATGTTTGTAGATAGATAAAAATATTCACTGCCGTTACGGGTTCCGGGAGAAATCCCCTAGTTTTTGTAAGCTTTTACTAGGTCTCTTAGATCTAGTTTCTTCCTTATTTTGTGTGAATCATGTTTATGATAAACCCGACTCATAAATTTAAATCACACCATTGAGTTAGTCGTTTTTATTCCTCACCGACTCATCATATTTTTATAAAGCATATCTTTTTCGTTGACGATGGTAAAGAAAACTGCCGGAGCCGGTCCTAAAAAGAGGAAAGAGGCACTCAAAAAGCCAGTTTCCAAGACATTGGAAGCCAATTGGAGTGGTTCCCATATGACCCAGTTGAAGTTAAAGAAGCTCCAGGAAAAAGACTCGTCCTCAATCTCAGGAAGGTGAAGTGATCATCTTTGCAGATCATATAATTCGGGGATTCTGTCCTCCCGGGTCTAGGTTTTTGAGAGAATTTATGTTCGCGTACGACTTACACCCTCAAGATCTGGCACCTAACTCCATCCTGGACATTTGTCACTTCCAAGTCTTTTACGAAGTGTACTTGCAAACCAAACCGACTCTAGCACCGTTTTCTGAATTTTTTCACGGCAACAAACAAACTGAGTTTAGCGGAGGTCTACTCACAGACTGTGGAGGAGTTTCCATCCAAAGGCGCCGGAGGAGCATATTATCCACACATGTGAAAGGGTGGCAGAAGTCATTTTTCTACTGCACCGTCAAGATTCTAGAGGACGAATATCCACTCCCGGTTTTTGTGATAGACGGCTTGGTTATAATGGGAGCCTGAATGCTTATCCGGACGACAAGCAAAGGGAAGAACTTGCTCCCCTGCTTTATCGAATGAAGGCTTTACTTGCCCATGGACTTCTGGGCACCGATTTAGTTCGGTGTTGGGTCGGCTGGGAGATCCAACCTCTCAGCGTGAGGGAACGACTTTTATGCGAATACTCAGGCATAGATGACTCCCTGCGATATGTGCGGACACCTTCTGAGCCGACTGGTCTTGTATCTTCCTGCAAGAAGTACCTCGCTGGGAGTAAGAAGGATATCGAAATATTCGATATCCCCCCTTTTTGTGTTCATAACCCGTCTCCAAAGGTATCTCAATTTGATGTGAAAAAACGGCTTTTCTCTGTTTGGCCATGTTTTAATATTCCAATTTCTGCCATACTTCTTCAGGCCACTGATCCATGGTGGCTTCCTGACCAAGAACCCTTGGTTGTTGATGAAGAGAAGGACGGTCGGAGCCCGAGTCATGTCGTGAGTAATAACTTATTTTCATTTTCGTCAAATGATCTTCTTATATGCCTTTATCCATTTCAGGAAAACTCGCAGGAAGAAGCTAATGATGACGAGGATGAAGATGAATATAGGAATGAGGATGTAGATGAAGATGAAGATGAGGATGTAAATCCTCCTGCAAGAACCGACTCCACCAGGACAAAGGAAAACCGACTTCCTGAGAAAAAGGTATCCTTCCCTAATTTTCCAGATTGTCTTTACGAAGACATTCATCTTATATCCATATTATTTGTAGGAGTCGGAGAGGAAAATACGAACTTGTCGGGGGATGGACCAAGCCCATAACCCGGCATTAGGATCTATGGGCCGACTCACCTAAGGAACACCCACAAAAGAAGACCCGGCCACGAGCCGGCCACGCCACTCATGAAGATCGAAGCCGTAGAAGGAATTCGACTTAGCTTGTATAGCACGTAGCATATTTGTAAGTATAGTAGGACTCCACCTCGTGTCGGAGTCGGACTCGCTGAACCCCGGGACCCGATGCCTTTATAAGTCGAGGTCCACGGGATCCAGAGTCAGAACAATCTCAATCCAAGATAGGACTAGATAGTTTTTGGCGCAACCTAGATCTCGTCGAGACTAAGGTTGTGATCTAACTCACTTGTAATCGATCCATCGACTCTTCTAATTAAGGAGTCGGAACCCGTAATAATAAGAAGCACAAGTAGGCTTTTACCTCGAGACAAAGAGGGGCTGAAACCAGGGTAAATCGCCGAGTCTCTTGTCCATGTCGGCTCTCTCCTCGTATCCCCCTCACAACAAAGGTCCCATGTCAAGTTCGACTCTTCGAACATCTGCCGTGACTTTCCCACGATAGTTGGCGCCCACCGTGGGGCCTGCGCATGCAGGTGTTGAGATTGTGGAGGGAGCTCTGCAAGGCATGGAAGGATTCATCGTCGGACGGATCACTATAAGACGGCACAGGAAGCTCTATATCGACGACTAAGACTGGGACAATGAAGCCGAATCCATCCAATCTGGACGCCGGACAGATGGATCCGAGCCAGAGCCAAACCCTGAAGCTCTCATGGTCACCTTAAGTCGGCAACAGGTCATGCCCTACGGCCTGAAAACGCGTGAGCCACCTACCATCAAACAGACAATTCACAAGAAATACCCCTCTAAAATGCAAGTCGGCCAAATACCAGTCTTCATCACACCTTCGTTGGGTTTATCGGTGAGTCTCCTGAGCTAGAGTGTTCTGCTGAGACCCCAACCCATGGCAAAAGGAAAATTTTCTCTGATGCCGACTCGTATCAAGAGGAGGATAAATATGAAGGTATCGGGTCGATTCGATCCGTAAAAGAAGGTAGACTCGGATCTGACCTAGAGGAATACGATCCGGATTCTCCCTACTTCAAATCCCCCTAGGAAGTAGCCGCCTACATAGAAGATTCCCGGAGACGACACTCTCCAGAAGACAGGAGTACGGCCTATGAGAACTACAACAATACTGATGACGTCCATAATCCATCAGAAATTAAAAAAGGCTCAGACTCACGAGCCACCAAAAATGTGTGGCAGCGACTGAGCGAAAACAAAACTGACTCTAATCAGGAACTGGAGGAATAACAGGAAATAGCCACGATGCTCCAAAAAGAGATAGCTTGGGAACATCAAAACCTCACGAAGCACAGGACCGGCTCTCACAGAAATTAAAGCACGACAAAATCCAGGAGTCGATAGGCCACCGGCTTACACCTATAACCAACACACTAAAACGCATAATGGAAGTAGATGAGGACCTGAGGGGACTTGTGGATGCCGTCATCAGATATGCTGAGTCTAATGAAGCCAGATATGAGGGAATCCCAAACCAAAGATGGACATGCAATAAATAGCGCAGGCGCAACCATACCCCGCAAAAACGCGGTAGCGACTGCTCCCAGAGCCAGGAACAACCACCAAAGCAAGACATAAGAAACCGGGACTGTGAGAAAGCCATGCAAGAAACATGCCTAAGTCACTCCAAACCAGGCCGCCCTACTAATCATACATGGGACCAATGCTACTTTATGCAAGACTACAGACGCCAAGTCGAAGAAAACGTCCTAAGGGCGACTCAGTTAGACGACGGCCCGACTGGCTCATACAGTTACAAGAGGTCAAGAACATGGACTCGTCCGTAGTAAGAGACATTCTCTCCATCCGGCTCTCTCCGCACATATAAACAAGTCAATTTTCATTGCAGTAGGATTGTTCGGGGGATGAACTAAAGCCCAAACCCGGCATTAGATCTATGGGCCGAATCACCTACCGAAGGCCCACGAAGAAGACCCGGCCACAGACCGGTTGCGCCAGGGAAAGAAGATCGAAGCCTTAGAAGGAATTCGACTTACCTTGTATAGCACATAACATGTTTGTAAAATAGAATAGGACTCGGCCTCGTGTCGGAGTCGGACTCGCGGAATCCCGGGACCTGGTGCCTTTATAAGCTGAAGTCCATGGGATCCAGGGCCAGAGAACAATCTTAGCCTAAGATAGGATTAGACATTTGTCGGCGTAACCTAGATCTCATCAAGACTACGTTTACGATCGACTCTCTTGTAATCGATCAAACCGACCCTTCTTTCGAGAGTCGAAACTCATAATAAGAGGATGCAGGAGTAGGCTTTTACCTCGAGACAAAGAGGGGTTGAAACCTGGGTAAATCGCCGAGTCTCTTGTCAATGTCGACTCTCTCCACGAAATCTCCTCGCAGCAAAGGTCCCATGTTAAGTTCGACTCTTCGGACATCTGCCGTGACTTTCCCACGACAGTTGGCGCCCACCATGGGGGTTGCGCTTGCAGGTGTTGAGATTCTGGAGGGAGCTCTACAAGGCATGGAGGGATTCATCGCTGGACGGATCACCAGAAGCCGACGTGGGAAGCTCTGCATCGAGGACTCTACTTGGGGCCCTGAAGCCGATTATGTCGAATCAGGATATCGGGTCCCGATCGGGTCCATCCACATCTTCATCGGCAAGAAAGACAGATCTGAGCCCGAGTCGGGTCCTGAAGTACCTATCAAAACTTCAAGTCGGTGACACGCCGGCTCCAAACGCACCTTTGTCGGATTCATTGATGAGTCTCCAGAGTCGGAGCACTCTGTCGAGTCCCCAATGCACGACGCTTCGGAGGAAATGACCGATCCCTACTCACATCCAAGTGAGGAAAGCTTTTCAGATGCGGGGTCTATCCGGTCGGTGGGGAATTACAGACTCGGCAACGGCATACCGGAGTACAACCCGGTGTAAGGCCCGATATGCGGTACTGTTCCAGATCTAGGTGTTTCCACCCAGATCCGGGGACAAAGCACATATCGGTCCCACCGCGACCTATGACAAAGCCATATGCCCCGGATTTCCAACATGATATCACAACATTACAGATACAAGGATACAACATCTCATACAATCGGCATACAACTGCCTTAAATACATTATAACAGCGGAAGATACATGTCTGAGTACAGACTACAATCAAATGCCTACTGGCAAAGAGAAAAACATCGATCCCCATAACCACACGGGTCCAGGCCCTCCGCCGGGATCCGCCTAACTAGTCGTCGTCGAGTCTCCACGTGATACGTCGATCACCATACCTGTTGTCGATCAAGAACCCTGAAATGAGTTTGGGGGTAGTATCATGAGTACAGAATTACTCAGCATCCAACTGTAGTGGTCAACTGACCCAGCAAGGAATTCATCACTCGTCATTCTAGGACAACTAGTAGTTTACGGTAAGGATGGGGTAAGTCGCGAGGTTGCTGCCGCACTAGCATTTATGAAGTGGCTAATGATCTAGAGAGTAAGATAAGAAGCCAAGCATTCGATGAGGAATCGCCTCCAACAAGTCTGTTATCCACCTACTACGCAAACATAACACCTATCCTATCCTTGTCCTCCTCTTCGCATCCCGACGAAGAAGAAGCAGTCAAGGCACACACACGTTGATCAAGTTATATTAAGATTATCTCAGTTGTTGTTGTCTATGAACAAGGAGTAGGTCTCAAGTCGTCCAGAACCGTGGACACGGCTTCTCGAAAAGATTTAACCCTGCAGGGGTGTACCAAATGCCCATTATGAGGCTTCGCACGCACGTCCATTTCTCTTAGTTGCTACCCATCACAGGCAACCATTTTATGATTTAGTTCCAAGAGATCCGAAACGACAAGTCCCTCTAACTAACAACGAACAAATACGGGTGGCCGCCGGGGAGTCGACACCCAATCCAAAAGCTAGCCACGCTCTCGGATCGGACTCTTCCGTCTCAACAGGGTTTGGGTTCCCGAGACGCCTCACGTGAGGCCTCGGTCCCTCGTCGGTCAAAGGTGGACCAACAGGGAAACCATGTCTCCGCTGGTCCGGGTTGTTTAAAAACTGCGAGGGGATCCACCAAGCACACACACGGGGTTTCAAATGGTAAATCAGCTCGGGCCACCACTAGAAATGTTTGAATCTAGGTAAGAAAATGGGACCCCATAAAATCCCACACACGGTTAGGCACGCTCAGTCTTAAAACCAATACCCGGAACTCGGATCCTAGGTGACTCGAATGGAACAAAGCGTCGGGGCGGGATAGCCTAGACCTTCCATCCTTCGTCGAATATAGTCAACGTTGTAATAATCATATCATCAACAACAATATAATAATGTGATATCCCAAACCAAGGAGCAACAGGTTAACATCGTAGCATCCTAAGCATGCATACTAAGCAGGGGCTGAGCAACGAGCAATAGTAACATAGCAGTACATGGTTTGCTGGGAAGGGACATGGCTGTATCAGTTTGAAAGAGGCTGTAAACATGTGGTAGGATCAAACATCGAACCTAACCTAGACTAGCATGCAAACCTCTGGTTGAAATAGAATGGATCATAAGTAATGTATAGTCCTTGCCTGTTGATAAGTCGGGTTCCTAAGGTGTAGTTGATCGCAAGCTCGCATCGTCTCCGAGAGGTACCCACAGGAGCACCAAGAAGTAAACACTGGAAAGCAATCAACGAGCAAGCATCTATTACTACGAAGCAAACACGAGCAAGCATCAACAAGAAGGCAACACGAGACATCGCACCTATCGTCGAGAGCGTTTACTAACAGGTTAAGTGGGGTATCGGTCACACACGACGAATACCGCACGATTACGGTGGTTCAAGTTGCTTAGCTACAGGTGAGCAAAGGTTGTTAACATGGCAAGCACAGAAGCATGGCATATCACACAAACATGGCAAGAGGTGAAGCAAAATAAACTATCTAATCTAGTCACTTTAAGTGGGGGGTAAAACCTATACATGGCAACTATTACGGACCCCACGATAATTATTGCATTTGGTACTTTTTTTCCCTAAAAAATATTTTATTATTTTTATTAGCAAGAAAGAACAGCATAAACACAATCTACATGCAATTCTAGTCAAGTTACATATAAAGAACATTTTAAACAGAGCAACGGTTTAAAAGTCATTGCAGTTATAGTTTATAGTGACAGGCAGTGTAATTAGCATGTAAACAACATTTAAACAAGTTCAAACATGGAAACAAGCAACATTTTATTAATCTACGCGCAAAACGGAGCAACTTTCATGTAGAAAGCGTCTCCATCGGAGCTACCGGTGAAAAGATATAAGCATCGCAAAAAACAATACAATCTGCAAAAATAAATAAATAAACAGAGAAAGAAAAAAACAAAGCCCTCTGGGCCGAACTGCTCACTGGGCCAGCCCAACAGCAGAAGAAAAAAAATAAAATAAAATAAAAAAATAAAAAAAAGGGAGGCTCCTCACCGGGTGGGCCGAGCCCAAGTGGCTGAGGAGGCCCGATGGCTGGGCTGGGGCGCCTGGGCCAGGGGGCGGGCCGTGGGAGGTGGGCCGGCCCACGCGCGCGTCACTAGGTGGCCACGCAACCGGCGCCCGATCCCATCTGGATCGTGGCTGCCCGGAGCGGCGGCGGCTCGCCGGCCGGCCTCCGGCGGCGAGGTCGAGGGCAGGCGAGGGTCCAGGCGAGGAGGAGGGGTCGCGCGGGTCCGTCGTCTTCGGGCGGCACAGCAAGCTCCAGGCTCGGGGAGGCCATGGCCATGGCGTGGCGGCGGCCGGCCTGGCGAGCTCGGGCTGGGCGTTCATGGCGGCGGCGCCTTGCACGCAGAGAGGAGGAAGAGAGATTAGATGGAGGAGAGAGAGGGAAGAAGAAAGGAGGAGGAGAGGCGCGACCTGCGGGGCTCGTCGGCGGCGGCTAGGCTCGTCGGCCGGTGTGCAGCGGCGCTCCATGGGACGTGCAGGTCCAGATCGGGCCCGGGAGGCTGGAGGTAGGTGGGAGGTCCAGGGGGTGACGTGGCAGCCCGAGAGCCACTGATCTGCAGATCCAAGGGATGGAATTGCCCTGAATCTAGGGTTTCGGGGTAGATGGAGCTGTGGGCATAATTTGGAGCAACTCTAGGGGGGGTGGCTGCAATTTTTGGCTAAGGAAACCCTAGAAATGGGGTGGGAGTGTGGTGGTCTTTATATAGCCCCGGTGGCTGGCAGTTTGCAAAAACATCCCCGGTTTTTCTCTCGCGCGCGCGGTGCTCACGTTTCTGACCGCCGGGGGTCCGCAGTACCTCCGATTTGGGTAAAACTTCGAACTGCGCGATCAACGCGTCGAGCCGGCGGCGTTCACCTAGCACTGGAACCGTTCCGAGAAAACTTTCCGACGCTCTATAAAAATAACCCGTTTAATTATTAAACGGGATTTTTTGTTCCGTTGGCTGCGGCTGTTCTCGTGTGGTTTTCGCGACGGTGATCGGGTGAACCCAGTGTCGCAAAGGTCGAGTGTGAGGGTGGAAAGGGTCGGTCTCCGTCCGATACGAGATAAGAGGGGGAAAATAATCGCCGATCGATAAATCGGGGATGCAAACACCGCAAACAAATTAGACAATCAAACAATTCACACCGAAAAAAATTTAATTTTTGTGAAATCTGGGCTGTTACACCCGGTTTGTCCTTACTTCGAACCTCCGTACTGCGCCACGGTATTCATGGCCGACACTGGAGGATCAGGAGGCCAGCCGGCTCACAACCAAGGTACATACGCAACAGCTTCTGGGGCCCCTAGTGCAAATAGGGAACCGGCAGCCCGTCCTCCAGTACAAGTCCCTACTAGAGCCCAAGACCCCGCAGACGCTGTATCCTCCCTCGATGAGGCTTGGGCAGTACCAATGAAGCTGGAAAATTAGGACACTTGGAAGACAACGGTGAACGAGCTCAGGGATCGGAGAGCAAACCTGCGAGCGGAGGCCAACATCGAAAAAGAACAGATGATGGAAAAAGAAGCCCGACTCGTTCAGGTCGCCACACGCCTCCGGGGAGAGTCGGATCTAATAGATGCTCAGCGGCTGAGCCTCGCTTATACACGCCCGTCGAGATACGTGAGTCGGTTCCCCCTCGACTACCAAGGATGAACGCTATTCAACCGCCCTGACCAATCGACTTCCCCAGGATTCACACCTCCCAGACAGCCGGCTCCTTCACCACGTCAAGGTCTTTTCCACACACCTCCCCATCACTTCGACAATCCCATGGCCAATGTCATGGCAGCAACTCAGTACCTAGCCAACGCACCGATTCGGGGAGACACCCCAGCAGATCGTGCTGCCCGTGCAGCCGTGGACTTCTTCAATACGGAGATCACGCAGCAGGGCCAATACTCACAAGGAGTCCCATACATGCATGGAACTCCGTACCGAAGCATAAAACGCAGAATCGCTGGCTCCAGCGGCCTTAGGCAGCGAGCATCACCATAGAGTGCCTCCTACCCCTCCGGGAGGACTGAGGATCATGGACCCACCGTCTCCCAACACCAATCAACGTGTAGAGCCGGCAGCCCAACTTCCCACACAAGAACCAAACACCGAGTTCGTCAGCAGATCCGTGGGTAATTGGTGCCTAATACCGGCTTTGAGGAACACACGCTTACCTCCAGACTTCAAAGGGTCGCGTAAAATTCCAAACGACAAGGATGACATGGACCCGGCAGCTTGGATTGAAACCTATGACCTCGCCACGGACATGCTTCATGCTGGCGAAGAGGTATGCGCCTGATACATCACAATGATGTTGGAAGGGCCGGCTCGCACGTGGTTCAAGAATCTTCTAGAGAATTCCATCACCTCTTGGAAAGATCTTAGATAAAAGTTTATCAAGAATTTCCAAGGGACCTGCCGGCGAGCCACGACAATAGTCGACTTGGAGAACTACATCCAAAAAGAAGGAGAGTCGGCCCTAAACTGGGAACGACGAGTCGCAGACATAATCCATTCTTCGGATACTATCACCGCGCAGACAGCAATAATTGTCCTGGAAAGAAACTGCAAGTTCGAGCCTCTAGTACACAAGCTTGGCCGACTCAAGAGGACGGTTAGCAACATAGCAGAGCTCATGAACGCGGTCATCAAGTATGCCGAGTCAGACAAAACCAAGGATGCCGATTTGGAAGAAGATAAAGCCACCCAGGGAAAAAAGAGCAATGGCAAGGGGTCTCAGAGCCAGAATCAACCGGGTAAATGGCGGCTCGATCAGAATACTTCCGACTTGGTAGCCAATACAACTCCCAGCTCCCAAAGGCAGAAGTAAGGGGCAACGACTACCGCGGCAAGCAGGAACGCAATTTCCAACCCCCAGCCACTTTCGAAGAAGCCGTTAAAAGACCTTGCCCTATGCATAGCAAACCCGGCCGTCCAGCCGCCCATACTAGGGAACAATGCAATTTCATGAAGGAATTCCAAAGGCGTGGAGGCCAGGGCCCCCCTGGGTCAGGTGGTGGAGCCGGCCAAAACATCAACAACCAAAACTTTGGTCAGCAAGGAGACGGCGCAGCATCACAGTACCAAGGATCCCATGGAGGAGGGCAGCAAAACCAATCAGGGCATGCTGGATTCTAATCAAACCCGAAGCAGCTCCAAGACCACTCAGCTTACCATGTCTTTACCACTAGCAACGAAGGGACAAGAAGCTGCAGTAGAGAGTCGCCATGTTCGTGTCCACGAACCCGGCTTTTCCCAGATGGCTTAACTGGTCTGAACAGCCAATCACCTGGACAAGGGACGACCATCCTCCTGTCGTAGAAAACCTGGGTTCTCTAGCCTTGGTAGTTTCTCCACAAATTGGATGCTACACATTGGACAAGGTACTCATGGATGGAGGAAGCAGGGCCGACCTAAACAAGGCCTGCCCAAAGGATCCTTTCGCTCTACCTTGCATCGATCAAATTATGGACTCTACTGCAGGGTGTGAGCTCCTGTGTTTTCTCGACGCCTACTCTGGTTACCACCAAATCAAGATGGCTCTAGAGGACCAGGAGAAGATGACTTTCATCACTCTCTTTGGGATATACTGCTACACCTCTATGCCTTTCGGCTTGAAAAATGCAGGGCCACATATCATCGGACAGTCCAGAGCTTCCTCAAGGAGCAAATTGGGCGCAATGTACATGCCTACCTGGATGATATAGTCATCAAATCCCAAATTGCAGACTCACTCATCAGTGACCTCCAAGAGACCTTCAACAATCTGCGCAAGTACTAGATGAAACTAAACCCGGCCAAGTGTACCTTTGGGGTTCCTGCAGGAAAGTTCCTCAGGTACATAGTGTCGGAAAGAGGCATCGAGACAAACCCGGAGAAAATCAATGCCATCACGGCTCTCCAGAAGCCGGCCTCCGTGAAAGGAGTCGAACGACTCACAGGATGTGTAGCTGCCCGAAGTCGGTTTATCAACCGGCTTGGGGAAAAGGAGATCCCCTTCTACCGACTCTTGCGAAAGTCGAAAAAATTCGTCTGGGTGGATGAAGCCGAGCAAACCCTGGAGGCGCAAAAGAAGCAATTTTCCCAGGCCCCGATCTTGGCGGCTCCCAAGCCAAAAGAGTCGATTCTACTCTATATTTCGTCCAACAACCGAGCAGTCAGTGTCGTAGTTGTGGTTGAACGTATAGAAGCCGGCAAAGATCACCCTTTGAAGAGACCAGTATATTATGTTAGTGAAGTCTTGAGTTCATCGAAGCAACGCTACCCTCACTGGCAGAAGCTAGTTCTTGGCGTGTTCATGGCAAGCCGGAAGTTCAAACTTTACTTCCCAGAGCACCCTATAACTGTGGTAAGCTCGCAACCGCTTGCAGATATCATCCAAAACTGTGAAGCAACGGGAAGGATTGCAAAGTGGGCTATAGAGTTGGGGGCTTACCACATCAAATATGAACCATGCACGGCCATCAAATCTCATGCGCTGGTCGAGTTCATCAATGATTGGACAGAGATCCAAGAAACCCAGAAAAGCCAGTTACCAAATACTGGACAATGCATTTTGATGTGAGTCGACAGCTTCAAGGTTCAGGAGCCGGCGTGGTCCTCACTTCCCCCAAAGGAGAACAATTCTTCTACGTCTTGCAGCTATAGTTCACTTGCACCAACAATGCAGCAGAATATGAGGCCCTACTCCATGGACTGCGGTTGGCCCGCAAGATGAACACAAGCCGGATTCGATGCTATGGCGATTCCGACCTTTTCTCTCAGCAAGTTTCAGGAAGGTGGAACTCCAAAGATGCCACCATGGCCGCTTATCGGCGTGAGGTGAAAAAACAAGCCGGTTTCTTTGTTGGGTACCAAGTGGACTACATGGAACGGAAGTTAAATGAGGCTGCGGATGCACTGTCCTGGCTCGGCTCTCAAAGAAAGCCGGTTCCACCAAATGTCTTCCTCGACGTCCTAACAAAGCCGTCCGTGCAAATACGAACAGAGAAAGACATAGCAGAGCCGGACCCAGAACCAGCTCTGGTGGCTGCAATACATGCTACCCCTTCATGGGTTGTGCCATACTTGGACTTCAAGACCCGGGGAATCCTACCAGCTGATGAAGTAGAAGCCAGAAAAATCATCAGGAGAAGCAATTTTTTTGTGATCCAAAATGGCGAGTTACATCGGCGAAGCCCTACAGACATTTTTCAGAGATGTGTGTCACCAGAAGAAGGCAAAGAAATCCTCAATGAGATACACTCTGGGGACTGCGGGCATCATGTCGACTCTCGTTCGCTGGTAGAAAAAGCCTACAGACACGGACTCTACTGGCCCACGGCTCATGCAGATGCAGAGGACATAGTCAGGAAGTGTGATGGATGCCAACGCTACGCAAAGCAAGCACACGTACCGGCTCAAGAACTCAGGATGATCCCGATCACTTGGCCCTTCGCGGTGTGGGGGCTTGATATGGTGGGACCTTTCAAAAGGTCACCCAACTGACAAGTTGACAAGTTCACCAAGTGGGTTGAGGCAGAGCCGGTTAGCAGGTGTGATGCAGAGACGAAACTAAAATTCCTGAAAAAGATAATATACAGATTCGGCTACCCCCAGAGCATCATCATTGATAACGGGTCTAACCTATCAGAGGGGGTTATACAACGATTCTTCCAAAAAGAGCACATCCGACTCGACCTTGCATCAGTAGCTCACCCGCAAACCAATGGACAAGCCGAGAGAGCCAACCAAGATTTACTTCGAGGCATCAAACCCCGACTTTTCGTTCCCTTGGAAAGGACGTCCGGTTGCAGGGAGGAAGAACTACCCTCGGTATTATGGAGCATCAGGACGACTCCTAATAGGTCAACAGGTTATACACCCTTTTTCCTGCTCTATGGAGCCGAAGTTGTTCTCCCAAGTGACATCCGTCATGACTCGCCACGAGTCACCGCTTATGTGGAAGCCGATAATGAGAAAGCCAGACAGGACGCCTTAGACATCCTCGATGAAAAGCGCGAACTAGCTGCAGCTCAATTGGCTATCTACCAACAATATTTACAGCGATATCATACCCTTCGCATCAGAAGTCGGACTTTCTAGGAAGCTGACTTGGTGCTCCGCCTCATCCAAAAGAAGGATGGAATGCACAAGTTATCTTCTCCATGGGAATAACCATTTGTGGTCAGAAAGAACCTGTACAATGGATCCTACTACCTGGTTGATATACGCGAGAAGGAAAAATCATGTACCTTGATGGAGGAGACTCCCAGGCCGTGGAACAGCGCACAACTCCGTCCATATTACACCTGAGTAGAGTATGAAACTATTGTATCAATTCGACACTCGTCGCACCGGCTTTCGCCATATATGTATATAAGTCGACATTTGTCGCAATCGGCTACCGTCGCATAATAAAGTCAATTTTCATCACAACCGACTCTCAGTCAATTTAGTAAAGTCGATCTTAAAATCGCATTTAGGCTATCACCATAATTAAAAGTCGACTTTGGTAGCAAACAGGCTATCGCCATAAAGTCAACCTCGTCGCACCGGCTATCGCCACACTTCTGCATAATTTTTTTTCATACATATTGCATCATATTACATTGCATATTGCATCATAAACTGCATAATTCTCAGAGACCTGGGGGCTTGATCAACCATCCACCGACTCTGGGCATGTATATTGCTTTGATAAGGTGAAAGAGGGGGGGGGCTGATGACACTCATCGACTCCTACCGGAAAAAGCCGGCGTATACATGTAAAAATTTCACATGTGTTTATTTTGATAAGGGATAAAAGGGGGGTTTGATGGCTCCCATCGACTCTTAAAAACTGAAGGTATCCTGGCATACCCATGACTTGGCCACGCCACCCAGCCTATACAGTTTAGAGCTTCCTTGACTAACGCGCAACCGGTTGGTCTGAACTTCGAGGTTTACATAAAACCATCTATCGAATTTAGTCCTAAGAGCCGGGCACGCTAGTTACTGGAAAGCGGTCTATATAGAGATGTTCGACTTTCCTAACCAATAATCTCTCTCAACGCGAGAAGATGAGGTTTAAGTCGACTTCTACTAGCCTTTACATTACATTATTGCATTCACAACATCATTACAATTTTTTCTCTCACAAATAAAAGATAGACCTATGTGACTCGGCACACGCACTCATGTGCATATACCGAATCATGGGGACTACACTGCAAAAAATATCTCTCTTCTCAAAAAACCCGCCATGACACAAATATGTTCATGCCGGCTCTTGGGGACTACACTTCGAAAGTTTTCTTCTCAAGAAAAGACTCGGTACAGCACCCAGATGCATACACCGACTCTTGAGGAGTAACACTTCGAAAATTTCTTCTTCGAAGATTTGGGTCGACCCATGATAAACATACCAGTTCTTATGGAGTAACACTTCGAAAATTAAAAAATATATATATGACTCGGTACGGCACGCAAGCGTGACCACACCAACTCATGGGGGCTAGAAGTCGATCTATCCTATGACTCGATTACCGATAAACAACTATTCTGAATCGACTCAGGGGGCTACAGATACATACATTATCAAAAAGAAATATCGGCTCTCATACATCATTCAAAACCAGGAATAATACCGACTTATGAATTCGATGGAATTCATAAATTTCATTCATTAAAACAGCCGAGTCTTACATCAAAAGAGGCAACCTTACAGAAAAGTAAAAGCCAACTCGGCAAAATACTACTAAGGAAAAGCTACAACTTCAGTCATCATCTTCAGAGTCGGCTTCATCTTAAGTTGAAGAAATATAAACTTCCTCTTCATTAAGAAGTTCTTCATCACTACTGCTGGAACTCTCCATGCAGCAGCAGGCTCGATCACCATCCGAGTCAAAGATCCTAGCCCACAATGTATCTTCAGCATCAAATCTGAAGACAATGGTGTCTCCTCTTGAGATGTTCCTGGAGCGAAGAAAAGTATTCCAACCCTTTTCAAAGAACATAGTGTCATGACTAGAAAACCTAGCGGCCACCCAAACAGGCCCATGACGAAACCCCTCAGAGCGGAGCCAAAGACCCGAAGGCCTTGGGTCAATCAAAAGTTGAGCAAAATCCTGAGGAAGCTTGATCCAATGATGAATCGTTCGGATGTGAATCAAAAACACACCCCTCTCAGGAGAAGAGGGGGGAGATTCAGATGGAGAGGTGGCACGGGCACTCCTTCCCCTACCTATGCCATGACCACGACCTCGCCCACGGCCACGGCCACGACCACGGCTGCGGCCTCGTCCACGAGCACCTGTGCTGGAGCTAGGCTCATCGGCCGCCAAAACAGCGTGAGCTTCTAGCTTGGGCGCCATGAGAAAACTGGTAGAAGGAGAAGAGAAAGAAGAAAGATGTGGACACTCAAAGGGAAACATGTAACACCCTCAGTGTTATGGAACACTAACACTTTTGATAATGAAGATTACTGTTGCTAATCACTGTTTCTAACCATGCTTTGATCACCTTGGATCAACTCAAACTCAAAATGCCTTTTTATGAATATTAAAAATAAGTGATGGATAAAACTTTGTCCAAAAATTATGAAACAACATTTGAAAAATTCCTAAAAACCAGTGAACCATGGTAAACCTGCATTGAGCATTTATTGCAATATCTAAATATTGCAAACAATTATTAACAGTAGCAAAACAGCACAAAAAGCCATATTAAAATAAATAACAATATTCAAATGAATTTCTTTAATCACCAAACTTTCTGTAGCATTGCTACATATGGCAATACAAATAATGGCGCAAGTTACAAGTTTTACAAAAATGCTTAAGCAACTAAAAAAATCAAAACAGAAAAAGAAATAAAATAAAATACAGAAAAGAATAAAAGCAAAAGGAGCCCACCCCTGTTTCCCCCTAGCCCACTAGCCAGCCCACCCCGGCCCATCACGGCCTCCTCCCCGTTTTCTTCTACCTCTGCCTTGTGTGGAGGGCATCCCACGGCTGCACGGCGATTGCCATCGGCGTGGAGGCCATCCGGCGGCCGGCGCGCGCATATAAGGTCCCCCGTGACCCCGCCGCCCCGTGGAAACCCTCATGGCCCATGCCCACTCCATTCCTCTCCCCTCGCGCCGCCCCTTCTATTGCTCGAGCTCCTCCGTGAACACGTCTGCGACGTCGACGTGGCCAACGGCAACGACAGCCCTCCTCGGCATGTCCTGAGTGCTCCTCATCGACGGCTACTTCCTCTGGGTGCATCAATTTGAGACAAGACGCACAGGGCGCTCGCCATCTCGCCGTTCTCCTCCGCAGCTCCAGCGTACGCCGGCGACAAATACTCCGCCTCCGGTGCTACCCCAAGCTCGCTGCCACCTCCACACGCACCGCGGTGAGCTCCCGCAAGTTTCCCCTCTCGCCGCGCTTAGTTTAGCCCCTCCAATCGCCATCTTCACCCCGCCACACTCCGGCCGCCGCCATGGCCGGCCATGCCCCCGCTCCGGGGCCGCTCCGCGCGCGCCAGTGGCTCCGTTGCGCTCCTGGTGAGCCGTAGAGCCCGACAGGCTAGGTGGCGATCGCCAAAACCCACCGGAACCGTGTTCCCGTCAACGACCCGAAAGCAGCTTTCGCTTCCGGTTCGATTAAGCCCCCCCAACGACCGCTCTCGTCGCCGGAGTCCAGCACAAGCTCACCGCCGGCCTCCCTGCGTCCTCACCGTCGACGGTTGAGCCCCTGGAGGTTGCCCCTCCCTCTCAGGTGGTTAATTGAACTGCTAGGTGTCACTTACATTTGGGCCACCCCCTGTTAATTAACCTGCAAATTAAAACAATAAGAAAACTATTAGTTAACTAGTAAGTCACTTACAGATGGGCCCCAACCCTTTTAAACTTAATTATATAGATTAATTAGCACTGTGCGGCTTACACCTGGGCCCCACCTGTCATTTTTTTATTTAAAAAAATATTAGAAATTCCAGTCAATGACATGTGGGCCCTCTCTCTATTTTAATTCAATAAAAATGATTTATATCACATGTGAGGCTGACCAGTGGGACCCACTGGTCAGGTTTGACTGGTCAAACCCCTGTTATGGATAATGTTGCATTTAAATAATAAAATTAATCCAGAAAATCTTTTAAATGATTTTAAAACTTTAAAATTGAATATCTTTTAAAACGTAAGTCATATTCAAACACTTCATACATCAAAATTGAATAGAAAAATATAATGAATACGGATAAGTTATCCGTATACCCACCACACCCCTCTAACACAACGAACATCGACATCCCCCTCTCCGGGCCGTCTGTCGATAATCACCCGGAGCCGGTTTTTCATCCCCGGATGAATTCCCGCTCCGAGCAACGTGCATTGCACTGCGTTAGAACACCGTTAACATTGCATTTGTCATGTTATGCATCTGTTTGTTTATGCTTGCTTTTTATTTACTATTTCTGCCCCCCCCCCTTTATTCTCCGGTAGACCCCGCTGCTACCGCCAACTACACCGCTGCCGGGTACGACTACTTCGTCGATGACCCTACCCCTACCCGCGAGCTTCCAGGCAAGAAGAGTCATTCTCTTCCCCATATATCTCCTATATTTTCTGTACATTTCTTGCACTTGGCATTACTGCTGCTGCTACGATTACAATCCTATTCAATTGCATAGCCTGTTTTTGTTGCCCCTTGATGTACCTCCTTTATCCTATGCTATGGGCGAACTACCCATGGTAGATAACATTTATGGAAAGACTCCTCGATTCCAACTACAACATCAATGCCTCCAACCACCATTTCGGGCAGAGCAATCATAAATACCATACCGGATCTTTCACTGAAAAGGTCAAAAGAAATATTTATTAGGAGGAGAAATACAGAAAGGATTGGCACCGACTCTTTGCAAGTCTCAAAGGAATATGAGAGTCGGACAAATCCAAAAAATTAGGGAGTCGGCAACCACGATGATAACGAGAAGATTGCTGCGAAGACTAAAGCATCACATCAATCCTGGGGGCTAATATCGGGGGGACGAACTAAAGCCCAAACCCGACATTAGATCTATGGGCCGAATCACCTACCAAAGGCCCACGAAGAAGACCCGGCCACGGGCCGGTTGCGCCAGGGAAAGAAGATCGAAGCCGTTGAAGGAATTCGACTTACCTTGTATATCACATAACATATTTGTAAAGTAGAATAGGACTCCGCCTCGTGTCGGAGTCAGACTCGCGGAATCCCGGGACCTGGCGTCTTTAGAAGCCGAGGTCCATGGGATCCAGGGCCAGAGAAAAATCTTAGCCTAAGATTGGATTAGACAGTTGTCGGCGTAACCTAGATCTCATCGAGACTAAGTTTACGATCGACTCTCTTGTAATGGATCAAACCGACTCTTCTTTCGAGAGCCCGAACTCATAATAAGAGGAAGCAGGAGTAGGCTTTTACCTCGAGACAAAGAGGGATCGAAACCTGGGTATATCGCCAATTCTCTTGTCAATGTCGACTCTCTCCATGAAATCGCCTCGCAGGAAAGGTCCCATGTTAAGTTTGACTCTTCGAACATCTGCCTTGACTTTCCCACGACAAGGTTGTCGCCGTATAAAATGTTTCTAAGTCGACTTTCATCAAACCAGGCTTTCGCCATATCTAATATATAAGTCGATTTTCATCGCACCAAGCTTTCGCCATATCTAATATATAAGACGATTTTCACCGCACCAGGCTTTCGCCATATCTAATATATAAGTCGATCTTCATTGCACTAGGCTTTCACCATATTTAATATATAAAAGTCGATCTTCATCGCACTAGGCCTTCGCCATATCTAATATACATGAACTCCACTTTCTTCGCGCCGGCTCTCGCCACACATATACATAAAGTCGATTTTTATCATAAGCCACTCCTCTTTACTTTGTTATTTTCATACCTTTATCTTGCATCATACATTGCGTATTTTTTATATTATTCTCAGAGACTTGGGGGCTTGATCAACCCTCTATCGGCTCTGAGCATGTATATTTCTTATTTAGGGGAAATAGGGGAGTCTATGGCACCCATGACTCTTATCCGAATAAATCCCCGCACATACATATATAAAACTCCACATGTGTATGACCTATTCAAGGGAAATAGGGAGTTCGATGGCACCCATCGACTCTTATCCGAAGAAAACCCGACATACACATGACTTGGCCACCTAGGCCGTAAAATTTGGCCTGTATAGCTCGAAGTTCATATTACCAACACGAACCTGGCTTAGTCTAAACTTTGGGGGCTTACAGAGACACCTATCGAGTTTGGTCTTAGAATCTGGGCACGTTAGTCATATGTGCCGGCTTACAGAGAATTTTTTGACTCATGAGCCAATAATCTCTCTCAACGCGAGAAGATGAGGCATGAGTCGACTTCTATATATAAGCCTTTGAAATTTATTGCATACAAACATCATACTTCATTATGCCTATGTAACACCCTCAGAACTTAGCCTTGTCATTAAGCTATTTGATTGCATTGTCATCATAATCATCCTCATTAAAACTTGGCATTAGGAGATAATTCAACTCCAATTAAAAATTTGCAAATGCCAGTCAAGATAAACTTTTAAAAGATGGTTAAACAGAAATGTCCATAACCATGCAAATAACCCATAAGAAAATATAGAATTTAAATCAATATTTAGGAGTTATAAAATTGCCTTGGATTTTTAATAAACAAGTGGAAACAATTTTATAAAATGTCTAAAAGTCATTAGGTCATAATAAAATAGAAATGGTATTTTATTACCGTGTTTAAATATTTTAAATAATTCAGAACAATAGCCAAACAATTACTTTTATGCCATATTAAATGAGATAAAATCCAAATGAATTTATTCGGGGCCCAACCTTTTTGTGGCATCAATTTAATGAGCAACACTAATATTGGTACAAGTCTTGCCTTTTACAAAAATCAAGTAATGGCCTAATAAAGTAAAACAGAAACACTAGTGGTCAGCACAAATAACAGAAATGGCTAAATGCTTATTCATCGCCCTGAGCAACTCGAGCAAGCCCACCTAGCCCCCTCCATTCCCCCCTGGCGCCCTAACGTCACGCATGACCCAACCCTTTCTCTCGGAGAAAAGATTAGATTCAACCGGCAGAACTTTTGAGCGGGTCGTCCGTCTGCGCGACCGTCCGATCCAGCCAGATGCAATGGCGCACGAAGCAACTGAGGCGAACCGAACCTTTGCAACAGAGCCTATGTTGCAAAGGTCCTCTCTTGCAACAGAGCATCTGTTGCAAAACTCACAGCGGTGATGAAAAAGAAACTCGCAGCGGTGATGGAAAATATTTCATTTAAAAAAAAAGAAGGCTCTTTGCAACAGAGCCTGTGTTGCAAAGGTGCGATTGCAACAAAACCTCTGTTGCAAGGCTCGCAGCGGTGGTCGAGGAAGAAAAAAGTAAAAAAATATACACGGGGTCCTTTGCAATAAAGGTTATGTTGCAAAGGTTCAATCGCAACAAAGCCTCTGTTGCAAAGACTCATTACCTCATGCGCGTTCGATCGGATGGATCAGACGGTTGCTGAACCGGCGGATCTTTTCTAAACAACTCACTCGATCTATTTCTCCCCCTCTCGATCCGTGCCTTCTCCTAGCGCCAGCCCCTCCTCCCACGTGAACGGGAAAACCCTAGCCGCCATGGCTCGTCGGCGCTCGGCTCCGCCGTGGTGGCTACCATGGCCCCGGCCGTCTCCTGACGTTGCTCTTGCTGCTCTGTGTGGCCACGACATCTCCTCACGCCCAGCGCGGCTCCAGTGCTCACCGACCTCGGCCGCCCCCTGGTGCCACGGCCACCACGACGCGCCACCGGTGTTCACCCTGTGAGCCTCCCCCTTTTGTTTCACCTTTCCCCCTTCTCCTCGATGCCATGCGTCACCGTCGCGTGCGCCCCATCGCCCCTGACCGTGTCCGGCCACAGCAGGCCGCGCGCTAGCCGTGCCCTGGATGCACTCCGCGCATGCACGGCCGCCCGCCTACGTGTGGCCACAACCACGGCTCGCGCGCCTTGATCGCCCTGCAGATTGCTGCTGCGCTCGCCGCAGCGTTGAAGCTGCTGCCAAAACTATTGGTGTCTGCTGTTGTTACTAGTTGCTGTTGTTGCCTGATGCCAACTGCTTCAGGAGCACATTTGGTAGCTATAAAACAGCAGCAAAACCAGTCCAGACATAGATAAAAATGATACGACATAAATTAGAAGTATCAAGATTTAACTTGCTCCATTGGACCAACTCCAAGTAAGGCATATATTAATCACAATGAATTTTGCAAAATGGGAATTAATGTTAACAGCAAAACATATTGAATCCTAGCTACTTTACATCAAGATCTGAACATGCTAAAGAAACCTTACTTGGCAACTAATGATATGGCATGGTAGAACTCTTGATGTATATTTAAGCACCTTTAGGCTTCATCTTCATTGGACCTATAGATCCAAGGCTAGCATCAATCAAAGTTTGCAAAATTAGTAGTTCTGGAACTGACATCAAGTAGCACTTTTCCAACAAAGATTTAAGTAGGAAAATGAACTCTAAATGAATGAAACTTGTACTGGTTTGTAGGTCATAGAAAACTTCTCAGAGTTGTTGTTGGCCTCAAAATCGTAGGAGGTATAGAACTATAGTTATAGCCTTTTGAAAACTGAAAAATTCTGTTAATAACATAATTTCCAGACTTGGCAAAATTTATGCCAAGTCTCAAACATTTTCTTAACCACTTCATAAGCCCAAAATTTGATATTATTTATTTGTACTAATAATGCGAATGACATGAACATGTTGTACACATAACCCGGGTCAGACAATTTATTGGTCACATATTTATTTGAGGCTTAATTAGTTAGTTATTAAATTCATAAATGGGTTAATCAATAACAAAAATTCAGACTTAGCCAATTTAGAGTAACCCAATGGGGGGCAATGACATGTGGGACCCATAGGTCTGTTTGACCACTCAAAGGCCTAGCCTATGACATGTAGGCGCCACATGTCAGGTTGACTAGTCAATCCCACTATTTTGGATAATGTTATTTAATTAATAAATAGATTCTAGAAAATGTTTAAAATTATTTAAAACTTTGAAATTAAATATCTTTTGAACTTTAAGTCAGATTCAAATAATTTATAAATGGAAGTTGATCGGAAATATACAATGAATAATAATACGCTACCCGTATACCAACCACCCCCTCTAACATACGGAACACGAGACTTTCCCCCTCCGGATCATCTATCCGGTAATCACCCGGAGCCGGAAAAATAGCCGGTTAAATTCCCGTTTCGTCTGCAACGTGTAACACTACATTAGTTCATCCCTAGCATAATGTATTGCCATGTATTGCATTTGTATTGCTAGTATTTCCGTGTATTTATTTTTTTCTTCCCCCTCTCTTGTTGTCTGGTGCCCCTGTGATCGACTACTTCGTCGACGATCGTACCCCTACCGCCGAGCTTCTAGGAAAGAAGAGCCACTTTCCTTCCCCAGATATCGCCTATATTTTCCGTAAATTTCTTGCACTAGGCATTGCTCCTGTTTCTACGTTACAATCCTATTCAAATGCATAGCCTGTCATTGTCGCCCCTTGATGTACCTTCCTTTATCCTATGCTGCCTTTTAAATATATACATTATTCAGAAATGAGCCCTGCGCATTGTTAGCTAGGTTTAGAATAGCGGGTCGTGATCACTCTGGTGAGTGAACGTGGATTACAAAATAGTATAACTGCAATAGGTACGGATAATTGCAGACGCCCTAGGGAACCTACAATGGCGAGACTCTGCCGAGTAGCTTTGAGTTTGACTTACGAGTGGATGGACTAGTATTTCACTCTCGTCGGCTCAGTAGCGTAGCATCACCGGGACGATACGAGGTTTACCTCTTTAGTTCATTCTGTTGATGTCTCGGTCAAACCTCTTCAAGTGTACCATCGAGGGTGATCCCTCCTAGTTTCACTTGATGGTAGACTCCTGAATCAACCGGTGTCCTTAAAGGTAAGGAGGTGGGTGACCCAACGGTGCCCGCGCAGGGATTGTATCTGGATGTCAGGACAGGCGGATACCATCGTGGGCCTGATCCTTACTCGTTGGCCGTGAGAAACCTTGTAGTACGAAAGTCGAGCTCTTCCAAGAGCACACGCGAGATAAGGTAAGGAGACGGTTCACCTTGTTGGTAACCACAAGAGTTGGTGGGCTGACAGGGCAGCCACCGATGTACTGGTGGTCCTGGCTGCTGTCGTTGTCCGCGACTCACCCAGATAAGGGGCAACGATAACGGTTGTCCTGACAGATAATAATAAAATGACTAAAGGTTCGGTGGATGACTTGAGTAGCCTTTTGTCTTGCACGCACTAACTCCATGTGGGATTACGGTGTGGGTCCTCCGCATTGTGGTCTCGTTTGAAAGATCTGAAAGACGTCCAGTTCAGCATTGCGGCATGGGAGGATCGCGCCGGTGGTGCTGGAATTCACCGTCCTCGCAACGACCCGGAGAGCGAGGGGTGATAGGCCCATGAACCTCTTTCCCTTAGGGCTGTAGACCGACGGGGACCTCTCTGATGAGCCGTATGATGGGCCTCGGGGTGTCGGATAGCCTCGGTGGGGTGTTCCCTAACAAGGTGCACATCACCCTGGAGATCCGAGAGTGTAGTATGACACCAGTGCACCCCTGCAGGGAAGATTAATCAATTCGAATAGCTCGTCCACGGTAACAGGACACTTTATCATGAAGCCAGACTCTACTACTACAAACTACTACTATTAAACTGTTGGTTCCGGTTTCTCTTCCTCGCAGGGAGTCGAGGCAGGGAACTCGGAGGCATTTATAATTATTAATTATTACAATTTACTATTATACAATGTTGCAGCAACTTCTGCTGCATAGTTATTACATTCATGCTATTGAACTGTTGGCTATTCTCTTCTTGTGCTTCAAGAATCGTCGAAAGATGCTAGTCTTCGATAGGCCTAGTTTCTCATCCTTATTCTGATTTCTACCTTGCAGTCCACTATATACAGCCTCCCCTTTCCATTTGATACAAATGTATAAATTCTTAGTCGTGGACGTAAGACTCGCGGGTATGCTAGATACTCACCCTTGCTTTATTTCCCCTTTTCGGTTTTCCTGATACGCTGCTCTAGTCGATGTTGGAGCGTTGGAGTCTAGGAGCAGGAGTTCCTCGATGCCGACCACCGCAACGAGAAGATCCCCAATGCATTCAATGACGTCGAGTTCCCCTTTCACCAGGAGTAGTTTGGAGGTTCCCAGGCCGGAGGCCTCACCTTTTCGATCGTTATTGTTTTTGTGCTAGCCTTCTTAAGGCAGATCATGTGTACCTTGTGTCTGTACTCAGATACTATTGCTTCCGCTAACTTTGTGCTCTCGAGTTGTTGTATTCGAGCCCTCATGGCCCCTGGCTTGTATTAAATAGCTTGTATTATTTTATTTGTAGAGTTGTGTTGTGATATCTTACCATGAGTCCCTGATCTCGATCTTGTACCTTGCGTGTATGATTACTGTACACGGTCCGATTTTGGGGGCGTCACTGCATAACAATTCTTTCTTTTCAGACAGAATGATAGCTAGACCTATGAGATTCGGCACAACACCCAGATGCATATGCCGACTTATGGGGACTACACCTCAAAATTTCATATCAAAGATTGGGCCTTTAAAGCAGTTTGTCTGCATCATTTTATATGTCGATTTTTACAGGTTTTTTTCTGTTAGAACCTTATGGCACATACGCCGACTCGATAGAAGAATATACCCTCTTCTACTTACAACATAAAGGCATGTCACCCAGCTGTAACCATGGAAAGCAAGTACAGAAACCGGCTTTCTTCAAAGCGTTTCAAACACTAAACTTGCAAAACAGGAATACCAGCATAACTCAGCAAAATCAAGCTCTTCCAAAAAAATGACTGCTATGAGTCGACAAACAAAGGGGTCAATGCCCAAAGGTAAAGCCGACTTACATCATAAAAAGATTGGCATTCAAAAGTCCACAAGGCAAGTTGAAAGCGAAACATCATGAGAGTATCTGACCACACACTAGTCACGAGACACGTCTCCCAGTATTACAAACCCGGCTCTACGGCCACACCAAATGAATCAACAAGTTTTCAAAGTTTAAAGTCGATCGCATAAACCTATGCTTTATCGCCGGATTTACTCTGGGAAGACGACCCGGCACCACCTACAGACGATATGATTACATTACAAATCTCCGCCAAGTCTACATCATAAATGTCATCCATCTTCAAGTCATCTCCCTCCCCACCTGAAGTCGGCTCAACAGAACCTGCCGGCTCTAAGGCATTCTTTGGGGATGGAAGAAGAGAAAACTCGGTTGGAGAAGGCAAGTCAACTCGGCGCCTCTTGTTAGATCCATCTTATCCGGCTTCCAAGTAAGCCAGATCCATCCCATCGGCTATCTTGGTGGAAGTTGAGCGAGACTCTCTGCGAACCTTGGTATGGTCATCTTTGGTAAATTTGGAGCCGTCGGCCTTGAATTCTGGGAAGCCGGAAGCTAAAAGTTCTAGCTTTAGACCAGGATGATAAGCCTGGGCGAGCTCCAAGCCTCGCATCACCCCAATTACAGCAAGCTTGTCTCTTGCCAACCTTAACCCACTCAGAAACAACCAAGAATGGTCCCATCAAATCAGTCACCCTTTTCATATTTGGGGGCTTCGGCTGAGTCGCACTTATAGCCTTATATGCACCTTCAAACAATTGTTTGAAAAGGTTGAAAGTGTAGGTCACCTTTATGGCAGGTGACTCCTTCAGCATATCATGCTCTTTGCCTGCAGAAAGACAAGAAAATCCAAGAAAGTCAGCTAAACAAACGATGAAAGTGAGAAGTACCAAAAATTTCTCCGACATACCAAAAATCGCTGATAGAAGTCGATGAATACTGCCCTTCAATGTTTCCAGCTTCTTCTCAGCTGACTCCAATTTCTTCTCGGATGCATTACGCTGAGCTGTCACATCATTACACGCCTTCGACAAGGCACTCTCAACCTCAGTGTAAGGCCCGATATGCGGTACTGTTCCAGATCTAGATGTTTCCATCCAGATCCGGGGACGAAGCACATATCGGTCCCACCGCGACATATGACATAGCCATATGCCCCGGATTTCCAACATGATATCACAACATTACAGATACAAGGATACAACATCTCATACAATCGGCATACAATTGCCTTAATACAATACAACAACGGAAGATACATGTCTGAGTACAGACTACAACCAAATGCCTAGTGGCAAAGAGAAAAACATTGATCCCATAACCACACGGGTCCAGGACCTCCGCCGGGATCCGCCTAACTAGTCGTCATCGAGTCCCCACGTGAAACTTCGATCACCATACCTGTTGTCGATCTAGAACCCTGAAAAGAGTTTGGGGGTAGTATCATGAGTACAGAAGTACTCATCATCCAACTTTAGTGGTCAACTGACCCAGCAAGGGCTTCATCACTCGTCATTGTAGGAAAACTAGTAGTTTACGATAAGGATGGGGTAAGTCGTGAGGTTGCTGCCGCACTAGCATTTATGAAGTGGCTAACGATCTAGAGAGTAAGATAAGAAGCCAAGTATTCGATGAGGAATCGCCTCCAACAAGTCTTGCTATCAACTACTTACGCAAACATAACACCTATCCTATCCTTGTCCTCCTCTTCGCATCCCGACGAAGAAGAAGCAGTCAAGGCACACACACGTTGATCAAGTTATATTAAGATTATCTCAGTTGTTGTTGTCTATGAACAAGTAGTAGGTCTCAAGTCATCCATAACCGTTGACACGGCTTCTCGAAAAGATTTAACCCTGCAGGGGTGTACCAACTACCCATTACAAGGCTCCACATGCACACCCATCTCTCAGTTGCTACCCAGGATAGGCAACCATTTTATGATTTAGTCCCAAGAGATCCGGAACGACAGGTCCCTCTAACTAACAACGCACAAATCCGGGTAGCCCCCGGTGAGTCGACATCAAACTCAAAAGCCGGACGCGCTCTCGAATCGGCATCTACCATCTGGACGAGGTCGGGTTAGCTACCCAAACAGATGTGGGAATCCATCTAGCTTCCAGGTGTGGACCAACAAAGAAACCATCTCTCCGCTGGCCCAACTTGTTTTAAATAATATCTGCCAGGAGCTACCCGACAGACACAAACACGGTTTTCAAATGGTAAATCAGCTTGGGCCACCACTAGAAATGTTTGAATCTAGGTAAGTAAGAAAAGGGGTCCCCATAAAATCCCACACGCGGTTAGACATGCTCAGTCTTAAAACCAATACCCGGAACTCGGATCCTAGGTGACTCGAATGGAACAAAGCGTCGAGGCGGGATAGCCTAGACCTTCCATCCTTCGTCGAATATAGTCAACATTTATAATAATCATATCATCAGCAACAATATAATAATGTGATATCCCAAGCCAAGGAGTAACGGGGTAACATCGTAGCATCCTAAGCATGCATACTAAGCAGGGGCTGAGCAACGAGCAATAGTAACATAGCAGTACATGGTTTGCTGGGAGAGGACATGGATGTATCGGTTTGAAAGAGGCTGTAAACATGTGGTAGGATCAAACATCGAACCTATCCTAGACTAGCATGCAAACCGCTGGTTGAAATAGAATGGATCATAAGTAATGTATAGTCCTTGCCGGTTGATAAGTCGTGTTCCGAAGGTGTAGTTGATCGCAAGCTCGCATCATCTCCGAGAGGTACCCGCGGAAGCACACAAGATGATACACACTGGAAAGCAATCAATGAGAGAGCATCTATTACTACGAAGCAAACACGAGCAAGCATCAAAAAGAAGGCAACACGAGACATGGCACCTACCGTCGAGAGCGGTTACTAACAGGTTAAGTGGGGCATTCGTCTCACACGACGATACTGCACGTTTACGGTGGTTCAAGTTGTTTAGCTATAGGTGATCAACAAATTTTTTAACATGGCATAACACTCAAGCATGGCATAGCACAAAAACATGAAAAGAGGTGAAGCATAAATAAACTATCTAATCTAGTCACTTTAAGTGGGGGTAAAACCTACACATTGCAACTATTACGGACCCCACGATAATTATACTGTTTGGTACTGTTTTGCCCTAAAAAATATTTTATTATTTTTATTAGCAAGCAAGAGCAGAATAAATACAATCTACACAAAATTCTAGTCAAGTTACATATAAAGAACATTTTAAACAGAGCAACGGTTAAAAAGTTATGGCAGTTACAGTTTACAATGGCAAGGGTTGTAATTAGCAGGTAAACATCATGTAAACAAAGTCAAACATGTCAAAAGAGCACATTTTATTAATCTACACAAAAAACTAAGCAACTTTCATGTTTAACGCGTCGCGTTCCGAGCTACCGTTAAAAAGATACGCGCAACGCAAAAAAAAAATACAATCTGCCAATTTTATTAAACCAGAAAAAAGAAAAAAAAAACTACTGGGCCGAAAACTACTGTACATAGGCTAACCAGAGGCGGTGCAAGATAAAAAAATTCGCCCATGGGCGCTACTTAGCTATCGGGCCGGCCCAACTACCGCAGGAAAAAAAAGAAAAAAAAAAGAAAAGAGGGGGCGGCTCACCGAGTGGGCCTGGCCCAACAGGAAATTGGCGGAGGATAGCTCGTTGCTGCTCAGTGCGAGACGAGCGTGCGGGCCGCGTGAGGAGTTAGGCTGCCTGGGGGACGCTCGGTGGGCCGCGGTGCTCTGGGCCGCCGGCTGCTGGGCTGGAGGTGCCCTGGATCGGATCGATCCTGTCGCGCGGCGGCGCATGGCTCCGACTGCCGGCTGCGGCGAGGCTAGACGGGCTCCGGCAAGGTGGAGAGGGCCCTGGAGGCCGCGGCGACAGGGACTGGCGAAGGAGGGTCGAGGGGCGCCGGACTCGGGCGGCGCCGCCGGATCCAGGCGTGGGCCGGGGCTTCAATGGCGGCCGGTGAGCTCCTGTTCGAGCAGAGAGAGGGAGATGGGGTGAGAGGGAAGAGGAGAGGGAGGAGAGGGAAGGTGGTGCGGCGGCCGTGACCTGCGGCGGCTCGGTGGAGGCAGCCGATGCGTGGGGGCGGCGGAGGCGTTCGTACGGGCTCGGGGCAGGAGGATCCCTCCATGGGAGGAGCTCGAGCAGAGGAGACTCCCATCTGATGACGTGGCTCAACGTGGGCCGCTCGATTCAGATCGAACGTTGCAGATCGGGCCACCAGATCTGGATGTGGAGGGATTGGGTTGCACTGAAATTGAGGTGGGGGTGGCTGCAATTTTTGGCTAGGGAAACCCTAGAAAGGGGTGGGAGTGTGGTGGTCTTTATATAGCCCCGGTGGCTGGCAGTATGCAAAAACATCCCCGGTTTTTCTCTCGCGCGCGCGGTGTTTACGTTTCTGACCGCCGGGGCTCCGCAGGACATCCGATTCGGGTAAAACTTCAAATTGCGTGATCAGCGCCTCGAGCCGGCGGCGTTCACCTCGCGCTGGAACCGTTTCGAGAACACTTTCCGACACGCTATAAAAATATCTCATTTACTTATTAAACCGGGTTTTGTTCCGTTGGCTACGGCTGGTCTGGTGCTGGTTTTGCGACGGTGATCGGGTGAAACCCGGTGTCGCAAACGTCGAGTGTCTGGGTGGTAAAGGTCTGTCTCCGTCCGGTACGAGATAAGAGGGGGAAAATAATCGCCGATCGATAAATCGGGGATGCAAACACCGCAAACAAATCAGACAATCAAACAATTCACACCGAAAACAAAATTTTCAATTTTTATGAAATCTGGGATGTTACAATACAACACTACCAACAAGGGATCTCGCCCCGAGATCCTGGACGATCCGGGGGAGAGGAGAAGAGAAGAGAGTCGAAAACCTTCAACACCACCAACAAGGGACTCTGCTCCATGTCAACATCGAACTTCGGCCGAGATAAAATTCCATAGAGAGATGGCAACGTTAGAAAATACAAAACCGTCGGTGTTAAGAGGAGGAACGAAGGCGAGAACCAGATCAAAAGGATAGTGTTTTTTCCGCAAGTCGTGAAAACACCGGCAAAAGGATGGATGGCAATGGATGACCCAGATGTTTACCAGAGTCGGAAGAACTAAAGTGTAACAGCCCAGTTTTCAGAAAAATTAAATTTTTTTGTTTTCAGTGTGAATTGATTGATTGCCTGATTTGTTTGCGGTGTTTGCATCCCCGATTTATCGATCAGCGATTATTTCCCCCCCTCTTATCTCGTATCGGACGGAGACCGACCCTTGCCACCCTGACACTCGACCTTTGTGACACCGGGTTTCACCCGATCACCGTCGCGAAAACCGCACGAGACCAGCCTGCAGCCAACGGAACGAAAAACCCCGTTTAATTATTAAACGGGATATTTTTATAGCGCGCCGGAAAGTGTTTTCGGAACGGTTCCAGCGTGAGGTGAACGCCTCCGGCTCAACGCACTGATCGCGCAGTTCGAAGTTTTACCCGAATCGGAGGTACTACGGACCCCCGGCGGTCAGAAACGGGAGCACCGTGCGCGCGAGATAAAAACCGATGATGTTTTTGCAAACTGCCAGCCACCCATGCTATATAAAGACCACCACACTCCCACCCACCTAGGGTATCCCTAGGCAGCCACCAGCCCCAGATCTGACCCAAAACACCCCCAAAATCCGAAACCCTAGATCCCAGTTGCTCCTGGCCCTCGGATCTGTGAATCGGAGGGCCACGGTTGCGCCATGTCACCCCATCTCCTCCACCTACCTCACCTCTCTCCTCTAGCCACTCCGGGCGCCGCTGCGCGCGCCACCAGGCCGAGGCCGCCGCCGGCCAGCAGCCAGCCGGGCCGCCTCCCTCTCCTCTCCCCGCGCCCTCTTCCTCTCTCTTCCCTCTCTCCCCTCTCTCTTCTTCTCCCTCTCTAATCTCTCTCTCTACCTGGACAGGACCGGCGCCATGGACGGGGCCGAGACCGTGCCCGAGGCCGCCGCCTTCCTCCTCCGTCCGGGGCCACCAGATCCGGCCCCAACCGCCGCCTACCGCGCCTCCCCTGCACCGCCTGCCCCACCGCCTGCCGCCGGTGGCCGGCGCCGCCACCGGGGCTGCTGTCCGCCGCCGCCTGGTGCCTGCTCCGGAGGAGCCCGACGGGGACGGCGCCCCTGCTCGTCCAGCCAGGTGGGCCCGCGGCCCAACGAGGCCAGAGCCCAGCCACACCAGCAGGCCGGCCTCCCCCTTTGCTGCAGATGGGCCGAGCCCGTTTGGGGTGAGGGCCCGATTCTTTTTTTTTATTTTTTTTCCTGAGCCTGCTGGAAATTTTGCTAAGTGCTGATAATTTTGCTGCTGATTCAATTTTGTACTGTAATTTCCCGTTGAACCGTAGCTCCGATGAACGTGCCCCCAAAACGAAAGTTGCTCAGAATTGTGTGTACTTTAATTCTTCTTTTGTGAGAATTTGCATTTGAGCTCATCTTGATTGTGTAATCGTGTGTTGAACAGGGCATCAGGCCGTTAATTGCTTTAAATTCCTGTTAGATGCTGCTGTTATTATTTTGTTGCAACTTTGCATGATGATTGTAAGAAATCCATGAGGCCTATTGCATTGATTCCTCTTGCGTTGCGTTAAGCAATGTTTCTACTTCAGTTTCATGCATTCACATGCCATATTTGCTTGCTGCATCATGTTTATATCTTGCTACAAAGTAGCTATCATGATGTTATTGTGCTGCTATTGCTGAAACTGTTATTTTGTTGCAACTTCGGATGACGATTGCTTCGCAACCGTTCATCGGATTTGAGTGATTCCAATTGCATATTGTTAAGCATCATGTATACTTTCATACCATGTATTGCTATGTCATGTTGCTGCACTTTTGCATCTAAATTTACCCCTGTTTATACAGCATGTGCTCGTAAATTGTTTTGCTTATATCTTTTTAACCGTAACTCCGTTTGGAGTGTTCTTTATATGTAACTTGATTAGTTTTTCGTGTACTTTGTGTTTATGCTATTGTTTGCTGTTGTTAACCAACCTAAAATATGGTTTAGGGCAGAACAGTACCAAATCCTTTAATTGTCGTGCGGCACCTAGTGTTATGCCATGTTTAGGTTGTGCCTCACTTAAATTGACTAGGATAAATAGTTTACTTTGTGCTTCACCTCTTGACCTGTTTGTGTGCTATGCCATGCTTGCTTGAGTTGCCATGTTAATAACCGTTGATTGATCACCTGTAGCCAAGCAACTTGAACCACCGTAAACGTGTGGTATTCGTCGTGTGTGACCGATACCCCACTTAAACTGTTAGTAACCGTTCTCGACGATAGATCTGTATCGCGTTGCCGTGCCTTGTATTGCCTCTTTGATCTCTTGTTGCCCCGTAGTAATAGAGTGCTTGCTCGTTGATTGCTTTCCAGTGTTTATCGTCTTGTGTTCTTCCGCGGGTACCTCTCGGAGACGATGCGAGCGTGCGACCGACTACACCTTCTGAACCCGACTTATCAACAGGCAAGGACTTGCATTACTTATGATCCATTCTATTTCAACCAGCGGTTTTCATGCTATTATAGGTTAGGTTCGATGTTTGATCCTACCACATGTTTACAGCCTCTTTCAAACCGATACAGCCGTGTCCCTTCCCAGCAAACCTTGTACTGCTATGTTACTATTGCTCGTTGCTCAGCCCCTGCTTAGTATGCATGCTTAGGATGCTACGATGTTCCCCTGTTACTCTTTGGGTTGGGATATCACCTGATTATAATATTTTTGCTGATGATATGATTATTATTATAATGTTGACTATATTCGACGAAGGATGGAAGGTCTAGGCTATCCCGCCTCGACGCTTTGTTCCATTCGAGTCACCTAGGATCCGAGTTCCGGGTATTGGTTTTAAGACTGAGCGTGCCTAACCGCGTGTGGGATTTTATGGGGTCCCCTTTTCTTACCTATCTAGCTTCAAACATTTCTAGTGGTGGCCCAAGCTGATTTTACCATTTGAAAACCGTGTGTGTGTCTGTCGGGTAGCTCCTGGCAGATATTATTTAAAACAACTCGGGCCAGCGGAGACATGGTTTCTTTGTTGGTCCACACCTGGAAGCTAGGGGGCTTCCCACATATGTTTGGGTAGCTAACCCGACCTCGTCTAGACGGTAGAGGCCGATTCGAGAGCGCGGCCGGCTTTTGAGTTGGATGTCGACTCACCGGGGGCCACCCGGATTTGTGCGTTGTTAGTTAGAGGGACCTGTCGTTCCGGATCTCTTGGGACTAAATCATAAAATGGTTGCCTATCATGGGTAGCAACTGAGAGTGATGGACGTGCGTGCGGAGCCTCGTAATGGGCAGTTGGTACACCCCTGCAGGGTTAAATCTTTTCGAGAAGCCGTGTCCACGGTTATGGACAACTTGAGACCTACTCCTTGTTCATAGACAACAACAACTGAGATAATCCTAATATAACTTGATCAACGTGTGTGTGCCTTGACTGCTTCTTCTTCGTCGGGATGCGAAGAGGAGGACAAGGATAGGATAGGTGTTATGTTTGCGTAGTAGGTGGATAGCAAGACTTGTTGGAGGCGATTCCTCATCGAATGCTTGGCTTCTTATCTTACCCTCTAGATCGTTAGCCACTTCATAAATTCTAGTGCGGCAGCAACCTCACCACTTACCCCTTCCTTACCGTAAACTACTAGTTGTCCTAGAATGACGAGTGATGAAGTCCTTCCTGGGTCAGATGACCACTACAGTTGGATGCTGAGTACCTCTGTACTCATGATACTACCCCCAAACTCTTTTCAGGGTTCTTGATCGACAACAGGTATGGTGATCGACGTTTCACGTGGAGACTCGACGACGACTAGTTAGGCGGATCCCGGCGGAGGGCCTGGACCCGTGTGGTTATGGGATCGATGCTTTTCTCTTTGCCAGTAGGCATTTGCTTGTAGTCTGTACTCAGAAATGTACGTCCGCTGTTGTATTGTATTTGAGGCAGTTGTATGCCGATTGTATGAGATGTTGTATCATGTATCTATAATGTTGTGATATCATGTTGGAAATCCGGGGCATATGGCTTTGTCATATGTCGCGGTGGGACCGATATGTGCTTCGTCCCCGGATCTGGGTGGAAACACCTAGATCTGGAACAGTACAGCATATCGGGCCTTACAACTTGGTATCAGAGCCTTACCGACCGTATGATCCCTTCTCTGGCCGAAGTCGAGTCTAGACAAAAACTATTTTGTAGTTACTAAGTTAGTTATCGGATAGTAGGATCTTTTTACTCCTTACCCTTGCTCTGGTCAGGACAAGTGTCGTAAGTGTTTTATTCTCGCCTTACCCCCTTCAAACTTTAGGATCTCGAGTGTGTGGAGTATCGGAACCGTTACAATGCCTTTCTTGCAGCGTATTGTCTCGATTCCGAGCTCAGGTGGGAATTCCTGTAGTACCTTTAGCTTCTCCGGTTTCGGATATCATCTGGGTCGTCCTTTTCCCTCCATCCTTTTGCCGGTGTTTTTACGACTTGCGTCGAAAATCACTATCCCTTGATCTGGTTTTCGCGATCGTTCTTCTCTTGTCACTGACGTCTTCGTTATCCAGATCCGGGGACGAAGCACATATCGGTCCCACCGCGACATATGACATAGACATATGCCCCGGATTTCCAACATGATATCACAACATTACAGATACAAGGATACAACATCTCATACAATCGGCATACAACTGCCTTAAATACATTATAACAGCGGAAGATACATGTCTGAGTACAGACTACAATCAAATGCCTACTGGCAAAGAGAAAAACATCGATCCCCATAACCACACGGGTCCAGGCCCTCCGCCGGGATCCGCCTAACTAGTCGTCGTCGAGTCTCCACGTGATACGTCGATCACCATACCTGTTGTCGATCAAGAACCCTGAAAAGAGTTTGGGGGTAGTATCATGAGTACAGAATTACTCAGCATCCAACTGTAGTGGTAACCTGACCCAGCAAGGAATTCATCACTCGTCATTTTGGACAACTAGTATTTTAAGGTAAGGATGGGGTAAGTCGCGTTGCTGCCGCACTAGCATTTACGAAGTGGCTAACGATCTAAAGAGTAAGATAAGAAGCCAAGCATTCGATGAGGAATCGCCTCCAACAAGTCTTGCTATCAACTACTTACGCAAACATAACACATATCCTATCCTTGTCCTCCTCTTCGCATCCCGACGAAGAAGAAGCAGTCAAGGCACACACACGTTGATCAAGTTATCTTAAGATTATCTCAGTTGTTGTTGTCTATGAACAAGGAGTAGGTCTCAAGTCGTCCATAACCGTGAAAACGACATCTCGAAAAGATTTAACCCTGCAGGGGTGTACCAACTGCCCATTACAAGGCTCCGTGCGCACGCCCATCTCTCTCAGTTTCTACCCATGATAGGCAACCATTTTATGATTTAGTCCCAAGAGATCCGGAACAAGAGGTCCCTCTAACTAACAACGCAAAAATCCAGGTGGCCCCCGGTGAGTCGACATCCAACTCAAAAGCCGGCCGCGCTCTCGAATCGGCCTCTACTGTCTGGACGAGGTCGGGTTAGCTACCCAAACAGATGTGGGCATCCCCCTAGCTTCCAGGTGTGGACCAACAAAGAAACCATGTCTCCGCTGGCCCAAGTTGTTTTAAATAATATCTGCCAGGAGCTACCCGACAGACACACACACGGTTTTCAAATGGTAAATCAGCTTGGGCCACCACTAGAAATGTTTGAAGCTAGGAAGGTAAGAAAAGGGGACCCCATAAAATCCCACATGCGGTTAGGCACGCTCAGTCTTAAAACCAATACCCGGAACTTGGATCCTAGGTGACTCGAATGGAACAAAGCGTCGAGGCGGGATAGCCTAGACCTTCCATTCTTCGTCGAATATAGTCAACATTTATAATAATCATATCATCAACAACAATATAATAATGTGATATCCCCAGCGAAGGAGTAAAAGGGTAACATCGTAGCATCCTAAGCATGCATACTAAGCAAGGGCTGAGCAACGAGCAATAGTAACATAGCAGTACATGGTTTGCTGGGAGAGGACATGGTTGTATCGGTTTGAAAGAGGCTGTAAACATGTGGTAGGATCAAACATCGAACCTATCCTAGACTAGCATGCAAACCGCTGGTTGAAATAGAATGGATCATAAGTAATGTATAGTCCATGCCTATTGATAAGTCGGGTTCCGAAGGTTTAGTTGATCGCAAGCTCGCGTCGTCTCGGAGAGGTACCCGAGGAAGCACACAATACGATAAACACTGGAAAGCAATCAACGAGCAAGCATCTATTACTATGAAGCAAACACGAGCAAGCATCAACAAGAAGGCAACACGAGACATCGCACCTACCGTCGAGAGCAGTTACTAACAGGTTAAGTGGGGCATTCGTCTCACAAGATGATACCGCGCGTTTACGGTGGTTCAAGTTGTTTAGCTACAGGTGATCAACAATGTTGTTTACATGGCATGACAGTCAAGCATGGCATAGCACACAAACATGACAAGAGGTGAAGCATAAATAAACTATCTAATCTAGTCACTTTAAGTGGGGGTAAAATGTCAGAACCCCAAATTATGTTTGTGTTTAACCTAGCTTGCATTTTTGCATCTTGAAAAAATTGCAAAAGAAAAGGAAATGGGGAAAAGAAAAGCCCTAAATGAATTTTATAAAAAGGCCAGAAATAAATATTTTTCCGAAATTCTTTTGAATGTATTGAAAAATCCTAAAAATGAGTGGAATCATTTTAAAAGTGATTTGGGATTAATCCCATGCTCATAGATTTTTCAATAATCCAAAAGGTGGCTTGGAAATTAAATAAATTGCTTATTTTAATTGAAATTCAAATACATTGAATTTCAAAAATTCCCAAAACTTGGGGTTGACTTCTATATAGTCACCTAGGTTTTATAAAAATGTTTGGGGATTTTTATAAATGCCCTAGCTATTTATTTTAAATGGGCAAAACAAAGAACAGAAGGAAAAATAAGAAAAGAAGAGAGAAACCTTACCTTGCGCCCACGGGCGAAGGCCCACCTGGCCCAGCCCGGCTCCTCTCCTCTGTCGTCTTCCTCCTCTGCCAGAAGGAGAGGCAGCCGCGCCGTGCGCTGCGTGGCGGGCATGCCTCCCCCTCCTCGCCACCTCCTGCTCTCCCCTCCTCTTCTCTCTCCCTCTGGAGACACCCAGAAGCCCCCAGGCCATTTCCCCTCCCCTCGCGACCTCCCTCCTCTCCTCTGCCGCCTTTTTCCGAGCCGCCCCGAGAGCTCGCCGGAACGAGCCCGTGCGCCTGCATGGCCAATGGAGACAGGCCGCCGCACCAACGTGTCCATGCGGTTCCTCGACGTCGAATTCGTCAAGCTGCGCCGCCAATTTGAACCAAGCCGCCTCCTAGTCGCCGCCCGCATCGACTTCCTCCGCCACGGCCGCCGTGCTCCTCGTCAGAAATTCGTCGCCGCCAGTGCCTCCGGGACCTCCCCGAGCTCACCTTCGTCTTCCCGGTGAGGTCCTCTTCAGAATGCCCCGTCTGGGTCTCCTCCCCGTGCTCCCAATCACCATTTCCCCGCCATGGCCGTGAGCTCGTCGCCGCGGGCCTGCTCGCCGGCGTGGCCACGGGCCCCCCTTGGGTGCCCCATGTGCACCAATAGCTGCAGGAGACCGCGGGCTAACCGCTGGTTCCCTCGCCCTCCACCCCCGAGCCCTTTGTCGTCATCCGCCATGACCGGTGGCTCCGGCCGCCGCCCCCCGTCGACGTAGCCGTGGCCTGAAGCCTCCCCCTCGAACCCCTCCTAGCCCAGGTGACGCGCGACATCGCGAGCTTCGCTCCCGTGCCCCCAGCCTCCTCCCCCGTGGCCTAAATCGCCACCCCGGCGAGAGCGCCGCCGTGGCAGAGCCTACGGCGTTTAGCCGCCGGTCGGTTAAACCTAAACCGACTCCTAATCCCCCCCTCTCTCTCGCTGACAGTGGGCCCAGCCCCTTAATTAATCCGGGTTAAATTTAAACAGATTTAGTTAACCCCAGTGAGGCTGACAGGTGGGGCCGCCCTGTCAGTTGACTGGTCAAACCTGGCGTCAGCATGACCTAGTGATGACGCAGTAAAGATTAAATCAAATTGTTTAATTCAATAAATTCCAGAAAATGGCTGAAACTTTGAAAAATCATAGAAAATTCATTTTAACTCCAAATTTAACATATAATATATGAAAAATGATCAGGAGAAAATCCTCTATCCAAATTTCCAACTTTCAGCTATGTTGGCGTTGATCTTAAAAAGGGATCAGTAGCTTTTTCTATTTGATTTAATTGGAATTATTTCAAATTCATTTCAAAAATTATTCCAACTTCAACCATTGAAATGCACCACACATCACTTGTACTTCAGAAGCATTTCACACATATGATCTTTTGGTTTAAAATGAACAAACTTTAGCAAATGCAAGTTGACCAAATTTAAATCACATTTGGAGTTTGAATTTGAATTTACTTTTCAAATCAACTTCAATTAAAATGTGGCAATTCAAACATAGGTCACATCAGCACATTGCCATGCTATGTTTTGCATATTGAATGTGCATGGTATTATCTTGATTGTGCTTTACTTCCAGTGCTTCGGTGATTGCATCTTCTCGATAGAGTTGATCTCAGAGACGAGTTCAACCTCACGTCAGAAGAGTGTTACCTCGTGATCGTCAGCAAGGCAAGCACCCCCTCTTTGATCATGTCGATAAAATCCCAATTCCCTCTCATTCTCGCAAATGCATGTTTAGGATGTCACCATGATACGTTCTACCGCTAGTTGAACCCATTCCTTTGCATGACCTATCATTTTTGTCACAGTAGTAAGCAAACCACAATCCTAGCAGATGTAGGAGTTGGTTGATATCATGTGGCCCCTGCAACTGTTACAGCTTATTGCATGCTTAGAGTTGTTACCTGAGGCTACTTTGACATGAGTCGGGATGGTAGTGATCATGTGAATGATGGTGGTAACTTGTTGGTGAATCTACCCTAAACAAAGGTGAACGATGAGAGGCTGTGTAGGAGTACACAGTGGGTTGTCTCGTTGAACACTGCCTTAAGCCCGAGTTCTTGTGTTGTTATCCAAGACAACGAGTACGACCACACATTGGGCTCACTGACCCCTCTCTGCCTAGTACCTCACCCCGGACCAGTCCAGGAGTCGCAAGTAGTTCGCCCTTTAACGATCTCAAGCAGGTGGAACCAAGGTAAGTGGTTGGCGTAGGTTGTGGGCACGTTGAATCAAGTGATCATGATCGAGTTGAGCTTGATGGCGGTCACACAACGTTTGAGTCCGCATCGGAACAATCGGCCGGATTCCGATTGTGGTCCCAACTCAAATAGGCGACTCCCTAGGACTAGAGATGGTGCCGTGAGTGAAGTGTCGTGGCAGCATCCTCGCCGGTACTCATTTGAAGGGTCCATCCCCAGGCGGTAAATGATGAGGCGCGTGTGTAGCAGTACACCCCTGCAGGGTTAATGAACTATTCGGATATCGGTGTCCGCGGTTATGGACTACTTGGAGACCTTTACTTGATCATAGATAACTTGAACCGGATACTTCTAAAACACACCAAGATAATTGTGAGTGCTATGGCGTGCTTCCTCGTGGGGAAGTCGAGGAAGGCACCATAGTGGAGTATTGATTGGAGACTGTTACTTGGACTCGTGTACGTTCTTACCTCTCTCTGGTACTCGTAGTTCAGGACTAGCCAAGTCAAAGCTGGCACTTCTGCAAGTGAAACCCCACCTCCCTTTACCTTGATACATGTGCATGAGTAGTATAGTTCCTATGTAAGTCTTGCTGAGTACGACTTTGTACTCACGTTTGCTTATTCTATGTTTTAGAGACGAGACCACTGACCCTGATGGTGGCCTCTACCTCGAGCTCGACGTGGACCAATGTCGTATAGTTCCAGGCAGCAGCCTGTGCCCTCTGGAGGGTCGTTGTATTTTCTTTCAGGCTTCATAAGCCATTTGTTAAACTTGTCTTTACTAAGACATAATTTGCTTTCGTTGATGTTTGATGTAATGTTGGATCACAAACATGTGATCTCTTCTTGTAATACAACTACTATGTCTACTCTGTTTAGCAGAAGTTATAAAGACTGAGTTTGTAGAGTTCATGTTGTGATTACCTGCTGTTTACACTGGACATGTATGCTGCGTGTATGTTTATAACATGCATGTCTTAGTGTGGGGTTCGATAGCTTAGTTTTGTTCTTGCCGGCGGTCTTTTATACACCAAGTGGCCCTTAGATGTGCGCAGCTTGGGGCATCGCGATGCGATTTCTCGTGAATCTGTCACGTGGCACACTTTGTTGTATGATTGAGCCCGCCCGAGATCCCGACTAAGTGATCGGGCTGGAGTAAGTCTATGTAAGGGTTATGATTCAATCGATAACATGGTTGAGGCGACTTGTCTATGAGTATGGGATTCACCACCCATAAGCATTAGACTTGTGAGCGGACGTTGAGGACCCATCTCAGTTGATCATCCGGCCTGAATGGGATGCCCCTCACGTTCGATGCTTACCGAGAGTGATCTGTGCTTGGCCTTGTCTGCTTAGACAAGTGGGTACGGCTCTCGGCTCTCCATGTGATTGCATTGTGATCGGAATTACATACGCTAACCCCGGGTCCCGACATAAAACCTACACATGGCAACTATTACGGACCCCACGATAATTATAATGTTTGGTACTGTTTTTTCCCTAAACAATATTTTATGATTTTTATTAGCAAGCAAGAGCAGCATAAACACAATCTACACGAAATTCTAGTCAAGTTACATATAAAGAACATTTTAAACAGAGCAACGATTAAAAAGTTATGGAAGTTACAGTTTACAATGGAAAGGGTTGTAATTAGCAGGTAAACATCATGTAAACAAAGTCAAACATGGCAAAAGAGCACAATTTATTAATCTACACAGAAAACTAAGAAACTTTCATGTTTAAAGCGTCGCGATCCGAGCTACCGTTAAAAAGATACGCGCAACGCAAAAACAAATACAATCTGCCAATTTTATTAAACCAGAAAAAAGAAAAGAAAAAACTACTTGGCCGAAAGCTACTGTACATGGGCTAACCAGAGGCGGTGCAAGATAAAAAAAGTTGCCCATGGGCGCTACTTAGCTATCGGGCCGGCCCAACTACCGCAGGAAAAAAAAGAAAAAAAGAAAAGAGGGGGCGGCTCACCGAGTGGGCCTGGCCCAACATGCAATGGGCGGAGGATACCTCGCTTCCGCTCAGGGCGAGACGAGCGTGCGGGCCGCGTGAGGAGTTGGGCTTCCTGGGGGACGCTCGGTGGGCCGCGGTGCTCTGGGTCGCCAGCTGCTGGGCTGGAGGCGCCCTGGATCGGATCGATCCTGTCGCGCGGCGGCGCATGGCTCTGGCTGTCGGCTCCGGCGAGGCCAGGCGGCTCCAGAAAGGTGGAGAGGGCCCTGGAGGCCGCGGCGACAGGGAATGGCGGAGGAGGGTCGAGGGGTGCCGGACTCGGGCGGCGCCGCCGGATCCAGGCGCGGGCCGGGGCTTCAATGGCTTCAATTGCTCGATCAGCGCCTCGAGCCGGCGGTGTTCACCTCGCGCTGGAACCGTTCCGAGAACACTTTCCGACGCGCTATAAAAATATCTCGTTTACTTATTAAACGGGGTTTTGTTCCGTTGGCTACGGCTGGTCTTGTGCTGGTTTTGCGACGGTGATCGGGTGAAACCCGGTGTTGCAAAGGTCCAGTGTCTAGGTGGTAAAGGTCAGTCTCCGTACGGTACGAGATAAGAGGGGGGCAAATAATCGCCGATCGATAAATCGGGGATGCAAACACCGCAAACAAATCAAACAATCAAACAAATCACACCGAAAACAAAAATTTTAATTTTTATGAAATCTGGGTTGTTACACTCTGCCATGTCAGATTTCATCTGACTCAATCCGTCATCCCTTTTCTTCAATTCATCTTGGAGTCAGCTGACTTCCTTGTTGGGTTTCTCATGCTTCGCTGACTAAGCCCTAAAATTTTCTTCCAGCAGACAAGCATTTTGGCCAGCCTCCAAAGCAAGAGCCTACAAAAACAAAGATATCACTAAGTATCTACTTAGACAAACTGCCTAACCAGCTACTTGGGGGCTACACCTTCAAAAATTCAATAACCCGGCAAGATATAATCATATCTCACCAACTCATGGGGGCTACATCTCAAAAACAATTTTAAGACTCATGGGGGCTACAGCACAAGAAAAAAAAATCTCAGAATACTACAAGAGTACCGACTTATTTTGGGTATAACTCAATTTTCCCTACCTAACCCAAAATGGAATTAATTAAACCATTCCGGCTTATGGGGGCTACAGATGCATAACAACAAGCACAGTATGATGAGAAATAAAAAAATACCTCATAACGCTGCCGGAGCTGGAGGACTATGCTATGTTGTTCAGTAGAGGAGGCCAGTGATCGATTGTACAAGTCTTCAAGTGAAGTATTCTCAGATATCGACTCATAAGGTCGACTCACCAGCTGCTTCTTACTATCCATTGTCTTCATCAAAACCGTACGAGAAGGTGGGTCACCCTGATGAGACCCAGTGGTCACCACATCTTCATCAATAATCACCTTCTCCGTAGAAGGAGTCCGCCTAGAGCTTGGAGCAACTTCAACCTCCTCAGTTTGAGCCCCCGTCTCCTTGGCATCGACAACGGGAGAAGTATCCTTGTAAAGCTCTGAATGACTCGACTCATCCAAGCCAGCCTTTTTCAGATTATCAGAAACCAGAATTTCTGGTAAATCCTTAGATAAAACTACCGAGTCTTTCACCACTTTAGAGTCGTCCAACTCCTTGGGGTCAATTCTAACACTCCTCAAAGAAAAGTAGAACTCGTCAAAAATATGTACATGACGGCGAGTCATTATTCTATTAAAGGAACTTACCCACGATTGATAGGGAAAGATGTTTGGACAGAAGATCCCTCAGAAGAAGGGGTCCCAGATCCAAAGTTGCTGGCTTGCGCCTGTTCATCAACAAAACCTTCCGACTTTTGGGAAGGAGTTGAGATACTGGCAGTCTTGCTTCGGACACGCCGAGGCTGATCCTGCATAATCACAAGAGGGTCCCCGAGTCGGTACTACGGTTATGCCTCTTCTAGCCTTGTGCCTATGAGAAAAAATGAAACATAAGGTCACAAAAAATCCTACCAACAATATCATAAAGAGTCGGCAAGACACATACCGTCGGATCTTTAGTCTGACTCTCCTTTTGAGAGTCGGCTTCAAAAGGAGGAACCTTCTCCTTTTCCTCCTCTTCATCTTCGTCTTCATCCTCATGATCATCCGAGTCATCCTACAAGGACGAAAGAGGTGCGAAGGAAAAAGTACATCATAAAAAGGAAAATCAACCGGCTCTTACTGTATGATTCGGGCTCTTAGAACTGGCCTCCTTACCAGTAAGAAGATCCTGACTCACATTCCACCATGGATCATCCTCCTGGAAATAAAATAAGTCGGAAGAACAAATACTTGAACAAATATCATATCAATGGAATACATGATAAGGACATACCAGTGGAGCCGGATTAGCTTGACAGAATGGGGGAAGGCCGACTTTCTTGAGATCCTCAATACGTTCAGTAAGAAACTTCTTGCAAGGCGTCACCAACTCGTTTGGAGCAAACTAATTCTGGGAAAAGCACATCGAGTCACCTTTCCCAGTATACTCACACATGAGTCGATCCCTTACACTAAGGGGTTGGATTTGCCAACCCACCCAGCACCTGGTTACGTCTCTTCCAGTAAACCCATGAGCCAGCAGAGCTTTCATCCGCGCTTCAATCGGCTCGTTCCTTTTTTTCTGAACCTCCGTGGGGAAAAGATTCAAATTATCATGGAACTCAAACCGGCTCTCACGAAAGCCGGGCAGAGGATGCTCACCCTTGATATCCTCCAGAGTAAAATAAAGGAAAGATTTCTGGCAATCCTTCACTTTTCTCATCAACTTGGGTGCAGGGAAGATTGATTTGGCCGGCTTCTGGGTTGTAACTCCACCACACTCCAAAGCTGGACCACCACTATACTCGGTTTGCTTGTTGCAATAGTAAAACTCGGCAAATAAGCCAAGAGTCGGCTTGATCTGCAAGTAAGCTTCATAGAACACTTGACAGTGACATCTGTTGAGCACTAAGTTAGCACTCAAATCTTGGGGATGCGGCTTGTAACAGTGCAACACACTTCTGAAGAATTTGGACTCAGGAGGTCGGAAACCCTGGGTCACGTGGTCAGCAAAGATGACGACTTCGCCTTTGTTAGGCTTTGGACGGGTCTCTTCTCCAGGAACCCGCCACTTGATCTCGGTCTGAGGAGGAAGGATTCCATCTGCCACCATCTTATTCAACTGTTCCAGAGTAACTTGGCTTTTTGCCCAGTTTGCCTCTAAAGTCGATCTCTAGACTGGTGGATTTGGGACTGGCGGCTTCTTGCCTGCCGTTTTCTTGGTGGCACCAGTTTTCTTACCCATGGCGTAGAAGTCGAACCTAATGGGTAATGAATAATATGTTTTGAGCCGACTAAGAAACTAATTCAAGACAAGCATAGGATGGCCCTAGCTAAAATTTGTGGAGTCGGACCAAAACCGACTCTACGGCAACTACACAAACATGTTTCACAAATTACGAAGAAATAGATGGATCTACCGTACCAAGAAAATAAATGAAAAATACAAAACAAATCCAGAACTTACGAATAACCCGAAGCAGTTGGGGACTATGGATCTATAATATTTTTCGAGCGAATAATTGACGCGGGACAGTCTCTAGGAAATCTTAACCTATCTACCAACATGCACGGTGAAATCTTCTACTAATCTACCTCGTTCTACCGAACGGTGAAGCTTGAAGCTCCACAACAATGGCGATGAGCAATAAACCGTAATGAGAGGTAGGGGATGAGGACTTACTCGAATATCGTGCAGGAGTGGCACGGCCCCAGTCCGTTTCTTGCGAGCGCTGAGAGGAGAGAAACTCGATTCAGCGATAAGGATGAAGCTCGAGACCTTCAGTGGAAGAGGAAGAAGATGAATAGAAGATGTGGACGGGGTAAAATAAACAGATGGGTATGGGAGGCCTATTTATAAGGAACCTCATCCTGGAACTCGATGCGTCGCGTGATGATGGCTAATGGCAGGAAATCCCTCGATTTTCGTAAAAAATCTAATGGGCATATATTGCGACCCCAAAATCGGGATAAAACCGTTCGGAAGTTCCAAAAATGGTGAAAGAGTCGGATCCATTATTGAACAATAGAATGGAGTCAGCATCAGCTCTATGGAGGCATGAGTCGGCTCAGCCAGGAAGAGCCGACCCTATAAAGCCTAAAGGAATTAAGAAGATTGTTGTGAAGGCTAAAGCATCGCACCAAACCTGGGGGCTAATGTCGGGGGGATGGACCAAGCCCATAACCCGACATTAGGATCGTTGGGCCGACTCACCTAAGGAAGGCCCACAAAAGAACACCCGACCACGAGCCGACCACGCCAAGCATGAGGATCGAAGCCGTAGAAGGAATTCGACTTACCTTGTATAGCATGTAGCATATTTGTATGTATAGTAGGACTCCACCTCGTGTCAGAGTCGGACTCGAGGAACCCCGGGACACGACGCCTTTATAAGTCAAGATCCACGAGATCCAGAGTCAGAACAATCTCAATCCAAGATAGGACTAGACACTTTTCGGCGCAACCTAGATCTCCTCAAGACTGACGCTGCAATCCAGCTCACTTGTAATCGATCCACCAACTCTTCTAATTGAGGAGTCGGAACCCTTAATAATAAGAAGAAGGAGTAGGCTTTTACCTCGAGACAAAGAGGGTCTGAAACCTGGGTAAATCACCGAGTCTCTTGTCCATGTCGACTCTCTCCTCGTATCCACCTCGCAGCAAAGGTCCCACGTCAAGACCAATTCTTCGAACATCTGTCGTGACTTTCCCACGACAGAACTCGTAGCTCCAAGTTTGCCACCCCCCTTGATACCGGGCTTCCTAATTCTCCGTGCCGACTTTTCCAAAAAGTTGGTGCCGAGTCAAATACTATTCGTCAGCCTTTGCCTGAAGAAATTGATCCTTCTTCTAGGGAGTTGTCTGTTCGGTTCCCTAGCAATATTCCCATCAATCGTGGGTAAGTGTTTTATGAGCTTTTTATGATATACTGATTTGTTTATTTCCAGCCATCTTATGTTGTTTTCTTCTTTTTAGGAAACAAGCTAAGAGCAAGGCACAACCCGGTTCTCTGCCAACACAGGGGCCAATGGTCACAAAGAAGATATCTAAAGTTTCTGAAAAACAGATGAAAAGTGCGGTTTCTATCGATTCGAGCTCATCAGTTGTTCACAAGAAAGAATCCCATAGGGATGAAACTGAAGAGTCGGTTGCTGACTGTCAGAACCCTCTGTTAGGTATGTGCTAGGATCAAGCCTCACATTGCATCATGCCAAAATTTTCAAATGAAATTGGGGAGAAGGAACACCCCCCATATGAATTAATTCAAATGGCCACTTTAAAAGATGCTGCAAAAATTCCTTTTGCATTTTTGAAAAGTCTCATAATTGAGTGTGATCACATATCAAGTGATGTGGAATCAATCCCATGCTCATAGATTTTTCAAATATTCAAACATGACCATGGAATTAATTAAATACCCCTATTTGAATTTGAATTCAAATATTTTGAATTTAAATAATGTTCCAAACTTGGGAATGACTATCTACTTGTCATGTAAGTCCATATAAAAAGTTTGAGCATTTATAAAAATACTTTGCTATTTTATTTGGCAAAGAAAACAAAAGACAAAAAATAAAAACATAGAAGAAAAAGGGAAAGGCCTACCTCGCAAAGAGGCCCAACTCAAACCCCAGTCGGCCCAGTCCACCAGCCTCCCATGTCGTCTTCCCCAGGCAGGGGCACGCACAGGTGCGTGGAGAGCATGCCGAGCACGCCAACGTGCCTTGGCCACACAGGTGCCTCCTAGCCTATCTCCTCGCGCCCAGAGACGCCCAGGAGCATCCCCATCCCATTCCCCCTCTCCACGGTCACCCTCCCCCTCTCCAGCGCCCGATTTCATCGCCACCCGAAACCTCACCGGTGCGCACCGCCGTGGAAGTCACGGCCACCGTGCACTAGAGCCCCGCCGATCGTGTCCACTCGCCTCGCCGTCGTCCCCTTCGTCGCCATGCTGCGGATCAGGAGGCTCGAGCCCCCGTAGACGCCGGAATCGCCATCGAGACCTCGCCGGACCCGCAAGCTTTCCCGCCGAATTTGACGTCGTCAAGCCTCCCCAGCCCCTGCCGTCTGCACCGCCGCGTTTCGGGTGAGCTCCCGGTTCTTTCCCCTCTCGCCGCGCTCCATTCCGTGCACCAAATCGACATCGCCACATTTCCAGAGCGACGGCCGCCGCGCAGCTTGATGTGGACGAGGTTCCGACGACCCCCGGGCCTCCCCGTGCGTGCGAGATGAATTGTGCGTGCACGGGCGTCCTTTTGGTGCCCTCCGCGTGCCATTTGGTGGCCGGGAGCACCCTCCCAGTGAGAGCCGCCGCGCACTAGTGCCACCGGCGACATGTCACCGGTGAGCCCACGTGGATAATCTCTTAGCACTAATTAAACCCCCCAGCACACACTGACAATGGCCGCCCTACCCCTTTAATCCCCCTGGTTAGTTTAAACTAACTGGGTTAATTAACCCAGCCACTGACATGCAGGCCCCACTTGTCACCCCCCCTGACGCCAGCATGACCTAATGCTTGCGCAATAAATGGATTTCTATCTAAAAGAAATTCATAAAAATCCAGAAAAGGCTTAAACTTTGGAAATTCATAACTAATTCATATTAACTCCAAATTGGACATATAATATATGAAAAATTATCAGAAAAATGTACGGATTCTGAATATGCACTTTTTTCATGTTTGACCATTTTTAAATGGGGGGGGCAGAAGCAAATGTGCATATGAACCCTTTTAAATTCAAATGTGGAGTTTGAATTTGCAACTCAAATGAAATACACTTCATTTAAATGGAATTGGCAACACATCAGCACCCCTTACACCATGTTATAACATTTGATCATGTGATTGTGCATTTCCTTTATATTGATCACTTTGTTTGCATTGTTTGCTATTGAATAGAGGTGGAGCCGGAGTCTGAGATCACCCCCTCCGTTGAAGATACCCCGTACAACCCCCATTTATCATGTCAATAAAATCCCACTTCCCTCTCAGTCTCGCTTATGCATTGTTTAGGATGATTACCATGATGCGTTTCTACCGCATAGTTGAACCCATTCCTTTGCATGACCTATCATTTTGTCACAGTAGTAAGCAAACCACAATCCTAGTAGATGCAGGAGTTGATTGATATCATGTGGCCCCTGCAAATGTTACAGCTTATTGCATGCTTAGAGTGATACAATGTTGTTACTGTTATGTGAGTCGGGATGGTAGTGATCATGAGGATGATGGTGGAAATGTGTTGGTGAACTTGACCTAAACAAGGTGAACGATGAGAGGTTGTGTAGGAGTACACAGTGGGTGGTCTCGTTGAACACCGCCTTAAGCCCGAATTCTTGTGTGGTGATCTAAGACGAAGAGTACTACCACATGTTGGGCACATGGACCCCCGCTCAACCTACTAACTCACCCATTCTCAGTTCAATGAGTCGCAGTAGTTTGGAGTTCTGGTAGGTCTGTGTCCTGGATGCTAAGTGAGAGAACGGCTCAACCAAGACCGTCTTATGCACCAAGAACACATCTTCTGGGACCACTTCGGTAAACCGGCCGAGTTACGAATATGGAAACCATCGCAGATAGGCTTCTTCATTGAACTTGAGTTGGTTGTGAGGTAAAAGTTGTGGAAATTATCCTCGCCGACACCCGCTTGAAGGGTGACGAGATCCCGGTGGTAACTGATAGTTTCATGTGTGTAGCAGTACACCCCTACAGGGTTAATAAACTATTCGAATAGCCGTGTCCGCGGTAATGGACTACTAGGAAAGTTGTGCTTGATTATTAGACAACTTTAACGGAAACTCTAAAACGTGCCAAGATAGGTGTGAGTGCTATGGTTGGATTTCTCGTGGGAAGTGGAGGAAGGCACCATAGTGGTGTAATTGTTTGGGAGACTTGGATAGATGGACTCGTGTACGCTTCTTACCTCATTCTAGTATTCGTAGTACAGGACTAGACAAGTCAAAGCTGGCACTTATGCATTGAAACCCCACCTCCCTTTTCCTTGAAACTTGAGCATGAGTAGTATAGTTCCTACGTAAGTCTTGCTGAGTACGACTTTGTACTCACGTTTGCTTATTTATGTTTTTAGATGAATCAACTGACCCCGATGGTGTCTTCTTCCTGGAGCTCGATGAGTGATCAAGCTAGTGTAGTCCCAGACAGAGGTCTGGTCCCTCGAGGAAGGGCTTATTTATAAATAAGGCTCCTCTAAGACATTTGTTAAACTTGTATGTACTCAGACCTAAGTTGCTTCCGCTTGAATGATGTAATGTTGGATCACAGTCTTGTGATCTCTGTGTGTACTCTATATATAAGTCAATAAAGTTGTAAACTTTGTAGATTTCATGCAATGTGTACCTGCTGTTTACAATGGAAATGCATGCTGCGCATATGATTATAACGTGCATGTCTTAGTGTGGGGTTCGAGAGCTTAGTTCTGTTCTTGCCGGCGGTCTTTTATACACCAAGTGGTCCTTAGATGTGCGCAGCTTGGGGCATCGCGATGCGATTTCTCGTGACTCGGTCACGTGTCACACCTTGTGGTATGATTGAGCCCGTCCGAGACCCCGACTAAGTGATCGGGCTGGAGTCTGTTTATGTAAGTGTTATAACTCAATCGAGAATATGGTTGAGGCGACTTGTCTATGAGTATGGGATTTCACCACCCATAATCATTTAGACTTGTGAGCGAACAATGAGGACCCATCTCAGTTGATCATCCGACCTGGATGGGATGCCCCTCACGTTAGATGCTTTCTGAGAGTGTTCTGTGCTTGGCCTTGTCTGCTTAGACAACTGGATACGGCTCTCGGCTCTCCATGTGATTGAACTATGACAGGAATTACATATGCCTATTCCGGGTCCCGACACTGACCCTAAGGAGACAGCCGACTCTCATGATCTAAATCCGATTCCTACAGCTGACAAAGCTGTGGTTGAGGAGGTTGTTGTAGCTAAGAGTCGTTCCCTAGAGCCGGTCCCAACCGTGAAGGCAAAGAAAACGGGTGAAGCGAAACATTCCAAAGGTCAGCCTTTTATGGCGACTCTTAAAGAAGCTTCCTTTGAGGATTTATATTTGGAGTCAATGAGTCGCCTTCACCAACAGAATGAGTTGATTAGTTGTATCAAGCAACGTTATGAGGTACACATATTGTCTTATTTATAAGGGATAACTATATCAATGTAGCCCTCAAGTGCCGGGTTGTCATACTTGTATTGACCCGGAACTCATATAAATTATGTCGAGAAATAATGTAGCCCCCAAGTGCCTGGTTATACACTTAGTAATAACCAAGCTTTTTGTTGTTGTATTTAGTCTATGACTTTGGAAGCAAGCCAAGCGACTTGTCTGCTGGAAGAAAAACTGCAAGATGAATCTGAAAAGCGGCAGCAACCAAAAAAAGAGATCGATCGACTTCAAGATGAGTTATTGAAGAAGGAAGAGGAGTTGAGGATGGCCAAGTCCCTTCATGCCGACTCCCAAGCTATCCTGAAGCAGACCGCTGACAATGATGAGTCCAAATTACCAGAAATGGACAAAAGGTTAACTACTCTGACAAATAGTGTTCATCAGTTTACGGTATCTGTTTTTTGTAAGTCGGTATTTTTGTCGTAAATTTTCAGGTTCATTTATCAGTACTTGCTGAATTGGTAGCTCTTGTTACAGGTAATCAGCATCCAGTTCTGCAGGAGACTCCAGGAAAAATTTTACCTCACTATATACATTGGTCAAACAGTTGTGCGAGGGAGCCGTGAAATCAATTGTGGCAGCTCAGGGTAAGCTTGTTACTAAATCCAAAATGACCGAGATGATGCATTCCTTCTCAACTGTACCATCTTGGATAGATTTAGCAAAGCGCTCGGCATGTCGTTTGGGAGTAATGTGTGGCTTGGTGCTCTCCAAATCTTATCCTCTCGACATGAACCCGGAGTTGTTAGCAGATGGTTTCCCTGAGCTCAAGACCGATGGGTCCAAGTTTACTGAAGTCGACTATGTCAATATTGTCAAATAGACGCGTATCATTGTGACAAAAATTGCTGATGAAGTTGAGTTATATGACTATGAGCCCGGCTATGATGAACGCAATAAGAGGCAAAAGTTCACTCACCCTGAGCCGCTGAAATTTTTTGAACCACCTCCTGCCAAGATAAAGACCCCAGACCTGGCCACTTCGACCAAGCCGGCTTCTGGTGAGGAGGAGGATGACCTGGGGGTTGACGATTTTACAGATCTTTTGGACAATAACCTCGTAGACCCTGCAGGTGATGCTGGAGTACAACCCTGAAGATGTAGCCGACTCAGGAATATGTTTTTATGCTACTACGCCCAGGGCTGCATTATTTGTCTTTTGGAGAGTCGTCTCAAAACATTTGGGATGCCGGTGTCAGCCTATTTTAATATTACTTGCGTTCGTGCATGATGTATGCTCGAGTCTTTGTGATACAATTGAGTTGTTTTTATTTTGCGGCCTATTGATGCCTAGATGATATTTTTGGCGGGAGCCGTCCATTGGTTTCGAAAAGTTTTTGGTTGCTTTTTCTTCGGTTGGTCGTAAGATTTCTGATATGTAGGGTTGTGCCCCCTATGGTGATACTAGCTTATTACTTCCATCTTGTGTAGGAGTCGATGCATTTTAGAGAACCGACTCTTCACATATTATTATTTCGCAGTGATATTCTAACAAGCGTAATCACGTCTTTCAACTAAAGTCAGTACGCTTTTACTTGCTGAAATATGTATCTATTCCATACATGTGTTTTTATTTTAAGACTATGGGAGGAAAAAATTGACGTCTAGTCCTCATGAGTCGGCATGATTAATTTACTCTCATGTCGAATAATAATAGTGAAATTCAAGGTGTAGCCCCATGAGTCGGCATGATTAATTTACTCTCATGTCGAATCATAGTAGCAAGATTTAATGTGTAGCCCCCATGAGTCGGCACGATTAATTTACTCTCATGTCGAATCAAGTAGAGCCGGACTCTAATATCCAAATACCAACTTTTTTAAGTCGATTTGTTATGGAGAGAAATCATGAATATATTTCTATATGCTAAAAGACGAAAAGAAATATGCTTATAAAACGCACAAAATGTAAACATCTCATATAGAAGTCGGCCATATGTGTGACTGTCTCAACACCTTTTAACGACGGGAATTCAATGCAAAATCGGCTCCTCGAATGGGAGTATTTTTCCTGCCTCGTAGAAAGGAGATGTTGATCACTTAATTGCGCTTGAGTCAAAACTTCTCTGTAAGCATACATTGCATGACTTATTCTAGTGTTCTTGACTGATAGAGTAAAACTCATCAAACCCCTTCTTGGATTTTCTAATGTTTACTCTACAATGGGTCACATAGGCCATATAAATAGGAGTCTGCATCAGCTTACAGGCAAAATAAGCCATAGTAGGCTAAATTCATGTATATGCCGAGTCCTCCAGTTGTCAAGCTTAGGTTAAAAGACCATAAGCCCCCAAGGTCTCTGAATACAGAAATATACATGCCAGGTTCCATGGAAGAGATGATCAGTCCTTCCAGGTTCCAGGGAGTTTCGAATGCAAGAATGTAATGCAATGCAAAATGGAAGAAAAGTAAGAGTTGGCATAAAAAAATATTTAACGAGTCGTCCAGGAACATTCCTGAACCATCTAGGTGTGAAAGTGACGGAGCTGTGCATTCCTCGTGGCTCTTATAAGTATCGAGCTCGTGGCCGCCGGCTCTTCGCCCATTTGAACAGATGAAAGGTTTCACGAGACAACTTCATACTTATTATAGGAGGAGTTTTTTGGGTTATCTTACCAGTACCTTGGTGGTTGGCCGCCTGGGCCGACTCCATAAGGTGCAAGTCCAAAGTTTCTTGGTTCTGGATTCCTTTGGCCGTAGGGGTTAGAGCGTTCGTTATCCTTAGCCCATTGTTGTTTGAGTGCTAGCATGTGTAACATTGTCCCCAAGAATGGTTTGCAAGGCGACCTGGTCTGGAATGTTTTGGACAGGGTCCTTGTAGAGCTTCCTCAGAGATATGTGGCCTCCTCTTCATGTCTGGCCTCGTAGAACTTCCTAGTTTCCGTGAATCGGTTATGTTGTATCCTTTGGGGTTCTCAATGCTTTTGTGTTTTCCAATGCTTCCCTTCTTTTGCATTTGAATTCCTTCATTCTTTGCTTCGTCAGTGTTGACATATCTGGTGACCGCATCTATGAGTCCCTGCAGATATTCAACTACTGTCTTCATACGTTCCAATACGCGAATCATGAGCCTGAGTCGGTCATCTGCATCTGCGAAGTCGGTGTTTGGTTGAGCTTCTCACGGCCGACTCTTCTGTGCAGGTTGAGTGTGTTCTTCGCGTTCGCAGGTTTTTTCCCTTTGCGACCAAGCGGTTCTTTGACGCTCAGTCGTCTTTTCGTGGCGTTCCTGCCGGCTTCCACTGGTTGCAAGAGATGCCGGTGACATGAGTCATGTCTCTAACCGTTGTAGGGCCGGTTTCAGGTCTTTGATGATCCGATCTCTTATTGGGAGCCGGCTCCTGACTTTGATTAGTTGAGGTCTTGAACTCAGAGAGATTCTCTGGGGTTTCTTCATGCCGAGTTTCTCCCAAGGGACTAGTCTTTCTTGCATAGTCAACATCTTCTTCGTCTGAAAAAAAGACTTTTTATGGTAGGGTGTTCTGGATTATAATTTTCTATCTCGGGCCTGAGCCATATTTCTCCAATCAAACGGATTGTTTCATCATCGGAAAACTCTGCCGGATTATCACGGTCTGGGGTTTTGACCGAACGATCCAGCTTTTGAGATCAACTGAAAACTCTGATGAAAACATGACTGGAGTCGGCTTCCGGTCGATCCTCGGTTTCTTTGGTTTCTGATTCGATCCCTCCAACCCTCCGATGAGGTGTCGATTCTGGCTGAATGAAACCTGACGAACCGATTGGATGGAATCGATCTGCGGAGTCCAAGTGGTATTGTAGATGCAAAACTTCTTGTGCTAGTTTCTGGAAATCCAATCGCGGTGAAATCATGCACACCTTGCCGGGTTTCCTCCAGGATCGCAACACCTTCATGCGCAGGCCCCACGGTGGGTACCAACTGTTGTGGGAAAGTCACGGCAGATGTCCTCATTGGAGAACTTAATTTGGGACCTTTGCTGCAAGGTGGTTTCGAGGAGGTGAGTCGGCGAGAACACAAGACACGATATTTACCCAGGTTTCGGCCCCTCGAAAGGTAAAGACCTACTCCAGCTTTTCTATTATGGGGTGTTCGACTTCACGAATACAAAGGTGTGTGATCGTTTCCTATGCCTCGAGTGGTTCTAAGTTGAGTTGTCCTATTTGGTCCAAGGGGACCGGCTTATAAAGGCGTCGGGTCCCTTGGGTTACAAGAAACCGACTCCGACTAAAGACGAAGTCCTAATCTATTTACAAACATAGTTTCCTTATTATACAAGGTAAGTCTATTTCCTTCTGCGATCTTCTGGCTTCGATGAGTCGCGACTTGGACCAAGCCGAGTCTTCTGTCGTGGGAAAGTCACAGCAGATGTTCGAAGAGTCAAACTTGACATGGGACCTTTGCTGCAAGGGGGATACGAGGAGAGAGTCGACATGGATAAGAGACTCTGCGATTTACCCAGGTTTCAGCCCCTCTTTGTCTCGAAGTAAAAGCATACTCTTGCTTCTTATTATTACGGGTTCCGACTCCTCAATTAGAAGAGTCGGTGGATCGATTACAAGTGAGCCAGATCGCAACCTTAGTCTCGAGGAGATCTAGGTTGCGACGAAAAGTGTCTATTCCTATCTTGGATTGAGATTGTTCCGACTCTGGATCCTGTGGACCTCGACTTATAAAGGCGCCGGGTCCGCAGGTTCCGCGAGTCTGACTCCGACACGAGGTGGAGTCCTACTCTACTTACAAATATGCTACGTGCTATACAAGGTAAGTCGAATTCCTTCTACGGCTTCGATCTTCATGCTTGGCGCAGCCGACTCATGGTCGGGTCTTCTTTTGTGGGCCTTCCTTAGGTGAGTCGACCCATAGATCCTAATTCCGGGTTATGGGCTTGCTCCATCCCCCCAACATTAGCCCACAGAATTGGTGTGATGCTTTAGTCTTCACATCAATTTGCTTTTTTCCTTTTGGCTTTATGGGTCCGGCTCATCCTGGCTGTGCCGACTCATGCCTCCAGAGAGCTGATGCCGAATCCATTCTGTTGTTCAATAATGGATCCGACTCTTTCAGTGTTTTTTGGAATTTCTGAACGGTTTTATCCCGATTCTGGCGGCGCAATCAATGCCCATTAGATTTGTTTGCGAAAATCGAGGGATTTCCTGTCGTTAGCCATCATCACGCGACGCCTCGGGTTCAGGGTTGAGGTCCCTTATAAATAGGCCTCCCATACCCATCTAATTATTTTACCCCGTCCGCATGTTCTCTTCATCTTCTTCCTCGCACACTGAAGGTCCTGAGCTTCATCCTTATTGTTGCATCGAGCTTCTCTCCTCTCAGTGCTCGCGAGAAACGGACTGGGGTCGTGCCACTCCCGCATGCTATTCAAGTAAGTCCTTATCCCCTACCTCTCGTTACGGTTTCATGCTCATCGTCATTGTTGTGGAGCTTCAAGCTTCACCGTTCGATAGACCAAGGTAGATTAGCAGAAGATTCACCGTGCATGTTGGTAAATAGGTTAAGATTTCCTAGAGTATGTCCCGCGTCAATTATTCGCTCGAAAAGTATTATAGATCCATAGTCCCCAACTGCTTTGGGTTATTCGTAAGTTCTGGATTTGTTTTGTAATTTTCATTTATTATCTTGGTCTGGTAGATCCATCTATTTCTCCGTAATTTGAGAAACATGTTTGTGTAGTTGCCGTAGAGTCGGTTTTGGTCCGACTTTACAAATTTTAGCTAGGGCCATCCTCTGCTTTTCTTTAATTAGTTTCTTAGTCGGCTCAGCACATATTATTATTTACCCTTAGGTCCGACTCCTACGCCATGGGTAAGAAAACTGGTGCCACCAAAAAAACGGCAGGCAAGAAGCCGCCAGTCGCAAAGCCACTAGTCCAGAGATCGACTTTAGAGGCAAACTGGGAAAAAAGGAAGTTACTCTAGAACAGTTGAATAAGATGGTGGCAGATGGAATCTTTCCTCCTCCAACCGAGATCAAGTGGCGGGTTCCTGGAGAAGAGACTCGACCGAAGCCTAAAAAAGGCGAAGTGGTCATCTTTGCCGACCACATGATCCGGGGTTTCCGACCTCCTGGGTCCAAATTCTTCAAAAGTGTGTTGCACTGTTACAAGTTGTATCCCCAAGATTTGAGTGCTAACCCAGTGCTCAACATATGTCACTTTCAAGTGTTCTACGAAGCTTACTTGTAGATCAAGCGGACTCTAGGCATATTTGTCGAGTTTACTATTGCAACAAGCAAACCGAGCATAGTGGTGGTCCAGCTTTGGAGTGCATTGGAGTTACAATCCAGAAGTGGGCCAAGTCAATCTTCCCTGCACCCAAGTTGATGAGCAAAGTGAAGGATTGGCAGAAATCTTTCTTTTAGTGTACTGTGGAGGATATCAAGGGTGAGCATCCTCTGCCCGGCTTTCGTGAGAGCCGGTTTGAGTTCCATGATAATTTGAATCTTTTCCCCACGGAGGTTCATAAAAAAAGGAACGATCCGATTCTTGCTCGGATGAAAGCCCTGCTGGCTCATGGGCTTACTGGAAGAGACTTAACCAGGTGCTGGGTGGGTTGGCAAATCCAACCCCTTAGTGTGAGGGATCGACTCATGTGTGAGTATACAAAGAAATGTGACTCGATGTCTTTGCCAAGAATGAGTTTACTCCAAATGAGTTGGTGAAGGCTTGCAAGAAGTTTCTTGCTGAACGTACTGAGGATCTCAAGAAAGTCGACCTTCTCCCATTCTGTCAAGCTAATCTGGCTCCACTGGTATCTCCTTATCATGTATTCCATTGATATGATATTTTTTCAAGTATTTGATCTTCCGACTTATTTTATTTCCAGGTGGAATGTGAGTCAGGATTTTCTTACTGGGAAGGAGGCCAGTGCTAAGAGCCTGAGTCAAACAGTAAGAGACGGTTGATTTTCCTTTTTGTGATGTACTTTTTCCTTCTCACCTCTTTTGTCCTTGTAGGATGACTCGGATGATCATGAGGATGAAGATGAAGATGAAGAGGAGGAACATGATAAGGTTCCTCCTATTGAAGCTGACTCTCAAAAGGAGAGTCGGACTAAAGATCCGCCGGTATTTGTCTTGCCAACTCTTTATGACATTGTTGCTAGGACTTTTTGTGTCCTTATGTTTCATTTTTCTCACAGGAACAAGGCCAGAAGAGGCATACCCGTAGTACCGACTTGGGGGACCCTCTTATGATTATGCAAGATCAGCCTCGGCGTTTCCAAAGCAAGATTGCCAGTATCTCAACTCCCTCCCAAAAGTCGGAAGGTTTTGTTGATGAACAGCCACAAGACGGCAACTCGTTGTCATGTACATATTTTTGACGAGTTCTACTTTTCTTTTAACACTGCTAGAATTGACCCCGAGGACTTGGTCGACTCTGAAGTGGTGAAAGAGTCGGCAGTTTTATCTAAGGATTTGCCAGAAATTCTAGGTTCTGATAATCTGAAAAGGCTGGCTTGGATGAGTCGAGTCATTCAGAGCTTTACAAGGATACTTCTCCCGTTGCCGATGCCAAGGAGCCGGGGACTCAAACTGAGGAGGTTGAAGTTGCTCCAAGCTCTATGCCGACTCCTTCTACGGAGAAGGAGATTATTTTTTTGAAGATTTGGTTGTACATTTGTAAATAATGTGGCCAAAGGAACAAAATGCTGGGGGGTGCTTTACGGAGAAGGTGATTATTGATGAAGATGTGGTGATCACTGGGTCTCATTAGGGTGACCCACCTGCCCATACGGTTTTGATGAAGACATTGAATAGTAAGAATCAGGTGGTTAGTCGACCTTATGAGTCGATATCTGAGAAGACTTCACTTGAAGACTTGTACAAGCGATCACTGGCCTTCTCTACTGAACAACATAGCATAGTCCTCCAACTCCGGCAGCGTTATGAGGTATTTTTCTTTATTTCTCATCATATTGTGCATGTTGTTATGCATCTGTAGCCCCCATAAGCTGGCATGGTTTACTTAATGCCATGTTGGGTTATGTAGGGAAAATCGAGTTATACCCAAAATAATTCGGTACTTTTGTAGTATTCTAAGAAAAAACTTTTCTTGAGTAGTAGCCCCCATGAGTAGTAAAATTGTTTTTGAGCTGTAGCCCCCATGAGTCGGTGAGATATGATTATATCTCGCCGGGTTATGGATTTTTTGAAGGTGTAGCCCCCAAGTAGCTGGTAAGGACGTTTTTCTAAGTAGATACTTAGTGATATCTTTGTTTTTGTGGGCTCTTGCTTTGGAGGCTGGCCAAAATGCTTGCTGCTGGAAGAAAAGTTTAGGGCTGAGTCGGCGAAGCATGAGCAAGCCGACAAGGAAGTCAGCCAACTCCAAGATGAATTGAAGAAAAGGGATGATGAATTGAGTCAGATGAAATCTGACATGGCTGAGGTTGATAGTGCCTTGTCGAAGGTGTGTGATTATGTGATGGCTCAGCGTAATGCAACCGAGAATAAATTGGAGTCAGCTGAGAGGAAGCTGGAAACACTGAAGGGCAGTATTCACCGACTTCTATTAGCGATTTTTGGTAAGTCGGAGAAATTTTTGGTACTTCTGACTTTCATTGTTTGTTTAGCTTACTTTGTTGGATTTTCTTTTCTTTCTACAGGCAAATCCTGCCATGAAGCTGACCTGCACTTTCGCCCTTGTCAAACAATTGTTTGAATTTGCATCTGAGGCTATAAATGCAACTCAGCCGAAGCCCCCGAGTATGAAACGGGTGACTCATTTGTTGGGACCACTCTCGGTTGTTTCTGAGTGGGTTAAGCTTGGCAAGAGATTGGCTTTCTATATGGGGGTGATGCGAGGCTTGGATCTCGCCAAGGCTTATCATCCTGGCCTAAATCCGGAACTTTTAGCTATCGGCTTCCATGAATTCAAGGCCGATGGCTCCAAATTTACCAAAGATGACCATACCAAGGTTGCAGGGAGACTCACTCAGCTGCCACCAAGATAGCCGATGGGATGGATCTGGCTCATCTGGAAGCCGGATATGATGGATCTAACAAGAGGCGCCAAGTCAACTTGCCTTCTCCAACCGAGTTTTCTCATCTTCCAACCCCAAAGAAAGTCACAGAGCCAGCAGGTTCTGTTGAGCCGAGTTCAGGTGGGGAAGGAGATGACTTGAAGATGGATGACATTTCTGATGTCGACTTGGCCGAAAAAATTTGTAATGTACTCATATCGTCTGCAGGTGGTGACGGGTCATCTCCCTAGAGTAAAGTCGGCGATCAAGCATAGGTTTATGCGATCGCTTTAAACTTTTAAAAGTTGTTGATTCATTTGGTGTGGCCATAGCGTCGGGTTTGTAATATTGGGAGACATGTCCCGTGACCAGTGTGTGGTCAGATACTCTCATGATGTTTCGATTTCAACTTGCCTTGTGGCCTTTTGAATGCCAATCTTTTTTATGATGTAAGTCGGCTTTAGCGTTGGGCATTGACCCCTTTGTTTGTTGACTCGTAGCAGTTGTTTTCTTGAAAGAGCTTGATTTGGCTGAGTTATGTTGGTGTTCCCATTTGGCATGTTTAGTGTTTGAAACGTTTTGAAGAAAGCCGGTTTATGTACTTGCTTTCCATGGTTACAGCTGGGTAACATGCCTTTATGTTGTAAGTAGAAGAGGGTATAGTCCTCTGTCGAGTCAGCGTATGTGCCATAAGGTTTTAACAGGAAAAAACCTGTAAAAATCGACATATAAAATGATGCAGAAAAAATGCTTTAAATGCCCAATCTTTGATAAGAAATTTTGAGGTGTAGTCCCCGTAAGTCGGCATATGCATCTAGGTGTTGTGCGGAATCTCATAGGTCTAGCTCTCATTCTGTCTGAAAATAAAGAATTATTATGCATAATGAAGTATGATGTCTGTATGCAATAAATTTCAAAGGCTTATATATAGAATCCGACTCATGCCTCATCTTCTCACGTTGAGAGAAATTATTGGCTCATGAGTCGAAAACTTCTCTGTAAGCCGGCACATATGACTAACGTGCCCGGTTTCTAAGACCAAAATCGATAGGCGTCTCTGTAAGCCTCCAAAGTTTAGACTAAGTAGGGTTCACGTTGGTCATATGAGCTTCGAGCTATACAGGCCAAATTTTACGGCGTGGGTGGCCAAGTCATGTGTATGCCGGGATTTATTCGGATAAGTGTGATGGGTTCCATCGAACTCCCCTATTTCCCCTGAATAGGTCATACACATGTGGAGTTTTACATATATATGTGACGGGATTTCTTCGGATAAGAGTCGATGGGTGCCATCGACTCCCCTATTTCCCCTAAATAAGAAATATACATGCTCAGAGCCGATAGAGGGTTGATCAAACCCCTAGGTCGCTGAGAAAAATATAAAAAATATGCAATGTATGATGCAAGATGAAGGGATGAAAATAACAAAGTAAAGAGGAGTCGGTTATGATAAAAATCGACTTTATGTATATGTGTGGCGAGAGCCAGCGTGACGAAAGTCGAGTTCATTAATATTAGATATGGCGAAGGCCTAGTGCGACGAAGATCGACTTTTATATATTACATATGGCGATAGCCTAGTGCGATGAAGATCGACTTTTATATTAGATATGGCGAAATCCTCGTGCGATGAAGATCGACTTATATATTAGATATGGCGAAAGCCTGGTGCGATGAAAATCGACTTATATATTAGATATGGCGAAATACTGGTGTGATGAAAATCGACTTATATATTAGATATGGAGAAAGCCTGGTGCGATGAAAATCGACTTAGAAACATTTTATACGGCGGGAGCCTAGTGCGACGAATGTCGACTTGTTTATATGTGCGGCGACAGCCGGATGGAGAGATTCTCTTACTGCGGACGAGTTCGTGTTCTTGACCTCTTGTAACTGTATGAGCCAGTCGGGTTGTCGTCGTACTGACTCGCCCTTAGGACGTTTTCTTCGACTAGGCGTCTGTAGTCTTGCATAAATTAGCATTGGTCCCAGGTATGATTAGCAGGGCAGCCTAGTTTGGAGTGCCTTGGGCAAGTTTGTTGCATGGCTTTCTCACAGTCCCGGTATCTGACGTCCTGCTTTGGTGGCTGTTCGTGGCTCTGGGAGCAGTCGCTACCACGTTTTTGCGGGGTCTGGTTGCGCCTGTGCTTTTTATTGCGTGTCCGTCTTTTGTTTGGGATTCCCTCATATCTGGCTTCATTAGACTCGGCATATCTGACGACGGCATCCACAAGTCCCCTCAGGCCCTCAGCTACTTCCTTTATGTGTTTTAGCGTGTTGGTTATAGGTGTAAGTCGGTGGCCTATCGACTCCTGGATTTTGTCGTGCTTTAATTTCTGTGAGAGCCGGTCATGTGCTTATGTGAGGTTTTGATGTTCCCAAGCTAACTCTTTTTGCAGCATCATGGCTTTTTCCTGGTATTCCTCCAGTTCCTGATCAGATTCAGTTATGTTTCGTCTCAGTTGCTGTCACTCATTGGTGGCTCATGCGTCTGAGTCGTTTTTATTTTCTGATGGATTCTGGACGTCATCGGTATTGTTGTATTTCTCATAGGCCGGACTCCTGTCTTCTAGAGAGTGTCGTCGTCTCCAGACATCTTCTATGTAGGAAGCTTCTTCCCGGGGGGATTTGAAGTAGGGAGAATCCGGATCATATTCCTCTAGGTCAGATCCGAGTCTACCTTCTTCTACGGATCGAATCGACCCGATACCTTCATATTTATCCTCCTCTTGATACGAGTCGGCATCAGAGAAATTTTTCCTGTCGCCATGGGTTGGGGTCTCAGCAGAACGCTCTAGCTCCGGAGACTCACCGATAAACCCAACGAAGGTGTGATGAAGACTTGTGTGGGGCCGACTTGCATTTTCGAGGGGTATTTCTTGTGAATTGCCTATTTGCTGGTAGGTGGCTCCCGTGTTTTTCAAGCCGTAGGGAATGACCGGTTGCCGACTTGAGGTCACCATGAGAGCTTCAGGGTTTGGCTCTGTCTCGGATCCATCTGTCTGGTCGATGAATATGTAGATAGACCCGATCGGAACCCGGCGTCCATATTGGACGTATTCGACTTCATTGTTCCATGTTGAGTCGTCGATGCAGAGCTTCCCGTGCCGGCTTCTAGTGATCCATCTGGCGACGAATCCTTCCATGCCTTGCAGATCTCCCTCCAAAATCTCAACAACTGCATGCACAGGCCCCACGGTGGGCGCCAACTATCGTGGGAAAGTCACGGCAGATGTTCGCAAGTCGAACTTGACATGGGACCTTTGCTGCGAGGTGGATACGAGGAGAGAGTCGACATGGACAAGAGACTCGGCGATTTACCCAGGTTTCAGCCCCTCTTTGTCTCGAGGTAAAATCCTACTCCTGCTTCTTATTATTATGGGTTCCGACTCCTCAATTAGAAGAGTCGGTGGATCGATTACAAGTGAGCCGGATCGCAACCTTAGTCTCGAGGAGATCTAGGTTGCGCCAAAAAGTGTCTAGTCTTATCTTGGATTGAGATTGTTCTGACTCTGGATCCCGTGGTCCTCAACTTATAAAGGCGTCGGGTCCCTGGGTTCCGCGAGTCCGACTCCAACATGAGCTGGAGTCCTACTCTACTTAGAAATATGCTACGTGCTATACAAGGTAAGTCGAATTCCTTCTATGGATTCGATCTTCATGCTTGACGCGGAAGGCTCATGGTCGGGTCTTCTTTTGTGGGCCTTCCTTGGTTGAGTCGGCCCATAGAATCTAATGCCGAGTTATGGGCTTGATCCATTGATGTCTACGCGAGCTTCTATTCTTGTAGACTATGTTGGGCCTCCAAGCACAGAGGTTTGTAGGACAGCAGCAATTTCCCTCAAGTGGATGACCTAAGGTTTATCGAACTCAGGGAAGTATAGGTTGAAGATGGTCTCTCTCAAGCAACCCCGCAATTAAGATACAAGTAGTCTCTTGTGTCCCCAACACACCTAATACAACTAGGAGTTGTACAGGTGTACTAGTTCGGCGAAGAGATGGTAAAATATAGGTGATCTGGGTGGCAAAGGAAGGTAATGTAAATCTGAATAAATAAAAACAGCAAGGTAGCAAGCGACAAAAGTGAGCACAAACGGTATTGCAATGGTGGAAACAAGGCCTAGGCTTCATACTTTCACTAGTGGCAACTCCCAACAACATTAACATAGTCTAACCACATGATATTCCCCATAAAACATGCAATGGAGACGTACTCGGAGGTCATTCCTTTGTGGTCAAGAGAGGACGAGAATTGTGAAGGGCTACAAAAGCACACCTCAGAGTTCGTAGTTCTCATCTATGGATTTCCCAATGTCACCGCGGACATCCAAAGAGAGTACCACAATCACCACAACATATCTAAAGGATAGTCAAAGACAAGCACCAAGAGACTCTCAATCTTCAATCCACACACAAAAGAGGAAATCACTCATGAAAATATTCTTCTAACCCATGTCCAATAGACCACTGTCACCATGGTCTCGGGGATTATACTAGATAAGATCAAGTGAGTACATCAATCACATAGAGGAAGGGGAAATATCATGGGATCACCCTAGATTAACATAGCCTATGATCACAACGAAGATCACATCATGGGTGAGAGAAAAGCCCACATAGCTATTGGTAGAAACCTCAGCCCCAAGGAGGAACTACTCTCGCATCATGGAAGGAGGAAGCAACGTCTATGGAGATGAATCCGGGAGCTCTTCCCCGTCCCGGCAGGGTGCCGGCACAGGAATTCTGGTCCCCCGAAGCTTGTCGGCGATGGCGGCGGAGATCGGAATTGCTTCTGGAGAAAAGGGGTCTGGAATCAGGGTTTTCACGACGGGAGAATAAATAGGAGCCAAAGGGGGGCACCAGGGGGACCACCAGTCGCCTAGGCAGCCTCCTGGCGCGGCCAAGCCCTAGGCCGCGCCCACTGGCCGCCTAGGCACCAGGTGGGTCCCCTCTGGCCCTTCTTCGGTGAATCCGGAAGCTTCTGGAACACTGATTTTTTATCTGATTTTTCCCGATTTTTTGGAGCACTTTTAATATGGGTGAAACCTGAAATAGAAAAACAGCAGAAAACAGGAACTGGCACTGGGGTGCACTGAGTTAATAGGTTAGTCCAAATATGATCAAAAGTGTATGAAAGTGTATCAATATCATAGCAATATCACACAAAACATGCATGGAGCAAGCAGAAAATATAGATACGTTTTGGACGTATCATCCATCCCCCCGACATCTTCTTCTGGGCCTTCATCTTGAGAGTCGGCCCGGTCCTTCCATACACCGGGTCATGGCGTTGGGCCATCCCCCCAACAGCAGTAACCCCGTCGCCCACTTCACACGGAAACCAAGGAATTATCATCATGCACTTCGAAATTACCGCGGCACGATACGTCGCGTCTCACCTAGTTCACAGCACGCAGCTGTCCACAACTGTCAGGCGCTCCTGTAATGTCCCATCTTAGCAAGGTGTGTTGAGCGCATGCTAGCGCAAGGGATCCTTTGACTGCGGACTGCTCCTCATCAACAGAAGACGAGGACAGGTTCCCGCAAACTTTTGCTTTACATCAAAATTTTACTCCCATCGGGAGCGCCTTGTCTTTGCTAAAAAGAGCATGGACCAAGCCTCGAGGGTGGGAGTGGTCACTCCCCTCCAAACAAGAACAAGTGCATCTACAGAGTTTGGGTGTTGCCTCACCTAGATGACGAAGTGCTCGAGTGGCTACTCTCACTTACAAGCAAGACTCGAAAGGCACACAGAAGGACAATCCACCCGAGCACTCGAGTGCTCCACGGGTGCTTACGTTACCAGTCCACTCGATGACTCTCTAAGTGGATGCATCCGTTGCTATTTCCTCGTCCGAGGTCACAAACGCTCCTAGAGTGACTGCTATTAGTCCACTCGATCATTCTCTGAGTGGGTGCATTCTATTTTGGCACTACACCCCTACAAATATTGCATGGGCTGTGACACACTGCACCCCAGATGTCGCGCAAGCTCGCGCGTAGGTAAGACCCCGCTGCATAGACGGCCGGGCCGGGACTTGCCACAGCGCGACTTCACTCCCGACGGTTCCATGCGCGATGCATGAAGAAAGTTGAGCCAATAACGGATGTGTTAAGGTTGTATTTGCTGAGACCAACGGAATTTTTCTTGTAAGCCCTGCAGCGGCATGGACCTTGCTTGACACCAGTTTTATCCAAGTTCTTGTCAAGGGACACGGATTTGATTGGGCTAATGAGTTATTTTCTGCTAGAGCAATTCACTACGGCTCGACCAGTCGATTACCTTGGGCCCTTTCAGCTTAGCATCTCTCGAAACAAAACTATCTCTTATGTCTAACAGCCGACGACTCGCAAGCAAAGCGACACACACAACTACGATTGATGTGGATTTGAGTCCTTGCGTGACTCTTCGAGTCCCCTAGGCAGTCAGGGTCTACTGACGAGGGGATGTCCCCACGACTCCTGCGGATGAGGGAACGTGGTGCGTGTCAAGACAGAAGGCCCACTGGAAGCTTCGTCCAGCCCACGATTGGCCCACTCGAAGAACCTACGTAGGAGTCTTTGGCGTTAAGGAAACCACGACTTTGCGTCCAAGACTAATGCTAGATTAGGCAACTGCTTCTATAAACCTAGATGGACTCCTTGCGACCCAGCCTAGTATATAAAGGCTGGAAGAGTGGACTCTAGGGCATCCAATATCACAGCAACACCTCCGGTCCCGAGCTATCTCGCATCGACCGCCACTGTAATCGCCTCCATCATAATACAAAAGAGCAGGAAGTAGGGGTTTCACCGATCAAGGGCCCTGAGCCTGGGTAAATCCCTGTCTCCTGTTAGCCGATGAGTATCGCCAACCTACACCTTCTCTCTACGATCTAAAACCAGGGTACCTTACCATGGGATTTGTCGAGGACGATCCTCATCAGCCCCACTCCCGGTGACCTAAAAATTCCAAAACGAGAAGAGATTTTGGAGTTCCGCCGCCGCTTCGTGGCGGAAACCTATAGAAAAGAAAAGGCCTTTTCGACGGGCAGATTCCGCCGGGGAGAACTTGTAACAGCCCAGTTTTTGCAAAAATTAAAAATTTTGTTTTCGGTGTGAATTGTTTGATTGTCTGATTTGTTTGCGGTGTTTGCATCCACGATTTATCGATCGCCGATTATTCCCCCCCCCCTCTTATCTCGTATGGGACGGAGACCGACCCTTGCCACCCTGACCCTCGACCTTTGCGACACCGGGTTTCACCCGATCACCGTCACGAAAACCGCACGAGACCAGCCGCAGCCAACGGAACGAAAAAACCCCGTTTAATAATTAAATGGGTTATTTTCAGGGGCGCCGAAAAATGTTGTCGGAATGTCACCGCAGTGAGGTACGATCGACGGGCTCGACGCGCTGAGCGCATAGGTCAAAGTTTCGTCTGAATCGGAATCCGTACGGAGTCTCAGCGGTCACGAACGAGATCACCGGACGCACGAGAGGGGTACCGAGGGCGTTTGCGTAAACTGGCCAGCCAACCTGCCTATATAATGACCCCCACCTCCCAAAACATCCAATTAGGGTTTCCCTAAGACTATTTACAGCCACCCCCCTCAATTTTTGCCCAATTTCTTCCAAAATCCTTCCCCTCTCCTGAAACCCTAGTCTCAGCCCCGATCTGGACCATCAGATCCAGATCTGAGGGCTCATATCGCGCCTCAGCCTTCCCTAACCGCAGCACAGGGCATACGGGCCGCGCCGGGCCCGCCCAAGCCCATCCACGCCGGCTCTCTCTCTCTCCCGCCGCGCCCTCCCCTCGCGCCCCCTTCTCCTCCTCTCCTCTCTCCCTCCTCTCCCTCTCCTCCTGACCGCCTCCCTCTCCTCTCTGCAGCCGCGTGGCCACGCCATGGCCGGAGCCCGCGCCGGCACCGCCGCGAAGCCATGGACGCCGCCCGAAGCTCACCCCGCCGCCGCTCGCCTCGCTGTCTTCGATCTCGGCCGCGCCACGACCCAGCCTCCTCCTCCAGCGCCCCGCGAACCCGTGCTCATCGCGGCCAGGTCTGGCGCCGCCTCGTCGCCGGGAGCCAGCTGGCAACCGCACCGCCGAAGAGCGCGTGCCTGTCGGCCTCCCGCTGCAGCCACCGGGTGGGCCGCCCCGCCTCCAAGTGGCCCAGCCGCCAGCCTCGCAAGGCCCAGCCCAGTCCCGCCGGCCTCCTTGGCCTCTCCTGCCGCTTTGGGCCGAGCCCACTGGTGAGAGCCCAGGCCGCCCCTCTGTTTTTTTTTCTTTCCGTATGTTTTCTTTTTCTTTTTTCTGTCAAGTGTTGAAACTGTTTGCTGATTCAATTTTGCGACGTATTTTCCCGTTGATTCGTAGCTCCGATGAACGTGCCCCCAAAACGAAAGTTGCTCAGTTTTGCGTGCTCTATCATTCGTATGTAGAAATTTTTTGCATTTGAGGTCATCTTGATTGTGTAATTGTGTGCTAAACAGGGCTACCTGTCGTTAACTGCTGCTAAGTTGCTGTAAATATTATTTTATTGCAACTTCGGGTGACGATTTCTTCGCAACCGTTCATCGGAATTGACAGGGGTGTCTCTATTGCACTCCTGTCGGGGCCCTCCGTTGCAAACTTCTTCGCAAAGCTAATGTTAGAGAGATAGACACCCCCATCCACTTATATGATACAAGCCATATGTCAAGTGTGGAACCAGTCCCGCGTAACCGCGTAAGGTTGGTCGGGGCCGCTTCATCAGAACATTGTCGCAATGCTAAATGAGTACACCTGAGAGGGTAACAATTGGAGAATTGATGCCCACATACTAGATTTGTTCTATCCATACAATACTTCTACGCATAGCCTTGCTCATGATACCACTATTTGGATTTTGGGAAGAAAACAATAAAATTTTCATAACCTACAAGACCCAAACTCAACACCTATGCTATGGCGATGCAAGTAACGGATGGGAATAGGTCACATACGAGTATGTAGTCCGTTAAGAAGGAAACCTTCCCGCGTGAACGTGGTTGACGTAGTTGCACCGGCAATCCCCAATGCCGCGCAGATCCATGATGACTCCAAAGGCCACCCGGTCCTTGTAGACCGAAGACGGGATTGCGACCCCGTCGTAACATTGTCGGTGAAGACGCCGCGATACGGCCACGACGATGAAGTACCACCACAAGTGTAGTGCCTCGCGGGATTACACACATACGGTGTACCCGACATTCCCTTCGGGCTCCGAACCAGGCGAGAAGTGGAAAGAAGATGGATTCGGATCCCAGTTCCAGTAGCATGACGGCGTGCGTATAGTGGAGAAGTCCCCAACTAAGTTCATCCTCCAAACAAGGGGAGTCCGCTCAAGGAAGGAGAAAAAGGGAGAGAGAGATCAACATAATTTATTTGTATTTTTCTGGAATTTTCTATGTTGAAAAAGGGGCACCCACCACATCTATATATAGGGGGAAAGGAGCTACGCAGGTACGTGGCTTAGCAATGTGCTACTAAACCACAAGTGCTAGCCACGCACCTTTGCACATGGCCGCCGGCCACCAAAGGGGCATGGCGTGTGCATGTGGGGGCCAAGTGTCTATGTGGCCTACATGGGCCAAAGGCCCATGGCGCCATGCCACACCTTTTTTTCTTTTTCTTTCTTTTAAATAAAAATAAAACAACCTTTATTCCATTTAATTATTTAAATTATATTTTTAATATTTAATTTATTTAATTAAATAATAAAACATATGTAAATAACATTCCGAATAATTCGGAACCATGGAATTTTTTTCCTCTCCCCTCCGAAACGATTTCGGAGTTCTCTCTTATTTCTCCGGTGATCCTGAATCTATCCTTATTGCGTCAAATACCCTTAAGTGTGACACCCTATGGTCCGGGAAACAGCAGCCATGATCAGACACTCTCTGATCAATGACTAATCAATTGGACCTGGTTACAATCCTTGATAGTCCCTACGCTTCCATCGAATGAACTTCATCGTTGTTGGATCCTTTAACGTTGAGCATGTTCCCTTTCTCATATGGTAATTTGCTTGTCCAAGTTTTGATCGTCGGTATACAATATACCTAGTCACCCTCGTTGCCGACAAAAATGGTTACTCATTCCCGTGATATTGCAACTCCGTGACCTAGACACATGTTTGCAAACTTTATGATGCAATATCACCGAGTGAGCCCAGAGCACCTATCCGTCAGTCGGATCGAAAAATCCTTCTTTGATCTATTTGCATACTCATCAACATATCTATTTTGGAATACCCAAAGTACACCTTTATGGCCATCATATTTCATTCAAGCGATGGATTCAAATCAAAACATCCTAATAGATAGCAATTATGTATGATCATTATAGTCAAAGGATCTGGTCACTACGTTATAGTTATCGCAATGTTGAACTATGTGACTCGATCACATTGCAACAGTTCTGGTGGGTGTGTGTCCATCATATCATTCTCCCAATGATACGACCCCATTGTTAATAGGCTATTATGTCCTCATGATTAGGAAACCTTGATCATCTGATTTTCCATTGGACTAGTATACTAGAGTTAACTAGGGACCTGGTTGTTTTATACCACACGTGTATTAATGTTTCCGCTTAATAAATTTATAGCACAGCATAAAAACTTATTATGAACTAATGGAATATGCTAACAAACATATTTTATTTGCCTCTAGGGCACATTCCCAACATATCAAACATTAGGCATGTATCCCAAGGTAGTTGTGCGTTCTTGCAATAAGAACTTTGCACAACATCTTTTGTCCTACCATCCCGCTACCAACGGGTCCAAAAGGAACTTATGGATATTAAGTTGCTCCTGTCAATGAGCACCGGAACAAGGCATTAACAATCAATGGATACATGGAATCCTCAAATTATAGTCCATCCCCTTTGGTGTCCCAAGCTGTCAGCATTGGGATCGCCGGTTCCGGACAATAATAGGTGCCTACAACTCATAAATAGGATCAAGAACACTAATATATTCATGAAAACATAAAGGGTCCAGATCTGAAATCATGGCACTCGGGCCCAAAGTGACAAGCATGAAGAGAAACAAGTAGTAGCAAAGATGATAAACACCACAGTAGATGATAGGCAACATGCCCCCAACAATCTGATGAACTATTACATGATCTAACTCATCCAATCCCTACCATCCCCTTCACCTACAGCAGGGAATTACTCACACATGAAAGGGGGAGTCATGGAAGGGTGATGGAGTGGCGATGGTGATGACGATGGCGACGATTTCCCCTCACCGGAGGCCAAAATAGCCTCCAGATTAGCTCTCCCTGAGGAGAACAGAGGGTGGCGGCGGCTCCGCGACGAGAATTAGGATGTCGACTTCTGTTCTGGGGTTTTCTCGCCATGGGTAAAAAAATAGGTGTCCAAGTAGGGCACTAGGGGAAGTGGGCCCCTCTCAGGCGGCTTCCAAGCGCGGCCAGGGGCTTGGCTGCACCACTTGGCCGCCTGGTCCAGGGGTGGACCCCCTCTGGCCCCCCTTCTGGCTCCTGGGCCCTTCGGTTGCGTGGATTTTCTGTGATTTTTCCTGGAATTGTCTGAGATGTCTAAAATTCCTTTTTCTAGCACATCAGAAAACCATACAGGCAGCTCTGTTGAAAACAGCTTCAGTCCGGGTTAGTTTCGTTTAAATCATGCAAGAATGTGGTAAAAACAATAGAAAAAGTGTTTGGAAAAGTCGATACATTTCATATGTATCAAGGTACAGTGGCTTCAAGTGTTTCACCGGTTCTTTTGGCTTCTCAAAGATTGCATTTTTAAAACCAAAATCCAGCTGAGCTACATCTCCTTCATCTACAGCTTGAAATTCGGCAGGTAAGTAATACATCATATTAATATCCATACCTTCCCGAGCCGGCGTAGATTAATAATCCTCCATATCATCTTCATCTCCTAAGGTGTAAATTGGACTTATAGTCTCCTCGGTTGAAGAAGGTGTAACAAGTGGCATGTACGATGTAATAGGGACTGCATCATCCTTTCTTGTTGGTATACGTGTTATTGTAGTTAATGTAGAAGCATACATGTTTCCTTTTATTTAGGCCTCCATATTTGTTTTGCGGGTGCCATGGGCCGAATTCCATTAAATAATTTGTCACTTTGCTTCTCCTTTTCGTGCTACACCTTCTCATGGATCCTCATACGTTACATCCTCATTTTCATGGTCTTAGTTCAACCGGGAGGACACCACTTAGGTTGAGCATATTTGGGATCCTTGTATTTGGACTTTCTAGTGCTAGCCTCGTGATCTTTATCCATGGAACCCTGCTAAACAACAACAATGTCATCATTAGAATTAGCCAGATTATTAACAATCGCGTCTTGGATCCCCTTCCGCTTGTCGGAATCTGAAACTTCCGTACTAGGTGACTTAACATGCCAAACTTTTTTATGTCAGAATCTGAACCTTGTGATGGCTGATTATCACCTTTATTTAAACGGACTTTTGTAGAATAAGAAAACTTCCCATGAGTGAGCCTCCTAGGTGTTGCCCACCCCATATGAAAATCATAAGGAGGCATTGGCGGCTGCCCCCAACCACCGTTGAAGCTTCCCATGTAATATGGCACATAGAGGGGGTGGTGGTGACCCATATGGCCTTGCATAGCATCGACTTTCTTACGGAGGTGATCTTGAACGCTTTGAAGTTGATGGACGATTATAGCTAGAATTGGACAGTTGATTGGCATACTTAGATAGCAACATATTAAAAGTTGGCTTGATTCTCTTGCGCCTAGCTTCATTCCTTTTCCCCTGGCGAACTTCTGAATTCTTGGGTTTGATAAATTTAACATGAGCCTCCTCTTGCGCTTGTTGTTTCCCCACGAGCGTAGGATTTTTTATGGTGATCTTTATTACTTCCTTGCCATCGGTTTGCTTGTCAAGCACAATCTTTCTTCCCAAGACCTTGTTACCTTTCTTTGTTGTTCATGTATTCACCAATAACAACATTATCTCTATTAGAAAATTCTGCCATGTTAGGCCGAATTAACATCTTCCTTCCTTCCAAGTCTTTGGTGTTCATCGGGAAGGGTTGTTTATCCACTTGCATCTCAGCAAAATTCAATCGTTCGTTGCTAATGGTCGATTGTATCTATCTTCTAAAACATTGCAATCATTAGTAGCATGAGAAAATGAATTATGATACTTGCAATAAGCACGGCGTTTCAGCTCTTCAAACGGCGGTAAGGTGTGTGATATTCTAATCATCTTATCTCGCAACAAAGCATCAAATATTCTATCACACTTGGAAATATAAAAAGTAAATTTCACCTCCTCATCACAATTCTTATGAATCGTCTTAAGAGCATTGCATGTATAAGGTTTGGCCTTTGAACACCAAAAAAACTCAGTAGTACAAACATCAACCTCATCATCTGAATTATCATCATTGTAATCAACCATATGCATTATAGGACGATCAGTTGTTGAGCTATGATCCTCTTTACTTCGACTCTCTTGGGCCAAAGCTTTCTACAAGACTTGTTTAATATTCAAAATCTCATAAGTTTCTAGCCTCTCTTTAATGTGAGTCTTCAAACCATTAAGAACAAGATCTTCCAAGTCTCTCTTAGTTGTAACTAAGCTATATCATCGGGTTTTTATATCTCTAAACCTTTTGACATAATCGGTGACCGACTCATCATGTTTTTTCCTAACCGATGTAAGATGTGACAACTTAAGCTCATCGTCGCCACTATAAAAGTGATCGTGGAAATTTTGTTCTAGTTGCGACCATAAGTGAATAGAGCCATGTGGCAAAGCAGCACACCATGAAACTGTGGAGCCAGTCAAAGATAATGGAAATAAAATCACTTCCAATTCTTCTATGGAACTTGCTTCACCCAACTGCGCTAGATACTGAATAACATGCTCCCAAGTTGTTTTTGTGCCCTCTCGACTAAATATAACAAAATCAGGAACCTTGTAACCTTGAGGATACAAAACTGCATCGAAGTGTTGCGGATAAGGAGTTTGATACACACGACTCTTTACTTTTGCCTCGCTTCCGAAAGTTTCTTGAAACATCTTATGCAAATCCTCCCTTAGTTTGGCTAAAATTGGATCAGTGGTAAATTTTGATGCTTGTGGCAATGGCATAGCAGCAACTTGAGTATTAGCCAATGGCGCAACTTGTGAGATGGGCTCCGAACCATAGTTCGACGGAAGATGAAACATGCCTACACTTACAGGTGATGTGGCAAAGTGATTTGGCGTTGACGCCGAATTGGTTATAGTCGCAATATGATTAGGATATGTAGGTGCAGTCACAAGTTGATTGGTTTGGCTAGGATAAAAACTCATCGGCAAATTGTAATGGTGTTGCATGGGATCCGGAGGTGCCGATGAAATAGGTAAACATGGATTAGGTTTTTCTGGGCTAAGGGATACACCAACAGTACCACTAGATGATGGAGGTATATTTTTCTGAGCATCAGTATTTTCTATGAAAGCATTCTAAACCATATGATTACCCTTTCTAACAATACTTTCAATCACAGCTACTTGCACATCAGAAAAAACTTTACTCACAATGATTTCATCTAACTTGTCATCGAGAGGAGGGACACTGATTTCTTCAACTGGAATGAAGTTGCCTCGGCGGTCCTTCTTCAAATTTGCAAGAAAAGATTGCAAATTCTCCACCTCACGATGTTTCTTGAGCGCCTCGTCACACTCCTAACGCTGCTTTTTGAGGGCTTCATACGCTTGGCGATGTTCCTCCGAAAGTTCATGAAGACTAGGCTTAATGAGGTTTTCGGCGCTAACTTCCAAGGGCTTAGGGAGATCAGATATGCTTGATGATGATTCTTGATCTATCATCCTCATCGGAGTCGCCAAAAAGTGTGTTCGCACATGAACACGTCATCGTGTACCCTCGACACCGGGGGTGATGCACCGCAGCTCACGTCGAAGGAGACTCGTCCGGATGCCCGGTATGCACGCACTTGATACGTCCCAAACGTATCGATAATTTCTGCTCGCTCCATGCATGTTTTGTGTGATATTGCTATGATCTAGATACACTTTCATACACTTTTGATCATATTTGCACTAACCTATTAACTCAGTGCACCCCAGTGCCAGTTTCTGTTTTCTGCTGTTTTTCTATTTCAGTTTTCCCCCATATAAAAAGTGCTCCAAAAATCCGGAAAAAATCAGATAAAAAATCAGCGTACCGGAAGCTTCTAGAGCCCCGAAGGAGGGCCGGGGGGCCTGTCGGGGGGATGGATCAGGCCCATAGACCCGGCATTAGAAAGCTCCAGGCCGACTTATGTATGAAGGCCCATAAAGAAGACCCGACCAGTAGTCTGACATGCCAAGCGTGAAGATTGAAGCCCTAGAAGGAATTTGACTTACCTTGTATAGCACGTAGGAAGCTTGTAAAGTAGAATAGGACTCCACATCGTGTAGGAGTCGGACTCTAGGAATCCCGGGACCCGGCACCTTTATAAGCCGAGGACCACGGGAGCCAGAGCCAGGACTTATCTCAAGCCAGGTTTAGACAACTCGCTCCAGAGCCTAGATCTCAACGAGACTAAGCCGGCGAAACATCACCATTGTAATCAATACGATCGACTCTTTCTATTGAAGAGTCGATCCCCCTATAGTCATAAAGCAGGAGTAGGTCTTTACCGCACCGTCGGGACCAAACCTGGGTAACTCGCCGAGTCTTGTACCTATGTCGACTTTCTCTTCAGATTCGCCTCGCAGTAAAGGTCCCACGATAAGTCCGACTCTACGGACATCTGCCGTGACTTTCCCACGACAGTTGGCGCCCACCGTGGGGCCTGCGCTCGTAGGTGTTGAGATTCTAGAGGGAGCTCTGCAAGGCATGGAAGGATTCGTGACCGGACGAATCACCAGAAGCCGGCGCGGCAAGCTCTGCATCGACGACTCAACTTGGGGGCCCGACGCCAATTCCGTCGAATCCGGTTATCGGGTCCCGATCGGAGCTATTCACATCTTCATCGGGAGAACGGACGGATCTGAGCCAGAGCCGGATCTTGAAGTTCCCCTGGAAACCTCGAGTCGGCGACATGCCGGCTCAAGGCACACCATTGTCGGATTCATCACTGGATCTCCGGAGCCAGCATGCTCCGTCGAGCCTCTAACACCCAACACCACGGGAGAAACATCTGACGCTGACTCACACCCCAGTGAAACAAGCTCCTCAGATACCGGCTCTATCCGATCCGCCGGGAGCAACAGACTCGGCGCAGGAACAGCGGAATACAATCCCGACTTTCCACAGTACGAGCCTCCATATTGCGTGACAGTGTTCATGGCATGCATCGAAGAGCAAGGAAGTCAACCGGCTCAAGGTGCAGCGCAGAACCGGAATATGGAGACGACTCACAACATGGCCCCTAATCCGGATAGGGAACAGCCAGAAGTTCTTACGGGAGCAGAAGTCCTCTCAAATGCACTAAACTCCTTGGATGAAGCCTTAGCTGCGCCAATAACACCTGAAAATCAGCAAGCTTGGAGAACCAGAGTCAATGGGCTCAAGTCCCAGGTGATGAGCATACGAAGAGAAATTAACTCCCAGAACACACAGATGATGGAGAGAGAAACGCAACTTGCCCAAGAATCTAGGCGCTTACGAAATGAGTCAGAATTGATAGAAGCACAGAGACTGAGTCTCGCCAGTGCACGCCCTGCAGGGCCCACGAGCCGAATCCCTGCTGACCTTCCGGCCCGGAGGCTGTTCCAAGACACAAATCAGTCGACTCCCCCAGGGTACACGCCACCAAGGCAACGTATCCCCTCTCTGCGGCAAGAACGGTTCCATACACCCCCGGATCACTACAACAACCCCATGGCCAATGTGGTGGCGGCAATGCGGTAGCTCGCTAGCGTACCTATACATGGAGACACTCCGATAGATCAGGCCACTCGAGGGGCGATTGATTTTCTCAAGACCGCAATCACACAGCAAGCCCAGTATTCACAGGGATTTCAATACCTACACGAGACTCCATACCATAGTATGAGCCGGCAAGCGGATTCACCAGCTCCGGCCGGCTCGAGCAGTCATCGCCAGCATCGCGCTCCGCCACCAGACCCGCCGGGTACTATAAGGATCCAAGACATACCAACTAACCTCTACCCCGAGTGCCGGATAGAGCAGATGGTCCAACTTCCACCCCAAGATCAAGACGCCGAGTTCATCAGCAGATCTTTGGGCAACCGATGCCTGGTACTGGCTCTCCGAAATACACGCTTGCCATCAGATTTCACGGGCCCGCGTAAGATCGCGAACTACACAGCTGATATGGACCCGGCAGCTTGGATCGAAAGCTACGACCTAGCCATGGACATGTTACAAGCTAGCGAAGGAGTTTGCGCCCGTTGCCTCACGATGATGTTGGAAGGGTCGGCTCGCACATGGTTCAAAAATCTCCCAGAGAATTTCGTCACCTCCTGGACGGATCTCAAGGAAAATTTCATCTAGAACTTCCAGGGCACATGCCGGCGAGCCACCACGATCGTCGATTTGGAGCATTGTTTCCAAAAGGAAGGAGAGTCGACCCTGAGCTGGGCGCGACGGGTTGCAGAAATAATCCACTCTTCGGACACTATCACAACCCAAACAGCCGTCATCGTCTTGGAAAGGAACTGCAAGTTCGAGCCCCTGGTCCACAAAATTGGCCGACTCAAGAGGACGGTCAAGGATATAGGAGAGCTCATAAACGCAGTCATCAAATACACCGAGTCTGACAAAACCAAGGATGCTGAACCCTAGCAGGATAAAGCCGGCCAGAACAAGAATGGTGGAAAAACATCCCAGAGTCACAATCAGCAAACCAAGCGACGGCTTGACCAGACTACTTCTGACTTGGTAGCCAACACAAATGTCGGCTCCCAAAGCCAGAAGGAGGGGGGGAACAATTACCGCAAGCCGGAAGGAAACTTTCGCCCGAAAAACTATGAAGCAGCTATGAAGGGTACTTGCCCGACCCACAGTAAACCCGGTTGCCCAGCCAATCACACCTGGAAAGACTGCTACTTCATGAAGGAATTATCACGACGTGGAAACTAGGGACCTCCAGGGTCAGGTGGGGGAGCCGGCCAGAGCGGCAACAACCAGAATCATGGCTGCTATGGAGCTGGCGCAATGCCTCAACGCCAAGGACCCAGAGGAGGAGCCAAACAAAATCAATCCGGGCTTGCTGGATTCCAAGCAAACCCGAAACAACTCCATGACCGTGCAGCATATCACGTTTTCACCACCAGCAGTTGCATGAGAGATAGAAAGCTACAACGGAGAGCCGCTATGGATGTGACTATTGAGCCGGCTTGGCCTAGATGGCTCAATTGGTCATAACAGCCAATCACTTGGACAAGAGATGACCATCCCCCAGTGGTAGAAAACCCAGGGGCCCTGGCTCTAGTAGTCTCTCCACAAATTGGAGGATATACACTCGACAAAGTACTTATGGATGGAGGAAGAAGCATCAACATCCTCTACCACGAAACCTTTCGCGGGATGGGTTTGACCCAAAAACAGATGCAACCCTCCAACACTGTTTTCCACGGAATAGTCCCAGGCAAGTCAGCACGCCCGATAGGCAAAATCTACCTGGAGACAGCTTTTGGAAACGCTGAGAATTTCCGCTCCGAGCTCATACCCTTTGAAGTGGTAAAACTCGAGAGCCCATATCACGCCATTTTGGGCAGACAGGCTTATGCCGAATTTATGGCTCGGCCATGTTACGTCTACCTAAAACTAAAGATGTCGGGTCCTAATGGCCCAATCACCGTTGATGGAAGTCGGTCCAGGGCAGTGGAATGTGACGAGCAGCACGTCAAGTTTGCCGAGTCGACGCGCGCCAAAGAGGACTTGTCAGCATACCAAGGAAAGGTAGACCCGACAGATCCCACAATCCTGAAGAAACCGACTCCCGACAATAACCCCAAATTCCAACCGGCTCAGGATACAAAGAAAGTCGACTTTGTCCCTGGTGACTCCTCCCAGCAGTTCATCATTGGGACAGAGCTATCTGACAAATAGGAAAGCGTGCTCATCGAGTTTCTCCGTGAGAATCGGGACATCTTCTCCTGGAAACCATCTGATATGTCGGGCGTCCCGAGGGAACTCGCTGAGCACCACCTAAATATAGATCCAACACTTAAGTCGGTCAAACAATTCCTTCGTCGCTTCAATGACGAGAGGAGAAACACTATTGGGGAAGAGATAGCCCGGCTCCTTGCCACCGGATTCATCATGGAAGTCTTTTATCTAGAATGGCTCGCAAACCCAGTCCTCGTTTTGAAAAATAACGGGACATGGCGCATGTGCATTGACTACACGGATTTAAACAAAGCTAGCCCGAAGGATCCCTTCGTGCTGCCTCGTATTGACCAGATCATAGAATCGACTGCGGGATGTGAGCTATTATGATTCCTTGACGCCTATTCTGGCTATCACCAGATCAAGATGGCCCTTGAGGACCAAGAGAAGCCGGCTTTCATCACCCCTTTCGGGATCTACTGTTACACTTCCATGCCATTCGGCCTTAAGAATGCGGGAGCGACATATCAGCGAACAGTGCAGAGTTGTCTCAAAGAGCAGATTGGGCGCAACGTGCATGCTTATGTGGATGATATAGTCATCAAGTCCCAGTTGGCCGACTCACTCATCAGTGACTTGACGGAAACCTTCAAAAATCTGCGCAAATACCAGATGAAGCTAAACCCAGCTAAGTGCACCTTTGGGGTACCTGCAGGTAAACTCCTTGGATACATAGTATCAGAGAGAGGTATCGAGGCAAACCGAAAGAAAATCAACGCTGTCATGACTCTTCAGAAGCCGCCCTCAGTAAAGGGAGTTCAACGACTCACAGGTGTGTAGACGCTTTGAGTCGGTTCATAAGCCGACTTGGTGAAAAGCCAATCCCCCTGTACCGACTCCTGAGGAAATCAGAAACGTTTGTCTGGGATGATGAAGCCGATCAGGCCCTAGAGTGACTCAAGAAACAACTATCCCAGGCTCCAATACTGGCAGCGCCCAAGCCTAAAGAACCTATGTTACTTTACATCGCAGCCAACAATCGAGCAGTCAGCGCTGTGGTTGTTGGCGAGCGTATGGAAGCCGGCAGGGAGCACCCTCTGCAAAGACCAGTTTATTACGTCAGTGAGGTCCTGACTTTATCAAAGCAACGCTATCCTCACTGGCAGAAATTGGTTCTTGGTGTATTCATGGCGAGTCGGAAAACTTAAACACTACTTCTAGGAGCACCCCATAACTGTGGCCATCTCAGCACCACTTGCAGATATCATCCAAAACCGGGAAGCAACGAGAAGGATTGCAAAGTGGGCCATAGAGTTGGGGGCTTATCACATCAAATACAAGCCGTGAACGGCCATTAAGTCTCAGGCGCTAGCCGACTTCATCAATGACTGGACAGAAATCCAAACATCGCCGGAGAAGCCAGTCACTAAATATTGGACGATGCACTTCGATGGAAGCCGGCAGCTCCAAGGGTCAAGATCCGGCGTGGTTCTTACCTCACCTAAGGGGGAGAAATTCTGCTATGTTCTACAGCTGCAGTTCACTTGTACCAACAATGCAGCAGAATATGAAGCCTTGCTTCATGGACTGCGGCTGGCTTGTGAGATGAACATAAGTTGGATCCAATTCTATGGAGACTCTGATCTCGTTTCTCAACAAGTGTCAGGAAAATGGGACTCCAAAAATCCCATAATGGCAGCTTATCGACGAGAGGTGCAAAGACAAGCCGAATTTTTTGTTGGATACCATGTGGATCACGTGGACCGAAGGTAAAACAAAGCAGCAGATGCCCTCTCCCGACTCGGCTCTCAGCGAAAGCCGGTCCCTCCAAATGTATTCCTAGATGTCCAAAAAAAGCCGTCTATACAACCACCAACAGAGCAAGACATAGCGGAGCCGGACCCAGAACCGGCTCTGGTCGCTGCAATACATGCTACACCCTCATGGGTCGTACCTTACTTGGATTACAAGACCCGAGGAATACTTCCTCAAAATGAGATGTTGGCCAGAAAAATCTTCAGGAGAAGCCAATCCTTTGTACTCATCAATGGTGAGTTACATCGGCGAAGTGCCGCAGATTTTTTTCAAAGATGCATCTCACCTAAAGAACGCAGAGCCATCCTCCACGAAATACACTCTGGAGATTGCGGACACCATGCTGGATCTCGTTCTCTTGTAGCTAAAGCCTTTAGACACGGCTTCTACTGGCTCACAGCTCATGCGGATGCAGAGGACATAGTCAAGAAATGCGATGCATGTCAGCGCTATGCAAAACAAGCTCACGTGCCGGCTCAAGAACTCAGGATGATACCTATCACTTGGCCCTTTGCGGTATGGGGACTTGATATGGTGGGACCTTTCAAAAGGCCAGCCAACAAAAATACCAACATACTAGTGGCAGTAGACAAATTCACCAAATGGGTGGAGGCAGAGCCGGTCAGTAAATGCGATGTTGCAACAGCACTGAAATTCCTGAAAAAGATCATATACAGATTCGGCTATCCCCACAGCATGATCACTGATAATGGTTCTAACCTATCAGAAGGGGTTATGCAGCGATTCTTCCAGAACGAGCACATCCGACTCGACCTGGCATCAGTGGCACACCCACAGTCCAACGGGCAAGCCGAGAGAGCCAACCAAGAATTGCTCCGAGGCATCAAACTCCGACTCGTTGTTCCTTTGAAAAGGACACCGGGTTGCTGGGAGGAGTTACCCCCAGTATTATGGAGCATCCGGATGACTCCCAACAGGTCAACAGGCTATACACCCTTTTTCCTGGTTTATGGAGCAGAAGCCGTCCTCCCAAGTGACATACGTCACAACTCACCTCGAGTCACTGCTTATAAAGAAGCCGAAAACGAGAAATCAAGACAAGACGCCTTGGATATTCTCGACGAAAAACGAGACTTGGCCGCAGCTCAGTCGGCTATCTACAAATAAGATCTACGACCCTACCATAGTCGTCGCATTAAAAGTCGGACTTTCCAGGAAGGTGATTTGGTGATCCGACTCATACAGAAAAGAGATGGAATGCACAAGTTATCCTCTCCATGGGAAGGACCGTTTGTGGTCAGCAAAAACCTATACAATGGATCCTACTACCTAGTGGATATACGAGAGAAAGCGGACACGCGCACAAGCATGGAGGAGACTCCCAGGCCATGGAACATCGCACAACTCCGTCCATATTACACTTGAGTAGAAATAGGAACATTACTGTACGCTTCATCAAGTCGACATACGTCGCACTGGCTTTCGCCACAATTATATATATAAGCCAACATTGGTCATGACGGCTTTCTCCATCATAAATATACATAAGTCGACTTCTGTCGCGCTGGCTCTCACCACAATACAACTAAGTCGACTTCAGTCGCAAACGGCTACTGACATACCAAACTCTACTTTACCATTTTGTTTCATGGCATTTAAATATTTTTGCATCATACATTTGCATACATTGCATTATTCTATCTCAGAGACCTGGGGGCTTGATCTACCCCTCTATTGGTACTGAGCATGTATATGGCTTATTCAGAGGAGTCGAGGAGTTCGATGACAATCATTGACTTTTTATTCGAAAACTCGGCATATATATGTATAAATAATTGTGTATAAGCTTATTCATGGGCAGTAGGGGGGCTCGATGTCACTCATCGACTCTTATCCAAAGAAATCCCGGCATATACATATGGCACTCCACGCCTTATAAACGCATGTATGTTCGATGCTCATACGATCTAGATACGCGAAACCCGGCTAAAAAACTCTCAAGAAGAAGTTTTAAAGCAAACGGAAAAACAGCGATCAATGTGAGACGGCATACAGAGGAGTTCCGACTCATGGATAACCCAAAATTCTTATCAAACAAAGATAAGATGAGGAAAAGATGAATCCAGAGTCGACTTCTACATGAGCCTTTATATTTTCTTTTTTGCATACATTAGCATCATTGCATAATATTTTCATTTTTTCCAAAATATTATATCTTGAGCATCGACCTATGTGACTCAGTATGACACAGAAAATGTTCATACTGACTCATGGGGACTATAACTCAAAAAATTCTCTATGACTCAGTATGACACAAAAAATGCTCATACTGACTCATGGGGACTACAATTCTTTCATTACATCTTCTGCATATATAAAGTCGACTTAGGTCGCAATGGCTATCGCCAAACATATAAAGTCGACTTAGGTCGCAATGGCTATCGCCAAACATATAAAGTCGACTTCGGTCGCAATGGCTCTCGCCATAAAGTATACATATCGACAGTCGTCGAACAGGCCCTCGCCGACTTATTTGGAAACTGGGAATAAAACCCATCGTCTCATGTTTATGTGACTTGACAAATTCAAAGATAAAACCTATGTGACTCTGCACTACACACAGATGCACACACCGACTCATGGGGACTACACTTCAAAGTTTTCTTCTCAAAGAAGACTCGGTACATCACCCAGCTGAATATACCGACTCTTGGGGAGTAACACTTCAAAAATATGCAAGAAAATGTAAGTCCCAGGTTGCTTCAGGCAAGACAACCCGACACTTGGGGGCTACACTACTTCGAAGCAAATTCCGTAAACACAAAGTCTTATCTGATGACCCGGTACGGCATATAAACATGACCATACCATCTCATGGAGGCTACAAGTCGATCTGTCCTATAAGTCAATTAACAGATACAAAAATGTTCTGAATCGACTCAGGGGGCTACAGATACATACACTATCATAAGTGGTCGGCTCTCATATACTCCGAGAAATTTTTTCCAGTCAGGAATAAAAAACCAACTCATAAACTCATGGACTCAACAAAAGTTCATAGATTTCATTCATCAAGCCAACTGAATCTTACATCAAAGGAAGTAACCTTACAAGCAAAAGCCAAACTCGGCAAATTATTAAAAGGAGAAAACCCTACAGCTTCAGGCATCTTCTTCAGAGTCGGCCTCATCCTCTGTTGAAACATCTTCTTCACTAAGTAGCTCTTCATCGATGGAGCTCTCCACACAACAACAGGCTCGATCTCCTCCGAGTCAAAGATCCTAGCTGACAAGGTGTCTTCACCATCAAATTTGAAGATGATGGTGTCTCCTCGAGAATTATTCCTGGAGCGAAGAAAAGTTTTACAACCTTTCTCAAAAAACATGGTGCCTTGGTTAGAAAAACTAACTTTCACCCAAACAGGCCCATGAGGACATCCATCAGATCGGAGCCAAAGACCCGAAGGCGATGAGTCAAACACAAGTTGTGAAAAAGACTCAGGAAGTTTGATCCAGCGACGAATCGTCTGGATATGAACCAAGAATTCTTTCCTCTCAGGAGAAGAAGGGGGACATTCAGAAGGAGAGGCAGCACGAGCACTTCTTCCCCTACCTTTGCCACAACCACGACCTCTACCACGGCCAAGACCACGACAACGGCCGCGACCTCGAGTACTTGCACGGGGATCAGGCTCGTTGGATGAAAAAGGTGAAGAGGTTTCTAGCTTGGGTGCCATGGAGAAAACAGGAAGAGGAAGAAGAAGATGGATGTGTTTGAAAGATCAGGCTATCCAAGGTATATTTATAGATTCATGGAGAGGGTCCATTAATGCCATAAAAATAAGATAACTACCTATGGTAGATGGCATTTATGGAAAGACTCCTCGATTCCCACTACAAACATCAATGCCTCTAACCGACGTTTTGGGCAGAGTGATCATAAAAACCAAACCGGATCTTTGACCAAAGGTCAAAGGAAAAATATTCAAGCAAAAAGAAACGAGAAAGAATTAGGCGTCGACTTCTAGTAAAGCATTAGACGCTAGCTGACTCAACGAGAAGAAATGACTTCATGAAGATCAAGGAATCGAAGCAAGATTGAAGAGAGATGACTTTGACTCCCAATCAACGTCAAACGTAAAGTCGGCCCCTGATCCATGAAGAGTCGGTGGCAATGAAGAAAATAAAGAAGATTGCTGTGAAGACTGAAGCATCACAACAATCCTGGGGGCTAATGTCGGGGGGATGGATCAGGCCCATAGATCCGGCATTAGAAACCTCCGGGACGACTTATGTATGAAGGCCCATAAAGAAGACCCGACCAGGAGTCTGACGTGCCAAGCGTGAAGATTGAAGCCCTAGAAGGAATTCGACTTACCTTGTATGGCACGTAGGAAGCTTGTAAAGTAGAATAGGAATCCACATCGTGTAGGAGTCGGACTCTAGGAATCCCGGGACCCGGCACCTTTATAAGCCGAGGACCACGGGAGCCAGAGCCAGGACTTATCTCAAGCCAGCTTCAGACAACTCGCTCCAGAGCCTAGATCTCAACGAGACTAAGCCGACGAAACATTACCACTGTAATCAATACGATCGAATCTTTCTATTGAAGAGTCGATCCCCCTATAGTCATAAAGCAGGAGTAGGTCTTTACCGCACCGTCGGGGCCGAACCTGCGTAACTCGCCGAGTCTTGTGCCTATGTTGACTTTCCCTTCAGATTCGCCTCGCAGTAAAGGTCCCACGATAAGTCCGACTCTACGGACATCTGTTGTGACTTTCCCACGACAGGGCCACCACCAGGTGCCCAGGCCGCCACCTGGCGCGGCCAGGGGCCTGGCCGCGCCAGGGAGGCGCCTGGACTCCTGGTGGCCCCCTGGCTTCCCCCCTTCACCTATTTAATCTCCGTCACGACAAACCTCCGAAGACGGGACCCTTTTCGCGATCTCGCCTCTGTTCCACCGCCGCCGCGCGTCCAAGATCGGGAGCACCGTCAGGACCCTTCCCGACACCCTGCCGGAGGGAGGATCGACCTCCGGGAGCTTCTCCTCCACCATGGACGCTTCCCGGATGTGCCGTGAGTAGTTTCCTTTGGACCATGGGTCCGTGATTAGTAGCTATGTGATGTTCTCCTCCCCTCTTTGTTCTTCATGGTTTAGACCTCGTGAGCTGCCCTACATGATCGAGGCACATATGTAATCGTTCTGCTTTTTCTATGCTTAGTTTGATGGGATCTGATGGATTATGAGATTATGTTCAGATTGTGATAGAGTAATATAATTGGTTCTTATCTTTTGTATTTTTGTTCCGAAGTAATTCTTGCATGTTCTCTGTTGCTATTTATTGCTTTGGCCAAGTGGTAGGTAGTAACTCCAAGAGGGAACGTTATGCTCGATTGTGGGTACATGCCCTGACAAGGGGGTGACCCCACGACTCCTATGGATGGGCCTACCCGGCATACCCGAAGACAGAAGGCCCAAAAATATGCCGCCTTGACCCGCTAGTGGCACCGACGTAGGAGTCCACGACTCGTAAGGAAGGTGCAAACCTATCGTGCGGTACAAGCTTAGGGTTAGGAAACCTCATCTGTAATCCAAGACGGATTCCCCGAGACCTAGCCTAGTATATAAGGGCTGGGAGGGGAGACGTCAAGATCATCCAATACGCAATTTGTAACCCTAGCCTTGTGCGAACTAGCCTTGGCCTTCCCTGTAATCGCATCTCCAAGCAATAATATCGAGCAGGAACGTCTCCTCCTATTAGCCGACGAGTTATCATCCAACTTGTGCCTCTCATGACTAACCCATGCTCCCTGACCATGGGATTTGTCGGGGTTAATCCCCTTCATACCCCCTGATGACATGCTTGAGTGACAGAAACACGAGTCTAGGGGATGTGCTGTGGCCTCAAGGGGGAAAACAATGGTGCTTGTAACCGCGGTTGCAAGGATTGTTTACTTTACGCAAAGTTCTTTTTAATGCAGTGGTCTTTTGCTTTGGGTTTACACTTTGGGTGGAGCTCGCGACTTAATACCAGCGAGATGTTCTGGATAGATATCTCAAGGTGGATGATTAGAAGTAGATACATATGGCTTTCGGTCTACTTATTTTGGCGTACTGCCCATGCTTTTGAGCCTCTTCCTTTCTTTTGTAGCATAGTTAGCATTCTGGTGCGTTTATAATCCTATCAATTGCCCATCTGTAATTTGTGAGAACTAGCCTTGGCCTTCCCTGTAATCGCATCTCCAAGCAATAATATCGAGCAGGAACGTCTCCTCCAGTTAGCCGATGAGTTATCGTCCAACCTATGCCTCTCATGACTAACCCAGGGTCCCTGACCATGGGATTTGTCAGGGTTGATCCCCGTCAATTTGCGCCGTCTGTGGGAACTACACAGGTTGGAATTACGATCTCAGCGGTTCCGTCTTCAGCGAGCCACAACTCAAGAGCAAGAACCAGGCCCAACCCACTCGAAGAATTCAAGATCACGGAAAAAATCTCTGCCGCTCCATCGAGATCGCTCGGCCTGCACCCGTACTATGGCCGCAACCGAGTCCACTGCCAGCGAAGGAAAAATTGACGGCCCGAAAGAAAGGCGCGAGGGTTCTACGCAGAGATCCCGATCGACGTACTACAGCACGAAGCAGAGGACCTGCCGACCACTCGACGACCCACCGCCACCCAGGCACCCACCGCACGACAAGACACCGACTCCGAGCTCGAGATCAGCGATCGTCAGATCATCGCCAACGAAGAAGAAATCGACGACCTAGAAGACATGCGCGAGGATTCTACGAAGAGACCCCACTCGACAAGTCGCACCATACAGCTACGCGCTCGCCGACCACTCGACGACCCGCCGCCGTGCGGACAGCTGTCACCCGCCAGGACAGCGACTCTGAGACTCAGACCGACGAATACTATGACCCAGATCGAAGGTCAGACGAATTCGCCAACCTTATAAGGAACCAGAATCTGAGCGAGGGAATCGAAATCGAACCGCGAGTCCACGAGCACCCGGCGGATCACGCGCAGATCTTCCGAATCTTAAGGAGGAGACGGCACGCCGGATCCAACAAACTCACGGTCAGGGAGCAGCTAGAAGGACCCTGCACGATCCACTGTTTCGAAGACGACTAGGGATACATCAGATCGGGTCACACTCTGGGAGACTGCCTCCTGTTCAACGAACTCGCCGACAGCCTCAAGGAGGAAAAACAACAGGAAGCCAAGCGCACCCGATGAACCGAGCAATCGCCAACTCCAAGTCCCGAAAGACGCTACCACCCGCCTCAAGGAAAGGTGTACATGATCCAAGAAGGCAGGGTACTGCAAGCTCAACAGGACGCCTACACCCTCCAAGCCAGAGCAGCCGAGAACCTAAACACAGTTGATGTCTACCAGCTAAACAACGCAGAAACTAGTATCACGTTTTCCCAGAGCGATCACCCACCTGCAGTCCCAAGGCCGGGGCACGCGCCCCTGGTACTCGATGCTCAAATTGGAGGGTACAACATGGACAGAATCTTCATGGACGGAGGCAGCAACATGAACATAATCTTCGTCAGCACCCTACACAAGATGCTGATCCCACGATCAGTATGTAAGAAATCAAGCACCGTGTTATACGGAGTAGTACCAGGAGAAGCGGCCACTTCCCTTGGAATAATCGAGCTCGAAGTTGTCTTTGGCAGCAGACGCAATTTCGCAAGACACACCCTCGAGTTCGAAGTACTCGATTGGCAGTCGTAGTACCACGCCATACTGGGACGACCAGCGTTCGCGCAATTCATGGCGGTTCCGCACTACGCCTACCTCAAACTCAAGATGCCGGGATCCGCGGGCGTCATTACAATCAACGGGAGCTTCACCAAATCAGACCAATGTGATCGCGATTTTCACAAAGTTTCTGACACCTTTGGAGCCGAGAAAGAACTCACAGAAATAGCCATGGCAACAAAAAAAAGTATCTTTCCGCTAGAAAGTCGAAGCGAGTCAAAAGAGTATGGGCGGGACTTCAGCATCGACAGCGACACGGTCACCCACCAAGTGCACCCGATGGAGCCAGAAAAAACAGTCCGCGTGTACGCTGACCTCCCAGAAGAGCAAGCGACTGCCCTCATCGCCTTCCTGCGTGAAGAATGGTAAATCTTTGCCTGGTGCCCAGCCGACATGACAGGAATACCGCGCGAGTTCGCGGAACACGCGTTGCGCATCAAGCCAAACACCAAGCCAGTGAAGCAGGCACTGCGAAGATTCTCAGAACCCAAGCGCGGAGCAATCGGGGAGGAGGTCAACCGATTACTCGACGCTCAATTCATCCGAGAGACGAAGAAAGCCACTTGGATCGCCAACCCTGTGTTGGTCCCCAAGAAAGACACTGACGTGCTGCGGATGTGCCTCGACTACGGGCCAGTCAACAAACACTTCCCAAAGGATCACTTTCCCCTGCCAAGAATCGATCAGATAATCGACTCGACAGCAGGATGCGATCTACTATCGTTCCTCGACGCCTACTCAGGATACAATCAGATCAGGATGAAGGAAGAAGACGAAGAGCATACATCATTCATCACCCCTTACGGCGTATTTTGCTACAGGACAATGCCCTTCAGACTCAACAACGCCGGTGACACATACCAACGGATGATGCAAGCCTGCTTGAAAGAGAAAACCGGAAGACACGTGCAAGTCTACGTGGACGACATCGTCATCAAAACTTACAGTGCAAACACGCTACTCAACGACCTGCGCGAGACCTTCGCAGCACTCAACAAGTACAGAATCAAGCTCAACCCGAAGAAGTGCGCATTTGGGGTCCCAGCCGGGAAGTTTCTCGGGTACATGGTCTCCGCTCGAGGAATCGAAGTGAACCCGGAGAAAGTCCAAGCAATCGCCAGGATGCAGGAGCCAACCGACATCAGAGGCATGCAGCAGCTCACCGGAAGACTCGCAGCCTTGAGTCGTTTCATCAGCATATTGGGAGAGCGCACACTGCCATTCTACCAGCTGCTCGGAAAAGGGGAGAAATTCGAGTGGACCGAAGAAGCCCGCAAAGCATTCGCGGACCTGAAGCAGACACTCTCGACCCCACCGATCTTGGCGGTACCCAAAGAAAGAGAAAAGTTGTACCTCTATGTGGCAGCACGCAACAGCGTGGTAAGCACAGCACTCGTTGTCGAGCGCACAGAAGAAGGCAAGGCCCAGAGCATACAAAGGCCGATCTACTACCTCAGCATGCTCTTGACAAAATCCCAGCAGCGGTACCCGCACTACCAGAAGCTACTACTGGCCATCATCATGACCTCAGGAAAGGTATCGCAATACTTCAACGAACATCCTATCACAATCGTGAGCAGCGCACCACTAGCGGACATCCTCAACAACCCCGGAGCGACTGGGCGAGTCGCCGAGTGGAACATTGAGCTCAGCCCGCGAGACCTGCAGTTCAAGCACCCAACAGCAATCAAGGCCCAAGTACTCCCAGATTTTCTGGTCGAGTGGATGGAGGTTCAAACACCAGGGCCACCAGACTTGTCCAACTCATGGACAATGTTCTTCGACGGCTCCAAAAGACGGAAAGGAGCCGGAGCAGGAGTCGTTCTGGTCTCCCCCAAAGGAACGAAGCTCAAATACGTCCTCCAGATCAACTTCAGCCACGCCTCCAACAACGAAGCCGAATACGAGGCACTACTCCATGGCATGCGCATGGCCAAAACAGGCGGTGCCACTCGCCTCGTAATCTACGGAGACTCCAACCTCATCGTTCAGCAGGCGATGAAAGACTGCAATGCAGTAGCCGACAACATGGCGGCCTATCAGAAGCTCTACAACACGCTCGAAGGAAGTTTCGACGGACGCGAGCTCAATTATATTCCTAGAAAAAACAACACAGAAGCCGACGAACTAGCAAACATCGGCTCAACTCGAGGACCAGTACCACCCGGCGTCTTCCTCGAAAGCATCAGCCAGAGATCTATCAAAGTAAAGACAGGAGCACCCGAGGCAGCTGTAGATGACGACACCACTGAGCCCTCACAGGTGGCATCAGTGAGTCCATCCGAAGGCAACAGCATCCAAGCGGTCGAATCTACAGACCCAACAGCACTCGAAGGACCGGCGTGGACGAAACCGTTCCTCCGATTCCTAATCGAAGGCATGCTACCGCAAGACGTCACAGAAGCTCGGCGCATCAGTCGTCGATCCAAGGCATTCACAGTGATCAACACACAGTTATACAAGCGCAGTATCTCCCAGATACTCCAAAAGTGCATCGACAAAGAAGACGGCAAAGCCCTACTGCTCGAAATCCACGAGGGTACCTGCGGGAACCACGCGAGCAGTCGAGTGCTCGTGTCCAAAGCATTCCGAGCAGGGTTTTATTGGCCCACTGCCATGAAAAACGCAGAAGACATAGTGCGACGCTGCATCGCCTGTCAAAAATTCGCCAGCAGACCGCACGCTCCAGCCTCAGAACACAAGAACATACCATTATCATGGCCATTCGCCACCTAGGGATTCGACATGGTGGGCCCGCTCAAGAAATCATCAAAGGGAGGAAGAACACACCTACTAGTAGCAGTCGGCAAGTTCACCAAATGGATTGAAGCAGTGCCCATCACCAGCTCCACAGCCCTCACGGTAGTAAATTTTATCAAATCAATCATCTTCAGGTTCGGGGTACCACACAACATCATCACGGACAATGGTATGAACTTCACAGCCGCAGAATTCCAGAACTTCTGCGAAGAACTTGGTATCAAAATCAACTACGCATCAGTCGCGCATCCGTAGTCCAACGGCCACGTGGAAAAAGCAAATGGCCTAGTATGCGGAGGAATCAAAAAACGGCTCCTTGCACCACTCGAGCAGGCCGTAGGCAACTGGATAGAATAACTCCCTGCAGTACTATGGAGCCTGCGCACTACCCAAAATACCGCAACCCAGTACACGCCTTTCTTCATGGTGTACGGGGCGGAGGCAGTACTACCACATGACCTCAAATTCAGGCACCCCGGATCTTGGGGTATGAAGAAGAGGAAGCAGAAGAAGCACTGCAAGACGACAAGGACACAGCAGACGAAGCAAGAGACACGGCCCTAGCAAGGTCAGAGGGGTACCAGGACAAGCTGCGCACTTACCAAAGCAGCCGCCTGCGCACCAGAACCTTCAACAAAGGATACCTCGTCCTGCGACTGATACAAGAGAAAGTCCACAAGCTTGCCCCCCAATGGGAAGGACCGTTCATAGTCTCAGAAGTCATAGGAGGAGGCGTCTACAGGCTGAAGAACCCAAAGACAGACGAGGACGTGGGAAACCCATGGAACGTAACGAACCTACGCCTGTTCTACACATAGTCTCCACCAGTTATGCTCGACTGGCAACTCATGTAACCGTTCGACGCGATAAAATGGTGTTTCCCAAATGCTTTCACCTCAAATCACTCTGGGGCCCGAGTACAAACGCCCCGCGAGAGACGCTATCGTCTCTTACGCGACCTTTACCAAAAGCACTCGGGGGCTCGAGTACAAACTCCCCCCGAGAGACGCTATCATCGCTCACGCGATCTTTACCTAAAGCACTCGGGGGCTCGAGTACAAACTCCCCCCGAGAGACGCTATCGTCGCTCACGCGATCTTTACCTAAAGCACTCGGGGGCTCGAGTACAAACTCCCCCCGAGAGACGCTATCGCCGCTCACGCGATCTTTACCTAAAGCACTCGGGGGCTCGAGTACAAACTCCCCACGAGAGACGCTATCGTCGCTCACGTGATCTTTACCTAAAAGTACTCGGGGGCTCGAGTACAAACTCCCCAACTCGGGGACTCGAGCACACCTCCCCCCGAGAAAAGCTATGCAGTCTGTAACTTAAAAATACGCAAGGGTCCAAGCAAAAACCCCACCGGAAGGCGTCCACCTACGAAACTAACAATTGCCCGGAGAAATTAAAGGGACGCCACGTCAATACACGACCAGCCCAGCAACCTGGCGGAGCACCAAGCACTTTGGAAAGAGATATTAACGGAGGCATCAAACAAAGAAAATCCTTCAGCCTTCACCTAATCGCCAACGATCACCTAAAGACTCGGGGGCTACTCCCATCGGGAGCGCTGTCGCGCACCCGATATTACCAGCAGCAATCACGGAAGAACTACAAAGGAAACAAATCTTAGCCCACGTTTGACTCTACAACTCGAACGTAGCCTCGGGGGCTACTCCCATCGGGAGCGCTGTCGCGCACCCGATAGAATGCACAGTACAAGGGCTTGATGGACTCGAAGACACCTCTTATTGAAAGACTTAAAGATAGTTCGCATTACAAGGACCAGAAGATCATACTTAGTACAAAAGATTCGAGTACATTGGGTAGAAGGCAGCTCTGATTACTCATTACATGGAGAACTAACTTAGTTACAAAAGCAGCCGATAAGCCTACAGCATCAATCACCCAAGGAATTACGACTTTTACATGTGTGCCCATGCTGGGATGATTTGCACTAATAGGACAAGAATCATCACAGTCAAAGGAGGAGTCGAAGCAGCCAGCTCATGATGTCAATGACATACCAAAAGGTGAAGCTCGACTTATTTGCGGAGCGCCGAAGCCGATGCTCCACCAGCTTCTTCTCCAGCTCCACCATCTTCTTCTCCAGCTGCACAACTTCTCCAGCTCCACCCGAGCTGCCGGCGAAGATGACGTCGCTGCCTCCAGTTCTACAAGGTCGCCTGGCGTGCCCTCTTGATCAGTGGCTTGACGTCGAGGTCCTCTCCAGAGCCAGAGGGCACAGCATCACCACCCGAGGAGTCGTCGGAGGATGAAGCCGTTGAAGATGCAGGCGTAGGACTCCTCGACCTGTCAGAATTGTCGTTGCTTGTCTCCTGCTAGTACGGATCCATGCGATTGCCGCTCGGGTCAAAAGCACGGATGGTGAGAGTATTTTCACCATAAAAGCGGCAACAGAGGGTATCACCATCACGCAAGTTCAAACGCCGAGCAAACGACTTCCAGCCAAAGCCAAGAAAAATCAAGCGGGAACTATCGATCTCCAGCTCAACATAAGAAGGAGACCGAGTGCACCCCTGAAGACGAAGCAGCAAGCCATCAAGACAGCGGTCAGAAACAAGGGCAGAAAATGCAGGAGGAAGAAGAATGCGAGCGGCATTCCGGCCGCGGACGCGTAGGAGAAAATCGTAGCGCCAAAAACCCTCCTCCGAAGAAGAGGAGGAAGGCGTCGCCGACGCACCACGACGGCCGCCGTGAGAGGAGCGCGGAGTACGACTACCGCGGCCACGGCTAACACGGCCGCGGCCAGTCATACCTGCACCTCGCTTGGGCCCCATGAGAAGAGGAAGATGAAGAAGAGGAGCAAGATGGGCAGAGGACGAACACTGCTGCTAGATGAAGAAGAGGGGTCTATTTATAGCACAAACCCAAGGGCACGCAGAAGCCCAGATGACGGCAGCAATTAATTCAAAGACCAAGCATGCCGGACGATTCGAATTCCGAGACAAAGATGCCTTCACACGGGCGGCATTGTGCGCTGGACGCGTCAAATCTCGTGCGTTTTCAATGCGCGCATAGGTAACTCAAACAGGCGGCTGCAGCACGCCACAAAGGGCCAACATTATGACCGGTCATGAAGACATGATGGTTCATAGACAGATCATCTTTGACGGTCCTCCAGCAAGGAGATCGTTATCCTTACCAAGAAGAGGTAAATTAAAGTGGCAGCGCAAAAGAAAACGCAGCCTGCAAGCACCATTTTTACTAACTTAAATACATTTTTCAAATATATTTAACTCCCATCGGAAGCGTATCCACCCATGAGAGTCTCGGGTGCTCCCTCACCTAGAAGAAAAAGACGTGCTCGAGTGATTACTCGCACCCATAAAGAGTCTCGGGTGCTCCCTCACCACGACGCAAGACAAGCAGACCTGCACTCGTCAGATCATACGGTCCCAGAGTATCGGGTGCTCCCTCACCCCGAGAGCAAAGGCGATACTCGAGTGATCACTCGCAGAACTCTGAATACCCGAACACTCGAAGACCTCCCGAGCCAATACTCCTCTACATTACTCCTCGCCCGAGTGCTCGACAAAGCTCCGCGAGTGACCGCTAAAACAGCTCACTTGATTGTTTATTCCAAGTGGGTGCATTACTAACTAGGCTCCGTGCCTCGATAAAAAATACATATTCCTGGAACACGATACACTGTGCCCAGATGCCATGCAAGCTTAGCATGTAGGTAAGACCTCGCTGCGCAGATCGGCCGGGCTGGGACTTGCCGCAGAGCGATTTCACTCCCAATCTTTTACATGCGCTTGCATGATAGAAAAAGCCGGGCGGACGCGCCTAGGCTACAAACCTTACTGGCGGCAACTGATCACTGTAAGACCTGCAGCGGCATGAATTTTTCTCGACACCAGTGTTCCAAGCTCATGTCGAGGGACGTGAGTTTGATTGGGCTACTGCAGTATTTTCCACTAGCGCAATTCACCAAGGCTCGACCAGTCGACTCCTTGGGCCCTTTCAGCTTAGCATTCCCTCAAAACAGGTTTTGTCATGGCCCCAGACTGCCAGCGACCCGCGGTTGAACCGTCCATACATTGAAACGAAGCAAGAATGGACTCGAGTCCCTGCGCGACTCTTTGAGTCCCCCAGGCACTCGGGGGCTACTGACGAGATGGTGAACCCACGACTCCTATGGATGGGCCTACCCGGCGTACCCGAAGATAGAAGGCCCTCAAAGATGCCGCCTAGGCCCAGCCTTGGCCCGCTAGTGGCACCGACGTAGGAGTCCAAAACTCATAAGGAAGGTGCAAACCTGTCGTGCGGTACAAGCTTAGGGTTAGGAAACCTCATCTGTAATCCAAGGCGGATTCCCCGAGACCTAGCATAGTATATAAGGGCTGGGAGGGGAGACGTCGAGATCATCCAATACGCAATCTGTAACCCTAGCCTTGTGCGAACTAGCCTTGGCCTTCCCTGTAATCGCATCTCCAAGCAATAATATCGAGCAGGAACGTCTCCTCCTGTTAGCCGACGAGTTATCGTCCAACTTGTGCCTCTCATGACTAACCCAGGGTCCCTGACCATGGGATTTGCCGGGGTTGATCCCCGTCATGCCCCCTGATGACATGCTTGAGTGACAGAAACATGAGTCTAGGGGATGTGCTGTGGCCACAAGGGGGAAAACAACGGTTCTTGTAACCGCGGTTGCAAGGATTGTTTACTTTACACAAAGTTCTTTTTAATGCAGTGGTCTGTTGCTTTAGGTTTACACTTTGGGTGGGGCTCACGGCTTAATACCAGCGAGATGTTCTAGATAGATATCTCAAGGTGGGTGATTAGAAGTAGATACATGTAACGCCCCGGCCACACCCACCGGTTCCCGGCGTATGCCTGGCGGGATCTAGACTGTCCCCACAGACTAACACTAGTCTTTCCTGTGCACTTTGTCCTCACTCGTGCGCACCCGGGAACAACTTCCCGGTCGGTCACCCATCCTCAAATCGCTCCAAGCCAAGCATGCTTAACTTTGGAGTTCTTTGGATCTAGGCTCCCGGAAAAGAAGGCGCACCTTGTTGATATGAGTAGTCTATCATTCCAATTAAGCCAGGATGTCACATACACCCCCACTCAAAGGAACCGATGTCCTCATCGTCCCACAGGAACGTCCCCTCTTGGCACACGTCTGTGCGTCCAGTGCCGACACATGTCCCACATGTTCGCGCACTGACCCACACACGCCCATATAACCGCAAGGGTGGGCTCTGATACCATTTGTAACGCCCCGGCCACACCCACCGGTTCCCGGCGTACGCCTGGCGGGATCTAGACTGTCCCCACAGACCAACACTAGTCTTTCCTGCACACTTTGTCCTCACTCGTGCGCACCCGGGAACAACTTCCCGGTCGGTCACCCATCCTCAAATCGCTCCAAGCCAAGCACGCTTAACTTTGGAGTTCTTTGGATCTGGGCTCCCGGAAAAGAAGGCGCACCTTGTTGATATGAGTAGTCTATCATTCCAATTAAGCCAGGATGTCACAATACAGATGGCTTTCGGTCTACTTATTTTGGCGTACTGCCCATGCTTTTGAGCCTCTTCCTTTCTTTTGTAGCATAGTTAGCATTGCGGTGCGTTTATAATCCTGTCAATTGCCCATGTGTAATTTGTTTACCTCGCATAGCAGTTTTATCGTCTTTTGGGAGAGAGACATCACTAGTGAACATCATGGGACCTCGGTCCATATTCTCATCATTGTTTACAAGCTTATTTCCTTTTCAGTATTTAATTTCAGTTGATATTATCATTATCATTATCCCGTGTGTTTGATCCTTTGTAAACAACAAGACCGGAGAGGTTGACAACCTCTTTGAACTTCGTTGGGAGCAAAGTTAATTGTGTTGTGTGCAGGTCCGCGTCAGGTGCGCCACTGACACCTACTTATCATTGCCGGAGTCCTACGGGAGACAAACCCTATCCTCTACATAGGGGAAATTTGCTGCTATCCTACATCTCACCTTCCACTTGGGGTAACCAACGAAGGGCGAGTTATCACTTTCACGCCATCAAGCAAATTTCTGGTGCCGTAGCCGGGGACTCCGAGTGATAAGATAGAGGAGTTGCCCAGTACCTTTTACTTCTACTTTTTTGTCTTGTTAGTTTACCTTTCAGTTTTTATCTTTGTGTCTTATATCATAAATTACAAAAAAAATCTGCCACACTTGCTGCTGCTATGGGTTCCTCTGAAAACACCAAGTTGTGTGACTTCACTAGTCACAACAACAAAGACTTTATCTGCACTCCTATTGCCACACCTGCCACTTCAGCTACCTCTTATGAAATTAAACCTGCTTTGCTAAACCTTGTTATGAGAGATCAATTCTCTGGTGCTGGAGATGATGCTGCTTTACACTTGAATAATTTTGTTGAATTATGTGATATGAAGAAGCATAAAGAAGTAGAACGTGATGTTGTTAATCTCAAGCTTTTTTCCTTTCTCTTTGAGGGATGGAGCTGAAATCTGGTTTCAATCTTTGCCTAGGAATAGCATAGATTCTTGGGATAAGTGCAAAGATGCTTTTATTGGGAAGTATTACTCACCTGCTAAAAATATCCAATTGAGGAGTAACATTATGAATTTTAGGCAATTGGATAATGAACACGTTGCCCAAGCTTGGGAACGTATGAAATCTCTTGTTAAGAAACGCCCTACACATGGTTTGACTGCCTGGATGGTTATCCAGACTTTTTATGCAGGCTTGAACTTTACCTCGCGGAACCTGTTAGATTCGGCCGCGGGAGGAACCTTTATGTCAACTACACTTGGTGCTTCCACAAAACTTCTCGATGAGATGATGACCAATTTTCCCAATGGCACACCAAAAGCGCTCCAACAGGTAGGAAGGTAAATTATGTCAAGGAAATTACCTCCCTCAATGAAAAAGTTGACTTGATTATGTCTCTACTTGCCAAGCAACCCTGTATTGATCCTCATGATGTTACTTTAAATTCTTTGGTTGCCCAGGAACAAGTAGATGTGAACTTCATTGCTAGAAACAACTTTAATAATAATTCTTATAGGGGCAACTTTACTAGTAATCCTAGACCCTTTCCATCCAACTATGGGAACAACAACACTTACCCTAGCAACAAGAACCCCACTTCTGAATTAGAAAGCATGCTTAGAGACTTTATCACTACCCAAAAAGGCTTCAACAAGAATGTAGAAGAAAAGCTAGCTAAATTAGATATTCTTTGTTTAAAGGTAGACAGCTTAGCCCTTGATGTTGAGATGTTAAAAATTAGAACATCTCCCCTTGAGGAGAGCAAGGCCACTCCTATTAATGCTATCCGATTAAAAATTAATGAAAATATTAGGATGATGGATAAACTTAAAGAAAGATGGGATAGAGAAAAAGAGGAAGAGGACAGAATTAAGAGCCTTCCTACACACCACACAGTTGCCACTATCCAAATTGTTGAGGATACCGAAACTATTAGCACCCAATGCACTCCTTGTCCCATTGGGCCTATTAATGGTGATGCTAATACCTCAACCGTAAAAGAAGAAACTCCTATGAACATAGAGGGTTTCAAACAAGTGATCCTAGATGATACTACTACCACCTTTGATAGTAGTGATATTGATTTTGATAGTTGCACCCTCTCAGAAGTTATTAGCTTGTTACACAAAATGTCTAGAGACCCCCACACTAGCACGCTCAATCTTGCCTTCACGGAGCATATCACAAATGCTCTCATCAAAGCTAGGGAGGAGAAACTTAGGATAGAATCCTCCACACCTAGGAAGCTAGATGATGGTTGGGACCCTATGATCAAAATTAAATTAAATAACTTCTCTTGCTATGCTTTATGTGACGTTGGAGCTAGTACCTCTGTCATGCCCAAAAGAATGTATGATATGTTTGAATTGAAACCTTTTGATTCTTGTTCTTTTGGTGTTCGTCTTGTCGACTCTTCCGTAAAGAAACCTTTGGGGAAGATCGACGATGTTCTTATCATTGGCAATGACAACTATGTTCCCGTTGATTTTTTTATTATGGATATAGAGTGTGAACCTTTATGTCCAATTATTTTGGGACGTCCTTTTCTCCGCACCGTTGGTGCTATCATTGACATGAAAGAGGGGAATATAAAATTTCAATTCCCTCTCAAAAAGGGGATGGAACACTTCCATAGAAAGAAAATCAAGTTACCTTTTGAGTCCGTTACACGGGCTAGCTATTCTCTTTCTCTTGATAAAACTTGATTCTTCTTTTGCCTTATGCCTAGCTTAAAGGCGTAAAAGAAAGCGCTTGTTGGGAGGCAACCCAAGATGTTTTTAGTTCTGTTTTTAGTGGTCTTGATGATTGTTACTACTATAGAGACATCATTGTATCTTTATTTTCAAGCTTTGTGCCAAGTTATAGCCTCATATGAAAGGGAAGTGAAAGTTGTGACAGGCTGTCCAGAAAACAGATTTTGTCCTAGTGACGGGAAAAATCGGATCAAAACACCAGTTCATCTTTTTGAGATGAATTGTTTACACAGCGTGCTCTATAAAATCGCGGAAATTTCATATGTTTTGAGTTTTTTTATTTCAGTTGCAGAAATACCCCAAAAAATTCTCTACTACCTGTTGTTCTGTTTTTCACAGATTATGCCATGTTTTGTCTCTCCTTATTTTTGCAAACCTTAAGCTTGCTTTTTCTTTGCAAAAACCTTTTGGCAATATTGATAAACATTATCTCTTCAAGAATATCTATATATCCGGTGCGGAAAATTATTTTATTAAGGGCACTAACCTCTCTAATCAGCTTATGATGAGTTATGTATGAACGGAGTTTTCAAGTGTGCGATGGAAGATGATGAAAGAAGATTCGGGATCGTCAAACGCTCAAGCTTGGGGATGCCCCCATGCATCCTCAACAAATATTCAAGGAGACTCAAGCGTCTAAGCTTGGGGATGCCCCCGTGCATCCACTTCTCCATCAACAATCATCACTTCGTCCTTCGTCTCACTATATTTTTATCACTTCATGCGTTATGTGCTATGCTTGGAGCGTCTCGCTCTTAGGTTTTATTTTTAGTTTTCTTTAGCTTTGCTTGCTGTTCATAAGAAGTTAGACCCCGTCCTACTTTGTGTGGGAGAGGAACACGCTCCACTTTCATAGTCTAGAACACATTATAGGATTCTTCATGCCTATCTTTTTGTTGTTGTGTGTTCTTTATCTTTTCGTAGCTACTGCCATGTTTAGTTTTACTTTTAGTTTGTCTTTAGCAAGAGCCATGGCCTTTGTTTAGTGTGTTGCTGGAACTCTCTTTAGTTTTCATGTTTATCTTGTTAAGAGAGTTGGTTTTTGCACTGAGTTGTGTCTTGTCTTGAGAGTAGGTAATTGAGGTTGCTATTTAATTTTAGTAGTAACTTGCAATAGTTTTGAGGTATTGATGTGAGTAATGTTTGAACTTTTGGTTTAAAGAGCTCTAGCCTATTAGTGATAGGTGTCGTATTTTGGGAAATCCGTGTTTATTTTCAAAACCTACAAAACTAGTTGAGAACTCTAGCTACTAGATGGATGGCTAATCTTTGGAGGGATCAAATATTAGAGTACACTCACGTACCATGAGTCGAGGATGCGCAAGGATAACCAAAACCCCATACACTCCTCCTCGGGGTACTTGTCTCTTTGTGAACCTCCTTATTAGATTGAGAGTTACCGATAATAAGTGCATGAGTTTTTCGGACTAATGTAAGTATTGAAAGTTGACACTTCCACATCCTCATATTTTCTAGCCTCTCCTGTGTCATGCATTGCCTCCTTCTCACTCCGAGAGTTGGCGTCCACCTTCGCCGGTACATCCAAACCCTTGGCATGATACGCTTTGTCATCATAAACCTCCTTATATCTTTCCTCAAAACAGCCACCATACCTACCTATCAAGGCATTTACATAGCCTTTCCGAGATATATTGCCATGCAACATCCACCTTTCCATGACTTGATCTTCATGTCATACATGTTCCTGCTACACTGGCAGCGGCATACATTGCATACATCATGATAGCTACATCTTCTTTATGATTTGAGTACCTTGTAAATTGTGAAAGACCTTCTATACCCTCTTGTAAATTAGAGTGTTGCCTTTAAGTGAGGAAAAGATCCCAAAGTGAACAAAATAAAAGATCCTAAAGAGGACAAATGAGAGTTAAATAGAAAGAGCCACTGAGGCCACCAAAAAAATAGAAAAAATAGAAAAAAGATAAAAAAATAAAAAGATAGAGAGGGGAAACACTACTATCCTTTTGAAAGATCCACACTAGTACTCCCTCTTATCCTTGTACTCCATAGAGATGATCATTCATGCATATAGCTATGTGGGGACCTTCACACTATAGAACTTGGCTTGCATATTCCAAGGATGAGCCTCCTCAAAAGAGCTCTAGGTATTCATGAGCAAGCAAGTTAGATGCACCCCCACTAGTTCCATTGGAGAGCTTTTTAGCTCATATGTGCATCCATTGCATGGCAATCCCTACTCCTCACATCATATCTATCATTTGGCCTTCTCGCCTATGATTGTACTCATTGATGTGAGACTTTTTCACCTTTTGTCTTCTTCTTCCACCATATTTCTCTCTTTGCCATCCTAAGTTTCAACTCTCGTGCTTACACTCATCCATTGCATGAGTGCTCAAAATATCGAAAAGGAGTGGATCAAATTGACTTGTACCTGGCTAGTGGTCTGGGAACGAGTCAAGATAAGATTCCAAAGAAGACCAAGTGTGAAAATTTAGTAGATTGAGTTCTCAACACAAAAATACTTTTTTCTCATATTCCCTATCCCTCTTCTTTCATGCAAACACCATTTGGAGACATTCGAGTGACGGAAATCGAGAGATCTTGCACCTAATGTTTCTTTCGTTGTTGTTTCAATACTAATATAGACTCTTGCATGTTATGAATTGAATTGAATCACATACCTTGATTGCTTTACTTTTCAAAGTTCTTATATGGTTGTTAGCATGTCACTACAGAAATTATGCTCGTTATCATTTACCTACTCGAGGACGAGCAGGAATTAAGCTTGGGGATGTTGATACGTCCCAAACGTATCGATAATTTCTGCTCGCTCCATGCATGTTTTGTGTGATATTGCTATAATCTAGATACACTTTCATACACTTTTGATCATATTTGGACTAACCTATTAACTCAGTGCACCCTAGTGCTAGTTTCTGTTTTCTGCTATTTTTCTATTTCAGTTTTCCCCCATATAAAAAGTGCTCCAAGAATCCGGGAAAATCAGATAAAAATTCAGCGTACCGGAAGCTTCTAGAGACCACGACCGGCGGCCCAAGGATCCGGCGAAGCTACACATGGTCGTCGGAGGTGACATTGACGACTAATGAGGCGACATCTCAGTGTTGTTGTTGTCAACGTCGGCGTCTCCCTCGGACGCCGCTGATCCGATGCAGAGGTCGCCGTCTCCATCATGGTCGACCAGTTCGTCGTCATAATGCTCGCGGAAGTGGCGGTGCCAACGCTCCGTTTGGTACAACAATGTGGATTCCTCGATGGCCCGTCGTAGGTTTCCCCCTCCTCCATCTCAGGCTCGTACTCGCGCTCATCGATTTCGTGGGGAAGGGGAACCATGGCGTCCATAGCCACGTCTTCATAGAGCATCTCGGCCGTGGTGTCGGCCAACTCTTCGGACGTTGGGTGCAGACTAGAGTCCATGGAGACCGTCCCGATCTTTACACCAACGGTGTTGATCTGCACAAGGGCGGCCGCCGCGGCGGCCGCAGCTGCTCTAAGAGTTGCGGCACGTGCATACGCCATCTCAGATGCTGCCACAACGGTATGTAATGTTGTCGCCGCCCTCTCGTCTGCCGTCGTCGCTCGGCCGGCAGCCGTCGACGCCCTCTCGGCGGCTGCAATCACCGTCTTAGTTGTTGCTGTGGCGGTCTGTAAATCTTCCCCCACCCGGTGGTCCGCCTCCGCCGCCCTCTCAGCGGATGCGTCCGGGCTCTCGGTGGCAGTGACGACTCTGCCAACTGAGGCAATCACATCATCCTTCCTGGCGAAGCTACAAGGTGGGGACATGGCCAATGTGATTGGGGATGAGGCGTCTGCACTGGGTCTAGTGGGGAAGAAATGAATCTTCCTGCGGACACCATAAAACGTCGGAGCTGTGCGCGTACCACGGGTCGGTCAATTGGAACGTCTTGGATATTTTCAACAACCCGAAAAATTGCTTAATATAAATTGTGGGAAATATCAATGGTTTTATATTGACTTTTCTAGAAAATAGTACAGTATATGGTAACTTACAAATATCAATGGCATACTGAAGATATATGATGACACCTTGGCAAGTTTCATATTTTTCAGATCGGATATTTTTTTGGAATTTTTAAACGAATGAATGTCGTGTTCGCGGATGGCTATGGCCGCTTATTTCATTGAAATAGCATTTCATTCATTGCACATCACATAATAATGGACTGAGGTACCTCATGATGATTTTTCAAACAATTATCGTGCACTGTTTTAGTCGCTCACAATGCTAATATGAATTAATCCTTTTAATGCCTAGAACAACACATAGTGCGTTAAAAATAGAAAACGATCATGTACAAATTTCATATTATAGCATGTGAGATGGTTGGGTCTATGTTCGTTGTAGAAAAAACTTGAGGTCAAAAGTTAAAGCAGATGAGAACATACCTTCGAATACGATTCATTCTACCTGGAAAGTGTGACTCTTCTTTGGGGATAGTTCCGTTTCTAAAGGGTCCACATCATACAGGTTGTATAATTGTCTCAAAAAGAATCCTACATACTGAAGTGATATGATGACACACAGCCAAGTTTCATATTTTTCAGACCTAATATGAATTTTCTGGAATTTTTAAACGAATGAATGCCGCATTTGGGGATGGCTATGGCTGCTTAGATCTTTGAAATTTCATTCCATTCGTTGCACAACACATACGAATGCACTGAGGTACCTCATGTTGATTGTTCAAACCATTTTCGTGCATTGTTTTAGTCGCTCGCAGTGCTAATCTGAATTTAAATCCATTTAATGCCAAGAAGTGCACATAATGCGTTAAAAATAGCAAACGATCCAGCAAAAATTCCATATTAATGCATGTGAGATGGTTGGGTCTTTGTTCATTGCACAAAAAAACTCGAGGTCAAAAGATGAAGAAGATGAGAACATACCTTCGAATATGATTCATTCCACCTTGAAAGCACGACTCTTCTTCGAGGATAGTTCGGTTTCTAAAGAGACCACACCATACAAGTTTTATAATGGTCTTAAATGTTTTTCCCGACATAGTGAAGTGATATGATGACACCCTGCCAAGTTTCTTATTTTTTAGACCTAATATAAATTTTCTGGAATTTGTAAAGGAATGAATGCTGCGTTCGGGGAGTGCTATCGCCGCTTAGATCTTTGAAATTTCATTTTATTCGTTGCACAACTCATACCAATGCACTGAGGTACCTCATGTTGATTTTTCAAACCATTTCCGTGCACTATTTTAGTCGCTCGTAGTGCTAATCTGAATTTAAATCCAGTTAATGCCTAGAAATGCACATAATGCCTTAAAAATAGCAAACGATCCAGCAAAAATTCCATATTAACGCATGCGAGATGATTGGGTTTATGTTCATTGTAAAAAAAGTCGAGACCAAAGATGAAGCAGATGAGAACATACCTTCGAATATGATTCAATCCACCTTGAAAGCACGACTCTTCTTCGGGGATAGTTCAGTTTTTAAAGGGTCCACATCATACAAGTTGTATAATGGTCTTAAAAAAAGTTCCCGGCATATTAGACTGATATGATGACACTCTGCCAAGTTTCATACTTTTCAGACCTAATATAAATTTTCTGGAATTTTTAAACGAATGAATGCCACGTTCGGGGAGTGCTATCGCCGCTTAGATCTTTGAAATTTCATTCCATTCGTCGCACAACAAATACTAATGCACTGAGTTACCTCATGTTGATTTTTCAAACCATTTTCGTGCACTATTTTAGACACTCGCGATGCTAATCTGAATTTAAATCCATTTAATACCTATAAATGCACATAAATGCATTAAATATAGCAAACGATCCATAAAAAATTCCATATTAACGCACATGATATGGTTGGGTCTATTTTCATTGTATAAAAAAACTCGAGCTCAAAAGATGAAGCTGATGAGAACATACCTTCGAATATGATTCATTTCACCTTGAAAGCGCGTCTCTTCTTCGGGGATAGTTCGGTTTCGAAAGAGTCCACATCATACAAGTTGTATAATCATCCCAAAAAAATTCCAGACATACTGAAGTGATATGATGACGCCCTATCAAGTTTCATATTTTTGAGACCTAATATAAATTTCTGGCATTTTTAAACAAATGATTGTCACGTTCGGGGATGGCTATCGCCGCTTAGATCTTTGAAATTGTATTCCATTCGTTGCACAACACATACCAATGCACTGAGGTATCTCAAGTTGATTTTTCAAACCATTTGTGTGCACTGTTTTAGTCGCTCGCGGTGATAATCTGAATTTAAATTCATTTAATGCCTAGAAATGCACATATTGTGTTAAAAATAGCAAACAATCCAGCAAAATATCCATATTAACGCACGTGAGATGGTTGGGTCTATGTTCATTGTAGAAGAAAGAACTCGAGGTCAAAAGATGAAGCAGATGAGAACAAACCTTCGAATATGATTCACTCCACCTTAAAAGCGCGTCTCTTCTTCGGGGATAGTTCGGTTTCGAAAGAGTCCACATCATACAAGTTGTATAATCATCCCAAAAAAATTCCAGACATACTGAAGTGATATGATGACGCCCTATCAAGTTTCATATTTTTGAGACCTAATATAAATTTTCATACAAGTTTTAGTCTGTTGCAACGCTAATCTGACTTTAAATCCATTTAATGCCTAGAAATGCACGTAATGCGTTAAAAATAACAAATGAAGTTAAAAAATCAGTTTCGCAGGGAGTGATAATATGACATCCTAATTCAGTGAATTTTTTTATAGATGGTTTGGAATTTTTTGTCAGGGTGCAAATGTATGTTTTTTTAGGGTTGTGCAAATGTATGCTTGGTGTAATGTTTTGCATGGATTACTTTATAGTTTGTATTGCCAACGGTTGTTCTTATTGAATCGTGTGGAATGTATTCCGACCGCCTATATGTACTTCGCAAACATTGTTATCTCGAAACCCTTATTTGTTTTATTTCATCCATCTCCAGCGAGCTATTCCAATAGCAAGTGGTGCGGGTGGTGTTGGGAGCCCTCGAGGAAATGGGCCATCTACTGAGGCTCGCCCGATGCTGAGGCATGTAGTTTAACCCGGTAGCTATTCAGCCCCATCGGCGGCAGCGGCGGAGGCGATGGTGGGGACCACTCGTGGCTGGTCTTCCTCCAACTGATCGAGCACCTTGCGCCTGCCACCTCCAAGCTTCGTGCCGCCGAGACGGCTCTCCGGGACGCCAACTCGGCGGTACTAGCCGGTGAAGAGGGCGGAGGCTTTCGCTACACTAAGGCAAAGGTGGCGTACGAGCTCGCGTATGAACAGTACAGGGCGGCGTCCGAGCAGTTCATCCCTAAGCCTTGAGAAGACACCGCAGACGCCCGCCGCATATCAGCCTATGTAGTTTTATGCTAGTTTGTGGCAAAAATAAATGTAGTGGATGATGTAATCCGATGGATGTGACATATCTTGTAGTCTGGAACTATCGTTTATTTTCGAATATATTCACTGTCCCAGATCTTCTACGCGGAACAAATGCATGTTATTAATGCGGAGTTGAGTAGATTGCGCCCCTTATTCTGGTTGGCCGCCTATAACTATTGCACCTTACAATGCGAAAATTCTTCATTAGATCTCCCAAGGGCTCCCTCAACCCCCCACCCCCCCCCCCCCCCCACGCCCACCCCCTCACCGCATGCACACGCTCCAACCTGCTAGAATGGCGCCTCAAGTGAGCCCACGTTCACACATGCCTCCCGTCGCTGCGCCACCAATGGCATCGTGTGTATAGCATGGTGGTTCTACTTCATTATTTTACAGCGGTGTGACAACTCTATCAGTGAATAACTTCTCCACCCGGTACACAATGCTTGACAGAGAGGGCGTGGGTTGGCTTCTTGTTCACTGCGACGGTCAGGCAGCCGGACGGTCAAGCACGCCTTGCTTCAATGTTGCGGTGGGAAACCGTCCTGTCGGCCTGCCACCCTGTTGAATTTCTTGCCACTCCTCTTCCACATTTTCTTTCCATTCCAATTTACCACACGCTTCATAAATTATACCCGTGGGGTATAGGGATGAGTTTTCTCTGCTATACTGCACTCTGACTTGGGTGGCTGCCATGTGGGTCCGCAAGAAAACTGACCCACACGTCAGTGATCTCAAGTCAAAGGGCAGTAACTCAAAGGATCTGGTTCCGGAGTATAGAAAAATAGCAAACAGTTCCATCTTTATATCCCCGACCACCAACCCCTCCCTCCCACTCCCAAAATCCCAAGATGAATCCCTACGCTGTGCTGTTTTCTCCCGACTGACCACTTGTGGCTCACTCCTCCGCCATGATGGGGACAATCGACGTTGTGTCGGCTGCTGCACCTTCTCCGACCTCCATCGCAGATCCGGGGACAACGCCTGACGCTGCGCCGGTTGGTACACCCTCTCTGGTCGCCATCGGCTGCGAGCAAGTGGAGGACAAGGCGGCGACCTAGGAGGACACCATCAACACCGACATCCCCTCCCAGATAGATGCAATGTACGCGGATGCCTCCATCGATATGTTCATAGACGACGAACGCGAGGACGGTCTTTGAGTTCGTCGAGGAGGTCAGCGACAAGGCCCCGGAGGTAAATATCCAGTGTACAACCTTGTTTCTTTGCTTTGGGATTATCTGCATATGCGGATATGCCCTATGGCCAGCTGGTTCAAAATGATTTTGCATGCATGTCATTCGATTGGTCCTGTAATCTTGTGCTACCAAGTTGTAGGGTTTAATTCGGGATGGTTCTTGTCTTAATTGGCATAGGATACGATTTAATCTATCTCATGTATCATACTCTCATTAAGATCAGTGGCGCATCCAGGATTTCATTTCATTTTTTGGCATTGCAATATTGATACGGCCCAAACGTATCTATAATTTAAGCTTGTTCCGTGCTTCTTTTGGTGATATAGCTATATGTTTTGCTACACTTTCATATCATTTACAACATATTTTGGAATAACCTACTAATTCAGTGCCCAGTGCCAGTTTCTGTCTGTTATTATCTGTGCATTGCAGAAAAAGATAAAAAATAAAGTGCTAGGAAAATCCCAAAAAAATACTAAAAAAATATCCAAGTCGGAAGACTCCAGAAGCCCGAAGGACAGCCGGATGGGGGGAACCCCCCGTCCAGGCGACCTGCTGGCGCGGCCTAGGGGGTGGTCGCGCCCTCTGGCCTCCTGGGCCAGGGGGCACCCCTGACAGCCCCTTTTGGCCCTTATTTTTACTCTCGACGTGAAAACCCTAAAACCGGAACCCTTTTCTCTAGAAGCAATTCCAATCTCCGCTGCCATCGCCAACAAGCTTCGGGGGACCAGAAGTTCCTGTTCCGGCGCCCTGCCGGGGCGGGGAAGTGCCTCCTCCATGATGCGGAGTAGTTCCTCCATGGGGCTGAGGCCATCTACCAGTAGTTATGTGGTTAATTCTCTCTCTCTCTCATGATGTGATCTTGATTGTGATCATATGCTATGTTAATCTAGGGTGATCCCATGATGTTCCCCTTCTTCTATGTAGTGGATTTGATGTACTCACTTGTCTATATCTAGTATAATCTTGATTGTGACCATGGTGACAGCGGGTCTATTGGACATAGATTAGAAGAATATTTTCATGAGTGATTTCCTCTATTGTGAGTCGATTGAAGATTGAGAGTCTCTAGGTGCTTGTCTTTGACTATCCTTGAGATATATTGTGGTGATTGTGGTACTCTCTTTGGATGGCCGCGGTGACATTGTGAAATCCATAGATGATAACTACGAACTCCGAGGAGTTCTTTTGCATCCCTAAATAATTCTCGTCCTCTCTTGATCACAAAGTAATGACCTCCGAGTACATCTCCATTGCATCTTTTAGTGGAAATATCATGTGATTAGACTATGTTAATGTTGTTGGGAGTTGTCACTAGTGAAAGTATGAAGCCTAGGCCTTGTCTCCACCATTGCAATACCGGTTGTGCTCATGATTACTACTTACTACCTTGCTGTTTTTATTTATTCAGATTTATATTCCTCCACTTTTCCACCCATATCACTCGTATTTTAACATCTCTTCGCCGAACTAGTGCACCTATACAATTTACCATTGTTTTTTGTGTGTTGGGGACACAAGAGACTTCTCATTTGTTAATTGGAGGGTTGCTTGAGAGAGACCACCTTCAAACTCTACTTCCATGATTTCGATAAACCTTAGGTCATTCACTTGAGGGAAATTTTTGTTGTCCTACAAACCTCTGCGCTTGGAGGCCCAACATAGTCTACAAGAATAGAAGCATGTGTAAACAACAAGCTATTTCTAGCGACGTTGCTGGGGAAGTAAGGTAAGAGGCACTCACACACCCGTAAGGAAGCTATTTCTTGTGGGGAGTGAGTGCTTGAAGGTATATCTTTAGATCTTTCAATTAAATCTTTTTGTTTCTTGTTTTTATTTTCACTAGTTAGGCTTATGTAAAACAACAACAAAATGAGAGTGCTTTATGAGCTCTACCTTGAGTTAGGACATTAAGTGTTTGAAGATAAAATCAAAAAACCTATGAAAATTTATTTGCATACTATTCATGATTGCAATGTTACTAGTATGTCTTCTTTGGATACCTTTGATGTTAATGATGTGCAAAGTTATAAGCTTTGGGACGCTATGTTTGATGAAGATGATCTTTTTAGCCCCCCAAGTTTTGATGAGGAAATTTATTTTGACAATACTTTGCCTCCTATCTATGATGATTATTGTGATGACACTGATGCTATAAAGAATAAATATTTGCATGTGGATCATGATAAGAATGATTTATATGATAGCTATTTTGTTGAGTTTGCTCCCACTAGTACTATTGATGATTTTGCTTATGTCAGGAGTAATAAATTTTCTACGTTTGTGAATCATGATAAGAATTTTTTATGTGATACTTATATTGTTGAGTTTATTCATGATGCCACTGAAAATTACTATGAGAGAGGGAGACCTGGCTTCACATATCTCAATGATATTAAGCTCCCTCTCTCCATGATGAAATTTTTGAAGTTGCACATGTTTTCCCTTCCTATGCTTATTGCTTTGTTCTTCAATGAATTATTTCATTGCAATATTCCTATGCATAGGAAGCATATTAGACTTAAATGTGTCTGGTATTTACTTCTTGATGCTCTCTTTTATTCTTCAACTCTTATTCTTACGAGAGCATCATTAAAAATTTAAGCCTATCTTTATGGCTATAAAGAAAGAGCTCTCGGGAGGCACCCCATGTTATCTTTACTTTCAGTTTGTTTTATTTCAGTTGTAGTGATCTTGATGCTTTTTACTACTGTAGCAACATCATTCTATCTTCATTTTAAAGTTTTGTTCCAAGTTTTAGCCTCTGGTGATAAGTAAACCAACAGTTGTGACATGCTGTCTAGAAAACACATTCTGTCTGCCCCACAAAAACATTCGTGTAAAATCACCAGATCATCTTTTGATCTAAATTTTTTGACAGCATGATCTATACAATTGGCTAACTAGCTCCAGTTCTGAGTTTTTTATTTGAGTTGTAGAAGTTCCCCGAAAAAATTATTTACTACCTGATGTTCTGTTTTTCCCAAATTCTGCCCTGTTTTGCGCTTCTACAATTTTGCAAATCTTTTGCATGATTTTTTCCTTGAAAAAACCTTTTGGCAATCTTGAGAAACAGTAGCCCTTGTTGAAAATCTTTGTTTCCAACAAAGGCTAAGTGGAATTAATTTATTTGAGGTACTAACCACTCTAACCAGTTTATGATGAGTTTCGTATGAAGGGAGTTTTCAAGTGTGCGAAGGGAGATGATGAAAGAAGATTTAGGAGTTCCAAAAGCTCAAGCTTGGGGATGCCCCTGGATCCCTCAAGAAGCATTCAAGGAGACTCAAGCGTTTAAGCTTGGGTATGCCCCCATGCATCCCCTTCTACATCAACAATCATTAGTTCGTCCTTCTCCACGCTATATTTATCACTTCATATGTTATGTGCTATGCTTGGATCGTCTTGCATTTACTTTTAAGTTTGCTTTGTTTTTTTTAGTTTTGTTTGTTGTTCATAAAAAGTTGGACCCTAGCATGCCTTGTTTGGGAGAGAAACACGCTCTGCTTTTGCTTAGAAAACTCATAGTTTTCATTCCAATCTTTGTTGATTGTTCTTTACTATTTCTAGCTACTATCATGTTTAGCTCTTATTCTTCATGCTTATCTTTAAGAGCTTTGTTTAGGATATTGTTTTTAGTACTCTCTTGAGTTTCATGTTTATCTTGTTTAGAGAGTTGGCATGCTGCACTGAATGTGTGTCTCACTTTGAGTAGGTAATCGAGGTTGCTATTATAAGTTTAGTAGTAATTTGCAATAGTTTTGAGGTGTTGTTTCAAGTAATATTTGGGCTTCTGTGTGTCAAGATCTCAAGCCTATTAGTGATAGGTGTTGTATTTTGGTTCAATGTGCTTATTTTCAAAACTGCAAAAATTAGTTGAGAACTCTAGCTGCTAGATGGATCACTAACCTCTGGAGGGGTTGTAATATATAGAGTACCCTCGTGTCATCATGGGTCGAGGATGCACAAGGATAACCAACCCCCATACACTCCTCCTAGGGGTACTTGTCTCTTTGTGAATCTCCTGACTAGATAGAGAGTTATCGATAATAAGTGGATGAGTTCCTTTGACTAATGCGAGTATTCATTTGTTAGCACTTCCACCATCCATATTTTTTAGCCTTTTCGGTATTGTGCATTGCCATTTCTCATCTTGAGTGTCAGTGCAAACTTTGTTGGTGCATCCAAATCCTTGGCATGATACGCTCTGTCATCATAAGCCTCATTGTATCTTCCTCAAACAGCCACCATACCTACCTATTAAGGCATTTCCATAGCCTTTCCAAGATACATTGCCATGCAACACCCATCTTCTCATGACTTTCTATTTCATTGTCATACATGCTTTTGCTTGATCGTAGAGACTCATGATAGTTGGGTCTTGCCCTTATAATTGCTACATGATGCGCTAGTATCATTGCATATCCTGCTATACTGGCAGGGGCATACATTTGCATATATCATGATTTATCTCCAATTTTCTTTATGTTGAGTACTTCTGTAAAATTGTGTGATCCTCATCATCATTTTTAATATATAGAGTATTGCCCTTAAGTGATGAAAATATCTCAAAGAGGACACAAATAAAAGATCCCAAAAGAGGACACATGAAAAGATCCCAAAGAGGACAAATGAGAGATAAATAGAAAGAGCCAAAGAGGACACAAAAAGAGAAAGAAAAATAAATAAAAAGAGAGAAAGGGGCAACACTACTATTCCTTTTAAAAGATCTACACTCGTGCTTCAAAGTAGCATTTGTACTTCATAGAGATTTTTCATATCATTCATGCATAACTATGTGGGGACCCTTACACTATAGAACTTGGCTTGTATATTCCAATGATGAGCCTCCTAGAAATAGCTCTAGGTATTCGTGAGCAAGCAAGTTGGATGCAGCCCCCCCCCCCACTAGTTCCATTGGAGAGCTTTCTTATCCGTAGCTCATTTGTGCAACTGTTGCATGGCAATCCCTACTCCTGAAATCATATCTATCGTTTGGATTTCTCTCGCCTATGATTATCCTCATTGATGTGAGCCTTTCACACTTTTTGAATTCCTTCCCTCATCATTTATTCTCTTTGCCATCAACAAATCTTGCTCGCGCTCATTCATTGCATGAGTGCTCGAAATCAAAAGGGAGAGGATCGAATTGACTTGTACCTGGCCAGTGGTCTGGGGACGAGTCATAATAAGATTCCAAAGGAGACCAAGTGTGAAGTTTTAGTAGATTGAGTTCTCAACAACTATTCAATATTTTTATGCTCTAAAGCCATCTCCCACTTTCTGCACGGGAGCACTGATTTGAGACATTCGAGTCACGGACAGCGAGAGCTTCTTGCACCTTTATGTTCTTACTTTACTAGTTTCAATACTAGATATAGACTCTTGCTTGTGATTGTCTTGACTTGAATTGCATATCTTGCTTGTTGTACGTTAAATTTCAAATCTTTGTTGGTAGCATGTCACTGCAAAAATTATCTTTGTTGTCATTTACCTACTCGAGGATGAACAGGAATTAAGCTTGGGGATGTTGATACGTCCCAAACGTATCTATAATTTATTCTTTCTCCATGCTTCTTTTGATGATATTGCTATATGGTTTGCTACACTTTTGTATTATTGAGAACATATTTTGGACTAACCTACTAATTCAGTGCCCAGTGACAGTTTATGTCTGTTATTTTCCGTGCGTAAGGTCAAAAATAAAAGTGCTCAGAAAATTACAGAAAAAATACTAAAAAATATCCAAGTCGAAAGACCCCAGAAGCCCGAAGGACAGCCGGAGGGGGGCCACCCCCCCATCCAGGCGACCTACTAGTGCGGCCTAGGGGATGGTCGCGCCCTCTAGCCGCCTGGGCTAGTGGGCCCACCCCTGACAGCTCGCTTTGGCCCTTATTTTTACTCCCGACGCGAAAACCCTGAAACCGGAACTCTTTTCTCCAGAAGCAATTCCGATCTCCGCCGCCATCACCCACAAGCTTCGGGGGACCAGAAGTTCCAGTTTCGGCACCCTACCAGGACGGGGAAGTGCCCCCAAATTTATCTCCATCGACGTTTCTTCCTCCTCCATGACGCGGGAGTAGTTCCTCCGTGGGACTGAGGTCTTCTACCAGTAGCTATGTTGTTAATTCTCTCTCCCATGATGTGAACTTGATTGTGATCATAGGCTATGTTAATCTAGGGTGATCCCATGATGTTTCCCCTTCTTCTATGTATTAGATTTGATGTACTCACTTGTCTATATCTAGTATAATCTTCGAGACCATGGTGACAATGGGTCTATTGGACATAGATTAGAAGAATATTTTCATGAGTGATTTCTTCTATTGTGAATTGATTGAAGATTGAGAGTCTCTTGGGGCTTGTCTTTGACTATCCTTGAGTGATATCGTGGTGATTGTGGTACTCTCTTTGGTTGGCTGCGATGACATTGGGAAATCCATAGATGAGAACTAGGAACTCTGAGTTGTGTTTTTGTAGCCCTACATAATTCTCGTCCTCTCTTAATCACAAAGGAATGACCTCCGAGTACGTCTCCATTGCATGTTTTAGTGGAAATATCATGTGATTAGACTGTGTTAAGTTTGTTGGGAGTGGCCACTAGTGAAAGTATGAATCCTAGGCCTTGTTTCCACCATTGTGATATTGTTTGTGCTCACGGTTACTACTTGCTACCTTGCTGTTTTAATTTATTCAGATTTATATTAGTCCGCTTTGCCACCCATATCACGCGTATTTTACCATCTCTTCGTCGAACTAGTGCACCTATACAATTTACCATTGTATTAGGTGTGTTGGGGACACAAGAGACTTCTTGTTTCTTAATTGCAGGGTTGCTTGAGAGAGACCACCTTCAACCTCTACTTCCATGAGTTCTATAAACCTTAGGTCATCCACTTGAGGGAAATTGTTGTTGTCCTACAAACCTCTGCGCTTAGAGGCCCAACATAATCTGCAAGAATAGAAGTGTGTGTAGACATCAAATATCTAAATTGTCCATGTAGAAACACTTTCCCCCCTTCATTAGGGCACCCGAAGTGTGATATGTTTTGCTGCCTGAAATTTGATAGCATCGACTATATGCTTGGAGCCTGCATCCAAGCCTCAACATGTTATAACCATGAGTCCATGAGTATACACTGCATCCGAATATATCGTGGAAGAAGAATGCTAATTACGTGGTGTCGGTGACATATGTGTAAGGTGGAGACATTTATGTTACTCATGCTGTAATATATAGATGGAAAAAAATTCGATACTGAAAATTTGGGTATTCCATGACCAATTGTCAATCCGCCCCTGATTATGCTATCTGTCATGGTTTCTTTCGATCCCTTTATTTTGTAGTTTGTTGATAGTTATCTTCTAAACATGATTGTTCTTATGTGTTTAATATTTCACGGGTAGATTCTCACGAGGTTGATTCTGAGAAGGAAAGCACGGACAACAAGAGCCACTACATCCTCCGCAAGCTGCAAAATGGGTAGATCTGCTACCGCGATGACGGGGTGTATGGCAAGATCTGATGCCCATTCTGTTCTAGGAGGGTTGGTAGAGACTTTGACAGCCTGATCCTCCATTCCAAGAGCGCTAGAAAATCCTAGCGGCATCAAGAAAAAGCCGTAAACAAGGCACGCCATGAAGCCTTCGGCGTCTTCCTCGACAAGTACGTGAAGGGCCATGTGCCCTTCTTGATCGAGCGACCTGCTCCTCTTCCTTAAGATGTCGAAGAAGTACCGGTCGGGATGCGCTCTACTTGGCTGCACCTGCGCGCTGCCCCTGCCTCCCCCCGCTATATATATGTAATGTCTTTTGGTTGTTCTTGGTGATGAAGATTGATGCCCCATATATGTATGAAAACTTATGCGTTGCAATCTTTACCCTGATGTGCTACGATTGTTAATCTGTTAATCTATCGTTATCATAAAGTAGTTGCTATATATATTTGTTTTTCCAATATCTATTCAATCTTTTCAGTGATCATGTATATGTTGATCAGGGTATATGGCAAAAAATCCCCAAGCTAATCTGGAATGTGACCATTAGGTCATACTGAAATTAATCTTCCAATAATTGAAATATGCATCAAAGATGGGGATTCACACTTTTGGAGAAGTTTTTTGGCTGTTAAACACCTCTTATATCATAATTGTAGGAAACATTGTAGGAGATGGCTGCAATACCAGGTTTTGAGAGGACCTGTGGCGTGATGCTAAACCTCTTATAGTAGCCTATCCTAGATTATTTGATCTTTGCTTCAACAAAAAAACATGTCTGTTGATAAGGCATCTAGCTTGGAGATGAGTAACATCTCCTTTAGAAGAACCCTCTATGAGGATTGTTTAAGTTTGTGGGTGAGCTGCAAAGATAGATGTGATGAGATTGAGCTTTCTGATCAATAAGAAGGAATCTGAAAAATGCAGTAGTATATATAAACATGATTGTAATTACTCATTAGTGGGATAGAGATCGACCAGAGAAGTTCTTAATTAAGAGCAACATATGAAGACCGAGAGACACACACACGTACTGATCTACATAAACATAGTCTTTTAATTTGATAACTTAAACAGACACATAAAGTTATTCCATGGTTGTCTTTGCCTTGGCACTCTGGATCTCCTTGTCCATCGATGCATTCTTCTCCATCAGGGCTTCCGTGCGAAGGACCAATGTATCCCTACGCCCGCGGTTGAGCTCCAGCTCCAGGTTCACATTTTTACGTGTGAGGTCGATGTTTACGGCCTACGTCTTGTTCAAGTCCTCATGCAAGGTCCAAAGTGTTGCAAGTGAATCCTCCCCTTGCTTCAGGAGATGCTCCCTGGCGGAAATGACATCATCCATGTTCTCTCACCGATGATGGCCAGCTGATTTTCCTGGCAATCAGATCCACCGGACCTGTATGTCAATGTGAATTAAAAAATGATTTCAAAAGAAAGATCAGAGAAGAAAGGAGAAAAAGTAATGGAAGTAGAACGGAGATGGAAACCAGTATACACCTAACACGCTTAGCGGGGGCGATGAAGAAGCCATGGCCTTGGGTGAAGAACTGAGGATCGAGGTCTGGATGGCCCGGAGGGGCTGAGAGAGAAAGAGAGATGGAGTAGAAGTGTTGTAAGGCCCGATATGCGGTCTGTTCCAGATCTAGATGTTTCCATCCTGATCCGGGGACGAAGCACATATCGGACCCACCGCGACATATGACAATGCCATATGCCCCGGATTTCTTGCATGATATCACAACATTACAACTACAAGGATACAACATCTCATACAATCGGCATATAACTGCCTTAACACAATACATCAGCGGAAGATACATGTCTGAGTACAGACTACAATAAAATGCCTAGTGGCAAAGGTAAAACACGACATTCCCACATCCACATGGGTCCGGGCTCTCCGTCGGGATCCGCCTAACTGGTCATCGTCGAGTCTCCGCGAAGGCGTCCAGAAGAAGGGTCGTCGAGCTCCTCTGTAGTCCACGATCGTTGAATAACATGCGTAAAAGAGAGAAGAAAGGGGTGAGATATATCAACATGTCTTGTAACTAACTTCTCACGGTAAGATGGAGGTAGTGGTTGAGGTTGCAGCCGCACTAGCAATATATGAAGTGGCTAACGATCTATTTAGAGTAAGATGAGAACCTAGCATTCGATCAGGAATCACCTCCAACAAGTCTGCTATCGGCTACTTACGCAAACATAAGACCTATCCTATCCTTGTCCTCCCATTCGTATCCCGACGAAGAAGAAGCAGTCAAGGCACACACACATTGATCAAGTTTATTAAGATTATCTCAGTTGTTGTTGTCTATGAACAAGGAGTAGGTCTCAAGTCGTACATAACCGTGGACACGGCTTCTCGAAAATATTTAACCCTGTAGGGGTGTACCAACTGCCCATTACAAGGCAACGTACACACGCCCATATCTCGCAGTTGCTACCCATCACAGGCAACCGTTTTATGATTTAGTTCCGAGAGATCCGAAACGACAGGTCCCTCTAACTAACAACGCACAAATCCGGGTGGCCCTCGGGGAGTCGACACCCAATCCAAGAGACGGTCGCGCCCTCGAATCGGACTCTTCCGTATGTCTAAGGTCGGGGTTAGCCTCACCTGAACTCAGGGGCTTCCCTAGCTTACCAGTGTGAACCAACATAGGAACTCTGTCTCCGCTGGCCCGGGTTGTTTTAAAACTGCTGGGGGCCCAACCAAGCACACACACGGTCTCAAATGGTAAATCAGCTTGGGACACCACTAGAAATGTTTGGAGCTAGGTAGGTAAGAAGAAGGGACCCCATTCCATCCCACACGCGGTTAGGCACGCTCGTCAAGAGACACAATACTCGGAACTCGGGTCCTAGGTGACTCGAATGGAACAAAGCATCAGGGCGGGATAGCCTAGACCTTCCATCCTTCGTCGAATATAATTAACATTATAATAATCATATCATCCACAACAATATAATAATGTGATAGCCCAATCCAAAGAATTACTGGGTAACATAAGTAGCATCCTAAGCATGCATACTAAGAAGTGGTTAAGCAAGCAAGGTGCATGGCCAAACAAGGTTTGCTGGGATGTGGAGGACATGGATGTTTGGGTTTATTTGAGAGGCATAAATATGAGGTAGTAGGATCAAGCAATCGTTCTATCCTATATCTAGGAACAAGTGAGCTGAAAGTTATAAGCATGATACGTGCTCCCCTTACCTGATGAGAAGACAAAGTCGAAGGTGTAGTCGATCGCAAACTCGCAACGTCTCTGAGAATACCCGCGGGAGCATACAAGAAGTAAACACTGGAAAGGCAATCAACGTAGATGCATATATTACTACGAAGCAATCACCAGCAAGCAACAACAAGAAGGCAACACGAGACAAGGCAATACGAGATCGCATCTATCGTCGAGAGCGGTTACTAACAGGTTAAGTGAAGTATCAATCCCACACGACGATACTTCACTCTTATAATGTTTCAAGTTGTTTAGCTACACAAGATGAACCAAGGTTGTTAACATGGCATATCACTCAAACATGACATGTCACACAAACATGGCAAGAGGTGAAGCATAAAGTAAACTATCTATGCTAGTCAATTTAAGTGAGGCAACACCCTAAACATGGAATAACACTAAGTTCCCCACGACAATTAAAGCATTTGGTATTGTTCTTCTCTAAATCATATTTTATGTTGGTGAACAACAGAAAACGATAGCACAAACACAATCTACATGAAATAGTCAAGTTACATGTAAGGAACACCCCAAACGGAGTTACAGTTAAAAAGATACAAGCACCACAAGTTATGGGCATAATCTGCCAACATCAGGCAGCACACTTGAGAGCAATGAACCGACATGCTAAGGTTGCAAACATGCACCAAAATGATGTTGATCAACAGTAGACATGACAATCATGTCATGGCATCAAGGTTTCATGTATATGAGCATCAAGAAATAATAACTATAACCCAAGCAAAAAGCTAAATTATACTAATGGTTTAGGACTTAGTGAAATCAGGAATACATGGCAAAATGTTAATAACATGCTCTCTAAACAGCAGGCAAAGCAATATCAAACAAGCTCCAAAATGAACATGCAATACATCTACAGCAAGCCTACATGATGCTCATGAGTTCATACATGGCACTTGTGGTCAAAAGACCCAAGGATGAATAGATATAATGCATGCAAACTAGCTAAAACAGATTCCAGACTTAGCGGAATTTAGAGCAGTTGACAGAAAACAGCAGGTATGCACTTTGGGAGCTCAACAACTATATGAACAGTAAAGATGTCATGGTAAATCAAAGTATGGCATCAAAGTACACATAACAAGGAGCACATAATTACATTGGGGCTAATTAATATGAGGCATGGATCATTAACTAGAAGGCAGCAAAGTAGGCAACATTATACAAACAGCAGCACATGTTATCAAGTACACCACTTTGGAGAAAGATATAAAATAGCTACAGCAGGCAAACATGACAAAGGAATGCATCTAATTAAATTACACATGATGATTAACACATACAAGAAAGAATCACTCGCATAGGCATCATGGATGTGACACAAGCATCAACCAAACTTTGATAAAAATAACAACAGCAGCAGTAAATATTCTGGTGCACACTTCAACACAGATTTACAACAACTAGATGACCTCAAATTAATAAACTCACAAAAGCAAAAAGTTACATCACATCACCAACAACAAAATTCATTTTGGGCGCAATTCATATAAGCTACATATCGTGCTGTAACATCAACACAGAATGGTACACAACAACAGTTTACAGGGACTTCGAAAAAAAGAGGAGGGGAAGGACTCGGGCTGGCTCACCCAATTGGGCTCAGCCCATGGAGGTGGTGGGCGAGGGCTAGCAGTCGTGCGCCCTGGCGAGAGAAGCCTGCAGGTCGGCCGAGGTCGAGGGTGGGCTGGGCTGCGGATCAGGCCGAGGTGGGCTGGCGCGGCCCACGAGGGCTGGACCCCGATCCAAGTCGGTTGCGTCCGGGGCGGCGGCCGGCGGCTGTTCCGGCGGTGGGCTCTGGCGAGGTGCATACGAGGCGAGGTTGGGGAGCAGGCTCGACTGAAGGCCCCTGGGGCGTCGGCGTGGCCAGGCGGCGGCGCGACGAGCTACACGGCGACCCCATGGCGGACGGCGGCAGCATGCAGCCATGGCGACGCGGCAGCCAACGGCGGTCTTGGAGGGAAAGGAGGACGACAGTGAGAGGAGGAGGAAGGGAGGAAAGGAGGAAGCGCGCGGGTGGAGAGGAGGCCACGGGCGCGGCGGCGCGACGGCTCCATGGCGAAGTGCTCCGACGAGGCGCGCTAGATGGGCCCAGGCGGGCCGCGGCTGCCGAATCTCGGCCCTGTGGGGTCCGGTTTTCCTGGGGCTGGCTATGAAGGGGTTTGGGGCTGATGTGGCCTCATCTGGGCTGTCAGATCACAGACCTGGCATCTGAGATTGCTTGGGGCTAGGGTTTCGGGGTAGGAAAGGGGTTTGGGGGCAGATCTGAGCAAATTTGGAGGGGGTGGCTGCAAAATGTGATTAGGGAAACCCTAGAAGGGCTAGGAGAGAGTGGTGGTCTATTTATAGGGCTGGTTGGCTGGCAGGTTTACACAAACGCGCCCGGGTTTTCTCTCTCGCGCGTCCAGCGATTACGTTTCTGACCGCTGGGAGTCCATGCGACCTCTGATTCGGGCAAAACATTGAACTACGCACTCAGCGCGACGAGCCGATCACTTCTACCTCACTTCGATACCGTTCCGAGAACATTTTTCCGGTGCCCAATAAAAATAATCCGTTTATTAAATAAATGGGGTTTACGTTCGATGGTGATGGCTGGTCTTGTGCTGGACGTTGCGACGGTGCTCGGGTGAAACCCATTGTCGCAAAAGGGTCGTGTGCCATGGTGGAAAGGTTCGGTCACGCATACCGGTACGAGAAATAAGGGGAAAATATAATCACCGATTAATAAATCGGCGAAGGAGATACTGCAAACAATTCTAACAAGCAATAAAATAATGCAACAAACAAATTTTTTAATTAGGGTGGAATTTTCGGTCCATGGTGGAAAGGTTCGGTCACCCATACCGGTACGAGAAAGAGGTGGAAAATATAATCACCGATTAATAAATCGGCGAAGGAGATACTGCAAACAATTCTAACAAGCAACAAAATAATGCAACAACAAAAAATTTAATTGGGGTGGAATTTCCGGGCTGTTACAATACAACACCACCAACAAGGGATCTCGTTCCGAGATCCAGGACGATCCGAGGGAGAGAGGGGAGAGAAAAGAGAGACGACAATCTTCAACACCACCAACAAGGGACTCTGCTCCATGTCGACGACGACCTTCCGTCAAGAAAACTTTCCGCAGAGAGATGCGATGTCGAATAACAATACCATCGAGTGATCAAGACAAAGAACGATAATTCAAATCGACGATCCAGGGAAGCATTCTCACTCAATCGTGAGAATGCTAGGCAAGAGGAATGAAGTCAAAGGACATCCAAGATGTGCACCAGAGTCGGAGGAACTAAAGGTACTACAAGATTTCCCAAACCTGAGATCGAAATCGAGACAATACGTTGCAAGCAAGGCATTGTTTATTCTGAAACTCCACACCCTCCAGATCCTAAAGTTTGAAAGGGGATAAGGGGAGAGTAAAACACTTACGACACTTGTCCTGACCAGAGCAAGGGTAAGGAGTAAAAAGATTCCTACTCTTCGATAACTAACTTAGTAACTGCAAAATAATTTTTGTCTAGACTCGACTTCGGCCAGAAAAGGGATCCTACGGTCGGTAAGGCTCTGATACCAAGTTGTAAGGCCTGATATGCGGTATTGTTCCAGATCTAGATGTTTCCATCCTGATCCGGGGACGAAGCACATATCGTTCCCACCGCGACATATGACAATGCCATATGCCCCGGATTTCCTGCATGATATCACAACATTATAGCTACAAGGATACAACATCTCATACAATCGGCATACAACTGCCTTAATACAATACATCAGTAGAAGATACATGTCTGAGTATAGACTATAATCAAATGCCTAGTGGCAAAGGTAAAACACACCATTCCCACGTCCACACGGGTCCAGGCTCTGCGCCGGGATCCGCCTAACTAGTCGTCATTGAGTCTCCGCAAAGGCGTCTAGAAGAAGGGTCATCGAGCTCCTCTGTAGTCCACAATCGTTGCATAGCGTGCGTAAAAAAGAGAAGAAAGGGGTGAGCTATATCAACAAGTCTTGTAACTAACTTCTCACAGTAAGATGGGGGTAGTGGTTGAGGTTGCAGCCGCACTAGCAATATATGAAGTGGCTAATGGTCTATTTAGAGTAAGATGAGAACCAAGCATTCTATGAGGAATCGCCTCCAACAAGTCTGCTATCAGCTACTTACACAAACATAACACCTATCCTATCCTTGTCCTCCCCTTCGCATCCCGACGAAGAAGAAGAAGTCAAGGAACACACACATTGATCAAGTTTATTGAAATTATCTCAGTTGTTGTTGTCTATGAACAAGGAGTAGGTCTCAAGTTGTCCATAACCGTGGACACGACTTCTCGAAAAGATTTAACCCTGCAGGTGTGTACCAACTACCCATTACAAGGCTATGCACGCACGCCCATCTCTCTCAGCTGCTAACCATCACAGGCAACCATTTTATGATTTAGTTCCGAGAGATCTGAAATGACAGGTCCCTCTACTTAACAACGCACAAATCCGGGTGGCCCCCGGGGAGTCGGCACCCAATCCAAGAGTCGGTCGCGCCCTCGGATCGGACTCTTCCGTATGGCTAAGGTCGGGGTTAGCCTCACCTGAACTCAGGGGCTTCCCTAGCTCACCAGTGTGGACCAACAGAGGAACTCTGTCTCCACTGGCCCGGGTTGTTTTAAAACTATTGGGGGCACAACCAAGCACACACACGATTTCAAATGGTCAATCAGCTTGGGCCACCACTAGAAATGTTTGGAGCTAGGTAGGTAAGAAGAGGGGACCCCATAGCACCCCACATGTTGTTAGGCATGCTCTTCAAGAGACACAATACCCGGAACTCGGGTCCTAGGTGACTCGAATGGAACAAAGCATCGGGGATAGCCTAGACCTTCCATCCTTCGTCGAATATAGTCAACATTATAATAATCATATAATCCACAACAATATAATAATGTGATAGCCCAATCCAAGGAAAAACTGGGTAACATAAGTAGCATCCTAAGCATGCATACTAAGAAGTGGTTAAGCAAGCAAGGTACATGGCCAAACAAGGTTTGTGGGATGTGGAGGACATGGATGTTTCGGTTTATTTGAGAGGCAAAAATATGAGGTGGTAGGATCAAGCAATCGTTCTATCCTATATCTAGGCACAAGTGAGCTGAAAGTTATAAGCATGATATATGCTCCCACTTACCTGATGAGAAGACGAAGCCGAAGGTGTAGTCGATCGCAAACTCGCAACGTCTCCGAGAATACCCGCGGGAGCACACAAGAAGTAAACACTGGAAAGGAAACCAACGAATATGCATCTATTACTACGAAGCAATCACCAGCAAGAAACAAAAAGAAGGCAACACGAGACAACACAATACGATATCGCATCTATCGTCGAGAGCGGTTACTAACAAGTTAAGTGAAGTATCAATCTCACACGACGATACTTCACGCTTACAATGGTTCAAGTTGTTTAGCTACACAAGATGAACAAAGGTTGTTAACATGGCATATCACTCAAACATGACATGTCACACAAACATGGCAAGAGGTGAAGCATAAAGTAAACTATCTATGCTAGTCAATTTAAGTGAGGTAACACCCTAAACATGGCAAAACACTAAGTACCCCACGACAATTAAAGCATTTGGTACCGTTCTTCCCTAAATCATATTTTATGTCGCTTAACAGCAGAAAACAATATCACAAGCACAATCTACATGAAATTCTAGTCAAGTTACATGTAAAGGACACCCCAAACGGAGTTACGGTTAAAAAGATACAAGCGCCACAAGTTATGGGCATAATCTGCCAACATCAGGTAGCACAATTGAGAGCAATGAACCGACGTGCTACAGGTCGCAAACATGCACCAAAATGATATGGATCAATAGTAGACATGACAAGCATGACATGGCATCAAGGTTTCATGTATATGAGCATCAAGAAATAATAACTATAACCCAAGCAAAAAGCTAAATTATACTATTGGTTTAGGACTTGGTGAAATCAGGAAAACATGGCAAAATGTTAATAACATGCTCTCTAAACAGCAGGCAAAGCAATATCAAACAAGCCACAAAATGAACATGCAATAGATCTACAGAAAGCCTACATGATGCTCATGAGTTCATACATGGCACTTGTGGTCAAAAGACCCAAGGATGAATAGATATAATGCATGCAAAGCAGCTAAAACAGATTCCAAACTTATCGGAATTTAGAGCAGTTTACAGAAAACAGAAGGTATGCACTTTGGAAGCTCAACAACTATATGAACAGTAAAGATATCATGGTAAATCAAAGCATGGCATCAAAGTACACATAACAAGGAGCACATAATTACATTGGGACTAATAAATATGAGGCATGGATCATTAACTAGAAGGCAGCAAAGTAGGCAACATTATACAAACAGTAGCACATGTTATCAAGTACAACACTTTGGAGCAAGATATAAAATAGCTACAGCAGGCAAACATGACAAAGGAATGCATCTAATTGAAGTACACAGGATGCTTAACACATACAAGAAAGAATCACTGGCATAGACATCATGGATGTGACACAAGAATCAACCAAACTTTGATAATAAAAAAAAGCAGCAGTAAACATTCTGGTGCACACTACAACATAGATTTACAACAACTAGATGACCTCAAATTTATAAACTCACTAAAGCAAAAAGTTAGAGTACATCACCAGCACCAAAATTCATTTTGGGCGCCAAGTCATACGAGCTACAGATCATGCGCTAACGTCGACACAAAACGGTACACAACAACAGTTTACAAGGACTAAGAAAAAAAGAGGAGGGGAAGGGCTCGGGCTGGCTCACCCAATTGGGCTCGGTCCATGGCGGCGGTGAGCTAGGGCTAGCAGTCGTGCGCCCTGGGCGAGAGAAGCATGCAGGCGGGCTGAGGTCGAGGCCGGGCTGGGCTGTGGCGAGCTGGGCCGCGGATCGGGCCGACGTGGGTAGCCGCGGCCCACGACGGCTGGACCCCGATCCAGGTCGGTTCCTGTCGGGGCGGTGGCCGTTCCGGCCGTGGCCTCCAGCGAGGTGCATGCGAGGCGCGGTCGGGGAGCAGGCGCGACTGAAGGGCCCTAGGGCGGCGGCGACGCGACGAGCTGCACGGCGGCCCCATGGCGGACGACGGCGGCATGCAACCATGGCGACGCGGCAGCCATCGGCGGTCCAGGAGGGAAAGGAGGACGGCGGTGAGAGGAGGAGGAAGGGAGTAAAGGAGGAGGCGCGCGGGTTTAGAGGTGGTCGCGGGCGCGGCGGCGCGACGACTCCACGACGAGGTGCTCCGACGAGGCGCGCCAGATGGGACCAGGCGGGCCGTGGCGGCCGCATCCCGGCCCTGCGGGGCCCGGTTCGCCTGGGGTTGACTGTGGAGGGGTTTGGGGGTGACGTGGCCTCATTTAGGCCGTCAGATCTCAGATCTGGCGGCTGAGATTTCTTGGGGCTAGGGTTTCGGGGTAGGAGAGGGGTTTGGGGCAGTTCTGAGCAAATTTGGAGGGGGTGGCTGCAAAATGTGTTCATGGAAACCCTAGAAGGGTTAGGAGAGAGTGGTGGTCTATTTATAGGGCTGGTTAGCTGGTTTACACAAACGCCCTCGGATTTTCTCTCTCGCGCGTCCGGCGATTATGTTTCTGACCGCCGGGAGTCCATACGACCTTTGATTCGGGTGAAACCTCAAACTATGCGCTTAGCGCGACGAGCCGTTCACTTCTACCTCACTTCGATACCATTCCGAGAACATTTTTTCGGCGCCCAATAAAAATAATCCGTTTATTAAATAAATAGGGTTTTCGTTCCGATGGCAATGGCTGGTCATGTGCTGGACGTTGCAACGGTGCTCGGGTAAACCCCGGTGTCGCAAAAGGGTCATGTGCCATGGTGGAAAGGTTCAGTCACGCATACCGGTACGAGAAAGAGGGGACAAATATAATCACTGATTAATAAATCGGCAAAGGAGATACTGTAAATAATTCTAACAAGCAACAAAATAATGAAACAAACAATTTTTTTAATTCGGGTGGAATTTCCGGGCTGTTACAAGTGTGGAACCCAATTTACCCCGTTATTTATGCAATGGACGGGTTGTGTAGAAGAGGGGAAGGAACTACTCACTACGCATGCATGATCGCGTCCCCAAGACGCTGGCCAACTGCACGCGTACTGCAGTAGTAATGTGCGGCTCGCATAGAAGATAAGGGAGTTGACCATGAAAATGACCGCATGACCATTGAGAGAGGGTCGGGCGACTATTATAACGCATAATTATTCAAAGCAATCCGTCGGTGATAGGCATCAGCATCACCCCAATTAATTTATTTTATTTAACTGTAGGCGTCGCAACACCGACGATTCTCTACAAATAATCAAATGAATATTAAGTTGTGTTTTATTTTTAAGTTTTTTGCCGTGTTGTCGAGTGTACTTTCGGATGAGTAGCAATTGCACAACGTGCGCTTACTAAGCAACCATGGTTATAAATTCATCTGTTTGGATTATACCATATCATAGCATACAATTTTTTAACTGTGAACGATTGTTAAGTCAGGCTAGCGGTTTGTTTTTTTACAAATTTTTGCATCCTCACTCGTTATAGCGGACATATGTTTGTACCAACTGTTCGCATTTCTCTCGCCCACAGAAGGGTTAACAGAACCATGCCCTATAGATTATACTTTCCACACGTTTCAGTAATCATGAACAATTGCAAAGAAGGCTAGCAATTCATTGTTTGCAACTATGGGCTTGCTCGCTCCTCATAGGGGATAGTTGTTTGTATGAACTGTCAGTATTGCTTCAGCCCACGAAATAATTTTCAGAAGCGTGCCTGATAGATTTGTCGTCACACACATTCCAGTAACTATGAGCGATTGCGAAGAAGGTCTAGCTGTTCATTGTTTCCAACCGTGGGTTTTTCGAATGCTCATTACGGACGGTTGTTTGAGAGAACTACCAGCCTTTATTACACCGACGAAAGGATTTTAAGAATCGTGTCTGATAAATTACACATCTTACACATTTCGGTAACTATTAACGATTGCAAATAAGGGATAGTGGTCCATTGTTTGCAACCGTGGGCTTTCACCCTCAGCATAATAGACAGTTGTTTGGACTTTGGACTAACCGTCAGCGGTACATCACCCACGATTTATTTTCAGAAGGGTGGCTGATGGCCTATGTTTCCGAGACGATTCAGTTTCGGGCACACCATTTTTTGTTTCTACCGTTTGCGTTGATAGAATCGCAAACAATTTCGACCAAGGGTTTGAAAAAGGAGTGTCGTGTTAGCCCCTCTTTGCACTGGTGTGAACTACTTGGAGACCTATACGTGATTATTAGACAACTTGAACGGTTACTCTAAAACTGCCAAGATAAGTGTGAGTGATTTGGATTGCTTTCTTGTGGAACGTCGAGGAAGAATCCATGATAGTGTATTGATGTGGTGCCAAAGTTAGATGGACTTGTGTGCGCTTCTCAGCTCAACTCTGCTAGTCGTAGTTCAGCTTAGCCAAAGGTCAAAGATGGCATTTGTACAGTAACTACTCCACTTACTCTTTACCTTGATACATGAGCATTAGTAGTGTAGTTTCTGATGTAAGTTTTGCTTGCTATGTTTTAGAGACGAGACCATTGATCCAGCTTTCGGCAGCAATTCCAAAAAAAGGCCCGTCAAATAAAAAAGAAAAAAAGAAAGATGGTGGCCTCTACCTCAAGTTCGACGAGTTGCCCTTGGAGGGAAAAGAAAGTAAGCCACTAGTTAGAGGACACCCTCCCACACGCTTTCGTAAAAGTTATTTCGGTGCGATTCAAAGTCGTGTCACGTTTTGACCGTGTTCCAGTGAAGCAACAACTGTGACTGCGTGCGATCTGTGGATGTACCTGTGGTTGAATCTATGACTGCGTTTGTGATTGTGCGAGAACTGCGGCTACATCTATGGCTGTGCAGAAACTATGGTTGTATCTATTACTACGTTTATGGTTGTGGCTGTAGTTACACACTGTAACTGCAGCTGTGCGATCCAACATAAGCGAAATGACTAAAGAAAAATCTCAAAATACATCAAAACGTAATATTCGATGTGCTTGAAATACGCGCAGATGATATCGGTAAAAGGTGCGGCTCAACTAGTGATTAAGAAGAAAAAGAAAAGGTTTGTTCAATCCATATTCCATAGGCACCGCACGGACGGCGGGTGACGCAACGACACCTTCCTTCTCCGTTACCTCCACGTCCACGAATCTGATCCAGTCTTCTCCCCCTCTCTCCGTGCTCTCATCGTAGATCCGATCACCAGGCACATCTCTCCTATCTCGCGGAGATCCAACTCCCCCGTCGCGGGGTTCGGATTTGAGGGAGGGGAAGGATGGGGGCGTGGATGTCGCGGGTATGGTTTCTCATGTTCCCGGCCAACGAGTACAAGATCGTGGTCGTGGGGCTCGACAACGCCGGGAAGACCACCACGCTCTACAAGCTCCACCTCGGAGAGGCGGTCACTGCCGCGCCCACCATCGGCAGCAACGTCGAGGAGGTCATCTTCAAGAATATACGCTTCGAGGTCAGCGCCTCTTTCTTTCTCCCGGCCTGGATACTTGAATCGCAGTTTTCTTTGCGCCACTTGATTTGGCTCTTTCTAGTATGCTCAGATGCTCCATGATTCGTGTGCTCGGAAAGCATAGCATATATCATGCGTCCGGTGCTGTATGTTTTCCTTCCTTTAGATTAAAGATCTGGTCTCAGCAAGAGGGTTAGGAGATACAAAGAGGTGGAGTAGTATTTGTTTCTTCCTTGAGAGGATTCTAGCAGCGGTCCATCTTGATTGCCTCTGTAGATCTGGGTAAGTACCAGCTTTCATAGCTCCATTGGCATGTGAACTCTGTAGCGAAATTGCAGTGAACTGTAGATAATGAATTCCTTGTTGTAACATCTATTGAGTAGCCTAGATGTGTCTATCTTACATTGTTACATGTTCACCACTATGCTGACGTGCTGAGGATGGTGCATACCGCATACATCCATCCAGCCTAGTAGTAAAAAAAAGGCCCTTCTATACCTATAAAAAGAACCTTTTGATCTAGCTTTCAGAGTTTGTTTCTACACTTGCCTGAGCATCCATATTTTTCTCAACTAATACAATGGTCAAGTTTAGAACAGGAATGCCAACAAGGCTATATAGGACGCCCATTTGGGACACCTAGGTGTCCAGGCACCTTGCCTACATACTGTTGGATCATACGTTTATTTCATTGATTGATAAAAGAGGTATGCATTAATACCTTTTTAAGTATGGTATGTATTAATACATGGAATTAATTACCGTTTTAAGTAAGGTATGTACTAATACCTAGAATTAATGTACAATTAGGAAAGAAAACAAACATACCTTACGCTAATCAAGGTGCCTGGACACCTAGGTGTCCCAAATGGGCGTCCTAGGTGCTTGGGCACCTTGATTAGCATAAGGTATGTTACCTTAAAACGGTAATTAATTCCAAGTATTAATACATACCATACTTAAAAAGGTATTAATGCATATCTCTTTTATCAATGAAATAAACGTATGATCCAACGGTATGTAGGCACGGCGGTAAATTATTTGGGACTCCTAGGTGCTTGGGCACCTTGATTAGCATAAGGTATGTTAGCTTTGTTTCCTAATTTTACATTAATTCCAGATATAAATACATACCTTACTTAAAAAGGTACATTAATTCTAAGTATTAGTACATACCTTACTTAAAATGGTATTAATGCATACTTACTTTATCAACGAAATCAAGGCATGATCCAACGGTATGTAGGCGAGGTGCCTGGGCACCTAGGTGTCCCAAATGGACGTCCATTCGGGACACCTAGGTGCCCAGGCTCCTCGCCTCTAATTTAATCTCGGATGGATTATTATGTCCATTACTTGTGCGTATATATTAGTTGTGGGTATATATACCTACCTACGATTAAAAATTATTTCTAGGTATGTGTGTATTAATCGTATTTGTCTAAAACTAAATACCCAACATGAAATGTACGCGTACGTACCTAAACATATGTACGTATTGTACAACATCATGAAATGAAAAAATAGTCGTGGGTATATATACCTACCAAAGATTAAAAATTATTTATAGGTATATGTGTACTCATCGTATTTATCCATAACGAAATACCCATGAAAGATAGGCGTACATGTTGTAAGGTGCCCAGGCACCTAGGTGTCCTAGATAATTTACCAAAACAATAGCAATCAAATTCTGGACCAGAAATCTGACTAGACAAAATATTGGCATGGTTGCCTTGTGCACCAACAGAGCACACCCATGCCACCCAAAATCAAATCAAGTTTGTCTTGTTTCTCTGCTCAAACTGAGTACTTGCCAGTGTAAATTTCACAGTTCAGAAAAGCGCTAGGCGTTAATCGTGCATTTTCTGATCAAAGCGCCCGCTTATGTGCAGTTATGCGTAGATTAAGCGCTGGGCGTTTTGCTAGCGCCTGCCTAAGCGTGCCTTTTTAACTATGGTAAATTTCATCTAGTATCCCAAGGCCCACAATTTGTGTTTTCATTAGCCATTATCTATTTAACCATTTGCCTTTTCTCAAGTTATAAGACTTCACTTGCTTTAGGCCCTGTTTGTTTCGGCTTTTGCTTCTGCTTTTGCAGCTTTTCCATTTTGCCCAAGAAGCCATAAAAGCTCCAAAAGCACCTATTTAAGAGCTTTTATGGCTTTTGATGAATCAATATAACAATATTTAGCTTCAAAAGCCATATAAGCTTCAAAAGCACCTATTTAGGAGCTTTTATGGCTTCTTGGCCAAAATGGAGAAGCTGCAAAAGCAGAAGCAAAAGCCCAAACAAACAGGGCATAATCCTAGACCAGGTCTAATGTAGTGGGTTGTATACTGAACTAAATCCACGACAAGAGTTATGGAACGGATGGAGGCAAACTAAATTTCATTTGCTTCCTGGAAAGATTTGATCGTCTGACACATCTTGGTAAAACTTGATAGTGCCTAATGTTTTCTTTGGTTGGATTGGTAGCAAAATATTTCCTTGCACGCTTGCTAAATTTCATTAAAGCAGAATTAGAAACTTGCAAGAAACTAAGACATGTGAAACCCTAGTCTTCTTTTGTGGATGATAAAATACTTGACCAACTTTTGGTAGTTTTGGATTTGCTATTGTCCAAACATTAATATTCAACTGGAATATTTGTCATGCTCCTGTTTTGACCATGACCAATTTTCGATGCTAACCAGAGGGGCACAAGCAAAACCAAACGTGCCTTTGTGTGTAAGTTGCACATTCTGTTTTAACGTTACTTCTTGTCTCTATGGATGTTTGGTTCATTCATGTGACAGCATTCATTGAACAAACTCTGTTTTTTCAGCAAAGCCGTTGTATAATTTTTACTTGATATATGTTTGATGAACTAGGTGTGGGATCTAGGAGGACAAGAGAGCCTACGCACGTCATGGGCAACATACTATAGAGGAACCCACGCTGTCATCGTGGTAATCGACAGCACCGACCGTGCTCGGATCAACATCATCAGGGATGAGCTCTTCCGGTTGATTCAGCATGCGGACCTTGACAACACGGTGGTCCTGGTGTTTGCGAACAAGCAGGATCTCAAGGATGCCATGTCAGCTGCCGAGATCACGGATGCCTTGTCTCTCCACAGTATAAAGAACCACGACTGGCACATACAGGCTTCATGCGCGATCACTGGTGAGGGCCTTTATGACGGGATGGGCTGGATAGCCCAGAAAGTTGCAAGCAAGGCCACGGCGAGCTGACCAACCAAACATTGTATGTTTTCGTGAATTTGTTGGAAAAGGGGAGGCAGGATGGGCTTGTTGTTCCTGCCACTTCGGTGTTTAATTATGTTGTTGCATATGTGTGTACTCTCGCCGATCTCTGAATATAAAAACTTAAATTCGCACACCATCTATTGCTCCTCCAACATGGACAGTTCTAACTGTTGCTGAAGTCGAGATCGAACAAACGATCATTGAAACTGGACAAATTACCCCCGTTCTCTATAAACTGGAACCGTTTCTCATAAAGACCAAGTCAACAAGCACTGGTTAGCATTTTGCTCTAGACACGTGCGGTGTTGGATTAACCATATGCAGCGAAACATTCCTGTAACTAGATGATACCCCTTGCTGCGGAAACTGTTAAAAACGAATGATTTTTTAAAATATGTGAGAAAATTTGATGAAAAATCTAAAAATAAGTTTGATTTTTTGTTTTGCTAATTTAGTTACTTCACAATATATCGGCGAGATGATATGAGACAAAACAATGAAGACGTGTTCACCCTTGGGTAAACATAGAACAATGATAGAAACTATAGATGTGTATTTATTAAAAAAATGTCACATAGTAAAATAAAATGTAATGTAACTCATAATTTGATTTTCTACAAAAAATTGCTTATAAATTGTGAGGTTGGATGCATTTTTTTATATTTGTGATAGGATGCATGCACATGCAAAGTTAATGAGAGCTTGTGCATGAATAATTAGTGGAAGAGTTTTTACATTGTGGATCTACTTGATGATGTGGATAGCTTGCATGTCAAGATAGATAGTTTAGTGGGGATGAACTATTTAGGTATTATAGATATATACAAACTGTTCATGTTACGAACTTACGGTCCAGGGTGTCTCAGTCTCACCATGCTGGTGGCTGGCCTAAGTAGGGCTAGTTCCATGCCCCAAGAACTACATGCATCATGGGCTGACGTGTGGACCTATCTATAGCCCGGTTTGGAAGACTTGGTGTAGACGGCATGAGGCCCCCAAAACTATATGCACCATGGGCTGAGCATTTGGGCCTATAACCAGGCCTGAAAGACTTGGCCTGGAGTACCTAAATGATCCCTAATCAACTAGAAGCCTGTAAACACATGCCCTCGAGGTGTATATAAGCTAAGGCAAGGATAGTCGAGATACATAACAACCATAGAGTTTTTCTCTATATCATTGTATATGCCATCATCATCAATAAACACGAGCATGTAGTGTATTACCTCAATCAGAGGGATTGAACTTGGGTAAAACTCTCTTTTGTCTCCCATCGAATATAATCGGCTAGCTAGGGAACCCTATTGGGGATCTGCTGGAAATACAAAGTAAAGTGCCACGCCAGACACATGTTGTGTTGGGCGAACTTAGAGGTCAGATGTGATCTTCAATCCACGCCAGCATTTGCACGTCGAGTTAGGTCTTCGCTTTCCGCGTGATGTGCTACATCGTTGACTCGATGAGCTATCTCGATCCCATCGAGAACTCCAGGCCTTCACCGAGGAGATGATGCACACATCCAATAATTGTCCATAGGTGATATCGGCACCAACACCACTTCGCCCGTGGGAGGCAATCGATGTTAAGGCCGAGGACGATGTCGAAGCTAGGGCCGACGACAACAAGGACGCAATATACACATCGATTAGAGGAACCGACGATAATATCAACGCAGACGAGGTACAACAACAAAAGTTCGAATGGATGCTCAAAAAGCACCAAAATGAGTAAGAGCGCCTTTATTGGATAACGGGATCCGAAAAAGACAGTATGACCACAGGGGGTTGAACACGCTCTCTCTCTCTCTCTCTCAATACCCATGTTCAGGCCAACAAGATGGTGTAACACCTTACTCCTGCCTCGGTCTTTGCACTACTTGAGGGAATACAATACAGAGATAGATGTGTAGGTTACAACGGGTGGGAACCCTTGCCAAGGTAGTGGCCTGTGAGCTTATATAGAAGCTCGGGTCCTCCCCATGCAATATGGGAGATTCTCATGTAGGACGAAGCGGTTGTTCTCCTTGTTGCCTCTGTGGACACGCGTCGAGCGCTCCTTAGCAGGCGTGAGACATCACTCCTGATGGGACTTGTCGAGGGTTGCTCCACCCTTCGCACACCTGATAGGTGGGGAAGGACACCACTGTAGACGATGTCATGCGCGGTGACATTTTGTTTCGCATTGGTTTTTTTATAGAAAGACTGTAAGAGAACCCCCTACAGTTAATAGGTGCAACAAACCCAAATTGCAAGTACTGTGCCTTGAACCTCGGTGGGTGGGAAGGCATCATCCCCTTCCCACCACTAGGCTATGCCTTAGTCTGCTTCGTTGCGCACTGTTGACAACACTAGTAGAGAAAAACCTATCTATGGCATGGTAAAAAGGGCCTTTCTAGAGTGGGCACCACATGCCAACAATATAGTGTCGGTGATAAGAAACAATGTTGGCATTGGCACCCCACAACACCCGTATAGTGGCCTATCTTTGGCCTTTATAAACCCTGCACACCATAGATATGTATTTTGCATGTATAAAAATGGTATAACCTACATATAAATACTAAATTTTTTCTAATTATATATACTAAAGAAAAGTAGCTCCATGAGACTCAACATAGTAGTTTAGAACCTCGAAAGACAAGTTCTCTCATAATTACTAATTAACATAAAATACAAGTTTAAAATAACTAGTAGTGATAGCCTCGATCTTTTGAAGTTTCGCATTTTTAATCTTTAGTAGGTATATATACCCACGACTATTTTTTCATTTCATGATGTTGTACAATACATACATATGTTTGGGTACGTACGCGTACATTTCATGTTGGGTATTTAGTTTTAGACAAATACGATTAATACACACATACCTAGAAATAATTTTTAATCGTAGGTAGGTATATATACCCACAACTAATATATACGCATAAGTAATTAACATAATAAACCATCCGAGATTAAATTTAGAGGCGAGGAGCCTGGGCACCTAGGTGTCCCGAATGGACGTCCATTCGGGACACCTAGGTGCCCAGGCACCTCGCCTACATACCGTTGGATCATGCCTTGATTTCGTTGATAAAGTAAGTATGCATTAATACCATTTTAAGTAAGGTATGTACTAATACTTAGAATTAATGTACCTTTTTAAGTAAGGTATGTATTTATATCTGGAACTAATGTAAAATTAGGAAACAAAGCTAACATACCTTATGCTAATCAAGGTTATTTGGGACTCATAGGTAAATTATTTGGGACTCCTAGGTGCTTGGGAACCTTGATTAGCGTAAGGTATGTTTGTTTTCTTTCCTAATTCTACATTAATTCTAGGTATTAGTACATACCTTACTTAAAACGGTAATTAATTCAAAGTATTAATACATACCATACTTAAAAAGGTATTAATGCATACCTGTTTTATCAATGAAATAAACGTATGATCCAACGGTATGTAGACAAGGTGCCTGGACACCTAGGTGTCCCAAATGGGCGTCCGACGAGGTTCAAGCTGTAAAGCATAAGACAATAGGAGTCCTTAAGACTCTTAAGACATCTTAAGACTCTTATTCTAACAACACCCTTAAGACTCTTATTCTAACAACACCCCTTATTCTGCCAACACTTCAACCGTGGAAACAACTACACAATCGAACCACCGACCCGAATCGCAGGAACAAAGAAAAAAAAACTACAAACCCATCCCCACCAGCCCCATGTCTCAAACCCCTGTACCCCCCAATGCACTCATGAACCGAACCCATCCCCCCCGTCGCCCACATCACCTCTAACCTCCACCCCGCCGCCGTCGGCCCACCCCACACCACCCAGCGCACCGCCCTACCTCCTCCCTCCGGCGATCCGTGGCAGTCCGGTATGCCGCGCCATCGGCCGGATCCGGCTGAACCCGCACCACCCCAGCTCCCTCCGGCGAGATCCGAGGCGTCCCAGCCACCTACCCCCGCGGCGGATCTCGCGGCTCGGCTACCTGGCGCCGCCGCCCGGCCAGGTCCTCGCCTAGCCGCCCCGGCCCGGCTACCTGGCGCCGCCTCCTCGGGCCGGCCACGCGCGCCGCTGCTCCGCCCTGGCTACCTAACGCCGCCGCCCCGACGAGGTCCTCGCGCCGCTGCTCGCCCCGTCTACCTCACGACGCCTCGGCTCGGCCACCTCTTGCCGCTGCCCGGATCGGGTTGTGCCGTCGCGGGATTGGGCTGCCCCACGCCCCCTCGTTTCCGGGGATCTGGCCGGCCTCCACGACCTCGCCGGATCTACCTGCAACTCGCTGCTGGGTAGACAACTGCTGCCCCCACGCTAGTATGATTTGCATTTTTGGATTTGCAGTGCACAACTTTGTGTGTCAGTGTACAGATTTGCTGTTTTTTAATTTTTTAGTTGCGTTCGACGAGGTCTTAAGACCGTGATTGACATGTATGTACTGTGAAGTTGTTCTGTAAGAAAACAAGATAAAATGCAATGAACTATGAATGTGGTTCACTTTCTTGCGTTCATGCAGAGCGGTTTCCTATCTGATGTAGTGCGGTCAACCGGCTAATGAAGTTGCCTGATGCGGTTCACTCGAAGTTCGTTGTGTCGGTATGTTAAAAACATGTCGTGCAATTCGTTTCAATTTGTTTTGCATTCGATTCCCGCGAGCGTGAACCGCAACGATTTAAAAAAATGGTAAGTAAAAAATGCAGTTTTTTCTATTCGACAAGGCAATGCGGTTGCCCGGAAAATACAATGCACTTCAACGATTTTGATTTCGTCAAGAACACGTGCATTTCTGTTTCCCCGATAATGCAGCGCGCTTTCCTGTCGGATGCGGTGCAGTTGCCTTGGTGAATTGCGCTAGTGGAAAATACCTCAGTAGCCCAATCAAGCTCGTGTCCCTCGAGACGAACTTGGATATAACCAGTGTCTAGCAAGGTCCACACCACTGCAGGGCTTACATGATTAATGCCGCCGGTCTCAGCAAATACAACCTTAACTCGTCCGTTATTGGCTCAACTTTCTTAATGTATCGCGCATGGAACCGTCCGGAGTGAAGTCGCGTTGTGGAAAGTCCCTGCCCAGCTGACCTCGGAGCGGGGTCTTAACTACGTGCGAGCTTGCGCGGCATCTGGGGTGTAGTGTGTCGCAGCCCAGGCAATATTGTAGGGGTGTAGTGCCAAAATAGAATGCACCCACTCAGATAACAATTGAGAGGACTAATAGCAGTCACTCGTGGAGCGTTTGCGAGCTCAGGCGAGGAATTAATAAGAGATGCACCCACTCGGATAGTCGTCGAGTAAGATAATAGCGCAAGAACCCATGGAGAACTTGAGTGCTCGGGTGGATTGTCCTTCTGTGTGACTTTCGAATCTTGTTTGTTAGTCCGAGTGGCCACTCGAGCACATCGTCATCTGGGTGAGGGAGCACCCGAACTCTGTAGATGTACTTTTCTTGTTTGGAGGGGAGTGACCACTCGCACCCTCGAATGCTTGGTTCATGCTCTGTTTTAGCAAAGACAGGGCGCTCCCGATGGGAGTAAAATTTTGACGTAAAGCAAAAGTTTGAGAATGCCTGTTCGTGTGTTGCATTGATGGGGAGAGGTCCGTAGTCAAAGGACCCCTTGCGCTAGCATGCGCTGAGCACTTCCTTCTTGGATGGGACGTTTCAAGAGGGCCTGACAGTTGTGGACAGCTGCATGCTGCGGCTAGGTGACATGCCGTAGAAATTTTGTGGTGCGTGATGATGGTTCCTTGGTTTTCGTGCGAAGTGGGCGGCGAGGTTACTGCACCGGTTGAGATTTCCATGCTTCGTAGATGCCGGGAGATCGTGCCACCCTTATTTGATTTACGAAATCAACGGTGGGTGGATGGCCTGTCCTTGTTGGTTAAATACCAAAGGGCTGGTGTGGGCACCCCAGACTATATGTCCGAAGCGACCAGTTGTGTATACAGTCATGCTCCCATGATCAGTTCGCATGACACACAACTCGACATGGATATCACAGTCTCAATGTTCAAACAGTACCGAATACAAGTCATACAACAATAAAGTCTTACATGGCTTCATCGGGCTCAAATAGCAGCGGAATAAGCAAAAGCATCAAAGGTAGCGGCGGCACAATCCACAGGGTAGAACAGATCATAGCACGTCCTAGTAATCGCCGGTGGCATCATCGTAGTATACCTGCTCCTCCAAGCCTGGCCGATGGAATAACCAGGGACAAAGCCGTGAGTACATAAAAACTACTCGTAAACCACCTAAAGAAGGAAACAAAGTTTTGTATACGAAAATAATAGGATGGCTATATGATGGAGTTTTTCATAGTGTTTTCCTATCTACTCAAGATTATTATTAAGTTGGCAAAGTTTTAGCTTGGCAAGTTATATTTCCCACAATGAATTTGGATAAGTCAAGTACAACCTTTTTCCAACAATAACAACATCATCATCGCGAACCATAAACTCGGTACCGGGCTTTCTCATCTATTCCTCACAAAGTGTGGCCTCACTAGCTTTCCATGACCATGGACTCCGGCTACTCGAATAGATTTACACTCTGCAGAGGTTGTACACTTTACCCACCACATTCGATACATCCGCCGTGTGTCCCCACGGATCGTCATACTTCAGTATGCGGGTCTCGGATAATCGACCATAGTCTTCCCCTTGTCTGTCCTAGTACAGGTGAATCTACCCCTTGCGTACTACATGGACTGTCCGTGTGTCAGGTCATGCTCTTCTTGGACCCAAGCCTGCACCGTAGTCGAAGAGCACCAAGGTTCCTTCTGACACTAAGCCTAGCGAATTTCACCCATCGACTTCGAGGGCTATCAGATTCGTGGAATCACCCATCCATGTGTAGTTATAAGACCCCCGTACTAAGACAAACAAGCTTCCAACTAGCTGTGTCCCATACCAGAGTATAGTGGTTGTACTGTAAGGCTAGATTTTGGCGGCACTTATAGAGAGTCCCTCCAGACTTTGTGCATGTCCGACGATGTTCCACAAACCTGTTCATACCACCTTATTAGGTGTATGCCGTACCATATAGGTTGAAGTATGACTTTCCAAGTTGTTATGTAAAGATAATGCTAGAGCTGAGTGATGGTCTCGACGGAGTGTCGGGATAACCGGGGTTCTACTTTCTTTTCCCAAATAGGTAGGCTATGGGGGGTGTATTGTTGTCCTAATACAACTAATACAATCCCAAACCATATGAATAGAATACTAGCATGGTACAATATAAGTGATACAAGAAAAGTAAAAAGGGTAATGCGGGGTTTTGAGTTTTGATGGTGGCTTGCCTTCGTCGGCGGTGGTCTCTTGGTCAGTCTCGGGGCCAGCTTGGAGGTAGTCTTGTCCTGCAGGGTCAATTGTCTCGTCTACACGTTGCGAAACAAGGAAATTCACAATATTACAATGGGGCAATAGCAAGCACAACATCACTCAATTTTTCAAACACGACCACAAGCAACAAAGGACAAAACAATTTCCAAGATTTTCTATTTACTAAGATTTAAATATTATATCACCTCAACAAGGTTAAAATTTATAACAAGGCAATAGGCTAATTTTGGTGGATTTATTAGCATCAAAATTAAATAAAACAACTTTAACTAAAAGCAATGTTTTTAACCCATTTTTAATAACTACCAACTTTTATTTTATTTATTTCCACAACCAAGTTCATGTCAATAACCTACTGACCATAGGCTAGTTTTATATTAAACTAACAATTTTAATACTACTAACATTATTTAAATGGGAAATAAACTAGCAATAGAAAAATAAGAAAAAGGGGCACAAATTTATCTAAGCTAAATAATATTCTACACATACATAAAAGTCAAGAATAATCACAGGAATATAAACATGTCAACATTACATTTTTAGGGTTAACAGAGAATTAATTAAAACTACTCCTAGCTGCGTAAAAGCACAATAAACTAATTAAAACTAAAGCAATTATTTTGGTACTGTACAAAAATTATTCTAAACATGCAGAAATATAGAGTTTAATTTTATGCACACAACAAAATTTATTTGACTCGATTTGGAGTTGTAATTATTTTTCTAGAATTAAAATGGTGTTGCTGATATAAAAAAAAAGAAAATTGCAGGGCGGCCCGGCTAAATGGCGCCTACGGCTGCTTGTTTGTTTTATATATATATTCGGGCCGAGCCCAGCACAGGGCGTTTTTTTAACCCAAAGGGGTACGGCTCGCCCTGGCCGTTGGATCAAGTGTGATCCGTCAGTCAAGGGGCCGTCTTCCACCTCACGCGTGGCTAGGGCACCGGCGGCCTCCATGGCGGCCAGGGGGCGAGCAGGGCCTCGCCGGAGGGCCTCCGGTGGACGGTGGCGGGCGGCGAGTGGAGGAAGAGGCGCGGCGCGGCCCTGGGGCCCCATTTTCCCTACAAATGGGGGCATTTGGCGTGCACAACTGGAGCGCTCGTGGCGGACAGGCGAGTTCAGGGGAGGCTCACTGGAGCGTCTCCGGTGGCCGGAGGACGGCTGGGAAGGGCGGCGTGAGGTCGGTGGAGCACGGGGAACCCGTTTTTGGCCTTCTGGATGGTGCTCGACGTGGTAAAACACGACGACTCGAGGTAGACGGGCGTGGCAGTGGAGTGGCTCGGGGTGGCTCATCCTGGCTCCGGGCCGACGTCTACTTGCCGGCGGAGTTCCGGCGTGGGGTGGCGGGGGGGGGGGGCTCCATCCGTCCCTCTCCTCTTCTTCTTCCTCCTCCTTATCTTCTTTTCCTCCTTCCCTTCCTTCTGTGCTACTCCTTCTCTTTCTTCTCGGATCCTCTACTACTACTCGGGCCGGGGTGGGGAGGTGGTGGAGAGCGCTGGGCGCTGGCAGGGGGAGTGGGGTGAGGAGCTGGGGGTGGCTCCCCTTTTATAGAGAGGCAAGGGAGGGTGCGGGAGCGGGAGCTGGAGTGGGGAGAGGCGCGGGTGCGCGCTCTTGCTCCCGAGCGATCCGCGGGCTCCTCGTCTACTAGCCAACGGAGGCGGTGGCAAGGGCTGGTGTCAGCGTGAGTTCCCTGTGATGACGTAGGGATGGGAGTGAGGCTGCCAGGTGGGGTCCGGTTGTAAGAGGGCTGGGTAGAGAGAGCGTGGGTTAGAGAGAAGAGATGGGATGCGGCCGAGGGTTCTTTTTTTTACAAAAAACTGGTTTTGCAAAAGTTCTACCTTTGGTTTGGTTTAAATTAGAAATTAAATTTCAAATTCAAACCTCCAAAATAATTTATAAAACTCCAGGAGTATTATCCTAATTTATTTAGATTTTTTAGGAAATTTTTAATTGGATTAACAATATTATTACTATTGTATTAATAGTAAACAATTAATTAGCAGTTTTGAAATATTTTAATTAAATACCTTCTGCTATAGAGGTATTTTTAATTATTTAAATAATGAATTTCCATATAGACAAACATTTATTTGGGAGCCATTTTATTGACACCAATTATTATGGGTGACTAAGTGTGGTTGTTTGAAAATTGGTGTTGTGAGTTTATACTATCACTTAGGTTGATTTTTCCTTTTTAGCCAAGGCAAGACAACAACATAAGGTAAAGCATTAACAAGCATGGAAAGGCAGGGCATAGAAATCAAACAAAGCAAAGTTTTTGTTTACACTAAAATTTAGCATTAATATAACAAGGCAATAAAAGTTGGGGTGTGACAGACCTTCCCCCCTTAAAAGAACTCGTCCCCGAGATTCACAAGCTAGTGAAGAGATGTGGGAACTCGCGCTTGAGGTAGTCCTCTCGTTCCCAGGTGGCTTCCTCCTCTGTGTGATTTGTCCACTGGACCTTGTGGAACTTGATCGCGCGCTTACGGGTGACTCGGGTGGCTTCTTCCAGGATACGAAGGGGTGTCTCACGGTATGTGAGATCCTGGTTGATGTACACCGTGCGGTGATCTATGTTTTTGAAAACATCAGGCTTGTAAGGCACCTCTAGAAACTTCCGGAGTTGTGACACGTGGAAGACATCGTGTACATCGGATAGCTCTGCTGGCAGTCTCAACTGATAGGCAACTTGGCCTCGTCTGGCTATCACCTCAAATGGTCCGATGTAACGAGGTGCTAGCTTCCCCTTCACATGGAATCGCTGCATTCCCTTCAATGGGGTGACTCGGAGATACACAAAATCTCCAACTGCAAAAGTCACCTCTCGACGCTTGGGGTCGGCATAACTCTTCTGTCGAGATTGAGCGGTCTTGAGACGCTCACGAATCAACTGGACTTGCTCTTCGGCCTCCTTCAGAACATCGGATCCAAATTTTTTCCCTTCTGCGGTGTGACGCCCCCAAAATCAATCCGTGTACAGTAATAATACACGTAGGGTACACAGCTGAGATTAGGGTGCCACGGTGAGAATATCACAACACAACACTAAACACAAAAGGATAAACCAATATGTTACAATAAAGGGGGGTCGCGCGGACCCGAATACATAAGTTATACAAGCCATAATATCTGAGTACAGACATAGTTAGTCAAGTTTTGCCTTAAGAAGGCTAGCACAAATAACATCAGAGATACAGATCGAAAAGGCAAGGCCTCCTGCCTGGGAGCCTCCGAAACTACTCCTGGTCCTGGTCAAAGGGGGGATCGACGTAGTAGTAGGCGCCTCCAAGGTACTCCTGCTCCTGGGCTCCAACGTCGACTGCAGCGGCCGATCAGGAAAAACATAAAGGGGGAAATAAAGCAAAGGTGAGTATCTAGTATACCCGCGAGTCTTACGTCCGCTACTAAGCATTTATGCATTGTATCAAATGGAAAGGGGAGGCTGTATATAGTGGACTGCAAGATAGAATTCAGAATAAGGGTAAGAAGCTAGGCCTATCGAAGACTAGCATCTTCTGACGTGTCTTGCAGCATGAGAAGAGAAACATCCAACAATTTATATAAAGCATAAAGTAACAATGAAGCAGAAGTTGCTGCAACATTGTATAATATAAGTTGTAATGATTAATTATAATAATGCCTCCGAGTTCCCCTCCTCGACTACCCTGCGAGGAAGAAAATTCGGAACCATACAGTTTAATAGTAGTAGTTTGTAGTGGTAAGATCCATCTTCAGCATAAAGTGTCCTGTTACCGTGGACACGGCTATTCGAATAGATTAAACTCCCTGCAGGGGTGCACTACTGTTCAGCCTACACGCTTGGATCTCCAGGGTGGCGTGAACCTTGTCAGGGAACGCCCCACCGAGGCTATCCGACACATCGCAGTTCATCCTAGGCTCAGCAGAGAGGCCATCCGCCGGACTATATCCTATGCGCCAAGGGGTCTAGGTCCCTCACCCTTGCACGCTCCTGCACGGTACGAGATTGGACGGTGAAGCAAAAGCAAATAAGAAACACACCTTCTGCAGCAAAGAAGACAAGACCGCTTCCCGGCTATCAGCCCGTGGTACTGCTGACGTCTGAAGAGCTTTCAGACAAACTACGACGCGGAGGGCCCACACCGTAATCCCACGTGTAGGTAGTGCGTACAGACCAACGGGTCTCTCAAATCATTAGCCGAACCATTTAGCATTTTAATATTATCTCGCAGACAACCGTTATCGCTGTCTGACTAACAACACAACGGACAACGAACAAAAACAAGGCCCACCAGTAACGTCGGGGCCTGCCCTGTCGTCCCGTCAAAGCGCGCGGTTACCAACAAGCTGAACCGTCTCCTTACTACAGAGACATCAGCGGAATGAAATAAAGAGGAATATTCTCGTATCACCCCGGTGGTGACGAGACACCAGCGGAATGAACTAAAGAGGAATACCCTCGTATCATCCCAGTGGTACTACGCTACTGAGCCGACGAGAGTGAAATACGTGTTCGTCCACTCGTAAGTCAAACTCGAAGCGACTCGACAGTCTCGCCATTGTAGGTTCCCTAGGGCGTCTGCATTGATCCGTACCTGTTGCAGTTGTATATATTTTGCATCCGCGTCACTCCCCTGAGTGACCACGACCCTCTATTTAATCCTAGCTAACAAGGCGCAGGGCTCACTGCTGAATATAATATATAGATATAGCAGGCAACATAGGATAAGGAAGGTACAACAAGGGGCGACAAAATCAGGCTATGCAATTGAATAGGATTGTAACGTAGCAGCAGCAGTAACAATGCCTAGTGCAAGAAAGTACGGAAAGGTAGGCGATATCTGGGGAAGAGAATGGCTCTGCTTGCTTGGAAGCTCGACGGTAGGGGCAGGGTCGTCGACGAAGTAGTCGTACCCGGCAGCGGTGTAGTCGGCAGTAGCAGCGGGGTCTACCGGAGAATAAAGGGGGGGGGGGAAGAAACAGTAAATACAAAGCAATCATAGCAAACAGATGAATAACATGACGTATGCAATGTTAACGGTGTTCTAACGCAGTGCAATGCACGTTGCATGGGGCGGGAAACCATCCGGGGATGAACTGCCAGCTCCGGGTGATTACCGGACAGGGTGTCTAGAGGGGGAAGGGTTCATGCTGGAGGTGTCGTGGACATCCGACCAACGTGTGGATGGTGTAACTGTGCTAGTTGAAACAATCCGAACAACTTTCGTGTTCAAAATAAATTCACCCGGATACTTTGACAGTACCGGACAAATCATCGGACAGACGGTCCGGAGGGGGACGGTTCAATGTTCGGTATGTTAGAGGGGGGGGGGGGGGTGGTGGGTATACGGATAGCGTATCCGTAATCATTATATTTTTCTGATCAATTTTGATGTATAAAGTTTTTGAATCTGACTTACGGTTTAAAAGATATTCAAATTCAAAGTTTAAATCATTTTAAATCAATTTCTGGATTTTCTTTTATTAATAAAACCTAACATTAATACTAATAATACATTTTATTAAATTAAAACAGAGCCGGGGCCCACATGTTATAGACTCCAGTGCTAATTCCAGTTATACTAATATGAGATGATTAATCAGGTGCGGGGGCCCACTGTCATTGGAAAGAGGGGGGGGGGGGTTAGTTTCTAACCACCCGACTGTCAGGGCGGGCCCACCGGGCAGTGTTACTGTGAGTTCACCGGCGACGGCGGTGTCTCCGGCGATGGCCGTGCGCTGCGTACAACGCAACATTCGCGACGCCGTTTGCTCCATTGGGTTCCTGGGGATGCGTCGCGTCGAGTGGTGGCGACAACTTGGCCGGAAGTTCACCGGAGTAGTGATGGCGATGAGCGTGGCGGCGGCCAGCAAACCGGCGAGGAGCAAACGCTCGACTTAAGGTGCCATTTTGCGTGCCGCTAGATCCTACGGAAACTGCGCGGTGCGCTGCGTCGATTGGTGCTAAGTGCGCGAGCTAGAACGGACCATGGTCACGGCTACGTCGAGGCGGGCGTCGGCCGGAGTACGGCCGAGGTGGACATGGCGGTGCAGTACACGGATGCAAGCGCTGGGAGTACGGGAAGCTGCGTGAGCTCACCTTGATTGTAGGGGAGGGGTCGGTGAGGCCGAGGAGGGCGTGGGGAGGAGGCAATCGACGACGAGGACGCGGCTGCCGTGGTGGAGGAGTCCACCCGATTCGCGTGATGTAGAGCCTCCCTGCGCCGACTGAGCGCGCGAGGAGACAAGGAGGGAGACGACGGTGCTCCAGGACAAGCCGGGGCGAGCTCTCGTCGTTGTTGGCCGCGGGGAAGACGGCGGCGCGGCCAGGTTTGCGCACGGGCGAGCTCGGTGTAGGAGACGGGGGTGCCAGGGGAGAAGGGAAGGGGTCCTAGGGTTCCTAGGCGGCCGGGGGGCACGTGGGGGGGACCTTTATGCCGCCGGGGAGCCGCCGGATGCGCGGCACGGCGCCGGCTGGCCGGCGTGGCACTGGTGGATGGCGTCCACGGGGGGGAGGGGGGCTGAACAGGGGAGGGAGACGACCCGGGGTGGGCCGAGTGGGCTGGTTTGGGCCGCATTGTGCACTTGCGGAACAGACCGTGAGGCTTCTTTTCCTTTTATTTTTTCTATAATTTCTGTTAGCCATTTCCTTCTGTTTATTTTGTTTTGCTAGCTTTTGCATTTTTGTAAAATATGTAATAGGTTCCATAATTAGTGTAACACTATACTGAGATGCCACAAAAAGTTTGGTGACAAAATAAAATCAATTGTATTTTTTTATTTAAAAGGAATTAAATACCACTGTTTTACCACTTTTATGAATTGTTTGAATTTTTCAGTGGCATGATAAATACCCAAAACCATATTGGCATGGTCCACTGATTATTAGTGATTTTACAAAAGTGGTTCCACAATTATTGGACAATGTTTTATTTCCACTTATTTTTAATATTCATCAAAAGGAATTTTGGGTTTATTTGAATTCAAAGATGAACAAGGCATGATAAAGGGTGATTAGAGACTTGCTAATCACAGAGGTTTATTATTAAAAAAAGTTTTATTGATGCCTGCCACTGAGGGTGTTACAAATCTCCCCCACTACAAGAATTCTCGTCCCGAGAATCTAAGTGGTAGAGGGGAAAAGATCGGGGTATTCCTCACGAGGACGATCTTCGCGTTTCCAAGTGGCTTCATCTTCAGAATGATTCGACCACTAAACTTTGAGGAACTTGGTTGTCTTGTTGTGGGTTTTGCGTTCAGACTGATCGAGAATGCGGCTCGGATGTTCTTGATAGGTCAAGTCCTGTTTCAATTCAATCATATCATGTTCCACTTCACGAATAGGGTCCTTGAAGCAGCGTCGGAGTTGCGACACGTGGAAGACATCGTGGACTTGAGATAGGTTTGACGGCAATTCCAAACGGTATGCCACCGGTCCACTTCTGAAAAGGATACAGAACGGGCCAATGTAGCGAGGATCTAACTTGCCTTTGATCCCAAAACGATGAGTGCCTCTCATGGGAGTGACACGGAGGTAAGCTTGTTCACCGGGTGGATAGACCATTTCCTTGTGCTTGCGGTCATAGTTGCTCTTCTGGCGGGACTGAGCAGCTTTCAAGTGTTCACAAATAATGCGAACCTGATCTTTAGCATGCTATATGATGTCCGGACCAATGAGAGTTCGTTCTCCAGTTTCTGACCAATTCAGAGGGGTTCGACACTTACGTCCATAGAGAACTTCAAAGGGTGCCATCTTCAGACTAGCCTGATAGCTATTGTTGTACGAGAATTCAGCAAATGGAAGAGATTCCCCCATTTCTTACCGAATGAAATGACACAAGCTCGAAGCATATCTTCGAGCACTTGGTTGACTCGTTCAACTTGGCCTTGTGACTGTGGGTGATAAGCAGTACTGAAGCTTAGGTGAGTGCCCATAGCTTCTTGGAAACTATCCCAGAATCTCGAGGTGAAAATACTGCCACGATCTGAACTGATCTCCAACGGAATACCGTGGATGGAAACAATTTTGGAAACATATAAGTCTGCCAACTGACTAGCAGAGATCGTCTCCTTGACAGGAAGAAAATGGGCAACCTTGGAGAATCAGTCGATGACGACAAAGATAGCATCATGACCTTTCTGTGATCGGGGAAATCCGGTGACGAAGTCCATTTCGATCTTGTCCCATTTCCATTTAGGAATAGAGAGTGGTTGCAGAGTTCCAGCAGGTCTTTGATGTTCGGCTTTGACGCCACGGCAAACGTCACACTCATCAACATAACGAGCAATGTCTTGTTTCATGTTAGACCACCAGTACCGTTGATGAATGTCTTGGTACATCTTGGTGCTACCAGGGTGAATTGACAGGGGAGTATCATGAGCTTCCTTCATGACGCGCGGGGAGTAGTTCAGGTTGGGCCTATTTATGGGGACCACTAGCCAAACCTTGAAGTACAACGTACCATCATCGGCAATAGTGAAGGATGAGGGCTTTCCACTCTCGACATACCGCTTAATCTTCTGAATTTCAGAGTCATATCCATGTGCAAACTTCATGCAGTTGTATAAGTCTGGTTCGATAAACAGGGAATTCACATATCCCTACGGAACAATTTCAAGGTTCAGCTTTCGAAGCTCTTCATACAGACGGGGCTGCTCTATCTGGACTTCAAGTTCAGAACAGTAGGCTTTGCGGCTTAAGGCATCGGCCACCACATTAGCTTTTCCAGGGGTGTAAGAAATTCCCATGTTGTAGTTGGCTATTGTCTCGAGCCATCTCTGTTGGCGGAGATTCAGGCCGGGTTGAGTAAACAGGTACTTCAGGCTTTGGTGATCGGTGTAGATCTCGCAACGATTACCAACGAGGTAATGTCGCCACAGCTTTAATGCATAAATTACCGCTGCCAATTCGAGATCATGAGTTGGATAGTTATCTTCGTGAGCACGCAATTGACGAGATCCATAAGCAATTACTTCACGCTCTTGCATAAGGACACAGCCTAATCCTTGACGTGACGCGTCGCAATATATCACGAAGTCCTTCTGAGTATCAGGGGGAGCAAGCACTGGGGGAGAAGTGAGCTTTTCCTTGAGGGCTTGGAAACTTTCTTGACATTTATCAGTCCACTCAAACTTGACGCCCTTGTGAAGAAGATTAGACAGCGGCTTGGCAATCTTGGAGAAATTCTCAACAAAACGGCGGCAGTAGCTGGCAAGGCCGAGGAAACTTCTGACTTGCTTGACGGTCCTGGGCGTAGTCCAGTCAAGAATAGCCTAAATACGTTCGGGGTTGACGGCAACGCCATCCTTGGAAATCACATGACCAAGGTAGGTTACTTCGGGAAGCCAGAATTCACACTTAGAATACTTAGCATAGAGTTTGTGTTCTCGAAGCTTTTCCAGTATAAGACGAAGATGTTCAGCATGTTCTGCATCGGTCTTGGAGTAAATCAATATATCATCCAGATAAACCACGACAAACTTGTCGAGGTATTCCATGAATATATAGTTCATCAATCGGGAGAAGGTGGCTGGTGCATTGGTCAAGCCAAATGACATGAAGGTGTACTCGTATGAACCATAGCGAGTAATGAATGCGGTCTTCGGGATGTCCTCATCACGGACCCGGATCTGATGGTAACCCAACCTTAAGTCGAGTTTTGAAAACACCGTCGATCCAGCAAGTTGATCATAAAGATCATTGATCCGAGGGAGGGGGTACTTGTTCTGTATTGTGGCCTGGTTGATAGGTCGGTAATCTTGGACCAAACGGTTTGTCCCATCACTCTTCTTGACAAAGAGCAAAGGTGCTCCCCAAGCAGAGGAACTTGGACGGATGAAGCCTTTATCGAGGGCCGTGTCGATCTCCTTCTTCAATTCAAGGAGGTGGTGAGGTGGCATCTTATACGGGCGCTTGGCAATAGGGACGGTGCCGGACTTCAAGTCGATGATGAATTCAACTTCCCTAATCGGGGGTATCCCCGGCAGTTCTTCTGGGAATACGTCGGTAAAATCACAGACGATTGGGATTTCTCTATTCCTTCGAGAGGTGCGACATTCAAGGCATTCAGAGCATATATACGAGCTTCGGCATTCATCGACACTATGGCGGTATGACTCACAATCGCGCCAGAAGGATGAAAGAGTTGGATGACCTTGGTGCCATAATAAAGTGCGGCATCGTGGGATTTCAGCCAATCCATACCCAAGATAAGGTCAATAGTGGATGTTTTCAGAATATTTGGGGAGACAAGGAACTCAATCCCTTCGATCTCGACGGTGAGGTTAGGTGCTAGCATGTCAACGTGACACGTGCCGCCGGGTGTTTTGACGGCCAAGGGGGTACGCATCTTTTCGTGATATATGCCATGCTTAGATGAAAATGATCCAGACATAAATGAATGCGATGCTCCTGTATCAAATAAAACAGTACCGGGAATTGAGTTGACGAGGAGGGTACCCATCACTGTAGCGGGCTGTTCCTGAGCTGCTTCAACATCAATGTTGTAAGCATGACCACGAGCATGAGTATTGGACCCAATATTATAGTTGAGGGTCCCATTGTTGCCACGGCCATTTCCGCGGCCAGCAGGGTGAACTAATAGTTGATTCTGTTGCTGGGGGGAGTCTCTGGAAATATAGCATGGCTGACGACACTTGAAACACAGGCCATCTTGAGGACAGAGGGGTGCAGTCTCAGTCTTCGGCTGTCTCGGTGGGGGCGGAGGCAGACGGGGTGCAACATACGACGACCTTGTTGCAGGGGAAGTTGGACGAAACACACTGTGTGGAAGCCAAACACGTTGCTTCTGTGCTGTGCCCGAAGATGAGCCAGCATCACGGGGGCGCTTCGGCGAACCATCGAACTTAAGCTGAGCGGTCTCAAGAGTGATAGTCTGGTTCACCATGGTGGCGAAGTCGGGGAAGACGTGCAAAGCCAGCGCAAGCTGGAGATCTAGGTTGAGCCCATCACGAAACTTCTCTTGCCTACTTGCATCATTTGGAAGGTCACTTGCAGCATAGCGGGAGAGGCGGAGGAATTCCCTCTGATATGCCTCGACAGTTTTGTTGCCCTGAACGAGGTTGCGGAACTCGGCCTTCATACAGTTCATAATCGCCTAGGGGACATAACGAGCACAGAAGGCAGTCTTGAAGTCATTCCAGGTGACGACAGTCCCTTCAACTAGCGAGCCCTTGTAGGTGTCCCACCACTGAGCAGCGGGACCACGCAGGAAATAGGACGCGAAGTTGACATAATCAGCAGCGCTCACATTAGCGAACTCCAACTGACGGTTGATGTCACGGAGCCAATCATCGGCATCCAGCGGCTTTTCAGGTTGGTGGAAGAGAGGGGGATTGAGACGCATGAAATCCCGCAGAGTAACCACAGGCGGTTGGTTCTGGTGCTGGTTCTGGTTATGATTCTGGTTCTGGAGCTGATCTATGACTCCTTGCATAAACACCTGGTTCATCTGAAACTGCTGCATCATCGCGGCCATGTAGTCCGGCGGCGGAGGTGGCTCGTTGGCACCACGACCACGACCACGACCACCACGACCAGCCATCCTGCTAAAATTTAATAGGGGTATATCAGCGATGAGAATTTTAACGAGATGCCGGAAACAAGCAATAGGTAAAGCGACAACAAAGAGGAGGCGCGCATATATAGGAGTAGTCATATAAGACATACACATCCACACATAGAGTCAACCGAAAAATCGGGCAGCGTAACATTGTAGAAATTAAGGAAAAAGGACAGACTAGGCGGCGCGCAGACCACGGTAAGGATTACACGACGCGACATAGATTCCACTATGTCAATCACGCCGCAAGAAAACTGTTGGCCAGATGAGTTAATGCTAGAGCACGCGCGGCCTGCCCATAATGAGAATGGGATCCGCAGTCTGGGACCTGGGGTAGAACTCCTGCGACACGACTCAATCAATGGGGAAGCACCAGAACGCCGGGAGGAATCAAGAGAACGTGATCCTAATGTCAGAGTTTGTAAAACTTACCAGCAAGGATAAGAGAGCAGATTCCAGGAGCATAGGTAAGGATAAAAGGATCCTAATACCATAGATATCACACGTAGTGACATTGATGTGGGCCCGTAAGCCAAATATTAAGTTAGCAAAATAGTTTTTTCAAAAACTAGACTCAACTTCGACCAGGTAGTGGTTGGGTGGCTTCCTACATGCTGTCGGCTCTGATACCAACTTGTGACGCCCCCAAAATCAATCCGTTTACAGTAATCATACACGCAGGGTACACGGCTGAGATTAGGGTGCCACGGTGAGAATATCACAGCACAACACTAAACACAAAAGGATAAACACATATGTTACAATAAAGGGGGGTCGCGCGGACCCGAATACATAAGTTATACAAGCCATAATATCTGAGTACAGACATAGTTAGTCAAGTTTTGCCTTAAGAAGGCTAGCACAAATAACATCAGAGATACAGATCGAAAAGGCAAGGCCTCCTGCCTGGGAGCCTCCGAAACTACTCCTGGTCCTGGTCAAAGGGGGGCTCGACGTAGTAGTAGGCGCCTCCGGGGTACTCCTTCTCATGGGCTCCAACGTCGACTGCAGCGGCCGATCAGGCAAAACATAAAGGGGAAATAAAGCAAAGGTGAGTATCTAGTATACCCGCGAGTCTTACGTCCGCTACTAAGAATTTATGCATTGTATCAAATGGAAAGGGGAGGCTGTATGTAGTGGACTTCAAGATAGAAATCAGAATAAGGGTAAGAAGCTAGGCCTATCGAAGACTAGCATCTTCTGACGTGTCTTGCAGCATGAGAAGATAAACAACCAACAGTTTATATAAAGCATAAAGTAACAATGAAGCAGAAGTTGCTGCAGCATTGTATAATATAAGTTGTAATTATTATTAATAATAATGCCTCCGAGTTCCCCTCCTCGACTATCCTGCGAGGAAGAAAACCCGGAACCATACAGTTTAATAGTAGTAGTTTGTAGTGGTAAGATCCAGCTTCAGCATAAAGCGTCCTGTTACCGTGGACACGGCTATTCGAATAGATTAAACTCCCTGCAGGGGTGCACTACTGTTCAGCCTGCACGCTCGGATCTCCAGGGTGGCGTGAAACTTGTCAGGGAACGCCCCACCGGGGCTATCTGACACATCGCAGTTCATCCTAGGCTCAGCAGAGAGGCCATCCGCCGGACTATATCCTATGCGCCAAGGGGTCTAGGTCCCTCACCCTTGCACGCTCCTTCACGGTACGAGACTGGCCGACAAAGCAAAAGCAAATCCAAAACACACTTGCTGCAGCAAAGAAGACAAGACCGCTTCCCGGCTATCAGCCCGTGGTACTGCTGACGTCTGAAGAGCTTTCGGACGAACTACGATGCGGAGGGCCCACACCGTAATCCCACGTGTAGGTAGTGCATACAAACCAACGGGTATCTCAAGTCATCAGCCGAACCATTTAGCATTTTAATATTATCTCGCAGACAACCATTATCGCTATCTGACTAACAACACAACGGACAACGAACAACAACAAGGCCCACCAGTAACGTCGGGGCCTGCCTTGTCGTCCCGTCAAAGCGCGCGGTTACCAACAAGGTGAACCGTCTCCTTACCTTGTCTCGCGTGTGCCCTTGGTAGAGCTCGACTTTTCATGGTTTGGTAATTCTCGCGAGATACGAGCAGGGGCGAAGCACGCCAGTAACGTCGGTCGTACCCTCCCTGTCGCTCCCAACAATTTACCTCTCGTGGGCACCGTTGGGTCGCCCGACTCTTACCTTTAAGGACACCAGTTGATTCGAGTGCCTACCATTAAGTGAAACCAGGAGATATCACCCTCGATGGCACACTTAAAAAGGTTCGACAGAGACATCAGCGGAATGAACTAAAGAGGAATATTCTCGTATCACCCCGGTGGTGCCGAGACACCAACGGAATGAACTAAAGAGGAATACCCTCGTATCATCCCAGTGATACTACGCTACTGAGCCGACGAGAGTGAAATACGAGTTCATCCACTCGTAAGTCAAACTCGAAGCGACTCGACAGTCTCGCCGTTCTAGGTTCCCTAGGGCGTCTGCATTGATCCGTACCTATTGCAGTTGCATATATTTTGCATCAGCGTCACTCCCCTGACTGACCACAGCCCGCTATTTAATCCTAGCTAACAAGGCGCAGGGCTCACTGCTAAATATAATATATAGATATAGCAGACAACATAGGATAAGGAAGGTACAACAAGGGGCGACAAAATCAGGCTATGCAATTGAATAGGATTGTAACGTAGCAGCAGCAGTAACAATGCCTAGTGCAAGAAAGTACGGAAAGGTAGGCGATATTTGGGGAAGAGAATGGCTCTACTTGCCTGGAAGCTCGACGGTAGGGGCAGGGTCATCGACGAAGTAGTCGTACCCGGCAGCGGTGTAGTCTGTGGTAGCAGCGGGGTCTACCGAGGAATAAAAGGGGGGAAGAAATAGTAAATACAAAGCAATCATAGCAAACAGATGAATAACATGACGTATGCAATGTTAACGGTGTTCTAACGCAGTGCAATGCACGTTACATGGGGCGGGAATCCAACCGGGGATGAACTGCCAGCTCCGGGTGATTACCGGACAGGGTGTCCGAAGGGGGAAGGGTTCATGCCGGAGATGTCGTGGACATCCTACCAACGTGTGGATGGTGTAACCGTGCTAGTTGAAACAATCCGAACAACTTTCGTGTTCAAAATAAATTCATCCGGATACTTTGACAGTAACGGAGAAATCATCGGACAGACGGTCCGGAGGGGGATGGTTTGATGTTCGGTATGTTAGAGGGGGGTGGTGGGTATACGGATAGCGTATCCGTATTCATTATATTTTTCTGATCAATTTTGATGTATAAAGTTTTTGAATCTGACTTACGGTTTAAAAGATATTCAAATTCAAAGTTTAAATCATTTTAAATCAATTTCTGGATTTTCTTTTATTAATAAAACCTAACATTATCCACAGATGGGTTGACTGGTCAAACCTGACCAGTGGGTCCCACTGGTCAGCCTCACAATACTAATAATACATTTTATTAAATTAAAACAGAGCCGGGGCCCACATGTCATAGACTCCAGTGCTAATTCCAGTTATACTAATCTGAGATGATTAATCAGGTGCGGGGGCCCACTTTCATTGGCAAGAGGGGGGGGGGGTTAGGTTCTAACCACCCGACTGTCAGGGCGGGCCCACCGGGCAGTGTTACGGTGAGTTCGCCGGCGACGGCGGTGTCTTAGGCGATGGCCGTGCGCTGCGTACAACGCACCATTCGCGACGCCGTTTGCTCCATTGGGTTCCTCGGGATGCGCCACGTCGAGTGGTGGCGACGACTTGGACGGAAGTTCGCCGGAGTAGCGACGGCGATGAGCGTGGCGGCGACCAGCAAACCGGCGAGGAGCAACCGCTCGACTTAAGGTGCCATTTTGCGTGCCGTTAGATCCTACGGAAACTGCGCGGTGCACTGTGTCGATTGGTGCTAAGTGCGCGAGCTAGAACGGACCATGGTCACGGCTACGTCGAGGCGGGCGGCGGCCGAAGTACGGCCGAGGTGGACACGGCGGTTCAGTACACGGATGCGAGCACTGGGAGTACGGGGAGCTGCGTGAGCTCACCTTGATTGTAGGGGAGGGGTCGGTGAGGCCGGGGAGGGCCTGGGGAGGAGGCAATCGACGACGAGGAAGCGACGGCCGTGGTGGAGGAGTCCGCCGATTCGCGCGATGTAGAGCCTCCCGGCGCCGACTGAGCGCGCGAGGAGACGAGGAGGGCGACGACGGTGCTCCAGGACAAGCCGGGCGAGCTCTCGTCGTTGTTGGCCGCGGGGAAGACGGCGGCGCGGCCAGGTTTGCGCACGGGCGAGCTCGGTGAGGGAGACGGGGGTGCAAGGGGAGAAGGGAAGGGGTCCTAGGGTTCCTAGGCGGCCGGGGGGCACGAGGGGGGGGCTTTTTGCCGCCGGGGATCCACGGCGTGGCACCGGTGGATGGCGTCCACGGGGGGGGGGGGGGGGGGTGGGCTGAACAGAGGAGGGAGACGACCCGTGGTGTGCCGAGTGGGATGGTTTGGGCCGCACTGTGCACTTGCGGGACCAGACCGTGAGGCTTCTTTTCCTTTTATTTTTTTCTGTAATTTCTGTTAGCCATTTCCTTCTGTTTATTTGTTTTGCTAGCTTCAGCATTTTTGTAAAATATGTAATAGGTTTCATAATTAGTGTAACACCATACTGAATGCCACAAAAAGTTTGGTGACAAAATAAAATCAATTGTATTTTTGTTTTATTTAAAAGGGATTAAATACCACTGTTTTACCACTTTTATGAATTTTTTGAATTTTCCAGTGGCATGATAAATACCCAAAACCATATTGGCATGGTCCACTGATTATTAGTGATTTTACAAAAGTGGTTCCACAATTATTGGACAATGTTTTATTTCCACTTATTTTTAATATTCATCAAAAGGCATTTTGGGTTTGTTTGAATTCGAAGATGAACAAGGCATGATCAAGGGTGATTAGAGACTTGCTAATCACAGAGGTTTATTATTAACAAAAGTTTTATTGATGCTTGACACTGAGGGTGTTACATGCGGTCTGAGACCAGTTTAGTGGCGTGCGATACTTCCTCCCATACAAAGCTTCAAATGGAGCCATCTGCAAACTCGACTGGTAGCTGTTGTTGTAGGAGAGTTCTGCATAGGGCAAGCAGTCCTCCCACTTGGAACTATAGGCTAGAGCACATGCCCAGAGCATATCCTCTAGTATCTGGTTCACTCGCTCAGTCTGGCCTCCAGTCTGCGGGTGATAGGCTGTGCTGAATGTGAGCTTGGTGCCTAGTGCATCCTGGACTTGCTTACAAAACCTTGAGGTAAACTGGGTACCTCGGTCAGACACAATCTCCTTCGGAACTCCGTGCAGGCATACGATCCTCGACATGTACAAGTCAGCCAGCTGGTCTCCTCGATAGGTGGTTCGCACGGGAATGAAGTGCGCTACCTTGGTGAGTCGGTCAACAATGACCCAGATAGAGTCATGACCTTTTCTCGACCTCGGTAGACCTGTGATGAAGTCAATGCCTATTTGTTCCCTCTTCCCTTCAGGAACTCGGAGCGGTTGCAGCAATCCTGCAGGTCTTTGGTGCTCTGCTTTTACTCTCTGGCAAATGTCACACTTGGCGACATACAAGGCAATTTCACGCTTCATACCGTGCCACCAGAACAAGTCCTTCAGGTCTTGATACATCTTAGTCCCTCCAGGGTGGATGGAGTAAGGTGTATCATGAGCTTCCTTTAGGATAGTGAGCTTCAACTCCTCTACATCAGGCACACACAATCGTCCATCGAACCAAAGAACTCCTTCATCATCTGCCGAGAACTTTGGGGCCTTTCCGAGGGGCATCTTCTTCTTGATTCCCTCGATACTATTGTGTCCCTTCTATGCCTCCTTGATCTGGTCAAATAGAGTCGGAGTCAGCTCGAGGTGAGCAAGATAACCGGGTGTAACAAGCTCCAAACCCAGCTTCTCGAACTCCTCGTGCAGACCTGGCTGCGTCTCTCTGATCATTGCATTAAGTGTGCAGGGCTTGCGGCTGAGGGCATCTGCTACCACATTGGCCTTGCCGGGGTGGTCGTGGATTTCGAGGTCGTAGTCTTTGATCAGCTCGATCCATCTCCTCTGCCTCATGTTCAACTCCTTCTGCGAGAAAATTTACTTCATGATCTTATGGTCTGTATAGATGTCACAACAGTGATCCATCAGGTAATGCCTCCATCTCTTGAGAGCAAGCACAACAGCGGCTAGCTCCAAGTCGTGTGTGGGGTAGTTCAACTCGTGCGGCTTCAAATGTCGTGACAGGTACTCAATCACCTTGCCCACTTGCATAAGAACACAACCCAAACCAACCTTCGATGCATCGCAGTACACATCAAAGCTCTTGGTCAGGTCAGGCATAGTCAAAACTGGGGCAGATACCAATCTCCTCTTCAACTCCTGGAAACTGGCTTCACACTTCTCTGTCCACACAAACTTTTGGTCCTTCTTTAGCAGTTGGGTCATGGGTCGGGCAATGCTGGAGAAGCCTTCCACGAACTTGCGGTAGTATCCCGCTAGTCCGAGGAATCCTCTAACTTCAGTCTCCGTGGTTGGGGCTGTCCAGTCTATGATGGACTGAATCTTGGCTGGGTCGACGGATATCCCTCCTTCTGACAATACATGCCCCAAAAATCCGACTTCCTTGAGCCAGAATTCGCACTTGCTGAACTTGGCGTATAGCTGGTGCTCTCGCAAAGTCTCGAGGACTAAGCGCAGATGCTCGGCATGCTCTTCTTCGGTCTTGGAATATATCAGGATATCGTCAATGAACACCACCACAAACTTGTCGAGGTATTTCATGAAGATCTTTTTCATGAGGTTCATGAAATAGGCCGGGGCATTGGTAAGTCCGAAGGACATCAGAGTGTACTCGAACAAACCATAGCGGGTCGTGAAAGCTGTCTTGGGAATGTCCGACTCGCGGACCTTCAGCTGGTGATATCCGGTCCTTAGATCGATCTTGGAGAAGACTCGGGCTCCGTTCAACTGGTCGAACAGATCCTCGATCTTAGGGAGCGGATACTTGTTCTTGATGGTCACCTCATTCAGCTTACGGTAGTACACACACATGCGTATGGTGCCGTCTCTCTTGTCTACAAAGAGAACTGGCGAACCCCAGGCTGAAGCACTGGGTCGAATCAGTCCCTTCTGGAGCATGTCATTCAGCTGCTTCTTCAATTCAACCAGGTCTTCGGCATTCATCTGGTAGGGTCTCTGTGCAATTGGGGCTGTGCCAGGGACTAACTCGATGATGAACTCGATATCCCGATCAGGCGGCATAACGGGTAACTCCTCTGGAAAGACATCCGGGAATTCACATACGATCTTCACCTCCTCAAGTGATGGCACCGAGACACTCTGATGACAGAAGGCTCGGGCAGTGTCTTCCTTGTCGGTGTACTCTATCTGAACTCCATCGGCACTCGTGAGGTTGACTGCCCTCTTAGTGCAATCTATCCGGCCTTGGTACCTGGACAACCAATTCATGCCAAGTACCACATCTATACCTTCTGTCCCTAACACGATCAGGTCAGCTGGGAACTCGACTCCATGAATCGCTATGGGAACTCCGGAACAAGCTAAACTGGCTCGGGTTTTGGATCCAGGTATCTGGACAATCATGGGCCTCCTCATTTCACTAGGTGACAACTTACTTCTATCCACAAATGTCTTCGTATCAAACGAGTGTAATGCACCAGAATCAAACAATACTTGAGCACGTACTGAATTAACTGGAAACGTACCCAAGATAACGTCTGCTGCCTCCAGGGATTCCTCGGCTTGCACATGGTTCAGACGTCCCTTGGCGGCGTTAGGTGCACCGCGCTGGGCATTGTTGCGTCCGGGGTTCCCTCTGGCTGTTGCTGGAGCGTTGGGGCATGGGGCAGCATTCACCTTATTGGTGCAGGTAATGGCATAGTGACCCTTATGGACACACTTGAAGCAGATCACTTATGATGCAGGGTCGCGGGGAACTCTGCCTGCTGGGTGCGGGACTCCAACAGGGCGAGAAGGAGCATTGGGGCGTGGCGCTGGGTAAGGGCTCCTCTAAGGCTGGGGTGGTGGCCTTGGCGGCTGTGTCGGACGCAGTCGGGGGTTGCTAGATCCACCTTGTTGCGTCATGCGGCGCTTGCGGTTCTCAGAGGCCATCTTGAGCTTGCCCTCCATCATGATAGCAGCATCGACAAGAGACTCATAGTCAGGGAACTGCATGGCCACCAGAACAACCTGAAGCTCATCGTGCAGTCCATCCAGGAAACGGTCCTTCCGCTTCTCCTCGGTGTCCACCTCCTCCGGGGCATACTTCGATAGCTGAGTGGAGAAGTCAAGATATCCAACCATAGTCATGCCCCCTTGCGTGAGGTGGCAGAACTCGTCCTTCATCCTCCTTATCAGCGCGGTCGGGATGTGCGCCTTCTTGAACTTCTCGGAGAACTCAGCCCAGGTGAGTACTTTCCCTTCAGGAAGACGGGCACGCACTCCTTCCCACCAGCTCCTTGCGGTTCCGGTGAGGTAGTGGGTGGCATACATGACCTTCTCGTTTTTGCCAACAATGGTGACAGCGAGATTGTTCTCCATGGTGCGGAGCCAATCCTCAGCATCCAAAGGCTCCTTCGTCTGTGAGAACACGGGCGGGTTGGTGTTCTGGAAATCTCGGAGCCAAGAACTGGGCTCCTCATTCCCACCAGCTCCTCCGCCTCCTTGGTTAGCATTGGTGGCGGCCTGGACTAGCCGCTGGAGTGCAGCCATGTTCGCCTGGCGCTCGTCACGAGCGGCCTGACGCTCCTCCATCAGCAGTCGCAGAAGCTGCGCCATGTTCGGGTCGGGTGGTGGCGGTGGCGCGTCATCAGATCCACTCGGGTTGGCGCGGGTGTTCCTCGACATCTTGAGGTTGTTGTGCAAGATAAGAGGGAATTTAGTCTACAAGGGGGTAAGTCTCTAACAATCTAGTTATCACACACAAGCAAGACTTATAAAATAGTTAATAATCATGCAACTAGCAAATCACCACATGGTAGCATAACGATAGCATAAGTCTCATACATAACCAAGTCTTACAGGTAACCAACCACACATGCAAACGTCTTACGCAAACTCCAAAAGGGGTATCCAACAAGTAACAACGCCTAGAGCTCATCCTCATCGCGATCATCGATGAAGTCCTCATCCTCCGTGTCCGGAGTCTCCTCGTCCTCCTCAGCAGACTCCAGCCAGTCCTCATCGTCACTAATGTGAGCGTTCTTCTCCTTGCGAAGGTACTCCGCAGCCTCCAGATCCTTGATCTCAGCTTCCAAGACATCGCGCTGGCGCTTGACGCCCCTGTTGTTCCTCCTGAGCACCCCGTTGCGCTTATGCAGGCGCTAAACCTCTTCAGTGAGCCTCACACAAGTGCTCAACCTCCTTAGTAAGACTCTCCACCTCCTGGTTCTTAGCTTGGAGCTTACCATTGGCACGCTCGAGGTTGTGGATGGTGTAGTCAAAGCAAGCACGAACCTCATCCAGAGAAAGCTCCGTACTGGTCAGGTGGTGCTGCAAGTCGGTCAAGTGATCTCCAAGCTCCAGGTGGGTGGCAGCAGTTGTAGGGTATCCATTCTCATCGTACCTCCCATAGAAATGGAAGCGCGTGCCCTCAAGCTCAGCGTGGTGGTAGCTGACCACACGAGAGATCGCCTCCTGCATCGCTCGGCGCGTACCCTCTTCCCAGGTCTGGGCATACACACGGAAATCGATAGGGTCCGATTCCGGGTGAAGTACCCGACCTTGGAGGATACACTCCATGATAACGCGGATCTCGCGCTGGTCATGCATGGGAACCACTCTGCCAGTGAACTCAGCACACGGGCGATCGACAAGCTGGAGTAGCTCGATCAGATCGGGACCAAAGGGGGTCGTGTCGGCGGTAGCGCTCGTCAGCTGCAAGTGGTACGAGAAAGGAGCCGCCATCTAAATTTTTTAAGAGTTTAAGTTAGATGACAAGTGTGCAAAATTTTAACATAATAAGACAATTATAAATGTTTACTATAGAGGGGATAAGAGAGGTATGCATTCTATACTATGCATTTGACCATCTCTTTATTTTAGAAAATAGTTTTTGTTTCCCCCCACCCTATCTACCGTCCATTCCATTCTAACTATGCTGCTACGGTCTGAACAGAGGCTCTGATACCAAGTCTGTGGGCACCCCGGGCTATATGTCCGAAGAGACCAGTTGGGTATACGGTCATGCTCCCATGATCAGTTCGCGTGACACACAACTCGACATGGATACCATAGTCTCAATGTTCAAACAATACTGAATACAAGTCATACAACAATAAAGTCTTACATGGCCTCATGGGGCTCAAATAGCAGCGGAATAAGCAAAAGCATCAAAGGTAGCTGCGGCACAATCTACAGGGTAGATCAGAGCAGAGCATGTCCTAGTAATCGCCGGTGAAATCATCGTAGTATACCTGCTCCTCCAAGCCTGGCCGATGGAATAACCAGGGACAAAGCCGTGAGTACATACAAAGTACTCGCAAACCACCTAAAGAAAGAAACAAAGTTTTGTATATGAAAATAATAGGATGGCTATATGGTGAAGTTTTTCATAGGGTTTTCCTATATACTCAAGATTATTATTAAGTTGGCAAAGTTTTAGCTTGGCAAGTTTTATTTCCCACAATGAATTTGGATAAGTCAAATCTAACCTTTTTCCAACAATAACAACATCATCATCGCGAACCATAAACTCGGTACCGGGCTTTCTCATCTATTCCCCACAAAGTGTGGCCTCACTAACTGTCCATGACCGTGGACTCCGACTACTCGAATAGATTTACACTCTGCAGAGGTTGTACACTTTACCCACCACATTCGATACATCCGCCGTGTGTCCCCACAGATCGTCATACTTCAGTATGCGGGTCTCGGATAATCGACCATAGTCTTCCCCTTGTCTGTCCTAGTACAGGTGAATCTACCCCTTGCGTACTACATGGACTGTCCGTGTGTCAGGTCATGCTTCTCTTGGACCCAAGCCTGCATCATAGTCGAAGAGCACCAAGGTTCCTTCCAACACTAAGCCTAGCGAATTTCACCCATCGACATCGTGGGCTATCGGATTCGTCGAATCACCCATCCATGTGTAGTTATAAGACCCCCGTACTAAGACAAACAAGCTTCCAACTAGCCCTGTCCCATACCAGAGTATAGTGGTTGTACTGTAAGGCTAGATTTTGGCGGCACTTATAGAGAGTCCCTCCAGACTTTGTCCATCTCCAACGATGTTCCACAAACCCGGTCATACCACCTTCTTAGGTGTATGCCGTACCATATAGGATGAAGTATGACTTTCCAAGTTGTTATGTAAATATAATTCTAGAGCTGAGTGATGGTCTCGACGGAGTGTCGGGATCACCGGGGTTCTACTTTCTTTTCCGAAATAGGTAGGCTATGGGGGGTGTATTGTTTTCATAATACAATTAATACAATCCCAAACCATATGAATATAATACTAGCATGATACAATATAAGTGATACAAGAAAACTAAAAAGGGTAATGCGGGGTTTTGAGTTTTGATGGTGGCTTGCCTTCGTCGGCGGTGGTCTCCTGGTCAGTCTCGGGGGCAGCTTGGAGGTAGACTTGTCCTACAGGGTCAATCGTCTCGTCTACACGTTGCGAAACAAGGAAATTCACAATATTACAATGGGGCAATAGCAAGCACAACATCACTCAATTTTTCAAACATGACCACAAGCAACAAGGGACAAAACAATTTCCAACGTTTTCTATTTACTAAGATTTAAATATTATACCACCTCAACAAGGTTAAAATTTATAACAAGGCAATAGGATAATTTTTGTGGATTTATTAGCATCAAAATTAAATAAAACAACTTTAACTAAAAGCAATGTTTTTAACCCATTTTAATAACTACCAACTTTTAAATTTGTTTTATTTCCACAACCAAGTTCATGTCAATAACCTACTGACCATAGGCTAGTTTTATATTAAACTAACAATTTCAATACTACTAACATTATTTAAATGGGAAATAAACTAGCAGTAGAATAACAAGAAAAAGGGGCACAAATTTATCTAAGCTAAATAATATTCTACACATACATAAAAGTCAAGAATAATCACTGGAATATAAACATGTCAACATTACATTTTTAGGGTTAACAGAGAATTAATTAAAACTACTCCTAGCTGCGTAAAAGCACAATAAACTAATTAAAACTAAAGCATTAATTTGGTACTGTATAAAAATTATTCTAAACATGCATAAATATAGAGTTTAATATTATGCACACAACAAAATTTATTTCACTGGATTTGGAGTTGTAATTATTTTTCTAGAATTAAAATGGTGTTGCTGATATTAAAAAAAAATGCAGGGCGGCCCGGCTAAATGGCGCCTATGGGCGCTTCTTTTTTTATATATATATTCGGGATGAGCCCAACACAGGGCATTTTTTTTAACCCGAAGGGGTACGGCTCGCCCTGGCCGTCGGATCAAGTGTGATCCGTCTGTCAGGGGGCCGTCTTCCACCTCGTGCGTGGCTAGGGCACGGGCGGCCTCCATGGCGGCCAAGGGGTGAGCAGGGCCTCGCCGGAGGCCTCTGTTGGCCGGTGACGAGTGGAGGGGGAGGCGCGGCGCGGCCTGGGGGACCCATTTTCCCTACAAAGAGGGGCATTTGGCATGCACAACTGAAGCGCTCGTGGCGGACAGGGGAGGCTCACTGGAGCGTCTCCGGTGACGGAGGACTGCTGTGAAGGGCGGTGCGAGGTTGGTGGAGCACGGGGAACCCATTTTTGGCCTTCTGGATGGTGCTCGACATGGAAAAACGCGGCGACTCGAGGTAGACGGCGTGGCAGTGGAGTGGCTCGGGGCGGCTCGTCCTGGCTCTGGGCTGGCGTCTGCTCGCTGTCGGAGTTCCGGCGTGGGGTGACGGGGGGGGGGGGGGGGGAGGGGCGCGGCTCGCCGTCCGGCCCTCTCCTCTTCTTCTTCCTCCTCCTTCTCTTGTTTTCCTCCTTCCCTTCCTTCTCTGCTACTTCTCTTTCTTCTCGGATCCCCTGCTACTACTTGGGCCGGGGTGGGGAGGTGATGGAGAGCGCTGGGCGCTGGCGAGGGGGAGTGGGGTGAGGAGTTGGGGGTGGCTCCCCTTTTATAGCGAGGTAAGGGAGGGTGCGGGAGCGGGGAGAGGCGCGGGCGCGCGCTCTTGCTCCTGAGCGATCCGCGGCCTCCTCGTCACTGGCTAACGGAGGCGGTGGCGAGGGGTGGCGTCAGCGTGGGTTCCCTGTGAAGACGTAGGGATGGGAGTGAGGCTTCCAGGCGGATTCCGGTTGTAAGAGGGATGGGTAGAGAGAGCGTGGGTTAGAGAGAAGAGATGGGCTGCGGCCCAGGGTTCTTTTTTTATACAAAAAACTGGTTTTGCAAAAGTTCCACCTTCGGTTTGGTTTAAATTAGAAATTAAATTTCAAATTCAAACCTCCAAAATAATTTATAAAACTCCAGGAGTATTATCCTAATTTATTTAGAATTTTTAAGAATTTTTTAATTGGATTAATAATATTATTACTATTGTATTAATAGCAAACAATTAATTAGCAGTTTTAAAATATTTAGTTAAATACCTTCTGCTATAGAGGTATTTTTAATTATTTAAATAATAAATTTCCATATAGACAAACATTTATTTGGGAGCCATTTTATTGACACCAATTATTATGGGTGAGTAAATTTGGTTGTTTGAAAATTGGTGTTGTGAGTTTATAGTACCACTTAGGTTGAATTTTCCTTTTTAGCCAAGGAAAGACAACAACATAAGGTAAAGCATTAATAAGCATGGAAAGGCAGGGCATAGCAATCAAATAAAGCAAAGTTTTTGTTTACCCTAAAATTTAGCATTAATATAACAAGGCAACAAAAGTTGGGGTGTGACAGCTGAGTAGATTTAGGTTTGACCCAGGTCTGGCCTTCCTCTTCTTCTTCTTCTTCTGCGTCTTGCCTCTTCAATACCTTGTGCCGGACGGCTGTCTGTGAATTTATGTCCAAGAGTCGTCGGCGAGGATGAACGGGAGATGGGAGCGGTCGTCCTTTGAAGCTGCTGATCTGGATGCGCTGGTGGCGGATGGGCTCTTCTCGGAGGGCGCTGCTCGGATCCCTGGTAACAAGGAAGTGCCTGCGCCCCACGATGATGAGCTGGTATGCTTTCAGAGCTTTTTCCCTCGTGGATTTTCTCTTCCCGTACACCCATTTGTCTTGGGGTTACTCTTCGCGTACCAACTTCAGTTGCATGATTTGACGCCCAATGGGATACTACATATAGCGTGCTTCATCATGCTATGTGAGGGTTTCTTGGGAATCTATCCCCATTGGGGGTTCTGGAAGCGCCTCTTCAATGTGAAGAGGACAAACTCTTAATATGCCATTGGGGACGTCGACATTTCCATTAAGGATAAAAATTCATATTTTGATCTGGAAAAATTGGATTCTGTCTATACGTGGCGGAAAAGCTAGTTCTATTTGAAGGATCAGCATGTGGACGTTCAGCAGTTTGGTCTTGCTCCTTTCAACCTGGTTGCGCAAGTGACTAAGCAGTCGTCTTGGGGGCATGTCCTGACTGCTGATGAAGTAGTTGTTGTTGAGCTCTTAGTGCTTAAACTTGCGGATCTGAAGAGGGGAATAACTGGCAGGTAACTCATTGCTGTGTTTATGAGGAGGCGCATCCAGCCGCTGCAACATCGGGTGCATCCCATGTGGAGGTATACTGGACTCGAGGACCCGACTAGGTTCTCGCCCATAGACATTTCGGGTAGTGACCTCCTGTTACGGATTCAACAAGTCACCAAGTGCACAAGCACTAGTTTTGAGAGCTTTTTATTTCCGCATGCTGCAGACGTGCCTTTGCCTGAGGTATTTACTTGAGTCTCATCCATTTGTGAAATTATCCGAGATCTTGTTGCTTGCTGATGGCGCTTTACTTGTAGGGCCATGTTTCTCTACTGAACAATCCGCTAAAACCGGAGGACGCTGAAATGTAGGAAGATCCCGGCGTAATGCTGGTGGATCCCTTACCCGCAAGCGGGGAAGGTGTTGGTCAGCCTTCGCAAGCTAAAGCTGGAGAGTCTTTGGGTCCTAGTGTTGGTGGTCGACCCCTAGTTGATGAATATGACCGGACCCTGCTGCGTTTTAGGCGGAGTTGCTCCTCGGCTTCAGTTGGGCAGGCAACCGGTGGTGGTGGAGTGCTACCTCCGGGGGCGCCGAGTGTTGCACCTTGCCCCCTCCGGCTGCTCCAAAAAACGGAAATTTGGGGTGCTTCTTCGTCCGAGTGCTGCACCCATTGGGTTTGTCTTTCTTCCCTCTTCAGATTGTCTGTATTTCTACTTTGAATTCTTGTACTAATAATTTGCGTGCTGCAGTACTTTCCCTGCCCCGACTGCTTCCTCGGTGAGTGCCGCTGCTGCGGATCCGCAGTCGACTGATTCTCGGGTGGTCGTGGAGCAGTCGGGTCCTTCGGCGACTTCGGCATCCTCAGGCGCGGGTACAACTCCTGTAACTGCACCATCTGGTGGTTCTGGAGCAGCTACCGGGGGTAATTCTTCCCCGGATGTGAAGCCCGTAGTCTCTGAAGGGTACGTCTTGGAGAAAAGGGGCCTCCCTGTTGAGGGGAAGGCTGCTTTCTTTGACCGGAAGGCTGAGCAAGTACTGACTCTTTTGTCCTTTAAATTTTATTGGGGGCGCGACAGTGCTCCCGATGGGAGTAGCCCCCGATGTTGCAAGCAACCACTTATGGTTAGTTGCAGTCTTGAGTTGTTTTCCTTGACGCGGCTGCATTTTCTGAGTGGCATTGGGGGCGTGGAAGCGCTCCCGATGGGAGTAGCCCCCGAGGCTGCAAGCAATCACTTGTGGTTGGTTGCAGTCTTGAATTGCTCTTCGTTGCATGACCTTACTTTTTGCTGTTCGAGCTGCTGTAGTCGTTGTTCCGGATGTGCGAGCGCGTGTTGACTAACGCTGACTGGTCCTGGCGTGCCCATGATGTTGTCCAGGAGACTCGTACCCCCATGTGGCGTAAGTTGCTTCGTTGATTTTTGTGCGGCCGTTGATTCTTTGCGTAGTTTGACCATGCCTTTGATGTAGGGCGTAAGAAAGATGTTGAGAAACGGACTGATGCTGCAGAGAAGGAGCTCTCCTTGCTCCGGGACACCTTGGAGGCGAAAGAGAGGGATATTCTGTAACAACCCAGATTTCACAAAAATTAAAAAAATTTGTTTTCGGTGTGAATTGTTTGATTGTCTGAATTGTTTGCGGTGTTTGCATCCCTGATCTATTAATCGGTGATTATTTCCCCCCTCTTATCTCGTACCGGACGGAGAACGACCATTTCCACCCTGACACTCGACCTTTGCGACACCGGGTTTCACCCGACCACCGTCACGAAAACCGCACAAGACCAGATGTAGCCAACAGAACGAAAAACCCCGTTTAATAACTAAACGGGATATTTTTATAGCGCACCGGAAATTGTTCTCAGAACGGTTCTAGCGCGAGGTGAACGCCGCCGGCTCGACGTGCTGATCGCGCAGTTCGAAGTTTTACCCAAATCGGGGGTCCTGCGGACCCCCGGCTGTTTGGAACGTAAACACCGCGCGCGCGAGAGAAAAACCGGGGATGTTTTTGCAAACTGCCAGCCACCTGGGCTATATATAGACCATCATCCCACTTAGGGTTCCCCCCTAAGCCAAATAGGCAGCCACCAGCCCCCAGATCTGGAAAAATATCCCCAATTTTCGTGACCCTAGCTCCACCAGATCTGGAAAATTGCCCCAATTTGCGAAATCCTAGCCAGATCCATCCTAGACCGTCAGATCTCGCGATCCGACGGCCCAAGGAGTGCCACGTCTCCCCTAGCCTCTCTCCTCTCTCTTCTCCCGCTGCTCCCGAGCCCCGAGCTACGCTGCAACCTCGCCTCCGCTCCGACCGTCGAGCCGATCCGCCGGCAGCCGCACGCCCCCAAGCCGGTGAGCCCCCCAGCGCCTCACGCCCATCCCCTCTCCCTTCTCTCTTCCTTTCCTTGTCCCTCTCCTTCTAATTTTTTCTTCTCTCTTGTTGGAACCGCCATGGACATGGTGTGAGGAAGCTCGACACGCAGCCCCTGGACCACGCCGCCAGCGAGCTCCTGCGGCCGAAACTCGGCTGCCGCGCCCGTCCCTCCTCTCCAGCGCGCCGCCGATGTGCCTGCTTCCCCGACCCGCCTCGCCTGCACCGCCGCCGGCAACCGGCCGCGCCGCCTCTTCCTGGACGAGGAAGAACCATCATCGCTCTCCCGTTCGCCTCACGTGGGCCAGAGCGATCCACACGACCCAAGCGCGCAGTGCAACCGCGGCATGCCAGCCTCCCCCAGCAGGGCCTTGGCCCATAGGTGATGCCCCTGCCTTTTTTTTTTCTTTTTCTTTTTCACAGTGGAGCTGGGCCCGGCCCATGTGCTGTATAGCACCTTGTGCGCTAGATAATTAAGCAGCGCCCCCTATTTCGGCCCGTTTAGTTTTTCTTGCTAGGTTTTTATTATTAATTTGGCAGATTGTATTATTGTTTTGTGATGCCCGTAATTTTTTAACGGTAGCTCGGATCGCGACGCGTAAAACATGAAAGTTGCTTAGCTTTTCGTGTAGAATAATAATATGTTGCTCTTTGCCATGTTTGACTTTTTTTACATGTTGTCTCCTGCTAATTACAATCGCATGCCACTATAAATTGTTTATTTGATAACTTTTTGTCCGCTGCTCCAATAAAAATGTTTTTTATATGTAACTTGACTAGAATTTTGTGTAGATTGTGTTTATGTTGTTCTTGCTTGCTAATAAAAATAATAAAATTGTGTTAGGGAAGAACAGTACCAAATGTTTTAATTGTCATGCGGTGCTTAGTGACATGCCATGTTTAGGGTTGCACCTCACTTAACTTGACTAGATTAGCTACTTTAGTTTGCGCTTCACACTTTTCCTTGATTGTGTGACATGCCATGCTTCCTTTCTTTGCCATGTTAATAATCGTTGGTTGATCACCTGTAGCTAAACAACTTGAACCACCGTAAACGTGCGGTATTCTTCGTGTGTGACCGATACCCCACTTAAATTGTTAGTAACTGTTCTCAACGATAGATCCGTACCGCGTTGCCGTGTTGTGTGATGCCTTCTTGATCTTGTGTTGCTCCATAGTAATAGTGGTGCACCGTTGATTTATTTCCAGTGTTTACCACCTTGTGTGCTTCCGCGGGTACCTCTTGGAGATGATGCGAGCTTGCGATCGCCTACACCTTCGGAATCCGACTTATCAACATGCAAGGACTATGCATTACTTATGATCCACTCTATTTCAACCAGCGGTTTGCATGCTAGTATAGGGTAGGTTCGATGTTTGATCCTACCACATGTTCAAAGCCTCTTTCAAACTGATACAGCCATGTCCCCTCCCAGCAAACCTTGTACTGCTATGTAACTATTGCTCGTTGCTCAGCCCCTGCTTAGTATGCATGCTCAGGATGCTACGATGTTACCCTTTCACTCCTTGGTTTGGGATATCACATTATCATATTGTTGTGGATGGTATGATTATTATAAATGTTGACTATACTCGACGAAGGATGGAAGGTCTAGGCTATCCCGCCCCGACGCTTTGTTCCATCCGAGTCACCTAGGATCCAAGTTCCAGGTATTGGTTTTAAGACTGAGCGTGCCTAACCGCGTGTGGGATGCTATGGGGTCCCCTTTTCTTACCTACCTAGCTTCAAAAATTTCTAGAGGTGGCCCAAGGTGATTTACCATTTGAAACCGTGTGCGTAACTGGTCTGCAGCCAATGAATTTAAAACAACTCGGGCCAGCAGAGACATAATTCCTTTGTTGGTCCACACTGGTGAGCTAGGGAAGTCCCATGTTATATAGGTGAGGCTAACCTCGACCTTAGCCATTCGGAAGAGTCTGATCCGAGAGCGTGGCCGGCTTTTGGGTTGGGTGTCGACTCCCTGGGGGCCACCCTGATTTGTTCGTTGTTAGTTAGTGGGACCTGTCGTTTCAGATCTCTCGGAACTAAATCATAAAATGGTTGCTTGTGATGGGTAGCAACTGAGAGAGATGGGCGTGCGTGCGGAGCCTTGTAATGGGCAGTTGGTACACCCCTGCAGGGTTAAATCTTTTCGAGAAGCCGTGTCCACGGTTATGGACGACTTGAGACCTACTCCTTGTTCATAGATAACAACAACTGAGATAATCTTAATATAATTTGATCAACGTGTGTCTGCCTTGACTGCTTCTTCTTCGTCGGGTTGTGAAGAGGAGGACAAGGATAGGATAGGTGTTATGTTTGCGTAAGTAGCTGATAGAAAGACTTGTTGGAGGTGATTCCTCATCGAATTCTTGGCTTCTTATCGTACTCTCTAGATCGTTAGCCACTTCATAAATGCTAGTGCGGCAGCAACCTCACCACTTACCCCATCCTTACCGTAAACTACTAGTTGTCCTAGAATGACGAGTGATGAAGTCCTTGCTGGGTCAGATGACCACTACAGTTGGATGCTGAGTACTTCTGTACTCATGATACTACCCCCAAACTCTTTTCAGGGTTCTGATCGACAACAGGTATGGTGATCGACGGTTCACGTGGAGACTCGACGACGACTAGTTAGGCGGATCCCGGCGGAGGGCCTGGACCCGTGTGGTTATGGGGATCGATGTTTTTCTCTTTTGCCACTAGGCATTTGATTGTAGTCTGTACTCAGACATGTATCTTCCGCTGATGTATTGTACTTAAGGCATTTGTATGCCGATTATGGGGATCGATGTTTTTCTCTTTTGCCACTAGGCATTTGATTGTAGTCTGTACTCAGACATGTATCTTCCGCTGATGTATTGTACTTAAGGCATTTGTATGCCGATTGTATGAGATGTTGTATCCTTGTATCTGTAATGTTGTAATATCATGTTGGAAATCGGGGGCATATGGCTATGTCATATGTCGTGGTGGGGCCGATATGTGCTTCGTCCCCGGATCTAGATGGAAACATCTAGATCTGGAACAATACCGCATATCGGGCCTTACATATTCAGATGCAGCTAGGCGAGGTTGGTCGGCTTCGGCATGCAGAGGAGTAGCTCCGATGGGTCGAGATGATTGAGTGCCTGCACGCCTTGGCGAGTGCTTTGACAGGTAAAGGATTTGTTCATGTACTTCTTTTTTCGTGGTGATTTTTGACTCGAGTTGTTGATCGTCGTCTTTCCTGATGATGTAGACTCCGTAGGCGTTGAGACTGCGAATGCTACCCCTACGGACTCGAGCACTCTTCGTGGTGCTGTGGATGCCGTGTCGAGTGTTGTGGGCGCCATTAAAGATGTCTATGATCGAACTTCGACCCTCCCGAAGATTTTACATGAACACATGTATCCGGAGGAGGAGGATCGACCCAAAGGCCTTGATCTGCAGGTTGCTGCCTTTGGCCCGGCCAGTAGCCTCTTGGAAGGTTTATTCCGTGAAACCGTGGTGAGTGGACTTGCAACATCCTTTGTTGTTCTCTTGGGGCAGGGCGTGCCATTTGAGGATGCCATGGTGGATAGCGTGCCTGACTATACGGAGGAGTAGATCAGGCGGGCCATTGACCATGGCCGCATGCTGCAGTTAGTTGTGGAACCTGATATCCGCAAGTCTCAGGGTGGTCAGTAGATGGGGGAAAACTTTGGCGCCTCTGTGCTTGGATAACTTTTGAATTTCTGTAATAACTCTTCTTTGGACCGGGCTGTTGAATTTTGTCGGTGATATTTCTTTGTTCCTTGTGACTGTGCTCTTCTTCCTTGATTGACTTTTTTTTCTTTCCTGGTTGCGGTAGGCCGTCCCGGGCGTCTCTCAGGCTTAGAATTTTTTGAAGGAGGACGCTCGCGAGGGTGCCTACGAGTCCCTCTGCTTGAGACTTAGGGATGCGGAGCGTGATATTGTCCGACTCAAAGGTGTTGTTGCAATCCATCGCTCGAAGCGTGAACATGCTGAGGTTGCGTTGGATAATTTGGTTTCTTGGATACCAAAGCTGTCTGATCAGTTGAAGGGTGAGCGTTGTTGTTTTTAGATGTTCTTCAATTCGAGTACCTCTTCTTACGCTCTGGCTGATCTTCGTCTTGTGTTTGTTTTGTTGTGAAGTGCTTTCTGTTGGCTCCCGCGAGGAGGAGGATATGCAGTCGGAGTTGTCGCGACTGGATGACCCGGCCGTCCAAGATGAAAATCCCCTGTGGATGGACCGGGCGCGTGCACAGGCGTTTGCTATTCTTCGGCTGCGGGTTAACAGGGTACCGAGAGCCCTTACGTACTGCTGCAGGATGCTTCGTGGTATTTTCTCTGAGTTTTATCCTTTAGATCATGTTCCGTCTACTCTCGAGAGGCTTTGTCGCATGTTTGCTCAGCCTACGAAGCTTCACCGTGTTGTGAATCATCAGATTCATGCAGGTGCACGTTGAGCTTTTTCTTTTGTACATAGTTACTGGTCTGGTATAGATCTTATGTCAGCGGCTCACGGTCCTTCTGGTGGTCGAGATGAGCCGATGGGGGAGCACTATGAGGTAGTAGATGCGCCCACGCACTTGATTGTGAAGATGGTTTGCGAGGAGAACGACCGCATACTTGGTGTGCTTTGTAAAGTGAAGGAGGAGCCTGATGTATAGCACTTCTTGTGTCTTGAAATTCTTCCTTGGTTGTTGGAAAATTTTGGGATTCTTCTTTGGTTCATGCATGCTGTAGTTGAGTCGCGAGTGGCGGGTGGCCATTGTGCTTCAGTCCCTGAGTTCTTGAGTCGTTTGAACGCGTCGGAAGGTGGCTGTTGCGAGCGAGCCCCCTAGTGCCACTTTTAGGTCGCATAAGCGAATAACGCCTCGGAGGGTGGCTGCTGCGAGTGATCGCTCGAGTGCCAAGTTTTAGGTCACGTAAGTGAATAACGCCTCGGAGGGTGGCTGCTGCGAGCGAGCCCCCGAGTGCCAAGTTTTAGGTCGCGTAAGCGAATAACGCCTCAGAGGGTGGCTGCTGCGAGCGATCCCCCGAGTGCCTAGTTTTACTTGCGTGAGCGAATAACGCCTCAGAGTGTGGCTGCTGTGAGTGAGCCCCCGAGTGCCAAGTTTTATGTCGCGTGGGCGAATAATGCCTCGAAGGGTGGCTGCTGCGAGCGAGCCCTCGAGTGCCAAGTTTTAGGTTGCATGAGCGAATAATGCCTCGGAGTGTGGCTGCTGCGAGCGAGCCCCCGAGTGCCAAGTTTTAGGTCGCGTAAGATATTTTGGGAAACCATTTTCTTGTTCGGATGCTTCCCTGACGTTCTTACACAAAGGGGCTGAGAAAAAACAACCCTTTATTTGGATCGATGGCTTGATAGCCCTAGGAATGAAAATTTGCTGCTAAGATAACTTGGATCTTGGCGTGCAGTGCCGGTTTCTCCTCTGCTTTCATTGTTCGACAATTCTTCTGACGCTGCCTTGGTGCTATATGAGTGCTTCTGCTCGTTCGGCAGTTCCGTTGCTTTTGTGCGCTCTGAAGGCTTCCGATATCTTGTGGAATTCTCTGTCGCAGCGATCGGATCTCACGAAACTGTCGTTGATGGTGATGAACCCCTTTAGACCTGGCATTTTCAGTTTGAGGTAGGCGTAGTGGGGTACTTCCATGAATCGCGCGAAGACTGGTCGACCGAGGATGGCGTGGTATTGTGACTTCCAGTCGACCACTTCGAAATCTAGTGTCTCCTTTCTGAAGTTGCTCGCGTTGCTAAAGACCACTTCCAGACTTGTCTTGCCAAAGGGGTAGACTTCTTTTCCTGGTACGATTTCGTGGAAAGTCGTTCCCAAGTTTTTGAGTGCTGAGGTTTGGATGAACATCTCTTCGAGTGTCTTGGTGAATATGATGTTTATGTCGCTGCCACCATCCATGAAGACTCGCGACATGTCGTAGTTTCCAATTCTTGCTTCAAGTACCAGTGCGGTGTGCCCTGGCCATGGCATAGCTGGCGGGTGGTCCTCCCGAGAGAAGGTGATGTCGGTCTCGGACCCGCGAAGGTATTCTAGGATTTCCGAGTATGAAGAGACTGCAGGAAAAATTTGTCTAGAAACTTGCTTCTGCTGCCTATTTGATGGCCTTCCTTCTTGAATCATGCAGATTCGACCATGTGCCACTGGGTACTCTTCTTCTTCGGGTTCCATGCGCCATTGTTGGATGGCTGCTACCTATCTTGCTGGCATGGCAGGTGCCGATGGTGCATTGTGTGCGATTGGCCTGACTGCTACGCTTGCCAGTGGTTGCGATGTTGGTGCTGTGGACTGGCTTTTTTCTTCTGAAAGTTTGGTGAAGCGCCCGCAATCTCTCATGGTGTGCCCTGACCTCATTTCTCCATGTTCGTTTTTGAATCCGTGGATTGTGCATGGCACGTCCAGTTGCTCTTTGGCCGAGCGAGTTGCTCGGGTGTCATCTCGTGGCTGACGCGGTCTCCACTCTCGTTTCTGGACGTGCGGCAGGTCGTTTGGGTTGTCCCTCCATTGTGGTTTACCATCATGGGGTCTGCCATCTCTGTCTCCTAGGAACCCAGCCGCGACCATGTCGGGTCCTCTTTCATCGTAGAAGTTGCGCATGAGCCGCTTTCTTCTTCGGTCAACACTCCTATCCCCGCCATAGTACCCGTAGTCGCGCTCTGCGCTAGTTGTAGGGGCGTCTGATTCATTGCATATGGAGTCTTCTCCGTCAGGCCAATTGTTAGCATTTTCTAGCAGTTGGGCGAGTGTTCGGACTTTAAGCTGCCCGAGTTGTTCTTTGAAGTCTATGCGATGTAGTCCTGGTCTGAATGCGTCGATTGTGCTTTCGTGTGATATGTCTTCGGCTGAATTTTTGAGTATAGTCCATCGTTGAATATATGCTCTGAGGGACTCTCAGGTTCCCTGCCCGCAGGCTCTCAGCTCTTCGAGTGACACCGATCGCTTATATGTTGACTTAGAAGTTCTTGATGAAAGCGCTGCGGAATTGCTTCCAAGAGCTATTGGAGCCCCACTTTAGGTTTTTCAACCAGTGCTATGCTGACCCCTCGAGCATGAGTTTTACATACTGCATGGATGTAGTGTTGGTGCCTCGCTGGAATATGACGGCTTTTAGATAGTCGTCGAGCCACGCTTCTGGTTCTTCCAATCCGTCGTACTTGTGCATTGCTGAGTTTAGCTTGGAACCCTTGGTCATTCGTGTTTCGCGTATGGCTCGCGCGAAGCATAGTGCTCCGCAAGATTCCAGGTCTTCGTCGGACGCTTGCTCGTCCGAGTATTCTTTGCGAGCCGCGTGTCTACGTCGTCCTCGGTTGATCTTTTTCTGTGTGATATCGTCCTGCGTGTCACGCCATTGATCATTGCTGCGTCGGTTACCGTGGTCGCCCCTGTCGTGGTCTCTGCTTTTGTAAGGGTGTTTGCGGCTGTCGTTGTTGATGTCATCATCGTCATCGGGTGAGCTTGGGTCCATGTCTGGCGTCTGTTCACAGGCCCCTCGTCTTGTACTTGCTTTTTTTGGTACTAATGCTGCAATCGCATCGCTCATAACTTTGAGTGCTCGCGCGGTATTGCAGTATGCGTTGCCTTTTTCGCCATTTTGAGCGCGGTTTAGATATGCTTGGGCGGTGATAAGGGCTTATGTTGGTGTGAGTTGCTTTTATTCTTCTTCGTATTTGTCTCCGAGTCAGAAATCGTCGTCGAACTTGCGAGCAACTTTCTTCTTGTTCATTCGTCCTAAGTTGTTGAATCTGGACCTGTGCTGGGTATGGGAGCTGTGATCGGAGGAATCACTCGAGTGTTCGGGTGGTACCTTGCGGTTGGCCCTTGATTCATTTGCGACTCTTCTTTTTTCCAACTCGATCCTCAACTGTCTGGTTTTCTTGGTGACATCACTTTCCAGCTTATTGTATGCTTTGAGCTCGTCGCGTGTTGCGTCCTCTAGGAGGAGCTTGCCACGTTTTACTGCATCTTTTACTCTGGCGATCGCTTCTTTGGATAGAATAAATTTTTTGTGGGTTGGGTTTGTCTTGCGGCTTCTGAGGTGAGGCGTCTGGTGCTTTCAGGTGGATCATCTTCCTGGTTGCTAATTTCTTGCCTCCTAAACACTTTTCTTGGTATGGTTCCTGGCTCGCCAAGTGTGACTGTTAGTTGCCCGATGTTGTCGGGTTTGTTGCTCCTGCTATTTGTGCCAGCTCCCCTGTCGCTGTCGGGCTCGTCTTCTTTACCCCTGTCATATGAAGTTGGTGCATGGGTGTCTTCCGTGAACACTTGGCACGACGTCCTTCTTGCTAGCCTTATCTCTTTCTTAATCTGCCTTTTCCATGCAAGTGCCGCACTCGCACAGTCGTGAGCAGTGCGATGGATTGGGCTGAGGTGGGTTGCGCGATGGACTCAAAGAGCCGTGGAGTGGGCTAGTGATTCCTCTTTGGTTGTCGCCGTCTTTGCATTTGATGTCGTGGGTGCTCGAGCTCGATCTGTGAGGTGAAGGGTCCCCCAATGGTTGATGTAGATCTTGTACCCTCCGAAGGTTAGGTCTACGCCTGCGCAGAGACCATCGAAAACTGATCGCGAGGCGGGATGATGCGCGACGAAACCGAGGGACTTGAACATATCGGATTCTGCTCGAGTCGAGGAGTCGTTGGGTGCTGTGGTAGTCGACCAGTTGCCGATTGCTGACGAAGGGACCGCCTAGATCGTTGTTCCAACCTGCGTCTTCCCCAAGGTCGGCGCCAATTGACGAGGATCGGCCTCGGCAAATCCCGTGGTAAAGTACCCTGGGTTTAGATCGTAGAGAGGAGGTGCAGGTTGGAGATACTCGTCGGCTAAAAACAAACAGAGATTTACGCAGGTTTGGGGCCCTCGATCGGTGAAACCCCTACTTCCTGCTCTTTTGTATTATGATGGAAGCGATAAAAGTGGCGGTCGAGGCGAGATCGCTCGGGATCGGAGGTGTTGCTATGAGATACAATGCCCTAGACGTCCCCTCTCACAGCCTTTATATACTAGGATGGGTCGCCAGGAGTCCATCTAGGTTTACAGAAGAAGTTTCCTAATCTAATTGTAGTCTTGGACGCCAAGTCGCGGCTTCCATAATCGCCAAGGACTCCCACGTCGGTGCTTCAAGTGGGCCAGTCGTGGGACGGTCGAAACTTCCAGTGGCGCCACCCATAAGCTCTTAGGGGTGGCGCATTTCGAAAATGCGCCACCTATAAGGTTCTTAGGGGTGGCGCATTTCTCCAAATGCGCCACGTATAAGGGGATCCAGGGCTGGCCCACTCTTAGGGATGGCGCATTTCAAGAAATGCGCCACCTATTAGCGTTTATGGGTGGCGCATTATTTACCAATGCGCCACCCCTTACAACATAGTGGCGCATTACATATAAAATGTGCCACTAATAAGGTTTCCATGTATAGCTATTTCTCTAGTAGTGTGGGCCTTCTGTCTAGACGCGCACTAGGTACCCTAATCGGTAGGAGTCGTGGGGGCACCCCCTTGTCACTCAACATATTGGCAATCGGGGGCTTGCGCGCACGGGCCACCCTCTGATGCATTTTTCGCTTACGCGACTCAACATACTGACACTCCGGGGATTGCGCGCACCAGCCACACTCCGAGGCATTTTTTGCTCACGCGACTCAACATATTAGCACTCGGGGGCTCGCGCACACGGGCCACCCTCTAAGGCGTTTTTCACTTATGCGACTCAACATACTGACACTCGGGGGCTTGCGCATACGAGCCACCCCTGAGGCTTTTTTTCGCTTACGCGACTCAACATATCGGTACTCAGGGGACCGGACGCACAGGCCACCCCTCGAGACATCGAACGGGCAAACATGAAGGAAAGAAACATCAGACAAATTTATATTGACAAAGAGGCAGGATATACAAAACTACGCCAATGCCTACGGATCGGGCTCCTCTTTCACCTTGTAATACCGGACACCGAGCACCCGATCAGTCTCCTCGCACACCTTCTCCACTATCATCCAGGAAGGTTCATTCACCGCCTCATAATGCTTTGACATCCCGATTACCAGGAGGACTGCGGGCCACCTGCATGAGATCCACCTCAGTCCAATGGGTGTGAACAAAAGACAAGGCACAACGATCACCTGCTTGGATTTGGTGCTTCACAATACGGCGGACCTCCTGAGGATCAGAAAACATGCGACACAACGCCTCCAAAGTCGACAGAACGGGGTCCAAGGGATAAAGCTCGCTGAAGATATTACTAAAAAGTTTGCAGCAGTACTTAATAGCCCTCGGAACCTTGTTGACCCGCCAACGAAGAACAGAAAAAGCGCAAGCTCTGTCCCTATCCATCCACAGGGGATTCTCAGCTTGCACAACCGGATGATCCAGCCGCGACAACTCCGATTGCACTGCCTCCTCCTCCGCGCGAGTGTTGCCAGACAAGACTTCAAGGAAAACAAAGATCAAATTCAGCCATGACGATAAAAAAGGGGGGTGCACAGGAAACCACGCCTAAAGACTCACCCTTCATAAGACCATACAATTTTGGCAGCCAAGCCACCAAACCATCGAGCACGGCCTCAGCCTGCTCCCGCTTCGAGCATTGGACAATAACAATGCCTTTAAGACGGATGTTTTCATGCTCCGCATCCTCAAGACACACGCGCAAGTACTCGAAAGAATCCTCACAAGCGTCCTCCTTCAGAGACCCCCAAGGTCAAGAAACTCTCGGGGCAGCCTACCGCACGACAAACAGAAACAGAAAAAGTCAAGGACACAATAAATTAAAAGCCTCGAGGGCTGGAAATCATTTAGTACATTCCCATGCGCTCACCAAGAAGGAAGTTCATTACAAAAGAAAAGCACCCAACATGGATTTCCCTAACTACTTGGCACCCTTAGAGTCGCAGAACTCCTTTTCCACCACCACTTGAAGACGGCGCGCCAAGTTAGTGTCTCACATGCTCTGCTCTTGAGTATAATTGGCCACGGTCGCCATCATGTCATCATTTATCAGCACACCATGCCCCAGGAGAAAAACAAGTGAGGTCGCAAGACCACTCACCACAGTTTCACGGATCAAGCTCTCACGGAAGCTACCAACTACACCAAAATAAGCCGCCAGAGGGCCGAGGCCTTCAGGAACGGACCCCTCTGGAAACACGCTCTCGTGCTGAAGCTTGAGAACGGCGGTCACCCCTTTAGCAGCATCCTTGGCAGAATCCACCGCATCCTCCATGGCATCGACGGCTCCGTGGAGAGCACCTGATCCCTCAGCAACGGTGACCGTATCCTCAACACCCATGGGCGCTACAACAGAAAGAAACTCTGATCAGCAACTGCGTCAAGAACAAATACCAACGGAGGCACAACAAAAAAGCCCACCTGTCAAAGAACCCGCCAAAGATCGCAAGCGAGCAGCCTCTGATGACTCGGTCTGCTCCAAGCGATGAAGCTGCTCCTCCGCCTGCTTAAATCGCTCAACCTCGCTACAGTATAGCTGGAGTTCTTTCTCCTTCGGCTCCAAACTACTCTGAAGCAAGATGAGCTCCTCCTCCAACTCAGCAGCCCGCTTCACGGCCTTTTTCTTTTGGCCTGGAACAAAAACATGTCATGTAACGACCCGATTAACTAAAGAATCCAAGTCTCTGTGCATTTTGTGCTAGTCTCTGGATCAATAGCTAGCACACACAGTACATGATGTAATATCAAGAATAAACCACATGTCATATATATTACATCGAAGATCCAGTATTACAATACAACATACCTGCATAGCTCAAGGCTAGCTTACAAATAAAATACAACGGAAAACAATATAAGCTTCGTGGCGTCCATCAACTCCACCGGCAAGTTGAGTATAGACATCGTAACCCTACATCGCATCACTTACTCGTCGTACACAATCCTGCAACACCGAAGGTTACAGCCCGACAACGGGTCAGTACATCTGATTTGTACGGCAAGTCACACGAAAAAGGATATAACAGACCTACTTCTACATGCAAGGATAAGTCAAAGGAAAGGCTTATGGTTTAGTTTTCCAGAAAGCCAGTTTTTCCCTCACAAACTACAACTAATCAAATTTTAATTTATCTTGCTAGTCCTAAGTATGGTCGAATCGGGCTACACCAATTCCAACCATCCCTTTATTAAAAGTTCCCACTCAAATTCTTATTAAGATGAATTATATGTCAAGACCATCCAACAAAAATAATGCCCAGTTGCTCAAAGTTGTCCGTAACCGTGGACAGGGCTAATCATGATCAGTTTTTACACTCTGCAGAGGTTTGTACACTTTCCCCACTGGCTCAACCCGAAGATTGAGACATAGTCTTTCAGAAGAGGTTTCCTCCACCCTTTGGTAGCCGATACACCTATCATATCTACATATGCTAGCTACCAGGGCCAGGTTCCCCACAACTTACTCATCTAAGCCAGAGCCCATATAGCCAGTGGTTGTACATGGAAGCTACTAGTCACACTGTCTGTCCGATCTTTTTGAGCCTGGACGGCGCCCACTGCGTTCAGAGGGTACTCGCCATGACGCACCCGGTTCACCACCAAAACAACCATTCGGGAAGCATTTAGCCCTGGTCCCTCCTTATCCAAGGCACGAGCCCCAGGATGCATTCCCTGCCCGTCCAGAGGTGATTTCTATTTAAGTTTGCTAGTCAAGTCATTAATCCTCACATAGATCAAATGATAACTCAACCAATCCCCATCTACAAAGCAATAGCACTATATAACAACCACGATCCTAGGGCGACAATGAAATACAAGGTCAGAACATATGGCTATCCTACTAGGTTTAAAGCATAACTAATATATAGTCCTACACATGCATAGAGTGATAATTTGCTACATGCATAATACAAAATATAGGTTGGGGTATGGTCAATGTGTAACTTACCTTTTCCATTCGGTGAAGTTCTTCGCTCTCACGGTCCAGTCAACTCTACTCGTCACACTCCGAGCAATCTATCGCAACCGAAGGAACTCGAATAAGCAATCACATCACAAGGACAAAACAAAAGATCAACAGACAAACACAAAGGTTTTAGCAACGAAACAAAAATCTTGACACGGTACAAGTGTCGATGTGCTCGAAGGTGATCCGTGGAAGTGAACTCGAGAGAGTCAACAGATAAAGATTCATCGGTAAGTAGTTGTGGCCATGGAAATTTATGAATTCAAGGTGAATATCATGCCCACATGAAAAGTGTGTGAATCTTACCGACAACAAGTCTCAAATGATCCAATATGCCAAAAGAATCACATGAAACGGAGTACTACAACACAGGTCATAGCATGTGCAAAATTGAATTGAATTTGAATTTAAATAGATCAAGAAACATTTGAATTTTTGTGTACACATGATATAACAGAAGGTACATGGAACGAGTGATCCAACGCAGAAAGAATCACTCGATTTGGATCAACGGTTTACAAGATATGGCCTCCGGGATTTGAATTTGAATTTGAAATAAATTCAAATTCAAAAGTGTGCAAAGTGTGCAACAATTTATACCATGCTATAGTACAGAACAACACGAGTGCGTAGGAAAAAGTTTCACCTCGATCCGACTTACGGTTGCGGAGATATTGCGAACGCGAGACCAGGGGGTCTTCTGCCAAAAGGACTTGTTCGCGAATATTTTTTTTCTGAAAAAGCAATCGGGTCCCTGCGGGGCACTTGACCAGATCTGGTTGGTTTGACTCCGGAGAGGGCAACTCCGGCGAGGCGGCTCGGTGGCGGCTTGCTCCGGCAAGGGCTCGTGGAGGCGGCCGACCGATGAGGGGCGACGACAGCCGGCGGGGTGGCGGCCGACGGCGGCTCGCGTGGAGGCGCGCGGGGCGGCGTGTGCGGTGGGGCACGGCTACGCAGCCCGCGGTGGCGGTGACCATCGGCGCGGGGCGGCGCTCTCCGGCGAGGCGGCCGACCCGGGGCGCGCGGCTGGGGGAGGCGCCGGTGGCGGCACGAGCGCGGTGGTGGGGAGGTGGCGGTGCCGGCCGGCGCGGGGCGGCGGGGTCCGGCGGGCAGGGGGCGCGAGATTCCGGCGGCGGGGTCGGCCGGTGGCGGCGAGACGGACGGCGGAGGCGGGGCCCGCCGGCGGATATTTCTAGGGTTTTCAGAAAAAAAGAGAAAATAGGAAAAGAGAAAAGATTTTTCTGAATTTTATTTATAGGCGGAGAGAGAGAGAAAGAACAAAAACGATTCAGATGCGACTTGGGCCCTAGTTGCGCCCGCGGTGAGAAAGAATTTCTGGGCCGGGCTACGGATTTTTCTTTTTATTTAAAGTCACAAACTTCAAACACTTGTAGAAAAATAAATACTCATCGGAAAATGTGAAATAAATTTCTAAATTCATCAAATAATACAAAGAAATTTATTTAATGAATACATTTTCCAAAAAGGAAAATAAAAATAAAAACATTTTCTAAATACTTTATTTAAATATATAATACTTTTCATAAATCAAATAAAATCCAATAAATCATTAAAAATATTTTTATTTGGTCAAAAGCATTGACAAACCATTTCTAAATAATAAAATATAAATTTTAAAATTGTTACACCAATAATTAATTTGGTAAAATAAAAATATCCCATTGGAATATATTTTTAACTCTTTTAAAATATTTAATAAATAATTTCAATGAAATAAAAACTCTCTTAGCATTATAAATCCCTAAATAATTTTAGAGTTATTTATAATACTCATAATAAATTTTAAAACCTTAAAGTAATATTACAAATATTTTCCAACTTTATTAAAAGGGGATAAGTCATTTTATATCCTCTCAAATGAATTTCCTTGAGTTGAGAAATGTTTAGAATATTCAGAAGAATTCCAATAATGATTTAAAACATTTCCCAACCTTTTAATATGCTGAAGGAGTCATATTACCTTCTCTCATTTTGTTTTGTTAGTTTGTTTTAAATAATAAATTCCAAAAACATCAATTATGAATATTAGGGAAAGTCCTTTTATTCCCTCTCCTTTTAATATTCAATAAACTCCAAAAAGTTTTAAATCCCAGAGAAAATCAAACACATCAAGCAAACAATCATTATCTATTTAATTTTATTAACATTCCAAAATTCGGAAAATTTTGGGATGTTACACACTAACACCCTTAAAAGGAATCTCGCCCTCGAGATTCGAGAAGGCTAGAAAGAACGGTTAGGGTTCGGATCTTCATGACAGTCCATTGATCCTTCGATGAGCTAGGGTGCTACCACCCTTAAAAGGAATACGACAGAGTCTTGATGAGTCTTGCTCCATTGATCGCATCCTTCATAGAGATTTCACCAAGTCCTTTGAAGTCTTGAATCCTTAGCAAAAGGGGAGTCTTCCGTATACTGAACCTTCATGGCTGAGAGGTCAGGCGCCAATACTAAGCAACTATCGATACTCTCTTGGTGGTCATCAAGAATACTTCTACGGGATATCTGCAGCAAAAGGTCTTGGTCTATACTCACCGTATAACACAACCGGTAATCTCCTACGGGGGTCACACATCGTACCATTCTATGGTTTAGGCTTTGACATCGTCGTCTCTCTGCTATAGGTAAGTCACTCAAGATTTACTATCCCACTTAGCAAGAGCGAATAATAAGAGTAGTCGGCATGGTGATCAATCCACCCGCACCCAAATCATTACCTTTATATGGTTTAGCGAATCTCACAATCTAACACTCGGTCTTCCTCACAAGAACTGCAGAAGTCTTCTTGATCTCGAACTGGGTTCAGATAAATCCATGGTTCTGCAAGCCAACCAAACCTCTATCATTTCTTCACAACACTCAGGTTTGCGCACACTGCTATAAAATGTGTACTGGTGGACTACAACTTCTTCGAGGGTTCTTCCTTCAGCAAGATTGTGCTTGCTTGTTGTAAGATCCTGGCACATGAGGTTAACTTTGAACTCATCATCGATTGCATCCATCTTTATTCCAGCCTTGACATTAGCAGCCATTGTAGTAGCTTCTTCAGTTTAGGGATGAGGATGAGGGGGAATAGAATGTAGATAGCGAGGTAGAGAGAGATATAGGGAAAGATACCCATACAAAAATCACACTAGTTTTGTAAATAAGTTTTGTTGTGTAGCTGTCGGTAAAACAAGAAATGACAGCTCACAGAAACGATCTAACGGTAGAAACTTGAGTCTTCCAGGTCTTCAAGTCTTCAGGTCTTCAATGACGGTAGCTTCAGTTTTGCAACGTCGAAGCAATCTTCATATCGTTGAGTCCTTTGTCAAGTTATTCCTCTGGTGGTTGTGTCTTCTTCAGTCTTGAAGCATAATGAATAGATGAGGGTCTAATGAAACGTAAACTTATTCTACTCGCATAGAAGAAACACCAAGGACAACACACGACATCAATCAAATACATATCAGGGCCACAGGGTACAAGACAAAACTTAACAAAACAAAAATGACATAAAACATCTAGTTCATCAACAGCAAAACATGCATCGATACACATCTCCAACTAACATAAAAAGGTAACATCGTGCACTTAGTGCACACCTACGAACGGCTATCCTCCAATTGCCCGAACATAAGCTTATTCAAGTCAGCATCCTTGCTTCCGCGTTCACATCTTCTTCGTTCCCTTCAATTCTGGACACATGTTGGCGTAATGTCCCATATTCCTGCACCGGAAACACTGAATTTGGCTAATGTCCTTCTTTTTCTTCCTCACAGGTGCTTCCCTGAATTCTTGGATATCTTTCTTCATTCCTTCCTTTTGATGTTGAACCCCTTGTTGTGTCATGATGAAAAATTGACACTGAGCGGGGTAGTGATTATTTCCTTCACACACGAAACATGTGACTTGAGCAGTGGGACATTCTTCACCCCAGTGAATTTCTTCACAATAGGGGCATCCATCTTGGTGTCCTTCGTAGGAGTGTCCTAATTCCCCGCAAATTTTGCAGGCACGAGGCCTCTTACGGGTTACCGTCCTTTGCATCGTGGTGACGAGGCGAGATCCCAACAAAATCCTTGTAAATTCCTTCCTAGTAATCTTCCTTCGTGATTCGTCAATCGCTTGGTGCATCCTCCACCAAGTAGCAGCCTCTTCTACCAAGTACTTAATTGCATAGGGGACCATGTCCTCACTTCCAACCTGGTTTATCTTCATGTGCTCCTCCATACTACGAATCCATTGCTCCACCTTCAGTGTCGACATCGCCCCAGAAAAGGCGAGTCCTACTCCATACTCCATCTATTAAACCCATACGACAAGGTTTAGGGCAAAACTATAACACCGACAAGACAACCACTAACGATAACACCATGCATATGCACTCAACAAGAAAGAGGCAAAAACACCTACGTTCAATAGCAACACATAACAACAAACAATACAGTCACAAAAGTCAAAGCACACAAACAACACCTAGAGTAAGGTCATATGTGCAAGACATACGATCTCATCATACTACGCGCAATTCGTTTAACTAACTTTACCTAAAATTGGTGGTCGGAATCTAATGCTTCATCCTTCTCAGCTAAGCTGATCTTGAAGATCCTCTCATAGTGTATATACTAATCCTTATTAAATCCATAGGATACTCCTCCTAATTCTGGCAGCTGTAACTTCAATTGATCCACGAGGTTGATGATGTACCTCTCAAATGTCTTGTCTTCAGGGGCATAAGAAACTCAGAGGGGTATTTATAGTAAAACAAGATGAGGAGTTCAGAAAATGAATTATAGATGAGAAATACTAGTGGAGAGAGTAAGTAATCAAAGAGTGATAAAATATTTTTGTTCCTATGGCTTTTCCTATCCATTTTCTAGGGTCACGACCTACAGTCAACATGGGCTCTGATACCATCTGTAACGACCCGATTCACTAAAGAATCCAAGTCTCTGTGCATTCTGTGCTAGTCCCTGGATCAATAGCTAGCACACACAGTACATGATGTAATATCAAAAATAAACCACCACTACTGGAATTCACCAGTTTGCCATGGGCCAGCGGCTTTGCCGTCTGCATTTCGTCGGGGCGGACGGCAAAGCAGCTGTATGCCGTCCGCTGCCCTAAGTACAGACGGTAACACGTAGACATACGGCAAATCACATGTTTGCCGTCTGCCTGCGTCCATGCAGACGAGAAACCAACATATGCCGTCCGTCGACAGACGACAAACCTCCAGCTGGGGCCCACCCAAGCGAGGCACGCGGCCTGGCTAACGGCCCACCGCTTTGCCGTCTGCCTACTGACGGCATATGTTCCTTTGCCGTCTGTCGGCAAACGGCAAAGCGGTGGGCCGTTAACCCCCCGCACGGTCCCTTTCTCTCTCTCTCTCTCTCCACTCTCTCTCCCAAACCCTCTCTCTCCCGCGACCCCCCGCCGCCGCTGCCCTGCCCCGCCGCCCTGCCCCGTCCCGCGCGCTGCCGCTTTCACCTCCGGTGAGGCCCTCCTCCTCTCCTCCCCTCTCCTCTCCTCCTCTCTTCTCCTCTCCTCTGACCGGCGCCGCTGCAGGTCTCGCCGCCGACGACCCTCCTCGCCGGCGCCACGCTCCTCACCGGCGCCACATCCCGCCACCGCCGCCACCTCCCCCCACCCCTGGTAAGCCTCCTCCCCTGTTTTTTTTTCTTTTTTTTTCTGTTAATTAGAGTTGTTAGTTTAGGTTAGTTTAGGTTTATTAGTGTAGTTAGTTTAGGTTTATTAGTGTAGTTAGTTTAGGTTTATTAGTGTAGTTAGTTTAGGTTTTATTAGTTCTAGTTAGTTTAGGTTTTATTAGTTCTAGTTAGTTTAGGTTTATTAGTGTAGTTAGTTTAGGTTTTTTTTCTGTTAATTCAATTGCAATGTTACTAGTTAGTAATTATGTCTTAGGTGTTAGTATTTATGTGTTGGTGTTAGAATTTTTTAAATTTTTTCAGTTAATGTAATATTAGTGCTAGTATTTGTAGTTAGTAAGATTGTAGGTTAGCATAATTAGTTAGGATTTGATTTCTGTTTTAAGTAGTTAGATTTAGTTTTAATTAGTTATAGTTAGGAGGAAAAGAAATAGAAGAAGGAAAATAAATAGAAGAAGAAAAATAAATAGAAGAAGGGAAATAAATAGAAGAAGTTAAATAAATAAAAGAAGAAAAGAAGAAGAAGAAGAAGAGGACAAAGAAGAAGTAGAAGAAAAATAGGAAACATAAGAAGAATAGGAAGAAAAGAGGAGAAAGAAGAATAGGGAAAATAAATTTAATAGAGGAAGAGAAAGAAAAAGAAGAAGAAAAAGAAAGAGAAGATCGAAGAATAAGGAATAAAAGAAGAAGAAAAATAAAAAGAAGAAAATGAAGAAGAAGAATAAGAATAAGAAGAAAAAGAAAGAAAAGAAAAAGAAGAATAAGAAAGTAGATAATGTAGTTAGTAATTAGATGTAAGTATTACTTAGCTTAATTACCGGTACTAGTGTTTGTGTTGATTTTCTGAATTTTAATCTGCAGTTGTTTCCCCTTCACCTCGAGCACCGCCGTCGAGGGTCTCGTGATCGACGACCTCCCCTGCGTTCGAGGGTGAGTAAAAAAAGTCCTATATCCTCCTCCCCCCTTACTTTTGCTCTGTTCCGGCCTTCGTGCCGATGACACTAGCTAGGTCAGTCGCGTAACCAGTATGCGTCTCCCATTCGAAAGGGTTACAGCTATAAATATGCATTAATTTGCATATTTATAATAGTGATTCTTTTGAATTGTCCAACGTTATCCATGGACAGCCCGAGTATGTATGTAGATTGGGTCGGTTTCCCATGCTTTGGTCCCGATCCGACGCGGTATTTCGTCAGCGCCTCCCTGTTGTTCTCCGGATACACAACCTCTCGGCTTGTTGTCGAGACGTGTATTAGGAGAACAGCGGGGAGGTGCTGCCGAAATACCGCGTCGGATCGGGACCAAAGCATGGGAAACCGACCCAATCTACATACATACTCGGGTGGGATTAGGAGCTATCTTTACCTATTAGTGTGTAGGTTAATTGCATATGCCGTAGCTATGTATGATAAAAGCAATAAAAAGTGGACGTAATAAAATGGTATATTTGTTGTTTAGTAGCTAGCTGTAGCGACAAGATGAGCGATGATTGTGCGTGGATGTACACTGGTCGCCCTAATCAGAAAGAGATCAGCAATGAATGGGCAATGAAAACCAAGGAGTTTCTGAGAGAGGCGTTTTCAAATGGGCAGAGAAAAACCTGGTGCCCCTGTGTTAGGTGCGACAATTATAAACAGGCGACAGAGGTGGATATGGGTAAACACTTGCAGAAGTGGGGTTATAAGCCTGGTTATACGGTGTGGAGCTTCCATGGCGAGTCTGGCGGACGACGGAGAGAGGAGGTGGTCCGTCAGCGCAGGGATGAGTACGGAACCGGGATCGAAGACATGGTGCAGGACTTTGACAATGCGCGGGATGAGGACGATGAGATGGAGGAATCTGCGAAGGCCTTCTATGAGATGTTGGAGTCTTCGAAACGTCCGCTGCACGCTCACACTGAGCTTTGTCAGCTCGATGCCATCGCACAGTTGATGGCTTTGAAGGCACAATTCAACTTCGGCACAGATTGCTACAATGCGATCACTACCCTAATTGGGCGATTTCTACCAAAAGATCATGTTATGCCTGCAAACCTGTACCAATCGGATAAAATCCTCAAGGTACTTAAGATGCCCTATGAGCAGATACATGCTTGTAAAAATGGATGTGCTTTATTTAGGAAAGAGTATGCGGACGAAGACTATTGTCCCAAATGCAAGTCATCCAGGTATGTTGTGGTAGACAATGGTCAAGGTGAGAAGACGCAGACCAAAATACCCGTAAATGTTCTTCGGTATCTTCCAGTGATACCAAGAATTCAACGCCTTTACATGATGGAAGAGACAGCCAGACATATGACATGGCACAAACATGGGAAGAGAACAGAATTTGATGCAGATGGGAAGCCGATGTTGACTCACCCATCGGATGGTTCAGCATGGAAGCACTTTGATGAAAAACATTCGGAAAAAGCTAAGGAGCCAAGGCATTGCCGAATCACCGTCGGCACAGATGGGTTCAATCCTTTCGGTCTGATGGCAGCCTCATACAGTTGTTGGCCTGTATTTGTCATGCCACTCAATCTCCCCCCTCAGAGATTATGAAAAGGAAGAACATTTTCCTGACGTTGATAATATCAGGGCCCAAATATCCGGGGAATAATATGGATGTGTACATGCAACCGCTTAAGGAGGAATTGCAACAAGCTTGGGACGAAGGGTTCAAGACATACGATGCAGCTAGCAAAAAGACCTTCAAAATGCATGTTTGGTACCAGTACTCGATGCATGACTTGCCGGCGTATGCGCTTTTCGCTGGCTTCAGTGTTCATGGAAAGTTCGGGTGCCCAACATGCAAGGCTGCTCTTCAGTTTCATTGGCTGAAGGCGGGTGGCAAGTATTCCTGCTTCGACTTTCATAGAAAGTTTCTGCCTCCTAAGCATCCTTTTAGAAAATACAAGAAGAACTTCATCAAAGGCAAAGTTGTCAAAAACCTGGCAGCACCTACGATGACGGGCGAACATGTCTTGGCACAGTTGAACTCTCTCGAGCCTGATCCAGAACGTCCCGGGTATTTTAAGGGATATAATTCGGAACACGCCTGGACTCACAAGACATGCTTCTGGGATCTCCCCTACTTCCAAGACCTCGAACTTCCACACAATATTGACGTGATGCACATTGAAAAAAATATCGGCGAGGCCCTGTTTGGTACATTTTTCGGCATAGATGGGAAGTCAAAGGATAATCCTAAAGCTAGAGTCGACCATGAGACTCTATGTGATAGACCCTCACAGAACATGCGACAGCCAAAAGGAAATAAGAATTGGTCCAAGCCAAGGGCCTGGTTCAATCTTGAAAGGGGGCATATCAGGGAAATTCTCTTGTGGGTGCAAAACAGTTTGATGTTCCCCGATGGGTATGCAGCGAATCTGAGGAGGGGAGCGAGTCCTGAAAAACATAAAATATTTGGGCTGAAGAGTCATGATTGGCACATATGGCTTGAGCGGGTAATGCCGGTGATGTTGCGCGGCTATATCCCCGAGGAAGAGTGGCTAGTACTGGCAGAACTGAGCTATTTCTTTCGTGTTCTTTGTGCTAAATAACTATCCGATGGCGTGCTAGAAGACATGGAAGATATGGCGCCGGAGTTGCTCTGCAAGTTAGAGAAGATCTTTCCACCGGGTTTTTTTAATCCGATGCAGCATTTGATATTGTATCTCCCGACCGAGGCAAGATTAGGGGGCCCTATGCAAAATCGTTGGTGCTATTCAACGGAGAGAATGCAGAAGACGCTTCGAGCAAAATGTAAAAATAAACGTAGAATTGAAGCATCGATGGCCGAGGCTTTCATTACCGAGGAGGCGGCAAACTTTGTGATAGCACATTATGAAGCCAAAAATCGCCATTTGCATAATCCAAAGCCTCGATACAATACTGGCGACCCCCAACGGCGTCAATCCAACCTCAGCCTATTCAAAGGGAAGCTCGGACCTGTTGGTGCTTCGAGAAATAAGATTTTGGATATCAAAGAATGGCGGACTCTTACACTGTATATCTTCACCAACCTAACAGAAGTGCGACCGTACATCGAGTAAGTGCTCGGTACGTACATTGTTTCGCAACTTCTAATAGTTCTTGTTTCTTATTAATTCCCCTGAATTCATACAGTCGATACGTCGCCAAATTCTCGAATGGAGTGGTTATTGAAAGTGATTCCATCGCAGATTATGAGCTTCTTTCCAATCAAGGATACGGCAATCCTGGTTTCATCTCTTGCTTCAAATGAACGGTAACTATCATTCATATATAGGGTTTCATTTGTTGGTTCGACCTATTTTTCACTAATATAACAATCCTTTCCTATAAAACTCATAGGCAAATGAGGAGCCTATGGACGCCGAATTGAGACAAGTCGCTAATGGTTTTGACAATAAGGTCCGTGTATTTGAGAAATACGACATCAACGGGTATCGCTTTCGTACCGTTGATAAAGAGCAAAAAATGGCCGATCGAAAAAGTACAAATTCGGGTGTCTCTGCTGTCGGCGACGGAGGTATTGAGTATTATGGAAGAGTTGAAGCAATATACGAACTTCTATTCTATGGTGAAAATCCTCCCAACGTCGTTGTCTTCAAATGTCATTGGTTTCTCCCGTCGAGGACTAGACGAACTCATGAACATGTAGGTCTAGTCGAAATTCGAATAGACACCCATTTTAATGTCCCCGATTTCTATATTACGGCTCAACAGGCCACCCAGGTTTTCTATCTATCCTACCCCTGCCAAACGGTTGAAAACCTAAAAGGTTGGGATGTCATTTATGATGTGCCACCTCATATTAGACCACCTCCCCCAAATGAAGAGGATTATGTACCCCACATTGACCCAGAGAGATATGAAGGAGAATTCTTCCAAGAAACACGCGTGATAAAAAAACTTTTCCGAAACCGCTCTACACAACCCCAGAACATGGAACAAGACAATGAGAGTGAACCCGCTAACGACGATGTTGAAGAGCCTGAAGAAGAAGAGGTTATTGCTCCAGATGACCTGTCCATGCTTGACCGTTTACATAAAGGCCTTCCAAATGTTGGTGTTGTTGAACCTGATGAGGCCGTCATTATCGACGACACGCGTGATAGTGATGACGATCCTTCAATTGATCGCGGAGAAGATACCGATGATCCCGACTATTGTTAGTTGTATGCATCTCAACTTTAATTATATATATATATTCTCATTATTGCAGTAATTACTTTTGTATTATTAATTCTTTTTCTCATTGTACTAATTATTTTAATTCTTGGCAGGTTTGTGACAGATATGGAGGGCGAGACCTCAGGCTCGCGAGGGAGGGGTCATGCGCTCCCACCTCTGGCTCTATGGAGGTCTTTGCTCGAGAGTATTTCCTCGCCTCCTCCTTCTACTGATGAGGTGCCCAGGGGGAGAGGTCGGAAGAAGACCGGGAGAGGCAAAGCAGGTGGTGGTCGCGGGAAAGGGAGACAGACACCTACTGCTGCTTCCTCGCCGCCACCTCCGGCTGATTCACCAGAGCACTGCAGGGTGGATCCCTCCTCGGACACTCCGATCCACCAGCCTGATGTGGAGGAGGAGGCTACGTCCACCCGCACGACCTGGAGTCCCTGGCCAGACCAACCGGAGCAGCACACGCCTGAGGGGAGGCTGGTGCCGAGCTGGACACTACGGATGAGGAGGAGGTGGCTGAGGGTACCACCGTGTACCAGCGTGGGGGTACACGGCTCCCGTCCGTGCCGGTGACTCCCGCCCATAAGTGGTTGATTACGCCTGATGGAGAGACGTAAGTGCACTTATACTCTCTTCCGGTACCTTCTATACTTATGTCTATCTGATGGCTTTGTCTTTTTATACTGCAGGGGTTGGATATACGGCAATGGTGTCCGCAATCCCAACTCCATCCTTGGTGTGCTCGTCAGGGAGAACTTCCCGGGGCTGGTTCAGTTGCCCGGACCTGATGAGGTTCCGCAGCCTGGACTCAAATGGGAGCACTATTGTGCTGCCCCGGCCCCGCCGGATACGACCATCAACGGGGTCGAATGCCACACCAGAGCCGACATGGTGATCAACAACTTTTGGGTAATGTCTGTTTCACACAATAAAATCTTGACAATAGCTAGTTGGTGCACTCATCAGTGTTGTCTCGTGCTATTGCAGGTCTACTACAAGGTCGATGAGTCCAAGGAGCAGGAGGCGGAGGACGTGATAGTTGCAGAGGCCACGCGCCTCTTGCAGAACACAAGGCACGAGATGCGAGTGCAGGCGGTCCGTGACTACTACGCCAAGCAAGGGCGCAAGCGTAGCAAGAAGGACTGCCGCAAGAAGTTTCTGACCAGGGTCCAGTACATGACGGTAACCCTTCTTAAGTCTTGAATAGTTTGCTTGATTTGATTCCTATCTAGGCTACTTATTAGTTTCCTTGTTTACTAACTTAGGCGCCGCCGAGATGGTGTGCGGACAAGATGGATTGTTGGGAGGTCATTGTGGACCACTGGTGCTCAGATGCCTGGTTGGCCGTCCACAACAATGCTAAGGACCGGCGCGCCCAAATGGTTGGTGTGCCACACCATCAAGGCAGCCGTAACTTAGCTGGTTACGGGCATAAATGGGTATGTGCAAATTCTTCTTTGCTTTGTCTTTTAGGCACCCACTTACTAATATCATGCTTTGCTTTGTCTTTTAGGCGGAGCATAATAAAACGGAGGTGCCTCAGGTGTTCGACATGTATGGCATGTCCCATACAGCGTCGTACAAGAAGGCCAAGGAGCTCTCAGAGTCGGATCTCGCCACTCCTTCGACTTTCACCAACATTGCCGCCTATAGTAAGGTCAAGGATTATACTGAGGTGGTGAAGGAGAAGCACGGGGAGGCTTACACCCCGATTGGGAAGCCTATTGACCCAGAGCTGGTGATGATCTCTGGTGGCGGAAGGCGCCATGGCGCCATGGCCATTGGAGATAAGTTGATTAGGTGTGATAAGACTCTTCCTGAGATCAAGGCGCGCCAAACGAGTTCTTCTCCTGCTATAAGGACTCGTCCGCGGCCAGTCGACCTCACTATCCAGGTTATCCATAAGGACTCTTGCATTCTTGTTTTCTCTCATCGAATATTACAATGCTAACGAGAGGAGTGGGGTTGCAGGAAGCTCTTGAGAAAGAGCGACAGAACACCCAGCGGCTACTGGAGGAGAAGGAGCGGTTGGCAGAGGAGAAGGCAGCGGAGAGAGAGCGGCTTGCGGAGGAGAGGACGACGAAGGCTCTCGAGGAGGCCGCGGCACGACACGATGCATCGAACCGAGCCTTGTATGAGCTCTTCGTGGTAAGTCACTTGTTCATATTCACCCAAAGAATGCATGTTATAATTTTTGTTTATATTACTAACTAATATGATTGACTCATGAAAAATAAATGTGCAGACTATGTGCGAGAAGACTGGTCAGGCCGCTCCACCGATGCCGATCATTTCTCCTGTGGGGACGGTGAGTATCTTTTGATGATCATCAATACCATATTGAGTGGCGTCGTGCTAACCTCTAGTTGATCTTTTCGTGCAGCATAACTCTCGGGCTGCGTCCCATGACCCTTCTCCACCGTCAACATCGGCCAACCCGACGGATGCTTCTCAGCCACCTCAGCCTTGAGGGCTACACTCCGGTAAGTTGTGTTGTATATTTTGCTTTATAAATGCTTAGTTAGTTTGAAAATGCATATTTAACTTATGAAATATTATGAAATTCTTAAATATAGCTAAGTTAGCCTAATAATAGCATGATTAACCAGATTTTCTCACAATATGACGAAGTTAGCTTGATTTGCTCACAAAATGCTAAAGTTACCTTAATTGGCTCAAAAAATAGAAAATAACTCTTCTCTGTTCTTCTGCTCTCCTCCTTGTTCTTCTTCTCTTTTCTTCTTCTTCTTGTCCTTCTCCTTCTCTTATTACTTATTCTTCTTGTCCTCCTTCTTCCGCTAACTTTCTTATTTCAATTTTGCAGATTTGATTTATGAGGGTCGTGCATCGATGGAGTTGCTGTATTTTCACTTTCAATATAGCTTAGAAACAGTTTATTGTTGTTATGAGCTATTTGGAGACTTTGTGTAATGAACTATGTATATATTGTTGTTATCCTTGTTTGGAAACAATGTGTTATCCTTGTTGGAGATTCATATGTTGTTTGATATGATGTGATGTGGTGTTAAAATGTGCTTCTGATTCTGCTGCTATATATTTTTTTTTGTCAAAGGCAGGGATTAAAAGAAAAACATAAAAAACAGAGACAAAATAGGCTCTTTGCCGTCCGCAGGCAGTCGGCAAAGATGTCTGCTGTCTGCTTGCAGCTGGCAAAGAGGACACGTGGCGCCCAGCTGTGCAATCTGGCAACAGCTGGGTGACCATTTGGTCATTATGCCGTCTGCCTCCGGCTACGCAGACGGCAAAGTTGGTTTGCCGTCTGTCAGTAGACGGCATTAACGGCCTGACAGAGCCGGCTGGCCGGTCATGATACCGTCTGCCTCCGGCAAGGCAGACGGCAAAGTTGGGAGGTTTGCCGTCTGTCAGTAGACGGCAAATCCCGCCGTTAACGGCCTGACGGAGCCGGCTGGCAAAGGTTCGCCGTCACGCCCGCTCTGCCGTCTGCTTGCACAAAAGCGTACGGCAAAGGTGATTTTCCGTCCGTCGATTTCCGGCAGACGGCAAGGCACCCTTTGCCGAAGAAATAGCTGACGGGTGCTTTGTCGTGCGTGGGCAGACGGCAAAGTCCTTTGCCGTCCGCCATATAGGTGTTTGCCGTCCGCCGACGCAGACGGCAAATAGGTGAATTCCAGTAGTGCACATGTCATATATATTACATCGAAGATCCAGTATTACAATACAACATATCTGCATAGCTCAAGGCTAGCTTACAAATAAAATTAAGCGGAAAAAAATATAAGCTTCGTGGCGTCCATCAACTCCACCGGCAAGTTGAGTATAGACATCTTAACCCTACATCGCATCACTTACTCTTCCTATACAATCCTGCAACACCGAAGTTTACAGCCCGACAACGGGTCAGTACATCTGATTTGTACGGCAAGTCACACGAAAAAGGATATAACAGACCTACTTCTACATGCAAGGATAAGTCAAAGGAAAGGCTTATGGTTTAGTTTTGCAGAAAGCCAGTTTTTCCCTCACATACTACAACTAATCAAATTTTAATTTATCTTGATAGTCCTAAGTATGGTTGAATCGGGCTACACCAATTCCAACCATCCCTTTATTAAAAGTTCCCACTCAAATTCTTATTAAGATGAATTATCTGTCAACACCATCCAACAACAATAATGCCCAGTTGCTCAAAGTTGTCCGTAACCGTGGACACGACTAATCATGATCAGTTTTTACACTCTGCAGAGGTTTGTACACTTTCCCCACTGGACTCAACCCGAAGATTGAGACATAGTCTTTCAGAAGAGGTTGCCTCCACCCTTTGGTAGATGGTACACCTATCATATCTACATCAGCTGGCTACCAGGGCCAGGTTCCCCACAACTTACTCATCTAAGCCAGAGCCCATATAGCAAGTGGTTGTACATGGAAGCTACTAGTCACACTGTTTGTCCGATCTTTTTGAGCCTGGACAGCGCCCACTGCGTTCAGAGGGTACTCGCCATGACGCAGCCGGTTCACCACCAAAACAACCATTCGGGAAGCATTTAGCCCTGGTCCCTCCTTATCCAAGGAACGAGCCCCAGGATGCATTCCCTGCCCGTCCAGAGGTGATTTCTATTTAAGTTTGCTAGTCAAGTCATTAATCCTCACATAGCTCAAATGATAACTCAACCAATCCCCGTCTACAAAGCAATATCACTATATAACAACCACGATCCTAGAGCGACAATGAAATACAAGACCAGAACATATGGCTATCCTACTAGGTTTAAAGCATAACTAATATATAGTCCTACACATGCATAGAGTGATAATTTTCTACATGCATAATACCAAATATAGGTTGAGGTATGGTCAAAGTGTAACTTGCCTTTTCCATTCGGTGAAGTTCTTCGCTCTCACGGTCCAGTCAACTCTACTCGTCACACTCCGAGCAATCTATCGCAGCCGAAGGAACTCGAATAAGCAATCACATCACAAGGACAAAACAAAAGATCAACAGACAAACACAAAGGTTTTAGCAACAAAACAGAAAGCTTGACACGGTACAAGTGTCGATGTGCTCGAAGGTGATCGGTGGAAGTGAACTTGAGAGAGTCAACAGATAAAGATTCGTCAGTAAGTAGTTGTGGCCATGGACATTTATGAATTCAAGGTGAATATCATGCCCACATGAAAAGTGTGTGAATCTTACCGACAACAAGTCTCTAATGATCCGATATGCCAAAAGAATCACATGAAACGGAGTACTACAACACAGGTCATAGCAAGTGCAAAATTGAATTGAATTTGAATTTAAACAGATCAATAAAAATTTTAATTTTTGTGTACACATGATATAACAGAAGGTACATGGAATGAGTGATCCAACGCAAAAAGAATCACTCGATTTGGATCAACAATTTACAAGATATGGCCTCCGGGATTTGAATTTCAATTTGAAATAAATTTAAATTCAAAAGTGTGCAAAGTGTGAAACAATTTATACCATGCTAAAGTACAGAACAACACGAGTGCATAGGAAAAAGTTTCACCTCGATCCGACTTACGGTTGCGGAGATATTGCGAACGCGAGACCAGGGGGTCTTCTGCCAAAAGGACTTGTTCACGATTTTTTTTTTCTGAAAAAGCAACCGGGTCCCTGCGGAGCAGTTGACCAGATCTGGTTGGCTTGACTCCGGCGAGGGCACATCCGGCTAGGCGGCTCGGTGGCGGCTTGCTCCGGCGAGGGCTCGTGGAGGCGGCCGGCCGGTGAGGGGCGACGGCAGCCAGCGGGGTGGCGGCCGGCGGCGGCTCGCACGGAGGCGCGCGGGGCGGCGTGTGCGGCGGGCCACGGCTGCGCAGCCCGCGGTGGCGGCGACCACCGGCGCGGGGCGGCACTCTCCGGCGAGGCGGCCGGCCCGGGGCGCGCGGCTGGGGGAGGCAACGGTGGCGGCACGAGCGTGGCGGTGGGGAGGCGGCGGTGCCGTCCGGCGCGGGGCGGCGGGGTCCGGCGGGCGGCGGCGCGAGACTCCGGCGGCGGGGTCGGCCGGTGGCGGCGAGACGGCCTGGCGACGGCGGGGCCCGGCGACGGAATTTTTCTAGGGTTTTCAGAAAAAACGAAAAAATAGGAAAAGAGAAAAGATTTTTCTGAATTTTATTTATAGGCGGAGAGAGAGAGAAAGAAAAAAAAACGAATCAGATGCGACTTGGGCTCTAGTTGCGCCCGCGGCGAGAAAGAATTTCTAGGCCGGGCTACGGATTTTACTTTTTATTTAAAGTCACAAACTTCAAACAATTGTAGAAAAATAAATACTCATCGGAAAAATGTGAAATAAATTTCTAAATTCATCAAATAATACAAAGAAATTTATTTAATGAATACATTTTCCAAAAAGGAAAATAAAAATAAAAAACATTTTCTAAATACTTTATTTAAATATAAAATACTTTTCATAAATCAAATAAAATCCAATAAATCATTAAAAATATTTTTATTTGGTCAAAAGCATTGAAAAACCATTTCTAAATAATAAAATATAAATTTTAAAATTGTTACACCAATAATTAATTTGGTAAAATAAAAATATCCGATTGGAATATATTTATAACTCTTTTAAAATATTTAAAAAATCATTTCAATGAAATAAAAACTCTCTTAGCATTATAAATCCCTAAATAATTTTAGAGTTATTTATAGTACTCATAATAAATTTTAAAACCTTAAAGTAATATTCCAAATATTTTCCAACTTTATTAAAAAGGGGATAAGTCATTTTATATCCTCTCAAATGAATTTCCTTGAGTAGAAAAATGTTTAGAATATTCAGAAGAATTCCAATAATGATTTAAAACATTTCCCAACCTTTTAATATGTTGAAGGAGTCATATTACCTTCTCTCATTTTGTTTTGTTAGTTTTGCTTTAAATAATAAATTCCAAAAACATCAATTATGAATATTAGGGAAAGTCCTTTTATTCCCTCTCCTTTTAATATTCAATAAACACCAAAAAGTTTTAAATCCCAAAGAAAATCAAACACATCGAGCAAACAATCATTATCTATTTAATTTTATTAACATTCCAAAATTCGGAAAATTTTGGGATGTTACATGTCACCCAAGAACCCGCCGGAACAACATGACCAAATTATAAAAAGAAAATAACATGACTAACTGGTCATGTGAGTGAGGTTGTCCTAAATAGCATCATGGGCAGATTTATACCGATCAACGTCAGTAAGCACTCGTCTGCACATTTTGAATAGAGGCGGCAGTAACATCAATGTCAAGACCGAAAAGAAGAATCACACAAAACTGCGACCAACCACGAATGGTTGCTCGATGCCTCTGGGGTTACTCTTGTCGGGAGGGCTGGCACGCACCCGATGAAACTTAGAGAAAAACTAAAGGTGAAAAGCATCAGTACTTACATGCTGAGCCATCTGATCGAAGAGGGTCTCCTTGTCCTCCATGGTGACATCCTCCCTCTACAAAATGCACCCTGCAACAACAAAAGGCTTGGATGCCGGAGAAGATGCACTCTCCGTTGCCACTCCAAACCCGCCAGACGGGGAAGCCGTAGGAACAACACCCGAGCCCGAAGCCGCAGGAGTGGGCACATGATTCGACTGCTCGCCAGGAACGCCGCCAGCATAAGCCACAGAAGGAGTCGGAGCGGACGCACTCGCGATAAAGGCGGCAAAAGCAGGGCGAGTCCTACAAAATACCAGTCTCAGACACAAAACAAGACAACTGCAAAAACGAGTGAGATCTAAACACCAACCCCACAGGCGCAGCACCCGGATGAAGCAGGCAACCAAACTTCGCCTTCTTGTGACCACCTAGAGGAGGACGAGGCACAACATCCGTGGCACTAGAAGTTCTACCCTCACCTCCCGGCGATGAAGAACTAGGCGGTGTCACGGCGCGGGCACGCTTGAATCGAGCATTCAAAGGAAGCCGATTCTCATCTTCCGCGAGTGGAGGCTGAGGAGCAAAACCCATCACCTCCAACAGGTGCAGAGACAACTGGTACATCATCAGGTTCCTCCCACGTTTCAGCATCTTCAGGCCGCGGCGGGTAGTAGACAACAAGAACATGCTCCTACAACATCACAACATATCAGCAAAACAGAATCAGGAGAATCACGCGCACAAGACAAAGGTAAAAGTACCTCAGGAAGCGACACATCAGCGGGATATGGGGCGAGGGAACTCACGAGCATAGTATTTTTGCACTTCGTGATCTGCTGTACCCGAGCCAAGAGATCACGACTCGAGACATCCCCCGGAAAACAACTTGTCGAGTCCCTGAGTCCAAAGTACTGCCACATGGGGTGCGCCCGAAACTATAGCGGTTGGATACACCTCTTCACAAAGATACGATGAGCTGACCAACGCTCACCCTCCCATTGAGATCGATCACTGCGTGCACCATAGGCTGAACTACCTCCAACTCAGTTGGAGACAGATCATGCCCCCCCCCAAGATGACTGTTTATTCGCCCAAGTGACCAAATCAAATGTTGTCAGACCATACTGTTGGCCAGCAACAGTGATGAGGGGATGTCCCCACAACTCCTACAGATGAGGGTACCTGGTGCGTGTCAAGACAGGAGGCCCACTGGAAGCTTCGACCGGCCCACGACTGGCCCAATCGAAGCTCCAACGTAGGAGTCATTCGCGTTACGAAAACCAAGACTTGGCATCTAAGAATAAAGCGATATTAGGCAAGTGCCTCTGTAAACCTAGACAGACTCCTTGCGACCCAGCCTAATATATAAAGGCTGGGAGAGGGGACATCTAGGGCATCTAATCTCATAGAAACACATCCGGTACCGAGCTATCTCGCCTCGACCGCCACTGTAATCCCCTCCATCATAATAAAAAATAGCAGGAAGTAGGGGTTTCACCGATCGAGGGCCCTGAACCTAGGTAAATCCATGTCTCCTGTTAGCCGACGAGCATCGCCAACCTACACCTCTCTGTGCGATCTAAACCCAGAGTACCTTACCATGGGATTTGCCGAGGCCGATCCTCGTCAATTGGCGCCGTCCGTGGGGAAGACGCTGGTTGGAATCACGATCTCGGTGGTTTCATCACCAGTAATCTACAACTAGACGACTTTGACAACAACTCGAGCAAAACTCAACCCACTCGAAGAGCTCAAATTCATCGCAAATATCTCAGTCGCGCCACCCAACATACTTGATCAGCAAGCAGGCCACGATCAGATTTTCAGTAACTACCAAGGTTGCTCCCAATGACGAAAGAACCGCCGAAGATGAGCCCGAGTCGCAGTCGCAGATCCAAGACCGGTACCAGACCAGATGAAGGAAATACATATAGAAATTCTGCTCGATCAATCACCAGCCGATACGAGAGCTCCCATCACCAACCGAGCACCCGCAACAGCAGCGACTCGCGATTCAGACTCGACTACTCGCCCAGGCGAATACTATGATCCTGACAGAAGGCCGGACGAATTCGCCAAGATGATACGGGATCACTCGATCCATGACGGGATCGAGCTGGACCCAAGGTTCCACTCTCGGTCCACAAACTACCCGCCGACATATCGTTTTGCCAGGAAAAGACAGCATGACGGCTCGACCAGCCTCACACCCAAAGAGCAGCTGGACGGAGCCTGCACAATCCATTGCTTCGAAGACGTTGAGGGACGGCTCAGGGAAGGCCATACTCTCAGGAACTACCACCTGTTCATCGAACTCTCTGACAGAATAAGAGAAGAGAACCAACGCAAAGCCAAACGAGCCCGTGAAACGGCGCAGCCACCTGCGACAAACACAGAGGAGCAGTACCCACCATCTCACGGTCGGGTATGCATGATCCAAGAAGGACGACCCTCAAAGATGAAGCAAGAGGCAGTCACTCTACAATCCCGAACATCTGAAGCCATCATGGCAAAAGAACCCTACTATCTATGTGATTTAGAAGTCAGCATCACCTTTTCGCAAGAGGACCACCCGCCCGTAATTCCAAGACCAGGGCACGCGCCTTTGGTTCTTGAGGCACAGATTGGCGGATACGATATGATTCGAGTATTCATGAAAGGGGGAAGCAGCCTAGACATCATCTTCGCCGAGACCCTACGAAAGATGATGATCCCATGATTAGTTTGGAAGAACTCAGGCGTCACACTCTATGGCATAGTACCAGGCGAGGCAGCCACTTCCTGGGAACAATCAAGATCGACGTAGTTTTCGGCAACAAGGGCAACTTTCCAAGATAAATCATAGAATTTGAAGTGCTCCATTGGCAGTCCCAATAACATGCCATACTCGGTCGACCGACATTCACACAGTTCATGGCAATAACGTACTATGCTTACCTCAAGATCAAGAAACTTCCTCAAATCAGATCAATGTGATTGAGATTTCCATCAAGTCTCCGACACATTTGGAGCGGAACAGGAACTCGAAGAAATAGCAATGGTGGTAGACTAGAGATTTTTTTTCACTCGCCAGCAGAAGCGAGATGAAGGAAATCACTCGCGATTTCAGTGTCGATAATGACACCACCACCCATCAGTTGCACCTGATGAACCCAGACAAGACAGTTCGGATCTACGCTCATCTACCCGAAGAACATGCGACAACTCCCGTAGCCTTCCTCCATGAGGAGTGGTAAATCTTCACCCGGTGCCCAGACGACATGCCTCGAATACCGCTAGAATTTGCGGAGCACGCACTACAAATCTACCCAAACACCAAACTAGTAAAGAAAGCGCTACACAAATTCTCCAAAACAAAACGCAGTGCCATCGTTGAATAAGTCAACCGATTACTCGACGCACAATTCATCCGGGAAACAAAGAAAGCTACGTGGGTGGCAAACCCCATACTAGTTCCCAAGAAAGATACCGACGTACTTCACATGTGCGTCGATTACGGACCCGTCAACAAGCACTGCCCAAAGGATCACTTTCCTCTCCCAAAGATCGACCAGATCATGGACTCCACCGCAGGATGCGACCTCCTATCCTTCCTCGATGCATACCCAGGATACAATCGACTCAGGATGAAGGAGGAAGATGAAGATCAAACCTTATTCATCACCCCATAAGGCGTATTCTCCTACAGGACAATGCCCTTCGGGCTGAAAAATGATGGAGCCGCATACCAACGGATCATGCAAGCGTGCATAAGAGACAAAATTGACAAAACGTCCAATTTTACGTACATGACATTGTCATCAAAACATACAAAGAAGACACATTACTCGACGACCTCCGAGAAACCTTCGGAGCACTCAACCGAAACAGGATCAAGCAGAACCCAAAAAGTGTGTGTTACGCATCCCAGCCGGAAAATTACTAGGGTACATGGTCTCCGCTCGAGGAGTCGGAGACAACCGGGAAAAGTCGAAGCACTCACCAGGATGCAGGAACCTGTCAACATAAAGGATGTACAATAGCTCACCGGGCGACTCGCAGCCTTGAGACGCTTCATTAGCAGACTAGCAGAAAGGACCCTACCCTTTTACCAACTGCTCAGGAAAGGGGGAAAGTTCGAGTCGACTGAAGAAGCACGGAACGCATTCGCGGACTTGAAGAAGACCCTCTCGACTCCGCCAATACTGGAAGTGCCCAAGGAACGAGAACCCTTATATCTCTACATAGCGGTGCGTTGCAGCGTATTCAGCACTGCACTCATTTTCGAGCGCATCGAGGAGGAAAAGTACAAGGCATTCAGAGGCCAATCTACTACTTCAGTGAGGTCCTCACAAGATCTCAGCAAAGATACCCGCACTACCAAAAGATCATGTACGCCATCGTCATGACATCACGCAAAGTAACACATTACTTCGAAGAGCACCCAATCACGGTAGTGAGAAGCGCACCACTCTTGGATATCCTCAACAACCTAGGAGCCACAGGTCGAGTCGTCGAGTGGAACATCGAGCTTAGCCCCCGCGACCTACAGTTCGAGCACCCAATGGCAATCAAAGCACAAGTCCTCCCAGATTTCATGGTCGAGTGGATGTAAGTACAAACATCCGGCCCACTGGACCTCTCCAACTCATGGAAGATGTTCTTCGACGGATCAAAAAGGCAACAAGGAGTCGGAGCAGGTGTCGTGCTAATCTCACCCAAAGGAAATGAACTAAGATACATACTCCAGATCAATTTTGAGAAGGCGTCCAACAACGAAGCAAAATACGAGGCCCTTTTTCATGGCATGCACATGGAAAAATCTTGCGGCGCCACTCGCCTCATAATCTACGGCGACTCCAACCTTGTTGTTGATACGTCTCAAACATATCTACTTTTCCAAACACTTTTTCTATTGATTTTCACTCATTCTTGCATGATTTGAGCTAAACTAACCCGGACTGACGCTGTTTTCAACAGAGCTGCCTGTATGGTTTTATTGTGCGCAGCAAAATGGATTTTTGGACATCTCAGAAAATTCCCAGAAAAATACCAAAAAATCCATGCACCTGAAGGAGCCCGGAGCCAGAAGAGGGTCCCACAGGTGCCCTGCTGGCGTGACCAGCGGCGGGCGACTCCCCCCTCCGCTGGTGCCCTACTTCGTCTCCTATTTATTCCCGTGATGGGGAAACTCCGAAACAGAAGTCGCTTTTCGAGAACCCGTCGCGGAGCCGCCGCCAACCTCTCTTCGGGAGGGCTAATCTGGATGCTGATTTGGCCTCCGGAGAGGGGAGATCGTTGCCATCGTCATCACCATCACCACTCCATCCTTCCTCCATGACTTCTCTTTACATGTGTGAGTAATTCCCTGCTGCAGGCAAAGGGGATGGTAGGGATTGGATGAGATTGATTATGTAATAGTTCGTCAGATTGTTGGGGGCATGTTGCCTATCATCTACTTTGGTGTTTATCATCTTTGCTAAAACTTGTTGCTCTTAATTCTTGTCACTTTGGGCCCGAGTGCCATGTTTTCAGATCTGAACCACTTATGTTTTCATGAGTTTATCTATGTTCGAGATCCTATCTATGAGTTGTATGCACCTATTATGGCCCGGAACCGGCGATCCCAAAGGTGACAGCTTGGGACACCAAAGGGGATGATCCATAATTTGAGGATTCCATGTATCCATTGTGTTTATTGCTTTGTTCCGGTGCTCTTTGATAGGAGCACCTTAATCTCCATAAGTTCCTTTTGGCACTGTTCGTAGCTTGATGGTAAGACAAAATATGTTGTGCAAGTTCTTATTGCAAGCAAGCACAACTACCTATGGGATAAATGCATAATGTTTGATATTTTCCTAGATGATCATTGATTTTCTTTGTGCCTTGCCCCGTGTTAAAATCTATTACATGTTCATTCTTATTCATGCAGCGCCCGACCATCCATCTCCCTAGCCTACAGTATTTTAATCCTGTTGGTCACTAGTTGTTACTTTTTGCTATTTCACTTTCGCTATCATCACTATCGCTATCATATCACAGTTGCTATTAATAAATTGTTGCAAGCAAGCATATTTCAGGTGCGGTTGAATTGACAACTCAACTGTCATAGCTTATAAATACTCTTTGTGTCCCCTTGTGTCGAATCAATAAATTGGGTTAACTTACCCGCGAGAACACTACAATCGATCCCCTACAGTTGAGGGTCATCAAGTACTGTTTTCTGGCGCCATTGCCGGGGACCGTAGCAATATTTACAAGTCTACTTGAAGTATCCTTCCTGCCACACTTCATCCGCTATGGGTAAGAAAGGAGACCCCAAGGTTTCGATCCTACCATCCACTACAAGAAAAGGTACCATTCTGAGTACCAGTGCTACGCTTGATTCACCTTCCGTTATAAGTAAGTTTGCTTCACCACTACCACCATATGCTACTTCTACTCAGTCTGTCACTATGTTCGATAAATTTGATGATGCTTCCACTACTCTTGATGATGATAATTTTCTTGGTCACTATATTGAAACTCAGGCTGCTAAGGCTGCAGCAGAACCCGAGACCAAGACTCCTTCTACCTATATTCCTACTTGCAAAACCTTTGGTTACCCAACCTTAGATGAATTCAAGGAGATGATCCTTGATGATGATTATATTACTCTTGATGATGATATTTGCAGGGAACTCAGAGAGTGTACCGACTCTGACCCTGATGCTATTAAGGAGCTGCTCAAAAAGCACTCCATGAAGAACAAGAATACTCCTGATCCTAAATTTTCCACATCTCCTATATGCATCAATGATCCTGGTTATGATTTATCTGTTGATCTTTCACTTATATCTACAGTCGAGGCTGACCCTTTTTATGGCAGAGAAAATGATGATGCTATAGCACACCTGACCAAGCTCGCTGAGTTAGGTGACCTATTCACTACTGATGAGAAGATACGAAATTTCTATGTGGCCAAGCTTTTTTCCTTTCTCTTTAAAGGGAGACGCTAAATCCTGGTACAATGCACTACCCTATGATTCCATTGAGAGTCCTCAAGACTTAGTTCAATATTTTGTTGATAAATATTTTCCTGCTCATATGCAACATGCTGCTTTGCAAATAATCTATAATTTTAAACAGTTGCAGGATGAGCACCTCCCTAAAGCTTGGGGGAGGTATTGTGACTTAATTAAGGCTAGACCAGGACATGAAGTCCCAAAGAATGAATTAATTGATATATTTTATGCTTGTTTAACCGATGAATCCATGTCCTATCTGGATTGTTGTGCTGGTTGTGTTTTTAGGGAAAGAACATCGGCCGATGCTGAAGAATTAATGGGCAAGATTGCCAAGAACCATGAAGATTGGTCCGTCCCTGAACCAGCTCCAACACCAAAGAAGAGGGGCATGCTTGTTATGAGCCCTGAAGATATGTAAGAAGCGAAGAAGTCTATTAAGGAGAAAGGTAGTAAAGCCGAAGACGTGAAGAATCTACCGCCTATCGAGAAGTTGTGTGAACCTACTACGCTCCCTCCCTTGGAAGAGGTACATTCTCTATTAGACTTTACTGAAAGTGACATCCCTAAAGGTAAGCCTCCCGACCAATGCTTAGATGAGCTTGATAATTTTATTATTAAGCAAGACAATTCCAATAGGAGGATACAAAGTCAGTTACATGATAATTCTCTTGCTATCAAAAGTTTACTTGGTGTTCTTGAAAGAACAGTTAATGACATTAAAGGTCTTGTTAAGCATTTTCATATGGTTCAAACTCAGCTTGAACAAATTTCTAATGTGCAAAAAGATTTGCTTACTAACAATGCCAAACAGGACATACAAGTTTATGGCATCAAGACCAGGGGTGGAACACACACCCAGGACCCACTCTATCCTGAGGGGCATCCGAAGAGGATCGAGCAAGATTCTCAAGTGCAAGTAGAAGACGAGATTGTTAGCTCTCCAAAGAAGAAAAAGAAGAAGAAGAAACGCAAGGAAGATGAAAACTCCAATGATCCTATTACAAGTGAATAACCTGTTGTTGATCCCAACAACATATCTACCTCCGATGCTGAAACTGAAGAAGGTGATGAGCCTGAAGAAAATGATAAGGAGAAGAATGATCCTCCCGATGTGCGAGAAGAAGAAGCACCCGATACACGCATGAAGTATACCAGAGAGGACTTCATAGCAAGAAGACATGGGAAGGAAAGAGAACCGTGGGTACAAAAACCCATGCCCTTTCCAGGTAAGTCTCTCAAATCTAAAGAAGAAGAGCAGTATAATAAATTTTGTGAATGGATGAAACCTCTTTTTCTTCAAATTCCTTTGACTGATGCTATCAAGTTACCTCCTTACTCCAAATATATGAAAGATATTGTCACTAACAAAAGAAAAGTTCCTAATGAGGAAATATCTACTATGCTTGCTAACTACTCTTTCAGAGGCAAGATTCCCGAGAAGCTTGGTGATCCAGGTATACCCACCATTCCTTGTTCCATAAAAAATAATTATGTCAAGACTGCCTTATGTGATCTCGGAGCACGGGTGAGTGTTATGCCTTTTCCATTTATAAAAGGCTATGTTTAGACAAGCTAATCCCTACAGATATCTCTCTTCAGATGGCTGAAAAATCAACAGTCGTCCCGATAGGTATTTCTGAGGATGTTCCAGTCGAAGTTGCTAATTGTTTAATTCTTACTAATTTTGTTGTGCTTGACATGCCCGAGGATGGAACATGTCCATTATTCTTGGTAGACCTTTTCTTAACACCGCAGGTGCCATTATTGATTGCAATAAAGGAAAGGTCACCTTCAACGTAGACGATAAAGAACACACGGTGTATTTTCCAAAGAAGATCGACAAAAGGCATGGCCTTAACTCAATAGAGAATTTCGAGGCCGTGAAGATTGGAGAATGGGATTGTCCTTTACACGTGCACCACAAATACAAAACCATCATGGTGGGGACAATGTCCATTAAAGTAAAGGTGCAAAGATCACTTCATAAGAGGTGAGACTTTTTGTTCTATATATCGCCGGTTAGTTGGTAAGACTTGATCAACCTTGCTAGTGGGCATGTTTTATATAGGTAAAAAGTGGAGCTTGTTATGTTTTCATTTTCCTTAGATTTTATTCTCCTTGTTGTACAAAGTTTATATGTTTTTGAAGCTTCACAATTCTAATCACTGCTTCAAGTTTTCAGAATGTTTAGAAGCTTTTTGAACTCCGGAAAATTTTCAACAGTGAAGTTTTCAGAAAGATTCTAGAAAAATTATATTAAAAATTTCCATGCCGGGAGTGACCCAGAGGCACCAGCTCCCTGGCCGCGCCCACAGGGCGCCTGGGGCCCACAGGTCCCACCTCCAGGTGAGTCTTCTTCCTCTCTCTTTCTTTACTCCCCAAAACACGAGTTCTGCACCAGGAACTTGCGTTCTTGCTGCTCTCCGTCCAGAATTTCAATCTCTCTCTACGACCCATCATTTGAGCTGAGATTTTGGTCAAATACTCTCTGGTATGTAACTCCTCCACCCCTCCAAATAGATATTTGATTGGTGGCTTCATTTGTGAGTATTTAGTAGTTATTGGTGCTGTTTAGATGAGCTTGCATGCATGTGTAGAAATTTATTTTCCAAGTTTAGATGCAAGTTTATGCCTTAGGTAAGTGAGTAGAGTAGTTTTCCTCAACTCACTTTGTTTAAATCCTTATTTTTGTGAATTGTCAAAAATTTCAGAAATGAGTTTGCTAGGAAAAGCAAATGGGTGGCTTGGGAAGAAGAAGCCCGAGAATTCCGATCGAGTTACTAGAGCTGCGACTTCACCCTCAGCTGCTAGGGTGAGCTACAATGAAGATCATGTGCCATTGGAGTTGTTGGAAGACACAAGTCCAGCATGCGCAATGATGTATCCGTGCGTTGATTTTCTTATAGCTGCAGGAATTAAGGAGGAATTCTATGGGATTTGTGCCAATGCAGGTTTGAGACGGCTAGCATTATGCCGTGTGGTACAATACAAGAAGCTCACCTCCTGCTTTGTTAAAAGTTTTTGTTATAACCATGATGCTGGAACCGTCGAGTTCAAACTTTATAATGATCTCATAACCATGCCTTTGGCACAATTTTGTGATATAATAGGTGCGCAGAACATTGGTCAGACGACAAAGATGACCACTCAGCCGTCCAAGTTGAGGACCCTCTTCAACTCCCTTTGTTGCCAGGAGGAGATTGATATTCAGCGTACGAAGATTTCCAGCATTCTGTTTCCACACCTCAGGTATTTTGCATATTTTGTTGCTAGAGGGGTGTTGGCTCGTGACAACACAAGCAGTGGTTCTGCACTAGATTTTGCTATTTATGCGAACGCCCTCTCTGATAAGAATGATTATAATGTGGGTGCCTTAATTGCTCGGCGCCTTGTTATGAACAGTAACAAGGGCGATTTATATGGTGGTGTTTACGCCACACTTATCCTTGAGTCTCTTGAGCGCACCCCGCATCCTGATGATGTTCCCTTTTCATACGCAAGTCTCGATCTTGCGGCTATGAAGAGGCATAATTTTGTTACCATGACTTCCCAGTTTGGTAACCTTGATTATATTTTGAGGTTTGAAAAGACCATTACTCGTGAGATCCGCCTACCTGCACCACTTTTGTTCGATAACACTCGCAGGAACGGATGGTCCTTCAACAATATTCAGTTTGATGAGTTCATGGCTCATTACCAGCCGCATAACCCCATGGAGGGGGTTGTGCCCGACGAGGAGGAGCATGGTGAGTTCCCACCGTTCCAGGGAGAGACCTTCATAGGCCAAAAGCCTAAGCTTGGGGGATTAAGTGCCCTTCTCACCTTTCCATTGTATTATCCTTTTTTTATTTTGTTTTCTTTGATCTTTTCGAAGTTTTTGCCCGTTCTTATTTTGAAAAAACAACAAAAATATTTCTCTTTTCTTTTCTTTCATTAAACCTTTAAAAACCCAAAAAGATTTCCTTTCTCTCTTTAGTTTGCTTTGTTTTCAGAGTTCATCTTGAGTCCGTGATGGCATTTGATTATATTTCCCACGTTCGGTGGTGCAAGTGACAAGGGAGTGATGACGAAGATCGACGAAAGGGAAGCAACAAGGAAAACCGGTATGAACTCTTCTTGTTTCTACTTTTGTACATATGCATGCACTTATGATCTAGAGACCAGCTTATAGCGACATAGTGCTATGTTTACAATGCTTTCCCAGTGTTCATGCTTTCTTTGTGGCTGATTTCAAATAGCTAGGGTGCATAATATGTTGTTGGAATGATTTACATGCATTGCATTGTTCATGGTTTGGCATATTGAAGTGTTATTTCCCTTCGGAGAATTCTTGGATTGACTTGGCACATGTTCACACATGTTTATGACTGATATGTCTATCATGCCTTGATGACCTTTTTATTTCAGAATAGTTATATCACTTTCATTCCCGATTCAATGTTACTTTGTCGCTCTGCATGATTATGACAATTATTTCTCTCTAGTTGGTCGTTTCCCAGTCTTTTGCTAGCCTTCACTCGCACTAAGCGGAATTCTGCTTGTGCATCCAAACTCCTTTTCAAAATAGTTATTCCACTTGATTCCACCATGCCTACCTATATGTGGTATTTACCGGCCACGCCTAACTTAGACTTTCTTGTGCCATCGCGAAATTTATTCAAAATCTTCCCTTTTGTAACCGTACAAGCTCATGGTGCGGTGAGGGAAAATCAGTATCTACCATGCTAAAAATATTTTGACGGAAGTTTTAACTAGTCAATAAAAAAATGAGAGTTACACACCCCCCATACTTGATAATGGAATGAAATGGACCAAATGCTGCTAATGATAGATGGAACGATACCCTCCTTCCATACTTGAGGCAAAATAAAAGGCTCCGTAGACCATCAAAGGATTTATGGATAAGGGAACATGTGTAAGCAAAAAACATTAATATGGTTGGCATGGGAGATATTGAGAGACCTTTACCATTCACCGTAGACTGGAAAGTTTCACTTCTCAAAAGAATTTTGTCTCTGTTTTCAAAACCAAGAGCTTTGGCACATGTTTAGGCTTTGCTTCCTTTCACGGGTTTTCAATCTTGCCATAAAAAATCCACGGTTCGTGAGTCTCACCTTCTTTCTTCAAAGCACCAACTATTGAGAGCATAATTGTCATTCTTAGTGTAACATGCATTGTCCCAAAGTATTACATTGTCTTCTGCATGCTTGTTATATTGCTAGTCTGAAATTCTTAGTTCTAGTCTCCTTTAAAACTCCAGAGGAGTTTCTGCATTTATGTTTTGCTTCACTCATGGAGGCTAGCAAGATACCAGTCTGATATGTTCAGGCTATGTGCATTGTGGTCTTGTTTTGATTTTCGGCAGCCTATTATTTACTTTAGGTTGTTTGTGATTGATCACTTGAAAGAAGGATTGCTTTGTGCATTGTCCTCATAGCATTGATTTGATACTTGCTAAATTCTTTTCATAGTACCGGCTTATATACATCTTATGAAGCAAAAGAGTTTGTCAAAATTTTCTTTGTCGAGTCCACTTCGTTGAACTGAATTTCTTGAGGACAAGAAATAGGCTAAGCTTGGGGGAGTTGATACGTCTCAAACGTATCTACTTTTCCAAACACTTTTGCTATTTATTTGCCCTCATTATTGCATGATTTGAGCTAAACTAACCCGGATTGGCGCTGTTTTCAGCAGAGCTGTCTGTATGGTTTTATTGTGCGCAAGAAAATGGATTTTTGGACATCTCAGAAAATTCCCAGAAAAATACCAAAAATTCCACGCACCCGAAGGAGCCCGGAGCCAGAAGGGGGGGCAGAGGGCAGCCAGGGGGCCCCAGGCGCCTTGCTGGCACGGCCAGGGGTGGGGCCGCGCCCACAGGCCGCCCGGGCGAATCCCCCCTGCGCTGGTGCCCTACTTCGTCTTCTATTTATTCCTGTGACGGGGAAACTCCGAAACAGAAGTCGCTTTTGCAGAACCCGTCGCGGAGCCGCCGCCAACCTCTCTTCTTCTTCGGGAGGGCTAATCCGAAGGATGATTTGGCCTCCGGAGAGGGGAGATCGTCGCCATCGTCATCACCATCACCACTCCATCCTTCCTCCATGACTTCTCTTCACATGTGTGAGTAATTCCCTGCTGTAGGCAAAGGGGATGGTAGGGATTAGATTAGATTGATCATGTAATAGTTCGTCAGATTGTTGGGGGCATGTTGCCTATGATCTACTTTGGTGTTTATCATCTTTGCTACAACTTGTTACTCTTAATGCTTGTCACTTTGGGCCCGAGTGCCATTTTTTCAGATCTGAACCACTTATGTTTTCATGAGTTTATCTATGTTCGAGATCCTATCTATGAGTTGTATGCACCTATTATGGTCCGGAACTGGCGATCCCAAAGCTGACAGCTTGGGACACCAAAGGGGATGGTCCATAATTTGAGGATTCCATGTATCCATTGAGTTTATTTCTTTGTTCCGGTGCTCTTTGACATGAGCACCTTAATCTCCATAAGTTCCTTTTGGCCCCGTTCGTAGCGGGATGGTAGGACAAAAGATGTTGCACAAGTTCTTATTGCAAGCACGCACAACTACCTATGGGATACATGCCTAATGTTTGATATTTGCTTAGATGATCATTGCTTTTCTGTGTGCCTTGCCCCGTGTTAGAATCTATTACACGTTCATTCTTATTCATGAAGCGCCCTACCATCCATCTCCCTAGCCTATAATATTTTAATCCTGCTGGTCACTAGTTGTTACTCCTTGCTGTTTCACTTTCGCTATCATCACTATCGCTATCATATCACAATTTCTATTAATACTTTGTTGCAAGCAAGCATATTTCAGGTGCGGTTGAATTGACAACTCAACTGTCAAGGCTTATAAATACTCTTTGTGTCCCCTTGTGTCGAATCAATAAATTGGGTTAACTTACCCGCGAGAACACTAAAATCGATCCCCTACAGTTGAGGGTCATCAGTTGTCCAGCAAGAAATGAGGGATTGCGAGGCAGTCGCAGACAATATGTCAGCATACCAGAAGCTCTACAACACCCTATAAGGAGAATTCGACGTGTGCGAACTCAACTACGTCACCAGAGCAAACAACATAGAGGCGGACGAACACGCAAACCTCGGATCAACTCGAGGACCAGTTCCCCAAGGTGTCTTCCTAGAAAGTATCAGCTAGAGATCGATCAAGACAAAAGCACTCGAACCAATAGTGTCTGCAGAAGCTGGCAAGGCGAACGGACCAGAACAAGTAGCAGCAGCAGACCTAGCTGCTGGCGAAGAAGGCAACAACGCAGCCACAGAGGAAGAACCGGCTATACCCGAAGGCCCTTCCTGTAAAAGACCCTTCCTCAAATATTTGATACACGACATCCTGCCGCAAGACATCACGGAAGCACGACGCAACAGTCGTCGATCCAAGGCGTTCACCATAATCAACGGGTAGCTCTACAAGCGCAGCATCTCCCAAGTGCTCCAAAAATGCATCGAGGAAGAAGACAACAAGGCACTACTGCTCGAGATCCATGAAGGAACCCGCGGACACACGCGAGCAGTCGAGCCCTGGTGGCCAAAGCCTTCCGAGCAGGTTTTTACCGGCCAATGGCCATGCGAAACGCAGAAGACATCTTGCGGCGCTGCATCGCCTGCCAGTAATTCGCTAGCAGGCCTCACGCACCGGCATCAGAGCTCAAAAACAGACCACTATCTTGGCCCTTCGCAACATGGGGACTCGATATGGTAGGCCCACTCAAGAAATCTTCAAAAGGCGGTCGAACGCACCTTCTGGTAGAAGTCAACAAGTTCACCAAATGGATCCAAGCGGTGCCAATCACCAGCTCGATAGCCCTCACGGAAGTAAACTTAATCAAGTAAATATTTTCCGGTTCGGTGTACCGCACAACATCATCACCTACAACGACACAAACTTCACAACAGCAGAGTTCCAAAACTTCTGCCAGGAACTGGGCATCAAGATCAACTATGCATCAGTCGCGCACCCGCAGTCCAACGGACAAGTCGAGAAGGCAAACTGACTAGTATGCGGCGACATCAAAAAGCGTCTCCTCGCACCACTCGAGCAATCCGCATGTAATTGGGTAGAAGAATCGCCTGCCGTCCTCTGGAGCCTGCGCACCACACCTAACACTTCAACCCAATATACACCTTTCTTCATGGTGTATGGAGTAGAGGCAGTACTCCCACACGACCTCAAGTTTGGTGCCCCTCGCGTCACTGGGTACGAGGAGGAAGCAGAAGAAGACGCACTCGAAGACGACAAGGATGTGACAGATGAAGCAAGAGACACAACCATAGAACGGTCAGAAGGATATTAGGATAAACTGCGCACCTACCAGAGAAGTCGACTCCGCACAAGAGTTTTAAGTGAAGGAGACCTCGTCCTGCGGCTAACACAGGAAAAAGTTCACAAGATCGCCCAACAGTGGGAAGGACCCTACATAATCTCAGAAGTAATCGGAAGAGGAGCCTACAGATTGAAAACCCGAAGACCGGTGAAGACGTGGGAAACCCGTGGACTGTAGCAAACCTACGCCTTTTCTGCCCATAGATTACCCACGGGCACATTCGTCCCAGCACCTCAATATCGGCGATACTTCCCACATGCAACTCATGTAAAATACTAAAGCAATAAAACATGTGTTGCCCCAATTGAAGGCCATGGAACTTGGGGGCTCGAGCGTGGACTCACCCTCTCCCTTGTGGCGTTCTTTCGCTTACGCGAAGATTGTACATTGGCACTCGGGGGCACGAGCGCGGACTCACCCTCTCCCCCAAGGTGTTCTTTCGCTTACGCAACGATTATACATTGGCACTCAAGGGATCGAGTACGGACTCAACCTCTCCCCAGAGGCGTTCTTTCTCTTACGCGACGATTATACATTGGCACTCGGGGGCTCGAGCGCGGACTCACCCTCTCCCCTGAGGCGTTCTTTCTCTTCCGAGACGATTATACATTGGCACTCGGGGGCACGAGCGCAGACTCACCCTATCCCTCGAGGAGTTCTTTCGCTTACGTGATGATTATACATTGGCACTCGGGGGATCGAGCGCGGACTCATCCAATCCCCCGAGGCGTTATTTCTCTTGCGCGACGATTATACATTGGCAGTCGGGTGATCGAGTGCGGACTCTCCCTCTCCCCCCGAGGTGTTCTTTCGCTTATGCGACGATTTTACATTGGCACTCGGGGGCTCAAGCGCGGACTCACCCTCTCCCCCGAGGCGTTCTTTCGCTTACGCGACGATTATACATTGGCACTCGGGGGGCTCGAGCGCGGACTCACCCTCTCCCCCGAGGTGTTTTTTTCGCTTACGCGATGATTATACATTGGCACTCGGGGGCTCGAGCGTAGAATCACCCTCTCCCCCGATGCGTTCTCTCTCTTACGCGACGATCACACATTGGCACTCGGGGGCATGAGCGCAGACTCATCCTCTCCCCCAAGGTGTTCTTTCGCTTCCATGACGATTATACATTGGCACTCGAGGGCTTGAGCGCGGACTCACCCTCTCCCCCGAGTCGTGCTTTCTCTTACGCGATGATTGTACATTGGCTCTTGGGTCTTCAAGCGCAGACTCACCCTCTCCCCTGAGGCGTTCTTTCTCTTACACGACGATTATACATTGGCATTCGGGGGCTCGAGCGCGGACTCACCCTCTCCCCCGATGCGTTCTTTCACTTAAGCGATGATTATACAATAGCACTCGGGGGCTCGAGAGCAGACTCACCCTCTCCCCGGAGGCATTCTTTCTCTTACGCAACGATTATAAATTAGCACTCGGGGGCCCAAGCGCATACTCGCCCTATCCCCCGAGGCGTTCTTTCGCTTACACGACGATTATACATTGGCACTTGGGGGCTAGAGCGCGAACTCACCCTCTCCCCCGAGGATTTCTTTCGCTTACGCGACGATTATACATTGACACTCGGGGGCTCGAGCGCGGAATCACCCTCTCCCCCGAGGCGTTCTCTCACTTACGCGACGATCACACATTGGTACTCGGGGGCTGGAGCACGGACTCAACCTCTCCCCCGAGGTGTTTTTCTCTTACGCGACATTTATAGACAGACACTCGCGGGCTCGAGCACGGACTCACCCACTCCCCCGAGGCATTTTTTCGCTACGCAACATTTATAGACTGGTACTCGGGGGCTTGAGCAATAACTTTTCCTTTCTCTCGCGAGACACTCACGCAACAAGCTTACGCCAAGCACTCGAGCGAAACCATACCCCCGTTCCCCAAGATTTTTTTTCTTATCTAGTGAATTTTCCGACCCTCGAAGATTCAAGGAAAAGAAGACAACATGAAGGAAAACAAGGACCGTTCGGAGGAAAAAGCACCAGAGTACCTGAAGAAAGGCACTGCCACTAAGGTAATATTAAAAGAGAACAAATTTACAGCCTTTGACCAATCGCAAGCGATCGGCCAAAGCCTCGGGGCCTACTCCCATCGGGAGCGCTGACGTGCACCCGATATTCTCACGGACCTAGCCGTACAAAGGAAGCAAAAGAAGAAGCACTCTCAAAGAATAAGCAAAACACAGGATCTTTTCAATATATATTGATCACATCATGAATTACAAAGTGATTTCTCTATAATCAAAGGGAGTACAAGGCCAAGCATTACAAAGTGATTTATCTAAAATCAAAGGCAGTACAAGGACAAGCATCACAAGGAATTATGACTTCTACATGTGTGCCCATGCTGAGATAATTGCCCACATCTTGATGGGCATCATCACAGACAAAGGAAGAATCTACCCTAAGCCTATGTGGTGAAGCTCGACTTATACTTGAGCTCATTGGCCTTGTCCTACCGGCGGACTCCCTTGATCGGCGGCTTGAGATCAACATCTTGCTCAATACTGGAGTAGCTAGCACCACCCCCAGTCAATGAGTCGCTAGAACGAGACGTGCCAGGATAGCCACCAATAGAAGAAGAAATGGAAGCACCGCCTGTGCCTCCGGAATCGTTGCCACTGGAACTCTGCCAGCAAGGCTTCAGACGGTTCTCGCCAGCATCAAAAGCCCAGATGGTGAGAGTTTCCTCACCATAAAAACGACAACAGAGACTTTCACCCTCACGCAGATTCAGTTGACGGGCAAACACCTTCCTACCGGCCCCCAAGAAAACCAAGAAGGAGCTCTCAACCTGGAGCTCTACCCACAAGGGGGATTGACAATAGCCTTGAAGCCGAAGCCAAAGACCCCCCCCCCAGCCCAAGTTCAGAAACAATGGGAGCAAAAGAAAACAGAAGAGGAATCCGACTAGCAATGCGGGTAAGAACATGCAGAACGAAATCATAGTCGCAGACACCTTTGTCCACAACAGCAACAACAACAACCACCGCATAGCCACCGCGCCCTGGCCGGAAGCGCGAAGAACGAGGAGCACATGCACCACGACCGCGACGACCTCGTCTAACGACGCCACAAGAACCACCACCGGAGTCACCACGAGCGCGGCGATTGGGAGCCATGAAAGAAAGTGGAGAACAAAGTAAGAAGGGGGGGATGACCAGCACACTTCATTACAACATCCCATATTTATACACCATTCTAGGGGCAAAAAAGGAACGTCCCAGGCAATCTGAAATGGCGCTATGGGATAAAATTAAAAACAGAAGCATGTAAACGCTACAGATTCTAAGATATGGCACCCCTTCGCATCAAGCAATATATAAAAGGCAATAAATTATGCACTTTCCCATGCGATCTTGGAAACCCAACAGGCGGCAGCAGCACAGAATCCACAACACGTTACCCAAGGCATCATCATGACCGCCGAACGGACGCGACGGTTCACAACCTGCAACCGTCTGTAAAGCCCCTGACGCGGTACTAACTCTAACTAGTCGCTTTCGCGTCCGGTCGGAGTTAGAAGCGCATCAAACGCCACCGGCGCACGACACTCACACTCGTGTCGCTGCCGGATTATCGACAACAAGTATATAAGCATAACTCTATAAGAAGAAAATACATATAGAAAATAGTTAGAGCAGGGCATACAACACCACTGTTTAACAACATAACATCACCATGAGTACATCTCATCAGTACATCAATACAACAAGCGGAAACATAGTAGGAACGGAGTACGGTCAAGATCCAAATTGCCCTAGAGAGGGCTGCACATGAATATCCACCCACGGGAACGTCTGAACCCAACTATAAGATCCTACTGGCCGAGGTACTCGTACTCGTCGTCATCCTCTGGGGGCACCTCCACGAAGTAACGTCCGGTACTGGGGTCGAGGTAGTAGTCCACTGCAGCGGCCGATCAGGCAAAGCGGTAAAGGCGGAAAAGTAAACAGGGGTGAGAACATGTCATTACGGAATAACTAACGCTACAGGTAAGGTAAAGATATAGACAGTTTGCAGCCGTACTAGAATATATGGTGGCTACACGTTCTATCAGAATAGAGGTGAGATCCAAGAAGTTACGTTGACAACGTGTCGTAAGTCGGCTATCCACCTACTTACGCAAACATAACACAACCTCGTTTCTCTCTCGGTCCCCCTGGACGAAGAAAGACAACCAAGGCACACACACGGTTTGTCAAGTTTTATAACATGATTCCAATTGATGTTATTCTATGAACAAGGAGTAGGTCTCAAGTAGTCCATAACCGCGGACACGGCTTTTCGAAAAGATTTACCCTGCAGGGGTGTACCAACTGTCCATTATAGACGTCGCATGTACGCCCGGTTTCCACATGGCTAGGTAAGCGCCTGAAACTCCGGAACGTTAGAGTCCCTCTAACTAACAACGCACAAATCCGGGTGGCCCCCGGTGAGTCGACACCCAACTCAAAAGCTGGCCACGCTCTCGAATCGGTCTCTATCGTCTGTCGCAGGTTTGGATAACCGGTTAGTTCTCTTATGAGACCGGGTCCTCAGCCGGACAAAGTGGGCCAGCCAAGAAACTATGTCCTCCTGGCCCTGGTTGGTTTGGAAACAACTGGGGATCCAACCAGCACACACACATTGCAAATGTAAATCAGCTCGGGACACCACTAGAATGTACGAGGCTAGGTAGGTCAGACAAGGGGGCCCCATAAAACCCCACACACGATTAGGCACGCTCGTCAAGAAACACAATACCCGGAACTCGGGTCCTAGGTGACTCAAATGGAACAAAGCACCAGACGGGAATAGTCCAGCCTTCCATCTTTCGTCAAATTTAATTAACACCATTTAACAATAATAAATATCAACCAACTTCTTTTATAACATGGTATCCCAACCATAAGTATATAGGGTAAGCAGCAAGTTTTCTATCCATACTAAGCAATGGCTGAGCAGCGGTAACTTAGCCGAACAATGGTTTGCTGGGATGTGGGGATCATGGCTGTATGGTTTTTAAACATGGCATATAAGGTAAATAGGATCAAGCTATAACGTTCTAGATCTACAGCTAGGCACGAGCAGAAAGTTATAAAGTGATGACACAGATCTCCCCCTTGCCTGGTAAGGTAGTCGAAGCAGCACTCACGGTACCCTCGGGCTCGGTGTCGGACAGCTCCACGTAAGTCTCCTCGTCAGTCTCGGGTGCTAACGTAAGATACCGGCAAGGAAAAGGCACACAAGTAATCAATTGATGCAACCCAAACAAGGATGGCATGTTCAAGCTTTATTTACATGATATGACCCTGTCTAGTCAAGTTTAAATGACGGTGATGACGACAGGTTATCACTTCCATATGCATTTATTTACATTGTAATGGCTTTGGTCTGAGCCTTGATTTAGGCGTAATTAGAAAGATAGCATGGCATGATCAACAAGCATTACAAGAATTTAAATAACATGAAAGTAAAACAATGATTCCGAAGACGGAGTAGTGTCGGTGAAATTGACACACAGGAAGGAGCAACAAAGGTTTGAGGCCAGCCACTATGCATATGACAATATGACAGGGGCTGACTTGACGAAAGAAGATGACTTGGAACAGATTTGAAAGATCAGATGAACAACATTTCAAATGCACTGAAGTTGAAATGCTGCAGACAGACAAACCGAAAACTTCTGAACCAGGTGATCACACCTTGTCTCAAAAGTTGCACAACACATCATGATAACATCACTGCTGAAGTCCTTGCAGAAAGGCACCCCAAAAACATATATGATATGTCTCCATTTGAATTTGCAAAGGCAGTTGCAAATTCAACTGAAGTTCAGGGGGCTGAGTGCAAAATCGCACCACATGAATTTTGGAGAAGGTTCAGATGATGAAATCAGCATCACTATGTAACTCCTTGTGTAAAACTACCCAAAAATCATATATGACATGGGCAATTTAGAATTTGAACCAATTACCAAAAACAAAGAAAAGGCAAAAGGGTCTTATTTGCAAAATGACCATACTTCAATTTTTAGAAGGGGTCAGATGCAAAAATGGACCCCACCATGGGGTTCAGTAGCTTAAGCTACCCCAAAAACATATAAGGCATGCCCCTATTTGCAAAGGATGTTCAAAAACAGATTTGAATTTGGAGTCAAATTCAAATTTGAATTTAAACAGAAAAGAAATAAAAGAAAAAGAAAAGAAACAAAAAGAAAAAAAAAACAGGAAACAGCCCCCATGGGCTGGTTTCGGGCTAAACCGGCCCATGCCAGCTCTCTGACCCGCAATGGGCTCAGCCCACGCGGCCTGGCTCGCTGACAAGCGGGCCCCGGACGTCAGCCACTCAATTTAATCAAAAAAAGGGGGCGACGGGGAATCGAACCCACGACGCGCTGCTCGCTCCCCTGCTCGCTACCACTGCGCCTCGAAACGTTATCTGAACATAACACTATCACTCAGAAGGTGAGGTGTTCGTCCCTGTCGTCCAGACTGAAGAAAGCAGCAGCTTTCTGAACCTGGGCGCGAGTTCAAACTCCGGCAAGCCTCGCATCTGCCTCCGGCCACCGCTAGGTCTCCTGCTACCATCGACCTCGAGCCTGCAGTGCCAGCTACGCGTAGGGGTGTTCTAAGGGTCAACTCCTGACCTATACTCGCAGGAATCCAACCGGGAACAGGACGGCGGCGACGCATCTCTGAACCTCACTGAAACGAGGCGGCGCGGCCAAGTTCAGACGACGCCGGCGTCGACCACACGGCTTCTCTGCACACAGCGTCGACGGCAATCGAAAGAGGGCAGTCCCACGTATCCGTAGGTGCCCTGGATGGGATCTAACCCTCACCGGAGGGGAGGCTACGCTCGCCTGAACCATGGCGGATCTGACCGTCAGCAACTTGCAGAGTTCAGACGCGGCGCAACTCAGAGCAAGAGAACACGGAAAGGGGGCTCCTTTGGCGCCAAAGACGTGCACTGGACACTCCCAGAGCACGCGTGAGGCCGCCCGAGACGCACCACGGCACGGTGGTCACGGATTCCTCGCCGGCGACGAACCGAGCGGCAGGCCTCCTACAGCTAGCGCGTACACGCACCTTCACGAATCTACGGGAGGAACTGAGGGCTTGAGCTCACCTCGTGGGTCACGTAGTGTGTCCCAGCCCCACTCCAGAGGAGGAAGACGTCGCCGTCGGCGTCGAGGAAGAAGACGGCCCGCGGCGGGGATCCACGGCGCGGGGGCGTTCTGCTCCTCCTGGCACGTTTCTGAAGAAAGGAACGCACACACAAGGTCATCACGACGGCGTGAAGCCACGGAATTGGAGAAAGATCATGAGGCGGCGGCGAATTGGTCGGAACCTCACCGGAACAGAGCTGAAACAGGACGGAGGGGGAAAACCTCTCCCGGCGGCGGCGAGGGGGAATCGCTGGGGGAACGGAACCCTAGGGGGTTCGTGCGGCTCCAGGAGGCTGCTTATAAGGAGGGGCGGCCTCCAGCCACGTCGGCAGGCGTCGACGTTGATGCCGCCCGCCGGTGTGAGAGAAGAGGGGGGAGGGGACCTCTCCACGGTGGAAAGGCGACGTGTCCCCTCCCTTGGATCTGGATCGGGCGGCCAGGGTGCCTCCCGCGTAACGCTTCGCTGGAAAGGCCCCCAGCCGGGCTGCGGGGCTGCGGGGAGATGGGCTGGGCCTCCAGTATGACCTGGGGCAGAGGAGAGAAATGGTTGTTGGACTTTTCCATTTACCATAAACAGAAAAGGAAAAGGGGTTAATTCTGGATTAAATACAAGTGCAAAATTCACATAAAATATGTGGAATTATCCTTGCATTATTCCTGAATTTCTAAAAATGGTTTGGGCATTTTTGGCAACAACAAAAGTGTGAGCTCATTTGAATTTCAAAAACCATTTGAACTAGAGCTTCTGCTTTTGGTGAAGTCAAAAATACTTTGAGGGTTTTAAAACCCTTGCAAAGGCAAAAGAAAAGGCTTGGCCAAGATTGGGATCAAAAGGAGTGAGCATGTGGCAAGGAAAATTCCATGACTGCCCTTCATGAACCACTTTGGATGCAAAGGAAAACAACTCAACATGACTCCAATCCCAATGCCAATTTAAATCATCACATGAAATGACATAGACATCCACCATGCCAAGTTACAAGTACAACAGAGGAAGTAAATTACATGGTGTTTGTTAGCTTGTTGCATGTGGGCTGTTACACCGTCATTGTCAAATACGTCGCCAGAAAGCATCATTACGACTTATCACCTCACGTTTGCACATATGGGACATTTCGATGCCAAACGCAGGCGCTCCAACACTATAAAGATGCTCTATTTATCTGATATTTTCTTCCTTCTCACAATTTTTCTTACATCAAAATTTTACTCCCATCAGGAGCGCCCCGTCACCGCTAAAACAGAGCACAAGACAACACGGACTAAGCCTCGAGGGTGCGAGTGGCCACTCCCCTTAGAAAGGAACGGTGCATTTACAAGGCTCGAGTGCTCACTCGCCCAGGCTACAAGGTGTTCGAGTGACTACTTGCATTAACATACAAGACTCAAAAGACAAGAAGAAGGACTACCCACCCGAGCACTCGAATGCTCTGCGGGTGCTTACGCTACTAGTCCACTAAATTTTTTCCGAGTGGGTGCATCTCATACTTATTCCTCGTCTGAGCACTCGAACGCTCCACGAGTGACCGTTATTAGTGCACTCGATCGTTTTCCGAGAGGGTGCACTCTATTTTGGCACACTCCTCTACAAACATTGCATGGGCTGCGATACACTGCACCCTAAATGCCATGCGAGCTCGCGCGTAGGTAAGACCCCGCTGCACAGGCGGCCGGGCCGGGACTTGCCACAACGCGATTTCACTCCCGACAGTTCCAGGCGTGGTGCATGATGAAAAGTTAAGCACTAACGGATGTATTAGAGTGGTATTCAACAATCAACTGGCGGCATTGATCCTATAAGCCCTGCAGCGGCCTGGACCTTTCTTGACACCAGTCATATCCAAGTTCGTGTTGAGGGATGCGAGCTTGATTGCGATACTGAGGTATTTGCCGCTAGCGCAATTCACTAAGGCTCGACCAATCGAGCACCTTGGGCCATTTTAGCATATCATCCCTCAAAAAACTATCTCTCAACAGACGGCACTCAACGACTCGCAACAATGCGACACACACTACTACAACAGATTACAGGTTTGAGTCCCCCAGGCACTTGGGGGCTACCAAAGAGGGGGTGTCCAAGACTTGGCGTCCAAGATTAAGCTAGATTAGGCAAATACCTCTGTAAACCTAGATGGACTCCTTGCGTCCCAGCCTAGTATATAAAGGCTAGGAGATGGGATGTCTAGGGGATCCAATCTCATAGCAACACCTCATGTCCCGAGCGATCTCGCCTCGACCGCCACTATAATCGCCTCCATCATAATACAAAATAGAGGGAAGTAGGGGTGTCACCGATCGAGGTCCTTGAACCTGCGTAAATCCTTGTCTCCTGTTAGACGACGAGCATCGCCAACTCGCACCTCTCTCTGCGATCTAAACCCGGGGTACCTTTCCATTGGATTTGCCGAGGCCGAGCCTCGTCAAACAGTATGATCCTTCAGATAGAACCAAAATTTTCCCCACTTGTGGAAAGCATCCAATTTCTCCAAATCAAAGTATGCATTTTTGTCCTTGATGGAGATGGCGACGCCGCCCATAGCATACTCCGAACAGGTCCTCTTTAAGCTAAAAAGGCGCCTCCAGAGCCCCCAATGGGGATAAAAACCCAGGAAGCACTCACATAGCATGATGAAACACGCCATGTGAAGAATCCCATTAAGGATAAGGTCGTGCAGCTACAGCTGATACGAAAACAGCAGCCCACGAACAAAAGGATGCACCAGCAGAGAAAAACCACACAAGAAGAATCTCTGAAGCATACCAGCTCATCGCTTTGAGGCTTCGGCACCACCTCCTCCCATGGTATCCGAGTAGCCCCTTCGGCAATGAACCCGTCTTCAATCAAGATGGCCAAATACGCCGCCTCAAAATACGACACTTCCATTGGCCAGTTTTCTTCGCCACCACCGGGTCTGGTGGCGTGCCCTTGGTTAGCTTCGCGATATCCGCACGCTTGAACATGATGCACCCAGCAAGGAAGGAAACTCAGAAGAACTTGGAAGCAAGAAGCGGAGGAAGAAGAAAGAAGCAGAAGACAAAAGCAGGGTGAATCTGGAATTAACGCTCGCCCCTCTTTTATATAACCGGCGGAGTTTGATCACCTATCTACCATCCATCCCAGAACCGGATCGATGGGGCATGATCCCATGATTCCCATGCGGCATGGAAATCTTAATCGACGGAGTAACAACTCCCCCCATTATGGAAGAAAAACAAGGAGCCATCATCAAGAAGATAAAAATTACTACGGCATGCCATGTCAAATCACCTTGGACCGAGGCACGAAACTGTTCACAGCTTTCAAAGCCTGTGTGCCATCCCATAACCACAGAAGAGCTGAGCACACGCACACGCGAAGCCACAAGGCATTTTGACCGCATCTACGGGACTGTTTTCAGTCAAGCACGTAAACTCATTCCTGCTCTTCGAAGATTCAAGGTGCCTTGATTTGATTTCATCAAATAAACTCCCATCGGGAGCGCTCTGTCACCGCTAAAGACGGGGCAAAAGGTAGCACGACACATGCTACGAGGGTTGCGAGTGACTACTTCCCTCAATATATTCAGATAAAGCAATACATCAGCAAGGATTGAGTGCTTACTAGCCTCTACTACAAGGTGCTCGAGTGACTACTCACGAGAAGATGCATGACAAAAGAGATGAGCCCGTGGGTGCCAAGACTATAGGCCCACTCGACTGTATTCTGAGTGGGTACCTTCTAAACCAATACCCCTCCTAAGCACTCAGACGCTCCGCGGGTTCTCATACTATAATTCAATCGATTCTTTTCCGAGTGGGTGCATTCGGATCTGGCCACACGCCCCTACTGAATGACCTGTGCTGCGATACACTGCACCCCATATGCCACGCGAGCTAGCGTGTAGTTAAGACCCCACTGATCTGTCTGCTGCGCTGGGACACGCCACAACGCGACTTCACTCCCGACGGTTCCATGATCGGTGCATGATGAAATTTACCCACTAACGGACGCGTTAGGGTCGCATTTAGTATGGTAAACTGACGGCATTGATCCTATAAGCCCACCGCGGCATGGACCTTGCTTGACACCAGTCGTTTCCAAGCTCGTGTCGAGGTATTTTCTGTTAGATCAATTCACCGAGGCTTGACTTGTCGAGTACCTAGGGCCCTCTAACCTTAACATCCCTCTCAAAGCTACCTCTCATAGACAACGTATGTGGCTTGCAGATTACCAACTAACGCACACTCTTTACGACTATTGAAGGTTCGAGTCCCTACGCGACTCTTCGAGTCCCCCAGGCACTCAGGGGCTACTGACGAGGGGATTCCCCCATGACTCCTCAGCATGAGGGTACCTGGTGCGTGTCCAGACAGAAGGCCCACTAGAAGCTTTGACTGGCCCAGGATCAGCCCACTCGAAGCATAGACGGCTGCGCCTACCATGGAGTCCAAGGCATGCCCGCCAAGTTTAGCTCGATTAGGCTAGTGCCCTTGTAAACCTAGACGGACTCATTGCGACCAAGCCTAGTATATAAAGGCTGGGAGAGGGGATGTCTAGATCATAAAATCTCGCTTAGCTCCACCCTCGACGAGAGCACTCTCGTCAAGACCTCCATTGTAATCGCCACCACCATATAATACAACAGACCAGAAACTAGGGGTTTTACCGATTGAGGGCCCTGAACCTGGGTTAATACCTGTCTCCTGTTAGACGACGAGCATCGCTAACCTGCACTTCTCTCTCTTTGATCTGAACCCAGTGTTCCTAACCATGGGATTTTCCGAGGCCGATCCTCATCAAAAATCCTCCGCCCTCTTCAGTGGCTTCTACCGCCGCATTGGCGGCCCAGAGATCCATCTCGGTGGCACGAATCTTGGAGGTGGCAGGCGCAAGGTGCTCGCTCAGTTTGAGGAAGACCAGCCACGAGCGGTCCCCACAGTCACCATCGCCTGATACGTCCCAAATATATCTATAATTTCTGCTTGTTCCATGCTCATTTAGGTGACATTGCTATGTGTTTTGCTACACTCTCATATCTTTTTACACATATTTGTACTAACCTACTAACTCAGTGCACCCAGTGCCAGTTTTTGTCTCCTGATGTCTGTGAATTGCAGGTTTTTACCCATATTTACAGAGCTCCAAAAATTCCACAAAAATCAGATAAACACTACAAAATGAACGGTATCAGTTGATGGGCTAATTGTGTCTTGAAAAATCATTTTTCGTCGATAATAACACCCTAACGAAGGTCTTCCTTCGTCAATCCAACTGTCATTGACGCGGCGTCATTAAAAACGAAAATGTTGACAGTTCCACTTTTTTTGTCACCTAAGATCGTATATTCATTGACGCCGTAAGACCGTCGTCTAATTGCCTTTTGAACGACGTTCAAGTACGTCACTCATAATATCCAAAACTGACACCTAAGATTGTTATTGTTGACGTCACGCCGTCGATAATAATTTTTTTGGGAACTGAAAAACTGTCAAATGTGCCCGGTAGGTGCCAACGTGTATGCTTTCATATGGGCCCATATACGATGCGTTCAATAGTAGGATCGCCGTTAATGTTGACTGGTCAACGTCACTTACATATGGGCCATTTATGATGCTGACGTGGCTTCATACAGGTGGGCCCAATTTTTGCTGATGAGACTACCGACAGGTGGGTCCGGATTGGCCTACCATGCAGCATAACATATGGTGACTGTTCGAATCTCCATCACAATTGTCATCAATGATCGAGAAACGAACTTGCTCGCAAACTCAAGTATCCATGTCGCTTTTAAGCATGCTTGAAGTCTTGGCATGTCTTTGCAAGGGTCCATGTATTTTTTTAAGATGCCTCTCATATGTTTTGTAATGTTTGGTTCTACTTTTTGTTTCTACTCCGACAAGTCAATCGATTTGTCTATATGTGTGCAATTACCATGTGTCGATCCTGATGTGTTTGTGGTCATGAGCAACCAAGTTTCTTCCAAATCTGATGCACACATTTTCACTTCAACGATGTATAAGTTTTGGCATGGCTTAGAGCAAGGGTTTCAATCAGATATATAAGTAAAGATGCTTTATTTGATTTGTAGATAGTTTGGTTGTACTCTTGGTTTCAACTCTCAGATAAATAGATATGACGTGTTTGTGTGTGTGTTATACGCACACATTGATCCTCTGGTTATGTGGTCATGGTGCCAAATCCATGCGTATCATTCAACCATGCTTATGTTCTGGCATGGCTTATAGAAACGGTAAATGAAAATACGGTTGTGAGGTCATGGGGAAATTTCGACAAACTTTCTGCCAAACCCATGCATTGATGCATGTCAGTCAAAAGAATGCTTAAGACGATCTTGCCATGGCTGTTAGCAAGGGTATAGTGAAATAATGATGGCTAGCTCATTTTCACTTGTACAATGTTTGGTTGTACTTTTGGTTTCAAATCACATAAAGTCAATCGGCTCGTAAATATACGTGTGTGTTACACATATATGTCGATACTCGTGCTAGCTTACGTGGTCATAATAAAGTGATTTGCGCTTCCAAATCCATGCATGCATGTCACTTCGGCCATGCTTAAGTATCGGCATGTCTAATCGAGACATGAAGTGTTTTACGAATACGTCTCTCATTTGATTTGTGGGATCTTTGGTTGTACTTTAGGTTTTCGGTCGAATAGGTCAATGGATTTTTGTATGTGCTAATTACACACTCATACATGAAGATTCTCATGTTCTAATGTTCAACCATGCTTATGTCTTGTTATGTCTCATCATGGTAAATGCAACCATGCATGGTGGTGATCAAAGATGCCTCATTTGATTGGGTGGAATGTTATCGTTGCATAATGTTATGGTTGCAAACTTTGGGTTTCAATTCGGACATATCGATCTGATATGTGTGTGCTACACATATGTCGATCCTCAAATTTTGTGCTCATGAGAGCAAACAACTTCCTTAGCTCCCAAATCCATGCATTTATGTCACTAGCTTCAACCATGTTGGCATGTCTTGGCAAAGGTAAATGGAATCACAGTGAAGACATGCCTCATTTGTTTTATTCTTTGTTGAATCATGCTTTCAATGTGGAATGCCAATCGAACCCGTGTGTGTGTGTGTGTGTGTGTGTACTCGCACGCGCATTACGCACAAGAGGATGCTCGTGATCTCTGTTCATGATCAACCTACCATGCTCAGGTCTTGGCATATCTTATCAAATGTATGTACATGCATTCACGTTGAAGACACCTCATTTGATTTACAGAATGTTTGGTTGTACATTTGTTTTCAACTTTGAAACATCAATCGGTTGTGGAAAAAACATTGTGTGGCAACATGTGTCAATATATATGTTAGTCAGAAATCAAAAAATTTATGGAAAATGTTTGTTTGTACTTTGATGTGAAAACTGATATGTCAATTCATCCATTACATGTTCTGTCACATTTTTTTGATCATGTTGTAGTATACCATTATTTTGAGTGCACACTACTCAACATGAAAGCTTCCAAAAATAATTAAGAACTACTCAACATGAAAATTTGCAAAAAGTGAATAATTGTTGACCTACGATTTGGAATCCAATAACATTAGGGTGTTAGAATGAGTGTCATCGCCATTCACGCTATATACATGAGTACAAATTTTCTGAACTTGTGTACACTTTGTACCATCGGATGGGTGATGGACGATATTGGCTATGTCGGAGTCTTTGCTTTCATACTCAACCACTATCGATTGCGTTCACACAAGTTCAAATTGGGTGCGGTACATACCACGCCAGTGCTCGCCAGGCGCCTGTTCGTGTTGTTTGCCTCGGAAAGACATGCGCCGTCAAATCACCAACTACCCTTGCAGAAATAAATATAGCTTGGTAACCTTGAAACCTCCATTTCCGATCGTACCCCTCTTGTCTCCTCTTCTTCCAAAAACCCTGACCGCTGACAGGCGCCTCATCGTCTCCACAGGTTCCCATCGCCTCCTTCCTGCCGCGACATCCCCTCTTCGCCATCCCCACCCTCCTCCCCACTTTCTTCCCACACAACCCAACCATACTCATCGGCCTTTTCAACGAAGATGGGCCCCGGGACCAAACGGCGCAAGGGCAATGACTCTGAAGGCAATGCCGCTGTGGGTAATAGACCCGCGTCCTCCAACAGCGGCGGATCCTCGTCAAAGGGATCCAGCACCTCAAAGAGTGGCTCCGACGACTCGGCCAAGGGCTCCGGCGGCCCGACCAAGGGTTCCGGCGTCCAGGACAAATGCTTCGACGCCTTGGTGAAGGGCTCCGGCGCCGAGGCCTTGGGCATCTCCGCCACCTCGGCCAAGAGCTCCGGCACCGAGGCAAAGGGCTCCGGTTCCACGGAAAATGTCTCATTCGCCGAGGCCTTGGTCATCTCCGGCCAATCCCCCTCGTCGCGAATATCGCGGCTTCTTGTACATGCTTAAAAGCAACATGCATACTTGGGTTTGGGAGCAAGTTTGTTTCTCATGACCACATAACTTGATCAGGTATTCAGTGTTGCCTTGATCAAGTTATGTGGTCATGAGAAACCAACTTGGTCCCAAACCCAAGTATGCATGTCGCTTTTAAGCATGCTTGAAATCTTGGCATGTATTTGCAAGGATCCATGTATTTTTTTAAGATGCCTCTCATTTGTGTTGTAATGTTTGGTCCTACTTTTTGTTTCTACTCCGACAAGTCAATCGATTTGTGTATATGTGTGCGATGTGCACGTGTCGATCCTGATGTGTTTTTGGTCATGAGCAACCAACTTTCTCCCAAATCTGATGCACACATTTTCACTTCAACCATGTATAAGTTTTGGCATGGCTTAGAGCAAGGGTTTCAATCAGATATATAAGTAAAGATGCCTTATTTGATTTGTAGATAGTTTGGTTGTACTCTTGGTTTCAACTCTCAGATAAATAGATATGACGTGTGTGTGTGTTATACGCACACATTGATCCTCTGGTTATGTGGTCATGGTGCCAAAACCATGCGTATCATTTAACCATGCTTAAGTTCTGGCATGGCTTATAGAAACAGTAAATGAAAATACGGTTGTGAGGTCATGGGGAAATTTAGACAAACTTGCTGCCAAACCCATGCATTGATGCATGTCAGTCAAAAGCATGCTTAAGACGATCTTTCCATGGCTGTTAGCAAGGGTATAGTGAAATAATGATGAGTAGCTCATTTTCACTTGTACAATGTTTGGTTGTACTTTTGGTTTCAAATCATATAAAGTCAATCGACTCGTATATGTACGTGTGTGTTACACATATATGTCGATACTCGTGCTAGCTTACGTGGTCATAATCAAGCGATTTGCACTTCCAAATCCATGCATGCATGTCACTTCAGCCATGCTTAAGTATCGTCATGTCTAATCGAGACATGCAGTGTTTTGCGAATATGTCTCTCATTTGATTTGTGGGATCTTTGGTTGTACTTTAGGTTTTCGGTTGAATAGGTCAATGGATATGTGTATGTGCTCATTACACACTCATACATGACGATTCACATGTTCTAATGTTCAAGCATGCTTATGTCTTGTTATGTCTTATCATGGTAAATGTAATCATGCATGGTGGTGATCAAGATGCCTCATTTGATTGGGTGGAATGTTATGGTTGCATAATGTTATGGTTGCAAACTCTGGGTTTCAATTCGGACATATCGATCTGATATGTGTGTGCTACACATATGTCGATCCTCAAATTTTGTGGTCATGAGAGCAAAAAACTTCCTGAGCTCCCAAATCCATGCATGCATGTCACTAGCTTCAACCATGTTGGCATGCCTTGGCAAGGGTAAATGGAATCAAAGTGAAGAGATGCCTCATTTATTTTCTTCTTTGTTGAATCATGCTTTCAACGTGGAATGTCAATTGAAACCGTGTGTGTGTGTGTGTGCTCGCACGCGCATTACGCACCAGAGGATGCTCGTGATCTCTGTTCATGATCAACCTACCATGCCCAGGTCTTGGCATATCTTATCAAATGTATGTACATGCATTCACGTTGAAGAAACCTCATTTGATTTATAGAATGTTTTGTTGTACATTTGTTTTCAACTTTGAAACATCTATCGGTTGTGGAAAAAAGATTGTGTGGAAACATGTGTCAATATATATGTTAGTCAGAAATCAAAAATTTATGGAAAATGTTTTTTTGTACTTTGATGTGAAAACTGATATGTCAATTTCATTCATTTCATGTTGTGTCACATTATTTTGATCATGTTGTAGTATACCATTATTTTGAATGCACATGACTCAACATGAAAGCTTCCAAAAATAATTAAGAACTACTCAACATGAAAGCTTACTATAAAAGTACACACTAATCGACATGAAAATTTGCAAAAAGTGAATAATTGTTGACCTACAATTTGGAATCCAATAAAATTTGGGTTGCTAGAATGAGTGTCATTGCCATTGACGCTATATACATGAGTAAAAAATTTCTGAACTTGTGTACACTTTGTACCATCGGATGGGTGATGGACGATATTCGCTATGTCTGAGTCTTTGCTTTCATACTCAATCACGATCGATTGCATTCACACAAGTTCAAGTTGGGTGCAGTACATACCACGCCACCGCTTGCCAGGCACATGTTCGTGTTGTCTGCCTCGAAAATACGTGCACCGTCAAGTCACCCACTACCCTTGCAAAAACAATTAAGAGCTTGGTAACCTCGAAACCGCCATTTCTGATTGTACCCCTCTCGTCTCGTCTTCTTCCAAAAACCGTCACTGCTGACCGGCGCCTCGTCGTCTCCACCGGTTCGCATCGCCTCCTTCCTACCGCGACATCCCCTCTTCACCATCCGCACCCTCCTCCCCACTTTCTTCCCACACAACCCAACCATACTCACCCGCCATTTCGACGAAGATGGCCCCCGGGACCAAACGGCGCAAGGGCAGTGCCGCTGAAGGCAATGCCACCGTGGGTAACAGACCCGCGTCCTCCAAGCGCGGCGGCTCCTCGTCAAAGGGATCCAGCGCCTCAAAGAGTGGCTCCGGCAGCTCGGCCAAGGGCTTCGGCGGCCCGACCAAGGGCTTCGGCGGCCCGACCAAGGGCTCCGGCGTCCAGTCCAAAAGCTCCGACGCCTCGGAGAAGGGCTCTGGCTCCGAGGCCTTGGGCATCTCCGGCACCTCGGCGAAGAGCTCCGGCACCGAGGCAAAGGGCTCCGGTGCCACAAAAAATGGCTCATTCGCCGAGGCCTTGGTCATCTCCGGCCAATCCCCCCCTCGTCGCGAATATCGCGGCTTCTTGTATGTTCTTTCGGGGCCCGCCGAGCATAGGAGGTAATTTTCCATAAATTTCGTTTTCATCCTGTTTCCCCCCTTTTTCCCAAAATGTTTGCATTCTTAGTTGTGAAAATAAATAAGTTATTAGTCTGTGTACCAAATATGATATGTCTATCAAGTGAGTGGTAGTTAATTAGTGATAAATTATAAATTTCTTCAATTGATATGGGCTAAGTGTTAGCATGTTAGATAAAAGTATGACACAAAAGTTTGATATGTTAGAAACTGAACTATTAATTGCCCAAACAATCCAGTACTATTGTGGATTTGACATAAATGTAATGCCATACTAGATCTTATACGATATGCTAGTTGTTTATATATAGTTCGGAATTACTATGCATATGATCTTTCCTATCCAACATATATTTTGCATATATACATATATATACTTTGTTAACAAGTTAGATAAAAGTATGATGCAAGAGCTTCATATGTTAGAAACTGAAGTATTAATTGCCCAAACAATCCAGTACTGAGATTTTAGATTATTGTGGATTTCACATAAATGTATTGCCATACTAGACCTTATACGGAATGCTAGTTGATTATATATAGTTCGGAACTACTATGCATACGGTCTTTCCTGTCCAATATGTGTACGATGCTAGATATTTGCAACTACAGAGTATATGTTAGTGGATAGATGAGTTGGGTTTGTGATCTAACACAATTCCACCAAGTATAGATGTAAATACAAGCTAATGATCCCGGTAATGTAAATTGTTCAGTAGCTACAATATTGTGTTTGTACAAGTCTTATTGCTCATATGGTTTTTTTGTATACAAAACCATGTTACTGATTACTTTTCAAAATTTTCTACATCTTAGGATAGAATGGTCTGACTGATCTCTGGTCTCCCTGAGTTAGACTAATTGTTTTGCAACTATACATACTGATTATTATTGTAAAAATGAAGCAGACACCCGTCCTACGATAATCTTGACTTCAACACCTCCGGCGATGAGGAGGACGACATGGAACCTGATACCGTGTTTTGCGAGAATTATGATAAAGAGCCTTTACCCTCCGTCACCCACGAATCTTCTGAAGACGGAGATTATATCGAGTTCATGGAAGGGACGAGGGAGACCGTTATGAACGATTCAGACGAGGAGGATATGGAGGAGGAGCACCACGACGAGGAGGACGACGAGGAGAGGAGGCGGAGGAGGACGAGTAGACATGATGAACCGGAGGGGTCCACGAAGATGGCGAGTAGACATGCCGGGCTTGTCCATTTTGGTTGTACACATACCAAGTACTTTTAAGTATTATTATGTATAGTAAGGTGTTATACTGTGCACGTACCTCCGCACTGATGGTTATCTGCATCCTGTCTTTGAATTTTTTGATCCACAACTGCAGAGTGCTTCTTCTTTGATGCTAGATGGGTTTTATTTTAATTTATAGAGCCATTCGGCTAAGCATACGTGACTTGGAGGACGTACTTAGGTTCCTGTTCCAAAGTGCTCCACGGCTGCGAGATCCTCAACTCCTATTTGGTTAAATAAGTCTGACGACCCTGCTACACCAACAATAACTGAATTCTGCAAACAAAGTAACAAAAGTCATACTTCTAACAAACTAGCAATGCAACATGGACTGTCATCTGGACGTCTATCGTTCGAGACTTAGTTATCTCTTTTTTTTGTTCAACTCTTAGGAAACTGGAAATAAAAACAAAAATGAACTATCGCCTGATTCGTGGAACCTTCAAAAAACAAACAGACGCATGATTTCTGCAACCGCAAAAAAAACATGCGTTTGATTCATGCAACCGTCAGACCTTCCTGGTAACTGCATTTCATCGTGGTTGCCATATTGTGCAGCGCAAATTAACGATTGCGTCCTTCTTGGACATTCATTTCTCTCTTCTTCCACGCTCTTTCATTTTCCTCGGGCCCGTTCCCTCATTACAAGCCATGGATGACAAGAACTGACAACGGAGACCCATAAAATCACTTCCCATGGCACCACCATGCTGGAGGTGGTGTACACCAACATGCCGGAGACCGTGGAGCGAATCATCGCCATGTACAAGCAATGGCTCAAAAAGGAGAAGTACAAGTTTGTGGGCCTCAACATCGAGTACACCCGTTGGGTCTCTTACGAACCACGAGGAGTCACCATCGTGCAACTCTCCATGCGCGATCACATCCTCGTGTACCACTTCTGCAGGTCAGAGCGGTGCCAGGCGTTGGATCATTTCCTGCAACGCAAAGTGATAACTTTTTCTAGTGTGGACACCGGGGGAAACAAGAGCGTTCTCTTCAAGGAAAGGATCCAAATTCCAGAGGAGCACCACGTCGATATCCAAATGGAGTTCCGTATCAAAGGTGGCGGTAAAAGGGACTACATGGCCGACCTTGCAGAGGCCATCATCGATCCTTCTTACAAGACCATGTATACATCATTCCCAAAGGACAAGCACGACTACTGGGAGTGGAGCCGCTATTCCCTCTGCACCTCGAGCACGCAGCAAAAGACAGGTACGTGAGCTACGAGTTGTACCGTCGGATCCTCATCATTAAGCATGGTCTACGCCACCTTCTCGAACCATCACAATTGTGCGAACGGCTCCGCCCTCGTGAGAAAATAGACGATGGAACTTCAAGCGGATGGAAGCGCCAGAAGGGTAACATCTACCAGTGGTGAATCGCTAGATAGTGCATGCCTACGTTCAACTAGTCACTAGTGCGCGCGATAGCTATCCAAACGGTTTTTTACCCCTATCGCCTACGGGAATTAGAACCGTTGCCTTGCCTTTGATTGCGATAGGGGGGGCCTATTCCACACGATAGACAAAAACCATTTGTAATGTTACCAGTACGCGCATATGCTTTGGAAAACAACTTGTATGAGATACGCAAATATATCCCACACAGTTAACTTGTATAACTCGTGTCAAATTATTCACTTATCCCAAACGTGTTGCCTTAAAAAACCGTGTGTAAGGAAATCTCATTGCAGACGAAGGCGCAAAAGAAAATGTGTGGGTTGCTAGAACATTTTGCACGGTCCGTAAAAATGAGTCGCTTGAAATAAGTATAGTATTCCAAATGGTTTTGATAACAAGTACGTTTTCTATGTACAGAAGATCCCACACGTTGGTTTTCTTACAATTGTGTGCTATATAGAAGATAACACACACAAAATACAAGGAGGAGTCGTCACTGGTGTATGTTGTATAGGGCACGGTCGATTAGATGCAATTGTTTGTGATACATACAGCTGTCAAAACATACAATTCTTCCTGTCCGTGTGTGATGATATGTAGATCATCCACGGTTTTGTTTCAGTTCTATAGTTGAGCCGTGTGCAATCGAAAAGCAGAGGCACAATTAAAAAACATAATTCAATTACCACCACTACTAGTGAATTTCCTATAACATGTTTTACAACGAATTAATATTAACATCAAGCAGAATATTCATCAAGAAAATGTAATAGTGCATTCTATGTATCTCAGTGTCACACAATGAAGTGAGAGACCTGTCATCACATGGAAAACAAATGCATCCCATTATGAAGTGAACGAAGAAGAAATCATGCTTATTGAACATCCATAGGTCTTCTAAAATCTGTTCCCGTGCATTCTGTGTAGTGGCCGTCCAACCATTTGCAGATCATTGACCTGACGCCCAACAACTACTTTTTGGATAGCGGTTCAGCTGTGAACTTTTCAAAAACCCGTATGATATAAAAAATAGAGTTTGTTGTACATGTAAATGAAAGTGATGGAGACACTAGACTTACTTCTTGTAGTTTGCGGGAAGAATAGTTTGAAGGAGAAACGGCTAAGTAACTCATAAAACGACAAGCATAGAATTCACATAGGTTGGTCCCTAGTTGCTGTTGAGGACACTGTAAATTTGTGTACGGAGTTAGCAATAGTGTAGATATGTATATATAGGAACAAATAAGCCAGACGGCGTAATCTGTTTTAGTTTCTTTGGAGTACATATAGAACTATAGATTTACTTATACAGAAACTTGAACGCATGGACATACATTCTGAAAATAACATATTTCAGTATCGTACCAGATAAATGGCGTCATGTTGTAGAGGTTTCGATCTATCGCAAAGATTCCCTCCAGTACGGATGTTCTCACGAAGTGCACTACAAATGAACATGAATTTCCCCACATCCAATTCTGTGATGAAGTTGAATTTTTTCATACTCATTTCTGAAAGTAATATTAGCATAAGTTTCACCATAGAATAATTTAATACCTATCTAGGAAATTCTGAACAAGTGACAGATCCATTGGGTTTTCTTTTGTTTATAGATAATCAATGTAGTAGATGGTGTTGAGCTTTAGAACGATGACAATAACGATCCAATGTTTCCTACAGGTTAGCAAAACACACAAACAAATGAAACATGTTGGGTAATGAAAGTCAATCAATGTAGGTAAATGCAAGGTTTAAAATAGCATGCTATAAGAAATAGCTTGGCCCTTCTCCAGAAGCTATAGAAGATATAGCGAGATATAGCGAAGTTACATTAAAATAGCTTGATGAAAAAATGGCAAGTTCTAACCCAAATATTAAGGATTTCATGCATTTTAACATTAAAAATCTGTCCAAAAGCAATGCATGCATAACGATGTAACCATATTCAAATGTCAAGGCCAAATCGATGGAACAAATACAAATATGAGGCTTTAATCCACGCACAACAAAGTAATAACTCTAAAACACAAATTGTTTAAGCTTTTAATCAGAATCATTGGCATCATATTTAGATGGATTAGATGAACCTCTAGATTGCTTTTGGGTAAATGTATATGTGGTTGTACAATTTACTTACTTTTCAAAATATGGAAGTAGGTGGAATTCTCGCATCTGGTCGGAAAAAAGCTTTTGGGCGATACTTTTGATGGCCGACACTTTGTTACAAGATATTTCATACTCATTAACCATACCATGGTCTATGAAATCCATGCGTTGCAACTTTTGGTCTCTAGGAAAGGACGCCGAAGCCCTGAAGAAAGAGTAGAATTAGATATAATTCGTTGATGGGGTTATATGAGAGGTTTATTTAGTTTCTGAAGTAATTACAAGACGACGAATCGAATTATATCCAATTCGAGCATATCGAAGTTGAAGAGGTCATAAAACTGATCGAATGTTATTTGGAAGTCACCGTGCTTTGTACCTAAACCGAATTGTGAGTCATGGTATATAGTGATACCATCTTCATTAGTTTTTCGAATTTCAGTGACTAAATACTCATGCATCTTTCTGCAGTAACCACCTACCTCTCTCAGGTGTTTGCTACTCAGATATGGCTGGCCACGTACAAACTTACGTTCTAGGCTTGTATCTACAGGACACAACTTCTCTAGATCTCCACTGAAGCCTGATTTCAGTTTTGCAATAATAGCCTCGCCGTTCTTGTCCCGGTTCAAGATTGTTTGCAGATGTGATTCCTCAGCATTATTGGATTCATCAACACCTGCATCTTTGAGTCTGGCTGATCGTCTGGTCGCCTTCTTCTTCCTAGGGATTGTTTTGGCCGGAGTCTGACCTTTACAGGTTTTCCTTCTCTTTCTCACTTCAGGGTTATGAGCAGTAGGTGCCAGGACGCTTGCATGATCTACTGACATTGCAGCTGGAGGTACAGGTTCATCGGACTTGTTATTAGCTGGTGATGTAGTCGCTTCATAATGTGTCCCTTGTTGTATGAGTGAATCAGACTTTTGCGCTGTTGCTGCAAGTGCTTTGGACTGCGGAGCTGGTTTTCCAGAATTGTCGGACTTTTGAGCTGTCTATTCAAGGTCCGTGAACTGTGGAGCTTGTGTTGCAATATTGCTAGACTGGTGAGATGGCGGCAACCGAGCTGAGGAGCGAGTGGTGCGGACGTGTGATCCATGGTTGCCACCGTGTCGGTCTTGTGAGCAGACATGTGATCCATGGTTGCCGCCATGTCGGTCTGTAGAGCAGACATGTGATCCGTGGGTTCCGTCCGGATGGTCAGCGGAGCAGACATGTCATCCTCATGTTCTATTCGATTGGTCTGCTGAGCAACCGCTTCAACTGGCACTGTCTGCTTATGAGGTGTTGTCGGTGTGTGGGACACTGTGGCTTGAATGGGCGACATCAGAGCAGGTGGTGTCTTCATTGCAGGAGGACCTGTCAGAATCTGATGACGAGTTGGTTGTTCCTTGGATTGTGTAAGAACATTACATCGTAGTGGATGCTCAGCGCTTGATCAATGGGCTACTTGGCTGGAATTCATAGGGCGATCCACAGAAGGACGGGTAATCTGATGTGGCGGGGGTATCTTCTTGATGGAAGGCGCCAATGGTGGATGGTGCTGGGGTTGGAGGGATCTCATCGAGAACAATTATTTCATTCCTCGGCCACTGGATCTGAAACAACAATGACTCGGGGGAAATTTCGTGAATTCTTCAAAAACCTTGGTCACCATACACTTCATGTGACCCCGTTCCAGTGGCACATTGTTTAGGAGGAGACCCCCGTCAATGAGGAGGGTGATAATATGGGTGAGTGCACATTGCAACGAATGTTTATGCAGTCTAAGATCGCAAGTCAGCTTCCGTGTCATGCCACATAGATCACATATATCACCAGCATGGTCAATGAGGGTGGGGTCAGCTGATGCACAACTACTCTTATGCGGTGCTGTTGTTATAAGATCAGAATGTAGCATGTTGACCTCCTGCGATAGGACCATTTGAGCATGTACTGATAATTCTTCCATAAGATCCATCCTCACCAAGGTAGGAATTTTTTGATTCTTCAATGCTTTCTTCTCTTCCCTTATCTGCTTTTTATTGTCTATGGTGAGTCGGAAACCCCTCTTATGAGGGACATTCACCCTTATACCCCTTGCACGACCAGGGGGCTCATCGGTCTCCAAAGCATCATGCAGAACATCCCCAGGGCCTCTGTTCTGGTAGACCCTTCCAGGTTCCGATAACAATTTTACCATCTTATCGTATAGTGCTTTGTCCTCGGCTTTTTCAAAGTAATAGTGTCCTTTCTCATTCCTTGAGGCACGTGCCCGAATAAAGTATCTAGCACGAGTACCCTTAATTTCACTGAAGGGGGGGTCCAAACCAGCAGCGACTACTTCCTGGTCCTCCTTGTCCCATGTTGGTTTCTTTCCCTAGTATCCACACACACCCATACGATGGGGGTGTGTGTTCCTCATCTTAAGCTTTGATTGCATGACACTTTTAAAGCAAAGTCCTTAGATGACCTTCCCCTTTTGAAATCCTCCAAATTTGGCTTCGTAATCATGGTGTATGCAGAGAAGGGATCCTTGCCTTTACACATGTATTCCTTGTACAACACGTGCTTCCAATTTCTCCAAGCATCCGTGACCTTAGCTAGCGCACAGTGTTCCACCCGCTATATGAACTCATCTAGCATGGTGAAGTGCGACATGATCTCTGTGATTATCCTGTCCCGATGTGTTGGGTCAACCTTGAGAAAATCTACCACATTGATGTTGATCCTTGCCCTGCCAACGTATCCACACACACTCCTAAAATTTGTTTGTGCTTTATATGGAGAGTTTGGAGCCCAAGTATACTCATAAATACTGTGTATTTCATATACACATTTGGGCTCAAGGGTAGGCCGTCTGGGAGCGTTCTTCCGTGTCTGGGACCTGATAGTGGTGATTGACGGTGGCGTATGCAGGTCCGGCTGAGTTGATTGCGTGGTGTTCGTCGGATTAGGCAAAGGAGTCGTAGAATGGTCGGACTCGGATACTGACATGGAATCATCACTCTTGTGGGTGTTATTGTCCGAGCTCGACATCTACGGAACAAAGCACAAGATAAACTCAGTCAATCTAGCAGCTTGGTCTATATGCAGCTAACTGAATGCAACATTTCTTAAATTTAGACGTCGACGAGAACCAAATTTGGGTCATACAGAGAGAAATGTATGAACGATCGAGCTAATTCATGATAGACTCACCTCGATGGATAGAAGGACCGCTGGTTAGGTCTGACCGGCCGGATGGCGCGCGGGCTCACCGACGAAAGGCGAGCAGACGGGGATGCGTACGCGCTGGTGGAGAGAGACGCACGGTTTGCACACAGACGGTGTGTGTGTTGCACACCGCCGCCGACAACGCTAAGATGTGGATCTGGGTGGAGAGGGGACGGTGAGGGCGGCTGGGGGAGGGGACGGGAGGGGCAATGGGGTTTGGATGAGCAAAAATGCCCAATTGGAGGTGCAGGCCGAAACCTTGGTATTGCAGTGGCAGAAAATAATGATAGCGAAGCGGGGGACGCGTGGAAACATTGCTATGCAGACGGTTATATCTAAAAAACCATGTGCGTTTATCGAATTCTTTGTTCAAAAGTGTTGGTCGCTCGTTTTTTCGATGAGTTTACCGCCGATGTTTTCGGTATGGGACATTATCCCACTGCCAAAATGCGTTGATAACACGGCATGTCCTAGTGAACTTCAACTGCTTTGTGATAACTACTTCGCTTTGTATATATTTAATGCACTACTCGATATTATATATATATTAAATTATTTGAAATCATATATACGCACCAAGATAACGAAATTCTGGCACGTTTTCTGAACATGGTCTTGGAAGATCGTACAAAAAATTAAAATGATGTACGAAATGTCACGATCACGATCCCCGTGTGACCTAAGCATACATCTCACGTGAGGGGAATATTAGTTCTTGTACGATTTTTTTTGGTTTCAAGAAAACCGTAATGTTATTACATTGGTTGGCATTGTATTTTGTTTACACATGAACACGTGATGATCACAATATGACTTCAAAATCGGAGTCATTCTTGGTTAGTTCAGTACATGTAATTCATTATTTCTTATGTAGTCAATCAATGGAATTAGATCAAAAAACCATTGGAGCTTTGGGTTTTTCATGTAGAGTGGTTACAAAAATAAGTCATGCGTTGCGTGTTAAATGGCCAATAAAACTTTCTATCATTCTCTTAAAGTTTCGATGACATCAGCTCTTGCAAACAAAGTCATCTCACATGGATGATCATGGTATATGTATCCCACGCGTTGTGGCTGAAAGAAAACATGCCATTAGCTTTGTCGTATGGCCATGGTTCCTTTTCTGTGAATCATGGACTGCATCCATAGTGTTAAGTTGAAATTTGTCATCCCCTGGATATCTTTGATGTATCATGTGCATTAAGTGCATTTTAATCAATTGATATGAATTTTTCAATTTTGAACTCCAAATGTAACGAAAAATGCGCAAAGGTGTGTTGAACATTCGTATGTGTGTTCTCGGGTTATCGCGTAGTACCCACACATGGAATTTGAGTGAACTTGGACCGCAATTACAAGGTACATCGGTCAGAAACATTGAAGTTGGCAGTTTCAAAATTCCAAAAAATTCAAAACCACTCCGAAATTGTGGCGGCTTTGCGTGGCACCGTGGTTAGGTGAAAGTAGGGTGTGGTAAAAAATTCAGCCGTTTTGGAAAAGGTTATAAAGCATTCGCCTTGAAAAATGGGGGGTCTCGCAGGAAGCATCATTGTTTCGATAAGGAAAGAGACGTGAGGTTTTCAAGTTTCAAGTAAAATGTGTCGTCACGTCATCAATTGTCCTTGTTATTTTTTTCACAGCTAGCACGCATCTACATGTGACATGTGTTCAAATTAGGACGCATTCCTTGCTAATTTCCTATATTTAAACATTTTATTACACTTAAAAAAATGAAATGATTTAAATCGAATATCCTCTTGAACTACAGGTACAAGGGGTGGCTTCCTCGGTGGCCGTTGGATCCTGGTACATTGGACGGTGCGGGCGTGCGATCAGTGGTGCTGCCTTTTGGCCAATCGAAGTGCACGGTCGAATGGCCCGTGTTTGAGGTTATATACACAGTTTTTAATTACGACCGTGTGCATTGCAATATGAGCTGTAACAGCAAGTGCTTTCCACGGGTAAGGCCTGCTTGGTGGTCGTTGGATCCTGGTGCGTTGGACGCTGCGGGCGTGCGATCCGTGGTGCTGCCTTTTGGAAAATCAAAATGCATGGTCGAACGGCCCGTGTTTGAGGTTATACACACAGTTTTTCATTACGACCATGTGCGTTGAAATATGAGCTGGAACAACAAGTACTTTCCACGGATAAGGCCTCCTTGGTGGTCGTTGGATCCTGGTACATTGGACTGTGCGGGCGTGCGATCCGTGGTGCTTCCTTTTGTCCAATCAGAACGCACGATCGAACGGACCGTGTTTGAGGTTATCCAAACGATTATACATTTATAACCTTGTGAGCTGATAGCCTAAACAGACAAATCCTAAAATGCCCCATAGCTGGACTAATTGTCATTACTTAGTCATTCAACGAAAATGATCAAACACATCCACGACGTTTAGGCTGGTCACAATGGGCAGTAACTTAAACTAATAACATATACGCGTATTACGATTTTATGTTACCACGTTCACATTGGTAACATGTATGTCGTGTCATGCAACACCTTATTTACTAGGTTATAACCTCATCTTGCTTTGGTATGTCTGTTGTTACATTAACTACTAGCTAAGTTACCACAAACACTTCTCTACTCATTAACTACATGCCACATAAGCATTTTTTCCTTGAAATGTGTGATGTTACCACCTAAGTTACTCCCATTGTGGCCAGCCTTAGGCTACTCAATCACAGTGGGGTGTATCATATGATACTATTATATGATAATACCTTCATAATCATAATGCATAATATCATAAACTAGTATCATAGACGATCTCATTTATCGACATGCATCACACATAGTAGCATGGCATTTAGCATGATACGGTATCTACCTAGGTTACTCCAACACTCTCCCTCTCTTTTTTAATTATTTGCCACATAGGCATTTTTCTAGTCCCAAGTATATGTTACTAGCTATGATACCCCCACTATGGCCAATCTTAGTATACATCTGAGCCATTCCTCGTAGTTCACTACATTTAATTCACTAATTGCATACAGAGACATTCATATTAGTTATACTGAATAAACCCTTGGACTTTGTGTTTACTTAGGAAGAATGGTTTGAAAATTACCCGCATGTCGCATGGTAGATGAGCGCATAACTTTCTGTTGTTTTCATAAAGTTATGCCGTCTCATGCTCTTGCACACTAGGTCATCACACACGAATGATCGTGGTCTCATTTTACTAATGTGTTAGGGTTGAAAGCAAACATGACACTTCCTTTGTCGGATGGCACTGGTTCCTTTTCTACAAACCACTGACTGTATCCCCTACGTTAAGCTAAAATTTGCCATTTTTTACTGGATGCATTTGATATTTTTTAGGCATTAAGTGCATTTTAACCAATTTATATGATTTTTTAAATGTAGCCGCAAGTGCACGAAATTTGTGCGAGTTGTGCTGGAACCGTATGTGCGCTCCTGGGTTAACACGTAGTAACCACCTATGGAAGTGGAATACAATTGGAACAAATTGGCAAGGGCTTTCGTCCGAAAACATTGAGGTCGACGGTTTTTTAATTCCAAAAAATCTAAAATCACTTGGAAATTGACGAGTTTTTGCGTGGCGCCGTGGTAAGGAGAAACTGGTTTGTGGTAAAAAAATCAACTGTTTCTAAAGAGGTAATCATGCATTCTCCTTGCAAATGGCGGGGGGGGGGGGTCTAACATATGGTTTCGATAAGGAAAGAGTCGTGAGGTGTTCCAATTTCAAGTAAATTGTATCATTGCTTCATTTATTGCCCTTGTTATTTTTTCACAGCTAGCACACATCTAAATGTGTCTTGTGTTCAAATTAGGACGCATTCCTTGTTAATTTACTATATTTAAACAATTTATTACACTTAAAACGTTAAAATGTTTTAAACAGAATATCCATTGGAACTACAGGTAAAAACGGTGGGTTTGTTGGTGGTCGTTGGATCCGGGTGCACGGACGGTGATGAAGACGCGCAATCCGTGGTAGTGTGTCCTGGCCAATCAGAACGCGACGTCTAATGGCCCAAGGTTGAGGTTACCACGTTTGTACAATTAAACTGTGTGCGTTGATATCCTCGCCTTGGTTCACGGTTTAGGTTTCTTCTACTCAGCTGACCACGGTTCGAATCTCTCAGGACGAATTTGTGGTTTCTCATTAAGTGGACTTCTATCTTAATTCTAGGCCCTGCCGGGTACCTCCCCGTGATATTGGACCTCATATTTATCAAAATACATCAATGTGGGTGGCAACACCATACACATACATCTATACAACATACACACTCAGAATATAGGATTTCGCCGCGATTCATAGATAAAGCCACGACCAAAAATCAGACTTGAATTTACAAGGAAACACAACATCTGCTGTGGGCACAACAAAAACAAGCCCAATACATAAAGGGCAAGACATACACACTCGTTTAGATAATTAGTTAGTATATTGGTTCTTCTTCTCCTGGCTTGGCTCCAAGCTTGTAGCTGTGAACATCATCGACACCAATCCCCCTCATGTACATACGATCTGTGATGGTATTTTCATTCCTTGATGCCTCGATTCGTGCACCAACTATTGGCAAATCATCAAACTGATTGTACTCTTCTTCATCAACAAAATTTTCAACTCCTAATATCCTCCTCTTCCCAAACATAACCACATGGTAACCCTCATTCAACGTGTCTGTCACATAGAAAATTTGGGTAGCTTGACTGGCGAGAATGAACAGGCCACCCTGGTAGGCCATATTGTTGAGATTCACACAGGTCCTCCCGTATTAATCAACTATCAATTCTTCACAATCGACCCATTTACACAGGAATAGTGCCACCTTGATTTGCACATAGTCAAGCTCCCAAATCTCCTGGATGGTTCTATAGTAAACATCAGACTTAGGTTTTTTACCGGCACTCAGGGATTCTATTTTAATAGAGCTATTCTGATATGTGGTCCTCTCATCACGATCAACCGTGTAGAACATGTTCCCATTAATTTCATATGCTTGGTATTTCACAACAGTAGGTGATTGTTTTTGCGCCAACCACGTTAGCACGTCACCATTGGGTCCATTTTTCAAACGATCCTTCAGCCATCCAATGTATTCTGCATTGTGGGTATCGTTCAGTGTGCGTACCGACAACTTCTTTAGACAATCTCTATTTTTTATAAACTCCAAGTGTTCATCCTCATAAGAGGAGAGACGACTGGTGTGATGCAATACCGTCAAATGGGCTTGATCTACCATTGGAGAACTTGAATGGCACGGTGTTCCCTTAAGGACCGGATAACCAGTCAGCCTTCCCTTATGCCGAAACAGAGGCACGCCAATAGGTTGTTGTTTCATGTATTCCGTGAAAAACTCGACCACCTCATGTGATACATAACCTTGCACGATGCTGGCCTCTGGATGATAACGGTTCCGACATACGTGCTTCAATATTCCCATGAACCGCTCAAAAGGATACATGTTGCGTAGAAACACAGGACCACGCAACTTTATCTCGTCGACGAGGTGCACACTAAGATGGACCATGATATCAAAGAACGATGGAGGAAAAAAATCTCTAGCTCTAACAATATTCTCGCAATATCATCTTGCATACCATATAGTTCATCAGGGTCTACGACATTCTCCCATGATTTATTGAAGAAGTCACAGAGAGCGATGATCGTGTCTCGAATCTGCTTGTGCATCATATTCCTGACGGCCACTGGGAGGATTTGTGTCAGCATAACATGGAAATCATGTGAATTCATGTGTGTCAACTACTTATTATCTAAATCGACTAGGTTTCTGATGCTTGCAGAGTAGGAAGAGGGTGTCTTAACTGACAACAAAAACTCAAAGAACTGTTTAACTTCCGGTTTTGTTAAATTCTAAAGTTGAAGAGTAAACTCACCGCCTCCATCATCTTGCACACCAGTTGGTTGACAAAAAGCATGTCCATCCTTGCATTTTCCCCATCCTTTGTTTTGCCTTTTATCTAGAGAAGCGTACCAAGAAGGCTTTCACAAATGTTTTTGTCTACGTGCATGACATCGATACAGTGACACACAGTTAGAATCTTTTAGTAAGGTAATTGCCAGAACACTCATTTCTTCTTCAACACTTGGTCCTGAGGTATTGTTTTCGAAGAAGACCCCTTTCCCTTGCCAAGCACAACATTTATTTTGTTTTCCATATCGCGGGTCTCTTTCCCGGTATAAGGTCTTGGAGCACATCTTTTCTCCCTTGTATTGTCAAATTCTGCCATCATCCTTCTGTATGGGTGACCTCTTCTTAAGAACCTACGGTGATGCATGTACACGGTTTTATGTGAGTTTTTAAGATAACAACCCGCAGTTCTATCCATGCATGTCACACATCCCACTTTCCCCTTTTTTTTCTGCTCCGATGTGTTGCCTAATGCATGCATATCTTGAATGGTGTCTAATAGCACGGCACGAACGTTGAAAAACTTCCGTATGTGAGCATCATAACATCTTACACCTGGTCTAGCCCACAACTCCTTCAGTTCATTCACCAGTAGTTGAAAGTAAATGTCAATGTCATTTCCAGGTTGCTTCGGGCCTGGGATAATCACACCATGATGTATTTTTTATTCATACACAACCAAGGTGCTAAGTTGCATATGCACAAAAGCACTGGCCAGGTGTTGTGCTGAGTGCTCATCTCGCCAAATGGGTTCATCCCGTCAGTACACTCTGCAAGTCTCAAATTTCTAGGGCCCTTTTTGAACCTTTTATACCTTTCATCGATTGCGCACCACTGTTGAGCATCTGTCGGGTGCCTCAAATATTTATCTAATGTCCGAGTTTTATGCCAGCGCAACCGCTTTGCCTCTTTGGGGTTTGCATACAAACGCCTCAACCTAGGAATTAAAGGCAAGTACCAAACAACTTTAAATGGGATTCCCGTCTTAATCTCGTCGTCAGACTTGTTCTTGTGCTTTTCTAGCTTGCGCTTGTATCGTGGTTGGTGGTATATGCGACATTCACGCAAATCTATGTCTGGACAGTCGTACAAAATATAGTCATGCACACATGCATGTATCTTCCGGACTTCAAGTGAAAATGGGCAAACCATCTTCATGGATTTTTTTTTCGTATCTGGTAGCACATTGTTGTCTTGAAACATGTCTTGCAAAATTGTTAGCAATTATGTCATGCCCTTGTTTGGTACACCGTATTTTGCTTTATATCTGAGAAATATTAGTGTGGCACTCATCTTGGAATATTTCCTTTTACATCCTGGATAAAAATCTGTCTTTGCATCGACCTTAAGGGTAGTCATAGCCTTATACTCCCCTGGTACATGTGCCCCTCGAAATCTCTAAGCATGGCATCGAAATCTGGCATGTCATCTTCATCATCATAAGATGGCATCACACAATCTCGGTTTTGTTCCGACCTGTTTGGGTTCTCACATTCTGCATTCTGTTGGGGGCTTTCCATCCCACCGATGCAGTTGTATTCAATATTAGTGTGCCCTGGTTTAGATTTTTGAATATTACCACCCGAGTTGTTACCTTCACCCATGAACGCATCTTCACCATGTTTAGTCCAACAAGTGTATCCCACCATAAACCCATAACGGAATAAGTGATCTGCCACTGTGTCAATACCATGTAATATATTGTTGACACAACCTATGCATGGAAACTGTATATCCAGGAATTCCTCTTCAGCATTTCTTTCTCAGCAGCTAAAATGAACTCATTCATTCCCGCAATATATCTATGGCTGGTTCGTTTTCCTGACATCAAAGATCGCTCCATCTGCACACACGAAGGGGTTATTCTAAATCTATGCATAATTCATAGTATAATTCATAGTATATGGTCCAAGTCTATGCATAATTTACGAACAACATCTAGATAACTACTCCCTGTCTGTAAATGTGTGATATGAGATATAATTAAAGACTAGTACATTGAAAACTGATAGTTATGAATCAAATACCTGAATGTATTAGCCGGGCGGCATCCTCAACCACACAGCTAGCAGGAACGTATAGTGTGGGCAGGGCCAAGCCAAGGCGAGTCGAAGAGAGAGCATGGATTATGGAGCAAAGCGTATGCATTCAATGACAGGAGACGCAAATGTCGGCGCCGTCAACCAAGGAATGAACTCCTCCAATCACGTCGGCCGGCAACGCCTTCGACCGAGGAATGAGCTCCTCCAATCACGCCGGCCGGCAACGCCTCCGACCTAAGAATGAGCTCATATGCCACCTGGGAACCAGGAAAGAACGCCCTACCACGCCGACGACCAAGGATTGAGTTCTTCTTCCGCAGCCGCAGAGCAAGATCATAGCTATCAAGTAGTCTAAAATATTCCCCATGCACCATCCACAAGCCCACAACCCTTTATGAGCTGGACGGTAGGGTTATAACAAAGCACACGGTTATTAATTTTTAAGTTTTTGGGTATGTGCACACGTAAGCTACAGGAAAACCGTGTGCGATTCAGAATAGGGTGCCATATAAGTACTTGCGATTTCTTCGACAGTTATTTTCATCCACATTTCCCCCAAATTCCTAGAGTGTCGGTGTGTGTCTGCGGCGATGACTTTCAACCAGATGAGGGATCCAGATGCTCCGGCGGAGATCTCAAGCGCAATGGGCGCCACCGCCAGGGCGTTCGATGATGAGCAATTGCCTAAGGTAGTCAAAAGGGATGTGTACTACGGTTCAGCATCGTCTCGTCAATTGAAAAAGTCGATCTAGAGCTATATTTTAATTTCTCCAAACTCTCTCAATCCTCCTTCCTGATGGGATCGACATTTAGGAAATCGATCAACCACCGGATCTATGATTTCCGCCACAAGATTTTTAACCGGAGTTTGGTGCCACTGAGAAGTACCGAAATGTTAGTTGTGTCCACGGGCACACTCCCGCACGATGGATATGCAGGGAGGGATTCGACATAGGCAGACTATTTCTGAGTTGCCCCTTAGAGGTTAGCGCCAATATTAGTACAGTTAGCGCCCTTTGCTCCACTGGCTTGATGGAGCATACTAATATTTATTACCATTATATCCCAGAGAAATGGAGCTTGTGCTTTTGTCAAGTGGTTTGATGATGATTCGGAGATCAGGGCTAGGAGTGTTATCACCAAGCTTGCAGAAGATACCGGTGAGTTGAATAAGAAGGTTGCTGATATGGAGTGTACAATTACTAGGCTGAAGCTAGAGAGAATCAAGCACATTCAGCATATGAAAGCAAGAGACAAGTATGAAGTAGCATATGTAGTTGCAGTTGCGGCATTGACCATCTTCTATGGGATTTTTGGAATGATGGTTAGGGGCTTTGTTTGAATGCACTTTGGGTTGAATGATGTGTTGATTTCATAAATTTTCTAGTTATGCATTCATGTACTTGTTGCGAAGAAGGCTAGCGATTCATTGTTTGAAACCATACGGTTTCTCAATTCTCATAGCGGACGGTCGGTTGGACGAACTGTCAGCCTTGCTTCCGCCCACGAAAGGATTTCCAAAAACGTGCCTGATAGATTATGCATCCCAAACATTTCACTAACTACCACCAATTGGTAATAAGGGCTAGCGGTTCCTTATTTGCAACAATGGGTTTTCTGAATGTACATACTCGATGGTTGTTAGAGAAAACCGTGAGCCTAGATTCAGCCCACGAAAGGATTTTAAGAACCGTGCCTGATACATAATACATCCCACACATTTCAATAACTATGAACAATTGCGAGTACGAGCTAGCACTCCATTATTTGCAACCGTGTGTTTTAACCCTCAATATCACGGACGATTGATTATCGGAACCGTCAGCCCTATATCGCCCAAGAAATAATTTATGTAATGATGGCGGATGGCCAAAGTTTCCCAGACGGTTCGGTTTTGGGCACACGGTTTTTTATTTATACCGTTTGCGTTGATAGCAGTGCAAACAGTTTCATACAAGGGACTGGGAAAGGAGTATCGTGTTAGCCCCTCTTTGCAGTAGTGAGTGTATATAGTAGTACGTACTGTAGATTAATTTAGATTGAGCCGTCCTATGTTATTACTAGGATCGTACTAGATCATTCATGTTGTATGTATTGTATTACTAAATTATGTAGAACAATTAGTGTTTGTAATCATATTTAATTGTTGTATGCAGAAACAAAGTGTTGTGTTGATGTACAAATGCATGGTGGTTATGAACTAATATGTGAGCATGTATTGTTTTTTAATTGATGTTGGGCTAAATCATACGAAAATGATTGTTACATACACTCGAAAACAATTATCCTACTTAAAAGTATCACAAGTCGAACATTAGCCTACTTCTAAATCATCGAGGCGACTGCGTATGAAAGCGTGAGGTTCTAGGGTTCGAATCTCGTAGACTGCTATTTTTCTACTATTTATTTTTTTAATTTTCCTATCTTCAACCCGACGAACATACTTATTTTCGAACGCTAAGACATTTTTTTTATTTACCAAGAATCGAAATACAATTGTGTTGACGAGTTAAACAATGTTTTGTGACACGTACAATTGTCGCAGAAAATCAGAAGGCCTGGTGACATCCAAATACGTCCTCCAAAATCAGGCGGGACTGTCACTGAAATTGGCCCGGGTGATGGGACGGGAGGGTGATTACCTGGTGAAGGTATTCTTCAAAGATTAACATACTTCGGTGACGTTTGTCCCTCCGTCACGAGGGTTTTTGTCAAAAAATATCACCGATTTTGTAGTGAAATAATCAACAGGACGGAAGCTTCCAGATCAATGAAGGAGAGCCGGAGGGGAGCCAGGGCCCTCCAAGGTGGCCACCTGGCGCGACCCCCTCCTGGCCGCGCCACTAGTACGCCTGGGTGGAGGGGCACCCGCTGGTGCCCCCTTCGGCTTATATTTACTCCTTGCTCCGAAAACCCTCGAGAGAGCCCCGCGTCATGATTTTCACCTCTGTTTCGCCGTCGCCGCGCTTCCAAGATCAGGAGAACTAGAAGACCTCTTCCCCGCACCCTGCCGGAGGGAGGATTGACCTCCGGGAGCTTCTCCACCACCATGAGCGCTTCCCGTATGTGTGATACGTCCAAAACGTATCTATAATTTCTGCTTGCTCCATGCATGTTTTGTGTGATTTTGCTATGATCTAGATACACTTTCATACACTTTTGATCATATTTGGACTAACCTATTAACTCAGTGCACCCCAGTGCCAGTTCCTGTTTTCTGCTGTTTTTCTATTTCAGTTTTCCCCCATACAAATAGTGCCAGAAAAATTCGGGAAAATTCAGATAAAAATTCAGCGTGACGGAAGCTTCGAGAAGAGCCCGGGAGGGGCCAGAGGGGAGCCAGGGGGGCCCTGGCGGCCACCCGGCGCGGCCCCACCCCTGGCCCACCTCTGGCTGCCCCCTTTCGCCTATTTATCCCCCGTCATGGGAAAACCCCAGAAAGAGAACCCTATTCCGCGAACTCACCTCTGTTCCGACGCCGCCGCGCTTCCAAGATCGGGAGCACCAGAAGACCTCTTCCCGTCACCCTGCCGGAGGGAGGATTGACCTCCGGGAGTATCCTCTCCACCATGGAAGTTCCCCGGATGTCTCGTGTGTAGTTTTCCTTGGACCATGGGTCCATGATCAGTAGCTATGTGATGTTCTCCTCCCCTCTTTGATCTTCATTGTTTAGACCTCGTGAGCTGCCCAACATGATCGAGACACCTTTGTAATATTTCTGCTTTTGCTATGTTGAGTTTGATAGGATCTGATGGATTATGAGATTATGTTCAGATTGTGATTGAGTAATATATTTGGTTTTTATCTCTTATATTTTTGTTCCTAAGCAATTCTTGCATGTTCCCCGTTGCTGTTTATTGCTTTGGCCAAGTAGTAGGTAGTGACTCCAAGAGGGAGCGTTGTGCTAGATTGTGGGTTCATGCCCCCCGATGACATGCTTGAGTGACGGAAACATGAGTCTAGGGGATGTGATGTTGCCACAAGGGGGAAAACAACGGTGCTTGTGACCGTGGTCACAAGGATTGTTTACTTTACGTAGAGTTCTTTTTAATGCAATTGTCTGTTGCTTTGGGTTTACATTTTGGGTGGGGCTCGCAACTTAATACCAGCGAGATGTTCTGGTCAGATATCTCAAGGTGGATGATTAGTAGTAGATGGAGATGGATTTCGGTCTACTTACCTTGGCGTACTGCCTGCGCTTTTGAACCTCTTCCTTTCTTTTGTAGCATAGTTAGCATTGCGGTGCGTTCATAATCCTGTCAATTGCCTTTCTGTAATTTGTTTACCTCGCATAGCAATTTTATCGTCTTTTGGGAGAGAGACATCACTAGCGAACATCACGTATCCCGTTCCATATCCTTATCATTGTTTCCATGTTATATTTACTTTTCTGCATTTACTTTCAAGTTGCTATTATTATCCCTTGTGTTTTATCCTTTGTAAACAACAAGACCGGAGAGATTGACAACCTCTCTGAACTTCGTTGGGAACAAAGTTATCTTTGTCTGTGTGCAGGTCCGCGTCAGTTGCGCCGCTGACACCTACTTATCATCTCTGGAGTCCTACTGGAGACAAACCTTGGTATCTTTACCGAGGGAAATTTGCTGCTGTGCTGCATCACGCCTTCCACTTGGGGCTCACCAACGAAGGGCGAGAAGACTACACCCGTCAACCCTCGCGCCATCAAGCAAATTTCTGGCGCCGTTGCCGGGGACTCCAAGTGCTAAGATAGGGGAGTTGCACACTACCCTTTACCTTTGTTTTCTTAGTCTTCTTAGTTTACCTTTCTGTTTTTATCTCAGTGTCCTTTATGAAAAACCACAAAAATAGTTGCTACCTTTTGCCTTTGTCTTGCTTTTCCAATTTATGCTATCCTCATCATGGGTGATGAACCACCGAAATATGGTAGGATGGACATGTTTCACTTGGATCGTCTTCGATCAATTTGTGCTCGCGCTAAAAACCCAACCGACTTGGTTGAGGGAAAATCATTGGATGAGCATGCTCATTATACGCGGCACCGCCTATCTCAGAAAGGGAAACACTTATGGGATCAAATACATGTTTCTTATTGCCATGCTAAACTTTTGTGCCACATTTATGATTTTACTTGTTGTTCTAATATAGATCATAAACACCTCCGTTTCCAATGGGAGTTTAATGAAAATGAGATCTTATCTTCTTATGCTAAAGGTGTTTATGATTACTTTGATGTTGAAAAGATTTAAGAGTTTGTTGCTTTTAAAGGTGCCTATGAGATTGCTTCTTTGATTGAAAAATATCACGATACTATTTTCGAGTCTGAAAACTTTGCAGTTCTTGCTTATTTCTTCTAGAATTATACTTCCAATTCTTATATTGAGGATTTTAAAAATAAAATGTTTTCTTCCCAAGAAGAGGCCAATTATTGCTTTGAGGAGGAATCCCATGATTCCGAGGACTCACTTGAAATATCCCTTTCTGAAAATTTTGATACTTGCTTTGTTGATGGCCAAGATGCCACTATGGATGATGCTGACAAAAATGAACTCTCTATAGTTCCTTATGTTAAGCATGAAATTGTTGCTATTGCACCCACACTTGATTGTCCTATTATCCTTTTGAAATCTCCAACTCCGGAGAATTTTCCTCTTATCAAATCTCAATATGTTGGGTTGCATTTTATCTTATGATCCTAAAAACCGTGTTGAAAATAATACGTGTGTGCTCTTAGGTCATGAACAATATGATTTATGTGATATTTATATTCTTGATGTTGTTCATGATACTACTGAAAATTATTTTGAGAGAGGAAAGTTTGGTTGTAGAAACTTCCATATTACTAAAACTACTCTTTTTATGTTGAAAGTTTTGAAGATGTTCTTGTTCCACCTTCCTATGTTGGTTTCTTTGTGCTTCTTTGAATTATTTTATTACAAGATGCCTACACATAGGAAGTGGGTTCGGCTTAAATGTGTTTCATATTTTCTTCTTGATGCTCTCTTTTGCTTCAAAATTCTTATTCTTGTGAGAGCATCTTTTATAATCATCATGCCTAGCTTAAAGGCATAAAAGAAAGCGCTTTCGGGAGGCAGCCCGCAATGAATTTAGGTTTTTCTTTTTGCTTTTGTTGTGTCTTGATGTTTGTTACTACTGTAGGAACATCATTGTATCTTTATTTTTCAGCTTTGTGCCAAGTTATAGCCTCTTACGGCAAGGGAAGTAAAAGTTGTGACCTGCTGTCCAAAAAACAGATTCTGTCCTCGTGACCAGAAAAATTCCAGAACAATCACAGTTCATCTTTTTGAGCTGAAATTTTTACACAGTATGCTCTATACAATTACGAAACTTCCGTATGTTCTGAGTTTTTTGATTTGAGTTGCAGAAGTACCCCTAAAAAATTCTTTACTATCTGCTGTTCTGTTTTTCACAGATTCTGCCACGTTTTGTCTCTCCTAACTTTTGCAAACCTTAACCTTGCTTTTTCTTTGCAAAAACTTTTTGGCACTCTTGAGAAACAGTAGCTCTTCAAGAATATCTTTATATCCAGTGGAATTTTTTTATTTATTAAGGGTACTAACCTGTCTAATCAGCTTGTGATGAGTTATGTATGAAGGGAGTTTTCAAGTGTGCGATAGAAGATGATGAAAGAAGATCCAGGAGTGCCAAGCGCTCAAGCTTGGGGATGCCCCCATGCATCCCTAATAAATATTCAAGGAGACTCAAGCGTCTAAGCTTGGGGATGCCCCCGTGCATCCCCTTCTCCATCAACAATCATCAGTTCGTCCTTCGTCTCACTATATTTTTATCACTTCATGCGTTATGTGCTATGCTTGGAGCGTCTCGCTCTTAGGTTTTATTTTTAGTTTCTTTAGCTTTGCTTGCTGTTCATAACAAGTTAGATCCTTTCTTACTTTGTGTGGGAGAGAAACACGCTCCACTTTCAAAATCTAGCACACATTATAGGATTTTTCCTGCCTATCTTTTTACTGTTGTGTGTTCTTTATCTTTTCATAGCTACTGCCATGTTCAGTCTTAGTTTTAGTTTGTCTTTAGCAAGAGCCTTGGCTTTTGTTTAGTTTGTTGCTGGAACTCTCTTTAGTTTTCATGTTTATCTTGTTAAGAGAGTTGGTTGTTGCACTGAGTTGTGTCTTGTCTTGAAAGTAGGTAATTGAGGTTGCTATTTAATTTTAGTAGTAGCTTGCAATAGTTTTGTGGTATTGTTGTGAGTAATGTTTGGACTTTTGGTGTCAAGAGCTCTTGCCTATTAGTGATAGGTGTCGTATTTTTGGAAATCCGTGTTTATTTTCAAAACCTACAAAACTAGTTGAGAACTCTAGCTACTAGATAGATCACTACTCTTCTGAGAGTCGAATATTAGAGTACACTCACGTACCATGAGTCGAGGATGCGCAAGGATAACCAAACCCCCATACACTCCTCCTCGGGGTACTTGTCTCTTTGTGAACCTCCTTATTAGATTCAGAGTTACCGATAATAAGTGCATGAGTTCTTTGGACTAATGTAAGTATTGAGAGTTGACACTTCCACCTTCCCATATTTTGCTAGCCTTTCCCGTGCCGTGCATTGCCTTCTTCTCACTCCGAGAGTTGGTGTCCACCTTCGCCGGTACTTCCAAACCCTTGGCATGATACTCTCTGTCATCATAAGCCTCCCTTTATCTTTCCTCAAAACAGCCACCATACCTACCTATCAAGGCATTTCCATAGCCTTTCCGAGTTACATTGCCATGCAACATCCACCTCTTCATGACTTGATCTTCATGTCATACATGTTCCTGCTACACTGGCAGCGACATACCTTGCATACATCATGTTAGTTACATCTTCTTTATGATTTTGAGTACCTTGTAAAGTGTGAAAGATCTCCTTTACCTTCTTTTAAAATAGAGTGTTGCCCTTAAGTGAGGAAAAGATCCCAAAGTGGACACATTAAAAGATCCCAAAGAGGACAAGTGAGAGTTCAATAGAAAGAGCCATTGAGGCCACCAAAAAATACAAAAAAATAGAAAAAAGAGAAAAAGAAATAAAAAGAGAGAAAGGGGCAACACTACTATCCTTTTGAGAGATCCACACTAGTACTCCCTTTATATCCTTGTACTCTATAGAGATGTTCATTATGCATATAGCTATGTGGGGACCTTCACACTTTAGAACTTGGATTGCATATTCCAAGGATGAGCCTCCTCAAACGAGCTCTAGGTTTTCATGAGCAAGCAAGTTAGATGCACCCCCACTAGTTCCATTGGAGATCTTCCTAGCTCGTATGTGCATCCGTTGCATGGAAATCCCTCCTACTCACATCATATCTATCATTTGGCATCTCTTGCCTATGATTGTCCTCATTGATTCGAGCCTTTCTCATCCTTTTTGTCTTCATCCTCCACCATATTTCTCTCTTTTCCATCCTAAGTGCCAACTCTCGTGATTACGCTCATCCATTGCATGAGTGCTCTAAATATCGAAAAGGAGTGGATCAAATTGACTTGTACCTGGCTAGTGGTCTGGGGATGAGTCAAGATAAGATTCCAAAGAAGACCAAGTGTGAAACTTTAGTAGATTGAGTTCTCAACACAAAAATACTTTTTTCTCGTATTCCCTATCCCCCTTCTTGCACGCAAACACCATTTGGAGACATTCGAGTCACGGACAGCGAGAGCTCTTGCACCTAATGTTCTTTTGTTACTTATTTCAATGCTAATATAGACTCTTGCCTGTTAGGACTTGAATGGAATCTCTAACCTTGATAGCTTTACTTTTCAAAGTTCTTTTATGGTTGCTAGCATGTCACCACAGAAATTATGTTTTTATCATTTACCTACTCGAGGACGAGCTGGAATTAAGCTTGGGGATGTTGATACGTCCAAAACGTATCTATAATTTCTGCTTGCTCCATGCATGTTTTGTTTTATTTTGCTATGATCTAGATACACTTTCATACACTTTTGATCATATTTGGACTAACCTATTAACTCAGTGCACCCCAGTGCCAGTTCCTGTTTTCTGCTGTTTTTCTATTTCAGTTTTCCCCCATACAAAAAGTGCCAGAAAAATTCGGGAAAATTCAGTTAAAAAATCAGCGTGACCGAAGCTTCGAGAAGAGCCCGGGAGGGGCCAGAGGGGAGCCAGGCAGCAACCCGTCGCGGCCCCACCCCTGGCCGCGCCAGGGGGGCGCCTGGGGCCCCTGGCCCACCTCTGGCTGCCCCCTTTCGCAAATTTATCCCCTGTCAGAGGAAAACCCCAGAAAGAGAACCCTATTCCGCAAACTCGCCTCTGTTCCGCCGCTGCCGCGCTTCCAAGATCGGGAGCACCAGAAGACCTATTCCCGGCACCCTGCCGGAGGGAGGATTGACCTCCGGGAGTCTCCTCTCCACCATGGATGCTCCCCGGATGTCTCGTGAGTAGTTTTCCTTGGACCTTGGGTTCGTGATCAGTAGCTATGTGATGTTCTCCTCCCCTCTTTGATCTTCATTGTTTAGACCTCGTGAGCTGCCCAACATGATCGAGGCACCTTTGTAATATTTCTGCTTTTGCTATGTTGAGTTTGATAGGATCTGATGGATTATGAGATTATGTTCAGATTGTGATTGAGTAATATATTTGGTTTTTATCTCTTATATTTTTGTTCCTAAGCAATTCTTGCATGTTCCCCGTTGCTGTTTATTGCTTTGGCCAAGTAGTAGGTAGTGACTCCAAGAGGGAGCGTTGTGCTAGATTGTGGGTTCATGCCCCCCGATGACATGCTTGAGTGACGGAAACATGAGTCTAGGGGATGTGCTGTTGCCACAAGGGGGAAAACAACGGTGCTTGTGACCGCGGTCACAAGGATTGTTTACTTTACGAAGAGTTCTTTTTAATGCAGTTGTCTGTTGCTTTGGGTTTACACTTTGGGTGGGGCTCGCAACTTAATACCAGCGAGATGTTCTGGATAGATATCTCAAGGTGGATGATTAGTAGTAGATGCAGATGGATTTCGGTCTTCGGTCTACTTACCTTGGCGTACTGCCTGTTCTTTTGAACCTCTTCCTTTCTTTTGTAGCATAGTTAGCAGTGCGGTGCGTTCATAATCCTGTCAATTGCCTTTCTGTAATTTGTTTACCTCGCATAGCAATTTTATCCTCTTTTGGGAGAGAGACATCACTAGCGAACATCACGTATCCCGGTCCATATCCTTATCATTGTTTCCATGTTATATTTACTTTTCTGCATTTACTTTCAAGTTGCTATTATTATCCCTTGTGTTTTATCCTTTGTAAACAACAAGACCGGAGAGATTGACAATCTCTCTGAACTTCGTTGGGAACAAAGTTATTTGTGTCTGTGTGCAGGTCCGCGTGAGTTGCGCCGCTGACACCTACTTATCATCTCTGGAGTCCTACTGGAGACAAACCTTGGTATCTTTACCGAGGGAAATTTGCTGTTGTGCTGCATCACGCCTTCCACTTGGGGCTCACCAACGAAGGGCGAGAAGACTACACCCGTCAACCCTCGCGCCATCAATGTGCCGTGAGTAGCCCCCCTTGGACCGTGGGACCATGACCAATAGCTATGTGATCTCTTCTCTCCAATCTTGTGCTTCAATTCTTAGCCCTTGTGAGCTGTCCTACATGATCACGACATCTATGGAATTCTTTCTGCTGTTGCTATGTTGTGTTTGCTGGGATCCGATGGATTATGAGATTGTGTTCAGAATGTGATGAGTTATATATTTGGTTCTCCTTTTATATTTTTTTCTTGAGTAATTCTTGCATGTTCTTCGTTGATTTTTATTGCTTTGGCCAAGTAGTAGATAGTAACTCCAAGAGGTAGTGTTATGCTTGATTGTGGGTTCATGCTCCCCGATGTCTCGCTTGAGTGATAGAAACATGAGACTAGGGGACGTGTTGTTGCCACTAGGGAGAAAACGATGGTTCTTGTAACCGTGGTTGCAAGGATTGTTTACCTTACGCAAAATTTGTTAATGAAGTTATCTGTTGCTTTGAGTTTACACTTTGGGTGGGGCTCACAAGTTCATACCAGCGAGATGTTCTGGATAGATATCTCAAGGTGGATGATTAGTGAGTAGATGCAGTTGGATTCTGGTCTACTTGTCTTGGTGTACTTCCCATACTTTTGAGCCTCTAACTTTCTTTGCAGCATAATTAGCATTGTGGTGCGTTCATAATTCTGTCAATTGCCCAGCTGTAATTTGTTTACCCAACTTAGCTATTTTATCGTCTTTTGGGAGAGAGACATCACTAGTGAACATCATGGGACACCGATCCATATTTCCACCACTGTTTACACCTCACCTTATTTACTGCTTTAGTTCCTTTTGTTGCAATCACCACTACTATTTCCCTCTTGTGTTTGATCCTTTGTAAATAACAAGGCCGGAGAGAGTGAAAACCTCTTTGAACTCATTGGAAGCTAAGTTATTCTCTTTTGTGTGCAGGTCCACGACAACTCCCTATCTAGAAGTATTTTCTGGCATTGTTTCCTCCTACTTGCAGAATTTGGAGTCCTACTAGATTGATAACTTGGTATCTTCACCGAGGAAAATTTGGTGCTACGCTATATCTCAACCTTCCACTAGGGGTAACCAACGAGGGGCGAGAAGCCATAAAGCTAATTTCTGGAGCCATTGTTGGGGACTCCAATCTTCAAGATAGGGGAGGTGCACACCATATTTTACCTTTGCTTTTTAGTCTTGTTAGTTTACTTTCTAGTTTTTGATTTAGAGTCTTGTATCAAAAACCACAAACAAAAAATTAGTTTCCTTGCTTTGTTTAGTCAGTATGTCTAAGTCCTTCACCCTTGGTTTTGCACCCGAAGGGGAGATTCTCACCTTCAAACAAAGGGGTGAAATTTTGAAAGATGCTTGGTATAGAATTAATGATTCTCAAAGTGGAGCCATCAAGACGCAATCCACAACTATCTTGCTTAGAAATTTTTATGTTGGTATTACTTCTTGGAATAGGTTTATTTTAGATACTGCTATCAATAGGAATGTCCAGGAATCCCCAGTTTGGGAAGCTCTTAATGTTATGGATTTTTTTTCAGAAATCCCCCTATTGCTAGTACACAAGAGAACATTACTTTAGCTCACATTATGAGTAAACTTGATAAGATAGAGCTAGACATGACAAGCATGGGTAAAATAAATGAATTAGATCGTAGGATTCAAGTGAATTTAAATAGACTTGATAACTCCATGCAAAAAAATTATACCACTTTGGAGACCCTTAAATCCCATGATATCGACCCTTATAGGATTGACAAGATTGAGTATATTATTCAAACTTTAGGAACCACGCTATCCTCCATCTAGACTAAAAAGGTAGAAACCCCCGCAAAGAAGGAACCTAAGTTCATTTACGTACCCAAGTTTTCTCAACCCAAAACAAATATACCTATTGCCAGGGGTGTTGAAACTGTGAAGACCTTGGAAGAGATACCTCCCTTCAATAGAATAAAAAATTAAATTCCTATTGGTCTTACTACCTTTTCTTTTATTCCGAGAAGTGTTACCACCAGTCCTTTATTTGAGAGTCCTCTTAGTACTAGCTATACTATTGAAGAGCTTTCTGATGATTCAGTTATTACAACTTGATCTTTTTAGTTCATGCCTAGCTAAAAGGCATAAAAGAAATCACTTATTGGGAGGCAAACCAAAATATTTTTAATTTCAGTTTAAGTGGTCTTGATGCTTGGTACTACTGTAGCAACATCATTGTATCTTTATTTTCAAGCTTTGTGCCAAGTTTTAGCCTCCGATTGCAAGAAAGTTCAAAAGTTCTCACATGTTGTCCAGAAACAGATTACGTCTGCTTGACGGAAAAAATCATGATAAATCACCAGATCATCTTTTTGATCTGAATTGTTTTGACAGTATGCTCTATACAATTATCTTTCTGGTTTCAGTTCTGAGTTTTTTTATTTGAGTTTCATAAGTAACCCAAAAAAATATTTACTACATGTTGGTCTGTTTTTCACAGATTCTGCCACGTTTTGTGTTTTCATCGTTTTGCAAATCTTTTGATTTCTTCTTATTTGCAAATAGTATTTGGCAATCATGACAAACAGTAGATCTTCATGAATATCTTTATTTCCAGAGAAATTTTTTATTTATTTATGGGTACTAACCACTCTAATCAGCTTATGTTGAGTTTCGTATGAAGGGAGTTTTCAAGTATGCGACGGAAGATGATGAAAGAAGATTCAAGAGTGTCAAGCTCTCAAACTTGGGGGTTCCCCCATGCACCCCCAAGAAATATCCAAGGATACTCAAGCGTCTAAGCTTGGGGATGCCCCCGTGCATCCCCTTCTCCATCAACTACAAATGAAGATGAATTTCCCCACATTCAATTCTGTGATGAAGTTGAATTTTTCCATACTCATTTCTGGAAGTAATATTAGCATAAGTTTCACCATAGAATAATTCAATACCTATCCAGGAAATTCTGAACAAGTGACAGATCCATTGGGTTTTCTTTTGTTGATAGAGAATCAATGTAGTAGATGGTGTTGAGCTTCAGAACAATGACAATAACGATCCAATGTTTCCTATAGGTTAGCAAAACACACAAATAAATGAAACATGTTGGGTAATGAAAGTCAAGCAATGTAGGTAAATGCAAGGTTTAAAATAGCATGCTATAAAAAATAGCTTGGCCCTTCTCCAGAAGCTATAGAAGATATAGTGGGATATAGAGAAGTTACATTCAAAATAGCTTGATGAAAAAATGGCAAGAACTAACCCAAATATTAAGGATTTCCGGCATTTTAAAATTAAAAATCTATCCAAAAGCAATGCATGCATAACGATGTAACCATATTCAAATGTCAAGGCCAAATCGATGGCACAAATACAAATATGAGGCTTAAATCCACGCACAACAAAGTAATAAACTCTAAAAGACAAATTGTTTAAGCTTTTAATCAAAATCATTGGCATCATATTTAGATGGATTCACTACTAGGAGAAAGGCTAGTAGTAGCGCCCCATTTTGGCTTATTAGTAGCGCCCCATGGCGCGCTACTGATAGCATGCTACATCTAACTTGTAGCAGCAGTGGGCGCTGGCAACCGCTACTGCTACGTAGGGTTAGCAGTAGCGCCTCCTGGATTGGGCGCTATTAATAGATATAGCGGCAGCGCCTGCCTCTGTCAGTCGCTACTAGTAATATTTTAATTTTTTTCCTTTTCTTCCTATTTTCTCATATTTGTTTGTACAGGTTTCATAGTATAATACACACAATAGTATCATCAATTTATAGACATACACACCTCAATATCTCATACACAGACAATAGTATAAATCGATCATCTCATATATATTATCACATGATCATAATATCCAACACAAAGGTTAATATCGAACACAAAGGTCAACTTTTCCTAGTTTAACTTCGCTAATATCCAACAACATAATGTTTAACAACAACTACGAACCAACCTACTGATCACGACCACAAGGTGAAATGAAAAAAAAAACCAAAAGACACCCCACATTCCATTATGTAATATGGAGAACAACTTGTCTTGATGTTTGATGTTCATCCCATTCACTATCCTTTTCCATCCTCTTATTCTTACGCAGCCATCATCTCCAGCTTCAGTGGAGTAGTCAGTGCTGAAGAGGACATTCCATGCCCGTGCAGAAACAATTGTAAGCTCGCCTTGAGGAGGCATCCACTTAGGCGTACATGCTGCTAGGATTCTCTGTTGAAAACATACGAGTAAAATACTTAGTAATACATTATACTTAATGTTAGGTCAAAAGATTTCTGAAAATGGACTAGTGTGATAGAATAGTAAAAAATCTTACCATGATATTATTATCTTTTACATGTCCTGGAAACAACTTGACAACAATGGAACATATGGTGTATAAGGTTCGCCAATATTATTCAAGTTCACAAACGAAGGAACACCTTTAAGAACATTCATGAAATCATCTTGTTCATCAATTGTCAGGCCAAATCCACCATTATGAAAAGTACTATCAAACATCTTCCGAACTTCTTTTGGAGCTTGGAGATAAACTAACAATTATAAATAAGTTGTAAACTTAGGAAGCAAGAAAATAAGGAAGTAAACAAGTCAAAGTTGTTTAAGAAACTCACGTGGAGATAGAACCAGCTTAATGTTGTCCACTAGCATCCAAATGTCCTTATTTCGAAATGTTTGACCATCTCGGCGACGAAGTCCAAGATCAAATGTTATTTTCATACCATCCTCTAATGCATATGCCTTGCATAGTGCATACCAATTTGGACAATCAAAATATGTGCTATTTGGTTCATTAAATACCTCGACCTTTATAGTTATCCCATCTTTCGTCTTAATACTGACATCTTTTTTGGCATTCTCACGCCACTCATCGATTTTGACAAAGTCGCAGACATGAGGTCTTGCGTAGCAAGGGATGTGGTAGTTGATTATAAAAAAATACATGTCAAAACAAAAAGTAAGCAAAGCATGCATAAATAATACGATGTCGATGAAGTTTCATACCATTAGAAATTCGAAGCCCTCCCTAAGCGTAATGGAGAAATATCTTTCTTCCTCCCCATCCAACTCTAGAAACTTGTCGCACCGACCCGAGTCATCGCCACAATAGTCGCACTCGGGGATTCTTTCGTCGTCTGCCATTTTCTGTGTTCATAATTCAAAAATTAGGCATTTAAAACAAAAGGAAAATAGATGAACTCAAATAGAAAAAGTAATGATTAAAAGTAGGAAAATGATTCTAGCATATATCACTATATTCCTTCTGCTCAGAAAAATTTATACTAACTAACAAATTAACAAAAACGAATATGGGATGATACAATTCCAATTAGTGCCTCATATTTAGATTGAACACATAAGCGAATCAGGGGGGAGCTTGGAAGCTACCCAAGTAGGATGCACAAGTTCCGTACTTGTACATATCACAAGGGTAGCTGCACGCTCTCCTCCGATGTCACATTGTGTCAGAACGGTTTTAATCATCGGCATTTAAAACGAAAGGAAAAAAAGGAACACACATATCTGTTTTTTCCTCATACTTAATTAGGTTGAACACACACAAACAACTACAGGGATGGCGTAAGCAAGCCAAGTAGGATGCACATGATTCGTATTTGTGTATATCACAAGGCTCGCTTACCCATCCCTGCTGTCACATGGTGTCACAACGGTGTTTTAATCATCGGCACATCAATTTTTGTCTCATACTTACATTGGACACACACAAGTGATTTCAGGGATGGAGCTAGTGACCCAAGTAGGATGCACAAGTTTGCATATCACAAGGATCATTGGCCCATCCCTAACGTCACATAGTGTCACAATAATGTATTTTAATCATCGACATTCTAAAAAGAAGGAAAATAATGACGAACAATAATATCAGTGAATGCAACAATAATATCACTCATACATATATATCGAGTAATACAACGGTCATACATATATATCTTAAGACTCATACATATCTTAAGACTTGCGTAGTGCTTGGTCATACATATATATCTTAAGACTCATACATATAATACATGACTAATACGGTAAACAACGTCGGGTGCGGATGGTGGCCACCCAAAGAGAAGGAACCACCACGAACTCGTAGCTCGGGTGAGATCCCTGAAGAACCATCCAGGTCCTCCATGACCCGGTGTCCAACGCCACCAAGTAGCGACGGATGTGCTCGTCCTCCTCCCTGACACGTCGGCGTACAATCCACTCGGGGGTCGGCTGCCTCTGCACCGACTGTGGCCCACGCGACCGCCAAAGAAGATCCGGGTCGACGACAGGACCCGGATTCCTCACTAAGTGGCGCGCCTCGGAGATCACCTCCCAGTGCCAGCACGGGGGAGCCCAGTCCGGGACATGGCCCATCCCATCAAGCAGGTGCTCTCTGACGCGGCGACGACGGGGATGCAGGCCTGGCATCGTTGTCGAGAACTTATTTAATATACAAAGTTTTATTAAAATGAACGAGTGAAAAATTTATACTAACTAACAAATTAACAAAATAAGACAAAAATACTTTCGACAAAAATACAAAGTTTTATTTGAATCATCGGCATTCTAAAAAAGGAGAAATAGTGCCTCATATTTAGATTGGACACATAAGAGATTCCAGGGAGAGTGTGGCAACGAACCCAAATAGGATGCACAAGTTCCGTACTTGTACATATCACAAGGGTTCGCTTCACACTCTCCCTGATGTCACATAGTGTCATAATATATTTAAATCATCGGCATTCTAAAAAAGGAGAAATACTGCCTCATATTTAGATTGGACACATAAGCGATTCCAGGGAGAGTTTGGCAGCGAACCCAAATAGGATGCACAAGTTCCGTACCTGTACATATCACAAGGGTTCGCTTCACACTCTCCCTGATGTCACATAGTGTCACAATATATTTAAATCATCGGCATTCTAAAAAATCCTAATTACCTCAATATGCTAACAAAAAATCCTAATTTCCTCCTGTCATTGCTAAAAGTAGGAAAATGATTCTAGCAAATGTCACTATATTTATATCATTGGCATTCTTAAAAAATAGCAAAAGTAATGATTAAAAGTAATTTCATGCTAAAACACCATTTAATTCCCGTTTCGACAAATCTCAAGCACTAGATATGTCGTACTTTTCTAGAACAAGTCATGCCGAAATCCATGGAAATTTTCGACATGACATTTGCTAAAAATTCGACATATCGAGCGCCTGAAATTTTCCGGAATGGAAATAAATCAACATTCTGGCAAAACATAGGTCACTCATATCCTGCAAACAATGATCGTAATTACTCAATATGCTAAGAAAAGGACAATTTAAACTACACAAACACCACACACACATATTTAAACTAGAGGAGGATCGCTAATGATCTTGTGTGCTGCTCAAGTTACAAGATTTTTTCCCTAGCAATAATATGAACCCGAACAATGCATCCATAGCAATAGCAATTTTTCAAACTGTTTGCCCATGTTTCAATCTAAAAAAATCCTAGATTATGTTTCAATCTAACAAAAATCTAACAAAAATCCACTTTATGTTCCAATCGAACAAAAACCCTACATTATGTTTCAATCTAACAGAAATTATATGAATTATTGAGAGAGGGGATTGAGAAGGAGAGACTCACCAGTGGGTCGCGGCGGCGTGGAGGAGCGGGGCGGGTTGGGGAGGCGGCCGGCAGGTTGGAGCGGCGACGGGTCGGGGAGGCAGGCGGCGGGTCGGGGCGGCGGAGGGACGGGGAGGCGGGCGGCGGTTCGGGGCGAACGATCAGCGCGGCGGTGGGTCGAGGCGGCGACGCGAGGAAAGAAGGAGAGAGAGAGAGACAGAAAAATGTGAGAGAGGGAGGGTTAGGCCGGTTATGTGCGGCCCATAGCAGCAGCGCTCCCCAAGAGAGACGCGCTACTGGTATATGCGGACCGTTGGATCCACTTTAGCAGTAGCGTGTGACATGTTGGGGCACTACTGCTATGGAAATAGTAGTAGCGTGCATTACAGGGAGGCGCTACTGCTGCAACTTGTCAGCTGGGTTTGGTAGGGACCACCCTTAGCAGTAGAGGGTCCCAGAAGGAGGCACTATTGATAAAGACCTAGCAGTAGCGGGCCACCATAAAAGGCGCTACTACTAATTAGCAGTAGCACCCTCAGAAGAGGGGCGCTACTGTTAAGCCTCTACCTATAAGCTTTTTCCTAGTAGTGATTAGATGAACCACTAGATTTCTTTTGGGTAAATGTATATGTGGTTGTATAATTTACTTACTTTTCAAAATATGGAAGTATGTGGAATTCTCGCATCCGGTCGGAAAAGAACTCTTGGGCGATATTTTTGACGGCCGACACCTTGTTACAAGATATTTCATACTCATTAACCATACCACGGTCTATGAAATCCACGCGAAATACAATTGTGTTGAAGAGTTAAACAATGTTTTGTGACACGTACAATTGTCGCAGAAAATCAGAAGGCCGGATGACAGCCAAATACGTCCTCTAAAATCAGGCGGGACTGTCACTGAAATTGCCCCGGCTGATGGGACGGGAGGGTGATTACCTGGTGAAGGTATCCTTCAAAGAAAAACATACTTCGGTAACGTTTGTCCCTCTCTCACGAGGGTTTTTGTCAAAAAATATCACCGATTTTGTAGTGAAACAATCAACAGGACAGAAGCTTCCAGATCAATGAAGGAGAGCCGGAGGGGAGCCAGGGCCCTCCAAGGTGGCCACCTGGCGCGACCTCTCGTGGCCGCGCCACTTGTACGCCTGGGTGGAGGTGCACCCGCTGGTGCCCTCCTTCGGCCTATATTTACTCCTTTCCCCGAAAAGCCTCGAGAGAGCCCTGCAACATGAATTTCACCTCTGTTTCGCCGTCGCCGCGCTTCCAAGATCATGAGCACTAGAAGACCTCTTCCCCGCACCCTGCCGGGGGGAGGATTGACCTCCGAGAGCTTCTCCACCACCATGAGCGCTTCCCAGATGTGCTGTGAATAGCCCCCCTTGGACCGTGGGACCATGACTAATAGCTATGTGATGTCTTCTCTACAATCTTGTGCTTCAATTCTTAGCCCTTGTGAGCTTCCCTACATGATTACGACATCTATGTAATTCTTTATGTTGTTGCTATGTTGTGTTTGCTGGGATCCGATGGATTATGAGATTTTGTTCAGAATGGGATGAGTTATATATTTGGTTCTCCTTTTATATTTTGTTCTTGAGTAATTCTTGCATGTTCTTCGTTGATTTTTATTGCTTTGGCCAAGTATTAGATAGTAACTCCAAGAGGGAGCGTTATGCTTGATTGTGGGTTCATGCTCCCCGATGTCTAGCTTGAGTGATAGAAACATGAGACTAGGGGACACTAAAGGAAACAGGAGTTTTGCCGTCAGCCAAAGCTGACGGCAAACATATGTAAAGCGGACGGCAAAGGCTTTGCCGTCAGCTCCCCGACGGCAAACCTGTTGTCAGCTCATCAGTCGGCAGTGAGCTGCTTTGCCGTCAGCTCAATATCGACCGACGGCAACGTCTTTGCCGTCAGCCTTTTTGTACAGGCTGACGGCAACGCCGCTCGTACGGCCAGCTCTGACTTAACCCCGTGGGCTGAGTTAACGGTGTTCATTGCCGTCAGCTAGCACCTTGGCTGACGGCAAAGCCCTTGCCTGGGCCCACATGTCAGCATTTTGCCGTCAGCCAGCCCTACGCTTTGCCGTCAGCCGGTTGAAGGCCGACGGCAAAGCCGTGACCAAATGGTCACTGCCACAGCCCAGATTACACAGGCTGCCGCCACGTGTCCGCTTTGCCGTCAGCTTGCTAACGGCAACGCCTTTGCCGTCAGCAGCTCTCTGTATCTATCTTTTTAATTTGTTTTTCTTTAATTCCCTGCATATAAACAATAATATATATATATATATGTACAGAATGCCATCCACAAGTCATATATACAATCATAATGCTATCCACAAGTCACGTATACAAAAGAAGCCATCCACAAGTCATATATAAAAAAAGAAGCCATCCACAAGTCATATAAACAAAAAGAAGCCATCTCCATGTTTAAAAAAGCAAGTCATCTCCATGTTTAAAACAGCAAGCCATCTCCAAGTTTAAAACAACAAGTCATCATATATACAAAAGAAAAGTGCCCAACATGATATACATCTACAAGTCATCTCCATCCTAACATACTATATCTACAACGAAGAAGCATCCATCCATGCATAAAGGCAAATCTGCAAAATGAAAACATAATCATATGTTACATACGGAAAAGAAGAAATCCAAAATGATGAAAAGATGAAAATAAAAAGGAAAAAGAAGAACAAGGAGAATAAGAGTAAGGAGAAGAAGAGGAAGAATAAGAATAAGATGAAAGGAAGAAGAGAAGATGGAGAAAAAGAAAGAAGAGAAAAAGTAAGAATAAGAAGAACTTTTCTTCTTTTACTTTCTTTTTCACCTCTTTCTTCTTCACTTCTTTCTTTTCCTCCTATCCTTCTTCTTATTCTACAATACTTGTTTAGACCTCAAGAGCTAAATATATCTCATTTTAGATCTAACTAAGTCATTAATTCATTTTTGAGCTTTATATGCGAAGTATAAGTCATTTTTAGGTTTGTCTTAAGCTAGTAAATTCATTATTGAGCTTTTATAAGACAAGTATAAGTCATTGTTGAACTTAATAAACTTATAAATCTAATTTGAGCTTTAAAAGCTTATAAAGCCAAGTTTGAGCTTTATAAGCTTATAAATTCACTATTGAGCTTTTAGAAGCCAAGTATAATTCATTTTTTAGGTTTACAAGCTTATAAAGCCAAGTATAAGTTTTATAAGGTTATATAGTCATTTTTTAGCTTTTATAAGCCAAGTATAATTCATTTTTTAGGGTTTACAAGCTTATAAAGCCAAGTGTAAGTTTTATAAGCTTATATAGTCAGTTTTTAGCTTTTATAAGCCAAGTATAATTCATTTTTTAGGTTTACAAGCTTATAAAGCCAAGTGTAAGTTTTATAAGCTTATATGGTCATTTTTTAGCTTTTATAAGCCAAGAATAAGTAAATATTTATGTAACTAAGCTATTACTACCATTATTGAGCTTTATGAGCATATAAAGTCATTGATGAGCTTTATGTAACTTACCGGAGGCCACCTCAAGGCTGAGAAGCGCCGCCACGTGGGTTGCTCGGGGATTCACTAGGAGATTCTTGTGGGTTGTGAGATGCAGCTCCGGAATTATGCTGCAACAAAGGATGAGTTGCAATGTGGTAAGCATGATGACACTTGATGGTATAAGACCGGGATATATTGATCATTGAAAGAAACTTACCGTTCCGGGAGGAGAAACGATAGGCATCGGCATCGGTGGAGGGGTAAGACCTTGCTTCTCCCACATACTCTGCGAGTTAGGTTTTGAGGACTAGCATATTAGCAAGTGAACCAAACATATGCATATGCATTCTTGGCGGATATATGCAAAAGTAGTAACTTACCGAGAAGAGGTCGTAGATGGCCTTCGTCTGGGCATTATTGCGTGCCCTCTCCTCCTCGAGTATCCTCTGGGTCCTCTCCTCCGCCAGCCGGTCCCTCTCCGCAAGCTGCTCCGACAACATCTCTTGTGTCGCCTGTCTCTCCCTCTGAATGGCGTCCTGAGAACACTCAACAATATAGCAATTATTGTCATCATCGCTATGTAGTCTAAAGAACGGAAAGAAAAATTGAGACAAAGTTATACCTGGATAGCAATGTCCACTGGCCGCGGGCGAGGTCGTACAGCAGGAGCGGAGCTCGTTTGCCTCGCCTTGATCTGAGGTAGAGTCTCCGGGCAATGTACGAAGCCATTGCACATGGAGGTGCTGCCATGATGCTTACCGCCACCAGAAATCATCAAGGCCTCCGGATCAATCTCCTCCTCGCTCGGGTCAAACTGAGGACCGCGTAGCTCTTTCGCCACCTTAGAATAGGCCATCATCTTGTGGTAGGCTGCAGCGCTGGTGTACGCCTCAACACCGTCGCCCTCGGAATATGCCGTCACCGTTTTGTACTTTCCCTTATGGGCCATGGCAAATGAGCGAAATCCCTTAGGCACAGGCTGATTATGGTGCTTCGCCTACAATGAAAAGCAAAGAAAAGGCATGAAACAAATCAATTGATTAATGATGAAAGGACATGAAACTTAAAACAAAAAGGCACATACCCATTTTTTTGCGTACTCGTTGACGTTGAGATTGCCTTGGTGGTGTGCCACACCTACCATTTGAGCACGCCTAGCCTTGGCGCTTTTGTGGGTGGACAGCCAGGCATCACTGAGCCATTTGTCCACTATCTCCTCAAAGCAATCCATCTTATTTGCACACCATCTCGGGGGCGCCTATGAATTAATAATCTTATAAAGTCATTGAATATCTTTTTTAAGCCAAGTACAAGTCAAGTTTTATGTAACTAATCTATTATTATCATTTTTTAGTTTTACAAGCTTATAGAGCCAAGTTTGACCTTTATAAACTTATAAAGCCAAGTTTGACACTTATAAGCTTATAAAGCCAAGTTTGAGCTTCATAAGCTTATAAAGAAAAGTTTGACACTTATAAGCTTATAAAGCCAAGTTTGAGCTTCATAAGCTTATAAAGAAAAGTTGGAGCTAACTAGGCCTTACTTATAAGTGTAGGAATTTACCTCCAAGTATTCATCCTTCTTAAGGAAAACTTTTCTACACTTCTTCTTGGCCTTCTTCACGCCCTTCTTGGCGTACCAATCTCGAACACACTGAACACGCATCTCGTGCCTAGTGTTCGTGAGTAGCCTCACTATCTCCTTCTCGAGATTCTTCTGGGACGCCGGCTCCATCCCCTCCTCAACCCTATAGTAGCACTGAAAAAAGCATCGAACATATGAAAAGATGAGTGAAATGATTCCAACACTAATAAATGATTGCAATGCTTAGAATACTTACCCAAAAAGTAGCCACCACCATGTCGGCTTTGGTACGGCATTCAACGTTGTTGATGCGTTCATCTGGCGGGGCCGGGGCGGCTTTGTAGTGTGGCCAAGTGAGGCCGGGCTCAGGAACCCTACCCTCAATAGGAAACTGGACTAGCCCGGGAAACTGCTCCTTAAGCACGGCACCAAGGAGGCAGTTCGGATTCCGGGCACCTTCCAGGTAAGTCCACGCCCTGCAAAATAAGAACACAAAGACATTAGTTCTTGTTGGACCATATGTACATGTATGATATATATACAAGGAACACAAAAAATTCTTCAACTTACTTCTCCCCATCTGGCGCAATTAATACCCTCTGCGCAGGGTCCGGACGTGGTGGGAGCCGTGTCATACCACGCTGGTACACCGGCTTCTTGGAAGAGGAGCTCCCCTCAGCCCCATCATCCCCCTCACCCCCCTCAGCCCCGTCGTCATCGCTATCATCATCCTCATCAGCATCATCATCATGCTCCCAAGGATCATCCCAACGAGGCTCCGTCGACTGCCTCGGTGCCTCCGGTGTCTCTGACTGCACCGGAGGTGTCCGCTGCTCCGGTGCCTCCGACTGCACCGGCGGTGGCCGCTGCTCCGGTGCCTCCGACTGCACCGGCGGTGGCTCCTGCACCGGTGAGACTGTCCTGTGAGTGGGTGACTCGGCTAGGGCGCCACCTGCTCCTCGACCACCGGGTTTAGCTCTCTTTGTGCCTTTTCCCCGACCTCTCCCACGAGGCTGCTCAGCACGCGCCGGCGGCGAGCTGGCTGCGACAATACCCGCCAGCAACTCTCTCCGTAGAGGTAGAGGTGGTCGAGACTCCACCGGTGGGTCCCTACGGCTCGCCATGTGTCAACACCTGTTACGGAGTAAAGATGAATTAGTAAAGTAAGGAAATAAATAATACAAATTCATATATACAAAAAACAAACATATGCATATAAAGATGAATTAGTACATTAAGGAAATAAATAATACAAATTCATATATACAAAAAACAAAAGAAAGTTGGGATGCATACAACTAATAGTCGGGATCATCTGTATCTTCTCCAGGATCAATAAAAACATCATCGTCACTATCACGCGTGTCGTCATGAATGATCTCTTCTCCGGGATCGGGTTCAGCGTCAACCACATTTCGAAAGCCTTTTTGTAACCGGTCAAGCAATGATAGGTCATCCGCATCGGTAACCTCTTCGTGTTCCACTTCTTCATCGTCCTCCGCATCATCATCGGTAACCTCTTCGTGTTCCACTTCTTCCTCTTCCTCCGCATTGTCATTCTCTACTTCCATGTTTTGACCAAACGTAGAGGTTTTTCCGAAATGTTTTTTGGCCACACGTGTTTCTTGGAAGAATTCTCCGTCATATGTGTCTGGGTCTATGTGAGGTTGATAATCCTCTTCTTCATTGGGGGCAGGTAGTTTACCATGTGGCAGCACGTCATACACGACATACCAATCTTCGAGATTCTTTACACTTTGGCAGGCCCATGGAAGATAGAAAACCTGTGTGGCCTGTTGAGCCACAATATAAACTTCGGCAACATTTAAACGGTTCTTCTGTTTAATTTCAACTAGCCCAACATGCTCATGAGTTCGTCTAGTGTCCTTCGGATCGAACCGATGACATTTGAAGACAACGACATTCGGAGGATTTTCACCATAATATAGCAGTTCGTATATTTCTTCAACTATTCCATAATACTCGACTCCTCCATCTATAGCGGACACACCGGAATTCGTTGTTTTCCGATCGGGCATAGTTTGCTCTTTCATACCAGTACGAAAGCGATACCCATTGATGTCGTATTTTTCATATGTATGGACCTTAAAGTCAAAACCATTTGCGATTTGTCTCAATTCAGCGTCCATCGACTCTGAATTAGCCTACAAGTTGAAACGGAAAGGCTTGTTGTATTAGTCGGTACTGAGACGACGAAGAAATAACAATGGCATGTATATCATATAAGAAGTACCGTTTGTGTAAACCAAGAGATGAAACCGGGATTGCTGCCTCCCCGCTTCTCAAGAAGATTAATCTCTTCGATGGAGTCTTTTTCGATCGCCACTCCATTCGAGAATTGCGCGACGAATCGACTGTATCAAATAATTAAGAGAAGTTAGACACACAACTCGTCAAGAAGTTGCAGAACAATTAATATGTACCGCGCACTTACTCGATGTATGGCCGCACTTCTGTCATGTTGGTCAAGATATACAATGTAATGATGCTCCATTCCTCAAAGGTCAACGTCTTTGTCTTCATAACCCCACAAGGTGCGAGGCTCCCTTTAAAGAGTTTGAACTTGGATTAATGTCGCTCGGGGTCGCCAGTATTGTACCGAGGCTTTGGATTATGCAAACTGTAATTAGTGGCAGCATAGTGTGCTGTCACGAAGTTTGCCGCTTCCTCGACAACGAATGCCTCAGCCATTGATGCTTCAATTCTCCGTTTATTTTTACATTTTGCTCGAAGCGTCTTCTGCATTCTCTCGGTTGCATAGCACCAACGGTTTTGCACAGGGCCACCCAATCTTGCCTCCATCGGTAGATGCAAAATCATATGCTGCATCGGATTAAAGAAACCCGGTGGAAAGATCTTCTCTAACTTGCATATCAACTCCGGCGCCAGTTTTTCCATCTCTTCTATCACAATAGGCGATAATTCTTTAGCACAAAGAACACGGAAGAAATAGCTTAGCTCTGCCATTACTAGCCATTCATCCTCGGGGATGTAGCCGCACAACATCACCGGCATTATCCGCTCAAGCCATATGTGCCAATCGTGACTCTTCAGCCCAAAGATTTTCAGCTTTTCAAGACTTGCTCCCCTTGCTAGATTCGCTGCATACCCATCGGGGAACATCAACTTTTTTTTCACCCAGATGAGGATTTCCCTCATGTGTTCCCTTTTAAGATTGAACCATGCCTTTGGCTTCTCCCAATTCTTCTTCCCTTTCGGTTGTCGCATGTTCAGTGACTTCCTATTACACAGACTCTCCTGATCGACTCTAGCCTTAACATTATCTTTCCCCTTATCAGTGCCGAACAATGTACCAAAAAGGGCCTCACCCATATTTTTTTCAGTGTGCATCATGTCAATGTTGTGTGGAAGAGCAAGGTCTTTGAAATACGGGAGATCCCAAAAGCATGGCTTGTGGGTCCAGGCGTGTTCCGTATTATATCCCAAGAAATACCCTGGCCGGTTCGGATCAGGCTCTAGTGAGTTCAACTGATCAAGAATTTGTGCGCCCTTCATCATAGGTGGTGCCTCGTGCTCGACAACTTTACCTTTGGTGAAATTCTTCTTGTCTTTTCTGAATCCATGGTCCAGAGGCAGGAATTGTCTATGCAAGTCGAAGCAAGAATACTTGCGACCCTCCGGCAGCCAATGAAACTTAAGAGCAGACTTGCATTGCGGGCATGGGAACCTTCCGTGCACGCACCATGCAACAAAAAGTGCAAACGCTGGCAGGTCATGCATGGAGTACATCAACCAAGCATGCAGTTGGAAGTTTGTTTTGCTAGCTGCGTCATATGTCCGGATCCCATTATCCCAAGCTTCTTTGAACTCATCCATCAGTGGTTGCAAGTACACATTCATATTTTTTCCGGGATAGTTGGGCCCCGGAACTATCAACGTCAAGAAGATGTGCTTTCTTTGCATAAGTACTCCAGGGGGCAGATTGAGGGGCATGATGAATACGGGCCAACAACTATACTGGGTTGCCGTCATACCGAAAGGATTGAACCCATCGAGGCTAATGGCGAGTTCCACGTTTCTTGGGTCTTTGGCTTTACCTTCTTTATGTATTTCATTGAACATCTTCCACGCTTCACCATCAGAGGGGTGGGTCAACATCAAATTCCCGTATTCATCTGTAGCACGTCTAATTCCATCTCTGTGCCATGTCATTTGTTTTGCTGTTTCTTCAAGCATGTAAAGCCGTTGAAGTCTTGGTAAGATCGGTAGGTACCGAAGAATGTTTACGGGTATCTTGCTCTGCGTCTTCTCACCAAGACCGTTGTCTACGACAATATACCTCGAGGACTTGCAGCGTGGACAATAATTATCATCCGCATACTCATGCCTAAATAAGACGCATCCTTTCTGACAAGCATGTATCCGCTCGATGGGCATCTTCAGTGCACCGAGTATTTTGTCTGAGTGGTATAGGTTTGCAGGCATAATATGACCGTCCGGTAGAAAGCGCCCGAATAAGGTCATCATCGCATCATAGCACTCTCTGGACAAGTTGAATTGTGCCTTAAGAGCCATTGTTTGTGCGATGGCATCTAGTTGACAAAGCTTGGTGTGCGCATGCAGTGGGAGTTTTGAAGACTCTAGCATGGCATAAAAGGCCTTGGCAGTTTCCTCCGGTTCTTCGTCCTCAAGACGAGCATCGTTGTAGTCATTGACCATGTCTTCGATCCCTGTACCACAATCCTCAATGCGCTGACGCACTACCTCATGTCTGTCACGTTGGGCCGACTCGCCATGAAATGACCACAACGTATAATCAGGCATGAAACCACGTATTTGCAGGTGTTTACCCATTACATCCTTTGTCTGTTGTGAATAGTTCTTACATCTAGTGCAGGGGCACCATGTTCTTGGTTGGCCAGCACTAAATGCAACCTCTAGGAACTCCTCGGTCTTGGCCAACCATTCCTCAGTCATATTTTTTTGACTAGGGTGACCGGTGTACATCCACGCACGATCATTCATTCTGGCTAGCTAGCTAGTACAAATTAACACCAGAAGGCATATAATTAATTATGGTGATACGGCATATGCACACTAGCTAATAGGTAAAGATAGGTCCTAATCCCACCCGGGTATGTGCAGATTGGATTCATTTCCCCATGCTCTCCTCCCGATCCGACGCAAAATTTCGACAGCACCTCCCCGCTGTTCTCCTGATACACGTCTCAGCATAAACCGAGAGGATGTGTACCCAGAGAACAACAAGGTGGCGCTGACGAAATCCTGCGTCCGATCCGGAGGAGAGCATATATGGGGAAATGAATCCAATCTACACATACTCGGGCTGTCCATGGATAACGTTGGACAATTCGAAAGAATCCAATTATAAATATGCAAATGAATGCATATTTATAAATGGAATCTTTCGAACGGGAGACGCATATGGGTTACGTGACGTGCATGAGTTGAGAAGGAAAGAACTAGCTACGCCTATCTTCTAGGTAGGGTGAAACTAGGGTAGGGTGAAACTAAGAGGAGAGAGACGTTTGGTGTCCCAGTAGGAAAAACTGCTAGTCACGGGAACCTATGCAATTAAATAAGGCAACCTTAGCAACAACAAGCTAAGCACCAATACATTGGAGACTATAGTTACTTAACACATTTAATACTCTTAGTACCTCACTTAGCACCTTTGTTTTTTTAGATAAATAAGAGCTCTTGCCCCCGATTTCATATCACCGAAATCAAATAGTACTAACTATATATCCTAATTAGTAGTAACTAATTCCTAAATCTAACAAGCCCTAGCCCTAATCTACTAACAAATCTAGCTAGCTAATTTCTTTAACTAAATACTTATAAGCTAACTAAAATTTATCATAAATAGAAACAAAATTGAATCCTAATTAGTATACTAACTAATTTCTAAACCTAACAAACCCTAGCCCTAATCTCCTAACTGATCTACCTAGCTAAATTTTTACCTAACTAATGATAAGCTAACTAAAATTTAACATAAATATCTACTTACATTAAATACAAACAAAAATGAATACAAAATAGAAAAAATGCAAAAAATGGGAGGGCCGGTGCTCACCTGCAGGGGGGTCGACTGCTGGGGGAGAGGAGACCGACGGCGCTGCCGAGACCTAGAGGGGGAGGGCGAGCAGGGGAGGTGACGGTGGCGGCGACCAGGGGAGGTGACGGCGGCTCGGCGGCGGTGGGGAGGTGGCGGCGGGGAGGTGGCGGCGGGGCGCCGGCGTGGGGAGGTGGCGGGTCACCGGCGTGGGGAGGTGGCGGCGGGGCGCCGCAAGGGAGAAGCGGCGGCGAGATGTGGGGGGTTGTGGGGGTTAGGGCTGGCCCGACGTGGGTTAACGGCGCTAGCTGCTTTGCCGTCAGCTGGCTGACGGCAGAGGCTTGGCCGTCCGCTGGCTGACGGCCAAGCAGCGGGCAGTTAAGCCAGCTCCTCCTGGTGGGGCTAGGTTGGTTGTTCGCCGTCAGCTAGCCTGTTGCCGTCAGCTTGAATGGCATCTGCCGTCAGTCAGCTGACGGCGTTGAACTGGCTGACGGCATAGCTCCGTTTTGCCCACAGCCAGGTCTTTGCCGTCAGCTTACCGTCTGGCTGACGACATAGTTTGCGTTGCCGTCAGCCCCGACAGAAAGCTGACGGCAAAGCACAAAGCTGATGGCAAAACTCCTTTTTCCTATAGTGGGATGTGCTGTTGCCACTAGGGATAAAACGATGGTTCTTGTAACCGTGGTTGCAAGGATTGTTTAGCTTATGCAAAATTTGTTAATGAAGTTGTCTGTTGCTTTGAGTTTACACTTTGGGGTGGGCTCGCAAGTTAATACCAGCGAGATGTTCTGGATAGATATCTCAAGGTGGATGATTAGTGAGTAGATGCAGTTGGATTTTGGTCTACTTGTCTTGGCGTACTTCCCATACTTTTGAGCCTCTAACTTTCTGTGCAGCATAATTAGCATTGTGGTGCGTTCATAATTTTGTCAATTGCCCAGCTGTAATTTTTTTACCCAACTTAGATATTTTATCGCCTTTTGGGAGACAGACATCACTAGTGAACATCATGGGACACCGGTCCATATTTCCACCACTATTTACACCTCACCTTAATTACTACTTTAGTTCCTTTTGTTGCAATCACCACTACTATTTCCCTCTTGTGCTTGATCCTTTGTAAACAACAAGGCCGGAGAGAGTGACAAACTCTTTGAACTCATTGGAAGCAAAGTTATTCTCTTTTGTGTGCAGGTCCACGACAACTCCCTAGCTAGAAGTAATTTCTGGCGTTGTTTCCTCCTACTTGCAGAATTTGGAGTCCTACTAGATTGATAACTTGGTATCTTCATCGAGGAAAATTTGGTGCTACGCTACATCTCAACCTTCCACTTGGGTAACCAACAAGGGGCGAGAAGCCATCAAGCTAATTTTTGGCGTCGTTGTTGGGGACTCCAATCTACAAGATAGGGGAGGTGCACACTATCTTTTACCTTTGCTTTTTAGTCTTGTTAGTTTACTTTCTAGTTTTTGCTTTAGAGTCTTGTATCAAAAACCGCAAACAAAAAATTAGTTACCTTGCTTTGTTTAGTCAGTATGTCTAAGTCCTTCACCCTTGGTTTTGCACCTGAAGGGGAGATTCTCACCTTCAAATAAAGGGGTGGAGAAAGTTTGAAAGATTCTTGGTATAGAATTAATGATTCTCAAAGTGGAGCCTTCAAGACGCAATACAGAACTATCTTTCTTAGAAATTTTTATGTTGGTATTACATCTTGGAATAGGTTTATTTTAGATACTGCTATCAATGGGAATGTCCAGGAATCCCCAGTTTGGGAAGATCTTAATGTTATGGATTTTTTTTCGGAAATCCCCCTATTGCTAGTACACAAGAGATAATTACTTTAGCTTGCATTATGAATAAACTTGATAAGATAGAGCTAGATATGACAAGCAAGTGTAAAATAAATGAAGTAGATCGTAGGATTCAAGTGAATTTAAATAGACTTGATAGCTCCATGCAAAAAAATTATACCACTTTGGAGACCCTTAAATCCCACGATATGGACCCTTATAGGATTGACAAGATTGACGATATTATTCAAACTTTAGGAACCACTCTATCCTCCATCTAGACTAAAAAGGTAGAAACCCCGCAAAGAAGGAATCTAAGTTCGTTTACGTACCCAAGTTTTCTCAACCCAAAACAAATATACCTATTGATAGGGGTGTTGAAAATGTGAATACCTTGGAACAGATACCTCTCTTCAATAGAATCAGAAATTAAATTCCTATTGGTCTTACTACCTTTTCTTTTATTTCTAGAAGTGTTACCACCAGGCCTTTATTTGAGAGTCCTCTTAATACTATTTGTACTATTGAAGAGCTTTCTGATGATCTTGTTGATGGTTCAATTGTTACAACTTGATCTTTTTGGTTCATGCCTAGCTAAAAGGCATAAAAGAAAGCACTTATTGGGAGGCAACGCAAAATATTTTTACTTTCAGTTTTAGTGGCCTTGATGGTTGTTACTACTATAGCAACATCATTGTATCTTTAGTTTCAAGCTTTGTGCCAAGTTTTAGCCTCCGATTGCAAGAAAGTTCAAAAGTTGTGACATGTTGTCCAGAAACAGATTATGTCTGCTTGACGGAAAAAATCATGATAAATCACTAGATCATATTTTTGATCTGAATTGTTTTGACAGTATGCTCTATACAATTATCTTTCTGGTTTCAGTTCTGAGTTTTTTTATTTGAGTTTAATAAGTAACCCAAAAACATTATTTACTACCTGTTGGTCTGTTTTTCACAGATTCTACCACGTTTTGTGTTTTCATCGTTTTGCAAATCTTATGATTTATTTTTATTTGAAGAAAGTATTTGGCAATCATGAAAAACAGTAGATCTTCATGAATATCTTTATTTCTAGAGGAAAATTTTATTTATTTATGGGTACTAACCACTCTAATCAGCTTATGATGAGTTTCGTATGAAGGGAGTTTTCAAGTATGCGACGGAAGATGATGAAAGAAGATTCAAGAGTGCCAAGCGCTCAAGCTTGGGGATTCCCCCATGCACCCCCAAGAAATATCCAAGGATACTCAAGCGTCTAAGGTTGGGGATTACCCAGTGCATCCCCTTCTCCATCAACAATCATCAGTTCGTCCTTCTCCATGCTATATTTTTATCTCTTCCTGTGTTATGTGCTAAACTTGGAGCGTCTCGTTCTTTACTTTTTAGTTTGTTTTAGTTTTTATTTCTGTTCATAAAAAGTTGGACCCTAGCCTTTATTTTTTGGGAGATAAACACGCTCCAATCCACCCTAGAACACAACGTAGGCTTGCTTGCTTATCTTTCTTTTTGTGTGTGTTCTTTATCTTTTCATAGTTGCTATCATGCTTAGCTCTTAGTTTTCATGCTTATATTTTTAATATCATTTATTTAGGTTGTTTTACGAACTCTCTTGAGTTATCATGCTTATCTTGTTTAGAGAGTTGGCTTGTTGCACTGATTTGTGTGTCTTGCATGAGTAGGTAATTGAGGTTGCTATTACAAGTGTAGTAGTAACTTGCAATAGTTGTGAGGTATTGATTTGAGTAATGTTTGGACTTTTGGTGCCAAGAGCTTGAGCCTATTTGTGATATGTGTCATATTTTGGGCAATCCGTGTTTATTTTCAAACTACAAAAATTAGTTGAGAACTCAAGCTACTAGATGGATCGCTAACCTCTGGAGAGGTTTGAATATATAGAGTACCCTCACGTACCATGGGTCGAGGATGCACAAGGATAACCACACCCCTATACACTCCTCCTCGGGGTACTTGTCTCTTTGCGAACCTCCTAATTAGATAGAGAGTTACCGATAGAAAGTGCATGAGTTCTTCGAACTAATGCGAGTTTTCGATTGTTGGCACTTCCACCTTCCATATTTTGCTAGCCTCTTTGGTACCATGCATTGCCCTTTCTCATCTTGAGAGTTGGTGCATACTTCGCCGGTGCATCCAAACCCTTGGCATGATACATTCTGACATCATAAACCTCCTTATATCTTCCTCAAAACAGCCACAATACCTACCTATCAAGGCGTTTCCATAGCCTTTCCGAGATACATTGTCATGCAACATCCACCATCTCATGACTTGATCTTCATGTCATACAGGATTTTGCTTGATCGAGGAGCCACATGCTAGTTGGGCCTTGCCCTAATTATTGCTACATGACGCGCTAGTATCATTGCATATCCTGCTACACTGGCAGAGGCAGACATTTGAATACATCATGATAGTTTTCATTCTTCTTTATGTTGATTAATTCTTGTAAAGTGTGTAGATTTTCTTTATATACTTGTAAAATATAGAGTGTTGCCCTTAAGTGAGGAAAAGATCCCAAAAGAGGACAAATTAAAAGATCCCAAAGAGGGCAAATGAGAGATAAATAGAAAGAGCCAACGAGGCCACAAAAATACAAAAAATAGAAAAAAAGAGAAAAAATAAATAAAAAGAGAGAAGGGGCAACACTACTATTCCTTTTGATATATCCACACTTGTACTCCATTGCCATATTTGTACTACATAGAGACTATCATTCATGCATAACTATGTGGGGATCTGTCAGAGCAAAGTTTTGCCCCCGTGTGGTTTCAATATTGCTGGAAAAGACAGTAGAGGAACTAACAATGTTTTCTAGTATAAACAGTTGAATAGGTTACTGAAGGACAAGCTAGGTGATAAAGCTTCAGGGTGGGTTTTCAAGTTCTCGAAGCATTACCCCTTGAGTGAAGCTTAATCACGGAGGATGACCCCCAAAAATGAAGGTGTCCTGAAGCTCAACTCACTGAAGGAAATGAAGAAGACGACGCAAGACTTAGATGTTTTTGTGTAGTTCTGTTTCTGCTCTTTGAGTCATAGGACAAACCGTACTATCAAGAGGGGTCTTTAGTTTGTGGACGCCAAAGTTATTGAGAAAATGCTCAGATCAAATCTAAACCAAGTGAGAAGCCAGAGTGAATAAATCTCGTGTGCACTGAGCTAAACTTCAGTAGCAAAGACTTCGTTCTTTGGCTTCTGAAGCAGAACTAAGTCCGTGAGTCAGCTTTACTTGTTCCGCAAGTAAAGTTGCGCAGTAATGACAAATCCGACCATTGTGGACACGTGTCAAGCTGTCACTTCGGGTCAATCTGGTCATTTCACACCTCGGGATCGCCAACTATAAATACGCCTGTCACAACCCCAAGTTAGGTATGTGCTAGAATAGCAAGACACTTTGCATCATGATAAAAATTTCAAAATAAATTGAAATGGGAGAGAAAAAAAACCCCAGATGAATTTAATTCAAATGGCCAGATAAAAAGTTGCTCCAAATATTCCTTTTGTATTTTTGAAAACTCACATAAATGAGTGTGATCACATATCAAGTGATGTGGGACCAACCCCATGCTCATGGATTTTTCAAATATTCAAACAGGAGCATGGATTTAAATTTAAACCCCTATTTGAATTAAAGTTCAATTGGTTTGAATTTTAAAAAGTGCCAAACTTTATAAATGGCTAGCCTATTATAATATGAGGCCAAGTTTCAGCATTTTTAAAAATGCCTAGCTATTTATTTTAGCATGGCCAACATAAAGACAGAAAAGAATTAGAAAAAAAAAACAAAAGGACTGGGAGTTACCTGTCGCCTAGGGCGAAGGCCCAACTCCCCTGGCCTTGGCCCAGCCCAGCCCGTCGCCTTGTCGTCTTCTTCCCCTCCCCTCCAAGCTGCTCGCTGGAGCAGGGCACGCGCGAGGACGCCACGGCGACGCCCCGGCCCTTCTAGGCCTCCCCTCTGCCCCAGCGTGTGCCACACAACGCCACAAACCCCCCTGCACCTCTAGCTCTCTCCCAGGTCCCTCTCTTTTCTCTCCAGCGACGAATCCGCACCACGGCCGAAGCCGTAGGAGGAGCACGGCGGCGCTCCACCGCGGCGACTGGAGTCCTCAAGCCCCGCCACCTTGTCCTTCGTCCTCCCCGGCGTCGACTACTCCTAGCGGAAGCTCCAATTCGATCCCAGATGCCTTGCCAGTGACGTGAGCTTCGTTTCTTCCCCGCCGGACGCCCACGAGCAAAGCTTCAATTACGTCGTCATCGAGCTCTGCGCGGCCCCGCCGACCTCCCCATTCAAACCAGGGTGAGATCTCCAGCATTTCTCCCCTAACCCCGCCTCCTCCTGTGCCCTAGAGCTGGGTTCCGGCGAGAACCGAGGTCCGGCCGCCGCGTGCCTCGTCAAAGTCGCGCACCAGCGCCTCCCCTTGGACCCCCGATGGTATCTTCAGACGCGCGAGGTCCCCAGCTCCCTCCCAGTGCCCCCAGCTACCCTCCCCGTGCCTGAAAACCTAAATCCGACGAAGCTCCGGCGAGAGCTCTGGCGAACTCGCCATTAGGGCCAACCCCTAAGCTAACCCGAGCACTAACCACCCCCCCTGGGCCACTGACTAGTGGGCCCAGGCTCCTAAACTAATTACAGTTTGTTTAAACAGAAGATTAAACTAACCCCCCTCACTAAAAATCTGGACCCTCAGGTCAGCCCCCCCCCCACGTCATAGTGACGTCATGCCTACGCAATAATCAGTTAAATTGAATTCATTTAATCCAGAAAATCCAGAAAATAGCCAAATCTTTGGAAATTCATAACTAATTCATTTTAACTCCAAATTGGACAAATAATATGTCTAAAATTATCAGAAAAATACAAGGATTCTGAATATGGACTTTGTTTTCATGTTTGACCATTTTAAAATGGGTGAAAAGTGGCAAACATCCATATGCATTTAATTTGAATTCAAATTTGAGGTGCATTTGAAAATGACTTTGCAATTGGCTTATTTTAAACGGAATTGTACCAACATTGTGACCATGAATATCACATCACAATATTGATCATGTGTTTGAGTATTGCATTACATTTACCCCTTGATTGCTTTGTTTTCTCGATAGACGTGCAACTGGAATCAGAGACCACCCCCTTCGTTGAAGACACCGTTATCGAACCTCGTCAGCAAGGCAAGCAAACCCCCATTGATCATGTCGATAAAAACCCATTTCCATCTTAGTCTCGCTTATGCATGAAATAGGATGATCACCTTGTTATCATTTCTACCGCATATTTGAACCCAATCCTTTGCATGACCTATCATTTTGTCGCAGTAGTAGGCAAACCACAATCCTAGCAAATGTAGGAGTTGATTGATATCATGTGGCCCCTACAACTGTAACTGCTTATTGCATGCTTAGAGTTACAATGAGGTTACTTTTTTATGAGTCTGGATGGTAGTGATCATGTTGATGATGGTGGAAATGTGTTGGTGAATCTACCCTAATACAAGGTGAACGATGAGAGGCTGTGTAGGAGTACACAGTGGGTTGTCTCGTTGAACACCGCCTTAAGTCCGAGTTCTTGTGTGGTGATCCAAGAAGAAGAGTGCAACCACACATTGGGCTCACTGACCCCTCTCAACCTATTACCTCACACCGTTCGAACCCCAAAAGTCGCAGTAGTTCGGAGTTCTGGTAGGGCTGTGGCACGATCTGCGAAGTGGATGAATGGCTACTCAGACCGGCTTGGGACCCTGCACACATCGTTTGAGGCTGTAGTGGAACCTCGGCCGGACTTCCATACAGATCCCCCTCAGATAGGCGACTCTCTGGACTAGAACGGAGCTGTGGGCGAAGTGTTGTGGTGAACATCCTCGCTGACACCCCTTGAATGGTGTCGAAGGCGGTAACTGATGGTCATGTGTGTGTAGCGGTACACCCCTGCAGGGTTAACAAAACTATTCGAATAGCCGCGTCCGCAGTTATGGACTGCTTGGAAAGCTTAGATTGATTATTAGACAACTTGAACTGGATACTTATAAAACTTGCCAAGATAAGCGTGAGTGCTATGGCGTGCTTTCTCGTGGGGAAGTCGAGGAAGGCACGTGTAACATCCCAAAATTCTAAATTTTGGAATGTTATAATAATTAGATAATTATGATTGTCTTGTTTGATTTGTGTGAATTTGATCTGAGTGAGATAGAAGAGGATCTGAAACTTTTGGAGTTTAAATGAATATTAAAAATGGGAGGGAATAAACGGACTTTCCCTAATATTCATTTTTTCTTTTACATTTATTATTTAAAAACAAATCCAACAAATCAAAATAGAGAGAAGGTAATATGACTCCTTCAATAAATAAAATAAAAGTTGGAAAAATGTTTTCAATAGAAGTTTTATTTTATTGGATCTTATTTTTAATAATTTTATTGGAAAAATATCTCTACAGCCATTTTTTTCAAAAAAAAACTAATTCGCGAAAAAAAAACTTGCACCGGCCAGCTGGGCCGAGGCCGGGCCAGACAGCGAGCAGCAGGCCAGGGTGGCCCGTGCCCAGCACGAGAGCACGTGCGTGCCTCCTCTCCTTCGTCTCCAGTTCAAAGACGAAACAGAGTCCAGACTGGACTCTGTACGCGGCGCCGTTCGCCTTGTCCGTCCGAAATCTCTCTTCGGTTGTCCTTTTTCCAAGCAATATTTTCCAATAAATACACCACGTCCTTCTCCATTGATTCTCCACAAAATTTCGCCCCAAACCGCAACAAATCGAGCCAATTTCGAGGTAGATCCCGTCGGAAAGTTTCAACTTTGCCGGTAGATCCCGTCGCCTGTGAGCCTCCTCTTGACCCCAAATTTTGCATACCGACTTATTTCTTCGTTGTGCATCTAATAGACATCTTTTCCCTCTTCTATTCTTGCGCAAGGTTGATCCCCAAATTGTACGCGCACCGCAGGAGTTCATCAGAGCATGCTCGGTTTATCGCGTCTCTACGCCCGTACAGACGACGTTAGGGATCATCACCACCACCGTTGTGATCATCTAGTCAAGCTCTACATCCTAGACAACTTCTTTGTCGCCGGAGATCATCTGAACCGTCGTCTTCGTCGTGTCAAAATCTACCCGCCGCGGTTAGTAAAAACGCCGTAACTTTTTAACCGTTGCTCCGTTTTAGATGAAATCAGTGGCCAATTTGTTGTTTTTAAACCCTCTACACATTAGGTACTGTAGATCCAAGTTTTGAGAAAAATTATTTTGCGTTTGATAAAAAAAATCTAAATCCTTTGTAGATTCGTTCTAGTAATATCTTTTTGACCGTAGATCCGTTTTGTGTGATTCCAAAGCCCACGGTTTTATTTTGAAATCTTCTATCCAGTACAACCCTAAAATTTTATATTTGATTTTCGAAAATAATCAAATCTGATCAGATTCAAATTCAAGTTTCTTTTGATCGTATCTCTTACTTTACATCCCGGATTTCATCGATTCTTTTTGCAAACTAAAATCGTAGCTAAACCCTATATTCTAGACACTTTACAACCCACTTTTGAACTCAATCATGATCTGTTTTGCAAAAAAAATTATTTGGTTTTTCTTTTGGAGTTCATGAACCTTGTTTTGCCTTTGTTTGTGTATTGATTGTGTGCAACCTTGTGTGCTTGGTTACGATAGATTGCTCGGAGTGTGACGAGTAGAATTGTCGGAATTATGAGCGCGAATAACTTCATCAAGATTCAAGATAAGTCATATCTTTGATCATTTCCCCTATTACCTATGTTTTCAATGCATTAGTTCTTCTTCTTTAGGTTGCATGATAGGTTATGCTATGCTATTACACCCAGTAGTTCATTGAGGTAGGTCTGATCCTTACATCATTGTCACCATCATATAATAGGATATTGCTATGCTAAGTAGACGTGGATTGGGAAGTGAATCATTATGAGGTATGAGTGATAATGTAGTAATTAGGACCAAGATAAAGTTAATGAACTACCTAGGTGGGATGGTTGCGAGTATCCTGGGGGTGGCCAGTGATGACTGCGGAAAGCCACCCAGGATCAAAGGGACTGTTTGTATTGACATACCTAGAAGCTTACGTGTGCAGCCACAAGCTACTATGGGCTCTGGCTTGGTTGATCAGTTGTAGGGACTCTTACTAGGTAGCGCTACGAAAGTAGTTGTGAGTAGGTGGGATGGGTGCTACCGGAGTAAGGGAAACTTTTCTGAAATACCATGTCTCAATCTTCCGGTTGTCATACACCATGCAGTGTGACGAACTACAAAAGAGGCGATCGAGTCTTGTGTGGAAAAGTGCACAAACCTCTGCAGAGTGTAAAACTAATCGATTAGCCGTGTCCCCGGTTATAGACAATTTGAGCGACTAGATGTGGTAATATTGATTTGTCTCGTCATCTTTAATTAACTGATTGGTTTAATCACTTTGGGATAGATTTAGTGGGGGTTCCCATCTCAATCGTATGCTATTGTAGAACTTAGTTATTATTATTCTATAGGGAAAATTATCTTTTTGCAAAAATAAATATAGAAGCTCTACCAGCCAAATTGCATGTATTGTAGGAAATTTTACTTCTTTTTGGGATATGATTTGCCGTACATTCAAATGTACTGACCCGTTGTCGGGATGTAACCTTCGGTGTTGCAGGATTATATACGACGAGTAAGTGATACGATATAGGGTCGTGAAGTCTACACTCAACTTTGCCGTTGGCGTTGATGGGAATCCACTTATATATTGATTGTTCTGTTGTGTATTCTAGACTAAGGGCTGTAAGGTAATAAATATCATGTATTTACGTTAATTTATGACATGTGATACTATGGTATTTCATCGAGTACTGTGTGTGCTAGCATACTGATCCAGGGATAGCACAGAAGCATAGTAGACTTGGTTCCCTTCGGGGCCGGGTCGTTACAGCACCATAGTGGTGTAATTGGTTGGAGACATGTAGTGGACTCGTGTACGCCTCTTACCTCTAGTCTGGTACTCGTAGTTCAAGACTAGCCAAGTCAAAGCTGGCACTTCTTCTTATGAAACCCCACCTCCCTTTACCTTGATACATGTACATGAGTAGTATAGTTCCTACGTAAGTCTTGCTGAGTACGACTTTGTACTCACGTTTGCTTATTCTATGTTTTAGATGAATCCACTGACCCCGAAGGTGGATCCTTCCTGGAGCTCGACGACTGATCAAGCTAGTGTAGTCCCAGTCAGCAGACTGGTTCCCTCGTGGAGGGCTTTGTGTTTAAATAAGTCTTCTTAAGCCATTTGTTAAGTTTGTCTGTACTCAGACCTACTTTGCTTCCGTTGAATGTTGTAATGTTGGATCACATGCTTATGATCTCTGTGTGCACTCTGTAAGAGTTATCAATAAAGTTGTATACTTTGTAGAGAATTGCAATGATACCTGCTGTTCATACTGGACATGTGTGTTGTGTGTATGATTATAACGTGCATGTCTTAGTATGGGTTTTCGAGACCTTAGTTGTGATCTGGCTAGCGGTCTTTTATACACCAAGTGGCCCTTAGATGTGCGCAGCTTGGGGCATCGCGATGCGATTGCTCTTGACTCTGTCACGTGCACACTTTGTTGTATGATCGAGCCCTCCCTAGACCCCGACTAAGTGATCGGGCTGGAGTAAGTCTATGTAAGGGTTATAATACAATCGATAGTATGGTTGAGGCGACTTGTCTATGAGTATGGGAGTTCATCACTCATATCATTTAGACTTGTGTGCGGACGATGAGGACCCATCACAGTTTATCATACGGCCTGAATGGGATATCCCTCACGTTCGATGCCTTCCGAGAATGTTCTGTGCTTGGCCTTGTCTGCTTAGACAAGTGGGTACGGTCCTCGGCTCTCCATATGATTGTGTTGTAGCAAGTCTTGCATACGCTAACCCCGGGTCCCGACAGACTTGGTATCAGAGCAGGACTGACTGTAGGATTATCAGCCTTGGTCGAAGTTAAGTCTAGCCTTCTATAGTTATATAGTTACTCTGGGAATATAAGGGAACAACGTAAGGCTTCTTTTTTTCTCCTTACCCTCATCGTTATGAGTTCTGAGTCACCCTCATCTTGTTCTACGGGAAGATAGGACTAGGCTCATCTATGCCTTACTAGAACATCTCGTTGATTGCTTCCTTGTAGCCGTAGAAAAGTTGTGTTCGGCTTGCTAGAGTTGTTGTGCTTCCTGATTTCTAACATCGTATGTAAGTGTTGTTTCTATGTTGTAAGAAAATTATTTTCTCTTGCAATTACATCCGTTATGTTGTCTGAGTCATTCTAGTTATCTTCATAATCTGATGCATTTGCAAACACATTCAACTCTATTTGACATTGATCTTATCCTTCAGGATGTCTCAAGGAACCCGTGGCCACCTTGGTCGTGCCCAAGCTCGTGGGGATGATCCGGAGGAAGGCAATCTTCCACCGTCATCCACGATAGCTCAAGTTCTCATGGAGGTTGAAAGAAACCGAAGGGACTCTCATGAGTTGTTGGGGGTCATTACTCGGAACACTTCCCAGCAGCAGAATGAGCTTGTGTCGTTGAATGACTTCATCCAGCTTCATCCCCCAGTTTTGAGCTATTCCACTGAGCCCCTTGACGCCGATGATTGGCTTCGCAGCATCGAGAGGAAGCTCCATTCTGGACATGTTGCAGATGGTGACAGAGTCAACTATGCCACCTAACACCTCGAGGGTGCAGCTAGCTCTTGGTGGGAGAACTTTCTGAACATGCGTCCAGCTGGACAGTTGACTTCGTGGAATGAGTTTTGTGACGCTTTTCGCGAGCATCACATTCCTAAGGGACTCATGGACCGCAAGAGAGAGGAGTTTTGCAATCTCACCCAAGGAATAAGGTCCGTTGATGAGTTTAGTCGGGAGTTCAATCGTCTTGCCCGCTATGCTCCCGAGGAGGTCTCCACCGACTCCAAGAAGCAAGAGAAGTTCTGCAAGGGACTCAATTCTGCGCCGCGAGTTGAATCTCCATGACTTCTCCACATTCCAGATCCTTGTCAACAAGGCCATCAAGGCGGAGGATATGATCACTCCCAAAGATTCCCGCAAGCACCCTAGAGACGATGGTTCATCCAGTTCAGGCCCTCAAAAGCGCAAGATCTGGATCCCCAATAGCATGTTCCGCCAGAACAACCCACCGAGGCCATCCTTTGTGGCGCCTCGTCCACCAGCTCCATTTCCAACTGCTCCACCCAACAACCCAGCTCCCCGCACTGTCTTTGGAGCCTTCTTCAGATGTGGTTAGCCCGGTCACTATTCTCGTGAGTGCCCCATAAATCAGAATGCTGCACCTCATGCCAAAGGGAACCCCAATGTTCGTGCCAAGCCACCCCCGAAGGTCTCCACCGTCAAGCCAGCTTCTTCCGCAAATCTTGGACGTGTGAACCAAATCTCAACTGAAGAAACTGAAGGTACTTCTGACGTCATTCTTGGTACGCTCCCAGTCAATTATGTTCCCACTTCTGTCCTTTTCGATCCAGGAGCATCTCACTCATTCATGTCGGAGAGTTATGCACTTCGGCATGAGATATCCTTTGATGAAATGTTCACCCCAATGATTATTCAAACTCCTGGTTCCAAGTGGCAAACCAATAGAGTAAGCCATGGCAATCAAATTGCAATTGAGGGTTTAATATTCCTTGCTTCACTCATAGCCCTCAAGTCGACATTGACGTCATCCTTGGTATGGATTGGTTATCAAGACAAAATGCTTTTCTTGATTGTAAAGCCAAGTCAGTTAGACTTACACATCCTTCAGGCCAGACAATAGATTACTCCTCACCAAGAACAAGAACCCAGATGCATTCTTTGAATGTGCTTCCCCTTCCCGACCTTGTAGATGTTCCGGTGGTTCGTGACTTCCCGGATGTCTTTCCTGAAGAGCTGCCGGGCATGCCACCCGACAGATGTGTAGAGTTCATAATTGATCTTATGCCAGGAACCGCACCAATTTCCTGACGCCCATACAAAATGGCCCAACGTGAGTTAGCTGAGCTTAAAATCCAACTTGAAGCTTTGTTGGCAAAAGGCTTCATCCGCCCTAGCTCATCGCCATGGGGTTGCCCCGTTCTGTTCGTAACGAAGAAAGATGGAACAGAAAGGATGTGCGTAGACTATCGCCCGCTAAATCTAGTGACGATAAAGAACAAATACCCACTGCCCAGGATCAATGATATTTATGATCAACTTGATGGATCCTCTGTCTTCTCCAAGATGGATTTGAGATTAGGCTATCATCAAATCAAAATCAGAAACGAGGACATTCCCAAAACGGCTTTCACTACTCGTTATGGTCTTTACGAGTACACTGTCATGTCCTTCGGTTTAACCAATGCCCCCGCCACATTCTCGCGCATGATGAATTCGATCTTCATGGAGTACTTGGATAAATTTGTTGTAGTTTATCTTGATGACATTCTCATCTACTCGAAGAACGAAGAAGAACATGCCGAGCATCTGAGGCTGGTATTGCTGAAACTTAGAGATCATCGCCTGTATGCTAAATTCTCCAAGTGTGAATTCTGGCTACCAGAAGTGACCTACTTGGGCCACGTGATTTCCGCAAAAGGCATTGCTGTGAATCCCGAGACAGTTCAGGCCGTCCTTGACTAGACTCCACCTGAATCGGTGAAGCAAGTTACAAGTTTTCTTGGCTTAGCAAGCTATTGTCGCCGCTTCGTTGAGAACTTTTCTAAAGTTGTAAAGCCTCTAACTAAACTCCTCAAGAAAGATAAGAAATTCCTATGGACTCCCAAGTGCGAGGAAAGCTTTCAAGAGCTAAAGAGAAGATTGACTTATGCACCCGTACTTGCGCCTCCAGACACCAAAAAGGATTTCGAGATCATTTGTGACGCCTCACGGCAAGGGTTAGGATGCATACTTATGCAAGATAGACATGTGGTAGCTTATGCTTCACGCCAGTTGCGTCCACATGAAGAGAACTATCCTACCCATGATCTTGAACTCGCTGCCGTAGTTCATGCCCTAACAACTTGGTGACATTACCTCCTTGGTAATCGTTGTGAGATCTATTCCGACCACCAAAGCCTCAAATACATATTCACCCAGCCAGATCTTAATCTCAGGAAAAGACGCTGGATAGAGTTGATAAAATATTATGACTTAGGAATTTCTTACACCCCAGGCAAGGCCAATGTCATGGCTCATGCACTAAGTCGTAAGTCGTATTGTAACAACCTCATGTTACAACAGTACCAACCACTTCTTCATGAGGAATTTCGAAAGCTCAATCTCGAGATTGTTCCTCGTGGATCTCTTTTCAACTTGGTGGTGAAACCAACCCTTGAGGATCAAATCATAGTTTCCCAAAGACGTGCATGAGGTGTTCGCCGGATCAAGGACAACATTGTTAGCGGAGTTGCTAAATGTTTCTCCACGGATAGTAAAGGAACGGTATTCTTTGGAAATCGTTTGGTAGTACCTAAGAATAGAGATCTAAGGCAACTCATCCTCAATGAGGCCCATGACACACCCCTATCGATTCATCCCGGTAGCACAAAAATGTACCGAGATCTACGCCAGAGATTTTGGTGGACTAGGATGAAGAGAGACATTGCTCGATTTGTTGCCGAATGTGATGTTTGTCGTCGCATTAAGGCAGAACACCAAAGACCTGCTAGTACACTTCAACCTTTGCCTATTCCAGAGTGGAAATGGGACAAATTCAGTATGGATTTCATCACTGGCTTTCCAAAAACCCAGAAAGGAAATGATGCCATATTCGTTGTCATAGATAGGCTTTCCAAAGTTGCTCACTTCCTGCCCGTTCGCGAGTCTATAACTGCGAGCCAGTTAGTGGACTTGTACGTCTCTAGAATTGTGTCTCTTCATGGTGTTCCTTTGGAAATCAATTCTGATCGTGGTAGCCTTTTCACCTCTAGATTTTGGGGAAGCTTTCAGAATGCTATGGGAACTCATCTCTCTTTTAGTATAGCTTTCCAACCTCAGTCTTGCGGTCAAGTCGAAAGGGTTAACCAAATTCTTGAAGACATACTCAGAGCTTGTGTTATCTCATTCGGAAAGAATTGGGAGAAGTCTCGGCCATTCGCCGAATTTTCTTATAACAATAGTTTTCAATCTAGTCTGAACATGGCTCCTTTTGAACTCCTTTATGGACGACGATGTCGAACACCCCTAAACTGGTCAGAAACCGGTGAAAGACAATTCTTTGGACCGGATATGATCAAGGAAGCAGAAGAGCAAGTTTGCATTGTTCGTGATCAATTGAAAGCAGCCCAGTCTCATCAGAAAAGCTACTATGATCGTCATCATAGGCAAGAGAGCTACAATCTGGATGAGAAGGCTTACCTTCGGGTTACTCCTCTGAAGGGAACCCAACGATTCGGTATCAAAGGCAAGTTGGCCCCACGTTACATTGGACCTTTCCGCATTCTTGCTAAACGTGGAGAAGTTGCCTACCAACTTGAACTACCCCCGCACCTTTCCCGAGTACACAATGTATTCCATGTGTCACAACTCAGGCGTTGCTTCAAGGACCCCATCCGCGAAGTCGACCATGAAACGCTTGATCTCCAAGATGACCTTTCTTATCGAGAATACCCCGTTCATATTCTTGATTCAGCAGAGCGTGTCACTCGTCGTCAGAAGATCAGGTTTCTGAAAGTTCAATGGTCACACCACTCTGAGAAAGAAGCCACGTGGGAAAGAGAAGACCGCCTATGTGTCGAGTACCCCTCCGTCCTCCCGCAGACTTCTGAATCTCGGGACGAGATTATTTTGAGTGGAGGCGAGTTGTCACAACCCCAAGTTAGGTATGTGCTAGAATAGCAAGTCACTTTGCATCATGATAAAAATTTCAAAAGAAATTGAAATGGGAGAGAACCCCCCCCCCCCAGATGAATTTAATTCAAATGGCCAGATAAAAATTTGCTCCAAAAATTCCTTTTGTATTTTTGAAAACTCACATAAATTAGTGTGATCACATATCAAGTGATGTGGGACCAACCCCATGCTCATGGATTTTTCAAATATTCAAACAGGAGCATGGATTTAAATTTAAACCCCTATTTGAATTAATGTTCAATTGGTTTGAATTTTAAAAAGTGCCAAACTTTACAAATGGATAGCCTATTATAATATGAGGCCATATAAAAAGTTTCAGCATTTTTAAAAATGCCTAGCTATTTATTTTAGCATGGCCAACATAAAGAGAGAAAAGAATTAGAAAAGAAAAAAACAAAAGGACAGGGAGTTACCTGTCGCGTAGGGCGAGGCCCAACTCCCCTGGCCTCGGCCCAGCCCAGCCCTCTCGCCTTGTCGTCTTCTTACCCTCCCCTCCAAGCTGCTCGCTGGAGCAGGGCACGCGCGAGGAGGCCACGGCGACACCCCGGCCCTTCTAGGCCTCCCCTATGCCCCAGCGTGTGCCACGCAACGCCACAAACCCCCATGCACCTCTAGCTCTCTCCCAGGTCCCTCTCTTTTCTCTCCGGCGATGAATCCGCGCCACGGCTGAAGCCCTAGGCGGAGCACGGCGGCGCTCCACCGCGGCAACTGGAGTCCTCAAGCCCCGCCACCTTGTCCTTCGTCCTCCCCGGCGTCGACTACTCCGAGCGGAAGCTCCATTTCGAGCCCAAATGCCTTGCCAGTGACGTGAGCTTCGTTTCTTCCCCGCCGGCCGCCGACGAGCAAAGATTCAATTACGTCGTCGTCGAGCTCTGCGCGACCCCGCCGTCCTCCCCATTCAAACCAGGGTGAGCTCTCCAGCATTTCTCCCCTAACCCCGCCTCCTCCTGTGGCCTATAGTTGGTTCCGGCGAGAACCGAGGTCCGGCCGCCGCGGGCCTCGTCAAAGTCGCGCACCAGCGCCTCCCCTTGGACCCCCAATGGCATCTTCAGACGCGCTAGGTCCCCAGCTCCCTCCCAGTGCCCCCAGCTACCCTCCCCATGCCCGAAGACCTAAATCCGACGAAGCTCCGGCGAGAGCTTCGGCGAACTCGCCATTAGGGCCAACCCCTAAGCTAACCCGAGCACTAACCACCCCCCTGGGCCACTGACTAGTGGGCCCAGGCTCCTAAACTAATTACAGTTTGTTTAAACAGAAGATTAAACTAACCCCCCTCACTGACAAGCTGGACCCACACGTCAACCCCCCCCCCCCACGACATAGTGACGTCATGCCTACGCAGTAATCAGTTAAATTGAATTCATTTAATCCAGAAAATCCAGAAAATAGCCAAATCTTTGGAAATTCATAACTAATTCATTTTAACTCCAAATTGGACAAATAATATGTCTAAAATTATCAGAAAAATACAAGGATTCTGAATATGGACTTTGTTTTCATGTTTTACCATTTTAAAATGGGTGAACAGTGGCAAACATCCATATGCATTTAATTTGAATTCAAATTTGAGGTGCATTTGCAAATGACTTTGCAACTGGCTTCTTTTAAATGGAATTGTACCAACATTGTGACCATGAATATCACATCACAATATTGATCATGTGTTTGATAATTGCATTACATTTGCCCCTTGATTGCGTTGTTTGCTCGATAGGCGTGCAACTGGAATCGGAGGCCACCCCCTTCGTTGAAGACACCGTTATCGAACCTCGTTAGCAAGGCAAGCAAACCCCCATTTATCATGTCGATAAAAACCCATTTCCCTCTCAGTCTCGCGTATGCATGAAATAGGATGATCACCTTGTTATCGTTTCTACCGCATAGTTGAACCAAATCCTTTGCATGACCTATCATTTTGTCACAGTAGTAGGCAAACCACAATCCTAGCAAATGTAGGAGTTGGTTGATATCATGTGGCCCCTGCAACTGTAACTTCTTATTGCATGCTTAGATTTACAATGAGGTTACTCTTTTGTGAGTCTGGATGGTAGTGATCATGTTGATGATGGTGGAAATGTGTTGGTGAATCTACCCTAATACAAGGTGAACGATGAGAGGCTGTGTAGAAGTACACAGTGGGTTGTCTCGTTGAACACCGCCTTAAGTCCGAGTTCTTGTGTGGTGATCCAAGAAGAAGAGAGCAACCACACATTGGGCTCACTGACCCCTCTCAACCTAGTACCTCACCCCGTTCGAACCCCAGAAGTCGCAGTAGTTCGGAGTTCTAGAAGGGTTGTGGCACGGTCTGCGAAGTGGATGAACGGCTACTCAGACCGGCTAGGGACCCTGCACACATCGTTTGAGGCTGTACTGGAACCTCGGCCGGACTTCCATACGGATCCCCCTCAGATAGGCGACTCTTTGGACTAGAACGGAGCTGTGGGCGAAGTGTTGTGGTGAACATCCTCACCGACACCCCTTGAATGGTGTCGAGGCCAAAGGCGGTAACTGATGGTCATGTGTGTGTAGCGGTACACCCCTGCAGGGTTAACAAAACTATTCGAATAGCCACGTCCGCGGTTATGGACTGCTTGGAAAGCTTAGCTTGATTATTAGACAACTTAAACATGATACTTATAAAACTTGCCAAGATAAGCGTGAGTGCTATGGCGTGCTTTCTCGTGGGGAAGTCGAGGAAGGCACCATAGTGGTGTAATTGTTTGGAGACATGTAGTGGACTCGTGTACGCCTCTTACCTCAAGTCTGGTACTCGTAGTTCAGGACTAGCCAAGTCAAAGCTGGCACTTCTGCTTATGAAACCCCACCTCCCTTTACCTTGATACATGTGCATGAGTAGTATAGTTCCTACGTAAGTCTTGCTGAGTACGACTTTGTACTCACGTTTGCTTATTCTATGTTTTAGATGAATCCACTGACCCCGAAGGTGGATCCTTCCTGGAGCTCGATGACTGATCAAGCTAGTGTAGTCCCAGTCAGCAGGCTGGTTCCCTCGTGGAGGGCTTTGTGTTTAAATAAGGCTTCTTAAGCCATTTGTTAAGTTTGTCTGTACTCAGACCTACTCTGCTTCCGTTGAATGTTGTATGATTGGATCACATGCTTGTGATTTCTGTGTGCACTCTGTAAGAGTTATCAATAAAGTTGTATACTTTGTAGAGAATTTCAATGATACCTGTTGTTCATACTGGACATGTGTGTTGCGTGTATGATTATAACGTGCATGTCTTAGTATGGGTTTTCGAGACCTTAGTTGTGATCTGGCTGGCGGTGTTTTATACACCAAGTGGCCCTTAGATGTGCGCAGCTTGGGGCATCGCGATGCGATTGCTCGTGACTCTGTCACGTGCACACTTTGTTGTGTGATCGAGCCCGCCCTAGACCCCGACTAAGTGATCGGGCTGGAGTAAGTCTATGTAAGGGTTATAATACAATCGATAGTATGGTTGAGGCGACTTGTCTATGAGTATGGGAGTTCATCACTCATATCATTTAGACTTGTGTGCGGACAATGAGGACCCATCTCAGTTGATCATACGGCCTGAATGGGATGCCCCTCACGTTCGATGCCTTCTGAGAATATTATGTGCTTGGCCTTGTCTGCTTAGACAAGTGGGTACGGTCCTCGGCTCTCCATATGATTGTGTTGTAGCGAGTCTTGCATACGCTAACCCCGGGTCCTGACAACGCCACCCCCTCCTCCATTTGGGGATGGCTGCTCTAAGAATATTCCTAAGAGAGATTGAAGAGAGCACCACAAGAACGCCACCGAAGCAAAACCCAAAACCCAGAATACTGAAGCCTAAGTCCCATTGATCTCAGTAGATTCGAGATGAGGTGAAAGCTTGCTCGCCTTTTTATCTTGGAGAACTGCAATTCTCGTAGACGGTTAGAGTGTCGACTTCAGAGAGCAAAGAGTAATTGTCTCCTTGAAGATCAATTTTGTCAAAAGTTTCGGAGAATCCCTTGATAATCTACCCCGAGTCAAAAGTGACCAAGCTTAAGGAGATTGGTGCAGTGGAGCAACGGACGGAGAGAGATTTTCTCCAGGTGTTCAATCACCAGTCCCTCCAACCAGACGTAGCGCTTTGCAGAGCGTGAACTGGTCGAACAAACATCGCCGAGTCACAGTTCGTTTTTACTTCAAGAATTTACCTTCCGCATTACATTTGCTTCCCAGTTATGCTTCGATGTGTTTTGATTCACTGCATTTAGTTTCACTTCCAGTTTTACTTCTCTGTTACTTGTTTCTTCTTCCCTGTTCCTCTTTAATTTTCTTCACTTCCAAGTTTCAGTCGAAAATTTGAAGTGATCATTCACCCTCTCCCCCTCTGATCACATACTTGGACTTTCAATTGGTATCAGAGCTAGTCACTCCCTACACTCTGTGTGTTTTGGATTAACCTCCTGGAGTGCTTTCAAGTATGTCTTTCGCAGTTATTCGCTCCGGCGAACCTATTCCTGTTTTCAATGGAAGGACTATCCTTACTGGAAGGACAAAATGAAGAGAAATATTATGGCTATCAATTCCGCTTCCTGGAAAGTTGTCTTGAAAGGAGTCACAATCAAGGATAAAAATTCCATCACTCCTGCTGAAGCAAAATTGATTGATCTTGATTCTGAAGTCTGGGTATTCACCACCAACCATTTGACTCCAGAGAAGTATCATGAAGTTAAGAATATCCCATTTGCCAAAGGTGTCTGGGACTATATGGAAAACATTGGAGAAGGAGTATCCACTCAGAAGGATGCCAGAATTGACACTCTCTGAAGCAAATTCTATCGATTCAAGAGAAACGAGGGCAAAAAAGTCAACTCCATTTACAGCAGACTCACTGCTCTTGCAAATGAGTTGATTTCCCTCGGTGTTGATGACATTACTCCTCACTCAGTCGTAAGAACTTTGCTTCGATCATTGGATGATTCGTTTGATCACATTGTGCTGATGATCAAGGAAATAACTTATTTCAGAAATCTTGTTGCCGCTGATATCCTTGAGAGACTCAATACTTTTGAAATGGAAGAAGATGAGAAACGTGACATAAATGGCTCTCGAAGAAGATCACATGCTCCAAAAGCAAAAGCTTCCCATCATTCTTCACCCAAAGTTAGTTCTACTTCCGGTGTCGAATCTGATGATCCTGCAAGCATTGGGAAGGATTTCGCATTGATCATGAGACGCTTCAACCGCTTCCAAAGAAAAGGTTTTTCTTCACCCAAGAAGAGTTGCTCTTCAAGGAACTCAAGTTACTCATCTCACCGTTCATCCTCAAGAAGCTCTCCATTGAAGGACAACTGCTGCCACAAGTGCAAGAAACCAGGTCATTACATTGCTGATTGTCCTCTGTGGGAAGCTGAAAATAAATCAAAGCATTCACTCAGAGATTCTTCAAGCAAGTCCCACAGATCCTCCAGAAGCTATGAGTCCAAGAGACATGATTCCAGTTCAAGAAGAGAAAAGAAGAAAGATTCAGATGATGACAAGAAAAAGAAGTATCACAAGAAGCGTGAGAGTTCTTCTTCGAAGAAACATTCTTCTCGTCGAAGCAATTCTCATTGTGCCAAGGCCTATCTGGGAAAAGAAATGAACTCTGAAGAAGAAGCCTCCGGTTCTGAAGCAGAATTAGGCTCAAGATCCGCATCTGGTTCCGAGTCTGATGGTGTTGCTGGATTGGCATTTGCTTCGGTCGGTGCTTCGAGCTCATTCTTCACCAACAACAACGGTGAAGATGAAACTCCTGCATATTGCTTCATGGCCAAAGCAATAGTATCTTCATCCAAAGTTACCTATGGTACTTCTGATTTTTCTTCATATGACAATGATTCCAAGATAAGCTATGCTAAACTTGCTAAAATTGCTTCAATCCAACAAGATGAACTTGATTCGCTAAGAAAAACCATTAAGAAGTCAGAAACTCTATTGATCGATGAGGTAGAGAAAAGTCAAACTTTAACTAATGAGCATGCTGCTCTGAAGGAGATGTTTGAAGAACTATCCTCTCAGCATGATCTTCTTTCAGTTGATTATGAGAAGCTTACCTATGAATTTATTCAGAGGAAAATGGCTCTCGAAAAACGGAAAGAGGCTCATGAAGAGTTGGAAAATGCCAATCTCTCTCTCATGGCTCAACAAGGTTTTGAAGTAAATCATAAAACTGGTTCACCTTGCTTAACTTGTATGGAACAAAGAAAAACTGATTCCAAAGGAAAATCTCCTATTGTTATTGATGATACTAATGCCTCAAATGAGGAAAACTCTGCTGTTACCGAGGAACTCCTCAGGTTGAAAGATTTGTTTGAAACAGGTTTGTTCAAAAGTGTCCAGGGACACCAGCACATGTGTGATATCCTGAGGAAGGCATTACTCCACAGGAATCCTAGGAATGAAGGTGTTGGCTTTGAAAGGAAGCTAAACCCTGATGGCACTTACTAGGAACCTAAGCAGTACCCAAAAATTGTATGGGTCCTAGCAAAGGATAAGCCTATAGACATTGCTAATCTTTTAGGTTATAACTGCAAAATTAATAAGGCTATTGTTGATGAATCACTTGATTCTGACTACAAGCTTATCAAGAACCAGGAAGGAAAGGTTTCGGCCGAATACATTGGTGCCCCTCCAATGAATGGTTTCTATAAGAGACAAATCTGGGTGCGCAAGTCACTTGTTGATAAATTGCCTGCTAACCATTCTATGTAGGGAAAGTCTTCGGTACCACCGAAACACTTCTATTCTCTGGAAGAGAGAAATGATTCACTGGTGCCTGAATCAAATGTTCCTCAAAAGGAATACTATCGCACTGGTCGTTACACTTACCGTCACCGTGATAACAATGATAAGATTGCATATGCTCATTCATATCCTAACCCTTTGCAGAGGACTTACATTTATGGTGTACTTGATGGTCCCCCTAGGCAATATAATCCTGTTCGATTTGATATTGCTTCAACAAGTGCTTCCACATCTTCTCAGTTACCTGCTCGTCTGTGGGTGGTTTAGAAGAACTAATTCTTCTGCAGGGCTATGTCTCTGGTGGATCCGAATGGGTCATGGATAGTGGATGCACAAATCATATGACCGGAGACAAGGAGTTATTCATCGAAGAAAAACTATCTCAATCTTCTCAGAAGTACATTACCTTGGGTGATAACAACAAGGGTAAAGTTTTAGGTTTGGGTAAGGTTGCCATATCGAAAGATAAGCACATTGACAAGGTTATGCTAGTCCAATCTCTTGGTTATAATCTTATGTCTATTTTGAAGTTATGCGATATGGGTATGCTTGTTCTATTTTTTGCTTCGCGTTGTGTTGTCTTTTCACAGGATGACTATACGTTTGTCTTCGAGGGTTACCGAAAAGGAGATTTACATATTGTTGATTTTTCTTCGGGCCCTGTTGTATCCACATGCCCAATGGCAAAATCTTCATCTGGTTGGTTATGGCATCGAAGACTTGGTCATGCAGGGATGAGAAATCTTCAAAATCTAGTGAAGAAGAAGCATGTTATTGTTCTTAACGAAGTAAAATTCGATAAGGATCGTCTCTGCAGTGCTTGTGAAGCTGGTAAAATTACGAAGAAACATCATTCAGCGAAGACTATCATGAATACTACTCGTCCCCTTGAATTGCTTCATATGGATCTTTTCAGTCCTCAAAATTATGCAAGTTTGGGAGGAAACAAATATGGTCTTGTTATTGTTGATGATTTTTCTCGTTATACTTGGGTTTTCTTTCTGGATGACAAGAGCAAAGTTGTTGAAATCTTCAAGTCATTCGCTAAGAGAGCTCAAACAGAATATGAATTATCTCTGAAGCATATCCGAAGTGATAATGGAACTGAATTCAAAAATACTCATATTGAAGAACTTCTTGATGATCATGGCTTTACTCATGAGTTCTCTGCTGCTTATACACCTCAACAGAATGGTGTAGTTGAAAGGAAGAATAGAACTCTTATTGAAATGGCCAGAACTATGCTTGCTGAATACAAGACTCCTATCAGGTTCTGGGCCGAAGCAATTAACACTGCATGTCATATCATCAACAAGGTTTATCTTCACAAATTTCTGAAGAAAACTTCACATGAGCTTATCACTGGTAACATGCCAAATGTTTCGTATCTTAGGGTATTTGGTGCTCCTTGCTTTATTAGAGATATGAATCATAGCTCCAAATTTTCCCCTAAGGCACATGAAGGTTTTCTACTAGGTTATAGCTCAAATTCTCACACTTACAGAGTGTATAACTCCCACTTTGGAAAGGTTATGGAAACTTTAAATGTGAGGTTTGATGAAACTAATGGCTCTCAAAAAGGGCATTTGCCTCTTGATCTAGATGAACCTCCTCTTGATGAAGTGATCAGGTCCATGGCTATTGGAGAAATTCGCCCTGTTGAAGCAGTTTCTCGTCAAGCTAATCAAGATGATGATGATCCAATGTTCCCACACATAGACCGGGGCGCTGGAGATCAACATCCTGAAGAAAATGATGAACAGGACGAAGAAGAACCGGTGGACGAAGAAAATGCAGGTCCTGAAGGAAATGCAGATCCAGAGGGAGATGTTGTTCCTGAAGGAAATGATCCTGAAGAAGAACCAGAGCCACAAGTCATTGAAAATGCACCGACTCGAGTGCGAAGAAGAGTTGATATTGATTCTATCCTCGAAGAAATTCAACAACCAGGTCGTCCCACAACTCGTTCTCGCACTCATTTGGCTAACTTCTTTGCAAACTTTTCATTTGTCTCCATGCTAGAACCTTCAAAATTTGATGAAAACATGAAGGATCCAGATTGGTTAACTGCTATGCTCGAGGAACTTAACCAGTTCGAGCGAAACAAATTCTGGTCCTTAGTTAATAGGCCTGATCCCACGAAGCACAACAACATTGGTACAAAGTGGATTTTTTGCAAAAAGAAAGATGAAGATGGTATTGTGAAGAAGTGTATGTTATGCAGCCTCCAGGTTTTGAAGACCCGAAGAAAACTGACATGGTGTACAGGCTGCACAAGGCTCTCTATGGGTTGAAGAAAGCACCTCGTGCTTGGTACGACACAGTGAAGGACTTCCTTCTGAAGAAAGGCTTCAAACCAGGAACAACTGACCCAACTCTTTTCACTCGATCTTATAATGGTGATTTGTTTTTTTGTCAAATATATGTAGATGATATTATCTTTGGCTGCACTAACACTGAAATCAGCCAAGAATTTGCCAAAATGATATCGAAGAAATATGAGATGTCTATGATGGGTGAATTGAAGATTTTCCTTGGACTTCAAATTCGTCAACAGAAGAATGGCACTTTTATTTCTCAAGAAAAATATCTCAAGGATTACCTGAAGAAGTTTGGTCTCACTGATTGCAAAAATATTAAGACTCCAATGCCTACACATGGCTTCCTAGATGCAGATGAGAAGGGCAAAGCCTTCGACCAGAAGAAATATCGGTCTATGATTGGCTTTCTCTTATATCTTTGTGCATCTAGACCTGACATTATGCTTTCAGTATGTATTTGTGCTCGTTTTCAGGACATTCCAAAGGAATCACATCATACTGCAGTAAAGCGAATTCTTCGGTATCTTTCTCACACACCAACCTTGGGCTTGTGGTATCCCAAGGGAGCTCAAGTTGATCTTGTTGGATATTCTGATTCAGACTGGGCTGGTGATCGTGTTGACAGGAAATCAACTTCAGGGACTTGTCTTTTACTTGGAAGATCACTTGGGTGTTGGGCTTCCAAGAAGAAAAACTGTGTCTCAATATATACTGCTGAAGCCGAATACATTGATGTTGGGTCAAGTTGTACTCAGATTCTTTGGCTGAAGCAAACGCTGAAGGATGATGGTATTCATGTGAAGAAAATTCCTCTTCCATGTGATAATGAGAGTGCAATCAAACTTGCTCACAATCCTGTACAACACTCTCGCACGAAGCATATTGACATTCGCCATCATTTTCTTCGTGATCATGTTCAGCGTGAAGATATTGTGATTAGTCATGTCAGAACTGAAGATCAACTGGCTGACATATTCACGAAACCATTGGATGAGAAAAGGTTATGTGCGTTAAGGTGTGAGCTCAATATATTGAACTCACGAAATGTACTGTAAGACCGAACCTTTACCTCCATGTATATATTCATTTACTTCGTTGTTTTTTTTCAATTTCGGTATTTTTTTCCTTCAATTTCAATTTCTATTTTGCTTGGATTTAGTCCTCAATGCTTATCACCTTTTTCTTCGTTTGGTTTTTCTTCGAAGTGATAAGTTTAAGACCCTACCCCCTTCTGTTCTTTTTCCCTCTTATTCTATCTGTCTAAAATGGTTGAGCATAATTGAAACGGAAAGTATTTTACTTCGAACGTCATTGAGTTCCGAATCAAATGCTTCCAACTTTTATCGAAGTTTTACTCAAGACGAAGACATATTCTTCAGTCGTTGAGATCCCGTCTAATCCGGGTCATTGAGATTCCCTCGTGAACCGTCACGAAATCCTCGCTGCAGAATCCGGAGGGTCGGTCGCTGGCAACCGTCCAATCTGATCTGACAACTCCTGTCAGACCACCTGTAAGAGCAAAGTTGTGCCCCCATGAGTTTTGGATATTGTTGGACAAAACAGTAGAGGAACTAACAAGTTTTCTAGTGTAAAACAGATGGTTAGGTTCCTGAAGTTATAGGTTGGTGATAAAGCTTCAACGAAGATTTACATACTTATTGAATCATATCCTCTGGAGTGAAGCTCATCACGGATGTCGACCCCTAACAAGATAAGGAATCCTGAAGCACGTCTCATCGAAGGAGATGACCAAGATGGCGCAAGACTTAGTAGTGTTTTCGTAGTTCCTCTTTCACTTCTTTGAGTCGTAGGAAAAATCGTACTATCAAGAGGGGTTTAGTAAATGTACTCCGAAGGTTTTGGTGAAAAGACTCAGATCGAATCCAAACCTGTGAGAAGCCAGAGATGAGAAATCTCATGTGCACTAGGTAATGCTTCACCAGCGAAGACTTCGTTCTTTCAGCTCCTGAAGCAGAACCAAGTCCGTGAGTCAGCTTTACTTGGACCGCAAGTAAAGTTGCGCTTTGATTGAAAATATGACCGTTGCGGACAGGTGTCAAGCTGTCGCATCGGGTCATTTAAGACATTTCGCACCTAGGGATTGCCACCTATAAATACGCCACCCCCGCCCTCATTGGCCGGTGGCTTCTCCAAGAATATTTCCTGACAGTGAAGAGGAAAAGCAACCCCACCGAAGCAAACCAAAAACCCATCCACCGAAGCATAAGTCCTATTGATCTGAGTTGATTCATTATGACTTAGGAAGAAGTTTGCTAGCCTTTTTATCTTGGAGAACTGCAATTCTCCTAGATGGTTAGAGCGTTGTTCTTCAAAGAGCGAAGAGTTATTGTCGCCTCGAAGTCCAGTTTGTCAAAGGTTTTTGTGATTTCCTCAATAATCCACCACGAGTGAAGAACTGACCAAACTCAAGGAGATTGGTGCAGTGGAGATACGGACGGAGAGAGGTTAGCTCCTGTGTTCAATCACAAGTCCCTCCAACCAGACGTAGCACTTTGCAGAGTGTGAACTGGTCGAACAAACATCGCCGAGTCAAGAGTTCGTTTTACTTTCCGCACTTACATTCAGTTTATCAATTGCTTCAGTGATTTGATTCAATGCAATTGATTCGATGCTTTTGATTCGCTATGTTTTGCTTCAATCCAGTTCTGCTTCAATGTTTACCTTTCTGTTTAATTTCTTCTGCTGCTAAGTTATGCTTCACTTCATAGTTTCATGCAAAATTTTGAAGTGATCATTCACCCCCTCCCCCTCTGATCACATACTTGGACTTTCAATTGGTATCAGAGCTAGTCACTCTTTGTTTGGATTAACCTCCTAGAGTGTTTTGCAAGTATCTCTTTCGCAGCCATCCGCTTCGGCGAACCCATACCCGTGTTCAATGGAAAGGACTATCCATACTGGAAGGAAAAAATGAAGAGAAATATCATGGCTATCAACTCGACTGCCTGGCAAGTTGTCTTGTATGGAGCTACAGTTGCAGACAAGAATGCCATCACTCCTGAAGAAGCGAAGCTGATCGACCTTGATTCTGAAGTCTGGGTATTCATCACCAATCATCTGACACCAGAGAAGTATCATGAAGTGAAGAATATTCCATCTTCCAAAGGTGTCTAGGACTATCTTGAAAAGATTGGTGAAGGTGTTCTACCCAGAAGGATGCCAGAATTGACACACTTCGAAGAAAATTCTATCGCTTCAGGAGAAACGAGGGTGAAAAAGTCAGCTCCATTTACAGCAGACTCACTGCTCTTCCAAATGAGTTGATTTCCCTCGGTGCTGATGAAATTACCCCTCACTCTGTTGTAAGAACTTTGCTTCGCTCATTGGATGATTCGTTTGATCACATTGTGCTGATGATCAAGGAAAGGGCTGATTTCAGACGTCTTGTTTCCGCTGATATTCTTAAGAGACTCAATACCTTTGAAATGAAATAAGATGAGAAACGTGACATAAATGGTTCTCGAACAAGACCACATGTTTTGAAAGCAAAAGCTTCGCGTCATTCTTCACCCGGAGTCAGTTCTGCTTGAGGTGTCGAATCTGATGATCCTGCAAGCATTGGGAAAGACTTAGCATTGATCATGAGACGTTTCAACTGCTTCCAAAGAAAAGGTTTTTCTTCACCCAAGAAGAGTTATTCTTAAAGAAGCTCAAGTCACTCCTCTCACCGCTCATCCTCAAGAAGCTCTCCATCGAAGGATAAATGCTGCTACAAGTGCAAGAAACCAGGTCACTACATAGCTGATTGCCCTCTGTGGGAAGCTGAGAACAAATCGAAGCATTCGCTCAGAGACTCCTCAACAAAGTCCCACAGATCCTCCAGAAGCCATGAGTCCAAGAGACATGATTCCAGTTCGTGAAGAGAAAAGAAGAAAGATTATGCTGATGATAAGAGGAAGAAGTATCATAAGAAGAGTGAGGTATCTTCATCGAAGACTCACTCGTCTGGTCGAAGAAGCTCGCACCGTGCCAAGGCCTATCTGGGAAAGGAGATGAACTCAGAAGACGAAGCCTCTGGTTCCGAAGCTGAATCAAGCTCAAGATCTGGGTCTGGGTCCGAATCAGATGGTGTTGCTGGTTTCGCTTTCGCTTTGGCAGATGCTTCAACTAAAGCTTCGAGCTCATTCTTCACCAACAACAGTAGTGAAGATGAAACTCTTGCATATTGCTTCATGGCCAAGGCGAAGGTATCTTCATCCAAATCAAACTATGATACTTCTGATTGCTCCTCATATGATAGTGATTCAAAGATAAGCTATGCTAAACTTGCTAAAATTGCTTCAATCCAACAAGATGAACTTGATTCACTGAGCAAAACCATTAAGAAATTAGAAACTTTGTTGATCGATGAGATAGAGAAAGGTCAAACTTTGACTAATGAGCATGCTTCTCTGAAGGAGAAGTTTGAAGAATTATCCTCTCGGCATGATCTTCTTTTAGTTGATTATGAGAAGCTCACCTATGAATTTCTTCAGAGGAAAATGTCTCTCGAAAGACTGAAAAAGGCTCATGAAGAATTGGAAAATGTCAATCTCTCTCTCATGGCTCAACAAGGTTCTGAAGCAAATCATAAAACTGATTCACCTTGCTTAACCTGTCTGGAACGAAGAAAAACGGATTCCAAAGGCAAAGCTCCTATTCTTATTGATGATACTAATGCCTCTGATGAGGAAAATCCTGCTGTTACCGAGGAACTCCTCAGGTTGAAAAACTTATTTGAAACAGGTATGTTCAAAAGTGTGCAAGGACACCAATATCTCTGTGATATTCTGAGGAAGGCTCTCCTTCACAGAAATCCCAGGAATGAGGGTGTTCGTTTCGAGAGAAAGATAAACCCTGATGGCACCTATTGGGAACCTGAGCAGTATCCTAATACTGTTTGGGTTCTAGCGAAGGAGAAACCCATTGACATTGCTAACCTTTCAGGTTTCGACTGCAAAATGAACAAATACATTGTGGATGAATCACTTGATTCATACTACAAACTCATTAAGGATGAACAAGGAAAAGTTACTGCTCAGTATGTAGGTACTCCACCGAAGAATGGTTTCTATAAGAGGCAGATATGGGTGCAGAAAGCACTTGTGGAAAAACTGCCTGCTAACCATACTAAGCAGGGAAAGCCTTCGGTACCACCGAATCATTTCTATTCTCTAGAAACGAGAAATGATTCACTGGTGCCCGAATCAAATGTTCCGCAGAAGCAATACTATCGTACTGGTCGTTATACTTATCATCCTCATGATAACAATACTAAGATTGCATATGCTCATTCTTATACTAACCATTCGCAGAGGACTTACATTTATGGTGTGCTTGATGGTACACCGAAGCAATACACTCCTGTTCGCTTTAATATTGCTTCAACCAGTGATTCAACATCTTCTCAGTCACATGCTCGTTTGTGGGTGGTTAAGAAGAACTAATTCTTCTACAGGGCTATTTCTCCGGTGGATCCGAATGGGTCATGGACAGTGGTTGCACAAATCATATGGCCGAAGACAAGGAGTTATTCACCGAAGAAAAACTATTTTAATCTTCTCAGAAGTTCATTACCTTCGGTGATAACAACAAGGGTAAAGTGTTAGGATTGGGTAAGGTTGCCATATCGAAATATAAGCACATTGACAAGGTTATGCTAGTCCAATCTCTTGGATATAATCTAATGTCTATTTCAAAGTTATGCGATATGGGTATGCTCGTTCTATTTTCTGCTTCGCGTTGTGCTGTCTTTTCATAGGATGACTATACGTTTTTCTTCGTGGGTTACCGAAAAGGAGATTTATACATTGTTGATTTTTCTTCAGGGCCCTAATGTATCCACTTTCTTAATGGAAAAAGCTTCATCTGGTTGGTTATGGCATCGAAGACTTGGTCATGCAGGGATGAGAAATCTTCATAACTTAGTGAAGAAGAAGCATGTTATTGGCCTTAGCGAAGTAAAATTCGACAAGGATCGTCTCTGCAGTGCTTGTGAAGCTGGTAAAATCAAGAAGAAACATCATTCAGCGAAGACTATCATGACTACCACTCGTCCTCTTGAATTGCTTCATATGGATCTTGTTGGTCCTCAAAATTATGCCAGCCTGGGAGGAAACAAATATGGTCTTGTTATTGTTGATGATTTCTCTCGTTATACTTGGGTTTTCTTTTTGGATTACAAAAGCAAAGTTGTTGAAATCTTCAACTCATTTGCTAAGAGAGCTCAAACTGAATATGAATTATCTCTGAAGCATATCCGAAGTGATAATGGAACTGAATTCAAAAAATACTCTTATTGAATATTTTCTTGATGATCATGGTTTTACTCATGAGTTCTCTGCTGCTTATACTCCTCAACAGAATGGTGTGGTTGAAAGGAAGAATAGAACTCTTATTGAAATGGCCAGAACTATGCTTGCTGAATACAAGACCCCTATTAGGTTCTGGGCTGAAGCAATTAACACTGCATGTCACATCATCAACAAGGTTTACCTTCACAAATTCCTGAAGAAAACTTCACATGAACTTATCACTGGTAACAAACCAAATGTTTCTTATCTTAGGGTATTTGGTGCTCCATGCTTTATTAGAGATATGAATCATAGCTCCAAATTTGCCCCTAAGGCACATGAAGGTTTTATTTTAGGTTATGGCTCAAACTCTCACACTTACAGAGTGTATAACTCTCACTTTGGGAAAGTTATGGAAACTATAAATGTGAGGTTTGATGAAACTAATGGCTCTCAAAAAGAGCATTTGCCTCATGATCTAGATGAACCTCCACTTGATGAAGTGATCAGCTCCATGGCTATTGGAGAGATTCGCCCTGTTGAAGCCAATCCTCGTCAAGCTGTTAGGGATGATGATGGTCCAATGTTCCCACACATAGCCCGGGGCGCTGGAGATCAACATCCTGAAGCTCACAATGAACAGGACAAAGAAGGACAAGGGAATAAAGGAAATTCTAATCCTGAAGGAAATGCCGAAGATGAAGGTGAAGCAGATCCCGAAGCTGATGCAGAGCCTGCAAATGATACTACGTTATCACGAGTTCGAAGAAGAGTTGATGTTGATTCGATCCTCGAAGATATTCATCAACCAGGTCGTCCCACTACTCGATCTCGTACTCGTTTGGCTAACTTCTATGGAAGTTTTTCTTTTGTTTCCATGCTAGAGCCTTAAAAATATGATGAAGCCATGAAGGACCCTGATTGGTTATTGTCTATGATGGAAGAACTTCACCAGTTTGAAAGAAACAAAGTTTGGTCACTTGTTGACAGGCCTGATCCCACGAAGCATAATGTTATTGGCACTAAGTGGATATTTCGCAACAAGCAAGATGAAGATGGTATTGTGGTAAGAAATAAGGCTAGACTGGTAGCACAAGGTTACACCCAAATCGAAGGCATTGACTTTGGTGAAACCTATGCTCCAGTAGCCCGTCTCGAATCCATTCGTGTCATGCTTGCTTTTTCTAACCACAAAAATATATTGCTATATCAAATGGATGTTAAAAGTGCTTTTCTTAATGGTGAGATAGAAGAAGAAGTATATGTTATGCAGCCTCCAGGTTTTGAAGACTCGAAGAATCCTGATATGGTGTACAGGATTCACAAAGCCTTGTATGGACTGAAGCAAGCACCTCGTGCTTGGTATGAAACATTGAAGGATTTCCTCCTGAAGAAATGCTTCAAACCAGGAACCACTGACCCCACTCTCTTCACTCAATCATATAACAATGATCTATTTGTGTGTCAGATATATGTAGATGATATTATTTTTGGCTGTACTAACATTGAAATCAGCGAAGAATTTGCAAGGATGATGTCGAAGAAATATGAGATGTCCATGATGGGTGAATTGAAGTTTTTCCTTGGACTTCAGATTCGCCAACAGAAGAATGGCACCTTTATTTCACAAGAGAAATACTTGAAGGATTGCCTGAAGAAATTTGATCTTGCTGAATGCAAGACCATCAGAACTCCCATGCCTACCAATGGTTTTCTTGATGCTGATGAGAAAGGGAAACCCTTCGATCAGAAGAAGTATCGGTCTATGATAGGTTCACTCTTATACTTATGTGCATCTAGACCTGATATTATGCTACCAGTTTGTATTTGTGCTTGTTTTCAGGCCAATCCGAAGGAATCGCATCATACTGCTGTGAAGCGAATTCTTCGATATCTAGCACATACACCTTCTTTGGGACTTTGGTATCCCAAAGGAACTCAGTTTGATTTGATTGGATATTCTGATTCAGACTGGGATGGTGATAGAGTTGACAGGAAATCTACCTCAGGCACTTGTCATTTTCTTGGTAGATCTCTTGTCTGTTGGGATTCAAAGAAACAAAACGGTGTCTCAATATCTACTGCTGAAGCCGAATACATTGCTGCTGGCTCATGTTGCACTCAGATACTTTGTCTTAAGCAGACGCTGAAAGATTATGGTATTTATGTGAAGAAAATCCCTCTGCTTTGTGATAATGAGAGTGCTATCAAAATTGCACACAATCCTATGCAACACTCTCGAACGAAGCACATCGATATTCGTCAACATTTTCTTCGAGATCATGTTCAGCGTGAAGACATTGAGATCAGCCATGTTAGAACTGAAGATCAATTGGCAGATATATTCACGAAGCCGTTGGACGACAAAAGGTTATGTGCATTGAGATGTGAGCTAAAAATTCTAGACTCACACAATGTTCAGTAAGATCGAAACTTTTCCCCTGTACATAACCACCTTCGTTGTGTGTTTGTTTATTTAGTTTCGCTTAAGTTTTCCTTCGTCCAAGTTTATGTGTTTAGCTTCGTTTGCCATTTGCTTTCAGTTTTGTGTTTGTTTTATTCGTTTCGTTTGTCCCATGTACTTATCACTTTTAGCTTCGTTGTTATTTTTCTTCGAAGTGATAAGTTTCGGACCCTATCCCCTCTATTCTGATTCGCTCCCAATCTATTCTGTCTTGAATGGTTAAGCACATTTGAAATGTAAAGCATATTTCTTCGAACGTCATTTAGTTCCGAATCAAATGCTTCCAACTTTATCGAAGTTTTTGCTCTCGGTCAGGACTTATTCTTCGGCCGTTGAGTCCCCGTCTTTCTCGGGTCGTTGAGATTCGCTCGCGAACCGCCTTTTCATCTGAGCCGTTGAATCGGAAGAGACACTCGCTGGCAGCCGTCCGATACGATCTGGCAACCGTTTCAGATCGGGCCTATATAAGCCAAACCCTCCAGCGAACAGTTCCCCACGTTCATTCTCTCCCGCTTTCCCCGTCTACCTCCTCGAGCACGCCGCAGAGCTCTCGTTCCCGACGACGACAACGCCTCTTAACTGCCGGACCGCCGCCGCCGTGGACGTTCCCCGTCGACGAAGAGCACGTCTCCGCACTCCGTCGCCGTAGCCGCTTCGCGTCACCGAGTTAGGGTACGCAAGTTCCCTTGGATCCAATCCTTTCTGCGAGTTCTTCATCTAGGGCTTGGATCTAAGATTTATTAGGGTTTTTTTTCTGTTTATAGGACTGTTCTGATCCGTGTTGATCATTGCTCTTTGGGAAAACTGTTTGTAGCATCAAATTAATCCCATCTACTCGGGTCAGTATTGAGATTCGACCTATTCTGTGTTTGGACTGAGTTAGGTCTTGTTCTTGAACTAGTTCTAGATCAATCCAATGACAGATTTGCATCTGATCTTAGTTTGCTCTGGGTTCTTGTCAAAATTTGGTTTTGGTCGAAAGTTTTGCCTGTGCTTATTCATTCCCCTTCCTATTCCCTCTTTTCTATCCTTCTAGTCACAGGATGTCTGACGAAGAGGCAGCCATGGGGAATGAGTCACCTATTGTTGAAGGACTTGAGAACTATCCTGAGCCCCCGAAGCAGAAAGGCAAAGGTGGCAAGACGAAGGAAGTCAAAAATGCCCGAGGCATACCCGAAGCCATTCGAATCAAGATGGGCTATGACACACCTCCTGAAGAATCTGACCACGATAGGAAGATTCGACTGCAAAAGATTCGACGCTACTGGTCCATTAGGTGATACAAATACAAGAGCATTCCAGACTGGAAGTGGGCAATGCAGTTTGCCTTCAGTCCTCCATATTGGTACACAACTGCCATGTGTGCCCAATATAATGCAGCAAACAGAAGAAAGTACTACCCGAAGCCCCCAGCTGTTCCTCACCCCAATACTCTCAAGACGCCAGATGATTATCCTGATGAGCAAGAGAGACTTGCCATATTGGCTGAGAAAAAGAGAATAAGAGAAGAGAAGAAGGCCAAAGCACTTGCTGCTGAAGGCCATGCTGAAGCTGGTGCATCGAAGCCTAAGAGGAGAAGGCTTAGAAAATTAAGTGCTTCACCGCCTCCTGCTATTTCTGAAGAGGAGTGATAATGAAGCTGATGACGAAGCTGAACCTGCCGCACAGCCTGAAGTCTCTCTCCCTGAAGATCCTGCAGATCCTGCAGATGATGCTGATGATGAGTCTGAGAACTCTCCTGTTTCCCCTAGTCCAAAGAGCCAAAAGCTTCGGAAGCCACTGAAGAAGAAGGCTGGAGAGAAACCGCCTGCTTCAAGAGGCATAAGGATTCAAGATCCATCTGATCCTCCTGTTCCCAAACCAACCATTGATATGACCAACTTGGTGGTTGAGGCTCCTTTGGCTTCAAAGCCACCTCGCCGCCTGGTTCCTGCTGAACAGAGAACCAAGGAGAGACATGACCCGGAGGCCAAGCCTGCTGCTAAGCCCGAAGCTAAAGCTCCTGAGCCAGCCAAAGCTTCAAAGCTAAAAACATCTGTTGCCAAGCCTGGCCAGTCTTATGCCCAGGTCGGCACCAAGAAGTTTTCTAAAGCAGATATGCGCAAGAAAGACCATGCTGAAGCTGTACGCCTTCATGCTGAAGCACAAGCCCAAGCTAAGCCTGATAAAGAAGCTAAAGCAAAAGAAAAGGTTGATAGAGATGCTTCTTTGTTAGAGAAGCAAAGGAAAGACCTTGCTGAAGAAAAACAGAAAGCTTAAGCGATGCGCAAGCTCGCTGAAGCAAAAGCTCAAGAGGCTAAGGCTGCTGCCGAAGCCAAACAGCTTAGTGAAGCTGAAGCCAAGCGCCAGGCTCAACTTGATATCATTCGCACAAAGAAAGAAGAGAAAGATGCTAGAGCCGCTCAGAAGGAAGCTGTTGTAGACATGGCCCCAAAGGATATCCCTCCGAAGTCAGTCGCAGCCCCTGCCCCCGAAGCTCATGAAGAAGCTGAGCATAGTCACCACAATTTCCCAGATGCAAGAGAAGGTGAACTATTGGATTGTTTGAGCCTGAATCAGGCATTCTGCCAGCTTGCTGAAGCTGTTGATCCCAAAGCTGTGGATGTTGGGAATGTTTACATTTCACCAACTCTTTCTGCCATGATTGAAACTTTATACAATCAGCTAAGGAATTTTCATGCTAGGGACAGATCTGAGTCTGCCAAAATTCTGAAATTTAAGAAGAAAGCAGATGCTGAATCAGATGAATACTTCAAGAATGAAGCCGAAGCTGCTTCGAAGAAAATTGCTGTTGTGAATGAAGAGACAAAGCACAATATTCAAGTGTTTCAAGGCAAGATCAAATCTGTCATTGAAGAATGTTGCAAGACACACAATGCTTCGGTCATGGATCTTGATTCCAAGAAGCGCGAAGAAATTCTCAAGAAACTAGCTTCACCCCTTCCCCAGCTTCAACAAAGGAAGCGCCGTCTTATCACAGATGCATACGAAGTTGTTGAAGTGAGCTCTCATCCGGACAAGAAGTCCCCAAGACAAGCATCGCCCCCTCGATGCAAGATTATCACTCTTCCAACCCCATCTGCAAAGCCAACCGTTCCCGAAGTCATTCCACCCCGTGCTCCAACTCCACCCCCTCCTCAACCATCGCACCACGACAACTTTGAGCCAGAGCCTTCTCCTCAAGCTCAAGACATACCAATTCCTTCAAGGGATTATTCTTCGGCTCACTCTGCAGATGAGTCCGAAGAACAAGAAGGCGAAGCCAAAGAAAAAGTTGTTCTAGAAGAGCCTGAAGCCGATGCAGAAGCTGAAGCCAATGTATTGGAAATTATGACTCAACCTCAAGAGCAAGTCATAGTGGCTCGAAGGCAAGCTCTGCACTGCATTCTTGCGCAAGATACCCAACTAGACTCCATCTATCCACGTGAAACTTTTCCTATTTTCTTGGGAGATGGTTCTTCTTCAAGACATGGTCCTGAGTTTGACCTTGAATTTCATCGCTAGAAGCTTCTCTTCTTTAGTGCAAGTCCTTATGATTCACCCCGGACTGCTGATGACCTTCGCTTCTGGATAGCCGAGCAACAGATTCTGTACACGAAGCTATACTGCCAGAAGGGTGTTCTATTCCGGCACAAGTATTTGGATATGCGAAGTCTAACTTCTGCAACATGCTTCCAAAACATTATGAAAACCATCGAAGCACAGAATCTTACCAGCCTGTTTGCTATGGAAACACCATTCAATTCCGAGCTAGTGAAGCAATTCTATGCCACTCTCTATGTCTCTAGAAATCCTGATGACACAAGCTCTTGGATACTTGAGTGGATGATTCGAGGAAAAGTCTTTCGAATGCATTCTGATGAATTCATTGATGTTGTGAACATCCCAAGGCACACTGGAAAACTTGCAAAGGTTCACTTGATGCCTGATCCTACTGAAGCTGAATTTGCTTCACTGCTGGATCCTGAAGTCACTGGAGACCACATGCCAGAAAACATTCGCCCGAAGCATCTGGTATTCATATCGAAGACTTGGTTTTATATCTTGTCTAACTCACTGATGCCTCTCAGCACTGCAAATGATGAGTCCAACATTCATTATCATACACGTCATGCTTTGCTGAAGCTTACCCACGGCCATGTGTTTGACTTCGAGGATTGTTTTCTTCGCTATATGGTCCAATCTGCTGAACTTGTACATCAACTGAAGCCATATGATCCCTGGCTCCATGCCATTTGCAACCATGGATGCAGTGAAGACTTCATTGCGAAGCATCACCCGAAGCTGGTCTCTCCTCCTGTGCGTGATACAATGAATATCTTCAGAAGGCTAAATGATCCATTTGCCACATATGTCGAAGTCAAACAGCACGTCCATGAACGCAACATGTCGAAGTCTTTCCAGAAAGAAGTTTATCACTTTGAAGTTGGGATTCGCTCACAACAGTTATTGGAAAACTTCATTGAAGGCAATCAACGCCAAATGCAACATCTCTCTGATGAAATCAATCGAGTTGGCAACATTGCTTTGAACAACAACCAGTACCTGAAGGTCTTGAAGCGCCACTCATGAAAAGGTTTAAGGAAGTTCAACTCAGTGAAGAAGCTTCAAGCTGATCGGATTTTCAAGGAGTATCCGCACCTTCAATGCCATTTCTCCAGAAATGATTCGATAGACCACCCTAACCCGAAGATCCCTCCGCTGGACAAGATTGATGAAGTCTTATTTGTTAATCCAGCTGAACACATTCGCCCTGATACTCTCTCTGATGAAGACTCTCACACATCGAATAAAGAAGATGACCCTCTCAACGACAGTGATCTTGATTTTCTTCAAGCGCCGTTGGACATTGAAGAAATGGAGTCGCCTGCTTCAACCAAAGGAGACACTTCAGGAGATGCATCCTCTTCGCGCGAAGACAATCAGCAGGGTCCCCGGGTTGCAGCAAACACGTAAATACTCTTGATCTACCTCTCAACCTTTTGTCCAATCATTGAAAAAAAGGGGGAGAAAGTAGCATCGATTGAGTTTAGATTCGCTGTGGGGTTTTAGGGTTACGATTCGATCTTCTGTGTGTTAATTTACAACAAACTTTCCATTCGCTTCGATTGGGTTGTAACTTAAGTTTTACTTCGACTGTGAACTACTACATGTTATGTGTTAATAACCCCCGTGCTTGCAAGTTTCTCTCGTATCTTTTATCTTGCAGGTGGTTATTCCCTTTAAGTTCACAGGTCATTGGATGATTGCATATTCTTCAAGACTAATATCTCTTTATGCAATTGATTCGCTAAGATATGTGTTAGGCTTCCCATCAAGGAAATCCTTCATCAAGGATTCACTTCGATCATATAAATCTTCAATGCTTGCATTCAGGGGGAGCCAAAAGCTTCATATCTTAGAGTTTGCTCTCAACTCAACTCAAAATTTCATATTTTTATCGATGCCTGTTTTGTCAACAATAGTCCAAAAAGGGGGAGATTGTAAGAGCAAAGTTGTGCCCCCATGAGGTTTGGATATTGTTGGAAAAAACAGTAGAGGAACTAACAAGTTTTCTAGTGTAAAACAGATGGTTAGGTTCCTGAAGTTATAGGTTGGTGATAAAGCTTCAACGAAGATTTACATACTTATTGAAGCATATCCTCTGGAGTGAAGCTCATCACGGACGTCGACCCCTAAAAAGATAAGGAATCCTGAAGCACGTCTCATCGAAGGAGATGACCAAGATGGCGCAAGACTTATTAGTTTTTGCGTAGTTCCACTTTCACTTCTTTGAGTCGTAGGAAAAACCGTACTATCAAGAGGGGTTTAGTAAATGTACTCCGAAGGTTTTGGTGAAAAGACTCAGATCGAATCCAAAGCTGTGAGAAGCTAGAGATGAGAAATCTCATGTGCACTAGGTAATGCTTCACCAGCGAAGACTTCGTTCTTTCGGCTCCTGAAGCAGAACCAAGTCCGTGAGTCAGCTTTACTTGGACCGCAAGTAAAGTTGCGCTTTGATTGAAAATATGATCGTTGCGGACAGGTATCAAGCTGTCGCATCGGGTCATTTAAGACATTTCGCACCTAGGGATTGCCACCTATAAATACGCCACCACCGCCCTCATTGGTCGGTGGCTGCTCCAAGAATATTTCCTGACAGTGAAGACGAAAAGCAACCCCACCGAAGCAAACCAAAAACCCATCCACCGAAGCATAAGTCCTATTGATCTGAGTTGATTCATTATGACTTAGGAAGAAGTTTGCTAGCCTTTTTATCTTGGAGAACTGCAATTCTCCTAGACGGTTAGAGCGTTGTTCTTCAGAGAGCGAAGAGTTATTGTCGCCTCGAAGTCCAGTTTGTCAAAGGTTTCGGTGATTTCCTCAATAATCAACCACGAGTGAAGAACTGACCAAGCTCAAGGAGATTGGTGCAGTGGAGATACGGACGGAGAGAGGTTAGCTCCTGTGTTCAATCACAAGTCCCTCCAACCAGACGTAGCACTTTGCAGAGTGTGAACTGGTCGAACAAACATCGCCGAGTCAAGTTTTACTTTCCGCACTTACATTCAGTTTATCAATTGCTTCAGTGATTTGATTCAATGCAATTGATTCAATGCTTTTGATTCGCTATGTTTTGCTTCAATCCAGTTCTGCTTCAATGTTTACCTTTCTGTTTTATTTCTTCTGCTGCTAAGTTATGCTTCACTTCATAGTTTCATGCAAAAATTTGAACTGATCATTCACCCCCTCCCCCTCTGATCACATACTTGGACTTTCACCAGCCCTATATATACCTCTCCCCCAGCGACTCCAAAGACTTCCCTCGCTCTCGCCTCTCCGGAACTTTAATTATCCCAAGCACGCCGCCGAGCTCCTCCTCCCCGTTGACGACTGCGCCGCTTTGCTGCCGGACAGCCGCCGCCGTGGACTTCACGCCATCGACGAGCACTTCCTCTCCGCTCCTCTCCGCCGTAGCTTCTCGACGACACCATGTTAGGGTACGCCGAGCCCTCCATCGAATCTCCATCTCTCTGTTCATCCTCTTCCTGATTGGATCCGAGTTCTTAGTCTATTTTTTGGTTGATTTTGTTAGGTTTCTTTGATCCGTTGGATCATTGCTCCATTAGGAAACTTGTTTTAGCCAGCAAAAGCTTCCCATCTCGATTCAGGTTAGAATCTAGGGTTTGATGCCATCTGTTCTGTGTTAGGGCGTGCAGTTTGTCATTAATCAATTGATGTTGCTAAGTCTAGCTCAGAACAGACCGGAAACATCACCCATATTCAACTGAATCTCTTGTCAAAATCATTTATTTTGGTTAAAACTTTTGCTGGTGCTCAGTCCATACTTGTATTTTTCCCTCGCTACCTTTTGCTTTTTCACAGGATGTCTGTGGATTTAGGCTTCGGAAATGAGTCCCCTGTTCTTGATCATCTCAACGAAGCCGAATAAAATGCTCCCAAGAGAAAAGGAGGCAGAACCAAGGAAACCAACAATGCAAGAGGCATTCCCGAGTCCATTCGCATTGCACTTGGATATGATACTCCTCCTGAAGAAACCAAGGATCAGCGCAAGATTCGTCTGAAAAACATTCACCGCTACTGGGCCATCAGGTGGTACAAATACAAGAGTATCCCTGACTGGAAATGGGCAATGCAGTTTGCCTTCAATCCACCCTTCCTATACACTTCACACGTGTGGAAGGTACACTGAAGAAAATCGCCATCTGTACTATCCAGTTCCACCCAAATATCCACACCCCAACACCCTCAAGACCCCTGATGACTATCCTAAAGAGCAAGAGAGGTTGAGAATCGCTGCAGAAAGGAAGCGACTCAAGGAAGCAAAGAAGGCAGCCAAGTTAGCTGCCGCTGAAGCTCATGGAGTTGTTCCAAGCTCGAAGAAGAAGAAGAAGCTTAAGAAGATATCTGCTTCACCCCCTCATGCTTCCACCGATGATGAAGAGCAAGCAAGACTGGAACGAGCTGCTCTGGAAGACTCGATTCTTGACGAGTCAAACGCTGAATCTGATGACAAATCAGAATCGGAAGCAGATGATGAGTCAGAAGCTGCTCCTCCCAAGAATCAAAGGATTCGGCTTCCATTGAAGAAGAAGCCAGGAGAGAAACCGGCTGCTAAGGGGATAAAAATTGAAGACCCCACAGATAAGCCCTTAGCTCGCCCCACCATTGACTTACCAAATTTGGTGGTTGAGAAGCCCTTGGCCTCCAAGCCATCGGCTGATGCCCTCAATACTGAGAGGCGCTCGAAGCAGAGGCATGACCCTGCTAAGCATCAACAATCTGCAAAGGCCGCTGCACCAGCGAAGCCCAAGCAGTCTGCACCTCCAAATCATTCAGGGAAGCGAAAGCTCACTGAAGTTGAACTGAAGAAGAAAGAACTCGAGGAGGCACTGAAACGCAGCGTTCTTGCTAGAGAATCTGCAGACAAGCAGAAGGAAGAAGGCAGAAGAAGCTGCTGCAAGAAAGCAAAGGGAGATAGACTCCACAAGATTTGCTGCAGAGAAGGCTGAGACGAAGCGCAAGCTCGCCGAAGCCGAAAAGAATGAAGAAAAATCTGCAGTTGAAGCCAAACTGTTGGCTGAGCATGAAGCCAAACGCAAGGCCTCTCTAGAGGGCCTCAAATCAAAGAAAGCTGAGAAAGCTCCCGGGGCTGCCCAGAAGAAGGCAGTGGTCGATATTACTCCCTTTGCTGAAGCTATTCCATCGAAGCAGAAAGGCATCTATATGCCTGAAGCTCAAGCTGAAGCAGATCGCCATAGTGAACATCAGTTCCCTGATCCTCGTGAAGGCGAACTATGGGATCAATTGGGCATTACTGAAGCTCTTTGGAAGAAGTGTGTGGCAGCAGAACCTGAAGATGTCGATCTCGGTGAAGTCTACATCTCAGGCTCCATCGAAGCAATGATCTCTACAATGATCAGTCAGCTGAAGGACTTGCATTCAAGAGATAGAGCTGAAGTTGAAAAGATTCACAACTATCAAAAGCGCGCAGAAGCTGAAACAGATGAAGAATTCAAACAGCATGCCTTGAAGTTGCTTCAGAAGGTGATAGACGTCAAAACCACCACCAAAGATAACATCAAAACGTACAAGGGAAAGATTAAAGCTGCAGTGGATGAAATGGTGAAGACGCATAATGCTTCAATTATGGAAAGGGATTCCCGGAAGCGCAAGGCCCCGCTGGAAGATGAACCAGCTGCTGCAAAGCCTGTTGTCGCCAAGCCTTCTGATCCTTCTCCAAAGAAGAGAACCACCAAGAAGTGGAAAGTCACTTTGGCCTCGGCTGCTAACATGGATGCAAGTGATGAACCAACCAGCCAGCCGAAGGAAAATACTGAAGAACTTCCCACTCCTGATCCCCAGCCAAAACCTTCCCAGTCAAAACCAAAAGCTTTTGCTCTACCCACAAAAACCCCTACACCTCCTCCTACCAAATCCATTCCCAAGCAAACTCCCGTCACACACACACCCACTCCACCTCCAAAAGCTCCAACCCCCAAGCGAACTCCAACCCCAACCCCAACACCTGCACCAACGCCTGCACCCATTCCACCTCGTGCACCCACACCAACTCGTGCTCCATCCCCCGCACCGCAAAGAACACCAACACCACCTGCTTCTCCCGCACCACCCCCATCATCTCACCCGGAATCCAACGAACCCTCTCCATCCCACTCCAGAACCCGTGGCTCCCGAGACTTTTCCCCTGCCAGAACCGCTCAAGAATCTGAAACAAATGTGCCTCGCTCTGAAGCACATGAAGATGAAGATGAGCAAGTACAGATTTTCAATCCCTCGCAAGATCAAGCGTTTATAGTCTCTCAGACCGCTGGCCCTTCAAAGGGCCAACCAAATAGCTCCTCTGCAAAGGATTCCCGCTCGTTCGCGCCCCTGCCAAGACACCCATCTTGAATCCAATTACCCTCGTTCGCACAAGATTGATGAAGTATTCTTCGTCAATGAGCCAGAACCCATCAGGTCGGACACCATCTCCGAAAACGACTCCATCACATCGAAGGACGAAGACGGCCTCGACGACAGTGACCTCGACACCAACCTCATCACTCAGACGCGACTCGAAGATCTTCCTTCGCATGCGTCGGAAGAAGAATCATCAGGAGATCAATCTTCTTCGGATGAGTCTTCGTCAAGCTCTGCTTCGTCGGGCTCCCAGGCTGCTGATGCTGCAAAATAGATCTCTCGAACCTCTTCCCAACCTTTTTTCCACTCATTGACAAAAAGGGGGAGAATGAGGGTATCGATGAGTTAGATTTGCATCGGGGAAAGGGATTTTTCTATTTGCATTTTGCTTCACTTGGTTTAAGTTAAAACAAACATTCCATTCTCTTCGATTGGGTTGTAACTTAAGTTTACATTCGGTCATGCTACTCCTGTGATACACTTACGTCTTAATAACCCTTTGCTCGCAAGTATTGCTTCGTATCATCTATCTTGCAGGTGGTTATTATTTTCTAAGTCACAGGTCATTGGAAGCAATTGCACACATTTCTGGACATATACATTCAACTGCAATTGTCTTCGCTAAGGTATTTGTTTTGCTCTCCACCGAAGAAATTTCTATCAAGCATTAACTTCAATTATATAAATCTTCGATGCTTGCATTCAGGGGGAGCCAAAAACTTCATATCTTAGAGTTTGTCACTTCACTACACAAAAACTTCAATATCTTTTATCGATGCCTGTTTTGTCAACAATAGTTCACAAAGGGGGAGATTGTAAGAGAAAAGTTTTGCCCCCGTGTGTTTTGGATATTGTTGGACAAGACAGTAGAGGAACTAACAATGTTTTCTAGTGTAAACAGTTGAATAGGTTTCTGAGGGGCAAGCTAGGTGATAAAGCTTCAGGGAAGGTTTTCAAGTTCTCGAAGCATTATCCCTTGAGTGAAGCTTAATCATGGAGGATGACCCCCAAAAATGAAGGTGTCCTGAAGCTCAACTCATTGAAGGAAATGAAGAAGACGGCGCAAGACTTAGATGTTTTTGTGTAGTTCTTTTTCTGTTCTTTGAGTCATAGGACAAACTGTACTATCAAGAGGGGTCTTTAGTTTGGGACACTGAAGTTATTGAGAAAATGCTCAGATCAAATCTAAACCAAGTGAGAAGCCAGAGTGAAGAAATCTCATGTGCACTGAGTTAAGCTTCAGTAGCAAAGACTTCGTTCTTTGGCTTCTGAAGTAGAACTAAGTCTGTGAGTCAGCTTTACTTGTTCCGCAAGTAAAGTTGCGCAGTAATGACAAATCCGACCATTGTGGACATGTGTCAAGTTGTCACTTCGGGTCAATCTGGTCATTTCGCACCTCAGGATCGCCAACTATAAATACGCCGCCCCCTCCTCCATTTGCGGGTGGCTGCTCTAAGAATATTCCTAAGAGAGACTGAAGAGAGCACCCCAAGAACGCCACCGAAGCAAAACCCAAAACCCAGAATATTGAAGCCTAAGTCCCATTGATCTGAGTAGATTCGAGATGACTTAGGTGAAAGCTTGCTAGCCTTTTTATCTTGGAGAACTGCAATTCTCCTAGAATGTTAGAGTGTCGACTTCAGAGAGCGAAGAGTATTTGTCGCCTCGAAGATCAAGTTTGTCAGAGGTTTCGGAGATTCCCTTGAGCCGAGTCAAAACTGACCAAGCTCAAGGAGATTGGTGCAGTGGAGCAACGGACGGAGAGAGATTTGCTCCAGGTGTTCAATCACCAGTCCCTCCAACCAGATGTAGCGCTTTGCAGAGCGTGAACTGGTCGAACAAACATCGTCGAGTCATAGTTCGTTTTTACTTCAAGCATTTACCTTCCGCATTACATTTGCTTCCCAGTTATGCTTCGATGTGTTTTGATTCACTGCATTTAGTTTCGCTTCCAGTTTTACTTCCCTGTTACTTGTTTCTGCTTCCCTGTCCCTCTTTACTTATGCTTCACTTCCAAGTGATTTTCACCTCTGTTCCGCCGCCGCCGTGCTTCCAAGATCGGGAGCACCAGAAGACCTCTTCCCGGCACCTGGTCGGAGGGAGGATCGACCTCCGGGAGCTTCTCCACCACCATGAGCGCCTCCCGTATGTGTCGTGAGTAGTGCCCCTTGGCCAATGGGTCCATGACTAGTAGCTATGTGATGTCTTCTCTCCAATCTTGTGCTTCAATTCTTAGCCCTTGTGAGATGCCCTACATGATCAAGGCATCTATGTAATTCTTTCTGCTGTTGCTATGTTGTGTTTTCTGGGAACCGATGGATTATGAGATTATGTTCAGATTGTGATGAGTTATATATTTGGTTCTCCTTTTATATATTGTTCTTGAGTAATTCTTGCATGTTCTCTGTTGCTTTTTATTGCTTTGGCCAAGTAGTAGATACTAACTCCAAGAGGGAGCGTTACGCTTGATTGTGGGTTCATGCCCCCCCCCCGTTGTCTAGCTTGAGTGACAGAAACACGAGACAAGGGGATGTGTTGTTGCCACCAGGGAGAAAAAATGGTGCTTGTAACCGTGGTTCCAAGAAATGTTTAGCTTACGCAAAGTTTGTTAATGCAATTGTCTGTTGCTTTGAGTTTACACTTTGGGTGGGGCTCGCAACTTAATACCAGCGAGATGCTCTGGATAGATATCTCACGGTGGATTATTAGTGAGTAGATGCAGTTGGATTTCAGTCTACTTGTCTTGGCGTACTGCCCATACTTTTGAGCCTCTAACTTTCGTTGCAGCAGTATTAGCATTGCGGTGCATTCATAATTCTATCAATTGCCCGGTTGTAATTTGTTTACCCAGCTTAGCTATTTTATCGTCTTCTGGGAGAGAGACATCACTAGTTAACGTCATGGGACCCCGGTCCATATTTCCACCATTGTTTACACCTCACCTTATTTACTGCTTTGTTAAATTTTGTTGCAATCACCACTACTATTTCCCGCTTGTGTTTGATCCTTTGTAAACAGCAAGTCCGGAGAGATTTTCAACATCTCTGAACTCGTTGGGAGAAAAGTTATTTTCTTTTGTGTGCAGGTTCACGACAACTCCCTAGCTAGAAGTAATTTCTGGCGTTGTTGCCACCTACTCTCAGAATTCGGAGTCCTACTAGATTGATAACCTTGCTATCTTCAGCGAGGGAAATTTGCTGCTACGCTACATCTCAACCTTCCACTTGGGGTAACCAACGAGGGGCGAGAAGCCATCATCACCGCCGTCGCTGATGGGGTGAATAGCGACCGGGTGGAACTACCTGCCCCAACATCGGGTGGGACTTCGCAGATGGCCCCGTTTCCTCGAGGGCTCCCAACACCACCCGCACCACTTTCCATGGAAATAGCTCACTAGACATGGACGAAATAAAACGAAGAAGGGCTTATGTGCATGTATTACACATGATTCAATACAAACACAACAATACAAAGTATACAGTAATCCATGCAAAACATTATGTGCATTTCTATGCATTAAATGGATTAAAATTCAGATTAGCATTGCGATAGACTAAAAACAGTGCACGAAATGGTTTTGAAATCAACATGAGGTTTCTCAATGCGTTGGTAAGTGTTGTGCAACGAATGGAATGAAATTTCAAAGATCTAAGGGCCGATAGCCATCCGTGAATGCGACCTTCACTCGTTGAAAAAATTCCAGATAATTTATATTAGCTCTGAAAAATATGAAACTTGGCAGGGTGTCATCATATCAGTTCAGTATGTCGGGAAAAAATTGAGACGATTGTACAATAGGTATGATATACACTCTTTAGAAACCGAACTACCCGAGAAGAATATTCATGGTTTAAAGATGGAACTAATCGTATTCGAATGTATGTTCTCATCTGCTTCATCTTTTGACCTTGAGTTTTTTCTACAGTGAACATAGACCCAACCATCTCACGTGCTATAATATGAATTTTTGCTAGATATTAGCTATTTTTAACGCATTACGTGCATTTCTAGGCATTAAATGGATTAAAATTCAGATTAGCATTGCGAGCAATTAAAACAGTGCATTGGTAAGGGTTGTGCAACGAATGGGATGAAATTTCAAAGATCTAAGCGGCGATATCCAACCGTGGACGCGGCATTCATTCGTTTAAAAATTCTAGAAATTTTATATTAGCTCTGAAAAATACGAAAGTTGGCAGGGTGTCATCATATCACTTCAGTATGCCGGAAAAAAAATTGAGACGATCGTAAAACTTGTATGATGTAAACTCTTTAGAAACCGAACTATCCCCGAAGAAGAGTTGTGGTTTCAAGGTGTAATGAATCGTATTCGAATGTATGTTCTCATCTTCTTCATATTTTTTACCTCGAGTTTTTTTTCTACAGTGAACATAGAGCCAACCATCTCACGTGCTATAATATGAATTTTTTGCCGGATAGTTTGCTATTTTTAACGCATTACATGCATTTCTAGGCATTAAATGGATTAAAATTCATATTAGCATTGCGAGCGACTAAAACAGTGCACGAAAATGGTTTGAAAATCAACATGTGGTTCCTCAGTGCATTGGTAAGTGTTGTGTAACGGATGGGATGAAATTTCAAAGATCTAAGCGGCGATATGCAACCGTGATTGCGGCATTTATTCGTTTAAAAATTCCAGAAAATTTATATTAGCTCTGAAAAATATGAAACTTGGCAAGGTGTCATCATATCACTTTAGTATGCCCGGAATTGTTTTTGAGACGATTGTACAACTTGTGTGATGTACACTCTTTACAAACAGAACTATCCTCGAAGAAGAGTCGTGGTTTCATAGTGGAATGAATCGTATTCGAATGTATGTTCTCATATGCATCATCTTTTGACCTCAAGTTTTTTTCTACTGTGAACATAGACCCAAGCATCTCACGTGCTATAATATGGTTTTTTGCTGCATCGTTTGCTATTTTTAACACATCACGTGCATTTCTAGGCATTAAATGGATTAAAATTCAGATTAGCATTGCGAGCGACTAAAACCGTGCACAAAAATGGTTTGAAAAATCAACTTGGGGTTCCTTAGTGCATTGGTAAGTGTTATGCAACGAATGGGATAAAAATTTCAAAGATCTAAGCGGCGATATCCAATCGTGAATGCGGCATTTGTTCATTTAAAATTCCAGAAATTTTATATTAGGTATGAAAAATGTGAAACTTGGCAGGGTGTGATCATATCAATTCAGTATGCCGCAGATTTTTTTTGAGACGGTTATACAACTTGTATGATGTGGACTCCTTATAAACCAAACTATATATCCCCGTAGAAGAGTTGTGCTTTCAAGGTGGAATGAATCTTATTCGAATGTCTGTTCTCATCTGCTTCATCTTTTGACCTCTAGTTTTTTTCTACAACGAATATAGACCCAAACCATCTCAGGCGTGCTATAATATGAAATTTCTGCTGGATCATTTAATATTTTTAACACAATCAATATAACCCATTCATATTTCCCATAGTTTATATACAACAATAGTTTGGGTTGTTGAAAATATCCAAGACGGTCCAATTGACCGACCCATGCCGCGCACACAACTCAGACATTTTATGGCATCCGGGGAAGATTCATTTCTACCCCCACTAGACCAAACGTGGACGCCTCATCGAGCATGTCCCTAGCTTGTAGCTTCGCCAGGAAGGATTGTGTGACCGCCTCAGTTGCTAGAGCCATCGCCGCCGCCGAGAGTGTGGCCACAGCCGCCGAGAGCGCGTCCGCATCCGCTGAGACGGCGGCGGCAGATTTACAGACCACCACAGCAGCAGCTGAGATACCGGTTGCAGCTGCCGCTTTTTCTCAAGCAACCGCCGAGAGAGCGGCTGTAGCCGCCGAGAGTGCGTCGGCGGCTGCTGTCAGGGCAGCGGCAGCAGCATTACAAACTTCCTCTTCAGCATACGAGATGGCTTATGCACGTGCCATAACTGCTAGAGTAGCGTCCGATGCAGCGGCTGCCGCCCATGCCCGGATCGACTCCGTTGGCGTAGAGATCGGGAATGTCTCCATGGACTCCAGTCTGCACCCCACGTCCGAAGAGTTGGCCGACACGTCGACCGAGATGCTCTCCGACGACACGTCTATGGACTACATGGTTCCCCTTCCCCACGAAATCGTTGAGCGGGAGTACGAGTGTGAGCTAGAGGCGGCAAAAGACCTTCGACGGGTCATCAAAGAATCGGTAACGTTGTACCAAAGGGAGCTTTAGCACCGCTAGTACCATGAGCATTACGACGAAGAACTGGTCGACCACGATGGAGACGGCGACCTCATCATCGGATCATCGGCGTCCGTGGGCGTTGCAAACGCCGACACCGATAAAGACGACACTGAGATGCCGTCCTCACTAGTAGTCAATCTCTCCTCCGACGATAATGCTTAGGTCCGCCAGATCCCTGGGCCGCCGACCGTGGTCTTTGTTTAATCACCAATAGTAGTAAACATCCTATCTATTGTTAATGTTAATGCTAGCTCCTTTTAAGTACTCTACCTACTCCATTTAGTTATCGTAATCATCAGTATTCCCTCATTAGTTTCATTAAATTAGCAGCTACTATTGTTCCTATGAAATTCACTGGGTGTTCGACCTGGAATTGGGAAAATTTGAGCAAATTTCGTATGTACCAAATCATACAAAACGGCTGAATAAGAAGGTAACTTTGGGATATACCGTGATCGCAATCAATTATTAAGATAGAAGCGTTTGCAATGAGTTTTTTTGGCGCCACTTTATCCGCGCATATAGCTAAAACAATTGCCAGCCACGCAAATTTAGAGCCTCCCCCCTTCTTTTGCCTTTTCAGCACACATTCCCCCTTTCTTTTTCAAACACCCCCCTGCACATTTCCCCCCTTCCTAAGCCCAACCCTTCCTCGTCGGCCTCCTCGCCGACGATGCCCCTCCCTAGTTTTCACCCCATAGACCTAGTCAATTAAGATCCAACACAACCCTCTTCGTCCACACCCATTCCATGACCGCCGGCCCGACACGTCCCATGCAAATCACCACCACCACTTCCCACAAACCCTAGGTCCCGCTGTTAGCTATAGTCCAGGCGGCATGGCCTCGTGCTCAAGGAGCACTTGGCCGCAGAGAGGCAAATCACGATCGCACTCGCTGACAAGGCCTCGGTGGCGTCCATGCACGCGGACCCTAAGATCTTCGAGGAGCCCATGGCCATCGAGGTCACCTTGAATGCGTCACACAACGACGCTCCCTCAAGGTTGTCTGCTTTATGTAGCATATCTTGGTGTTTTTTAAGGGCACCTTCGGTGCCTACGACGAACCCTACGTTGTGTTTTCTCAGTGTGCTCGTGCTTACATGAACTCTAGATCCAGAAGGTTGGTGAAACACACCGACCACGAGTAGGGCACCCACGAGGTGCAGATCTTGCCCTCTTCCAAGGGGAAGGAGACCATCATCATCTCTGATGATGATGAGCAGTAGCTCATTTCAGCTTATCTAATGCATGTGTTCAACTAGCCAGCTTATGCTTAGTTCATTATCTTCGGTTTCCATTTGCAATGTAATGCCATTATGTAATATGCTCTTCAATAACACTTACATGAGCAATGTGATTCATATTAGAGTTGTAACATGGTGTTCAATTTCACTCTTTATTTCGTGCAATTCTTCAAGAATAAAAGGGGTCTGAGCAATCTGTTGTGATTAATTATTCTCCAATTTCTGATCTGATCGCAGGAATGGAAGAGGCCAAGGAGGATTATAAAAAATGGGCTTCCTGCAGAGGAGGGCAAAACAGAGCAATCTGCAGATCAAGTAAGAAAACTGACTATTCCGCTTCCATGCTACACCTATATGTTTACTTATTCTTGGACGTTCGTGGCTATCTCAGGTGTGGCATACAGGTAGCGGTTCAACCCTCCTATCTCTATGTCGGTGTGCTTAGCTGTGCATCACAAGTCAAGTTAGACTCATTCTTACAGGTGGAAGGATGTATATTGTAGGATTGTAGGTGCAAGAAAGCTTTATTCATTCGTCATTGATTTCAAAGTCCTTAGAGAACATCCGCGTGTTGCAACGGAAATTACTATTAGAAGCCTACAATGTAAATTGAAAGGGTATAAAATGCATGTAAATAAACTCAGTGACATGGACAAATGGTTTGCTAAAATAGTATGCTCAAATGTATCTTAGTGAGGTTTTGTTAGTGGATGACATGGACAAATGATTGGCTATAATAGTTGGTGAGGTGGATAGTTTGCATGTTGAGATAGACACTATAAATGCATCTTAGTGGGATTTTTTCTTTATAAAAGATATATATATATATATATATCATTCATTATATGTTTTTGTGATCATATAACTGCTCAAAGTACCCAAGAAGAGAGTAGTATTGACGAATGTTGGGAATTTACGATGTTGTTTACGTCTTACAAATTTGTTGCAACAAAATCAATTAACTATATTTATGAACAGAACTTTGGATTCAATGGGTGGAAAAATCTTGTATTTATAGCTCCACTATACCTAGTCCTTATACTTATATGAATGGGTCATACTTGACTAACGTTGCTCGCAAATGATGTTAGTTTTGCTTGCGGTAAATCACTTTATGCTACCCATCGCCGATGAAGCTTAAGGAAGTTGGATTAAGAAAATTTATTTATTTAAAGATCCTCAACTGATCTGCTACCTCCTTCGTCATCCACCTGAGGTTGTTTGATTCCTCATTTCTATTACTTCTTTCGTCAAAACCTAAATATGATGTTCTTATAATGCCGCTTTTACGTATGTTCTGTTGTGTCACTTATGAGTTTTTCCTTATTTTACAAGGAACACACTAAGAGGGGATCACAAGCAGCCAGAATTCTTGCACAATGATATCAACTTTATAGAAGGAAATTTTGCTGAAGATAAAGTACTTCATGCTTCCAGCATCCCACAAAGTTTAAGCCACCAGAATGAAGAAATTTGCGTTCCCTAAAATCCCCTAGGGGATCTTCTACCTCTTTCCTCACCCCCCGTGGTTAATTATTAGAATCATCTGGCTCATATCACAAAGCTCAGAAAAATTATTCAAATGCAAAGCAGCAGCATCTCCAGCACCGGAGAATTGTTCTTTCATAACAGGATTCAATAAAGCAGGTTTAATCTCATAAGAAGTGGCCTCAGTGGCGGGTGCAGCAATAGGAGTGCAAATAAAGTCATTTTTGTTGTGACTAGTGAAGTCACACAACCTTGGTGTATTCAGAGAAACCCATAGTAACAACAGTAAGCAAGAGAAAAGTAACTAATTTTTTTGGTGTTTTTGATCTAAGACTCGAAAAGAAAAAACTGGAAAGTAAACTAACAAGACTAAAAACCAAAGGTAAAAGATAATGTGCAACTCCTCTATCTTGAAGACTGGAGTCCCCGGCAACGGCGCCAGAAATTCGCTTGATGAGTGTAAATAACAGCTCCTTGTTGGTTACCCAAAGTGGAAGGTTATGATGTAGATAGCAGCAAATTTTCCTCAGTAAAGATACCAAGGTTTATGTCTCCAGTAGGACTCCAAGTGCAACTAGAAGGTGATAATGATGCCAGAAATTTACTGGTGCCTAAGTTGACGTGGACCTGCACAAAAACGCAAATAACTTTTCTCCCAATGATTTAGAGAGGTTTTCAATCTCTCCGGTCTTGTTGTTTATGAAGGATCAAACACAAGGGTGGAAATAATAGTGGCAACGGAAAGGAAAGTAAAAGTAGTAAATTGGAGCGGTGTATACTTTGGTGGAAATATAGACCAGGGTACCATGATTTTCACTAGTGATGTCTCTCTCCCAAAACAAGGTAACAACCATGCTGGGTGAACAAATTACAGCTCGACAATTTACAGAATTATAAACGCACTGCAATGCTAATTATTCTACTAAAAATTAAATAGGCTCAATCACGTGGGTATTACACCAAAACAAGTAGACCATTTATTCATCAGCATCTACTCACTAATCATCCACCTTGAGATATCTATATAGAACATCTCGCTGGTATTAAGTTGCGAACCCCAACCAAATTATATGCACAAAGCAACAGACAATTGGATTACCAAACTATGCGTAATGTAATCAATCCTTGCAACCGTAGTTACAAGAACCACTATTTCTCCCTGATGGAAACACCACATCCCCTAGTCTCATGTTTCCGTCACTCAAGCTAGACATCGGGGAGGGCATGAACCCACAATCATGCATAATTCTCCATCTTTGAGTTACAATCTACTACTTGGCCAAAGCAACAAACATAACGGGGAACATGCAAGAACACACTAGTGCAAAAGATACCTATCACGATACACATTTCCCAGTCCCTTGACCGAAACTGTTTGCGATGCTTTCAATGCAAATGGTAGAAATAAAAAACCGTGTGCTCGAAACTGTCCCGTCTGGGAAATGTGCGCAAACAGCCACAATTCTAAATATTATTGCGTGGGTGATGTAGGGCTAACGGGTCTTTGAAAATCGGTCTGGGATACCTAGAGTGAAAGCCCACGGTTGCAAAGAATGCACCTCTAGCCCTTTATTGCAATTGTTAATGTTTCCTCAAATGTGTGGGATACCTAATCAATGGGGCACGCTTCTAAAAATACTTTCGTTGCCGGGAACAAAGCTGACAATTCGACCAAGCAACCGTCCACATATTTATTCAAAAAACCCATGGTTGCAAAGAATGAACCTCTAGCCCTTGTTACCATTTGGTTGTGGTTACAGAAAAGTGTGGTATATGTGCTTTATCAGAAACGCTTCTGAAAATCTAAGTGTTGGTGTTGGACAGCACACAGTTCGTACAATCAACTGTGTGTGACGACAGAAAATAACACCGACAGCTACTTCAAATGAACCGCTAGCTTCTTCTATGTATTTTCTATTTATTTAAAATTTCGCTAGTTTCTCTTAGTAGACGTTCTGAAGTAAAAAATTGTGTGTGATGATATGGTGTAACACAAACAAGTAAGTTTTAGAAAATGTCTGCTTTGTAGGCACACTGCAACCAAATGATTATAATTCTAGACTATTTACAAACACCACGTGTGTGATACCTTGTGCACTTTTTAAAAAAAATTGAAGGAAAGAGTAACGAGAACCTTGCGATATAGATCGCCACGCGTCAGCCGCTCGCTCGTCTTCCTCGTTTGGATTGTACCCGCCGGCGACTTCTAGTCAAACAGATCGAACACCGTTTGATCGTTTGCGATGGCCACGCGTACGCCCGCGATGCAGCTGGAGCATGCGCTAGGTCACACGCGCAACTGCGCAACCTTCCCGCGCAACCTTCCCGCCCATAGCCAAAAAAAACTCAATGCGGGCCATAAAGAGCGTCAATGTCGGGGACACAGGAGCTGCATTCACATCCCCTTATTTTGCCCTCTCTTCCCACATATCAACAATGGGTCAGGTCCGCCGTACCACAGCCAACTTCACCCCAGCAGATGATGTTGAGGTAGTGACTCCGCCGGCAGATCTTCCGGCAGTGCCGGACAACTCCTTGCTAGTTCAAGTGGTACCGTGGGCGACCCGCACTCCCTGACGGTATGCAGGCCTGAACGCTTACTTCCACAACGCCGGTCGCACAGCGCGCGCCGAGCGCAACGCGCGCAACATGTGGACCATCCAAGAGCAGGCGCGCGCGATGGAGGCAAAGGCGCGCACCATCCGGGCGATGGCGCGCAACAGGCAGGAGGAGAGCACCATCCTGGTGCTGGAGAGCGCCACCCAGGGTCCCCTGGGCTTCAACGACGACAACGGCGACACCCACGAGCGCTACAATGCCTTCCTCGCGCAGGAGGAGGAAAATCAGATGGCTATTGCACTGGCAGCTTCCCTGGGTGAAGAGGAAGATCGTCAGCATGACATGGCGAGGTACGAGGAAAGAGAGCGCTTCGCGGTAGGGAATCGGGAGCGACTCGAGGAGCATGCCCGTAGAGTGAGGATTTCCTCCTTCGGTGGCTCCAACTGATGGGAACGCGCGTCAGGGAGCTTTTAGCTGGTAGTAAATATTTTGGGTTCATCAGTATTTTGTCGATGGACTGCTAGCGTAGTTGAAATGAACTAGATACGAGGGTAAAAGCTATTTCAGTACGTACTTGACGCTAGTTTAGGGTTTATTTTGGGTTAGTTCTTATAGTTGAACTAATTGGAGAAAAGGAACCATGCTCCTTTGTGTAATGGAGATCTATGTTATGCAATGTAAATCTGTTGTTAGTGAATCATGTGTGTGTATTCCTCTTGTTTGATTGATTGGCAGATGCAAAGCCATGTTCAGATACAGATGAAGAAAAACACACGGGTCATTGAAACAAACTGTTGGCAATGCACGACCGCCTTTGCCAGGATTTTCATTGAAGATTTCTCGCTCCATTTTGTGAGGAGGAATAGTAGTTGCCTCACGGTATAAGGCTTGGAGGAGTTGGTGAGGAGCGGTGGTGCGTGCTCCTGGCACATGGCCATCTAGTCAACCCTGAGCACGCGCCACGCCTCTCCCATCTCATCATCGCAGATCTACCGAGCCTAGCTTGGGAAAATAATCGCCGCTACATAGTTCATCGCCGAGATACACTGGAGCTCTTCCTCGACTAAAACCATAAAAACTTCAAACTTCAAACTTAAACTAGACAGAACTGGCGCTGGAGACGATGATCGACAGTGGCTCACGAATACAGCGGTTAAAGCAGACTCAAGGCTTGCATGCTGCGGGGAAGGACAAGCTCGCCGCATTGTAGAGGGTGTTGGCGAGCCTGTACTCGTGTAGCGCCTTGTCGAAGCGATCGGCAACGGCGCCCTGAAAAACGGCCAACAGCTCTTCCTTTGTGGTGTCCAGCTCGATCTGAGCCTTGTACAACATATTGTATGACGGATAGATGTGTTCTTCGAGGTAGCAGGTCACCCAGCCCTCGCCGTCAGCTTCAATATAGCGCGGCCTCTTCACACAGCGCGACGGCTCCATGGCAGGCGGAGGGATCGAGCTTCCGTCGCCTTCGCCGCATCCTCCATCTCCAAGAAGGCTTGATAGCTCGTCGACAGGCGGAGGGATTTGGTTGTCCTCGACGTTGTACGCTATTTCTCCGCCCCATACTCCACCTCCCACAGGGCTTGACGGCTTGTCGATGGGCTAAGGGACAATTTGGCTGCAATCGTCCGCTATGCCTCCGCCGCATCCTCCACCTCCCACGAGGCTTGACGGCTCATCGACGGGCGGAGGAATCGAGCTACCTTTCTCCGCTTTTCCGCCGCCGCATCCTCCATCGACCGCAAGGAGCGACGACTCGACGAACGGCGGAGGGGTCGAAATGACGTTGTCGGTTTTGCCTCCACCGCATCCTCCACCTCCCCCTTCTCCCGACATGGATGTAGGCTTTAGAGGACTAGGGAATAGGGCAGGAATCTATGGCTGGTGGACGAATGGGAGATGTGGTGAAGGTGCAGGACGGGGTTGGTAGTGGGGCGTTTATGGGGTGGAGGATATTTTCTTGGACAGGAACCGTAAAATGCCACACCAAATGTTCATATATATACGGCGGGCGGGCTGCGGGATAGTGTTCACTAGCAGACGTATCCAAATTTCTCACCGGTTGCTTTACAGTATAGATGGAAAAGCATACACATACGGAATATAATCGTTTGTGTTGTAAGAGCTGGTTGGTATAAACCCTAAAGGACTTTGAAATCGAAAAAAAATCAAATGATGACTAATCAGTATGAGATTTGCATGTTATCATCGTTTCACTAGACCGGAATGTTGTGTAAATTTGAGATTATCTTGATAAAAAATAGGGGTACTTCGTGTACAAAGTGGGCCATTCCTATCGAAATATCAGGGTTTCTATGTGAGACAACCACATTAGAAAGACAATATATTATTCTAAAATCCTTTAAACCCCCAGTTTTTATGTGTTAAGCAATGGGCACTGACACTAGGTTCCCAAAATTTCAAACATCTTTGACTTTATTTGACATATATGATGTACCAGGAGAATCATTTTCGAGCAAAACCACCCTGGAAATGAAAATCAATTCAAATGGTATCTAAATTGGATAAAACTTTGCGTGTTGTCATCATTTCACCAACAATGTATGTGGTTAAATTTAAAGATGGTTATGGTAAAAACCAATGGTACTCCGTGTAAGAAGTTGTACCATTCACTTCGAATCATCTGTGTTTCTACCGGAAACACCTGCATTACAAGCACAACATATTATTAGTAAGTGATTAGAACCCCCAAATTTTTATGTGTTCAACACCAAGCATTCACACTAACGTCCTAAAGTTTCAAGCAATTTGGACCTCGTTTGGTAAATATTACGCATTTAGTGCTTTATTTTTTAGCAACACGCCCATGAAATTGAAAGTCGATTAAAATGTCCTTCGAGTAGGATGAGATTTGACACGCTGTCATCATTTCACGAACATGATACGTGGTAAAAAAAATGAGAGGCTTATGACAAAAACTGATGGAACTTAGTGTATAAAATTGGGCCATTCGCATCGAAATGTCAGGGTTTCGACGTGAAAAAACAACATCACAAAGACAACATGTCTTTCTAAAATCCTTTAACATCCATTGTTGTGTGTATTCGGCATTAAATACTCACACCAGTATCCCAAAATTTCCAACATCTATGACTACATTTTACATATAAAATGTACTAGGTAAATCATTTTCGAGAAAAACAACCCTGCAACTAGAAATCAATTCAAACGGTCTCTAAATTGGATAAAACTTGGCGTGTCGTTATCATTTCATCAACAATGTATGTGGTTAAATTTAAAGGTGGTTATGATAAAAATAGATGCTACTTCGTATACGAGGTTGTACCATTCACTTCGAAACATCGGTGTTTCTACCAGAAACATCCACATTACAAGTGCAACATATTATTTTTAATTGTTTTGTACCCCAAATTTTATGTGTTCAGTGTCAAGCATTCACACTAACATCCTAAAATTTCAAGCAGTTTGGACCTCGTTTGATAAATATTGTGCACTCACTGATATTTTTTAATCAAAATGCCCATGAAATTGAAAGTCGATTAAAATGACCTCTAAACGGGATGGGATTTGGCATGTCGTCACCATTTCACGAACATGGTACATGGTAAAAATTTGAGAGGACTATGACAAAAACTGGTGGCACTTAGTGTACAAACTGCATTAGTTGAATGTTGGTCAAACACTGAAACCCCCCATTGACCGTCTCAAAAACTATCCATAAACAATCTCCTAATGATAGAGCACAACAGTGGTCGTTGGATGTAACATTAGCGCCGAATGGTGGTCGTTGGATCTCAGCGCGATCCGCGAGGAGCTGGTTCTGCAACCTGATTGGCTGGCTTTTATCAAAGTACATGCACACAGTTTACAGTGAAGAAGCGTTTGGGATGCGAAAACGCAAGTGGCATGCCTCCTAACGAAGGCTTCCGTCCGAAGCTATCCAAATTTCTCACGGTTTGCTTTGCAGTACGTATAGATGGAAAAGCATACACATACAGGAATATAATCGTTTGCGTTGTAAGAGCTGGTGGGTATAAACCCTAAAGGACTTTGAAATTGAAAACCTATTCAAATGATGACTAAACAGTTTAGGACATTGAATGTTTTCATCGTTTCACCAGACCGGAATGTTGTGTAAATTTGAGATTATCATGATAAAAATAGGGGTACTTCATGTACAAAATGGGTCATTCCTATCGAAATATCAGAGTTTATATGTGAGACAACCACATTAGAAAGACAACATGTTATTCTAAAATCCTTTAAACCCCCAGTTTTTTATGTGTTAAGCAATGGGCACTCACACTGGGTTCCCAAAATTTCAAACATATTTGACTCCATTTGACATATATGATGTACCAGGTGAATCATTTTCGAGCAAAATGACCTTGCAAATGAAAATCAATTCAAATGGTCACTAAATCGGATGAAACTTTGGGTGTTTTCATCATTTCACCAACAATGTATGTGGTTAAATTTAAAGGTGGTTATGATAAAAAAAACCAATGGTACTTCGTGTATGAAGTTTTACCATTCACTTCGAAGCATCGGTGTTTCTATCGGAAACACATGCATTACAAGTACAACATCTTATTTGTAGGTGATTTGAACCCCAAACTTTTTATGTGTTCAACACCAAGCATTCACACTAACATCCTAAGGGCCAGTTCTTTTGGCGGATTTTCCCAGAAGTTGCCCTCCCCCCCAGCTTCTCTATGAAGCCGCCCCAAAAAGTTAGGGAGGCTTCTGGGATGCCCTGTGTTAGGCCATTTTGAAAGCCTCCCTAACTTTTTGGGGCGGCTTCTCAGAGAAGCTGGGGGGAGGGCAGCTTCTGGGAGAAGGCGCCAAAAGAACTAGCCCTGAATTTCCAAGCATTTTGGACCTCGTTTGATAAATATTACGCATTTAGTGCTTTATTTTTTAGCAAAATGACCATGAAATTGAAATTCGACTAAAATCACCTCTAAATGGGATGGGATTTGGCATGCCGTCACCATTTCACGAACATGGTACATGGTAAAAATTTGAGAGGATTATGACAAAAACTGGTGGCACTTAGTGTACAAACTGCATTAGTTAAATGTTGGTCAAACACTAAAACCCCCCATTGACCGTCTCAAAAACTATCCATAAAAAATCTCGTAACGATAGAGCACAACAGGGGTCGTTGGATGTAACATTAGCGCTGAATGGTGGTCGTTGGATCTCAGCGCGATCCACGAGGAGCTGGTTCTGCAACCTGATTGGCTGGCTTTTATCAAAGTACATGCACACAGTTTACAATGAAGAAGCGTTTGGGATGCGAAAACGCAAGTGGCACGCCTCCTAACGAAGGCTTCCGTCTGAAGCTATCCAAATTTCTCACGGTTTGCTTTGCAGTACGTACAGATGGAAAAGCATACAAATACAGGAATATAATCGTTTGCGTTGTAAGAGCTGGTGGGTATAACCCCTAAAGGACGTTGAAATTGAAAACCTATTCAAATGATGACTAATCAGTATAGGAATTTGAATGTTTTCATCGTTTCACCAGGCCGGAATGTTGTGTAAATTTGATATTATCATGATAAAAAACAGGGGTACTTCATGTACAAAATGGGTCATTCCTATCGAAACATCAGGGTTTATATGTGAGACAACCACATTAGAAAGACAACATGTTATTCTAAAATCCTTTAACCCCCCAGTTTTTTATGTGTTAAGCAATGGGCACTCACACTGGGTTCCCAAAATTTCAAACATCTTTGACTTCATTTGACATATATGATGTACCAGGTGAATCATTTTCGAGCAAAATGACCCTGCAAATGAAAATCAATTCAAATGGTCTCTAAATCGGATGAAACTTTGGGTGTTGTCATCATTTCACCAACAATGTATGTGGTTAAATTTAAAGGTGGTTATGATAAAAAAAACCAATGGTACTTCGTGTACGAAGTTGTACCATTCACTTCGAAGCATCGATGTTTCTATCGGAAACACCTGCATTACAAGTACAACGTATTATTTGTATGTGATTTGAACCCCAAACTTTTTATGTGTTCAACACCAAGCATTCACACTAACATCCTAAAATTTCAAGCATTTTGGACCTCGTTTGGTAAATATTACGCATTTAGTGCTTTATTTTTGAGCAAGATGCCCATGAAATTGAAAGTCGATTAAAATGACCTCTAAACGGGATGGGATTTGGCATGCCGTCACCATTTCACGAACATGGTACGTGCTAAATATTTGAGACGATTATGACAAAAACTGGTGGCACTTAATGTACAAACTGCATTAGTTGAATGTTGGTCGAACACTAAAAATCCCCGTTAACCGTCTCAAAAACTATCTGGAAAAAATCTCATAACCATAGCGCACAAAAGTGGTTGTTGGATGTAACATTAGCGCCGAATGGTGGTCGTTGGATATCAGCGCGATCCACGAGGAGCTGGTTCCGCAACCTGATTGGATGGCTTTTATCAAAGTACAGGCACACAGTTTACAATGAAGAAGCGTTTGGGATGCGAAAACGCAAGTGGCTTCCGTCCGAAGCTATACTAAATCCACATCGATCTAGCCAGATTTCCCCACCTCTGGTGATTCAAGCACACAATACATTCCTCAACCCATCATTCGGCTTAGATCTATACGATGGGGACGTTGGCTAACTACCAGAGGGCTCGTAGGGTCGGCTTTGCGCCGCCCCTGTGCCTTCCGAAGGCGGTGGTTCCGATGATGCTGCCCTGAGTGCGGCCTTACGCGCGTTTGCAGCGAGGTATCGTTTGGTGACCGATCCCTTCATTAGCCCGGCCGCCCTGATCATCACCGATTTCCCGGCTACTTCCATCTTGCTGGCCCGTCATTCCCGATTGCCGACCCCTTTTTACTGAAGGACTCCGGCCATCTCCGTCTTGTCCATCACGACCGCATCCGTCCAACGCGCAACTACGGAAGCGGCCAGGGCGACGGAAGCCGCTAAGAGGGCGGCTTACGTCGCCATCTTGGCGGCGGTAACCGCTATAAGAAAGATGGAAGCCGCCAACAGGGCGGCGGCATACGCTGATGCCGCGAAGTCTTCTCTGCACCAGCTCATCGACGTTCAGGAGGCCAATAGGACGGCGGCATACGCCGATGCCGCAGCAGCCTCTCTGGACCAGCAACTCATCGACGTTCAGCGGGCCAACAGGACGGCGGCATAAGACGATGTCGCGGTGGACTCTCTGGACCAGCAGCTTAGCGACGTTCAGCGGTCCAACAGGGCGGCTACATACGCCGATGCCTCGGAGGCCTCTCTGGACCAGCAACTCATCAACGGTAAGGAAGCCAACAGGGCGGCGTCATACGCCGATGCCTCGGAATCTTCTCTGGACCAGCTGTACTAGTAGTATTTGTTTAATTAGGCGCCGGTCTTTTGTTATTCCAGTAGATCTTGAGTAAGAGCTATGTTAAGTCGAGTACCTTGTTTAACTATTGAGCTGGTTCGATTTAACAAGTGTGAGCTTTGCTGATACTTCGATGTTTTCTCAAATTAACAGCTGCTCTAAATATATTCAATGCCATGGATGATGTTCGCTATAATCAGGATGATTCGCACCAAATTTCGAAGGTTCCCACACGGATTTATTTCTAGTTTCGTCTGCGATACCACTTCTCCCGCCTATATCCTCCCCACCTACCCAAAAATATCGCTAGCCGCGGGAATATCTAAGCCGCCCCCTCCTTCCTTCCACCACCAAAGGCCACATTCCCCCCTTCTTATTCAAACCCTCCCCTGCTCCTCCTAGCGCTGCGGCCTACACGGCACAGGCAACTCCAGCGAAGTGCTAGACGACGCAGCCCCGCCCATGTTCCGCACACCGGGCGCGCTGTCCTACACGGCGCAACCCCCCCCCCCCCCACCCCCGTTCCGTATACCTCGCGTGGCGGCCTAGACTGTGTAAGCCAGCCACCCCCCTCCCTGCTAGCCGTGCCGCTCGCCCTGTTCCAGTAAGATCCCGACCGCCCTCCTCATGCGCATGCTCTTACTCCTCCATCGATCATGTATGGCCCGACCACCAAATCATGGAGGATACACTTTCTGTGGATGCCACCCTCACCGCACTCGCGCGCCATCGCGTGCTTTCCTTGAATCCAGGTCTCACATTCGTCTGCTACGACGGTGTGGAGGGCAGCCACGACGAGGAAACCACGCTTCCTTCCTTCCAATGGGAAGGATCCCATTGCCCTCTCCATCGGCAACGAGTAGGTCGTTATTAGCTTCCTAGATATATATGTTTAGTTAGATATGCCACAGAGTTAAATTATATTCAGATCACCCTTTCCACATGTGTTGCTCATGCCTTGCATCTATTTTTATCTCTTTAGATTGCATCTAAAAATTATTATTTTGTTTGGATTGCATCTACAACTTCAAGTAATTGAAACCATACTCTTTATAATGATATCATGCAATATGTTACCCATGTTATTCAGCGATCATTAACACATGAAAACCTATGCATTTCCTATATTTGTTAGGCATGTTGTAGTAACTTAGTTGGACTTTCCATGTTTTGAATATGTTGGATTGTATGGTGTGTTATGTATGCACGAACCTGTTATCATTGACTGCATGCCAATTCTTACATTACCTAATCATTATTAAATTTATGCAATTTCAGGGTAGTAATGGGTAACTCTGAGATTTACAACCGAGGTATGCACATGGTCTACATGGCTTATATCCCATTAGTGTAAAAATGAAGAAGAAATGCCACTGCTCGTGTTATAATATTTACATTTTGTTTGTACCTCCGTTGTCAAAGGACTAGATCCACTGTTCAACCCATTTTGTATCTGGGGAACGAGGTGACCATGACTATCAATCAAGTCAAGAAACTTAGAAAAATTGTAAGGATAAAGAAACTGGCCACGAAAGACAACAAACTCTTTGTCTGCACAATAAAGAAGACTTCAGTCTCCTATAGGATGGTACTAATTTACGTTCCAACCATATTTTCCCCTACGTACACAATTTCCATATTGAAAACTATATTTATGCATATCTTTGTATTCAGTCTTTTCCGAAGCAGTTCACCGATGATTATCTATCAAACCACATGTATGTTCAAGAGGCAAGAAAGGTTTTTGTACAACACCTGTGCTATAATACTGAAGCCTTCCTGAAGAGGGCAAACGATGGGCGGGCAATCATCCACAGGCGCTGGACTAAAGTTGCAAATGCATTTAACATTATCGAAGGCTCAATTTTCGCATTCCGCGTCGACAGTTTCCCAGATGAGATTCATCTATCTATCTACCGACTATGATGTTGTACTTTGCAAAGGTTGTTTCTGTATTGCGGCCTGGTGTACTATCTGCTGGTTTTTACCATAGATTTCGTGTTTATGTAATGCGGCCTACTGTATAGCTGTTGGATGTACTGTGATTTCAGTAATTATAAAAATCCTGGTGATCATTACAAGCATATGAAAGATATATATATATATATATATATATATATATATATATATATATGAATGTGCTTATATCAACAATTAAAAAATATCCAAAAATATTTAAGATAAATACAATGCTAATTAAAGTGTGTGCGATTGGATCATTGCACACGGTTCTGCATATAAGTTCGTCACTGATAGGTATGTACATCGCACACATTCGATAAGAAATGAGCATTGGGGATTTATTTATAATTCCACACAATATTTTGTGCACGATCGTTTGTAATGTTCAGCGTACAGCACAGACAGTTTGGACAAAAAAATGTTTGGGATTTAATTCGGAAACCACACGAGCATTTGTGCTCAAACTTTTGTGTAGGTGTCAACAACACAAACGTGTACTATATAAAACTATATGGAATAGCTTTGGGTATCCCACGCAGTTCCTGACACACCAGCGTTTGGGATAGTATAACTCAACACAAACGTAGTTTCTGTATTAAACGTATGCATAGGATAATAATCTCAGACAGACATTCATGGATAAGTGTTTGCGATAAAAAGGTCATCCCAAACGTTCGAGTTATCTTGTGCGTCTGCGCGGACTATCCATAGGAAACGGTTTCTGGCTATTGTGTGGAATAGCCCTCCGCCCTATCGCAATCGAGAGCAAGGGGACGGTTCCGATTCCCATAGGCGATAGGGGTCAAAAATTGTTTGGATAGCTGTCGCCGCACTAGTGACACTCAAGAACGAAAATATAAAGGTAAACCAAATATACTACTCTTCACAAACTGAACATAATCTCATAATCCATCGGATCCCAGCAAACATAGCATAGCAAAATAGGAACAAATACATATGTGCCTTGATCATGATAGGCAACTCACAAGGGCTAAACATTGAAGCACAAGATTGGAGAGAAGACATCACATAGCTACTAGTCATGGACCCATTGTCCAAGGGAGACTACTCAAGGCACATCCCGGTGACGATCATGGTGATGGAGAGGCCTTCGGAGGTCAATCCTCCCTCCGACAGAGTGCCGGTACAGCTTCTCCTGGCGATCCCGAGATCGGGATCGCGGCGGCGATGGAACTGTCGAGGGGATGATTTATTGACCCGATAAGAATAACAAGATGCCTTATCGCTCAAGACAAAGAGAGTCGGCCTATGGGCCGGCTCATTGAAGAGAAGGCCCAGAAGAAGATGCGGCTTGTATACCATTCGTATTACAAGACGAGGACTGACGACAAGGAAGGGGACGAAACCGCCATGGGGGACAAGATAATCGCCAAGAAGATAGAATAGGACTCTATCTCAGGTAATAGTCGGACTCTTTGTAACACCCTAGGACCCGCCGTGTATAAAAGACGAGGTCCTAGGGCGTACAAGAGGAAAATCACCTTAGACTAGTTCTTGAGGCACCGGCGACTTGTAGTGCCCTTGTAATCGAGATCTCCACATATAATACAAGAAAGGCAGGAAGTAGGTCTTTACCTCATCGAGGGACCGAACCTGGGTAAATACATGTGTCTCTCTTGTTCCGACTCATCACTGATCGACTCCTCCCCGATCGACTGTTCCTCCTCATGTACACTCGTAGCGAAGGCCCCGCTTAAGTTCTCCTACGAGGACATATGGCATGTTTTTCCCACGACAGTTGGCGCCCACCGTGGGGCCTACGTGACAGGGTGTTGAGATCCAGGAGGGATCTCGACACGACATGGAGGGAATCGCCACAGAATAGATGATCAGAAGCCGGCGCGGCAAGCTCTACGTCGACACTCCTGCCTAGGGCCCCCAGGCCGACTGAGTAAGGTCATGCTACCGGGTCCCATTCATATCTATTCACCTCTTCATCGGACATACCGATAGATCTGGGCCAGATCCAGATCTGGACGTCCCGACCGAACACGCAAGCCAATGTCCAAATCGAAGCACCCGCGCCTTCGTCGGATTCATCGGCGGTTCCGAGAAAGAGGCGGAAAATCTCATCGAGATCCCTAATGACTCCAACTAAGACAAAGTCTTAGAACAACCTGACCTCGGGTCACATCCAGGCAAAGGACATGATACGGGTGTAAAACCATTCGATCTCTTCGAAGGAGGCCAACTGGGGGGAAACTAGAACTAAGACGAGTATTACCCCCTCCCCGTTCCGCCACAAAGCTCCAATACCGAAGACTCTGCCCAAGGGAGAACAGAGCAGCGTTGGAGGCAAAAACGAAACGCGCTACAGATCAAAGAGCCGATCTAGCTCCCACCGAGTTAACAACCTATGCAACGACTCTGAACTCCTTGCACGCACTCCTACAGAAAGAAATCACCCCAGAAAATCAAGCCCTGCTGAATCATCAGATATCCGAACACAAGGAAGAGATAGCACGCCTACGTGTAGGTATCGAGCGGGAAGCGAACATGCCGAATCATATGCATCATATACCAGAGGAGAAAACGACCCACTGGCTAACCAAGACGTTGGATCCTGTCGAAGGGGCGACAACGCCAGCAAACACGCTAGCCAGAGAACATACAGTCCAGATGCATTCGGACGCGATGACCGGGGCCCTGAGCAGTTATATATACCACTGGAGCACTTCACCAACCCTATGGCAAATATCATGGCCGCAACCCAATACTTAACTAGCCTTCCCATCCCCGGGAACTCCACCGGAGAACGCATGCCGTGGCAAGCGATAGCTTGGCAACAGACAGACATAACCCAGCAAGCGCAATACACGATGAGCAGTCCTCACCTACATCCAAAACCTAAGTCGGAATCCAGCAAAAATAAACACCGATGACCGCCAACACAAAGGGTGCCCATGGCTAGGTAGCCAAGGTAACCATCATAAATGGACGTACGACCAAGCTATCCAGGGGCCATGGCCCAAACACAACTAACCTGGCAGACCGTTCGGCCACACTTGGAAAGACTGTTACTACATGGAGGGTTTCAAGCAAGAGTACATGGAACTCAACAGCAAAAATCGACAAGACTCCCTTGAAGAACAAACATCCAGATCCGATCAAGATACTTACGTCCAATTCAATAACACTTTTCTCTACCGCCATAAAAGGAAATCCCAGGGGCCACTGAATCAAGGAGCCAAAGCGAGACACCAGCCCTACCCAGTCCCAAACGGGCTGCGAAAAAACTCCAAATCGCCCAACAACAACGGTTGTTTCATCTCTTCACCAGCAGCTGCAATAAAAGCGCTGAAAATATGGACAAGACATACTCTACAACGGCTGCCGTAGGACAAACGGAGCAACACCGACTCATATGGTCTAACCAGGAAATCACTTAGAGCCAGGAAGATCACCCACCGGGGCTGGATAGGATAACCTCAGGGCACTCGCTCTAGTGGTTAACCCACAAATAGCCGGATATAACCTGAACAAAGTCCTAATGGATGGCGGAAGTAGAATTAATATAATCTACTACAATAAGTTTCGCCGCTTGGGTTTATCCGACAAACAACTACAGCTGTCAGCTACCACTTTCCATGGAATCATTCTTGGAAAATCAGCCCGACCCGCAGGACGTATTTCCATAGAAGTAACTTTCGGGGACATCATTGTTGAGTATATTGATTATTAGGAAACAAGAGATAGACTAGGATTTATTCTTGCCTTGTCTTGTACTTCAAGTTGGTCATGTACTCCTATATATATGCATCCAAGGCTCAAGCAATAAACATCGATTCCACTAAACCTCCCCTCTATCTTTCTACATGGTATCAGCCTAACCGGTCATAAAACCCTAGCCGCCGCCGTCGCTTCCGCCCGCGCCGCCCACGGCGCCGATCCCTGATCGCCGGCGCTGGGGCCGCGCCGCCAGTAACTAGGGTTCGTCCGCCGATCCCGTGGATCGGCTGCCCTAGAGTCTTTTCTCCTGATCCCTTGATCGGAGCTTTTTCTCTCCGCCGGTCGTCTTGATCGGCGTCTTTTTTGGTTTTCCGATCTAAGATCGGTTTGCGTCGCCCATCGCCGTCGTCAATCCACTGCGCCTCTACTTCGACTCCGGCGCGACTGCCGGCTTCTTCACCGACACGGCGGCTTCGTGCGCCGCCTCGGCGGCTTCGCACGACGCGGCGGCCCGTAGTGGCCGCCTTCCACGCGTTAGCCCGACCGTCGCCCACGCCGGACGTCGCCGCCCCTGCTTCAGATCGGAGTCCTCCACCGCCATCGTCGCCACCGACTACAGCCCGCCCCGGCCCCCGCGACGCCCCTGGACCCGCGACGTCCCCGACACCCCCGGCTGGCCCCCGCGCCGGCTGGGGCCCCTCGCCGTTGGAGTCGCGTCGGCTGGCCCCACGCTGTTGGAGTCGCGTCGGCTAGTCCCACGTCGCGCCGGCGCTGCTGGTTCGCTCGGCCCCCTGTCGCCATCAACACGCCGAGCGACGCTCCTCCACCTCGCGGGCGATCGGATTGATCATCCGCCCTCCCGCGCGATCGCCCCCTCCGCGCCACGTTGACGACCCGTACAGTCGCTCGCGTGCGCCTCCGCCGGATTTCGTGAAGAACGCCCCCCGAGTACGAGCGCCTATCCACCGATCGAGCATCGGGCGGCCGCCGCGTCGCCCCTTCAGGACGCATCGCCACCCCCGTGATTCTCCCCGTGGCTGCCTCGATTTCTGCTCCGCCGCTGCGTCGCCCCCACGGGCCGCAGCGGTCCAGACTAGGATTTATTCTTGCCTTGTCTTGTACTTCAAGTTGGTCATGTACTCCTATATATATGCATCCAAGGCTCAAGCAATAAACATCGATTCCACTAAACCTCCCCTCTATCTTTCTACATGGTATCAGCCTAACCGGTCATAAAACCCTAGCCGCCGCCGTCGCTTCCGCCCGCGCCGCCCACGGCGCCGATCCCTGATCGCCGGCGCTGGGGCCGCGCCGCCAGTAACTAGGGTTCGTCCGCCGATCCCGTGGATCGGCTGCCCTAGAGTCTTTTCTCCTGATCCCTTGATCGGAGCTTTTTCTCTCCGCCGGTCGTCTTGATCGGCGTCTTTTTTGGTTTTCCGATCTAAGATCGGTTTGCGTCGCCCATCGCCGTCGTCAATCCACTGCGCCTCTACTTCGACTCCGGCGCGACTGCCGGCTTCTTCACCGACACGGCGGCTTCGTGCGCCGCCTCGGCGGCTTCGCACGACGCGGCGGCCCGTAGTGGCCGCCTTCCACGCGTTAGCCCGACCGTCGCCCACGCCGGACGTCGCCGCCCCTGCTTCAGATCGGAGTCCTCCACCGCCATCGTCGCCACCGACTACAGCCCGCCCCGGCCCCCGCGACGCCCCTGGACCCGCGACGTCCCCGACACCCCCGGCTGGCCCCCGCGCCGGCTGGGGCCCCTCGCCGTTGGAGTCGCGTCGGCTGGCCCCACGCTGTTGGAGTCGCGTCGGCTAGTCCCACGTCGCGCCGGCGCTGCTGGTTCGCTCGGCCCCCTGTCGCCATCAACACGCCGAGCGACGCTCCTCCACCTCGCGGGCGATCGGATTGATCATCCGCCCTCCCGCGCGATCGCCCCCTCCGCGCCACGTTGACGACCCGTACAGTCGCTCGCGTGCGCCTCCGCCGGATTTCGTGAAGAACGCCCCCCGAGTACGAGCGCCTATCCACCGATCGAGCATCGGGCGGCCGCCGCGTCGCCCCTTCAGGACGCATCGCCACCCCCGTGATTCTCCCCGTGGCTGCCTCGATTTCTGCTCCGCCGCTGCGTCGCCCCCACGGGCCGCAGCGGTCCACGTCGCCGCCCCGAGGCCGTCCCCGCGGCTGTCCGACACATACGCCGCCGCTGCGTCGCCCCCACGGGCCGTAGTGTCGCGGCACGCGGTCGCCGCAGCCGCCCCCGAGGTCTTCCCCGCCGTCGCTCGCGACACGCGCGCCGCCGCTGCGTCGCCCCTTTAGGCCGTAGCACCGCAGCCCGCGGTCCACTGTCGTCCCCGCGCGTTGACGCCCCCGTGGCATGGGCCGCGTCGCCTCTCTTGGGGCGGGACCGCCACCGTCCTCGCATGGTCTTCGTCACGCTGTTGGGTTCTTCATCGCCTACGTCGAGCTCCGCCCTCGCCGCGCCACCCGCGCCGCTGCCGCTCACCCGAGCCGCGCCGACTCCCTGTTCGCCGTTGCCGCTCCACCGAGTCGCGCCGCCTCTACCGGCGACCGACGTGGCCCCCCACGGGCTACCTCTGGTTTCGTCGACTTCATCGTCGTCCACCTTTTCGTCTTCGTCCAGCACCAGCTCATCGCCAGCGTCGCCGTCATCTTCCTCGACCACTTCATCTAGCTCCGGCAACCGCGGCGACTCCACCCTCGTCACCTTCTACCCACCGCCGAGTTGTGCCGCAACCGTCGTTGAGCCCTTCTCTGCTGGTCGCTCCGACATGGCGTATAGCTCCTACTGGTCCCCGTCTACGCATGTCCGGTACTGGAAACACCGGTGGGTGCCTTCATCTACGACGTGCTCCCGAGCCTGGTAAGCCTGGTGTGGCGCTTCATCGACATCGTCTTCGTCTGTCTACGCATGCCCGGTGCTGGCAACACCGACGCTTGCCTTCGTCTACGACGTGTCCCCGGGATTGGCAAACCCGGCGCAACGCTTCGTCAACATCGTCTCCTTCCGGACATCACCACCATCTTCTTCGCGACGTCCCGTGCTACGAATGACGACCGCCCGCCAGTGCCGCTCTTCTTGAGCCGCGTTGCGCTCCTGACTTCCTTGCACCCGCGGCTCCTCGGCGACTACCTCGACACCGGCTACCCCGACTCGACGACGGCGACGTGCGCAGCGGCGGAGCCGAACGGGGCGAGGAAGACGACGACGTTCCAGCGCACGGGAACGAAGGGGAGATAGCGCGTTAGACTACTGGGAGCAGCGCGAGTGCGGTGACGCGCTTGGCCTGCCATACGCGGGCTCCAGGCCACGGCGGCGACCTCGCGGGCGGCGACGAGCTTCGGCTCCAATGGTGGAGCGGGCTACGGCGGGAGAGGAGGGGAGCGAGCGCATGGGGATGTGGCCGAGCTCACCAGGAGCGCGTAGAGGAGGGCAGTAGGCTCGGAGGAGGCTCGACGACGCGGGAATTCGACGGCGATGTCGCGGCGGCGCCGGAGGGGAACGGTGTCGTAGTCGTCGCTGCCGGGCCCCGCGGTTCGATTCCTTGCGGATGTCGACGAAGACGACGTTGGCGGGGCGCTAGGACATGGTGGCCGGCCTCCTCGTCGCCGTTGGCCGCGAGAACCACGACGGGGCGGCCACGGCAGCACCCGATGCCGCGCGTGAGAGGAGGAAAAGAGCGTGGGGAGAGGGAGAGGAGTGAGCAGGGGTCAAGGGGCAGGTGGATGGCCTCGGCCTTATCCAGAGGGGGGCAGGTGAGGAGGGGAGGGAGCAGGTGAGGGGGAGGGGCCGGCATGGCCACGGCCATGGCGCCCTGTCCACGCGACAGGGGAGGGGGGGTAGGTGGGGAGGAGGATGAGGAAGGGGGTGGGCCAGGTGGGCCATGTGCCCAGGGCGTAGGTTAGTTGTTTTGTTTTCTGTTTTTATTTTCCTTTTTTGTATTCTGTACTTGTATTTGTTTTATTAACCTAGGCATTTTTGAAAAAGGTTATTAGGGTTTGTAAATTAGGTTTACATATTACTAAGGTGCCACAAAAGTTTTTGTAGTAAAATAAAATCATTAGGTATTTCCTTTAATTAATAAATGCCCAAAGTAGGGGTTTTAACCTACTGTTTGAATTGTTTGGAATTTTCTGCAACTCCAAAAATTACCAAAGTTGGTCCAACATGATTATAATGATTTTAGGCAATTTACAAAAATAGTTCCATGATTTTTGGAACAACTTTATTTGAGCCCTTTTGTTTTAATTTTCATTCAAAGTAGTTTCATCTAGGGTTTGGTTTCTTGATGAGCAAGATGCATTGGGCTTTGGGTTTTGATTACCAACCAGCATGGTTTGAAAAGAGTAGAAGCAAAGTTTGATTAGGGACAGGGGATAACAGTGATTAACAAACAGTGATGGTCAACAGTGATGATGATTACTTTTACAGGAACTGAGGGTGTTACAAATCCCCCCCACTACAAGAATTCTCGTCCCGAGAATTTAAGTGGTAGCGAGGAAAAGATCGGGGTATTCATCGCGAAGGCGATCTTCGCGTTCCCACGTGGCTTCATCTTCAGAATGATTCGACCACTGGATCTTGAGGAACTTGACGGCCTTGTTGCGGGTTCGCTGCTCAGACTGATCGAGAATGCGGCTCGGATGTTCTCGATAAGTCAAGTCTTGTTGCAGCTCGATCATATCATGCTCCACTTCGCGGATAGGGTCCTTGAAGCAGCGACGGAGTTGAGACACGTTGAAGACATCGTGGACTTGGGAGAGGTTCGGCGGCAATTCCAACCGGTATGCCACGGGTCCACTCCTGGAAAGGATACGGAACGGGCCAATGTAGCGAGGAGCCAACTTGCCCTTGATACCGAAGCGATGAGTGCCCCTCATGGGAGTGACACGGAGGTAAGCGTATTCACCAGGTTGATACTCCATTTCACGGTGTTTGCGGTCATAGTTGCTCTTCTGACGAGACTGTGCGGCCTTGAGATTTTCTTGCACAATGCGAACTTGTTCTTCAGCTTCTTGGACAAGATCCGGTCCGAAGTAGGGTTGTTCCCCAGTTCCTGACCAATTCAGGGGGGTTCGACATTTACGTCCGTACAGAACTTCGAAGGGGGCCATCTTCAAGCTAGCCTGATAGCTATTGTTGTACGAGAATTCCGCGTACGGGAGGGCATCCTCCCATTTCATGCCGAAAGAAAGGACACAAGCGCGAAGCATGTCTTCCAGCACTTGATTGACTCGTTCAACTTGGCCTTGCGACTGGGGGTGATAAGCGGTGCTGAGATTCAGACGAGTCCTGAAAGCTTCCATGAAACTATTCCAGTATCGTGAGGTGAAAATGCTGCCACGGTCTGAACTGATCTCCATCGGAATACCGTGGAGTGACACAATTCGGGAGATATACAAGTGTGCTAATTGACTAGCAGTGATCGTCTCCTTGACCGGCAGGAAGTGTGCAATCTTGGAGAATCGGTCGATGACGACAAAGATGGCATCGTTACCTTTCTGTGACTTAGGAAAACCGGTGACGAAGTCCATCTCGACTTTGTCCCACTTCCAATCAGGAGGAGGGAGTGGTCGCAGCCAACCAGCAGGTTTCTGATGTCCGGCCTTGACGCGACTGCAAACGTCACATTGAGAAACATAGCGGGCGATGTCTTGCTTCATGTATGGCCACCAGTACATTTGACGAAGGTCTTTATACATCTTGGTACTGCCAGGGTGGATTGACAAGGTAGAGTTATGGGCTTCTTCCATGATATCCGGACCATAGTTAATGAGGGGCGGGCTCACAGGAACTACTAAGCGGCCCTTGAAGTACACAGTATCACCATCATTAGCATCAATGGTAAAAGAGGAGGGCTTTCCTTCGGCGATGTCCTTCTTGATCTTCACAATGTCCGGGGCCAGAGATTGTCTACTCTTGATGAGGGCGTCGAGCTTTGACTCGAGAACCAGGTTATTGACGTAACCTTGAGGAACAATCTCGAGATTCAACTTGCGAAACTCTTCATACAGAGGTGGTTGCTGCACCTGAACCTCAAGTTCAGAACAGTAAGCTTTGCGGCTCAAGGCATCGGCCATCACATTAGCTTTGCCAGGGGTATACGAAATATCCATGTTGAAGTCGGCTATTGTCTCGAGCCATCGTTGTTGACAAAGATTCAGGTCTGGCTGAGTAAACAGGTACTTCAGACTTTGGTGGTCGGTGTAGACCTCGCAACGATTACCGACGAGGTAATGTCGCCACAGCTTCAATGCATAAATTACTGCTGCCAATTCGAGGTCATGGGTTGGATATTTGTCTTCGTGAGTACGCAACTGACGAGAGCCATAAGCAATCACCTTGCGCTCTTGCAATAGGACACAGCCTAATCCTTGACGAGACGCGTCGCAATATATCACGAAGTCCTTCTGAGTATCAGGGGGAGCGAGCACCGGGGGAGAAGTTAGCTTGTCCTTGAGTGCTTGAAAACTTTCTTGACATTTATCTGTCCACTCAAACTTGACGCCTTTGTGAAGCAGATTAGTCAGAGGCCTGGCAATCTTGGAAAAATTCTCGACGAAACGGCGGCAATAGCTAGCGAGCCCGAGGAAACTGCGGACTTGATTGACGGTCTTGGGAGGAGTCCAGTCCAGAATAGCCTGGATACGTTCTGGGGTGACGGCAATGCCATCCTTGGAAATCACATGTCCGAGGTAGGTTACTTCGGGAAGCCAGAATTCACACTTAGAATACTTAGCGTAGAGTTTGTGTTCTCGAAGCTTCTCTAGTATAAGACGAAGATGCTCAGCATGTTCTCCTTCATTCTTGGAATATATCAATATATCGTCCAGATAAACCACGACGAACTGGTCGAGGTACTCCATGAAAATATAATTCATCAATCTGGAGAAGGTGGCTGGAGCATTGGTTAAGCCAAAGGACATGACGGTGTACTCATATGAACCATAGCGAGTGATGAAGGCATTCTTCGGAATGTCCTCATCACGGACTCGGATTTGGTGATAACCCAACCTCAAGTCGAGTTTAGAAAACACCTTGGATCCGGCAAGTTGATCATACAGATCGTTGATCCGGGGAAGTGGGTATTTGTTCTGGATGGTGGCTTGGTTAATGGGCCGATAATCTTGGACCAATCGGTTTGTCCCATCGCTCTTCTTGACAAAGAGCGAAGGTGCTCCCCAAGCTGAGGAACTGGGGCGAATGAATCCTTTCTGAAGTGCCTTGTCGATTTCCTCCTTAAGTTCAAGGAGTTCATGTGGCGGCATCTTATAAGGACGCTTGGCAATAGGAACAGTGCCTGGCTTCAAGTCGATGACGAATTCAACTTCTCTGATCGGGGGTATTCCCGGCAGTTCTTCTGGGAAGACGTCGGGAAAATCGTGAACGACCGGAACGTTCTCGATGCCTTTCAAAGGTGAGACATTCAAAGCATTCATCATAAAGATCTGTGTTTCAGCATTACGGGTAACTCGGGCGGTGTGGTTAACAATCCCACCGGAGGGGTGAAAAAGCTGGACAGACTTGGTGCCACAATACAGTGCGGCATCGTGAAATTTTAACCAATCCATTCCCAGAATGAGGTCTATGGTGGAAGACTTCAGGAGGATGGGTGACACAAAGAATTTAACTCCTTCGATTTCAATGGTGGTGTTTGGCACTATCATGGTGGTTCGGCATTGGCCAATCGGGGTGCGAACAACCATCGATGGTTTCATCATTTCGTACTTGAAGTTATGCGAAAATGCAAATGCTTCCGACATGAATGAATGTGATGCTCCTGTATCGAATAAAACAGCAGCAGGTACAGAATTAACGAGAAGGGTACCCATCACGGTAGCGGGTTGTTGCTGAACTTCTTCAACATTGACATGGTTAGCATGTCCACGAGCATAAGCAGCAGACCCAGTATTATAGTTGGGGGTCCTGTTGTTGCCACGACCATTTCCACGGCCTGCGGGGTGAACTACCAGTTGCTTCTGTTTCTGGGGGCACTCCCTGGAAAAATGCCCCGGTTGGCGGCACGTGAAGCATAATCCATCCTGAGGACGAAGTGGGGTAGCATTGGGTGGTGCAGGCAGAGCTCTTGACATCTGCGGTGGTGGAGGCAGACGGGGTGCAGCATAGGACGGCCTTGGAGCAGGGACAGCTGAATGAGTCACACTGGTAGGGAGCCAGATACGACGCTTCTGCGTTGCGCCCGAAGATGAGCCAACGTCACGATAACGCTTCAGAGAGTTCTTGTGCTCCATCTGGGCAGTCTCGACGGTGATAGCCTTGTTCACCATAGTGGCGAAGTTGGCGAAATCATGAACGGCAAGAGCGAGCCTGAGTTCTGGGTTGAGGCCACGACGGAACTTCTGCTGCCTGCGAGCATCAGTGGTGATCTCTCCCTCCGCATAGCGAGAGAGGTTGAGGAACTCGCGCTGATAGGCTTCAACAGTCATATCGCCCTGAGTGAGGTTACGGAATTCTTCCGCCTTACGATCCATGATCCCCTGAGGAATGTAGCGGGCGCGGAAGGCAGACTGAAATTCATCCCAAGTGATGACTTCTTCAACTGGCAGGGAACGCTTGTGGGTGCTCCACCACTGAGCAGCGGCGCCTTTCAGATGATAAGACGCAAAGTTCACATAGTCGGCTGGATCGACATTAGCAGACTCCAGCTCGTGAGTGATGTCGCGAAGCCAGTCATCAGCATCCAGCGGCTGAACAGTGTTGCGGAACATAGTGGGGTTGAGGCGGGTGAAGTCGTGCAGAGTCACAGTGGCATGCTGATGGTGGTGCCCATTCTGATTCGGCTGGGGGAACTGAGCCATGATATTCTGCATGAACTGACGATTCATCTCGAACTGCTGCATCATCGTGGCCATGTAATCCGGCGGCGGAGGTGGGTCGTTGGCAGCACGACCACGACCACGACCACCACGACCAGCCATCCTGCTAGAATTTAACAGGGGTATTTCAGCGATGAAAATTTAACGAGATACCGGAATCAAGCCTGAAGTAAAACGACAACGAAAAGGAGGCGCAGATATATAAAGGAGTAGTCATATAAGACATACACATTCGCACACAGAATCAATCGAAAATCGGGCAGCGTAACGTCGTAGAAATTAAGGAAAAAGGACTCTCTAGGCGGCGCGCAGACCGCGGTAAGGATTACACGACGCGACATAGATTCCACTATGTCAATCACGCCGCAAGAAAACTGTTGGCCACAGGAGTTGATGCCAGAGAACGCGCGGCCTTCCCAGAATGAGAATGGGATCCGCGGTCTGGGATCTGGCGTACGACGCCTGCGACACGACTCAATCAATGGGGGGAAGCACCAAAAACGCCGGGTGGAATCAAGAGAACGTGATCCTATTGTCAGATTTTATAAAACTTACCAGCAAGGATAAGAGAGCAGATTCCCAGAGTATAGGTAAGGAGAAAAGGATCCTAATACCATAGATATCACACGTAGTGACATCGATGTGGGACCGTAAGCCAAATGTTAAGTTAGCAAAATAGTTTTTTCAAAGTCTAGACTCAACTTCGACCAGGTGGTGGTGGGGTGGCTTCCTACAGGCAGTCGGCTCTGATACCAACTTGTGACGCCCCCAAAATCAGACCGTGTACAGTAACCATACACACAGGGTACACGACTGAGATTAGGGTGCCACGGTGATAATATCATAGCACAACACTAAACACAAAAGGATAAACAAATATATTACAATAGAGGGGGTCACGCGGACCCGAATATATAAGTCATACAAGCCATAATATCTGAGTACAGACATAGTTAGTCAAGTTTTGCCTTAAGAAGGCTAGCACAATTCACATCAGAGATACATAACGAAAAGGCGAGGCCTCCTGCCTGGGATCCACCGAACTACTCCTGGTCGACGGGGAACTCGACGTCGTAGTAGGCGCCTCTGGGGTATTCCTGCTCCTGGGCTCCAACGTCGGTTGCAGCGGCCGAGCAGGAAAAACAGTAAAGGAAATAAAGCAGGTGAGTATCTAGTATACCCGCGAGTCTTACGTCCGCTACTAAGCATTATGCATTGTATCAACGGAAAGAAGAGGCTGTATATAGTGGACTGAAAGACAGAAATTCAGAGCAAGGGTAAGAAGCTAGGCCTAACGAAGACTAGCATCTTCCGACGATGTCTTGTAGCATGAGGTAAGAATCAGCCAACAGTTTATATAAAGCATAAAGTAACAATGCAGCAGAAGTTGCTGCAGCATTGTATAATAATAAGTTGTAATAATTAACAATGCCTCCGAGTTCACCTCCTCGACATCCCCGCGAGGAAGAAAACCCGGAACCATACAGTTTAATAATAATAGTTTCTAGTGGTAAGATCCAGCTTCAGCATAAAGCGTCCTGTTACCGTGGACACAGCTATCGATAGATTAATCTTCCCTGCAGGGGTGCACTTGTGTTACGCTACACGCACGGATCTCCAGGGTGGCGGGAACCTTGTTAGGGAACGCTCCACCGAGGCTATCCGACACTCCATAGCCCATCTTGCAAACTCAACAGAGAGGTCATCCGCCAGACTATATCCTATGTACGCGGGGCTTTGGACCCTAACCCCGACGTACTCCTGCACGGTGCGAGGCTGGCCGGTGAAGTTAAATCAAAGCAAATACAAACCACACTGCCGCGGCAAATAAGACAACACCACTTCCCGGCGCAGGCCGCGGTACTGCTGACGTCTGAAAAGTCCTCAGACGACACTAAGAAGCGGAGGAGCCCATAACTCGTAGTTCCCACGGGTAGGTAGTGCGTACATGGCATATAACCAACTCAAGAAATTCACTGAACCATTTAGCATTTTAATTAACTTGCGTGACAACCGTTATCGTTGCCTCGACTTAACTGACCCGCGGACAACGACAGCAGCCAGGACCACCAGTACTTCGGTGCCTGCCCGTCGTCCCACCAAGTCACTGCGGTTACCAACAAGGTGAACCGTCTCCTTACCTTGTCTCGCGTGTGCTCCTGGAGGAGCTCGACTTTCGTGGTTTTGGTAACTCTCGCGGCCAACGATCAGGGGCCAAGCACACCGGTACACTGGTCGTACCCTCCCTGCCGTCCTGTCGCAATACCTCTCGCGGGCACCGCTGGGTCGCCCGACTTCTTACCTGAAGGACAACCGTTTACAGGACCCTGTGGCGGCAAGACAAAATCAGCATTGAGTGGAGTACAAGGATAACTCCTTGATAGCTCACACTTGAGGTGACTAGGCATAACCCAGATAGGGGCCTTTGGCGGTGTCTGCTTTGTGCCGTACCTGTGCAGTTATAATATTTGTATCCGCGTTCACTCCCCTGAGTGATCACGGCCCTCTATCTAATCCTAGCTAACAATGCGCAGGGTTCACTGCTGAATAATGCATAACAATAATAATAGGAAGCATAGGATAAAGGAAGGCACATCAAGGGGCGACAAAAATCAGGCTATGCAGTTGAATAGGATTGTAATCGTAGCAGCAGCAGTAACAATGCCTAGTGCAAGAAAAGTACGGAAAGATAGGCGATATCTGGGGAAGAGAATGGCTCTGCTTGCCTGCAAGCTCGACGGTAGTAGTAGGGTCGTCGACGATGTAGTCGTACTCAGCAGCGGTGTAGTCGACGGCAGCAGCGGGGTCTACCGAAAATTAAGGGGGGGAAGAAAAACAGTAAATACACAGCAAGCATATACAAACAGATGCATGAAATGACAGATGAAATGTTAACGGTATTCTAACGCAGTGCAATGCACATGCCCGGAACGGAAATTCATCTGAGGATGAACTACCGGCTCCAGGTGATTACCGGACAGGGTGTCCGGAGAGGGAAGGATCAAGCCGGAGGTGTCGTGGTTACCGGAACAACATAAGGGGGGTGTATCCGTGCTATTTGATCTATTCCGAGAAACATTCGTGTTCGGAATAAATTCATCTGGGCACTCTAACAGTACCGGACAATTTATCGGACAGACGGCCCGGAGGGGGAATGTTCGATGTTCGTTGTGTTAGAGGGGTGTGGTAGACATACGGATAGCATATTCGTATTCGTTATATTTTTCTGATCAACTTTCATGTATAAAGTTTTTGAATCCGAGTTACGGTTTAAAAGTTATTGAATTTCAAAGTTTAAATCAATTTTAAATGATTTCCTGGATTTCTTTTATTATTTATTAAACATTATCCAAAACATTATCCATAACATTATCCAGAACAGTGCTGACATGTGGGACCCACATGTCAGCCTCTGTTATTTATAAAATATTTAATTAAATTGGAAAATTACCCTGGACCCACATGTCATACACTGGTTAATTGACTAATTCATTTAATTAACTTAATTACAGGTGGGGCCCATGTGTCATTGACACGGTGGCTAATTAGCCTTTTTAATTATAATAAAAATACCAAGGGCCCACATGTAAGTCAGAGGGGGGGTTGTTAGCCTCTGTTTATTATTAAACAGAGGGATTAAGGGGGTGCGGGGCCCGTTGTCAGTGGGCAGGGGGTGGTTAGGGGGGTTAACCCACCTGACGTGGAGGGCCCACCGGGCAGCCACACCACGCCGGAGCCGACGAGGCCGTGCCGCCGGCGACGAGCTGGCGCTCGCCACGGGCCATGGGATGGGGAGTGGAGGGGCTCGTTCGGCGTGGGCGACTAAGGCGCGTCGAATGGTGGTGGTGGCCTCGCCGGAAGGTGACCGGAGCGACGACGGCGACGTGCGCAGCGGCGGAGCCGAACGGGGCGAGGAAGACGACGACGTTCCAGCGCACGGGAACGAAGGGGAGATAGCGCGTTCGACTACTGGGAGCAGCGCGAGTGCGGTGACGCGCTTGGCCTGCCATACGCGGGCTCCAGGCCACGGCGGCGACCTCGCGGGCGGCGACGAGCTTCGGCTCCAATGGTGGAGCGGGCTACGGCGGGAGAGGAGGGGAGCGAGCGCATGGGGATGTGGCCGAGCTCACCAAGAGCGCGTAGAGGAGGGCAGTAGGCTCGGGGGAGGCTCGACGACGCGGGAATTCGACGGCGATGTCGCGGCGGCGCCGGAGGGGAACGGTGTCGTAGTCGTCGCTGCCGGGCCCCACGGTTCGATTCCTTGCGGATGTCGACGAAGACGACGTTGGCGGGGCGCTAGGACACGGTGGCCGACCTCCTCGTCGCCGTTGGCCGCGGGAACCACGACGGGGCGGCCACGGCAGCACCCGGTGCCGCGCGTGAGAGGAGGAAAAGAGCATGGGGAGAGGGAGAGGAGTGAGCAGGGGTCAAGGGGCAGGTGGATGGCCTCGGCCTTATCCAGAGGGGGGCAGGTGAGGAGGGGAGGGAGCAGGTGAGGGGGAGGGGCCGGCATGGCCACGGCCATGGCGCCCTGTCCACGCGACAGGGGAGGGGGGGTAGGTGGGGAGGAGGAGGAGGAGGAAGGGGGTGGGCCAGGTGGGCCATGTGCCTAGGGCGTAGGTTAGTTGTTTTGTTTTCTGTTTTTATTTTCCTTTTTTGTATTTTGTACTTGTATTTGTTTTATTAACCTAGGCATTTTTGAAAAAGGTTATTAGGGTTTGTAAATTAGGTTTACATATTACTAAGGTGCCACAAAAGTTTTTGTAGTAAAATAAAATCATTAGGTATTTCTTTTAATTATTAAATGCCCAAAGTAGGGGTTTTAACCTACTGTTTGAATTGTTTGGAATTTTCTGCAACTCCAAAAATTACCAAAGTTGGTCCAACATGATTATAATGATTTTAGGCAATTTACAAAAATAGTTCCATGATTTTTGGAACAACTTTATTTGAGCCCTTTTGTTTTAATTTTCATTCAAAGTAGTTTCATCTAGGGTTTGGTTTCTTGATGAGAAAGATGCATTGGGCTTTGGGTTTTGATTACCAACCAGCATGGTTTGAAAAGAGTAGAAGCAAAGTTTGATTAGGGACAGGGGATAACAGTGATTAACAAACAGTGATGGTCAACAGTGATGATGATTACTGTTACAGGAACTGAGGGTGTTACATCTTCGGACTAATAACCTTTGGTGGTCCATTGTCTACTATCACCAGCAGGTTCTTGTGCTCTAGTGTTGCAGAAATGATAAGCACCATGTCTGCATCACAAGTCAAGAGCTTCAGGCCATCACTAATTCTCTTTCCTGGTTCACACCAATACACATCAATATTGGAGGCTTCTTTGTCATATCCCAGCTGGAGAAGAAAGTCATTAATCCAGAGCAATGACCAAGTGTCAGTCTGACAATAGTCGAACCATTCAACTTCATAATCCATGTATGTCTTGCTCGTATCAGTGCCACAAAAGAAACCCATGTGGTGGATCTCAACAGTGAACTGACCATCAAAATCTCCTGCATTGTGATATTATCAGTACTGCACACTACTCTCAACTCCATTCTGTTACAAACATCTAGGAAAAACTGTAGTTTTAGATATAGTAACACTCAAAGTAGTATACGGATATTATGGTTTCCAGAAAAACTGTAACTTGTAAGCACAATAACCACATGGAAGTATCTCGTTCGTACTAGTGATCCATTTCTCTCGTGGCATGCTCCACGCTAGTTAAACATGATACTGGTTCCTATTCTTAGTAGTTAGCCACGGCCGATTAATCGCGCCTGCGCCACATTAAGTCGGTTGGTCGTTAATACACACTTGTTGCTTTGAATCTCTGCACTAATAATAACTAAGCAGAGTCTAAAATTTTACTTAACAAAATGAGTGAATAATTTTAGTTAACAAGTTCACATGCCAGGTACAGTTAACAAATTAAGTGAACACTTTCAGTTAACATGTTAAAATGTCAAGTTCAGTTAACAAAAGTTCAGGTAATATTGTAGCAAATGCCAAGTTCAGTTAACACACAACACACATTCAGAATTTTCAAACCATCATGTACCAGCACGTAGCAGCATATGGTCAAATATCCCAACATTGTAGTGCTTATTTACATGCCCTCATTGCTCTGACCAATGCTCTGATCATTGGTTTTCTAACCTGGGAGTAGCCTCCTCGTTAACCTGTCATTGCTCTCAATGATCTGGCAAACAGGGCCCGTAGTGCATCCGCAAGTAATGCTTACATTCACAACGTGCTACACAGAACAACTACATACGGGAATCAAGCCTGACCGTCACATGAACTAGATGAACCCTAACCTACGATAGATGAGGCGCACAAAACACAGAAAAGATGTAACTAGAGTAAGGCGACACAGGAGACGGACTAACCATACACCAGCGCTGCTTCGCCTCGTAGTCGACGACGCGGGTCATCCATCTCCTCCGATGACGGCCGCCTTGCCGCCACGGCGCCACCGCCTAGAAGAATCTTGGGAGACGAGGAGGGAGCCAAAACGGCGAGGATTGGGACCGAATGAGAAACATTTTCTGGGAGCCTTTTCGCAAATGTGCAAGGAGTGGGACAGCGTCAAGGCTGACAGTGGACCGGTTATGCCACGCCGGCATGTGATACAAGACCATACGGGATTTTTTCTGTACACATTTGCATGAACTCAGAACATAAATTTTATTGAGCACTTTAAACACAGAACATGCAAGGAGGTGGAAAGCTGTGAATGTTGATCAAACTTTATTTATTCTTAAGTTCAACTTGTAGCGCTCGTCAGCAACACAAAAATCTGCAAGAAAAAATGTACCAGCAACTCATGCAGCCGTAGGGTCTCGTTAGAGGTGAGACACCCGCGCACGCGCGCGCACACAGACACACACACAAAGAGCTGCGAGCACCTCAAAGGAAATGTGCATCTACACGGGCACATGGCTGGCCGCAGAAGGTAAAGGCCGCTGGCGGTAGTTGTCCACAGGGGGGTTGAGGGAGCAGTTCGGAGACGGGAAATCGATGAGGTGGCGGCAGGAAATCGGAACGGCAACTGCAATATATACAGACCTGTCAATTGTTAAATCTAATATGAAAGTTTAGACCGAACTAGTGATAGTATATCGGTATATCCCAATTTTAGCCGTCATCATTTTAGTCACAGTTTCCTCTCGTACAAGTCTAAAATCATTAAGCTTCATCTTATGTTTGTAGTAAGCAACAAATTATTTGTGAGTGAATCATGCAAATTAAAGTGGATACGATGGATGGAGCCAAGAACATTCAAGAATGAGATGCAGAAACATCTTACTGAATTTTAAATGATTAACCGTCTATAATGTTTTTCTTTCAAAACACATGCTCTTGCCTTGACATAGAAATATATTCTGTGAACCAACTTCTTAGCTCTGAACTTTAAAATGTTTATTAGGTGCCCACGTTTTGTCATCTTCGTTGAAATCTTGGTAAAGAAGCAACTCAGTATATTGGAAATACAACTTACAATGCATGATAAAGTTAAAACAAATGGAGATGCAACAGCAGAAGTAAAACAGTCCAAAGACACATACCGGGTTTCAGGTCCCTATGTATCATTCCATTGGCATGTAAACATTCCATGGCACGAGCTATTTTGAGTGCATAGCCTAATGCAGTATGGATATCTAGCTGGCTGGGACGGATGATGTTCAAGTAATTTTTCAGTGACATCCCAGGTAGCAGCTCACTTACAATCAACATCAATGGTTCGTTGCAGGCTCCAATGAGCTACAGAAGCCGAATTTTTCAAGAGAAAAAGGTCACAAGAATACCAAGTAATTTAGTTTAGCAATGGCTAAGCTAAGATGAGATTAGGCACGATATGCGTCTTTCAGGCAAGGATGTACCTCCCCAAGATTATTGTGCTTCACTTTACACATCATATTTACATCTGGGATGAAACGGTCTTCAAGTGTTGCTCTTTCTTAGGGAGAACTACCAATATTGAGAACCTTTACGGGCACAATCTGATCACCGTACCTATTTGGAAAAACACGTACAAACTAGTTAAACCTCCATGAACTCTTATAGCAAGCTACACTATAGAGAGATCTAAATACGTTGGATCAGAATCCACCATAGAGCATGTCAGCAGCAGGTTCTCGTCAGCCATCATGTACTGTCCCTGTTGCTTCTCCCATCCCGCCCAACCAAATCACATTGAACTGCAGACGCGCAATGCTGGCACTGAACCAGGAGCTGGAGCAGGAGGAGAATTTTGAATCACAGAACTGCAGATGCGCAATACTGAACTGCCACTCCCAATGTCAATCACAGAAGCAGAAGGAGAATTTTAAAAAATAAGGAAATGAGAATATTTCATAATGCTCCATTTTTGTCATATGGTTACAATTTACAACCACATAGCCATCTTTAGAATTTTGAAACATTAGAAATTCACAAACATAAGCAGATATCTTAAATTCCCGTGTGCATCAGAAGTTGCTTTGAGAACGAGCTGCGCACACTCAACTTCTTTTCTGTATTCTTTACATGCAGCAGAAAATATATCATAATCCAAAACAAATGCCTAGTCATGTGCATGCCTGAACGTGAGCATAGAGTACTCCAACATTTAAAATTTTTGACCAAAACCTCATGTGCATTCATGTCCTCGGGGAATTCTTTAGGCGCACTAAAACAAACATGATACTCTTTGTTAAGTACTATTTGTTTCCAATAAAATTTCTAGAGTATATTTTAAAACCAAAACGTACTACGGAGCAAACTTTTTTGTGGTTTAGTTTTTGAACTCCTATGGCAATAATACATGAACTCCCCGAGTACAGGAATTCTCGGATTAGCACCTAAATTACAGATCACATATGAAAAATGCTCCAACTATTGTAAGCTGTAGGAATTTGAAAGCAAAAGTTAGCTACAAACAAACCATGAACACGGCAAAACTAGTAGCCCAATGCACTGAGACATTGTAGCAAAACAAATGACGTGCCCCAAAAATGTGAATTTTTCGAGATTGAAGAACTGCTGCTATTTTTTTCATTGAACTTCCACTGAAGATTTTGTTGTCTTACCGAGCGTTAAGGGAAACCAAACTAGAGACGACCTCATCGGAGAACTTGCAATGAAGAACTTGTGGTTGTTTGGTAGCGCATGTGTAGCACAGCGAGCTATGGGGCTAAGGGAGAGGCACGGCCACCGCGTCCGACAGTGCTGGTTGGGGCAGGAGGCGGCCGGGGTGTGGATGGCAACAACTGCAAAACAAAATATCTTTGACTTCGGCTGCAATTGTTGATCTTATGTACAACTACAAATTTCACAATCAACATAGTTGAACCGAGATGATTAAACTATTTGAACTGAGATGATAAAATACTGTTGTCAAGAAGCTATACTTGTAAATCACACATAATCAACAAAGTACTATAATGGCTGGCAAGGCATAATCTACTACGTGAAGATGCATCGAAGAGATCCCTACCTGGACTGTTGGGAGCACCAAACATGGACGGGCAGGAAGGGGAAGCCCCCATGGTGAGCAGGAGGTGCACTACATCAGGGTTCGAGGCGGCCATACATGTTCCTCTTCTGGCTTATCTTCCTGTTCTAACAATAAAAGAACCAACAATAAAATAAGCTGCATATAGCTCTTCATGCTCCATTTTCGGCTCATCTCCCTACTCAGACAATGAAACAACCAAAATTTAAATGCTCTACATTTAGATAGTGTGCATGCACTGTGCACACCAGACATCAAGGTACTACACGCTAGTACTTCTAAGTGCTAATTAGCCGCTCATTTTACATTGAGATATAAAAAATTCAGCAAATGACTTGATTGATGACAATAATTTAGACGTGCTTAATAACTGAAACTTTTAAATCATCAAAATTGTAGTTTTTCTGCTCCACGACATCACTGAGATTTTTCTGCTCCATCGCATCCATAGGCTGCTGCCGGCTGGCAGGAGGGAGGCAGAGGAAATTAATACTCTGTGTGGTGACCTCATATCAGTAACATTCTTACTCTATAAGAAAAAATCAGTGATTAGAAGTAGCAGCCTACTCTAGTTAATCGTATTTAACTTCTTAGGGCTCGTTTGATTCATAGGAATTTCATAGGATTCTTGTAGGATTTTTTTCCTATAGGATTTTTTCCTACGTTACTCATTTGATTCATAGGAATTATTCCTATAGGAATTTTTCCCATAGGAATTTTTGTACTACTTCCTATAGGAATCCTAACATTCACTTCAACCTCTTTCTACAATTCCTTTGATGGAATCAAACAAACTTTGGTGCAAGCAAAATCCTATAGGATTGGAGTGGGCATGTCATTGCAATCCTATGTTTTTCTTATTCCTATGATTTTCCTACCCTATGAATCAAACAAGCCCTTAATATTGTAGCAGAAGAAACATTCTTACTTTCAAGAACATAAGAAACATTCAAGGTGTATCTAATCTACCGAATTGGTGATGGAATAGAGTAGTATTCAAGCCCATGCAGCTGAATTTGTACTGCAGTGTTTCCGTCATCGAACTGCAGCTGGGTGTGTGTGCACAAGCACCTGTCCGAGAGGAGGAGAGGCAGAGGGGCGTGGCAGCATGGTGGCAGAGGAAAGAACCAGGGGTTGGCCACCGAACGCCACCGGAGGCAGCAAGCACCGCTGCCGCTCCCTGCTCCAGCCACCACGGACCGTGGCTAGGGGCATGAACCTGGTATGGATCACCAGGTACGTGACCGCGCCGCTGTCCGGGCGGACGGACCTCGACGGAGAAGGATGACGGGGGTGCAGAACCGGTAGGCCACGCGAGGTGCGCCGGAGAGGTCAGGGTAGAGGCGCCCTGGAGGTGGAAGCGGTGGTCGGGGTTGCGGCGCGCAGGGGCGGGGCGGCCGGATCCGAAGGGAAAGGGGGCGAGGGGAGGCGCTCTTGGCCGGAGTCGGGGGAGATGGGTGCGGAGGAGGCGCTCTTGGCCAGAGCCGGGGGAGATGGGTGCGGCAGGCGCGCAGCGGTGGGGATGCCGGGGCACGGCGGCTGTCGACCATGGCGGCGATGCGGGGAGGTTAGCGGGAGGAGGTTTGTGGGCAGTCGCTTCGTGCCTTCATGGGATTTTTTGGTCAGTGACAAACTAGCAATCGGGTCTTATAGGCGGAAATCTTACATCTTACATCTTCCATTCTTAACAAGTTGCTCTTCACTACTACCAATTTTTTCAACATGCACACACTCCACCTCATTATGCATGCCACATCATTCTCCACTAGCATATTTCTCTCAACATGCAATCATATCACCTCATCATCCAACATGCATGAGAAAGACCCACACTATGCATAATAAAAACACACATGCAACATGCATGCATGGAAATTTTTATTTTATTATGATATTTATATTAAATCCATATATTAGTTCAAAAGTGATTATTTTAAATATACATGCTTCATTTAACCAAACATTTTCACTGAAATATTTTGCAAAAAAATTCCGCAACAACGTGCGGGGCATCATCTAGTTGCTAATAAAGGACGAGCGACAGGTAGGACCTTAGAGCATCTCCAGCCGCGCCCCAAGAGGCCCCCAAGACGGCGAAAGTAGCGCCGGGCGGACGTATTTCGTCCAGTCGCGCTCCCAAGACCGCAATTAGCGCCGGATAGGGCCGATTTTGAGTCCAGCGAACCCAACCCGAACCCAGCGCGCCGGACGAAACGAAATCCTGTTCCTGGCCCACTGGCAGGCCAAGCCGACCCAAAAAGGGACTTCTCTCCCCACCGCCCTTGCCGTCGCCGGCCGCCGCGCCGCCGCTAGATAGCCGTTTCTACCGCCCAAAACACGTCGCTGCTTCTCCCACGCATCCCCTCTTCCAAGGCCGCCCCTAGTTCACCGGCGTTTGGCCGGCGCGGAACGCCAAGCCGAACACGCCGGCGCAAAATCGCGCCCACCTCGCGCCCCACCTGTTCGACGAATTGCGTCCCCGAGATGGACTCCGACGACGAGGCACTCTTCGCCGCGTTGATGGAGGAAGAGGCGAACGCCGACGCCCAGGACGACGAGCACCTCATGATGCTCGCCGCCTTGGCCGACCTGTTCGGTGCCAACAAGGAGCCGCACCGAGGAGGTTCCAAGATGGGTCGCCGGAAGGGAAAGGAGAGGGGCCGTTCAGAGGGCTACTGTTTGCTCTACTCCGACTACTTTGCCGACGTTCCCCTGCACGGCGAGAAGAGATTCTGACGCCGATACCGCATGGGCCGAACTGCGCCTATATTTCCATGTTTGTGCTGAATCTGTGTCAGAAAAAATATCTTGCGCCGTTTTTGGGCCGAATCTGAGCCGGCCTTGCCAGTCTTGGGGTCGCCTTGGGGGCGTGGCTGGGGGCAATCTCGCCCCAAGCCGTTTTCGCCGCCCAAGCGCCCCCAAGCGGCGCTAAAATAGCGCCGCAAAACGTCTTGGGGGAGCGAACTGCTGAAGATGCTCTTATCCCATCTGTTTGCATGCATTAGGGATGAGCGCTGCCCCGGTATCCGCATCACCTGCTCCCTGTATCGCAACACATGCCCGTGTATTCAGGAAAGAAAATGGAGCATTGGGTTCGGAATCTATGTACTCCCTCCGGTCCTTTTTACTCCGCGTATTAGATTTGCGTCAAGTCAAATTTTACAAAGTTTGACCAAATTTGTACTAAAAAATATAAACATCTACAATATATAATATATATACTATGAAACTACATTTCATGATGAATCTAATCATACCGATTTGGCATTGTGAATGTTTATATATTTTTCTAAAAGTTTGGTCAAAATGGACATACTTTGACTTCGGACAAAACTTATATGCAGACTAAAAAGGACCGGAGGGAGTACGTCCCCTAGCAGCTAGCTGTCCTGCTGATCTGACATTTGAGTCTGACTATTGAACCATGCTTCAGTCATGTGCTACCCCTTCACTAATTTAGTCACTGGGCGTACTGAAAATTTTGGTAAGAACAAGCATCACTTAGGCAGCTTTATTAATATAATCTAATTGGACAATTAGCAACTTGCCCTTACAAATAATTTTCGTATAAACCTATTTGAAGTTAAACTACCAAAAAAATCAAGTTCGGTACATTGCAAGGAAATAGGAACAGCACTACTCAAATCATAAATAATCAAGCTCAGTACTTCCTTTGACTTTTTTTACTTTTCGTATAAGATTTATTTGAAGTAAAAATTTATAAAATTTAACTAATTTAACAGGAAAAGGCAGCCGACAATTATTGTAATTTAAGTCAAACATTGCATATAATTTTTATTTTTGGTAAATATTGATATTTTTTCCTATAAATATAGTTCGTATTTATGAAATTTAACTTTAAATAAAATTTATATGCAAAGTAAAAATGATCGGAGGAAGTACATTGGAAGGATATTTAGAAAAACTCACTGCGCAGCTAGAACTATACAATTTTTAGTTTTCATTTTCAAAAAGTTTAGCAAATAAAGATAGTTTTATTTTCCATTCCAAATAGATATAGTTTCATGCCCCATTCCAGAAATATACAATAATGCGATTGGAAAACAGATCACATCATCCCTGGCTGTTAAAAGTCATTGTTTTTCTTCTCATATTAAACAAGTTTCAATATTGGAGGCGAGGCTACCTTTTGATCTACTAAACCAATCAAAATGACTAATTGGGGATGATTTTTTTATTAAAAAGAATTTAGTATTACCTTTGGCATTTGAGCTGCAATCGCAGCTAGAAATTGTAAATCTAAATTTAAAATATTTATTTGTTCAAACTGAAGCTATAACACACTACACACAACCACAGTCGATGAACATGATAGTAATGTTTAGTTAATTACCCAGCATCAGATAATTAGTGTATCTTAACACAGTAATGAATTTGTAGCAGTTTTTAGATATTATTAACTTTGAGACTGTAAAACCATGAGTTACGCTACGCCGGATGTGGTGGAATCTATCTATACCTGAGCAGGGAAATAATACGATCCAAACTAACGATCTGACACTAACAATACCAGCTACTAGACCATATGACAATGTATAGCGAATAGATGTCATCATAAGTGGGCAGCGCATGGGACATCTATGCCAAACCAGTACGCCATCGTTGGTATCCACCGTGTATAGCGGAAACATATAGGAGACAAAAGCTGACAATGACGTGACGCAAGAGAATCCCAACGCACTCGCGGACGACGGCTATACCGGCCTACCTGGTGCTCGTCTACCATAAGTTCGCACTCGTCTTATAGGGCCTTATTGTAACAGAATACAACTCTGTTATAGGTAACATAATAGTTTGGTATACTAGATGATACCCCGCGCATTACTATGGAAACTGTTAAGAAAGAATTTGATGTTTTAAGATATGTGAGAGAAAATTTGATGAAAAATCCAAAAATGAGTTTGATTTTTGTTTTGTTAATTTAGTTACTTGACAATATATCATCCAGATGATATGAGACGAAAACAACGTTGAGAGTAGAGACAATGAAGGCGTATTCACCTTTGCAATATATCAGCCAGATGATATGAGACGAAAACAACGTTGAGAGTAGAGACAATGAAGACGTGTTCACCCATGGCTAAACCTAAAACAATGATGGCAACTATGGATGTGTATAAAAAGAATTCACATAGAAAAATAAAATGGGACGTAACTCATAATTTGATTTTCTATATATATAAAAAGTTGCTTATAAATTGTGAGGTTGAGTGCATAAAAAAGTTACTCCCTCCGTTCAAAAATAACTGTCGTAGCCTTAGTACTAGAGCTAGTACAAAGTTGCGACAGTTATTTTGGAACGGAGGGAGTATTATTTATTTGTGATAGGATGCATGCACATGAAGAGTTAATGGGAGCTTGTGCATGAAGAGTTAATGGAAGAATTTTTACATAGTGGACCTACTTGATGATGTAGATATCTAGCATGTCAAAATAAATAAGTTAGTGGGGATGAACTATTTAAGTATTATAGATTAGAATATTATTCTACAATTAATTGCAGAATAGGGTGGGTCTATTCTACTAACACCCCTTAAGAGCTTATTCTACTAACAAAATTCTTATTCTCTTAACACCCTTCTAACCCAAGTTTCTAACGCGTGCAGTGCTTTGTGTCGACAAATGCGGTGCGGTTGCCCGTCCGATGCAGTTCATATGGCCGATAACAGATCCGCGAAAAACAAGTGTGTTCTGTTTGGCGATAATGCAGTGCGCTTACCTGTCGGATGCAGTGCGCTTGCCAGGCGAATGCAGTTCACTTGGTCGATTTCGGGCCCGCGAAGAACGAAGTTCCACGTTTTTAGTAGAATCTACACAACTTTTAAACCGTAAAGAATTAGAAAGTGTGTTCTACATGAAAATGGAGTGCCTCGACGATATCTATCCAACGGTGTATCAATTGCATCAATCGCATAAATGAATCAAAAGAATTTACGCAAAAACACCCGTTGCCCCAAATGTGGACAACCACACCGTTTTTCAAATTACATCAAAACCATGAGGAATTTGGAAAAATGTTCAACATATGGATTGTTCTCCTACTCCATACGAATCCAATGGTGTATCATACGCATCATTCGGACAAACGGTTAAAAAGTTTGAATCTCTGCAAGATCCGGCGGCGAAAAACAAAGTGTGTGTGTGTTTTTGCGTCTAGATTTCTCTCTAATCCGTAGCGAATTAGACAAAGTGTTATACATATGAATGGAGCGCATCATCAATATCTTTCCAACGGTATATCTTTTGAATCATTCCGATAAACAGTTTAAGAGAAATCGCGGAAAAATTGCCGCTGCGAAAGTGGGTCGCGACACCGTTTTTGAAACTGCTCTTAATCCGTGAAGAATCGGGTGGAGTGTTCAACATACGAAAGATGCTCCTTTTCCATACGAATCCAAAGGTGTATCATACGCTCAATTCCGACCAACGGTTAAAAAGTTAGAGCGAAAATGGTGATGCGGTTCGAAAAACAAGTGCATTCTGTTTGCCAATAATGCAGTGCGCTTGCCGGTCGGATGCGGTGCGGTTTCCCGGCGAATGCAGTTCACTTGGTCGATTTTGGGTCCGCGAAGAACGAAGTTCCGCGTTTTTAGTAGAATCGACACAACTTTTAAACCGTAAGAATTAGAAAGTGTGTTCTACATGAAAATGGAGCGCCTCGACGATATCTATCCAACGGTGTATCAATTGCATCAATCGGATAAGCGAATCAAAAGAATTTACTCAAAAACGCCCGCTGCCCCAAATGTGGACAGCCACACCGTTTTTCAAATTACTTCAAAACCATGAGGAATTTGGAAAAGTATTCAACATATGGATTGTTCTCCTACTCCATACGAATCCAACGGTGTATCATACGCATCGTTCGGACAAGCAGTTAAAATTTTGAATCTCTACGAGATCTGGTGGCAAAAAACACAGTGTGTGTGTTTTCTTGTGGCTAGATTTCTCTCAAATCCGTAGCGAATTAGACAAAGTGTTCTACATATGGATGGAGCGGCTGATCGATATCTTTCCAACGGTATATCGTTTGCATCATTTCGATAAACGGTTTAAGAGAAATCACGGAAAAATTGCCGCTGCGAAAGTGAGCCGCCGCACCGTTTTTGAAACTGATCTTAATACGTGAAGACTCGGGGGAAGTGTTCAACATACGAAAAATGCTCCTTTTCCATACAAATCCAACGGTATATCATACGCTCAATTCCGATCAATGATTAAAAATTTAGAGCGAAAATACTACATGCGGTTCTGTATCACCCGAGCTGCAGTGCTCGTGAGTCAGAAGTACGGTTCTCATTAGCGTCCGTTGCAGTGCAGAAGTGTTAGCAAAAATTATTCTGCTAATATTAGCAGAATAGATGGGTACTATATATATATATACTATTAATGACTCAAGGTGAAGAATTACTTATTCTTCACCCCGGTCGAGCTAGAGAACCCGATTTCTTTATAGCCCGATCACACCGAAGCCTCCAGCATATTCTTTCGTGGTAAATTTTTATCCTCGTATTGTAATTTTACGTCGAGCCAAGAGCCCACTCCGGAGGTGAAAAGGGGGAGCCGCCCATTCCCTCTTCCAATTACCACCGTAGGCGGAGTGGACGAGGGGTATGAGTGGAGGCGGTTGTGCTCGCCATCGTGATGTGCGACGGCGTGGTGAGCGGTGTGTGGGCTCGATGTCTCTGTGGGTGCCTCAGTTTCGGATAACGACGGTGGGCGGCGGGCCGAGCCGTCGTGCTGCGCTGTGGGTAAGTGCTTGGGGTCAAGGCTTCCTTCGATCCTCATACAAGGGCATCTCCTCCCATCAGTCCCTACTCCCCATCACCTCTTCCTCCCTTCAGGAGACCCTGTCGGCCAGTGTATTTACACCTGTCAGCCAGTGAGAGCACTGTCGTGCTAAGTCCCCTGCGACTCCACCTGGCACAGTGCGTAGTCCTGTTGCCGACGCCGCTGCAGGCTCTGCCTCCGACTGTCGCAGCAGCTGAGTCATCCTCTCTGTGTAACTCGTCTTGTTCAAATTATTGCTTGAAATATCCCTAGCATCATGTACGATTTTATCCTGGAAGCCTATCTCGTTGTGCTATACTAATAGTGATTTGTTCCTTTTCTGGCTTTCTGTCCACGAGGTGTTTGTGGAAATTCCTAGATGAAAATTATTTTATGTGGTATTGTATTTTTGTTAGAGATCACTCATACTCTAAGAACAATATAGATCAATCTGATATAAACTGCAGATACTGTCCCAAAAATCCACCGCTACAGTGTTTAGATTCATTTATGGCTTACATCAGCATGTTGCAAGGCAGCGAGAGAAGTTTACATGCCCAGATATATCGTGAAGAAATACATGACCAGAAGTTCGAGCTAGAAGATTTATTTGTTTTCCAGGCCATGGTATGGAGGTGGAAGAATTGAGAAAACATACTTATTTATCTAGCAATGTACCTAGCTATTACCGTATGCTAATTATATATCCTTATTAGTGTAGATGATCTCAAGAGGATTTGCTATTGGATACCAATTGTTCATGACTCTAGGATAGATCTATACTCAGTACAATTTTCTATCACATTCTTGCTTTAGGTTTGTTTGTGCCTAATTTGTTGCAGGTTCATACTATAATGATGCTCTGCAATACGGTCGCCTAATATGATTTGGCTTTGCTCTTTCACAGATATCACCTAAGTAATGACTAGATGTGTAGCTTCACATATAAGAAAAAACTGTCTCACCTTCTGCATGTTGCCAAGGAATAATTTCTTATCCATCATTTGATGAATTGTGGATTTTTCTTATTCTTATAATGCTATGCACTAGTTGCTACCAAAATACAATACATACAACTTTCTGTTGGAATTATGCCCTGAGGCAATAATAAATTATATTATTATAATTCCAGGTTCATTATTAAAGTTATATGTCTGTGCTATAACTGCAAATGGCTTATGTGGAGGTTTGCCAAGTAGCATGTTAACTGCTTCCGGAGGAAAACCCATATGCAGGTGTGGAGTATAAACACCAAGTGTTCTTAGTCTGCCTCTAGGACTAACCCGTGTGTTATGGATGACATGTTTTCCTGTTCTAGGGCATTGGAAATGCCGGTAACACATTGGAGCACATTCTTGCCAGAACAAGGGTGCTGAACCGACCCAATTGTATGATTTACTTTGAGATCGCATCATTTCCATGTTATAAGTAAAATCATCTAAGTTAATATGCATGTGTCCTTCATGACCATAAGAATGTTTCGTAACTTCATACCGGAGGGTGGGTTTTGACACTGTCCCAACACCACCCGTAACAGGCGTGGCAATAACGGCTTTGATCACTCACACCTGAAAGTGTGTCAAGGGACTTAACGATTCGAGTTGGGAATTTGCTCCTCTAACAATGGAGAGATACTTCTATGGGCCCTCTCGGTATTACGGCATCCAACATCGTCTGGACAGACACTGTGCATTAATCACAAGGGATACCAGAATACAAAACGAGAAAATGGAACAAAACGAGAAGGAGGATGACTTGGTATAATGGTTAATGGTTAATCATGCGGATACCTAATAGATCTCACCTCAGGTTTTGTATAGTATCGTGAAGCAAATAGGACTGGCATGTTAAGCTTGTGGTTCACTCGAATTTATATTCGTGTAGGTACGGGAACCGTTATGGGTGTCCATGGCTCCGCTATCGGTTATTGTTCCGCGGGAAAGTCAGTTTCCGGTTCATGTCCGTATCCTACCGAACCTATGGGGTCACACACTTAAAGGTAGATGATCTGTAGAGTACTAGAGTGATAGGAGCATGTATTTATCACACCGCGAAAGTCTCGGAGTGATCGGGTTATGATCGATGAGAAAACCAGAACCGTTTCGGGGACCCGGTAAGGTACCGGGAAGAGTTTTAAGAAAACCGGGTAAAATCGGAGGGCCAGAAAAGTTCCGAGTTGGTCTAGATATATTTAACATTCATTTATTATGTATTTCGAAAAGGTTTCGGAATTAAATCAATGAATTTAATATAAATGGGCTCCCTCTCACTTGGAAGGCCCAAGTGGGGAGGGAACACTTGGGCCAAGGGAGTCCAAGAGGGGAGGGCGCCTTGGTGGAGCTTCCAGGAAGCTTCCCCCCTCCCCCTTGGCGCAGCCCTAGGGAGGGGAACCCTAGGGCGCATCCCCTAGGGCTGCCCCCTCCTCCAAGATGGCTCCCCTCCCCCTTCCCCTATAAATAGAGGAGGTGGGGGCACCCCTTGAACACACAATAAAAGTTGTTCTCTCCCGAAGAGCTGCCCCCTCTCTCTCCCTCTCATTAGATCCAATCTTCACCACCCCGAAGGGCTGCTCCTCCCTCCTCTCTACTCCGGTGGCGCCGAGCTCTGGACGGCGGAGCCCTGCCGGATCATCTACACTGTACGTTTGGATCAACCGTAGAGAGATCATGCGTTCGATCTTTGTTCGAGGGACTCCACGGTGATTAGATCTGTTCGTGGCATTGTTCATCTTCACGCTTCTTATACTCTCCATCAACATCTTCCACTGCGAGAGAGTGCATCCGTTGAACGGTTGCAAGAAGGTAACAAGATCGATATCCTCATCTGCATCTTCCTAGATCCGTTCTTGGGTTTGGTTTTCGTAGTGCCGGAATTTTTTTGTTTTCTACTCCGAATCCTAACAGAGGTATCATGAGCTAGTCTAGTGCTAGATGCAGGTTCGATCTAGAGTTCATAAGTGATGAACGGGCATTGCACAAAAAAATTCATTGTGCGCGATTTTTTGATAATAGATCTAAACTGAATCTTCTAGTTGCTTCCCCTCTAATTGCACAAGTTGATCCCTCCTGTATTTCTTGATTTTTTTTTACAAACATCTTGCCCCTCGGGGTCCTTCTATGCTTCTCCTGAGTATGCTGGTCGCGCGAAGATGATTTGGGTCTTGCTTTTGGTGTGGAGAAATTGTGTAAAAAAAGGGCGTGTTAGATTGTTGATCTAGCACGGGGATCACGCGTATTGACGATTGTTCAGTATTGGTCATGAGATTAAATTGTAGTCTCATGGTTGATACGCCCCGAGTGTTAATCTAGCAACTTAAAGATTGTGCTTTATGTGGTTACGTAGCTAGCAAAACGTTTTGCCTTGCAAACCCTAGCAGCCACGTAAAAGATGCAAATAACGAGTAGAAGAACGTCTAACTTGTTTTTGCAGGAACATGTGATGTGGTATAGTCTTCGTCATGATAAAAGTTGTATGAGATGATTATACTTTGTACATGTTAAATTTGCAAGACTTTCACGTCATGGTACGGCATGATGGCTGGAGCCATATGATTGTCATTTATTCGGCCTGCGTGCCAAACTTCATGTAATTTTCTTTTAGTAGAATAGATGCTAGCAATAGTTGTAGTATCTACATGAAGATGATGATCATACGTCATGGTGCTTGACGATATGTCGTGCGTGGAGGTGATTCTCTCCGCCAAAAAGAAGATGAAGACAGAAAAGCATGATGCTTGGAGCTTCTTGAAGAAAAGGGCTATACCATATCACATACATTAAACTACCTGTGATGTTAATCCTTTTCATTGCCTGTTTTGATTGCGCACTAGTCGTAATTTTAATAGGATGATCTCTCTTAAAATATCAAGAAGTTCGTGCTCTCCCAACCGTGCAACCGTCTGTAATAAACGCCACCCGAGGTGCGTCGTGTAACACGAGTACCAACGGAAAGGTAACAAAGAGGCGGGTGGATTGAGTTGTCTCCACAGCAATAGCGCTTGGTTGTCTTGAAGTTCTAGCTTATCCGATCTGAGCTCGGAGAAAAAGTGTCTAAAGACTAATACAAGAGTCATAAGTCGGTTATGATTGGTTTAGTTAGACCTACCGGGTTGATCTCCTCCATGGCTGAGTGTTACACCGGTGGCAGGTGTATTGATCCGGATCTTGATTAACCTAAGATCAATTTTGAGAGATATTGGTTTTAGTGGGAGCATTAGATTAAACTTGTTAAGATTAATGCAATTAATTCCAAACCATGTCTAAATCAATCTGTTTATATCGTTGTAGAGAGATGGCCCGCAACAACAATGCTTTTAGCTCAGGACCGATGCGTAAAAAAGAGAATCTTGCTGCAAATGGGGGCAACTATGCGGACTGGTTCTGTAATCTTGGGTTTGTCCTCAAAGTTTCTAAGAAGGACTATGTTCTCAAAGAAGCTCTCCCAGCCGCTCCCGCTGAGGATGCATCGCAGGAGGATAAGAACGTCTATGCGACTAAAGTAGATGACCACACCGCAGTACAATGCTTGATGCTTACATGCATGGATACAGAGCTTCAGAAACGTTTTAAGAACTTCTCCGTTGTTGACATGGTGACACAACTGAACGCTCTGTATCGGAACCAGGCTAGAACTGAACGTTACGAGGTAACAAAGCAGCTGTGGGAATGCAAGATGGCAGAAGGTAGCTCCCTAAGCAAGCACGTGATCAAACTTGTTGGTTATGCACAGAAGCTGAATGCTCTGGGATTTGCGATCCCTACGACACTCGGTGATACGTCCAAAATGCATCACTATTTTATATTGTAATTTCATCCTATTCATTGATATATTCCACTTTAAAGTATTGTTCTTATGTTGTTTTGGCTTGTTTTACACAGTTTACAACTTTCTGGTGCCGAAGCAGCAGAACCAGAATTCAGCGGTGAAAAGTGGACGCCAAGTTGCTGAATCAGATCAAGTCCAAATGCGATGAAAATTTACGGGGAGTAGTTTTATGGGAATTGACTCGGTATCACCGAAGATGGAGGTGAGGGGACCCACCAGGCAGCCAGAAGGGTGCCTGGAGCGGCCCCCCTCCTGGCCGCGCCAGGCACCCTCCTGGATGCCTGGTGGCCCCCCTCGGTGCCCCCTCTCGCCTATAAGACCCCCCTGGGGAAGAAACCCTAAAAGAAGAAGAGTTTCCGTGTTTCGCCGCCGCCACGGGGCGGAAACCTACAGAGGAGAAAAGCCATCTCCGGCGGGCAGATTCCGCCGGGGAGATCACCTCCCGGAAGGGGAGATCGTCGCCATCATCATCATCATCGTCACGGGCATCATCGAGATCATCATCAAAATCATCCCCAACATCAGCACCATCTCCATCTCCATCCCATCTCATCTCACAATTGCAACTTGTGTTGTAATCCGTACTATCTATCCTCTCTACTCTGTTGGTGTTGATTACTACTTTGTGGTGAATGCTATTGAGTTTTGTTGGAGAAATATCATTGTGTCCAGATTGTTTGCCACCCATGTATCACCTCTGATCATGATTTCTTTTATGTCTTGTGAGTAGTTACTTTAGTTCTTGAGAACACGGGAGAAGTCTAGTTGTTAGTAGTCATATGATGTTGAAGTGTTATGTGTTGTTTGATACTTAAGTTGTGTTGTTATTTCTCTAGTGGTGTTATGTGAGTCGAACACTTAACACTTCACCTTTCATGGGCCTAGAGGAATACATTGTGCACAAAGGATGCTTATGGTGGGTTGCCGGAGTGAAAGAAACCTGAACCCCAGTTCGCACACTTTTGCACAAGGGAGTTATGGATCCTTGATCGTAATGTTGTGGTTAGGCTTATGCCTTAATTACTACCTTGTATTTGCGGATGCTTGCAAGGTGTGTAATCATAAGAGTACACTTACCTTAGTCTAGAAGGTGTACTAGCATTGATCCACCCACCAACACTTATCAACACAATACATATTACTTGGCGGAGTATGGTGAAAGTAACTTGGCTATCTCTCCCATGTGTTCTCGAGAACGCTTTAGCTTTTATAAGTTTAGTTCCTAGGCTTATCCTTGTGAAAGGATTGGGCCACTTGCTACTCCTCAGTTTTCCTGTTTACTTTGCTTGTCTTTTACTTTTTTGTTGCTTAAACCAAAAACCCCTAAATATTTACCTTTGAGTGTGTGCAGCCCTTTCCTTATCCAGTGTCACTTATCAACACCTTCTGCTCCTCGTGGGATCGACATCCTTATTTATCGAAAAGCTACAATTGATCCCCTAGACTTGTGGGTTATCAAGAATCGTTATTGGCGTGGTTAACAGGGATGGCAACCAAACTAACCTATTAACTTCTCCGCCATCAACGAGCTTTTCTGGCGCCGTTTCCGGGGAGTGTAGCGCTATTGGTAAGTGAAGCCAGTAAGGAAACCTTTATTTTCTGTTGTTACCTTCAGTCCTTATGGACTCTTCTATTGTTGGTTCGTTGCTGGTAAGGAGCCGCCCCACGACTGTGGTGGTCACTCCTACCCCTACTGAAATTGTGCCCTATAAAATACCATCTGGTATTATTGATTATGTCTTGGCTAATCGTTATACAGGAGAAGGACATCCGGGAGAACACCTGCTATATTTACCACAATTATGTTCTTTATTTAAGCTTGCAGGTGTAACAATGGAGTTTGTCATGAAGAAACTATTCTCCGTATCACTCAAAGATAAAGCTTAAGATTGGTATAAGCTACTCGATAACTCTGATCTGCTTGAATGGCCAGAGCTTATGTCTCTCTTTTATGCAAAGTTTTATCCTCTTCGTGAAATTCACCAAGACAGGAACTACATCTACAACTTTTGGTCTCGCGACGGAGAGAGCATCGCTCAAGCTTGGGGGAGACTGAAGTCCCTGATGCTCAAATGCCCAAACCATGAGCTCCCCAAGGAAATTATACTTACAAATTTTTATGCCAGGCTTTCTCGTCAGGATAGGGAGATGTTTTATGCCTCCTCTAGCGGGGTATTCCAGACCAGAAGTATGGAAGAAAAATGGGATCTTATAGAAAGGATCTAGAAGAACACTGAAGACTGGGAAATTGATAAAGGTATTGAACCCGCTATAAACTATGAGCATGACTATATTGAGAGTTATGTGAAGACTGATTACTTTAATACCTTTTTGACGGGGATCAACCCCGGCAAATCCCATGGTCAGGGACCCTGGGTTAGTCATGAGAGGCGCAGGTTGGACGATAGCTCGTCGGCAAACAGGGAGGCTCGCTCCTGCTCGATATTATTGATTGGGGAGATGCGATTACAGTGGAGGCCAAGGCTAGAGCACTCAAGGCTAGGGTTACAAGTAAGATTCGATACCTTTGGTGTCGCCCCTCCCAGCCCTTATATATCGGGACAGGTCTCGGGGAGTTCATCTACGTGTATAGGTAAACTTTCCTAACCCTAGCTTGCTCCGTACGGCAGGTCTTCGCACCTTCCTTGTGAGTCGAGGACCTCTACGTCGGTGCCATCTAGTGGGCCGAGGCCGTATCTTCATGGGCCTTCTGCCTTCACGGAGACCAGGTAGGCTCATCCGTAGGAGTCGTGGGGTCACCCCCTCGTCAGTAGCCCCCGAGTGCCTGGGAGACTCGAAGAGTCGCGCAGGGACTCGAGTACATTCATTTGTCGTTTATTGATATGCACGGTTCATCCGTGGGTCGCTGGCAGTCTGGTGGCCATGACAAAACCTGTTTCGAGGGATGCTAAGCTGAAAGGGCCCAAGGAGTCGACGGATCGAGCCTTGGTGAATTGCACTAGGGAAAATACCACAGTAGCCCAATCAAACCCACGTCCCTCGACGTGAGCTTGGAACACTGGTGTCGAGCAAAAGTCTGGCCGCTTTAGGTCTTACGGTGTTCATTTGCCGCCAGTAATGTGTGTAGCCTAAGGCGCGTCCGCCCGGCTTATCTATCATGCTCTGCGCATGGGAAAGGTTGGGAGTGAAATCGCTCTTCTGCAAGTCCCAGCCCGGCCGTACTTCGCAGCGGGGTCTTACCTACACGCTAATCTTGCGTGGCATCTGGACACAGTGTATCGTGTTCCAGGAATTGTGTGTTTTTGAGGCGCGGAGCCTTATAGCATTGCACCCGCTTGGAACAAAACATCAAGCGAGCTGTTCACTCATTCACCCGAGGAGCTTTGTTTCGAGTGCTCAGTCGGGGGGTTATTCGTGAGTAATCACTCGAATGCCGCTTCGGCTTTTCAGGTGAGGGAGCACCTGAGACTCTTAGCGCCGTATGGTCTTGGCGAGTGCTTGTTTATCTTACGTCGGGTTGAGGGAGCACCCGAGACTCTCATAAGTGCGAGTGTTCACTCGAGCACGTGGCTGACGTTTAGGTGAGGGAGCACCCGAAACTCTTATGATGTATGCTCCCGATGGGAGTAAGATGTTTTTCTTCCTTCGGGGAAAAGATCTGAAAGATGGAATCTTTTGGGCCTTGATGGCGTACTGAGTACGCCTTGCTGTGATATGACGTTGGTGTGGTCTTCTGCAATTTGTTTGACCGCTGCGGTCTATCGTGTGAGGTGACTTGGCGCTGTCCCGCCGAAATTTTCGCGTCGCGCGATCATGGTCCTCTTTTTGCGCGCGTAGTGGGCGGTGTTGTTACTGCGCCGGTTGGATTTTCCATGCTTTTGGCCTCTGTAGGGGATCGTGGCACGTTTTACTGGGCGAAAAGGTTGGTCGGTGGCCCTTCTTGCCAGGTTCTTGCGTTAAATACCATGCGACCGGGTGAATTGTAGGTTTCACCCAGCCGTTGCCTTCCTCCGCTTTCTCTGTTTTCCTTCGTGTTCCTGCACCTTCATCTTTTCTCCTCTGCGTGTTGCTATGAGATCTATGTCCAAGCGCTCTCGTGTTGCTATCGAGTCGGCCAAGATGTCCGGCAATTGGGAGCGGTCCACGTTCGTTGTTGAAGATCTGGATGCGCTGGTTGCTGATGGCATGGTGGTGGCGGGCGATGCTCGTCTTCCTGGCGATGAGTCGATTCCAGCACCTGCGGCGGACGAGCGGGTATGCTTCCAGGCTTTCTTCCACCGTGGTTTTGCTCTTCCGCTGCATTCTTTCGTTCGGGGCTTTCTTTATTCCTATCGGCTCCAGTTGCATGACCTTACTCCTAATGGGATTTTGCACATTGCGTGTTTCATCACTCTTTGTGAGGCCTTCCTGGGGATTTATCCCCATTGGGGACTTTGGAGACGTCTTTTTAATGTAAAAAGGACGAACTGTGAGTACGCCGTGGGTCGAGTGGGTATCTCCATTGGGGATAAACACTCATACTTTGACTTGGAGAAGATCGATTCCGTTAGCGGCTGGCGGATAGGCTGGTTTTATCTGAAGGATCGCTTCATTGTTGGTCAGCAATTTGGTCTTGCTTCTTTCAATCCGGGCACGCGAGTTGTCAGACAACCTTCGTGGTCTCATTCTTTGACCGAGGTGGAGTCATCTGAACTGATTCCATTTGTGGAGAGGATTTCTGTGCTGAAGGATATTTTGACTGGTGGTCAACTTATCTCTGTTTTTGTGGGGTGGCGAGTTCAACCGTTGCAGCATCGAGACCGCCCTATGTGGCAGTACGAGGGACTTGATGACTCGACGAGGTGCTCGCCTGAAGAGCTAGAACCTGATGCCTTGCTGGCTCGTATCCAGCATGTGTCCAAGTGCTCTAGTGTTTCCGAGATGCGCCTTGTCCTTCCATATGCTTCTGGTCATCTTCCGCCGCCGGTTGGTGCCCATGTTCCTTCGTTTGTATGGACGAGTACCTAGTTTTGTTTTGTTGTTGACATTGCCTGTTTTGCAGGGCCGTTCTCCAGTTCCGTGTAATCCTCCGCAGCCGGAAGACGCCGATATTCGTGAAGAGCCTGATGCTTCTGCAGCTGAGAATGCTGCGCCGGCTACTAATGCTGAGGTTGTGCTGGTGGAGACGTGAGATAGTGAGGATTCGAGTCCCTTCCGTGTGAAGCGGTCACGCCCCTTAGATGCTGAAGGTCATGCCTCTTTAGGTGATGTTGTCCCTTCTGCTGCTCCTTCTGCTTCCCCTTCGGCTGTCGCTCCGGCCCCTCCTCCCAAGAAGTCCAGGCTTGGGAGGTTGGGGCATCCTCGTGGTGCGCGTGTCGGGTAAGATTCTGCTGAATTAGTGCCCGTTTCTTTTCCCTTGTACTTGCGACTGATAATGCTTTATGTGGTAGGACTGCGCCTACTCCGGCAGCTTCGTGTACCAGCGCAACTGCTACTGATCTGAAATCGACGGGCTCTGGGGCGGCAGCCGGGCGTCTTGAGGACCGCTCGGCTGCCGCTGGTCAATCTGGCCCGGTGGCGACTCCCGCCGTTTCGACTGCGGATGTCGTTACCGGGGCGTCTCCTTCTGGGGTGCCTGGCGCTACTGCTCCTGAGTCCAGGCCGACTGGGCTTTGTCCTCCGTACTTTGGCTGTCGGGACCCGGGGTTAGCATATGCAAGTCCCGCTACGACATATTCATATGGAGAGCCGAGAACCGTACCCACTTGTCTAAGCAGACAAGGCCATGCACAGAACGTTCTCGGAAAGCATCGTACGTGAGGGGCATCCCATCCAGGCCGGATGATCAACTGAGATGGGTCCTCATCGTCCGCACACAAGTCTAATGATATGGGTGATGAACTCCCATATTCAAAGACAAGTCACCTCAACCATACTATCGACTATCTCATAACTCTTACATAGACTTACTCCAGCCCGATCACTTAGTCGGGGTCTAGGGCGGGCTCGATCATACCACAAAGTGTGCACGAGACAGAGTCTCGATCAAGTCTCGAGCAAAGTGTGCACGAGACAGGGTCCTCATCGTCCGCACACAAGTCTAATGATATGGGTGATGAACTCCCATATTCAAAGACAAGTCGCCTCAACCATACTATCGACTATCTCATAACTCTTACATAGACTTACTCCAGCCCGATCACTTAGTCGGGGTCTAGGGCGGGCTCGATCATACCACAAAGTGTGCACGAGACAGAGTCTCGAGCAATCGCATCGTGATGCCCCAAGCTGCGCACATCTAAGGGCCACTTGGTTTATGAAAGACCGCCAGCCAGATCACAACTAAGGTCTCGAAAACCCATACAAAGACATGCATGTTATAAACATACACGCAGCACACATGCCTTGTATGAACAGTAGGTATCATTGCAATTCTCTACAAAGTATACATTTTATTGATAACTCTTACAGAGTGCACACAGAGATCACAAGTATGTGATCCAACATTACAACACAAGCGGAAGCAAAGTATGTCTGGGTACAGACAAGTTTAATAAATGGCTTAAGAAGCCTTATTTAAACACAAGCCCTCCACGAGGGAACCAGTCGTCTGACTGGGACTAGACTAGCTTGATCTTCAGTTGTCCAGCTCGATGAAGAAGCCACCTTCGGGGTCAGTGGGTTCATCTAAAACATAGATTAAGCAAACGTGAGTACAAAGTCGTACTCAGCAAGACTTACATAGGAGCTATACTACTCATGCACATGTATCAAGGTAAAGGGAGGTGGGGTCTCACTTGCAGAAGTGCCAGCTTTGACTTGGCTAGTCCTGAACTACGAGTACCAGACTTGAGGTAAGAAGCGTACACGAGTCCACTACTTTCTCCAACCAATTACACCACTATGGTGCCTTCCTCGACTTCCCCACGAGAAAGCACGCCATAGCACTCACACTTATCTTGGTGTGTTTTAGAAGTATCCAGTTCAAGTTGTCTAATAATCAAGCGAAGCTTTCCAAGCAGTCCTTAACCGCGGACGCGGCTATTCGAATAGTTTTGTTAACCCTGCAGGGGTGTACCGCTACACACACATGATCATCATTTACCTCCTTTGATCTCGACACCATTCAAGGGGTGCCAGCGAGGATGCTCACCACAACTGTTACCTCATAGCCTATCTAGTCCAAGAAAGCCGCCTACCTGGGTTGGCTACCACTATCGTGAACCCGGCCGGTTTACCGAAGTGGACCCAAGTGATGTGTGCGTGGTGCATAAGCCGGTCTCGGGTGAGCCGTTCTCTCACTTAGCAGCCAGGCCACAGACCTACCAGAACTCCGAACTATTGCGAAATCTGGACATCAAAAGGGATGAGTTAATAGGTTGAGAGGGGTCAGTGAGCACAATGTGTGGTTGTACTCTTCATCTTGGATCACCACACAAGAACTCGGACTTAGGGCGGTGTTCAACGAGACAACCCACCGTGTACTCCTACACAACCTCTCATCGTTCACCTTGTATTAGGGTAGACTCACCAACACTTTTCCACCATTATCATTGTAACACTCTCACTGTCAATGAACAGTAATCACAATTACTGTTGATCATTACTGTTCCTAATTTTTCTTTGATCAACTTGGGTCAGTTCGAATTCAAATTCCCCTTCTGATATTTTTAATAGCAATGTGGCCATGGGCCTGGATCATCATGATTCATCACAAGTCCAACCCCTCGTGTTGAAACCAAAAGCCAAACCCAAAATGCCTTTTGATGAATATTATAAAAAAAGTGGAAATAAAACTTTGTCCAAAAATTATACCACCACTTTTGTAAAATCACTAATAATCACTGGACCATGCTAGTATGGTTGTGGTAATTTATCAAGCTATGTAAAAATGCAAACAAATCATACTAGTCGCAAAACAGTGGCCTTTAATACTTTTTAAATAAAACAAAATTGCAAATGAATTTAATTAATCCCCAAACTTTTTGTAGCACTTCTATACTATGAGCACTAATATAGGATCTAGTTACAACTCTGTATAAAATCAAATGTTGGATAATTAAAATATAGAAAGAAAAGCGAAACAGAAAAGAAAAACAATTAAAAAAACCTATCCTACACTGTGGGCGAGGCCCACCCAGGCCCATCTTCCCTCCCCCATCGGCCCAGCCCAACCCCACCCCCATCCCCTACCTCCTGTTCACGGTGAGAGCCGTGGCAGGCATCCACCGGCCATGCCATGGCCATGGCGCCGTGGAGGCCATCCCGCGGCCACCTGCGAGGATAAAGGTGACCCCTCCGCGCCCCCTTGGCCCCCGAAACCCTAACCCTCGATTTCCCCTGTCCTCTTGCTCCCTCTCTCAAATCGAGCTGCGCCCATGGACGAGGACGACGAGCTCACTGTCCTCTTAGTCACCGGCGAGGCCATCACCTTCTTCCTCGTCAAGGATGGCGCTGGAGAGGACCACGACGCGAGGAGATGGACCGCGGATCCCCCTGGATGTCGCCCCCGACCTCCTTCCACGAGGCCGTCGATGCCGTTGCCATCGATCTGCCTCGCCCCGGCCACCCCCAACGCCACCGAGCCCACCATATCCCCCTGGTGAGCCCGCGCCTCCACTTCCCCCTCCAATTTGCGCCACCCCCCGGCCCGTGGCACCCTCGAAGCCGTCGTACCCTTCCTTTCTCACCGTCGGGCCACCATGGCTACAGGCGTGAGCTCTTAGAGCTCGGCCGCGGCGCCCCATGGCCACCCTGCTAAGCCCCCCCTCCACCCGTGCCTACGCCCGGCCTCCCCTGGCCATGCCCCCCCCTCGTCGCGCACCCTGGGGCCGAGCCGCGCCCCTCGCCGTGCCTCCTGTGCCCGTCGCCGGCGGGAATGGCCTAGGCCGTAGGCTAGCCTGAGGCCCTCCCTATTTACTGGTGGGGTTACCCACTGACATGGGGCCCCCACCCCCACTAATCCCCTATTAGCCTAAACACTCTGTTAAAGAAAACTGAAAATAAACCCCCCATGTGAGTATGACACCTGGGCCCCACGCCCTGAAGTTAATTAAAAGTGTTTAATTAAGATGGTTAGGCTGACAGGTGGGCCCTCTGTTAAATTAGTTAGTTTAAATAAAATAGAAGTTTAAATGTTAGTATGACATGTGGGCCACCCCCTGTTCTTATTAATAAAATTGTTTTATTAGAATTGCGTCACTGACATGTGGGACCCCCATGTCAGTTGACCAGTCAACTGCCTGTGGATAATGTTGGATTTAATATTAAAAGAAATTCAGAAATTCTTTTAAAAACGATTTAAACTTGGAAATTCAATATCTTTTAAACCGTAACTCAGATTCAAAAACTTTATGCATGAAAATTGATCAGAAAAATATAATGAATACGAATACGCTATCCGTATGTCTACCACACCCCCCTAACACGCCGATCATCAACATTCCCCTCCGGGCTGTCTGTCGATAATTCCCGGTGCCGGTAAAACCCTGTCGGATGAATTTATTCCGAACACGAAAGTTGTCCGGAATGGTTCAACTAACATGGATACACCCCCCTTATGCTTGTCGGATGTCCACGACACCTCCGGCATGAACCCTTCCCCCTCCGGACACCCTATCCGGTAATCACCCGGAGCCGGTATATCATCCCCGGATGAATTCCCGCTCCGAGCAACGTGCATTGCACTGCGTTAGAACACCGTTAACATTTCATCTGTCATGTCATGCATATGTTTGCATTGCTTGCTTTGTATTTACTGTTTTCCTCCCCCCTTAATCTCCGGTAGACCCCGCTGCTACCGCCGACTACACCGCCGCCGGGTACGACTACTTCGTCGACGACCCTACTGCTACCGTCGAGCTTCCAGGCAAGCAGAGCCATTCTCTTCCCCAGATATCGCCTACCTTTCCGTACTTTCTTGCACTAGGCATTGTTACTGCTGCTGCTACGATTACAATCCTATTCAATTGCATAGCCTGATTTTGTCGCCCTTGATGTACCTTTCCTTTATCCTATGCTGCCTATTATTACTTATGCAATATCCAGCAGTGAGCCCTGCGCATTGTTAGCTAGGACTAGATAGAGGGCCGTGATCACTCAGGGGAGTGAACACGGATACTGTCGTCGATATGTGTCGGCAGATGCCATGGGGATGGCTAAAGTGAGGGGAAGACACGAGGGAGAGAATGTCGATGGTGCCGGAATCGGGTTGGGCACAAGCACGGTGAAGACACCACGATGTACCCAGGTTCGGGGCTCTCTGGAGAGATAACACCCCTACTCCTGCCTGTCTCTTGTATATCAATGGAGTGGCTACAATAACTGCTCTTCTACCTTCTCAGGGGAAGGAGTGCACCGCCGCCGTGGGCAAGGTCCTCTCCCGCTTCCCTGAGGAGTAACTACGAGCAGGGAATGAATTGAAAGGAGAAAGAGTTAATGAGATCTCAGGTGTGTCGTCGTCCCTCGCGCAGGAGGGGTACCCTGGCTCTTATAGTGTGAGTCCAGGGTACTGTGGTAACTTCAATGCCTAAAGGGCCCCTTTGTCATCCTCTAATCGGCCTGGGCCCACCGACTGCTCCTATCCGGGTGATTCGGAGCCTACGAGCGGCGGCCCATGCTGCTACCTTGTAGGGTCTAGTGATGAACAGTGGAGCTATGAGGTACGGTCTTGTCGGCCTGTCCGCGGAATCGGCGGAGAGGTCGACATCGTATCCCCCGGAAATCCTCGATGTGACTTGGCCTTCCTGCCACCCAGATATCTCGGAATATGGCATTTATGACCTCGTAATCATACCCCCGACTGGGTGTCAGGTAGCTCCGATTGCGCCTGGACCGACTGGTGGTTCCTGGGTAAGGCCGATTGCTCTGGGCAATCGGTCTTCTAGGAAACGACCTCGGTCCAGCTGCAGTCCAATCGGACGATCGTCTTCAATGAACAAAAGGGTGGACCGATTGCGCCTGGGCCGACTGCCGGCACTTGGTATGGCCGATTGCTTTAGAGCAATCGGCCGTACCTCTGCCTAGCTCGGCCCAGCTGCAGCCCAATCGGCCCATCCTTGTCTTGAAAGCTTGCTTCCGCTTGGGTTAGCCTACCCGGGTACCAATCCCCCGACAGTAGCCCCTAAAGCTGTAAAGGTCCCACGATCACTTGACCGCGTGGCCTTTGCAGTTTTTCAATTTGTCTTGAGGGTTTCCGACTGCTATGGCCTCTTCGAGTGCGTCATTCCAAGTTCGTCGACCGACTCGGAGATCACACTCGGCTGACCTCGTTCCCATCCGATTGGATTTGGTTCCTTCTCGCTTCGTATCTTCATTTTCTGGAACAGTACCTTCTGCCGACTGCGCTCCAACGGTTACCTCCGACTTGCCCACGACGTGATCAATGAGATGGAACCCACGACCCACGCGCGACGTGACATAACTGCAGGAGCCGGCCCCCACGTCGCACGTCTCGCCTTCTGTGCCATGATCCTCTGTGCTGATCTGTCGGCTGACCTTCTTGTGCCCTAGGCCACACCGGGCCACATGGCCACGGGGTGATCCCACTCCCCTCCCCCGCCGCCTATATAAGCCACCGGGGGGGGAGCCTCGCCTCTTCCTTCTCCAGCACACCTCCTTCAACCTCCAGCCTTCTCTCTCTCTCTCTGCGCCATTGCCGCTCCTCGCGCAGATTTCTCTCCCGCGGACCTCTGCTCTCCCGCCTGCTCCGGCAACTGATTCGTGCTCCTCGCCGCCTCCGCCGCCGCCGCAGCAGTTTGCCGGCGTCGCTCTCGCGCTCCACCTCAATCTGCTTCCTCTCCCTTCCTCTTCTGCGGAATCGATGGCTCCATGACGGGACGTCTCGCAGGCGAGCCGCGGGTGCTGGAAGGGATCCCAAGCCACTGCCGTCGCCATCGAAGCACTGATTCGCGCCCGAAAGATGCCCGCTGAGATCGAATGGCGGATCCCGGGCAATGCCGACGTCGTGCCCAGCGCGCGCACGGGTGAGAGGGTCGTCTTCCTCGCTCACTTTGAGCGTGGATTCGGCCTTCCCGCAAGCGCCTTCTTCCGCGAGTTCCTTGAGTTCCACCGACTTCAGCCTCATCATCTCGCCGCCAACTTCATCATGAACCTTTCCGGGTTCGTGACACTCTGCGAGGGCTATCTCGGCTGCCGACCTAGCATCGCGCTCTTCAAGCGCTTCTTCAACCTTCGAGCCCACAATGCTCGAACAGGAGAGATCGTTGCCCCCACCATCGAAGGCGGCAAACCCTCCTATCCGACTGATATGACCGACTGCGGCAGTTGTCTTGCCGCAGCCGGCAAGATAAAATATCCCAGCCCCGAAATCGTCCAGTCCTGCAAAAACTGGCAGACGTCGTTCTTCTACTTCAAGTCTCCCGATCAAGGCCCCGACCTCCTCAACCTGCCCGAGTTCTCACTCGCTAGGCCGGTTGAGAAGCATCAATGGGCTCTGAAGCACGGTGCTGGGGATTGCGACGTCGACGCTCAAGACACCAGGGTCACCCAGCTGGAGCGAGAGGGACTCCTTCCCACCGACTTGATAGCGGCATGGCTTCACGCGCGCATTCTCTGCGACGTGTCAGGGCCTCGGGACCCCACTCGGCTCTGCACGTGAGAAATGAAGACCGAGATCCTCTGCGCCCGAGTGAAAGCCATCACCGCCAGTGCGCTGCCTGATCCTTTCCGGTTCGGGCTTGCCTACCTTACCCGACAGCGGAAACCGCCTGTGGTATGCTCCGATTACTTGTGCCTTCTTTTCAGCACTTCATTCATTCCGACTGCCTGCTCTTCCGATTGCTTTTTCTTCCAACTACATGCTCTTCCGATTGCTCTGATCACTTGTGCCCCTTTTAGCACTTCATTCAGTCCGACCTCATGGAGGACGACCAGGAAGCTGGTGTGTTTGCCCCTGATCGCACGGAAGAGGACCCCATTGACCTTGAGTACAATGGCGAGATCCCTTCCGCCGAGTTCAGTGGAGACGATGAGGATGAAGATGAGTCCTCTGGGGAATCCTCCGACCCCATGGACGCCGAAGATGATGATGCTGCGCGCGCCATCCCCCCAAGGACCACCGCTCGGCTGCCTGCTCAAGGGGGTACGCCCGACTCTTCCCTTGAGCGACTTTTGGCTGATTGGAGTGACGATGATAGTATCTCAACGGGTGCTGCTCCTGATGCAGCTCCTCGGGATAAGCCTCCCAGGGTGCCAGCCAAACGCATCTCGGCAGCTGGCTCTTCCTCTGGTACCGCTCCCTCCAAGGTCATCCAAACCGCGCCGACTGCCCACAAAGGCAAGCAGGCCCAGAAGACGACAGCTCGAAGGCCGACCACTCAGGCGCCGCTGAATATCGCCCCACTCCGCTGCCGAATGCCTACCGGCGCACCTCGGACGATCGGGTATGCTTCTGACTTTCTGCACAGTACTTTGCTACCTCTGCTTCTACTGACTCTTCTCCCTTTCTCCATTCAGCGAGCCTATTGGGCTTGATGACATCGACATCGAGATTCCGGCTCGTGTCGGCGCCATCATCTCGCCCGCTGCTTCTGCTGCAGCTGTTCGCAAGCGGCCACCCATCACTCCTCCAAAGACGCCGAACGTGCTGCCAAGAGAGCTCGGCTCGCAGCAGCCCAGAAGACGTCTCCTTCCGACCTCGGCCCAAAGATCATCAAGCGTGCTGCCGACCCGGTATCTCCTGGTGTCGGGGGAACGCAATCGGTAGATCCGATTGCCCCATCCCCGCCACGCCGCTCCAGCCCGGCCGCCGCTGCTACAACTTCTCCCGCTCCGTCGACCGCCGTGCCCGATGCACCGATGGTGACGATCTCGCCGCCGACTGTGATGTCGGCACCGCCAACCATTGCTACCACACCACCAGCTGTTCTATCAGCGCCGCCGACGACTACAACTCTTCCCCCAGTCATCGTTACTACCGCTGCTCCGACTCGCCCGATTGTGCCGCCGCCGCAATCGGGTGCTTCTGATTTTCAAGTGACGACGGTGCCACCAACTCTTACAACTGCCACTTCCATCGCGATTCCAACCTCAGCGCCGACGTCGACCCCCATTGCCTCGGAAGTTTTAATGCATACGGTGGATCAATTCCGGGCCGAGTACTCTCGCGCCCGTCATGTTGGTGCTGAGGCTGACGCTGCGCTTCCTCCTCAAGAGCCCATGGCGTCCGCGCTGAGCCGAGTAAACTGCTTCGCCAATGCCATTGCTCGGGATCTGCAACAGCTCGCCTCGCATCATACGGTAACCTCTTGCTTTCCTTCTTTTGCTTCTTTTACTTTAGATATTTTTCTTCCGGTGGGTGCGCGCAAGCGCACCCAGTGGGTGTAGTCCCCGAGATTCGGGCCGATTGATTACAATCGGTTCGGATCTTCTTAGTACTTTCGCTTTTCTCGTTTGCCTTCCTCAATCGGTGGACTTTCCTTCCGGTGGGTGCGTGCAAGCGCACCCAGTGGGTGTAGTCCCCGAGATTCGGGCCGATTGGTTACAATCGGTTCGGATCTTTTAGCATTTTTGCTTTTCTCATTTGCCTTCCTCAATCGGTGGACTTTCCTTCCGGTGGGTGCGCGCAAGCGCACCCACTGGGTGTAGTCCCCGAGATTCGGGCCGATTGGTTACAATCGGTTCGGATCTTTTAGCATTTTTTCTTTTCTCATTTGCCTTCCTCAATCGGTGGACTTTCCTTCCGGTGGGTGCGCGCAAGCGCACCCACTGGGTGTAGTCCCCGAGATTCGGGCCGATTGGTTACAATCGGTTCGGATCTTCAATATTCTTTGCTCTATCACTGACTTTGTCGTACTGTTCTTCTCAGGCTGTTATGGAGGAGAAACGAAATGTCTTCGAGAAACTTCTTGAATCTTATACCGCCAGCCTCCGGACCCTCGCCCAGGCCCAGCTGCAGGTCAACAACCTGTCAGCCGAGACCTCCAAACTGAAAGGTATCTTCTAGCCCATCTGCCTTTTCTCCACTAGCCGATTGCTCTAGCGCTCATATCTCTATGCTCTCTTCTAGCTACTGTTCCTCTGGTAGGTGACCTCCAGGGCCGGATTTCTGAATTAACTGCAGAACTTAACCAGCAGAGCCCAGCTCTCGCCAAAGCTTCTGAAGAAGTGACTCGACTGCAAGGGGTAGAGACTGACTTGAACCGGACTATTCACAATCTTCGCGCCGAGATGGCAGCTCTTGAAAAGAAACATCTTGCGGACGTTGCTGCTGTGACGGCTACCAGCGCTGGGCTTCTTGCCGAGCGGGATGCCGTAGTCTCCGCCCGAGATGCTTTACAAGCCGAGAGGGATGAAGCAATCGCCGCGCGGGATTCCATTCGCAAGGATCGCGACGAGCAGATCGCCAAATATGAAGAAATGGAGAAGCAGCATCTTGAAGAGAATGCCCGAATGCGCCGCCGAGCCAAAGGTTTCTGCGACTCGCTAACTGACATGGATCTTCTCCTTAGCGGCGAGTCTTCCTTTATGCCGATTGCATCCTCCGATTGCTTTCTTCTTGTACCTGATTTCTCACATTTTTCCTTCTTGACACAGAGGCCTGGCCCGAATCTGAGGCGGCTGCCTACGCCGCTGTCGCCCAGTCTCGGGAGGATCATATCGCTGCCGGAGGGACTTGTGACCGCGCGGACAGCGTCTGGACCCGACCTGAATATCTGATCGACACTCAAGCTCGCATTCCGGTCATCCAGGGGGTGGCCCTGTCCATTAAACTCGGATTTCTGAAGATTGCCGAAGCCCTGTGGCCGGCGGCTGAGCTCAAGGCCGGACTAAAGAGAATGGAACATGCTGCCGACTCCTCCGCCGAGGTCCGCAAGGACGACCCACAAGAGGAGGAAGATTCTGATCAAGGGGAAACTCCGAATGCGACCACTGAGCAAACTCGGACTCTCCTCAAAGCTATCCCCCGTCGGATCGACGTTCTGCTGAATTCCGCGGGTCGTACTGGTGCGGAGACCGCCCTTCAGACACTATTGACTTGGTACCCTCAAGTGAAACTCTCCAAGCTATACAGCCTCCGAGATGGTGCCGGGGACCTTCTTGAGAAAACCTACGCTGAAGTCAATCGGCTGGCCAGCACTATGGCGAACTGGTTCTCTCCGTATGACTACACTCCATATCTTGATGATGGAGGGAATCCACTCCCTGCTTCAACTATCTCTGCGCTAGCCGAGGAGCCTTCCGACAGCGACTCATGTCAGACCTCTCCGAAGACGAAACGAGCTGATGCTGCCGGTTCTGAAGCTCAATCGGATCCATCTGCTCCATCCTCCAGCTCGGTGCCTCCGACTGCTTGAGATGTGCCATCTTGATTTGTATTCGGACTGTCCACCTGCCGATATTAGATCGGTTTTACTTTTCCTTGTAAGACAATTTTAATTCTGCCGACACCCACTTGATGTAATGACCTTATTCGGCCTTGGGCCTGTTACTTTTGATGCAAATCGATTGCTTGTTTTAACTGTTTTCATGTGCGATCAACTTTGCGTCTTTGCCGGTTTCTTTCATCGGTTGCGCTTGGGAATGTTTACTGTGTCGATCTTGCTGCCGACATGCGGCCCCCGATCGAATCAACAGTAAACATCCAGCCAAGGTTCGATGAGTATTTATTTTTACACGACAAGATTCTTAACGCAAAGGATTCTGCAACAGCAGGCGCCGATTGTCCGAGTTTGCGGCGCAATCGGCGACTTTATCTCATCGGCGCTGCTTGTGGTGGCATGTTTCGTGTTGTTTCCCGGGATTTGTACTACCGACTGCTTCAATCGTCGCCCTTTTCAATGCCGCAAACCCCTTAGTGATTTGCGCTTGAGCTGCGTGTCCGATTGCGAGCCAGCCTGCAGTCCCCGTGCCACGATGGCTTATTTTCTTGACCTCGTGGTCGGCCAGTCCCCGGGTATGCTATGCACGTCTCGGGTCTGACGAAGCGTTGCCGATTAGGGCTAGCTCTTCGAATGGACTTATACGAAAAGTACTCGAATGCTCATTTTCAGAGACATGATAACTTTAACTGATTGTTTGCCGAATGGCTTACATGAACTTATGCCGTTCAACTATAGAACGGACATAACAACTCGGCATTCCACGGCTGCTCTGTTTCTACTCCCGATGTGTCCTTGTGCCGAGTTCCCTTGGTGCAATCGATCAGGTAGTAGGAGTTGTTCTTGAGCGCTCTGCTGACAATAAATGGCCCTTCCCAAGGTGAGGATAGCTTGTGCTGCCCATCTGATTTCTGGATTCGGCGGAGCACCATGTCCCCCTCTCGGAAAGAGAAAGGTCGAATCTTCTTGCTGTGGTAGTGCCGCAACTTCTGCTGATAGATTGCTGACCTAGACAAGGCCAACAAACAGGCTTCTTCTTTGAGGTCGACGCCGTCTTCTCTTGCTAACTTGGCTTCTTCTTCGGTGTATAAAGCGTGCCGAGGTGAATCAAACTCAATGTCGGAGGGGATGACTGCTTCTGAACCATATACCAGGAAGAAAGGAGTGAACCCAGTCGACCTATTTGGCGTGGTCCTCAAACTGAAAAGTACTGCGGGGAGTTCATCAATCCATGCCCCAGGTGCCCTCTCAAGTGGCTCTACCAATCTGGGCCTGATACCCGATAAGATTAGTCCATTTGCCCTTTCGACCTGACCATTGGACTGTGGGTGTGCCACAGATGCCAGATCAAGCCGAATGCCTTGCTGAGATGCATATCGAGCCAATTCCCCCTTTGCAAAGTTTGTGCCGTTGTCGGTGATGATGCTGTTGGGAACACCATATCTGCATACGATGTCGGCCACAAACTTGACTGCAGTCGGTCCATCCAACTTCTTGATTGGTCTTGCCTCGATCCACTTGGTAAATTTGTCGATTGCCACCAGGAGATGTGTCATGCCGCTTCTAGCTCTCTTGAATGGTCCGACCATGTCCAGACCCCAAACTGCAAATGGCCAAGCTATTGGGATGGTCTTCAGTGCCGATGCTGGCTGATGACTCTTTGCCTTGAATCGCTGACAACCCTTGCAGTGCTTCACCAGATTTTCAGCTGCTGCGAGTGCAGTTGGCCAGTAGAAACCATGCCGGAAAGCCTTGTTGGCGATTGCCTTTGCTGACGCGTGATGACCACATTCACCCTGATGGATGTCTCTGAGCAGCTCCAAGCCTTTGTCCTCTTCAACACACCTCTGAAGAACACCAGTCGGACTCTTGCGCATCAGCTCGTTGTTGATGATTGTATATGCCCAAGATCGGCGACTGATCTGTCTGGACAATGCCAAATCTGGTGTAAGGATCCCATCTGCCAAAAAATCTCGAATTGGCTGTGCCCATGATGGCGCACTGACCACTACCATTACTGCTGCCTGCTGGGGTAAGACTTCTTCTTGGATCTCGGTCTCTTGAGCATTGGCCTGCTCGATCTCGGCCTCTTGAACCTCTGCTATATCTTCTTCTGCTTGTGAACTGCCGACTGCGGCGCCTGGCACGCATTCGGCAGCCTCTGGTGCTGACTTCTCATCTGGGGTTGAAACTTCATTACTGCAATCGGCAATTTCTGATATCACTTGTTCTCCAGAGGTTGTGCCCTCTGGCGCAGCCTCTTCTTGCTTCTCTGTGGTATCGCTCTTCTTCTTCTCTTCTGCAGCCCCTGGTTTGCAATCGGCAGCCCCTGGTGCTATTGCCGAGACACCCTGAGCGCTGGATTGCTTCTTCATGGTTGCAGGCCTGGCCGGTTGAACTTCTTTTGCCTTTCTCAGAGCTTCAAGATCGGTCTCCGAGATGAATATGGACTCGGAGTCTGGTGACGGAGTGATGGACGGCTTCTTGATGTGCTCGAGAGATACGCCTGGTGGAATTGCTTGCCTCGTGGAACCAAGCTTGGACAAAGCATCTGCTGCTTCATTATTTGCTCCTGGAACATGATGGAAGTCACAACCTTCAAAGTATCCGCTGATTTGCTGCACCAGGAATCGGTAGCTTGCCATATTAGCATCTTTAGCATCCCACGTGCCCGAGCACTGCTGTACCACCAGATCGGAATCACCATAGTACTCAATATTCCGAATACCGATTTCCTTGGCCAACTTGATACCATGCACAAGGGCTTCGTACTCGGCTACATTGTTTGATGCTGCGAAGTGAATCTGGAGCACATATTGCAATTGATCTCCCCTTGGGGACGTGAGCACCACCCCGGCCCCTAGGCCATTCTTCATCTTGGAGCCATCGAAATGCATTCGCTAGACATCCGACATGGGGAGCGGTGGCATGTACTGAGTTTCAGCCCAGTCCACCAGGAAATCGGCTAGTGCCTGCGACTTGATTGCAGTCCTTGGCTCATATTGGATGCCATGACTGGCCACCTCGATTGCCCATTTCGCCACTCTTCCGGTTGCATCTTTGCTTCCCATGATGTCGGCTAATGGAGCCGAACTGACAACAGTGATCAAGTGGGCTTGAAAATATGGCTTCAATCTCTTGGCCGCCATGTATACTCCATAGCACATCTTCTAGTAGTGAGGATAGTTCTGCTTGGATGCTGAAAGCACTTCGCTGATGTAGTAGACTGGATGCTGGACTTGCTGTGCCTTGTCCTTCTCGGGCCGCTCCACCACCATAACTGCGCTGATCACCCGATTGGTTGCTGCAATGTATAACATCATGGGCTCCTTCTCAATCGGGGCAGCCAGAATCGGTGCCGTGGATAGCATGCGCTTGAGCTCTCGGAATGCTTCATTTGCCTAGGGGGTCCAAGTAAATTTCTCTGTCTTCTTCATCAACTGGTACAAGGAAATTGCCTTCTCGCCCAGCCGACTGAGGAATCGGCTGAGGGACGCGAGGCAACCGGTGAACTTCTGCACTTGCTTCAAGGTCTTGGGCTGCTCCATGCGCTCTATTGCGGCTATCTTCTCGGGGTTGCATTCGATTCCCCTCTCGGAAACGAGAAACCCCAAGAGCTTGCCGGCTTGGACTCCAAACACACACTTCTCCGGGTGGAGCTTGATCTGATAGGTTCTCAGATTTGCAAAGGTCTCTCTGAGGTCGTCCAACAATGTGACTCCCCTTGCCGACTTCACCACCAAGTCGTCCACGTAAACGTGGATATTTCTGCCGATCTGAGAGTGTGTGCATCTTTGCATCATGCGCTGATAAGTGGCACCTCCATTTTTCAGACCAAAAGGCATGGTGATATAGCAGTAGGCCCCGAAAGGGGTTATGAATGCTGTCTTGATCTGATCTTCCACGGCTAACTTTATCTGGTGATATCCAGCAGTAGCATCCAAAAAGGATAACAACTCACAGCCGGCCGTAGAATCAACCACTTGGTCAATTCGGGGCAAAGCAAACGGATCTTTGGGGCATGCCTTGTTCAAACACGTGTAATCTATACACATACGCCAAGTCTTGTTCTTCTTCATGACGAGGACTGGATTGGCCAGCCACTCGGGGTAAAACACTTCCATGATGAAACCTGCAGCTTGTAACTTTGCAATCTCTTCGCCGATTGCTCTTCTCTTGTCCTCAGAAAAACGTCTCAGGGGTTGTTTGACCGGCTTCGAGCCTGGCCGAATGTGCAGCTTGTGCTCGGCGAGTTCTCTCGGAACACCAGGCATGTCCTGTGGAGACCATGCAAAGATGTCCCGATTCTCACGGAGAAACTCGACGAGCTCGCTTTCCTATTTGTCGCTAAGTCCAGCTCCGACCACAACGAACTTGGTCGAGTCGGAGGGATCTAGAGCGATTTTCTTGCTGTCCTTGGCCGATTGAAAAACCGATTCCTCATCTGCTCTCTTTGCTGGGCCAACCGGTAGTGGATTCTTGCTCTGCGCTTGCGCCATTGCGATCACCTTGCCGAGCTGACGCTTCTCTGTCTCCACCACTAGGGACTCAGCCAAACTGCTGCCAGCGGATGTGCACTCGAGGGACTTCCTGAAGTCTCCGATGACTGTGATGACGCCGCTTGGCCCCGGGATCTTCATCTTCAGGTATGTCTGCTGTGCATTGATCATGAACTTGGCAAATGCTGGTAATCCCAACAATGCATGGTATGGACTGCTGAGGTCGGCCACCTCGAACCAAATCGGCTCTCTCCTGAAATTCTCCTCTGTGCCAAAAATGACATCCAACCGAGTGCGACCCAAGGGGGTGCAAGACAACCCAGGGACGATCCCGTGGAAGGTCGTCCGACTGCGCTCCAAATCCCTCTCTGTAAGTCCTAGCTTGAGCATCGTATCTCGGTACAGGATGTTGATTGTGCTTCCTCCATCAACTAGCACTCTTGAAAACTTGCATGAAAACTTAGGCCCTGCGACCAGAGCATCCACCACCAGCGGATAGTTTCCCGGATTCGGAAAAATGGTGGGGTGATCTGCTCTGTCCCAGGATATCGGACATTCTGACCAGTGCACGAATTGGGGGATCGGTGGCATAGTTGCATTGACTTCCTGAGCTCGGGCTCTCCGACTGCCCTTATCCGTGGACTCACTGGTAAAAATCATATATGCTGCATCTTGCTGCGGGTACTGGTTCTGCTGCTGAGGCAATCCTCTGTTCTGTGGTGGTGGTGGTGGTGGTGGTGGTGGTAAAGCTTCTCCTTTTGCTATCCTTCTCACAAAATCACATTGCCGAGTGGTGTGCGCAGACGTCCTCCCAGGCGTGCTGTGCAACTTACATGGTGCATCCAACATGTCCTCAAACGTGTACATGGGCTTCATCTGCCCTAGAGGTCTCATGTTGGGTCTCATCTTCCGACTGCCTCCTGCAGCCGCTGGGTCTTCCTCATTCAGAACAGCGGCCACCTGCCGACTGCCATACTGAGTGTCCGGTTGCTCGTCCTTTCGCTTGCCGTTGTTCTGCTGGTTGTTGTTGTTGTTGCGGTTGTTCTCCCTTCTCTCTTTCCGATTGAGGCCTTGGTTTCCTGTGTCCGACTGCGGAGCCCCTGGTGACTGGATCACACCTCCAACTCCGAGTTGGATAGGGCGCATCGCAGAATCAGACATAGCGAAAGCATTTGCCACCTTCATGAGCTCGGCGAGCGATGTGAAGTCTTTGCGGAGCAGCTTGTGCTTCAGCATTGAATCGGCCAGGCATCCATCAGTGAAGTACTGAATGGCCTGAATCTCATGGACTCCTTCGCACGAATTCTTCAACTTGATCCACCGAGACAGGTAATCTCGGAGGGGCTCGTCCTTGCCTTGCACGCACAAAGCTAACTGCCGAGGAAGGTTGGGCCTTTCATATGTGCTTGTGAAGTTGTGGATGAACGCAGTCGTGAAGTCCTCCCAACAGTTCACACTGTCCTTGGGCAAACTATTCAGCCATGTCCGAGCTGAACCCTGCATCATGAGCGGTGCATAGCGAACTGCCACACGCCGATTACCTCCCGCAATGCGAACTGCTGTCAGGTAATCAGACAGCCAGTCCTCAGGCTTTACCGAGCCATTGTACTTGGGGGTATCTCTCGGCCGTGTAAAGCCTTTGGGGAACTTCTCCGTCCGAATGCGATGACCGAAACATGCTGGGCCAGCTTCTCCTTCTTCATCTTCCTGGGCCTCCTTCTCCAGGAGCTCAATGCGATGCCTTGCATCATTCTGACCGATTTGGCGGGGGCCAAGTCGGGTGCTGATTGCTGGTCTCGGTGCCGACTGCTGCGGCCTGTCATGGCGCCTGCTGTTAACAGCCGGCTCTTCCATTCTTCTGCTTGCTGCTGGGCGATTGCTTCTGACCCTGCTGTCATGCCGAGATGGCGCGGGCTGATGCCGGTTCTGGTGCGACGCATTCGGCCGCTGGCTGGCTCCCGCATTCGGCCTCACAGTTCCTCTTGATGCCTCTGGCTCAGCATTCTGATTGCCCCTTGCCGCGATCTTCTGCTCCTTCGCGGCTGCTATCAGTTCACGCATTCGGCGCGACTGCTCGCGCCGCTCATCTCCTTCCAACTCTTCCAGCTCAAGCGCTATCTGCTCGGCTGCTCTTAGATTCTTGTCGGGTGTGCTATATGTGGGCCTTTGGACAAATGCCGATTGCACCGGTTGCTCCGGTTGTGCTGGCCTTCTCGGACGCTCCAGTTGCTCCGCCCCAGACAACTGCTGGTTGACTGCCCGGCCTCGGCTTCTTAGGTCTTCCAGGACTGCGGGCTCAATCGGCCGACGCGGTCCTGCATGCGCTGCGTTGTATTCCCGAGTGATGGCTCCCAGCCGACGCTCCTCAGCCAGCACTTGCTCGGCCCTGCGAGCCAGTGCAAGCCGTGCCGTTTCCAGCTCGGTATGCACTTGCTCCGGATCACCATTCCTGTTCACGGGTGTGTACAGCACATCCCGCAACGCATTGGTGCCGATTCGCTCTGCTGCATCAGCCACTTCCTTTGCCCTCCTTGCTGCGCTTGCCGGGTCCCGATTGGTCGAGGACGATGCTCCCGCCATCATGACTGTAGCGTCCAGTCGGCCCTCCCCTTGGCCAGGTGCTACGGCGCAGCCCCTGGTCAAGAGAGGGTCTGTAGCACATGAGAAAACTCGGATGTCTCTTGGATATGCCTCAGGGAAGGCACCGATGAAGAGGCGGTGACTTCCCACCTGCAGCGACACCCCGGGCGGCAAGGGAGCTCCTTCCTTATACCGCGCCGAGTTGTCCACCACATAGTCGATTGCCCCACGCCTTAGAATCAGGCCAGAGGCGTGGCTACCGCCCGATGCAGAGGTTGATCCCGTCCGGATCTTAACTCCAGTCGACGCCTCGGTCTGCCCCACGGTGGGCGCCAACTGTCGTCGATATGTGACGGCAGATGCCATGGGGATGGCTAAAGTGAGGGGAAGACACGAGGGAGAGAATGTCGATGGTGCCGGAATCGGGTTGGGCACAAGCACGGTGAAGACACCACGATGTACCCAGGTTCGGGGCTCTCTGGAGAGATAACACCCCTACTCCTGCCTGTCTCTTGTATATCAATGGAGTGGCTACAATAACTGCTCTTCTACCTTCTCAGAGGAAGGAGTGCACCGCCGCCGTGGGCAAGGTCCTCTCCCGCTTCCCTGAGGAGTAACTACGAGCAGGGAATGAATTGAAAGGAGAAAGAGTTAATGAGATCTCAGGTGTGTCGTCGTCCCTCGCGCAGGAGGGGTACCCTGGCTCTTATAGTGTGAGTCCAGGGTACTGTGGTAACTTCAATGCCTAAAGGGCCCCTTTGTCATCCTCTAATCGGCCTGGGCCCACCGACTGCTCCTATCCGGGTGATTCGGAGCCTACGAGCGGCGGCCCATGCTGCTACCTTGTAGGGTCTAGTGATGAACAGTGGATCTATGAGGTACGGTCTTGTCGGCCTGTCCGCGGAATCGGCGGAGAGGTCGACATCGTATCTCCCGGAAATCCTCGATGTGACTTGGCCTTCCTGCCACCTAGATATCTCGGGATATGGCATTTATGACCTCGTAATCATACCCCCGACTGGGTGTCATGTAGCTCCGATTGCGCCTGGACCGACTGGTGGTTCCTGGGTAAGGCCGATTGCTCTGGGCAATCGGTCTTCTAGGAAACGACCTCGGTCCAGCTGCAGTCCAATCGGACGATCGTCTTCAATGAACAAAAGGGTGGACCGATTGCGCCTGGGCCGACTGCCGGCACTTGGTATGGCCGATTGCTTTAGAGCAATCGGCCGTACCTCTGCCTAGCTCGGCCCAGCTGCAGCCCAATCGGCCCATCCTTGTCTTGAAAGCTTGCTTCCGCTTGGGTTAGCCTACCCGGGTACCAATCCCCCGACAGATACAATATATACAACTGTACAGGTACGATACAAAGCAGACACCGCCAAAGGCCCCTATCTGGGTTATGCCTAGTCACCTCAAGTGTGAGCTATCCAGGAGTAATCCTTGTAGTACACTCGAGGCTGACTTTGTCTTGCCGCCATAGGGTCCTGGACCGCGGTTGTCCTTAAAGGTAAGAAGTCGGGCGACCCAACGGTGCCCGCGAGCGGTATATTGTCGGGAACGACAGGGAGGGTACGACCGACGTTACTGGCGTGCTTGGCCCTTGCTCGTATCTCGCGAGAGTTACCAAACCACGAAAGTCGAGCTCTACCAAGAGCAAACGCGAGACAAGGTAAGGAGACGGTTCAACTTGTTGGTAACCGCAGTGACTTGGTGGGACGACAGGGCAGGCACCGATGTACTGGTGGTCCTGACTGCTGTCGTTGACCGCGGGTCGGTTAAGTCGAGGCAACGATAACGGTTGTCACGCAGGTTAATTAAAAGGCTAAATGGTTCGGCGGATGTCTTGAGTAGCCTTTTGGCTTGTACGCACTACCTACACGTGGGACGAGGAGTGTGGGCTCCCCTGCATCGTAGTCTCGTTCGAGGGTCTTCAGACGTCAGCAGTACCGCGGGCTGATTGCCGGGAAGTGGTGTTGTCTTCTTTTGCTCGAGCGGTGTATTTGTGTTTGCTTTGATTTTTTCTTCATCGGCTAGTCACGCACCATGCAGGAGTACGTTCGGGTTAGGGTCCAAAGCCCGGCGTACATAGGATATAGTCCGGCGGATGACCTCTCTGTTGATTGCCGAAGGATGGGCTACTTTGTGTCGGATAGCTTTGGTGGAGCGTTCCCTAACAAGGTCCCCGCCACCCTGGAGATCCGAGCGTCGTAGAGTCACGCCAGTGCACCCCTGCAGGGAAGATTAATCTATTCGAATAGCCGCGTCCACGGTAACAGGACGCTTTATGCTGAAGCTGGATCTTAGCACTAGAAACTATTACTATTAAACTGTATGGTTCCGGGTCTTCTTCCTCGCAGGGAGTCGAGGAAGGGAACTCGGAGGCATTATTATTATTAATCATTACAACTTATATTATACAATGTTGCAGCAACTTCTGCTTCGTTGTTACTTTATGCTTTATATGAATTGTTGGCTGTTTCTCTTCTCATGCTGCAAGACACGTCATAAGATGCTAGTCTTCGATAGGCCTAGCTTCTTATCCTTATTCTGATTTCTACCTTGCAGTCCACTATATACAGCCTCTTCTTTCCGTTGATACAATGCATAATGCTTAGTAGCGGACGTAAGACTCGCGGGTATACTAGGTACTCACCTGCTTTATTTCCTTTACTGTTTTGCCTGATCGGCCGCTGTAGTCGACGTTGGAGCCCAGGAGCAGGAGTACCCCAGAGGTGGATACTACTACGTCGAGACCCCCGCTGACCAGGACCAGGAGTAGTTTCGGAGGCTCCCAGGCAGGAGGCCTTGCCTTTTCGATCTGTATCTCTGAAGTTATTTGTGCTAGCCTTCTTAAGGCATAACTTGACTAACTATGTCTGTACTCAAATATTATGGCTTGTATAACTTATATATTCGGGTCCGCGTGACCCCCCTTTATTGTAACATATTGGTTTATCCTTTTGTGTTTAGTGTTGTGCTGTGATATTCTCACCGTGGCACCCTAATCTCAGTCGTGTACCCTGCGTGTATGATTACTGTACATGGATTGATTTTGGGGGCGTCACAATCATCATGATCACTACCATCCCGACTCACATAACAGTATCATCATGGTATCACTCTAAGCATGCAATAAGCAGTAACAATTGCAGGGGCCACATGATATCAAACAACTCCTACATTTGCTAGGATTGTGGTTTGCTTACTACTGTGACAAAATGATATGTCATGCAAAGGAATGGGTTCATCTATGCGGTAGAAACGCATCATGGTAATCATCCTAAACAATGCATAAGCGAGACATGAGAGGGAAGTGGGATTTTATCGACATGATCAATGGGGGTTTGCTTGCCTTGCTGACGAGGTTCAGGTTCGGGGTCTTCAACGAAGGGGGCAGCCTCCTGTTCCGGTTCCACCTCTACTCGACAAACAACAAACAAGGAAGAAATATAAATACAATGCACAAACACATGGTTGAAGGTTGAAACTTGATGTATATGTTTCTGATGTGTTTCGGCAATTCCATTTAAATGGAGTATATTGCAAATTGAATTGCAATTTCAAACTCCAATTTGAATTCAAACTTAGCCAAGTTATATGTGACATGGTTTGATCAAGTTGAATCATTTTGAAATGTGTATGATATGCCTCTGATGTGTGATTGAAATGTAGCATGTTGCCATGGTTCAAGTTGCAAAAACCTTTGAATTTAATTTAATTTAATTCCATTTAAATCAAATAGCAAATGCTACTGATATTATTTTAAATTCAACTCAAACAAAGTTTAAAGTTGGATATTTGGATAGCTTATTTTCTCCTGATCATTTTTCATATATTATTTGTCCAATTTGGAGTTAATATGAATTTTCTATGAATTTCCAAAGTTTGGGCTATTTTATGGATTTTCTGGAATTTCTTTAATTCATTTCTAATTTTCTGGAAATTCATTTACTGCGTCAGCATGACCTCATGCTGGCGTCAGGGGGCCACTGACAAGGGGGTCCCACCTGTAAGTGTCACTGTGTTAATTAAATCGATTTAAAACATTTTTAAACTAAACAGAGGAGATTAGCAGGGTTGGCCCACATGTCAGCCTCACTGGGAGTGGGATTAGCGGCTAATCACCCTGCCACGTCGGCTGGGTCGCCGGCGAAGAGCTCTGGCGAGGCCGAGCACGCCGGCGTGTGCGGGATCACGCTCTGGACGTGCGTTTGGCACGCCAGAGGCATCAAACGACTGCTGGGAGGACGCCGCGTCGACCTGTGCTGGAGGGGGTCACAGGAGTCCACCGGAACGACGCCGCTGTTGAGTTTTGCGGCGGCAGAAGCACGGCGAAGAGGCAAAGCTCGCTACTGAACGCCATTTGGAGCGGGGATAGGCTAGATCGACGCAGCAGAGGAAGGGGAACACGAAGGACAAGGCTGCGGGCTCGGCTGCTTTGCGGTTGCTCGACTACGACGACCGTGGTGGCGAGGTAGTTCGGCTCCCATGGCGGATCGAGCTAGAGGGCGAGAGGGGTGATGGGAGCTTGGGGAAAACGCTCACCAGAGCTCAAGGAACACGACGAGGTGGTCGTTGGAGGCGGGGAGGTCACGCCGGCGGAGAATTCGACGGAGATTGCTTGCGGGTCCGGCGGTGATCCGACGAGCCTGGCGTAGCGTCTGGTCCAAATTGGAGCTCCTGCTTCTGTTAGTCGACGAAGACGAGGACGGGGAGGAGGATGGACACACCAGCTTGAGCCCTAGGCGACGTTGGCTGCGAGTTCCATGGCGGGGTGCTCCGGTGTTCTTCACGGTTGTCGGTGGAATCGCACTGGGAGGGAGGGGAAAGCGAGCCGAGGTGGGGAAAATGGAGGAGGGAGTCGAGGGCGTCTCCGTGGTGCACTTTGGAGTCCTGGGGCGGCCTGGAAGCCCCTGGGCGTCGAGGTGGCGTCCACGGCGTGCTCGGCCGCTCCAGCGAGCTGCTTTGGGGGCATGGGAAGAAGACGACATGGGACTTCGGGTGGGCTGGGCCAGGTAAGTGGGCCAATAGGCCAGAAGCCAGGTAAGTTTATTTTTCCCTTTTCTGTTTCTTTTTCTTTTCTGTAAATTTGTTTTGGCTATGATAAAATATCAAACCATTTTATCAAATGTTGAAACTTTTTATATGGCCTCATAATAATATAGACTAGCCACTTATAAAGTTTGAACAATCTTAAAATTCAAATAATTTGAATCTTAACTCAAATAGGTTTTTTTGATTAATTCCAAGGCACTGTTTGATTATTTGAAAAATCCATGAGCATGGGGTGGGTCCCACATCACTTGATATGTGATCACACTCATTTATAAGACTTTTCAAAAATCTAACATGAATTTTTGGAGAAGATTTTTATCTGGCCTTTTGAATTAATTCATCTGGGGGGGGGTTTCCTTCTCCCATTTTGCTTTTGAATTTGATTTCAAAGATTTCTTTTGAAATTTTTAACATGATGCAAGAGACTTGCTAACCCTAGCACATTACCTAACAGAGGGTTCTGACATTGACCGTGTTGATCTGGCGATTGAGGACAAGGCCCATGCTTTCAATCATTTCTCCAAGCTGGTAAGATGATTCTTGTCTGTGTTGCTTTTTCATCGGGTGCACGGCAGTGCTCCCGATGGGAGTAGCCCCCGAGGCTAGAAGTAACTGTTTGCAGTTGCTTGTAGTCTTGCTTTTAATTCACACCTGATTGCCTGGTTCTTTCAGCCTGTTTTCCAGCACTGTGAGCGTTTGGTTCTTGATGCTGAGCGTTGGCAACGGGCCCATGAGTCTGCCCAAGACGCCTTGTCTGCTATGGATGGTAAGTTTTATTCTTGTGTTGCTGCGCTTTTGGGTGGTTCGTATTTTGTTCTGAGTGCTGTCTTTGCCTCGCAGGTCGTCGCCAGGCTGCTAAGAAGCACGCCGAAAAGGCGGAAAGGACTGTTTCCGTTCTCGAGGCTGCCTTGGCTTCCAAGGAGGCGGAGCTTCATGGTCAACATGAGGAGCTGGTTCGACTTCGCCAGGCTGAGGACGCGTGTGCGCAGGTGGAGGCACTCGAGGGCAAACGTCTTCGCGCCTTGGCAGGCTCACTTGTGTGTAAGTTCGGTGTTCGACTATTGCTGTTTCCACTGTTTGCCCTGTTGGGAATGTGCCCTAGAGGCAAATAAAATATGTTTTATCGAGCATATTCCATTAGTTCATAATACGTTTGATACTATGCTAGAACTGTATTAAGCGGAAACATTAATACAGGTGTGGTATACAAACAACCAGGTCCCTAGTTAACCCTAGTATACTAGTCCATTGGGCGATTGATGATCAAGGTTTCCTGATCATGAGACAATGGCGTCTGTTGACAATGGAGTCGTATCATTGGATAATGATATGATGGACATACACCCACCAAAAGTGTTGCGATGTGATCAAGTCACATAGTTCGACATTGCGATAACTATAACGTAGTGACCAGATCCTTTGACCATAATGATCATACGTAATTGTCATCTATGAGGAGACTTTGATTTGTATCCCACCGCCTGACTGAAATATGCTGGCTATAACGGTGCACTTTGGGTATTCCGAAATAGATGGTTGATGAGTATGCAAATAGATCAAAGCGGGATTTGTCCATCCGTGTGACGGATAGGTACTCTGGGCCCACTCGGTGATGTTACATCATAAAGTTTGCAAACATGTGACTAGGTCACGGAGTTGTAATATCACGGGAACGAGTAAACTTGTTTGTTGAGAACGAGGACGAACTAGGTATAGTGGATACCGATGATCAAACCTCGGACAAGCAAAGTACCACGGGACAAAGGGAACAGGCACACGGTTAACGGATCCAACAGCGATTGAAGTTCATTCGATGGAAGCGCAGGGGCTATCAAGGATTGTAACCAGGTCCAATTGATTAGTCATTGATCAATGAGAGTTGTCTCGATCATGTCTGCTGTTTCCCGGACCGTAGGGTGTTAGACTTAAGGGTACTCGACGCAGTAAGGATTGATTCGGGATCACCGGAGAAATTGGAGAGAACACCGGAATTGTTCCGGTGATGACCGGAATTGTTCCGATGAAGGCCGGAAGTTGTTCTGGGTATTTTGAAAGGTTCAAAATATATTTAATAATGTTTAATATATGTTTTATTATTTAATTATCTGAATTAAATATTAAAATGTATTTAAATATAATTAAAAATGAATTAAAAGGCATATGGGCCTCATAAGGCCCATTAGGGGGAGAGGGAGTCCTCCCCCATGGGCCATGGCGCCATGAGGGGGCCCACCCCCCTTATTGGTGCGCCACCCCCCTCCCCTTGGGATTAGTCCCACATGGGAAGTTGAGGGGAGGTGGCACCCCTCCTTGGCCTATATAAGGAGGGGTAGGGGTGCCCTTTTAATCATGAATTTTTTGAGAAAAGTTTCTCATCTCTCTCCCTCCTTTCTCCTTCCTTTGAGAGGACTCCCCTTGTTTGGAGGCTGCTCTGGGTTGGGGATTTCTCCACTATACGCACGCCGTCGTGCTGCTGGAATCGGGATCCGAATCCATCTTCTTTCCGCTGCTCTACTGGTTCGGAGCCCGGAGGGACGTCGGGTATACTGTATGTGTATAATCCCGCGAGGCACTACACTTGTGGTGCTACTTCATCGTCGTGGTCGTATCGCGAGGTCTTCATCAGCAACGTTCCGACGGGGACGTAATCCCGTCATCGGTCTGCAAGGATCGGGTGGCTACAGGAGTCGTCGTGGATCTGCGCGGCATCGGGGATTGCCGGTACGACTACACCAACCACGTTCATGCGGGAACGTTTCCCGCTTAACGGACTACATACTGGTATGTGATCTATTTCTGTCCGTTACTTGCATCAACATAGCATAGGTCTTGGGATTGGGTATCGTAGGTCAAGGAAAAATTTGTGTTTTCTGCCCCGAACCCCAACATGCCCTTGGTGCCTTTTCTTTGTTTGGTGCAGCTGCTGTAGGTGCGAAGCCGATGGAAGCTGCTGCGTCGGGGTCTGGGATTCTCCAAGGTGCTATTGATGCTATTGCGGATGCTGTTGTTGTGGTCGAAGACGTCTGTGCCCGGGCTTCCAATGTTGTGGGTCTTGCGTACGAGCACCTTATGCCGGAAGGTACGAAGGTGCCTGATGGCCTGGGCGCTCGGGTTGCTGCGTTCGGTCCTGATGGCAAAGATATGGTGGAACTGGTGGCGGAGAGCGTGGTGAGTGGTTCTTCCACGACCCTGGTCGTCCTTATAGGGCATGGGGTTTTCTTTGATGATTCCTTGGTTGAGACCATCCCGCGATATTCTGGTGAGCAGGACGAATGAGCTGACAGGCTGGCTCGTCGCCTGCAACAGGTTATAGATGCTCAGGGTCCTCCTGCCATAGGTGAAGGGGAGGTGCAGTAGTGTTGCGCCGTTTTTGGAAACTTTTTGTCTGTAATTCGCGACTCTGTTGGGACGATTGATCTTTTGCAACTTCTATCTGAATGTCTGCTTGGATGTTCTTCTTGTTTGTTTTTGATTTGTTTTTTTTTCATCCTGCGGTAGGCCGCTCCGGGCTTTCTTCGTCCGTGAAGTTCACTGAAGGATGACGCTCGTGAGGGTGCGTACGAGTCCGTTTGCTTGCGGCTGAAGGACGCTGAGCGGGATGTTGTCCGACTGAAGGGGTCCGTGGCCGTTCATCGTACTCGACGTAAGCGTGCCGAGTCCGTGGTCGAGGGTCTTGCTTCGTGGGTGGTGAAGTTGTCTGACCTCCTGCGGGGTGAGTCTTGCCTCTGCTTGTTTATTTATTTCCGTTTGGTGGGTTTTCGCCGTCTCTGTCTTGATCGTAGTTCTTGACTTTCGAAGTGCTGGCAGGGCGAACTCGGGATGAAGAGAGGGCCGTTCAGTCGGAGATGTCGCGGCTTGATGATCCTAGTGTGCAGGCGAGCAATCCCTTTTGGGCAGATGGGGCTCGTGCTCGAGCGTTTGATTTGCTTCGTCGCCGAGTTGAGCGGGTTCCAGAGGCTCTCAGTAACTGCCAGCGGGTATTGGGTGGTATCCATGCTGAGTTCTGTCCGTTGGAGGTAGTTCCTTCGTCCCTTGAGAGGCTTTGTCGCATATTTTCTCAGCCTGCCGAGTTGCGTCGAGTGATGGATCACCAGATTCGTGCTGGAGCCCGAGCTGCTTTGGGCTTGGTCCATAGTCATTGGCCAGGGGTGGATTTTTCTCAGGTGGTGGCGGGTCCTCCAAGTGGTAGGGATCACCCGATGAATGAGCACTACGTGGCTGTAGACAGGCATGCGCACCAAGTTGTGAGGCGAGTTTGCGAAGAGAACGACCGCCGTCTGGGTGCACTTATTAAGGCAAAGTTGGAGCCTAAAGATTAGGTGCTTCCCTTCGTTGTATATGCTTCTTCTTGATTGTATATATCATCTGCATTTGTATTTGCGTGTGGCGCCTCGAGGGGTGGCTGCTTCGGCGAGCCCCCGAGTGCCGAGTTAACTTGCCGCGATTGCGGAGGACGCCTCGGGGGGGTGGATGCTTTGGCGAGCCCCTGAGTGCCAGGTTAGTTTGCCGCGAATTGCGGAGGACGCCTCGGGGGGTGGCTGCTTTGGCGAGCCCCCCGAGTGCCAGGTTAGTTTGCCGCGATTGCGGAGGACGCCTCGGGGGGTGGCTGCTTTGGCGAGCCCCCGAGTACCAAGTTAGTTTGCCGTGATTGCGGAGGAAGCCTCGGTGGGTGGCTGCTTCGGCGAGCCCCCGAGTGCCAGGTTAATTTGTCGCGATTGCGGAGGACGTCTCAGGGGGTGGCTGCTTCGGCGAGCCCCCGAGTGCCAGGTTAATTTGCCGCGATTGCGGAGGACGTCTCGGGGGGTGGCTTCTTCGGCGAGCCCCCGAGTGCCAGGTTAGTTTGCCGCGATTGCGGAGGACGCCTCGGGGGGTGGCTGCTTCGTCGAGCCCCCGAGTGCCAGGTTAGTTTGCCGCGATTGCGGAGGACGCCTCGGGGGGTGGCTGCTTTGGCGAGCCCCCGAGTGCCAGGTTAGTTTGCCGAGATTGCGGAGGACGCCTCGGGGGGTGGCTGCTTTGGCGAGCCCCCGAGTGCCAAGTAATTTTGTGGAAAAATATTTATGTAATATCTTTCCCGCTGTTCCTTACAAAGAGTGGACGGGCTCTGTTGAGCGGTGATGTAGTGGCTTTAAGGGCCTGGTAGCTTTGTCTCCCAGTGCTGGGTTTCTTCGGGCGATGCTCCTTTCCTTCTACGGGAGCGCTTCTTCTGCGAGTCTCGTGGTCCTGCTGTCTTGGTGGGCTATGAATGCTTCTGCTATCTTGTGGAATTCTTTGTCGCAGCGGTCGGATCTGACGAAACTGCCGCTGATTGTGATGACTCCGTTTGGGCCTGGCATCTTCAGCTTGAGGTAGGCGTAGTGGGGTACGGCCATGAAGCGGGCGAAAGCTGGCTTCCCGAGAATTGCGTGGTATTGCGACTTCCAATCGACCACTTCAAAGTCAAGTGTTTCCTTGCGGAAGTTCGTCGCGTCCCCGAAGACTACCTCCAGGCTTATCCTTCCGAGGGGATAGACTGCTTTTCCTGGTACGATCCCGTGGAAGGTTGTGCCTGAGGATTTGATTGCGTTGTTTTGGATGAGCATGTCGTCGAGTGTTCGGGTGAAGATGATGTTGATCCCGCTGCCGCCATCCATGAATACTCGCGACATGTCGTAATTTCCTATTCTGGCCTTGATTACGAGCGCGGCGTGCCCTGGTTGGGGGACGACTGGCGGGTGGTCGTCCTAGGGGAAGGAGATTTCTGTCTCCGACCCGCGCAGATACTCTGGGACGGCCGGGTGTGCGGAGGTTGCCAGGAAGACTTGTCTGGTGACTTGTTTCTGCTGCCTGTTGGAAGGTCTGCCTTCTTGTATCATGTAGATCCCCCCGTGGGCTTCTGGGTATTGGTTTTCTTCTTCCGGCGTCCTTTGCCGTTCCTGGATGGCGGCCACCTGTGTTGTTGGCAAAGGGGGGGGCTGGTGGTGCGCCGTGGGCGACTGGCCCAACTGCTACGCTTGCGAGTGGTCGTGCTACTGCGACCGAGGAGCGGCCTTTCTCTTCGGCCAACTCGTTGAAGATCGATAATTCCTGAGGGTGTGGGATGATTTGAGCTCTCCTTGCTCGTTTCTGAATCCGTGTAAAGAGCACGGTCCATCGAGTTGTTCTTTGGCGGAGCGGAATGTGCGAGTGCCGTCGCGTGGCTATCTTGTCCTCCATGCTCGTCTTTGAGTCTGGGGCTCGTCTTCTGGGTTGTCTCGGCGCTGTGGTCTATTGTCATCACGATGCCTGCCGTTCCGGTCGTCTGAGAAACCGGCGGCGACCATGTCAGGTCCTCTGTCGTTGTAGAAGTTCCGTCTGGGTCGCTTCCTTCTTCTGTCGTCTCCCCTATCTCCGTTGTAGTCGTAGTCGTACTCTGATCGTGCAGTGTGGGTTTCTGTTTCGTTACGAACGGAATCTTCTCCGTCCGCCCAGCTGTTGGCTAGTTCTAGCAGCCATGCGAGTGTTCGGACTTTCACCTGTCCGAGCTGCTCTTTGAATTCAACGCGCTGAAGACCTCGCCTGAATGCGTCGATCGCACTCTCGTCCGAGATGTCTTCCGCTGAATTCTTGAGTATCGTCCATCGCTGGATGTATGCTCGCAGGGCCTCCCTTGTTCCTTGTTTGCATGCCCGCAGCTCCTCGAGTGAGGCCGGTCGCTTGTATGTTGATTTGAAGTTTTCTATGAAGGCTCCTCGGAACTGGCTCCAGGAGCTGATGGATCCGCGCCAAAGATTTTTCAGCCAGTGTCGAGCAGAGCTCTCGAGCATGAGCTGTACGTACTGCATCGCCGTGACATTGGTCCCTCTTTGAAACTTGACTGCTGTTAGGTAGTCATCGAGCCATGCCTCCGGCTCCTCGAGTCCGTTGTACTTTAGAGTCGTGGAGTTCAGTTTGAACCCGTTGGGCATGCGCGTCTCACGTATGGAACGTGTGAAGCAGAGTGCTCCGCATGGCTCGATTTCCTCGTCGGAAGTCTCTTCCTCCGAGTACTCCTCGCGTGCTGCGCGTCTTCGCCTACTGCGGTTGACTCTGTTCTGCGTGATGTCGTCTCGCCGAGTGCTGCAGCGTCTGCCGTTGTCGTTGCTGCCGCGTTTCTTGTGCTTGTTGGAGCGCCCGCGTCTGTCGTCATTACTGTCGTTGTTGTCGTCGTCGTCTGACAAACTGGGGTCCCTGTCCGGTGTCCACTCGCGAGTCTGCCGCTTTGCGCTGGACTTTTTAGGTACCGAGGCGTCGATAGCGTCCTTCATTATCTGCAGAGCTATGGAAGTGTAGCGATCCGTTTTGCCCTTTCTGCTTTTCTGGGCACGGGACAGGTAGTCTTGGGCGCTTATGAGTGCTTTCGCCGGAGTGAGAGGCTCCTCTTCGTCGTCGTCTTCCTCTGACCTGAAGTCGTCTTCCAGTTTCCGCAGTACTCTCGTCCTTTCTGTTTTCCGCAGGTTGTTGAGTTTCGATCTATTGCGGATGGGGGAGTCGTGACCTGGCGAGTCACTTCTGGGATATTGTCTGCGGCTGCTTTTCCTTTCGGGTTCCGCTTTGGCTTGCTTCTCCATGGCTAGGCGCCACTGTCTCGTCTTCTTTGTTAGCTCTCCCGCTAGCTTGTTGTATGCCCTTAGCTCGTCTCTTGTGGCGTCTGATGGTAGTAACCCGCCGCGGGCGACTACTTCTTTTACCATTGCCATCGATTCCTTGGACAAGTATATTTTTTCTGTGGATGATTCGCCCGCCGCTGCAACCGGGGTTTGCTGCCTGCTGTGCGATGGCTGGATGCCCTGGACGGGTGCTTGCTGTTTGTTGCTTGGCAGCTGACTGCTTTTTTGATTGCTTGGTCCTTGCTCCACCGGGACTTTCTTTGGTATGGTCCCCGGTTCTCCTAGCTGTACGACCATCTGACTGGTGTGGCCAGGGCCAGCCGCCCTGTTGGTGGTTGGGGTGTCTTGTCGAGTGCCCGGGTCGTCGGCTCGCCCGTTGTTACCTGACGTTGATGTGCCGACTTCTGCCATGAACACCTGCGATGGTGCCCTTGCCGTTTCCTTGCCGATGCGTGCGATCGTGCTTCTCCATGCTGGGGCTTCACTCGAGCGGTCGCGAGTAGCGTGGAGCCGTGAGTTGGGTGCGTAGCTACAATCGCCAGATGGATCGTCCGTGCGGGCGGCGTCCGCTATGGTCGTTGCTGTAGATGTTGCTGTGGGCGCACGGGTGTCGTCGATGAGGCGGAGGGTACCCCAGTGGTTGATGTAGATCTGGTACTCTCCGAAGATCAGATTGATGCCGGAGCGTAGGTCGGTGAACACTGGTTTGAGGGCTGGGAGGTGGGCCGTGAATCCGAGGGACTCGAACAGGTTGGATCTTGCCGGAGCCGCAGAGTCGATGAGTGCTGGTGGTGATGAGGCTGCCGAGATCGCGTTCCCAACCTGCGCTGTTCCCACAGACGGCGCCAATTGACGGGGATCAACCCCGGAAAATCCCATGGTCAGGGACCCTGGGTTAGTCATGAGAGGCGCAGGTTGGACGATAGCTCGTCGGCACACAGGGAGGCTCGCTCCTGCTCGATATTATTGATTGGGGAGATGCGATTACAATGGAGGCCAAGGCTGGAGCGCTCAAGGCTAGGGTTACAAGTAAGATTCGATGCCTTTGGTGTCGCCCCACCCAGCCCTTATATATCGGGCCAGGTCTCGGGGAGTTCATCTACGTGTACAGGTAAACTTTCCTAACCCTAGCTTGCTTCGTACGGCAGGTCTTCGCACCTTCCTTGTGAGTCGAGGACCTCTACGTCGGTGCCATCTAGTGGGCCGAGGCCGTATCTTCATGGGCTTCTGCCTTCACGGACACCAGGTAGGCTCATCCGTAGGAGTCGTGGGGTCACCCCCTCGTCACTTTTGCTCTAAAATTGGTCTTGATTCCCAGCTAATGGTTGACTTTTGCAAGGACTTTGCTTCTCATATTGATTCTCCTAAGAAGAAGGAGAGTCAACATCATAAACCTTTCAAGGAGTCACCTATTGAGATTAATGTTACTGATCCTGTTTTACCTGCAGTTGTGTATGAACAGCCTCCTTATCCCTCAAGGATAAAGGAGCACTCTTTTGTTACAGGTATTCTAAACAAAAACGGAAGGACCACTGACGAACCTGAGGACATGATCAAGGTCAAGCCTCAAGTTGCAATGGTCAAGGATCTGGTAACCAGTGATATTGAAGAATCCACTATTAGTTTTTGTGTTGTTTCCACTAACATTGTCACAGCCAAGAACAAAGGCCCAATTTCAGGTACACCAGTTGTATCTGTCAAAATAGGAGATCATAATTACTATGGGCTATGTGATTTGGGATCTAGCGTCAGCGCTATTCCCTTCACACTTTATCAAGGGATCATGCACGAGATTCAGCCGTGTGAGATCGAGGACATTGATGTCACGATTCATCTTGCAAATAAACAAACAATCTCTCCAGTTGGGATTGTGAGAGATGTTGAAGTACTCTGCGGGAAGGTAAAATATCCTACTGACTTTCTTGTACTTGGTTCAGTGCAAGATAGTTTTTTCCCTATTATCTTTGGTAGGCCCTTCCTCAGCACTTGTGGAGCTATAATAGATTGCAAGAAAGGTAAAGTTTCTGTTGAATTCAACGGTGAGCCGTATGAATTTAATTTTTCTAAGTTTTATAAGCAGCCTCGTGGTACTGACTTGTCAAGTAATGACAAAATTATTGAAGAAATTGCTTCTATTGCTATTCCTCCTGATGATACTTTGCAGCAATTTATGGAAGACCACGAGAATGACATACATATGCAGGAGAGGGATGAACTAGAAGACATATTTTTAAGACAAACTCCTATCCTGAAGCACAACCTCCCGGATGAACCTTTAGGAATCCTCTCGCAAACAAAAGAAGACCCGGTGTTTGATCTAAAACCACTACCCGATACGCTCAAGTATGCTTATTTAGATGAAAAGAAAGTATATCCTGTTATTATCAATTCTAACCTTTCAGGGTATGAAGAAGAGCGATTATTGGAGACACTCCGCAGACACCGAGGTGCTATTGGCTATACTCTTGATGATCTCAAGGGTATTAGTCCATCCATTTGCCAACATACTATCAATCTCGAGCCCGATGCTAAACCAGTTGTTGATCATCAACGACGGTTGAACCCAAAGATGAAGGATGTGGTTAGGACGGAGGTTCTCAAACTTCTAGCCGCAGGTATCATCTATCCTATAGCTGATAGTAAGTGGTTAAGTCCCGTTCATTGTGTTCCTAAGAAAGGAGGTATGACTGTTGTTCCTAATGATAAAAATGAACTAATACCTCAGAGGACTATTATTGGATATAGAATGTGTATTGATTTCAGGAAGTTGAACAAGGCCACCAGGAAGGACCACTATCCTCTGCCCTTTATTGATCAGATGCTCGAGCGGCTGTCTAAAAACACCCACTTCTGCTATCTTGATGGGTATTCTGGCTTCTCCCAGATTCACGTTAACACCGCGGATCAAGATAAGACCACCTTTACGTGTCCTTACGGTACTTATGCTTATAGGCGTATGCCTTTTGGTTTGTGTAATGCACCTGCTACTTTTCAGAGGTGTATGTCTGCAATATTTCATGGCTTCTGTGAGGAGATTGTAGAAGTTTTCATGGACGACTTTTCCGTCTATGGAAACTCCTTTGACCACCGTCTCCACAATCTTAATAAAGTTTTGCAGAGATGTGAAGAAACGAATTTGGTGCTCAATTGGGAGAAGTGCCATTTCATGGTTAACGAAGGGATAGTTCTTGGACACAAGATTTCCGAAAGGGGAATTGAAGTGGACAAGGCAAAAATTGAAGCTATTGAAAGGATGCCCTATCCAAGGGACATCAAAGGTATTCGTAGTTTTCTAGGTCATGCCGGTTTCTATAGAAGATTTATCAAGGACTTTTCTAAGACCTCGAGACCCCTTACCAATCTTCTACAGAAGGATTCTCCTTTTGTATTTTATGAAGATTGTAAGGAAGCTTTTGAAGTTCTTAAGAAAGCCTTGATAACCGCTCCTATAGTACAACCACCTGACTGGAATTTTCCCTTTGAAATTATGTGTGATGCTAGTGATTTTGCTATTGGAGCTGTTTTAGGACAAAGGGTTGAAAAGAAGCTGAATTTCATCTATTATGCCAGCAAGACACTTGATAGTGCTCAAAAGAATTATGCTACTACCGAGAAGAAATTCTTGGTAGTGGTGTTTGCTTGTGATAAGTTTAGGCAGTATATTGTTGATTCTAAAGTTATTATTCATACTGACCATGCTGCCATTAAGTATCTTATGCAGAAAAAGGACGCCAAACCAAGACTCGTTAGATGGGTTGAGGGGGATGTACCCCGGCAAATCCCACGGCCAGGGACCCTGGGTTAGTCATGAGAGGCACAGGTTGGACGATAGCTCGTCGGCTAACAGGAGGATACATTCCTGCTCAATGTTATTTATTGGAGATGGCGATTACAGGGAAGCCAAGGCTAGTGCGCACAAGGCTAGGGTTACAGATTGTGTATTGCTTGATCTCGACATCTCCCCTCCTAGCCCATATATACTAGGATAGGTCTCGGGGAGTCCGTCCTGGATTACAGATGAGGTTTCCTAACCCTGATCTTGTTTCGTACGGCAGGTTTTCACCTTCCTTATGAGTCGCGGACTCCTATGTCGGTGCCACTAGTGGGCCAAGGCCGGACCTAGATGGCATCTTTGTGGGCCTTCTTTCTTCGGGTACACCGGGTAGGCTCATCCATAGGAGTCATGGATTCACCCCCTCGTCAGTAGCCCCCGAGTGCCTGGGGGACTCGAAGAGTTGCGCAGGGACTCGAGTCCATTCTTGTGTTGTTTCGATGTATGCACGGTTTAACCGTGGGCCGCTGGCAGTCTGGGGCCATGACAAAACATGTTTCGAGGGATTGCTAAGCTGAAAGGGCCCAAGGAGTCGACTGGTCGAGCCTTGGTGAATTGCACTAGTGGCAAAAACCGCAGTAGCCCAATCAAACTCACGTCCCTCGACATGAGCTTGGAACACTGGTGTCGAGCAAAATTCATGCCGCTGAAGGTCTTACAATGATCAATTGCCGCCAGTAAAGTTCGTAGCCTAGGCGCGTCCGCCCAGCTTTTTCTATCATGCAAGCGCATGGAAAAGGTTGGGAGTGAAATCGCTCTGCGGCAAGTCCCAGCCCGGCCGATCTGCATAGCGGGGTCTTACCTACACGCTAAGCTTGCGTGGCATCTGGGCACAGTGTATCGTGTTCCAGGAATATGTATTTTTATTGAGGCGCGGAGCCTAGTAGATAATGCACCCACTTGGAATAAACAATCAAGTGAGCTGTTTTAGCGGTCACTCGCGGAGCTTTTCCGAACGCTCGGGCGAGGAGTAATTGCACGGGAGGTCTTCGAGTGCTCGGATACATAGAGTTCTGCGAGTAGTCACTCGAGTGTTGTCTTCGCTTTCGGGGTGAGGGAGTATCCAATACTCTGGGCACATACGATCTGGCGAGTGCAGGTCTTCTTATCTTGTGTCGTGGTGAGGGAGCACCCGAAACTCTACATGTGTGCGAGTAATCACTCGAGCATGTTTCTTCTTTTAGGTGAGGGAGCACCCGAAACTCTCATGGGTGCGAGTAATCACTCGAGCACGTCTTTTCTTTTAGGCGCGGGAGCACCCGAAACTCTCATGGGTGCGAGTAATCACTCGAGCACGTCTTTTCTTTTAGGTGAGGGAGCACCCGAAACTCTCATGGGTGGATACGCTCCCGATGGGAGTTAAATATATTTGAAAAATGTATTTGAGTTGGAGAAAATGGTGCTTACAGACTGCATTTTTAATTTTTGTGCTGCCGTTTTAATTTACCTTTTATTGGTGAGGATAACGATCTCCTTGCTGGAGGACTGTCAAAGATGCTCTGCCTGCGAACCGTCATGTCTTCCTGACCGGTCATAATGATGGTCTTGGTGGCGTGCTGCAGCCGCCTGTTGAGTTACCGATGCATGTATTGAATATGCGCGAGATTTGGCGCATCCAGCGCACAGTGCTGCCCGTGTGAAGGCATCTTTGTCTTGGAATTCGAATCGCCCGGCATGCTTGGTCTTTGAATTAATTGCTGCCGTCGTCTGGGCTTCTGCGTGCCCTTGGGGTTGTGCTGTAAATAGACCCCTTTTCTTCATCCGTTTGTAGTGTTCGTCCTCTGCCCCTCTTGCTCCTCTTCTTCATCTCCTCATGGGGCCAAGACAAAGTGTAGGTATGACTAGCTGCGGCCGGATTCGCCGTGGTCGCGGTGGTCGTACTCCGCGCTCTTCTCGTGGTGGCCGTCGTGGTGCACCGTCGACGCCTTCCTCTTCTTCCTCGGAGGAGGGTTTTTGGCGTTATGATTTCCTCCTACGCATCCATGGCTGGAACGCCGCTCGCATTCTGCTTCCTTCTGTATTTTCTGCCCTTGTTTCTGAGCGTAGTCTTGATGGCTTGCTGCTTCGTCTTCAGGGGTGCACTCGATCTCCCTCTTATGTTAAGTTGGAGATCGATAGTTCCCGCTTGATTTTTCTTGGATTTGGCTGGGAGTCGTTTGCTCGACGCTTGAACTTGCGTGATGGTGATACCCTCTGTTGCCGCTTTGATGGCGAAGATACTCTTACCATCCGCGCTTTTGACCCGAGCGGTAATCGCATGGATCCGTACTGTCAGGAGACAAGCAGCGACGGTTTCGTCAGGTCGAGGAGTCCTACGCCTGTATCTTCAACTGCTTCCTCCTCCGACGACTCTTCGGGTGGTGATGTTGTGCCCTCCGGCTCTGAAGAGGACCTCGACGTTAAGCCACCGATCAAGTGGGCGCGCTAGGCGACCTTGTAGAACTGGAGGCAGCGGCGTCATCTTCGCCGGCAGCTCGGGTGGAGCTGGAGAAGAAGGTGGTGGAGCAGGAGAAGAAGCTGGTGGAGCATCGTCTTCGGTGCTCCGCAAATAAGTCGAGCTTCACCTTTTGTTATGTCATTGGCATCGTGAGCTGGCTGCTTCGACTCCTCCTTTGTCTGTGATGAGGCTCGTTGTCTCAGTGCCAATTATCCCAGCATGGGCACACATGTAGAAGTCATAATTCCTTGGGTGATTGATGCTGTAGGCTTATCGGATGTTTTTGTGTCTTTTTTAACTAGGTTATTTCTCCATGTAATGAGGATTACCTTCGAGTAATCAGAGCTGCCTTCTATCCAATGTACTTCGAATCTTTTGTACTGAGGATGACCTTCGGGTCCTTGTAATGCGAAGTGTGTTTTCCTCCTCGTAATGGAATATGTCTTTGAGTCCTTTGGTGATGTGATCTATCTTTAAGTCTTTCAGCAAGAGCTGTCTTCGAGTTCGTCGAGTCCTTGTGGATTCTGTCGGGTGCGCGACAGCGCTCCCGATAGGAGTAGCCCCCGAGGCTATGTTCGAGTTGTACAGTCGAACGTAAGCTGATCTTTATTGTTTTCATCGTTCTTCTGTTAACTGCTGTATTTTATCGGGTGCGCGACAGCGCTCCCGATGGGACTAGCCCCCGAGTCTTTAGGTTATCGTTGGCGATCAGGTGAAGACTAAAGGATTGTCTGTTGCCTGTGCTCCATCCATATGTGTCCAGAGTACTTGGTGTTCCTTCTGGTTGTTGCCGTGTCTTCCCTTTTATTCCGATCAGTTTTCAGAAGGTGGCACCTGTCAGGGTTTTTTTCTTGGAACTTTTAATTTTTGGGCTGCATGAGCGACGATAGCGCCTCGGGGGGTTGGGGGTGCTCGAGCCCCCGAGTGGTTTGGGTAAAGATCACGTGAGCGACTATGGCGTCTCTCGGGGGGAGGTTGTACTCGAGCCCCCGAGTGCTTTGGGTAAAGATCGCGTGAGCGACGATAGCGTCTATCGGGGGGAGTTTCGTACTCGAGCCCCCGAGTGCTTTGGATAAAGATCGCGTGAGCGAAGATAGCATCTCTCGGGGGAGTTTTTTGTACTCGGGCCCCCCGAGTGCTTTGGTGAAAGATCGCGTGAGCGACGATAGCGTCTCTCGGGGGGAGTTTTGTACTCGAGCCCCCGAGTGCTTTGGATGAAGATCGCGTGAGCCACGATAGCGTCTCTCGGGGGGAGTTTCGTACTCGAGATCCCGAGTGCTTTGGATAAAGATCGCGTGAGCGACGATAGCGTCTCTCGGGGGGAGTTTTGTACTCGAGCCCCCGAGTGCTTTGGGGTGGTAGTGTTTGGGAAACATCATTTTATTGCGTCAAGGGGTTACATGAGCTGCCAGTTGAGCATGATTGGTGGAGACTATGGGTAGAACATGCGTAGGTTTGCTATGTTCCATGGATTCCCCACGTCCTCGTCAGTCTTCGGGTTCTTTAGTCTATAGGCGCCTCCTCCTATGACTTCTAAGATTATGAACGGTCCTTCCCATTAGGGGGCGAGCTTGTGGACTTTCTCTTGTATCATTCGCAGGACGAGGTCTCCTTTGTTGAATGTTCTGGTGTGCAGGCGGCTGCTTTGATAAGTGCGTAGCTTGTTCTGGTACCCCTCTGACCTTGCTAGGGTTGTGTCTCTTGCTTCGTCTGCTGTATCCTTGTCATCTTGCAGTGCTTCTTCTGCTTCTTCTTCTTCGTACCCCGAGATCCGGGGTGCCCCGAATTTGAGGTCGTGTGGTACCACTGCCTCCGACCCGCACACCATGAAGAAAGGTGTGTACTGGGTTGCGGTATTTGGGGTGGTACGCAGGATCCAAAGTACTGCAGGGAGTTCTTCTATCCAGTTGCCCGCGGCCTGCTCGAGTGGAGCAAGGAGCCGTTTTTTGATTCCTACGCATACTAGGCCATTTGCTTTTTCCACCTGGCCGTTGGACTGCGGGTGCGCGACTGATGTGTAGTTGATTTTGATGCCCAGTTCGTCGCAGAAGTTCTGGAATTCTGCTGCTGTGAAGTTCATACCGTTGTCCGTGATGATGTTGTGTGGTACTCCGAACCTGAAGATTATTGATTTGATAAAGTTCACTGCCATGAGGGCTGTGGAGCTGGTGATGGGCACTGCTTCGATCCACTTAGTGAACTTGTCGACTGCTACTAGCAGGTGTGTTCTTCCTCCCTTTGATGATTTCTTGAGCGGGCCCACCATGTCCAGTCCCCAGGCGGCGAACGGCCATGATAGTGGTATGGTCTTGAGTTCTGAGGCTGGAGCGTGCGATCTGCTGGAGAATTTTTGACAAGCGATGCAACGCCGCATGATGTCTTCTGTGTTTCTCATGGTTGTTGGCCAGTAGAGTCCTGCTCGATAGGCTTTTACCATGAGTGCTCGACTGCTGATATGGTGCCTGCAGGTGCCTTCGTGGATCTCCAGTAGTAGGGTTTTCCCGCCTTCCTCGTCTATGCATTTTTGTAGGACCTGGGAAATGCTGCGCTTGTAGAGTTGTCCGTTGGTTACTATGAATGTTTTGTATCGCCGACTGATGCGTCTGGCTTCTGCGATGTCCTGCGGTAGGGTGCCGTCGATAAGGAATCTGAGGAGCGGCTCTCTCCAAGATGGGTCTTCGGGTGCGGCTGGCTCTGGTTCCTCGACTGCGTTGTTGGCTTGTTCATTAACGATTGGGTTTGCGGCTTCTACTTTGGCTGGTTCACCTGTCTTGTCATCCTCTGTTTCTGCTTCTGGTCCGAGTTCTTTGGTTGCAATGATGATCTCGTCTATGTAGACCTGGATGTTTCTACCAATCTGGTTTCTCATGTATGCTTGCGTTATTCGCTGGTATATTGTTCCTGCGTTGTTTAGGCCGAAAGGCATTTTGGGGCGGCGGGATGTGCCGCAAGGGGTGACGGCCAAGGCGTGCTCGTCGTCTTTTTCCTCCATCCTGGCCTGATTGTGTCCTGAGTAGGCGTCGAGGAACGATAGTAGGTCGCATCCTGCCGTCGAGTCGATTATCTGATCGATTCTTGGCAGGGGAAAGTGATCCTTTGGGCCGTGTTTGTTGGATGGCCCGTAGTCGACGCACATCCGCAGCATGTCTGTGTCTTTCTTGGGGACCAGCACAGGATTGGCGATCCAAGTGGCCATCTTCGTTTCTCGGATGGTTTGGGCGTCGAGTAGTCGGTTGATCTCCTCCCCAATTGCTCTGCGCTTGGGTTCCGAGGATCTTCGTAATGCTTGCTTCACTGGCTTGGTGTTTGGCTTGACACGCAGCGCGTGTTCCGCGAACTCGCGCGATACTCCTGGCATGTCGGCTGGGCACCACGCAAAGATTTCCCATTCTTCACGGAGGAAAGCGATGAGGGCAGTCCCTTGCTCTTCCGGGAGGTGGGCGTACACGCGGACTGTTTTACCTCGGTCCGTCGGGTGCACTTGGTGTGTGACCGTGTCGCTGTCGATCGTAAAGTCGCACCCGTATTCTTTTGACTCGCTTCGACTTGCTAGCGGGAAGATACTTTTGTCTGTCGCCATGGCTATTTCTGTGAGCTCTTGCTCAGCTCCGAAGGTGTCAGACACTTTGTGGAAATCGCGCTCACATTGATCTGATTTGGTGAAGCTTCCGTTGACTGTGATGACGCCCGCGGATCCTGGCATCTTGAGTTTGAGGTAGGCATAGTGCGGAACCGCCATGAATTGCGCAAATGCTGGACGCCCCAGTATGGCGTGGTACTGTGACTGCCAATGGAGTACTTCGAACTCAAGGGTGTGTCTTGCGAAATTGCGTCTGCTACCAAAGACAACTTCGAGCTCGATTACTCCAAGGGAAGTGGCCTCTTCTCCTGATACTACTCTGTATAGCACGGTGCTTGATTTCTTCCATACTGATCGTGGGATCAGCATCTTGTGTAGGGTGCTGACGAAGATTATGTTCATGCTGCTGCCTCCGTCCATGAAGATTCTATCCATGTCGTACCCTCCGATTTGAGCGTCGAGTACCAGGGGCGCGTGCCCCGGCCTTGGGACTGCAGTGTAAGGCCCGCGGGACGAAGCACATATCGGTCCCACCGCGACATATGACGATCCCACCGCGACATATCGGTCCCACCTCCGATTCTATCCATGTCGTACTATTCCAGATCTAGATGCTTCCATCCATATCCGGGGACGAAGCACATATCGGTCCCACCGCGACATATGACGAAGTCATATGCCCCGGATTTCCAACATGATATCACAACATTACAGATACAAGGATACAACATCTCATACAATCGGCATACAACTACCTTAATACAATACATCCGCGGAAGATACATGTCTGGGTACAGACTACAAGCAAAATGCCTACTGGCAAAGAGAAAAACATCGATCCCCATAACCACACGGGTCCAGGCCCTCCGCCGGGATCCGCCTAACTAGTCGTCATCGAGTCTCCACGTGAAACGTCGATCACCATACCTGTTGTCGATCAAGAACCCTGAAAAGAGTTTGGGGGTAGTATCATGAGTACAGAAGTACTCAGCATCCAACTATAGTGGTCATATGACCCAGCAAGGACTTCATCACTCGTCATTCTAGGACAACTAGTAGTTTACAGTAAGGATGGGGTAAGTGGTGAGGTTGCTGCCGCACTAGCATTTATGAAGTGGCTAACGATCTAGAGAGTAAGATAAGAACCCAAGCATTCGATGAGGAATCGCCTCCAACAAGTCTTGCTATCAACTACTACACAAACATAACACCTATCCTATGCTTGTCCTCCTCTTCGCATCCCAACGAAGAAGAAGAAGTCAAGGCACACACACGCATTGATCAAAATATATTAAGATTATCTCAGTTGTTGTTGTCTATGAACAAGGAGTAGGTCTCAAGTCGTCCATAACCGTGGACACGGCTTCTCGAAAAGATTTAACCCTGCAGGGGTGTACCAACTGCCCATTACAAGGCTCCGCACGCACGCCCATCTCTCTCAGTTGCTACCCATCAGAGGCAACCATTTTATGATTTAGTTCTGAGATATCCGAAACGACAGTTCCCTCTAACTAACAACGAACAAATCCGGGTGGCCCCCGGGGAGTCGACACCCAATCCAAAAGCCGGCCACAATCTCGGATCGGACTCTTCCGTATGGCTAAGGTCGGGGTTAGCCTCACCTATATAACAGGGGACTTCCCTAGATCACCAGTGTGGACCAACAAAGGAACTATGTCTCTGCTGGCCCGAGTTGTTTTAAAACCACTGACTGCAGACGAGTTACGCACACGGTTTCAAATGTTAAATCAGCTTGGGCCACCTCTAGAATGTTTGAATCTAGGTAGGTAAGAAAAGGGGGACCCCATAAAATCCCACACGCGGTTAGGCACGCTCAGTCTTAAAACTAATACCCGGAACTCGGATCCTAGGTGACTCAAATGGAACAAATCGTCGGGGCGGGATAGCCTAGACCTTCCATCCTTCGTCGAATATAGTCAACATTTATAATAATCATATCATCAACAATAATATAATAATGTGATATCCCAAACCAAGGAGTAACAGGGTAACATCGTAGCATCCTAAGCATGCATACTAAGCAGGGGCTGAGCAACGAGCAATAGTAACATAGCAGTACATCGTTTGCTGGGAAGGGACATGGCTGTATCGGTTTGAAAGAGGCTGTAAACATGTGGTAGGAGCAAACATCGAACCTAACCTAGACAAGCATGCAAACCGCTGGTTGAAATAGAATGGATCATAAGTAATGTATAGTCCTTGCCTGTTGATAAGTCGGATTCCGAAGGTGTAGTTGATCGCAAGCTCGCATCGTCTCCGAAGGTACCCGCGGAAGCACACAAGACGATAAACACTGGAAAGCACTCAACGAGAAAGCATCTATTACTACGAAGCAAACACGAGCAAGCATCAACAATAATGCAACACGAGACATCACACCTACCGTCGAGAGCAGTTACTAACAGGTTAAGTGGAGTAATCGTCACACACGATGATACCGCACATTTTAGAAAGGTTCAAGTTGTTTAGCTACAGGTGATCAACCAACGGTAATTAACATGGTAACTCAAGCAAGCATGGCATAGCACACAAACATGTCAAGAGGTGAAGCACAAAATAAACTATCTATGCTAGACAATTTAAGTGATGCACAATCCTAAACATGGCATACACTAAGTGTCGCACGATGATTAAAAGATTTGGTACTGTTCTGCCCTAAACCATATTTTAGGTTGGTTAAAAACAGCAAAAAATATCATAAACACAAATTACACGAAAAACTAATCAAGTTACATATAAAGAAAACCCCAAACGGAGTTACGGTTAAAAAGATACAAGCAAAACAAGTTACGAGCACAATCTGCCAACATCGGGAATCACACTTTAGAGCAATGCACAAATAGGATAATCAATGCAAACATGCTCATAAATGATATGGAACTAAAGTAGACATGACAGGGAAGGCATGGCAAAAGGAATCATGCAAATAGGCATCATAGATCAAAAGATATTAAGCAAACAACATGGCATCGCAAAGTAACAGACTTAGAGAAAAACAGAGGTGGCTGTCAAAAACAGCAGCATAGCAACTTTGGAGCTAAATATCTATATGACCAGCAAGCATATCATGACAATGCAATAGATGGGATGAAAGTAGACATGATGCTTAACAATATGCAATTGGAATCACTCAATTCCGACGTGCGGTTGCGAAGCAACCGTCGCCCGAAGTTGCAATAAAATAATAACAGCATCACTTAAGAGAAAAAAGCAATTAACGGCCTGATGCCCACTTCAACGCAGAATTAAACTATCTAGAAGACCTCAAATGGAAATAATTTCTACATACGAACGCTAGAGCACGCAAAACTGAGCAACTTTCGTTTTGGGGGCACGTTCATCGGAGCTACGGTTTAATCGTTATTAACGGTGCAAAATCGAATCAGCAGCAAAATCTCAGAGTTAGCAGAAAAAGAAAAAAAATAATGCAGACGGAAAAAAATACGGGGCCTCACCCCTAGTGGGCCTCGGCCCACTGGCCTGGGGCTGGATCTGGATCTGGCCGCTTCTGGGCCGTTGCAAGCCGTGGCGAGGTGGGCCGCATGGGGGCAAGTGGGCCAGGCCAGCCCACGTGGCTACGCACCGAGCGGTTGGCGCGGGGAGGCCGAGCGGCTCCTCCCGTCGAGCGGCGGCGCGGCTGGCTCGCCGGCCAGCCAGCGGCGAGGTCAGCTGCGGGGGAAGGGCGGCGGAGAGGGGCAGGGCGGCCGGATCCGGCGTCCGCTGGGTCCTCCGGTGGCCGTGGTCGCCGAACTCAGTGGCAGGCGGCGGCGCGAGCTTGCTCAGCCTCCCATGGCGTGGCTGCTGCACGTGAAGAGGACGGAGCAGGTGAGGGATAGGGAGAGAAGAGGGAAGGGAGGAGAAGGAGGAAGGGGGAGGAGGTGGCCGGCGGCCTGGCAGGGGCGGCGGCTCGCCGGAGCAGGAGGTGCGGCGGGCGGCGGCTGCCCTTGGGATGGCGGTGCGCATGGGACTCCACGGGCAAAGGAGAGAGATGGCTAGGGAGCTGACGTGGCGCACTCCGGTGCGTCCGATCGCGGGACCGAACGGCTCGAAAAAATCTGGGATCTGGGAGGCAAAACTAGGCAAAGTGGAGTGGGGTGGCTGCAAATTATGGCTAGGGAAACCCTAGAAATGGGTGGGAGTGTGGTGGTCTTTATATAGCCCAGGTGGCTGGCAGTTTGCAAAAACATCCCCGGTTTTTCTCTCGCGCGCGCGGTGCTCACGTTTCTGACCGCCGGGGGTCCGCAGTACCTCCAATTCGGGTAAAACTTCGAACTGTGCGATCAGAGCGTCGAGCCAGCAGCGTTCACCTCGCGCTGGAACCGTTCCGAAAACACTTTCCGGCGCGCTATAAAAATATCCCGTTTGATTATTAAACGGGGTTTTCGTTCCGTTGGCTGCGGCTGGTCTCGTGCCGTTTTTGCGACGGTGATCGGGTGAACCCCGGTGTCGCAAAGGTCGAGTGTCAGGGTGGAAAGGGTCGGTCTCCGTCCGATACGAGATAAGAGAGGGGAAAAATAGTCGCCGATCGATAAATCGGGGATGCAAACACCGCAAACAAATCAGACAATCAAACAATTCACACCGAAAACAAAATTTTTTATTTTTGTGAAATCTGGGCTGTTACAATACAACACCACCAACAAGGGATCTCATCCCGAGATCCTGGACGATCCGGGGGAGAGGGGAAGGGGGAAAGAAGAGAGTCGACGATTCTTCAACACCACCAACAAGGGACTCTGCTCCATGTCGACGTCGAACTGTTATCGAGAAACTTTCCGAAAGGGAGACGACATCGTCGAAAATACGAAACCGTCGGTGTCAATAGGAGGAACAACAACGATAACTGGATCAAAGGATAGTGTTTTCGTCGCAAGTCGTAAAAACACCGGTAAAAGGAGGGATGGCAATGGATGACCTAGATGATACCCAAAATCGGAGAAGCTAAAGGTACTACAGGAATTCCCACCTGAGCTCGGAATCGAGACAATACGCTGCAAGCAAGGCATTTTAACTATTCCAAAGCTCCACACACTCGAGATCCTAAAGTTTGAAGGGGATAAGGCGAGAATTTGAAACACTTACGACACTTGTCCTGACCAGAGCAAGGGTAAGGAGTAAAAAGAATCCTACTCTCCGATAGCTAACTTAGTAACTACAAAATAGTTTTTGTCTAGACTCGACTTCGGCCAGAAAAGGGATCCTACGGTCGGTAAGGCTCTGATACCAAGTTGTAAGGCCCGATATGCGGTACTATTCCAGATCTAGATGCTTCCATCCAGATCCGGGGACGAAGCACATATCGGTCCCACCGTGACATATGACGAAGTCCTATGCCCCGGATTTCCAACATGATATCACAACATTACAGATACAAGGATACAACATCTCATACAATCGGCATACAACTACCTTAATACAATACATCAGCGGAAGATACATGTATGGGTACAGACTACAAGCAAAATGCCTACTGGCAAAGATAAAAACATCGATCCCCATAACCACACGGGTCCAGGCCCTCCACCGGGATCCGCCTAATTAGTCGTCGTCGAGTCTCCACGTGAAACGTCGATCACCATACCTGTTGTCGATCAAGAACCCTGAAAAGAGTTTGGGGGTAGTATCATGAGTACAGAAGTACTCAGCATCCAACTGTAGTGGTCATCTGACCCAGCAAGGACTTCATCACTCGTCATTCTAGGACAACTACTAGTTTACAGTAAGGATGGGGTAAGTGGTGAGGTTGCTGCCGCACTAGCATTTATGAAGTGGCTAACGATCTAGAGAGTAAGATAAGAAGCCAAGCATTCGATGAGGAATCGCCTCCAACAAGTCTTGCTATCAACTACTACACAAACATAACACCTATCCTATCCTTGTCCTCCTCTTCGCATCCCGACGAAGAAGAAGCAGTCAAGGCACACACACGCATTGATCAAAATATATTAAGATTATCTCAGTTGTTTTTGTCTATGAACAAGGAGTAGGTCTCAAGTCGTCCATAACCGTGGACACGGCTTCTCGAAAATATTTAACCCTGCAGGGGTATACCAATTGCCCATTACAAGGCTCCGCACGCACGCCCATCTCTCTCAGTTGCTACCCATCAGAGGCAACCATTTTATGATTTAGTTCTGAGAGATCCGAAACAACAGTTCCCTCTAACTAACAACGTGTCGGGACCCGGGGTTTGCGTATGTAATTCCAGTCACAATTCAATCATATAGAGAGCCGAGAGCCATACCCACTTGTCTAAGCAGAGAAGGCCAAGTACAAGACACTCTCGGAAAGCTCGAACGTGAGGGGCATCCCATCCAGGAACGGATGATCAACTGAGATGGGTCCTCATCGTCCGCTCACAAGTCTAAATGATTATGGGTGGTGAAATCCCATACTCATAGACAAGTCGCCTCAACCATATTATCGATTGAATCATAACACTTACATAAACAGACTCCATCCCGATCTCTTAGTCGGGGTCTCGGGCGGGCTCAATCATACAACAAAGTGTGCCATGTGACAGAGTCACGAGCAATCGCATCGCGATGCCCCAAGCTGCGCACATCTAAGGGCCACTTGGTGTATAAAAGACCGCCGGCGAGAACACAACTAAGGTATCGAACCCCACACATGACATGCATGATATAAACATACACGCAGCATGCATGCCAAGTGTATAACAGCAGGTAACATAACATGAACTCTACAAACTCATAGCTTTATTTCATCTGCTAAACAGAGCAGATATAGTAGTGTTACAAGCAGAGATCACATCACTGTGATCCAACATTACATCATACAACAACGGAAGCAAATTATGTCTTAGTAAAGACAAGGTTAACAAATGGCTTAAGAAGCCTTTAAGAAAACACAACGACCCTCCAGAGGGACCAGGCTGCTGTCTGGGACTACATAACTTCGTCGATGTCGAGCTTGAAGGGGAAAGGCCACCATCAGGGTCAGTGGTCTCGTCTCTAAAACATAGAATAAGCAAACGTGAGTACAAAGTCGTACTCAGCAAGACTTACGTCAGAACTATACTACTCATGCTCAGGTATCAAGGTAAAGGCAAGTGGGGTTGTAATGAAGAAAGCTTTGACTTGGCTATCCTGTACTACGACTACACAGAGTTGAGATGAGAGGCGCACACGAGTCCATCTAATCTTGATCACCACATCAATACACAACCATGGATCCTTCCTCGACTTCCCCACGAGGAAGCAACCCAAAGCACTCACACTTATCTTGCGATTTTTAGAGTATCCATTTGAGTTGTCTAATAATCAAGTAAAGATCTCCAAGCAGTCCATAACCGCGGACACGGCTATTCGAATAGTTCATTAACCCTGCAGGGGTGTACTTCTTCACATACGTAGCTACCACTTATCGCCTAGAACTCGTCACCTTCAAGCGGTGTCGGCGAGGATAGTACCATGACACTTACCTCACGGCTCCAACTCTAGTCCAGGGAATCGCCTATCTGAGTTGTACCGCAATCGGGAATCCGACCGGGGTTTCCGTTTAGGACCCAGACGATGTATGGACGGTCCGACAAGCCCACCTCGACGGATGGTACTGCGCTTGCCTAAAATCGTGCTACGTTAGGAAAGCAAATAGAATAAAGTTAACCCATGCGAATCCTGGACCTTAGTCGGGGTGAGTTAATAGGTCGAGAGGGGTCAATGAGCCCAACATGTGGTAGTAATCTGTGTCTTGGATCACAACACAAGAACTCGGGGCCTAGGGCAGTGTAAATGAGACAACCCACTGTGTACTCCTACACAGCCTCTCATTGTTCACTTATATTAGGGTGACTTCATCAACACGTTACTATCTTGTTGCATGTGTTCACTACCATCCCGATACATCACCCAGATGGATCAACTTCATTGCAAACAACTCTAGCATGGCATAGCATATCATGGATGAAGGGCCACATGATGATCACAAACAATCTTGTATCTACTAGGTTGAGGTTTGCTTAATACTGTGGTAGCAATGATAGGTCATGCAAAGGATGGGTTCAACTAGCGGAAGAACGTAACATGTGAATCACCTAATCATACATAAGAGAACAAGAGGGAAACTGGGTTTTTATAGATATGATCAAAGGGGGTTTGCTTGCCTTATTGTCGAGACTCGGGGGGTGCCACTCTTCGGAGAAAATAGGGACTACGTCCGGCGATGGATCTATCGAGAAGAAGCAAACACCGAGACAACAAAGTATAAACATCACATTGCAATGCACATTCAAGAATGAAACATGGCATGGTACTGATGTGGTCTATGTTTAATTTGTAACAATTTAATTGAAGTTGATTTGAATAAGAAATTCAAATTCAAACTCCAAATGTGGTTCAATTTAGCCAAAGTTGCATTTGCTAATGTTTGGATATGGTAAATCATGTGGTCATGTGCATGATATGCCTCTGATGTTCATGTGATAAGGTTGGCATTGCAAAGATTTAATTTGAAATGATTTAAACATTTATTTCGAATTATTCCAAATAAGCCATATAGCTAAATGCTACTGGTTCATCATCATAGATGTGTTTTTCATCCATGAAAGTATGATATTTGGAATCCTTGAATTTTTCTGATGATTTTTCATATATAAATTATTTGATTTGGAGTTATGGATAAAAAGTTATTGAATTTCAAAGATTTATGCATTTTCTGGAATTTCTGTTAAATCGGAAAAAGGGTTTATTGCGCAAGCATGATATCATGATGACGTCAGGGGCGCTGACTGGTCAAACTGACGTCTGGTACCCACCTGTCAATCACTCTGGGGTTAACCCCGTTTTAAATAGAGATGACAGGGGATTAGGGGGGTTTGGGTCCCACCCGTCAGTGAGAGAGAGAGAGTGATTAGGGGGGGAGGGGGTTAGCCAGGCCGGCGTTTAGCCGCCGGCGACCTCTGGACGCGGCGGCGCCCACTCCAGATGGCGGCTCCGGTCACGGGAGGCCACGGGGGAGGCACCGCTCGGCTCCTCTCGAACGCGCGGTTCGCGTGGACGCCATGGGGAGGCCAGGGGGACGCCGAGAACACGCCGGCGAGCAAAGGGACGCGGCGGCCGAACTCGGGCTCGACGGAGCTGGCGACACCGGGGGCTAGAGCGAGCGGGGTTAGGGGGGAAAGCACGGGGAGCTCACCCTGAACGTGTTGGTGCAGACAGGAGGGCCGGAGGAGCTGCGGTGGCCTCGAATTCGACGACGGCGTGACGGCGGCCGGCGACGAGAACGACGAAGGGGACGACGGCTCTCGGGGATCCTTGCTCCAATTGACTGCGCGGGGTGACGAAGACGACGTAGGCGCGCATCCTGGACAACTCAATGCGGCGGGGGAAGGCCAGTGGCCGCGTGGAGGGACGACGGCGAGCTCGCAGCGCTTCGGGTCTTCGCGGGATCTCGCCGGGGATGAAGGGAAAAAGTTCCAGAGGAGGGGGAAAGGAAGGGGAGAAGCACGGGCGTCCACGGCGCCGCTAAAGGGCGCGGCAGCAGCCAGGCAGCTGCCTGGCAGCCATGCCAGGCTCGCCGGCGAGCTGCCTGCCTGCCTGGCTCGGGGAGGAAGACGCCCTTGCCCCTGGGCTGGGCCACCTCCCTGAGTTGGGCTGCAGGTAAGTGGGCTCTGTCCCTTTCTCTTTTAATATTTCTTTTTATGCTTTCTGTTTAATTTGTTCTGCTCTGAAAAAAATATCAAAGCATTTTTAAAAATCCTCAAAATTTTATCTTGGACATATGTGACATAGCACTAGTCACTCCCAAGTTTTGGAGATTTTTGGAATTCAAATTATTTGAATTCAATTCAATTAGCATTTAAATTTAATTTCCAAGCCTTTGTTTGAATATTTGAAAAATCCATGAGCATGGGTTTGACTCCAAATCATTTTTAAAATGATCATACTCATTTATAGGACTTTTCAAAATTGTTTGGAGGAATTTTGGAAAAACTTTTTATCTGGCCTTTTATTTAAATTATTTTTGAGGCTTTTCCAAATCCCCAATTCTTAAACCAAGAATTTAAACATGATGCAATTATTTCTAATAATAAAAGAACATACCAAAACTAGGGTTGTGACACAACGAACAAATCCGGGTGGCCCCCGAGGAGTCGACACCCAATCCAAAAGCCGGCCACGCTCTCGGATCAGACTCTTCCGTATGGCTAAGGTCGGGGTTAGCCTCACCTATATAACAGGGGACTTCCCTAGCTCACCAGTGTGTACCAACATAGGAACTATGTCTCTGCTGACCCGAGTTGTTTTAAAACCACTGGCTGCAGACCAGTTACGCACACGGTTTCAAATGGTAAATCAGCTTGGGCCACCTCTAGAATATTTGAATCTAGGTAGGTATGAAAAGGGGGACCCCATAAAATCCCACAAGCGGTTAGGCACGCTCAGTATTAAAACTAATACCCGGAACTCGAATCCTAGGTGACTCAAATGGAACAAAGCGTCGGGGTGGGATAGCCTAGACCTTCCATCCTTCGTCGAATATAGTCAACATTTATAATAATCATATCATCAACAATAATATAATAATGTGATATCCCAAACCAAGGAGTAACAGGTAACATCGTAGCATCCTAAGCATGCATACTAAGCAGGGGCTGAGCAACGAGCAATAGTAACATAGCAGTACATGGTTTGCTGGGAAGGGACATGGCTGTATCGGTTTGAAAGAGGCTATAAACATGTGGTAGGAGAAAACATCGAACCTAACCTAGACTGGCATGCAAACCACTGGTTGAAATAGAATGGATCATAAGTAATGTATAGTCCTTGCCTGTTGATAAGTCGGATTCCGAAGGTGTAGTTGATCGCAAGCTCGCATCGTCTCCGAAGGTACCTGCGGAAGCACACAAGACGATAAACACTAGAAAGCAATCAACGAGCAAGCTTCTATTACTACGAAGCAAACACGAGAAAGCATCAACAAGAAGGCAACACGAGACATCGCACCTACCGTCGAGAGCGGTTACTAACAGGTTAAGTGGAGTAATCGTCACACACGACGATACCGCACATTTTAGAAAGGTTCAAGTTGTTTAGCTACAGGTGATCAACCAACGGTTATTAACATGGCAACTCAAGCAAGCATGGCATAGCACACCAACATGTCAAGAGGTGAAGCACAAAATAAACTATCTATGCTAGACAATTTAAGTGAGGCACAATCCTAAACATGGCATACACTAAGTGTCGCACGATGATTAAAAGATTTGGTACTGTTCTGCCCTAAACCATATTTTAGGTTGGTTAACAACAGAAAACAATAGCATAAACACAAAGTACACGAAAAACTAATCAAGTTACATATAAAGAACACCCCAAACGGAGTTACGGTTAAAAAGATACAAGAAAAACAAGTTACGGGCACAATCTGCCAACATCGGGAAGCACACTTTAGAGCAATGCACAAACAAGATAATCAATGCAAACATGCTCACAAATGATATGGACCTAAAGTAGACATGACAGGGAAGGCATGGCAAAAGGAATCATGCAAATAGGCATCATAGATCAAAAGATATTAAGCAAACAACATGGCATCGCAAAGTAACAGACTTAGAGAAAAATAGAGGTGGCTGTCAAAAACAGCAGCATAGCAACTTTGGAGCTAAATATCTATATGACCAGCAAGCATATCATGACAATGCAATAGATGGGATGAAAGTAGACATGATGCTTAACAATATGCAATTGGAATCACTCAATTCCGACGTGCGGTTGCGAAGCAACCGTCGCCCGAAGTTGCAATAAAATAATAACAGCATCACTTAAGAGAAAAAGCAATTAACGGCCTGATGCCCACTTCAACGCAGAATTAAACTATCTAGACGACCTCAAACGGAAATACTTTCTACATACGAACGCTAGAGCACGCAAAACTCAGCAACTTTCGTTTTGGGGGCACGTTCATCGGAGCTACGGTTTAAGCGTTATTTACGGTGCAAAATCGAATCAGCAGGAAAATCTCAGACTTAGCAGAAAAAGAAAAAAAATACTGCAGACAGAAAAAATACGGGGCCTCACCCCTAGTGGGCCTCGGCCCACTGGCCTGGGGGTGGATCTGGATCTGGCCGCTGCTGGGCCGTTGCAGGCCGTGGCGAGGTGGGCCGCCTGGGGGCGTGCGGCCCAGGCCAGCCCACGTGGCCACGCACCGAGCGGTTTGCGAGGGGAGGCCGAGCGGCTCCTCCCGTCGAGCGGCGGCGCGGCAGGCTCGCCGGCCAGCCGGCGGCGAGGTCGGCTGCGGGGGAAGGGCGGTGAAGAGGGGCAGGGCGGCCTGATCCGGCGTCGGCGGGGTCCTCCGGTGGCCGTGGTTGCCGAACCCAGTGGCAGGCGGCGGCGCGAGCTTGCTCAGCCTCCCATGGCGAGGCTGCTGCACGTGAAGAGGGCGGAGCAGGTGAGGGATAGGGAGAGAAGAGGGAAGGGAGGAGAAGGAGGAAGGGGGAGGAGGTGGCCGGCGGCCTGGCAGGGGCGGCGGATCGCCGGAGCCGGAGGTGCGCCGGGCGGCGGCTTCCCTCGGGCTGGCGGCGCGCGTGGGACTCCACGGGCAGATGAGAGAGATGGCTAGGGAGCTGACGTGGCATACTCCGGTGCGTCCGGTCGCGGGATCGAACGGCCCGATAAAATCTGGGATCTGGGAGGCAAAACTGGGCAAAGTGGAGGGGGGTGGCTGCAAATTATGGCTAGGGAAACCCTAGAAATGGGTGGGAGTGTGGTGGTCTTTATATAGCCCAGGTGGCTGGCAGTTTGCAAAAACATCCCCGGTTTTTCTCTCGCGCGCGCGGTGCTCACGTTTCTGACCGCCGGGGGTCCGTAGTACCTTCGATTTCGGGTAAAACTTCGAACTGCGCGATCAGCTCGTCGAGCCAGCGGCGTTCACCTCGCGCTGGAACCGTTCCGATAACACTTTCCGGCGCGCTATAAAAATGTCCCGTTTAATTATTAAACGGGGTTTTCATTCCGTTGGCTGCGGCTGGTCTCGTGCGGTTTTCGCGACGGTGATCGGGTGAACCCCGGTGTCGCAAAGGTCGAGTGTCAGGGTGGCAAGGGTCGGTCTCCGTCCGATACGAGATAAGAGAGGGGAAAAATAATCGCCGATCGATAAATCGGGGATGCAAACACCGCAAACAAATCAGACAATCAAACAATTCACACCGAAAACAAATTTTTTAATTTTTGTGAAATCTGGGCTGTTACATGAAGGTGGGTGATCACTCTGGTCGAACGTGATGCTGGTTTCTGCGTCGTGTAACTGGTAGACTTTGGATGTGTTTAGGTTTTCGGCTGCTCTGGCCTGTAGGGTGTAGGCGTCATGTTGGGCTTGTGATACCCTGCCTTCCTGGATCGTGTACACCTGTCCTTGAGTCAGGTTGGACCGTCTTTCGGGACTTGGAGTCAGCGACTGCTCGGTTGGTCGGGTGTGTTTGGCTTCCCGCTGTTTTTCTTCCTTGAGGCTGTCGGCGAGTTCGTTGAACAGACGACAGTCTCCCAGAGTGTGACTCGATCTGATGTATCCCCGGTCGTCTTTGAAGCAGTGGATCGTGCAGGGTCCTAGCTGCTCCCTGACCGTGAGTTTGCTAGATCCGGCGTGTCGTTTCTTCCTTGAGATTCGGAAAAACAACGCGTGATCCGCCGGGTGCTCGTGGACTCGTGGATCGATTTCGATCCCCGCGCTCAGATTCTGGTTCTTGATAAGGTTGGAAAATTCTTCTGGTCTTCGATCTGGGTCGTAGTATTCGCAGTTCTGAGTCTCAGAGTCGTTGTCCTAGCGGGCAACAACTGTCCGTGCGGCGGGTTGTCGAGTGGTCGGCGAGCGCGTAGCTGTGTAGTGCGACTCGTCGAGTGGGGTCTCCTCGTAGAATCCTCGCGCCTGTCTTCTAGGTCGTCGATTCCTTCTTCGTTGGCGATGATTTTGACGATCGCTGATCTCGAGCTCGGAGTCGGTGTCTTGTTGTGCGGCGGGTTCCTGGGTGGTGGTGGGTCGTCGAGTGGTCGGCGGGTCCTTTGCTTCGTGCTGTAGCTCGTCGACCGGGATCTCTGTGTAGAACCCCGGCGCCTTTCTTTTGGGTCATCGAGTTCTCCTTTGCTGACGGTGGGCTCGGTTGCCGCCATAGTGTTGGTCCTGGCACAACTGCGAGCCAAGCGATCTTGCTGGGGCAGCAGAGATGCTTGCCGTGATCTTGAATTCTTCTGATGGATTTCATCTGGTTCTTGCCCTTGAGTTGTAGCTTGCTGGAGACGGAACCGCCGAGATCATGATTCCAACCTATGTAGTTCCCACAGACGGCGCCAATTGACGGGGATGTACCCCGGCAAATCCCACGGTCAGGGACCCTGGGTTAGTCATGAGAGGCACAGGTTGGACGATAGCTCGTCGGCTAACAGGAGGATACGTTCCTCCTCGATGTTATTGATTGGAGATGGAGATTACAGGGAAGCCAAGGCTAGTGCGCACAAGGCTAGGGTTACAGATTCTGTATTGCTTGATCTCGACGTCTCCCCTCCTAGCCCTTATATACTAGGTTAGGTCTCGGGGAGTCCTTCCTGGATTACAGATGAGGTTTCCTAACCCTGATCTTGTTTCGTACGGCAGGTTTGCACCTTCCTTATGAGTCGCGGACTCCTACATCGGTGCCACTAGTGGGCCAAGGCCGGACCTAGACGACATCTTTGTGGGCCTTCTGTCTTCGGGTACACCAGGAGGCTCATCCATAGGAGTCGTGGGGTCACCCCCTCGTCATGGGTACTCCTTCTTCACGAATTTGATTTGCAGATTGTCGATAGAAAAGGAGAAGACAATACGGTGGCGGATAATCTTTCAAGGATGGAAGATATCCCGCACGATCCTATTCCAGTCAACGACAGTTTCCCAGATGAACAGCTTGCTGTTGTAAAAGTACAATCTCATTCCGACCCTTGGTTTGTAGATTATGCTAATTTTATCGTTGCAAAGTTTTTGTTACATTTCAGCAGAGGAAGAAATTCTTCACGGATTTGAGGCACTACTTTTGGGATGATCCACATCTTTACAAAGGAGGTGCGGACGGGATCGTAAGAAGGTGTATACCGGAGCACGAGCAGCAGGACATTCTTCGACAATGTCACGATAGTCCATATGGAGGACATCATGCCAGTGAAAGGATCGCACATAAAGTTTTACAATCAGGTTTTTATTGGCCTACTGTTTTTAAGGACGCCCAAAGGTACGTTCTATCTTGTGATAAGTGTCAGAAAGTTGGTAACATTAGCAGGATAAATGAGATGCCTATGAATTACTCACTAGTGATCGAACCTTTCGATTGCTGGGGTTTTGATTTTATGGGTCCTTTTCCTCCTTCACACAAGTACACACACATCTTAGTTGCTGTTGATTATGTAACCAAGTGGGTTGAAGCAATCCCCACTGAGAGTGCTGATCACAAGACATCTTTGAAAATGCTCAAGGATGTATTTTTTCCTAGGTTTGGAGTACCAAGGTACCTCATGACAGATGGAGGGTCACACTTCACGCATGGAGCTTTCAGGAAAGCTCTAGCCAAGTACGATGTCAATCATAGGATTGCATCACCGTACCATCCTCAAACTAGTGGGCAAGTTGAGTTCACCAATAGGGAGATCAAGTTGATCTTACAGAAGACAGTAAACAGTTCTAGAAAGGACTGGTCAAAGAAGTTAGGAGATGCTTTGTGGGCGTATAGAACTGCTTACAAAAACCCATGTCTCCGTATAAAATGGTCTATGGCAAGGATCGAGCCGGTAGATACTATCGATTAACAAGATAAACGATTAACTAGATAAAACGAAAGAAAAGATAAAGAAGGTATAAATAAAAAAGAAACGAAATAAAAAGAGAAAAAATAAGTTATTAAATGCAGTAATTCTTCTTTATTCTTCTAATTGATTGCAATTAAACTCGGCTCAATCTTTTTTTTTCTAAAAAAGATTGAGCCGAATAAAAATAGATCATAATATGATCATGAGACTTGACAACTCGAGATTCGTCTATTCTATATATCTAGAATATATATTAAGTTATAATACAATAAAGAAATACAAATAAAATAATAAAATAATAAAATATAGTATTATCATATGATAATGGAATCAAATACGCAGTATTTACAGAAAAAAGTCTTCGTTTATTGGGAAAGAATCAATATACTTTTAATGTCGAATCGGGATTCACTAAGACAGAAATAAAGCATTGGGTCGAACTCTTCTTTGTGCCATTTACCATTAGAGTTAGAGCACAAGGCTTTCTGGGATGTCAGAGAGCTAAATGCTGACCCAAAGTTAGCTGGTGAAAAGCGTCTCATGAATTTGACTTCTCTAGATGAGTGGAGGAGTGAAGCTTACGAGAGCGCTAAAATGTTCAATGAAAAGGTAAAGAAGTGGCACGATAAAAGAATTCTGAAACATGAATTTAATGTTGGTGATAAAGTTTTGTTGTTTAGATCTCGTTTCAGGTTTTCTCCAGGTAAACTACTTTCCAGATGGGAAGGACCTTTTCATATCGAAGAAGTATATCGGTCTGGTGCAATCAAGATCAATAATTTCGAAGGCACCAAACCTCAAGTTATGAATGGACAAAGACTCAAACATTATATGGCAGGTGATCCAATCAATGTGGATGCAAACATGATATATACAAAGACCCACAAGAACATGTTGCAGCCAGTTTCAGACTCCAGCAGGAGCAAAATAAGAAAAGGTATGAATTATGGTAAGAAAACACCGCGAACGTCAATAAAAGTTTACTTTTCAAAGTTTTTGCAAAATTAGGAAAATTCCAAGCCCGAGTGGAGCCGGAGAGGAGCTCCAGGGGGCCCAGGAGGCCTCCTGGCGCGGCCCCCCTCCTGGCCGCGCCAGGCACCCTCCTGGGTGCCCTGGACTCCAACTCCGACTCCACCTAGGCTTTAAACCTTCCTTCTGTTGCAGAAATTTTTGCTATATATTTGCCCGGATAGTCCCGGCACCATATCTCGCGATTTCGTGTGTTTTCTTTCTCGGTCTGTTTCTGCCAGGAAAACTTTCAGCAGATCTAGGTTCCATGGCGTCCCGAAGTTCCCCCAAGGACAAGTTCGTCGTCAACGTCATCAACCCTTACCTCGCAGAGGTGAGGAAGCACCCCCAGATCCTTCGTGTGGAGGATGGCGTCCTCCACAAGGAAGATCTGAAGGGACCAGTCAAGGAAGGGAGCACCGAGGAGCGGCTGAAGGAGATGGAACATGAGGTCTTCAAGTTTAAGAAGATGGAGGAGCGTGGGGTTGAAGCTAACTTCGACATCATGAACGAGGTAGAGGCTTCCCACAAGAAGGAGATGAAGGATATGTGGTCAAGTTTGGCCGCACTAGAAGAAAAAGTTTATGAACTCCAAGCATAGATCTATGATCTGCAGAACCAGAACTGTGAGTATGAACTAAAATTTCTGTGCATGGGTTTGGGTGCTGAGTGCAGGATCCTGCAGACGGGAATGTCCTTCGAGACTGGAGAACCTTTGCCTTGGAAGCGCTTCGCCAAGAAGTACGTGATCAACAAGAACAAGAATGAGGAGTGAAATCTCCTCGGGTAATGGCATCCCCTTAGCTTGTTCCAAGCTTGGGGGAGTGCCCGCTATCTTTATCTTTATCTTTGTCTTTAGGAGTCAAGTAGAGTCGTATCATGTCTAGGGAAGTTACTTTATGAAATAGGTGTTGCTTTGAGGTCTATCACTCCTTTTGTGGAGAGCTTTGTATCCGTGAGTGTGGGGTCGTCTATGAAGGAATATTAATGAGAAGTCTATTGGTTTCTTCGCTGCACTCGGTATTCTCTTCACGCAATTGACATTATGAGCTGATTCTTATGGGGAGTATTGACCTTATATCAGGTATGGCTTCGAAAACTTTATTTAAATCTTGGCAAGTATAGCTTTGGTCATAACAACAAGCATGTTTTTCTCAAAGTAGCGACATAGCCAAAACCTTTGTGTTATTATGCTTGAAGTGTTATGTTGACAAGGAAGACAACTTGATGTTTCATGCTAGTTTTAATGTTTATGCTTTGTATTGCTTGCATCTAAGTTGTCATCAATTGTCTGGTCTCTCAAAGCCTTGCTAGCCAAAACTCTGTACTAAGCGGAATTCTGCTTGTACTTCCATACCCTGAAACCAACATCTTCCACTTGAGTCCACCATACCTTCCTATTTGTGGTATTCCACTACCACTCCTAAAGTATATAATTTATGTGCTATCTCTAGATGTTCAAAATTTTATGTTTTGTGCCACTGATTCAGCTCATGAGGAAGTGGTGGGTAACCCATGATCTTCTTAATTTGGACAAGTTTTATCTTGGGATTGCATGTCTAATCTGCAAACCCCTAATATGAGAAGGGACTGGCATGATTGCCCAGCTCGTAAAAGATAAATACTAACGCAGAAGTTCCTTCGCCCATTTATGAGTGATAAACAAAGGAATTTAAGGGGATGTGATCGTCCCCACATGGGAGCCGTTCCTCGAAACTTGTCCAAATCATGAACTGAGTGAGTTATCTATCAGCAGTCGTTGACGGATCATGCACCTCCCAAAGGCCTGTTTTTATTCTGTTTGATCTAGAGATGGCACATGAGTTTTCCCTGCTTACCCTTTTGCACGGGGTTTATCCTTTATTTTGTGCTGAGTCAGTCCTTCCTACTTCCTTCCTTCTTGAGAGAGAACATACACTTGATGTTAATAAAGATTCTTGCATACAAAGCTGCATTGAAAGTTAGCATGTTACATCTTTGTTGACATTATCTTTTGATAAGTGAGTTGTTTGCAAAAGCTTATGCGTAGTAAACATATTCCTTTGTGTTAACATGTGCACTTCTTGACTGATAACATGTTCTTTCTAAAGCTTCAACTGGTTCCATTATAAGTGAAAGAGCAAAAGTAAAAGTTATTAGTTGTTCCTTGACCAAGGATATGTTTGCCATGATTTGATGAGTTTTCCAGGTCCTACATTGTTATAATTGTTACTACTTTCTCATAAGGACCTTATGAGTTGAGGTTGCTGTTGAGGATGCTTCAGTTTGGTGAGAAATCTTGATGCTTCTTGTCCGTATTCTTTTATCGACGCTTCACTCTCTAAACTTGTGGACAGGTTTACCGAGCTCAGCAATCGCTTGGGGACAAGCGAGGTCTAAGCTTGGGGGAGTTGATACGTCCAGAATGCATCACTATTTTATATTGTAATTTCATCCTATTCATTGATATATTCCACTTGAAAGTATTGTTCTTATGTTGTTTCGGCTTGTTTTACACAGTTTACAACTTTCCGGTGCCGAAGCAGTAGAACCAGAATTCAGCGGTGAAAAGTGGACGCCAAGTTGCTGAATCAGATCAAGTCCAAGTGCGATGAAAATTTACGGGGAGTAGTTTTATGGGAATTGACTGGGTATCACCGAAGATGGAGGTGAGGGGACCCACCAGGCAGCCAGAAGGGTGCCTGGCGCGGCCCCCCTCCTGGCTGCGCCAGACACCCTCCTGGATGCCTGGTGGCCCCCCTCAGTGCCCCCTCTCGCCTATAAGACCCCCCTGGGTAGAAACCCTAAAAGAAGAAGAATTTCCGTGTTTCGTTGCCGCCACGGGGCAGAAACCTACAGAGGAGAAAAGCCATCTCCGGCGGGCAAATTCCGCCGAGGAGATCACCTCCCGGAAGGGGAGATCGTCGCCATCATCATCATCATCGTCACGGGCATTATCGAGATCATCATCAACATCATCCCCAACATTAGCACCATCTCCATATCCATCCCATCTCATCTCACAATTGCAACTTGTGTTGTAATCCGTACTATCTATCCTCTCTACTCTGTTGGTGTTGATTACTACTTTGTGGTGAATCCTATTGAGTTTTGTTGGAGAAATATCATTGTGCCAGATTGTTTGCCACCCATCTATCACCTCTGATCATGATTTCTTTTATGTCTTGTGAGTAGTTACTTTAGTTCTTGAGAACATGGGAGAAGTCTAGTTGTTATTAGTCATATGATGTTGAAGTGGTATGTGTTGTTTGATACTTAAGTTGTGTTGTTATTTCCCTAGTGGTGTTATGTGAGTCGAACACTTAACACTTCACCTTTCATGGGCCTAGAGGAATACATTGTGCACAAAGGATGCTTATGGTGGGTTGTTGGAGTGACAGAAACCTGACCCCCAGTTCACACACTTTTGCACAAGGGAGTTATGGATCCTTGATCGTAATGATGTGGTTAGGCTTATGCCTTAATTACTACCTTGTATTTGCGGATGCTTGCAAGGTGTGTAATCATAAGAGTACACTTATCTTAGTCTAGAACGTGTACTAGCATTGATCCACCCACGAACACTTATCAACACAATACATATTACTTGGCGGAGTATGGTGAAAGTAACTTGGCTATCTCTCCCATGTGTTCTCGAGAACGCTTTAGCTTTTATAAGTTTAGTTCCTAGGCTTATCCTTGTGAAAGGATTGGGCCACTTGCTACTCCTCAGTTTTCCTGTTTACTTTTCTTGTCTTTTACTTTTCTGTTGCTTAAACCAAAAACCCCTAAATATTTACCTTTGAGTGTGTGCAACCCTTTCCTTATCCAGTGTCACTTATCAACACCTTCTGCTCCTCGTGGGATCGAGATCCTTATTTATCGAAAAGCTACAATTGATCCCCTAGACTTGTGGGTTATCAAGAATCGTTATTGGCGCGGTTAAAAGGGAAGGCAACCCAACTAACCTATTAATTTCTCCGCCATCACTCGGCACTGACATTCTCCTTGCGTCACTCCCTCCATCTTACAACGGCTTTATCATGAATTACAACATGAATGGGCTTGACAACACCACAGACGAATTGTTCGCTATGCTTAAGACTGCGGAAGCATCTATGCAGTAGGATCGAAGCCACGTGTTGTCTATGATGAACACTACCAGTTTCAAGAAGAAGGGCAAAGGCAAAAATGCCAAGAGAGGTGGTAAGACCAAAGCTCAGGTAAAGACCAACACTGGCCCAACTAAAGATTCTGAGTGTCACTACTGCAAGAACAAGGGGCACTGGAAGAGGAATTGCAAGAAGTATCTGGGAGATCTGAAAAGTGGTCTGATCACCAAAGGTATAAATAAGTTATACTAAGTTAATAGACAATTTCATTATTTCATCTTCATAGGTATAATTGATACCATATCGATTGCTAATGGTTCGCAAATCGGTACAGGGAATTCTCAGAATCCAAAGGAGAAGAACGAATGAAGTGCAAGTCCGCGTCGGAAGTGGTGCCCAAGTCACCCAAGGCCGTCGGCGTTCGTTTATCAAGATTTATCTTAGAGTTTGAATAAAAGTTATTTAATTCAGAGGTCGTGTAAAACATTAATATCGTATTATGTCGTCTGCACGGTGGATGTGTTATCCACGTTTTGAATAATGGTTATTCGAAAAATATTACTCTCTAAATGTCACCCTTCGTGGTGAATTATTTAAGTTGAAATCTTGATGTTATGTCTATTTTCTTGATTGCTAAATAAATTAAGTTATGTGATGATAATGCCATTATCGTAATAGCATAAATGACTTAGCCGCATTAGAACAAAGCGCATGCGGAAGCTTCATATCGATGAAGTCATTCAATCTCTTGACTTTGAGTTATTTGACACATGCAATGTTTTTCTAATAGAAAAAATCATTGATTAAATGAATTGTTCAAGTGTTTAGTAAACTATCGGTAATAACACATATCGATGTGTGAAGAACCAATAAACAATACTTTACATAAAACCTTGTGATAATGACTTGTATAGATATGCCGATATTTAGACAAGACATAATATCTGAAATTTTGAATAAGTTCAAAACTTTTTCAACACAAAGAGAATCATCATCACACATAGATCAAATATTTGACGATCTGATCGTAAAATAAATGAGTTAAAGAATTTAGCAAACATCATCGAGTGTATGAAGTCAGTTCATAAACTAGCGTCACCTGAAACCCCGTATAGCTACGGAGTATCTTGACGCATAACCAAGCCCTATATGGCATATTGGAATTAAAATTGTTTTCTACCTTGAATTCCAGCATGACATGGTAAGGTCGGTGATGTACTTAAACCACACTCCCATTTACTATACTACTTAATGCTTTTGAGAAACCACTTACGAACTAAATAGAGCGTCGTCATATGTTTGTTGAAACAATGCCCTATAAGAATACGACATGGCTAAGAACTCCAATTGTTGTTTCATAATTTCAGATATGTATTTAGAATATACTCGATCCCGAATATAAGTATTGTAGAAACATCATGTTACGAACAACACTTCCACTACTATACCCGAGAAAAATGTTTATCACGGGACATGGGATTTTTCCTGAGAAAATTGCTCTCTTGAAACAATTAAGTGGGAGTACTAATAGCTTGATTACATTGAATCATTTGGTTCTACAGAATGAAACTCAGAAACTCGTTCTAGAGATAAACTCTGTGACCAAACCAGAAATTCCTACATTTGATGAAAAGGAATGATGAAACTCTGAAATGTGTTCAAGAGATGAAATGATCAAGTCTTATGATGTATCACACAGCTTTGTAAATTCACGTTGGACCAAGGTGGTTCTATAGTGTGATAAACCTGTGAACTATAAGAAACCATGACGAGCACTAACTCCACTGTATGGCTTCAAAACAATAAAAACTATATGAAATCCATCCATCTAAATCAAGTTGAAAACTTGGTAAAACCCTCCTAAGGATACCTGATCATTAGAGTGGATTTGACTTTCATAGATATGAACATAGACGATAGCTTAATCGTTGATATTGCTCAACTTATCGTAAAATAAGTTTTTTCGATAGAGTTCAAAAGGTTGACTACAATATGTGTAGTGATGAAAATGTTCATATGAAAAATTACTGATAATCGCGACTGACGAGGGGGTGACCCCACGACTCCTATATATGGGCCTACCCGGTGTACCCGAAGACAGAAGGCCCACCGAGATGCCGCCTGGACCCAGCCTTGGCCCACTAGTGGCACCGACGTAGGAGTCCGCGACTCATAAGGAAGGTGCAACCCTGCCGTACGAAACAAGATTAGGGTTAGGAAACCTCATCTGTAATCCAGGACGGACTCCCCGAGACCTAGCCTAGTATATAAGGGCTAGGAGGGGAGACGTCGACATCAAGAAATACACCATCTGTAACCCTAGCCTTGTGTGCACTAGCCTTGGCCTCCTTGTAATCACCATCTCCAATCAATAACATCGAGCAGGAACGTATCCTCCTGTTAGCCGATGAGCTATCATCCAACCTGTCCCTCTCATGACTAACCCAGGGTCCCCGACCGTGGGATTTTCCGGGGTACATCCCCGTCAATTGGCGCCGTCTGTGGGAACCACACAGGTTGGAATCACGATCTCGGCGGTTCCGTCTCCAGCAAGCTACAACTCAAGGGTAAGAACCAGATGCAATCCATCAGAAGAATTCAAGATCACGGCAAGCATCTCTGCCGCCCCAGCGAGATCGCTCGGCCTGCAGCTGTGCCAGGACCAACACTATGGCGGCAACCGAGCCCACCGCCAGCAAAGGAGAACTCGACGACCCAAAAGAAAGGCGCCAGGGTTCTACACAGAGATCCCGGTCGACGAGCTACAACACGAAGCAGAGGACCCGCCGACCACGCGCCGACCCGCCACCACCCAGGCACCCACCGCACAACAAGACACCGACTCCGAGCTCAAGATCAGCGATCCTCAAAATCATCGCCAATGAAGACGGAATCGACGACCTAGAAGACAGGCGCGAGGATTCTACGAGGAGACCCCACTCGACGAGTCGCACTACACAGCTACGCGCTCGCCTACCACTCGACGACCCGCCGCACGGACAGCTGTCGCCCGCCAGGACAGCGAATCTGAGACTCAGAACGGTGAATACTACGACCCGGATCGAAGACCAGACGAATTTTCCAACCTTATCAAGAACCAGAATCTGAGCGCGGGGATCGAAATCGATCCACGAGCCCACGAGCACTCGACGGATCACGCGTTGTTTTTCCGAATCTCAAGGAAGAAACGACACGCCGGCTCCAGCAAACTCACGGTCAGGGAGCAGCTAGAAGGACCCTGCACGATCCACTGCTTCAAAGACGACTGGGGATACATCAGATTGAGTCACACTCTGGGAGACTGCCGCCTGTTCAACGAACTCGCCGACAGCCTCAAGGAAGAAAAATAGTGGGAAGCCAAACACACCCGACGAACCGAGCAGTCGCTGACTCCAAGTCACGAAAGACGCTCCAACCCGACTCAAGGACAGGTGTACACGATCCAGGAAGGAAGGGTATCGCAAGCCCAACAGGACGCCTACACCCTTCAGGCCAGAGCAGCCGAGAACCTAAACACAGTCGAAGTCTACCAGTTACACGACGCAGAAACCAGCATCATGTTCGACCAGAGTGATCACCCACCTGCAGTCCCAAGGCCGGGGCACGCGCCCCTGTTACTCGACGCTCAAATCAGAGGGTACGACATGGATAGAATCTTCACGGACGGAGGCAGCGGAGGCAGCGGCATGAACATAATCTTCGTCAGCACCCTACAGAAGATGCTAATCCCACGATCAGTATGGAAGATATCCAGCACCGTGCTATAAGGAGTAGTACCAGGAGAAGCGGCCACTTCCCTTGGAGTAATCGAGCTCGAAGTTGTCTTTGGCAGCAGACGCAATTTCACAAGACACACCCTCGAGTTCGGAGTACTCGATTGGCAGTCACAGTACCACGCCATACTGGGGCGTCCAGCATTTGCGCAATTCATGGCGATTCCGCACTACGCCTACCTCAATCTCAAGATGCCAGGATACGCGGGCATCATCACAGTCAACAGAAGCTTCACCAAATCAGACCAATGTGACCGCGATTTCCACAAAGTGTCCGACACCTTCGGAGCTGAGCAAGAGCTCACAGAAATATCCATGGAGACAGACAAAAGTATGTTCCCGCTAGCAAGTCGAAGCGAGTCAAAAGAATACGGGCGCGACTTCAGGATCGACAGCGGCACGGTTACGCACCAAGTGCACCCGACGGACCCAGAAAAAACAGTCCGCGTGTACGCCCACCTCCCGGAAGAGCAAGCGACTGCCCTCATCGCTTTCCTCCGTGAAGAATGGGAAATCTTTGCCTCGTTCCCAGCCGACATGCCAGGAGTACCACGCGAGTTCGCGGAACACGCGCTGCGTATCAAGCCAAACACCAAGCCAGTGAAGCAAGCATTACGAAGATTCTCGGAACCCAAGCGCAAAGAAATTGGGGAGGAGATCAATCGACTACTCGACGCCCAATCCATCCGAGAAACGAAGAAGGCCACTTGGATCGCCAACCCTGTGCTGGTCCCCAAGATAGACACAGAAGTGTTGCGGATGTGCGTCGACTACGGGCCAGCCAACAAACACGGCCCAAAGGATCACTTTCCCCTGCCAAGAATCGACCAGATAATCGACTTGACAGCAGGATGCGACCTACTATCGTTCCTCGACGCTTACTCAGGACACAATCAGGCCAGGATGGAGGAAAAAGACGAAGAGCACGCCTTGACCGTCACCCCTTGCGGCACATCCCGCCGCCCCAAAATGGCTTTCGGCCTAAACAACGCAGGAACAATATACCAGCGAATAACGCAAGCATATATGAGAAACCAGATTTGTGGAAACATCCAGGTCTACATAGACGAGATCATCATCGCAACCAAAGAAATCAGACCAGAAGCAGAAACAAAGGATGACAACACAGGTGAACCAGCCAAAGTGGCAGCCGCGAACCCAATCGTCAATGAAGAAGCCAATAACGCAGTCGAGGAGACAGAGCCAGACGCACCCGAAGACCCATCTTGGAGAGAGCCGCTCCTCAGATTCCTTATCGACGGCGCCCTACCGCAGGACGTCGCAGAAGCCGGACGCATCAGTCGGCGATCCAAAACATTCACAGTAACCAATGGACAACTCTACAAGCGCAGCATTTCCCAGGTCCTACAAAAATGCATAGACGAGGAAGACGGAAAAACCCTACTACTGGAGATCCACGAAAGCACCTGCGGGCACCATATCAGCAGTCGAGCACTCGTGTTAAAAGCTTATCGAGCAGGACTCTACTGGCCAACAGCCATGAGAAACGCAGAAGAAATCATGCGGCGTTGCATCGCCTGTCAAAAATTCGCCAGCAGATCGCAAGCTCCAGCCTCAGAACTCAAGACCATACCACTATCATGGCCGTTCTCCACCTGGGGACTGGACATGGTGGGCCCGCTCAATAAATCATCAAAGGGAGGAAGAACACACCTGCTAGTAGCAGTCGACAAGTTCACCAAGTGGATCGAGGCAGTGCTCATCACCAGCTGCACAGCCCTCACGACAGTGAACTTTATCAAATCAATAATCTTCAGGTTCGGAGTACCACAGAACATCATCACGGACAACGGTACGAATTTCACAACAGCAGAATTCCAGAACTTCTGCGACGAACTGGGCATCAAAATCAACTACGCATCAGTCGCGCACCCGCAGTCCAACGGCCAGGTGGAAAAAGAAAATGGCCTAGTATGCGGAGGAATAAAAAAATCGGCTCCTTGCACCACTCGAGCAGGCCGCGGGAAACTGGATAGAAGAACTCCCTGCAGTACTTTGGAGTCTGCGTACCACCCCAAATACCGCAACCCAGTACACACCTTTCTTCATGGTGTACGGGTCGAAAGCAGTGCTACCACACGACCTCAAATTCGGGGCACCCCGGATCTCGGGGTACGAAGAAGAAGAAGAAGCAGAAGAAGCACTACAAGATGACAAGGATACAGCAGACGAAGCAAGAGACACAACCCTAGCAAAGTCAGAGGGGTACCAGGACAAGCTGCACACTTATCAAAGCAGCCGCCTGCGCACCAGAACATTCAACAAAGGAGACCTCGTCCTGCGACTGATACAAGATAAAGTCCACAAGCTTGCCCCCCAATGGGAAGGACCGTTCATAATCTCAGAAGTCATAGGAGGAGGCGCCTATATACTGAAGAACCCGAAGACTGACGAGGACGTGGGCAATCCATGGAACGTAGCGAACCTACGCCTGTTCTACCCATAGTCTCCACCAATCATGCTCAACTGGCAGCTCATGTAACCCCTCGACGCAATAAAATGATGTTTCCCAAACACTACCACCCCAAAGCACTCGGGGGCTCGAGTACTAAACTCCCCACGAGAGACGCTATCGTCGCTCACGCGATATTTATCCAAAGCACTCGGGGGATCGAGTACGAAACTCCCCCCGAGAGACGCTATCGTCGCTCACACGATCTTTATCCAAAGCACTCGGGGGCTCGAGTATGAAACTCCCCCCAAGAGACGCTATCGTCGCTCATGCGATTTTTATCCAAAGCACTCAGGGGCTCGAGTACAAAACTCCCCCCGAGAGACGCGATCGTCGCTCACGCGATCTTTACTCAAAGCACTCGGGGGCTCGAGTACAAAACTCCCCCCGAGAGACGCTATCGTCGCTCACGCGATCTTTCACCAAAGCACTCGGGGCTCGAGTAAAACCCCCCCGAGAGACGCCATAGTCGCTCACGCGATCTTTATCCAAACCACTCGGGGGCTCGAGCACCCCCAACCCCTCGAGGCGCTATCGTCGCTCATGCAGCCCAAAAATTAAAAGGTCCAAGCAAAAACCCCTGACAGGTGCCACCTGCTGAAAACTGATCGAAATCAAAGGGAAGACACGGCTACAACCAGAAGGAACACCAAGTACTCTGGCCACATATGGATGGATCACAGGACGAAGACAATCCTTTAGTCTTCACCTGATAGCCAACGATCACCTAAAGACTCAGGGGCTAGTCCCATCGGGAGCGCTGTCGTGCACCCGATAAAATACAACAGTTAATAGAAGAACGATGAAAAAATAAAGCTCAGCCTACGTTTGACTCTACAACTCGAACGTAGCCTCGGGGGCTACTCCCATCGGGAGCGCTGTCGCGCACCCGACAGAATCCACAGTACAAGGACTCGACGGACTCGAAGACAGCTCTCGCTGAAAGAATTAAAGATAGATCACATCACCAAAGGACTCAAAGACAGATTCCATTACGAGGAGGCAAACACACTTCGCATTACAAGGACCCGAAGGTCATCCTCAGTACAAAAGATTCGAAGTACATTGGATAGAAGGCATCTCTGATTACTCGAAGGCAATCCTCATTACATGGAGAAATAACCTAGTTACAAAAGACACAAAAACAACCGATAAGCTTACAACATCAATCACCCAAGGAATTATGACTTCTACATGTGTGCCCATGTTGGGATAATTGGCACTGAGACAACGAGCTTCATCACAGACAAAGGAGGAGTCGAAGCAGCCAGCTCACGATGCCAATGACATAACAAAAGGTGAAGCTTGACTTATTTGCGGAGCACCGAAGATGATGCTCCACCAGCTTCTTCTCCTGCTCCACCAGCTTCTTCTCCAGCTCCACCTGAGCTGCCAGCGAAGATGACGCCGCTGCCACCAGTTCTACAAGGTCGCCGGGCGCGCCCGCTTGATCGGTGGCTTGACGTCGAGGTCCTCTCTAGAGCCGGAGGGCACAGCATCACCACCCGAAGAGTCGCCGGAGGAGGAAGCAGTTGAAGACGCAGGCGTACGACTCCTCGACCTGACGGAACTGTCGCTGCTTGTCTCCTGACAGTAATGATCCATGCGATTACCGCTCGGGTCAAAAGTGCGGATGGTAAGAGTATCTTCGCCATCAAAGCGGCAACAGAGGGTATCACCATCACACAAGTTCAAACATCGAGCAAACGACTCCCAGCCAAAGCCAGGAAAAATCAAGCGGGAACTATCGATCTCCAACTTAACATAAGAGGGAGATCGAGTGCACCCTTGAAGACGAAGAAGCAAGCCATCAAGACTAAGCTCAGAAACAAGGGCAGAAAATACAGAAGGAAGCAGAATGCAAGCGGCGTTCCGGCCACGGATGCGTAGGAGGAAATCATAACGCCAAAAACCCTCCTCCGAGGAAGAAGATGAAGGCGTCGATGGTGCACCACGACGGCCACCGCGAGAAGAGCGCGGAGCACGACCACCGCGACCACGGCGAACCCGGCCGCGGATAGTCATACCTACACTTCGTCTTGGCCCCATGAGGAGATGAATAAGAGGATCAAGAGGGGCAGAGGACGAACACTACAACCGGATGAAGAAAAGGGGTCTATTTATAGCACAACCCCAAGGGCACGTAGAAGCCCAGACGACGACAGAAATTAATTCAAAGACCAAGCATGCCGGGCGATTCGAATTCCAAGAAAAAGATGCCTTCACACGGGCAGCACTGTGCGCTAGACACGTCAAATCTCGCGCGTTTTCAATACGTGCATCGGTAACTCAACAGGCGGCTGCAGCACGCCACCAAGACCATCATTATGACCTGTCAGGAAGACATGACAGTTCGCAGACAGAGCATCTTTGACAGTCCTCCAGCAAGGAGATCGTTATCCTCACCAATAAAAGGTAAATTAAAACGGCAGCACAAAAATAAAAATGCAGTCTGCGAGCACCATTTTCTCCAACTCAAATACATTTTTCAAATATATTTAACTCCCATCGGGAGCGTATCCACCTATGAGAGTTTCGGGTGCTCCCTCACCTAAAAGAAAAGACGTGCTCGAGTGATTACTCGCACCTATGAGAGTTTTGGGTGCTCCCTCACCTAAAAGAAAAGACGTGCTCGAGTGATTACTCGCACCCACGAGAGTTTCGGGTGCTCCCTCACCTAAAAAAAGAGACGTGCTCGAGTGATTACTCGCACCCATGAGAGTTTCGGGTGTTCCCTCACCTAAAGGAAAGATGTACTCGAGTGATTACTCGCACACATGAAGAGTTTCGCGTGCTCCCTCACCACGACACAAGATAAGCAGACCTGCACTCGCCAGATCGTATGGGCCCAGAGTATGGGATGCTCCCTCACCCCGAAAGCGAAGACAACACTCGAGTGACTACTCACAGAACTCTATGCATCCGAGCACTCGAAGACCTCCCGAGAAATTACTCCTCGCCCGAGCGTTCGGCAAAGCTCTGCGAGTGACCGCTAAAACAGCTCACTTGATTGTTTATTCCAAGTGGGTGCATTATCTACTAGGCTCCACGCCTCAATAAAAATACATATTCCTGGAACACGATACAATGTGCCCAGATGCCACACGAGCTTAGCGTGTAGGTAAGACCCCGCTGCGCTGATCGTCCGGGCTGGGACTTGCCGCAGAGCGATTTCACTCCCAACCTTTTCCATACGCTTGCATGATAGAAAAAGCCGGGTGGACGCGCCTAGGCTACGAACTTTACTGGCGGCAATTGATCACTATAAGACCTGCAGCGGCATGAATTTTGCTCGACACCAGTGTTCCAAGCTCATGTCGAGGGACGTGGGTTTGATTTGGCTACTGCTGTTTTTGCCACTAGTGCAATTCACCAAGGCTCGACCAGTTGACTCCTTGGGCCCTTTCAGCTTAGCAATCCCTCGAAACAGGTTTTGTCATGACCCCAGACTGCCAGCGACCCGTGGTTGAACCATGCATATATCGAAATGACGCAAGAATGGACTCGAGTCCCTGCGCGACTCTTCGAGTCCCCCAGGCACTTGGGGGGTACTGACGAGGGGGTGACCCCATGACTCCTATAGATGGGCCTACCCAGTGTACCCGAAGACAGAAGGCCCACCGAGATGCCGCCTGGACCCAGCCTTGGCCCACTGGTGGCACCGACGTACGAGTCCGCGACTCATAAGGAAGGTGCAACCCTGCCGTACGAAACAAGATTAGGGTTAGGAAACCTCATTTTGTAATCCAGGACGGACTCCGCGAGACCTAGCCTAGCATATAAGGGCTAGGAGGGGAGATGTCGACATCAAGAAATACACCATCTGTAACCCTAGCCTTGTGCGCACTAGCCTTGGCCTCCTTGTAATCGCCATCTCCCATCAATAACATCGAGCAGGAACGTATCCTCCTGTTAGCCGACGAGCTATCATCCAACCTGTGCCTCTCATGACTAACCCAGGGTCCCTGACCGTGGGATTTGCCGAGGTACATCCCCGTCAGCGATATACTTCCGAAGTATGACATATGGATTTTTCTTCTGAGAAAATTAAACAAAGGGTGTATGCATGATACAACCTGAAAGGATTTAATGATCTATACGATATTAGTAAAAGTGAGAATGCTTCAAAGATCAGTCCATAGATGAAGCAAACATCACAGAGCTGGAGTAATAGTTTTTGATGAAGTTATAAAATTTATTATTTCATCAATAAAAATAAAATATATGGAATTAAGTGGGAGCATGATTCTAATCATATATGTGAATAACATATGAGTGATTGAGAATAAATATTTTAGCAAAATAAAGCACTAATGTATTGGATGTCCTGAAAGTGCAACAAGCACCAAAGTAATCTAAATAGTAGATTAGTTCTCCTGAAGTACCTCAGATGAAGAAAGGTTCTATGAGGAAGACTAAAGAGTTCATTACAAATAGATGAAAGAAAGTTTCATAATGATTTGTAATATTTTAATCGGTCTGTAGCTAAGTAGCAAAGTAGGATGTTGAAAATTGTTTTTCAAGCTAAGGCACATAGTGGGATTTCTACAACGTAGACGTGAAACATGGCAACTCTGGAAGTTGCATACGAGGGTATTTGGATCAGGAACACCATCATAGTGATTGGCATAGTTCCGAACGTTTGATCTGCATAAACCATACTTTGATATGAGCATGATGATCAAAACAAAGTAAGCTAAGAGCTCACTGTAGTCCAAACGTGTTGAATGATAGTGCCCTATCTTCAAATACTTCATAAAGATGAAGGGGTACATTAAGATACACATGATTGAGACGAGCCTAAAAAGCGTTAAGCTCCATGACGAAGTCTATACCACAAACGAGAATGAAGACCAAAGTGCCCTTGGTCTGAGTAACCATGCAACTAGATTATTGTCTCTAGTGCAAGTGGGAGACTGTTGGAATTATGCCCTGGAGGCAATAATAAATTGTATTATTATAATTCCAGGTTCATTATTAAAGTTTATATGTCTGTTTTATAACTGCAAATGGATTATGCGGAGGTTTGCCAAGTAGCATGTTAACTGCCTCCGGAGGAAAACCCATATGCAGGTGTGGAGTATAAACACCAAGTGTTCTTAGTCTGCCTCTAGGACAAACCCGTGTGTTATGGATGACATGTTTTCCTGTTCATAGGGCATTGGAAATGCCGGTAACACATTGGAGCACATTGTTGCCAGAACAAGGGTGCTGAACCGACCCAATTGTATGATTTACTTTGAGATCGCATCGTTTCCATGTTATAAGTAAAATCATCTAAGTTAATATGCATGTGTCCTTCATGACCATAAGAATGTTTCGTAACTTCATACCAGAGGGTGGGTTTTGACACTGTACCAACACCACCCGTAACAGGTGTGGCAATAACGGATTTGATCACTCACACCTGAAAGTGTGTCGAGGGACTTAACGATTCGAGTTGGGAATTTTCTCCTCTAACGATGGAGAGATACTTCTATGGGCCCTCTCGGTATTACGGCATCCAACATTGTCTGGCCAGACACTGTGAGTTGATCACAAGGGATACCGGAATACTAAACGAGAAAATGGAACAAAACGAGAAGGAGGATGACTTAGTATATTGGTTAATGGTTAATCATGGGGATACCTAATAGATCTCACCTCAGGTTTTGTATAGTATCGTGAAGCAAATAGGACTGGCATGTTAAGCTTGTGGTTCACTCGAATTTATATTCGTGTAGGTAAGGGAACCGTTATGGGTGTCCATGGCTCTGCTATCGGTTATTGTTCCGCGGGAAAGTCAGTTTCCGATTCATGTCCGTATCCTACCGAACCTATGGGGTCACACACTTAAAGGTAGATCATCTGTAGAGTACTAGAGTGATAGGAGCATGTATTTATCACACCGCGAAAGTCTCGGAGTGATCGGGATATGATCGATGATAAAACCGAAACCGTTTCGGGGACCCGGTAAGGTACCGGGAAGAGTTTTAAGAAAACCGGGTAAAACCGGAGGGCCGGAAAAGTTCCGAGGTGGTCTAGATATATTTAACATTCATTTATTATGTATTTCGAAAAGGTGTCGGAATTAAATCAATGAATTTAATATAAATGGGCCCCCTCTCACTTGGAAGGCCCAAGTGGGGAGGGAGCACTTGGGCCAAGGGAGCCCAAGAGGGGAGGGCGCCTTGGGGGAGCTTCCAGGAAGCTTCCCCCCTCCCCCTTGGCGCAACCCTAGGGCGCAGCCCCTAGGGCTGCCCCCTCCTCCAATATGGCTCCCCTCCCCCTTCCCCTATAAATAGAGGAGGTGGGGGCACCCCTTGAACACACAATAAAAGTTGTTCTCTCCCGAAGGGCTGCCCCCTCTCTCTCCCTCTCATTATATCCAATCTTCACCACCCCGAAGGGCTGCTCCTCCCTCCTCTCTACTCCGGTGGCACCGAGATCTAGAAGGCGGAGCCCTGCCGGATCATCTACACTGTATGTGTGGATCAACCGTAGAGAGATCGTGCGTTCGATCTTTGTTCGAAGGAATCCACGGTGATTAGATCTGTTCGTGGGATTGTTCATCTTCACACTTCTTCGACTCTTCATCAACATCTTCCGCTGCAAGAGAGTGCATCCGTTGAATGGTTGCAAGAAGGTAACAAGATCGATATCCTCATCTTCCTAGATCCGTTCTTGGGTTTGGTTTTCGTAGTGCCGGAAAAAAAATGTTTTCTACTCTGAATCCTAACACGTTCCATATATTACTGAAACAAAAAAATTATTTGTGCAGTCTCTACTTTTTGATAGAGCTTACAGGCTTACCATCTATTTTGGCATATTTTCGTCTTTGGAGCTAATTTTTGCTGCCTCGACACTTGGTATTTCTTGCCCGTGGGGTGTTTGTTTTAATGCCTCAGTGGTTATCGTTGTTACGATAGTGAAACCCTTTGGTGAGAAATCTTGGACAATAGAGGACACAGGTTCAAAATTTCATTCAGTGGTTAATTTTGAAAATAGTTCTTCGTTGTGCCTAACAGGAAGTTTTTTTAGAATCCATGTTTGTTCCATTTATTACTAAAACAAGAAAAACCGATTTTATTAGATTCCTGCTCTCTATTAGACTTAAATAATCCCGTAAATAGTTACAAGACATGAGTCATGGTTTTCGAGTCGAACGACTAGTCGTGTCTAGTCGACGACTAGTCGATGAGTGGTCAAAAAATGTCGACTTAACATAGTGTCAACTGGGTCGATGAGTCGCGACTAGTCGCAACTGTAGGGTCGACTATTCATGAGTCGCTACCCAGAACGACTCGTCGACTCATTGACTTGAAAACCATGCATAGAGTAGTTTAACATCATGACTCCCATGATTGTACAGGGCACAATTTGATAAAATACGCGATTTAGTGTGCATTGAAACAACAATTACCGAAATTTTCCTTTTTTGTCTTGTTTCTCTAATACTTTTGGTTCATACCTGCAACATCGTGTTATTGGTTCATGTGATTATGAGGAATTGGTACATCCAAAATCCCTCTGCAATAGCTTTGATTTCGACATTCTTACCAATTTAGGGTAGTGAATCATGTTGACCCTAAAGTGTTATATTTGCTTGTGTGTTGGTGGCCTGTACACGTTTGTTGTTATACTTATGACTATAAGAACTGAAAATATTCTGCTTTCCAGGAATCTGTTAAAGTGGTTGATGGCTAATGTATGAGAGATAGGGAGTAAAATCTTTGTATTTTTGGTAGCTATGAGTAATTTGAATTGAAATTTCAAACATTCTTTAGAAATTACAAGTAGCAAAATTTAGGTTGTCGTAAGAAGAAAACTGGACCTAAATGCTATGGTGCAGTTAGCAGGATAGTATGTTGCCTAAGGATGTTTTACTCGATGGGGCCCCGGAGAGATTGGTGAACAAATGAAGGTTATGGGAGATCTTTGGTCACCTGCACATTAAGCAAACTGAAGATCAAGTTCCACAGTAACCAGTTTTCAAGTTCGCTGGTACTCAGTATTCAAGTTCGACAGTACTCAATTTTGTAATAGTGATTTCTGAAATGTTCATGCTGCTGGTTACTTAGAGCTAAGTGGCACTCAATTGTCTTTGTGAGATATTTTCTGAAATCACTACATGCAATCTATTTACTGGACCACTTTGTTATTCCTCTTTTTTTACCAAACATACCTTATGTACAGAATGAACTAGTGGCCTAGTATTGAAACTAGCAAAGTATGAACATAAAGGTGTAAGAGCTCTTGCTGTCCGTGACTCGAATGTCTCCAAATGGTGTCTGTGTGAAAGAAGTGGGAGATGGGTTTAGAGCATGAAAATACTTTATAGTTTAATTGAGAACTCAATCTCCTAAAACTTCACACTTGGTCTCCTTCGGAATATTATTTTGACTCGTCCCCAGACCACTAGTCAGGTATAAGTCAAACTGATCCTCTCCCTTTCGACTTTGATCACTCATGCAATGGATGAGCGCAAGCAAGATATGTTGGCACTTAGGATGGCAAAGAGATAAATGATGGGGTAGGAAGACAAAAAGGTGCGAAAGGCTCACATCAACGAGGAAAATCATAGGAGAGAGAAAGCCAAATGATAAATATGATGTGAGGAGTAGGGATTTCCATGCAACGGATGCACATATGAGCTAAGGTAAGATCTCCAATGGAACTAGTGGGGGTGCATCCAACTTGCTTGCTCATGAAGACCTAGAGCTCTTTTGAGGAGGCTCATCCTTGGAATACGCAAGCCAAGTTATATAGTGTAAGGATCCCCACATAGTTATGCATGAATGATAATCTCTATGGAGTACAAATATGACAATGGAGTACGAGTGTGGATCTGTCAAAAAGAATAGTAGTGTTGCCCCCTTCTCTCTTTTTATTTCATTTTTTTATTTTTTTTGTATTTTTGTGGCCTCATTGGCTCTTTCTATTTATCTCTCATTTTTCCTCTTTGGGATCTTTTAATTTGTCCTCTTTGGGATCTTTTAATTTTTCCTCTTTGGGATCTTTTCCTAACGGCAACACTATATATTTTACAAGAATATAAAGAGAAATGAAAACTATCATGATGTATGCAAATGTATGACTCTGCCAGTGAGAAGGATATGACATGATACTAGCGCGTCATGTAGATATTATAAGGGCAAAGCCCAACTAGCATGCGGCTCCTCGATAAAGCAAAATCATGTATGACATGAAGATCAAGTCATGAGATGGTGGATGTTGCATGGCAATGTATCTCAAAAAGGCTATGGAAATGCCATGATAGGTATGTATGGTGGCTGTTTTGAGGAAGATATAAGGAGTTTTATGACGACAGAGCTTATCATGCCAAGGGTTTGGATGCACTGGCGAAGTATGCACCAACTCTCAAGATGAGAAATGGAAATGCACGGTACCGAAGAGGCTATCAAAATATGGAAGGTGGAAGTGCCAACAATCGAATACTCGCATTAGTCCAAAGAACTCATGCACTTATTATCGGTAACCCTCTATCTAATTGGGAGGTTCACAAAGAGACAAGTACCCCGAGAAAGAGTGTATGGGGGTTTGGTTACCCTTGCGCATCCTCGACCCATGGTACATGAGGGTACTCTATATATTCCAACCCCTCCAGAGGTTAGCAATCCATCTAATAGCTAGAGTTCTCAACTAATTTTTTTAATTTTCAAAAATAAGCACGGATTGCCCAAAATACGACACCTATCACTAATAGGCTCAAGCTCTTGGCACCAAAAGTCCAAACATTACTCGAATCAATACCTCAAAACTATTGCAAGTTACTACTACACTTGTAATAGCAACCTTATTTACCTACTCATGTAAGACACACAACTCAGCGCAACAAGCCAACTCTCTAAACAAGATAAGCATGATAACTCAAGAGAGTTCCTAAATCAACCTAAATAAAAGCTCTTAAAAATATAAGCATGAAAACTTAGAGCTAAGCATGACAACAGCTATGCAAAGATAAAGAACACACACAAAAAGAAAGTGTCGGGACCCGGGGTTAGCGTATGCAAGTACAGTTAAGACATAGTCATATGGAGAACCGAGAACCGCACCCACTTGTCTAAGCAGACAAGGCCAAGCACTGAACATTCTCGGAAAGCATCGTACGTGAGGGGCATCCCATCCAGGTCGGATGATCAACTGAGATGGGTCCTCATCGTCCGTACACAAGTCAAATGATATGGGTGGTGAACTCCCATATTCAAAGACAAGTCGGCTCAACCATACTACCGACTATCTCCAAACTCTTACATAGACTTACTCCAGCCCGATCACTTAGTCGGGGTCTAGGGCGGGCTCGATCATACCACAAAGTGTGCACGAGACGGAGTCTCGAGCAATCGCATCGCGATGCCCCAAGCTGCGCACATCTAAGGGCCACTTGATGTATGAAAGACCGCCAGCCAGAACACAACTAAGGTCTCGAAAACCCATACAAAGACATGCATGTTATAAACATACACGCAGCACACATGCCTTGTATGAACAGCAGGTACCATTGCAATTCTCTACAAAGTGTACATTTTATTTATAACACTTATAGAGTACACACAGAGATCACATACATGTGATCCAACATTACAACATAGAGCGGAAGCAAATAATGTCTGAGTACAGACAAGTTTAACAAGTGTCTTAAGAAGCCTTATTTAAACACAAAGCCCTCCACGAGGGAAACAGTCGTCTGACTGGGACTAGACTAGTTTAACTTCCGTCGTCCAGCTCGATGAAGAAGCCACCTTCGGGGTCAGTGGCATCATCTAAAACATAGATTAAGCAAACGTGAGTACAAAGTCGTACTCAGCAAGACTTACATAGGAGCTATACTACTCATGCATATGTGTCAAGGTAAAGGGAGGTGGGGTTCACTTGCAGAAGTGCCATCTTTGACTTGGCTAATCCTGAACTACGAGTACCAGACTTTGAGGTAAGAAGCGTACACGAGTCCACTACTTTCACCAACCAATACACCACTATGGTGCCTTCCTCGACTTCCCCACGAGAAAGCACGCCATAGCACTCACACTTATCTTGGTGTGTTTTAGAAGTATCCGGTTCAAGTTATCTAATAATCAAGCTAAGCTTTCCAAGCAGTCCATAACCGCGGACGCAGCTATTCGAATAGTTTTGTTTACCTTCCAAGGGTGTACCGCTACACACACATGACCATCATTTACCGCCTTTGATCTCGACACCATTCAAGGGGTGCCAGCGAGGATGGTCACCACAACTGTTACCTCATAGCCGATCTAGTCCGAGAAAGCCGCCTACTTGGGTTGGTTACCACAATCGTGAACCCGGCCGGTTTACCGAAGTGGACCCAAGTGATGTGTGCGTGGTGCATAAGCCGGTCTCGGATGAGCCGTTCTCTCACTTAGCATCCAGGCCACAGACCTACCAGAACTCCGAACTATTGCAACATCTGGACATCGAAAGGGATGAGTTAATAGGTTGAGAGGGGTCAGTGAGCCCAATGTGTGGTTGTACTCTTCATCTTGGATCACCACACGAGAACTCGGACTTAGGGCGGTGTTCAATGAGACAACCCACCGTGTACTCCTACACAACCTCTCATCGTTCACCTTGTATTAGGTCGATTCACCAACACTTTTCTACCAACATCAACATGATCATTCCCATCCCGACTCACATCACAGTAATAACATGGTATCATACTAAGCATGCAATAAGCAGTAACATTGCAGGGGCCACATGATATCAAACAACTCCTACATTTGCTAGGATTGTGGTTTTCTTACTACTGTGACAAAAAGAAAGGTCATGCAAAGGAATGGGTTCATCTATGCGGTAGAAACGAAGCATGGTGATCATCCTAAACAATGCATAAGCGAGACATGAGAGGGAAGTGGGATTTTATCACATGATCAATGGGGGTTTGCTTGCCTTGCTGACGAGGTTCGGGTTCGGGGGCTTCAACGAAGGTTGCAACCTCTTGCTCCGGTTCCACCTCTATTCGACAAACAAAGCACGAAGTAGCAATCAAATGAATGCAATGCTCAAGCACATGAATGAATGTTGAAACTTGAAGTAAAAGTTTTGATGTGTGAGGCAATTCCATTTAAGTGGAGTATATTGCATTTGAAATGCAAATTCAAACTCCACATTTGAATTCAACATTATCCAAGTTGTATGTGATATAGTTTGATCATTTTGAAACAACTTCAAATGTGTATGATATGCCTCTGAAGTGTGATTTAAATGTAGCATGTTGCCATGGTTCAAGTTGCAAAAATATTTGATTTGAATTTGATTTAATTCCATTTAAATCAAATAGCAAATGCTACTGATCACATTTTAAATTCAACTCAAACAGAGTTGAAAGTTGCATATTTGGAAAGATAATTTTCTCCTGATCATTTTTCATATATTATTTGTCCAATTTGGAGTTAATATGAATTTTCTATGAATTTCCAAAGTTTGGGGTATTTTCTGGATTTTCTGGAATTCTTTTAATTTAAATAATCTCTGGAAATTCATTTAAATGATTTATTGCGCAATGCTGACGTCAGGGGGGGCTGACAAGGGGGTCCCACCTGTCATTGACTGGGTTCAATTAACCCGTGGGTTAAGTTAATCAAGTGGCTTAATTAAGCCACTGGGCCCACTAGTCAGTGACCCAGGGGGTCATTAACTGGGTGATTAGTGGGGGGGTTCTGGTTGCTACGCCGGCGGCTAAACGCCGGCGACTGGAGTCGCGGCGGCGCTGCACGGGATCTCGATTCCGTCCACCAATTGGAGCGCGAAGACCATCCGTTTGAAGCTCTCACTTGCGTGCGTCGAACGGGACCAAAACCAAGCGCTGGGGTGCACCGTACGCTCGCCGGCGTCAACTTTTGCGGCGACCTAGCTACGGCCACCATCGAGATTTGGCTCCAGGGCACGACTTGAGGCGAGGTTGGGCTGGTTCGACGAGGAGGAACACGGGGAACACAAAGGACATCATGGCTAGCTCGATTACTTAGCGGGTGGACCTCTCCATTGATTCCGGCGGCGAGAAGCTTCGGCTACCATGGCGGATTCGACTAGAGCGAGTAATCCAGGGGAAGAAGAGAGGGTTTTCGAACCCGAGCTCACCAGGAACTCAGTAGAGGTGGTGGCGAGGGCTGGGGTGGCTCAACGGCGGCGTAATCGACGAAGTCCTTCACGGCGGCCGGCGGGAACTCGAGGAAGAATCCGGCGACTTCGAGGGATCCGGGCTCGATTCCTTTTGCAAGTCGGTGAAGACGACGACGGCGAAGCGCTTGGACACCTTGGTTCGGCTCCTCGACGTCGTTGGCTGCGACTCCTCGCGACGATGAACGGCAGCTGCCCTCGGGGAAGAAGGGGAAAACGAGCAGAGAGCTTGAGAGGAGGCTGCGATGGGGAAAAAGTGAGAGGAGGCGATGCGGACGTCTCCCGGACACGTTTTGGAGTCTTGGGGCGGCCTGGAAGCTCCTGGGCGTCAAGGTGGCGTCCACGGCGGCGGCGCCGCGCCACCGAGCTGCTTGGTAGCGCGGGGTGGAAGACGACAAGGATGGGGCTTAGCGGGCTGGACCGGCTGGGGAGGTGGGCCTCGCCCCTGGCGAGAGGTAAGTCTTTTCTTTTTCCTTTCTGTTTAATCTTTCCTTTCTTTTCTGCAAATTTGTTTTGACTTTGGTAAAAATACCAAATCATTTTATTAAATGCTGAAACTTTTACATGGCCTCATAATAATATAGACTAGCCACTCATAAAGTTTCAACATTTTTAAAATTCAAATGATTTGAAGTTTAAATCAAAAAGGGGTATTTCTTTAATTCCAAGGTACTGTTTGAATATTTGAAAAATCTATGAGCATGGGATGGGTCCCACATCACTTGATATGTGATCACACTCATTTATAAGACTTTTCAAAAATCTAACATGAATTTTTGGAGAAGATTTTTATCTGGCCTTTTGAATTAATTCATCTGGGGGGTGTTCCTTCTCCCATTTTGATTTTGAATTTGATTTCCAAGATTTCTTTTTGAAATTTTGACATGGTGCAAAGGCACTAGCTAACCCTAGCACATACCTAACAGAGGGTTCTGACAACTCGCCCCCACTCAAATGAATCTCGTCCCGAGATTCAGAAGTCTGCGGGAGGAAGGAGGGGTACTCGGCACTGAGACGGTCTTCTCTTTCCCACGTGGATTCTCTTTCAGAGTGGTGTGACCATTGCACTTTCAGAAACCTAATCTTCTGACGAAGAGTGACACGCTCTGCGGAATCAAGAATATGAACGGGGTATTCTCGATAAGAAAGGTCATCTTGGAGATCAAGCGTTTCATGGTCGACTTCGCGGATGGGGTCCTTGAAGCAACGCCTGAGTTGGGACACATGGAATACATCATGTACTCGGGAGAGGTGCGGAGGTAGTTCAAGTTGGTAGGCAACTTCTCCACGTTTAGCAATAATGCGGAAAGGTCCGATGTAACGTGGGGCCAACTTGCCTTTGATACCGAAACGTTGGGTTCCCTTCAGAGGAGTAACCCGAAGGTAAGCCTTCTCATCCAGATTGTAGCTCTCTTGCCTATGATGACGATCATAGTAGCTTTTCTGACGAGATTGGGCTGCTTTCAATTGATCACGAACAATGCGAACTTGCTCTTATGCTTCCTTGATCATATCCGGTCCAAAGAATTGTCCTTCACCGGTTTCAGACCAGTTTAATGGTGTTCGAGATCGTCGTCCATAAAGGAGTTCAAAAGGAGCCATGTTCAGACTAGATTGAAAACTATTGTTATAAGCAAATTCGGCAAATGGAAGAGAATTCTCCCAATTCTTTCCGAATGAGATAACACAAGCTCTGAGCATGTCTTCAAGAATTTGGTTAACCCTTTCGACTTGACCGCTAGACTGAGGATGGAAAGCTGTACTAAAGGAGAGATGAGTTCCCATAGCACGTTGGAAGCTTCCCCAAAATCTAGAGGTGAAAAGGCTACCACGATCAGAATTGATTTCCAAAGGAACACCGTGAAGGGATACAATTTTGGAGATGTACAAGTCTGCTAACTGGCTATCAGTTATAGACTCGCGAACCGGAAGGAAGTGAGCAACTTTGGAAAGCCTATCAATGACAACGAAGATGGCATTGTTTCCTTTCTGGGTTCTTGGAAAGCCGGTGATGAAATCCATACCGACTTTGTCCCATTTCCACTCGGGAATAGACAAAGGTTGAAGTGTACCAGCAGGTCTTTGATGTTCTGCCTTAATGAGACGACAAACATCACATTCGGCGACAAATTGAGCAATGTCTCTCTTCATCCTAGTCCACCAAAATCTCTGGCGTAGATCTCGGTACATTTTTGTGCTACCGGGATGAATTGAGAGGGGTGTGTCATGGGCTTCTTTGAGGATGAGTTGCCTTAGATCTCTATTCTTAGGTACTACCAAACGATTGCCAAAGAATACCGTCCCTTTACTATCTGTGGAGAAACATTTTGCAACTCGGCTAGCAATGTTCTCTTTAATCCGGCGAACACCTCGTGCACGCCTTTGGGAAACTATGATTTGATCCTCAAGAGTTGGTTTCGCCACCAAGGTAGAAAGATAGCCATGAGGAACAATTTCAAGGTTGAGCTTGCGAAAGTCCTCATGAAGAATTGGTTGATACTGCTGTAACATGAGGTTGTTACAGTACGACTTACGACTTAGTGCATCAGCCATGACATTGGCTTTGCCTGGGGTGTAAGAAATTACTACGTCGTAATCTTTTATCAACTCAATCCAGCGTCTTTGCCTGAGATTAAGATCTGGCTGGGTGAAAATGTATTTGAGGCTTTGGTGGTTCGAATAAATCTCACAACGATTACCAAGGAGGTAATGTCGCCAAGTTGTTAGGGCATGAACTACGGCAGCGAGTTCAAGGTCATGGGTAGGATAATTCTCTTCATGTGGCCGCAACTGGCGTGAAGCATAAGCTACCACATGTCGATCTTGCAGAAGTATGCATCCTAACCCTTGCCGTGAGGCATCACAATAGATCTCGAAATCCTTTTTGGTGTCTGGAGGTGCAAGTACGGGTGCAGAAGTCAATCTTGTTTTTAGCTCTTGAAAGCTTTCCTCGCACTTGGGAGTCCATAAGAATTTCTTATCTTTCTTGAGGAGTTCAGTTAGAGGCTTTGCAACTTTAGAAAAGTTCTCGACGAAGCGACGGCAATAGCTGGCTAGGCCAAGAAAACTCCTAACTTGCTTAACCGATTCAGGTGGAGTCCAGTCAAGGACGGCCTGAACTCTCTCGGGATTCACAGCAATGCCTTTTGCAGAAATCACGTGGCCTAAGTAGGTCACTTCTGGTAGCCAGAATTCACACTTGGAGAATTTAGCAGGCATGCGATGCTCTCTAAGCTTCACCAATACCAGCCTTAAGTGTTCGGCATGATCTCCTTCGTTCTTCGAGTAGATGAGAATATCATCGAGATAAACCACAACAAATTTATCTAGGTACTCCATGAAGATCGAATTCATCAAGCGTGAGAATGTGGCGGGGGCATTGGTTAAACCAAAGGACATGACGGTGTACTCGTAAAGACCATAACGAGTAGTAAAAGCCGTTTTGGGAATGTCCTCGTTTCGGATTATGATCTGATGATAACCTAATCTCAAATCCATCTTGGAGAAGACGGAGGATCCTACAAGTTGATCATAAAGATCATTGATCCTGGGCAATGGGTACTTGTTCTTTATCGTCGCTAAATTTAGCGGGCGATAGTCTACGCACATCCTTTCTGTTCCATCTTTCTTCTTTACGAACAGAACGGGGCAACCCCATGGCGATGAGCTAGGGCGGATGAAGCCTTTTGCCAACGAAGCATCAAGTTGGGTTTTTAGCTCAGCTAACTCATGTGGGGCCATTTTATATGGGCGTTTGGAAATTGGTGCGGTTCCTGGAACAAGATCCACTATAAACTCTACACACCTGTCGGGTGGCATGCCCGGCAGATCTTCAGGAAAGACATCCGGGAAGTCACGAACCACCGGAATATCTTCAAGTTCAGGAAGGGGAAGTACATTCAAGGAATGCACTTGGGTTCTTGTTCTGGGTGAGGTATAGTTGATTGTTTTGCCTGAAGGGTGGGTGAGTTTCATGGATTTGCCTCTACAATCCAGGTAGGCATTCTGTCTTGATAGCCAATCCATGCCAAGGATGACATCAATATCTGAAGACTTGAGGGCTATGAGTGAAGCAAGGAATACTAAACCCTCAATTGCAATTTGATTACCATGGCTCACTCTATTAGTTTTCCATCTTGACCCTGGAGTTTGAATAACCATCGGGGTGGACAATTCAACAAAGGGTAACTCATGACGAAATGCATAACTTTCCGACATGAATGAATGAGATGCTCCTGGGTCGAAAAGAACGGAAGTAGGAACAAAATTGACTGGGAGCGTACCAAGAATGACGTCAGTGGTGTCGTCAGTCTCTTCGGTGGCAATCTGGTTCAGACGTCCACGAGTGGCGGGAGGAGCGGGTTTGGTGGTGAAGACCTTCTGGGGTGGCTTGCCACGACCATTGTTGTTGTTGTTGTTGCCTCCGGCACGGGGTGGAGCGTTCTGGTGTTGGAGCTGGTTCTGGGGGCACTCGCGAGAGTAGTGGCCTGCCTGACCACACTTGTAGCAAGCTCCGAAAACAGTGCGTGGAGCTGGGTTGTTTGGTGGAGCTGGGTGGAACTGGGTGGGTGGACGAGGCGCCACATAGGATGGCCTCGGTGGGTTGTTCTGGCGGAACATGCTGTTTGGAATCTAGATCTTGCGCTTCTGGGAGCCAGAACTGGATGAACTATCATCTCTAGGGTGTTTGCGAAAGTCGTTGGGGGTGTTCATGTCCTCGGCCTTGATGGCCTTGTTGACAAGGACCTGGAATGTGGCAAAGTCATGAAGGTTGAGCTCACGACGGAACTTCTCTTGTTTCTTGGAGTCGGTGGAAACTTCTTCGGTAGCGTAACGAGCCAGTCGGTTGAACTCACGACTAAACTCATCATTGGTACTTCTGCCTTGAGTGAGGTTGCAGAACTCCTCACGTTTGCGGTCCATGAGACCCTTGGGAATGTGGTGCTCGCGGAAGGACGTGCAGAATTCCTCCCAAGATGCAGGTGGTCCATCGGGACGCATATTCAGAAAGTTCTCCCACCAAGAACTAGCTGCACCTTCAAGGTGATAGGTGGCATAGCTGACCTTGTCACCAGTTGCAACACGGCCTGCTTGGAGCTTCCTTTCGATGCTGCGAAGCCAGTCATCGGCGTCAAGGGGCTTGGTGGAGTTACTAAAAACTGGGGGATGGAGCCGGATGAAGTCGTTCAGGGACACCAGCTCATTGCGCTGCTGAGTGGTGTTGCGTGCGATGAATTCCAGCAGGTGGTGAGAGTCACGGCGGTTCCTCTCGACCTCCATCAGAACTTGGGCCATCGTGGGTGGGGGTGGAAGGTTGTCTTCCTCCTGGTTGTTCCCACGACCTTGGTTACGACCAATCTGGCCACGGGTTCCTTGAGACATCCTGAAGGTGAAAACCAAAGTCAAACAGAGTTGATTTGTAGAGTCTAATCAAGGTACTGAAGTACTGGAAGGATTACAGAGCAAAGGAAGTAATCATCTTGACAACATGGTGATAAAAGGATACAAGCCATATATTCACAAGCTGTCATACAAACCATACATCGTTTTAGTACAAGCACCAAGCTAATACAAACGTGATGAAGATGATACATCCTTCAGAAGCACTCTGACTTCCTATACATTATTTATCTAAGCCTCTGGAACTTAGACACCTTGCTTACAATATACTAGGATACTACTACATCCTCACTAAGTAAGACCACAGGCGGTCTCACTCATCTCCATCTCCATAGTAGTCCTCGTAAAAGTTACCCGCGTATCCCGGTAGCTGGAGGTGACCATCGGAAAACACGGAGGCTTGTGGACCCTGATATCCATTTGGGCAAGGATGGGGCCTAGGTCCAGCGTAGGCTGGAAGCAAAGGACCACGGGGTGGAAAAATGACTCCAATCTCGGGCCAAGCAACTCGAGAAGGCATCTGAGTCCTCACTGGATAGATCGCATCAAACTCAACTGATCCCACGCTCACAAAGGGTGCCAAGAGCGTCAGTGCTCGGTACAGACGAACTCGGGTGGCGTGGAGCTCAAAACGGAGAGCGCGTGCATCACGATCTCTGTCACTAGCAAACCTAGCAGTCACCTGGAGTGCTGGATCCTCTGCAGAGTGATCTGAGTAGAGTCCGGTGTAATATCCCTCTTCTCCTGGAAGTGCAGCAGGGATATAGCGGAATGAGGTCTCTCTCAGCATGGTGTGCTCCTCTCTCAGCAGTGTAATACATGAATATGCAGCATCCTGCACAGCCATGTTCTCGGTAACGCCAACGCCATGTCCAAAGTGGATAGGCTGGGTGACTCCAATGTGGTGCGAGTAGATCCGAACAATGCAGTGGAACTGCGTCTGGTTGAAGTCGTGAAACTGCTCCTCGATGGTGTACTCAGGGTACCATCGATATCCCACATAGGACATCATCTCGATCAACGTGGCGGGATGGCCACGCACACCGAGGCACCTGGTCAAACGAACAATCTGCCGAGGGGGAAGATCTGCCATCTGAAACAGAAAGGAGTTTGAAAATGCATCAGATTATGAGATAAACCTGGAATGAATCGGACAGCATAACGGCTGTAATTGCAAGAAAAAGACAATTTCTTACAACATGGAAACAGCACTTACATATGATGTAGTAAAACAGGGAGCATAACCAATCTAACAAACCGATCACAACTTTCCTACGGCTATAAGGAAGCAAACAACGAGATGTGCTAATCAGACAGAGGAGAGCCTAGTCCTATCTTCCCGTAGAATAAGATACGGGTGACCCAGAACTCAGAACGAAGGGGTAAGGAGAAAAAAGAAGACTTACGTTGTTCCCTTATATACCCAGAGTAACTATATAACTATAGAATGCTAGACTCGACTTCGGTCAAGGCTACTAGTCCTACAGTCAGTCCTGCTCTGATACCAAGTCTGTCGGGACCCGGGGTTAGCGTATGCAAGTACAGTTAAGACATAGTCATATGGAGAACCGAGAACCGCACCCACTTGTCTAAGCAGACAAGGCCAAGCAATGAACATTCTCGGAAAGCATCGTACGTGAGGGGCATCCCATGCAGGCCGGATGATCAACTGAGATGGGTCCTCATCGTCCGTACACAAGTCAAATGATATGGGTGGTGAACTCCCATATTCAAAGACAAGTCGCCTCAACCATACTACCGACTATCTCCAAACTCTTACATAGACTTACTCCAGCCCGATCACTTAGTCGGGGTCTCGGGCGGGCTCGATCATACCACAAAGTGTGCACGAGACGGAGTCTTGAGCAATCGCATCGCGATGCCCCAAGCTGCGCACATCTAAGGGCCACTTGGTGTATGAAAGACCGCCAGCCAGAACACAACTAAGGTCTCGAAAACCCATACAAAGACATGCATGTTATAAACATACACGCAGCACACATGCCTTGTATGAACAGCAGGTACCATTGCAATTCTCTACAAAGTGTACATTTTATTTATAACTCTTATAGAGTACACACAGAGATCACATACATGTGATCCAACATTACAACACAGAGCGGAAGCAAATTATGTCTGAGTACAAACAAGTTTAACAAGTGGCTTAAGAAGCCTTATTTAAACACAAAGCCCTCCACGAGGGAAACAGTCATCTGACTGGGACTAGACTAGTTTAACTTCCGTCGTCCAGCTCGATGAAGAAGCCACCTTCGGGGTCAGTGGCATCATCTAAAACATAGATTAAGCAAACGTGAGTACAAAGTCGTACTCAGCAAGACTTACAGAGGAGCTATACTACTCATGCATATGTGTCAAGGTAAAGGGAGGTGGGGTTCACTTGCAGAAGTGCCAACTTTGACTTGGCTAATCCTGAACTACGAGTACCAGACTTTGAGGTAAGAAGCGTACCCGAGTCCACTACTTTCACCAACCAATACACCACTATGGTGCCTTCCTCGACTTCCCCACGAGAAAGCACGCCATAGCACTCACACTTATCTTGGTGTGTTTTAGAAGTATCCGGTTCAAGTTATCTAATAATCAGCTAAGCTTTCCAAGCAGTCCATAACCGCGGACGCGGCTATTCGAATAGTTTTGTTTACCTTGCAAGGGTGTACCGCTACACACACATGACCATCATTTACCGCCTTTGATCTCGACACCATTCAAGGGGTGCCAGCGAGGATGCTCACCACAACTGTTACCTCATAGCCGATCTAGTCCGAGAAAGCCGCCTACTTGGGTTGGTTACCACAATCGTGAACCCGGCCGGTTTACCGAAGTGGACCCAAGTGATGTGTGCGTGGTGCATAAGCCGGTCTCGGATGAGCCGTTCTCTCACTTAGCATCCAGGCCACACACCTACCAGAACTCCGAACTATTGCGACATCTGGACATCAAAAGGGATGAGTTAATAGGTTGAGAGGGGTCAGTGAGCCCAATGTGTGGTTGTACTCTTCATCTTGGATCACCACACGAGAACTCGGACTTAGGGCGGTGTTCAACGAGACAACCCACCGTGTACTCCTACACAGCCTCTCATCGTTCACCTTGTATTAGGTCGATTCACCAACACTTTTCTACCAACATCAACATGATCATTCCCATCCCGACTCACATCACAGTAACAACATGGTATCATACTAAGCATGCAATAAGCAGTAACATTGCAGGGGCCACATGATATCAAACAACTCCTACATTTGCTAGGATTGTGGTTTGCTTACTACTGTGACAAAAAGATAGGTCATGCAAAGGAATGGGTTCATCTAGGCGGTAGAAACGAAGCATGGTGATCATCCTAAACAATGCATAAGCGAGACATGAGAGGGAAGTGGGATTTTATCGACATGATCAATGGGGGTTTGCTTGCCTTGCTGACGAGGTTCGGGTTCGGGGGCTTCAACGAAGGTTGCAACCTCTTGCTCCGGTTCCACCTCTATTCGACAAACAAAGCACGAAGTAGCAATCAAATGAATGCAATGCTCAAGCACATGAATGAATGTTGAAACTTGAAGTATAAGTTTTGATGTGTGAGGCAATTCCATTTAAGTGGAGTATATTGCATTTGAAATGCAAATTCAAACTCCACATTTGAATTCAACATTATCCAAGTTGTATGTGATATAGTTTGATCATTTTGAAACAACTTCAAATGTGTATGATATGCCTCTGAAGTGTGATTGAAATGTAGCATGTTGCCATGGTTCAAGTTGCAAAAATATTTGATTTGAATTTGATTTAATTCCATTTAAATCAAATAGCAAATGCTACTGATCATATTTTAAATTCAACTCAAACAGAGTTGAAAGTTGCATATTTGGAAAGATAATTTTCTCCTGATCATTTTTCATATATTATTTGTCCAATTTGTAGTTAATATGAATTTTCTATGAATTTCCAAAGTTTGGGGTATTTTCTGGATTTTCTGGAATACTTTTAATTTAAATAATCTCTGGAAATTCATTTAAATGATTTATTGCGCAATGCTGACGTCAGGGGGGGGCTGACAAGGGGGTCCCACCTGTCATTGACTGGGTTCAATTAACCCGTGGGTTAAGTTAATCCAGTGGCTTAATTAATCCACTAGGCCCACTGGTCAGTGACCCAGGGGGTCATTAACTGGGTGATTAGTGGGGGGGTTCTGGATGATACGCCGGCGGCTAAACGCCGGCGACTGGAGTCGCGGCGGCGCTGCACGGGAGCTCGATTCCGTCCACCATTTGGAGCGCGAAGACCATCCGTTTGAAGCTCTCACTTGCGCGCGTCGAACGGGACCAAAACCAAGCGCTGGGGTGCACCGTATGCTCGCCGGCGTCAACTTTTGCGGCGACATAGCTACGGCCACCATCGAGATTTGGCTCCAGGGCACGACTTGAGGCGAGGTTGGGCTGGTTCGACGAGGAGGAACACGGGGAACACAAAGGACATCATGGCTGGCTCGATTACTTAGCGGGTGGACCTCTCCATTGATTCCGGCGGCGAGAAGCTTCGGCTACCATGGCGGATTCGGCTAGAGCGAGTAATCCAGGGGAAGAAGAGAGGGTTTTCGAACCCGAGCTCACCAGGAACTCAGTAGAGGTGGTGGCGAGGGCTGGGGTGGCTCAACGGCGGCGTAATCGACGAAGTCCTTCACGGCGGCCGGCGGGAACTCGAGGAAGAATCTGGCGACTTCGAGGGCTCCGGGCTCGATTCCTTTTGCAAGTCGGTGAAGACGACGACGGCGAAGCGCTTGGACACCTTGGTTCGGCTCCTCGACGTCGTTGGCTACGACTCCTCGCGACGATGAACGGCGGCTGCCCTCGGGGAAGAAGGGGAAAACGAGCAGAGAGCTTGAGAGGAGGCTGCGATGGGGAAAAAGTGAGAGGAGGCGATGCGGACGTCTCCCGGACACGTTTTGGAGTCTTGGGGCGGCCTGGAAGCTCCTGGGCGTCAAGGTGGCGTCCACGGCGGCGGCGCCGCGCCACCGAGCTGCTTGGCAGCGCGGGGTGGAAGACGACAAGGAGGGGGCTTCGCGGGCTGGGCCGGCTGGGGAGGTGGGCCTCGCCCCTGGCGAGAGGTAAGTCTTTTCTTTTTCCTTTCTGTTTAATCTTTCCTTTCTTTTTTGCAAATTTGTTTTGACTTTGGTAAAAATACCAAATCATTTTATTAAATGCTGAAAACTTTTACATGGCCTCATAATAATATAGACTAGCCACTCATAAACTTTCAACATTTTTAAAATTCAAATGATTTGAATTTTAAATCAAAAAGGTGTATTTCTTTAATTCCAAGGTACTGTTTGAATATTTGAAAAATCTATGAGCATGGGATGGGTCCCACATCACTTGATATGTGATCACACTCATTTATAAGACTTTTCAAAAATCTAACATGAATTTTTGGAGAAGATTTTTATCTGGCCTTTTGAATTAATTCATCTGGGGGGTGTTCCTTCTCCCATTTTGATTTTGAATTTGATTTCCAAGATTTCTTTTTGAAATTTTGACATGGTGCAAAGGCACTAGCTAACCCTAGCACATACCTAACAGAGGGTTCTGACAGAAAGATAAGCATGCAAGCCTATGTTGTGTTCCGTTGGAGATATGTCCTAGAGGCAATCATGTTATGATGTTATCTCCTTATGTATTCATGAGTTATTTGTATTGTCCTTGAACACCATCACTGATATGTATCAATAAGTATGGACTTAGTGATGGGATCACTGAGTTGGAAAGAGAGCCACTTTGAGATGCAGCGAGATATTGTCATCTGTTAGTCTCAATACAATGTATATGCCATGTCCTAGACCTGAGGTCCTCGCATGTTCTCGGGATGAGGAATGACTCACTTAGGGACTATCAAACGCTACACCGTAACTGGTAGTTATAAAGGTAGCTTACGGGTGACTCATGGTACATGCCGCGAGACATGGTTGATCAAGATGGGATTTACCCCTCCACTTTGGAGAGATATTCTCTGGGCCCTCTCAAGTGATAAGATTCAGAAAGCATGGCCATGCAATATGGGTTAAGTGTTAACCCGGTTCAGGAATCTGTATCACGGTTTCGAGAAGAGAGGTCAAGCTATCACAAGGGTGACAAGTACTCGCCTTGAGCTTGACAACATATATCGTGAGGCAAAAGGAATGTTGCATATGACACTTTGTAATGGTTCGTCTTATGACTTTACACATATATGGGAGTCGGCACGGTCTGCTAGGAACCGCTACCGTCTATCATATATGCGTAAAGTCATAAGACAAACCATTACAAAGTGTCATATGCAACATTCCTTTTGCCTCATGATATATGTTGTGAAGATCAAGGCGAGTACTTGTCACCCTTGTGATAGCTTGACCTTTCTTCTCGAAACCGTGATACAGATTCCTGAACCGGTTTAACACTTAACCCATATCGCATGGCCATGCTTTCTGAATCTTATCACTTTAGAGGGCCGGATGTGATTTGGGACGTGTCCATGTGTACGTGAACCTATAGGGTCGCGCTTAAGAGGAAAGGAGCCCATTCAGATGTGATCCGAATGGAATATGGATGGAGGGTCCGGATTACCTCAAGGGTTGAGGCCATTCCACGGGCGCCTATATAAGGGCTAGGGTGAACCCCGAAGGGGATAGGTCAGACCACAACCCTAGCCGCCACTCCACCTCCAGGCCGAGCCGCCGGACCTAGCAGTCCGCCGACCGACGCTCCTCCTTGTACGTGCGCATCCCTTGGAGGTGCTGCACCTGCGGCGCTTGGAAGAACTGTCCGCGGGATCGGATCGCGGGACTCCGTTCGTGGGATCGGTACGAGGGATCAGTTCGAGGGATTCGAGCAGCAGCAGGGGACGCGCATCACCAACTCTTCTTCCGCTGCCGTGACTGCACATCTAGTGGTAAACCCTAATCATGTAGTTCATCTCCAGTAGCAGTGATATTGGTTGTGCGCGGTAGAAAATTTTGATTTAGCGCTAGCGTAGTGGACCGCGTGCCCCAACAGTGGTATCAGAGCCTCTGCTATTTGGTGGTGAATTCGTGATGGATTTGCATATAGAGATGTGTAGATCAGATCGGTTTTGCGTGTATGTTTGAGGTTCTTGATTTCATGATCTGTCCCGTGGCGCGAGCTACTTAGGTCGTGCCACAACTTATCCCTAGAGGTCGGTTATCCGCCATTGGGATAGATAGTGTGCCGTAAACCCTATTGTGGCATGCGGATATCAATAGGTGATTGATCCATCTGGGACACGGACCAGGACACGGCGTAGATATGATCTGCGATGTCCAGAAATCTGTGAGCAGGTTCAGTTCAGAGGCCATATCTTGGTCATATGAATTCCGATTCAGCTCCGTGACCTACCAAACGATGCATAATGAAAAGATATGCAAAACAACGACGACGTTTTTAGATAATTAGGCGATTTTTCACAGACCTAATTTGACTAGTGCTAAAAGAGGTTTATACGGTGGGTAGAACGTCTAACTTGGTTTTGCAGGGTATGAATGTGATTTGGTATATGTGACGCCCCCAAAATCAAGTCGTGTACAGTAATCATACACGCAAGGTACACGATCGAGATCAGGGAATCACGATGAGATATCACAACACAACTCTACAAATAAAATAATACAAGTTGTTTAATACAAGGCAGGGGCCACGAGGGCTCGAATACAACAGCTCGAGAGCACAAAGTTAGCGGAAGCAAAAGTATCTGAGTACAGACACAAGGATACAAGGTTGCCTTAAGAAGGCTAGCACAAATATCAACAACGATCGAAAAGGCGAGGCCTCCTGGCTGGGAACGTCCAAACTACTCCTGGCCAAAGGGGGAACTCGACGTCGTAGAAGGCATCGGGGATCTTCACGTAGCGGTGGTTGGCATTGGGAAATCCTGCTCCTGGACTCCAAGGCTTCAACGTCGACTGCAGCGGCCGATCAGGCAAAACAAGAACGGGGAAAAAAGCAAAGGTGAGTATCTAGCATACCCGCGAGTCTTACGTCCGCTACTAAGCATTTATGCATTTGTATCAAATGGAAAGGGGAGGCTATATATAGTGGACTGCAAGGTAGAAATCAGAACAAGGATAAGAAGCTAGGCCTATCGAAGACTAGCATCTTTCGACGAGTCTTGCAGCATGGGGAAAGAATAGCCAATAGTTTATATAAAGCATAAAGTAATAATGCAGCAGAAGTTGCTGCAGCATTGTATAATAGTAAGTTGTATTAGATAACAATTATATATGCCTCCGAGATCCCCTCCTCGACTTCCCTGCGAGGAAGAGAAATCGGAACCAACAATTTAATACTAGTAGTTTGTAGTAGTAGGCTCTGGCTTCAGCATAAATTGTCCTGTTACCGTGGACACGGCTATTCGAATAGATCAAACTCCCTGCAGGGGTGGCATACACCTTGTTAGGGAATGCCCCACCGAGGCTATCCGACACGCCGAGGCCCATCCTACGACTCATCAGAGAGGTCCCCGCCGGTATAAAGTCCTAAGCGCAAGGGAGTCTTCGACCGTCGCCCCTCACCCTTCGGGTCGTGTTACAAATCTCCAACACTACAAAGAATTCTCCTCCCGAGAATTAAGATGTAGTGCAAGGGGTAAAGTTTCGGTTTCGTATCCTAACGATTCTTCGGTTCTTGTTGTCCTTCTCGAAGGAGTTAATCCTTCTCGTTGATGTATACATTTCTCTGCATTAGTGCATCCCTACGAGTGGTCATCCTTTCTTCGGGGTTCCATCGTACTTACGGAACGGGGAGGAGGGCAAACTAAAGGGGGGTCGGATCGGTACCCAGTTAATCAACCGAGGCTGTCCAAGGGAATGGGGTACAAAGTATTTTCTGAGTTTAAACTCACGGAAATACATTCAGATAAACCAAAGAAGGTATGAGAAGTTTCAAGCGGATAAGGATGCATACGATGCCGATGACGGAAGGTGAAAAGGGTTCCATAGCATCAGGCATAAGCACCGAGTCTAATATCGGACTGAATATCGCAAGGTATGTGACAAGAGTCAGGTTTCGATCCTGTGGAACTGTGGGTTATGGGCCCACATTGAATAAGAAGGGTTGCGACATTCCATGCGATCGCGATGCAAGGTTTGTCAGAGAACAGTTCGTCAGTTATCTCGGTAACGACGTCGGTACCGAGGGAGAGGAATGGAGAGAATCATTTTCCCGCTCGTTAAAAAGAGGCAGACCAACCCGCAAAACTCTTGCCCATCGGTGGTAACTGAAATGTCATCAACAATGGCAACAGGGTGTTACTGATGATGTTGTACACCGAGGTGTTTACATAAGCAGGGAATTATCACTGCTTAGGTTATAATGATCGCAAGAAAGTTTAAACAGACCAATGGAAGGGAAAAAGTGATGATACACAAGTATCACGTGTATATCTTTCCCAAGGGAAAGCAAAACACGATATACACGACCAAGTTGTATTGGCAGGGGGTCAAGGGAGGTTGTCGATGATAACACAAATCATCGAGTGGCATGGACGGTATTTCACATAATTAATCCAACTGACACATGGAAGAAGCCATGTAAGATTAGTCGGATAATAATCCACCAAAGGTCGGATGGTTCGCAAAGAATCTGATGTGAGTATCAACACTCAACCAGAATGAGAAAGAATGCAAAGGCATCGGGTGATAGAAGCGTCGGAATAATTCGATGCTTAAGTACAAGGGAATTGTGATTTCCAGATAGGGAGGTGGATGTAATTATCCATACGGAGTTATCGGTGGCAGCGGATTGCAAAGGCGATGAACACGTAGGTTCTCAGGAGTTCATCGGAGAGTAATCTTCGGAATCTTCAGGTGAAGAAAGCGATCATCTTGGGTGAAGGGCTCTCCGGGTAGATGCGACCACGAGATCCTAATGTCAGAGTTAGCAAAATCTTTAACTCGCAAGAGAAGAGAGATCAGAGTCCCAGAGTAAAGGCGCGGAGAAGAAGATCCTAATCCCATCCCAGTTGCGATGTGGGCCTGTAAGCCACACAACGAAGTTAGAAAATCAGTTTTGAAAAGACTAGACTCGACTTCGACCAAGGAGTTGGAAGGGGGTGTCCTACAGGCAGTCGGCTCTGATACCAGCTTGTGACACCCCCAAAATCAAGTCGTGTACATTAATCATACACGCAAGGTACACGATAGAGATCAGGGACTCACGATGAGATATGACAACACAACTCTACAAATAAAATAACACAAGTTGTTTAATACAAGGCAGGGGCCACGAGGGCTCGAATACAACAGCTCGAGAGCACAAAGTTAGCGGAAGCAAAAGTATCTGAGTACAGACACAAGGACACAAGGTTGCCTTAAGAAGGCTCGCACAAATATCAATAACGATCGAAAAGGCGAGGCCTCCTGCCTGGGAACGTCCAAACTACTCCTGGCCAAAGGGGGAACTCGGCGTCGTAGAAGGCATCGGGGATCTTCACGTAGCGGTGGTTGGCATTGGGAAATCCTGCTCCTGGATGCCAAGGCTTCAACGTCGACTGCAGCGGCCGATCAGGCAAAACAAGAACGGGGAAAAAAACAAAGGTGAGTATCTAGCATACCCGCGAGTCTTACGTCCGCTACTAAGCATTTATGCATTTGTATCAAATGGAAAGGGGAGGCTATATATAGTGGACTGCAAGGTAGAAATCAGAACAAGGATAAGAAGCTAGGCCTATCGAAGACTAGCATCTTTCGACGAGTCTTGCAGCATGGGGAAAGAATAGCCAACAATTTATATAAAGCATAAAGTAATAATGCAGCAGAAGTTGCTGCAGCATTGTATAATAGTAAGTTGTATTAGATAACAATTATATATGCCTCCGAGATCCCCTCCTCGACTTCCCTGCGAGGAAGAGAAATCGGAACCAACAATTTAATAGTAGTAGTTTGTAGTAGTAGGCTCTGGCTTCAGCATAACGCGTCCTGTTACCGTGGACACGGCTATTCGAATAGATCAACCTCCCTGCAGGGGTGCACTACTGTTCAGCCTACACGCTCGGATCTCCAGGGTGGCATACACCTTGTTAGGGAATGCCCCACCGAGGCTATCCGACACGCCGATGCCCATCCTACGACTCATCAGAGAGGTCCCCGCCGGTATAATGTCCTAAGCGCAAGGGGGTCTTGGACCGTCGCCCCTCACCCTCCGGGTCGTGTTACCAATCTCCAACACTACAAAGAATTCTCATCCATAGAATTAAGAAGTAGTGCAAGGGGTAAAGTTTCGGTTTCGTATCCTAACGATTCTTCGGTTCTTGTTGTCCTTCTCGAAGGAGTTAATCCTTCTCGCTGATGTATACATTTCTCTGCATTAGTGCATCCCTACGAGTGGTCATCCTTTCTTCGGGGCTCCATCGTACTTACAGAACGGGGAGGAGGGAAAACTAAAGGGGGGTCGGATCGGTACCCAGTTAATCAACCGAGGTTGTCCAAGGGAATGGGGTACAAAGTATTTTCTGATTTTAAAGTCACGGAAATACATTGAGATAAACCAAAGAAGGTATGAGAAGTTTCAAGCGGATAAGGATGCATACGATGCCGATGACGGAAGGTGAAAAGGGGTCCAGAGCATCAGGCATAAGCACCGAGTCTAATATCGGACTGAATATCGCAAGGTATGTGACAAGAGTCAGGTTTCGATCCTGTGGAACTGTGGGTTATGGGCCCACATTGAATAATAAGGGTTTCGAAAGTCCATGCGATCGCGATGCAAGGTTTGTCAGGGAACAATTCGTCAGTTATCTCGGCAACGACGTCGGTACCGAGGGAGAGGAATAAAGAGAATCATTTTCCCGTTCGTTGAAAAGAGGCAGACCAACCCGCAAAACTCTTGCCCATCGGTGGTAACCGAAATGTCATCAACAATGGCAACAGGGTGTTACTGATGAGGTTTTACACTGAGGTGTTTACATAAGCAGGGAATTATCACTTCTTAGGTTATAATGATCGCAAGAAAGTTTAAACAGACCAATGGAATGGAAAAAGTGATAATACACAAGTATCACGTGTATATCTTTCCCAAGGGAAATCAAAACACGATATACACGACCAAGTTGTATTGGCAGGGGGTCAAGGGAGGTTGTCGATGATAACACAAATCATCGAGGGGCATGGACGGTATATCACACGATTAATCCAACTGACACATGGAAGAAGCCATGTAAGATTAGTCGGATAATAATCCACCAAAGGTCGGATGGTTCGCAAAGAATCTTATGTGAGTATCAAAACTGAACCAGAATGAGAAAGAATGCAAAGGCATCGGGTGATATAAGTGTCGGAATAATTCGATGCTTAAGTACAAGGGAATTGTGATTTCCAGAACGGGAGGTGGATGTAATTATCCATACGGAGTTATCGGTGGCAGCGGATGGCAAAGTCGATGAACACGTATGTTCTCAGGAGTTCATCGGAGAGTAATCTTTGGAATCTTCCGGTGAAGAAAGCGATCATCTTGGGTGAAGGGCTCTCCGGGTAGATGCGACCACGAGATCCTAATGTCAGAGTTAGCAAAATCTTTAACCCGAAAGAGAAGATAGATCAGAGTCCCAGAGTAAAGGCGCGGAGAAGAAGATCCTAATCCCATCCCAGTTGCGATGTGGGCCCGTAAGCCACACAACGAAGTTAGCAAATCAGTTTTGCAAAGACTAGACACGACTTCGACCAAGGAGTTGGAAGGGGGTGTCCTACAGGCAGTCGGCTCTGATACCAACTTGTGACGCCCCCAAAATCAAGTCGTGTACAATAATCATACACGCAAGGTACATGATCGAGATCAGGGACTCACATGAGATATCACAACACAACTCTACAAATAAAATAATACAAATTGTTTAATACAAGCCAGGGGCCACAAGGGCTCGAATACAACAGCTCGAGAGCACAAAGTTAGCGAAAGCAAAAGTATCTGAGTGCAGACACAAGGATACAAGGTTCCCTAGGGCGTCTGCATTGATCTGTACCTGTTGCAGTTATTATATTTTGTAATCCGCGTTCACTCACCAGAGTGATCACAGCCCGCTATCTAATCCTAGCTAACAATGCGCAGGGTTCATTGCTGAATATTATATATATATATTTATAAGGTAGCATAGGACAAGGAAAGGTACACCAAGGGGCGACAAAAACAGGCTATGCAATTGAATAGGATTGTAACATAGCAGCAGCAGTAACCATGCCTAGTGCAAGAAATGTACAGAAAGTTAGGCGATATCTGGGGAAGAGAATGGCTCTGCTTGCCTGGTAGCTTAGTAGTAGGGGTATGATCGTCGACGAAGTAGTCGATCACACGGGCGACGACAGCGGTCGCCGGGCCTATAGGACAGTAGGAGGGGGGGGGAGAAACAATAAATACACGGCAATAATAGCAATACAAATACAAGACATGGCAAACACAATGCTAACGGTGTTCTAACGCAGTGAAATGAGCTTTGCTCGGAGCGCGAATTCATCCGGGGATGACTCATAGGTACCGGTGGATTACCGGAAAGATGATCCGGAAGGGGAATGTTCCATGTCTGCAGCGTTAGAGACATCCGACAGGCATGTGGATAGTGTAACCATGATCGTTGATTCATTCTGAACAACTTTCATATCCAGAACATTTTCATCCGAAATGTTTTTCCGGCTCCGGGTGATTACCGGACAGTGCAATCGGAGGGGGAATGTTTCATCCGAAATGTTTTTCCCTGCAGTGTGGTAACCGAAATGTCATCAAGAATGGCAACAGGGTGTTACTGATGGTGTTTACATCAGCAGGGAATTATCACTGCTTAGGTTATAATGATCGCAAGAAAGTTTAAACAGACCAATGGAAGGTAAACGGGATGATACACAAGTATCACGTGTATATCTTTCCCAAGGGAAAGCAAAACACGATATACACCACCAAGTTGTATTTGCAGGGGGTCACGGGAGGTTGTCGATGATAACACAAATCATGGAGGGGCATGGACCGTATTTCACACGATTAATCCAACTAACAGATGGAAGAAGCCATGTAAGATTAGTCGGATAATAATCCACCAAAGGTCGGATGGTTCGCAAAGAATCTTATGTGAGTATCAAAACTCAACCAGAATGAGAAAGAATGCAAAGGCATCGGGTGATAGAAGCGTCGGAATAATTCGATGCTTAAGTACAAGGGAATTGTGATTTCCAGATCGGGAGGTGGATGTAATTATCCATACGGAGTTATCGGTGGCAGCGGATTGCAAAGGCGATGAACACGTAGGTTCTCAGGAGTTCATCGGAGAGTAATCTTCGGAATCTTCAGGTGAAGCAAGCGATCATCTTGGGTGAAGGGCTCTCCGGGTAGATGCGACCACGAGATCCTAATGTCAGAGTTAGCAAAATCTTTAACCCGAAAGAGAAGAGAGATAAGAGTCCCAGAGTATAGGTGCGGAGAAGAAGATCCTAATCCCATCCCAGTTGCGATGTGGGCCCGTAAGCCACACAACGAAGTTCGCAAATCAGTTTTGCAAAGACTAGACTCAACTTCGACCAAGGAGTTGGAGGTGGGTGTCCTACAGGCAGTCGGCTCTGATACCAACTTGTGACGCCCCCAAAATCAAGTCGTGTACAGTAATCATACACGCAAGGTACACGATCGAGATCAGGGACTCACGATGAGATATCACAACACAACAGCACAAATAAAATAATACAAGTTGTTTAATACAAGCCAGGGGCCACGAGGGCTCGAATACAACAGCTCGAGAGCACAAATTTAGCGGAAGCCAAAGTATCTGAGTACAGACATAAGGATACAAGGTTGCCTTAAGAAGGCTAGCACAAATACCAACAACGATCGAAAAGGCGAGACCTCCTGCCTGGGAACGTCCAAACTACTCCTGGCCAAAGGGGGAACTCGACGTCGTATAAGGCATCAGGGATCTTCACGTTGCGGTGGTTGGCATCGGGGAACTCCTGCTCCTGGACTCTAAGGCTTCAACGTCGACTGCAGCGGCCGATCAGGCAAAACAAGAAAGGGGAAAAAAGCAAAGGTGAGTATCTAGCATACCCGCGAGTCTTACGTCCGCTACTAAGAATTTATGCATTTGTATCAAATGGAAATGGGAGGCTATATATAGTGGACTGCAAGGTAGAAATCAGAACAAGGATAAGAAGCTAGGCCTATCGAAGACTAGCATCTTTCGACGAGTCTTGTAGCATGGGGAAAGAATAGCCAACAGTTTATATAAAGCATAAAGTAATAATGCAGCAGAAGTTGCTGCAGCATTGTATAATAGTAAGTTGTATTAGATAACAATTATATATGCCTCCGAGATCCCCTCCTCGACTTTTCTGCGAGGAAGAGAAATCGGAACCAACAATTTAATAGTAGTAGTTTGTAGTAGTAGGCTCTGGCTTCAGCATAAATCGTCCTCTTACCGTGGACACGGCTATTCGAATAGATCAAACTCCCTGCAGGGGTGCACTACTGTTCAGCCTACACGCTCGGATCTCCAGGGTGGCATACACCTTGTTAGGGAATGCCCCACCGAGGCTATCCGACACGCCGAGGCCCATCCTACGACTCATCAGAGAGGTCCCCGCCGGTCTAAAGTCCTAAGCGCAAGGGGGTCTTGGACCGTCGCCCCTCACCCTCCGGGTCGTTGTGTGCCAAGTGATTCCACGCAACTCTTCCAGGATGAGGATCGACCTAACCACAATGCTGAGCTGGACGTCTTTCAGAGCTTTCAAACGATACCACAACGCGGAGGGGCCACACTGTAATCCCACGTGCAGGTAGTGCGTACAAGCCTTTGCGGCCTCTCAAGTCGTCCACCTGAACCGTTAAGCATTTTATTATTATCTGTTGGGACAACCGTTATCGTTGCCCCTTATCTGGGTGAGTCACGGACAACGACATCTGCCAGGACCACCAGTAACGTCGGTGCCTGCCCTGTCGTCCCACCAACTCGTGCGGTTACCAACAAGGTGAACCGTCTCCTTAACTTGTCTCGCGTTTGCTCTGAAGAGCTCTACTTTCGTACAACAGGAAATGTTTCTACCACGAACAGTACCAGGGCTGTCGCACACCGGTGGAATACACCTGACCTGTCGTTCCGCTAAGATACCCTGCGCGGGCACCGTTGGGTCACCCGACTCCTTACCTGTAAGGACACCAGTTGATTCAAGTGCCTACCATCAAGTGAAAGCAGGAGGAATCACCCTCGATGGTACACTTGAAGAGGTTCGACAACGACATCAGCGGAATGAACTAAAGAGGAATATTCTCGTATCACCCCGATGGTGCCGAGACACCAGCGGAATGAACTAAAGAGGAATACCCTCGTATCATCCCAGTGATGCTACGCTACTGAGCCGACGAGAGTGAAATATGAGTCCGTCTACTCGTAAGTCAAACTCGAAGCGACTCGGCAGAGTCTCGCCGTTGTAGGTTCCCTAGGGCGTCTGCATTGATTCGTACCTGTTGCAGTTATAATATTTTGTAATCCGCGTTCACTCACCAGAGTGATCACAGCCCGCTATCTAAACCTAGCTAACAAAGCGCAGGGTTCGCTGCTGAATATTATATATATATTTATAAGGCAGCATAGGACAAGGAAAGGTACACCAAGGGGCGACAAAAACAGGCTATGCAATTGAATAGGATTGTAACGTAGCAGGAGCAGTAACCATGCCTAGTGCAAGAAATGTACTCAAATATAGGCGATATCTGGGGGAAGAGAATGGCTCTGCTTGCCTGGTAGCTTGGTAGTAGGGGTATGATCGTCGACGAAGTAGTCGATCACACGGGCGACGACAGTGGTCGCCGGGCCTATCAGACAGTAGGAGGGGGGGGGGGAGAAACAATAAATACACGGCACTAATAGCAATACAAATAAAAGACATGGCAAACACAATGCTAACGGTGTTCTAACGCAGTGCAATGTGCTTTGCTCGTAGCGGGAATTCATCCGGGGTTGACTCATAGGTACCGGTGGATTACCGGATAGATGATCCGGAGGGGGAAGGTTCCATGTCTGCAGTGTTAGAGACATCCGACAGGCATGTGGATAGTGTAACCGTGATCGTTGATTCATTCTGAACAACTTTCATATCCAGAACATTTTCATCCAAAATGTTTTTCCGGCTCCGGGTGATTACCGGACAGTGCAATTGGAGGGGGAATGTTTCATGTTCGGTATATTAGAGGGGTGTGGTAGGGGTATTTGTAGCGTAACCGGGTTCGTTGTATTTTTCTGATCAACTTTGATATATAAATTATTTTAATCCGACTTACGGTTTAAGAGATATTGATTTTCAAAATTTAAATCACTTTTAAATCATTTCTGGATTTTCTTTTATTAAATAATCAATCGTATCCACAACCTTATCCAGAACAGTATTGTTGACCAAGTCAACCTGACAGAGGGACCCACATGTCATAGGCTCGAGCCTTTGACTGGTCAACTGACCAGTGGGTCCCATATGTCATACACTTGACATTTATAAATCAGATTATTTATTCTAAATTAGAAGTGGGACCCAGCTGTCATGGACACAGGTTTATAATTTATAGTTTTATTAACCCAGTGGTTATTTTAATGGTCTGAACCCACATGTCATACACACATATTACTTAAAAGAGGGGGTTTATTTTGTTAATCACTAGTTAGGGGCTAATCAAATTAACAGGGGGGCCCATGTCAGCGGGGCAAACCACGGCACGGCACGCAGCCCGCTCGACCACGGCCATGGCCGGCAGCGAGCAGCAGCGGCGGGAGGCGGCCAGTGGCGGAACGCGGCCAGGCGCGGACGACACCGCGGCCGGCAGCAGCAGCCCGCGCTCGTGGGGCAGCAATGGCGATCGCGTAGGTCGGAGCTGCGACGACGCGGGCACAACCAAGGGGAGTGCGGCGGAGGGGACTACGGGCGTGTCCAGAGGCTAGACGGAGGTGCGGCAAGGCGCTTCTAGTCCGCGGTTTGCGTGTGAGCGCGCGTGGAGGGGCGCTACCAGGGCACGACCTTGCGTCGAGGGCACGGCTCGGCAGGCTCACGCGGGAAGAGAGGGGCGCTACCAGGGTACGACCTTGCGTCGAGAGCGAGGCCGCGGCGGCCGTGATGATGGAGGAGGGCGCGATTCGCGCGTTGTGGCGGATCCCCACTCGAGCGCTGGCGGGAGGTGACCTGGAGGAGCCCGGCAGCGCCCCTGGACACCACGGCAGAACCTGGGGTGGCCAGTGGCCGCGCCGGTGCCCGACGACGGCGGCGGCCCAGTCGGGCACGAGCTCGATCCAGAGCGGGCGGAGCGAGGGAAAAGGGGTGGGAGGCGCGATGCTAGGGTTTCCAGGGGGCTCGGGGACGCCGATATAGTCACCGGCGACCGCCCGGTGAGCGCCACGGCGGCACGGTGAGGCCTGGCCGGTGTGGATGCACGCCACGGCCTCCCGTGAGCAGTAGGAAGAGGAAGGGCGTGGAACTGGGCTGGGCCCGGTTGGGCTTCGCCCTGTGTCGTGGTAATACCTAGGGTATACCCTCATGAACCTTATATCAGGGGGTATCCCTAGCAGAACCACCTCTTTAAAAATACCTATAAAATAAAACATAAACAAAAAACCTCTTTCTCCTTCTCTTTCATCCGAGTAAGAAGCTATTCGGATAAAATCAGATTCATCCGAATAGTTAGCTTATTCGGTCGACACCACTTCTAAGGCAACCCTACTCGGATAAGACCTTGCCGAGTAAGGCGTTACTCGGAGCAAAGAACTATCGACCGAGTAAGCTGGTTACTCGAATGCCAGAAAAGCCGAGCTGCACGACACTCGGAGAAGAAGAGGAAGAGCCGCCAAGACATTAAATCTCAATGCGTTACCCTTACTTAAATGCGCGTAATGGGGGGACGTTTCTCATTGTAATAATAGCCACCATTAACCCTGTAATTAAAACCCATTATTGGGCAGTGAAGGGACAGGGCGCACTCTATATAAGCCCATCCTTTCCACCATAGACAGGGACAACAAATCGACACTTTGAGCAAGAACACCCCGGTTTACCTGGGACAGGATTAAGGTTGTTATCTCCAAGGAGAGGCCTAACCTGTATAACTTCTCCCCATGTCACCATCTTTGCGTACAGATCTTCATAGCTCCATCACTACCCCTATATCTATTGTTAGGTCCATAACTACAACACCCTGGGCACTGGATAGCTCTCCATTTTCTTTCTCTTTTCTGTTAACCTTTGCATTTATGTTTTATTTTATTTTTCTAACAATTGATTTTTGTAAAATACAAATCTTGTTCCATAATTTGTGTTGGACATTATAACAGTGCCACAAAAAGTTTTTACACAAAATAAATTCATTTAAGATTTCATTTGAATTTGCAACGATTAAAAGGGGTTGTTTTGGCACTGTTTGGAATTTTTTAAAATATTTGAATGTTGTAATAAATATCCACCACCATAGTATCTTGGTCTACTGACTTTTAGGAATTTTATAAAATGGTTTGCACAATTTTTGGGTCAAGTTTAATTTCCACTTGTTTATGGAATTTTTATTCGGTTTGAAATTTTATTTGGGTTGAATCTGAACAAGTCATGATCAAGGGTGATCATCACATGCTTAATCAAGATGTCCTGGCCTTAAATCAAAGTGATTACTATTGAACTACTGTAGGGTGACACCCGGGGTGTTACAGTATAGCCCATTGTGTATGTTATTATTCATGGCCTGCGTGTCATTGTTTTGACAACCGGCTGGAGCCATATGGTTATCTCATTATTGTATTAATGACCTGCGTGTCAACTTGTGGAGCCATGTAATGTAATTTACTTTCATAGCTATTAGTTTGTAATAACATAGTAACTTACGTAACACTTGGCGGTTGACACCATGGCGTGGCGATGGAGATCACCACGAGGACAACCGTACATGGAGATGGAGATCGCCATGGGAGGTTCGCGCACATGGAGATGGAGATCACCATGCGCTATGATAAAGGGGCTATACCATATCACTTGTACAAACTGCCTGTGAAAGTTTATCCCTTTATGCATCCTTCTTTGACATGGTAGATGTTTTAAGTAGGATGATCCCTCAAAGAATGTCAAGTAAAATTTTCCTCCCCAATTGCTGCACATCACATGTCATGTATGTTTAGTAGTAGGCCTATAAAATTAGGGTTCTGCTAGATCTCCTTGGCGTGATGGGTTTGTGTCGGACACTTACACGCATAGCACTTGGTTAACTTGTCAAGGCTATCAAAACAGTTTTGGGCTTCGGGGCATAGGTGTTGGTGTGTATGTGATGCGCATCAACAAACAGGAGTCGTATGGTTGATGCGATTAGAAAGGAGTTGATTACCGGTAGGTCGAGTCGGCTAGCAGTGATGCAAAAGCTCACTAGTCAATTCGCCCCATCGGATCCTGAATCACTTAGTGTCAACTAGAGGGATGTTAAACTTAGTGGGAGTAATTTTATTAAAGAGTTTAATATGAATTGCTCTTCATGAATACATGTCTTAGTATTTTGCATTTTATGTTGTAGATCAATGGCACCACCTGCTCCAGTTACCAATTTCGCGTTGAAAACCATCCTTGAGAAAGATAAACTGAATGGAACAAACTTTACCACCTGGTATAGAAATATGAGAATTGTTCTCAAGCATGATAAAAAGGAAAATGTTCTAGAGGAACCGCACCAGAGGAACTGCTTCCAGAGGAATCAGCTGATAATGCCACCGCTGCTGCTAAGAATGTCTATCAGAAACTCAAGGATGAGTCTACTGAGATCAGCTGCCTCATGCTGGATTCTATGGAGCCCGAGCTGCAACAGCAGTTTGAAGACATTAGGGCTTTCGATATGATCGAGAGTCTTAAGGGCATGTTTCAGGTTCAAGCTAGGACCGAAAGGTTCAACGTCTGGCGATCCCTGGTGGATTGCAAGCTGAAATAGGGTGATCCAGTAACTCCAGTAGATTCCACGAAGAAATCAAGATATGGCATCTTCGCAATACGACTCGCGGTCTCAGCGTAACGGGACAAGAAGGTCGTGCAGCTCGGACCATGCTCTGGGTCACCATCTCCGACTCGTTCCAGATTATGGATTTTCTCCGAAAAATGAGCTTTAGTCAGGGCCAAAGCATAATTTGCGCCACTCCGAGCTGAAGACCTTTTCCAACGAGCAATTTGCTGCGGAGCTGCTTGAAGTAGAGGAACAACTGTATCCAGATGAACACGATTCTCCTCAGTAGGCGAGATGTAATTCTTCAAACCTAGGGTGGCACCCATGGTTTCTTCAGCATATTTCTTTGCACTCGCGCACATCATGGTCCGAAGGCCTTTGGACAAGGAAAATTCCATCGTCTTGGGAGTGTAATTGTCCTTCTTCATCAGGTCGGAAACTCGGCCATACGAGCCTGTTCCGCCTCAGGATTGGTGGAATAAACTGCAAAAACACAATAACTGTAAAAATCAAACGAGATGACTTAGCAGCAACAGGTCGGATGCACGATGCAAGGAAAACAACTTACTGGATAGCATCTCACTAAACGAAGCAAATCTCCCGGCACAGTACTCTTCAGCTTTTTTGACAGAATCCCGAGTTGCTGCCAACTCAGCTTCATGGTTCTCCTTATCTTTAGAGCGTAGCTTGGACAGTTTCTGCAGGTCGGATTGAAGCTGGGAGATAGTGGCCTCTTTCTCTTCAAGAGCCTTCTTCTGGCTGGCCACTTGTCTCTCCAAAACCTTCTTCTCCTTCGCACGTTTCTCAGTTTGCTCAATCTCCTTTTTCATTTTATTGAAAAATTCATCATTTTCTTTTACCTTCGCATCAAATGCTTTCTTTGCAGCCTCTGCAGATTGAGATGTTAGAAACATCACATGGCGAACAATTTGGAAACTCCTAATTTCCTATTAGAAACATAGCCTTACCATTATCCTCCGCATGCCTTTTCTTCAAAGCTTCATGTTCTCCTTGTAGTTTCACAAAATCAGTGCCAAGTCTGCAAGCCTCCTGGCACAGGAAAAATCATCCAAATCAAAAAACTCTACAACATAAGACTCCGAGTAAGAAGTTACTCGGAGCCTTGGGGGCTACACCCAGTGGGTGCACTAAGAAGTGCCCCCACTGGAAGATTATCAAAAAATCTCTACAACATAAGAATCCAAGTAACTTCAAGAAGTTACTCGGAGCCTTGGGGCCTACACCCAGTGGGTGCACTAAGAAGTGCCCCCGCTGGAAGATTATCAAGCCAACAGTCTCTATAACATAAGACTCCGAGTAACTTCAAGAAGTTACTCGGAGCCTTGGGGGCTACACCCAGTGGGTGCACTAAGAAGTGCCCCCACTGGAAGATTATCAAGCTAACAGTCTCTATAACATAAGCCTCCGAGTAACTGCAAGAAGTTACTCAGAGCCTTGGGGGCTACACCCAGTGGGTGCACTAAGAAGTACTTACATGCAACTTGGTCTTCATCATCCCCGCGTCGGAGGCCAACTCATGTAACCGCAGCTCAATTTCCGAGGCCTTCGTCAGAGACTCCTTCAATCCATCTACTGTGGCATCCTCAAACGAGGTATCAACCGAGACGGAAGTAGGAGGAGGCCGAATTCCGCCTGAAGCTGCAACAGAAACAGTAGAACTCTTTCCGGCGCCTGTCACCCCCGAGGTAGCAGGAGGAACAGGCGTGTTTTCGACATCCACCCCCGAAGTGACAGGTTGAACTGGCGTAGGGGCAATAACCTCCTGATCGGTAGAAGCTTCCGGAGGAGCCGGGGCGCTGGAAGCAGGGGAGGTCGCCACATTTGCAGTAGGGATCGGGTCTACGTCAGGGCCAACATCCATATCTAACAAAATAAAAACTTGTAAGCAAGAACATGGAGCAAGGATAAAATCTAGAGCCAAAGAACGAATACTCACCATCGACTGGAATTTTCTCCGGAATAGAATCCAGCACCTGGAAGTCAGTCACAACACAGTTACTGACATCCTCATAAGCGGCAGCATCATGAGTCTCAACACCAGGGAGCGACTCGGATCCACTCGGACGAACACTGCAATATGAGGAAAGTTAAGATTTGCAAAAATCACCAAAGAAGGAAAAATAAAAGCTGTCAGATATTACTTCCGAGCTGTTTTAAGAGATCGTCGTGGGGGAGCAACAGCGGCGGGAGCAGCCTGAACAGATCCTAACTCGGAAGACTTCCTGGGAATCTCGGCGGCATCCATCGAAGCATTAACCTTTCTGCCGCCAAGGGTAGAAAGCGTTTTCCGCTGTTTCATAGGAGCCACTTTCCCATGACTCGGGCTAAGAGCGGTGGCCTTGCCACTACTTTCCCCCTTACTCAGAGATATGGGACGTTTCGTCCCCCGAGCAGATCCTTCCCGAGCTGCCTCACGGTCGTGATTACCCTTGGAGCGCTACTCGGCAGTTGGGCGAGGAGGCACCACATAGGACTCCATCTCCTCGTCATCCTCAACCCCGAGTCCCGCGTCGTTGTTGCTATCCTTGTCTTCTTCGACAAGGTGCTGTGGCGCTAGAGGGATTGGAGATGGAGCGATGTTCGTCTGAAAAATAGACAAAATAACCAGATTAAAACCCAAGACTCATCACAACACTCAAAAAACCAGTCGAGTCAAAGAAAATCACCAGAGCTGGAGGACGGCTAATATCAAGAGGCCTAACTCGGACAGACATCTGCGCACCATGAGTCACGCTGGTGATGATCTTCATGAGTTGTTCAAACTCCTTCTGGGACATGGCCGAGTTGTTATAGCGGGTGTTATCATCAATCCACGTGTACTCCCACATCCTCCTAGCTCAGGCTTGCAAGGATTGAATTCTCCGACTAACGAAAAGAGCAATAAGACCCATGGCATCTAGCCCTGCCTTCTTCATCCTCACCACTTCCCTCATTAAGGGTAAAACACGCTGTTTCTCGGAAGCAACCAACCGAGGATTCCAGCCTCGGGAGTCGGACAGCCTGACATCGGAATAAGGAGGCAGCGTCCGAGTGCCAGGGGCGGTATCTACCTTACAGTAGAACCAGCTATTCTGCCAGTTCTTCACAGAGTCAGGCAAACTGGAGGCAAAATACTGGATACCTTGCCTCTTCGCCAAGAACATCCCCCCACAAAGATGATTTATCTCTGCTTCCCCAGAGTTCTTTATCTTTTGGGGCTTTATGGTATAGATGGCGCGGAAAAGGTTCCAATGAGGATCTATCCCAAGAAAGCCCTCACACAGAGAGAAAAAGCTAGACAAAAGGGTGATAGAATTGGGAACGATATGATGCAGTTGAGACCCGGTGAAAGCAAGGAAGTCAAGGAGGAAAGGGTGAGGAGGAAGAGAAAATCCCCTATCCACATGAGAAAGAAGAAGAACCCTCTCATCCTCTCTGGGGTGAGGTTCAACCTCACCTAGGCCAGGAAGGCGGCAGCCATGGCGAGGGATTAACCCCTCGTCTTGATAGCGCCGGATGAGCTCCGTCGTGACGACGGAAGGCAACCATTCCCCCGCAGACATGATGCCAGGAGACGAGCGGAAGGGAGCCCCGCCGGTTCGAAGAAGATCTGGGAGATCGCCGACGGGAGGAGAAGCTCTCGACTTAGAAGAACACCGGTAGAGAAGAAGCAGGAGCGGGTGCTATACTGAAGAGGAAGAAAGAGGAAGTCATATTTATAGATGCGAGGAGAAGGCTCACGCAGTTTTCAAGGCACTTAATGAGGGCGCCTGTTACGGTCCCCCAAATCTAGCCTCCTTAAAAGGCATGCAGTTAATGATAGAATAACTGACGGGCGTGGAAATCGAGGAGCCGCTCTGACAAAATATCTGACAGAAAAGATCCTCTAATAGAAAAAGGATTCGCTCCCATGGAAAGACAACTTGGAAGCAAGACATACAAATTTTTTTAAGTTGGCACAGCTCGGAAGTAAAAAACCCTTAAAATGATGTCTCCGAACAGGATCTCAACTCGGAAGAAAAATAGGCAAATGACCTTTCCGAATAAGCCGCAATTCGGAAAAGGACCTCATCACTCTAAAATTGTTCTGAATAAGTCACCACTCGGAAAAGGACCATCAAGATCAATCCGAGTAAGTCAGCGTTCGGAACTGCTAAGTCAAGAAGTCACCTTCGAAAGATCCCGAACTAGCCCTAGCAGGCATCACAGAAGAAATTCCGAACAAGCAAAATCGCTTATAATCCGTCTCTGACGCAGATTGCCAGATTATTATCATGATACGGTGTGAGGGGTAAAGAATTGATATCCCATGGGATATGATTTAAAGCTCATCCACTGATGCTTTAAATATCAAGCTTTACAGATCTGGTTACATATGGGGTTTAAGGTCTTTTTACCCTAAGACACGCCTCCCGAGGCCTCAGTCCACCTCTTCCGAGAGACGCCCGAGTGTCGCCGATCTTTCCAAAAACAACTCATCCTGCACATAATCGAGGGGATAGTTCAAACATTGATAAAGTCCTTCCGGGCCTCTTATCGAAGTTAATCTCCGTGCACCTCATGAATTCTCACGAGCACCCAGAAGCACTTGGGGGCTACTGTCGTGGTAATACCTAGGGTATACCCTCATGAACCTTATATCAGGGGGTATCCCTAGAAGAACCACCTCTTGAAAAATACCTATAAAATAAAACATAAACAAAAAACATCTTTCTCCTTCTCTTTCATCCGAGTAAGAAGCTATTCGGAGAAAATCAGATTCATCCGAATAGTTAGCTTGTTCGGTCGACACCACTGCTAAGGCAGCCCTACGCGGATAAGACCTTGCCGAGTAAGGCGTTACTCGGAGCAAAGAACTATCGACCGAGTAAGCTGGTTACTCGAAAGCCAGAAAAGCCGAGCTGCACGACACTCGGACAAGAAGAGGAGGATCCGCCAAGACATTAAATCTCAATGCGTTACCCTTACTTAAATGTGTGTAATGGGGGGACGTTTCTCATTGTAATAACAGCCACCATTAACCCTGTAATTAAAACCCATTATTGGGCAGTGAAGGGACAGGGCGCATTCTATATAAGCCCATCCTTTCCACCATATACAGGGACAACAAATCGACACTTTGAGCAAGAACACCCCGGTTTACCTGGGACAGGATTAAGGTTGTTATCTCCAAGGAGAGGCCTAACCTGTATAACTTCTCCCCATGTCACCATCTTTGCGTACAGATCTTCATAGCTCCATCACTACCCCTATATCTATTGTTAGGTCCATAACTACAACACCCTGGGCACTGGATAGCTCTCCATTTTATTTCTCTTTTCTGTTAACCTTTCCATTTATGTTATATTTTATTTTTCTAACAATTGATTTTTGTAAAATACAAATCTTGTTCCATAATTTGTGTTGGACATTATAACAGTGCCACAAAAAGTTTTTGCACAAAATAAATTCATTTAAGATTTCATTTGAATTTGCAACGATTAAAAGGGGCTGTTTTGGCACTGTTTGGAATTGTTTAAAATATTTGAATGTTGTAATAAATATCCACCACCATAGTATCTTGGTCTACTGACTTTTAGGAATTTTATAAAATGGTTTGCAAAAATTTTGGGTCAAGTTTAATTTCCACTTGTTTTTGGAATTTTTATTCGGTTTGAAATTTTATTTGGGTTGAATCTGAACAAGTCATGATCAAGGGTGATCATCACATGCTTAATCAAGATGTTCTGGCCTTAAATCAAAGTGATTACTATTGAACTACTGTAGGGTGACACCCGGGGTGTGAAAGTATAGCCCATTGTGTATGTTATTATTCATGGCCTGCGTGTCATGGTTTTGACAACCGGCTGGAGCCATATGGTTGTCTCATTATTGTATTAATGACCTGCGTGTCAACTTGTGGAGCCATGTAAAATAATTTACTTTCATAGCTATTAGCTTGTAATAACATAGTAACTTATGTAACACTTGGCGGTTGACACCATGGCGTGGCGATGGAGATCACCACGAGGACAACCGTACATGGAGATGGAGATCGCCATGGGAGGTTCGTGCACATGGAGATGGAGATCACCATGCGCTATGATAAAGGGGCTATACCATATCACTTGTACAAACTGCCTGTGAAAGTTTATCCCTTTATGCATCCTTCTTTGACATGGTAGATGTTTTAAGTAGGATGATCCCTCAAAGAATGTCAAGTAAAATTTGCCTCCCCAATTGCTGCACATCACATGTCATGTATGTTTAGTAGTAGGCCTATAAAATTAGGGTTCTGCTAGATCTCCTTGGCGTGATGGGTTTGTGTCGTACACTTACACGCATAGAACTTGGTTAACTTGTCAAGGCTATCAAAACAGTTTTGGGCTTCGGGGCATAGTTTTTGGTGTGTATGTGATGCGCATCAACAAACAGGAGTCGTATGGTTGATGCGATTAGAAAGGAGTTGATTACCGGTAGGTCGAGTCGGCTAGCAGTGATGCAAAAGCTCACTAGTCAATTCGCCCCATCGGATCCTGAATCACTTAGTGTCAACTAGAGGGATGTTGAACTTAGTGGGAGTAATTTTATTAAAGAGTTTAATATGAATTGCTCTTCATGAATACATGTCTTAGTATTTTGCATTTTATGTTGTAGATCAATGGCACCACCTGCTCCAGTTACCAATTTCGCGTTGAAATCCATCCTTGAGAAAGATAAACTGAATGGAACAAACTTTACCACCTGGTATAGAAATATGAGAATTGTTCTCAAGCATGATAAAAAGGAAAATGTTCTAGAGGAACCGCTTCCAGAGGAGGACATTAAGAAGGGCACACATCAAGTGTTGATGGTGCAGAACACGGCCATGTTCAAGAAGTCATGGACCAAGAAGAAGTCTAACGCAAAGGGAAAGGAAAAGGATGTGATCCAGACTCCAGCCCTGGCGCCTAAGACTGGACCTGACGCGGAGACCATTTGCTTCTATTGCAAGGAGAATGGTCACTGGAAGAGGAACTGCAACAAGTGGCTCGCCATCAAGGGAAAGAGCAGTGGGAGTACGTCTTCTAGAGGTACACTTGTTGTATATGTTATAGACATTTATCTTGCGGATATTTCTAATAGTTCTTGGGTATATGATACCAGATCGGTTGTTCACATTTGCAACTCGATGCAGGGACTAAAAAGAAGTAGAGATGTCGCAAGAGAAGAAGTTGACATTCCCGTCGGGAATAAAGCAAGAGTTGCTGCATTAGCCGTCGGCACCATGCAACTTAATTTACCTTCTGGATTTGTAATGGAGCTTGATAACTGTTATTATGTTCCATCTTTAAGTCGAAACATTATTTCTGCCTCATGTTTGATGAGACAAGGTTATTAATTTATTATTAAGGACAATGGTTGTTCTATATATTTGAATAAGATGTTTTATGGCTTGGCGCCCGTTGTGAATGGGTTATTCAATTTGAATCTTGAAGGTGAATCTGTCTATAATATAAATGCCAAGAGGCTTAAACCTAACGATCTGAATACAACTTACTTTTGGCACTGTCGGCTTGGTCATATTAGTGAAAAGCGAATGAAGAAGCTCCGTGATGATGGACTTTGAAATTCGTTTGATTTTGAATCATTCGAGACATGCGAATCGTGCCTACTCGGCAATATGACCAAGACACCTTTTGCAAAGAGTTGCGAGAGGGCATCCGACTTGTTGGAACTCATACATACTGATGTGTGTGGACCAATGAGCATGACTGCTAGAGGTGGTTACCAGTACTTCGTGACTTTCACCGACGACTTGAGCAGATATGGATATATCTACTTGATGAGGCACAAGTCGGAAACCTTTGAAAAGTTCAAGGAGTTTCAGAATGAAGTAGAGAATCAACTCGGCAAGACGATTAAACTTCTACGATCAGATCGTGGAGGTGAATATCTGAGTCAAGAGTTTGATGATCATCTCAAGAGTCGTGGAATAGTTCCACAACTCACTCCTCCTGGAACGCCTCAAAGAAATGGTGTATCGGAACGGAGGAATCGCACCTTGTTGGACATGGTTCGATCGATGATGAGCCAGTCAGATCTACCTTTTTCATTTTGGGGTCATGCTCTAGAAAATGCAGCTTTCACACTATACAGAGTACCATATAAATCCGTAGAAAAGACACCATATGAGATATGGACTGGGAAGCGTCACAGTTTGTCTTTTCTAAAGATTTGGGGTTGTGAAGCGTTTGTCAAGTGACTTCAGTCGGACAAGCTCGCACCCAAATCGGATAAGTGCATATTCGTGGGATATCCAAGGGAAACCTTAGGGTATTACTTCTACAACCGGCAAGAGGGCAAAGTGTTTGTCGCTCGACATGGTACCTTCCTTGAGAAAGAGTTTCCCACTAGGAAGGCTAGTGGGAGGACGGTGCAACTCGAAGAGGTTCGAGATAAACCACTCGGGGAAGACACGAAAAGTGATGTCATAAAGGGCATTAATGGCGCACCTCATTTGCATGTTAATGGCGCACGTATGGTGCGCCATTACTACCACGCCACTACTAGCACTTAGTAATGGCGCACATCTAGTGCGCCATTACTAACTCAAACAGTAATGGAGCACCAGGAATGCGCTATTACTAAGGCCCCAGGTGCGCCATTACTAAGAATTATAGTTTTTATTTTATTTTCTGTATTTGCATCACATATATAAACATCTCACAGAAACAAAATACATCACACACAGATATAAACAACATCAACATGACATGACAACTATATTAACAGCCACATTAGAATTCAACCAACACCATTACTAACAAGAGCAAATCACAAAGTATAGCATGAGAGTACACAAATTCTTAACCAACATGGTATCAATTACATGCACTACTTCACTCCTCGTCAGAAGATATGACGATGAGCTTGTTCTCTCTTTCGACCTGAGCTGCTTCCCATACAACCGCTAGGCGCGCCGGGTCTCGTGGAGGGTCATCGAATACTCCCGGGTACCTGCGCTACCAAACGGCATTGAACTTCACCTCCTCTGCTGCGTCCTCCTCTTCTATCTCTCACCTATTTCGAGACAACTCTGAAGCAGTGGGCTTAATATCAGATCTTGCCGTCGAAAAGTCGGAGACATGCGAGGACGCCGTCGATGAAGAGAGGCGCGAGCCCGTGGAGCAGCCCGACAAGGCGGGTGCGGGCGCGGCGGCTCGGGGGTGAGGTGGTATTAGTGTAGTATTAACCTGAATTTTTTCATCATAGTTGATTTCCAATGTTGAAAAAATGTTTGGTTTCAGTATTATTGGGTACAAAAATCAGTGAGGGGAGTTAGCCAGAGCTCAAAGTTATGCCACCATGTTTGTTCCAAAAACGTTGCTGATGGATCTACTTGTGTTGAAATGTCCATAGCATACCAAAGATTTGATAGGTGTTCATCAACATTTTTCAACTCATGGTAATATAGATTCAGATGGCCGATGTTTTGGATGCAATGAATGATGATATTTCTTCTCAACCGCCAGTACCATATTCATATGGTGAAGATTCAGTGCAGCACTGGAGTACCATGACGGGGCTCCATGGTGTCCACGTGGCCGTGAAGCGGATTCATGTCAGTGAAGGTGTATGTTTGTGTGTGTGACAGAGAGAGAGCATGACCATCACACAAACATCTCTCCACTGGTGGCTAGTGCATCAAAAGCAATAAATCATGGATTTATTTTGGGGAAAGAAAATCAATAGAAGTGAGCACGCGCACGAACGGAAAGGAAAAAGCCACAACAACAGGTGGACTACTCACCTAGGGTGGCTTGGAGACAAGCTCGAACACGCCGTAGTGGAAGAAGACGACGTAGCCGAGGAAGAAGACTCCCGCGACGAGCGTCAATAGCTCGGGGACGCGTCGATGGCGGGCGTCGTCGTCGATGGCGGGATTCGTCAATTCGGGCGTAGGTGGGAGCAGACGGGGCGGCGGCACTGTCGGGCAGGTCCGCGTCGGGGGAGGGGGCGGGAGGGAGAGCGAGGCCACCGGAGCGGTTGCAGGAGAGGTGGGGAGGGGGTCGCCGAAGACTGGGAGTGAGAGGGGGTGGTCGCAGGAGAGGTGGATTGGATCGGGAGGGGGAGGGGGTGGGCGCGGCGCGGCCGGGGGGGGGGGGGGGAGGGGATCGATAGGCTAGGGTTGCGGGTGCATGTGGTGGATGATAGAGGCTAGGGTTATGGCGTTGGGCCGTAGGTATGTTGGGCCAGAGAGGGGGCGGCCCATGCCCAGAGACATACCAATAGCACATCCCGAAGAAGTTCGCCATTAGCGTCCTTGGTTGCTAATGGCGCATTTCAGAGAGTTGCGCCATTGCTATGTAAGGGGAGAGGGGACTGGTCCAGGAGAAATTTAGTAGTAGCGCACCTGATGAGAAGTGCGCCATTAGCAAAGTGGACACTAATGGCGCACTTGGTGGCGGTGCGCCATTGCTATATAGCAGTGGCGCACCTCATGGGCAGTGCGCCAGTAGCTTCCATATTATTTATAGCCTATTTTCCAGTAGTGCATTATGGCAGAGCCAGTCAGTGAACCCGTGGTTGAAATAGCACCCGCACCACGAAGGTCAGAAAGGTTGTGTAATGCAAGCAATGTATTGTTGTTGGACAACGATGAACCTTTGACATATGCGGAAGCGATGGTGGATCCAGATTCCGAGTTATGGCTTGAGGCCATGAGATCCAAGTTAAAGTCTATGGATGACAATCAAGTTTGGAACTTGCTTGATCTGCCAAATGATGCAAGAACCATTGAGTGCAAATGGATCTTTAAGAAGAAAGCTGATATGGATGGAAATGTTCAAATCCATAAAGCTCAACTTGTCGCGAAGGCGTTTCGACAAGTTCAAGGAATTGACTACAACGAGACCTTCTCGCCTGAAGCGATGCTTAAATCAGTTCGGATTATTCTAGCTATAGTTGCCTATTTCGATTATGAGATATGGCAAATGGATGTCAAAACAACTTTCCTTAATGGAAATCTAGAAGAGGACGTGTATATGATACATCCCGAGGGTTTTGTTGATACAGAGAATGCTAGTAAGGTATGCAAACTTCAGAAATCCATTTATGGATTGAAGCAAGCATCTCGGAGTTGGAATATTTGTTTTAAAGAGGTTGTCAAATCGTTTGGCTTCAACGAGAACGAAAAGGAACCTTGTGTGTTCAAGAAGTTTAGTGGGAGCTCAATCGTATTTCTAATCTTATATGTGGATGACATATTACTGATTGGGAATGACATTCCAATGCTTGAAGCTGTCAAGGACTCATTGAAAAATAGTTTTGCAATGAAGGACTTGGGAGAAGCAGCTTACATTTTGGGAATCAATATCTATAGAGATAGATCAAGGAGGCTTATTGGATTAAGCCAGTGTACATATATTGACAAGGTGTTGAAAAGGTTCAACATGCATGAGGCTAAGAAAAGGTTCTTGCCCGTGTCACATTGCATTCATCTAAGCAAGACTCAGGGTCCATCGACTCCTGATGAGCAAAGACGCATGGATAAGATTCTGTATGCTTCGGCCATCGGGTCTATCATGTATGCTATGGTATGTACTCGTCCAGATGTTTCCTATGCTCTAAGCGCTACGAGCAGATACCAGGCTAATCTAGGAGAGAGCCACTGGACAGCAGTTAAGAGCATCCTAAAGTACCCGACAAGGACTAATGATATGTTCCTAGTATATGGAGGTGAGGATGAGCTCGTTGTAAAGGGTTACACCGATGCTAGTTTCCAAACCGACATGGATGACTTTCGTTCGCAATCTGGTTATGTGTTAATTCTGAATGGAGGTGCAGTGATCTGGAAGAGTTCCAAGCAAGAGATGGTAGCTGATTCTGCAACAGAGGTCGAGTACCTTGCAGCTTCTAAAGCTTCAAAGGAAGGTGTTTGGATAAGGGATTTCATTACCCTACTTGGTGTGGTTCCATACTCGGCAAACCCGTTGGACCTCTATTGTGATAATAGTGGTGCCATCGCACAGGCCAAGGAGCCAAGGCATCACCAGAAATCCAAGCACATAGAAAGGCGTTATCATATCATACGACAATTCGTAGATGATGGTAATATAAATGTATGCAAAGTACACACAGATGCAAACGTTGCTGATCCTTTGACGAAGCCTCTCCCGATGCCGAAGCATGAGGCGCACGTAAGAGCCATGGGCCTTAGATGCCTAACTGATTGACTCTAGTGCGAGCGGGAGACTGTTAGAGATATGCCCTAGAGGCAATCATGTTATGATGTTATCTCCTTATGTATTCATGAGTTATTTGTATTGTCCTTGAACATCATCACTGATATGTATCAATAAGTATGTGACTTATTTGTGAGACTATATATTCTATGATGATTGTTCTAATGGTCCCGAGTTGATAAGGTTATGGGGACACATATCCTTGACTAGTATATGATTCGATTGATGGCTATGTTTCACAAGTAATGAGCATGGAGCTGCTATCGATAGTATGGACTTAGTGATGGGATCACCGAGTTGGACATAGACCCACTTTGAGACGCAACGAGATATTGTCATCTGTTAGTCTCAATACAATGTATATGCCATGTCCTAGACCTGAGGTCCTCACATGTTCTCGGGATGAGGAATGACTCACTTAGGGACTATCAAACGCTACACCGTAACTGGGTAGTTATAAAGGTAGCTTACGGGTGAGTCATCATACATGCCGCGAGACATGGTTGATCAAGATGGGATTTGCCCCTCCACTTTGGAGAGATATTCTCTGGGCCCTCTCAAGTGATAAGATTCAGAAAGCATGGCCATGCGATATGGGTTAAGTGTTAACCCGGTTCAGGAATCTGTATCACGGTTTCGAGAAGAGAGGTCAAGCTATCACAAGGGTGACAAGTACTCGCCTTGAGCTTGACAACATATATCATGAGGCAAAAGGAATGTTGCATACGACACTTTGTAATGGTTCGTCTTATGACTTTACGCATATATGGGAGTTGGCACGTTCTTCTAGGAACCACTACCGACTATCGACCCGGATGTGATTCGGGACCTGTCCATGTCTACGTGAACCTATAGGGTCGCGCGCTTAAGAGGAAAGGAGCCCATTCGGATGTGATCCGAATGGAATGTGGATGGAGGGTCCAGATTGCCTCAAGGGTTGAGGCCATTCTACGGGCGCCTATATAAGGGCTAGGGTGATCCCCAAAGGGGATAGGTCAGACCACAACCCTAGCCGCCACTCCACCTCTAGGCCGAGCCGCCAGACCTAGCAGTCCGCCGCCCAGCGCTCCTCCTTGTAAGTGCGCATCCCTTGGAGGCGCTTCACCTTTGGCGCTTGGACGAACTGTTCGCGAGATCGGATCGCGGGACTCCGTTCGTGGGATCGGTACGAGGGATCAGTTCGGGGGATTCGAGCAGTAGCTTCCGACGCGCATCACCAACTCTTCTTCCGCTGCCATGACTGCACGTCTAGTGGTAAACCCTAATCATGTAGTTCATCTCCAGTAGCAGTGATCTTGGTTGTACGCGGTAGAAAATTTTGATTAAGCGCTAGCGTAGCGGACCGCGTGCCCCAACATTTTCTAGGGTGCAGTTGAGCGTGTTTCTTTCCCAAACAATGAAGGATAGGATACAACTTGTTATGAACAGCAAGAAAAACTAAAACAAACTACAAAGTAAAGAGTGAGACGCTCCAAGTTTAGCACATAACATATGAAGAGATAAAAATAAAGCATGAAGAAGGACGAACTGATGATTGTTGATGGAGAAGGGGATGCACAGGGGCATCCCCAAGCCGAGACGCTTGAGTCTCCTTGTATATTTCTTGGGGGTGCATGGGGGAATCCTCGATCTTGAGCGCTTGACACTCCCGAATCTTCTTTCATCATCTTCCGTCGCATACTTGAAGACTCCCTTCATACAAAACTCATCATAAGCTGATTAGAGTGGTTAGTACCCACAATAAAATAATTTTTCTCCATAGGAAATAAGGATTTTCATGAAGAGCTACTGTTTCTCATGATTGCCAATTAGTTTTTGCAAAGAAAATGCAAGCTTAATATTTGCAAAACGATGAAAACACAAAACGTGGCAGAATCTGTGAAAAACAGACCGGTAGATAGTAAATAATTGTTTTGGGATACTTCTCCAACTCAAATAAAAAATAAGAACATACGCCTGAAAGCTAATTTTATAGAGCATACTGTCAAAAAATTCAGATCAAAAATATGATCTTGTGATTTATGGACAATTTTTCCGTCAAGCAGACAAAATCTGTTTCTCGACAGCATGTCACAAGTTTTGAACTTTCTTGCAATCGGAGGCTAAAACTGTTGGGGTTCGGGGCAAAAAATAATATCTTTTATTAACCTACGATACCCAATCCCAAGATGTATGCTATGGCGATGTAAGTAACAGATGGAAATAGATCACATACCAGTATGTAGTCCGTTAAGCGGGAAACGTTCCCGCGTGAACGTGGATGGTGTAGTCGTATCGGTGATACGTCTCAAACATATCGATAATTTCTGCTCGCTCCATGCATGTTTTGTGTGATATTGCTATGATCTAGATACACTTTCAAACACTTTTGATCATATTTGGACTAACCTACTGATACAGTGAGGAAGATAGTTCTCTAACTTCTCGTTGGTTACCCCAAGTGGCAGGTGAGATGTCGCGTAGCAGCAAATTTCCCTCGGTGAAGATACCAAGGTTTGTCTCCAGTAGGACTCGCAGAAATACAAGAAGGTGGCACGGCGCTTGGTTTGTCTCCAGTAGGACTCGCAGAAATACAAGAAGGTGGCACGACGCTTGATGTGGACCTTCACACACAAAAAGTAACTTTGCTCCCAACAAGTACAGAGGAGTTTCAAATTCCTCCGACCTTGCTGTTTACAAAGGATCAACGCAAGAGATAATAATAGTGGCAACGGAAAGTAAAGGCTGAAAGTAAATTGAGGGTGTAAACAATGGTGGAAATAGGGACTAGGATCCCATGAAGTTCACTAGTGATGTCTCTCTCCCAAAAGACGATAAAGTGCTAGCGAGGTAAACAAATCATAGCTGGGCAATTGACAGGATTATAAACGCACCGCAATGCTAACTATGCTACACAAGAAAGGAAGAGGCTCAAAAGCAATGGGCAGTACGACAAGGTAAGTAGACAGAAATCCATCTGCATCTACTACGAAGCATCCACCTTGAGATATCTATCCAGAACATCTCGCTGGTATTAAGTTGCGAATCCCACCCAAAGTGTAAACTCAAAGCAACAGTCAACTGCATTAAAAGATCTTTTCGTAAATTAAACAATCCTTGCACCCGCAGGTACAAGCACTGTTGTTTTATCCCTAGTGCCAACAGCACATCCCCTTGTCTCATGTTTCTGTCACTCAAGCTAGACATCAGGGGGCTGAACCCACAATCAAGCATAACGCTCCCTCTTGGAGTTGCAACAAATCACTTGGGCAAAGTAAAATATGGCAACGGAGAACATGCAAGAATTTACTTAAGAACACAAATATAAAAGAGAACCAAATATATTACTCATCCCAATCTGAACATAGTCTCAAAATCCACCGGATGCCAACAAACTCAGCATAGCAACACAGAAAATTACAAAGGTGCCTCAATCATGTGAGGCAGCTCACGAGGTCTCGAAAGTGGAAGCACAAAGAGGGGAGGAGAACATCACATAGCTACTGGTCATGGACCCATGGTCCAAGGGGGACTACTCACAGCACATCCGGCAGGCGTCCATGGTGATGGACGGTCTCCCGGAGGGGGTTCCTCCTTCCGGCACGTTGCCGGGGCAGCTTCTCCTAGCAGCCCCGATCTTGAAACTGCGGCGGCGGCGGTACAAAGAGGAGAACGGGAATAGCAGATCGATATTAGGGGTTTTCTCCGCGGGCACTAAATATAGGCCAAGGGGGCACTAAGGTGGGCCAAAGGGCAGCCAGGAGGGTGCCCGGCACGCCCTAGGTGGGGCCGCGCCAGGGACCCTCTTGGGCCCCTGGTGGGTCCACTCCCTTCCTTCCTTGTTTCTTCGGGAAGCTTCCAGGACGCTGATTTTTTATATTATTTTTCCGGAATTTATTTGGCACTTTGAATGGCCGGAAAACTTGAAATATAAAAATAGGAGAAAACAGGAACTGGCAACTGGGTGCACTGAGTTAATAGTTTAGTCCAAATATGATAAAAAGTGTATGAAAGTTCAAGAAAAACATGGCAAAGTCACACAAATCATGCATGGAGCAAGCAGAAATTATAGATACATTTGGGACGTATCAACATCCCCAAGATTAATTCCTGCCCGTCCTCGAGTAGGGAAATGATAACAAGCATAATTTCTATGGCGACATGCCACACAACCATATAAGGACTTCTAAGTAAAGTAATCAAAGCATGCAATTCAATTCAAGTCTTAACAAGCAAGAGTCTATATTAGCATTGACACAAGCATTAAAAGAACAAAGGGTGCAAGAGCTCTCGCTGTCCGTGACTCGAATGTCTTCAGATGGTGTTTGCGTGCAAGCAGGGGACTGGGAAAAAGAGAGAGAAAAAAGGTTGTTGAGAACTACTATCTACTAAAGTTTCACACTTAGTCTCCTTTGGATTCTTATCTTGACTCGTCCCCACACCACTAGCCAGGTACAAGTCAAACTGATCCACTCCCTTTCGATATTTTGAGCACTCATGCAATGGATGAGCGTGACCAAGAAAGTTGACACCTAAAAGGCGAAACAGAAAGAAGGTGGAGGAGGAAGACAAAAAAGGTGTGAACGGCTCACATCAATGAGTAAAATCATAGGCGAGAGAAGGCCATATGATAGATATGATGTGAGGACTAGGGATTGACATGCAACGGATGCATATGTGAGCTAAAAGCTCTCCAAGGGAACTAGTGGGGGTGCATCCAACTTGCTTTCTCAAGAAGACCTAGAGCTCATTTGAGGAGGCTCGTCATAGGAATATACAAGCCAAGTTCTATAGTGTGAAGGGTCCCCACATAGCTATATGCATGTATGATGATCTCTATGGAGTACAAGGGATAGAGGATGAAGTACTAGTGTGGATCTCTCAAAAGGAATAGTAGTGTTCCCCTTCTTTTTTTTTTCTTTTTTGTATTTTTTGGTGGCCTCAATGGCTCTTTCTATTTAAGTCTCATTTGTCCTCTTTGGGATCTTTTGATTTTGTCCTCTTTGGGATCCTTTCCTCACTTTAGGGGAAACACTCTATATTTTACAAGAATATAGGAGATATTTCACACTTTACAAGGGTACTCACATAAAGAAGACGTAACTATCATGATGCAAATGTATGCCTCTGCCAGGATAGCAGGATATGCAATGATACTAGCGCGTCATGTAGCAATGATTAGGGGAAAGCCCAACTAGCATGCGGCTCATCGATCAAGCAAGTAGCATGTATGACATGAAGATCAAGTCATGAGAAGGTGGATGTTGCATGGCAATGTATCTCGGAAAGTCTATGGAAATGCCTTGTAGGTAGGTATGGTTTCTGTTTTGAGGAAAGATATAAGGAGGTTTATGATGATAGAGCATATCATGCCAAGGGTATGGATGTACCGGCGAAGGTGGACGCCAACTCTCGGAGTGAGAAGGAGGCAATGCACGGCACATGAGAGGCTAGAAAATATGAGGAGGTGGAAGTGTCAACTTTCGAATACTCACATTAGTCTGAATTATCGGTAACTCTCAATCTAATCAGGAGGTTCACAAAGAGACAAGTACCCCGAGGAGGAGTGTATGGGGGTTTGGTTATCCTTGCGCATCCTCGACTGATGGTACGTGAGTGTACTCTAATATTCGAACACTCCAGAGGTTAGTGATCCATCTAGTAGCTAGAGTTCTCAACAAGGGTTTTGGTTTAAAAAAATCACACGAATTGCCAAAAATACGACATCTATCACTAATAGGCTAAACCGCTTGACACCATAAGTTCAAACATTACTCTAGTCAATACCTCAAAACTATTGCAAGTTACTACTACAAAGAGAATAGCAACTTCAACTACCTACTTTCTAGTCAAGACACAAAACTCAGTGTAACAGGCAAACTCTCTAAACAAGATAAACATGCAACCTATAGAAAGTTCAACCTGAGACAAAAGAAAAGCTCTAGAATAAAAATAAAGCACTACAACTAAACAGGGCAGCAACTAAGAAAAGAAAAAGAACAACTCACAGCTAAGGAAATAAGCATGCAAATCCTATGACGAGTTCTAGTTCAAGCGGAGCGTGTTTCTCTCCCACAAAAAATAAATCTAGGGTCTAACTTGTTACTATAGCAAACAAAGCAAAAACAAACCTAAGAAAAGTAAAGAGCGAGATGCTCCAAGCATAGCACATAACGCATGAAGTGATAAAAATATAGTGCAACGAGGGACGAACTGATAATTTTTTATGAAGAAGGGGATGCACGGGGACATCCCCAAGCTTAGACGCTTGAGTCTCCTTGAATATTTATTGGGGATGCATGGGGGCATCCCCAAGCTTGAGCGTTTGACACTCCAAGATCTTCTTTCATCATCGTCCATCGCACACTTGAAAACTCCCTTCATACATAACTCATTGAAAATAAAGATATTATTGAAGAGCTACTGTTTCTCAAGATTGCCAAAAAAAATTTGCAAAGAAAAAGCAAGCTTAAGGTTTGCAAAACTTAGGAGAGACAAAATGTGGCAGAATCTTTGAAAAATAGAACAACAGGTAGTAAAGAATTTTTTAGGGGCACTTCTACAACTCAAATCAAAAAACTCAGAACATACGAAAGTTCCGTGATTGTATAGAGAACGCTGTGTAAAACATTCAGCTCAGAAAGATGAACTGGTAATTTACTATGATTTTTCCCGTCACGAGGACAGAATCTGTTTTCTGGACAGCATGTCACAACTTTCACTTCCCTTGTCATATGAGGCTATATTTGGCACAAAGCTTGAAAAATAAAGATACAATGATGTTGCTACAGTAGTAAGAATAATCAAGACCACTAAAAACAGAAGTAAAAACATCTTGGGTTGGCTCCCAACAAGCACTTTCTTTTACGCCTTTAAGCTAGGCACAAAGCAAAAGATCAAGTTTTATCAAGAAAACCATCATCAAGATCATCAAAAAGCTCTTCAATAGTAAAACTAGTCTTAAGAGGTTTCTCAAATAAAGGCCGAATAAAAATGCTTCTAGGGATAAAATCAAAAGGAGGAAAATCAATTGGAGTTTCATTAAAATTAAAGATAGGTGTCTCCTCCAAGGTCTTCACTGTATCAACTCTCTTGGCAATAGGCGTGCCAGCTTTAGCTCAAGGAACCTCAGGGACTTAAACGAACTTGGGTTCCTTTCTTGCCGGAGTTTCATCCTTTTTAGTTTTGATTGAGGAAAAGGTAGTTCCTAGAGTTTCAATAAATTCCTCAATCTTCTCTATCCTAGAAGACTTCTCATCAAGGGATTTGATAGTCTCCAAAGTTTTGACAATTTTTTGCATGGAGCTATCTAGCCTATTCAAATTCCCTTGAATCTTACGATCCAACTAATTTTCCTTATCGATACTTGGCATCTCTAACTCTACTTTTTTAAGTTTTCCCATAATGTGAGCTAGAGTAATGACCTCCTTAATGCTAGCAACAGGGAGACTTCCATCAAGATTTTCAATAACATTAAGGGCTTCCCAAACTGGAGCCTCTATAAAGTTCCCATTGATAGCAGTGTCTAAAACAAACCTATTCCAAGAAGTAATCCCAACATAAAAATTTCTATGTAGGATAGAAGTGGATTGCTTCTTGGTGGCCCTCTTTTGAGAATCATTAATTCTATACCAAGCATCTTTCAGACTTTCACCACCTCTCTGAGTAAAGGTAAGTACTTATGCCTCACCAAAGGCAAAAGGACCAGCCATAGTGGTAACTACTAGCAAAGTAACATGTATTTTTGGTATTTTTGATAAGGGACACAAAAGTAAAAACTGAAAGATAAACTAACAAGACTAAAAAGAAAAGATAAAAGATAGTTTGGAACTCCCCTATCTGTTAGACTGGAGTCCCCGGCAACGGCGCCAGAAATTAGCTTGATACGGTGATGAAGTTAGTTCTCTCACTTCTCGTTGGTTACCCCAAGTGGAAGGTGAGATGTAGCATATCACAAAATTTCCCTCGGTGAAGAAACCAAGGTTTGTCTCCAGTAGGACTCCCAGAAATACAAGAAGGTGTCACGGCGCTTGACGTGGACCTGCACACACAACAAGTAACTTTTCTCCCAGTGAGTACAGAGGAGTTGTCAATTCCTCCGGCCTTGTTGTTTACAAAGGATCAATGCAAGAGATAATAATAGTGGCAATGGAAAGTAAAGAATGAAAGTAAATTGAAGGTGTAAACAATTTTGGAAATATGGACCGGGATCCCATGACGTTCACTAGTGATGTCTCTCTCCCAAAAGACGATAAAAGTGCTAGTGAGGTAAACAAATCATAGCTGGGCAATTGACAGGATTATAAATGCACCGCAATGCTAACTATGCTACAAAAGAAAGGAAGAGACTCAAAAGCAATGGGAGGTACGCCAAGGTAAGTAGACCGAAATCCATCTGCATCTACTACAAATCATCCACCTTGAGATATCTATCCAGAACATCTCGCTGGTATTAAGTTGTGAATCCCATCCAAAGTGTAAACTCAAAGCAACAGACAACTGCATTAAAAGAACTTTGCGTAAATTAAACGATCCTTGCACTCGCAGGTCCAAGAAACGTTGTTTTATCCCTGGTGGCAACAACACATCCCCTAGTTTCATGTTTTTATCACTCAAGCTAGACATTAGGGGGCTGAACCCACAATCAAGCATAACGCTCCCTCTTGGAGTTGCAACAAATCACTTGGACAAAGTAAAATACGGCAACGGAGAACATGCAAGAATTAACTTAAGAACACAAATATAAAAGAGAACCAAATATATTACTCATCACAATCTGAACATAGTCTCATAATCCATCAGATCCCAGCAAACTCAGCATAGAAACACAGAAAATTACAAAGGTTCCTCGATCATGTGAGGCAGCTCACGAGGTCTCGAAAGTGGAAGCACAAAGAGGGGAGGAGAACATCACATAGCTACTGTTCATGGACCCATGGTCCAAGGGGACTACTCACAGCACATCCGGGAGGCGTCCATGGTCATGGATGGTCTCCCGGAGGGGGTTCCTCCTTCCGGCAGGGTACCAGGGAAGCTTCTCCTAGAAGCCCAGATCTTGCAACGGCGGTGGCGGTACAGAGCGGAGAACGGGAATAACAGATCGATATTAGGGGTTTTCTCCGTGGGTACTAAATATAGGCCAAGGGGGCACCAAGGGGGGCCACATGGCAACCAGGAGGGTGCCTGATGCGCCCTAGGGTGGCCGCGCCAGGGACCCTCCTGGGTCCCTGGTGGGTCCACTCCCTTCATTATTTGGTTCTTCGGGAAGCTTCCGGGACGCTAATTTTTTATATAATTTTTCTGAAATTTATTTGGCACTTTTAATGGCCGGAAAACCTGAAATATAAAAACAGCAGAAAACAGGAACTGACAACTGGGTGCACCGAGTTAATAGGTTAGTACAAATATGATAAAAAAAAGTGTATGAAAGTTCAAGCAAAACATGGCAAAGTCACACAAATCATGCATGGAGCAAGTAGAAATTATAGATACGTTTGGGACATATCACCTAGTAACTCAATGCACCCAAGTGCCAGTACCTGTTTTCTGCCGTTTTTCTATTCCAGGTTTCCCCCATATTAAAAATGCTCCAAAAATTCGGGAAAATTGGATGAAAAATCAGCATAACGGAGTCTTCAAGAAGCACCCAAGTGGGGCCAGAGGGCCACCACCAGGGGCCCAGGCGGCCACCTGGCGCGGCCAGGGGCCAGGACCCCTGGTGGGCCCCCTAGCTGCCCCCTTCGCCTTTTTATTCTATGTCACGGGGAAACTCCGAAGACAGAACCCTATTTTCAAATTCCCCTCTGTTCCGCCACCGCCGCGCTTCCAAGATTGGGAGCACCGTCAGGACCCTTCCCAGCACCCTGCCGGAGGAAGGATCGACCTCCGGGAGCTTCTCCTCCACCATGGGCGCTTCCCGGATGTGCCGTGAGTATTCTACCTTGGACCATGGGTCCGTGATCAGTAGCTATGTGATTTTCTCCTCCCCTCTTTGTTCTTCATGGATTAGACCTCGTGAGCTGCCCTACATGATCGAGTCACATATTTAATTCTTTATGCTTTTGCTATGCTGAGTTTGATGGGATCTGATGGATTATGAGATTATGTTCAAATTGTGATAGAGTAATATAATTGGTTGTTATCTTTTGTATTTTGGTTCCGAAGTAATTCTTGCATGTTCTCCGTTGCTATTTATTGCTTTGGCCAAGTGGTAGGTAGTGACTCCAAGAGGGAACGTTATGCTCGATTGTGGGTACATGCCCCCTGATGACACACTTGAGTGACAGAAACATGATTCTAGGGGATGTGTTGTGGCCACAAGGGGGAAAACAACGGTGCTTGTAACCGCGGTTTCAAGGATTGTTTACTTTACACAAAGTTCTTTTAATGCAGTTGTCTGTTGCTTTGGGTTTACACTTTGGGTGGGGCTCGCAACTTAATAACAGCGAGATGTTCTGGATAGATATCTCAAGGTGGATGATTAGTAGTAGATGCAGATGGATTTCAATCTACTTATTTTTGCGTACTGCCCATGCTTTTGAGCCTCTTCCTTTCTTTTGTAGCATAGTTAGCATTGCGATGCGTTTATAATCCTGTCAATTGCCCGTCTGTAATTTGTTTACCTCGCATAACAGTCTTATCGTCTTTTGGGAGAGAGACATCACTAGTGAACATCACAGGACCCCGGTCCATATTCTCATCACTGTTTACATGCTCGTTTACTTTCTTGCTTTTTTACTTTCAGTTGCTACCATTATCATTATCCTTTGTTTTTATCATTTGTAAATAACAAGACCGGAGACATTGACAACCTATCTGAACTTCGTTGGGAGCAAAGTTAATTGTGTTGTGTGCAGGTCCGCGTCAGGTGCGCCACTGACACCTACTTATCATCTCCAGAGTCCTACTGGTCGATACTCAACCTCGGTATCTTCACCGAGGGAAACTTGCTGATACGCTGCATCTTACCTTCCACTTGGGGTAACCAACGAAGGGCGAGAAGCAATCCTCTCTCGCGTATCGATCGGCAATCCCCGATGCCGCGCAGCTCCACGATGACTCCAGTAACCACCCGGTCCTTGAGACCGATGACGGGATTGCCTCCCCGTTAGAACGTTGTCGGTGAAGACCTCGCAATACGACCACGACGATGAGGGAGCACCACAAGTGTAGCGCCTCGCGGGATTACACACATACGATGCACCCGACGTCCCTCCGGGCTCCGAACCATAAGAGCAGCGGAAAGAATATGGATTCAGATCCCTATTCCAACAACACGACGACGTGCGTATGGTGGAGAAATCCCCAACCAAGTGTAGACTCCAAACAAGAGGAGTCCACTCGATGAAGGAGAAAGGAGAGAGAGAGAGATAATTAATTGGATGAATAAAAGGGCACCCCTACCCCTCCTTATATAGGCCAAGGAGGGGGGAACCTCCCTCAACTTCCCATGTGGGACTAATCCCAAGGGGAGTGGGGTGGCGCACCCCTAAGGGGGGTGGGCCCCTTCATGGGGCCATGCCCCTTCAAGCGGTGGATGCTAATCAAGGCATCCTAATAGATAGTAATTACGTATGATCATTATGGTCAAAGGATCTGGTCACTACGTTATAGTTATCGCAATGTTGAACTATGTGACTGGATCACACTGCAAGACTTCTCTGGTGGGTGTGTGTCCATCATATCATTCTCCCAATCATATGACCCCATTGTCAATAGGAGATTATGTTCTCATGATTAGGAAACCTTTATCATCCGATTGACAATGGACTAGTATACTAGAGTTAACTAGGGACCTGGTTGTTTTATACCACACGTGTATTAATGTTTCCGCTTAATACAGTTATAGCACAGTATGAAACTTATTATGAAATAATGGAATATGCTAATAAAACATATATTATTTGCCTCTAGGGCACATTCCCAACAAAAACTTGGCACAAAGCCTGAAAATAAAGATACAATGATGTTGCTACAGTAGTAACAAGCAACAAGACCACTAAAACTGAAAGTAAAAACAAATTGGGTTGCCTCCCAATAAGCGCTTTCTTTTATGCTTTTTAGCTAGGCATGATACAAAAAGATCAAGTTGTAACAATTGAACCAACATCAAGATCATAAAAAATCTCTTCAATAGTACAACTAGTCTTAAGAGGACCTTCAAATAAGGTACTAGTGATTACACTTCTAGAAATAAAAGCAAATGTAGTAAGACGAATTGGAATTTCATTTCTAATCATATTCAACAGAGATATCTCTTCCAAGGTCTTCACAGTTTCCACAACCCTAGCGATAGATATATTTGTTTTGGGTTGAGGAACCTTGGGTACATAAACGAACTTAGGTTCCTTCCTTGCGTGGGTTTTCTACCTTTTTAGTCTTGATGGAGGATAGAGTGGTTCCTAAAGTTTCAATAATATCATCAATCTTCTCGATCCTAGAATGGTCCATATCATGGGATTTATGGGTCTCCATAGTTGTATAAATTTTGTGCGTGGAGCTATCAAGTCTATTTAAGTTCCCTTGAATCCTATGATATACTTCATTTATTTTACCCATGCTTGGCATCTCTAGCTCTATCTTATCAAGTTTACTCATAATGTGAGATAAGGTAATGTTCTCTTGTGTACTAGCAATAGGGGGATTTCCAAAAAGACTTTCCATAACATTAAGAGCTTCCCAAACTGGGGATTCTAGGAAATACCTATTAATAGCAGTATCTAAAATAAACCTATTCCAAGAAGTAATACCAACATAAAAGTTTCTAAGCAAGATAGTGGTGGATTGCTTCTTGGTAGCTCTATTTTGAGAATCATTAATTCTATACCAAGCATCTATCAGACTTTCTCCACCGCTGTGTTTGAAGGTGAGAATCTCCCCTTCGGGAGCAAAACCAAAGGCAAAGGACTTAGACATACTGACTAAACAAGGCAAAGTAACTAATTTTCTTGTGGTTTTTGATAAAATACACTACGACAAAAACTAGAAGGTAAACTAACAAGACTAAAAAGCAAAGATAAAAGATAGTGTGCAACGGCGCCAGAAATTTGCTTGATGGTACGAGAGATGATAACGGCTTCTCGCCTATCATTGGTTACCCCAACTGGAAGGTTGAGATGTAGATAGCAGAAAATTTCCCTTCGTGTAGATACCAAGGTTTATGTCTCCCGTCGGTCCCCAAAGACAACATGTAGGTGGTCAAACGAGAAAGGCGTCGTTTGAAGATAATTACTCACTTGACCTGGACCTGCACACACAACAAGTAAATTTGCTCCCAACGAGTACAGAGGGGTTTTCAATCCCTCCGGCCTTGTCATTTACAAAGGATCAAACGAAGAGGATAATGATAGTAGTGATAGAAACTAAAAGTAAAAGCAGTAAATAAAGTGGAGGTGTAAAAATTGGTAGAAATATGGACCGGGGTCCCGTGATGTTCCCTAGTGATGTGTCTCTCCCAAAAGATGATAAAACAGCTAAGGTGGGTGAACAAATTATAGCTGGGCAATTGATAGAATTCTAAACGCACTGCAATGCTAATTATGCTACTTGAAAGTAAGAGGCTGAAAAGTATGGGCAGTACGCCAAGACAAGTAGACGGAAATCCATCTGCATCTACTCACTAATCATCCACCTTGATATATCTATCCAGAACATCTCGCTGGTATTAAGTTGCGAGCCCACCCAAAGTGTAAACTCAAAGAAACAGGCAATTGCATTAACAATCTATGTGTGAGGTAAAAAAATCCTTGCAACCGCGGTTACAAGCACTGTTGTTTTCTCCCTGGTGGCAACAACACATACCCTATGTTTCTATCACTCAAGCTAGACATCGAGGGGGGGGGGCATGAACCCACAATCATGCATAACGCTCCCTCTTAGGGTTACTATCTACTACTTGGCCAAAGCAATAAAAAGCAACGGAGAACATGCAAGAATTACTCTAGAACAAAATATAAAAGGTAAACCAAATATATAACTCATCACGATCTGAACATAATCTCATAATCCATCAGATCCCAGCAAACATACCATAGCAATAGCACGAAACTTACAAAGGTGCCTTGATCATGTAGGGAAGCTCACAAGGACTAAACATTGAAGAACAAGATTGGAGAGAAGACATCACATAGCTACTGGTCATGGACCCATGTGATACGTCCAAAATGCATCGCTATTTTATATCGTAATTCATCCTTTTTCATTGATATATTTCATATTACGATGATGTTATTATGTTGTTTTGGATTGTTTTACACAGTTTAAAACTTTCCGGTGCCGAAGCAGCAGACGCAGGATTCAGCGATAAAAACTGGACGCTGAGTTGCTGAAGAAGAATACCTCCAAATTACCTGAAAATCGACGGAGGGTATTTTCCAAAGGATTAACGAAGACACGCCAAAGAGGGACCAGAGGGGGGCCACGGGGGCCCCAGGCGGTCACCTGGAGCAGCCCCACCCCTGGCCGCGCCGGGAGGGCGCCTGGAGCCCTGGGGCCACTCCCGGCTCCCCCCCTCTGGCCTATATACTCTTCGTCGCCCGAAAACCCTAAAGAGAAGAGTTTTTACAGAGTTCCGCCGCCGCTCCGTGGCGGAAACCTACAGAGAAGAAAAGGGCTCTCCGGCGGGCAGATTCCGCCGAGGAGATCACCTCCTAGAAGGGGAGATCATCGCCATCGTCATCACCATCATCACGGGCATCATCGAGATCATCATCAACATCATCCCCAACATCAGCACCATCTTCATCTTCATCCAATGCCATCTCACAATTGCAACTTGCGTTGTAACTCGTACTATCTATCCTCTCTACTCTACTGGTGTTGATTACTACTTTGTGGTGAATGCCATCGAGTTTTGTTGGACATATATTGTTATGACCAGATTGTTTACCATATATTTATCACCTCTGATCATGATCTCTTTTATGTATTGTGAGTAGTTACTTTAGTTCTTGAGGACATGGGAGAAGTCTAGTTGTTAGTAGTCATATGATGTTGAAGTAATTTGTGTTGTTTGATATTTAAGTTGTGTTGTTATTTTCCTAGTGGTGTTGTGTGTGTCGAACACTCAACACTTCTCCTTATTAAGGACCTAGGGGAATACATTGTGTATAAAGAATGCTTACGGTGGGTTGCCAGAGTGACAGAAACCCGAACCCCGGTTTGCACACTTTTGCACAAGGGAATAATGGATCCTTGATATTATTGTTGTGGTTAGGCTTTGCCTTAATTTCTATCTTCTATTTGCGGATGCTTACAAGATTTTTAATCATAAGAGTGCACTTATCTTAGTATAGAAGGTGTACTAGCATAGATCCACCCACTCAACACTTATCAGCACAATACTTGTTATCAATACGGAGTATGGAGAAAGAACGTGACTTCCTCTCCATGTGTCCTCAAGAACGCTTTAGTCTTTATAAGTTCAGTTTCCAGGCTTATCCTTTGCTCAGAAGGATTGGGCCACTTGCTGCTTCTTAGCACTATTTACTTTACTTGCTTTTATCTTATTGTTTTTTATATCGAAAACCCCTAAAAAATTATCTTTCAGTGCTTGCAGTTATTCCTTGTCCAAAATCACTTATCAATACCTTTCGCTCCTCGTTGGGTTCGACACTCTTACTTATCGAAAACGCTGCAATAGATCCCTTACGGTTGTGGGTCATCAAGTACCGTTTTCTGGCGCCGTTGCCGAGGAGCATAGCGCTATTGGTAAGTGAAGCTGGTAAGGAAATTTTTATATTATTGTTGTTTTTATTTTGCTCTTGCTGCTCTTTGTCCATATGGACAACCTAGCTATTGGATCGTTGCTTGCGGGGAAACACCCCACATCTGTGGTGGTTATTCCTACCCCTAATGAAATTGTACCTTATAAAATACCAACTGGTATTATCGATTGTGTTTTGGCTAATCGGTATGCAGGAGACAGAAATCCTAGTGAACACTTGCTATACTTGTCACAACTTTGCTCGCTATTTAAGCTTGCAGGTGTATCAATGGAATTTGTCATGAGGAAATTGTTCTGCGTATCGCTTATAGATAAAGCTTCAGATTGGTATAAGCTTCTCGATAACTCTCATTTGCTTGATTGGCAAGAGCTTATGTCTCTCTTTTATACCAAGTTTTATCCTCTTCATGAAATTCATCGAGACATGAATTATATCTATAACTTTAGGTCTCGTGATGGAGAAAGCATCGCTCAAGCTTGGGGGAGATTGAAATCCCTAATGCTCAAATGTCCTATTCATGAGCTCCCCAAGAGAACTATACTTACAAATTTTTATGCTAGACTTTCTCGTCGGGATAAGGAGATGCTGGATGCCTCCTCTAGTGGGGTATTTCAGACGAAAAGCGTTGAAGAAAGATGGGATCTCCTTGAAAGGATCTAGAAGAATACCGAAGATTCGAAAATAGATAAAGGTATTGAACCCACTATAAATTATGACCATGATTATATAGAGAGCTATGTGAAAACTGGTTACTTTAGTACCTTTTGCTCTAAGATTGGTCTTGATTCCCATCTGATGATTGATTTTTTGTAAAGACTTTGCCTCTCATATTGACTCTTCTAAGAAGAAGAAGTATCAGCATCATAAACCCTTCAAAGAATTACCTATTGATTTTCATGTTGCTGACCCTATTTTGCCTGCAGTTATATATGAAAAGCCCCATTTTCCCGCAAGGATAAGGGAGCACTCTTTTGTGACAGGCATAATAAATAAAAGTGAGAGAAGATTGATGAGCCCGAGGACCAGATCAAGGTCGATCCTCAAGTTGCATTGGTTAAGGATCTTGTTACTAATGATGCTTTAGATTCCAATATAAATTTTTGTGCTGTTTCCACTAACCTTGTCACAGCCAAGAATAAAGGCCCAATTTCAGGTACTCCAGTAGTATCTGTTAAAATATGAGATCACAATTATTATAGGCTATGTGATTTGGGATCGAGTGCTAGCGCTATCCTGTATTCACTTTATGAAGAGATCATGGGTGAGATTTCACCTTGTGAACTTGAAGAAGTTGGTGTTATTATTCATCTTGCAAACAGAGCAACTATCTCTCCTATCGGAATCGTGAGAGACATTGAAGTCTTATGCGGAAAGGTAAAATATCCTACCGACTTTCTAGTACTTGGTTCAATAAGGGATAATTTTTGTCCTATTATTTTCGGTAAACCTTTTCTCAGAACTTGTGGAGCTATAATAGATTGCAAGAAAGGTAAAGTTTCTGTTGAATTCAATGGTGAGCCATATGAATTTAATTTTTCTAAGTTCTCTAAGCAGCCTCGTGGTACTAATTTGCCTAGTAACGATAAGATTATTGAAGATATTGCTTCCATTGCTATCCCTCCTAATGATCCTTTGCAACAATATATGGAGGACCACGAGAATGATTTGCATATGCAGGAGAGAAATGAGCTGGACGAAATCTTCTTAAGACAACTTGCTATCCTAAAGCACAACCTTCCGGTTGAGCCTTTGGGAATTTTATCGAAAACAAAAGAAGATACAGTGTTTGATCTTAAACCTCTTCCTGATACGCTCAAATATACTTATTTAGATGAAAAGAAAGTATATCCTGTTATTATCAATTCTAACCTTTCAGGGTATGAAGAAGAGCGACTATTGGAAGTACTTCGCAAACATCGAGGAGAAATTGGCTATACCCTTGATGACCTTAAGGATATTAGTCCATCTATTTGTCAACATACCATCAACCTTGAGCTTGATGCTAAACCAGTTGTTGATCGTCAACGACGGTTGAATCCGAAGATGATGGATGTTGTAAGGACTGAGATTCTCAAGCTTCTAGCTGCATGTATTATCTACCCTATAGCTGATAGTAAGTGGGTAAGCCCGGTTCATTGTGTTCCAAAGAAAGGAGGAACAACTGTGGTTCCTAATGATAAGAATGAACTAATACCTCAGAGAATTATTATTGGATATAGAATGTGTATTGATTACAGGAAGCTAAACAAGGCAACCAGGAAGGACCACTACCCATTGCCGTTCATCGACCAAATGCTTGAAAGGTTATCCAAAAATACTCACTTTTGTTATCTTGATGGTTATTCTGGCTTCTCTCAAATTCATGTTAACATTGTTGATCAAGAGAAGACCACTTTTACTTGTCCCTATGGTACTTATGCTTACATGCGTATGACTTTTGGTTTATGTAATGCCCCTGCTACTTTTCAAAGGTGTATGTCTGCTATCTTTCATGGTTTTTGTGAAGAAATTGTTGAGGTATTCATGGACAATTTCTCCGTCTATGGAACCTCTTTTGACCATTGTCTCCACAACCTTAATAAAGTTTTGCAGAGATGTGAGGAGACGAATTTGGTACTTAACTAGGAGAAGTGCCACTTTATGGTCAACGAGGGAATTGTTCTTGGCCACAAGATTTCTGAGAGGGGAATTGAGGTGGACAGGGCCAAGAACGAATCAATTGAAAGGATGCCTTATCCAAGGGACATCAAAGGTATTCGTAGTTTTCTCGGTCATGCTGGTTTCTATAGAAGATTTATTATAGACTTTTCTAAGACTTCAAGACCCCTCAGTAATCTTCTCCAGAAGGATGTTCCTTTTGTTTTTGATGAAGATTTTAAGGAAGCCTTTGAAGTCCTTAAGAAATCTTTAATAACCGCTCCTATAGTACAACCACCAGATTGGATTTTACCTTTTGAAATTATGTGTGATGCTAGTGATTTTGCTGTTGGAGCTGTTTTAGGGCAAAGGGTTGATAAGAAGTTGAATGTTATATATTACGCTAGCAAAACCCTTGATAGTGCTCAAAAGAATTATGCTACTACTGAGAAGGAATTCTTAGCAGTAGTTTTTGCTTGTGATAAGTTTAGGCAGTATATTGCTGATCCTAAGATTATTATTCATACTGACCATGCTGCCATTAAGTATCTTATGGAGAAGAAGGATGCCAAACCAAGACTCATCCGATGGGTACTCCTTCTTCAAGAATTTGATTTATAGATTGTCGATAGGAAAGTAGCATCCAATCCGGTAGCGAATAATCTCTCAAGGATGGAAGATATACCGCATGATCCCATTCCAGTCAACGACAGTTTTCCAGACGAACAGCTATATGTTGTAAAAGTACAATCTCTCTCCGATCCTTGGTTTGCAGATTATGCTAACTTTATCGTTGCAAAGTTTTTGCCTCCAGGTTTAACATTTCAGCAAAGGAAGAAGTTCTTCCACGATTCGAGGCATTACTTTTGGGATGACCCACATCTTTTCAAAGAAGGTCCAGATGGGATCGTGAGAAGATACATACCAGAACACGAGCAGAAGGACATTCTTAAACAATGTCAGGACTGTCCATATGGAGGACATCATGCCGGTGAGAGGACCGCACATAAGGTTCTCCAATCAGGTTTTTATTGGCCTACTCTCTTTAAGGATGCTAGAAGTTATGTTTTATCCTGTGATAAGTGTCAGAGAGTTGGTAATATTAGTAGAAGGAACGAGATGCCTATGAATTAATCTCTAGTGATTGAGCCTTTTGATTGCCGGGGTTTTGATTTTATGGGTCCTTTTCCTTCCTCGCACAAGTACACTCACATTTTAGTTGTTGTGGATTATGTAACCAAGTGGGAAGAGGAAATCCCCACTGAAAGTGGTGATCACAAGACATCTTTGAAAATGCTCAAGGATGTATTTTTTCCTAGGTTTGGAGTACCCAGGTACCTCATGACTGATGGGGGTTCGCACTTTACACATGGAGCTTTTAGAAAAGCTTTAGCCAAGTACGATGTCAATCATAGAATTGCTTCACCGTACCACCCTCAAACTAGTGGGCAATTTGAGCTCACCAATAGAAAGATCAAGTTGATCTTACAGAAGACAGTTAATAGAAATAGAAAATATTGGTCAAATAAGTTAGGAGATGGTTTGTGGGTGTATAGAACTGCTTACAAAAACCCCATGGGCATGTCTCCCTATAAGATGGTCTATGGCAAGGCTTTCCATTTTCCATTAGAACTAGAACACAAAGCTTTCTGGGCTATTAGAGAGCTTAATGCTGACCCGAAGTTAGCTGGTGAAAAGCGTCTCATGAACTTGATCTCTCTAGATGATTGAAGTGAAACTTACGAGAGCGCTAAAATGTTCAAGGAAAAGGTAAAGAAGTGGCACGATAGGAGGATTCTGAAACGTGAATTTAATGTTGGTGATAAAGTTTTGTTTTTTAGATCTCGTTTCAGGTTTTCTCCAGGCAAACTACTCTCCAGGTGGGAAGGGCCATTTCATATTGAAGAAGTCTACCACTCGGGTGCAATCAAGATTAACAATTTCGAAGGCACCAAACCTCAAGTTGTGAATAGGAAAAGACTTAAGAATTACATAGCAGGAGACCCTGTCAATGTTGATGTGGATTTGGTATACACAAAAACTCATGAAGAACATGTTGCAGCCCTGTTTCAGACACCAGCAGAAGCAGAATAAGGAAAGGTATGTATTACGGTAAGGAAACATCGCGAAACCGCCATATCAGTTCCATATTACGAGTTTTTGAAAAATATAGAAAATTTGAGGCCAAAGTGGAGCCGGAGACCAGCTCCAGGGGGCCCAGGCGCCCCCCCCCCTGGCGCGGCCTGATACGTCCAAAACGTATCTATAATTTTTGCTTGCTCCATGCATGTTTTGTGTGATATTGCTATGATCTAGATACACTTTCATACATTTTTTATCATATTTGGACTAACCTATTAACTCAGTGCACCCCAGTGCCAGTTCCTGTTTTCTTCTGTTTTTCTATTTCAGTTTTCCGCCATATAAAAAGTGCCAGAAAAATTCGGGAAAATTCAGATAAAAAATCAGCGTGACGGAAGCTTCGAGAAGAGCCCGGGAGGGGCCAGAGGGAAGCCAGGGGGTCCCAGGCGGCCACCCGGCGCGGCCCCACCCCTGGCCACGCCAGGGGGGGCACCTGGGGCCCCTGGCCCACCTCTGGCTGCCCCCTTTCGCCTATTTATCCCCCGTCACGGGAAAACCCCAGAAGCAGAACCTCATTCCGCGAACTCTCCTCTGTTCCTCCACCTCCGCGCTTCCGAAGATCGGGAGCACCAGAAGACCTCTTCCCGGCACCCTGCCGGAGGGTTGATTGACCTCCGGGAGTCTCCTCTCCACCATGGATGCTCCCCGGATGTCTCGTGCGTAGTTTTCCTTGGACCATGGGTCCGTGATCAGTAGCTATGTGATGTTCTCCTCCCCTCTTTGATCTTCATTGTTTAGACCTCGTGAGCTGCCCAACATGATCGAGGCACCTTTGTAATATTTCTGCTTTTGCTATGTTGAGTTTGATAGGATCTGATGGATTATGAGATTATGTTCAGATTGTGATAGAGTAATATATTTGGTTTTTATCTCTTATATTTTTGTTCTAAGTAATTCTTGCATGTTCCCCGTTGCTGTTTATTGCTTTGGCCAAGTAGTAGGTAGTGACTCCAAGAGGGAGCGTTGTGCTAGATTGTGGGTTCATGCCCCCCGATGACACGCTTGAGTGACAGAAACATGAGTCTAGGGGATATGCTGTTTCCACAAGGGGGAAAACAACGGTGCTTGTAACCGCGGTTACAAGGATTGTTTACTTTACGCATAGTTCTTTTAATGCAATTGTCTGTTGCTTTGGGTTTACACTTTGGGTGGGGCTCGCAACTTAATACCAGCGAGATGTTCTCAAGGTGGATGATTAGTAGTAGATGTAGATGTATTTCGGCCTACTTACCTTGGCGTACTTCCTGTGCTTTTGAACCTCTTCCTTACTTTTGTAGCATAGTTAGCATTGTGGTGCGTTCATAATCCTGTCAATTGCCTTTCTGTAATTTGTTTACCTCGCATAGCAATTTTATCGTCTTTTCGGAGAGAGACATAACTAGCGAACATCACGTATCCCGGTCCATACCCTTATCATTCTTTCCACACTTTATTTACTTTTCTGCATTTACTTTCAAGTTGCTATTATTATCCCTTGCGTTTTATCCTTTGTAAACAACAAGACCGGAGAGATTGACAACCTCTCTAAACTTCGTTGGGAACAAAGTTATCTGTGTCTGTGTGCAGGTCCGCGTCAGTTGCGCCGCTGACACCTACTTATCATCTCTGGAGTCCTACTGGAGACAAACCTTGGTATCTTTACCGAGGGAAATTTGCTGCTGTGCTGCATCACACCTTCCACTTGGGGCTCACCAACGAAGGGCAAGAAGACTACACCCGTCAACCCTCGCGCCATCAAGCAAATTTCTGGCGCCGTTGCCGGGGACTCCGAGTGCTAAGATAGGGGAGTTGCACACTACCCTTTACCTTTGTTTTTTAGTCTTGTTAGTTTACCTTTCAGTTTTTATCTTTAGTGTCCTTTATCAAAAATCCAAAAAAATAGTATGTCTAGTTCCTTACTTGCCAATCAATGTCTAACTTCTTTGAAACTAGATCTTATTGGCATGGAGGATTTACCGAGGATCAACAAAAGTGGTACAAGGAACACCGCCTGTCTCAAAAGGGGATACACTTATGGAAACAAATACAACAGTTGTATGACTATGCTAGAAACTTGTGCTCAACATATAATATATCTTTCTGCAGGGATGAATCTTGTTGCTTTATGAGGCACAAACACCTTGGTTTCCAATGTGAGTACAATGATGATGAAACCTTAGCTTCACGTGGCTCGAGCGGGGAGGACTTCTTGGGATGGCATCTACTTCAAGTCCAGAAGGACCTTAATCAAGGGAAGCACGTTGATTGGGCTACCGAAGAAGAAACTGCCGCAAGACAAGCGGAGATGGAGCACTCCGTGGGAGAGGAAGTCAAGACTATCACTGCCCTACAGCAAGGAGGTCCAAGCAATCCCATCATGGTGGGATATATCCAACCTCAATATGACCTTTCTCTTAACCTTTCAGGGCAATCCACTTCACTTGAAGATCAACGCACTCTTTCCACCATCTCCGAGGCCTACCGTATCACCAACCAACTTTGTGAAGATTTCCGTGTGCTGAAAGTGCAAGTGGAAATCCTGGAAGCTGAGAACCAAACCCTTCGACGTATAATCAGAGATCTCAACAAGAACAAGGATGAGGAGTAAATCTCCCTGGGTAATGGCATCCCCTTATCTTGTTCCAAGCTTGGGGGAGTGCCCGGTATCTTTATCTTTATCTTTGTCTTTTAGAGTCAAGTAGAGTCGTATCATGTCTAGGGAAGTTATCTTATAGAATAGGTGTTTGCATTGAGGTATATCACTCCTTTTTGGAGAGTTATGTATCCGTGAGTTTGGAGTCATCTATGATGGAATATTAATGAGAAGTCTATTGATCCCTTCGCTGCACTCGGTATTCTGCTCACGCAATCGACCTTATGATGATTCTTATGGGGAGTATTGACCTTATATCAGGTATGGCTTTGAAAACTTTATTTAATCTTGGCAAATATAGCTTTGGTCATAACAACAAGCATGATTTTCTCAAAGTAGCGACATAGCCAAACCCTTTATGTTATTATGCTTGTAGTGTTATGTTGACAAGGAAGACAACTTGATGTGCTATGCTTATTTTAATGTTCATGCTTTATATTGCTTTGCATCCAAGTCATCATCAATTGTCTGTTCTCTCAAAGCCTTTTCTAGCCAAACCTCTGTACTAAGCGGAATTCTTCTTGTGCATCCATACCCTGAAACCTCTGTACTCAACATCCAACTGTAGTGGTCAACTGACCCAGCAAGGACTTCATCACTCGTCATTCTAGGACAACTAGTAGTTTACGGTAAGGCTGGGGTAGGTGGTGAGGTTGCTGCCGCACTAGCATTTATGAAGTGGCTAACGATCTAGAGAGTAAGATAAGAAGCCAAGCATTCGATGAGGAATCGCCTCCAACAAGTCTTGCTATCAACTACTTACGCAAACATAACACCTATCCTATCCTTGTCCTCCTCTTCGCATCCCGACGAAGAAGAAGCAGAAGGCACACACACGTTGATCAAGTTATATTAAGATTATCTCAGTTGTTGTTGTCTATGAACAAGGAGTAGGTCTCAAGTCGTCCATAACCGTGGACACGGCTTCTCGAAAAGATTTAACCCTGCAGGGTTGTACCAACTGCCCATTACAAGGCTCCGCACGCACGCCCATCACTCTTAGTTGCTACCCATCATAGGCAACCATTTTATGATTTAGTTCCGAGAGATACGGTACGACAGGTCCCTCTAGCTAACAACGAACAAATCCGGGTGGCCCCCGGTGAGTCGACATCCAGATCAGGAGCCGGCCGCTCTCTCGATCTGGTCTCTACCATCTGTCGCAGGTTTGGATTGCCGGTAATTCTCGCATGAGGTCGGGTCCTCAGCCAGACAGGTTGGACCAACAAGGAAACAAAGTCGCAGCTGGCCCTGGTTGGTTTAAAGGAAGTTTGCTAGGAGCGACCCGACAGACATATATGCATGGTTTGCAAATGGTAAATCAGCTTGGGCCACCACTAGAAATGTTTGAAGCTAGGTAGGTAAGAAATGGGGACCCCATAAAATCCCACACGCGGTTAGGCACGCTCAATCTTAAAACCAATACCCGGAACTTGGGTCCTAGGTGACTCGAATGGAACAAAGCGTTGGGGCGGGATAGCCTAGACCTTCCATCCTTTGTCGAATATAGTCAACATTATAATAATCATATCATCAACAACAATAATAATAATGTGATAGCCCACACCAAGGAGTAACAGGGTAACATCGTAGCATCCTAAGCATGCATACTGAGCAGCGGCTGAGCAACGAGCAATAGTAACATAGCAGTACATGGTTTGCTGGGAGGGGACATGGCTGTATCGATTTGAAAGAGGCTGTAAACATGTGGAAGGATCAAACATCGAACCTATCCTAGACTAGCATGCAAACCGCTGGTTGAAATAGAATGGACCATATGTAATGTATAGTCCTTGCCTATTGATAATTCGGGTTCCGAAGGTGTAGTTGATCGCAAGCTCGCATCGTCTCCGAGAGGTACCCGCGGAAGCACACAAGACGGTAAACACTGGAAAGCAATCAACGAGCAAGCATCTATTACTATGAAGCAAACACGAGCAAGAATCAACAAGAGGGCAACACGAGACATCGCACCTACCGTCGAGAGCGGTTACTAACAGGTTAAGTGGAGTACTCGTCACACACGACGATACCGCACATTTAGAATGGTTCAAGTTGTTTAGCTACACAAGGTGAGCAAAGGTTATTAACATGGCATCTCACTCAAGCATGACATAGCACACAAACATTTCAAGAGGTGAAGCATAAAGGAAACTATCTATGCTAGTCAATTTAAGTGAGGCACAACCTAAACATGACATACACTAAGTGCTCCACGACAATTAAAAGATTTGGTACTGTTCTGCCCTAAACCATATTTTAGGTTGGTTAACAACAGCAAACAATAGCATAAACACAAAGTACACGAAACACTAGTGAAGTTACATATAAAGAACACTCCAAACAGAGTTACGGTTAAAAAGATATAAGAAAAACAAGTTTGGAACACAATCTACCAACATCAGGAAGCACACTTTAGAGCAATGCATAAACAGGATAATGAATGCAAACATGCTCAAAAATGATATTCAACTAAGGTATACATGGCAGGGAAGGCATGGCAAAGGAATCATGCAAATAGGCATCATGAACAACTAATTATAGACCAAACAAAATGCAATAAAACATTACTGGTCTAGGACTTAGTGAAAATCAGGAAAACAGGGCAGAAACTATTATTTTCATGTTGTATAAACATGAGCAAAACTATATGATAAAGTTCAGCAACATGACATAGCAATATATGGGCATGAACTAGACATGATGGTGATCACGTACAAACAATAATCAAGGTCATAGGCATCATAGATCAAAAGATATTAAGCATGCAACATGGCATCGGAAAGTTACAGGCTTTAGAAAAATAGAGGTGGTTGTCAACAATAGCAGGATAACAACTTCGGAGCTAAACATTTCTATGACCATAAATGTAAACATGAAAATGTAATACATATAATGGAGGTATACATGATGCTTAACAGTATGCAACAAGAATTAATGCAATAGGCCTCATGGATGTGTCACAATCATCATGCAAACTTGCAATAAATTAACAGCAGCATCACACTAGCAGAAAATAATAGCAGTTAAACAGTTTGATGCCCACTTCAACAGTGATTAACAACATCAAGATGGCCTCAAATCAAAATTCTCACAAAATATGAATTGAAGTACACACAATTCTACACAATTTTCCTTTTGGGCGCAACGGGATCCGCGCTACCGTTTAATCGCAAATCTATTCGCAAAACATCATCAGAAGCAAGCAGTAAAAACTTAGCAAAAATCTTAAAAAAAAGAAAAAGAAAGGGAAAAAGGTAGAGGTCTCACCATGGGCCGCGGCCCATCTGCGGCTGGCGGTTGGTGCTGGAGGCGCCTGGGCTGGCGACCGGCCTCGGGCCGAGGCGGCCAGGCTGGGCCGTGGCGGCGTGGGCGGCCCACGTGGCTGGCTGGGGGGGCGGTGCCGGCCCTATCCCGATCTGGATTGGGTCACGGTGGCGGCGGAGGTTCCTTGGCCGACGGTGAGCTCCGGCGTGGGGGCGAGGCGACGAGGGGTGGCCTGGGAGGCATGACAACCACGGAGGACAGCGGTGGAGGCGGCCGGCGAACGCGACGAGGAAAGGAGGGCGGCGCGGCAGTGCTCCATGGCGCGCGGCGGCGCGAAGCTCCGGTGGCAGTGAGGTCCTCGGTTGGCCCTTCATGGCGCGGCGGTGGCGCGCCCCTGGCTGCGGCAGCCTGCGCGGGGGAGAGGGAGGAGGTCAGGAGGAGTGGGAGAGGAGGTGGTGCACGGCGGCTCATCTGCGGCTCGCCGGGGTCGGCATGGCGCGGTGGAGGCGGATCCCACGGGAGGCGGCGGCGAGACGGGCCGGCCAGGCCCAGATCGGGGCCCTGCGGGGCCCAAACTGGCTGGGAGGCTACGTGGCGCACTGGGAGCGCTCCAATCTGGATCTAACGGTCCAGATCGAGGGTTTGGGCTAGGGTTTCGGCAAATTGGGGGCTAGAGAGCAATTTTGAGGCAATTTGGAGGGGGTGGCTGCAATTTTTAGGCTAGGGAAACCCTAGAAAGGGGTGGGAGAGTGGTGGTCTTTATATAGCCCAGGTGGCTGGCAGTTTGCAAAAATATCCCCAGTTTTTCTCTCGCATGCGTGGTTATTACGTTTCTGACCGCCAGGGGTCCGCAGGACCTCTGATTCGGGTAAAACTTCGAACTGCGCGATCAACGCGTCGAGCCAGTGGCATTCACCTCGCGCTGGAACCGTTCCGAGAACAATTTCCGGCGCGCTATAAAAAATATCTCGTTTACTTATTAAACGGGGTTTTTCGTTCCGTTGGCTTCGGTCGGTCTTGTGCCGGTTTTCGCGACGGTGATCGGGTGAAACCTGGTGTCGCAAAGGTCGAGTGTCAGGGTGGCAAGAGTCGGTCTTCGTTCGGTACAAGATAAGAGGGGGGAAAATAATCGTCGATCGATAGATCGGGGATGCAAACACCGCAAACAATTCAGACAATCAAACAATTCACACCGAAAACAAAATTTTTAATTTTTTTTAATCTGGGTTGTTACAGGCTAGCCCCTTTCTGCATCAAGAATCTGAATCCGGTGGTATGATCACAAATTCCGCCACTCTTGTCATATTTTTTGTAAAGGGAGAGGTTTTAACTTGTTGTCTGATCATCTTGCCCATAGGTTGGAGATCCTTGGTGGGTGATGGACCGTCCTTCGGTTTGCGAGGAAGGAAACAAAGAGTAAGATGAGGATGAAGAGGACAATGAGGATGAGAAAGAGAGGAGAAGGTATGTTGCATTCCCTCTTCGTCAAGTCGTTTAGTCAACTCCGACCTCCCTTTGTAGAAGGGCGTTGGCATTGGCGAACGCCGCGTTCGTCCCAGGCCGATGTGTCGCAAGGAGCGTGTTGGGTTTCGGGGCAGAAAACACAAATTTTTCATAACCTACGATACCCAATCCCAACACCTATGCTATGGAGATGCAATTAACAGATGGAATAAGTTCACATACCAGTATGTGGCCGTTTAAGCGGGAAACGTTCCCACGTGAACGTGGTTGGTGTAGTCGTATCGGCAATCCCCGATGCCACGTAGCTCCACGATGACTCCGATAGCCACCCGGTCCTTGAGACCGATGACGAGATTACATCCCCGTCAGAACGTTTTCGGTGAAGACGGCGCGATACAGCCACGATGTGACGCCCCCAAAATCAAATCGTGTACAGTAATCATACACGCAAGGTACACGATCGAGATCAGGGACTCTCGGTAAGATATCACCACACAACTCTACAAATAAAATAGTACAAGCTGTTTAATACAAGCCAGGGGCCACGAGGGCTCGAATACAAAAGCTCGAGAGCACAAAGTTAGTGGAAGCAATAGTATCTGAGTACAGACACAAGAATACAAGGTTGCCTTAAGAAGGCTAGCACAAATAACATCAGAGATACAGATCGAAAAGGAAAGGCCTCCTGCCTGGGAGCCTCCGAAACTACTCCTGGTCCTGGTCAGCGGGGGGTCTCGACGTAGTAGTATCCGCCTCCGGGGTACTCCTGCTCCTGGGCTCCAACGTCGACTGCAGCGGCCGATCAGGCAAAACATAAAGGGGGAAATAAAGCAAAGGTGAGTATCTAGCATACCCGCGAGTCTTACGTCCGCTACTAAGCATTATGCATTGTATCAAATGGAAAGGGGAGGCTGTATATAGTGGACTTCAAGATAGAAATCAGAATAAGTATAAGAAGCTAGGCCTACCGAAGACTAGCATCTTCTGACGAGTCTTGCAGCATGAGAAGAGAAACAGCCAACAGTTCAATAGCAAGAATGTAATAACAATGGAGCAGAAGTTGCTGCAGCATTGTATAATAGTAAGTTGTAATGATTAATAATAATAATGCCTCCGAGTTCCCTTCCTTGACTCCCTGCGAGGAAGAAGACCCGAAACCATACAGTTTAATAGTAGTAGTTTGTAGTGGTAAGATCCAGCTTCAGCATAAAGCGTCCTGTTACCGTGGACATGGCTATTCGAATAGATTAATCTTCCCTGCAGGGGTGCACTGGCATGACTCTACGACGCTCGGATCTCTAGGGTGGCGGGAACCTTGTTAGGGAACGCTCCACCAAAGCTATCCGACACAAAGTAGCCCATCCTTCAGCAATCAACAAAGAGGTCATCCGCCGGACTTCATCCTATGTACGCCGGGCTTTGGACCCTAACCCGAACGTACTCCTGCACGGTGCGTGACTGGCCGGTGAAGCAAAATCAAAGAAAATACAAATACACCGCTCGAGCAAGAGAAGACAACACCACTTCCCGGCAATCAGCCCGCGATACTGCTGACGTCTGAAGACCCTCGAACGAGACTACGATGCACGGGAGCCCACACTCCTTATCCCACGTGTAGGTAGTGCGTACAAGCCAAAAGGCTACTCAAGACATCCGCCGAACCATTTAGCATTTTAATTAACTTGCGTGACAACCGTTATCGTTGCCTCGACTTAACTGACCCGCGGACAACGACAGCAGTCAGGACCACCAGTACATCGGTGCCTGCCCTGTCGTCCCACCAAGTCTCTGCGGTTACCGACAAGGTGAACCGTCTCCTTACCTTGTCTCGCGTGTGCTCTTGGTAGAGCTCGACTTTTCGTAGTTTGGTAACTCTCGCGAGATACGAGCAGGGGCCAAGCACGCCAGTAACGTCGGTAGTACCCTCCCTGTCGCTCCCGACAATATACCACTCGCGGGCACCGTTGGGTCGCCCGACTTCTTACCTTAAGGACAACCGTGCTGAGGTACCTAGAGCGGCTATACAGAGTCAGCAACGAGTGGAGTACAAGGATTACTCCTTGATAGCTCACACTTGAAGGTGGCTCGGCAGAGCCGAACTAGGGGGCCTTAGGCGGTGTCTGCATTGTACCGTACCTGTGCAGTTGTATATATTGTATCCATGATCACTCCCCTGAGTGGTCACGGCCCGCTATCTAATCCTAGCTAACAATGCGCAGGGCTCACTTCTGAAATAATGCATAATTATAATAGGCAGCATAGGATAAAGGAGGTACATCAACGGCGACAAAAACAGGCTATGCAATTGAATAGGATTGTAATCGTAGCAGCATTAGTAACAATGCCTAGTGCAAGAAATGTACGGAAAAGATAGGCGATATCTGGGGAAGAAAATGGCTCTGCTTGCCTGGAAGCTCGATGGTAGGGGTAGGCTCGTCGATGAAGTAGTCGTACCCAGCAGCAGTGTAGTAGGCGGTAGCAGTGGGGTCTACCAGAGAATAAAAGGGGGAAGAAACAGTAAATACAAAGAAATCATAGCAAACAGATGAATAACATGACGAATGCAATTTTAACGGTGTTCTAACGCAGTTCAATGCAAGTTCCACGGAGCGGGAATTCATTCGGGGATGAAATTCCGGCTCCGGGTGATTACCGGACAGGGTGTCCGGAGGGGGAAGGGTTCATGCCGGAGGTGTCGTGGACATCCAACAAACGTGTGGATGGTGTAACCGTGCTAGTTGAAACACTCCGAAAACCTTTCGTGTTCAGAATAAATTCATCCAGATACTTTGACAGTACCGGACAAATCATCGGACAGACGGCCCTGAGGGGGGATGTCGATGTTCGGTGCGTTAGAGGGGTGTGGTTGGTATACGGACAGCGTATCTATGTTCGTTATATTTTCCTGATCAATTTTCATGTATAAACTTTTTCGATTCGAGTTACGGATTAAAAGATATTGATTTTCAAATTTAAATTGTTTTAAAAGATTTTCTGAAATTATTTTATTATTAAAACAGTAACATTATCCAAAACAGTACTAGTTGACTAGTCAAGCCTGACAGAGGGGACCCACATGTCATTCTCTGGCATTTACAAAATCATTATATTTGTTCCAATATTAAGTGGGGTCCCACCTGTCAGTTAGATATTTAATAAAACAAGTTTATTAATTGTAATTCACTTAATTAAGTAGTGGGGGGCACCTGTAAGTGACAGAGGGTCATTTAATCTAAATAACATGTTAAGCTAAATTTGTTGGCCTTGGGCCCACTTGCCATAGAGATAGGGGGTTGCAACCCACAAGCCAGAGGGCACGCCGGCCATGGCGTGGTCCGGCTTGCCGCCGGCGAGCTCTGTCCAGGGCGGCCCTGGGCGCAGGAGGGGGGCGGGGACGTGGCAAGCCGACGCGTAGCAAGGCGCGGCTGCACGCTGCCGGGCGAGCAGAAGCCGCACGCCACGCCACGACAGGGGCGCACGGCAATGGTTGCACGGCGGCGGCTGGATCATGCGCGGGGCGTGGTCGCGGGCAGCTCGGCGCACATGTGGGGGTGCTCTAGGGCGCGTCCAATGGAGGCCAGAGCGCGCTGGGCGCTACGCAGAGGCGCGGTGAGCGCGTCCTGGCCATGGCAGCCATGAGGAGCTCGGCGGACGGAGTGTGTCGGGGGGAGGGCCAGCGGCGGCCAAAATGGCGAGGGGATAGGGGGGTTGATGTGGCAGCTCACAGGGAGGGGAACAGGAGAGGTCTCGGGGCCGGAGGAGCTCGAGGCGCGACGAATTTGGAGCGGTGGTGCGGCGACCGTGGCGGCGGGGAAGGCACGATTCCGGCGTGGTGTGGCGTCTCGGCGTCGAGGGGCTGCACGGGGCAAAGGAGCCGAGCGCGGTGGAGCTCCAAGACAAGATCCCATGGACCAGGGAGCCCTGTGGTCGCGTCGACGGCGATGGCGTGGCCGCGGGCGCCCGGATTCCTCACCGGCAGAAGAGAGAGAGCGAGGGCTTGGGGGGGGTGGTTGCGGCGCGAGGGGGTTGCGGCGCACTAGGGTTCCACGGGGGCGCAGGGGGCTCTTATCCCCGCCGGTGATGGCGGGATGGCCGCCACGGCGATGGGGGCGTGGCCGGCCGTGGGATGCTTGCCACGACACCCCCCATGAACAGAGGTTGGGGAATGGTGGGGTGGGCTGGGTTGGGCCGGGGTGGCCTTCGCCCAGAGCGTAGTTTAGGCACTTTTTCATTTTTTTTGTTGTTTTCAGTTTTCTTTCTTTTTATTTATTTCTATTTGTAATTAGTTTAAAAGCCTTTATATTTTTCTACAACAAGAAACTTGTTCCTAAATTATTGTTGCACCATACTTAAGTGCCACAAAAAGATTTGGACTTTTATAAATTCTTTTGCATTTTTGTTTTATTAAAAAGGTATTAAATGCCACTATTTTGCTACTGTTTGAATTGTTTGATTTGTTTCATAGCTTAATAAATTCCTATACCCACATGGACATGGTCCAGTTAATATTGGGCATTTTACAAAAGTGGTTGCACAATTTTTGGGCAATGTATTATTTTCACTATGTTTTTAATATTCAACCAAAAGGCATTTGAGCTAAGTTTTGATTTCAAATGCAAAGGAGCTTGGATTTGTTTTGATCCATGATGAGCAAGGCCCATGGTCACATTGCTTAATGCCAACCACCATGAATAGAAAAATAACAATTTGCAAAGTTTGATCAAGGCCAGTTTGAATAACAGTGATTAACAAAAGTGATTACTTTTCATGACAGTGAGGGTGTTACACACGACGATGAAGTAGCACCACAAGTGTAGTGCCGCGCGGGATTACACACATACGGTGTATCCGGCGTCCCTCCGGGCTGCGAACCAGAAGAGCAGCGGAAAGAACATGGATTCAGATCCCGATTTTAGCAGCACGACGGCGATCGTATGGTGGAGAAATCCCCTACCTAGTGCAGACTCCATACAAGGGGAGTCCGCTAATAGGAAGGAGAAAGAAGGAAGAGAGAATTGACTGGATGATCAAAAGGGCACCCCTACCCCTCCTTATATAGGCTGAGGAGGGGTGGGAACCTTCATCCCTCCCCGAGGTGGGACTAATCCCACCAAAGGGGGGGTGGTGCGCCGGCCAGGGGGGAGTGGGCCCCTTCCTTGGCGCAAGGCCCAAGGGGGAGGCTCCTCCTTCCCCAAATGGGCCCCATGAGGCCCATGTACCTTTTTAATTCATTTTTAAATATTTAAATTATAATTTTAATATTTAATTCATTAATTAAATACTAAAACCTATTTAAATAATATTTTGAAAAATTCAAAATATCCAGAAACATTTCTGGCCTCCACCGGAAACAATTCCGGTGTTCTCTCTTATTTCTCCGGTGATCCTGAATCTATCCTTAATGCATCGAATACCCTTAAGTGTGACACCCTACGGTCCGGGAAACAACGGACATGATCAAGAAACTTCCTTGATCAATGACCCTCGATCAGACCTGGTTAAAATCCTAGATGCCCCTACGCTTCCATCGAATGAAACTTCATCGCTGTTGGATCCATTTAACGTTGAGAATTATCCCTTTGTCCTATGGTACTTTGCTTGTCCGAGGTTTGATCGTAGAAATCCAATATACCTAGTTCATCCTCGTTATCGACAAACATGTTTACTCGTTCCCTCGATATTCCAACCCCGTGACCTAGTCACACGTTTGCAAACTTTATGATGCAATATCACCGAGTGGGCCCAGAGTACCTATCCGTCACTCGAATGGACAAATCCCGCATTGATCTATTTGCATACTCGTTAACAGATCTATTCGGAATACCTAAAGTACTCCTTTATGGCCAGCATATTTCAGTCAGGCGGTGGGTAGAAAATCAAGGCATCCTAATAGACAGTAATTACGTATGATCATTACGGTCTATGGATCTAGACACTACGTTGTAGTTATCGCAATGTTGAACTCATGTGACTCGATCACATTGCAACACTTCTGGTGGGTGTGTGTCCATCATATGATTCACCTAATGACATGACCCCATTGTCAATAGGCGATTATGTCCTCATGATCACGAAACCTTGACCATCCGATTGAAAGTGGACTAGTTTTTTAGAGTTAACTAGGGACATGGTTGTTTTATACCACACGTGTATTAATGTTTCCGCTTAATACAGTTATAGCATAGTATAAAACTTATTATGAACTAATGGAATATGCTAATAAAACATATTTTATTTGCCTCTAGGGCACATTCCCAACAGTCTCCCACTTGCACTAGATTGCAAATAACTAGCTGCATTTTCTTTGGATCATAACTCCATATCATGTATATGGCAATAAATCATGCTTACTTGTGGAAAAGGTTATATCAACGGTCTGGGTACCATTCAGATCTGTATGTATTTTGCAAATCATTAATGTCACCTAGTTTGACATTCTTTCATTATCCATTATAATGATGAGGTATATATATCTGGTGGTAGAGTGAGACTTCATTTGTTGGGTTTCAGCAATGACATCCGGTGGGTCACAAGGACTTTGCCATAGTCATGCACACTGAAAATCACTTAGTCAGAAGTCGAACTTCTTAAGCCAAAACATAACCCCTGCCACTTCTAAAGCAGCCACATCAATGTAGATATAATCCTTAGTGCATTGTATGCAACTTTGATGTCTAACCACATTTCTTTCAACTTAGACATTCATTAGTATGATATCTCAATTTTGCAGGTTAGTGTCAGAACTTGAACCACAATAACATTTATGGTCAAGTCCACTACCCTTTACAAATTTGACATGTATCCTCATTTCTCTCCAAACACTGAAGGATAAACTTAACTCTTTGTTCAATGATTTACTCATAAATCATATCACAACATGTTCCTATTACTAAAACTTGGGTCACATTACGTCGAGTACATAACTCTGGTTTTATATGAAAGAACCTATGACGGAGGCATAGAGGATCTAGCACATCCATTTCTTTCCTTTATTTAACCATTGTTCTTGTACTAAGATCAACTCGATACTTCTCTTGGATATACAAGTAAGAACTACTTCTTGACTTGTCCCATTCTGAACTCCTTCAGAATCTTATCCAGGAAAGTATTCTGACTCAATGTTTATCAAACACATTAATATATCTTAATAGATTTTCAATGTTTAATACGTGTTCATCTTCATTTATGAAAGATTCAAATAATCATTAATACCAACTACACCATTCTTAATATTTTATCCATATATGGGAATGTTTTCATGCTCCCACTCAAATATGTCATGCACATATTAAGTTCAGGATAACACTCATATAGCTCCCACTCAAATATGTCAGCTACATATAAGGTAAGGATAACATCCACATAGCTCCTACTCAAATATGCCAGACACATATAAGACTAGGATAATACTCCCATAGCTCCCAATCAAAATATACCAGTTCACATATTAAGTTTAGGAAACTATTCATCTCCCACTCAGTTTCATACGAATGCATGTTTCTCAATATTTTGGCTAAGTCCAAAATCACTTTGATCATCCATCAAATTGAGAATTCAGATTACGAGACACTAGTATCCATATGTTTTCAAAACCTTCTTGTTGTACCAATTACAACACTTCCTCAAACGCAGGATTTGTGGAAGTCACGGTATTGATAACAATTTGGATCAATCATAGTGAATATCCCATTCACTCAAGCATCGCTACTTATTGTAGTCAGCCTTTTGAATTTTTCAGAAACATACTTTATGACAAATCGATCTTGATGTCTTCTTTGATGTTCACATTTATTCCTTATAACTTTGAAGTTATTGAGAATATCAAGTAAACTCCTTACTCGATAAGATTCGAGCAATCTTAAATGTAATTCAATATGGGATTTAATGACTCATAGTCATATCCCATACTTAGGTCCACCATCGCCTCTTTCTAGTTCGTAGGTATGTCTTGTTCCATTAACTTGACAAATGAATCATGAATATTATTTTGCACAAGGGCAAATATGTATTCTTGAATCCTATTTTATTCAGTAAAAGCTTCCATCGAAACATCATGATCATTTATCATTAGTTTCTCCTCTAATTGTAGAGCTTTGCTTCTGGAACATATTCCGTTGCGTTACTCTGACATCTGGAGGCAAGGTCAACGACCTTGGTTGAACTTTCACTTTCTTCCATTGACACATTCATCAAGAACATTCTTGATAAAAAAATACTTAGAAACACAAGTTTTGCTCTTTTGGTTCTAGTTGTGGAAGATGCATCCATAGTTGTCTAAGGATACACTACAAAGATAGTTTATCATGTAAATTAGGCTTCCTAGAAACCACGATACACCATGACATATATAGTGTCGGTTTCCACGAACTCAGATGGTTCCCTATACTGAAGTGATTGGTTGCATATTAAATTAATAAATCTAAAAAATAATAACACAACTTGGTAAGAGATAACTTAGACCATACACTATTCAATAGAGTATAATTATAATGTTCAGGCACATCAACAATATTGAAGTGTTCCAAGCATTGTAATTTGTGGAACAACTTTCACACAAGTCCATATGCCCAAGGCTAACTCAAAACATTTGTCACTTTGATCAGATCGTAGAGACTTGTTTTTCTTGTTAATTTAATACACGTCTTCATTCTGAAATCCCTTTGATCATATCAAATTATTTTCAGACTATGTTTCATTAGTGAATACACATATTCATCTAAGTCCACATATGAAGTTCACGAAATAATGAAATTCACTACATGTTGAAATACTATACATCAATATGTATAATATTCAACAATCAGTACACACTCTATTTTACAAGAACGCGAGGTTTTAGTCATCTCACCTAAAAGGGAATGGTTTGCACATGTCAAGAGATCAAGTATCTCAAAACTCCATCGTACCATTCATGACTTAAACGGTAGTGTCATTATTAAGTTCGGATAATTCTTGGCATTACAATATTTCTTATAAATGATCAGACTACTATCATCAATATAAGAATAACTCATTCATAACCGTAATGTGACTATAAAAGATATCATTCATAAAAGGAGAACAATTGACTTGTTTCTCACTAATATGAATAATTGTCTTCGCGAGATGCAAGACACACCATTAAAGTTCACATTAAAACGATCATAAATTTATTCATATATTTAATCAAATGATAGATGTAGAGGGAGAGTGTTGTCGACCATCAACTATCTTGATTATCATCATCACATATTGTCACCTCATCCCTTCCAAGACACTCTATAAGAAGCATGTTCAAGCATTAAATACTTAATCAACCGCAATTAGTATTTTGTGGGGAAAGACATTTATAACTTGTATATCAAATATACTTTCTCTGTTAATGACCATTCCTTCATTGGTTCTACCCTTAAAGTTCTTAACTTTAACCATGACCTCATGACAGGTGAACGATTCTCCTTCATGACATAGTTTAGACACAGTCTTTTTAGCTGGGAGGAAGCAGATGCAACTCCCCAGTTATCGCAAAGTAACCGGTCATTTAGTAGTCCAAGTTATACACAAGGTGTTCATATATCTAATACAGTTTCCAAGTGACTTTCTCAGCAGGTTGTTCCTTCCACCATGGTTGAAAGAAACCCCGTCCATATACTCATATTCCATTACTCTGATTTGTGACCTAGTGCTTTCAAGTTCACCTAGAACGTCATACGTGTTGGTTCACATGCATTCACAATTCAGATTCATAGAATGAAGTATGGTGTATTGGACAGTCATTCATAAGTGACGGTGAGTACGATACTCATCATCATCTTCCTTAATTACGGAGTTATCTAGTGTATCTCCTAGTAGTTCTCGTATTATGTTTAGTAAGTCATTACTAACGAGTATGTCTCTAACGATGTTGGTAACAGTCAATGAAGTAAGACCCATTTTCCTTAAGTTCTACATCACACAAAAAGAGCTATAGTTATAAACATTTGGGTATGACATTATCTACATTGATATTTGCTAAGAGATGAAGATTAAGTTCATAATATGGAGTTCATGTTTCTAAAACAATTATGGAACTCCCACTCAGACAAACATCCCTCATAGTTTATTCTAAGTGATTACACGATCCTTGAAGAACATACCTCCCCCGTGTGACACGACCATCAGTATGTTGTTCAAGGTAGGCCATCATGCCAATCACATCATCTATGTGACTCATGCTCGACCTTTCGGTCTCTTGTGTCCCAAGGCCATGTCTGCACATGCCAGCCTCGCCACCACACCCTATGTGATTTGGTGCTGTGTCATACAAGACCATGCTTCTAGGCATGCTAGGATTGCTACACCCACGTCATTTGAACGCGAATATGTTTGACACCCATGTGACATGTGATGCCTCTATAATGTTGATCTTTTCCAGGTGGTGCTCACTAGGGTAAGGACATTATGTTGGTTTTAGTGAGGGATCATCATATAATGCTACCGTCGTATATCTAACATATTAGAAAAACATGATGCAACAATATAAATCATAATAACTATGATACCCCTTTGCAAATTAAAGTTTAGATGCCTCTACTTTATCTTTTGCAAGTTTTACGTGGCTGCTAGGGCTTTCGAGATAGAACCGTTTCTATGCCTATGAACATACAACCACAACAACTCATCAATTGTCTCTATTACACCCCTATCGGGGCCCTCCGTTGGAAACGTCTTCGCAAAGCTAATGTTAGAGAGACAGCCACCCCCAAAGCCACTTATATGGTACAAGCCATATGTCAAGAGTGGAACCAGTCTCGTGTAAACGTGTAAGGTCGGTCGGGGCCGCTTCATCAGGACATTGCCGCAATGCTAAACGAGTACACGTGGGAGGGTAACAATTGGAGAATTGATGCCACATACTAGATGTGTTCTATCCGTACAATACATCTACGCATAGCCTTTCTCATGATACCACTGTTAGGGTTCGGGGCAGAAAACACAATTTTTTCATAACCTACGATACCCAATCCCAAGACCTATGCTATGGCGATGCAAGTAACGGATGGAAATAGTTCAGATACCAGTATGTAGTCGTTTAAGCGGGAAACGTTCCCGCATGAACGTGGTTGGTGTAGTCATACCGACAATCCCCGATGCCGCGCAGCTCCACGATGACTCCGATAGCCACCCGGTCCTTGAGACCGATGATGAGATTACGTCCCCGTGGGAACGTTGTCAGTAAAGATGTCGCGATACGGCCACGACAATGAAGTAGCACCACAAGTTTAGTGCCTCGCGGGATTACACACATACGGTGTACCCGACGTCCCTCCGGGCTCCAAACCAGAAGAGCAGCGGAAATAAGATGAATTCGGATCCCGATTCCAGCAGCACGACGGCGTGCGTGTGGTGGAGAAATCCCCGACCTAATGCAAACTCCAAACAAGGGGAGTCCGCTCATAGGAAGGAGAAAGGAGGAAGAGAGAATTGACTGGATGATCAAAAGGGCACCCCTACCCCCTCCTTATATAGGCTGAGGAGGGGTGGGAACCTTCATCCCTCCCCGAGGTGGGACTAATCCCACCAAGGGGGGTGGTGCGCCGACCAGGGGGGAGTGGGCCCCTCCCTTGGCGCAAGGCCCAAGGGGGGAGGCTCCTCCTTCCCCTAATGGCCCCCATGAGGCCCATGTACCTTTTTAATTCATTTTAATTATTTAAATTATAATTTTAATATTTAATTCATTAATTAAATACGTAAACATATTTAAATAATATTTTGAATAATTCAAAATCTCCAGAAACATTTCTGGCCTCCACCGGAAATAATTCTGGTGTTCTCTCTTATTTCTCCGATGATCCCGAATCTATCCTTAATGCGTCGAATACCCTTAAGTGTGACACCCTACGGTCCGGGAAACAACAGACATGATCAAGACACATTCTTGATCAATGAACATCGATCAGACCTGGTTACAATACTAGATGGCCCCTGCGCTTCCATCGAATGAAACTTCATCGTTGTTGGATCCGTTTAACGTTGAGCATTATCCCTTTGTCCTATGGTACTTTCCTTGTCCGAGGTTTGATCGTCGGTATCCAATATACCTAATTCATCCTCGTTATCGACAAACATGTTTACTTGTTCCCGTGATATTGCAACCCCGTGACCTAGTCATACGTTTGCAAACTTTATGATGCAATATCACCGAGTGGACCCAAAGTACCTATCCGTCACTCGGATGGACAAATCCCGCGTTGACCTATTTGCATACTCATTAACATATCTATTCGGAATACCTGAAGTACTCCTTTATGGCCAGCATATTTCAGTCAGGCGGTGGGTAGCAAATCAAGGCATCCTAATAGACAGTAATTACGTATGATCATTACGGTCTAAAGATCTGGTCACTACATTGTAGTTATCGCAATGTTGAACTCATGTGACTCGATCAGATTGCAACACTTCTCGTGGGTGTGTGTCCATCATATCATTCTCCTAATGACATGGCCTGTAAGGCCCGTTATGCGGTACTATTCCAGATCTAGATGTTTACATCCAGATCCGGGGACGAAGCACATATCGGTCCCACCATAACATATGACAAGGTCATATGCCCCGGATTTCCAACATGATATCACAACATTAAAGATACAAGGATACAACATCTCATACATTCGGCATACAACTGCCTCAAATACAATACAACATTGGAAGATACATGTCTGGGTACAGACTACAAGAAAATGCCTAGTGGCAAAGAGAAAAACATCGATCCCATAACCACACGGGTCCAGGCCCTCCGCCGGGATCTGCCTAAATAGTCGTCGTCGAGTCTCCACGTGAAACGTCGATCACCATACCTGTTGTCGATCAAGAACCCTGAAAAGAGTTGGGGGGGTAGTATCATGATTACTGAAGTACTCAGCATCCAACTGTAGTGGTCATCTGACCCAGCAAGGACTTCATCACTCGTCATTCTAGGACAACTAGTAGTTTACGGTAAGGAAGGGGTAAGTGGTGAGGTTGCTGCCGCACTAGCATTTATGAAGTGGCTAACGATCTAGAGAGTAAGGTAAGAAGCCAAGCATTCGATGAGGAATCGCCTCCAACAAGTCTTGCTATCAACTACTTATGCAACATAACACCTATCCTATCCTTGTCCTCCTCTTCGCATCCCGACGAAGAAGAAGCAGTCAAGGCACACACACTTTGATCAAGTTATATTAAGATTATCTCAGTTGTTGTTGTCTATGAACAAGGAGTAGGTCTCAAGTCGTCCATAACCGTGGACACGACTTCTCGAAAAGATTTAACCCTGCAGGGGTGTACCAACTACCCATTACAAGGCTCCGCACGCACGCCCATCTCTCTGAGTTGCTACCCATCACAGGCAACCATTTTATGATTTAGTTCCAAGAGATCCGAAACGACAGGTCCCACTAGCTAACAACGAACAAATCCGGGTGGCCCCCGGTGAGTCGACATCCAGCTCAGGAGCCGGCCGCGCTCTCGATCTGGTCTCTACCGTATGACTCCAGGTTTGGATTTCCGGTTAATCACACATGGGAAACCGGGTCCTCAGCCGGTCATCATGGGCTAGCAAGGGAACTATGTCCTCACTGGTCTGGGTTGGTTTGAAAACTACTGGCAGCTGACCAGCACACACACGGTTTCAAATGGTAAATCAGCTTGGGCCACCACTAGAAATGCTTGAAGCTAGGTAGGTAAGAAAAGGGGACCCCATAAAATCCCACACGCGGTTAGGCACGCTCAGTTTTAAAAGCAATACCCGGAACTCGGATCCTAGGTGACTTGAATGGAACAAATCGTCGGGGCAGGCTAGCCTAGACCTTCCATCCTTCGTCGAATATAGTCAACATTATAATAATCATATCATCAACAACAATATAATAATGTGATAGCCCAAACCAAGGAGTAACAGGGTAACATCGTAGCATCCTAAGCATGCATACTAAGCAGGGGCTAAGCAACGAGCAATATTAACATAGCAGTACAAGGTTTGCTGGGAAGGGACATGGCTGTATCGGTTTGAAAGAGGCTGTAAACATGTGGTAGGATCAAACATCGAACCTAACCTAGACTAGCATGCAAACCGCTGGTTGAAATAGAATGGATCATAAGTAATGTATAGTCCTTGCCTATTGATAAGTCGGGTTCCGAAGGTGTAGTGGATCGCAAGCTCGCATCGTCTCAGAAGGTACCCGCTGAAGCACACAAGACGATAAACACTGGAAAGAAATCAACGAGCAAGCATCTATTACTATGAGGCAAACAAGAGCCAGCATCAACAAGAAGGCAACACGAGACATCGCACCTACCGTCGAGAGCGGTTACTAAAAGGTTAAGTGGAGTACTCGTCACACACGACGATACCACACGTTTACGGTGGTTCTAGTTGTTTAGCTACAGGTGATCAACAAAGGTTGTTAACATGGCAAACCACAGAAGCATGGCATAGCACACAAACATGGCAAAAGGTGAAGCACAAAGTAAACTATCTATGCTAGTCAATTTAAGTGAGGCACAACCTAAACATGGCATAACACTAAGTGCCCCACAACAATTAAATGATCTAGTACTGTTCTGCCCTAAACCATATTTTAGGTTGGTTAACAATAGCAAACAAAATCATAAACACAAAGTACACGAAAAACTAATTAAGTTACATATAAGGCACACTCCAAACGGAGTTACGGTTAAAAAGATACAAGCAAAACAAGTTACGGGCACAATCTGCCAACATCACGAAGCACACTTTAGAGCAACGCATAAACAGGATAATCAATTCAAACATGCTCGAAAATGATATGGAACTAAAGTAGACATGACAGGGAAGGCATGGAAAAAGAATCATGCAAATAGGCATCATAGATCAAAAGATATTAAACATGCAACATGGCATCGGAACGTTACAGACTTAGAGAAAAACAGAGGTGGCTGTCAAAAACAGTGGCATAGCAACTTTGGAGCTAAATATATATATGACCAGGAATGCTAGCATGAAGATGCAATACATTTAATGAAAGTAGACATGATGCTTAACAATATGCAATTGGAATCACTCAATTCCGATAAACGGTTGCGACGCAACCGTCACCCTAAGTTGCAACAAATTAACAGTTTTCAGCACAGCAGCACATTAACATCAGGGTCGCCACTTTGGAGCAAGATTTAATATAGCTAGAGCACTCAAATATGACAAGTTAAAGCATGGAAATGAAGTACACATGATGCTTAGCACATAGGAAAAAGAATCAATGCAATAGGCCTCATGGATGTGTCACAATCATCAACCAAAGTTGCAATAAAATAACAACAGCAACACATAATAGCAATTAGTAGCAATTAACAGCCTGATGCCCACTTTAACACAGATTTGCACCATCAAGATGGCCTCAAATCAAAATGCTCACAAAAGATGGATTTAAGTACACACAATTCTAAGCAATTTCCTTTTTGGGCGCAACGTCATACGGGCAACAGATTACTCGCAATTTACAGCGCAAAAACAGATCAGCAACAACATTTGTTTCCAGACTTAGAAAAAAATAACATAGGGTCTAGGAAAAAAAGCATGGGCTGGATCTCAGCTCACCATGGGCCGAGCCCATCTGGCGGGTGGCGGCCTGGGCCTCGTGCTTGCTGGGCCGTGGGGCGCTGGCAGGCCGCGTGGGGTGGGCAGGCCGACCCAGGGGGCAACGGTTGGAGGCAGGAGCTCGTCCCGATCGGATCGAGCGCAGCGGCGGCTGGCGCGACGTCGCCGGCGAGCAGCGGCTCCGGCCGGCCTGGCTCCGGCGAGGAGGCGTGCGGCGGCGCAGGCCAAGGCAGGGGCAGCGCGGCTACACCTGCCGGCGCGGTGGCGAGCTCCCTGCCATGGAGGGTGGCGCTCGGGCTCGGGGAGGAAGGAGCCATGGCGGCTCGGGCGGCGCCGTCGTGGTGACCTGCGGCAGGGGAGGAGAGAGATCAGGGGAGAGAGGAGGGGCTAGGAGAGGAGGGGGCGCGGGAGGAGAGGGTCCGACTGGGTCGCGCGGTGGCCGGAGTTGGACGCGGCGGCGGCGTCCTCGCGGGCTGGCGGCAGCTGCTAGGAGGAGAGGTGGTAGGTGGGAAGCCAGAGCGCATCTGGGCCGTCGGATCTCCGGATCTGACGGTCCAGATCAGATGGGACTAGGGTTTGCTGGAATTGGGGTAAAACTGCGAAAATTGGGGTAGATCTGAGGGGGGTGGCTGCAAATTTTGTGCTAGGGGAACCCTAGAAAGGGGTGGGAGTGTGGTGGTCTTTATATAGCCCAGGTGGCTGGCAGTTTGCAAAAACATCTCCGGTTTTTCTCTCGCGCGCGCGGTGTTCACGTTTCTGACCGTCGGGGGTCCGCAGTACCTCCGATTCGGGTAAAACTTCGAACTGCGCGATCAGCGCGTCGAGCCGGCGGCGTTCACCTCGCGCTAGAACCGTTCCGAGAACACTTTCTGGCGCGCTATAAAAATAACCCGTTTAATTATTAAACGGGGTTTTTCGTTCCGTTGGCTACGGCTGGTCCCGTGCGGTTTTCGCGACGGTGATCGGGTGAAACCCGGTGTCGCAAGGTCGAGTGTCAGGGTGGCAAGGGTCGGTCTCCGTCCGGTACGAGATAAGAGGGGGGAAAATAATTGCCGATCGATAAATCGGGGATGCAAACACCTTAAACAAATCAGACAATCAAACAAATCACACCGATTTTTTTTTTAATTTTTGTGAAATCTGGGCTGTTACATGACCCCATTGTCAATAGGCGATTATGTCCTCATGATCAGGAAACCTTGATCATCCTATTGACAGTGGACTAGTTTTTAGAGTTAACTAGGGACCTGGTTTTTTTATACCACACGTGTATTAATGTTTCTGCTTAATGCAGTTATAGCACAGTATAAAACTTAGTATGAACTAATGGAATATGCTAATAAAACATATTTTATTTGCCACTAAGGCACATTCCCAACAGAGCGCTCATTGGGCGAACAAGATGTCGAGACCGACTCACCATCATCACAACACGCAAATTTGCACTAGAAAAAGAGTTGTTTGATTGTGTCATTTGAGTAGAAAAGCTACAGTTCTTACTTTTAACCAATTGTTACGTGCAATGTTGTATTTTGTTAGCACAACTCTCCTCCGAAGATAACACATGAAGATTTTAATTTTTAGTGGAAATTTGGATTTCCAATTTTTTTCTTTGTTATGTACGGGAACCTCTGAATACGTGAGTGCACAATACATAGACTCAATTGTGAAGGACCTAGACGTAGTGAGGTTTCCAAAAAACAAATCTCGTTTACCATGACATAAGTGGAGAGCCAATCAAACCCCACTTGAAAGAAATATCTGGTGGGGATGAACTAAGCACCCGAGTAAGAGTATTGTTCTTATCACGAATGATGCAATGCGAAGATGGATATTGTTCTCGAAGAGTGGCATTGCATAACTAGATATCCTTCCAGAAACGAATTTCCAAACCGTCTTTTATCATGAACGATTCAAAGCGAAAAATATGTTTTTTATCGCAATTTGACCTGCCCAAAAGTGTAAATCGCCAGGTTTTCAAGAGGTCTGAGACACATATTTTTATTCTAGATACTTATTGTATAGCTGGTTTTTCCAAATATCATCCTCAGTAAATAGTTTGAACAATCATTTATGAAGTAAGGTATCATTTTGGCTTTTAAATCATGAATGCCAAGGCCATGGCCTACAAACACATTCCCTTTGGACCATCATTTTTTTTTCAATATCCCTTTGCCAAAAGAATCTGGATCAGAAACAATCTAACAATTGTAGAACTCTTTTTGGGAGTTAAAATATAATATACAGGATCATATTTATGAGAAGATAATTGACCAAAACCAACTGTTTGTCTACGTTTTCTATGTATTCTTTCATTTTGAATTAGTGAGATGTTGATAATGAATCAAAATTCCTAAATATTTAATTAGAAATTAGCCTTGCGCACAACCTTATTAAAGTAAACACCACCTTATTTGAGCAATGCGATGATTTATTTCAAAAATATGAGTGAATGTTGCAATGCAAAACCTAAAATCAATTCTCGAAAATGATTGCGAATTAACCTGTAGTTGAGATGGTTAGGAGGATAGATGTATCCCCAATCCATCAGAGTTCAAGTCTCGGATTTAACATTTGTATTCACATTTTTCTGGATTTATTGCAGACTTTCCGACGATGTGCTTTAAGTGGAAAGAGACGTTATCATCGACTACGAGACATGTATGGTGTCTTCGTCAATCTTTAGATGATGTGTTGATTCAGTATTGTGAAGATGCTCATAAAGATAAGATTTGCGTGCGTGTACTAAAAGAATTCTGCATAACAATTTGATGGTAGATTTGTAAACGGAAGGGCAAACGAAAAGGAAAAAAAAGGTTCAATTCAACTGGCTGATAATAATGTGCGCGTTTGTGACCTGCTTAGTCGTCCGATCCTCTGATCGTGATTGTGTCACGCGTATTAGGTTTGATAGCTTTTTACGTGTTTGGTTCTTGGTGTAAAAAAAGGGTTGAAGGTATTGCAACAAGCTTTGTGTTGCAAAGCATTAAGCACAACACGAGGGTTGTTGCAAAGGCTGGGCAAGCAGTTCAAATAAAAAAGACAAAAAAACATTGTTTTGGAATTATAATAAGGTTTCTGTTGCGAAACATAAGACCTTTTAGAAAACTCTTATGAATAGATTAAACAAGACGTATGTTGCAAAAAAAATCTACAAGCATTTTATAACATAATCTTTTATTAAAAATCCTCTTTCAACATAATTTTTTTGTAAATATATATGCAACACGATCTATATTGTAAATGTTTCTCAACATTAACTTTGTTGTAATGATCATGCGGTTGAGAAAATTATTCATGATTACAAAAAAAATTCATAGTGATTGTAACAAAAGTCTTGTTGTGAAGAACCGATTAGAACATTATTCTGGTTGAAAAGAGTCATATTTTTTTTTAAGAAATGCAAAGAGTTATTGATCTTTTAGATTTATATCCGCGGGTTGACGGGTAGCAAAGTGAAGTGCCTCCACCAGTAGAATTGGTCGGTGGCCCGGATCCACCAGAATCCGTTGGATTCCCGACGTGTCGTGGTGTCCATTCAGCGAGGGAGCCAACGGCGGAGAGCACCCCGCTGAATCGCGCTCCCTTTCATGTGATGAAGCATGACACCCAGCCCTCTCCTTCTCCTCCACAATCTCCCGCACACTTCTCGACTCCTCTCTCCTCCCATCTCTCCGATCCCAGTCCAGTCCAGCCCAGGCCAGCACAATGGGGACCAACTCCGCCCCCATCGCTCCCCACCTCCGTCGCTCGCACGGGAACCTCCTCCTCCATGGCCGCCGTGGACCCGAGGTCGTCCGCGCGGTCTCGGGGGGCGGGGGGCCATCGTACCTGGACATGTGGAAAAAGGCGGTGGATCGTGAGAGGCGCTCGGCGGAGCTCGCGTACCGGCTGCAGCCGTCTACGGCGCCGCCGGAGCCGGACGTACAGCGGAGGACGGCGCGGTTCGAGGAGATGCTGAGGGTGCCGCGGGAGGAGCGCGACCGCGTGCAGCGCACCCAGGTCATCGACCGCGCCGCCGCGGCTCTCGCCTCCGCTCGCGCGCTACTCAAGGAACCACTGCAGTCTTCGCCAACGCCAACGCCGCAGCTGCAGTCGCAGAAGCCGGCGGCGGCAACCGGAGTGACAGGGTCGGGCAACTTGTTGGGTTCGCGCAAGCCTGCAAAGGGATCGGAGGATCGGGTTTCCGGGCCGGGGGACGCACCGGCAGCGCCGACGGAGTCGCAGTCGGCAAAAGGTAGGACTGCGAGGCGCACGTGAGTTTGCTTCTGATTAAGCTACCGTGAACGTCACACTAGCTTCATTTTTTCCACATAAAACAAGTTCGCCTTTTAGCCTGACGTAAACAAAGCAAGTAGTAGTTCAAAATAATTTGGCATAAACAACAAATCCAACAATAAATCCAGTAAAATTAATTCCTTCCTATTTGAACAGTAGTATTCTGGTAAGGGCCAAGTGAATTTATTTACATTGGAAAAACATTACTGTATATTTTTCTGGAACTACTTCTGTCAGTAAAGACAAGAAAATACCCATGATATTTTGAAGATGATTTGGACAATGGATCAGTTATGCTAATGCTGTGTTGATTTTAGATATTCAGGTCTTAGGCTATGTCCATTTTGTAACACTGTTAGTTTCATGTTGCGGCAAGACTGTTGTATAAAGGACACTGTAAGTATTACTGTACTGTTTTTAACTGCAAACTTTTAGTTGTTAGTAAAATTATTACTTCCTCCTTCCCAAATTACTTGACTCAGATTTTTCTAGACACGGATGTATGTATCTAGACTTAAAACACGTCTAACACAGAGTATTAACTTTTAGTTTAACTGCAAACTTTCGTGTAAAATTATGCTTCTGCAATGACACGTACAAGTAATCTCTTATTTACTCAGTGACAAACTCTGGGGACCTATATTCTTCCAAGCTTGGTACTCCTGGTCCGGATTTCTGGTCGTGGTTACCACCCGTGGAAAACAGCACTGGACCGAGAGAAAGCAATACTGGATTAAAACCATCAAAAAAAGTGGATTCCTTCTCCAGACAGCCTGACATGTTAATGGAAAAAGAACGAGGAGCAGACTTCTTGCCCCTTCCGTTCGTGACCTCTTTCTTTGAGAAGAAGGAAGATCGATCTCTTCCTCCCTTCCAGTCATTTGCGGAGCCTGAGAATGTAGATTCCGAGGCCAAGCCTATTGCTGATGCAGAGGAGGTGTTCGAAACACAGTTTTCAAACAATGCAGTTGAGGCGGCTAGGGCTCTCAGTGCAAGTGATGAGAAGTCATCCCATGGGATAGACCCAGATGGTTCAAAGTGGTGGAAGGAGACCGGTGTAGAACAGAGGCCTGATGGTGTTGTTTGCAAGTGGACTGTAATTAGGGGAGTTAGTGCTGATGGTTCTGTTGAATTCGAAGACAAGTACTGGGATGCTTCAGACCGGTTTGATCATAAAGAATTAGGTTCGGAGAAGTCCGGTCGTGATGCTAGAGGCAATGTTTGGCGGGAATACTGGAAGGAGTTGATGTGGCAGGTGAATTGTTCTTAAATTCAATATCATTATCTGCTCACTGTGTGGTGTATAAAAACTGAAATTTATAGTGGGTTGTAGCTATTTAGGAATAGATAATTACTACTACTAATGTGTTTCAAATGGTGCCTGCTCAGGTCATTGCACAACTTTTCACTGTGTGACTAGTAGGAGCTTTTATCATACTATGCGATGCCTGTATACACATGTAGCTTCAAAACTCTCATAATTTATATCCTACAATTGCAGACTTGCCCTTTAGACAGTGTTTAGGAAGAAGTGCATGGCAATATATGCCAACTGAACACTAGAGAAACGATAGTATTTTTTTTTTAAATGCTAATTGATTGTGTCCCCAGAGTTTAATCAAGTGGTGGATTTTAAACCATGTCAGGATTCCACATCTGGTTTAATGCATATGGAGAAGACTGCTGACAAGTGGGGAAAGAATGGCAAAGGGGAGCAGTGGCAAGAGCAATGGTGGGAGCAGTATGATTCAAGCGGTAGAGCTGTAAAATCGGCTGATAAATGGTGCAGCTTGGATCCAGACACACCATTGGATGATGGTCATGCTCATGTTTGGCATGAAAGGTATAAACGTCCTCAGTAGCTTTCTTTATAATGCTATATTTGTCTATCGATCCATGCTCTATATGATTAAACTTTTATCCTCGTAAAATAAGATAGAGAGCATAAAATGAAAAGCATATATGTCAGCAATCATAGCCTTTGGTGAAATGCCATTATTTGTACAAGTGTTGTGAAGTAGTGTCACTTGTAGCCGAAGTGCTTATGGAAAAGAAAAGAAAAAAGGTTACATGTGTATATTGCTGAAGCCCAGTATTTGATCCTGTGCAGGTGGGGTGAGGAGTATGATGGCAGCGGAGGCAGTGTGAAATACACGGATAAATGGGCTGAGCGGTCAGAGGGCGACAGGTGGTCGAAATGGGGTGACAAGTGGGATGAGCATTTCGACCGTAACGGTCATGGCGTGAAGCAGGGAGAGACGTGGTGGGAAGGAAAATACGGGGACCGGTGGAACCGCACCTGGGGCGAGGGGCACAACGGCTCGGGCTGGGTGCACAAGTACGGCAGGAGCAGTAGCGGCGAGCACTGGGACACACACGAGCCGCAGGAGACGTGGTACGAGCGCTACCCGCATTTTGGCTTCCACCACTGCTTCGAGAACTCGGTGCAGCTCCGCTCCGTGCCCGGGCAGCCTCCAAAGAATCTCTAAGCCTGGGAAAAGAGTACTCCCTCGGTTCCAAAATAACTGTCGTAGCCTTAGTACAATTTTGTACTAAAGCTAGTACAAAGTTGAGTCAGTTATTTTGGAACGGAGGGAGTACATGCTTAGTCAGGAATATCTCAAAATCCTGCAAAGAACAGCTACTCATAATCAGATAATCTCCCAAGTGCTGAGGCCAGTCATGATGGAGTAGTCATGTACTCGTGTATGTCCATCTTTCATTTTCCGTCGTGCAGAGCAGCTGATGCTGGTATGATAACATGTTTGTTTTTTTGAGTCAGAACCATAGAACAATCGTTCTACAGTGAATATATTAATAATAAAATATGTACATACAAGCCAAGTTCAAATAAATCACCCTATACCAGTTTTTGGATCTTCCTGTCTAACATATTAATCTAGCAAATTCTCAATCCACCTGTTAAGAATGCTACTGTATTTATTCATGATTATGTGATTAAGAAGTAGCTGATCATCCTTGAAGGCTCTTCTCCATGCTAAAAACTGATGCAGCTTTGTGCTTGAAGATTTTATCATTTCTCTGGATTCAAATGTGCCAACAGCCCATAATAATGATTTCCATGCGAATCTATTTTGGCAGATATTGAATCAGAAGTAATATTTCATCCAAAACTGAAATGCCTCTGTGTTTATGGGTAATGATACGCAAGCTTTGCGTATTCGCGAAAAAAAGTTTATGGGTAATAAGGAGCAAATGGACAGTCCAAAAACAAAGGAAGGGAGGTTTCTTCCGACTGTAGTTGACACATCTCACAGTAGTGAAAGGGCATAAGAAATGTTTCTCTGTGCAGCAAATTCCTTGTGTTGATCCTATCATAGAGTATAAGCCAGAATAAAATCTTACATCTCATCGTGGTAGTATTTTTCCAAAAAAATTGGAAAATCTTGTGAGTTTCTTCTTCACAGAAGATGTGTTTATATAGCTTAGCTGATGAAAAGCCAGCACCATTCCATGGGAAAGTCCATCTGTCTTCATTTCTAAAGAATTGTATATCTGATATGATCACCGTGAGTTCTTGAAATTGGATAAAATCCTTCATAGATACTGAAGTGTGGAAGAATTCAATGGGATCAACTGAATGAGCAAATTGCTGAATAGATATATGGTGCAAGTTAGTAAAGGAGAAGAGTTTACGAAAATTTTGTTTGATGCCTTGGCCCCATTCACCTTTCCATAGAAAGATGTTGTTTCCTTTGCAAATGGCCTTAACCAACTTCTTGTAATAAGGTAAAAGTCTGAGTATCCTTTTCCACCAGAAAGAGCCCACAGGTGTTTCCAGAACCATGCCATTATGATACTATAATTTCTTAATAAGCTTAACCCAATGAAGATCCTCGTGATTAAGAAACTTATGGAGCAATTTCATCTGGAGGCATTTATTCTGCAAATGTAAGCCAAGTACTCCCAATCCACAAGGGTTCTTAGAGCAACTCTAGCGGAACCCATATACCGCGGCGGCCCATAATATTTTTGCGGTTTTATGGATTTGGCGGCGAAAAACAGCTCGAACGAAACCTGTATACGCCATGGACCCGTAATTTTTTTTCCAGTCGCCCGCAAATCGAACCCCTCGGCCTCTACTTATTCGAGTTTCGGCCGCGGATACGGGCTTGAACCCTATCCTTCCGCGCCGCCACTCGTGCAATCCTCCCCGCGATTTCTCGTCGCCGCCGACCCCCGATGTGGCGCAGGATGTGATCTGCGGGCCGCGGAGCGTCCGACGACGACGACGAGGAGCGCAAACGCCGCGTCGCCTCCGACGCGGCGCGCAAGCGCATCGCTCGCAGGTGGACAAACGGCGGCTTGTCGCCGCCGCCGTCCCTCCTCCGGCGCGAGGTAGAGGAGTGCGGCCGCCGCGTCTCGGTCGGCTCCTCCGGCGCAGGTGGCGCGGGCGGCGCGTCGGGACCGTGGCGCTCATTCAGTGCGGGCGGCGCCTACAACGGCGTCGGCCGCTTCGGCGAGAGCAGCTCCTCCCGCCGCGTGGTGAAGCTCGAGCCACCGGAGGAGGAGTACCGCCTGCGTCGTGGCCGCCTCGCTGCCGTCAAACTCGAGCCGGGGGAGGTGGACGCGGAGCGCCCACCGCGCGGCCACGTCACCGGGCCGGAGAACGACCTCCCACCCAACGAGGCGGACCGGATCGCCGCGGACATTGCGGCCCGCAGCGCCCGGGAGGAGGCGCGCCGCCGTCGCGAGGAGGAAATCGACGCTGTGCTTTGCGAGCAGGTCCTCGCCGCCGCCCGCGAATTCGAGGCCAACCAGGCCGCGTGGCGCCGCGAAATGGAGGTGCCTCAGCGGATCTACGTTGACCTCGGCTCCTCCGATGACGAGTGAGCTCCGCCGCCTCCGCTACCTCGCCGCCACACCCGTAGAGCTCTAGTGAGCTCCATTTTGGCAAGTCTAGGGATCTGGCGGCTAGTTAACTAGTTTAACCTATGTATAATTTGGTAATGATGAACTCACACTACTAGGGAATAGCCTTATGGTGGCGCACTGTTTTTGAGTTTAGTGGCGCATTAGGGATGCGCTACTAACTACAAGTCACTAATAAGGGCTTAGAGGTGGCGCATTCTGGATGCGCCACCCCTAAGGCCCTTATGCGTGGCGCATCTCAGAATGCGCCACCTATAAGCTCTTAGGGGTGGCGCATTCTGAAAATGCGCCACTATTAATTTTTTTAAATTTTGAATTTTGAATCTGGAAAACAATTTTTTTATTTTATTTTTATTTTTTCTTAATCTCAGGTTAGTATGCTTAATGCCCGGTCAATATGCTTAATCTCAGGTCAAACTAACCTCCGTGGTCAAACTTCCCCGAAGGTCACCCATCCTAGCACTACTCTAGCCCCAGCACGCTTAACTTCTCGGTTCTATTCAACTCTCACTCCAGCTCACCTAGCAGGCACTTGTTGATATATCTAACATATAAACCCTATTAAACCATGTTGATGTCTAGGACCTTGTTAATGTTCATGGGTGTGCTAAAATTTTCAACATTTTTTTGAAACTTTCTCGATGGGACCATTAGCATATTTTGAACTTTTTTTAAAAAATTGGTTTTAAAAAAAATTGATTTTAAAAAAAAAATAAATTTAAATTTTTTTAATGTTACTATCTAAAATTTTCAACTTTTTTTAACTTCCCGATTTGTCCTGTAGCCTATTTTGAATTTAAAAATATAAAAAAAATTAAAAAAAAATTCAATTTTTTTTTCTGTTACTAGTGGCGCATTTCATACAAAATGCGCCACTACTAAGTTCAAAAAAAAATTCAAATTTTTCTCTTTTTTGGGCCTTCAGATCTTCAAACGCTCGTAACTTTTTTTCTGTTAGGTTTTTGAGGATTCAAAAAATGTTCAACGGGTTACACGGGGGGGGGGGGTGTATTTGGGAAACTTATTTTCTTTTATTTTTTTGACATTTCTATCATTTTCTTTTATTTTTTTTCAAATTGAAAAGGCGGTCCACCGGGGGGGGTGTATTTGGGAATTTTCCCGCGCAGTTTTTTCTTATTAGTGGCGCATATGGGAAATGCGCCACCCCTAAGAGCTTATGGGTGGCGCATTCTGGAAATGCGCCACTAATGCGCCACCTCTAAGCTCTTAGGGGTGGCGCATTTCCAAAATGCAAATGCGCCACCTATAAGGTTCTAAGGGGTGGCGCATTTCTCCAAATGCGCCACGTATAAGGGGATCCAGGGCTGGCCCACTCTTAGGGGTGGCGCATTTTTAAAAATGCGCCACCTATAAGGGCTTATAGGTGGCGCATTTTTTACCAGTGCGCCACCCCTTACAACATAGTGGCGCATTACATATAAAATGTGCCACTAATAAGCTTTCCATGTATAGCTATTTCCCTAGTAGTGTCATGTGATGTAATCTATCTATGCTACCCGTACTCTCTTCTTCATTTCTCGCGTGAATGATCATTTTTAAAATTTACCGGTTGATTATAAGGGTTAAGTTCTGCAGCGACCATATTCGATCCTTATCTTGCGTTTTTCACGACCCTTATCACGGTTATACGGATCCGCGGGATACGGGTTACGTTAGAGTTGCTCTTAGCTTTATGAACTTCCTTCCATGCAATCATAGTAGTACTTGTATCACCCATACCATACTTTCTCTAGTAGCAATGTCCCAAATATTTATTAATTTGTACATTAATACCATATCAATGTAGATTTAATCCTTAGTGCATTGTATGCAACTTTGATGTATAATCATGTTTCTTTCAACTTAGGCGTTTATTAGTGTGATATCTCAATTTTCTAGGTTAGTGTCAGAACTTGAACCAGCATAACATTTATGGTCAAGTTCATTATTCTTTACAAATTAGAGATGTATCCTCAGTTCTCTCCAGACACTAAAGGATAAACTAAAATCGTTGTTCTATGATAAATCATATCACAACATGTTCTTCTTACTAAGAACTTGGGTCACATTACGTCGAGTACATAACTCTGGTTTTATATGAAAGAACCTATGACAGAGGCATAGACGATGTAGCACATTTATTTCTTTCATTTAACCATTGTTCTTGTATGGAGATTAACTCGATATTTCTTTTGGATATACAAGTAAGAACTACCTTCTTGACTTGTCCCATTCTGAACTCCTTCAGAATCTTATCCAGGAAAGCATTCCGGCTCAGTGTTATTAAACGCATTAATCTATCTTAATAGATTTTCAATGCTTAACTTCATTCATGAAAGATTTTAAATAATCATTAATAACAATTACACCATTCACAATATGCTATCCATGTATGAGAATGTTGTCACGCTCCCACTGAAATATGTCAGCCACATATAAGACTATGAGAACATCCACATAGCTCCCACTGAAATATGTTAGCCACATATAAGACTAGGATAACATCCACATAGATCCCACTCAAATATGTCAGTTACATATATGACTAGGATAACATCCACACAACTCCCACTCAAATATGTCATCCACATATTAAGTTTAGGATATAATACTCCCATAGCTCCCACTCAAAATATGTTGTCCACATATCAAGTTTAGGAAACTATTCAGCTCCCACTCAGTTTCATGCAAATACATGTTTTCTCGACATTTTGGCTAAGTCAAAAAATCCTTTGATCATCTTATCAAATCGAGAACTTTGGTTACGAGACACTAGTATCCATATGTTTTCCAAAACCTCCTTGTTGTACCAATTACAACACTTCTTTAAATGTAAGATTTGAGGAAGTCACATTATTCATAACAATTTGGATCAATTGTAATGAATATCTAGTTGACTCAAGCATCGCTATATATTGTAGTCAACCTTTTGAATTTGTGAGAAACATTTTTTTAGGAAAAATCTATCTTAATGTCTTCTTTCATGTTCACATTTATTCTTTATAACCTTGAAGTTATTGAGAATATCAAGTAACCTCTTTACTCGATAAGATTCAAGTAATCTTAAATGTAACTCAATGTAGGATTTCATGACTCATAGTCATTTCTCATACTTAGGTCCATCATCGCTTCTTCGTAGTTCATAGGTATGTCTTGTTCCATCAACATACCAAGTGAATCGTGAATTTTATTTTGCACAAGGTAAAAAATATGTATTCTTGAATCCTACTTTGTTCAATAAAAGTTTCAACTGAAACACCATGATCATTATCATCATTTTCTCCTCTAATTGTAGAGCTTTGATTTCGGAACATATTCTGTTGCGCTACTCTGACATCTGGAGGCAATGTCAATTACCTTGTTTGAACTTTCACTTTTCTTCCATTAACACATCCATTAAGAACACTTCTTCACAAACACCAAACCTAGCAAAACAAGTTTTTCTACTTTGGTTCACGTTGACTAGGGATACACTACAAAGATAATTTGTCACATAAATCAAACTTCCTAGAAATCACGATACACCATGACTCATATGGTGTTGGTTTCCACGAACTCAGATGGTTCCCTATACTGAAGTGAGTGTTTGCATATTAAATTAATAACTCTAAACAATAATAACGTAACTCGGTAAGAGATAACTTATACCATACACTATTCAATAGAGTATGATTATAATGTTTACGCACATCAACAATATTGAAGTTTCTGAAAACATCGTAATTTGTGGAACAACTTTCACATCAGCCCGTATGCCCAAGGCTAACTCAAAACATTTGTCTCTTTGATAAAATTTTAGAGACTTGTTTTTCTTGTTAATTTAATACCAGTCTTCATTCTGAAATCCCGTTCATCACATCAAACTATTTCAGACTCATGTTTCATTAGTGAATCCACACATTCATCTAAGTCCACATATGAAGTTTACGAAATAATAAAATTCACTACATGCTGAAATATGATACATCACTATATATGATATACATCAATCAACACAAATTCTGTTTTACCAGAATGTGAGGTTTCAGTCATCTCACCTAAAGAGGCATGGTTTGCATGTGTCAAGAGATCAAGTATCTCAAGACTTCATCATACCATTCATGACTTAAATGGTAGTGTCATTATTAAGTTTTGATAATTCTTGGCATTACAATATTTTATAAATGATAAAATTACTATCATCAATATAAGAATAACTCATTCAATATAAGTGACCATAAAAGATATCATTCATAAATGGAGAACAACTGACTTGTTTCTCACTAATATGAATAATTGTCTTCGCGAGATGCAAGACACACTAATAAAGTCCACACTCAAATGATCATAAATTTATTCATATAATTAATCGAATGATAGATGTAGAGGGAGAGTGTTGTCGACCATCAACTATCTTGATTACCGTCAGCACACATTATCACCTCATCCCTTCAAATCCACTCCTTCAGCAGTAAGTTCAAGCATCAAATACTTAATTATCCGCAGTTAGTGTTTTGTGGGGAAAAGACATTTATAACCCGTATATCAAATATACTTTCTCCGTCAATGATTATTCCTGCATTGGTTCTACCTTTAAAAGTTCTCAAATTTAGCCATGACCTCATGACAGGTGAACGATTCTGCTTTATGCCATAGTCTAGACATGATCTTTGTAGCTGGGAGAAAGCGGGTTTAACTCCTCAATTATCGCAAAGTAACCAGTCATTTAGTAGTCCAAGTTGTACACAAGATGTTCAAGTATCGTATACATTTTCCAAGTGACTTTCTCAGCAGGTTGTTCCTTCCATCATTGTTGAAAGAAACCCCGTTTATATAATCATATTCCATTAATCTGATTTGCGACAAAGTGCTTCAAGTTCATCACCACGTCATACGTGTTGATGTCGTTTAACACACACTTGCAATTCAGATTTTATAGAATGAAGTATGGTGCATTGGGAAGTAATAAATAAGTGATGGTGAGTACGATACTCATCATCATCTTCCTCAATTATGGAATTATTGGGTGTATCTCCTACCAGTTCTCATATTATGTTTTAGGAAGTCATTACTAATGAGTATGTCTCTTATGGTGTTGGTACCAATCAATGAAGTAAGACCCATCTACCTTAATTAAGTTCTTCATCACGCATAAAAGGGCCATAGTTAACAACACTGGGGTACGACATTATCTACAATGATATTTGCTAAGACATTATGACTAAGTTCATAATGATGATTTCATGTTACAAATTAGCTCACACCAAAACAATCATCCCTCAGAAGTTTTAGTGATTACATGATCCATATTCACTATCCGTCCTCGAATGTCACAACCCGGCGGATTAGTTTCAAAGGTAGAAAACTACTTGACTCATGCTCGATCTTTCAATCTCTAGTATTCCGAGGCCATATCTGCATATGTCAACCTCGCCAAATTAACCTTAGTTCTATTGCCTCTTAGAAAGGCCATATCTGCATATGCTAGGCTTGCCAAACCCAACCTCATGCAAACACTTACGTATGTGACACACCCGATCGTCACGGCATGCCTAAAATAAAGAGATCCTTCCAGGCGGTGCACACTTAGGTAGAATACTTATGTTTGGAATTAAGAAGGGATCATCCTATAATGCTACCGTTGTATATCTATCATACAAGCAAAACAGGATGTAAAACAGTAAATCATACATGCTATGATTCCCCCCTTTTGCAAATTAAAGTTGATACGGTTCTACTTTATCTTTTGCAAGTTTTATGTGGCTGCTCGGGGTTTTGAGAAAGAACTGTTTCTATCCTACGAAAATCATGCCACAACACCAATCCCGCAATTGTCTATATTACACCCCTGTCGGGGCCTGACGAGGATCAGCCTCGGCAAATCCCATGGTAAGGTACCTTGGGTTTAGATCGTAGAGAGAGGTGCAGGTTGGCGATGCTCATCGTCTAATAGGAGACAGGGATTTACCCAGGTTCAGGCCCCTCGATCGTTAAAATCCCTACTTCCTGCTCTTTTGAATTATGATGGAGGTGATTACAGACCGGAGGTGTGGCTATGAGATTGGATGACCTAGACGTCCCTGTTGGGAATGTGCCCTAGAGGCAAATAAAATATGTTTTATTAGCATATTCTATTTGTTCATAATAAGTTTTATACTGTGCTATAACTGTATTAAGAGGAAACATTAATACACGTGTGGTATAAAACAACCAGGTCCCTAGTTAACTCTAGTATACTAGTCCACTGTCAATCGGATGATCAAGGTTTCCTGATCATGAGGACATAATCGCCTATTGACAATGGGGGTCATGTCATTAGGAGAATTATATGATGGACACACACCCACCAAAAGTGTTGCAATGTGATCGAGTCACATGAGTTCAACATTGCGATAACTACAACGTAGTGACCAGATCCTTAGACCGTAATAATCATACGTAATTACTATATATTAGGATGCCTTTATTTTCTACCCACCGCCTGACTGAAATATGCTGGCCATAAAGGATTACTTCAGGTACTCCAAATAGATATGTTAATGAGTATGCAAATAGATCAACGCGGGATTTGTCCATCCGAGTGACGGATAGGTACTCTAGGCCCACTCGGTGATATTGCATCATAAAGTTTGCAAACGTGTGACTAGGTCACGGGGTTGCAATATCACGGTAACGAGTAAACATGTTTGTCGGTAACGAGGATGAACTAGGTATATTGGATACCGACGATCAAACCTCGGACAAGAAAAGTACCATAGGACAAAGGGATAATGCTCAACGTTAAACGGATCCAACAGCGATGAAGTTTCATTCGATGGAAGCGCAGGGGCCATCTAGGATTGTAACTAGGTCTGATCGATGGTCATTGATCAAGAGAGTGTCTTGATCATGTCTGCTATTTTCCGGACCGTAAGTTGTCACACTTAAGGGTATTCGACGCATTAAGGATTGATTCGGGATCACCGGAGAAATAGGAGAGAACACCGGAATTTTTTTCGATGGAGGCCAGAAATGATTCTGGAGATTTTGAATTTTTCAAAATATTATTTAAATATGTTTTAGTATTTAATTAATGAATTAAATATTAAAATTATAATTTAAATAATAAAATAATAATTAAAAAGGTACATGGGCCTCATGGGGCCCATTAGGGGAAGGAGGAGCCTCCCCCCTTGGGCCTTGCGCCAAGGGAGGGGCCCACTCCCCCCTGGCCGGCGCACGACCCCCCCTGGTGGGATTAGTCCCACCTCGGGGAGGGATGAAGGTTCCCACCCCTCCTCAGCCTATATAAGGAGGGGTAGGGGTGCCCTTTTGATCATCCAGTCAATTCTCTCTTCCTCCTTTCTCCTTCCTATGAGCGGACTCCCCTTGTATGGATTATGCACTTGGTTGGGGATTTCTCCACCATACGCACGCCGTCGTGCTGCTGGAATCTGAATTCGAATCCATCTTCTTTCCGCTGCTCTTCTGGTTCGGAGCCCGGAGGGACGTCGGGTACACCGTATGTGTGTAATCCCGCGAGGCGCTACACTTGTGGCACTACTTCATCGTCGTGGTCGTATCGCGGCGTCTTCACCGACAACGTTCCGACGGGGACGCAATCCCGTCATCGGTCTCAAGGACCGGGTGGCTATCGGAGTCATCGTGGAGCTGCGCAGCATCGGGGATTGCCGGTACGACTACACCAACCACGTTCATGCGGGAACGTTTCCCGCTCAAACGTCTACATATTGGTATGTGATCTTATTCCATCCGTTACTTGCACCGCCATAGCATAGGTCTTGGGATTGGGTATCGTAGGTTATGAAAAATTTGTGTTTTTTTGCCCCGAACCCCAACAGTCCCCTCTCTAAGCCTCTATATATTATGCTAGGTCTCGAGGAGTCCATCTAGGTCTACAGAGGCATTTTACTTATCTAGCTTTACTCTTCGTTTCCATAACGCCAAGGACTCCTATGTCGGTGCAGCCGTCGGTGCTTCGAGTGGGCTAGTCGTGGGCCAGTCGAAGCTTCTAGCGGGCCTTCTATCTTGACACGCATCAGGTATGTAACACCCCGGGTGTCACACTACAGTAATCACCTACAGTAATCAATTTTACTGTTGCCAAGTCACTGTGGTTAAGCCTGGATGATCACCATTGATCATAGTGATCCAGATTCAGCCCAAATAAAAATTCCAAATCTTAGTGGAAATACAACTTTGTCAAAAATTGTGCAACCACTTTTATTAAATCGCAAATAATCAGTGGGCCATGCCAATATGGTTATGGTATTTTATCAAGCCACTGATAAATTCAAACAATCCAAACCAGGCCCATACCAACATCAATTATCAGTTGAATATTAAAGAGAAATAACAAATGAATTGCTTTTTCACCCAAACTTTTTGTGTCACTCTGGCAATGGGCAGCACCAATTGTGGAACCTGTTTCACATTTTACAAAAAAATAAAATAATAGTTTAACAATGTAACGCCCCGGCCACACCTACCGGTTCCCGGCGTACGCCTGGCGGGATCTAGACTGTCCCCACAGACCAACACTAGTCTTTCCTGTGCACTTTGTCCTCACTCGTGCGCACCCGGGAACAACTTCCCGGTCGGTCACCCATCCTCAAATCGCTCCAAGCCAAGCACGCTTAACTTTTGAGTTATTTGGATCTGGGCTCCCGGAAAAGAAGGTGCACCTTGTTGATATGAGTAGTTTATCATTCCTATTAAGCCAGGATGTCACATACACCCCCACTCAAAGGAACCGATGTCCTCATCGGCCCACAGGAATGTTCCCTCTTGGCACACGTCTGTGCGTCCAGTGCCGACACATGTCCCACATGTTCGCGCATTGACCCACACATGCCCGTATAACCGCAAGGGTCGGCTCTGATACCATTTGTAACGCCCCGGCCACACCTACCGGTTCCCGGCGTACGCCTGGCGGGATCTAGACTGTCCCCACAGACCAACACTAGTCTTTCCTGCTCACTTTGTCCTCACTCGTGCGCACCCGGGAACAACTTCCCGGTCGGTCACCCATCCTCAAATCGCTCCAAGCCAAGCACGCTTAACTTTTGAGTTATTTGGATTTGGGCTCCTGGAAAAGAAGGTGCACCTTGTTGATATGAGTAGTCTATCATTCCTATTAAGCCAGGATGTCACAAACAAATAAAAACAGTAACATAATTTCTACATTTAATCCATTTTAAATATAACAAAATGCAAATGATTTTATATGGATCCCAAAGACTTTTGAAGCAGTAGGTTTAATTACAAATGAATTTATGGAGCTAGTCTCATATTTAATAAAAACATTTGTTTGAATAGATAAATTAGAAACAATAAAGGAATAAAACAAAAAAATAAAAAGAAAACAAAAAAAATGCAAAAAACACTAAACAGCTCCTGGGGCAATAGCCACTTGTCCCACCGGCCCAGCCCACTCCCACGCCCCTGTTTCTTCCTCCCCCTGTTCACCCCTGCCCGCTGTCGACATCTCAACCGTCGTGCCCGTCGATGTGCCACGCGCCGGCCATCCCGCCGTTGCCGCCGAGTACAAGACCACCCCCACGCCGGGGATGAACCCTAGCCACCCCCTTTTCCCATCCCCTTCCTCCCCTCGCGCTCTGCCCCTTGTCCTGCGCCGGAGCCGCCATGGCTGCCGCCCCGCTGGAGCCGTCTGCGTGGCCACCGGCCTCCTCCTCGGCCAGGAGCAAGTCCGGGAGGGTCTCCTTGCTCCTCCAGCTCGCCCCCACCCTTGACCTCGAGCCGGAGACCACGGCCTCGCCCGAATCGCGCCGCCCTGCTACACTGCCGCCGCGACTCTCGCCGCCGTGCCGCTGCTCCGGCGCCTCCTCGGCCTCCACGAGACGTCCTCGATCATCCCCGTGAGCATCTCGTACGATTCCTCACTTCTCCTGTTCGAATCCGCCGTCGTAGAACCTCCCCGTCGACGCCAAGCTTCCCGGGACGGCCATGGCCGTGTCTTCGTGCTGTGCGTGGTGTAGTGTGTGTGCGTGCGTGTTGTGTGCATGCTCAGGTGGTGTGCAACGTGTGTGTGTGCGTGATGCACAACCACGGATGACTGGTCGCCGCCACAGGCTGCGCCTGGCCACGCCGCTAGTCGATGCTGGCTGCTGCCTGCTACCGCTGCAACTAAATGCAGCTGTTAGCTGTTGCTACTGAACTTTGCTTCTGCTGAAACTGATGTTGTTGTTGTACCCCTTTTGACAACAACAAATTAACAATGAAACAAGTTCAAAATTTGCTGAAAATGATATGAATGGAAACTAGACATGAATAGCTTCACTTTGTTCCGTTGGACCAATTCCAAATAATGCATAGATTAATTCCTATCAAAATCGCAAATTGTAACTTTTTGTTAGTTGCACAAATGACAGAAAACAGTTTGTCCTGATAGCTACTTTGGAGCTATTAATAACTAATTTACAACAATGTTTTATGCAAAATTAAACCCATGGCATACTGGTATAACTTATATGTTGCAAATCATCCATAGGAGGTACCCTAATTTGAGCCATACATTAATAGTTATTAACTTGCAAAGTTGAATAAAATAACAATCATCTGTAATCAACAATTGGTAGCACTTTTTGGACCGAGTTTTAATTAGGTAAAGGGGCCCTAATAAATTTGGCTTCCATACCAGATTCGAGATCATAAAAAATTGTTCGACTTGATATAGGGCACTAACTCGGCAGATGGGCGGAACCCTAAACCGTAGCCCCTCGAAGACGGCTAGATGATGTTTAAATAGCGATTATCAGACTTAACAATATTTCAGAGAAAAGCCCAAATAGTCGATGACACATGGGACCCCCCTTAGCACTGTTCATAGTTTAACCAGTCAAAGTTACTGTTTTGGATAATGTTGTATTTAATAATTAAATTCTAGAAATTCTCTAACGTGATTAAATCTTTGAAAATCAATTTCTTTTAAACCGTAAATCAGATGAAAAAACTTTATACATAAAAATTGATCAGAAAAATATCACGAACCCGGATACGCTACCCATAGCCCCACCACACCCCTCTAACATACCGAACCCGAGACATTCCCCCTCCGGTTGCACTGTCCGGTAATCGACCGGAGCCGATAGAACTTGCCGGATGAAATTTTTCTGAACATGAAAGTTGTTCAGAATCAATCAACGAGCACGGATACAATATCCACATGCCTGTCAGATGTCTCTATCAGCCGGTACCGATGAGTCATCCCCGGATAAATTCCCGCTCCACCTAAAATGCTTAACACTGCGTTAGAACATCGTGTACAATGTATTGCCATGCCTTGCATTTGTATTGCTATTATTGTTGTGTATTTATTGTTTATCCCCCCTTATTCTTTCGGTAGACCCCGTTACTGCTGCCAACGATATCGTTGCCGAGTACGACTACTTCACCGACGATCGTACCCCTACCGCGAGCTTCCAGGCAAGCAGAACCATTTTCCTTCCCCAGATATCGCCTATCTTTTCCGTACTTTCTTGCACTAGGAATTTTTACTACTGCTGCTACGTTACAATCCTATTAAATTGCATAGCCTGTCATTGTCGCCCCTTGATGTACCTTCTTTATCCTATGCTGCCTATTAAATATACATATATTATTCAGCAGTAAACCCTGCGCATTATTAGCTAGGTTTAGAATAGCGGACCGTGATCACTCTGGTGAGTGAATGCGGATTACAATTATTATAACTGCAACAGGTACGGATCAATGCAGACGCCCTAGGGAACCTATAATGGCGAGACTCTGCCGAGTCGCTTCGAGTTTGACTTACGAGTGGACGAACTTGTATTTCATTCTCGTCGGCTCAGTAGCGTAGCATCACTGGGATGATACGAGGGTATTCCTCTTTAGTTTATTCCGCTGGTGTCTCGGCACCACCGGGGTGATACGACAATATTCCTCTTTAGTTCATTCCGCTGATGTCTCTGTCGAACCTCTTCAAGTGTACCATCGAGGGTGATTCCTCCTGGTTTCACTTGATGGTAGGCACTCGAATCAACTGGTGTTCTTACAGGTAAGGAGTCGGGTGACCCAACGGTGCCCGCGCAGGTTATCTTAGCGGAACGACAGGTCAGGTGTATTCCACCGGTGTGCGGCGGGCCTACTACTGTTCGTGGACGACAGATATCCTGTTGTACGAAAGTTGAGCTCTTCGGAGCAAATGCGAGACAAGGTAAGAAGACGGTTAACCTTGTCGGTAACCGCACGAGTTGGTGGGACGTCAGGGCAGGCACTGATGTTACTGGTGGACCTGGCTGCTGTCGTTTTCCGCGACTAACCCAAATAAGGGGCAACGATAACGGTTGTCCCGACAGATAATAACAAAATGCTTAACGGTTCAGGTGGATAACTTGAGAGGCTGCAAAGGCTTGTACGCACTACCTTCACGTGGGATAACGGTGTGGGCCCTCCGCATTGTGGTCTCGTTCGAAAGCTCTGAAAGACGTCCATTTCATCATTGTGGCACGGTCGGATCCGCATCCCAGAGGAGTTGCGTGGAATTCACCCTGTACACAACGACCCGGAGGGCGAGGGGCGACGGTCCAAGACCCCTTAGCGCTTAGGATGTAGACCGGAGGGGACTTCTCTGATGAGTCGTAGGATGGGCCTCGGCGTGTCGGATAGCCTCGGTGGGGTGTTCCCTAACAAGGTGTACGCCACCCTGGAGATCCGAGCGTGCAGGCTGAACAGTAGTGCACCCCTGCAGGGAGTTTGATATATTCAAATAGCAGTGTCCACGGTAACAGGACGCTTTATGCTGAAGCCAGAGCCTACTACTACAAACTACTACTATTAAACTGTTGGTTCCGGTTTCTCTTCCTCGCAGGGAAGTCGAGGAGGGGATCTCGGAGGCATTGTTAATTATTACAACTTTCTATTATGCAATGCTGCAGCAACTTCTGCTGCATTGTTATTAAATTCATGTTATTGAACTGTTGGCTATTCTCTTCTTGTGCTTCAAGACTCGTTGGAAGATGCTAGTCTTCGATAGGCCTAGCTTCTTACCCTTATTATGATTTCTATCTTGCAGTCCAATGTATATAGCCTCCCCTTTCCATTTGATACAATGCATAATTTTTTAGTAGCGGACGTAAGACTCGCGGGTATGGTAGATACTCACCTTTGCTTTATTCCCCCCTTCTTGTTTTGCCTGATCGGCCGGTGCAGTCGACGTTGAAGCCTTGGAGTCCAGGAGTAGGAGATCCCCGATGCCGACCACCGCAACATGGAGATACCCGACGACCAAGAGTAGTTTGGAGGTTCCCAGGCAGGAGGCCTCGCCTTTTCGATCGTTGTTGTTTTTGTGCTAGCCTTCTTAAGGAAAATCATGTGTACCTTGTGTCTGTACTCAGATACTATTGCTTCCGCTGACTTTGTGCTCTTGAGCTGTTGTATTCAAGCCCTCGTGGCCCCTGGCTTGTATTATACAACTTGTATTATTTTATTTGTAGAGTTGTGTTGTGATATCTCACTTTGAGTCCCTGATCTCGATCGTGTACCTTGCGTGTATGATTACTGTACACGGTCTGATTTTGGAGGTGTCACAAGGTAACCTCATCTGTAGGAGTTGTTGGGATACCCCCTCGTCGGTAGCCCCCGAGTTCCTGGGGGACTCGAAGAGTCGCGTAGGGACTCAAACCTGTAATCATCCATAAAAGTGTGTGTCACGTTGTTGCGAGTCATCGTCTGTTGTTCACGAGGAGTATCATTTCGAGGGATGATAAGCTGAAAGGGCCCAAGGCACTCGACTGTTCGAGCCATGGTGAATTTCCTAGCGACAAATACCTCTGAAAGGATCGGAATGTCGACTAGAGGGGGGGGGGTGAATAGGCGACTAACAATTAATAAGCTCTTCTTAACAAATTAGGCTCAAGAATAAATATAGGTTGTCTAGATATGCAACTACGTGACCAACCTATATGCCAACTAATGCAACACTATAAGAGCAAGAAATATATAAGCAACAAAAATAACTTGCACAAAGAAAAGGTAAAGGGGAATACAGGAGACAATGATATGTTGCCGAAGTTCCTTCTCTTTAGAGAAGTATGTCTCCGTTTGGAGAGGGTGAGGAGCACAATGCTCACATGAAGCCAACGAGGGCCACCCTATTTCTTCTCATGCTCTTACCAATGCAAGATGCCGTGATCCAATACGAGGCGACCTTGAAGGTGGCAACCAAACCTTTACAAACAATTTGGGGAAATATCCACAACTTAATTGGAGGCCCCCAACGGAACAACGAAGCTTCACCACAATGGAATGTGGCTTCGAGGTGACCTCTTCCTTCTAGGGCACCAACGCGCCCAAGAGTAACAAGATCCACAAGGTATTAATGGGGGGAATCAAATATCCTTTGGTGGAAGTGTAGATCGGGGCCTCCTCTTACAAGCCCTACAGAATCAACACGTTTTGATGGCTAGGGAGGGAGATCGGGCAAGAATGGACCTTGGACGTCAATGGAGGAGAGAGAAATAAATGAGGTAAGTCTCAATGGGGAAGAAGACCCCCTTTTATAGGTGGGCATAAATGCAGCCGTTGGCAGCCCACCAACTATGGTAGTACCGATTCAAGGGCGGTACTACCGTACCCACGGTACTGCCGAGGGTCACTACCATGCCCACTACCGTAGAGTCCAGTGGGATTCCGGTAGTGGGTGTGGTACTGGACCACGGTACTACCGAGGGCCAGTGCCGTGCTCACTACCGCGAAGTCCGGTGGGATTCCGATAGTGGGTGTGGTACTGGTCCACGGTACTACCGTGGAGCTGTACTACCGCACTGGGAGCGGTTCTACCGCCCCGCGGTACTACCGAGCCCCAGTGCCGTGCCCACTACCGCAGAGTCCAATGGGATTTCGGTAGTGGGTGCGGTACTGGGCCACGGTACTACCCCGGCGCGGTACTACCGCTCCTAGAGCGGTACTACCGACCTGGCAGAGCCAGGGAGCCAATGCCACCAAGTCCAACTCCTCCACGGCGCTAAGGGAAATATGTGGGTGCAGAGAGTGAGAGTGTGTGATGATTCCAGCCACCATTCCATAGCGGATCCCATCTTAATAGTACGGTTTTCCTATGACTCAATTTACCAAAAAGAAATCGAAAGGAAAACTTCATCTTCACGCTTCATTCTCCGAGGGGAAAATAACCGTCTTGTGCCATGAATATAATTATATGAAATGCTCAGCGCACACGGTTAATCCCAAAATGTATTGTCATCAATCACTAAAACCAATCAAGGGGAAATATGCCCTATCAACCTTAGTACCCCAATCAAGCTCGCGTCCCTCGATACGAACTTGGATATGACTGGTGTCAAGCAAGGTCCAAGCCACTGCAGGGCTTACATGATCAATGCCGCCAGTTTAAGTGCTGAATAAGACCCTAACGCGTCTGTTAGTGGTTATCTTTTCATCATGCAACGCGCACGGAACCGTCGGTAGTGAAGTCGCGTTGTGGCAAGCCCCGGCCAGTCCGTCTATGCAACGGGGTCTTACCTACGCACAAGTATGCGCGGCATTTGGGGTGCAGTGTATCACAACCTAGGAAATGTTTGTAGGGGCGTGTGCCAAAATAGAATGCACCCACTCGGAAAACGATCGAGTGGACTAATAGCGTGGTCACTCGCGGAGCGTTCGAGTGGTCAGGCGAGGAATGAGTATAAGATGCACCCACTCGGAAAGTCGTCGAGTGGGCTAGTAGTGTGAACACCCTCGGAGCGTCCGAGTGCTTGAGCTGGGAACCCGTTTTCTCGCCTTTTGGGTCTTGTATGTCAGTGCGAGTAGTCACTCGACCACCTAGTCGTCTGGGTGAGTGAGCACTGAAGCCCTGTAGATGTATTCTTCCTGTTGGAGGGGAGTGGCCACTCGCACCCTCGGAATTTAGTCCATGCTACCTGTTCTACGTTTAGTGGTGACAAGATGCTCCCGATGGGATTAAAATTTGGATGTAATCAAAAAATTGAAAGAAGGGCAATATTGTCCGAAGAACCTGGTTACTTGGTCCGCCAAAAAAGCGTGATCCGCGATAAAAAATCCTTCACGCAAGCGTGCGCTCAGCATTTCATGTTAGGATGGGACACCACGGGTGGCTTTGACAGTTGTAGACAGCTGCACACTATGGTCAGAGATGATGTGATGCATCGTGCTGCGCGGTTCATCATGATGGCTCCTTGTTTTTCATGCAAAATGGGCGCGTAGTTACTGCATCGATTGAGATTACCACGCCGCATGGTCCTCGTGAGATCGTGCCACATCAGGTTGGCTCCGAGATCAATGGTGGATGGATGGCCCGTCTCCGTTGGTTATATAAGATATGCTCGGGGTAATTTTAGGTTTACCCTACTCTTTCCTTTCGCTTCTTCTTCTTCTTCCTTTGCTTCTTGCCTCCACGCTCCTCTGTTCCACGCGGTTGCTGTAGAGACCATGGCCAAGCGAGAGGAAATCACAAGGGCGACCAAGGGCATGTCGCAGGAGCCATCGGCGGCGAGGATGAGCGGAAGGTGGGAGCGGTCGTCTTTTGAAGTTGCTGATCTGGAAGCATTGGTGGAGGACGGGAAAGTTGCCGAAGGTGCTTCTCGGATCCCTGGCAAGGAGGAGGCGCCCACGCCCCATGTTGATGAACGGGTAAGCTTTCAAAGATTTTCCCCTTGCGTATTTTCCCTTCGCATTCCTCCATTCGTCTGTGGGCTGCTCTTTGCTTACCAGCTGCAATTGCACGATCTGACGTGTGACGCCCCCAAAATCAGACCGTGTACAGTAATCATACACGCAAGGTACACGATCGAGATCAGGGACTCACGGTGAGATATCACAACACAACTCTACAAATAAAATAATACAAGCTGTTTAATACAAGCCAGGGGCCACGAGGGCTCGAATACAACAGCTCAAGAGAACAAAGTCATCGGAAGCAATAGTATCTGAGTACAGACACAAGGATACAAGGTTGCCTTAATAAGGCTAGCACAAATATCAACAACGATCGAAAAGGCGAGGCCTCCTGCCTGGGAACCTCCAAACTACTCCTAGTCAAAGGGGAACTCGACGTTGTAGAAGGCATCGGGGATGTTCATGTTGCGGTGGTCGACATCGGGGATCTCCTGCTCCTGGTCTCCAAGGCTCCAACGTCGACTGCAGCGGCCAATCAGGCAAAACAAAAAGGGGGAAAATAAAGCAAGTGAGTATCTAGCATACCCGCGAGTCTTACGTTCGCTACTAAGCATTTATGCATTTGTATCAAATGGAAAGGGGAGGCTGTATATAGTGGACTGCAAGTTAGAAAGTCAGAATAAGGATAAGAAGCTAGGGCTATCGAAGACTAGCATCTTCCGACGAGTCTTGAAGCATGAGGTAAGAATCAGCCAACAGTTTAATACAACAGTAATGAAAGTAACAATGCAGCAGAAGTTGCTGCAGCATTGTATAATAATAAGTTGTAATAATTAATAATAATATATGCCTCCGAGATCCCCTCCTCGACTTCCCTGCGAGGAAGAGAAACCGGAACCAACAGTTTAATAGTAGTAGTTTGTAGTAGTAGGCTCTGGCTTCAGCATAAAGCGTCCTGTTACCATGGACACGACTATCCGAATAGATTATCATCCCTGCAGGGGCTGCACTACTGTTACCCTGCACGCTCGGATCTCCAGGGTGGCGTACACCTTGTTAGGGAATGCCGCACCGAGGCTATCCGACACGCTGAGGCCCATCATACGACTCATCAGAGAGGTCCCCGCCGGTCTAAAGTCCTAAGCGCAAGGGGGTCTTGGACCGTCGCCCCTCACCCTCCGGGTCGTTGTGTGCCCGGTGATTCCACGCAACGCTTCCAGGATGCGGATTGACCTAACCACAATGCTGAACTGGACGTCTTTCAGAGCTTTCGAACGAGACCACAACGCGGAGGGCCCTCACCGTAATCCCACGTGGAGGTAGTGCGTATAGGGCACGTCGACCCACTCAAGTCATCCACCTGAACCATTAAGCATTTTATTATTTTCTGTCGGGACAACCGTTATCGTTTCCCCTTATCTGGGTGAGTCGCAGACAACGACAGCAGCCAGGACCATCAGTAACGTCGGTGCCTGCCCTGTCGTCCCACCAACTCGTGTGGTTACCAACAAGTCGAACCGTCTCCTTACCTTGTCTCGCGTTTGCTCCTTGAAGAGCTCGAATTTCGTACAACAGGATATCTGTCGGCCACGAACAGTACCAGGCCCGCCGCACACCGGTGGAGTACACCTGACCTGTCATTCCTCTAAGATACCCTGCGTGGGCACCGTTGGGTCACCCGACTCCTTACCTGTAAGGACACCAGTTGATTCGAGTGCCTGCCATCAAGTGAAACCAGGAGGAATCACCCTCGATGGTACACTTGAAGAGGTTCGACAGAGACGTCAGTGGAACGAACTAAAGAGGAATATTCTCGTATCATCCCGGTGGTGCCGAGACACCAGCGGAATGAACGAAAGAGGAATACCCTCGTATCATTCCAGTGATGCTACGCTACTGAGCCGGCGAGAGTGAAATACGAGTCCGTCCACTAGTAAGTCTAACTCAAAGCGACTCGGCAGAGTCTCGCCGTTGTAGGTTCCCTAGGGCGTCTGCATTGATCCGTACCTGTTGCAGTTATAATATTTTGTAATCCGCGTTCACTCACCAGAGTGATCACGACCCGCTATTCTAAACCTAGCTAACAATGCGCTGGTTTACTGCTGAATATTATATATATTTATAGGCAGCATAGGGTAAAGGAAGGTACATCAAGGGGCGACAATGACAGGCTATGCAATGAATAGGAAAGTAACATAGCAGCATCAGTAACAATGCCTAGTGCAAGAAATGTACGGAAAGATAGGTGATATCTGGGGAAGAAAATGGCTCTGCTTGCCTGTAAGCTCGCCGGTAGAGGTACGGTCGTCGACGAAGTAGTCGATCACAGGTGCATCAGCATCGGACGTTGAGACTATTGGACAATAAGAGAGGGGGAAGAAACAATAAATACACGGCAATAATAGCAATAAAAATGCAAGACATATCAGATACAAAGCAACGGGGCTCTAACGCAGTGTTAAGTATTTTTAGGCGGAGCGGGAATTTATCCGGGGATGACTCATCGGTACCTGTTGATTTCCAGACCAATGATCCGGAGGGGAAGGTTCCATGTCTGCAGTGTTAGAGACATCTGACAGACATGTGGATAGTGTATCCGTGCTCGGTGATTCATTCTGAACAACTTTCATGTTCAGAACAATTTCATCCGGAAAGTTTTACCGGCTCCGGTCGTCTTACTTACTGATGAACCGGAGGAGAAATGTTTCGTGTTCGTTAGGTTAGAGGGGTGTGGTGGGGGTATGGGTAGCGTATCCGTATTCGTTGTATTTTTCTGATCAACTTTGATATATAAAATATTTTCATCTGACATACGGATTAAAATATATAATTTTCTAGAGTTTAAATCATTTAAAAGAATTTCTAGAATTACTTTTATTATTAAATAAAACATTAAACAAAAGAGTGGCATTGACTCAGTCAAACTTACAGGTGGGACCCACATGTCATACACTTTTATTTAAATTAATCCTTATATTCATTTAATAACAAGTGGGGCCAATTTGTCATTGTCTAATTGGGATTTTTCTGAAATATTGCTAAGTCTGGGAATACCGGGAAAATTATCTAATGGCCACCTTCGGGGGCTATGGTTTGGGGTTCCGCCCATCCGATGAATTTGTGCCCAACATCAACTTTCATTAGCTGTCTGCGATCTCGAATTCGGTACGGATGGTATTTAGGATATGGTTCATCTTGTTACGTAAAACTTTGCCGGAAAGTGTTGCCCGACGCTAATTCCAAAAATCGTTAAAAGATGCCAAGTTTGCTTGACGATTGCCACGAATCTATAGCTCCAATGGAGATACTTCTTATATGTGTTTTTCACCATATCAAAAGTACTCTCATGCCATGCTATCAAATGGCATGACAGGTCCCAATACCTTGTTCATCACAGACTCTAAAGTAGCTATGAAACTAACTATTTTTCTGCCATTTTTGTGTGAACACAAATTCACATTTTGTGAATTTCATAGGATTTAATCCGTGCATCGAAAGAAGTTGGTCCAATAGAGAAAAATGGAGCTTGATACTTCTACTTTCAGTTCATAGTATTTTCATACCCATTAGAATTTGTTTGCTATTGATTTTTTGCTGGTTTAGATGTTGTGAAAGGGGTGGCCAGTGTAGTTTCAGTTCTAGAGTTTAGAAACAACAGCAATAGTTGGAGTAACATCCCATAGTAGCAGTTGCGCACGCACACGACCATGGTTGTGGTCGTGGCTGGCAGCATCAGCCAACAGGACACGGGGGTGGCGCCAAGGGAGTCCAGGGGTGTGGCAAGCCGGCGGTGAGCGCGGATGGGCGAGCGGGCGTGTGGGCGGGCATCCAGGGGCGGCTGGCTCGTTGCCGAGCGCGGTGAGCACGGCGAGATCAGAGGACTACGGCGACATCGACTGCGGGGAAAGGGGGAGATGGAGGCTGAGCTCACAGGGGGAAGGCGTTGCGGCTGGGGCGTCGAGGGAGACCTGCGGAGGCGGCCGAGGCCATGGCGGCCCGTGCACCGACAGCCATGGCGGCGGGGCGACTAGGGTTGGCCGGCGGGGGGAGCGCGAGGAGGAGCGGCGCACAGCGAATCGATTGGGGGGGGAGGGGAGCAGCGGAATTGAAGGGAGGTGGGTCGTGTGGCGCGGAGGCCGGGGTGGCCACGGCTCGCCGGAATCGGCAACGGCCGCACCGCCAGGAGGAGAGGAGGGGGTCGGGAGGAGGGGATCGGGATGGGGAGAAGGGAGATCGAGAGAGATGGGGGAGGAGCCGGCTCAGGCTAGGTCTAGGGGGCAGGGGGCAAGGTGGGCTGGGCCCTTTGCCCAGTTAGGGGGGCTTGTGCCGTAGGCGTAGTATAGGATTCTTTTCCTTTTTTTGTTTTTCTTTCCTGTTAGTAATTTGTTTGGATAGATTTTTGATTTTTGTATTAGTCAAAACTTGCACCAATATTTCTATTACACATTGATATGCTGCTACAAAAAGTTTGGGTCTTTTATAAAATCATTTGATATTTTATATAATTAATACATGATTAAATGGGCTGCTTTTGACACTGGTTTAGATTTTGTATAATATTAAAATGTTATATTAAATATCCACTTGCATAGAATCATGACCTACTGATTTTTAGGAAATTAGTAAAATTGGTTTCACAATTTTTTTTTGTTCAATTATAATTTCTACTTTTATTTTTAATTCCAACCAAGGGGACCGTTAAAATGATTTGCTTCAAAGATGATCAAAGCATGGTTAATCAACGAGATTAGTCATTAATAAAAGTGATCACTGTAGCGTGACACTGAGGGTGTTACAAATCTCCCCCACTACAAAGAATTCTCGTCCCGAGAATTAAAGGTAGTGTAAGGGGTAAATTTTCGGTTTCTGATTCTAACGATTCTTCTGGTTCTTGTTGCTCCTCTTGAAGAAGTTAATCCTTCTCGTTGATGTCTTCATTTCTTTGCATCGGTGCATCTTGACGAGTTGTCATTCTTCATCCAGGGTCTTCATCGTACTTACGAATAGGCTCGGAGGAAAACTCAAGGGGGGTCGGATCGGTACAAGGTTAATCAACCAAGGTTGTCCAAGGGAATGGGGTACAAAGTATCTATTGAGTTTAATCTCGGGGAAATACATCGAGAGAACAAAGTAAGGCATGAGAAGTTTCAAGCGGTTAGGCATGCATTCGATACTGATGACGGATGATGAAAGAGGGGTCCATAGCATCAGGTATAAGCATGATATCGGGCCGAATATCGCAAGGTAGACGACAAGAGTCAGGTTTCGATCCTGTGGAGCTGTGGGTTATGGGCCCACATTGAATAAGAAGGGTGGTGGCATAGTTTACGATCACAATGCAAGGTTTGTCAAAGAACAACTTGTCATTTATCTCGGTAACGACTTCGGTACCAAGGGCGAGGAACAAAGAGAATCATTTTCATGCTTGTTAATACGAGGCAAACCAATCGGTAAAACTTTCGTCCATCGGTGGTAACCGAAAAGGTTATCCATGATAGTAACAAGTTGTACCGACAGAGTAGTACACCGAAGTGTTTACATAAGCAGGGAATTATCACTGCTCAGACAAGTTATATCACAAGAAAGGTTAAACAGACCAATGGAAGGGAAAATGTGATGATACACAAGTATCAGGTATATATCTTTCCCAAGGGAAAGCAAAGCACGATATACACAACCAAGTTGTATTGGCAGGAAGCCAAGGGAGGTTTTTGATGATAACACAAATCATCGAGGGGCAAGGATGGTATTTCACACGATGAATCCAATTGACACATGGAAGAAGCCATGTAAGATTAGTCGGATAATAATCCACCAAAGGTTGGGTGGTTCGCAAAGAATCTGATGTGAGTATCGGCACTCAACCAGAAGAGGAAAGAATGCAAAGGCGTCGAATTATAGGAACATCGAAATAATTCGATGTTTAAGTACAAAGGAATTATGATTTCCAGGATGGAGGATCGGAAGCAAATCTCCGATCAAAAGATGAGTAAGTTGAATGGAACTGGCCGGACAATCAACCAAGGTTTGATTTACCGAGTTCCAGCTCATGTCCGGAATGACGTCTGAGCCGGAAGAATGAATTCATAAGGATCAACTGGAAGGTTGTTAGCACAAGGATTCCCGGAACAATGGAGAGTACTTCGGGGCATCTTGTAAACACAAGAGTATCTGGGATTTAACGGATGTACGAAAGATGTCTGTAATTATTCATACGGACGTATCGGTGGGAGGGGATCGGGATGGGGAGAAGGGAGATCGAGAGAGATGGGGGAGGAGCCGGCTCGGGCTAGGTCTAGGGGGCAGGGGTCAAGGTGGACTGGGCCCTTTGCCCAGTTAGGTGGGCTTGTGCCCTAGGCGTATTATAGGATTTTTGTATTATTTCCTTTTTTTGTTTTTCTTTCATGTTAGTAATTTGTTGGATAGCTTTTTGATTTTTGTATTAGTCGAAACTTACACCAATATTTCTATTACACATTGATATCCTGCTACAAATTTTTTGAGTCTTTTATAAAATCATTTGATCTTTTATATAATTAATACATGATTAAATGGGCTGCTTTGACACTGGTTTAGATTGTGTATAATATTAAAATGTTATATTAAATATCCACTCACATAGAATCATGACCTACTGATTTTTGGAAATTAGCAAAATTGGTTTCACAATATTTTTTGTTCAATTATAATTTCTACTTTTATTTTTAATTCCAACCAAGGGGACCGTTAAAATGATTTTCTTCAAAGATGATCAAAGCATGGTTAATCAATGAGGTTAGTCATTAATAAAAGTGATCACTGTAGCGTAACACTGAGGGTGTTACATGACGCCCAATGGGATGCTGCACATAGCATGCTTTATCATGTTATGTGAGTACTTATTGGGGATATATCCCCATTGGGGCTCTGGAAACGCCTCTTTAATGTGAAGAGGACCAGTTCTGAATATTCCATTGGTGGCGTCGGCATTTCCGTTAAGGATAAATATTCCTATGTTGATATCGAGAAGTTGGATTCCATCCATACGAGGAGGAAAGGCTAGTTCTATCTGAAGGACCAAACTATTGCCGGTCAACAGAATGGTCTTGCTCCATTTGATTTGGTTGCTCGAGTGACTAAGCACTCATCTTGGGGCCATGTCTTGTCTACAGCTAAGTTGGTGGCGGTGGAGCCCTTGCTGCGGGCTGTCGTGGATCTGAAAGGGAAGATTTCTGGACGGCAGCTCATTGTTGTCTCTATGAGGAGACGCGTCCAACCTTTGCAGCATCGAGTGCATCCTATGTGAGTACTCGGGACTCGAAGACCCGACTAGGGGCTCTCCTATAGATATTTTCGGGTAGTGATCTCTTGTTTCGGATCCATAAAATTACCACTTTTATGATTACGTGACTTGTGAGCTCTGTCTTTCCGCATGCTTCCGACGTGCCATTGCTGAGGTATTTTATTCTTGCCTTGGTCGTTGTCTAAAGTCTGTTGCTTGCTGATTTTACTTTTTTTCCACAGGGCCATGTTCATTTTATTAGCAACTCGCCAAATCCTGAGGATGATGAAATGCGAGAGGAGCCCGATGTGATGTTGGTGGACCCTGCACCTACGAAGGGGGACGATGCTGGTCATCCTTCGGGTGCTGATGTTGGTCAGCCTCGGGTGCTGATGCTGGGGGGCGAACTCCTCTTAACGATGATGATGATGATGACCTGGTACTGCTGTGGTCCATGTAGGGGGGTTGGATCAAGACCATAACCGGCATAGCAAAGGACTCAGGCCGACTCAGCCCATGGAAGGCCCAGGAGGAGAACCCGGTTTCTGGACCAGGTCGCACCCAACATGAAACCCAAAGACCGTAGAAGAAATAGGACTTACCTTGATAAACAAGGAAATTACTTGTAACTAGATTAGGACTCCGTCTCGTGTAGAAGTCAGATTCTTGTAACCCTAGGGACCCGGCATCTATATAACCCGGCATCCCGGGGAATCAGATGGACAACTCAACTTAGATATTCTCGACGTATAGGTAGCGATTCCGCATCTTTGTATTCGAGAAGTCGACCCCCTATAATAGAAAAGCAGGAGTAAGTCTTTACCTTTCGAAGGGCACAAATCTGGGTAAATCTCGCGTCTTTTGATCTCGCCGACTTCCTCCTCGTATTGACCTCGTAGCAAAGGTCCCACACTAAGTTCTCCAATGAGGACATCTTCCATGACTTTCCCTCGACAGTTGGCGCCCACCGTGGGGCCTGCGCATGTAGGTGTTGTAATGTTGGAAGGAGCTATGCGAGGTATGCAAGGTTTCTTCTCCGACCGGACCACCAGAAGCCGGCGAGGAAAGCTCTACATTGTCGACACAACTTGGGGCCCTGAGACCGACTCCGTCGAGTCAGGCCATCGAGTCCCGATTGGTTCCATCCACATCTTCATCGGCAGGATGAGCAGATCTGAGCCAAAGCCAGATCGCGGCGTCCTTGCAAAAGCCGTGAGCCGGTTTACAACCGACTCTAGGCATGTCTTTGTCGTATTCGCCAACGGATCTCTAGAGCTGGCGCGCTCTGTCGAGACCTTGAAACAGGATGACTCGGCGGAACTCCCTGATGCCAACTCACATCCTAGTGGAGAAATGGATTCAGATTCTGAGTCAATCCTCTTCACTGGAAGCAACAGGCTTAGATCGGGTTTAGAGGGCTATGACCCAGATTCCCCCTACTTTCAGCCACCATACTACAGTACCGTTTACATGGTGGACCCCCAGGATCAGCAGAACAAGCGCCGGCTTGATCAGAATACATCTGACTTGGTAGCCATCACCAATGTCAGCTCCCAAAGGCAGAGGCAAGGGGGCAACTACCGGAAGCCAGAGGAAAGCTTTCGCCCAAATAGCTACGAGTCTGCTATCAAAGGCCCATGCCCGAGACATAGAAGACCCGGTCGCCCGGCCAATCACTCCTGGGAAAACTGCAACATCATGCAAGAATTCAAATGGTGAGGAGGCAACGGTGGAGGATAGCAAGGACACCCTGGGTCAGGTTCAGGAGCCGGTTACAATAATAGCAACCAACAAACCGATCACCAGGGAGCCTATTATAACAATAATAATCAGCAGTCGGGTCACACAGGGACCGGCTCAGGATTCCAATATCAAGGAGACGGAGTCGAAAGGCAGATGCAATCGGGGCTTACTGGATTTCAAGAAAACCCAAAGCAGCTCGATGACAATGAAACATATCACATTTTCACTACCAGCAGTTGCCGAAGGGATAGAAAACTCCAACAACGTGCATCCTTTTCTGTAGCAAAGGAGCTGGCAATACCTAAGTGGCTCAACTGGTAAGAGCATCCAATAACCTGGACAAGGGACGTTCACCCCCAGTGGTAGATAACCCGGGGGCCCTAGCCTTGGTAGTGGCGCCACAAGTTAGAGGATACACCTTTCATAAGGTACTCCTGGATGGAGGAAGTAGCATCAACATCCTCTACTATGAGACTTTCCGCAGAATGGGTTTAACCCACAAACAACTACAACCCTCCAATACGATTTTTCATGGAATCGTCCAAGGAAAATCGGCACGGCCCATAGGCAAGATATACCTCGAGACGGCTTTTGGGACTTCTGAAAACTTTGGTTCTGAAATCATACCCTTCGAAGTCTTCAAACTCGAGAGTCCATATCACGCTATTTTGGGGAGGCTGGATTATGCCCGCTTCATGGCTCGTCCCTGCTATGTCTCTCATAAACTCAAAATGCCAGGCCCGAACAGGTCAATCAAGGTTGCAGGAAGCCGATCATGGGCTACTGAATGTTAAATACGCTAAGTCGGACTGCGCCAAAGAGGACTTGACGGCCTATAAGGAAAAGGTAGATCTAGAGGATCCTATGATCTTGAAAAAGCCGAATCTGGATACCAATCCAAATTTTCATCCGACTCGAGATACCAAGAAAGTCGATTTCGTCCCTGGTAATGCTTCACATCAGTTCATCATTAGGACGGGACTCTCCGATAAATAGGAAAGTGCGCTCATCGAGTTCCTCTGTGAGAATTTGGACATCTTTGCATGGAAACCTTCTGACATGCTGGGCATCCCGATAGAACTCGCTGAGAACCACCTTAAAACATATCCAAATATGAAGCAAGTGAAACAATTCCTTCATCGTTTCAACGATGAGTGAAGTGATGCTATCGGAGAAGAAATATCCCGGGTCCTTGCTGCCGGGTTCATCATGGAAGTTCTGCATCCGGAGTGGTTGGCAAACCCATCCCTTGTTTTGAAAAAGAACGGGACTTCGCGTATGTGCATTGATTGCACATACCTAAACAAAGCCTGCCCAAAAGATCCTTTTGCTCTGCCCCGCATTGACCAGATTATAGATTCAACTGCAGGATGCGAGCTCCTATGTTTTCTCGATGCTTACTCTAGATATCCTCAGATTAATATGGCCATTGAGGACCAGGAGAAGACATCCTTCATCACCCCCTTTGTAGCCTTTTTCTATACTTCTATGCCTTTCAGTTTGAAGAATGCAGGAGCCACCTATCAACGGACAGTGCAGAACTGTCTCAAGGAGCAAACTGGACACAATGTGCATGCTTATGTGGATGACATAGTGATAAAGTCCCAGTTAGCTGACTCCGTGATTTACGACTTGCGGGAAACTTTCAAGAATCCACGTGCTTATCACATGAAGCTGAACCCGACCAAATTCACTTTTGGAGTCCCAGCTGGGAAACTTCAGAAGCCGACTGTTGACACCCGTGTTTGGCACGGCCACAAACTTATACAAGACTGCCAAACCGGAGGATTCCAAGTCAATGTCAACCCTGAAGAGAGATCTTCCGAGTTACTGCTAGCTCAGAGATGAGATAAACTAAGTTATGTGTTACTCGGAAGCAATGAACCGAGTCGATCATTACTCGGAAGCTACATGAGGTACCGAGTTACTCATTACTCGGAAGCTACAAAGTACCGATCTATCTGTTACTCGGAAGCCATAGTGTACCGATTTACTCATTACTCGGAAGCCAGAACCAAGTTACTCGTTACTCGGAAGCAAGTACCAAGCTGTACCGAGTGATTCTACCGAGTGCTTTTACCGAGTTCTTTTACTAGTTACTCGGAAGCAAGCACCAAGCTATAGTCAAGTCGGAGGAACATACCGAGTGATTTTACCGAGAGCTTTTACTCGTTAATCGGAAGTCAAACCGTGCCAAGTCACTCGTTACTCGGAAACCATAGTGTGTCGAGTGGTTCTACCGAGTAGGATTAGCGAATTGTTCTAATTCAGAAGCGTGCACCGAGTTGTTCTAACTCTGAAAGGAAAGTGTTGAAGAGCATACCGAGTTGCGCCAACTCTGAAAGGAAGGTGTCGATTGCCCTGACGTAGCTCGGAGAGTTTCCTTATGCGTGCAGTCGTGCAGAGTCCGAGCTTGGTTTGACTTGGAAAGCGACCCGAGTGCTTTTGTGGTGCGAGAAGGCTGGCCCGAGTCCTTTTCTTGCATGGGAAGACCAACCCCCTCATATATACTTGAGGTGACGGCCGATTGGAGACAACACAATCAATCTAACAACACTACAAACCCTAACTTTTATCCCTCTCCCTACATATGTTCTACCTCTCGTTCTTCGTCTCTTTCTTGTTCTACAGGAAGGCGATCCTGGAGCAGCCAATCGTCGCCGAGTTCTCTGACCGGGTCCCTCCCGAGGGCTTGGGGCATCTCGTTCAAAAAGAGATAGACGGATTGTCTTGCGTGTCGCCCTTCCGACAGTCCTCCCACGGTGCGAGCTGTGGAGCATCTCCCTCGGCGCCGCGGGTACACGTGACATGTTCGTGTAGAGGCGCGTATGTAACAGCCCACATGTAATAAGCTATCAACACCATGTAATTTATTTTCCTCTGTTGGACTTGTAACTTGGCATGGTGGAGGTTTATGTCATTTCATCTGGTGATTTAAATTGGCATTGAGATTGGAGTCATGTTGGGTAGTTTTCTTTTGCTTCCAAAGTGGTTCAAGAAGGGCAGTCATGGAATTTTCCTTGCCACATGCTCACTCTTCTTGATCCCAATCTTGGCCTAGCCATCTCATTTGCCTTTGCAAGGATTTTAAAATCCTCAAGGTATTTTTGACTTCATCAAAAATAGAAGCTCTGGTTCAAAGTGCTTTTGAAGTTCAAAATGAGCTCACATTTTTGTTGTTGCCAAAAATGCCCAGACCATTTTTAGAAATTGAGGAATAATGCAAGGATTAAGAATTTCAAGCTCATGGAATTTTGAACCTTCTGTTCTTCCCTCAAAAACTCCCCAAATGCCTTTTCTATTTAATTTTAAATAGATATGGTACTATTTGGATTTTGGGGAAGTTTCTCTGCATCCAAAATTTATGCAACAAATTTTGGGTGATCAAGCATCTTTTCAGGGGAATTTAAAAAATATTTAATATATTTTTCTTTCCCCCTATCTTTTCTCTTCTCTTTCTTTTGCCTGCTGTCTATTTTCTTTTTCTCCAGCAGGCTTCTTTCCCTCTTTTCTTCTTTTCTGGCGCAAGGCTCAGCCCAGCCCATGGAGCCTGCCCCTTGTTGGGCTGTAGCCCGGCCGAACCGGTACGCGGGGAGGCTCTTCCCACCGTTGGATTGATCCAACGGCGTGGAAAGATCGCCTTTCCACCGTGGCCGGAGGGGACCCCGGCGGTCTCTCTCACAGCCGGCGGCCACCCTGGCGCCTCGACGTCCACCCTGGCCTAGGGATCTCCACCTATATAAGGCGCCGCATCCCCCGCAACCCTAGCTCCGTTCCCCTCCTTCCCAGATCTCGCCGCGGCGCGTCGTGTCGCCGGGAGCCGCCCCTGTTCCGCCTCCCGAGCGAGCTCCGGTGAGCAATTCCGGCCAGACTTCTTCTTCTCCTTGTCCGTGCCTTCGCGAGCAGTCTCTGAGGACCTCAAGCCTTCCCTTTTCGCCGTACAGGGATTCTCTAGGGGACTGAGCCACCTTCGCTTCATCGAGCCCCGCCGTGGAGGTCGTCTGCTCCGTCGTCGCGCACGTCTTCATCTTCGTCTCCGGCGTGGTTGGGCCGCACGAAGCGCCTGCTAGGTGAGCTCCTAGCCCCGCCTTCCCTCTCCTTGAGCGAGTGCATGCCCCTGCCCGCGCAACTGTAGGTCTGGTGCCGCTCGGCTTGTCGCCGGCGAACACCGCGTGGTCTTCATGGACAGGGCGTGCTCCGAGCGTGTTCGTGCGTATGCTGTGCGTGTCTAGAGCACGTCAGTGGTCGCCAAGTCGGGCCCTTGCGCGTAGCCGTTGCGGAAGCCGCGCTCTGAACGTCTTCAGTGGTTGTCGCCGCCGTGAACTTCCATCGAGCGTGACCTTCCCTCCGGTGAGGCCTAGCTCGCGTCAGGGGCACCCACGGCGACGTGGTGCTGCCCTCTCTCGAATTCCGTCGCCGCCCTGCGCAGTAGTGCCTTGTGTGCGACGCCGGCGTCTTCTGAAGTGCGCCGCTCCGTTCGGGTTTAGTCTAGCTCTGAAGATTAGGTCGTCGCCGCTCTGTTCCTCGAGGTACTCCGGCAAGCAGAGGTCGGGGGCGAGGTCGTGGAGCAGCTGCAGGTGTAGTGGGCAGTGCAGGCTCGAGGTAGACGGTAGCAGGAGACCTAGCGGTGGCCGGAGGCGGATGCGAGCTTCGCCGGAGTTTGAGCTCGCGCAGAAGTTCAGAAAGCTGCGGCTTTTCTTCAGTTTGGATGTTAGTGGACGAACACCTCACCTGGTGCGTGTTGTGTTTGTGTTCAGTAACGATTCGTGGCGTAGTGGTGGCGAACGTGGAGACGAGCAGCGCATCGCGAGCTCGAGTCCAGCCGGAGCCACCCCATTTTTTGATTTTCACCCGAGACTGACATCTGGGACCCGCTGGTCAGCGACCCAGGCCGCGTGGGCTGAGCCCATAGCGGGCCAGGAAGGTGGTATGGGCTAGATTCACCCGAAACCAGCCCATGGAGGCTTTCCTCTGTTTTCTTTTTTTGTTTCTTTTCCTTTTCTTTTATTTCTTTTCTGTTTAAATTCAAATTTGAATTTGCATTCAAATTCAAATCTGTTTTTGGACAACTTTTGCATCCATGGGCATGCCTTATATGTTTTTGGGGTAGCTTGAGCTACTGAATACCAATGTGAGGTCCATTTTTGCATCTGACCCCTTCTATAAATTGAAGTATGGTCATTTTGCAAATAAATCCCTCTTGCTTTTTCTTTGTTTTTGTAAATTGGTTCAAGTTTCAAATTGCCCATGTCATATATGATTTTTGGGTGGTTTTGCACAATGAGTTACATGGTGATGATGTTTTCATCATCTGAACCTTTTTCAAAATTCATGTGGTGCAATTTTGCACTCAGCCCCCTGAACTTCAGTTGAATTTGCAACTGCCTTTGCAATTTCAAATGGAGACATATCATATATGTTTTTGGGGTGCTTTTCTGCAAGGATTTCAGCAGTGAGGTCATCATGATGTGTTGTGCAACTTTTGAGACAAGGTGTGATCACCTGGTTCAGAAGTTTTCTGATCTGTCTGTCTGCAACATTTCAGCTTCAGTGCATCTGAAATGTTGTTCATCTGATCTTTTCAAGTCTGTTCCAAGTCATCTTCTCTCTTCAAGTCAGCCCCTAGCATATTGTCATATGCCCAGTGGCTGGCCTCAACCTTGTTGCTCCTTCCTGTGTGTCAATTTCACCGACACTACTCCGTCTCCGGAATCATTGTTTTACTTTCATGTTATTTAAATTCTTGTAATGCTTGTTGATCATGCCATACTATCATGCTATCTACACCTAAGTTAAGGCTTAGACCAAAGCCATTACAATGTAAATAAAATGCATATGAAAGTGATGACTTGTCGTCATCACCTTCATTTAAACTTGACTAGACAGGGTCATACTATGTAAATAAAACTTAAGCATGCCATCCTTGTTTGAGTTGCATCAGTTGCTTACTTGTGTGCCTTTTCCTGCCGGTACCTTACGTTAGCACCTGAGACCGCCGAGGAGACTTACGTGGAGCTGTCCGACACTGAGCCCGAGGGTACTGTGGGTGCTGCTTCGACTACCTTACCAGGCAAGGGGGAGATCTGTGTCATTACTTTATCACTTTCTGCTCATGCCTAGCTGTAGATCTAGTACGCTATTGCTAGATCCTATCTACCTTATATACCATGTTTAAAACCATACAGCCATGATCCCCACGTCTCAGCAAACCATTGTTCTGCTAAGTTACCGCTGCTCAGCCATTGCTTAGTATGGATAGAAAACTTGCTGCTTACCCTATATTTTATGGTTGGAATATCATGCTATAAAAGAAGTTGGTTGATGTTTATTATTGTTAAATGATGTTAATTATATTCGACGAAAGGTGGAAGGCTGGACTATTCCCGTCCGGTGCTTTGTTCCATTTGAGTCACCTAGGACCCGAGTTCCGGGTATTGTGTTTCTTGACGAGCGTGCCTAATCGTGTGTGGGGTTTTATGGGGCCCCCTTATCTTACCTACCTAGCTTCTTACAATTCTAGTGGTGGCCCGAGCTGATTTACATTTGCTTCGCGTGTGTGTTGGTTGGTACCCCAGCTGTTTACAAAACAAACTGGGCCAGTGGAGCATAGTTCTCTGTTGGTCCACCTGATCAGCTAGGACCCGGTCTCATAGGAGAACTAACCGGTAATCCGACCTGCGTCATACGGAAGAGTCCGATCCGAGAGCGTGGCCAGCTTGAGGTTTGGGTGTCGACTCCCCGGGGGCCACCCGGAGTTGTGCGTTGTTAGTTAGAGGGATTCTGACGTTCCGGAGTTTCAGGCGCTTACCTAGCCAAGTGGAAACCGGGCGTACATGCGACGTCTATAATGGACAGTTGGTACACCCCTGCAGGGTAAATCTTTTCGAAAAGCCGTGTCCGCGGTTATGGACTACTTGAGACCTACTCCTTGTTCATAGAATAACATCAATGATAATCATGTTATAAAATTTGACAAACCGTGTGCGTGCCTTGGTTGTCTTTCTTCGTCCAGGGGGACCGAGAGAGAAACGAGGTTGTGTTATGTTTGCGTAAGTAGGGGGATAGCCGACCTATGACACGTTGTCAACGTAACTTCTTGGATCTCATCTTTATTCTGATAGAACGTGTAGCCACCATATATGCTAGAACGGCTGCAACCTGTCTTGTCTTTACCTTTACCTGTAGCGTTAGTTATTCCGTAATGACATGTTCTCACCCCCGTTTACTTTTCCGCCTTTACCGCTTTGCCTGATCGGCCACTGCAGTGGACTACTACCTCGACCCCAGCACCGGACGATACTTCGTGGAGGTTCCCCCGGAGGATGATGACGAGTACGACTACACCGACCATTAGGATCCTTTAGTTGGGCTCAGACGTTCCCGTGGGTGGATTTATGTGTAGCCCTCTCTAGGGCAATTTGGATCTTGACCGTACCCGGTCCCGACTATGTTTCCGCTTGTTGTAATGATGTATTGATGAGATGTACTCATGGTGATGTTATACTACTAGACAGTGGCGTTGTATGCCCTGTTCTATTTATATTCTATATGTATTTCCTATCTTGTAGAGTTATGCTTATATACTTGTTGTCGAGAATCCGGCAGCGACACGAGTGCGAGTGTCGTGCGCCGGTGGCGTTTGATGCGCTTCTAACTCCGACCGGACGAGAAAGCGACTAGTTAGAGTTAGTACCGCATCAGGGGCCTTACAGCGTATTAGCGTCAACACACTTTTTGGCGACTCCACTGGGGACAAAGTTTCAAGAATCATCATTATCCATCACGTCCAAGTCAGCAGAGATCAACACCGACAACATCATCAAGCCAACTGTTGGGGAGCTGTCGGAAGAAAAACGCCAAGGACTAATTCCGTGGAGGAAACAACGCAGGGAAGAGATTGAGGAGCTACATCGGAAGAAAGATGAGGAAGATGAGGAATTTCACCTCACAAGTTTCAAGAAAGATCGATAAGGAGTGATCTTGCCGGTAGCAAATCCAGAGTACGTGCCTCTAAATGTCGACATCAACAAACCCACTTTAAGAAAAAACCTTCTCTCCCCTGAACAAATAGTCGAGTGTCAGAACCCTCTGTTAGGTAATATGCTAGGATCAAGTAACCTTGCATCATGTCAAAATTTTCAAAAGGAATCTTTGAAATCAACTTCAAAATCAAAATGGGAGAAGGAAAACCCCCCAGAGGAATTATTTCAAAAGGCCAGATAAAAATCTTTTCCAAAAATTCATGTTAGATTTTTTAAAAGTCTTATAAATGAGTGTGATCACATATCAAGTGATGTGGGACCCACCCCATGCTCATAGATTTTTCAAATATTCAAACAGTGCCTTGGAATTAAAGAAATACCCCTATTTGATTTAAGATTCAAATTATTTGAATTTTAAAAATGTTGAAACTTTATAAGTGGCTAGTCTATATTATTATGAAGCCATATAAATTTTTTCAGCATTTAGTAAAATGTTTAGCTATTTTATTTAGCTAAACAGAACAAATGTCAGAAAAGAAAAATAGAAAAGGGAACAGAAAAGCTTACCTGGCGCCCAGGCGAGAGCAGCCCATCCGGCCCACCCGGCCCAGAGGGGCAGCGGGGTCTTCTTCCCCGTCCGGCGCCTCCAAGCTGCTCGGTGGAATGCCACCGAGCTAGCCGTGGGCGCCACGTCGCCGCCGAGAGCTTCCAGGCTTCCCCGTGGCCTCTTCTCGTGTCCTGGAGACGTCTCGCAGCCGCCCCAGTTCATTCCTCCCCTCCAGCGCGACTCCTTCCTCCTCCTTCGCCGATTTCTTCCTCCACCCGAGAGCGCCGCCGCTCGCCGTCGCAAGATCTCGCGGCCAACGACAAAGAGGAGCCCGGAGACCTTGTCCATCCTGCGCAGCACCGTCGACTACCCCGATATGGAGAAGATGGCCCCTTAATTGAGCCCGTGGACGACGCACGCTTCACCGAGACGTCGCCGGAACCGCAAGCCCCCGACGACGAATTCGTCACCGTCGCGCCACCAATCGCCCCGCCGTCTGCACCGTTGAGCTCAGGGTGAGCTTCTCCCCGTTTTCCCCAAGTTATCCCGGCCCCTCGCACCCTCTGTACCATTCCACCATGGGAGCCGAGCTCCGTCGCCGCCATGGCTGACCCCGAGATCGCCCCCGTGCCTCTACACCCTGGTTCAAGCGCGCATCATGTTTCCCTTCGCCACAACTTCACAACACGCTAGGCCACGCTCGTTTTCGTGCACCGCAACGTCGTCTCCGTCAAGCCCGTGCCTCCGGCCACCGCCACCTTTGAAGACGCCGTCGCCCTGGTCGCCCCCGAGGTCGCCCCCGTGCACCAGACGACGCGCGAGAGCATGGGCTACGCTCCCGTGGTCTCAGCGCATCGAATGATGCACGGGAACGTGATCCCGAGCAGCGCCGCCGCGGCTCCAGTCGCCGGCGTTTAGCCGCCGGCGTGTCAACCAACCCCCCCCCCCCCCTAATCACCCGGCTAATGACCCCCTGGGTCACTGACCAGTGGGCCCAATGGCTTAATTAAGCCACTGGATTAATTTAACCCCACGGTTAATTAAACCCAACCACTGACAGGTGGGACCCCCTTGTCAGCCCCCCCTGACGCCAGCACTGACGCAATAAATCATTTTAATGAATTTCCAGAGATTATTTGAATTAAATAATTCCAAAAATTCCAGAAAATACCCCAAACTTTGGAAATTCATAGAAAATTCATATTAACTACAAATTGGACAAATAATATATGAAAAATGATCAGGAGAAAATGATCTTTCCAAATATGCAACTTTCAACTATGTTGGAGATGATTTTAAAATGGGACCAGTAGCATATGTCATTTGAATTATTTGGAATTAATTCAAATTCAATTCAAATGATTTTGCAACTTGAACCATGGAATTATGATACAATTCAACCACACTTCAGAGGCATATCATACACATTTCCAAAAGGTTCAAAATGATCAAACAATGTCACATGCAACTTGGTTAAGTTGAATTCAAATGTGGAGTTTGAATTTGCAATTCAATTTGCAATGTACTCCATTTAAATGGAATTGCTTCACACATCAAAGCATGCACCTCAAGATTCAAACTTCCATCATGTGTTTGTGCATTGTATTTACTTTGCTACTTTGCTTGTTGTTTGTCGATTAGAGGTGGAACCGGAGCAGGAGGCTCCCCCTTCGTTGAAGACCCAGAACCCGAACCTCGTCAGCAAGGCAAGCAAACCCCCATTGATCATGTCGATAAAATCCCACTTCCCTCTCATGTCTCGCTTATGCATTGTTTAGGATGATCACCATGATTCGTTTCTACCGCATAGATGAACCCATTCCTTTGCATGACCTATCATTTTGTCACAGTAGTAAGCAAACCACAATCCTAGAAAATGTAGGAGTTGTTTGATATCATGTGGCCCCTGCAAATGTTATCGCTTATTGCATGTTTAGTATGATACCATGTTGTTACTGTGACGTGAGTCGGGATGGGAATGATCATGTTGATGTTGGTAGAAAAGTGTTGGTGAATCGACCCTAATACAAGGTGAACGATGAGAGGCTGTGTAGGAGTACACGGTGGGTTGTCTCGTTGAACACCGCCCTAGTACGAGTTCTTGTGTGGTGATCCAAGATGAAGAGTACAACCACACATTGGGCTCACTGACCCCTCTCAACTTACTAACTCATCCCTTTCGATGTCCAGATGTCGCAATAGTTCAGAGTTCTGGTAGGTCTGTGGCCTGGTTGCTAAGTGAGAGAACGGCTCATCCGAGACCGGCTTATGCACTACGCACACATCACTTGGGTCCACTTCGGTAAACCGGCCGGGTTCACGATTGTGGTAACCAACCCAAGTAGGCGGTTTTCTCGGACTAGATCGGCTATGAGGTAACAGTTGTGGTGAGCATCCTCGCTGGCACCCCTTGAATGGTGTTGAGATCAAAGGCGGTAAATGATGATCATGTGTGTGTAGCGGTACACCCCTGCAGGGTTAACAAAACTATTCGAATAGTCGCGTCCGCGGTTATGGACTGCTTGGAAAGCTTAGCTTGATTATTAGACAACTTTAACTGGATACTTCTAAAACACACCAAGATAAGTGTGAGTGCTATGGCGTGCTTTCTCGTGGGGAAGTCGAGGAAGGCACCATAGTGGTGTAATTGGTTGGAGAAAGTAGTGGACTCGTGTATGCTTCTTACCTCAAAGTCTGGTACTCGTAGTTCAGGATTAGCCAAGTGAAAGCTGGCATTTCTGCAAGTGAACCCCACCTCCCTTTACCTTGATACATGTGCATGAGTAGTATAGCTCCTATGTAAGTCTTGCTGAGTACGACTTTGTACTCACGTTTGCTTAATCTATGTTTTAGATGATGCCACTGACCCCGAAGGTGGCTTCTTCATCGAGCTGGACGACTGAAGACCAACTAGTCTAGTCCCAGTCAGACGACTGGTTTCCCTCGTGGAGGGATTGTGATTAAATAAGGCTTCTTAAGCCATTTGTTAAACTTGTCTGTACTCAGACATAATTTGCTTCCGTGTATGTTGTAATGTTGGATCACATGTTTGTGATCTCTGTTTGCACTCTATAAGAGTTATCAATAAAAATGTACACTTTGTAGAGAATTGCAATGGTACCTGCTGTTCATACAAGGCATGTGTGCTGCGTGTATGTTTATAACATGCATGTCTTTGTATGGGTTTTCGAGACCTTAGTTGTGTTCTGGCTGGCGGTCTTTCATACACCAAGTGGTCCTTAGATGTGCGCAGCTTGGGGCTTCGCGATGCGATTGTTCGAGACTCCGTCTCGTGCACACTTTGTGGTATGACCGAGCCCGCCCTAGACCCCGACTAAGTGATCGGGCTGGAGTAAGTCTATGTAAGAGTTTTGAGATAGTCGATAGTATGGTTGAGGTGACTTGTCTTTGAATATGGGAGTTCACCACCCATATCATTAGACTTGTGTGCGGACAATGAGGACCCATCTCAGTTGATCATCCGGCCTGGATGGGATGCCCCTCACGTATGATGCTTCCCGAGAACGTTCTGTGCTTGGCCTTGTCTGCTTAGACAAGTGGGTACGGTTCTCGGCTCTCCATATGACTATGTCTTAGCTGTACTTGCATACGCTAACCCCGGGTCCCGACAGACTTGGTATCAGAGCAGGACTGACTGTAGGACTAGTAGCCTTGGCCGAAGTTGAGTCTAGCTTGCTATAGTTATATAGTTACTCTGGGTATATAAGGGAACAACGTAAGGCTTCTTTTTTCTCCTTACCCCCTTCGTTCGGAGTTCTGAGTCACCCTCATCTTATTCTACGGGAAGATAGGACTAGGCTCTCCTCTGTCTGATTAGAACATCTCGTTGTTTGCTTCCTCATAGCCGTAGGAAAGTTGTGATCGGTTTGTTAGAGTGGTTATGCTCCCTGTTTTATTACACCGTATGTAAGTGCTGTTTTTCATGATTGGAAGAAATTGTCATTTCTTACAATTACAGCCGTTATGCTGTCCGAGTCATTCCAGGTTTATCTCATAATCTGATGCATTTGCAAACTCCTTTCTGTTTCAGATGGCAGATCGTCCCCCTCGGCAGATTGTTCGTTTGACTAGGTGCCTCGGTGTGCGTGGCCATCCCGCCACGTTGATCGAGATGATGTCCTATGTGGGATATTGATGGTACCCTGAGTACACCGTCGAGGAGCAGTTCCACAACTTCAACCAGACGCAGTTCCACTGCATTGTCAGGATCTACCCGCACCACGTTGGAGTCACCCAGCCTATCCACTTTGGACATGGCATTGGCGTTACCGAGAACATGGCTGTGCAGGATGCTCCATACTCATGTATGACACTGCTGAGAGAGGAGCACACTTTGCTGAGAGAGACTTCTTTCCGCTATATCCCTGCTGCACTTCCAGGAGAAGAGGGATATTACACCGGACTCTACTCAGATCACTCTGCAGAGGATCCCGCACTTCAGATGACTGCTAGGTTTGCTAGTGACAGAGATCGTGATGCACGCGCTCTCCGTTTCGAGCTCCACGCCACCCGTGTTCGTCTGTATCAAGCACTGACACTCTTGGCACCCTTTGTGAGCATGGGATCAGTTGAGCATGATGCTATCTACCCAGTGAGGACTCAGATGCCTTCTCGAGTTGCTTGGCCCGAGATTGGAGGCATTTTTCCACCCCGTGGTCCTTTGCTTCCACCCTACGCTGGACCTAGGCCCCATCATTGCCCAAATGGATATCAAGGTCCACAAGCCTCCGTGTTTTCCGATGGTCACCTCCAGCTACCGGGATACGCGGGTAACTTTTATGAGGACTACTATGGAGATGGAGATGAGTGAGACCGCCTGTGGTCTTACTTAGTGATGATGTAGTAGTATCTTAGTGTATTGTACGCAAGGTGTCTAAGTTCCAGAGGCTTAGATAAATAATGTATAGGAAGTCAGAGTGCCTCTGAAGGATGTATCATCTTCATCACCTTTGTATTAGCTTAGTGCTTGTACTAAAACGATGTATGGTTTGTATGACAGCTTGTGAATATATGGCTTGTATGCTTTTATCACCATGTTGTCAAGATGATTACTTCCTTTGCTCTGTAATCCTTCCAGTACTTCAATACCTTGTTTAGACTCTCCCAATCAACTCTGTTTGACTTTGGTTTTCCCTTCAGGATGTCTCAAGGAACCCGTGGCCAGGTTGGTCGTAACCAAGGTCGTGGAAATGACCAGGAGGAAGGCAACCTTCCAGCCCCACCCACGATGGATCGGGTTCTGATGGAAGTCGAGAGGAACCACCGAGACTCTCACCATCTGTTGGAAGTCATTGCTTGCAACACCACTCAGCAGCGCAATGAGTTGGTGTCCCTGAACGACTTCATCCGACTTCATCCCCCGGTTTTTAGTTACTCCACCGAGCCCCTTGACGCCGATGATTGGCTTCGCAGCATCGAGAGGAAGCTCCAAGCAGGCCGTGTTGCAACTGGTGACAAGGTCAGCTATGCCACCTATCACCTCGAAGGTGCAGCTAGCTCTTGGTGGGAGAACTTTCTGAATATGCGTCCCGTTGGACCGCCCGCATCTTGGGAGGAATTCTGCACTTCTTTCCGCGAGCACCACATTCCCAAGGGTCTTATGGACCGCAAGCGTGAGGAGTTCTGCAACCTCACTCAAGGAAGAAGGACCGTTGATGAGTTTAGTCGTGAGTTCAACCGACTTGCTCGTTATGCTACCGAAGAAGTCTCCACCAACTCCAAGAAACAAGAGAGGTTCCGTCGTGGCCTCAACACTGGACTTCATCGTGAGCTCAATCTTCATGACTTTGCCACCTTCCAGGTCCTTGTCAACAAGGCCATCAAGGCCGAGGACATGAACACTCCCAATGACTTTCGCAAACACCCTAGAGACGACAGTTCATCCAGTTCTGGCTCCCAGAAGCGCAAGATCTGGATCCCAAACAGTATGTTCCGCCAGAACAACCCACCGAGCCCATCCTATGTGGCGCCTCGTCCACCAACCCAGTTCCACCCAGCTCCACCAAACAACCCAGCTCCACGCACTGTTTTCGGAGCCTGTTACAAGTGTGGTCAGGCAGGCCACTATTCTCGTGAGTGTCCCCAGAACCAGATCCATCATCAGAATGCTCCACCCCGTGCCGGAGGCAACAACAACAATGGTCGTGGCAAGCCACCCCAGAAGGTCTACACCGCCAAACCCGCTCCTCCCGCCACTCGTGGACGTGTGAACCAGATCGCCGCCGAAGAGACTGACGACACCACTGACGTCATTCTTGGTACGCTCCCAGTCAATTATGTTCCTACTTCCGTTCTTTTCGACCCAGGAGCATCTCATTCATTCATGTCGGAAAGTTATGCACTTCGTCATGAGTTATCTTTTGTTGAATTGTCCACCCCAATGATTATTCAAACTCCAGGGTCAAGATGGCAAACTAATAGAGTAAGCCATGGTAATCAAATTGCAATTGAGGGTTTAGTGTTCCTTGCTTCACTCATAGCCCTCAAGTCTTCAGACATTGATGTCATCCTTGGCATGGATTGGCTATCAAGACAGAATGCCTACCTGGATTGCAAAGGCAAATCCGTGAAACTCACCCACCCTTCAGGCAAAACCGTCAACTACACCTCGCCCAGAACAAGAACCCAAGTGCATTCCTTGAATGTACTTCCCCTTCCCGAACTTGAAGATATTCCGGTGGTTCGTGACTTCCCGGATGTATTTCCTGAAGAGCTTCCGGGAATGCCACCCAACAAATGTGTAGAGTTTATTTTAGATCTTGCCCCAGGAACCGCACCAATTTCTAGACGCCCATACAAAATGGCCCCACGTGAGTTAGCTGAGCTTAAAACCCAACTGGAAGCTTTGTTGGAGAAAGGCTTCATCCGCCCTAGCTCATCGCCATGGGGTTGCCCCGTTCTGTTCGTAACGAAGAAAGATGGAACAGAAAGGATGTGCGTAGACTATCGCCCGCTAAATTTAGCGACGATAAAGAACAAGTACCCATTGCCCAGGATCAATGATCTTTATGATCAACTTGCAGGATCCTCTGTCTTCTCAAAGATGGATTTGAGATTAGGTTATCATCAAATCAAGATCCGAAACGAGGACATTCCCAAAACGGCTTTTACTACTCGTTATGGTCTTTACGAGTACACCGTCATGTCCTTTGGTTTAACCAATGCCCCCGCCACTTTCTCACGCATGATGAATTCGATCTTCGTGGAGTATTTGGACCAGTTCGTCGTGGTTTACCTCGATGACATCCTTATATACTCGAAGAACGAAGAAGAACATGCCGAACACCTAAGGCTGGTATTGATGAAACTTAGAGAGCATCGCCTGTATGCTAAATTCTCCAAGTGTGAATTTTGGCTACCAGAAGTGACCTACTTAGGCCACGTAATTTCTGCAAAAGGCATTGCTGTGAATCCCGAGAGAGTACAGGCCGTCCTTGACTGGACTCCACCTGAATCGGTTAAGCAAGTTAGGAGTTTTCTTGGCCTAGCCAGCTATTGCCGCCGCTTCGTCGAGAACTTTTCTAAAGTTGCAAAGCCTCTTACTGAACTCCTCAAGAAAGATAAGAAATTCCTATGGACTCCCAAGTCCGAGGAAATCTTTCAAGAGCTAAAAAGAAGATTGACTTATGCACCCGTACTTGCACCTCCAGACACCAAAAAGGATTTCGAGATCTATTGTGATGCATCACGGCAAGGGTTAGGATGCATACTTCTGCAAGATCGACATGTGGTAGCTTATGCTTCACGCCAGTTCCGGCCACATGAAGAGAACTATCCTACCCATGACCTTGAACTCGCTGCCGTAGTTCATGCCCTAACAACTTTGCGACATTACCTCCTTGGTAATCGTTGTGAGATCTATTCCGACCACCAAAGCCTCAAATACATTTTCACCTAGCCAGATCTTAATCTCAGGCAAAGACGCTGGATTGAGTTGATAAAAGATTACGACGTAGTAATTTCTTACACCCCAGGCAAAGCCAATGTCATGGCTGATGCACTAAGTCGTAAGTTTTATTGTAACAACCTCATGTTACAACAGTATCAACCACTTCTTCATGAGGACTTTCGCAAGCTCAACCTTGAAATTGTTCCTCATGGCTATCTTTCTACCTTGGTGGCGAAACCAACTCTTGAGGATCAAATCATAGTTTCCCAAAGGCGTGCACGAGGTGTTCGCCGAATCAAGGAGAACATTGCTAGCGGAGTTGCTAAATGTTTCTCCACAGATAGCAAGGGAACGGTATTCTTTGAAAATCGTTTGGTAGTACCTAAGAATAGGGAACTAAGGCAACTCATCCTCAAGGAAGCCCATGACACACCCCTCTCGATTCATCCCGGTAGCACAAAAATGTACCGAGATCTACGCCAGAGATTTTGGTGGACTAGGATGAAGAGAGACATTGCTCAATTTGTTGCCGAATGTGATGTTTGTCGTTGCATTAAGGCAGAACATCAAAGACCTGCTGGTACACTTCAACCTTTGTCTATTCCCGAGTGGAAATGGGACAAAGTCGGTATGGATTTCATCACCGGCTTTCCAAGAACCCAGAAAGGAAACAATGCCATCTTCGTTGTCATAGATAGGCTTTCCGAAGTTGCTCACTTCCTTCCGGTTCGCGAGTCTATAACTGCTAGCCAGTTAGCGGACTTGTACATATCTAGAATTGTATCACTTCATGGTATTCCTTTGGAAATCAATTCTGATCGCGGTAGCCTTTTTACCTCTAGATTTTGGGGAAGCTTTCAGAATGCTATGGGAACTCATCTCTCCTTTAGTACGGCTTTCCACCCTCAGTCTAGCGGTGAAGTCGAAAGGGTTAACCAAATTCTTGAAGACATGCTCAGAGCTTGTGTTATCTCATTCGGAAAGAATTGGGAGAAGTCTCTTCCATTTGCCGAATTTGCTTATAACAATAGTTTTCAATCTAGTTTGAACATGGCTCCTTTTGAACTCCTATATGGACGACGATGTCGAACACCTTTAAACTGGTCAGAAACCGGTGAAAGACAATTCTTTGGACCGGACATGATCAAGGAAGCAGAAGAGCAAGTTCGCATTGTTCGTGATCAATTGAAAGCAGACCAGTCTCGTCAGAAGAGCTACTATGATCGTCATCATAGGCAAGAGAGCTACAATCTGGATGAGAAGGCTTACCTTTGGGTTACTCCTCTGAAGGGAACCCAACGTTTCGGTATCAAAGGCAAGTTGGCCCCACGTTACATCAGACCTTTCCGCATTATTGCTAAACGTGGAGAATTTGCCTACCAACTTGAACTACCCCCGCACCTTTCCCGAGTACATGATGTATTCCATGTGTCCCAACTCAGGCGTTGCTTCAAGGACCCCATCCGCGAAGTCGACCATGAAACGCTTGATCTCCAAGATGACCTTTCCTATCGAGAATACCCCATTCGTATTCTTGATTCCGCAGAGCGTGTCACTCGTTGTCAGAAGATTAGGTTTCTGAAAGTGCAATGGTCACACCACTCTGAAAGAGAAGCTACGTGGGAAAGAGAAGACCGTCTCAATGCTGAGTACCCCACCTTCCTCCCGCAGACTTCTGAATCTCGGGACGAGATTCTGTTGAGTGGGGGCGAGTTGTCAGAACCCTCTGTTAGGTAATGTGCTAGGATCAAGTAACCTTGCATCATGTCAAAATTTTCAAAAGGAATCTTTGAAATCAACTTCAAAATCAAAATGGGAGAAGGAAAACCCCCCAGAGGAATTATTTCAAAAGGCCAGATAAAAATCTTTTCCAAAAATTCATGTTAGATTTTTGAAAAGTCTTATAAATGAGTGTGATCACATATCAAGTGATGTGGGACCCACCCCATGCTCATAGATTTTTCAAATATTCAAACAGTGCCTTGGAATTAAAGAAATACCCCTATTTGATTTAAGATTCAAATTATTTGAATTTTAAAAATGTTGAAACTTTATAAGTGGCTAGTCTATATTATTATGAAGCCATATAAATTTTTTCAGCATTTAATAAAATGTTTAGCTATTTTATTTAGCTAAACAGAACAAATGTCAGAAAAGAAAAATAGAAAAGGGAACAGAAAAGCTTACCTGGAGCCCAGGCGAGAGCAGCCCATCCGGCCCACCCGGCCCAGAGGGGCAGCGGGGTCTTCTTTCCCGTCCCGCGCCTCCAAGCTGCTCGGTGGAATGCCACCGAGCTAGCCGTGGGCGCCACGTCACCGCCGAGAGCTTCTAGGCCTCCCCGTGGCCTCTTCTCGCGTCCTGGAGATGTCTCGCAGCCGCCCCAGTTCATTCCTCCCCTCCAGCGCGACTCCTTCCTCCTCCTTCGCCGATTTCTTCCTCCACCTGAGAGCGCCGCCGCTCGCCGTCGCAAGATCTCGCGGCCAACGACAAAGAGGAGCCCGGAGACCTTGTCCATCCTGCGCAGCACCGTCGACTACCCCGATCTGGAGAAGATGGCCCCTTAATCGAGCCCGTGGACGACGCACGCTTCACCGAGACGTCGCCGGAACTGCAAGCCCCCGACGACGAATTCGTCACCGTCGCGCCACCAATCGCCCCGCCGTCTGCACCGTTGAGCTCAGGGTGAGCATCTCCCCGTTTTCCCCAAGTTATCGCGGCCCCTCGCACCCTCTGTACCATTCCACCATGGGAGCCGAGCTCCGTCGCCGCCATGGCTGACCCCGAGATCGCCCACGTGCCTCTACACCCTGGTTCAAGCGCGCATCATGTTTCCCTTTGCCACAGCTTCACAATGCGCTAGGCCACGCTTGTTTTCGTGCACCGCAATGTCGTCTCCGTCGAGCCCGTGCCTCCGGCCGCCGCCACCTTTGAAGACGCCGTCGCCCTGGTCGCCCCCGAGGTCGCCCACGTGCACCAGACGACGCGCGAGAGCACGGGCTACGCTCCCGTGGTCTCAGCGCATCGAATGATGCACGGGAACGTGATCCCGAGCAGCGCCGCCGCGGCTCCAGTCACCGGCGTTTAGCCGCCGGCGTGTCAACCAACCCCCCCCCCCCCCCTAATCACCCGGCTAATGACCCCCTGGGTCACTGACCAGTGGGCCCAGTGGCTTAATTAAGCCACTGGATTAATTTAACCCCACGGTTAATTAAACCCAGGCACTGACAGGTGGGAACCCCTTGTCAGCCCCCCCTGACGCCAGCACTGACGCAATAAATCATTTTAATGAATTTCCAGAGATTATTTGAATTAAATAATTCCAAAAATTCCAAAAAATACCCCAAACTTTGGAAATTCATAGAAAATTCATATTAATTCCAAATTGGACAAATAATATATGAAAAATGATCAGGAGATAATTATATTTCCAAATATGCAACTTTCAACTATGTTGGAGTTGATTTTAAAATGGGACCAGTAGCATATGTCATTTGAATTATTTGGAATTAATTCAAATTCAATTCAAATGATTTTGCAACTTGAACCATGGAATTATGATACAATTCAACCACACTTCAGAGGCATATCATACACATTTCCAAAAGGTTCAAAATGATCAAACAATGTCACATGCAACTTGGTTAAGTTGAAATCAAATGTGGAGTTTGAATTTGCAATTCAATTTGCAATATACTCCATTTAAATGGAATTGCTTCACACATCAAAGCATGTACCTCAAGATTCAAACTTCCATCATGTGTTTGTGCATTGTATTTACTTTGCAACTTTTCTTGTTGTTTGTCAAGTAGAGGTGGAACCGGAGCAGGAGGCTGCCCCCTTCGTTGAAGACCCAGAACCCGAACCTCGTCAGCAAGGCAAGCAAACCCCCATTGATCATGTCGATAAAATCCCACTTCCCTCTCATGTCTCGCTTATGCATTGTTTAGGATGATCACCATGATTCGTTTCTACCGCATAGATGAACCCATTCCTTTGCATGACCTATCATTTTGTCACAGTAGTAAGCAAACCACAATCCTAGCAAATGTAGGAGTTGTTTGATATCATGTGGCCCCTGCAAATGTTATCGCTTATTGCATGTTTAGTATGATACCATGTTGTTACTGTGATGTGAGTCGGGATGGGAATGATCATGTTGATGTTGGTAGAAAAGTGTTGGTGAATCGACCCTAATACAAGGTGAACGATGAGAGGCTGTGTAGGAGTACACGGTGGGTTGTCTCGTTGAACACCGCCCTAGTACGAGTTCTTGTGTGGTGATCCAAGATGAAGAGTACAACCACACATTGGGCTCACTGACCCCTCTCAACTTGCTAACTCATCCCTTTCGATGTCCATATGTCACAATAGTTCGGAGTTCTGGTAGGTCTGTGGCCTGGTTGCTAAGTGAGAGAACGGCTCATCCGAGACCGGCTTATGCACCACGCACTCATCACTTGGGTCCACTTCGGTAAACCGGACGGGTTCACGATTGTGGTAACCAACCCAAGTAGGCGGATTTCTCGGACTAGATCGGCTATGAGGTAACAGTTGTGGTGAGCATCCTCGCTGGCACCCCTTGAATGGTTTCGAGATCAAAGGAGGTAAATGATGATCATGTGTGTGTAGCGGTACACCCCTGCAGGGTTAACAAAACTATTCGAATAGCCGCGTTCGCGGTTATGGACTGCTTGGAAAGCTTAGCTTGATTATTAGACAACTTTAACTGGATACTTCTAAAACACACCAAGATAAGTGTGAGTGCTATGGCGTGCTTTCTCGTGGGGAAGTCGAGGAAGGCACCATAGTGGTGTAATTGGTTGGAGAAAGTAGTGGACTTGTGTACGCTTCTTACCTCAAAGTCTGGTACTCGTAGTTCAGGATTAGCCAAGTCAAAGCTGGCATTTCTGCAAGTGAACCCCACCTCCCTTTACCTTGATACATGTGCATGAGTAGTATAGATCGTATGTAAGTCTTGCTGAGTACGACTTTGTACTCACGTTTGCTTAATCTATGTTTTAGATGATGCCACTGACCCCGAAGGTGGCTTCTTCATCAAGCTGGACGACTGAAGACCAACTAGTCTAGTCCCAGTCAGACGACTGGTTTCCCTCGTGGAGGGCTTGTGATTAAATAAGGCTTCTTAAGCCATTTGTTAAACTTGTCTGTACTCAGACATAATTTTCTTCCGTGTATGTTGTAATGTTGGATCACATGTTTGTGATCTCTGTTGGCACTCTATAAGAGTTATCAATAAAAATGTACACTTTGTAGAGAATTGCAATGGTACCTGCTATTCATACAAGGCATGTGTGCTGCGTGTATGTTTATAACATGCATGTCTTTGTATGGGTTTTCGAGACCTTAGTTGTGTTCTGGCTGGCGGTCTTTCATACACCAAGTGGCCCTTAGATGTGCGCAGCTTGGGGCATCGCGATGCGATTTTTCGAGACTCCGTCTCGTGCACACTTTGTGGTATGATCGAGCCCGCCCTAGACCCCAACTAAGTGATCGGGCTGGAGTAAGTCTATGTAAGATTTTTGAGATAGTCGATAGTATGGTTGAGGCGACTTGTCTTTGAATATGGGAGTTCACCACCCATACCATTAGACTTGTGTGCGGACGATGAGGACCCATCTCAGTTGATCATCCGGCCTAGATGGGATGCCCCTCACGTACGATGCTTCCCGAGAACGTTCTGTGCTTGGCCTTTTCTGCTTAGACAAGTGGGTACGGTTCTCGGCTCTCCATATGACTATGTCTTAGCTGTACTTGCATACGCTAACCCCGGGTCCCGACATCGAGATCCAATACTATGTTGTGCACGGTACTACCAATGTCTATGAGCTCGTGACGGAACATAGTAAGGCTAGGGAAAACACGCCACCAGCCGGCCATCGGATATACAACCGGTGAGCCAAAATAGAGAGAAACAAATCACATCTGTTATACCGTGCCCAACTCCTATTCAAAGTGCGCCTTACTTGGCTAGACAACAGAGTCAAGCAGTCGACATGGGAAGCTTACCAGCGCCGAGTTACAACTCGGCACCTTCAACGCAAACCGCCCCTATGGCCAGTTGTTCTCTTACTTTGGCCCAACCATCCACTATGGAAGATGTAGCGGCCAAATTTAAGAGAGAATTGGACCAGATGGCTTATGAGAGATTTGGGTTCATGCGAAAACCGAGAAATTATACCAAACCCTATCCCGAGTACTTTGACTTGCAGCTATATCCTCCTGGTTACCGAGTCCCCGAGTTCTCTAAATTCAATGGGGAAGATGATAAGTCAACATGGGAGCACATTAGTCAGTACCTAGCTCAGTTAGGCGAAGCCAATCATGAACATCATAAAGTGCGCTGGTTCTCATTATATTTAACTCGTACTGCTTTCTCCTGGTTTTCATCTTTAGCTCCTAACATTATACATACTTGGTTCCATTTAGAAAAGAAATTTCATGAGCACTTTTATACCGGAGAAGCGGAGCTAGAATTATCCCATCTTACATCGGTTAAACAGAGGCCTGATGAGTCGGTTTCCGAGTAGATCAAAATATTTAGGAACACAAGAAACCGATGTTATAGTGTGGCGATGACGGAGCGTGATATGGCCGACTTGGTTCTCAATGGCTTAAGATCCCACTTGAAAGAAAAGTTCGAAGGACACGAGTTCATGAGTGTCGGCCAAGTCTTGGAAAGACCTCTAGTTCAAGAAAGCCGAGCTAATGAGGCAAAGGATATGCATCGGATAAATAGGATTCGGCTCAACACCATTGATAATCAAGTTGACTCGGATGATGATGTTTATGTGTATACCACTGAATTTTTTTGGTCTTCAAGAGCTAAACCAATCGAGTGTGATGCTCTTAAGCCGATTCGCAAGAATCATGATGAGGAAATAAAATTTGCCATTAATATAGCCAAGTGTGACAGGATTTTTGATGCTTTTTTGCAAGCCAAGATGATGAGGATTTATCACACTTTACCGCCGTTTGAGGAGCTTAAATGGCACGCTTATTGCAAGTATCATAATTCTTATTCTCATGCTACTAATGACTGCAATGTTTTTTGGAGACATATCCAATCGGCCATCAACAACAGACGATTGAGTTTTTCTGAGATGCAGGTTGACAAGCAACCCTTCCCGATGAACACCATGGAGTTGGAAGGAAAAAAGGTTTTAATTCGGCCAAACATAGCCGAGTTAGCAAACAAGAGAAATGTGGTCATTGGCGAGTCGAGAAAGGAAAAGGATGGCAACAAGAGCTCGGGGAGGCAAGTGACAATTGATAAGCAACCCGGAGGTGGAGAGACAATCAAGATCACCATCAAGAACCCTACAAGTTTGAGTGGTGCACTACAATCAAGTGACGAGTTGAATGCAGCTCGGAAAAGGAGGGAATCGGAGTTAGCTATTACTCGGCAGGGCAAACAACCTGAGTCAGGAAAGCAGCCAGAGTTACAGTTTACTCGGCCAGGAGGGTCTTCCGATTTACAAAGAACTCGGTCAGGAGGGTCTTCCAAGTTACAAAGCACTCGGTTGGGGAAGTCTTCCGGGTTACAAACCACTCCGTCATGACGTTCCGAGTTACTCGGGGGGCAATCGCCATTGCAAGACAGGGCTTGTGCAAGATTTGTTAATCCCAAAAATCCAGAAGTCGGCAAGTGGAAGAATAATGAAGCCAAAGCGCAGCACAAGAAAAACAAGCCGACTTTTGATATGATGATGTCCAAGTACGCCAACCAAGAGGCCGGTTCTAGCTCTAATCGGTCATCACATTTGAAGCACCCAAGATTATCTCCAAAACAAAGATCTCTGCGTCATGCAAGGCCATGTGAGTCATGGGTATCGACACCATGGGTGATGCCACACTTTTGTGCGCCATATTACTCAGGTGACTTCAACAAGGAGTGGGGGCAACCCCCAATGGCCCCGTTTGCTTTTTATCTAAGTTGGGCAACGCCTAGGAGGTCCTCTCATGAAAAATTACCTTACCCTACACAAGGCCATTTGAACAATGGTGTCAACTAGCCAGTGCAAAACTATTCAAAGAAGGCCAGCAAGAAAGTTTGGCGTCCCAAGACACCAAGTGCTGAAGAGCTGAGTAGTGGTAACTCGGTCAAACCGAGTAACAATAGTTCAGCTATTCCAAGAAACAATGAAGCTACTATTCCGAGTAACAATATTGTTTTGAGTAGTGCTGAGATTCGGAATAGCAGTGTTGTTCCGAATAACAATGTTGTTCCGAGTAAGGATATGATGATTCTTTCGCAAGGTCACATGGCCAATAATCATGAAGCAAGTACAAGCAAGGTCAGGCCTAGGGATTCTGAGTATGCTCAGCCTACATGGTGTCATCCCGGGTTGACCAAGACGTAGAATAGAAGATTGCAACGCTTGAGGAATCGCGAGAAGGAGGAGCAGGAAATAGAGAAGAAAGAGGACGAATGGTTCAATAAAATTCGGCCCGTGGTACTCACCAAGCGAATATGGAGGCCTAAACATAAAGAGAACGTATCTGCCTCTACATCAACTACGGTGACGTCTATGCAATTAGAAAAGGATGATGAAATTTCTATCTCATCGTCCATGAGACTTGATTCAACTTCTTCGTCCGAGGAGACTTCAAGTCCAATACACACCTTAGAAGATGAAGAAGAATTGATTCAAGAAGGTATAGATATCAATATGGTGTGCTACTTACCCGCTGAATTCCATGATGTAGATAAAGAAAGGAGGGTGGCTCAGCTGAGATACCACTCATGCTTGTGGAAAGAAACCTAATCAAGACATGGTCGATAAGTACTTATCTCCCCAAGAATACACATGGACGATATACAATTATCGCCCTTAGAAAAACACATGGCCGATGGAGTGTTAAAATCGTCCTTAGAACAAACATGGGCAAGTCATTTTTCGGCACACAAGTTTTGCCGAAAAACAGGGGGGCATGTGTTGTCACCCGTTTTTGGCACGGCCACAAACTTATACAAGATTGCCAAACCGGAGGATTCCAAGTCAATGCCAACCCTGAAGAGAGATCTTCCGAGTTACTGCTAGCTCGGAGATGAGATAAACCGAGTAATGTGTTGATGACCCTCAACTATAGGGGATCTATTGTCTCGTTTTCGATAAGTAAGAGTGTCGAATCCAATGAGGAGCAGAAGGTATTATAAGTGACTTTGGTAAAGGAATAGCCGCAAGCACTGAAAGATAAATTTTTAGGGGTTTTCGATATAAGCAATGAGAAGGTAAAAACAAGCAAAGTAAAAGGCACTGAGGAGTAAAAATTGGCCCAATCCATTTGAGCAAAGGATAAGCCTGGCAACTGAACATATAAAGGCTAAAGCGTTCTTGTGGACACACGGGAGTTATAGTCACGTGCTTTCGCCATATTCCGTATTGGTACTATGTTTTGTGTTGATAAGTGTTGAGTGGGTGGATCTATGCTAGTGCACCTTCTAGACTAAGATACGTGCACTCTTATGATTAAACACCTTTCAAGCATCCACAAATACAAGGTAGAAATTAAGGCAAAAGCCTAACCACAGCAATACGATCAAGGATCCATTATTCCCTTGTGCAAAAGTGTGCAAACTAGGGTTCTGGTTACTCTCACTCCGGAAAACCACCGTAAGCATTCTTTATACACAATGCATTCCCCTAGGTCCTTAGAAAGGCGAAGTGTTGAGTGTCCGACTCACACAACACCACTAGAGAAACAACAACCCAACTTAAATATCAAACAACACATATTACCTCAATATCATATGACTATTAACAACTAGACTTCTCCCATGTCCTAAAGAACTAAAGTAAATACTCACAAGACATAAAAGAGATCATGATCAGTGGTGATAAATAGATGATAAACAATCTATACATAACAATATTTCTCCAATAAAACTCAATAGCATTCACCACAAAGGAGTAATCAACACCAGTAGAGTAGAGAGGATAGATAGTACGGATTACAACACAAGTTGAAATTGTGAGATGAGATGGGATGAAGATGGAGATGGTGCTGATGTTGGGGATGATGTTGATGATGATCTCGATGATGCCCGTGACGATGGTGATGACGATGGCGATGATCTCCCCTTCCAGGAGGTGTTCTCCCCGGCGGAATCTGCTACCGGAGATGTCTTCTTATCTGTAGGTTTCTGCCACGAAGCAGCGGCGGAACTCGTGAAACTCCTCTTTTTTAGGGTTTTCTGGTGACAATGAATATATAGGCCAGAGGGGGGAGCTGGGAGTGGCCCCAGGGGTCCAGGCGGCCTCCCAGCACGCCCCTGGTGGGGGCCGCGCCAGGGGGGCACCTGGTGGCCCCCCTCTGGCCCCTTTTCGGCGAAGCTTCGTTAATCTTCTGGAAAATATCCCTCGTCGATTTTCAGCGCATATGGAGATGTTCTGTTTTAGCAACTCAATGTCCACTTTTCTCCGCTGAATCCTGCGTCTGCTGTTTCGGCACCGGAAAGTTGAAAACTGTGTAAAACAAGCCAAAAAACCATAAGGGTAGCATCATAATATGAAATATATCAAAGAATAGGGGTGAATTACAATATAAAATAGTGATGCATTTTGGACGTATCAACTCCCCCAAGCTTAGACCTCGCTTGTCCCCAAGCGAATACTGAGCTCGGTAAACATGTCCACAAGTTTAGAGAGTGAAGTGTCGATAAATAGAATACGAACAAGAAGCATCATGATTTCTTCACCAAACTCAATTATCCTCAACAGCAACCTCAACTCATAAGGCCCTTATGAGAAATTAATAACAATTATAATCAAAAGTAGGGCTGAGAAAAGTCATCAAATCAGGGCAAACATATCCTTGGTCGAAGGACAACTAATAACTTTTACTTTTGCTCTTTACCTTTATAATGAAAGAATTTGAAGATTTTGAAAGAACATGTTATTAGTCATGAAGTACAAATACTAACACAAAGGAAGATGTTTGCTTGGCATAAGCTTTCGCAAACAACTTACTTATCAAATGATAATGTCAACAAGGATGTGGCATGACAAAACTTAATGCAACATTATATGAATGAATCCTTGTCAACATCAAGTGTCTGTTCTCTTTAAGAAAATAAGAAAGTAGGAAAAACTGACTCAAAATAAAATTAAAATGCAGGCCCTTGTTAAAGGGAAGTAGGGAAAACTCATGTGCTATCCTTAAATCAAATATAATGAAAACAAGTTTTGGGAGGTGCATAGTTTGTCAACGAATGCTAATAGATAGCTCAATTACTTCTCAAGATGGACAAGTGTAAGGCCCGATATGCGGTACTGTTCCAGATCTAGGTGTTTCCACCCAGACGCGGGGATGAAGCACATATCGGTCCTACCGCGACGACAAAGCCATATGCCCCGGATTTTCAACATGATGTCACAACATTATAGATACAAGGATACAACATCTCATACAATCGGCTTACAACTGCCTTAATACAATACAACAGCGGAAGATACATGTCTGAGTACAGACTACAAGCAAATGCCTAGTGGCAAAGAGAAAAACATCGATTCCCATAACCACAAGGGTCTAGGCCCTCCGCCGGGATCCGCCTAACTAGTCGTCGTCGAGTCTCCACGTGAAACGTCGATCACATACCTGTTATCGATCAACACCCTGAAAAGAGTTTGGGGGTAGTATCATGAGTACAGAAGTACTCAGCATCCAACTGTAGTGGTCATCTGACCCAGCAAGGACTTCATCACTCATCATTCTAGGACAACTAGTAGTTTACGGTAAGGAAGGGGTAAGTGGTGAGGTTGCTGCCGCACTAGCATTTATGAAGTGGCTAACGATCTAGAGAGTAAGATAAGAAGCCAAGCATTCGATGAGGAATCGCCTCCAACAAGTCTTGCTATCAACTACTTACGCAAACATAACACCTATCCTATCCTTGTCCTCCTCTTCGCATCCCGATGAAGAAGAAGCAGTCAAGGCACACACACACGTTGATCAAGTTATATTAAGATTATCTCAGTTGTTGTTGTCTATGAACAAGGGGTAGGTCTCAAGTCGTCCATAACCGTGGACACGGCTTCTCGAAAAGATATAACCCTGCAGGGGTTTACCAACTGCCCATTACGAGGCTCCGCACGCACACCCATCTCTCTCAGTTGCTACCCATCACAGGCAACCATTTTATGATTTAGTTCCAAGAGATCCGAAACGACAGGTCCCTCTAACTAATAGCGAACAAATCCGGGTGGCCCCCGGTGAGTCGACATCCATCTCAGGAGCCGGTCGCGCTCTCGATCTGGTCTCTACCGTCTATCGCAGGTTTGGATAGCCGGTTAATCACACATGGGACACCGGGTCCTCAGCCGGACAAGGTGGGCCAGCAAGGGAACTAAGTCCTCATTGGTCCAGGTTGGTTTGTAAACAACTGGCGGCCGACCAGCACACACACGGTTTCAAATGGTAAATCAGCTTGGGCCACCACTAGAAATTTTTGAAGCTAGGTAGGTAAGAAAAGGGGATCCCATAAAATCCCACACGCGGTTAGGCATGCTCAGTCTTAAAACCAATACCTGGAACTCGGATCCTAGGTGACTCGAATGGAACAAAGCGTCGGGGCGGGATAGCCTAGACCTTCCATCCTTCGTCGAATATAGTCAACATTATAATAATCATATCATCAACAAAAATATAATAAGGTGATATCCCAAACCAAGGAGTAACATGGTAACATCGTAGCATCCTAAGCATGCATACTAAGCAGGGGATGAGGAACGAGCAATAGTAACATAGTAGTACAAGGTTTGCTGGGAAGGGACATGGCTGTATCGGTTTGAAAGAGGTTGTAAACATGTGGTAGGATCAAACATCGAACCTAACCTAGACTAGCATGCAAACCGCTGGTTGAAATACAATGGATCATAAGTAATGTATAGTCCTTGCCTGTTGATAAGTCGGGTTCCGAAGGTGTAGTTGATCGCAAGCTCGCGTCGTCTCCGAAAGGTACCCGCGAAGCACACAAGACGGTAAACACTGGAAAGAAATCAACGAGCAAGCATCTATTACTACGAAGCAAACACGAGCAAGCATCAACAAGGAGGCAACACGATACATCGAACCTACCGTCGAGAGCGGTTACTAACAGGTTAAGTGGAGTACTCGTCACACACGACGATACCGCACATTTGGAAAGGTTCGAGTTGTTTAACTATAGGTGATCAACAAAGGTTGTTAACATGGCAAGAGGTGAAGCATAAATAAACTACCTAAGCTAGTCAATTTAAGTGGGGTGAAATCCTAGACATGGCAAACTATTGCGGACCCCACAATAATTATTGCATTTGGTACTTTTCTGCCCTAAACATAATTTTATTATTTTATTTAGCAAGCAAGAACAGAATAAACACAATCTACATGCAATTCTAGTCAAGTTACATATAAAGAACATTTTAAATAGAGCAACGGTTAAAAAGTTATTGCAATTACAGTTACAGTGGCAAGCAGTTGTAATTAGCAGGTAAACAACATGTAAACAAAGTCAAACATGACAAAAAGCAACATTTTAATAGTCTACGCGCAAAACGGAGCAACTTTCATGTAGAAAGCGTCTCCATCGGAGCTACCGGTGAAAAGATATAAGCATCGCAAATTAACAATACAATCTGCAAAAAAATTAATAAAAAAAACTAGCAGCAAAAAAAACTAAATGGGCCGAAATCTACTGTGGCGGCCCAACTGGCACTGCAAGTAATAAAAAAACAAAAAAAGAAAAAAAATGGCTGGGCGCCTCACCAGTGGGCCTCGGCCCAAGTGGCCTGGGAGGGGCGGTTGCGGCCCGGCTGGGTGGGCGAGCTGGGGGCCGTGGGCCGCAGTGGGCGCGCTGGCCCACCACGGGCGGCTGGATCGGACGGGCAACTCGTCCTGGCTTCTTCTCCAGGTCGTGGTCGCCGGCGCTGACGGAGGCTCCTCCAGTGAGGGGCAAGGCGGCGCGTGGGTAGGCGGGAAAGGGCCCACGTTGGCCGGATCCAGTGGTTGCCACGCCGGATCTGAGGCGTGGGGGCGTCTCGGAGCGAGGACGAAGGGCGGGACCAGCGGCGAGCTTCTCCAAGCGCCATGGCAGCGACGGCCTGAGGTCCTGCACGGCTGGGATGAGAAGAGAGATGAGAGGGGGAGGAGAAGGGGATAGGGAGGAGAGGAAGGCGACCTGCGGGGGCGCGGCTCCGGCTGCTGCCGGCGGCGGCCTCGGGCAGAGGTGGCGGCGGCTTCGGGTGTGGAGGAGCCTCCACGGGAGGTTGTTGGCTGGGGCTCTCCATCTATTGACGTGGCGCACTGTGGAACGCCCGATCTGGATCCGACGGTCTGGACCGAACCACTGGATCTGGACGAAAATGGGGTAGACTTGGGGAAAAGTGGAGGGGGGTGGCTGCAAATTTTGTGCTAGGGAAACCCTAAAAAGGGGTGCGAGTGTGGTGGTCTTTATATAGCCCCGGTGGCTGGCAGTTTGCAAAAACATCTCCGGTTTTTCTCTCGCGCGCCCGGTGCTCACGTTTCTGACCGCCGGGGGTCCGCAGGACCTCCGATTCGGGTAAAACTTCGAACTGCGCGATCAACACGTCGAGCCTGTGGCGTTCACCTAGCGCTGGAACCGTTCCGAGAACACTTTCCGGCGCGCTATAAAAATATCCCGTTTAATTATTAAACGGGTTTTTCGGTCCGTTGGTTGCGGCTGGTCTCGTGCGGTTTTCGCGACGGTGATCGGGTGAAACCCGGTGTCGCGAAGGTCGAGTGTCAGGGTGGCAAGGGCCGGTCTCCGTCCAGTATGAGATAAGAGGGGGAAAAATAATCGCCGATCGATAAATCAGGGATGCAAACACCGCAAACAAATCAGACAATCAAACAATTCACACCGAAAAGAAAAAATTTAAATTTTTGTGAAAATTGGGCTGTTACAACAAGTTTCAAGGAATGGCTCCCAAGTGGGGACGATCACATCCCCTTAATCTCCTTTGTTTATCACTGCCAAAGTTTCTGATTTCTCATAGACCAAGCGTGAAGGAGTGTTTGTTTGTTATATTATCTTACGAGATTGGCGCACTCATGCCAGTTCCTCCTCGTATAAAGGGTTTGTAGATTAGACATTCAATCCCGGGGTAAAACTTGTCCAACTTAAGAAGATCATGAATTAACTACTACTTCCTCATGAGCTAAACCAGTGGCACAAAACAGAAGATTTTGAACATTTAAGGATAACACATGAATTCTATACTTTTAGGAGTGGTAGGGAAATACTACGAAGGAAGGTATGGTGGACTCATATGGAAGATATTGGTTTCGGGGTATGGATGCACAAGCAAAAAATTTCTCGGCATAGAGTTTCGCTAGCAAAGGATTTTAGAGAACAGAAAATTGATGATGACTTAGATGCAAAGCACATAAAGCATAAACATTAAGGTAAGCATAATACATCAAGTTGTCTTCCTTGTCAGCATAACACTTCAAGCATAATAACATAAAGGTTTTGGCTATGTCGCTACTTGAGAAAATCATGCAAGTTGTTATGACCAACGCTATGTTTGCCAAAATTTCAATAAATTTTTGAAAGCCATACCTGATATAAGGTCAATACTCCACATAAGAATCATCATATAAGGTTGATTGCGTGAAGAGAATACATAGTGCAACAAAGAAACCAATAGACTTCTCATTAATATTCCATCATAGACGACTCCACACTCACGGATACAAGACTCTCTACAAAGGAGTGATAGACCTCAATGCAAACACCTATTTCGTATAATAACTTCCCTAGACATGATACGACTCTACTTGACTCTAAAAGACAAAGATAAAGATAAAGATACCGGGCACTCCCCCAAGCTTGGAACAAGCTAAGGGGATGCCATTAATCGAGGAGATTTTACTCCTCATTCCTGTTCCTGTTGAGAACGTAGTCCTTGGCGAAGCACTTCCATGGAAGGGGTTCTCCGGTCTCATATGAGATGTCAGTCTCTGGGATCCTGCACTCAGCACCCAAACCCATGCGCGGAAACTTTAGTCACAACTCACAGTTCTGGTTCTGGAGATCATAAATTTGCCCTTGGAGCTCAATCAGTTTCTCTTCCAGTTCTTTCACGCTTGACCACATCTCCTTCATCTCCTTGTAGTGTGCCTTTAGCTCGTTGATGATGTAGAAGTTGGCTTCAACACCACACTCGACCATCTTCTTGTACTTGAATATTTCATGCTCCACTTCTTCCAGCCTAGCCTGGATGGTCCCCTCCTTGACAGGTTCCTTTAGATCTTCTTGGTTGATGACACCATCATCCACCCGAACGGTTTGAGAGTGCTTCTTCACCTGAGCGAGGTATGGGTTGATGACGTTGATGACGAACTTGTCCTTGGGGGAACTTGGGGAAGCCATGGTGCCTAGGTCTAGATGAAAGATCTCCTGGCAGAAACATCTCGAAAAGAAAACACACGAAATCGCGAGATACGGTACCGGGATGATCCGGGCAAATATATAGCAAAAATTTCTGCAATATAAGGAAAGTAATGAGCCAAAGTGTGGTCGGATACGGACTCCGGGGAGCCCATGCGGCCTCCCGGCGCGGCCAGGAGGTAGGCCGCGCCAGGGGGCGCCAGGGCCCCCTGGAGCTCCTCTCCGGCTCTTCTTAGGCTTCGAATTTTCCTAATTTTGCAAAAACGCGTAATGTGGAAGTTTTATTGATGTTCGCGATGTTTCCTTACCGTAATACATACCTTTTCTTATTCTGCTTATACTGGTGTCTGAAACAGGGCTGCAACATATTCTTCATGAGTTGTTGTGTGTATCAAATTCACATCAACATTGACAGGGTCTCCTGCCATGTAATGCTTGAGTCTTTGCCATTCACAACTTGAGGTTTGGTGCCGTCAAAATTGTTAATCTTGATTGCACCTGAGTGGTAGAATTCTTCGATATGAAATGACCCTTCCCATCTGGAAAGTAGTTTACCTGGAGAAAACCTGAAACGAGATGTAAACAACAAAACTTTATCACCAACATTAAATTCACATTTCAGAATCCTTCTATCATGCCACTTCTTTACCTTTTCCTTAAACATTTTAGCACTCTCGTAAGCTTCAATTCTCCACTCATCTAGAGAAGTAGAGTTCATGAGACGCTTTTCACCAGCTAACATTGGGTCAGCATTAAGCTCTCTAACAGCCCAGAAAGCTTCGTGCTCTAATTCTAATGGCAAATGACAAGCCTTGCCATAGACCAGCTTATAGGGAGACATGCCCATGGGGTTTTCGTAACCAGTTCTATACGCCCACAAAGCATATCCTAACTTCTTTGACCAGTCCTTTCTAGAATTGTTAACTGTCTTTTGCAAGATTAACTTTATCTCTCTATTGGTGAGCTCAACTTACCCACTGGTTTGAGGATGGTACAGTGAAGCAATTGTATGATTGACATCGTACTAGGCTAATGCTTTTCTAAAAGCTCCATGTGTGAAGTGTGATCCTCCATCAGTCATGAGGTACCTTGGTACACCAAACCTAGGAAAAATTACATATTTGAGCATTTTCAAAGATGTCTTGTGATCAACACTCTCAGTGGGGATTGCTTCAACCCACTTGGTTACATAATCAATAGCTAGTAAAATGTGAGTGTACTTGTGTGAGGGAGGAAAAGGACCCATAAAATCAAAACCCCAGCAATCTCATTCCTCCTACTAATGTTACCAACTCTCTGACACTTATCACAAGATAAAACATAATTTCTAGCATCCTTAAAGAGAGTAGGCCAATAAAAACCTGATTGGAGAACCTTATGTGCGGTCCTCTCACCGGGATGATGTCCTCCATTTGGACTATCGTGACATTGTCTGAGAATGTCCTTCTGCTCGTGTTCCGGTATACATCTTCTCACGATCCCGCCCGGACCTTCTTTGAATTGATGAGGGTCATCCCAAAAGTAATGCCTCAAATTGTGGAAGAACTTCTTCCTTTGCTGAAGCGTTAAACCTGGAGGCAAATACTTTGCAACGATAAAATTAGCATAATCTGCAAACCAAGGATCGGAAAGAGACTGTACTTTAACAACAACTAGTTGTTCGTCTGGAAAACTGTCATTGACTAGAATGGGATCATGCGGTATATCTTCCATTCTTGAAATATTATCCGCCACCGGATTGTCTGCTCCTTTCCTATCGATAATCTGCAAGTCAAATTCTTGAAGAAGGAGTACCCACCGTCTGAGCCTTGGTTTGGCATCCTTCTTCCCGATAAGATACTTAAGGGCAACATGGTCAGTATGAATAATAACTTTAGAATCAACAATATACTTCCTAAACTTATCACAAGCAAACACTACTGCTAAGAATTCCTTCTCAGTAGTAGCATAATTCTTGTGAGCACTATCCAGGGTTTTGCTAGCATAATGTATAACATTCAACTTCTTATCAACCCTTTGTCCTAAAACAGCTCCAACAGCAAAATCACTAGCATCACACATAATTTCAAAGGGCAATTTCCAATTAGGTGGTTGTACTATAGGAGCGGTTATTGAAGCTTTCTTAAGAACTTTGAAGGTTTCCTTACAATCTTAATCAAATACAAAAGGAACATCCTTCTGGAGAAGATTAGTGAGGGGTCTCGAAGTCTTAGAAAAGTCTTTAATAAGTCTTCTATAGAAACCAGCATGACCGAGAAAACTACGAATACCTTTGATGTCCCTTGGATAGGGCATCCTTTCAATAGCTTCAATCTTAGCCTTGTCCACTTCAATTCCCCTCTCGGAAATCTTGTGACCAAGGACGATCCCTTCGTTAACCATGAAGTGGCACTTTACCTAATTTAGCACTAAATTCGTATCCTCGCATCTCTGCCAAACTTTATTAAGATTGTGGAGATAGTGGTCAAAGGAAGTTCCATAGAAGGAGAAATCGTCCATGAAGACTTCCACAATCTCCTCACAAAAACCATGAAAAATAGCAGACATGCATCTCTGAAATGTAGCAGGTGCATTGCATAACCCAAAAGGCATACGCCTATAAGCATAAGTACCATAAGGACACGTGAAAGTGGTCTTCTCTTGATCGGCAGAATTGACGTGAATCTGATAGAAGCCAGAGTACCCATCGAGATAGCAAAAGTGTGTGTGTTTTGGACAACCTCTCTTGCATTTGATCAATTAAGGGCAGCGGGTAATGGTCCTTCCTGGTTTCCTTGTTTAACTTCCTGTAATCAATAAACATTCTATATCCAATAACAACTCTTTGAGGTATTAGTTCATTTTTATCATTAGGAACAACAGTCACACGTCCTTTCTTAGGAACACAATGAACTGGACTTACCCACTTAATATCAGCTATAGGATAGATGATACATGCGGCTAGAAGCTTGAGAATTTCAGTCCTAACCACGTCCTTCATCTTTGGGTTCAACCATCGATGATGATCAACAACTGGTTTAGCATCGGGCTCGAGATTGATAGTATGTTGGAAAATTGACAGACTAATCCCCTTAAGGTCATCAAGGGTATAGCCAAAGGCACCACGGTTTCTACAAAGTTTCTCCAATAATCGCTCTTCTTCAAATCCTGAAAGGTTAGCTTTGATAATAACAGGACATATTTTCTTTTCATCTAAATAAGTGTACTTGAGCGTATCGGGAAGTGGTTTGAGATCAAACACCGGGTCTTCTTTGGGTTGCGCAAGGATTCCTAAAGGTTCAACCGGAAGGTTGTGCTTCAGGATGGCAGTTTTTCTTGAGAATATTTCATCTAACTCATTTATTTCTTGCATATGCATATCATTCTTGTGGTCTTCCATATATTGCTGCAAAGGATCGTTAGGAGGAATAGCAATGGAAGCAATATCTTCAATAATTCTCTCATTACTAGGTAAATTAGTACCACGAGGCTGCTTAGACAACTTAGAAAAGTTAAATTCATATGGCTCACCATCGAATTCAACGGAAACTTTACCTTTCGTGCAATCTATTATAGCTCCACAAGTTTTGAGGAAAGGCCTACCAAAGATAATAGGGAAAAAACTATCTGGCACTGAACCAAGTACTAGAAAGTCGGTAGGATACTTTACCTTTCCACATAGAACTTCAACATCTTTCACAATTCCAATGGGAGAGATAGTTTATTTGTTTGCTAGATAAATAGTAACATCAACCTCTTCATGTTCAGAGGGTGAAATCTCACCCATGATCTCCTGATAGAGTGAAAAAGGAATGGCACTAACACTCGATCCCAAATCACATAGCCCGTAATAGTTGTGATCTCTTATCTTGACAGATACAACTGGTGTACCTAAAATTGGGCATTTATTCTTGGCTGTAACAATGTTAGTAGAAACAACACAAAAATTTATTTCGCAGTCGAAAACATCATTAGTAACTAGATCATTAACCACCGCAACTTGAGGATCAACCTTGATCTGGTCCTCAGGCTCGTCAGCTCTTCTCTTACTTTTATTTCTTATGCCTGTCACAAAAGTGTGCCCCCTCATCCTTGTGGGAAAAGGGGGGTTTTCATATATAACTGCAGGCAAATTAGGGTCAGCAACATTAGTGGGAACAGAAAATTATTTAAAGGGTTGATGGTACTGATCCTTCTCCTCCTTAGAAGAGTCAATATGAGAGGCGAAGTTCTTACAAAAATCAATCATTAGCTGGGAATCAAGACCAATTTTAGAGAAAAAGGTATTAAAGTAACCAGTTTTCAGATAGCTCTCAATATAATCATGCTCATAACTTGTAACGGGTTCAATAGCTTTATCAATTTCCCAGTCTTAAGTGTTCTTCTGAATTCTCTCAATGTGATCCCATCTCTATTCAACACTTCTTGTTTGAAATACTCCACTAGAGGAGGCATCCAACATCTCCTTATCCTGACGAGAAAGCCTGGCAGAAAAATTTGTAAGTATAATATCCTTGGGGAGCTCATGAATAGGACATTTGAGCATTAGGGACTTCAGTCTCGCCAAAGCGTGAGCGATGCTTTCTCCATCGCGAGACCAAAAGGTATAGATGTAATTCCTGTCTCGATGAATTTCATGAAGAGATAAAACTTTGTATAAAAGAGAGACATAAGTTCTTGCCAATCAAGAAAATGTGAGTTATCGAGGAGCTTATACAGATCTTAAGCTTTATCTATAAGTGTTATGGAGAATAATTTCCTCATGAAGAACTCCATTGATACACTTGCAAGCTTAAATAATGAACAAAGTTGTGACAAATATAGCAAGTGTTCACCTGGATGTCTGTCTCCTGCATAACGATTAGCCAAGACATAATCAATAATACCAGTTGGTATTTTATAAGGCACAATTTCAGTATGGGTGGGAGTGACCACCAGAGTAGTGGGGCGTTTCCCCAAAAGAAACCAACCAAGAGTAGAGGTGTCCATAAGGACAAAAATTAGCAACGACGAAAAATAAAAAAAGAAATATAAAATTGTTCCTTACCAACTTCACTTACTAATAGCGCTACGCTCCCCAGCAACAGCGCCAGAAAACAGTACTTGATGACCCTCAATTGTAGGGGATCTATTGTAGCGTTTTCGATAAGTAAGAGTGTTGAACCCAACGAGGAGCAGACGGTATTGATTAGTGACTTTGGTAAAGGAATAGCTACAAGCAATGAAAAGATAACCTTTTAGGGGTTGTCGATATAAGCAACGAGAAGGTAAAAACAAGCAAAGTAAAAGGCACTGAGGAGTAACAAGTGGCCCAATCCTTTTGAGCAAAGGATAAGCCTGGCAACTGCACTTATAAAGGCTAAAGCGTTCTTGAGGACGCATCAGAGAGATAGTCACGTGCTTTCGCCATATTCCGTATCGGTACTATGTTTTGTGTTGATAAGTGTTGAGTGGGTGGATCTATGCTAGTGCACCTTCTAGACTAAGATACGTGCACTCTTATGATTAAACACCTTGCAAGAGTCCGCAAATACAAGGTATAAATTGAGGAAAAAGCCTAACCACAGCAATACGATCAAGGATCCATTATTCCCTTGTGCAAAAGTGTGCAAACTGGGGTTCAGGTTTCTGTCACTCCGGCAACCCACCGTAAGCATTATTTATACACATTGCATTCCCCTAGGTCCTTAGAAAGGCGAAGTGTTTAGTGTTCGACTCACAGAACACCACTAGAGAAAGAACAACACAACTTAAATATCAAACAACACATATTACTTCAACATCATATGACTACTAACAGCTAGACTACTCCCATGTCCTCAAGAACTAAAGTAACTACTCATAAGACATAAAAGAGATCATGATCAGTGGTGATAAATGGATGATAAAAAATCTGGACATAACAATATTTCACCAACAAAACTCAATAGCATTCACCACAAAGGAGTAATCACCACCGGTAGAGTAGAGAGGATAGATAGTATGGATTACAAGACAAGTTGCAATTGTGAGATGAGATAGGATGAAGATGGAGATGGTGCTGATGTTGGGGATGATGTTGATGATGATCTCGATGATGCCCGTGACGATGGTCATGACGATGGCGATGATCTCCCCTTCTGGGAGGTGTTCTCCCCGGCGGAATCTTCCCGTCGGAGATGTCTTTTCTTATTGGTAGGTTTCCGCTACGGAGCGGCGGCGGAACTCGCGAAACTCCTCTTTTTTAGGGTTTTCGGGTGACGATGAATATATAGGTTAGAGGGGGTAGCCAGGAGTGGCCCCAGGGGTCCAGGCGGCCTCCCGGCGTGCCCCTGGTGGGGGTCGCGCCAGGGGGGCACCAGGGCACCTGGTGGCCCCCTCTTGCCCCTATTCGGCGAAGCTTCATTAATATTCTGGAAAATATCCCTCGTCGATTTTCAGCGCATTTGGAGATGTTCTGTTTCAACAACTCAATGTCCACTTTTCTTCGCTGAATCCTGCATCTACTGTTTCGGCACCGGAAAGCTGCAAACTATGTAAAACAAGCCAAAACAACAAAAGGATAGCATCATAACATAATATATATCAAAGAATATGCGTGAATTACAATATAAAATTGTGATGCATTTTGGACATATCATGTGTTACTCGGAAGCAATGTACCGAGTCGATCATTACTCCGAAGCTACATGAGGTACCGACTTACTCATTACTCGGAAGCTACAATGTAACGAGCTATGTGTTACTCGAAAGCCATAGTGTACCGAGATACTCATTAATCGGAAGCCAAAACCAAGTTACTCGTTACTCGGAAGAAAGTACCAAGCTGTAACGAGTGCTTCTACCGAGTGCTTTTACTCATTACTCGGCAGGAAGCACCAAGCTATAGTCAAGTCAGAGGCACATACCGAGTGCTTTTACTCGTCACTCGGAAGTCCAAACGTGTCGAGTCACTCGTTACTTGGAAACCATAGTGTGCATAGTGGTTCCACCGAGTGGTTCTACTGAGTTGTTCTAATTCGGAAGCGTCCACCGAGTTGTTCTAACTCTGAAAGGAAAGCAATGAAGCGCGTACCGAGTTGCGCCAAATCTGAAAGGAACGTGCCGATTGCACCGATGTAGCTCAGAGAGTTTCCTTACGCGTGCAATCATGCAGAGTCCGAGCTCGGTTTGAGTTGGAAAGCGACCCGAGTGCTTTTGTGCTGCGAGAAGGCTGGCACGAGTCCTTTTCTTGCACGTGAAGACGAACCCCCTCATATATACTTGAGGTGACGGCCGATTGGAGACAACACAATCAATTGAAACAACACTACAAACCCTAACTTTTATCCCTCTCCCTACGTGTCTTCTACCTCTCGTTCTTCATCTCTTTCTTGTTCTACAGGAAGGCGATCCACGAGGTTCCAAGGGCATTCAAGACGACTTGGAGCAGCCAATATTCGCCGAGTTCTCTGACGGGGTCCCTCCCGAGGGCTTGGGGCGTCTAGTTAAAAAAGAGCTAGCCGGATTGTCTTACATATCGCGCTTCCGGTTAGCCTCCCACGGTGGAAGAATCGGAGCATCTCCCTCGGTGCCGCAGGTACACGTGACGTGTTCGTATAAAGGCGCGTTTTATCGGAACTACCGACTTCGGTCAAAGGGGTTCAGCGACTAACGGGGTGTGTGGCCTCCTTGAGCCGGTTCATAAGCTGGCTTGGAGAGAAGGTCATCCTGTTATATCAACTTCTGCGGAAGACAAAGAAATTCGTCTGGGATGGAGAAGCAGATGAAGCGCTTGAGTCACTAAAGAAGCAGTTGTCCCAGGCACCCATCTTGGAAGCTCCCAAACCCAAGGAACCTATGCTTCTTTACATATCAGCTAACGATCGATCGGTCAACGATGCGGTCGTCGTTTAACGTAAAAAGTGGGCAAGGAGCATCCCCTGTGGAGACCTATTTACTATGTCAGCGAGGTCTTGACATCATCCAAGCAAAGATATCCTCAATGGTAGAAGCTGGTCCGGTAGTGTTTATGGAAAGTCCGAAGCTGAAGCACTATTTTCAGGAACATTCAATCATAGTAGTCAGCTAAACACCACTCTGCGACATCATCCAGAATCGAGAGGCTACTGGAAGAATTTTCATGTGGGCCATCGAACTGAGAGCCTACCACATTAAGTAAGAGCCACGAACAACTATCAAATCCCAAGCCCTGGTTGACTTTATCAATGATTGGACGGAACTCCAGGCACTCCCGGAAAAACCGACTACCAAGTAATGGACAATGCACTTTGATGGGAGTCGGTAGCTTCAGGGTTCAGGAGCTTGAGTCGTTCTCACTTCACCAAGAGGAGATAAATTTTGGTACGTCTTACAGCTGCAATTTACCTGCACCAATAATGCAGCTGAATACGAATCCCTACTCCATGGCCTCTGATTGGCACGTGAGATGAACATAAGCTGGTTCCAATGCTTTGGTGATTCTGATCTTGTTTCCTAGCAAGCATCAGGGAAGTGGGATTCTAAGGACCCCATCATGGTGTCTTACATGTGAGAAGTCTCAAGGAAAGACGGATTCTTTACTGGCTACCAAATGGACCACGTGGATCGCAGGAAAATGAGGCGGCTGACGCATTGTCTCGGCTCGGTTCTCAACGGAAACCGGTTCCCCCAAACGTTTTCCTTAACGTTCTATTGCATCCAGCTGGCAGCTCCCCACAGAACATGATATAGCAGTACCGGACCCAGAGATGGCCTTAGTAGCCACTATACATGCCACTGCCTCGTGGGTCATACCATATTTGGATTCAAGAATCGAGGTATCCTCCCAACTGATGAAATATTGGCTAGACAAATCATCAGACGAAGCAAATCTTTTGTGCTTATCAATGGGGAGCTACACCGACTTAGTCCCACCCAAGTCTTCCAGAGATGTGTTTCGCCAGAAGAAGGATGTGACGTATTAAACGAAATACACTTTGGAGACTGTGGTCATCATGTCGGCTCCCGATCCCTAGTTGCCAAAGCTTATCGCCATGGATTCTACTGGCCCACGGCTCATGCAGATGCGGAGCATATCGTTAAAAAGTGTGATGGTTGCTAGCGGTATGCAAGGCAAGACCATGTGCCGGCTCAAGAGCTCAGGATGATTCCAATCACTTGGCCTATTGTAGTCTGGGGGATTGATATGGTAGGGCCTTTCAGGCGACCAAGTGCGGAAATACTCACCTCTTGGTTGCAGTAGATAAATTCACTAAGTGTGTCGAAGCAGAGTCGGTCAGCAAATGCAACACGGCAACGACGCTCAAATTTCTGAAGAAAATTATCTTAAGATTCGGTTACCCCCACAACATTATCACTGATAATAGAAGCAATTTTTCAGAAGTTGAAATGCAACGTTTTTGTGAGAAGGAGCATACGCGGCTTGATCTTGCGTCTGTGGATCACCCGCAGTCCAATGGATAGGACAAAAGAGCTAATCAAGAACTACTACGTGGTATCAAACCCTGACACTGTGTTCCTCTAGTAAGAATGTTGGGCTGTTGGGTTGAAGAATTACCCTCTGTTCTTTGGAGTATTAGGACTACGTCCAACAGGTCGACTGGTCTTACACCTTTTTTCCTTGTTTATGGAGCAAAAGCCGTCCTCCCAAGTGACATCCGTCACGACTCACCCTGAGTCATCGCATATGTTCAAGCTGAGAATGAAGAAGCAAGACCTGACTCCTTAGACATCCTTGTTGAAGAATGAGACTTAGCTAGTGCTAAGTCGGCTATTTATCAGCAAGACCTATGACAATATCACAGTCGACGCATCAAGAGTCGGACTTTTCAAAAGGGGGGACTTAGTGCTCCGCCTGATACAAAAAAGGAAAGGAATGCACAAGTTATCCCCGCCTTGGGAGGGACCGTTCATGGTCAGCAAGAATTTATACTCCCTCCGTTCCATATTGCTTGACTCTCAAATGGATGTATTTAGCACTAAGATTAATCTAGATACATCCATTTTAAAATCAAGTAAAGTGGAACGGAGGGAGTACAATGGATCCTACTACCTGGTTGATATACGTGAGCCGACTGCCACGCGCACGTCCGAAGAAGAGACTCCTAGGCCGTTGAATGAAGCTCATCTCCGTCCCTATTATTCTTGAGTAGACAGGAACCTTCTTGTACACCATCTTATAAATATACATAATATAAGAAGCCGACTTCTTTTCTTTAGAAAAAATGATTCTTGTTTTCATGTCGATTTTCTTTTCTCCTGTTAATTTTCTCTCCTTTATCTTGCACTGCATTACATTCTTGCATTGAATTCCATGGAAACCTGGAGGGATTGATCACCCTCCTTGGTACCAGGCATGTATATTGATGTATTTAGGGAACCTGGGGGTTTGAGTCTTTTAACATCAAATTGTCAACTGGGGACTCGGCATATACATGAAATTGGCCTACTATGGCTTTATTCTTGCCTGTAAGCTAATGCAAACTTGTACTTATATGACCTACATGACCCATGATAGTTTAAACATCAGCATGTTCTACTAGAAGACTGTTGAGTTTGATTCTATTACAGAGAAAACTAGAATAAGTCATGTGATGCTTGCTTATAGAGAAGTTTTGACTCACGCGCAATTGGGTGACCAACATTTCTATTCTACAAGACAGACAAAACCCTCCCGATTTGGGGAGTCGGTTTTGTGCTGAGCTTGTATTGTTAAAGAATGTTGTGACAGTCACGCATACGACCGACTTCTGTATGAGCTCTTACATTTTTTGCATACATAATCATTATTTTTCCTTGATTGTGTACTTTTTTAAAACATATATAAATCATCTCCTCTACCGACTTTCTTGAACAGTACTACATGAACTAGCAGTCTGTGCATGAGAAACATGTTGATTCTACTATAACCTGGTGTAAGAGCAAAGTTTTGCCCCCGTGTGTTTTGGATATTGTTGGACAAGACAGTAGAGGAACTAACAATGTTTTCTAGTGTAAACAGTTGTATAGGTTCCTGAAGGACATGCTAGCTGATAAAGCTTCAGGGAAGGTTTTCACGTTTTCGAAGCATTACCCCGTCTGGCGAAGCTTAATCACGGAGGATGACCCCCAAAAATGAAGATGTCCTGTAACGACACGATTCTCTAAAGAATCCAAGTCTCTGTGCATTTTGTGATAGTCCCTGGATCAATAGCTAGCACACACCGTACATGATGTAATATCAAGAATAAACCACATGTCATATATATTACATCGAAGATCCAGTATTATAATAAAGCATACCTGCATAGCTCAAGGCTAGCTGACAAATAAAATACAACGGTAAATAATAAGAGCTTCGTGGCGTCCATCAACTCCACCGGCATAGTTGAGTATAGACATCGTAACCCTACATCGTACCACTTACTCGTCGCTTATAAATCCTGCAACACCGAAGGTTACAGCCCGACAACGGGTCAGTACATCTGATTTGTACGGCAAGTCACACGAAAAAGGATATAACAGACCTATCACTACATGCAAGGTAAGTCAAAGGAAAGGTTTATAGTTTAGTTTTGCAGAAAGCCAGTTTTTCCCTCACATACTACAACTAATCAAATTTTAATTTATCTTTCTATTCCTAAGTATGGCTGAATCAGGCTACACCAATTCCAACCATCCCTTTATTAAAAGTTCCCACTCAAATTCTTATTAAGTTGAAATATCTGTCAAGACCATCCAACAACAATAATGCCCAGTTGCTCAAAGTTGTCCGTAACCGTGGACACGGCTAATCTTGATCAGTTTTTACACTCTGCAGAGGTTTGTACACTTTCCCCACTGGACTCAACCCAAAGATTGAGACATAGCCTTTCAGAAGAGGTTGCCTCCACCCTTTGGTAGCCGGTACACCTATCATATCTACATCAGCTAGCTACTAGGGCCAGGTTCCCCACAACTTACTCATCTAAGCCAGAGCCCATATAGCCAGTGGTTGTACATGGAAGCTACTAGTCATACTGTTTGTCCGATCTTTTTGGGCCTGGACGGCTCCCACTGCGTCAGAGGGTACTCGCCATGACGCACCCGGTTCACCACCAAAACAACCATTCTGGAAGCATTTAGCCCTGGTCCGGCACGAGCCCCAGGATGCATTCCCTGCCCGTCCATAGGTGATTTCTATTTATGTTTGCTAGTCAAGTCATTACTCCTCACAAAGCTCAATGATAACTCAACCAATCCTCGTCTACAAAGCAATAGCAGTATATAACAACCACGATCCTAGGGCGACAATGAAATACAAGGTCAGAACATATGGCTATCCTACTAGGTTTAAATTATAACTAATATATAATCCTACACATGCATAGAGTGATAATTTGCTACATGCATAATAAAAAATATAGGATGAGGTATGGTCAAAGTGTAACTTGCCTTTTCCATTCAGTGAAGTTCTTCGCTCTCAAGGTCCAGTCAACTCTATTCGTCACACTCCGAGAATCTATCGCAACGAAGGAACTCAAATAAGCAATCACATCACAAGGACAAACAAAAGATCAACAAACAAACACAAAGGTTTTAGCAACCAAAAACAAAGGCTTTGAAGTGCAAAGGTGTCGATGTGCTCGAAGGTGTTCAGTGGAACGTGAACTCGAGAGAGTCAACGGATAAAGAGTTGTCGATACAAGATTATGATCAAGGCATTATGAAATCAAGGTAAAGATCATAGCAATATGAATGGAATGTGGATATTGCCGATAGGATGTCTCATATGATCCAATATGCAAAAAGAATCACGTGAAACGGAATACTACAACACAGGTCATAGCAAGTGAAAAATTGAATTGAATTTGAATTTAAACAGATCAAGAAACTTGTGAATTTTTGTGTACACATGATATAAATAGAAGGCACATGGAACGAGTGATCCAACGCAAAAAGAATCACTCGATTTGGATCAACGGTTTACAAGATATGGCCTCCGGAATTTGAATTTGAATTTGAAATAAATTCAAATTCAAAAGTGTGAAAAGGTGTGAAAAGTTTACTCTATAATAAAGTACAGATCACTACGAGCGTGTAGGAAAAATAATCACCTAATTCCGATACACGGTTTAAAAGATACGGCTACGAAGATTATAGGGTGCAAACTGTGAAAAAGGGCCTATTCATGAATAAAATAAAAGTTTCTGTCGCAGACAGATCCTTTTCACTACAGGACAAAATTGCTGACGTACCGATGACGTGGCGATGGCGCGGAAACCGAGGTTCGCCGAGCACGGAACTCGAGGTTCGCCGGCACGGAAACCGAGGTTCACCGGGCACGGAAATCGAGGTTCGTTGGCCACGGAAGCCGAATTTTGCCGGCGGCGGTGCGGATCCCGAGGTTTGCCTGCGGCGGCACGGAAATCGAGGCGCGGACGATTTAGGGTTTCTGAAAAAAAAATAAAAAGAAAATTTTTCGAAATCTAATATAGCCCGAATTTTTTTTTTGAATTCCGTCTCGGACTCGAATTGCTCTCGTGGGCGGAAAAGGCTATTGGGCCGGCTCGGTACGCATTTTCTTTTTCTTTAAAAACCGAAACTTCAAACAATTGTAGAAAAATAAATACTCATGAGAAAAATACGAAATAAATTTCTAAATTCATCAAATAATACAAAGAAAATTATTTAATGAATACATTCTCCAAAAAGGAAAATAAAAATAAAAACATTTTCTAAATACTTTATTTAAATATATAATGTTTTTCATAAATCAAATAAATCCATTAAATTATTATAAATATTTTTATTTGGTCAAAATCATTGACAAACCATTTCTAAATAATAAAATATAAATTTTAAAATTGTCACACCAAGAAATAATTTGGTAAAATAAAGATATCCCATTGGAATATTTTTTCAACTCTTTTAAAATATTTAATAAATCATTTTAATGAAATAAAAACTCTCTTAGCATTGTAAAATCCCTAAAATAATTTTAAAGTTATTTATAATACTCAAAATAAATTTCAAAAACTTTAAGGTAATATTCTAAATATTTCCCAACTTTATTAAAAAGGGGATAAGTCATTTTATATCCTCTCAAATGAATTTCCTTGAGTTGAAAAATGTTTTGAATATTCCGAAGAATTCCAATATTGATTTAAAACATTTCCCAACCTTTTAATATGTTGAAGGAGTCATATTACCTTCTCTCATTTCGTTTTGTTGGTTTTGTTTTAAATAATAAATTCCAAAACACCAATTATGAATGTTAGGGAAAGTCATTTTATTCCCTCTCTTTTTCATATTCAATAAACTCCAAAAAGTTTTAAATCCCAGAGAAAATCAAACACATCAAGCAAACAATCATTATCTATTTAATTTTATTAACATACCAAAAGTCGGAGAATTTTGGGATGTTACACACTACCACCCATAAAAGGAATCTCGTCCTCGAGATTCGAGAAGGCTAGAAAGAAAGGTTAGGGTTCGGGTCTTCATGATAGTCCATCGATCCTCCGATGAGCTAGGGTGCTACCACCCTTAAAAGGAGTGCGACGTGGTCTTCAAAATCTTACTCCATCGATGACCTTCTTCAAAGAGATTTACCTCCTCCTATCAGGTCTTGAATCCTTAGCAAAAGAGGAGTCTTCCGTATACTGAACCTTCATGGTTGACAAGAAACTAAGAAACTATCGATTTCCTCATGGTGGTCATCAAGCATACTTTTACGGAATACCTGCAGTAGACGGTCTTGCTCCATACTCACCGTATAACACAAACGGTAATCTCCTACAGGGGTCACACATCGTACCATTCTATGGTTTAGGCTTAACATCGTCGTCTCTCTGCTATAGGTAAGTCACTCATGATTTACTATCCCGCATAGCAAGAGCGAATAATAAGAGTAGTCGTCATGCTGATCAATCCATTCCGCACCCAAATCATTTCCTTGTATATTGTTTAGTGAATCTCGCAATCTAACACTCGGTCATCCTCACAAGCATTGCAGAAGTCCTCCTTATCTTGAACTGGGTCCAGATAAATCCATGGTTCTGCAAGCCAACCAAAACATCTATCGTTTCCTCACCACTCTCAGGTTTTCGCAAACTGCTATAAACGTGTACTGGTGGACTACAACTTTTCGAGGGTTCTTCGTTCATCAAGATTGTGCTTGCTTGTTGTAAGATCTTGGCACAAGGGGTTAACTTTGAACTCAGCATTAAGTTGCATCCATATTTATTCCATCCTTGACATTAGAAGCCATTGTAGTAGCTTCTTCAGTTTAGGGATGAGGGGGAATAGAATGTAGATAGCGAGGTAGAGAGAGATAGGGAGATGTACCCATACAAACATCCCACTAGTTTTTAAAATATAAGTTTTGATGTGTAGCTGTCAGTAAAAACAAGAAATGACAGCACACAAAAACGATCTACGGTAGAAACTTGAATCTTCCAGGTCTTCTAGTCTTCAGGTCTTCAATGACGGTAGCTTCAGTTTTGCATTGTCGAAGAAATCTTCGTATCGTCGAGTCACTTGCCAATTTACTCTTCTTGTGGTTGTGTCTTCTTTAGTCTTGAAGCATACTAAATATATGAGGGGTCTAATGAAACGTAAACTTATTCCACTCGTATAGAAGAAACACAAAGAACTACACACAACATCAATCAAAGACATATCAGGGCCACAGGGCACAAGCAAAACTTAACAAAACAATCATGACATAAAACATCTAGTTAATCAATAGCAAAACATGCATCGATCCACATCTCCAACTAACATTTAGAAGGTACCACCATACACTTAGTGCACACCACATAAGCTTCTTCGAGTCAGCATCCTTGCTTCCATGTTCACAACTTCTCCTTCCCCTTCAATTCTGGACACATATTGCTGTAGTGTCCCATGTTCCTGCACCGATAGCACTCAATTTGGCTAAGGTCCTTTTATCTTCTTCCTCATGAGTGCTTCCTTTAGTTCTGGACACATGTTGGCGTAATGTCCCATATTTCTGCACCGGAAACACTGAATGTGGCTAATGTCCTTCTTTTTCTTCTTCATGGGTGCTTCCTTCAATTCTTGGATAACTTTCTTCATTCCTTCCTTTTGATGTTGAACCACTTGTTGTGTCACGATGAAATATTGACACTGATCGGGGTAATGATCAGTTCCTTCACACGTAAAGCATGTGACTTGTGCAGTGGGGCATTCTTCACCCGAGTGAATTTCTTCACAATAGGGGCATCCATCTTGGTGTCCTTCGTAGGAGTGTCCTGTTTCTCCGCAAATTGTACAGGCACGGATCCTCTTAAGGGTTACCGTCCTTTGCATCGGGGTGACGAGGCGGGATCCCAACAAAATCTTTGTAAATTCCTTCCAAGTAATCTTCCTTCGTGATTCGTCAATCGCTTGGTGCATTCTCCACCAAGTAGCAGCCTCTTCTACCAAGTAGTTAATAGCATAGGGGACTGTGTCCTCACTTCCAACCTTGTTTATCTTCATGTGCTCCTCCATACTACGAATCCATTGCTCCACCTTCAGTCTTGACATCGTCGCAGAAAAGGCGAGTCCTACTCCATACTCCATCTATTAAACCCATATGGCAAGGGTTAGGGGAAAACTACAACACCGACAAGAAAACAAACTAAGATAACACCAAGCATATGCACTCAAACAAGAAAGAGGCAAAAAAACACCTACGTTCAACAGCAACACATAACAACAAACAATACAGTGACAAAAGTCAAAACACACAAACAACACCTAGAGTAAGGTCATATGTGCAAGACATACGATCTCATCATACTACGCGAAATTCGTTCATCTAACTTCACCTAAAAGGTGGTGGTCTGAATCTAAACTTCATCCTTCTCAGCTAAGATCATCTTAAAGATCCTCTCGTAGTGTAAACACTAATCCTTATTAAATCCATAGGATACTCCTACAAATTTTTGGCAGTCGTAACTTCAATTGATCCATGAGGTTGATGATTTTCTTCTTAGATGTCTTGTCTTCCGAGGTATAAACAACTCAAGGGGTATTCATAGTAAAACAAGATGAGGAGTTTTAGAAGATGAATAATAGATGAGAGATACTAGTGGAGAGAGTAAATAATCAAAGAGTGATAAAATATTTTTGTTCCTATGGCTTGTTCTATCCATTTTCTAGGGTCACGACCTACAGTCAACATGGGCTCTGATACCATCTGTAACGACCCGATTCTCTAAAGAATCCAAGTCTCTGTGCATTCTGTGCTAGTCCCTGGATCAATAGCTAGCACACACAGTACATGATGTAATATCAAGAATAAACCACATGTCATATATATTACATCGAAGATCCAGTATTACAATAAAGCATACCTGCATAGCTCAAGGCTAGCTGACAAATAAAATACAACAGAAAACAATAAGAGCGGCGGCACAGAAATCGAGGTGCGGACGATTTAGGGTTTCTGAAAAAAAATGAAAAAGGAATTTTTTCGAAATCTTATATAGCCCGAAAAAAGAATTTTTTTTTGAATTCCGTCCCGAACTCGAATTGCGCTCGTGGGCGGAAAAGGCTATTGGGCCGGCTCGGTATGCATTTTCTTTTTCTTTAAAAACCGAAACTTCAAACAATTGTAGAAAAAAAATACTCATCATAAAAATACGAAATAAATTTCTAAATTCATCAAATAATACAAAGAAAATTACTTAATGAATACATTCTCCAAAAAGGAAAATTAAAATAAAAACATTTTCTAAATAGTTTATTTAAATATATAATGTTTTTCATAAATCAAATAAGTCCAATAAATTATTATAAATATTTTTATTTGGTCAAAATCATTGACAAACCATTTCTAAATAATAAAATATAACTTTTAAAATTGTCAAACCAATAAATAATTTGGTAAAATAAAGATATCCCATTGGAATATTTTTTCAACTTTTTTAAAATATTTAATAAATCATTTCAAAGAAATAAAAACTCTCTTAGCATTATAAAATCCCTAAAATAATTTTAGAGTTATTTATAATACTCAAAATAAATTTCAAAAACTTTAAAGTAATATTCTAAATATTTCCCAACTTTATTAAAAAGGGGATAAGTCATTTTATATCATCTCAAATGAATTTCCTTGAGTTGAAAAATGTTTTGAATATTCCGAAGAATTCCAATATTGATTTAAAACATTTCCCAACCTTTTAATATGCTGAAGGAGTCATATTACCTTCTCTCATTTCGTTTTGTTGGTTTTGTTTTAAATAATATATTCCAAAACACCAATTCTGAATGTTAGGGAAAGTCATTTTATTCCCTCTCCTTTTCATATTCAATAAACTCCAAAAAGTTTTAAATCCCAAAGAAAATCAAACACATCAAGCAAACAATCATTATCTGTTTAATTTTATTAATATTCCAAAATTCGGAGAATTTTTGGATGTTACATGTCCTGAAGCTCAACTCATTGAAGGAAATAAAGAAGACGGCGCAAGACTTAGATCTTTCTGTGTAGTTCTTTTTCTGTTCTTTGATTCATAGGACAAACCGTACTATCAAGAGGGGTCTTTAGTTTGTGGACACCGAAGTCATTGATAAAATGATCAGATCAAATCCAAACCAAGTGAGAAGCCTGAGCGAAGAAATCTCATGTGCACTGAGTTAAGTTTCAGTAGAAAAGACTTCGTTCTTTGGCTTCTGAAGCAGAACTAAGTCTATGAGTTAGCTTTACTTGTTTCTCAAGTAAAGTTGCGCAGTAGTGACAAATCTGACCGTTGTGGACACGTGTCAAGCTGTCACCTCGGGTCAATTTGGTCATTACGCACCTCGGGATCGCCAACTATAAATACACCGCCCCCTCCTCCATTTGCGGGCGGCTGCTCCAAGAATATTCCTGAGAGAGATTGAAGAGAGCACCCCAAAGACTTCATCGAAGCAAAACCCAAAACCGAGAATACTGAAGCCTAAGTCATTGATCTGAGTAGATTCGAGATGACGTAGGTGAAAGCTTACTAGCCTTTTTATCTTGGAGAACTGCAATTCTCCTAGACGGTTAGAGTGTTGTTCTTCAGAGAGCGAAGAGTTCTTGTCGGCTCGAAGTCCAGTTTTTCAAAGGTTTCGGTGATTTCCTCAATAATCAACCACGAGTGAAGAACTGACCAAGCTCAAGGAGTTTGGTGCAGTGGAGCAACGGACGGAGAGATATTTGCTCCAGGTGTTCAATCACCAGTCCCTCCAACCAGACGTAGCGCTTTGCAGAGCGTGAACTGGTCGAACAAACATCGTCGAGTCCCAATTCATTTTACTTCGAGCATTTACCTTCAGTATTGCATTTTCTTCAAAGTTATGCTTCAATGTGTATTGATTCACTGCATTTAGTTTCGCTTCCAGTTTTACTTCGCTATTCTACTTTACTTATGCTTCACTTCAATAGTTTCAGCCGAAATTTTTGAAGTGATCATTCACCCCCTCCCCCTCTGATCACATACTTGGACTTTCAATTGGTATCAGAGCTAGTCACTCCCTACACTCTGTGTGTTTTGGATTAACCTCCTGGAGTGTTTTCAAGTATGTCTTTCGCAGCTATTCACTCCGGCGAACCTATTCCTGTTTTCAATGGGAAGGACTACCCGTACTAGAAGGACAAAATTAAAAGAAATATCATGGCTATCAACTCGACTGCCTGGCAAGTTGTCTTGTATGGAGTCACTGTTGTCGATGAGAAGGCCATCACTCCTGAAGAAGAAAAACTGATTGATGTTGATTCTGAAGTTTGGGTTTTCATCACCAATCACTTGACACCAGAAAAGTATCATGAAGTGAAGAATATTCCATATGCCAAAGGTGTCTGGGACTATCTTGAAAAGATTGGCGAAGGTGTTTCTACCCAGAAGGATACCAGAATTGACACACTCCGAAGAAAATTCTATCGCTTCAAAAGAAACGAGGGTGAAAAAGTCGGCTCCATATACAACAGACTCACAACTCTTGCTAATGAGTTGATTTCCCTCGGTGCTGATGACATTACTCCTCACTCAGTTCTAAGAACTTTGCTTTGCTCATTGGATGATTCGTTTGATCACATTGTGCTGATGATCAAGGAAAGGACTGATTTTAGACGTCTTGTTGCCGCTGATATTCGTGAGAGACTCAGTACTTTTGAAATGGAAGAAGATGAGAAACGTGAAATAAATGGCTCTCGAAGAAAAACTCATGCCTTGAAAGCAAAAGCTTCGCGTCATTCTTCACCCGAAGTCAGTTCTGCTTCAGGTGTCGAATCAGATGATCCTGCAAGCATTGGAAAAGATTTAGCATTGATCATGAGACGCTTCAACCGCTTCCAGAGAAAAGGTTTTTCTTCACCGAAGAAGAGTTATTCTTCAATAAGCTCAACTCACTCATCTCACCGCTCATCCGCAAGAAGCTCTCCATCGAAAGACAACTGCTGCTACAAATGCAAGAAATCAGGTCACTACATTGCTGATTGCCCTCTGTGGGAAGCTGAGAACAAAGCAAAGCATTTGCTCAGAGACTCCTCAACCAAGTCCCACAGATCTTCCAGAAGCTATGAGTCCAAGAGACATGATTCCAGTTCGAGAAGAGATAAGAAAAAAGGTTCTGATGATGATAAGAGGAAGAAGTATCATAAGAAGCGTGAGGGTTCTTCATCGAAGACTTACTCGTCTCGGCGAAGCAGCTCTCACCGTGCAAAGGCCTATCTGGGAAAGGAGATGAACTCTGAAGACGAAGCCTCTGGGTCCGAAGCTGAATCAGGCTCAAGGTCTGGGTCTGGGTCCGAATCAGATGGTGTTGCTGGTTTGGCATTCGCTTCAGCAGATGCTTCGACTAAAGCTTCGAGCTCATTCTTCACCAACAACAGTAGTGAAGATGAATCTCCTGCATATTGCTTCATGGCCAAGGCGAAGGTATCTTCATCAAAATCTAACTATGATACTTCTGATTGTTCCTCATATGATAGTGATTCGAAGATAAGCTATGCTAAACTTGCTAAAATTGCTTCAATCCAACAGGATGAACTTGATTCACTAAGCAAAACCATTAAGAAATCAGAAACACTGTTGATCGATGAGATAGAGAAAGGTCAAACTTTAACTAATGAGCATGCAACTCTGAAGGAAAAGTTTGAAGAATTATCCTCTAGGCATGATCTTCTTTCAGTTGATTATGAGAAGCTTACCTATGAATTTCTTCAAAGGAAAATGGCTCTCGAAAGACTGAAAGAGGCTCATGAAGAGTTGGAAAATGTCAATCTCTCACTCATGGCTCAACAAGGTTCTGAAGCAAATCATAAAATTGATTCACCTTGCTTAACTTGTCTGGAACGAAGCAAAACTGATTCTAAAGGCAAAGCTCCTATTATTATTAATGATACTAATGCCTCTGATGAGGAAAATCCTGTTGTTACCGAGGAACTCCTCAGGTTGAAAAACTTATTTGAAACAGGGATGTTCAAAAGTGTGCAAGGTCACCAATATCTTTGTGATATCCTGAGGAAGGCTCTCCTTCACAGGAACCCCAGGAATGAGGGTGTTGGTTTCGAAAGAAAGATAAACCCTGATGGCACTTACTGGGAACCTGAGCAGTATCCTAAGACTGTTTGGGTCCTAGCGAAGGAGAACCCCATTGACATTGCTAACCTTTTAGGTTTTGATTGCAAAATGAACAAAGCTATTGTAGACGAATCAATTGATTCTGACTACAAGCTCATCAAAGATGAACACGGAAATGTTACCGCTGAGTATGTTGCTACTCCTCCTAAGAATGGCTTCTATAAGAGTCAGATATGGGTGCAGAAAGCACTTGTGGAAAAACTACCTGCTAACCATACCATGCAGGGAAAGTCTTCGGTACCACCGAATCATTTCTATTCTCTTGAAACGAGAAATGATCCACAAGTGCCCGAATCAAATGTTCCGCAGAAGAAATACTATCGCACTGGTCGTCATACTTATCGTCCTCATAATAATCATACTAAGATTGCATATGCTCATTCTTACACTACCCTTTCGCAGAGGACTTACATTTATGGTGTGCTTGATGGTACACCGAAGCAATACACTCCTGTTCGATTTAATATTTCTTCAACCAGTGCTTCAACATCTTCTCAGTCACCTGCTCGTTTGTGGGTGGTTAAGAAGAACTAATTCTTCTGCAGGGCTATGTCTCCGGTGGATCCGAATGGGTCATGGATAGTGGTTGCACAAATCATATGACCGGAGACAAGGAGTTATTCACCGAAGAAAAACTATCTCACTCTTCTCAGAAGTACATTACCTTCGGTGATAACAACAAGGGTAAAGTTTTAGGTTTGGGTAAGGTTGCCATATCGAAATATAAGCACATTGACAAGCTTATGCTAGTCCAATCCCTTGGATATAATCTTATGTCTATTTCTAAGTTATGCGATATGGGTATGCTTGTTCTATTTTCTGCTTCGCGTTGTGTTGTCTTTTCACAAGATGACTATACGTTTGTCTTCGAGGGTTACCGAAAAGGAGATTTATACATTGTTGATTTTTCTTCAGGCCCTGCTGTATCCACATGCTTAATGGCAAAAGCTTCATCTGGTTGGTTATGGCATCGAAGACTTGGTCATGCAGGGATGAGAAATCTTCATAACTTAGTGAAGAAGAATCATGTTATTGGTCTTAGCGAAGTAAAATTCGATAATGATCGTATCTGCAGTGCTTGTGAAGCTGGTAAAATTACGAAGAAACATCATTCAGCAAAGACTATCATGACTACGACACGTCCTCTTGAATTTCTTCATATGGATCTTTTGGTCCTCAAAATTATGCAAGCCTGGTAGGAAACAAATATGGTCTTGTTATTGTTGATGATTTCTCTCGTTATACTTGGGTTTTCTTTTTGGATGAAAAGAGCAAAGTTGTTGAAATCTTCAATCATTCGCTAAGAGAGCTCAAACCGAATATGAATTATCTCTGAAGCATATCCGAAGTGATAATGGAACTGAATTAAAAAATACTCATATTTAAGATTTTCTTGATGATCATGGTTTTACTCATGAGTTCTCTGCTGCTTATACACCTCAATAGAATGGTGTTGTTGAAAGGAAGAATAGAACTCTTATTGAAATGGACAGAACCATGCTTGCTGAATACAAGACTCCTATCAGGTTCTGGGCCAAAGCAATTAACACAGCATATCATATCATCAACAAGGTTTACCTTCACAAATTTCTGAAGAAAACTTCACATGAGCTTATCACTGGTAACAAACCAAATGTTTCGTACCTTAGGGTATTTGGTGCTCCTTGATTTATTAGAGATATGAATCATAGCTCCAAATTTGCCCCTAAGGCACATGAAGGTTTTCTTTTAGGTTATGGCTCAAATTCTCACACTTACAGAGTGTATAACTCTCACTTTGGGAAAGTTATGGAAACTGTGAATGTCAGGTTTGATGAAACTAATGGCTCTCAAAAAGAGAATTTGCCTCATGATCTAGATGAACCACCTCTTGTTGAAGTGATCATGTCCATGGCTATTGGAGAAATTCGCCCTGTTGAAGCCAATGCTCGTCAAGCTAATAGGGATGATGATGGTCCAATGTTCCCACACATAGCCCGGGGCGCTGGAGAACAACATCCTGAAGCTAATGATGAACAAGACGAAGAAGAACAAGGGAACGAAGGAAATGCTAATACCGAAGGAAATGCTGAAGCTGAAGCTGAAGTAGATCCTGAAGCTGAAGCAGATCCTGAAGCAGAAGCTGAGCCTGAAACAAATGATTCAACCTTATCACGAGTTCGAAGAAGAGTTGATGTTGATTCGATCCTTGAAGAAATTCATCAACCAGGTCGACCCACAACTCGCGCTCGTACTCGTTTGGCTAAATTCTGTGGAAAATTTTCGTTTGTCTCCATGCTAGAACCTTCAAAGTTTGATGAAGCCATGAAGGATCTAGATTGGTTAACTTCTATGCTCGAAGAACTTAATCAGTTCGAGCGAAACAAAGTCTGGTCCTTAGTTGATAGACCTGATCCAACGAAGCACAACATCATTGGTACAAAGTGGATTTTTCGCAACAAGCAAGATGAAGACGGTATAGTGGTAAGAAACAAAGCACGATTGGTAGCACAAGGATACACCCAAATCGAAGGTATCGATTTCGGCGAAACTTACGCTCCAGTTGCTCGTCTCGAATCCATTCGTGTTATGCTTGCTTTTGCAAATTTCAATGGTATTCTACTTTATCAAATGGATGTGAAAAGTGCTTTTCTTAACGGAGAAATCAAGGAAGAAGTGTATGTTATGCAGCCTCCAGGATTTGAAGACCCAAAGAAACCCGACATGGTGTACAGGTTACACAAGGCCCTCTATGGATTGAAGCAAGCACCTCGTGCTTGGTACGACACATTGAAGGATTTCCTTTTGAAGAAAGGCTTCAAACCAGGAACAACTGACCCAACACTTTTCACTCGACCTTATAATGGTGATTTGTTTGTATGTCAAATTTATGTAGATGATATCATTTTTGGATGCACTAACACTGAAATCAGCGAAGAATTTGCCAATATGATGTCGAAGAAATATGAGATGTCAATGATGGGTGAATTGAAGTTTTTCCTTGGACTTCAAATTCGTCAACAGAAGAACGACACCTTTATTTCTCAAGAAAAATATCTCAAGGATTGCCTGAAGAAGTTTGGTCTTACTGATTGCAAAACTATCAAAACTCCAATGCCAACCAATGGCGTCTTAGATGCAGATGAGAAGGGCAAAGCCTTCGACCAGAAGAAATATCGGTCTATGATTAGATCTCTCTTATATCTTTGTGCATCTAGACCTGATATTATGCTTTCAGTATGTATTTGTGCTCGTTTTCAGGCCAATCCAAAGGAATCTCATCATACTGTTGTAAAGATAATTCTTCGGTATCTTGCTCACACACCAACCTTGGGTTTGTGGTATCCCAAGGGAGCTCAGTTTGATCTTATTTGCTATTCTGATTCAGATTGGGCTGGTGATCGTGTGGATAGGAAATCAACTTCAGGGACTTGTAATTTCCTTGGAAGATCACTTGTGTGTTGGGCTTCAAAGAAGAAAAACTGTGTTTCAATATCTAATGCTGAAGCTGAATACATCGCTGCTGGATCATGCTGTACTCAGATTCTTTGGCTGAAGCAAACGCTGAAGGATTATGGTATTCATGTGAAGAAAATTCCCCTTCTATGTGATAATGAGAGTGCAATCAAAATTGCTCACAATCCTGTGCAGCACTCTCGCACAAAGCATATTGACATTCTCCATCATTTTCTTCGTGATCATGTTCAACGTGAAGATATTGTTATAAGTCATGTCAGAACTGAAGATCAACTGGCTGACATATTTACGAAGCCATTGGATGAGAAAAGATTCTGTGCATTAATGTGTGAGCTCAATATATTGGACTCACGAAATGTACTGTAAGATCGAACCTTTTTCTCCTGTATATATCCATTTACTTTGTTGCTCACTTTTTGGTTTCGTTGTTTGATTTTGTTTCGTTTATTCTATTTTATTTCGCTTGGATTTAGTTCTCTATGCTTCTCAGCTTTAGCTACGTTTGGTTTTTCTTCAAGGTGATAAGTTTCGGACCCTACCCCTTCTATTCTTCTTCTTTCTTATTCTGTCTGTCCAAAGTGGTTGAGCACTATTGAAACGGAAAGTATTTTGCTTCGAACATCCTTGAGTTCCGAATCAAATGCTTACATTTTTATCGAAGTTTTACTCAAGTCGAGGACTTATTCTTCGGTCGTTGAGATCCCGTCAAATCCGGGTCGTTGAGATTTTCTCGTGACTCGCCACGAAATCCTCGCCGTAGAATCCGGAGAGACAGACGCTAGGAGCCGTTCGATTAGATCTGACAACTCCTATCAGACTGGCCTATATAAGGCATCCCACCCCAGCGAATCCATCCCACCTCCTCATTCGCATCTCTCTGGAACCCTCTCTCTCCCGAGCGCCGCCGAGCTCCTCGTCCCCGTCTCCGTTCTCGCCCCTTCACTGCCGGAAGAGCGCCGCCGTGGACTTCACGCCGTCGATGAGCACGTCCTCTCCGCTCATCGCTGCCGTAGCAACTCGACGCCACCGAGTTAGGGTACGCCGAGCCCCCAATCCGATCTCTGTTCTCTTTGCTCCTCCTTTTCTAGATCGGATCCGTGTTCTTAGTCTGTTTGTTGGGATGAATTCCTTAGGTTTCTTTGATCCGTTGGATCGTTGCACCATTGGGAAATCTGTTTCTGCTAGCCAAAAGGTTCCCATCTCGATTCAGGTTAGAACTTAGGGTTTGAGACTTTCTGTTCTGTGTTAGGGTTTCAGTTCTTCATTTCATGAAGTTAAGTCTAGCTCAGAACAGACAAGAATCTTCACCCAAAATTCTTCACTGAATCTATTGTCAAAACTTTTTGTTTTTGGGTCGAAACTTTTGCTGGTGCTCATTCCATACTTGCCTTTTCCCTCTCTACCTTTATGCTTTTCACAGGATGTCTGCAGAGTTAGGCTTCGGGAATGAGTCACCCAATCTTGATCACATCAACGAAGCAGAATGGTCTGCTCCGAAGAAGAAAGGTGGCAGAACGAAGGAAACAAACAATGCCAGAGGCGTCCCCGAATCCATTCGCCGTGAACTGGGGTATGACACGCCTCCTGAAGAAACCAAGGATCAGCGCAAGATTCGCTTGAAAAACATTCGCCGGTACTGGGCTGTTCGCTGGTACAAGTACAAGAGCATTCCTGACTGGAAGTGGGCTATGAAATTTGCCTTCATTCCACCTTATCAATATACTTCGGCCATGTGCAGTCAGTACACCGAAGACAATCGTCACTTATACTACTCTGCTCCACCGAAGTTCACTCACCCCAATACTCTTAAGACCCCAGATGATTATCCTGATGAGCAGGAGCGTTTGAGGATTTCTGCTGAGAAGAAGAGGCTGAAAGAAGAAAAGAAAGCAGCCCAGTTGGCTGAAGCTGAAGCCCATGATGTTGGGCCTAGCGCGAAGAAAAAGAAGAAACTGAAGAAGAAATCTGCTTCTCCTCCTCATGCTACCACAGAAGATGAGGAGCAAGCTAAACTAGAACAAGCATCTCTAGAGGACTCCATGTTGGACGAATCAAATGCTGCGGACAACGAATCAGAATCTGAAGATGTTGAATCTGATGATCCTGCTCCCCCCAAGAAGTAAAGGCTTCAGATTTCATTGAAGAAAAATCCAGGAGAAAAACCTGCTGCTAAGGGGATTAAGATTCAAGACCCCAAGGACAAGCCCTCAGCTTGCCCCACCATTGACCTATCTAACTTGGTGGTTGCGAAGCCCTTGGCCTCCAAGCTACCGGCTGATGCTCTCAATACTGAGAGGCGATCGAAGCAGAGGCATGACCCTGCCAAGAAACAACCTGCAAAGGCTTCAGCACCAACGAAGCCCAAGCAGTCTATCCCTGCAAACCCTTCAGCGAAGCGAAAGCTCTCTGACGAATAATTGAGACAGAAAGACCTCGCTGAGGCACTTGAACGCATCATTCTTGCCAGAAATTCTACAGAAAAGAAGAAAGCAGATGAGGACGCTGCGACAAAACAAAAGGAGTTGGACTCCGCCAGATTTTCTGCAGAGAAGGCTGAGACGAAGCGCAAGCTCGCCGAAGCCGAAAAGAACGAAGAGAAAGCTGCCACTGAAGCTAAACAGCTGGCCGATCTTGATGCAAAACGCAAGGCCACTTTAGACAGCCTCAGGACAAAGAAAGCTGAGAAAGCGGCTCGGGCAAGTAAGAAAAATCCCGTTGTTGATGTGACTCCCCCCACTGAAGCTATTCCATCGAAGCAGAAAGGCATATCTCTGCCTAAAGCTCAAGCTGAAGCTGATCGCCATAGTGAACATCAGTTCCCTGACCCGCGCGAAGGCGAACTATGGGATCAGTTGGGTATCACTGAAGCCCTTTGGGAAAAATGTGCTGCTGAAGAGCCTGAAGCTGTTGATCTTCGGGAAATTTACATCTCAAGCTCCATCGAAGCAATGATCTCCACAATGATCAGTCAGTTGAAGGATTTGCATTCAAGAGATAGGGCTAAAATCAAGAAGAATCACAACTATCAGAAGCGCGCTGAATCTGAACCAGGTGAAGAATTCAAACAGCACGCTCTGAAATTGCTTCAGCAAGTGACGGACGTCAACACCACCACCAAGAATAATATCAAAATCTTCAGAGGCAAAGTCAAGGCCGCTGTTGATGAAATGGTGAAGACCCATAATGCATCCATTATGGAAAGGGATTCAAGGAAGCGAAAGGCTTCGCTCGAAGCAGAACCAGTTGTTGCACAACCATCGGCTGCAAATCCTACTGCTTCAAAGGCTTCAGGTCCTTCACCCAAGAAGAGAACCACAAAGAAGCGGAAGGTTACTTTGGCTTCAGCTGATGACATGGACTCTAGTGATGAGCAGCCTAAGGAAACTCCTGAAGTAGTTCCCACTCCTACTCCGAAGCCAAAGCCATCCCAAATCATACCAAAACCTTCAGCCCCACCCACCAAGACTCCCACACCTCCTCCTACCAGAACCACCCCCAAACCAACTCCACCTCAAAGAGCTCCTACCCCAACTCCAACACCTGCACGAACTCCCACACCCATTCCACCCCGTGCACCCACACCCATCCGTGCTCCAAACCCCTCACCACAAAGAATTGCCACTCCACCGGCTGCTCCCGCACCACCTCCATCACCTCCCCATGAAGAAAATGCACCATCCCCAACTCACTCCAGAACACATGTCACCCGAGATTTTTCCCCTGCCAGATCCGCTCAAGAGTCCGAAACCATTGTGCCTCGCACCGAATCACATGACGATGAAGAAGAACAAGTTCAGATACTGAATCTGTCGCAAGAGCAAGCGCTTATAGTCGCTCAATCTGCTAGCCCTTCTAGAGCCAATCTGATTGCTCCTCTGCAAAGGTTTCGCGCGCATTCGCGCCCCTGCCAAGATACCCAGCTTGACTCAAATTATCCTCATGAAACTTTTCCAATTTTCAAGGGCGCTGGTTATTCTTCAAGGCATGGCCCGGACTTCAACTTGGAACAGCATCAGAAGCGCCACCGTTTCTTTGGTGTCAGTCTGTATGCTTCAGATCGCACAATAGATGATCTTCGCTTTTTGACTGCAGAGCAACAAATCCTATACACCAAAGTCTTCTGTCAACAAGGAGTTCTGTTTAGGCATAAATTTCTGGATATGAAAAGTCTTTCCACTGCCACTTGCTTTCAGAACGTCGCCGAAACCATTGAGAATCAGAACTTGACTGGGCTGTTTGCTTTAACCACTCCCTTCAATTCTGAACTCATCAAGCAATTCTATGCAACTCTTTATGTTTCTAGCGAAGCAAATGAACCCAGCTCATGGACGCTGGAATGGATGATTCAAGGTAAAATCTTCAGAATGTCCTCTGCCGAATTCATGGAGATTGTCAATATTCCAAGGCATTCTGGAGTCCAAGAAAAGATTCACTAAGAACCTGATCTTGCTGAAGAAGAATTTGCTACTCTGTTGGATTCTGACGTCTCTACAAGCTCCCTTCCTGAAAACATTCGCTCGAAGCATTTGAACTTCATCTCCAGGACTTGGGTCTACATCTTGTCCAACTCATTGATCCCTTTGAGTACTGCTTTGGAAGAATCGAACATTTATCCAAAGACAAGGTATGCAATTATGAAGCTCACTCATGGTCTCATCTTTGACTTTGAGGATTACTTCATTAGGAACTTGGTTCATGCAGCAGAGCTACCATTCACACTGAAACCTTATGCTCCCTGGCTGCAAGTTGTCTGTGATTATGGCAGAAACAAAGACTTTGTGGCTCGCCATCATCCGAAGCTATTCCTTCCACCAGTGCGTGACACTTTGGCATTACTGAGGAAGCCCAATGATCCTTTTGCCACATATGTTGGCGTGCGCCATGAAGTCAATGAGCGAAACTTATCCAAGAAGTTCCAGAAAGACTGCCACCACTTTGAAGTTAATCTTCGGTCGCAGCAAAAGCTTAGCAACTACATTGAAGCCAATCAACGCCAAATGAAATTTCTTGCTGATGAGATCAACAGAGTTGGCAACATTGCACTCAACAACAATCAGTATTTGCGTGTTCTCAAACGTCATTCCTGGAAGGGGCTCCGGAAATTCAACTCTATCAAAGGCCTTCGTAAAGATCGCATCTACAAAGAGTATCCGCACCTCCAGCGAAAATTTTCTCGTGATGATACAGTTGACCGCCAGAATCAGAAGATTCCTCCCTTGCACAAGATTAATGAAGTATTCTTCGTCAACGAACCTGAACCCATTCGGCCTGATACCGTCTCGGAAAATGACTCCATTACTTCAAAGGACGACGACTTCCTCGACGACAGCGACCTCGACATCAACCTCATCACCCAGACGTGCCACGAAGCTATTCCTTCGTCTTCTTCCGAAGAAGAATCCTCCGGCGATCAGTCTTCATCGGATGAGTCTTCGTCAAGCTCAGCTTCATCGGGCTCCCAGAATGCTGATGTCGCGAAATAGATCTCTCGAACCTTTTCTCAACCTTTTTCCAATCATTGACAAAAAGGGGGAGAATGAAGGCATCGACGAGTTAGATTTGCATCGGGGAAAGGGTTTGCCATTTGCTTTTGCTTCGTTTGGTTAAGTTACAACAAACATTCCATTCTATTTGATTGGGTTGTAACTTAAGTTTAACTTCGGTCCTGCTATTCCTGTGATATGCTTCAGTTTTAATAACCCCTTTTGCTTGCAAGTATTGCTTCGTATCTTCTATCTTGCAGGTGGCTTTTATTTTCTAAGTCACAAGTCATTGGAAGCAATTGCATACATTATTAGATATATATCTTCAACTGCAATTATCTTCGCCAAGATAGTTGTTTTGCTCTTCACCGAAGAAATTTCCTTCAAGCATTAACTTCGATTATATAAATCTCCGATGCTTGAATTCAGGGGGAGCCATAAACTTCATATCTTAGAGTTTGTCCCATCACTTCACAAAAACTTCAATATCTTTTATCGATGCCTGTTTTGTCAACAATAGTCCAAAAAGGGGGAGATTGTAAGAGCAAAGTTTTGCCCTCGTGTGTTTTGGATATTGTTGGATAAGACAGTAGAGGAACTAACAATGTTTTCTAGTGTAAACAGTTGTATAGGTTCCTGAAGGACATGCTAGGTGATAAAGCTTCAGGGAAGGTTTTCACGTTATCGAAGCATTACCCCGTCTGGCGAAGCTTAATCACGGAGGATGACCCCAAAAAATGAAGATGTCCCGAAGCTCAACTCATTGAAGGAAATAAAGAAGACGGCGCAAGACTTAGATGTTTTTGTGTAGTTCTTTTTCTGTTCTTTGAGTCATAGGACAAACCGTACTATCAAGAGGGGTCTTTAGTTTGTGGACACCGAAGTCATTGATAAAATGCTTAGATCAAATCCAAACCAAGTGAGAAGCCTGAGCAAAGAAATCTCATGTGCACTGAGGTAAGTTTCAGTAGCAAAGACTTCGTTCTTTGGCTTCTGAAGCAGAACTAAGTCTGTGAGTTAGCTGTACTTGTTCCTCAAGGAAAGTTGCGCAGTAATGACAAATCCGACCGTTGTGGACACGTGTCAAGCTGTCACCTCGGGTCAATTTTGTCATTCCGCACCTCGGGATCGCCAACTATAAATACACTGCCCCCTCCTCCATCTGCGGGCGGATGCTCCAAGAATATTCCTGAGAGAGATTGAAGAGAGCACCCCAAAGACTTCACCGAAGCAAAACCCAAAACCTAGAATACTGAAGCCTAAGTCCCATTGATCTGAGTAGATTCGAGATGACTTAGGTGAAATCTTACTAGCCTTTTTATCTTGGAGAACCGCAATTCTCCTAGACGGTTAGAGTGTTGTTCTTCAGAGAGCGAAGAGTTATTGTCGCCTCGAAGTCCAGTTTGTCAAAGGTTTTGGTGATTTCCTCAATAATCAACCACGAGTGAAGAACTGACCAAGCTCAAGGAGTTTGGTGCAGTGGAGCAACGGACGGAGAGAGATTTTCTCCAGGTGTTCAATCACCACTCCCTCCAACCAGACGTAGCGCTTTGCAGAGCGTGAACTGGTCGAACAAACATCGTTGAGTCCCAGTTCATTTTACTTCAAGCATTTACCTTCAGTATTGCATTTGCTTCACGATTATGCTTCAATGTGTTTTGATTCACTACATTTAGTTTCGCTTCTAGTTTTACTTTGCTATTCCGCTTTACTTATGCTTCACTTCAATAGTTTCAGCCGGAAATTTTGAAGTGATCATTCACCCCCTCCCCCTCTGATCACATACTTGGACTTTCACCTGGCATGACATAAATTGATCATACCAACTCATGTGGGCTACATGTTGATTTTATCATAATTTGGCATGACATGCAGATAGTCATCCCGATACATGGGGGCTACACATGGTGATACTGACTCCGAAAAAATTATCTCGAAATCAATACAAGTCGGTTATGCAAAAACCAGCTAGTGAAAACACTACAAGAACCATTCATGACACTTTACTGAAACCACAAATTCTTTTACTCAAATATGTCTTTAAAATACAGAACATTCTAGGAGTTATCAACACCCAAAATAAAAAATTATTATAACAACACCATGATTGAATTTCTTCAAACTTCATCATCAGTGCTGGAAACATCATTGTCATCTATTGATGCGTTTTCTCCGTTATAAAATTCTCTATCGCTACTACTGGAGCTCTGCACGCATCACTCCATACAATCCCCATAAGAATCAAAACACCTTGCCCACAAGGTTTCATCTCCATCATACTGTAAGACGATGCTATCCCGCTTTTTAAGGCTTCGGGACCAGATGAAGGTTTTCCAACCGTTCTCCAAAAACATGGAGCCATTACTAGAAGAACTTATGGTCGCCCAAATAGGCCCAAGAGGGAAACCATCTCATCGAATCCACAACCCGGGGGTCTTAGCATATTCCACGAACCCATCGACGAGGCTTTGAGAGAAGAACTATGAGGAACTCATGGCTAAATGATCGATCATGGACAGTGCCACGGGACGAAGAAGATAACCCCCTATGGGATCCACGACTTTGTGCACCACGTCCACCTCTACTTCCTCGACCTCGACCTTGGCCACGAACTCTTCCGTGACCACGACAATGGGAAGTTGTGTTACCTTGATCAATGGGGTCCAACTCATCGTTGTCTATGGGATCATGGTTGCGGAGCTTGGGCACCATGAGAGAGAAAGTTTGAAGAAGGTGAAGAAGAAGAGGGAAGTGTGTATTCTCCTCATCACACGTTTGGCTATATATACCCGATGATCTAAAGGGGAAACGTCAGTCAACATCGTTATGATCATGTGGATTACCAATGCCAGGCGGCATTGAAGGAAAAGGCTCTTCGAATTTTACAATTGCATAAATGAAACATTCAATAGGAGACGCCTCGTTTCCTGAAAACATTTAAGAAGGAACAGTTAAGGTAACGGCTCTTTGGAAGAAATCAACAGAAGGTCGTCTTTTCAAAAGGAAGCAGGATTGTCTCTAATAAAGTTTGAAGCTATAAAGAGTCGGCGTCGACACTTGCAGAAAAATCAAAGAATATTACCATGAAGCCAGCATCACGTCAATCTTGGGGGCTAATGCCAGGGGTATGGATCAAGACCATAACCCAGCATAGCAAAGGACTCGGGCCGACTCAGCCCATGGAAGGCCTAGGAGGAGAACCCAGTTCCTAGACCAGGTCGCACCCAACATGAAACCCGAAGACCGTAGAAGGAATCGGACTTACCTTGATAAAAAAGGAAATTAGTTGTAACTAGATTAGGACTTCGTCTCGTGTAGAAGTCGGATTCTTGTAACCCTAGGGAGCCGACATCTATATAAGCCGGCATCCCGGGGAATCAGAGGGATAACTCAACTTATATCTTCTCGAGTCATAGGTAGCGATTCCGCATCTTCGTATTTGAGAAGTTGACCCCCAATAATAGAAAAGCAAGAGTAGGACTTTACCTTTGGAGGGTCTGAAATCTGGGTAAATCTCGTGTCTTTTGATCTCACCGACTTCCTCCTCGTATTCACCTTGCAACAAAGGTCCCACGCTAAGTTCTCCTACGAGGACATCTTCCATGACTTTCCCACGATAGTTCAAGCGAGGTCGCTCCTCAAGTCCTGCTGGGCAGTCATCAGGGGGTGGCAGTGGAGTGCCTTCGTCGGTAGCGGCATATCGGTCCCACCGCGACATATGATGATGCCATATGGCCCGGATTTCCAACATGATATCACAACATTACAGCTACAAGGATACAACATCTCATACAATCTGCATACAACTTCCTTAATACAATACATCAGTGGAAGATACTTGCCTGAGTACAGACTACAATCAAATGCCTAGTGGCAAAGAGAAAAAGACATCGCTCCCATAACCACATGGGTCCAGGCCCTCCGCCGGGATCTGCCTAACTAGTCTTCGTTGAGTCTCCACGTGAAACGTCGATCACCATACCTTTTGTCGATCAAGAACCCTGAAAAGAGTTTGGGTAGTATCATGAGTACAGAAGTACTCAACATCCAACTGTAGTGGTCAACTGACCTAGCAAGGGCTTCATCACTCGTCATTTTAGGATAACTAGTAGTTTACGGTAAGGATGGGGTAGGTGGTGAGGTTGCTGCCGCACTAACATTTATGAAGTGGCTAACGATCCAGAGAGTAAGATAAAAAGCCAAGCATTCGAAGAGGAATCGCCTCCAACAAGTCTTCTATCAGCTACTTACGCAAACATAACACTTATCCTATCCTTGTCCTCCTCTTCGCATCCCGATGAAGAAGAAGAAGTCAAGGCACACACACACATTGATCAAGTTATTAAGATTATCTCAGTTGTTGTTGTCTATGAACAAGGAGTAGGTCTCAAGTCGTCCATAACCGTGGACATGGCTTCTCGAAAACATTTAACCCTGCACGGGTGTGCCAACTGCCCATTACAAGGCTCCGCACGCACGCCCATCTCTCTCAGTTGCTACCCATCATAGGCAACCATTTTATGATTTACTTCCGAGAGATCCGAAATGACAGGTCCCTCTAGCTAACAATGAACAAATTCGGGTGGGCCCCGGGGAGTCGACATCCAATCGAAAAGCCGTCCGCGCCCTCGGATCGTCCTCTTCCGTCTCAATAGGGTTTGGGTTAACCGGACACCTCATGTGAGGTCCCGGGCCCTCGCCGGCCAAGGGTGGACCAACAGGGAAACCATGTCCTCATTGGTCCAGGTTGTTTTAAAGGATATCTTCTAGGAGCGACACGACAGACATATATGCATGGTTTGCAAATGGTAAATCAGCTTGGGCCACCTCTAGAAATGTTTGAAGCTAGGTAGGAAAGAAAAGGGGACCCCATAAAATCCCACACGCGGTTAGGCACGCTCAGTCTTGGAACCAATACCCGGAACTCGGATCCTAGGTGACTCGAATGGAACAAAGCGTCGGGGCGGGATAGCCTAGACCTTCCATCCTTCGTCGAATATAGTCAACATTATAATAATCATATCATCCACAACAATATAATAATGTGATAGCCCAATCCAAGGAGTAACAGGGTAACATCGTAGCATCCTAACCATGCATACTAAGCAGGGTTGAGCAACGAGCAATAGTAACATAGCAGTACATGGTTTGCTGGGAGGGGATATGGCTGTATCGGTTTAAGAGAGGCTGTAAACATGTGGTAGGATCAAACAACGAACCTAACCTAGACTAGCATGCAAACCGCTGGTTATAATAGAATGGATCATAAGTAATGTAAAGTCCTTGCCTGTTAATAAGTCGGGTTCCGAAGGCGTAGGCGATCGCGAGCTCGCACCGTCTCTGAGAGTAACGGCGGGAGCACACAGGAAGGAAACACTGGAAAGCAATCGACGATCAATCATCTATTACTACGAAGCAATCACGAGCAATCAACAACAATAAATCAACACAAGACAACACACCACGGTATCACATCTATCGTTGAGAGCGGTTACTAATAGGTTAAGTGGAGTACTCGTCACACATAACGATACCGCACATTTAGAATGGTTCAAGTTGTTTAGCTACACAACATGAGAAAAGATTGTAAACATGGCATCTCACTCAAGCATGGCATATCACACAATCATGACAAAAGGTGAAGCATAAGTAAGCTATCTAAGCTAGTCAGTTTAAGTGGGGCAAACTCCTAAACGTGCTTGTCACTATTTACCCCACAAAAATTATAACATTTGCTGCTGTTTTGCCCTAAACAATATTTTTTTATTTTTTTATTAGCAAGCAAGAGCAGCATAAACAAGATCTACACGCAATTCTAGTCAAGTTACATATAAAGAACATTTTAATCGGAGCAACGGTTAAAAAGTTATGACTATTATAGTTAAAGTGGTATGCGATGTAATTAGAAGTAAACAACATGTAAACAAAGTCAAACATGGAAAAAGAGCACATTTTATTAAACTAGACTAAAATCTAAGCAACTTTCGTGTTTAACGCGTCGCGATCCGAGCTACGGTTAAAAAGATACAGGCCTCGCAAGATTGCAATATAATCTGCCAATTAAATAAGCCCAGGAAAAAAATAGAGCTACAGGCCGAAAACGGTGCCACTGGCCAAAACAGAGGTGAGCGCGAGATACTAAATGCCTCACGTGGGCGCTACACATCGCACAGTACAAATGGGCCAAGCCCATCTCGCATCAGACAAAAAATAAAAAAAGCAGGGGCGGCTGGGCCGCTCACCTTGCTGGGCCGAGGAGGCGCGATGGTGGTAGGCCGCGAAACCGAGGCCGGTCCAACGCAAGCGAGGCAGTGCAGGCGAGCGCCCTGGGACCTGCCCTGTTCGTCCTCGCACGGGAGGTCGCCGGCGGCAGCAATTGCCGACCAGATCGGATCCAGTCGGAGGCCTGGCTGGGGAAGGGCTGGGCGGCTGGGACCGGTCGGATCCAGTCGTGGGTGAGGTCACCGGGAGGCACATCACTGTTCCTAGCGACGACCGACGTTCTTAGGTTAGGATCCATGGTGGCGGTTCGTGCTGCGAAACGGAGGGAGTGAGGATGTGATCTTGCGAGGCCCGTATCTTTTTAACGGTAGCTCGGATCGCGACGCGTTAAACACGAAAGTTGCTTTGCTTTTCGTTGAGTTTAATAAAATGTGCTCTTTTTCCATGTTTGACTTTGTTTACATGTTGTTTACTTCTAATTACATCGCATACCACTGTAAACTACAATAGTCATAACTTTTTAACCGTTGCTCCGATTAAAATGTTCTTTATATGAAACTTGACTAGAATTGCGTGTAGATCTTGTTTATGCCGCTCTTGCTTGCTAATAAAAAAATAAAAACATATTGTTTTGGGCAAAACAGTACCAAATGTTATAATTTTCGTGGGGTAAATAGTGATAAGCATGTTTAGGAGTTTGCCCCACTTAAACTGACTAGCTTAGATAGCTTACTTATGCTTCACCTTTTGTCATGATTGTGTGATATGCCATGCTTGAGTGAGATGCCATGTTTACAACCTTTTCTCATGTTGTGTAGCTAAACCACTTGAACCATTCTAAATGTGCGGTATCGTCGTGTGTGACGAGTACTCCACTTAACCTGTTTGTAACCGCTCTCAACGATAGATGCGATATCGTGGTGTGTTGTCTCGTGTTGCTTTCTTGTTGTTGATTTGCTCGTGATTGCTTCGTAGTAATAGATGCTTGCTTGTCGATTGCTTTCAAGTGTTTTCTTCCTGTGTGCTCCCGCGGTTACTCTCGGAGACGATGCGAGCTCGCGATCGCCTACGCCTTCGGAACCCAACTTATTAACAGGGAAGGACTATACATTACTTATGATCCATTCTATTATAACCAGCGGTTTGCATTCTAGTCCAGGTTAGGTTCGATGTTTGATCCTACCACATGTTTACAACCTCTCTTAAACCGATACAACCCTATCCCCTCCCAGCAAACCATGTACTGCTATGTTACTATTGCTCGTTGCTCAGCCCCTGCTTAGTATGCATGCTTAGGATGCTACGATGTTACCCTGTTACTCCTTGGATTGGGCTATCACATTATTATACTGTTGTGGATGATATGATTATTATAATGTTGACTATAATCGACGAAGGATGGAAGGTCTAGGCTATCCCGCCCCGACGCTTTGTTCCATTCGAGTCACCTAGGATCCGAGTTCCGCGTATTGGTTCCAAGACTGAGCGTGCCTAACCGCGTTGGGATTTTATGGGGTCCCCTTTTCTTACCTACCTAACTTAAAACATTTCTAGAAGTGGCCCAAGCTGATTTACCATTTGCAAACCATGCATATATGTCTGTCGGGTCGCTGCTAGAAGATATCCTTTAAAACAACCTAGACCAATGAGGACATGGTTTCCCTATTGGTCCACCCTTGGCCGGCGAGGGCCCGGGACCTCACGTGAGGTGTCTCGGTAAACCAAACCCTGTTGAGACGGAAGAGGCCGATCCGAGGGCGCGACCGGCTTTTGGATTTTATGTCGACTCCCCGGGGGCCACCCGGATTTGTTCGTTGTTAGCTAGAGGGACCTGTCGTTTCGGATCTCTCGGAACTAAATCATAAAAGGGTTGCCTATGATGAGTATCAACTTAGAGAGATGGGCGTGCGTGTGGAGCCTTGTAATGGGCAGTTGGTACACCCCTGCAGGGTTAAATATTTTTTATAAGCCGTGTCCACGGTTATGGACGACTTGAGACCTACTCCTTATTCATAGACAACAACAACTGAGATAATCTTAATAACTTGATCAATGTGTGTGTGCCTTGACTGCTTCTTCTTTGTCGGGATGCAAAGAGGAGGAAAAGGATAGGATAGGTGTTATGTTTGCGTAAGTAGCTGATAGCATACTTGTTGGAGGCGATTCCTCATCGAATTCTTGGCTTCTTATCTTACTCTCTAGATCGTTAGCCACTTCATAAATGCTAGTGCGGCAGCAACCTCACCACCTACCCCATCCTTACCGTAAACTACTAGTTATCCTAGAATGACGAGTGATGAAGTCCTTGCTGGGTCAGGTGACCACTACAGTTGGCTGCTGAGTACTTCCGTACTCATGATACTATCCCCAAACTCTTTTTAGGGTTCTTGATCGACAACAGGTATGGTGATCGACATTTCACGTGGAGACTCGACGACGACTAGTTAGGCGGATCCCGGCAGAGGGTCTGGACCCATGTGGTTATGGGAGCGATGTCTTTTTCTCTTTTCCACTAGGCATTTGATTGTAGTGTGTACTCAGACATGTATCTTCCGCTGATGTATTGTATTAAGGCAGTTGTATGCCGATTGTATGAGATGTTGTATCCTTGTAGCTGTAATGTTGTGATATCATGTTGGAAATCCGGGGCATATGGCATCGTCATATGTAGCGGTGGGTCCGATATGTGCTTCGTCCCCGGATCTGGATGGAAACATCTAGATCTGGAACAATACCGCATATTGGGCCTTACAACTTGGTATCAGAGCCTTACCTAACGTAGGATCCCTTTTCTGGCCGGAGACGAGTCTAAACAAAACTATTTTATAGTTACTAAGATAGTTATTGGAGAGTATGATTCTTTTTCCTCCTTTCCCATGCTCTAGTTAGGACAAGTGCCATAAGTGTTTTAATTCTCGACTTATCCCCTTCAAACTCTAGGATCTCGAGTTTTGGAACCGTTACAATGCCTTGCTTGCAGCGTATTGTCTCGATTCTGATCTCAGGTTTGGGAAATCCTGTAGTACCTTTAGCTTCTCCGACTCAGGTGCAGTTCCTGGTCCTTCCTTACTCTCCATCATTTTTCCTGGTGTCTTCACAATTTTGAGTGGGAACACTATCCTTTGATCCAGATCTCGCTATCGTTCTTCCTCTTGACACCTGATGGTTTCGTTTTCCGACGTTTCCGTCCTCTCTGCGGAAATTTTCTCAATGGAAGTTCATCGTACGACATGGAGCAGAGTCCCTTGTTGGTGGTGTTGAAGATCATCGGCTCTCTTTTCTCTCCCCCCTCTCCCCCGGATCCACTACAAGAAATATGCTAATACACGACGCCATATTTTCGTCTTTAGATCGTCATGGTTTTTAATTTACAACGTTCTTCCGACGAAAAGTTGAGCGTCAAAAACGAGGCTTCAATAACTGAAAACAATAACGTTTTGGTCGAAATCATCGTAACTTTTACGTCTATTTCCGGATCGTCGTAACCTTTACGACGATCTTAAATCATCACTGACGGTCTAGCCCAATCCTACGTGGCAATCCTAGGTGGCACAATTCACGATGAAATCAAACCATCACGACTGAAATCAACCCAGTCCATTTCAGTTGATTACATCGGCTGGTTTTAATTTGTTCGGCTTTTTTATTAGGCCTTGGCCCTTTTCATTCCACGCCTTAGGCTATTTACAGCCCATTCCATATTTTTTTCCTATATTTTCTGAATTCTTGTGCCTTTTCCTTTCTTTTTCTAATTTCTTTTAATTGCCCATTTAGCATTTGATACAAAATTATTATTATGTTATTTAGATTTTCTGCCAAAATTTGAAATCAAATAAACCATTCCAAAAACAACACCAACATTTGGGTTGTAGGATTTTCAAGCCCAATGCCATTTTAGCACACAAAATTGGAAAGCAAATACACATTATATTGTTCAGAATTTTTCACAATTTCTCTTTCAAAGCAACATGTACACAGGAATACAATTTTGCTGTCGAAGCAGCATATCAAACATACATCTTCCTGACATCATACATAGAAACAACAATAAGTTTTTGACAATCTGCCATATGACTCAGATCAGATAACACATGAACGTCTGGTTCAAATAACCCCAGCCAGGTTCAACAGAGCATACAATCTGCATATTCAAAGAGAACAAACAATATGTCATTAGAGAACTGAGCAGAAAATAGCCACCGAAAGAAGAAGACGTGGTACTTAGTATACCCAGCAATAACTACATATTTTTTTATTTTCTCATACAATTTTTATCAGCAGACAGTGTACTGAGAAGTTTTTATCAGGTTAAGCCTCCTTAATTTAGTGATCATTTACTCGTACAAATTTCCCTTAGTCATACAAACAAAGTTTAAAGAAAACCAAACATGAACAAGCACTAATTATGCATGACACACGTAGACATCTCAGGAAAAGCTCAAATACAGCAAGGTGTTAGAAAAATGATGTAAGTTGAGACATACAATAAGTGCTTTCACAAACAATAGAATAAGTAAAAGCACTAATTTTTGCTAACCCAGACTTTAAATAGGACTCTAACCGAGACCATCCAGAAGTGACCATACGTATACAATATCAGTACATCTCTAAAAATCCAATAAATCTCATAGAACCACAAGGACCTACACTGCAATATATCCAAAACAAAACTTGTGGTCAATCGATAGATGAGATGTAATCTATTGATCAAGACATGTACAACAAAAAAATTGTGGACAACAAGATGCACCAAACCACATAAACTCTATGAAACGCAAGAAATTATTGCTCGCACTGCTGAATTACATAAATAAGCATTGACACTGTCATATGTCAAAATTGGTACTAGACATAAATGGTCACCAGATGGGCATATCAAATACACTGCATCTCAAGGTCTCAATTCACAGGAAGGAAGTATGAAGGAGGACGGATCTCAATTACCTTGAGGCGCTCAAAGAGGACGGAGGGTGTGATCTGCTTGTACTTGGGGACCTCAGTGAGCAGCTTGTCGTGGGTGGCGTGGTCAAAGAGCGTCGCGCTATTCACCTTCTCCTTTTTCGTACAATTGATCCACTTCTTCCTCTACTTGCCTCCAGCCAACTTGGCCGGCTTGGAAGACGCCGGCTGGGCCTGGTCGAACATAGATGTTAATTATGTGTAAGGCCCCATATGCGGTACTGTTCCAGATCTAGATGTTCCCATCCAGATCCGGGGACGAAGCACATATCGGTCCCACCGCGACATATGACGGAGTCATATGCCCCGGATTTCCAACATGATATCACAACATTACAGATACAAGGATACAACATCTCATACAATCGGCATACAACTTCCTTAATATAATACATCAGCGGAAGATACATGTCTAGGTACAGACTACAATCAAATGCCTAGTGGCAAAAGAAAAACATCGATTCCCATAACCACACGGGTCCAGGCCCTCCACCGGGATCCGCCTAACTAGTCGTCGTCGAGTCTCCACGTGAAACGTCGATCACCGTACCTGTTGTCGATCAAGAACCTTGAAAAGAGTTTGGGGGTAGTATCATGAGTACAGAGGTACTCAGGATCCAACTGTAGTGGTCATCTGACCCAGCAAGGACTTCATCACTCCTCATTCTAGGACAACTAGTAGTTGACGGTAAGGATGGGGTAAGTGGTGAGGTTGCTGCCGCACTAGCATTTATGAAGTGGCTAACGATCTAGAGAGTAAGATAAGAAGCCAAGCATTCGATGAGGAATCGCCTCCAACAAGTCTTGCTATCAACTACTACGCAAACATAACACCTATCCTATCCTTGTCCTCCTCTTCGCATCCCGACGAAGAAGAAGTAGTCAAGGCACAGACACGTTGATCAAGTTATATTAAGATTATCTCAGTTGTTGTTGTCTATGAACAAGGAGTAGGTCTCAAGTCGTCCATAACCGTGGACACGGCTTCTCGAAAATATTTAACCCTGCAGGGGTGTACCAACTGCCCATTACGAGGCTCCGCACGCACTCCCATATCTCTCAGTTGCTACCCATCACAGGCAACCATTTTATGATTTAGTACCAAGAGATCCGAAACGACAGGTCCCTCTAACTAACAACGAACAAATCCGGGTGGCCCCCGGGGAGTCGACACCCAATCCAAAAGCTGGCCACGCTCTCGGATCGGACTCTTCCGTATGGCTAAGGTCGGGGTTAGTCTCACCTATATAACAGGGGACTTCCCTAGCTCACCAGTGTGGACCAACAAAGGAACTATGTCTCTACTGGCCCGAGTTGTTTTAAATCCACTGGCTGCACACCAGTTATGCATGCGGTTTCAAATGGTAAATCAGCTTGGGCCACCTCTAGAAAGATTTGAAGCTAGGTAGGTAAGAAAAGGGGACCTCATAAAATCCCACACGCGGTTAGGCACGCTCAGTCTTAAAACCAATACCCGGAACTCGGGTCCTAGGTGACTCGAATGGAACAAAGCGTCGGGGCGGGATAGCCTAGACCTTCCATCCTTCATCGAATATAGTCAACATTATAGTAATCATATCATCAACAACAATAATAATAATGTGATATCCCAAACCAGAAGTAACAGGGTAACATCGTAGCATCCTAAGCATGCATACTAAGAAGGGGCTGAGCAACGAGCAATAGTAACATAGCAGTATAAGGTTTGCTGGGAGGGGACATGGCTGTATCGGTTTGAAAGAGGCTGTAAACATGTGGTAGGATCAAACATCGAACCTAACCTGGACTAGCATGCAAACCGCTGGTTGAAATAGAATGGATCATAAGTAATGTATAGTCCTTGCCTGTTGATAAGTCAGGTTCCGAAGGTGTAGTTGATCGCAAGCTCGCATCGTCTCCGAGAGGTACCCGCGGAAGCACACAAGGCGGTAAACACTGGAAAGAAATCAACGGTGCACCACTATTACTATGGAGCAACACAAGATTAGAAGGCATCACACAACACGGCAACGCGGTACGGATCTATCGTTGAGAACGGTTACTAACAGTTTAAGTGGGGTATCGGTCACACACGACGAATACCGCACGTTTACGGTGGTTCAAGTTGTTTAGCTACAAATGATCAACCAACGATTGTTAACATGGCAAGGCACCCAAGCATGGCATGTCACACAAACATGGCAAAAGGTTAAGCACAAAGTAAACTACCTATACTAGTCAAGTTAAGCGAGGCAACACCCTAAACCTGGCATAACACTAAGTGCCTCACGATGATTAAAGGATTTGGTACTGTTCTTCCCTAAACCATATTTTAGGTTGGTTAACAGCAGCAAAAAAAAGAATAAACACAAATTACACAAAAAACTAATCAAGTTACATATAAAGAACACCCCAAACGGAGTTACGGTTAAAAAGATACAAGCAAAACAAGTTACGGGCACAATCTGCCAACATCAGGAAGCACACTTTAGAGCATTGCATAAACAGGGTAATGAGTTCAAACATGCTCACAAATGACATGCAATTAAAGTAGACATGGCAGGGAAGGCATGGCAAAAAGAATCATGCAAAATGACATCACGGATCAAAAGATATTAAGCAAACAACATGGCAGAAACTATTATTTTTATGCAGTATAAACAGGGGAAATTTATATGCAAAATTGCATCAACATGACATAGCAATACATGGGCATTAAGTAGACATGATTCTTAACAATATGCAATTGGAATCACTCAATTCCGATAAACGGTCGTGACACACTCGTCGACCGAAGTTGCAACAAAATATAAACAGCAGCACACTAACAGCAGGGTAGCTACTTTGGAGCAAGATGCAATCATGATGCAGCAAGAAATTATGGCATGTGAATGCATGAAACTGAATTAGAAACAATGCTTAATGCAACGCAAAAGTAATCAATCAATTCCGACGAACGGTTGCTAAGCAACCGTCGCCCGAAGTTGCAATAAAATAACAGTTCAGCAACAACAGCACAATTAATGGTCTGGTACCCACTTTGATGCAGAATTAAATTATCTAGACGGCCTCAAACGGAAAAACTTTCTACATACGAACGCTAGATCACGCAAAACTAAGAAATTCATCTTTTGGGCGCAACACGATCCGAGCTACGGTTCTCTCTCTATTGTCACCGCGAAATCGAATCAGCAGCAGAAATTTACCAGACTTTGAAAAAAATCATAGGGGTTAAACAACAGAAAAAAATAAAAAAAGGCCTCACCCCCACTTGGGCCGAGCCCAACAGGCAGAGGAGGCGCTGGCTTGGGCTCTGCTGAAATGGGCCTCGCCGGCGCGCCGGCCCACGTGGCGGAGGCGGCCCAGCCAGGCGGTTGGAGGCGGGCAGCGCTGGACGCTCGTCCCTGGTTTCTCCCGAGCGGCGGCGCCGCCGTCTTGGCCGGTCCGGTGAGGAGGCGAGGGGGCGCGGGCATGGAGGAGGCGGAAACGGGACGGGGCGACGCGGATCCGGTGGCCGCCGGTCGGATCCGTGGCAAGGGCTGGCCGCCGGCGAGCAGTGAGGTGAGGCGGCGGCGGACTCCAAGCTCGGGATCGCCGGCCTCGATCCATGGCGCGGCAGTGCTCCAGCACACAGAGAGGCGAGGGAGTTGAGGGAGAGGAGGATGGCAGGGAGTAGAAGGAAGGGCGCGGCGCGATTGGAGAAGAGGAGACCGGCGGCGAGCTCACCGGATTGAAGTGCGCGGCGGCGGTTGCTCGGGAGGAGAGGAGCTCCATGGGTGGCGGCGCCCAGATGGGCCGCGGCGGGCCCACGACGGTGCCCTCCAGGCCCTGCGGGGCCCTAACCGGGTGGACGCTGGGTGGTGGAGATCTGGGGGACGAGGTGGCGCGATCTGAGCCCTCCAAGGCTAGATCCAACGGCTGGAAAATTTTCTGGGGCTAGGGTTTCAGATTCGGGGGATGTTGGACGAAATTGGGGTGTTTTTGGAGGTGGTGGCTGCAATTTTACATGGGGTAAACCCTAGAAGGCCTAGGGGAGTGTGTTGGTCTATATATAGGGCAGGGTTGGCTGGTCAGTTTACGCAAATGCCCCCGGTACCCCTCTCGTGCGTCCGGTGATCGCGTTCGTGACCGCCGAGACTCCGTACGGACTCCGATTCCGACGAAATCTCAAACCACGCGCTCAGCGCGTCGAGCCCGTTGATCGTACCTCACTGCGGTGACATTACGACAACATTTTTCGGCGCCCCATAAAATAATCCGTTTATTTAATAAACGGGGTTTTTCGTTCTGTTGGCTGCGGCTGGTCTCGTGCCGGTTGCGACGGTGCTCGGGTGAAACCCCGGTGTCGCAAAGTCGTGTGCCCTGGTGGAAAACGTCGGTCACGCATCCGATACGAGAATAAAAGGGGGGGGAATATTCACCGATTATTATTTCGGTGAAGCAAACACCGCAAACAATACAGGCAATCAAACAATTCACACCGAAAACAAAAAAAATTTAATTTTTCTAAAAACTGGGCTGTTACATTATGGTGCCATCTTTTCATAGCAAGGAAATTGTACTGATACACACCTAGCTCTTTTAATAGTGATACACTTGTACCTCAATTTTACCTTGTTATTTTAGTGTCATCCTTGTTCAGAATTTGAATCTAGCTAACAATAAAAAAGAGAGTACGATGTCAGCTGCAACCTAGAAGCACATCTTTAACATACAGATTCACATGAAACTGACAGTGGTTGTGCTTCCATGTACTGCTAAAGATCAAGGTTTAGACTAAAAAAGCTACAACCAACACTCTATCTCCTCTCTCAGCCTGAAGTTGTGACCTTGTTCAATGACTATAAAAATTGATTATCGAGAAACTTGCTAATAACAATTTTAGCACAATAGGATAAATAAACTCGTCTACCTCTAAAATTCCTATTCAAAGCATTAGAAGATTTCCCATGGTACTAAGTATATTCACTAGTTTTCCTAGTGCAAAAATTTCCTTTGCGAGTACACCTACTGATAAATGGTAAGTTAGCACAGTATTAAGTAATAAGTAATAACATGCTGGTGCATCAGATCAGACCCTTGAAAAGAACAACCACTACCGACATCACAGAACATAAAACGATATAAGTCACTACAGCTAGCGGAATCCACTATGGCGAGGAAATATTGGCAGGGCAGGAGCAGGTATGATTCAGATCAACCAAGTAAATGTAATCCAACAGAGAGGCGAGAGAGGTCACCTTGCGCCACAAGAGGGCTTCCTGATGCTGAAGTTGAGCACCTTTGTGGGCATCCTACCTGGGTCCATCACCAACAGCTGCATGTCCTTGGCTCCCTTGACGACAACTACTGGTCGCTGATGGTCACCTCAACCTCCTGACAGTGATGTACTTGACAACATCCAGGAAGCTGACTCGGTCGATGACCCTCTTGTGCATCCGCATCTCGAACCTGTACCAGATGTCGGTGCCTGATTAGCAACCAAGTCATGTCTCTATAATGAACACACACCTGGAGGTGCATGCTGACAAATTGAGGAAAGGTCCATGGCTATGTAAAATATAAGCATACGTCTATATACCAATAGAGGAATTGTATCAGGTGCTATATTCTATGTACCGATATGTCTTTTGAATGAACTAAAAAAGGTGTAATCTCGTTGTATACCCTAGTGAGACAGAAGTGCACAATCAGGAGATAAAGGGAAATCTGAGTAGTAGCTGTAAACAAGACAACGACCGAAGTTAACTTCTTGAGAACAGATACCAAAAGTGAAAGATGTGAAGTGCAGCAACAGCTTGCACAATGTGAGAAGTAATGTCTTGTATAAAGATCATTCAGTCAAACAAAAAGTGTCAGAAGTTTGCAGCTATTCAAGAAATTCAGATATAATGCGCAGTTACAAACTAACTGAGATTATGTAGCTTCAGTGTCTAGTTTATAACTAGTAAATAGCATGTGCTTTGCAAATCAACTATCATAAAGAAACATATGCCTAACTAGAGTACATGTGCTGAACATATAAATATCTTTTTTCCAAAATATAGAGACATCGTTACACCTTATTACACATACTATTATTATTTAATTGCATGTAAGGGTATCTAATATGGTGGACGTTGATTCAATCACTTATAGAGGAAAAAATATATTGTAGGGAATTAAAAGAAAATCCAAGCATTCACTCACTGGTAAGCGCTTAATCAAAGGCGGTAAACACGGATTAAAAAAATAAAGCAAGCTCTAAGTTTCGTCAGTGGGTGAAAGAAAAAGCCTAGTGCTTAAAGCATTATTTGACAGTGGTGTCATACGCAAGGAATTGAGGATCGAATTGTCGATCGTTCGGGAATTATTACCTAGCGCTTTTCGCTAGCACCCATCATTGGAGGAGATGCCTTAACATTACAACCAACTTATGATAATCATGGTACCCGGTTTTAGTTGTTTATTAGGAGCACGTATAATGATGCTATTTTAGAAGTGTTATGAAGGATAAAAAATGAGGTTGACAGAAAGAAACCATAAGAAAAGACATTCCTCTTAAAAATTGAGTTCTTAGAAACAATATGTCTCACCAAATATTTAAGGATATCTAGTTATCAGGGATAAGACTGGAAGTATAATATGTTTTATTGTCTTCTTTAGATTACACGGGGAGTTTAAGATAAGACTGTTTACCAAATTGCGTATGTGGTCAGCAACCTTCAAACAAATGTATCAAAAATAAAATAAAATAAAATAAGAAAGTGTTATCAGTATTGGAAAAGAAACCACAAGGGCAACATAAAATTGGACAAGGCTAGTCAACTGTAAAATCCAAGTCCACGCAAGGAATTGGAGTACTTTATCTTAGGCATTCTTAGAAAAATCAAAATCCAATTACCAGACTCCTACAAACCAGAATACTTCTCTTTTCTTCCAAAAAACTACATGTTGCTTAAGCACTAAGATTAATAGATGCGTCAGTTAAGTAACATTGTTGGAAGTCTGGTTCCTTGGGCAGGTTACTGTACAGATAGTATATGGGGGATGTGTAAAACTCTATGCCGGTGCAGGCAAATAAACTACCTTGTGGAGCCACTGTCCCCAGCCATATCTCTCCCGCATCTAAACCTGCTCCAACTGTGAAGAAATGTCAAACATTTTAAGCACAGAAAGAAGGACCAAATCACATAGAGCACACTAGAATAATAGATTACAGGGGAGAGGGGTCGACTGGCTTACCATTGCTGGAATCGAAGAAGAAGTGCAGGAGGCGTGGATGTCGATGTGGATCCGCTTGGAGTCGGGGCCCTGCTGGTGCAGCAGCTCACGCAGCTCTCATCTCCCACTCCCTCTCCCTCTCCAGTATGAACTTGGCCACCTTGAGCAGCCCTTGGTGCACGTAGCCGTCGTCGAACATCTGCATCCCGAGTTGTTCACGGCGAGAGAGAGACGAGCTAGGCGAGGAAGGAGGAAAATAGGTGAAGAGGAAGAAAGGGAAGGGCTCACCAGCGGCACAAAGACGACACCGGCGTAGATCCAGTGGCGAGACGTCGCCGGCGTGGATCCAGTAGGCCTGCTCCCATGGCGCCGCCGACCGGCATCCTGGCCTTCCCGCTACCCAGAACCGCCCCCCCCCCCCACGCGCTGTCCTCCTGCGCGAGTGCGCGCCCCACCCCAGGCTGCCGCTCGCCGACCGGAGACGTTGGGGATGCACCGTGGGAGTCGCTGAGACGGCGCTGGACGAGGGAGAGAGTGGAGGGGTGGGGGCGTTTCTGGGATGAAGTGGTGAGATGGGAGGGCGGCTGTGGGAGAAGGTTGGGCGGCGGCAAGGAAGGGGAGGGGGAGGAGTGGAGAGGTGGGTGGGGCGGCTGAGTGAGGAGGGTTCGCTCGAGAGAAGTGGGGGAGGGGGCGGTTGTGAAATTAGGGTAAAGCTGGGCCGTTGGATCATTGACAGATAAGCGGTGCTTATCAATGATCCGTGGGAGCCATGTTTCAATCAATCAGAATACAACACTGTTTAAAATTGTTTTTTTATTAAAAACCCAATAAACTCCATGCTTGTGGTTGATTTTTCCCACATAAATCTTTGAAAATTTATATTCATTTATCGAACAAGTCATTAAAATATACTGAAGGACGACAATAAAAAGGTCTCATTTTCTTTGAACAAAAAAGATTTTTTTATTTTCTAGATTTTTTAAGAAACTACCAAATATTATATAATAAATAACTGTACCTAAATATTTTACAAAACTATTGACAATAATTTATGTACAATTGACAAAATAGTTGCATGTAAATATTTTTCATACACCTCTCACAAAAAAGAAAAATCGGTACCGATTCATCTAGAACCGGATCAAATTTAAACTATAGATGCTTCATCGTTTCCTCAAGATTTTTCCAAACATTATATTTAGGTACCTGAGTATCCACTTCATCAGAGATCCGCCAAGACTTCCATGCCCACCGTTTTGACCGTGTTCTGAAACGTGCATAAAAATGAAAAAAATGAAAAAATGGGAAACCTACCAAATCTTTATTGCAAATTTGTATCGAATATTAGAGCATATTGTATGTATAATTTACCAAATAGTTGGATGTAAAATATTTTTAATATGCCTCTCATAAAAAGACCAAATTTTGCAGATTCAGTTGGAACTTGGTCAAATTTAAACTACAGGTGTTAGATAGTTTGATCTTTATTTATCGCAAAAATGATTTCTAGAAAAATAAGTAGCTATTTCATCATAGATCTCCCAAAAGTTTGTTAAGAATAAAAACCTAGCTACGGAAACCAAATAGATGGATGAGGTGGGATCGAGTGGACCCCACGAGTGACATGTAAGCATAGTTAGAACAAGTTACAACGTTATTATAATCGCCGTAAATGTTATGATGATCTAAATAGGTCATAGTCCACTAAAAATAACTCCGTAAGTTGTGTGGCTCAGTTTACGACGATTTTATCTTATGTGATGATGACGTTCTTGACTCACATCGTCGTAATTTTATAGGGATTTGACCCCCCTCAAACGATTTACAACCATATTATATGAAATCATCATAGAATTATGACGAATTCATCCACGACCACTTATAGAACGTCATGTATGAGCATATTTCTTGTAGTGCTCGTCGAGGATCTCGGGACGAGATCCCTTGTTGGTGGTGTTGTATTGTAACAGCCAAGATTTTCACTAAAATTAAAATTTTTGTTTTCTGCGTGAATTGGTTGATTGTCTTATTTGTTTGCGGTGTTTGCGTCCCCGATTTACCGATCGGTGATTATATTTCCCCCTTTTACCTCGTACCGGACGGAGAACGACCCTTTCCACCCTGACACATGACCTTGCGACACCGGGATTCACCTCAGCACCATCACAACTTCCGGCACAAGACCAGCCATCGCCATCGCAACGAAAAAAACCCGTTTATTTAATAAACGGATTATTTCATGGGGTGCCGGAAAATGTTCTCGGAACGGTATCGGAGTGAGGTAAGGCTGACGGGCTCACCGCGCAGAGCGCGTGGTTCGAGATTTCGTCTGGATCGGAGTCTGTACGGAGTCTCGACGGTCATAAACGTGCAGCGTAGAAAATGGGGTTCAACTCAGGGGTATTTTCGTCGTCTGCCATCACACCTAGCCCCTGTCCATAAATAGTAGCTCTCCCCTGCCATTTTTAGCAGCAAACCCTAAGACAGATTAGAGTTTCCCCTAACCCAGCCGCCATCACTAACCCCCACCTCATTTTCAGCAACCAGCCAACCCACACCCTAGATCCAGATCCGCCGATTCGGACCGTCGGATCCAGATCCGGAGGTCTTCACGGCGCCACATCACCAGACGGACCTCCATGCCCGAGCAAGTCCTCCCTGGACGCCCACACGCCCGAGCTCCCCCGTGGAGGCTGCCGCTGCCCCAAACCACGATGAGACCCCGGTCGCCGTGCCGCGCAGCTCCCTGCATGTCGCTTCTCCTCCTCCTCACGGTCGCGCCTGCATCCTTCCTCACTCCAATTTCTCGCGCCGCGGCCTCCATGGACGCCCTCGAGCTCCCCTGTTCCGCTCCCACCGCCAGCGTGTAGCGAGCAATTTGCCTCCGATCTCCTTCCTCGACGTCCAGGCGCTTGCAGGAGGGCATCCCTCTGTCGTCTCCATCGACTCGTGCACGCGGGAGACCTCGGATCGAATTCCTCGTCTCCCTCCTCTTCGGAACCGCGGCGACCACGTCTTCGTCTCCGTCCCTGGTGAGCGTCTCCTTCCTTCTCATGGCGAGCGAGCCCGACCTCAGCCTCCCCGATGTGAGACCTGGCCCCCGCTTCCCTCCTCAGTTTCTCCCGCGTAGGATCCCGACGACCCCTTAGAGTTGCTACGCCGTGCCGTGAGTCCTGGGTGCAGTCCATGGCTGTCGTGGTCATGGAGAGACCAGGCGTGCGCTGGAGCGCGTCTTTGTACTGCAAGGTGCCACCTTTGGGGCACACACGCCCTCCTTTGCGCCTCCACGAGTGTGCAAGTATGTTGTGGAGGCCTCCGCCACCATGATGTTTCGGTGACGCCCGAGCCACCGTAGATGAGCCGTTTGGTGTGGCTGTGAGTAAAACGGAACCGTGACACTGCCAGCTTCGCATAGCACCTGTAAGATTGGTCACCGGAGTTCCCTGTGCGAGGGCACGGTCGCCGCGTTTTCACTGTGTGTGTCACCGGTGTCAGCTTCAGGTTCAGTTGGATGTTCTTCTTCAGAGTTGGTAATCCAGCGCGCATAGCACATCTTGGCTGCTCCCCACTTCTGTCAATGTTTGAAGCAGTGGCGCGGTGGTGAGGGCTTCGATTGCACACCTGGGCGTCGTGGGTTTGAACCCCATGGGAGGCAAGCCCTTTTTTGTTTATTTTGTGAGGCTGACTAGAAGGCCCCACCTGCCAGTGAGGTGGGCTGCGGTACAAGCCTGGCAGGCAGGCCCTGTTGGGCCAAGGAAGAGCAGGCCAGCCTAGGTGGCTGGAGAGGGCTAGCCCTCTGGGTTTTTTTCCCTGCCCCGTTTTCCTTTTTCTGTTCATTTCTTTTCCTTTTTTTTCTTTTTCCACCAAATGGCCTTGCCACATGTTATATATGGAAATGGGGTAGAAAAATCTGCTGAAAAACATGGTCACCTCTGATTTTATGTTTGAGCAACATAAAAATTGTGAACAATGTGGAGGGAAGTCGTACCCACATGTGACCTTGACATGTTTGTTTTTGCCCCCTTGTCATCTTTTGATCTTGTTTGGGTCCCACAAGTTGGCACACCCATGCATCCTTTCCATGCTTCATCTTGCCACATGATCAACCATCTTGCACTCCCATGTGGCCATTTACTTTGATACTTCCTTTGGTGTCAATTTCATCGACACTTCTCCGTCTCCGGAATCGATAGATTTATTTCACGATGGTTATTATTGTTAACTTGTTTTTGTTGATTCATGTCGTGTCATGTTGCCATGTCACTTACACCAAAGTTAAGGCTTTGACCAAAGCCATAAAATATTAAAAATTTCATATGAAGTTGTTGACGTGTCGTCAACACCTTCATTTAAATTTGACTAGATAGGGTCACATCATGCTTGTTAAAATTGATCATCTCAGCCATGCTTCTGCATTTGATCTCGATGTTTACTTGTGTGCTTTTCCTTTCCGGTATCTTACGTTAGCACCTGAGACTGCCGAGGAGACTTTCGTGGAGATTTCTAAAACCGAGGCCGAGGACCCTGCTACGTCCGCTTCGTCGATTGATTACCCAGGCAAGGGGGTTTATATATCATTCTTTATAGCTTTCAGCTCGCTTGCCTAGCTGTATTTAGAACGATTGCTTGATCCTACCACCATATAACTTGTCCAGACGATAGAGGACGATTCGAGAGCGCGTCCGGCTTTTGAGTTGGATGTCGACTCACCCGGGGCCACCCGGAATTGTGCGTTGTTAGTTAGAGGGACTACGACCTTCCGGAGTTTTAGGCGTTTACCCAGCCAAGTGGAAACCGGGCATACATGCGAAGCCTATGATGGGCAGTTGGTACACCCCTGCAGGGTTAAATCATTTCGAAAAGTCGTGTCCGCGGTTATGGACGACTTGAGACCTACTCCTTGTTCATATAATAACATCAATTTAATCATGCTTTAAAAGTTGACAACGTGTTAGTTGCCTTGATTGCTCTTCTTCGTCTAGGGCGACAAAGAGGGGACAAGGTTGTGTTATGTTTTGTGTAAGTAGGTGGATAGCAGACTTATGACACGTTGTGAACGTAAGTTCTTGGACCTTCCCTTACTCTAATAGATCGTTAGCCACTCATATATGCTAGCGCGGCTGCAACCTCAACCACTACCTTTCCTTACCATGAGAAGTTAGTTATACTGCATTGATATATTCTCACCTCTTGAATTTCTTTTCCCCTTTATGGTTTTCCTGATGGGCCGCTGCAGTTGATTACTACCTCGACCCGAGCACTGGACATTACTTCGTGGAGGTGCCACTGGAGGAGGACGATGAGGAGGACTTTGCCCAGTAGGCCTATAGTTGGGTTCCGACGTTCCGTGGGTGGACATGTTTATGTGCAACCCTATCTAAGGCCATTTGGATCTTGATTGTACCCGGTCGTGTATGTTTTCTGTATGATGTTACGGTTGGATCTTATGATCTTTGAGATGATGTAATAAATACCAGGGGCGAGTGTATGCCCTGGACTTATATATTTATGTCTTAGTTGTTCGTACTTCATTTACCTGTTGTCCAGAATCCGATAGCGATACGAGTGCGAGTATCGTGCGTCGGTGGCCACTTATGCGCTTCTATCTCAGGTGGGACGTGAAAGCGACTAACTCGAGATAGTACCGCATCGGGGGCCTTACAACTTGGTATCAGAGAAGGACTGACTGTAGGACCCCTTACTGGCCGAAGTCGAGTCTAGAAACTATTTTGTAGTTACTAAGGAAAACTCGGAGAGTAGGAACTCTTTATTTTTCTTTTTACCCCACCCTCCCACCCCTTTTCCGTGAGGAAGTGAAATGCTGTTTTCTCTCTGCAACTTATACTTTCAAAACAAATCTAGGTTGTCGTTTACATGGGGCTCCGATTCCTCTATAATTTTTTGCTACCGACGAGAAGGGTTGGCGTACGTTGAGATCACTGAGCCGCCACTTGGGGTTGACAGCTCCACCTCGCTTACGGCGTACCTCAGCTGAAACTCCTATACATGGATGGTTGGCATCGTCCGGATGTGGTTCCTCCCACTATAGGAGCCCGCTTCGGCGGGCCGCTCAGGGCATATGTCTCAACGTTCAGGTCTTCAACCTCTCGTATATATTTTTGTGTGCTCTCTAGCAGATTATTATCTTGTATTCGGATGATCTTGGTTTGGGGATTCAAGTAGCACCTAGCTTTCGGACTTTCTGGTTTAACCTTGGTGGATATTCAACTTTTGGCTTCCTCATACCTCGTGGTGAAGTTTTGTTGTCAATATTATTTATCTTCTAGTTTCATCGATATTTCTTCCATGTTCTCATAAGTGTTCCTGTATACAGGATGCCGAGAGGGAACATGCCACCTTCGGAGAACCCTATCCTTTGGGAGGTTGTGGCCGCAGTGGCTCAAAGAACAGCCGTGATCTTGCAGATGCTCCAGAACCAGACTGCCCAGAGGAATGATCGACCACATCATACGACCTTGCAGCAGTTCCTTGCTATAAACCACAAGGTTCTCAGAGGCTCGAGAACTGCTGGAAGCGGATGACTGGATATCAGAGATCAAGAATCACTTCAACGCAAACACCGTCAGGCCAGTCGACTACGTCACCTTCGCCTCCTTCCATCTTCAGGGTGCAACAGGCAGCTAGTACTCTACCTACAAGGACAACAAAGGCGATGCTGAGATCATGTGGGAGGACTTCGTCACAGACTTCAGAGCAACCCATATTCGGAGTGGCTTGATGGACAGGAAGCGAGAGGAGTTCCTGGCTCTAAGACAGGGTGAGAGGTCAGTCCAGGAGTACAACCTGGCCTTCATCAGGCTCGCCAGGTACGCTCCTGAGGAGGTCTCCATAGAGGCCAAGCGGATTGCCAGGTTCCGCGGGGGTCTCAGCACAGAGATCAAGTATGCACTCACCTAGTGCAACCCTACGCTGTTCTCACAGTTCATGGATTCAGCTATGCGCTAGGAGTCGGCCACAGCAGAGTGGGACGTAGACAGAAAGCGCCAGAAAGAGTACAGCTCCGCAGTGATGGTCCACAAGAAGGCAAAGACTTGGGTCACAGAGGCGCCACCACAGAGGCAGCAGTTCTAGCCGAGGGGGGCACTTGTCCGCACTTTTTCCCTGTTGGAAATATGCCCTAGAGGCAATAATAAAATGTTATTATATATATTTCCACGTTCGTAATTAATGTTTATATTTCTGTGCTATAATTGCAATGACCCTGACTGTGAGATTTAGAAGAAAACTCATTTGCATGTGTGGAAATGTAAACACCAAGAGTTCCTGGTTTAGCCTCTAAGACCAGCTCATGTGCTAACTGATGATTACGTTTTCTTAATCATGGACATTGTTCTTGTAACAAGGATGTCAGTAGCAGTGGGAACATATTGTTAGCAGAACAATGATGTTGAACCGACCCCAGTATTTAATGATATGCTTAGAGATCACATCGTAACAACGTTATAAGTCATATCATGAAATGTTATCATATACGTAATTACTTAGACCAGGAGAGTATCAAGTTTCTTCACACAGGAAGATGTGCTTTGGTTCTTAGATGAATCTTCCCGTTACTGGGAAGTAGTAAAATAAGTTCTGGGTACATTGGATAGTGTGTCTAGTAACTGTGATAGTTCAAGATTGGGATTTTCTCCTTCACGATGAAGAAGATATTCACTTCGGGCCCACTCGGTATGAAGGTATCCATTATAGTCTGGCCAGACGCATTGTGATTTAGTCACGGGGATACTGGAATACGATAACGAGAAAAGGGACAAACGAGCAAAGAGGATAACGAGTGGCTTGTGTTCAAGAAGTTGTTACACATGGGTGCGAAGATAAGGGAATGGTACGAGAAAAGGGACAAACGAGCAAAGAGGATAACGAGCGAAGATAAGGGAATGGTACATGACTAAACATAATGGTTCACTCGAAGTTTCTTCGTGTATGTGCGGGAGTCAACATGGGTGTCCATGGCTCCGCTGTTGATTATTGGCTATTGACAAAAGGCTGTTGACCTATGTCCGGAAGATGTTCAGAGTCATGTACGCATTATACCGAACCTATTGGGTCACACACTTAACGAGTAGTAGTCTGTTAGAATACTTGAATGGTAGAAGGTTTAGTGGAAGCAAAACGGAATAATTCATACGGGCACCGGAAGTAGTTCCGGGTATTTATGGAATTGTTCATAAGGGCACCAGAAGCAGTTCTGGGTATTTAAATATATGTCCGGATCACTCTGGAATAGTCCCAGGTGGTTTTGGAACATATGATAATGGTACTGTGGAAGTCCTGGATCAACCGGAATAGTTTCTGGCTAATCGGTGGACGTCCCGAAAACGACCGACGAACCGACGCAGGGCATCGGGCAGGCTAGACCGTAACCCGGATCGTCCCAGAACCTATCTAGATAGTTCTGGAACGTCCGAAAACGGTCTCGGAAGGTCTTCGGAGTGTTCCAGAAGGTTCCGGAATGTCCCGAAACCATCCCGGAAGGTCCCAGAATGGCCGAGAATGGTCTCGGCGGGTGCTGGAAGGTCATGGAAGGTTCTGGAAGCTTCCGGAAGGTTCCAAAAGGTTCTGGACAGTACCATATGCGCCCCACCACCCTTAGTCTTGGGGGTCAAGGCACCCCAAGGGGGCTGGCCGAAATTTAGGTGGTGGGGGCGCCACATGTGGGAGGAGTCCTCCTTGGACTCAGACTCCCCGGTGGGAAGGTTTCCCTTTGGGTGGAGGAGTCCCAGGGGGACTCCACCACCCCCTATTGCGCCCCAAGGGCCTCCTGGCCAGCTATATAATGAGGGGAAGGGGTGGGGGGCGCAGAAAAACTGATCCCCAAGGCCTATGCACCACCCTCCCTCCCTCTAAACCCCGTTGCTCCACAATTAGACCTCGGTTTAGACGCTATTCTAGATCGGAATCTGTTAGGGTTTTCTCCCTCTAGTTTTCTCGGTGGTGTTCTTCTCTGGACGGTGGAGCACTGCTAGATTGCTGCTACGGGATGTGTGGATACCGGTAGAGGGATAATAACTTTGATTCTTCTTCGAGGAACTTCTTCTTCTTCTTCCTCGGAGATCTGTTCGAGGGAATTGCTTGAGGGATTCGTTCGTGGGATAGATCGTGGGACAGATCTTGAGACGCATCACGAGATCTACTTCCACTCGCTTCATCAACTCTTCTTCCGCTGCAACCGTTGGTGAGCAATGGCCTAAACCTTGTTTGCCATCTTTCTTGGATGATCTTGGGATCTTGATTCGTAGGCACGAAATTTTTTGTTTTCTACTACGTTTCCCAATAGTGGTATCATGAGCGATCCTTGATTAGATGCATGTTTAGGTCTAGATCATATGTGTGATATGAGGCATTGATTTTCTTGTTGCTTCCCTGTCATGTGATTTTTTCTATGCTTGATGGTAAGTTGAGGTTTTTCTACAAGGATTGAGTTTTCCATCGATCCCTCTATGCTGCTTTCAATATGCTGGTTGCCTTGATCATGGTCTACATCAAACTCCTTGGATCTCATCTTAATCTTGCAATAGAATATTTAACATGGAGGGGCTTGTTGTTTATATGAACTCAAATCCACACGGGGGTCACGCGTTGAATGAAGTTTGGCTGGTGGCATTAGTTGCTGCACGCACCCCGAACGTTAAACTAGCAACAATGAAGTATCGTGTTTGGTTTGTATAGGGAACAACGTTTGCACGTAACCTGCTAATCAACCACGATAAAAGTTGCAACAACCCGTGTAGATGGCGATCTAACTCGTTTTTTCAGAATGTGCATGTGATGTGGTATAGCCTTCAAGATTTGCAATGTGTTTGTATCATATGCTATATGTTATGTAATATTTATTCGTGACCTGCGTGTCGTGGTACGACATGATGACTGGAGTCATATGATTGTCACTTAATTATGGCCTGCGTGCCAGAACTGTTTATTAGCTCGAGGCAAAGCAATAGATAAATGCAAGGTGATGATCACGATGCGGAGGTGGACCCCGACGCACATGCCGGAAGCCGTGGTGATGTTCCCGGCGGCAAGGAAAAAGTTGGTGGACACAGTGACTTCAACCACGACGATGTGAAGACAATGAATACTTCACGAAGCGAAGGGCTATACTATATCACATAATTTTATGAACTGCCTGTGATGTTTATCCCTTTGATGCACCCTTGTTTGATGCGCGGTAGTCGTATTTTATTAGGGTGATCTCTCGCAAAACAATATCAAGTTGATAGTGTTCTTCCAACTGTAGCACCGTCTATACTATGTTTCACATCGGAGCAGGTCATGTCACATGGGTGCACACGGTGTGATGCATAAAAGGCGGGTGTGTTAAGAACACACTGCAATTACACTTGGTTGGCTTGACGGTTTGGATAAAAGTTTTCTACCGGAACACGCCCATCGAAAGATGAACAAGAATCACCTTTGGCATGATTGGCAAGTTGGCCTACCGGTCTAGTCTAAGTCATCAGTGCTGTCACATCAATGGCGGACGATTGGGTCGGATCTTGAATCACTCTAGCATCAATTACGAGAGATATTGATCTAAGTGGGAGCGCACTTAGTAATTAAATTGATTAATAACAAGTGCAACTTAATTATGAACAAAGTCTAAGTATTTGCATTATCGTTGTAGAATAATGGCTCGCGTTACCACCTTCCCAATTGATTTTGATTAACTGTATTATCTGGTAAAAAACAAACTTTACGATTGGTACCGTATTGTGAGGACTATCCTCAATAGTGCCGAGAAGGACCATGTCCTATCGCTAATTTTCGATGCTCTCCCGCTAATGCTATGGATGATGTGACTTACGTCCATAATCCAAAAGGCTAGAATTCCACCACAGCTAAGTGTATTGTCGTAATCACCATGAAACCCGAACTTCGAAACGTTTGGGATAGTTATGTTATATTCATGGAACTGAAAAATTGTTTTCAGTGATAAGACAATTGATGTAGGATATAAGATATCTAGTACAATGTCTGATTGTAAGCATTAGTGAAAATTTTCATTATGCTCTAACAAAATTGATAAGTGTGGGATCCCGAAGAACACTGACCATATGATGATGAGGATTAAGGGAAAGGAAGTTCCATAGGGTGTTAGTAAGACTTACATGCCGGAAATTCCATGGCCTTCGCCACCCTTGATCATGTGTGATCTTCTGTGAGTAGGAGTGACATTAGAAATAGAACTATGATACGTACAAAGGCAAAACGAAAGAAGACTGGAATATCCAGCTCAGAAATGAAAGTCATACGAAGTTATAGATGAATTCATTGCTGGTCAAAAAAATGTAATTCTTGGGAATCATGACTAAGTAGTTAATTGTTAATTCTAGGTATTGTGATTAAACAAATTGAGCACTAGAATATCACGTCGATTGCATTTTGTTGCAACACGATGCAAGAAATACTATGGCCTTTATGACTAGCTAATGACGAGTTTTGACACGCACGGGAACACGGTAAAAGGTTTACTATATTGTGTGTTGACTCTATGATTATCTTCATAATTCATTTTAGAGTTGAGTAAATTGTTACTACACTTTAGCCTTGTTGTAAAACATCATTTTGAATCATGTTTGTTGCAAGAAAGTTGTTCAAAGTTATGAATAACGTAAAGGCCATACATCTATTGTGAATAGATTGTATGTTATGAATCATGATAATAATACTAAAACATCCATAACACTGACGCTAAACGTCGCAAGACTGACAGAAATACCACATAGTGTGGCACTGCAGTTTATCACAATTGACATAACATGCATGAAGAATTTCCATAAGTGATGGACTTTCGAGTCATATGATTATGAATCACTTGACGCTTTCGATATTTGTCTCGAAGTAATGTGACTAAAACACCTTTGATAGGCCATACATGAATAGGAAACTAAACCATTGGTAATCATACATGATGATGTGTGTAGTCCACTAAGTGTAGTTGTGTGCAGTGGATTCCCTATCTTCACTCATGAGTTGAAGTAGATATGTGGATATCTGTTCAAAAGAGACATACGTCTGAAATCTTAGAAATGTTGAAGGAATTTTAGAGTGAAATAGAAATTCATTGTAACGAGAAAATAAAGCTTCTGCAAATTAGATTGTAGAAAGTAATATTTGAGTTACAAGTTTAGAGAACGTCTGATGAGTTGTGAAGAAGTGTCATAACATGCGTCTCATGGAACACCACTATGAGTAAAGTGTTCGAGAGATGTAATCAAGCCATGTATGGCACGGTAAGATCAAATATGACGTTTATGAATTTTCCATTATACTTATTAAAGTTATGCATTAGTGACTACGACTTTTACGCTGAAAAGAGCATCATCAAATCTGTTGAAATGACACCATATTAGATATGGTATGAACAGTTAAAACCATGTTGTCTTTTCTTAAAATTTGGGTATATGAGGCATATGTTTGACATACTCAAAACCCCAAATCAGATAAGTGCTACTTTGTTAAGGTTATGCCAAAATTTTTGGTATTCCTCTATCACTACACAAAAGCAAAACTGTTTGTTGTTAAGAACGTTGTGTTTTGAAGAAAAATAGTTTCTTACGAAAGAGTGAGTGGGAGGATAGTGCAAGTTGTCAAAGATTGTTGAATATTTAGAGAAGTGCGCAGCTGAACCACACAGGTTAGACAAAACTCGTACAAACATTTTTATGTAAACGAGATATTGTTGTTTGACAATGATAAACCTGTGATATACAAAGAAGCGTTGATGGGCCCTGACTCCATGATTTGGCTAAATGCCAAATAATCTGAGATAGTATCCATGGAAGTAAGTCAAGTTTTGAACTTGGTAGACCCTCCGAAAGACTAAAAGTCTGAAGAATATATATATGGATCTATAATTGATTCAGATGAAATTGTTTTATCCATAAAGCTCAACTCGTTGGAAAATTGTTTTCTAGCAAGTTCAAAGGTTGACTACGGCGAAAATAGTTTCGACCGTAGAGATGCTTTAGTCAGTTCGGGTTATATTAGCAATTACTACATATCTCAATTATAGGATATGGTAGAATGAACGTCAAAACAAAGTTCCTACATGGAAATATAACAAAGGACGTATATGAGATACGACCGGAATGTTTTGTCGATTCAAAGGATGCTAAAATAGATGCAATCCTTGGATATCCAGTGATGGACTGAAGCTAGCACAATGGAATTGGAATTTTCGTTATGATGAAATTGCCAAAAGAGTTTGTTTTCATCGGGAATAAATGAAGATGCTTGAATGTTCAAGAAAGTAAGTGGGAGCTGAATGATATTTCTTAAACCTTATGTAGATGACATATTGTTGATTGGAAATGATATAAATTTCTTGACACGAATAAGGACTTCATTGGAAATAGTTTTCAGTTGAAAAACTTGGGCTAATATAGCATTAGTATTGAGCAAAGTGATCTATGAAGATAGTAAGTGCCTGATCATGCTAAAGCCAACACTACATATTGATATGATACTAAAGTAGTTTAGTATGAAACGCCAAGAAGGATGTTCTTGCCGAGGTCATGGTGAAAATCTGTTTGCAAAAATCCGTGTTCATGAACACAGATAAGAAAAAGCACGTGAATTGAATTCCACTCACATGTGTGTTTGGATTAATCATGTACACCATAATATGTAAAACGACCAGATATGTCTAGTGCTCCAAAAGATTGTGAGCAAGATACCAAAGTGATCAACATGTTGATCATTGGACAAACAGTGAAAAGTTAAACTTATGAAAGATAAGATATGTTTCTCGGAAAAATGGAGAGAATGAAGAGCTCGTTGTAATGAGTTACACCAGCTGAATTTTTGATGTAAATAGTTACACCAATTCAGTGTTCATACTTACTCCGATCGATTTTCAATATTAAATGGGATTATGTGTTTCACACGTAAGGGTGGCACAGTATGAAGGAACTGTGTTAAGTTAGATACTGTGGTGAATTCTATAACAGAGGCTAAGTATATTGTTGCTTAAAGAAGTAACAAGGGAGGGTATTTTGAATCATAAGTTCATTTATGAACGTGGTATGGTTTCCTAGATGTTTGAAGCTCATAGAACATTGATGAATGATTTCATAACTTATTCTAAGGAACCAAGGTCCTACCAAATGATCCAAAACATATACAAAGCTAAACTAATAAAATTAGTGAATTTTATGATAGCGTGAAAAACGTGAAGATATGCAAGATACAAACGGGCCTGAAACGTCAGATCCGTAGATGAAGTCTATACCACAATTGAAGCATGCATTACACTAGTATGCCATAGGTGTAAAGTGCTCAAGCACTGACAATATTATTGACTGTAGTGCAAGTGGGAGACTGTTGAAATATGCCCTAGAGGCAATAATAAAATGTTATTATATATATTTCCACGTTCGTAATTAATGTTTATATTTCTGTGCTATAATTTCAATGACCCTGACTGTGACATTCAGAAGAAAACTCATTTGCATGTGTGGAAATGTAAACACCAAGAGTTTCTGGTTTAGCCTCTCAGACCAGCTCATGTGCTAACTGATGATTAGATTTTCTTAATCATGGACATTGTTCTTGTAACAAGGCTGTCAGTAGCAATGGGAACATATTGTTAGCAGAAGAATGATGTTGAACCGACCCCAATATTGAATGATATACTTAGAGATCACATCGTCACAACGTTATAAGTCATATCATGAAATGTTATCATATACGTAATTACTTACACCAGGAGAGTATCAAGTTGCTTCACACAGGAAGATGTGCTTTGGTTCTTAGATGAATCTTCCCGTTACTGGGAAGTAGTAAAATAAGTTCTGGGTACATTGGATAGTGTGTCTAGTAACTGTGATAGTTCAAGATTGGGATTTTCTCCTTCACGATGAAGAAGATATTCACTTCGGGCCCACTTGGTATGACGGTATCAATTATAGACCAGCGAGACGCATTGTGATTCAGTCACGGGGATACCGGAATACGATAACGAGAAAAGGGACAAACGAGCAAAGAGGATAACGAGTGGCTTGTGTTCAAGAAGTAGTTACACATGGGTACCAAACTTCTCTCCTCTAACTTTGTCATATATCGCGAAGCAAAGGGAATGGTACATGACTAAACATAATGGTTCGCTCGAAGTGTCGGGACCCGGGGTTAGCGTATGAAAGCCTCTCTACAACACAATCGTATGCAGAGCCGAGAACCGTACCCACTTTTCTCTGCAGACAAGGCCAAGCACAGAACGTTCTCGGAAAGAATCGAACGTGAGGGGCATCCCATCCAGGCCGGATGATCAACTGAAATGGGTCCTCATCGTCCGCACACAAGTCTAAATGATATGGGTGGTGAACTCCCATACTCATAGACAAGTCGCCTCAACCATACTATCGATTCTATTATAACCCTTACATAGACTTACTCCAGCCCGATCACTTAGTCGGGGTCTAGGGCGGGCTCGATCATACATCAAAGTGTGCACGAGACGGAGTCTCGAGCAATCGCATCGCGATGCCCCAAGCTGCGCACATCTAAGGGCCACTTGGTGTATACAAGACCGCCAGCCAGATCACAACTAAGGTCTCGAAAACCCATACTAAGACATGCATGTTATAAACATACACGCAGCACACATGTCTAGTATGAACAGCAGGTATCATTGCAATTCTCTACAATGTATACATCTTTATTAATAACTCTTACAGAGTGCACACAGAGATCACAAGCATGTGATCCCACACTACAACAGACAAGCGAAAGCAAAGTAGGTCTGATTACAGACAAGTTTAACAAATGGCTTAGAGAAGCCTTATCTAAAAACAAGCCCTCCACGAGGGATCCAGTCGTCTGACTGGGACTACACTAGCTTGGTCTTGGTCTGAGTCTTCATTCTTCGAGCTTCGGGTAGAAGCCACCATCGGGGTCGGTGGGTTCATCTAAAACATAGATTAAGCAAACGTGAGTACAAAACCGTACTCAGCAAGACTTACATAGGAGCTATACTACTCATACACATGTATCAAGGTAAAGGGAGGTGGGGTTTCACTTGCAGAATGTGCCAGCTTTGACTTGGCTAGTCCTGAACTACGAGTACCAGACTTGAGGTAAGAAGCGTACACGAGTCCACTACATCTCTTCAACCAATTACACCACTATGGTTACTTCCTCGACTTCCCCACGAGAAGCACCCCATAGCACTCACGCTTATCTTGGTGTGTTTTAGAAGTATCCAGTTCAAGTTATCTAATAATCAAGCTAAGCTTTCCAATCAGTCCTTAACCGCGGACGTGGCTATTCGAATAGTTTTGTTAACCCTGCAGGGGTGTACTACTACACACACATGACCATCAGTTACCGCCTTTGGCCTCGACACCGTTCAAGGGGTGTCGGCGAGGATGTTCACCACAACACTTCTCCCATAGCTCCGTTCTAGTCCAGAGAGTCGCCTATCTGAGGGGGATCCGTATGGAAGTCCGGCCGAGGTTCCAGTACAGCCTCAAACGATGTGTGCAGGGTCCCAAGCCAGTCTTGAAAATCCGTTCATCCACTTCGCAGACCGTGTCACAGCCCTACCAGAACTCCGAACTACTGCGACTCTTGGGGTTCGAACGGGGTGAGGTACTAGGATGAGAGGGGTCAGTGAGCCCAATGTGTGGTTGTACTCTTCTTCTTGGATCACCCCACAAGAACTCGGACTTAAGGCGGTGTTCAACGAGAAAACCCACTGTGTACTCCTACACAACCTCTCATCGTTCACCTTGTATTAGGGTAGATTCACAAACACATTTCACTTTCATCAACACCATGTTTATCATTATCCCGACTCACATCAAAAGAAACCTGGTTGTACCACTAAGCATGCAATAAGCAGTAACAGTTGCAGGGGCCACATGATATCAACCAACTCCTACATCTTCTAGGATTATGGTTTGCCTACTACTGTGAAAAGATGATAGGTCATGCAAAGGATATGGGTTCAACTATGCGGTAGAAACGTTATCATGGTAATCATCCTAAACAATGCATAAGCGAGACATGAGAGGGAAGTGGGATTTTATCGACATGATCAATGGGGGTTTTCTTGCCTTCCTGACGGGGTTGAGTCACGGGGTCTTCAACGAAGGAGGTGATCTCGGTTCCGGCTCCACTTCTATCAGCAACATGACAATCATAGGATCTACATAAGGTACAATGCACAAGCACATGAATAAGATCGTAATGGTGATGTTCATGGTACTGATGTGTTGAGCATTCCATTTAAAAGGAGTATATTGCAAATTGAATTGCAAATTCAAACTCCAATTTGAATTCAAACTTAGCCAAGCTACATGTGACATTGTTTGATCAATTGTAATCATTTTGAAATGTGTATGATATGCCTCTGATGTGTGATTTAAATGTAGCATGTTGCCATGGTTCAAGTTGCAAAAATATTTGAATTGAATTTGATTTAAATCCATTTAAATCAAATAGCAAATGCTACTGATCACATTTTAAATTCAACTCAAACAAAGTTGAAAGTTGGATATTTGGATAGGTTATTTTCTCCTGATCATTTTTCATATATTATTTGTCTAATTTGGAGTAAATATGAATTTTCTATGATTTTTCAAAGTTTCAGCCATTTTTTGCCTTTTCTGGAATAATTTAAATCGATTTAAATCCTTTACTACGTCAGCCTGGCGCAGTGCTGACGTCAGGGGGCAGCTGACGAGTGGGGCCCTGCTGTCAGCCTCAGAGGGGGTTAACCCCTCTCTTTAAACTAAACAGAGAGGGATTAGGGGGCTGGGGCCCCACATGTCATAGAGGTTTAGGGGGGGGTTAGGAGGTTCATTAGCCCTAATGGCTAGGGCTCGCCGGCGACAACACTGTAGCTGCCGGAGCTCTCGCCGGAGTAGTGAAAAATGGCACGGGGGAGGACTTGGAGGGCACGAGCGTGTTCCTGGAGGCCGTCCGCGTCGAGTGGTGGCACCAGGGGGTCACGGGGATCACCGGAACGACGGCGGCGACGAGCTTGGCGGCGACAGAACCACGGCGACATCGGGATCGCGCTCTGGAGCGCCGTTTTGGCCGAGGCTTGGTGTGTTGGCAAGCTGCGAGCACTTGGAGCGTTGTAGGCTAGAAGGAGGAGGCGCTGGAGCACGGGAGCGAGCTCTATGTCATCCATGGCGGCGACCTGTCTCGGCTCCCATGGCGAAACGTGAAGGAGGGCGAGGGGCTGGGAAAAGAGAGAGGGTAAAGACGCACTGCCTCACCGTGAGTTGAACGGTGCGGTCTTCGAGGCCGGGGAAGACGCAGAGGCGCCGGAATCGAACGGCGATGAACGACGGCCGGAGGTGAAGTCGAAGAAGGTGACGGCGATCCTAGGGCTTCCCGGCTCGATTCCTTCTGGGCATCGGCGTAGTCGACGACTGCGAAGACGATGGACAGGTTGGCGTGGCTTCTCATCGGCGGTGGCCGCGTGATCTCGGCGACGTGCTCTTCGGTGGCGCTCGGGCTCGCACGAATTCGACGCAGGAGGGGAGGATGAGGCTGTCCAAGGGGAAGGAATGGAAGAGGTGTCTCCAGGCGTCGTCGTGGCGCAGATTGGAGGCTCGGGGGGCACCTGGAGGGCTGTGGGGCGTCGCGGTGGCGTCGGTGGCGTCGGTGGCTTTCCACCGAGCACCTTAGGGGCGCGGGGAGGAGGACGACAGGGGAGGGGTCCAGGTGGGCTGGACTGGGCCAGAAGAGGTGGGCCTCGCCTAGGCGCCAGGTAAGTTTGCTGTTCTTTTCTTTTCTGTTTTCTTTTCTGCAATATGTTGGCCATGCTAAAAATAAATAGCTAGGCATTTTTAAAAATGCTGAAACTTTTTATATGGCCTCATATTATAATAGAGTAGCCACTTATAAAGTTTGGCACTTTTTAAAAAATAAAAACATTTGAACTTTAATTCAAATGGGGGTTTAAATTTAATTCCATGCTCCTGTTTGAATATTTGAAAAATCTATGAGCATGGGGTGGGTCCCACATCACTTGATATGTGATCACACTCATTTATAAGGCTTTTCAAAATTGCAAAAGGAATTTTTGGAGAAACTTTTTATCTGGCCTTTTGATTTAATTTCTCACGGCTTTTCTTTTCCCCATTTTTGAATTTTCTTTCGAAATTTTGGCATGATGCAAAGGCACAATAAAACCCTAGCACTTACCTAAGTTGGGGTTCTGACAACTCGCCCCCACTCAACAGAATCTCGTCCCGAGATTCAGAAGTCTGCGGGAGGAAGGAGGGGTACTCGGCACGGAGACGGTCTTCTCTTTCCCACGTGGCTTCTTTCTCGGAGTGGTGTGACCACTGAATTTTCAGAAACTTGATCTTCTTTCGGCGAGTGACACGCTCTGCTGAATCAAGAACACGAACAGGGTATTCTCGATAAGAAAGGTCATCTTGTAGATCAAGCGTTTCATGGTCGACTTCGCGGATGGGGTCCTTGAAGCAACGCCTGAGTTGTGACACATGGAATACATCATGTACTCGGGAAAGGTGCGGGGGTAGTTCAAGTCGGTAGGCAAATTCTCCATGTTTAGCAAGAATGCGGAAAGGTCCGATGTAACGTGGGGCCAACTTGCCTTTGATACCGAATCGTTGGGTTCCCTTTAGAGGAGTAACCCGAAGGTAAGCCTTCTCATCCAGATTGTAGCTTTCTTGCCTATGATGACAATCATAGTAGCTTTTCTGATGAGACTGGGCGGATTTCAAGTGATCACGAACAATGCGAACTTGCTCTTCTGCTTCCTTGATCATGTCCGGTCCAAAGAATTGTCTTTCACCGGTTTCTGACCAGTTTAGGGGTGTTCGACATCGTCGTCCATATAGGAGTTCAAAAGGAGCCATGTTCAGACTAGATTGAAAACTATTGTTATAAGCAAATTCGGCAAATAGAAGAGACTTCTCCCAATTCTTTCCGAATGAGATAACACAAGCTCTGAGCATGTCTTCCAAGATTTGATTAAACCTTTCGACTTGACCGCTAGACTGAGGATGAAAAGCTGTACTAAAGGAGAGATGAGTTCCCATAGCACTCTGAAAGCTTCCCCAGAATCTAGAGGTGAAAAGGCTACCACGATCAGAATTGAACTCCAAAGGAACACCATGAAGAGACACAATTCTAGAGACGTACAAGTCCACTAACTGACTAGCAGTTATAGACTCGCGAACGGGAAGGAAGTGAGCAACTTTGGAAAGCCTATCTATGACAACGAAGATGGCATCGTTTCCTTTCTGGGTTTTTGGAAAGCCGGTAATGAAGTCCATACCGACTTTGTCCCATTTCCACTCGGGAATAGGAAAAGGTTGAAGTGTACCAGCAGGTCTTTGATGTTCTTCCTTAATGCGACGACAAACATCACATTCGGCAACAAATTGAGCAATGTCTCTCTTCATCCTAGTCCACCAAAATCTCTGGCGTAGATCTCGGTACATTTTTGTGCTACCGGGATGAATCGAGAGGGGTGTGTCATAGGCTTCTTTGAGGATGAGTTGCCTTAGTTCCCTATTCTTAGGTACTACCAAAAGATTTCCAAAGAATACCGTTCCTTTGCTATCTGTGGAGAAACATTTAGCTACTCCGCTAGAAATGTTCTCCTTGATCCGGCGAACACCTCGTGCACGCCGTTGGGCAACTATGATTTGATCCTCAAGGGTTGGTTTCGCCACCAAGTTGAAAAGAGATCCACAAGGAACAATCTCGAGATTAAGCTTTCTAAATTCCTCATGAAGAAGTGGTTGATACTGTTGTAACATGAGGTTGTTACAATACGATTTACGACTTAGTGCATCAGCCATGACATTGGCTTTGCCTAGGGTGTAAGAAATTCCTAAGTCATAATCTTTTATCAACTCAATCCAGCGTCTTTGCCTGAGATTAAGATCTGGCTGCGTTAATATGTATTTGAGGCTTTGGTGGTCGGAATAGATCTCACAACGATTACCAAGGATGTAATGTCGCCAAGTTGTTAGGGCATGAACTATGGCAGCGAGTTCAAGATCGTGGGTAGGATAGTTCTCTTCATGTGGCCGCAATTGGCGTGAAGCATAACCTACCACATGTCGATCTTGCAGAAGTATGCATCCTAACCCTTGCCGTGATGCGTCACAATAGATCTCGAAATCCTTTTTGGTGTCTGGAGGTGCAAGTACGGGTGCAGAAGTCAATCTTCTTTTTAGCTCTTGAAAGCTTTCCTCGCACTTGGAACTCCATAGGAATTTCTTATCTTTCTTGGGGAGTTCAGTAAGAGGCTTTGCAACTTTAGAGAAGTTCTCGACGAAGCGACGGCAATAGCTGGCTAGGCCAAGAAAACTCCTAACTTGCTTCACCGATTCAGGTGGAGTCCAGTCAAGGATGGCCTGAACTCTCTCGGGATTCACAGCAATGCCTTTTGCAAAAATCACGTGGCCTAAGTAGGTCTCTTCTGGTAGCCAAAATTCACACTTGGAGGATTTAGCATACAGGCGATGCTCTCTAAGTTTCATCAATACCAGCCTTAGGTGTTCGGCATGTTCTTCTTCGTTCTTCGAGTATATAAGGATGTCATCGAGGTAAACCACGACGAACTGGTCCAAATACTCCATGAAGATTGAGTTCATCATGCGTGAAAAAGTGGCGGGGGCATTGGTTAGACCGAAGGACATGACGGTGAACTCGTAAAGACCATAACGAGTAGTGAAAGCCGTCTTGGGAATGTCCTCGCTTCGGATCTTGATTTGATGATAACCTAATCTCAAATCCATCTTGGAGAAGACAGAGGATCCAGCAAGTTGATCATAAAGATCATTGATCCTGGGCAGTGGGTACTTGTTCTTTATTGTCGCTAGATTTAGCGGGCGATAGTCTACGCACATCCTTTCTGTTCCATCTTTCTTCGTTACGAACAGAACGGGGCAACCCCATGGCGATGAGCTAGGGCGGATTAAGCCTTTTTCCAACAAAGCTTCCAGTTGGGTTTTAAGGTCAGCTAACTCACGTGGGGCCATTTTGTATGGGCATCTGGAAATTGGTGCGTTTCCTAGGGCAAGATCCACAATGAATTCTACATATCTGTCGGGTGGCATTCCCGGCAGTTCTTCAGGAAAGACATCCGGGAAGTCACGAACCACCGGAACATCTTCAAGGTCGGGGAGGGGAAGCTCATTCAAAGAATGCAACTGGGTTCTTGTTCTTGGTGAGGAGTAAGCTATTGTCTGGCCTGAAGGATGTGTAAGTCTAACTGACTTTGCTTTACAATCAAGAAAAGCATGTTGTCTTGATAACCAATCCATGCCTAGGATGACATCAATGTCTGAAGACTTGAGGGCTATGAGTGAAGCAAGGAATACTAAACCCTCAATTGCAATTTGATTACCATGGCTTACTCTATTAGTTTGCCATTTGGAACCAGGAGTTTGAATGATCATTGGGGTGAACATTTCTTCAAAGGATACATCATGCCGAAGTGCATAACTCTCCGACATGAATGAGTGAGATGCTACTGGATCAAAAAGGACAGAAGTGGGAACAAAATTGACTGGGAGCGTACCAAGAATGACGTCAGAAGTACTATCAGCTTCCTCAACTGAGATTTGGTTCACACGTCCAAGATTTTCTGAGTTGGATGGCTTAGCGGTGGAAACCTTCGGGGGTGGTCTGGCACGAACAGTGGGGTTTCCTTTGGCATGGGGTGGAGCATTTTGGTTGACAGGGCACTCACGAGAATAGTGACCAGGCTGGCCACATCTAAAGCAGGCTCCAAAGATAGTGCGGGGAGCTGGGTTGTTTGGTGGAGCTGGTGGACGAGGAGGCACAAGGGATGGCCTCGGTGGGTTGTTTTGGGGAAACAAACTGTTAGGAATACAGATCATACGCTTCTGAGGGCGGGAATTGGAAGAAGGGGTAAGCTCAAGATCATGCTTGCGAGACTTCTCGAAAACTTCATTGCCATGCTCAGCTCTGAAGGATATGTTGACTAAATCCTCAAAGATGGCAAACTCAAGGAGGTTGAGATCATGACGAAGGATGGGGCGAAGTCCCTTGCGGAACCTTGCCTGCTTTTTGGCATCGGTGGTGATCTCATCTTGGGCATAACGAGCAAGACGGTTGAATTCCCTCACATACTCATGAATGGACATCTCTCCTTGATTCAAATTGCAGAACTCTTCCTTCTTGCGCTCCATCAACTCATCCAGAATGTGGTACCCTCGAAAGGCAACACAGAACTCCTGCCAAGTCACTACGTGACCATCTGGCTGCATTGCAACATAGTTCTCCCGCCACTGAAGAGCAGCACCTTCCAAGAAGTATACCGCGAAAACAGCTCGGTCATCGGGAGCAACATGTGCAGTGTCAAGCTTACGCTCGATGGAACGGAGCCAATCATCAGCTTCAAGGGGCTCAGAAGAACATCGGAATACCGGTGGCTTGAGGAGGATGAAGTCCTGAATGCTGACCACCACATTACGATGGTGGGCGGTATTCTGCTCGATGAGCTCCAGAAGGCGTGTTTGATCACGTCTATTCCGCTCGGCTCCCATCATGATTTCCGCCGCAGAAGGAGGGGTTGGAGGTTCATCATCATTTCGATTCCGATCACGGTCTCGATTCCGAAGAACAACAATACGAGTTCCACCTGACATCCTGTGTGATAAAAATCAACAATCAGAACAGGTTGTACGATGGAGGCAAGGATAAAAGGATATGATGAGAAGACTATAATGCAAAGGCAATGATTCAAAGAAACACGGGATAATTCCGGCAGCATAACGGCTACACCGGGATGGAAAATGAAACAACCTCGAAGAAATTGGACATAACTTCTTCAAGGAACTCAAAACACGAAGACTCTGGACATCCACAACAATCCTACGGCTATAAGGAGGCAATCAACGAGATGTTCTAGTAAGACATAGGTGAGCCTAGTCCTATCTTCCCGTAGAAAAGGTAAGGGTGATTTAGAACTCAGATCGATGAGGGTATGGAGAAAAAGAAGCCTTACGTTGTTCCCTTATATACCCATAGTAACTACATAACTATAGAAGGCTAGACTCGACTTCGGCCAAGGCTGATAATCCTACAGTCAGTCCTGCTCTGATACCAAGTCTGTCGGGACCCAGGGTTAGCGTATGCAAGCCTTGCTACAACACAATCGTATGGAGAGCCGAGAACCGTACCCACTTGTCTAAGCATACAAGGCCAAGCACATAACGTTCTCGGAAAGCATCGAACGTGAGGGGCATCCCATCCAGGCTGGATGATCAACTGAAATGGGTCCACATCGTCTGCACACAAGTCTAAATGATATGGGTGGTGAACTCCCATACTCATAGACAAGTCACCTCAACCATACTATCGATTGTATTATAACCCTTACATAGACTTACTCCAGCCCGATCACTTAGTCGGGGTCTAGGGCGGGCTCGATCATACATCAAAGTGTGCACGAGACGGAGTCTCGAGCAATCGCATCGCGATGCCCCAAGTTGCGCACATCTAAGGGCCACTTGGTGTATAAAAGACCGCCAGCCAGATCACAACTAAGGTCTCGAAAACCCATACTAAGACATGCATGTTATAAACATACACACAACATACATGTCTAGTATGATTAGCAGGTATCATTGCAATTCTCTACAATGTATACATATTTATTAATAACTCTTACAGAGTGCACACAGATATCACAAGCATGTGATCCAACATTACAACAGACAAGCGGAAGCAAAGTAGGTCTGATTACAGACAAGTTTAACAAATGGCTTAGAGAAGCCTTATCTAAAAACAAGCCCTCCACGAGGGAACCAGTCGTCTGACTGGGACTACAATAGCTTGGTCTTGGTCTGAGTCTTCATTCTTCGAGCTTCGGGTAGAAGCCACCATCGGGGTCGGTGGGTTCATCTAAAACATAGATTAAGCAAACGTGAGTACAAAATCGTACTCAGCAAGACTTACATAGGAGCTATACTACTCATGCACATGTATCAAGGTAAAGGGAGGTGGGGTTTCACTTGCAGAATGTGCCAACTTTGACTTGGCTAGTCCTGAACTACGAGTACCAGACTTGAGGTAAGAAGCGTACACGAGTCCACTACATCTCTTCAACCAATTACACCACTATGGTTACTTCCTCGACTTCCCCACAAGAAGCACCCCATAGCACTCACGCTTATCTTGGTGTGTTTTAGAAGTATCCAGTTCAAGTTATCTAATAATCAAGCTAAGCTTTCCAAGCAGTCCTTAACCGCGGACGCGGCTATTCGAATAGTTTTGTTAACCCTGCAGGGGTGTACTACTACACACACATGACCATCAGTTACCACCTTTGGCCTCGACACCATTCAAGGGGTGTCGGCGAGGATGTTCACCACAACACTTCGCCCACAGCTCCGTTCTAGTCCAGAGAGTCGCCTATCTGAGGGGGATCCGTATGGAAGTCCGGCCGAGGTTCCTGTACAGCCTCAAACGATGTGTGCAGGGTCCCAAGCCGGTCTTGAAAATCCGTTCATCCACTTCGCAGACCGTGCCACAGCCCTACCAGAACTCCGAACTACTGCGACTCTTGGGGTTCGAACGGGGTGAGGTAGTAGGATGAGAGGGGTCAGTGAGCCCAATTTCTGGTTGTACTCTTCTTCTTGGATCACCACACAAGAACTCGAACTTAAGGCGGTGTTCAACGAAATACCCCACTGTGTACTCCTACACAGCCTCTCATCGTTCACCTTGTATTAGGGTAGATTCACCAACACATTTCACTTTCATCAACACCATGTTTATCATCATCCCGACTCACATCAAAAGCAACCTCGTTGTACCACTGAGCATGCAATAAGCAGTAACAGTTGCAGGGGCCACATGATATCAACCAACTCCTACATCTGCTAGGATTATGGTTTGCCTACTACTGTGAAAAGATGATAGGTCATGCAAAGGATATGGGTTCAACTATGCGGTAGAAATGTTATCATGGTGATCATCCTAAAGAATGCATAAGCGAGACATGAGAGGGAAGTGGGATTTTATCGACATGATCAATGGGGGTTTTCTTGCCTTGCTGACGGGGTTCAGTCACGGGGTCTTCAACGAAGGAGGTGATCTCGGGTTCCGGCTCCACTTCTATCAGCAACATGACAATCATAGGATCAACATAAGGTACAATGCACAAGCACATGAATAAGATCGTAATGGTGATGTTCATGGTACTGATGTGTTGAGCATTCCATTTAAAAGGAGTATATTGCAAATTGAATTGCAAATTCAAACTCCAATTTGAATTCAAACTTAGGCAAGCTACATCTGACATTGTTTGATCAATTTGAATCATTTTTAAATGTGTATGATATGCCTCTGATGTGTGATTGAAATGTAGCATGTTTCCATGGTTCAAGTTGCAAAAATATTTGAATTGAATTTCATTTAAATCCATTTAAATCAAATAGCAAATGCTACTGATCACATTTTAAATTCAACTCAAAGAAATTTGAAAGTTGGATATTTGGATAGGTTATTTTCTCCTGATCATTTTTCATATATTATTTGTCTAATTTGGAGTTAATATGAATTTTCTATGATTTTTCAAAGTTTCAGCCATTTTCTGCCTTTTCTGGAATAATTTAAATCGATTTAAATCCTTTACTGCGTCAGCCTGGCGCAGTGCTGACGTCAAGGGGCAGCTGACGAGTGGGGCCCTGCTGTCAGGCTCAGTGGGGGTTAACCACTCTGTTTAAACTAAACAGAGAGGATTAGGGGCTGGGGCCCCACATGTCATAAAGGTTTAGGGGGGGGGTTAGGAGGTTCATTAGCCCCAATGGCTAGGGCTCGCAGGCGACAACACTGTAGCTGCCGGAGCTCTCGCCGGAGTAGTGAAAAATGGCACGGGGGAGGACTCAGAGGGCACGGGCGTGTTCCTGGAGGCCGTCCGCGTCGAGTGGTGGCACCAGGGGGTCACGGGGATCACTGGAGCGACGGCGGCGACGAGCTTGGCGGCGACAGAACCACGACAACATCGGGATCACGTTCTGGAGCGCCGTTTTGACCGAGGCTTGGCGTGTTGGAAAGCTGCGAGCACTGTGAGCGTTGTAGGCTAGAAGGAGGAGGCGCTGGAGCATGGGAGCGAGCTCTAGGTCATCCATGGCGGCGAACTGTCTCGGCTCCCATGGAGAAACGTGAAGGAGGGCGAGGGGCTGGGCAAAGAGAGAGGGTAAAGACGCACTGGCTCACCGTGAGTTCAACGGTGCGGTCTTCGGGGCCGGGGAAGACGTAGAGGCGCCGGAATCGAACGGCGATGAACGGCGGCCGAAGGTGAAGACGAAGAAGGGGACGACGATCCTAGGGCTTCCCGGCTCGATTCCTTCTGGGCATCGGCGTAGTCGACGACTGCGAAGACGATGGACAGGTTGGCGTGGCTTCTCGTCGGCGGTGGCCGCGTGATCTCGGCGACGTGCTCTTCGGTGGCGCTCGGGCTCGCGCGAATTCGACGCAGGAGGGGAGGATGAGGCTGTCCAAGGGGAAGGAATGGAAGAGGTGTCTCCAGGCGTCGTCGTGGCGCAGATTGGAGGCTCGGGGGGGCACCTGGAGGGCTGTGGGGCGTCGCGGTGGCGTCGGTGGCTTTCCACCGAGAACCTTAGGGGCGCGGGGAGGAAGACGACAGGGGAGGGGTCCAGGTGGGCTGGACTGGGCCAGAAGAGGTGGGCCTCGCCTAGGCGCCAGGTAAGTTTGCTGTTCTTTTCTTTTCTGTTTTCTTTTCTGTAATATGTTGGCCATGCTAAAAATAAATAGCTAGGCATTTTTAAAAATGCTGAAACTTTTTATATGGCCTCATATTATAATAGAGTAGCCACTTATAAAGTTTGGCACTTTTTAAAAAATCAAAACATTTGAACTTTAATTCAAATGGGGGTTTAAATTTAATTCCATGCTCCTGTTTGAATATTTGAAAAATCTATGAGCATGGGGTGGGTCCCACATCACTTGATACGTGATCACACTCATTTATAAGACTTTTCAAAATTGCAAAAGGAATTTTTGGAGAAACTTTTTATCTGGCCTTTTGATTTAATTTCTCAGGGCTTTTCTTTTCCCCATTTTTTAATTTTCTTTTGAAATTTTGGCATGATGCAAAGGCACAATAAAACCCTAGCACTTACCTAAGTTGGGGTTCTGACAACTCGCCCCCACTCTACAGAATCTCGTCCCGAGATTCAGAAGTCTGCGGGAGGAAGGAGGGGTACTCGGCACGGAGACGGTCTTCTCTTTCCCACGTGGCTTCTTTCTCGGAGTGGTGTGACCACTGAATTTTCAGAAACTTGATCTTCTTTCGGCGAGTGACACGCTCTGCTGAATCAAGAACACGAACAGGGTATTCTCGATAAGAAAGGTCATCTTGTAGATCAAGCGTTTCATGGTCGACTTCGCGGATGGGGTCCTTGAAGCAACGCCTGAGTTGTGACACATGGAATACATCATGTACTCGGGAAAGGTGCGGGGGTAGTTCAAGTCGGTAGGCAAATTCTCCATGTTTAGCAAGAATGCGGAAAGGTCCGATGTAACGTGGGGCCAGCTTGCCTTTGATACCGAATCGTTGGGTTCCCTTTAGAGGAGTAACCCGAAGGTAAGCCTTCTCATCCAGATTGTAGCTTTCTTGCCTATGATGACAATCATAGTAGCTTTTCTGATGAGACTGGGCGGATTTCAAGTGATCACGAACAATGCGAACTTGCTCTTCTGCTTCCTTGATCATGTCCGGTCCAAAGAATTGTCTTTCACCGGTTTCTGACCAGTTTAGGGGTGTTCGACATCGTCGTCCATATAGGAGTTCAAAAGGAGCCATGTTCAGACTAGATTGAAAACTATTGTTATAAGCAAATTCGGCAAATCGAAGAGACTTCTCCCAATTCTTTCCGAATGAGATAACACAAGCTCTGAGCATGTCTTCCAAGATTTGATTAAACCTTTCGACTTGACCGCTAGACTGAGGATGAAAAGCTGTACTAAAGGAGAGATGAGTTCCCATAGCACTCTGAAAGCTTCCCCAAAATCTAGAGGTAAAAAGGCTACCGCGATCAGAATTGATTTCCAAAGGAACACCATGAAGAGACACAATTCTAGAGACGTACAAGTCCGCTATTTGACTAGCAGTTATAGACTCGCGAACGGGAAGGAAGTGAGCAACTTTGGAAAGCCTATCTATGACAACGAAGATGGCATCGTTTCCTTTCTGGGTTTTTGGAAAGCCGGTAATGAAGTCCATACCGACTTTGTCCCATTTCCACTCGGGAATAGGAAAAAGTTGAAGTGTACCAGCAGGTCTTTGATGTTCTGCCTTAATGCGACGACAAACATCACATTCGGCAACAAATTGAGCAATGTCTCTCTTCATCCTAGTCCACCAAAATCTCTGGCGTAGATCTCGGTACATTTTTGTGCTACCGGGATGAATCGAGAGGGGTGTTTCATAGGCTTCTTTGAGGATGAGTTCCTTAGTTCCCTATTCTTAGGTACTACCAAAAGATTTCCAAAGAATACTGTTCCTTTGCTATCTGTGGAGAAACATTTAGCAACTCCGCTAGAAATGTTCTCCTTGATCCGACGAACACCTCGTGCACGCCGTTGGGCAACTATGATTTGATCCTCAAGGGTTGGTTTCGCCACCAAGTTGAAAAGAGATCCACAAGGAACAATCTCGAGATTAAGCTTTCTAAATTCCTCATGAAGAAGTGGTTGATACTGTTGTAACATGAGGTTGTTACAATACGATTTACGACTTAGTGCATCAGCCATGACATTGGCTTTGCCTAGGGTGTAAGAAATTCCTAAGTCATAATCTTTTATCAACTCAATCCAGCGTCTTTGCCTGAGATTAAGATCTGGCTGGGTGAATATGTATTTGAGGCTTTGGTGGTCGGAATAGATGTCACAACGATTACCAAGGAGGTAATGTCGCCAAGTTGTTAGGGCATGAACTATGGCAGCGAGTTCAAGATCGTGGGTAGGATAGTTCTCTTCATGTGGCCGCAATTGGCGTGAAGCATAACCTACCACATGTCAATTGGTGCGGTCTTCGAGGCCGGGGAAGACGCAGAGGCGCCGGAATCGAACGACGATGAACGACGGCCGGAGGTGAAGTTGAAGAAGGGGACGGCGATCCTAGGGCTTCCCGGCTCGATTCCTTCTGGGCATCGGCGTAGTCGACGACTGCGAAGACGATGGACAGGTTGGCGTGGCTTCTCATCGGCGGTGGCCGCGTGATCTCGGCGACGTGCTCTTCGTTGGCGCTCGGGCTCGCACGAATTCGATGCAGGAGGGGAGGATGAGGCTGTCCAAGGGGAAGGAATGGAAGAGGTGTCTCCAGGCGTCGTTGTGGCGCAGATTGGAGGCTCGGGGGGGGGGCACCTGGAGGGCTGTGGGGCGTCGCGGTGGCGTCGGTGGTGTCGGTGGCTTTCCACCGAGCACCTTAGGGGCGCGGGGAGGAGGACGACAGGGGAGGGGTCCAGGTGGGCTGGACTGGGCCAGAAGAGGTGGGCCTCGCCTAGGCGCCAGGTAAGTTTGCTGTTCTATTCTTTTCTGTTTTCTTTTCTGTAATATGTTGGCCATGCTAAAAATAAATAGCTAGGCATTTTTAAAAATGCTGAAACTTTTTATATGGCCTCATATTATAATAGAGTAGCCACTTATAAAGTTTTGCACTTTTTAAAAAATCAAAACATTTGAACTTTAATTCAAATGGGGGTTTAAATATAATTCCATGCTCCTGTTTGAATATTTGAAAAATCTATGAGCATGGGGTGGGTCCCACATCACTTGATATGTGATCACACTCATTTATAAGACTTTTCAAAATTGCAAAAGGAATTTTTGGAGAAACTTTTTATCTGGCCTTTTGATTTAATTTCTCAGGGCTTTTATTTTCCCCATTTTTGAATTTTCTTTTGAAATTTTGGCATGATGCAAAGGAACAATAAAACCCTAGAACTTACCTAAGTTGGGGTTCTGACACGAAGTTTCTTCGTGTATGTGCGGGAGTAAACATGGGTTTCCATGGCTTCGCTGTTGATTATTGGCTATTGACAAAAGGTTGTTGACCTATGTCCAGAAGATGTTCTGAGTCATGTCCGCATTATACCGAACCTATTGGGTCACACACTTAAAGAGTAGTAGTCTGTTAGAATACTGGAATGGTAGAAGGTTTAGTGGAAGCAAAACGGAATAGTTCAAACGGGCACCGGAAGTAGTTCCGGGTATTTATGGAATTGTTCATAAGGGCACCAGAAGAAGTTCTGGGTATTTAAAGATATGTCCGGATCAATCTGGAATAGTCCCAGGTGGTTCTTGAACATATGAGAATGGTACTGGGGAAGTCCTGGATCAACCGGAATATTTTCCGGTTAATCGGTGGACGTCCCGAAAACGACCGACGAACCGACGCAGGACATCGGGCAGGCTAGACCGTAACCCGGATCGTCCCGGACCTATCCAGATAGTTTCAGAACGTCCGAAAATGGTCCCGGAAGGTCTTGGAAGTGTTCCAGAAGGTTCCGGAATGTCCGGAAACAATCCAGGAAGGTCCAGGAATGGACGAGAATGGTCCCGGCGGGTCCTGGAAGGTCATGGAAGGTTTTGGAAGCTTCCGGAAGGTTCCACAAGGTTCCGGACAGTACCATATGGGCCCCACCACCCTTAGCCTTTGGGGGCAAGGCACCCCAAGTGGGCTGGCCGAAATTTAGGTGGTGGGGGCGCCACATGTGGGAGGATTCCTCCTTGGACTCAGACTTCCCGGTGGGAAGGTTTCCCTTTGGGAGGAGGAGTCCCAGGGGGATTCCACCACCCCCTATTGCGACCCAAGGGCCTCCTGGCCACCTATATAATGAGGGGAAGGGGTGGGGGTGCAGCACAACGGATCCCCAAGGCCTATGCGCCACCCTCCCTCCCTCTAAACCCCGTTGCTCCACAATTAGACCCCAGTTTAGACGCTATTCTAGATCGTAATCCGTTAGGGTTTTCTCCCTCTAGTTTTCTCGGTGGCATGCTTATCTGGATGGCGGAGCGCTGCTGGATTGCTGCTACGGGATGTGTGGATACCGGTAGAGGGATCATAACTTTGATCCTTCTTCGAGGAAGTTCTTCTTCTTCTTCCTCGGAGATTTGTTCGAGGGAATTGCTCGAGGGATTCGTTTGTGGGATAGATCATGGGAAGGATCGTGAGATGCATCACGAGATCTACTTCCACTTGCTTCATCAACTCTTCTTCCGCTGCAACCGTTGGTTAGCAATGGCCTAAACCTTGTATGCCATCTTTCTTGGATGATCTTGGGATCTTGATTCGTAGGCACAATTTTTTTAATTTTCTACTACGTCTCCCAACATGCCCGCCCTCCCGTCCTACTTTAGCAGGCCCCTCGCTCTACACCACCACATGCGGGGCCACCCAGGCCGCAGCCCCCGCCCAGGCCGGTTGTGATCTGCTACAAGTGTGGAGAGCCGGGGCACACTTCTCCCAAGTGCACCGATTCGCGCTTTTCTCGGCTCCCACCGCCCCCACCTCGCTCTACTCTGAGCACTGCGATGGTGAGGGCACAACCACATGCAGTTTGGGTCAACAACGTGATGATGACAGATGCTCAGCAGTCTTCTGAGATTGTGATTGGTAGGTTGCTTGTTAATTCTGTTCCTGCGACAGTGTTGTTCGATTCCGGAGCATCTCATTCATTTGTATCCCAGAAGTTCGCTGATGAGCAGGTCCTATTCTTGGAGGACCTGCCAAAGTTTCTCCCTATTGATTCACCCAGTTCCAAGTTCACTTCATCCCTCCGTGCTCCGTTTGTGAGGATCACTATTCAGGGATGCCATTTCCCAGCCTCGCTCATCTCTTTGCCAAGTTCAGATATCGATGTCATCTTGGGCATGGATTGGCTTGTGCAGCACAAAGCCAACATTGATTGTCCGACCAGATCCGTGAAGTTGACACATGATTCAGGCGCTGAAATCTTATACACTTGTGGCTCAATGGTAGGAGCAGCACAGTTTTATAGTTTGAACGCAGGAGTCGCACCTTTGCTCAAAGAAGTCAAAGTCGTCTGTGAGTTTCCATACTTCTTTCTAGAGGATTTGCCAGGAATTCCCCCAGTTCGAGCTATTGAGTTCGTTATTGAGTTAGAGCCTGGTACTCAGCCGATTTCTCGGCATCCGTACAAGATGTGTTCGAAGGAGTTGATTGAGCTCAAGAAGCAGTTGACAGAGTTGGAGGCAGGCGGTTTTATCTGTGCGAGCACTTCCCCTTGGGGTGCACCAGCTTTGTTTATCCAGAAGAAAGATGGGACTAGCCGCTTGGTCCAGGACTATCGCGGCATCAACAAGAAGCCCATCAAGAACAAATACCCTTTACCCCGCATCAATGATCTGTTCGAACAGTTGAATGGGGAAAAGGTGTTTTCCAAGCTTGAGTTGAGGATGGGGTATCACCAAATCCGTGTTCGTGCAGAGGACATTCCCAAGACCGCGTTCAGCACACGTTATGGGATGTATGAGTTTACAATCGTGACTTTTGGCTTCTCAAACGCCCCTCCAACATTCATGAGAGCTATGAACTATTTGTTCCAAGAGTGGCTTGATGTGTTTGTCATCCTCTACCTCGACGACATTCTTGTGTATTCCAAGTCAGAGGCTGAACATGAGGAACATCTTCGCCTGGTGCTACAGAAGCTGAGAGAGCACCGGTACTATGCCATGTTCTCCAAGTGTGAGTTTTGGCTCGACGAGGTCAATTTTCTTGGCCATGTCATTTCTGCTGAGGGTATTGCGGTTGATCCAGAGTGAGTCCGCACTATTCAAGAGTGGGATCCGCCAAAGAATGTGAAGCAGCTAAGGAGTTTTCTCGGCCTCGCCAGCTATTGTAGGAGGTTTGTGCAGAATTTCTCCAAAATAGAAAATCCAATGACTGAATTGTTGTGCAAAGGAAAACGATACACTTGGTCATCGGCTTGCCAGTCAGCCCTCGAGGAGTTGAAGAAGAAGTTGACCACAGCTCCAATTCTCACACCGCCAGATGAGTCATAGCCTTTTCAGTTGTTTGTGTTGCCTCATTGCAAGGTCTAGGCGGAGTTTTGATGCAAGGAAGAAACATTGTGGCTTATAACTCACGGCAGTTGAAGATGAGTGAGAGGAATTATCCCATGCATGACTTGGAGCTTGCGGAAGTTGTGCACGCCTTGATCACTTGGCGACACCTCCTCTTAGGGAAGAACGTGGATGTGTTCACCGACCACAAGAGTCTGAAGTACTTGTTCACTCAGCCAAATCTGAACTTGAGGCAAAGAAGATGGCTTGAAACCAATACTGAGTACACAGTTGATATTCAGTACACACCTGGGAAGGCGAATGTTATAGCTGATGCGCTGAGCCGCAATGGCGATTGCAATAATATCCAGGTGCAGAAGATCCACCCTGATTTGTGTGAGTCCTTTCGCAGGCTCAATCTCGAGCTAGTTCCAGTAGGATACCTTGCCAACCTTGTGGTAGAGCCCACTATCCATGAGAAGATCCATGAAGCTCAGTCTGGCAGCTCAATGATACAAAAGATCAAACAAGGTATTGTCGCCTCAGTTCCCAAGTACGGTTGATTTTCAGTGCATAATGACGGCACCGTGTTCTTTGAGGAGAGAGTTGTTGTTCCTAAGGAGGGAAATCTCAGAGAGGTCATCATGAAGGAGTCCCATGATTCCAAACTATCAATTCACCCTGGCAGCACTAAGATGTATCAAGATCTCAAGGAAAGCTTTTGTTGGACTCGTATGAAGCGGGATGTTGCCCGTTTCGTCTCTCAGTGTGATGTGTGCAGGAGAGTGAAGGCACAACACCAGAAGCCTGCAGGGTTGCTTCAGCCACTTGAGATTCCGGAGTGGAAATGGGATCACATAGAGATGGATTTCATCAAAGGCTTCCCCTTGTCGCACAAGAAGAACAATGCCATATTTGTCGTCATTGACAATATTTCCAAAGTTGGCCACTTCTTTCCAGTGAAGGACTCCATTTCAGCAGCTCAGTTGGCGGATTTGTATACCGCAAGAGTTGTATCTTTGCATGGCATTCCCAAGAAGATCAGTTTTGACAGAGGCGGTCTTTTCACCTCAAAGTTCTGGCAGGCCTTTCAAAAGGCGATTGGTACGACAGTGTTGTTCAGTACCGCTTATCACCCTCAAACAAGTGGGCAGGTCGAGCGCGTGAACCAAATCCTCGAGGGCATGCTTCGAGCATGTGTCATCTCCTTTGGCATGAAATGGGAGGAATGCTTGCTGTATGCTGAGTTTTCTTACAACAATAGCTATTAGGCAAGTCTGCAGGCAGCACCTTTTGAGGTCTTGTATGGCCGAAAGTGCAGGACACCTTTGAACTTGTCCGAAACATGAGAAAGGTAGTTGTTCGGTCCAGATGTGATCCAGGAGGCAGAGGATAAAGTGAAGATTGTCCGAGAGCATCTCAGGGAAGCACAGTCAAGGCAGAAGGCCAATTATGACAAGAGGCACCATGGTGTAGCGTTTCAAGTTGGTGATTGGGCGTACCTGAGAGTGTCTCTATTGAGGGGAACTCACCGCTTTGGCATCAAAGGAAAGCTTGCTCCAAGATTTGTCGGACCTTTCCGCATCCTTGAGACTAGAGGACCTCTCGTCTTTCAGCTTGAGCTTCCAGAGAGTCTGTCCATGGTGCATGACGTGTTCCATGTGTCCCAGCTAAAGCAGTGCTTCAAGAAGCCAGAGCAGACTGTTGACTCGGGCGAGATCCAACTGGGTGCGGACCTTTCCTACTCAGAGTGTCCAGTCCGTTTTCTTGAGACGTCCGAGTGCAAGAATCGCAACAAGACCATCAAGTTCATGAAGGTGCAGTGGGCACATCATTCAGAGAAGGAAGCAACGTGGGAGCGTGAAGATCATCTCCGTTCCGAGTATCCAGAGTTGTTTCAGGCTTAGATCTCGGGACGAGATCCTGAGTTCGTGGGGGAGAGCTGTAACAGCCCAAGAGCAACTTAGGTTTTCATGATGTAATTTTGCTTTCATCAATGGCTTTGAAACGTGTTATGCTGCTAGAGGATGTAATTACATGTGATGAGTTTAAATGCTAAGGAGTTTTGAGCTCATTTGAGTTGTTTTTGAATTCATACAAGTTGGCTCAAGAAGGATGTTGGGGGATTTTTCCCATTTGCATTTATGCTCCCCTAAACCCCAAACTTGGCATAGCCATTTCATTTCCATTTCCAAGGGTTTATAAAACTCTACTTCATTTTTGCAACTTCTAAAAATGTGGGCCATAGTTCAAAGTGTTTTGAATATCTAGAATGGCCCCACATTTTAGTTGTTCCAAAATTGGTCAAACCAATTTTGAAAATTGAGGAATATTGCAAGGATCATTTTGCATATTTTTATGTAATTAATTTCCTTGTAAATAATTCTGGAAAACTCCCTAAGAAATTTAAGTTTTTTTATTAAATAGAAAATGCAGCATGGGGGGTCCTTTTTTCCTTTTTCCCTCGCAGTCCGAGCAACGGCCCAACCCACCTGGGCCTCCCCTCCTTCCTGGGCTCTAACCCGCTCGGCGAAGTGGTAAGTGAGGGGCCTCCTCCGCCGTTGATCCTGATCCAATGGTCCTGGCGCCTTCGTCTTTACAACATGGCCGGAGGGGATCCTGCTCGTCCTCGAGTAGGTAAATGATAACAAGCATAATTTCTTTGGTGACATGCCACACAACCATATAAGGACTTTTAAGTAAAGCAATCAAAGCATGCAATTAAATTCAAGTCTTAACAAGCAAGAGTCTATATTAGCATTGACACAAGGAACAAAAAAACAAAAGGTGCAAGAGCTCTCGCTGTCCGTGACTCAAATGTCGCCAGATGGTGTTTGCGTGCAAGCAGGGGACTGGGAAAAAGAAAGAAAAAAGGTTGTTGAAAACAACTATCTACTAAAGTTTCACACTTAGTCTCCTTTGGATTCTTATCTTTACTCGTCCCCAGACCACTAGCCAGGTACAAGTCAAACTGATCCACTCCCTTTCGATATTTTGAGCACTCATGCAATGTATGAGCGTGAGCAAGAAAGTTGACACCTAAAAGGCGAAACAGAAAGAAGGTGAAGGAGGAAGACAAAAAGGTGTGAAGGGCTCACATCAATGAGGACAATCATAGGCGAGAGAAGGCCATATGATAGATATGATGTGAGGTGTAGGGATTGCCATGCAACGGATGCACATGTGAGCTAAAAGCTCTCCAAGGGAACTAGTGGGGGTGCATCTAAATTGCTCGCTCAAGAAGACGTAGAGCTCGTTTGAGGAGGCTCATCATTGGAATATACAAGCCAAGTTCTATAGTGTGAAGGTCCCCACATAGCTATATGCATGATGATGATCTCTATGGAGTACAAGGGATAGAGGATGAAGTACTAGTGTGAATCTCTCAAAAGGAATAGTAGTGTGCCCCCTTCTCTCTTTTTATTTTTCTTTTTCTCTTTTTTGTATTTTTTTGGTGGCCTCAATGGCTCTTTCTATTTAACTCTCATTTGTCCTCTTTGGGATCTTTTGATTTTGTCATCTTTGGGATCTTTTCCTCACTTTAGGGGCAACACTCTATATTTTACAAGAATATAGGAGATCTTTCACACTTTACAAAGGTACTCACATAAAGAAGATATAACTATCATGATGAAAATGTATGCCTCTGCCAGGATAGCAGGATATGCAATGATACTAGCGCATCATGTAGCAATGATTAGGGAAAGGCCCAACTAGCATGCGGCTCATCGATCAAGCAAGTAGCATGTATGACATGAAGATCAAGTCATGAGAAGATGAATGTTGCATGGCAATGTATCTCGGAAAGGCTATGGAAATGCCTTGTAGGTAGGTATGGTGGCTGTTTTGAGGAAAGATATAAGGAGGCTTATGATGACCAAGCGTATCGTGCCAAGGGTTTGGATGCACCAGCGAAGTATGCGCCAACTCTCAAGGTGAGAAAGGGCAATGCACGGTACCGAAGAGGCTAGAAAAAGTATAGGTGGGTGGAAGTGTCAACTTTCGAATACTCACATTAGTCCGAAGAACTCATGCACTTATTATCGGTAACTCTCAATCTAATAAGGAGGTTCACAAAGAGACAAGTACCCCGAGGAGGAGTGTATGGGGGTTTGATTATCCTTGCGCATCCTCGACTCATGGTACATGAGTGTACTCTAATATTCGAACCCTCCAGAGGTTAGTGATCCATCTAGTAGGTAGAGTTCTCAACAGGGGTTTTTGGTTTTCGAAAAACACCCGGATTGCCCAAAATACGACATCTATCACTAATAGGCTCGAGCTCTTGACACCAAAAGTTCAAACATTACTCTAGTCAATACCTCAAAACTATTGCAAGTTACTACTACAAAGAGAATAGAAACTTCAACTACCTACTTCTAGTCAAGACACTAAACTCAGTGCAACAGGCAAACTCTCTAATAAGATAAAACATGCAACCTATAGAAAGTTCAAACTAAAACAAAAGAAAAGCTCTAGAAAAACTAAAGAACTACAATTAAACAGATAAGCAGCTAAGAAAAGAAAAAGAACAACTTACAGCTAAAAGAATAAGCATGCAAATCCTATGAGGACTTCTAGTTCAAGCGGAACGTGTATCTCTCCCACACAAAAGAGTAAGCTGGGGTCTAACTTGTTATGAACAGCAAGCAAAGCTAAATAAACCTAAAAACAAAACCTAAGAGCGAGACGCTCCAAGAATAGCAGATAACGCATGAAGTGATAAAAATATAGTGCAACGAGAGACGAACAGATAATTTTTGATGAAGAAGGGGATGCACGGGGGCATCCCCAAGCTTAGACGCTTGAGTCTCCTTGAATATTTATTGGGGATGCATTGGGGCATCCCCAAGCTTGAGCGTTTGTGTGACATCCTGGCTTAATAGGAATGATAGACTACTCATATCAACAAGGTGCACCTTCTTTTTGGGAGCCCAGATCCAAAGAACTCCAAAGTTAAGCGTGCTTGGCTTGGAGCGATTTGTGGATGGGTGACCGACCGGGAAGTTGTTCCCGGGTGTGCATGATTGAGGACAAAGTGCGCAGGAAAGACTAGTGTTGGTCTGTGGGGATAGTCTAGATCCCGCCAGGTGTACGCCGGGAACCGGTGTGTGACTGGGGCGTTACAAATGGTATCAGAGCCGACCCTTGCGGTTATACGGGCGTGTGTGTGTCAGTGCGCGAACATGTGGGACATGTGTCGGCAGTGGACACACAGACGTGTGCCAAGAGGGAACGTTCCTGTGGGCCGATGAGGACATCGGTTCCTTTGAGTGGGGGTGTATGTGACATCCTGGCTTAATAGGAATGATAGACTACTCATATCAACAAGGTGCACCTTCTTTTTCAGGAGCCCAGATCCAAAGAACTCCAAAGTTAAGCGTGCTTGGCTTGGAGCGATTTGAGGATGGGTGACCGACCGGGAAGTTGTTCCCGGGTGCGCATGAGTGAGGACAAAGTGCGCAGGAAAGACTAGTGTTGGTCTGTGGGGATAGTCTAGATCCCGCCAGGTGTACGCCGGGAACCGTTGTGTGACCGGGGCGTTACAGTTTGACACTCCAAGATCTTCTTTCATCATCTTCCATCGCGCACTTGAAAACTCCCTTCGTACATAACTCATTGTAGACTGATTAGAGAGGTTAGTACCCAACTAAAATGCCTTTTCCTCTACTATAAATAAAGGTAACTTTGAAGGGCTACTGTTTCTCAAGATTTCCAAAAGGTTTTTGCAAAGAAAAAGCAAGCTTAAGGTTTGCAAAACAAAGAAAAGGCAAAACATGACAGAATCTGTGAAAAACAGACCAGCAGGTAGAAACGGATTTTTTAGGGGTACTTCTGCAACTCAAATCAAAAAATTCAGAACATACGCAAGTTTCGTAATTGTATAGATCACTCTTTAAAAAATTCAGCTCAAAAAGATGAACTGGGATTTTCTGTGATTTTTTTAGTGACGAGGACAGAATCTGTTTTCTGGGCAGCATGTCGTATGAGGCTATAAAAGGCACAAAGCTTGAAAAATAAAGATACAATGATGTTGCTACAGTAGTAAAAATCATCAAGACCACTAAGAACAGAAGAAAAGAAAAAAGAAAAACGTAAATTCATTGCGGGCTGCCTCACGAAAGCGCTTCTTTAAAGCCATTAGCTAGGCTTAATGTAAAAGATCAAAGTTCTCTAAAATCATCGGAAGGTTCACCAAGGATCTCAAAATGGTTTTCAATAAGCTCATCCTTGTTCTTCCGAGGGAAAATGTACGTACCTTTTGCTTTACCACGCAAACGTATTTGTCCTTTACCTATATCAATGAAGCCTTTAATGGCTCGGAGGAAGTCCCTTCCAAGCACTATATTTCCTCGATTGGCCTTCATGATGAAGAAGTCAATCTCCACACTTCTTTTAAGAAATATGACCTGGACATCTTTCAATCTTCCATGGATCTCAGAAATATCACCATTAGAATGTTCATGGAAAGATGGAAATTTGTCCATGCTTCCAAGGTAGAAAGAATCATAGATAAAGCTTGGCATTATAGAAACTGTAGATCCAATGTCACAAAAAGCAAGGAAGTTTTGATTAGAGATAACAACCCTAACAAAAGGCTCCCAGTCATTTTCTATTTCCAAAATCTCCTCTCTAGGAGGATTTAGTTTTTCTATTCCTTTAAAGTCTAGAGCATCAAGTCTCTTCTCAATAGTAGCAATTCTGTCTACAACAGTATCAAGACCATCATAAACAAAATAACTAGATAAAACATGTATAATTTCAAGAGCTCTAGCTTCATCACACTCTAAAAAGTCTCCTTCAGCTATAAGATCAAGAGAGTGCTTACACCACTTAAAAAGGCCAAAGTAAAAATTTCTAAACACAATTCTTATAGGTTACCAAGGCATATTTGCCTTATGTGCTTCAGAAATTCTGTCCCATGCCTTCTTCATATTCTCCCCGTTCCTTTGGTGGAAATCCAAGACCTCGGATTCCCTCATAGTACCAACTCCTAACATACTTGACCACACAAGAAAGGTAACAAGTATTTTTGGTATTTTTGATAAGGGACACAAAAGTAAAAACTGAAAGGTAAACTAACACGACTAAAAAGCAATGATAAAAGATAGTGTGCAACTCCCCTATCTTGTAGACTGGAGTCCCTAACAACGGCGCCAGAAATTGGCTTTATACGGTGAGGATCTCTCACTCCTCGTTGGTTACCCCAAGTGGAAGGTGAGATGTAGCGTAGCAGCAAATTTTCCTCGGTAAAGATACCAAGGTTATCGAGCCAGTAGGACTCCAAGAGATACAAGAAGGTGTCACGGCGCTTGACGTGGAACTGCACACAGCAACAAATAACTTTTCTCCCAACGAGTACAGAGGAGTTGTCAATTCCTCCGACCTTGTTGTTTACAAAGGATCAACGCAAGAGATAATAATAATGGCAACTCAAAGTAAAGACTGAAAGTAAACTAAGGATGTAAACAGTAATGTGAAGATGGACCGGGGTCCCATGATTTTCACTAGTGACATCTCTCTCCCAAAAGACGATAAAAGTGCTAGCGAGGTAAACAAATCACAGCTGGGAAATGGACAGAATTATGAAGGCACCGCAATGCTAACTATGCTGCAAAGAAAGGAAGCGCTCAAAAGCAATGGGCAGTACGCCAAGGTAAGTAAACCGAAATCCTACTGCATCTACTACGAATCATCCACCTTGAGATATCTATCGAGAACATCTCGCTGGTATTAAGTTGCGAATCCCACCCAAAATGTAAACTCAAAGCAACAGACAACTGCATTAAAAGAACTTTGCGTAAAGTAAACAATCCTTGCACCCGCGGATACAAGCACCGTTGTTTTATCCCTGGTGGCAACAGCACATCCCCTAGTCTCATGTTTCTGTCACTCAAGCTAGACATCAAGGGGCTGAACCCACAATCAAGCATAACGCTCCTTCTTGGAGTTGCAACAAATCACTTGGCCAAAGTAAAATACGGCAACGGAGAACATGCAAGAATTTACTCAAGAACAAAATATAAAAGAGAAGAACCAATTATATTACTCATCACAATCTGAACATCGTCTCATAATCCATCAGATCCTAGAAAACTCAGCATAGAAACAGCAGAAATTACAATAGTTCCTCGATCATGTGAGGCAGCTCATGAGGCCTCGAAAGTGGAAGCACAAAGGGGGGAGAGAAGTACATCACATAGCTACTGTTCACGGACCCATGGTCCAAGGGAAACTACTCACGGTACATCCGGGAGGCGTCCATGGCTATGGATGGTCTCCCGGAGGGGGTTCCTCCTCCCGGCAGGGTGCCGGGGCAGCTTCCCCAGGCAGCCCCGATCTAGAAACGGCGGCGGCGGCGGTGCAAAGGCGAGTTCGCGGAAAAGAGATCGATACTAGGGGTTTCCACCCCGAGGGATAAATATAGGCGGAGGGGGTGTCGAGGGGACCCACCAGGCAGCCAGGAGGCCTCCTGGCGCGGCCTAAGGTGGGGCCGCGCCAGGGACCCTCCTGGTCTCCTGGTGGTGGCCCCCACCGCTGCCTTGGTGATTCCAGAAGCTTCCGGGTCACTGGTTTTTTATCTGATTTTTCCGGATTTTTTTGGAGCACTTTTAATGGCCGAAAAACCTGAAATACAAAAACAGCAGAAAACAACAACTGGCAGTTGGGTGCAATGGGTTAATAGATTAGTCCAAATATGCTCAAAAGTGTATGAAAGTTCAAATAAAATCATGGCAAAGTCACACAAAACATGCATGGAGCAAGCAGAAATTATAGATACGTTTGGGACGTATGAGAGAGGTAAGGAGGGGAGGAGGAAGGATGCAGGCGCGACCGTGAGGAGGAGGAGCGACCTGGAGGGAGCTGTGCGGCATAGTGACCAGGGTCTCGCCGGGGTTGGGGGAAGTGGCGGCCTCCACGGGGGAGCTCGGGCGTGGAGGTCCGTCTGGTGACGTGGCGCCGTGAGGACCGCTGGTTCTGGATCCGACGGTCCGGATCCGCGGATCTGGATCTGGGGTGTGGGTTGGCTGGTTGCTGAAAAAGATGTGGGGGTTAGGGATGGCGGCTGGGTTAGGGGGAACTCTAATCTGTCTTTGGTTTTGCTGCTAAAAATGGCAGGGGAGAGCTAATATTTATAGACAGGGGGTAGGTGTGATGGAAGATAATGAAAATACCCCTGAGTTGAACCCCATTTTCTACGCTAGACGTTTATGACCGTCGAGACTCCGATTCAGACGAAATCTCGAACCACGCGCTCTGCGCAGCGAGCCCTTCAGTCGTACCTCACTTCGATACCAATCCGAGAACATTTTCAGGCGCCCCATAAAATAATTCGTTTATTAAATAAACGGGGTTTTTCGTTCCGATGGCGATGGTTGGTCTTGTGCCGGAAGTTGCGACGGTGCTCGGGTTAATCCCGATGTCACAAGGTCACGTGTTACGGTGGCAAGTGTCGGTCTTCGTCTGGTACGAGGTAAAAGGGGGAAATATAATCACCGATCGGTAAATCGGGGACACAAACACCGGAAACAAATAAGACAATCAACCAATTCACGCAGAATACAAATTTTTTAATTTTAGTGAAAATCTGGGCTGTTACATCGACCCCCAAAAATAGAAAAGCAAGAGTAGGTTTTTACCTTTGGAGGGTCCAAAATCTGGGTAAATCTCGCGTCTTGTGATCTCGCCGACTTCCTCCTCGTATTCGCCTCGCAACAAAGGTCCCACGCTAAGTTTCCTATGTGGAAATCTGTCGTGACTTTCCCACGATAGTTTAGGCGACGTCGCTCCTCGACTCCCGCTGGGCAGTCATCAGGGGGTGGCGGTGGAGTGCCTTCGTCGATAGCGGCAGATGTTGCACCTCGTCCACCTACGGTTGTTCAGAAAAAGCGGAAATTTGGGATGCTCCTTCATCCGGGTGCTGCACCTGTTGGGTTTGTACTTCATCCCTTTTCAAGTTTTGTCCTTGTTTTTGTTTTTGTTCATGTGCTGAAAACTGGTATGTTGCAAGACTCTGCCTGTCCAGACTACCTCGTTGATGAGTGCTTCTGCTGCTGAATTTCATGCAACCAATTCTAGCACTGCTGCTGAGCAGTCAGGTCCTGCGTCTACTCATGCATACTCGGGCGCGGGTACGAGTCCTGCGACTGCTCCTTCGGGTGGTTCTGGAGCAGCTACAAAGGGAAATTCTTCTCCAGATGTGAAGCCCGTTGTTGCTGAAGGGTATACCTTGGATAAGAAAGACACCTCCATGGAGGACAAGGCGGTGTTCTTTGATCGGATGGCTAAATAGGTATTGATCCTTGCTTTCTATATTTCATTTGGTGCATGGCATCGCAACCGATGGGAGTAGCCCCCGAGGCTGCGTGCAGCCACTTGTGGTTGGTCGCAGTCTTTGACTGTTTTTCTTCTTGTAACCTTGTCCTTGACTTTTCTGTTGTTGTAGCCTCTATCCCGGATGTGCGAGCGTGTGCTGACTGATGCCGATCGATCTAGGGGTGCTCATGATGCTGTCCAGGGGAAACTTACTATCATGAGGCGTGAGTTCCTTCGTCGCCTTCTGTGCCCTTGTTTCTTGTTTTTGATGGTTGCATGGTTGATGATGACTTTGGTGCAGGCCGGAAGAATGAGTCCATAAAGCGGGCTGCTGAAATGGAGAAGGATCTCGCCTTGCTTCGGGGTACATTGGAGTCAAAAGAGGAAGAGCTCCAGGTGCATCTTGGTGAGGCTGAGCGGATCCGACAGGTGGCGGAGCAGCTCCGACAAGCCGAAGTGGCTGAGGGTGGTCGCGTGTGTGCCCTGGCAGTGCTCTGACGGGTAAGTAATTTGCTTCTGTGTCTTTGCTTGGATTGTGGCTTTTGGCTTGAACTCTGATCACAGTTTCTCTGTTGTATAGGCTCCGTAGGTGTTGAGGTTGCGATAGTTGCCTCTAAGGAGTCGAACACTCTTCATGGCGTTGTTGATGCCGTGTCGAGTGCTGCAGACTCTGTCAAGGCCGTGACTGATCGAGTTGCTTCTAGAAGAAGAAGATCGGCCTGAAGGTCTTGATCTATTGGTTGCTGCCTTTGGTGCGGGTGGTGGACTCCAGGAGAGCTTCATCCGTGAGACCGTGAGTGGGCTTGCGACATCCTTTGTTGTTCTCTTAGGGCGCGGTGTGCCGATTGAGGATGACATGGTGGATGTCGTGCCTGATTACACGGAAGAGCAGAGTATGTGGGTGACCGAGATGGCCCGCCGCTTGCAATTGGTTGTAGAAGCTGATATCCGCAACTCTGAGGATGCCAAGTAGATGGGGAGGTCTTATTTCCTGGGTGTTGTTCTTTTGAGTGACTCTTTGTTTTGTAATATGCCTCCTACTGAGGAAATATTGAATGATGCTTGCAATGTTTCTCTTCCCTGTTGGTTTTTAGGGCAGCAAACACAAATTTTTCACAACCTACGATACCCAATCCCAAGACCTATGATATGCTGATGCAAGTAACGGATGGAATAGGTCGCATACCAGTATGTAGTCCGTTAAGCGACAAACGTTCCCGCGTGAACGTGGTTGGTGTAGTCGTACCGGCAATCCCCGATGCCGCGCAACTCCACGATGACTCTGATAGCCACCCGGTCCTTGAGACTGATGACGGGATTGCGCCCCCGTCAGAACGCTGTCGGTGAAGACGCCGCGATATTGCCACGACAATGAAGTAGCACAACAAGTGTAGCTCCTCGCAGGATTACACACATACGGTGTACCCGACGTCCCTCCGAGATCCGAACCATAAGAGCAGCAGAAACAAGATGGATTCGGGTCCCGATTCCAGCAACACGATGGTGTGCGTATGGTGGAGAAATCCCCAACCAAGTGTAGACTCCAAACAAGGGGAGTCCACTCAAGGAAGGAGAGAGGAGGAAGAGAGAAGAGAAACTTGTCTCAAATTGGATGATGGAAAAAGGGCACCCTACCCCTCCTTATATAGGCCAAGGAGGGGGGAAACTCCCTCAACTTCCCATGTGGGACTAATCCCAAAGGGAGAGGGGGGTGGCATACCAAGGGTTGTGGGCCCCTTCTCTTGGCGCCTTAGCCCAAGGGGGAGACTCTCTCTTCCCCTAATGGGACTTTCTAGGCCCATATGCCTTTTCTTTCTTTATTAATTATAATTAATTATATTTTAAAAAGTTAATTCAGATATTTAAATAATAAAACATATTTAAACATTATTAAATAACATTTTGAACCTCTCAAAATTCCCAAAAAAAATTCTGGCCTCCACCGAAAATAATTCCGGTGTTCTCTCTTATTTCTCCGCTTATACTGAATCTATCCTTAATGCGTCGAATACCCTTTAGTGTGAACATGATCAAGACACTCTCCTGATCAATGAGCATCGATCAAACCTGGTTACAATCCTAGATGGCCCCTGCGCTTCCATCGAATGAAACGTCATCGCTGTTGGATCCGTTTAACGTTGAGCATTATCCCTTTTTCCTACGGTACTTTTTTTGTCCAAGGCTTGATCGTCGGTGTAACAACCCAAAACTGACAAATTTCATAAAATAATTGCACTTTTATTTTTCCCATTGGGGATAAAAAATTTCACATTTATTCTTTGCCATATTCCATGTGACAGAAAAATGCCAAATCATTTTTCATGTCATGTAAAGGGATTGTTTTGAATTCTCTCTTTTCTCCCTTTGTTGGCCTTTGCCAATTTTTTCAAGCCTCCATTTTTCTCCCCTAAGCAAGATATTTTGGAAATCATCATGTTTTGCCATGATGAAGGGATGTGCCAAAATCCATGATTTATTCATGTCCAAAAAATGGGGTTGTAGTTCTAAATGGCATTTGAATGAATATAGATGCCTTTGAATTACTTAAATATTTTAGGCCCAAATCATTTTCTGAAATCCCATATTTCATGTGGATTAGGAATCGTATTTGTATATGATTTTTGCACTATATTTTCTATTTCTTTTGCCCTTTTCTTCTGCTATATTTTATTTAAAGAATAAAATGCAGAGAGGGATTCCAGTGAGTTTGGGCCGAATCTCCTTCTCCCTTGGGCCATCTTCCTTAGCCGCAGCCCACCTCCTCTAGACCCCACCTGTCATCTTCCCTCTCCCTCACCTTTTCCCCTCTCTCTCACGGTGAAGCCATGGCCGAGAGCACATGGGTGGATCCCCATGGAAGCCTCTCTTCGCTCCCCCTTGTAGCCCCCATCTAGCCCCTTCTGGCAAACCCTAGCCTTCTGTAATGCCCCGACCACTCCCAACCAGTTAACCACTGATTCCATGGTCGGTGCGCCTGGGATCTAGACTATACTCACAAACTAACACTACTCTTTTCTGCACACTTTGTCCTCACTCGTGCGCATCTGGGTTCAACTTCCCGGTCGGTCACCCATCCCAAGACTCCTCCAAGCCAAGCACGCTTAACTTGGGACTTCCTTGGAGCTGGGCTTCCGGAAAATAAGGTGCACCTTGTTGATATGAGTAGTCTATCATTCCTATTGAGATCCTGGGTTGTTACATACACCACCCCTCAAAGGAACCAACGTCCCCGTCGGCCCAGGAGCAACGTTCCCCTTTGGCACACTTTTGTGCACGCCAGGTGCAGGCATCCAACATGTACCCCATGTAAGCCTCACCGACCGACAAACTCACCGTGTAACCGCCAGGGTCGGCTCTGATACCAGCTGTAACGCCCAGACCACCCCCAACCGGTTAACCATTGATTCCATGGTCGATGCGCCTGGGTTCTAGACTATCCTCACAAACCAACACTACTCTTTTCTGCACACTTTGTCCTCACTCGCGCGCACCCGGGATCAACTTCCCGGTTGGTCACCCATCCCAAGACTACTCCAAGCCAAGCACGCTTAACTTGGGAGTTCCTTGGAGCTTGGCTTCCGGAAAAGAAGGTGCACCTTGTTGATATGAGTAGTCTATCATTCCTATTGAGATCATGGGCTGTTACACCTTCTTCCCTTCCGAGCGTCGCCTCCCTCCTTCTCCTCTTCTTCCTGCTCCCCTCTCTGTCCTTTGTTTCTTCACCTGGACACCATGGGAGCCGAGCCATGGAGTTCCAATTCATTGAGAGCGAGTCCCAATCATCCTCTCCGAAGATGCAGGCCTCATCCCCAACCTCCAGCACGCCCTCAAGACCCCAGGATGGAGGCAGGAGCACCTCCAAACTGAAGCCGTGTCGTCCATCTTCTTCCCATAGGCCTCCCTCCGCGTCCTCACCATCTTTTCCCTCTTCTCCGACTCCGGCCGATCGGTGACCTTGCCAACCCCCTCGTGATTCCTCTCCTCCATCCCCTGTTCTCCCTCACGCATAGGCCGTGTTCGCTGTGTCGTTCCCGTAGCCATTGCCCGTGTTGTTCCTGTCGCCATCGCCTTGGATAAGCCGTGCACCTCAACATGGTCAGACCACGCCCTTGGGATCTCCGTTCACACGTACGCGTCGACTAGAGCCTCCCGTGCGTGCCTTTGGCCGCCGGAGCGCAATACGTGTGTCCCGCTCGCCACCCCTGTGTCTCTGCTTACGCCCGCGATGCCCAGATCGCGTCTCTATCAGGTTCAGTTGCAGCCGTGTTTTGTTCAGTTCAAATATAGCGCCTGCGCTTTTATTTGTTTCACACTAGTGTACTCTTGTTGTAAGCAGCATCATTAGCGCGGTGGTAGAGCGCTTGAGTTGGCTACCATGAGGTCCTGGGATCGAATCCCACCATTGCAAAACAGCAACCTTTTGCATTTTTTATTTTTGTAGCGAGTTGCACTCGGCCTAGTGGAGTTCTTCGCCCGTGGGCGCTTACTACAGCGAACCCGCGAGGATTTGGGACACTTTGGCCGAGATCAGCCCAGAGAGGTCTACCCGAAATCACTAATTGTAGAGTAATCGTAGCAACGAACAGCGCGTGCCAAGTGGCACTCCTTGCGCGCGAAAAGTGGCGCGCTCTGGAGGTTTCCCGTTTTTCCTATTTTTAGAGGCACGAGTGCCTCTCGCGGAGGCACGATAGTGCCTTTTCACGGAGGCACGAGTGTCTCTCGCGGAGGCACAGAGTGCCTCACACGGAGGAACGATAGTGCCTTTCCCGGAGGCATGATAGTGCCTCTCGTGGAGGCACAAGGCACAACTCGTGCCTCCTTTTTTGAGGCACGACTAGTGCCTCCCGCGGAGGCAAGGTCGTGCCTCTTGTTTTCAAAATTTTTTAAAAAAAAATTCTCCAAAACGTATAGAAAAAACGTATGAAAACCAGGAAATTCGAATAAACCATCGAAAAAAGCAATTTTAAACATCAAAAACACGAACACAAAAATTAAAAAACGAAATCCTGAGGGATCGCTGTGAGCGCGACACGTGGCGTTGTTTGTTGGACCGGGCTGCGAACAAGTACTCTTCAATTAGTTGCCCTCAGGTCTCCCTCCTGTTTTTTACCTTTGGATTAAATTCAAATATGCTTTGAATTGAACCAAATCTGCCATGTTTTGTAATGCTTGAGTCTTGTGCATCCTTGCCCCAAAAATATGTCATGTTATATATGTTTTTGGGGCAGAAAATCATGAGGAACACCATAATGTTGCCCATTATGTTAAATGAGCATGCTTTAACTGGTGAAGGCGTAATTTTTGCACGTAGCCCCTCACGATGATGCACATGGCGCAATCCTCCTTTTCTTTTCATTGTTGTCGTGCTCCGGGCACCATAGTCACCGGTATCGTAGTCTTGCGCTTTATTTCATTGCTTGAGATAGATTGCATTAGGTGCATCATATATGCCATGCCATTTGCATATATTTAAGTTTTGGAATCGCATCTTGGGTTCTACCCTCGCGTGTGGGAAATTCTTGCTCATATTATGTTCTAGTCTTTTGCACATGCCATGATCATGCGTCATAACAACTATAACATAAGGAATCCCGTGGATTCAATAATCACCTACCTAATGCATATGAAGGTTGTTGGTAGCATTGCACCCTTGCTTCCCGGTGCTTCATTTATACTTGCCTATCCTTATGTTCATGCCATGGTATTAAAATTTCATGCATCATACTTGATCGTGCTTGTTTGTTCATTGCTTGGTCGTGATTTATCCGTAGTGATAGTGGTATCCCGTTGATTGCATTTCCAGTGTGTCCTTCTTGTGTGCTCGCATGGTTACCTTCGGAGATGATGACTGCTTGCGATCGAATACACCTAAGGTTTCGTCTTCTCAACAGGTAAGGGGGAGCATATGTCATGCTTATAACTTTCAGCTCACTTTTGCCTAGGTATAGGATAAACCGATTGCTTGATCCTACCACCTCATATTTATGCCTCTCAAATAAACCCAAAAATCCATGTTCTCCACATCCCAGCAAACCTTGTTCGGCTATGTTACTATTGCTCGCTGCTCAGCCACTTCATAGTATGCATGCTTAGGATGCTACAACTGTTATCTTCTAACTCCTTGGATTTGGCTATCACACTATTATATTGTTGTGGATGATATGATTATTATAATGTTGACTATACTCAACGAAGGATGGAAGGTCTAGGATATCCCGCCCCGATGCTTTGTTCCATTCGAGTCACCTAGGACCCGAGTTTCGGGTATTGTGTCTCTTGGCGAGTGTGCCTAACCGTGTGTTGGATTCTATGGGGTCCCATCTTCTTACATATCTAACTCCAAATATTTCTAGTGGTGGCCCAAGCTCATTTACCATTTGAAACCGCATGCATAACTGGTCTGCATCCGGTGGATTTAAAACAAACTGGACCAGTGGGGTGGTATATCCTATTGGTCCACACTTGGCCGGCGAGGGCCCGGGCATGGTATATGCCATGGTAACCCAAACCCATTTGAGACGGAAGAGACTAGGACGAGATCGCGGTCGGCTCCTGAACCGGATGTCGACTCCCCGGGGGGCACCCGAATTTGTTCGTTGTTAGTCAGAGGGATTATGATGTCCGGATCTCTCAGAACAACTCTTCAATGAGTGTCTTTAACGGGCCCGACAGAGAGAGCCGGCGTACATGAGGAGCTTATAATGGGTAGTTGGTACACCCCTGCAGGGTTAAATCTTTTCGAGAAGCCGTGTCCACGGTTATGGACGACTTGAGACCTACTCCTTGTTCATAGACAACAACAACTGAGATAATCTTAATAACTTGATCAATGTGTGAGTGCCTTGACTACTTCTTCTTCGTCGGGATGCGAAGGGGAGGACAAGGACAGGATAGGTGTTATGTTTGCGTAAGTAGCTGATAGCAAGACTTATTGGAGGCGATTCCTCATCAACTTCTTGGTTCTCATCTTACTCTAAATAGATCATTAGCCACCTCATATATTGCTAGTGCGGCTGCAACCTCAACCACTACCCCCATCTTACCGTGAGAAGTTAGTTAAAAGACTTGTTGATATAGCTCACCCCTTCTTTTATCTTCTACGCACGTTATGCAAACGATCTTGGACTACGGAGGAGCTCGGCGACCCTTCTTCTGGACGCCTTCGCGGAGACTCGACGACGACTAGCTAGGTGGATCTTGGCGGAGAGCCTAGACCCGTGTGGATACGGGAATGATTGTATTCTGTACTCAGACATATATCTTCCGCTGATGTATTATATTAAGGCAGTTGTATGCCGATTGTATGAGATGTTGTATCCTTGTAGTTGTAATGTTGTGATACCACTCTGGTTTTATATGAAAGAACCTATGACAGAGGCATAGAGGATGCAACAAATCCATTTCTTTCTTTATTTAACCATTGTTCTTGTACTGAGATCAACTCGATACTTCTCTCTTGGATATACAAGTAAGAACTACCTTCTCAACTTGTCCCATTCTGAATTCCTTCATAATCTTATCCAGGAAAGTATTCCGACTCAATGTTATCAAACACATTCATCTATTTTAGAGATTTTAATGTTTAATACTTATTCATCTTCATTTATGAAAGATTCAAATAAACATTAATACCAACTATGACATTCACAATATATTATCCATATATGAGAATGTTGTCACGCTCCCACTCACATATTAAGTTCAGGATATTAACCACATGGCTCCTACTCAAATATGTCGGACACATATAAGACTAGGATAATACTCCCATAGCTCCCACTCAAAATATGTCGTCCACATATTAAGTTTAGGAAACTATTCAGCTCCCACTCAGTTTCATGCAAATGCATGTTTCCTCGATATTTTGGCTAAGTCCAAAATCCTTTGATCATTAATCAAATCGAGAATCCCGGTTACGAGACACTACTATCCATATGTTTTTCAAAAACCTTTATTGTTGTACCAATTACAATATTTATTCAAATGCAGGTGAAAGGACGTGGATGTCGCCTAGAGGGGGGGGGGTGAATAGGCGTTTAAAATAATTACGGTTTCATCTTGAACAAATGCGGAATAAAACTTAACGTTTAATTTGCCAAGCAAGAAACCTAAATAAGCTAGGCTCAACTATGTTCACCAACAACTTATACTAAGCAAGATAAACAACTATGTGATAGCAAGATATATAACAAGAGCACTAAGGCTATGACAAAGTAGGTGCACAAGTAAATAGGTTGTCTAGAATAACAACCTATGGGACAAGCAACGTACAATAATATGAGCAAGCACAAGATAAACAATGTAATAAGCTTGCTCAAAGTAAAGGTAGAGATAACCGCAAGTGGAGCCGATGGAGACAAGGATTTGTTACCGAAGTTCCTTCTCTTGCAAGAAGTACGTCTCCGTTTGGAGAGGGTGAGGAGCACAATGCTCACACGAAGCCAACGAGGGCCACCCTATTTCTCCTCGCGCTCTTACCAATGCAAGATGCCGTGATTCCACTATTAGGACACTTGAGGGCGGTCACCGAACCCGTACAAATGGCAACCCTTGGGGGCGGTCACCGAACCCGTACAAATGCTCGGGGCAATCTCCACAACCGAATTGGAGGCTCCCGTAGCGTCCCGAAGCTTTCCACCACAATGATTGAGCTCCGTAACAACAAGCCTCTAGGTGCCAACGCACCCACGAGGTACAAGCTCTAGAGTGCCTATGCACTCAAGAGTAGCTATATTCTCAACCTCACTCACTACAAAGAATCCTCGGAGAGAACTCAAACTGATGCACCAAATGCAATGGCAAGAGCACACGAAGTGCTCACGTCCCCAACTCTCAAATCCCACCAAAGCAACAAAAGCTATGGAGGAATATGAGAGGAAGAACAAGGAGAACACAAAGAACTCCAACATCTAGATCCACAAGGTTCCCCTCACTTAGAGGAGAGATGGCTTGGTGGAGAATGTGGATCTAGACCTCCTCTCGCTTTTCCCTCAAAAAGGAGCAAGAATCATAGGGGGGGAAGAGGGTAAGCAAGCTCAAAGAGGTCAACAATGGGGGGAAGAACTTGCAAAAAACTGGTGGAGACAAAGGAGGAAGAAGACCCCCTTTTATAGTCCCCAACGAATCCAGCCGTTGGAACCCGTTGGCAGCTCACCAACCACGGTACTACCGCTCGGACAGCGGTACTACCGTGGTGCTGTACTACCGCACCGAGAGCGGTACTACCGCCCCACGGTACTACCGAAACCCAGTGCCGTGCCCACTACCGCAAAGTCCAGTGGACTTTACGGTAGTGAGTGTGGTACTTGCCCGCAGTACTACCGTGGCATGGTACTACCGCACTAGGAGCGGTACTACCGCCCCACGGTACTACCAAAGCCTAGTGCCGTGCCCACTACCGCAAAGTCCAGTGGACTTACGGTAGTGAGTGCGGTACTTTCCCGCGGTACTACCGCACTGGGAGCGGTACTACCGCCCCACGGTACTACCGGGGGCCAGTACCGTGCCCAGTACCGCAAAGTCCAGTGGACTTACGGTAGTGAGTGCGGTACTCGCCCACGGTACTACCGCTCCAAGAGTGGTACTACCGTCCTGGCAGAACCAGGGAGCCCAGGCCACACAACACATGAACTCCAAATAAAACAGGCAAACCCTGAACTGCCACAACTTCTGCAAATGAACTCCGATTAAGGAAAACTCAAGCTTGATGGAAAGCTAACGAATAGAGCTGCCTAATCACGACGACCCGACAAATATTTAGAAGTGGCAGGGGAGAAATTTCAAACAAATAGAGGTGTGAAACCTCTAACCGAGACTACCCGACAAATCTCCCACATCGAAAAACATACGATAAGACGCATATGAAATCCGTTTTCGATGAAGAAGAGCTTGTCATGAAGAAGACCACAAGCTCCAAAACTCACAAAGAGAAAAACCAAACAAGAACCAATAAAGATGATGCCAAGGATGCAAAATGTTTGAGCTCTCCACGAACGACTCGGCCTATCCTATAACACGGTCTCCTAGCTACTACCAAGAGACCGGTAAACTAGACACCTATCTAGTCAAACCTTTGTCTTGCGCATAATCCACTTGAGCTTGATGATGACGATCATGCCCGCCTCAAGTTGGAACATCTTCCTTGATTCCGCCGGCTCGATGAAGACTTGTAGATAGCTCCCCATATTCATTATGGGTGAGCCTCTTTTAGGAAAATCTTCACACGACCATTATCACCAAATGGTCGGCAAGCTCCAAGAATATGATATCTTCGTGATGCTCCTCTTGACCTTGCACACATCTACTTGACCAATCTTTGGATAGCTCCATGAAGAACACCTTGGTCAACACGTAATATTCATCTTACAACCTTGAAGCCACCATATGATCTTCAAGCGTTGCCTATGGAAAAACTTAAAGTATAACTCAAGGAAACCATTAGTCCATAAAGATTGTCATCAATTACCAAAACCAAACATAAGGGAACATGCCCTTTCAGCAAGTTTTGAGGAAGTCATGGTATTGATAACAATTTGGATCAATTGTAGTGAATATCCCATTGACTCAAGCATCGCTACATATTGTAGTCAACCTTTTGATTTTTTCAGACACATTCTTTGAGACAAATCGATCTTGATGTCTTCTTTGATGTTCACATGTATTCTTTATAACCATGAAGTTATTGAGAATATCAAGTAACCTCCTTACTCGATAAGATTCAAGTAATATTAAATGTGATTCAATATAGGATTTCATGACTCATAGTCATATCTCGTACTTAGGTCCACCATCGCTTCTTTGTAGTTCATAGGTATGTCTTGTTTCATTAACACGACAAGTGAATCATGAATATTATTTTGCACAAGGGCAAATATGAATTCTTGAATCCTACTTTGTTCATTAAAAGGTTCCATCAAAACATCATGATCATTTATCATTAGTTTCTCCTCTAATTGTAGAGTTTTGCTTCCGGAACATATTCCATTTGCGTTACTCTGACATCTAGAGGCAAGGTCAATTACCTTGGTTGAACTTTCCCTCTTCTTCCATTACCACATTTATCAAGAACAATTCTTGACAAACACCAAACTTAGCAATACAAGTTTTTCTCCTTAATTCTAGCTGTGGAAGATGCATCCATAGTTGTCTAAGGATACAGTACAAAGATAAGTTATCATATAAATCAAGTTTCCTAGAAACCAAGACACACACCATAACATATACAGTGTTGGTTTCCACTAACTCAGATGGTTCCCTATACTTAAGTGAGTGTTTGCATATTAAACTGATAACAATAAACAATAATAACGTAACTCGGTAAGAGATAACTTAGACCATACACTATTCAATAGAGTATGATTATAATGTTCAGAACATATCAACAATATTGAAATGGTCCAAGCATTGTAATTTGTGAAACAATTTTCACAAGTCTTTATTCCCAAGACTAACTCAAAACATTTGTCACTTTGATCACATCATCGAGACTTGTTTCTCTTATTAATTTAATATCCATATTTATTCTGGAATCCCTTTTGATCAAATCAAATTATTTTAGACTCATGTTTCATTAGTGAATACACATATTCATCTAATTTACACATATGAAGTTTATGAAATAATGAGCTTCACTTCATGTTGAAATATGATACATCACAATGTATGATATACAACAATCATCGCAAACTCTATTATACCAGAATACGAGGTTTTAGTCATCTCACGTAAAGAGGCATAGTTTGCATGTGTCAAGAGATCAAGTATCTCAAAACTTCATCAAACCAATCATGACTTAAACGGTAGTGGCATTATTAAGTTTGGATAATTCTTGGCATTACAATATTTCTTATAAATGATCAAACTACTATCATCAATATAAGAATAACTCATTCACAATCGGAATGTGACCATAAAATATATCATTCATAAAAGGAGAACAACTGACTTGTTTCTCACTAATATGAATAATTATCTTTGCAAGATGCAAGACACACTAATAAAGTTCACATTCAAACGATCATAAATTTATTCAGATAATTAATCAAATGATAGATGTAGAGGGAGAGTGTTGTCGACCATCAACTATCTTGATTATCGTTAGCACACATTGTCAAATCATCCCTTCCAAGCCACTCTCAAGCAGTAAGTGAATACTTATTCATCCTCAATTAGTGTTTTGTGGGGAAAGACATTTATAACTTGTATATCAAATATACTTTCTCCGTCAATGACTATTCTTGCATTGGTTCTACCTTTAAAGTTCTCAAGTTTGACCATTACCTCATGACAGGTGAACGATTTTCCTTCATGACATAGTCTAGACACGGTCTTTGTAGCTGGGAGGAAGCGGATGCCACTTCTCAGTTATTGCAAAGTGACCAGTCATTCAGTAGTACAAGTTGTACACAAGGTGTCCAAGTGACTTTCTTAGCAGGTTGTTCCTTCCACCATGGTTGAAAGAAACCCCGTCCATATACTCATTCTTCATTACTCTGATTTGTGACTTAGTGATTTTAAGTTCACCTAGCACGTCATACGTGTTGGTGTCGTCAATACGCACTCACAATTTAGATTCTATAGAATGAAGTATGGTGTATTGGACATTCATTCATAAGTGACGGTGAGTACGATACTCATCATCATCTTCCTTAATTACGGAGTTATCAGGAGTATCTCCTAGCAGTTCTCGTATTACGTTTAGCAAGTCATTTGTAATGAGTATGTCTCTAACGGTGTTGGTACACATCAATGAAGTAAGACCCATTTACCTTAAGTTATACATCACACTAAAAGAGACATAGTTTTAAACATTGGGCATGACATTATCTACAAGGATATTTGCTAAGACATGAAGATTAAGTTCATAATATGGAGTTCATGTTTCTAAAACAATTCTAGAACTCCCACTCAGACAAACATCCCTCATAGTTTATTCTAAGTGATTACACCACTACTGGAAAAATGGTCATAGATAATATGGCTACTAATTGCGCACAAAGGAATAGTGCGCCATTGCTATAGCAATGGCGCACCTCATGAACGTGCGCCATTAGTGACTGTCTCACTAATGGCGCATGTAGCCAGAAGTACGCCACTGCCATTTTGATCCAGGACCAGCCACCCCCCTCTCATGACTTAGTAATGGCGCACTTTGGGGTCGTGCGCTATTAGCATCCTTGGGTGGCTGGTAAATCGTCGGTCGATCCGGCCCAGCATGCACCCGCACACACCACCGGCCCGCAACCGCCCAACTTAACCCTATCTAGCCAATTGATCTATATCCCCCCCACACCCGCGCCGCCCCTTCCCGATTCAATCTATACCCCCCACTCGCGCTACCCCCTCCTCCTGCTTCCTCCTCACCACCGATAGAATCTACCACCGGCCCCCTCCTCCTTCCTCCTCACCGCCACCTCCTCCTCATCACCGCCACCACACCCTCCTCCCTCTCCGCCCCCACTCCCTCGGATCTGAAAGAGAGCAGCGGCTCGGATCGGTTCGGGTGGAGCCAGGGCTAATCCTTGTCCGTTGTTGTGCCCTTACATCTCTCTCGCACCTGCGATGAGGTCAGGAGGCCGCCTGGTCCAGGAACAGCGCGGCTTCTAGCGGAGCGGAGACCCTCCACTGTAGTAACCAAGGCCGAGCCGCGGCCACGTCTCCCTCGCTGCGGATCGTCTCCTTCCGCAACGTCGGCTCCTTCCCCGACACAACCTCCGCCTCGCCGAGTCCAACGGTACCCCCTCTCCCTCCACCACGCCTCCGATCTCCCGACCCTAGCTAGATTTCCAACCTCGCCGAACCCATAGAAGTTGAATCTTGTACAGTTTAACTAATAAATCTTTATTGTGAGGATCATCTTGTGTTTATTTAAATAAATAAAAACGCCTTTTGGTCAGACCTTGGCCTAGAGTTTCTTTTTGTTACAATGTTGTTTGATGTATGGAGTAATGACATTTTAAAACATGGATAGAATAATTTGGTGGTGTTATATAAAGGAACGAAAACTGTTGCTTCTGCTCTTCATATTCATATTATGCTAGAATAATGATTTGATGCTATTTTATTTTGCGATCACATTGTGGTTCCTGGCATATTTTCCACATCACTTTGTGGATGGAAAATATGCCTGTCATATTTATTGTGATGCCCTTTCATTCAGCTATTAGTAGGTCTATTCTGCTTGCTAAAACTTACCGTATGGTCTCATTTATCTTTGAACCTGCTCTTAATATGTATCATGCACCAAATGCTGAAAAGATCATATGCCTCACAGATACATGTATTCATTTATCTAGTTTACTACCTACTTGCGTTGATATTTGTTAAGATGGAGTAATGTTGTATATAAACCAATTAGGATTTTGCTATTCCCTCTGGTAATTGCATATTAGCATTCATGATAAATTTGGGATTGACATCGATCATAAGTTGTGTGAGTAGCCAACTGATGCAGTTCTGCAGTATGCTTTAATTTGTTACTAAGTGATGAAAACGAAAATGATAAATTCCATGTGTTAAAAAAAATTAATACTCCATTTTCCCCTGCGATCGTTATCTCTTTGCAGCGAGTGATATTACGATAGTGTTTTCATGCTTCAATGGAATGAACCAAGGTTTTCTAGTTTTGGCTATATAAGGCATATGAGTCTACTCTAGTTAGCTGCATCTGGCAATTGTGACTTTGTGCCATGTTATGTGACTGGTGAAAAGAAGTAAACTGTTTAATCATGCAAATAAGTATCATGGCAGTAAAATGGTGCACCTCCAGTCCATTAATAAACATTGTGTCTTTCTTTGTTCCCATTCTTTGACTCGGTTTAATTCCTTTATACTTTAGTCTATATAAGTAAACGGTTTTCATCTGACCATTTACATATCAACCTTATCTATATTTAACTTTTGCGTTCACTGCTTCATTGTAGAACATGGGTTGATTTCACATGCCTTCATTGTATGAAAAAATATTTACTCTTAGATTTTGAATGTGCATGCTTGGATGATTCCGTGCTAAACAAAGCACTGTTGTTTTCAGTGACTAAAGTAGGTGTTTTTAAAAGTCTTTTGAATGTGAAGCACTACTAGCTCTTTTGTTCTACATGGTCTAGTATTTAGGTGATTTTGGCACTCTACTTTAATTGATGTTGTGATTTTGATCATGTCAGTTATCTGCCTGATCCTCTTATCTTACAGAAATGTTTCACTCTCGCCAAAGCTATCGCATTAGCACCGGCATCCGTATACCACCCCACCCCCGAGCCGCCACCCCCGAGCCGGAGACCGCGCCCGTGCCCGCGCCGGCGCCCGTGCCGGCCTTGTCGGGCTGCTCCACGGGCTCGCGCCTCTCTGCATCGACGGCGTCCTCGCATGTCTCCCTCTTTTTGACGGCAAGCTCTGACATTCAGCCCACTGCTTCAGAGCTGTCTAAAAATAGGCTACAAATAAAAGAAGAGGACGCAGCAGAGGAGGCGGAGGAGGTGGAGTTCAATTCCGATTGGGCGCGCAGGTACTCGGGTGTATTCGATGACGCTCCACGAGACCCGGCGCGCCTAGCGGTTCTATGGGAAGCAGCTCATGCCAAAAGATAGAACAAGCTCATCGTCATATCTTCTGATGAGGAGTGAAGTGTCTTTAGTATAATTGATAACATATGTTCGCTAAGAATTTGTGTACTCTCTCATGCTATACTTTGTGATTTCCTCATGTTAATAATGGTGTTGGTTGAATTCTAATGTGGTTGTTACATTATGTTATAGTTGTCATGTTGATGATGCTGTTTATATCTGTGTGACGTATTTTGGATCTGTGAGCTGTTTATATCTGTGAGGAAAATACAGAAAAGAAAAAAAAACCTATTATTCATAGTAATGGCGCACCTGGGGCCTTACTAATAGCGCACTCCAAGTGCTCCATTATTGTATGGGTTAGTAATGGCGCACCAAATGTGCGCCATTAATAAGTTCTAGTAGTGGTGTGGTAGTAATGGCGCACCTTATATGCGCCATTAATGTGCAAATGTAGTGCGCCATTAAAACCCATTTTTCCAGTAGTGCACAATCCTTGAGAACTATACCTCCCCCGTGTGACACGACCATCAGTATATTTTCAAGGTAGGCCATCATGCCAATCACATCATCTATGTGACTCATGCTCGACCTTTCGGTCTCTTGTGTCCCGAGGCCATATTTGCATATGCTAGGCTCGCCACAATAACCTTAGTGATTATATGACGTGTATGCAAGGCCATGTTTCTTGACATGCTAGGCTTGCTCCACCCATCTCTTTTGAATGTAAAAATGTTTGACATCCGTGTGACACATGATGCCTCCATAATGAAGAACTTTATAGATGGTGCTTCACTAAGGAAGGACACTTTGTTGGATTAGAGAGGGATAATCCTATAATGCTACCATCGTATATCTAACATTTTAGCAAAATAGGATGCAACAATATAAATCATACTAATTATGATGCCCTCCTGCAAATTAACGTTTAGACGCCTCTACTTTTTATTTTGCAAGTTTTACGTGAATGCTAGGGCTTTCGAGATAGAACCGTTTCTATGCCTAAGAACATACAACCACTACAACTCAGCAATTGTATCTATTACACCCCTGTCGAGGCCCTCCGTTGCAAACGTCTTTGCCAAGCTAATGTTAGAGAGACAGACACCCCCAAAGCCACTTCAATGGTACAAGCCATATGTCAAGCGTGGAACCAGTCTCGTGTAATCGCGTAAGGTCGGTCGGGGTCGTTTCATCAGAACATTGCCGCAATGCTAAACGAATACCCGTGGGAGGGTAACAATTTGAGAATTGATGCCACATACTAGATGTGTTCTATCCGTACAATACATCAACGCATAACCTTGCTTTGATACCACTGTTGGGGTTCGGGGCAGAAAGCACAAATTTTTCATAACCTACGATACCCAATCCAAAGACCTATGCTATGTTGATGCAAGTAACGGATGGAATAGTCACATACCAGTATGTAGTCCGTTAAGCGAGAAACATTCCCACGTGGACGTGGTTGGTGTACTCGTACCGGCAATCCCCGATGCCGCGCAGCTCCACGATGACTCTGATAGCCACCCGTTCCTTGGCCCAAGGGGGAGACTCCCTCTTCCCTTAATGGGCCTTTATAGGCCCATATGCCTTTTCTTCCTTTATTAATTATATTTAATTATATTTTAATATTTAATTCAGATAATTAAATAATAAAACATATTTAAACATTATCACATAACATTTTGAACCTTTCAAAATTCCCAGAATAATTTCTGGCCTCCACCGGAAACAATTCCGTTGATCTCTCTTGTTTCTCCGGTGATCCCAAATTTATCCTTAATGCGTCGAATACCCGTAAGTGTGACACCCTACGGTCCGGGAAACAGCAGACATGATCAAGACACTATCTTGATCAATGACCTAGTTACAATCCTAGATGGCCTCTTCATCGTTGTTGGACCCGTTTAATGTTGAGCATTATCCCTTTGTCCTGTGGTACTTTGTTTGTCCAAGGTTTGATCGTTGGTATCCAATATACCTAGTTCATCCTCGTTACCGACAAACATGTTTACTCGTTCCCGTGATATTGCAACCCCGTGACCTAGTCACACGGTTGCAAACTTTATGATGCAATATCACCGAGTGACAAATCCATCTTTGATCTATTTGCATACTAATTAACGTATCTATTCGGAATACCCAAAGTGCACCTTTATGGCTAGCATATGTCAGTCAGGCGGTGGGCTACAAATCAAAGCATCCTCATAGATAGTAATTACGTATGATCATTACGGTCAAAGGATCTGGTCACTATGTTATAGTTATCGCAATGATGAACTATGTGACTGGATCACATTGCAACACTTCTGGTGGGTGTGTGTCCATCATATCATTCTCCCGGTGATACGACCACATTGTCAATAGGCAATTATTTCCTCATGATAAGGAAACCTTGATCATCCGATTGACAGTAGACTTGTATACTAGATTTAACTAGGGGCCTGGTTGTTTTATACCACACTTGTATTAATGTGTCCTCTTTATACAGTTATAGCACAGTATAAAACTTATTATGAACTTATGGACTATACCAATAAAACATATTTTATTTTCCACTAGGGCACATGCCCAACATTCCTTTGGGGTTTTTCTTCGATTCTTGACTTCTTTTGCTTTTATTCTTGCGGTAGGCCGTCCCGGGCATTTCTCGGTCTTGGAATTCGTTGCAGGAGGACACTCGCGAAGGTGCGTACGAGTCTCTCCTCCTGCAACTTAGAGACGCGGAGCGCGAGATTGGTCGGCTCAAAGGTGATGTTGTTGTTCATCGCTCGAAATGTGAACGCGTTGAAGCCGCGCTGGAAGGTTTGGTGGCTTGGATACCAAAACTGTACGGTCTTCTAAAGGGTGAGTGTCGATGTGCGACTTCCCATGTGCTTCTTTTCCTTATTCTGGCTGAAGTTTTTCCATTGTTTCCTTTTTTCCTTTGAAGTGTTGTCTGGCCGGTCTCGCGAGGAGGAGGAGGCGGTGCAGTCGGAGTTGTTGCGACTGGACGACCCGGCTGTGCAGGCTAAAAATCCTCTATGAATGGATAGGTGTAAGTCCCGATATGTGGTACTGTTACAGATCTAGATGTTTCCATCCAGATCCGGAGACGAAGCACATATCGGCCCCACCGCGACATATGACGAAGTCATAAGCCCCGGATTTCCAACATGATATCACAACATTACAGATACAAGGATACAACATCTCATACAATCGGCATACAACTGCCTCAAATACAATACAACAGCGGAAAGTACATGTCTGAGTACAGACTACAATCAAATGCCTACTGGCAAAGAGAAAAACATCGATCCCCATAACCACACGGGTCCAGGCCCTCCGCTGGGATCCGCCTAACTAGTCGTCGTCGATTCTCCACGTGAAATGTCGGTCACCATACCTGTTGTCGATCAAGAACCCTGAAAAGAGTTTGGGGGTAGTATCATGAGTACAGAGGTACTCAACATCCAACTGTAGTGGTCATCTGACCCAGCAAGGACTTCATCACTCCTCATTCTAGGACAACTAGTAGTTTACGGTAAGGAAGGGGTAAGTGGTGAGGTTGCTTCCGCACTAGCATTCATGAAGTGGCGAACGATCTAGAGAGTAAGATAAGAAGACAAGCATTCGATGAGGAATCGCCTCCAACAAGTCTTGCTATCAACAACTTACGCAATCATAACACCTATACTATCCTTGTCTTCCTCTTCGCATCCCGACGAAGAAGAAGCAGTCAAGGCACACACACGTTGATCAAGTTATATTAAGATTATCTCAGTTGTTGTTGTCTATGAACAAGGAGTAGGTATCAAGTCATCCATAACCGTGGACAAGGCTTCTCGAAAAGATTTAACCCTGCAGGGGTGTACCAAATTCCCATTACAAGGCTCCGCACGCACATCCATCTCTCTCAGTTGGTACCCATCACAAGCAACCATTTTATGATTTAGTTCCAAGAGATCCGAAACGACAGGTCCCTCTAACTAACAACGAACATATCCGGGTGGCCCCCGGTGAGTCGACATCCAGATCAGGAGCCGGCCGCGCTCTTGATCTGGTCTCTACCGTCTGTCGCGGGTTTGGATAGCTGGTTAATCACACATGGGAAACCGGGTCCTCAGCCGAACAAGGTGGGCCAGCAAGGGAACTATGTCCTCACTAGTCCGGGTTGGTTGAAAAACTACTGGCAGCTGACCAGCACACACACGGTTTCAAATGGTAAATCAGCTTGGGCCACCACTAGAAATGCTTGAAGCTAGGTAGGTAAGAAAAGGGGACCCCATAAAATCCTACACGTGGTTAGGCACGCTCAGTCTTAAAACCAATACCCAGAACTCGGATCCTAGGTGACTCGAATGGAACAATGCGTCGGGGCGGAATAGCCTAGACCTTCCATCCTTCGTCGAATATAGTCAACATTATAGTAATCATATCATCAACAACAATATAATAATGTGATATCCCAAACCAAGGAGTAATAGGGTAACATTGTAGCATCCTAAGCATGCATACTAAGCAGGGGCTGAACAACGATCAATAGTAACATAGCAGTACAAGGTTTGCTGGGAAGGGACATGGCTGTATCAGTTTGAAAGAGACTGTAAACATGTGGTAGGATCAAACATCGAACCTAACCTAGACTAGCATGCAAACCGCTAGTTGAAAAAGAATGGATCATAAGTAATGTATAGTCCTTGCCTGTTTATAAGTCGTGTTCCGAAGGTGTAGTTGATCGCAAGCTCGCATCGTCTCCGAGAGGTACCCGTGGAAGCACACAAGACGATAAACACTGGAAAGCAATCAACGAGAAACATCTATTAATACGGAGAAAACACGAGCAAGCATCAACAAGAAGGCAACACGAGACATCACACCTACCGTCAAGAGCGGTTACTAACAGGTTAAGTGGAGTACTCGTCACACACGACGATAGCGCACATTTACAAGGGTTCAAGTTGTTTAGCTACAGGTGATCAACAAAGGTTGTTAACATGGCAAATCAATCAAACATGGAATATCACACAAACATGTCAAGAGGTGAAGCACAAAGTAAACTACCTAGGCTAGTCATTTTAAGTGAGGCAACCCCTAAACATGGCATAACACTAAGTGTCGCACGATGATTAAAAGATTTGGTATTGTTCTGCCCTAAACCATATTTTAGGTTGGTTAAAAACAGCAAACAATAGCATAAACACAAAGTACACGAAAAACTAATCAAGTTACATATAAAGAACACTCCAAACGGAGTTACGGTTAAAAAGATAAGCAAAACAAGTTACGGGCACAATCTGCCAACATTATGAAGCACACTTTAGAGCAATGCATAAACAGGATAATCAATGCAAACATGCTCACAAATGATATGGAACTAAAGTAGACATGACAGGGAAGGCATGGAAAAAAGAATCATGCAGAAAGGCATCACAGATCAAAAGATATTAAGCATGCAACATGGCATCGGAACGTTACAGACTTAGAGAAAAACAGAGGTGGCTGTGAAAAACAGCGGGATAGCAACTTTGGAGCTCAATAACTATGTGAAAAGCAAGCATACCATGGCAATTCAATACATATAATGGAAGTAGACATGATTCTTAACAATATGCAATTGGAATCACTTAATTCCGATAAACGGTCGCGACACACTTGTCGACCGAAGTTGCAAGAAATTAACAGTTTTCAGCACAGCAGCACATTAACAGCGGGGTAGCTACTTTGGAGCAAGATTTAATATAGCTAAAGCACCCAAACATGATAAGTTAAAGCATGAAAATAAAGTAGACATGATGTTTATCACATAGGAAAAAGAATGAATGCAATAGGCCTCATGGATTAGTCACAATCATCATGCAAACTTGCAATAAAATAACAACAGCAGCACTTAACAGGAATTCTGACTAGTTTAACAGCCTGATGCCCACTTCAACACACAATTACACAATCAAGGTGACCTCAAAATAATTAACTTCCTAAATATGAACTCTAGAGCACACCAAGCACAACCAAACAAAAAAAGAATCACTTCATTCGGAGCTACGAGTCAACGGGAAATCGCATTACAAAACGGGATCGGCAGCACAATCTCCAGACTTAGAAAAATTACAGCAGGGAAAAAAATAAAATAACAAAACAAAACAAAAAAGAAAAAGGGGCCTCACCCCTTGGCTTCGGCCCAAGTTGGCCTGGAGGCAGAGGAGGGGCGGCCTGGCGTCTCGGGCTGGGCCGCGCTGGCGAGGGAGCTGGGCCGCGGCGTAGAGGCCGGCCCACGTGGGCGCTGGGAGCCGGCCCAGGCCGGTGGCGGTGGTGGCCTCGTGCCTCCCGCACGGGACACGCCATGGCGGCGCTCGCCGGCGAGCACAGGCGGTGCTCCGACGAGGAACGGGGCTGGCGCGGTGACGGAGGGGGCCGGGAGCAGCGGGATCGGGGCGAGGCGGCGTGGATCCAGTGGCTGGGGCGGCGCCGACGGCTTGGACGCGGAGGCCGGCGGGCTCCTGCTTGGGCTCGGGTGAGCTGCACCCATGCTGGCGGCGGCCGGCGCGATCTGCACGCAGAAGAGAGAGGTGAGGAGAAGGGAGAGGAGAGGAGCGCGGGAGGAGGAAGGGAGGTGGCCGGCGGCTGGCCGGAGTGCGGCCGCGGCGGCGGCGGCTTCCCACAAGTGAGCCCGCAGCGTGGAGGAGAGGGAGGAGAGAGAGAGCTGGAGACTGAGCGCGTTCTGGCCGTCAGATCGGCCGATGTGACGGTCTAGATCGTTGGGGAGCTAGGGTTTTCCGGACTTGGGGTAAAACTGCGAAAATTGGGGCAGATCTGAGGGGGGTGGCTGCAAATTTGTGGCTAGGGAAACCCTAGAAAGAGGTGGGAGTGTGGTGGTATTTAAATAGCCCAGGTGGCTGGCAGTTTGCAATAACATCCCCGGTTTTTCTCTCGTGCACGCGGTGTTTACGTTTGTGACCGCCGGGGGTACGCAGTACCTCCGATTCGGGTAAAACTTTGAACTGCGCGATCTGCGCGTCGAGCCGGAGGCGTTCACCTCGCGCTGGAACCGTTCCAAGAACACTTTCTGGCGTGCTATAAAAATAACCCGTTTAATTATTAAACGGGGTTTTTCATTCCGTTGGCTGCGGCTGGTCTCATGCGGTCGAGTGTCAGGGTGGCAAGGGTCGGTCTCCGTCCGGTACGAGATAAGAGGGGGAAAAATAATCACCGATCGATAAATCGGGGATGCAAACACCGCAAACAAATCAGACAATCAAACAATTCACACCGAAAACAAAAATTTAAATTTTTGTGAAATCTGGGCTGCTACAATAGGGCTCGCGCACAAGCGTTTGCTGCTCTTCGTCCGCGAGTCAACAGGGTTCCGAAAGCCCTTGAGTTCTGCTGCAGTGTACTTGTTAGTATCTTCTACTAGTTTTATCCCTTAGATCATGTTCCGTCTACCCTGGAGAAGCTTTTACGTGTGTTTTCTCGTCCTTTAGAGCTTTGCCGTGTTGTGAATCATCAAACTCATGTGGGAGCTTGCTGTGCCTTTGCCTTCGTGTACAGTCATTGGCCCAGGATAGAAATTATGCTGGCAGCTCATGGTCCTCCTAGTGGTCGAGATGAGCCGATGGGGGAGCACTATGAGGTGGCGGATGCACCCTCACACTTGGTTGTCAAGAAGGTTTGCAAGGAGAGTGACCGCATACTCGGTGCACTTTGTAAAGTTAAGGCAGATTCGGGTGCATAGGACTTCTTGTAACTTGTAGATGTTGTTCCTTGTAACATTCCCTTTTTTCATGTAATGCACATGAGAATGCTTCGAGGGTAGCTTTGTATTCTCGTATTGATGAGTGTTGTAGTTGCGTCGCGCAAGTGGATAACGCCGCAGAGGGTGGCTGTCACGCGCAAGCCCCCGAGTGCAAATTCTTTAGGCACCCATAAGCGAATAACGCGTCGGAGGGTGGCTGTCGCGCGCAAGCCACTGAGTGCCAATTTTTGAGTCACGTAAGAGAATAACACCTCAGAGGGTGGCAGTCGCGCGCAATCCCCCGAGTGCCAATTTTTGAGTCGCGTAAGAGAATAACGCGTCAGAGGGTGGCTGTCATGCGCAAGCCCCCGAGTGCCAATATTTGAGTCGCGTAAGAGAAGAACGCCTCGGAGGGTGGTTGTCGCGCGCAAGCCCCCGATTGCCAATTTTTGGGTCGCATAAGCGAATAACGCCTCGGAGGGTGGCTGCCACGCGCAAGCCCCCGAGTGCAAATTTTTAAGTCGCATAAGCGAATAACGCCTCGAAGGGTGGCTGTTGCGGGAAAGCCCCTGAGTGCCAATTTTTGTTTCGCGTAAGCGAATAACGCCTCGGAGGCTGGCTGGCGTGTGCAAGCCCTTGAGTGCCATTTTTTGAGTTGCGTAAGCGAATAATGCGTCGGAGGGTGGTTGTCGTGCGCAAGACTCCAAGTGCCAATTTTTGAGTCGCGTAAGCGAATAACGCCTCAGAGGGTGGCTCTCGCGAGCAAGCCCCCGAGTGCCAATTTTTGAGTTGCGTTAGCGAATAATGCCTCGGAGGGTGGTTGTCGCACGCAAGCCCCTGAGTGTCAATTTTTGAGTTGCGTAAGATGTTTGGGGAAAAATTCCTTGCTCTGTTGTTTCCCTGATGTTCTTACATGAGATGGCTGAAAAACAACCGTTATATGGACGATGGCTTGGTAGCCCTAGGAATGAAAATTTGCTGCTAGGAAAGTGTGTAGATGGAGCGTGAAGCGCTAACTTCTACTTTATTGTGCTTGTTCTGGTGGAGTTTGGGGATTCTGAATGCGTTCATCCGATATGACTACTCGGCCAAACCTTGGCGAGCCTTCTCCAACTCGGCGTGGGCTACCGCTGGATCCGCGCTGAGGTCCACAAGAGTGCGGAGCACATCCTGTAGATTGCTTGGTCCTGGAGCATCTGTCGCTGCCTCTCTCACAGCTCTTGCTGCAGTGTTGGTGGGGATGTGGCGACTGGATGATGCTCCCGCTATCATAACCTCCGCACGAATGCGCGGAGTCGTGCTTTCTGACTCCATAGAGCAGTCATTGCGCGGCAGGCCGGAAAACACCCGTACCTCCTTGGGGTATCCCTCCAGAAGGGCTGCGAAGAAACGCGGTGGCTTCCGAATGGCAGAATGATACCGTGCGGTAGGGTCACTTCTGTCCCGAACCACGAGGCATTATCGATGACATAGTCAAATGCCCCGTACCTGAGAACCAGGCCGGAAGCAAAGCGCATGCTCGATGAAAAGGATGGTACCGTCCGGATCAGAACTCCAGTCGATGCCTCGGCCTACCCCATGGTGGGCGCCAACTGTTGTCGATATGTAACGGCAGATTCCATGGGGATAGCTAAAGAGGGGAACAGGCCAAGGTGAGTGTCGATGGTGCCGGAATCGAGAGTGGGGACAAACAAAGCGAAACACCGCGATGTACCTAGGTTCAGGGCTCTCCGTAGATATAACAAGCCTACTTCTGACGAGATGACTATGAGCAATAACTCAGGCTACAATGAATGCTCCGTGAGCTGTATCAGAGGAAGGAGAAAAGGGCTCTAAGCACAAATCTATCTTGTCTCTTTGTCTAGTGGGAGGTGTGAAATAAATGTGATCGTCTCCTCACACAGGAGGGATCCCTAGGGCTCTTATAGGTCGAGCCCAGGGTAGTACAGTAACTTCCGGTTGGTCTAGGGCCCAGCGTGTAACACCCTCAGAGTCTTGTAACAGTAATTACTTTTGCTACAGTCAAATCACTGTTACTAATCTCACTTTGATCACCTTTGCATTGGATCATTTCAAAATCCCCTTTGAAGAATATTAAAAATAAAGTGGTAAATAAAACCTTGTCTGAAAATTGTGCAAACACTTTTATAAAATCCCAAATAATCAGTGGTTCATGCCCATTTGGATATGGGGAATTTTTGAGCCATAAAATAATTCCGACAATAAAAACAGTAGCTTAAAAAGTCCAAATTAATTAATTATTATTTAAATGAAATACTACATTATTTTATTTAAAGTCTAAACTTTTTGTAGCACTAGTATAAGGTGCAACCCTAATTGTGGTACAAGTTCCATATTTTACAAAATCTTTTAATAGCTAAAATAAAAGAAAACAGAAAACAATAAGGAAAAAGAAAAGAAAAGAAAAATTAAAAAATCTATCTATCACACATGGGAAGAAGCCCACCTCCCCCTGGACAGGCCCGGCCCACCCCCCTCTCTACTTCCCTCCTTCCCCTGTTCATCCACGCCGCGGATGCCATCCAGGCCGGCCACGCTGCGACCGTCGCCGTGGCATGCATCCCGCGGCCGCCGGTGGAGATAGAACCCCGGGACACCCCGCGCACCCCGGCGTGAACCCTAACCCTAGCGTGTCCATTACTTTCTTCCCCCTCGCACGACCCCTGCTCCTCCCCAACCTCGCTCGAGCTTCGTCGTGGGCGCCGTCATGCACAGGCGTGGCCACCGGCCGCCCAGCCCGCCCTGAGCTGTCCGGCGTGACCGTCATCGTCGACTTCGTCGTTCCCTTTGAGGAATCGGGCCGAGACGCATCGAGCGCCGCAAATCAAGCTTACAACTCCCGCCACGGCCGCCGGTGTCCTCGCCAGAATTCTCCACCACGCGCTCTCCCTCTGGCCTGCTCGATCTCGGCAACAACACCCTTGTGAGCCTGCGCATCTCCCCGACCCCTTATCGTGCTTCCTCGTGTTCCGTAGCCGCCGCCCCGCTAAGCCCAGCTCCGGCCGCTGCCGCAGGCTTGATCCCAGCGAGTCGCGCCCACCCCAGCACGCACTCATTGCCCCAATGGATGTGACTCGTTCCGCGACTCCTGTAGGGTCAAGCCACACCCCCAAATGGGCCACCTTGGCGAGCACGGTCCTCGCCGGAGTGACACGGCCGACGTGGCCGGGTTAGCACTAAACAAACCCCTCCCCTAATCCCCTATTAAAAATAGAAACCCGCCCCAAGTCACTTACCAGTGGGCCCCCATACCCCTCTAAATAAACAAATTAAAATAACCCCCTGTTAGGTGTCTAGGTCATTGACAGGTGGGCCCAGGTAATTAAATTATTTATCTGGATAATTAAACTGATAATTAGCAGGTATATCTATGACATGTTGCCCCCACTACTGTTAATTAGATTAAATAAATTGTTTAAATATCCTGAGACTTACATGTGGGTCCCCTCTGTCAGGGTTGACCCAGTCAAACCTACTGTTTTGGATAATGTCTAATACATAATAAAAGAAATTCAAAAAGGGATTAAAATGATTTAAACTTTAGAAATTAATATCTTTCAATCCGTAGGTCAGATGGAAAAATTTTATACATGAAAATTGATCAGAAAAATATAACGAATACGAATACGTCACCCGTATACCCACCACACCCCTCTAACATTCCGAACACGAGACATTCCCCCTCCGGTTGCATTGTCCGGTAATCACCCAGAGCTGGTAAAATTGCCGATTAAATTCCCGTTTCGTCTACAACGTGTAGCACCACGTTAGTTCACCCCTAGCTTAACGTTTGCCATGTCTTGAATTTGTATTGCTATTATTGCCGTGTATTTATTGTTTCTTCCCCTCTCTTATTGTCCGGTAGTCTCAACGTCCGCTGCCGATGCCCCTGTGATCGACTACTTCGTCGACGACCGTACGGCTACGGTCGAGCTTCCAGGCAAGCAGAGCCATTCTCTTCCCTAGATATCGCCTATCTTTCCGTACTTTTCTTGCACTAGGAATTTCTAATGCTGCTGCTACGTTACAATCCTATTCAATTGCATAGCATGTCTTTGTCGCCCCTTGATGTACCTTCCTCTATCCTATGCTGCCTTTATACATATATATTATATTCAGCAGTGAACCATGCGGATTGCTAGTCAAATAGGATTAGATAGCAGGCCGTGATCACTCAGGGGAGTGAACGAGGACACAATTTATTATAAATGCAACAGGTACGGTACAATATAGACACCGCCTAAGGCCCCTACCTCGGCTCTGCCGAGCCACATCAAGTGTGAGTTATCGAGGAGTAATCCTTGTACTACACTCGTTGCCGACTCTGTATAGCCGCCCTAGGGTCCTGAACAACGGTTGTCCTTAAAGGTAAGAGTCCGGCGACGGGGAGGTTACGAACGACGTAGTGGCGTGCTTGGACCTTGTTCGTATTCCGCGAGATTTACGAAACCACGAAAGTCGAGCTCCTCCAGGAGCACACGCGAGACAAGGTAAGGAGTCGGTTCACCTTGTCGGTAACCGCGGAGATTTGACAGGACGACAGGGTAGGCACCGACGCACTGGTGGTCCTGGCTGTTGTTCGTTGTCCGTTGTGTTGTTAGTCAGGCAACGATAACGGTTGCCTGCGAGATAATAATAAAATGCTTAACGGTTTAGGTGGATGACTTGAGAAGCCGCAAAGGCATGTACGCACTACCTTTACGTGGGGTTACGGTGTGGGCCCTCCGTGTTATGGTCTCATTCGAAAGCTCTAAAAGACGTCCATTTCAGCATTGTTGCAGGGACGGATCGCGTTGCGGCATTGGAATTCACCCTTCTCACACCAACCCGGAGAGCGAGGGGCGACGGCCCAAGACCCCATTGCCCTTAGGACTGTAGACCGGCGGGGACCTCTCAGATGAGCCGTAGGATGGGCCTCGACGTGTCGGATAGCCTCGGTGGTGCATTCCCTAACAAGGTGTACGACACCCTAGAGATCCGAGCGTGCAGGCTAAACAGTAGTGCTCCTCTGCAGGGAAGATGATCTATTCGAATAGCCGTTTCCACGGTAACAGGACGCTTTATGCTGAAGCCAGAGCCTACCACTACAAACTATTACTATTAAACTGTACATGATCGTAAATTGAGGGTGTTAGAAGTTAGTATCAGAGCCAACTGCATGTAGGAAGCCACCCTCCCACTCCTTGGTCGAAGTTGAGTCTACTCTTTGGAAAACTATTTTGCTAACTTAATATTTGGCTTATGGACCCACATCGATATCACCCCGTCGTGATATCTATGATATTAGGATCCTTTTTTTCGTACCTATGCTCTGGGAATCTTCTCTCTTATCCTTGTTGGTAAGTTTTACTAACTATGACATTAGGATCAGGTTCTCTTGATTCCACGCGGCGTTCTGGTGCTTACCCCTCTATTGAGTCGTGTCGCGGGAGTTCTGTAAGGCCCGATATGTGGTACTATTCCAGATCTAGATGTTTGCATCCAGATCCGGGGACGAAGCACATATCGGTCCCACCGCAACATATGACAATGCCATATGCCCCGGATTTCCAACATGATATCACAAAATTACAGCTAAAGGATACAACATCTCATACAATCGGCATAAATTTGCCTAAAATACATTACGTCAGCGGAAGAGATATGCTTGAGTACAGACTACAATCAAATGCCTAGTGGCAAAGGTAAAACACACCATTCCCCCGTCCACACGGGTCCAGGCTGTCCGCCGGGATCCGCCTGCTAATCGTCGTCGTGTCTCCACGAAGGCGTCCAGAAGAAGGATCGTCGAGCTCCTCTGAAGTCCAAGATCGTTGCATAACATGCGTAAAATATAAATGAAGGGGTGAGCTATACCAAAAAATCTTGTAACTAACTTCTCACGGTAAGATGCGGGTAGTTGTTGAGGTTGCAATCGCACTAGCATTATATAAGTGGCTAACCGTCTATTTGGAATAAGATGAGAACCAATCATTCGATGAGGAATCGCCGACGTGCACTTCAAAAGTCGGTCGGGCTCTCAAACTGTTCTCTACCCTCTGTCGCAGGTTTGGATTGCCGGATCACCCATACCCGGGGTCTGGTCGTCAGCCGGACAGGTTGGACCAATAGGATATACCATCCAACTGGCCTAGGTTGTTTTAAATCCACTGGCTGCAGACCAGTTATGCACACGGTTTCAAATGGTAAATCAGCTTGGTCCACCACTAGAAATGTTTGGAGCTAGGTAGGTAAGAAGAGGGGACCCCATAGCATCCCGCACGCGGTTAGGCACGCTCGTCAGGAGACACAATACCCGGAACTCGGGACCTAGGTGACTCGAATGGAATAAAGTGTCGGGGCGGGATAGCCTAGACCTTCCATCCTTCGTCGAATATAGTCAACATTAATAATAATCATATCATACACAAAAAATATAATAGTGTGATTGCCCAATCCAAGGAGTAATAGGATAACAGGTGATAGCATCCTAGCATGCATACTAAGTAGTGGCTGAGCAGCGAGCGATAGTAACATAGCCGAACAAGGTGGTAGGATCAAGCAATCGTTCTATCCTACACCTAGGAACGAGTGATCTGAAAGTTATAAGCATGATATATGATCCCCCTTACCTGATGAGAAGACGAAACCGAAGGTGTAGTCGAACGCAAATTCGCATCATCTCCGAGAGTACCGCGGAAGCACACAAGAAGTAAACACTGGAAAAGGCAATCAACGGAGAAACGTCTATTACTATGGAGGAATCAACATCAAGCAAGAACGGGAACGAAACACAATGCGGATCTACCGTCGAGAGCGGTTACTAACAGGTTAAGTGGAGTATTCGTCACACACGACGATACCGCACATTTATCATCGGTTCAAGTTGTATAGCTACACAACATGAGCAAAGGTTGTTAACATGGCATCTCACTCAAGCATGACATGTCACACAATCATGGAAAGAGATGAAGCATAAATAAACTATCTAATCTAGTCACTTTAAGTGGGGGGGGGGGGGTAAAACCTATACATGGCAACTATTACGGACCCCACGATAATTATTGCATTTGGTATTGTTCTTCCCTAAACATAATTTTATATTTTATTTAGCAAGAAAGAACAACATATTCACGATCTAAGCGAAATTCTAGTCAAGTTACATATAAGAAACATTTTATTTAGATAAATGGTTAAAAAGTTATCGAATAAACTAGTTACGGTGGAAAGGGTTGTAATTAGCAGGTAAACAACACGTAAACAAAGCCAAACATGGCAAAGAAGCAATTTTATTAATCTACATGAAAAACTAAGCAAGTTTCACGTTGGAACCATTGCAAACCAAGCTACGAGCAAAAAGTTACGGGCATTGCCAAAGAAACTACTCCCTCCTTCCCAAAATATAAATCACGCTTTGACTTTTTTGGTCTTCATTGTACAACTTTGAAACTACTCCCTCCTTCCCAAAATATAAAGCGCGTTTTGTATTTTTTGGTCTTCACTGTACAACTTTGACTACAATTATTACTTAGTGTATGTTAACTAAATTAATATAAATATACATAGAATAAAACAATTTTACAAGACAATACGATGTTACCAATTATGCATATTAAATCCTTGTATTTTTATGTGTATTTACGATCAAAGTTGTGGATCAAAGACCGTGCAAAGTCAATCGCGCCTTACATTTTGGGAAGGAGGGAGTATATAATCTGCCAATAAATACGCCCAGAAATTAAATAAAACAGTTAACGGGCCAAAACAGGGGTTGACCGGTCTATACAGGCGAGCGCTAGTTATCTACACAACGCATAGGGCGAGATATAACAATGGGCTAAGCCCAACGTGCAGCAGAAAAAAAGGGAGGAGCTCACCGCGTGGGCTTCGCCCAAGTTGGCGTGGGCGACATTCTGCTATGCCTCACACGGGGCGGAGGATAGATACCTTGGGCTGAGGTAGCCTGGGCCGGTTGGGGAGGTCGTGAAGGGCCTTGGGCGTGCTGGTCCACGAGGCGCTGGCAGCAGGTCCAGGACGCGGTCCGGCCGATCGGTTCGAGAGAGGCCTCGTCCTCGTCTCCAGATCGAGGGCGAGCGTGTGAGCCGCGGACGGGTGGAGGGCGGCTGGATCCGGGCCGGAGGTGGTCTGGGGTGAGGCCCTGGGGCGGCGGCTCGAGCTCCCGCTCGAGCTCCACGACCATCCATGGCGGCGGCTTCGTGCTGCAAGAGAAGAGGTAGGCGGGTGAGAGAAGGGGGAAGGCGACGAGAAGAGAGGAGGGCGCGACCTGGGGTTGGTGCGGCAGCGCGGCTCGCCAGCGGAGGCCGAAGCGCGACGGCGCGAGGTGGCGGGGTCGAGCATTCGGGAGGAGGAGCTCCTCCACGGGAGCAGGGCAGGGGCGTGGGACGCTGCGAAGTGGTGACGTGGCGCTCCTGGAGCGGTCCGATCCGGATCGGATGGTCCAAATGGTGGCCGCCAGATCTGACGTGGGGGAGAGGTTAGTGGGGGTTTGCTGCGTGGTGGCGGCGGGCATTGGCTTGGCATAGAAAGCGAGGAGGTAGGGTCTAGGGTTTGCCTAAACTGGCTAGGGTAGCCTGCTATATATAGTAGGTGGGTGTTTAGGAGGCGTTTCGGGCCACAAAATGGCCCGTTTTAGGTCCGGTTTTTCGGGTGGGCTAGAATCCGAAGATAAGAGGGGAATCCAGGGGTCTAGATAATAGCGCGCGCAGCATTTTGTAAATATGCCCCTCGGATTACATCGGCTACTATGCCTAGCACATCCGAACGTTCACCTACCCTACGAAGTCGGAATCACACGAAATTCAAAACACCGCCTCAAAGCATCGAAATGACGTCGTCTACATCGCTTAACGCCAAAAGAGAACGTCAGGCACCTCCCGATAAAATAACCCATTTAAATATAAATGGGGGTTTCCGCAACGAGGGTGAAGGCTGGTCTTGTTTCGGAAGTCGAGACGGTGATCGGGTGACTTTCCCGATGCCGCAACGAGGTCGTGTGCCATTGGGGAAAAGGTCCGGACTCGCAACTGATACGAGAAGGAGGGGGAAATCTTCACCAATTAATAAATTGGCGAAACAAATACTGCAAACAATTCTAGCAATCAACAAAATAAATCAACAAACAAAATTTTTAATTTGGGTGAAAATCCTGGGTTGTTACAAGTTCTGACCCAGGTCCCAGAGCACGGATCCCCTTTCTCATTCGGGGCAAGCTGCGCGTTCTCTGGCACAAACTCCTGTGGCCAACAGTTTTCTTGCGGCGTGATTGAAACAACGGAAGCTATGTCGCGTTGTCTATTCCTTATCGCGGTCTGCGCGCCGCCTAGTGTGTCCTTTTTCCTTAATTTCTACAACGGTACGCTGTCCGATTTTGAGCAACTATGTGCAAAGATCTGTATGTCTATATGACTACTATTGTGTATCTACTGCACTTCTCGTTCATTGCTCGTACTGCATCATGTATGACTTCTTATCCTTGCAAATGATTTTTCTTAACTAACCCCTGCTGTTCAGGTAGGATGGCCGATGATCCCCCACCCCCACCGTATTTTGCCGCCCTGATGCAACAGTTTGAGCTGAACCGTGAGCAGTTTGATCTGAACCGTCAGTTCATGGCCGGAGTAATGGCCCAGCTTCCAAACCAGAATGCCCCAATTACACTGCAAGAGTTCGCGCGCCTCAACCCGTCCACCTTCCGCGACTCCCCAAATCCTATGGATGTTGATGATTGGCTCCGTGATATCGCCTTTCAAATGGAGTACGTTGTTGTTTCCCCTGACAGTTATGCCACCTATGCGACGTACCAGCTAAGGGGTCCATCCGCTCAATTGTGGGAAAGCCACCGCCTTGCGTTGCCAGATGCAACTGTAAGCACTTGGCAAGAATTTCAGTCAGCCTTCCGTGCATGGCACATTCCTCGAGGTCTGATGGACCAGAAGAAGGGGAAGTTCCGCAAAATCCGTTAGGGCCAGACAACTATTGATGAATATCATAGGAAATTCCTTGAGTTGTCCCGCTATGCTGAGAGAGACATCGCCACCGACGCTCAAAAACAGGAGAAATTCCGAGAAGGACTGCGTCCTGATATAGAGCTCGCACTTGTCCTTCATGATTGTGCGGACTTTGCGACCCTTGTCAGCAAGGCTTTCCAAGTCGAAATCACTCTGACTAAGCACCATGAGTCGCTCAAGCGTGCTTGAGATGCTGGCCCATCTTCGGGTTGGCCTGTTCAGAAACTTCGAGTCTGGCTCCCGCACAATGTTTTTCACCGGCCTACTCCAACACCAAGGTCGTCTTATGCTGCACCTCCTCTGCCTCCGCCTCCGAGACAGCTAACGATTCCGACTGAACAGCCCAATATGAGGGCTCCTCCCCAGAACGATGGCTTATGCTACCAGTGTGGACAGCCAGGTCACCGCGCACCTTGTCCTCCTGTTGACAGAAAAAGAAGTTGTCGAAGCCATCATTTCAGAAACCTCAACACCAAACAGTCTACCATGAGTTGTGCTCAGTTCACTCATTTCAAGATGGCAGAAGCTCGCGAGTCCCCGAAAATAGTGATGGGCACCTTACTCGTCAATTCAACGCCAACTTCTGTTCTTTTTTATTCCAGGGCATCGCATTCATTTGTCCCAATCATTTGCCTAGTTGCATGGAATAGCTATGAAACAGTTGGCCATTCCTTTAGCGGTAAATGTTGTTGGATCTTAGAGTCGTGCCCCAATGATGAGCGCTGATACCACCATTGCAATTGTGGGTTTGTTGTTCCCTGCTCCCCTTATTTTCCTCAAGTCGTCCAACATTGATGTCATCCTCGGTATGGCTTGCTTGGCGGCACATGATGCCCATATCCACTGTGCCACTAAGACAGTTCAGCTCACGCACCCTTCTGGCAAAAAGATTATGTACTCGGCCCGAACAGCTCAGCATGCCGAAAGCCAGATATATGCTCTGAATGCATTGAATGCCTCACCTCTTGAAGGAATTGAGAATGTTCCAGTCGTCTGCAATTTTCTCGACGTCTTCCCAAAAGAACTGTCGGGAATACCCCCGATGAGAGAAGTCGAATTTGTCATCGACCTAAAGCCCAGCACCGTCCCTATTGCTAAGCTCCCGTATAAGATGCCGCCTCACCACCTCCTTGAACTGAAGAAGGAGATCAACACAGCACTTCAAAAGGGCTTCATCCGTCCAAGTTCCTCTACTTGGGGAGAACCTTCGCTCTTTGTCAAGAAGAGCGATGGAACGAATCGTTTGGTCCAAGATTACCGACCTATCAACCAGGCAACAATAGATAACAAGTATCCGCTTCCTCGGATCAACGATCTATATGATCAACTTGCGCGATCTATGGTGTTCTCGAAACTCGACTTGTGGTTGGGTTACCATCAGATCTGGTGAAGAGGACATCCCAAAGACCGCTTTCATTACTCGCTATGGTTCATACGAGTACACCGTCATGTCTTTTGGCCTGAACAATTCCCCGGCCACTTTCTCCCGATTGATGAACTATATATTCATGGAATACCTCGATAAGTTCGTCATGGTTTATCTGGATGATCTCTTGGTATACTCCAAGAATGAAGAGGAACATGGTGAACACCTTCGTCTTACACTGGAAAAGCTTCGAGAACACAAACTCTATGCTAAGTATTCTAGGTGTGAGTTTTGGCTTCCCGAAGTAACCTACCTTGGTTATGTGATTTCAAAGGATGGCGTTGCCGTCAAGCCAGAATGTATTCAGGCTACTCTTGACTGGACTCCTCCCAGGACTTTCAATCAAGTCAAAAGTTTCCTCGGCCTCGCTAGCTATTGCCGCCATTTCGTCCAGAACTTCTCCAAGATTGCCAAGCCTCTGACTAATCTTCTTCAAAAAGGCGTTAAGTTTGAGTGGACTTCTAAATGTCAAGAAAGTTTTCAAGCTCTCAAGGACAAGCTCACTTCTCCATCGGTGCTTGTTCCCCCTGATACAAATAAGGACTTCGTGATACACTGCGACGTGTCTCATCAAGGATTAGGTTGTGTCCTAATGCAAGAGCACCGCTTGATTGCTTATGGCTCTCGTCAGTTGCGTTCTCATGAAGATAAATATCCAACGCATGATCTCGAATTGGCAGCAGTAATTTATGCATTGAAGTTGTGGCGACATTACCTCGTCGGTAATTGTTGCGAGATCTACAACGACCACCCAAGCCTAAAGTACTTGTTTACTCAGCTAGACCTGAATCTCCGCCAGCAGAGATGGCTCGAGACACTAGCCGATTTCAACATGGATATTCATTATACACTGGCAAAGCTAATGTGATGCCTGATGCCCTAAGCCGCAATGCCTACAGTAGTGAACTTGAAGTTCAAATACAACAGCCACCTCTGTATGAAGAGCTCTGCAAGCTGAACATCCATATTGTTCCGTAGGGATATGTGAATTCCCTGGTTGTCAAACCAAACCTCATTGACCGCATCAAGACGGTACAACATTATGACCTTGACATTGCGAAGATTAAGCGCTGTGTCGCCAGCGGAGAGCCCTCATTCTTCACTATTGATGCAAATGATGATAATGTGGTGTACTTCAAGGGTCGTCTAGTGGTTCCGGTAGCCAGGGCCAAGATGAACTATGCCCCTATTGTCATGAAAGAAGCTCACGATACCCCTTTGTCGATCCACCCTGGTAGTACCAAGATGTACCAAGACATTCGTCAGTGGTACTAGTGGTCGAACATGAAACAAGATATTGCACGTTATGTTGATGAGTGTGACGTTTGTCGTCGCGTAAAAGCCGAACATCAAAGACCTGCTGGAACTGTACAACCACTCTCTATTCCTGAATGGAAATGGGACAAGATCGAAATGGACTTCTTCAATGGTTTTCCCCGATCGCAGAAGGGTCATGATGCCATTTTAGTCGTCATTGACCGGTTCTCCATGGTTGCCCACTTTCTGCCAGTCAAGTAGACGATCTCTGCTAGTCAGTTAGCATACTTTTATGTTTACAGAATGGTGTCCCTCCACGGTATTCCGTTGGAGATCGGTTCAGACCGTGGCAGCATTTTCACCTCAAGATTTTGGGATAGTTTCCAAGAAGCTATGGGCACTCATCTAAACTTCAGCGCCGCTTATCACCCCCAGTCGCAAGGACAAGTCGAACGAGTCAATCAAGTGCTTGAAGACATGATTTGAGCTTGTGTCATCTCATTCGGTAAGAAATGGGAGGAATCTCTTCCATTTGCTGAATTCTCGTACAAGAATAGCTACCAAGCTAGTCTGAAGATGGCACCCTTTGAAGTTCTCTATGGACGTAAGTGTCGAACCCCTCTGAATTGGTCAGAAACTGTGGAACGAACCCTCATTGGTCCGGATATTATACATCATGTTGAAGATCAGGTTCACGTTATCCGGGAACATTTGAAAGCTACTCAGTCCCGCCAGAAGAGCAACTATGACCGCAAGCACAAGGAAATGGTCTATCAACCCGGCGAACAAGCTTACCTTCGTGTCACTCCCATGAGAGGCACTCATCGATTCGGGATCAAAGGCAAGTTAGCTCCTCACTACATTGGCCCATTCCGTATCCCCTCCAGAAGTGGACCGGTGGCATACCGGTTGGAGTTGCCATCAAACCTCTCTCAAGTTCATGATGTCTTTCACGTGTCGCAACTCCGTCGCTGCTTCAAGGATCCTATCCGAGCAGTGGATCATCAAGTGCTTGAACTGCAGCAAGACTTGTCTTATCGAGAACACCCGAGCCGCATTCTTGATCAGTTTTAACGTTGAACCCGCAACAAGACAACCAAGTTCCTCAAGGTTCAGTGTTCGAATCACTCTGAAGAGGAGGCCACTTGGGAACGCGAAGATTGTCTTCGTGAAGAATACCCTGATCTTTTCCCCACTACTGCTTAAATTCTCGGGACAAGAATTCTTTTAGTGGGGGATATTTGTAACACCATCAGAGTCTTGTAACATTAATTACTTTTGCTACAGTCAAATCACGGTTACTAATCTCTCTTTGATCACCTTTGCATTGGATCATTTCAAAATCCCCTTTGATGAATATTAAAAAAAAGTGGTAAATAAAACCTTGTCTAAAAATAGAGAAAAAACTTTTGTAAAATCCCAAATAATCAGTGGTTCATGCCCATTTGGATATGGGGAATTATTGAGCCATAAAATAATTCCCACAATAAAAACAGTAGCTTAAAAAGTCCAAATTAATTAATTATTGTCTAAATGAAATACTACATGATTTTATTTAAAGTCTAAACTTTTTGTAGTACTAGTATAAGGTGCAACCCTAATTGTGGTACAAGTTCCATATTTTACAACATCCTTTTAATAGCTAAAATAAAAGAAAACATTAAACAATAAAGAAAAAGAAAAGAAAACAAAAAAAACCTAACTATCGCCCATGGGTAGAAGCCCACCTCCCCCTAGACGGGCCCGGCCCACCCCCCCCCCCTCTCCACTTCCCTCCTTCCCATGTTCATCCACGCCGTGGACGCCATCCAAGCCGGGCCACGCCATGGCCGTCGCCGTGGCACGCATCCCGCGGCCGTCGGCGGGGATAAGAACCCCGGGCCACCCCGCGCACCCCGGCGTGAACCCTAACCCTAGCGTGCCCATTCCCTTCTTCCCTCTCGCACAGCCCTTGCTCCTACCCGACCTCGCCCGAGCTCCGCCGTGGGCTCCTCCGTGCACCGGCGTGGCCACTGGCCGCCCCAGCCCGCCCTGAGCTGTCTTGCGTGACCGTCATCGTCGACTTCGTCGTCCCCTTCGAGGAATCGGGCCGAGCCGCACCGAGCGCCGTGCATCAAGCTTACAAATCCCGCCACGGTCGTCGGTGTCCTCCCCGGAATTCGCCACCACGCGCCCTCCCTCCGGCCTGCTCGAGCTCGGCAACAACACCGCTATGAGCCTGCGCATCTCCCCGACCCCTTCTCGTGCTTCCTCGCGTTCCGTAGCCGCCTCCCTGCTAAGCCCAGCTCCTGCCGCCACCGCGGGCTTGATCTCGGCGAGCCTCGCCCACCCCAGCACGCACTCCTTGCCCCGATGGTTGCGACTCATTGCGCGGCTCCTGTAGGGTCAAGCCGCACCCCAAATGGGCCACTGTGGCGAGCACGGTCCTCGCTGCCGACGGCTCGGCCTCGCCGGCATGACACGGTCGACGTGGTCGGGTTAGCACTAAACAAATCCAAGTCACTTACTAGTGGGCCCCCATACCCCTCTAAATAAAAAAATTAAAATAACACCCCTGTTAGGTGTCTAGGTCATTGACAGGTGGGCCCAGGTAATTAAATTATTTATCTGGGTAATTAAATTGATAATTAACAGGTATCTCTATGACATGTGGCCCCCACTAATGTTAATTCGATTAAATAAATTGTTTATATATCCTAAGAATTACATGTGGGTCCCCTCTGTCAGGGTTGACCCAGTGATTAAAATGATTTAATTCAAAAAAGGGATTAAAATGATTTACACTTTAGAAATTAATATCTTTTAATCCGTAGGTCAGATGGAAAAACTATATACATGAAAATTGATCAGAAAAATATATCGAATATGCATACGTCACCCATATACACACCACACCCATCTAACGTGCCGAACACGAGACATTCCCCCTCTGGTTGCACTGGACGGTAATCACCCGGAGCCGGTAAAATTGCTAGTTAAATTCCCGTTTCGTCTGCAACGTGTAGCACCGCGTTAGTTCACCCCTAGCTTAACATTTGCCATCTCTTGCATTTGTATTTCTATTATTGCAGTGTATTTATTGTTTCTTCCCCCTCTCTTATTATCCGGTAGTCTCGACGTCCGCTGCCGATGCCCCTGTGATCGACTACTTCGTCAACGACCGTACCGCTACCGTCGAGCTTCCAGGCAAGCAGAGCCATTCTCTTTCCCTGATATCGCCTATCTTTCCGTACTTTTCTGGCACTAGGCATTGCTACTACTGCTGCTACATTACAATCTTATTCAATTGCATAGCATGTCTTTGTCGCCCCTTGATGTACCTTCCTTTATCCTATGCTGCCTTTATACATATATATTATATTCAGAAGTGAACCCTGTGCATTGCTAGTCAAATAGGATTAGATAGCAGGCCGTGATCACTCAGGGGAGTTAATACGGATACAAGTTATTATAACGGCAACAGGTACGGTACAATACAGACACCGCCTAAGGCCCCTACCTCGGCTCTGTCGAGCCACATCAAGTGTGAGCTATCGAGGAGTAATCCTTGTAATCCACTCGTTGCCGACTCTGTATAGCCGCCCTAGGGTCCTGAACAACGGTTGTCCTTAAAGGTAAGATTCGGGCGACCCAATGGTGCCCGCGAGAGGTACTGCGACGGGACGACAAGGAGGTTACGACCGACGTACTGGCGTGCTTGGACCCTGTTCGTTGTCCGTGAGAGTTATCAAACCACGAAAGTCGAGCTCCTCAAGGAGCACACGCGAGACAAGGAGTTGGTTCACCTTGTCGGTAACCGCGGAGATTTCACGGGACGACAGGACAGGCACCGACGCACTAGTGGTCCTGGCTGCTGTTCGTTGTCCGTTGTATTGTTAGTCAGGCAACGATAACGGTTGCCTGCGAGATAATAATCAAATGCTTAACGGTTCAGGTGGATGAATTGAGAGGCCGCAAAGGCCTATACGCACTACCTTCACGTGGGGTTACGGTGTCGGTCCTCCGCGTTCTGGTCTCTTTTGAAAGATCTGAAAGACGTCCAGTTCAGCATTGTGGCAGGGACGGATCGCGATGCGGCGTTGGAATTCACCCTCCTCACATCGACCAGGAGAGCGAGGGGCGACGGCCCAAGACCCCCTTTCCCTTAGGACTGTAGACCGGCGGGGACCTCTATGATGAGCCGTAGGATGGGACTCGACGTGTCGGGTAGCCTCGGTGGGGCATTCCCTAACAAGGTGTACGCCACCCTGGAGATCCGAGCGTGCAGGCTGAACAGTAGTGCGCCCCTGCAGGGAAGATGACCTATTCGAATAGACGTGTCCAGGGTAACAGGACGCTTTATGCTGAAGCCAGAGCCTACCACTACAAACTATTACTATTACACTGTATGGTTCCGGGTCTTTTTCCTCGCAGGGAGTCGAGGAAGGGAACTCGGAGGCATTTATAATAAATTATTATTACAACTTACTATTATACAATGCTGCAGAAACTCCTGCTACATGTTATTACATTCATGCTATTGAACTGTTGGTTGTTCTCTTATTGTGTTGCAAGACTCGTCGGAAGATGCTAGTCTACGATAGGCCTAGCTTCTCATCCTTATTCTAATATATACCTTGCAGTCCACTATATACAGACTCCCCTTTCCATTTGATACAAATGCATAAATGCTTAGTAGCGGACGTAAGACTCGCGGGTATGCTAGATACTCACCCTTGCGTTTTTTCCCCTTTCCGTTTTGCCTGATCGGCCGCTGCAATCGACGTTGGAGCCCAGGAGTAGGAGGTTCCACGAGGAGCCTACTACGACATCGAGTTCCCCGTTGACCAGGAGTAGTTCGGTGGATCCCAGGCACGAGGCCTCGCCTTTTTGATCTGTATCTCTGATGTTATTTGTGCTAGCCTTCTTAATGCAAAAATTGACTAACTATGTCTGTACTTAGATATTATGTTGTATGACTTATGTATTCGGGTCCGTGCGACCCCCTTCCTTGTAATATCTTGGTTTATCCTTTTGTGTTTAGTGTTGTGCTGTGATATTCTCACCGTGGAACCTTGATATCCATCATGTACCCTGCGTGTATGATTACTGTACATGATCGTAAATTGAGGGCGTCACACAGCGGTAAGCCTCTGGAGTTTTTGGGTCCCGCCGACTTTTCCCTTTATGGGTGCCAGTCGGCGGAAAGCTGTAGCCCTAGTTTGTCTTTAAATCTTGTAGTATAGGCCTGGAGAGCTCTATTACTAGTCTTGCGGCTTCCTCGGTGCCTTGTCGCCTCCGCCGCCCTGTCAGCTGATGTGTCGAGTGAACATCATGCGTCTGACAGGTCGGCACGGTACTTCTTCTATCTGCCACGCGGATCTCTCGAGATCACCTATTGATGACCTCGGGTCGGGTGCGCCCATCCAACCCAGGGTCAACTCTCGTGGATTAGCTCGGATAATCTTGCATCCTCTTGGGCCAAATGAACTTAGGTGAGGCAGATTTCTCTCTCCCAGAGAAATCGGCTTCTGACCTAATTAGCTCGGCCTTCTGGAGATCGATCTTTTTCTTCTTGGTCTTCTTTAGATCGGGATCTTCAGATCGGCAGTCTTTAGGTCGGCCTTTATCAGATCAGAGATCTTCAGGTCGGCCCAGATTAGCTCGGCCTTGCTTAGATCGGCGGTCATTAAATCGGTGATCTTCGTCTTGAAAGGTTATTTCGCCTGGGTGACCCAACTCGGGGGTCATTCCCACGACATCGAGCTCTCCCTTGGTGCAACTTGAGCGCTGCTACTTGGTGCATTGTTTCACTGCGTCGGTGAGCTCTGAGAGCTTCCGAGATCTTGTGGAAATCTCTGTCACATCGATTGGACCTGACGAAGCTTCCATTGATGGTGATGAATCCCTTTGGTTCCTACATTTTCAACTTGATGTATGCGTAGTGGGGGACGGCCATGAAGCATGCAAAGGCTGGTCGACCGAAGATGGTGTGGTACTGCGATCTCCTCTAGGCTTATTTTGCCAAGGGGGTAGACTGCTTTTCCTGGTACGATTCCATGGAATGGCATGACCAAAGTTTTGAATGTTGAGGTTGGATGAACATTTCTTCGAGGGTCTTGGTGAATATGATGTTGATGCCACTGCCTCCGTCCACGAACACTCGCGACATGTCATAGTTTCTGATTCTTGCTTTGATCACGAGTGCGGCGTGTCTCGGTCGCAGGGTGGCTGGCGGGTGGTCCTCCTGGGAGAAAGTGATGTCAGTCTCTGGTCCATGAAGGTATTCTGGTATTGCTGGGTAGGAGGAGACTGTCAACAAGACTTGTCTAGAGACTTTCTTCTGTTGTCTGTTTGACGGCTTTCCTTCCTAGATCATGTAGATGCGTCCGTGTACTATTGGGTATTCTTCCTCTTGTTCTGAACCACGCGTCTTTGTTAGATGGCGGCTACCTGCCTTGATGGTATGGAAGGAGTGGGTGGAGCATTGTGCACGATTGGTCTGATAGCTACACTTACGAGTGGTTGTGGGGATGGTGTTGTTGTAACAGCTCGGACATTCCACCCTAATTAAAAAAATTGCTTGTTACTTTATTTTGTTGATTGCTAGCATTGTTTGCAGTATTTATTTCGCCAATTTATTAATGGTGAATATATTTCCCCCTCCTTCTCATATCGGCATGCGTGACTGACCATACCAACATGGAAAACAACCCTTTTGCGACACCGGTTTCCACCCGATCACTGTCGCAACATTCAGCACAAGACCAGCCATCACCATCGGTACGAAAAAACCCCATTTATTTAATAAACGGATTATTTTATTGGGCGCCGGAAAACGTTCTCGAAACGGATTCAAAGTGATTTATACGTCACTGTATCGCTGCGTGGATCGCGTGGTTCGAAGTTTTACCCGAATCGGATGTCGTACGGAGTCCCGACGATCAGAAACGTTCGACACTGAATGCGAGAGAGAGAACCGGGGGTATTTTCGTCATTTGCCGGACAACCCAGCTTATAAGATCACCCATCCCCTCTAGGGTTTCCTGACACATATTTGCAGCACCCCCTCACAAAACCCCCACATCGGCCTTCTAGATCCCTATATCCTGAAAACCCTAGCCCCCTCTGATCTGGACCGTCAGATCAGATATCCGACGGTCCAGACCTAGCCACGTCACCTCCCTCCAGCCTACAGGCGAATCGGGCCCCGCAGGGCCCGCACCACCATCGTCATGGCCCAATCGGGCCCGATCTGGGCCGAGCTCGCCGCCGCCCCGAGCTCACCAGTGAAGAGCCCCGCCGTGGGCCATGCAGCTCGTCGCCTCCTCCGCGCAGGACACCGCTGGTGAGCAGCTCCCAGCACGCCGCACCGCCCTCCTTCCCTCTCTTCTCACCTATCCCTCTCCCGTCCTACAGGTCGTCACCGTGACGCTGATCTTGCATGGACAGCCGCACCGCCGAGCCGGCATGGCCGACCCCGATGCTGCGCCTCCGCCTCGCCAACGGCTCCGTCGGCGACCAGCACCATCACTGCGCCCCATTCCCATCGCCTCGCCGCGCACCCTCGCCGGATCCGCCGCCGTGCATCGCCGCGTGCGTCCTCGCCTCCTCTGGCCATCAAGCTCGGCCCGATCCGATCTGGATCGGGAGAACACGGAATCGCTGCTGCTGCCAGCTAGGCCGGCGCAGCCCAGCGTCGCGGCCCACCAGCGCCCCCGGCCCACCGCGTCCTCTCGTCTAGGGCGATGCCCGCGCTAACCCTCGCCCACGTCGCCTTGGGCCTTGGCCCATGGTAAGCTCCTCCCCTCCGTTTATTTTTCTAAGTCCTTTTTCCTTGTTATTTTGTACCGCTTTGCAACATAGATTGCGATAGATCTGTAGCTCGGATGGCGACAACCCCAAAATAAAAGTTAGTCCTTGTGATGTGATCTCCTATGTTTATTTAGGAAGTTTGTTGATTTGAGCTTGTTTGACTGGTGCAATTTCTTGTTGAACACTGCTACTTTATGTTTACTGCTGAAACTGTTATTTTGTGCAAAGTTTGGTTGATGATTGCATCACATCCATGCATCATATGCATATCCTTCCTTCATGTGGATTTCTTAGCATCATATCTAGTTTAATACCATGTAAATTTTTGCCGTGTTATCTTTCATGTTCATGTAGATCTTGAGCTCTCCAAGTGCATACTTGTTGTTTTATATCAACTACTCTGAAATCTGCTAAGTCTGGAATATAATTTACCTGTTTTGGAATCTTGTTATATATTCATCCATGGGTCTTTTGAGAACAAGTGCTATGTATGGATTGTTGGCCATCATTTTGTTGACACACGAACACGTCACGTGTACCCTCGAAGCCGGGGGTGATGCACCGCAACTCACGTCGAAGGAGATTCGTCCGGTAGCGTGATACGCAAGACAACCGATGAACACTTTTGAGCACCCAAAACCCCGCAAACCCGAGAGGGACCCCGTCTGGTGACACGGCGGCTATGGGCTGCCCTAGGTCGACCTTATCGCCCCTAGAGCTCTCGTGGAACATTGCCTTGCATGAACAAGAACAAACGAAGAACAAGGTAGAACATACATGGAAAAGTAGACGGAATTAGGGTTTAAATGTGTTTGCGGTTGTGTGTTGTTCAATCGGCCGTCACCTATCATCTATAAATGAGGCGGCTGGACTTCCCTTGCACGACACGGACTTGGATTCCCTTCACAATGCTAAAAACTATAGCCAAACTCGGATTTTCCAAAATCTTCACGAATCCGCGCACAGGCTGGTAGTATCACTCACTTAGGCCGGTAGTACCGGCCGACCGGTAGTGGACCGTTAGTACCGGTATATACATTTTTATTGGAACAACCAAGGTGATACCTGCCCTCTTTCGGGCTCTTACAGAAGGTTTTCTGCGTATCCGGGCGATAGTACCGGTCTCCGGACCGGTAATACCGGTATATATTATTTACCGGAACAACCGGGGTGATACCTGCCCTGTTCCGGGCTATTACAGAAGATTTTTGGCGTATCGGCCGGTAGTACCGCTTGTCCCGACCGGTAGTACCGGTCTCCCTGTTGTGCTACACTGATTTGGCTATAACTTCTTCATACGAACTCGGATTTGGACGATTCAAGTGCCAAAATCGACCGGCTCGACGTGGTGAAGCCAATTGATGTATAAATTTCAATATTTGAAGCCATCTTGAGGGTGCAATTAGCCAAATAGTGCACTAAATGCCATAGTCTTGTTTGCCCGGAAGATAGTTTTCGGCCTTGAAACAGTCTTGGATGACATTGACTCAAAATACAAAGATTTTCATATTAAAATTATAGAACTCCTTTATGTAGAACACTTTTCCATTTGAGGCCATGTTGTATAAGTTTATTGCTGGCCAAAAACTGGTGTCAACACATGCCCCCTATTTTTCAGAGAAACTTGTGTGTCGAAAAATAATTTGCACCACATAGGGTCTAAGGACGATGTCAACATTCCATCAGCCATGCATATTCTTAGGTCGATAAACATATATCGACCATGTTTTGTTCTTAGGGCGATAATCACGTATCGGCCATTGCCTATTCAGGCTTCTTGACACACACTTGGGTGGTACTTCTTCAAATACTTGCCATTGAGAGCTTTAGGCAGGAACATTCCTTGTATAGAATCCACCAAATATGAGTTTCCAGGAATTATTCTTGTAATCTTGAAAGGACTTTCCCAGCTTGGTGACCACTTCCCGAATTTTCTGTCCTTTGAACCAATTGGCAGAATCACCTTCCCCCACAATATCTCCAATCTAAAAGTTCTTCAACTTGACCTTTTTATTGTAAGCTCTAGCCACTCTCAATTTATCTTTCTCTAGGGATTTCAACACAGCCAAACGCTTATCGGTGACCTCATCAGTATTAACCATCATCAAATTATAAAAGTCCACTGCCGATAAATCATTTTGTTTGGCTATTCTCAAGGCATTCAAATTAACTTCCACAGGTAAAGCGGCTTCCTGACCATATACGAGCTCATATGGAGTTACCTTTGTAGCACCATGCCTTGAAATCTAATGTGCCCACAAAGCTTCACACAATAGCCCATGCCATCTCCTTGGGTTATCTTCAATCTTCTTCTTGATGAGCTTGATCAATATCTTATTACTAGACTCGTATTTTCCATTAGCTTGGGCATAATACGGGGAGGAATTGATCAACTTTATATTATAGGATTCGGCAAATTCTCTAAGTTGATGTGCCATGAAAGACGAACCTTGATCTGTAGTCAATGTTTGAGGGATGCCGAATCTATGAATAATATGCTCTGTTATAAATTTAATTACCTCCACATGCGTCATATTCCTGAGAGGTACCGCTTCAGACCACTTGGTGAAATAATCAGTTGCCACCAATACGAACCGATGCCCCTTTGAATAAGAAGGATTAATTTTACCAATGAAATCTAATCCCCAACCTCTAAAAGGCCACAACTTGACAATATGATGTAACATAGCAGCTTGAGGCAATTGAATATCACCAAACTTTTGACAAGCTTCACATCCTTTGTAGTATTTGAAGTAATCATTAATCATAGTCGGCCAATAAAATCCAGCACGTCGCAATAACCACTTCATCTTTGGATCTGACTGATGAGTACCACAAATTCCTTCATGTACCTCTCCCATAGAAACTCTCGCTTGATCCTCATCCAAGCACTTTAAAGAAACATCATCAACCGTTCGACGATAAAGATCATCATCCCTCAACTCGTACTTAATAGCCATACGCCGAACAGTCATGTCCACCCTTTTACTAGGATCACGCAAATAATCCATAATCGGCTTCCTCTAGTCTTGATTTTCATCTGCACTAGATTTTCCATTAGTGGCTGAAGTAGTAAGTTCTAATTCAGCCTCTTCCATATTGGCAATACAAGACATCGGTTCTTGAGAAATATGAAACATGCCATGATCAACATGATAACCAGATGCTTTTTGTGCCAATTCAGTTGCCTTCCAATTGTCATGTCTAGGTATATGAGCAATGCTAAAATGGTCTACAGTAGAAATTACATCTAGACATTTACCAAGATAATCATTGAGCGATTCATCAAAGCACTTAAATACTCTAGAAACTTGTTGTACTACTAATAATGAATCAACAAAAGCCTCAATATGTGTAGCACCTATATCAAGTAACATCTTTAAGCCGAATAACAATGCTTCATATTCGGCCTGATTATTGGTGCAAAAGTATTCTAAACGGGATGAGGCCTAAAAAACAGCACCATGAGGGAGATATATAAACAACACCAACATCTTTCCATAGCTACAAACTGAACCATTACAATATAATCTCCATGGCTCTAACGAAACAAGGTTTACATCAATATCATGCTCACTATCAATCTGATGTTCAACTATAAAATCAGTAACAATCTGGCCTTTCATAGATTTCAAAGATTAATAGGCCAAATCATACTCAATCAAAGCATAAGCCCACTTGCCAATTCTACCACTAAGAATTTTCCTATGCAACATGATTTGATGACATCGGTTTGACAAGCTACTATGCAATTACTACACACTAGAATATGTCTCAGTTTTGCGCAACCATAATATAAACATAATCATATTTTCTCAATGATGATATACCTTGTTTGAACATCCAAAAGGCGCCGGCTCAAATAAGTATAACATGTTCCTTCCCTTCGGTCTCTTGAGTCAAAACAACACCAATAGCACCTTCCTCCACCACAATATAAAGTCTAAAGGGCTCTCCATGCATAGGATCTTTCAACACCGAAGGAGTGCATAAGTATTTATTGATCATATCAAATGCTTCTTGTTGTTTTGCCCACCCAAGTAAAATCAACGTCATTCCTTAACCGAAGTATAGGAGTAAATGCATCAACCTTCCCTGACTAATTAGCAATGAATCTCCTCAAGTAATTAATCTTGCTAAGGAATTTATGCATATCTCTCTTGCACTTTGGAGATTCCACCTTTTGTATAGCTTCTATCTTATTGGGATCAATCTCTATACCGTCCTCATGAATAATGAAACCCAAGAATTTGCCAGCCGATACACCAAAAGCACACTTCAAAGGATTCATTTTTAGTTCATATTTCTTCATCCTCTCAAAAGCTAAACGCAAATCGGCTAAGTGACATACAAAAGCATCTGACTTGACAACAATATCATCAATATAGACCTCAAGTATAACACCAAGTAAATCATGGAATATTAAGTTCATGGCCCTTTGATACGTGGCATCGAAATTCTTCAAACCAAATGTCATTACCACCCATTCAAATAAACAAACGAAACCGGGGCACCCAAAAGAAGTTTTGTAGATATCCTCTTCGGCCATAAATTTCTAATTATATCCCGCATTACCATCCAGAAAGCTAATAACTTTATGTCCAGAAGCTTCATTAATAAGCATATCGGCTATTGGCTCATCTTTGGGCGTATATCTATTCAAATCTCTGAAATAAATACATGCCCTCACCTTGTAGGACCGTTTCTTCTCCACAGGCACAATATTAGAAATCCATTTAGCATACCTGCAAGTTCTAATAAAATTAGCTTTAAGAAATCAACTGATCTCTTCCTTGATGCGTTCATATATTTTAGGATTAAACTTTCAACTCGTTTGCTTATTAGGCCTAAAACCATTCGTTATAGGCAACCGATGCTCAACTAACTCTCGGCTTAAACCCGGCATTTCATGATATTCCCACACAAAGCAACAAATATGTCTTTCAATAGCTTGATTATTTTAACTTTACAACGGCTTCCAGATTTTTTTTCACAAACATCGGCCTCAGAATTGAACCATCTCCTATGTTGTAACGACTCGATTCGCTAAGAATCAAAGTCTCTGTGCATTCTGTGCTAGTCCCTGGATCAATAGCTAGCACACACAGTACGTGATGTAATATCAATAATAAACCACATGGCATAAATATTACATCGAATATCCAGTATGACAATAAAGGATACCTACATAGCTCAAGGATAGCTTACAAAAAGAATACAGCGGAAAATCAATAAAAGCTTCGTGGCGTCCATCAACTCCACCGGCAAGTTGAGTATAGACATCGTAACCCTATATTGCATCACTTACTCGTCGTATATAATCCTGCAACACCGAAGGTTACAGCCCGACAATTGGTCAGTACATCTGAGTTGTACGGCAAGTCACACGAAAAAGGATATAACAGACCTATATCTACATGAAGGATAAGTCAAAGGAAGGCTTATGGTTTTATTTTGAAGAAAGCTGATTTTTTCCTCAATCTACCTAAGTCAAATTTTAGTTTTTCTTACTACATAAGGTTGAATTGGGCTACACCAATTCCAACCCATACCCTTTATTAAAATTTCCCACTCAACTTTTATTAAGGTGAATCATCTATCAAGATCCTCCAATAACAGTAATGCCTAGTAGCTCAAGGTTGTCCATAACTGGGGACACGGCTAATCATGATTAGTTTGTACGCTCTGCAGAGGTTTGTACACTTTACCCACTGGAATCAACCCGAAGACTGAGACGAAGTCTTTCAGAAGAGGTCACCTACACCCAACGACAAGCCGTTACACCTATCATATCTACATCTGCTAGCTTTGCAAGGGAGAGGCTTCCTACAACGTACTAATCTAAGCCAGAGCCCATATGGACAGTTGCTGTACATGGAAGCTTCTAGTCACCAAGTATGTCTGATCTTTTTGAGCCTGGACGGCGCCCACTTACGTTAAGAGGGTAGATACCATGACGTTCTTTATACCACCAATTCAAACCATTCAGGAAGCATTTGAACCTCGTCCCGCCTTAGATAAGGCACGAGCCCCAGGATGGTCTCCCTACCCGTCCAGAGGTGAATTATATTTAAGGTTGCTAGACAAGTCAATAAATCCTCACACAACTCAATGTATTCTGAAGTCAATCCCCGTCTACAAGCATAGCAATATATATATATATATAACAATCACGAACTAAGGCAACAAAGAATACAGGATCAGATCATATGGCTATCTTACTAGGTTTGTAGCATAGTAATATATATAGTAGTCCTACACATGCATAGGGTGATAAAGTACTACATGCATAATGGAAAATATAGGATGAGATATGGTCAAAGTGTAACTTTCCTTATACATTCGAAGAAGTTCTTCGCTCTCACGATCCAGATTACTCTACTCGTCATACTCCGAGCAATCTATCGTAAAGGAAAGATACCACATAAGAAATCACGCCAAAAGGAACCAAAAGATCAACAAATCAAACACAATAAGGTTTAGCAACAAAAACAACTAGGCTCGACATGGTACAAGTGTCGATGTGCTCGAAGGTGACCGGTGAAACGTCAACTCGAGAGAGTGAACGGATAAATAATTTTCACTATAAAAGATTATGACTAAAGATACATATCATGGCAATATGAATGGTGTGTGGATATAGCCGATAGGATGTTTCATATGATCCAATATGCAAAAGGAATCACGTGAAACGGAATACTACAACACGAGTTATAGCAGGTTTAAGTTTGAATTAACTATAAATCCAAACGGATCAAAAGTATTTGAATGTAATGCATACATGATGTGGATATCAAGTATATGATAGGAATGTTCTTACACAAATGGAGTCAATCGAACCTGATCAAAGGTATAAAAGATAGACCTTTAGGAGTCTTAATTTGAATTTGAATTGATACAAATTCAAAATGGTCTCAACAGTTGAGTTGATATATTTACTGGATAGAGAAGCTGAAAAGATAAACTTAGCCTTTTGAATCACCTACATTAGACTAATGGTTAGAAGGTATGGCTAAAATAAAACTAATAATTAATCTGGGAGAAACATAACTGATCTTCGAATAATGGAATTACACATGGATCCCTACCAAAACATGGTGAAGCTCACCGTATACATAGGAAGGTGCCAGTACAGAACTAGAACATGCTCAGCTTCGGACATCGATGGTGTCGGCTCCAGTGACTTTCCGTTGAACACAAGATGCCTACCGCGTGACCCACATGGAGGGAAACACAATGGTGCTGACGAAAGCGGCAACCGGATTTTAGCTCGACCGCGGCAGTGGCGTGAGCCCGGTGCACCCGGGGAACTCTGGCACTCTCTGATGGTGCCGGCTCGTTTCCGCAGAGCGCACAAAGCGAAGAACTAGAGCGACAAAAACGATGAGCGAAGGCGGCAGTCGACGGCAAGATCCGGCAAGGCCGCGGCGGTGGACGGCGGAGTCAGGGCGTCGCGCGGTGACGGTTAGCGGCTTCTGTGGCGCGTCGGCGTCGAAGCGCGGCGTCCTCCGGCAAAGGGCGCAGAACAGGGCGATGCAGTGGCCGGCATCGCATGGGCGAGGTCACCGGCGCGGCGGCCCTCCGGCCGTGGAGGGTCGGGGTTGCTGTAGCTCTCGCCCGAGCGGCTCCCAGGCGCACATCATGGCCTGGCGTCGAGGCGCGGTGGCGCTTCGGCCATGGCGCAGCCGAGGCGGCGTTGGCAAAGGCGGTCGGGGACAGCGCGGGCTTCGGCAAGGCGCAGTGGCGGCGTACGGAGAGCGGCGCCACTGCACGGCGAGGCGCCGGTGCACACCGGCTAGATCGTTATCCTCCATAATGCTAGTGCGGAAGCAACATCACAACTTACCCCATCCTTACCATAAACTACTAATTATCTTAGAATGACGAGTGATGAGGTCCTTGCTGGGTCAGTTGACCACTACAGTTGGATGTTGAGTACTTCTGTACTCATGATACTACCCCAAACACTTTTCAGGGTTCTTTATCGACAACAGGTATGGTGATCGACATTTCACGTGGAGACTCGACGACGACTAGTTAGGCCGATCCCGGCGGACAGCCTGGACCCGTGTGGTTATGGGAGCGATGCCTTTTCTCTTTTACACTAGGCCTTTGATTGTAGTCTGTACTCAGACATGTAACTTCCGATGTTGTATTATAGTAAGGAAGTTGTCTGCCGATTGTATGAGATGTTGTATCCTTGTAGTTGTAATGTTGTGATATCATGTTGAAATCCGAGACATATGGCTTCGTCATATGTCGCGGTGGGTCCGATCAATAGTGCGCGTGATAGTTATCCAAACGGTTTTTGACCCCTATCGCCTACGGGAATCGGAACCGTCCCCTTGCTCTCGATTGCGATAGGGGGGACCTATTCGACACGATAGCCAGAAACCGTATGTTATGTCGCCAGTACGCACGGACGTTTCGGTAAAACAACTCGTATGCGATACGGAAGTATATCCCACACAGTTAACCTATAAAACTCGTGTGAAATGATTGACTCATCCCAAACTTGTTGCCTGAAAAAACCGCGTGTAAGTATTTCTCATTCAAACGAAGGCGCAATAGCAAACGTGTGGGGTGCAAGAACATATCACACGGTCCGTAAAAATGAATCGTGTGAATTTAGTGTAGTATTCCAAACGTTTGGAAGAATAAGCACGTTTTCTCTGTACAGAAGATCGCACACGTTGGTTGTCTTACAATTGTGTGCGATATAGAAGATAACGCACACAAAATACTAGGAGAAATCGTCACTTATGTATGTTGTGTGAGTAAAATCCCAAACGCTCATTATGATCGAACTGTGTGAGTTGCACAGAGTCAACAGTGACAAATTTATATGAAAAACGTGTGGTATGTAATACGAAATAAAAACATGAGAATATTATGCAATAATCAGATCATTTAATGAATGTAATAAAGGCATGTTCATATCAACCACAGATTTTTCTCTCATATGTTTCTGCCATTAACAGAGAAAATGCCAAAATGTGGTAACATATTTTGTACTATTTGTAGTTACATTTTGGATGGAAGAGAAATGCCTATCAAGTCAATGCTGGACTACATATTGTGGAAGCTAACAAACAGGATTGTTGGTAAGCAAAGGGAGGTGAGCAAATTGACAGGCAGACTATGCCCCAAGATACAAAAGAAATTGGACAAGTATGTGGAGTGGGCGAAGAACTGTAGGGTACAAGAATATGGACAAGGTGTTTTCAAGGTTTTCTCACTGAACAACACATACATTGTTGACCTGAATATGCTGCGTTGTGACTGCAAAAGGTGGGAGCTATTTGGCATACCTTGCCATCATGCAATTGCATGTTTTAGGCATGAGAGAATTGAACCAGAGATCATGGTTCATTCATGCTACACTATTGAGTAATATAAGAAATGTTATGTCTTTAATATGATGCCAATGAGGGACCCAAAGCAATGGAAAAAAATGAATGGCATTGTTGTTCATCCACCCATGTACACAAAATTAATGGGAAGGCCTAAGAGAAATAGGAAAAAGGATACATCAGAGAAGAAGGATAAGAATGGAGTGAGGAAAATGAGCAAACATGGTGTAACTATGTGTCGGGACCCGGGGTTAGCGTATGCAAGTACATCTAAGACATAGTCATATGGAGAGCCGAGAACCGTACCCACTTGTCTAAGCAGACAAGGCCAAGCACAGAACGTTCTCGGAAAGCATCTTACGTGAGGGGCATCCCATCCAGGCCGGATGATCAACTGAGATGGGTCCTCATCGTCCGCACACAAGTCTAATGATATGGGTGGTGAACTCCCATATTCAAAGACAAATCGCCTCAACCATACTATCGACTATCTCAAAACTCTTACATAGACTTACTCCAGCCCGATCACTTAGTCGGGGTCTAGGGCGGGCTCGATCATACCACAAAGTGTGCACGAGACGGAGTCTCGAACAATCGCATCGGGATGCCCCAATCTGCGCACATCTAAGGGCCACTTGGTGTATGAAAGAACGCCAGCCAGAACACAACTAAGGTCTCGATAACCCATACAAAGACATGCATGTTATAAACATACACTTTATTGATAGCTCTTATAGAGTGCAAACAGAGATCACAAACATGTGATCCAACATTACAACACAAACGGAAGCAAATTATGTCTGAGTACAGACAAGTTTAACAAATGGCTTAAGAAGCCTTATTTAAACACAAGCCCTCCACGAGGGAACCAGTCGTCTGACTGGGACTAGACTAGTTGTCTTCAGTCGTCCAGCTCGATGAAGAAGCCACCTTCGGGGTCAGTGGCATCATCTAAAACATAGATTAAGCAAACGTGAGTACAAAGTCGTACTCAGCAAGACTTACATAGGAGCTATACAACTCATGCACATGTATCAAGGTAAAGGGAGGTGGGGTTTCACTTGCAGAAATGCCAGCTTTGACTTGGCTAGTCCTGAACTATGAGTACCAGACTTGAGGTAAGAAGCGTACACGAGTCCACTACTTTCTCCAACCAATTACACCACTATGGTTCCTTCCTCGACTTCCCCACGAGGAAGCACGCCATAGCACTCACACTTATCTTGGTGTGTTTTAGAAGTATCCGGTTCAAGTTATCTAATAATCAAGCTAAGCTTTCCAAGCAGTCCATAACCGCGGACGCGGCTATTCGAATAGTTTTGTTAACCTTGCAAGGGTGTACCGCTACACACACATGATCATCATTTACCGCCTTTGATCTCGACACCATTCAAGGGGTGCCAGCGAGGATGCTCACCACAACTGTTACCTCATAGCCAATCTAGTCCGAGAAAGCCGCCTACTCGGGTTGGCTACCACTATCGTGAACCCGGCCGGTTTACCGAAGTGGACCCAAGTGATGTGTGCGTGGTGCATAAGCCGGTCTCGGGTGAGCCGTTCTCTCACTTAGCATCCAGGCCACAGACCTACCAGAACTCCGAACTATTGCGACATCTGGACATCGAAAGGGATGAGTTAGTAAGTTGAGAGGGGTCAGTGAGCCCAATGTGTGGTTGTACTCTTTATCTTGGATCACCACACAAGAACTCATACTAGGGCGGTGTTCAACGAGACAACCCACCGTGTACTCCTACACAGCCTCTCATCGTTCACCTTGTATTAGGGTCGATTCACCAACACTTTTCTACCATCATCAACATGATCACTACCATCCCGACTCACATCATAGTAACAACATGGTATCATACTAAGCATGCAATAAGCAGTAACATTGCAGAGGCCACATGATATCAAACAACTCCTACATTTACTAGGATTGTGGTTTGCTTACTACTGTGACAAAATGATAGGTCATGCAAAGGAATGGGCTCATCTATGCGGTAGAAACGAATCATGGTGATCATCCTAAACAATGCATAAGCGAGACATGAGAGGGAAGTGGGATTTTATCGACATGATCAATGGGGGTTTGCTTGCCTTGCTGACGAGGTTCGGGTTCACGGTCTTCAGCGAAGGGGTTGACCTCGGTTTCCGGCTCCACTTCTATCAGCAACATGACAATCATAGGATCAACATAATGTAAAATGCACAAACACATGAATAAGATTGAAATGGTGATGTTCATGGTACTGATGTGTTGAGCATTCCATTTAAATGGAGTATATTGCAATTTGCATTGCAAATTCAAACTCCACATTTGAATTCAACTTAGCCAAGTTGTATGTGACATTGTTTGATCATTTTGAATCAACTTCAATTGCATAAGATATGCCTCTGATGTGTGGTTGAATTATATCATAATTCCATGGTCCAAGTTGTAAAATCATTTGGTTTGAATTTGAATTAATTTCAAATAAAGCAAATGACATATGCTACTGGTCCCATTTTAAAATCAACTCAAACATAGTTGAAAGTTGCATATTTGGAAAGATAATTTTCTCCTGATCATTTTTCATATATTATTTGTCCAATTTGGAGTTAATATGAATTTTCTATGAATTTCCAAAGTTTGGGGTATTTTCTGGAATTTCTGGAATTCTTTTAATTCAAATAATATCTAGAAATTCATTTAAATGATTTATTGCGTCAGGCTGACATCAATCTGGCGTCAGGGGGGGCTGACAAGGGGGTCCCACCTGTCAGTGGCTGGGTTTAATTAACCGTGGGGTTAAATTAATCCAGTGGCTTAATTAAGCCACTGGGCCCACTCGTCAGTGACCCAGGGGGTCATTAGCCGGGTGATTATGGGGGGGGGGGGGGGGTTGACACGCCGGCGGCTAAACGCCGGTGACTGGAGCCGTGGCGGCGCTGCACGGATCCAGTGCTCCCGGCCACCATTTGATGCGCCAAGGACACCAGAGGATGGCCCGGAACGAGCTGCGTCGTCTGCGCTACTCGGGATTCAACCGGGAGGCTTCAGGCGACGTCGTCTTCAACCTTGGCGGCCGCCGGAGCTACGGTTTCGAGCAGAACTTGCAAAACGGCCACGGGAAGGAAAGTGCATGGTTGCGTTGGGTTGCTGGGGACTCCAGGAGCACTACGGACGCACTGGTGAGGACGAAGGTGCACGGGAGCGAGCGCATGGTCAACCGCGGTGGCAACCGTGCTCGGCTTCCATGGCGGATCTGGCTAGAGGAAGCAATCGATGGGGAGAAGTGAGGGGTTTTGCTTGCGAGCTCACCCTGAGTCTATCTGGAGTGGCGGCTTGCTCGGGGAGGCGCTGGTGTTGCCGGAATTTGAGTTCGATCCACGGCGGCCGGCGATGAATACGACGAAGCTAGCGAGCTCGTGGAGGCATCCGGCTCCGATTCCTTCTGCAAGTCGATGAAGACGACGGCTGCGGTTCCTCTGGACAGCTCGAGGCGTCGCGGGGAGCACGGTGGCCACGCGGGGGCTCGACGGCGCTCCGGCGTTCTTCTCGGGCGACGACGAAGCGGGCGAGACAGGAGAGGAGGGAGCTCGTGGAGGGGGAGAATGGAGTGGGGAAGCTGCGAGGCGTCTCTAGGCGTGCAGATGTGGCAAGGGGGAAGCAGGAGGTGGCCAAGCACGGCGGCGGCCTCGGCATGGCCGGCACGCAGTTGCTTGCCGCTTGAGGAAGACGACAGGGGAGGGGAGGTGGGCTGGGCCGCTGGGGAACAAGTCGGTCCTCTTTGCAGGTAAGCCCCCTTCTCTTTTCTTTCTGTTTTTCTTTCTGCCATTTGTTCTGTTTAGCTAAATAAAATAGCTAAACATTTTATTAAATGCTGAAAAAATTTATGTGGCCTCATAATAATATAGACTAGCCACTTATAAAGTTTCAACATTTTTAAAATTCAAATGATTTGAATCTTAACTCAAATAGGGTTATTTGATTAATTCCAAGGCACTGTTTGAATATTTGAAAAATCTATGAGCATGGGATGGGTCCCACATCACTTGATATGTGATCACACTCATTTATCAGAATTTTCAAAATTCTAACATGAATTTTTGGAGAAGATTTTTATCTGGCCTTTTGAATTAATTTATCTTGGGGGGGGGTTCCTTCTCCCATTTTGATTTTGAAGTTGATTTCAAAGATTCCTTTTGAAAATTTTGACATGATGCAAGGTTAATTTGATCCTAGCAAATTACCTAACAGAGGGTTCTGACACTATGCATTGTTCTGTTCGTGGAGCCGCTGGCCATAACAAGAAGGGCCACCACAATCATGCTAATCAAATACCAAACGAAGAAGCAACCAGGGAATCGGAAGAAGAGTACGATGATCCAAGCATAATTACTGTAATTTCCTTTCCTTATCTCTTTTGATCCCTAAAGTTTATACTATACTTCAGCATAGAAATCGCTGATACATTGGCTTCACCTTTTGCAGAACATTATGCCACACAGAGTTTACCTCCAGATGGATCCAACAGAAACCCCGGACTCAATGGTTTACAAGATGCAGGAAAGGGTAAAATATTCATTGACAAGAATATGCACACTATTGTATCTTTGTTTACCTCTATTATAACATGTACCATATTATAATTATGTGATCAGGGGAAGTTTACATACCCACCACCTAGAGAATTTGGTCCTCTGCCCGATTCTAGCTTCATTTCCAATGTTAGAGACTCAATTCCTATGGCCAGAGTTACAACTGCCATGTCAAGGGACAAGGTGAGAAGGAGTGCAGCTGGTATTGGAAATGAAGCACCCAAGTCAAGTGACCATGCAACAAGACCAAGAAATAGGGAGACAACAGGTGGCACTGTTGCAAGGGGAGGCAATGGCAGAGGTGGTAGCATTGCAAGGGGAGGCAGTGGAAGAGGTCGAAGAAATGCCCAAATAGGAGGAGGAGGCAATGCAAGAGGTGTAAGAAATGCTCCAAGAGGTGGAGGCAATGCTATAGGTGGAAGCAATTCTCCAAGAGGTGGAGGCAATGCTACAGGTGGAAGCAATGATCCTAGAGGAGCAAGAGATGCTGCTCCAGGCTTCTACAACCTGCTATTTGGAGATGATAGAGCCATAAGGCACGAACCATCATCACTTATTGATAGGGCATGTTTTCCCTTGATTGGTTTTAGTGATTGATGACAATACATTTGCGGACTAACCGGGTGCTATGAGCATTTCAGATAATTACATTAATGGCACAAGATGGGTTTTGCCCCCTCGATGTATGAAGCGTGAAGACAGAGTTTTTATTTCGATCTCCTTTTTGATATTTTGAGTCGTAGGAAAACCGTACTATGAAGAGGGGATCCGCTTTGGAAATGGTGGGTGGAATCATCACACAGTCACACTTTCTGCACCCACATATTTCTCTTGCGTCGTGGAGGTGTGGAAGCTTTTTAGAATTAGCTCCCTGGCTCTGCCAGGGCGGTAGTACCGCTCCAGGAGCGGTAGTACCGCGCTGCGGTAGTACCGGACCCAGTACCGCACCCACTACCGGAATCCCACTAGACTCTGCGGTAGTGGGGGCGGCACTGGGGCTCGGTAGTACCGCTCCGGGTGTGGTAGTACCGCTCCACGGTAGTACCGGACCCAGTACCGCATCCACTACCGGAATCCTACTGGACTCTACGGTAGTAGGGGCGGCACTAGGGCTCGGTAGTACCGCGGAGCGGTAGTACCGTGCCTGGTGCGGTAGTACCGCGCCCTGATAGTACCAGGGCCAGTACCGCACCCACTACCGGAATCCTTCTGGACTCCATGGTAGTGGGCACGGTAGTGACCCTCAGTACTACCGGCGGCACGGTAGTACCTCTTCTAAAGCGGTACTACCGTGGTTGGTGGGCAGCCAACGACTGGTTTCATGGGCACCTATAAAAGGGGGTCTTCTTCTCCATTAAGACTCACCTCATTTATTACTCTCACCTCCATTGACTCCCAAGCTCCATTCTTGCCCGATCACCCTCCCTAGCCATCAAAACTTGTTGATTCTCTAGGTTTTGGAAGAGGAGGCCCCGATCTAAACTTCCACCAAAGTATATTTGATTCCCCCCACTAATCCCGTGTGGATCTTGTTACGCTTGGGCGCGTTGGTGCCCTAGACGGAAGAGGTCACCTCGAAGCCACATTCCATTGTGGTGAAGCTTCGCGGTTTTGTTGGGAGCCTCCAATTAAGTTGTGGAGTTTGCCCGAACCTTGTTTCTCCCATGTTCCCCTGTACCTTTACTTTGTGCAAGTTACTTTCCTTGCTTATTTATTGCTTGCTTGTTGTATCGTAGTTGTTGGCATATAGGTTGCTCACATAGTTGCATATCTAGACAACCTATATTCTTTGTTGAGCCTAAATTGTTAAGAAAAGTTTAAAAAGTGTTAGTCGCCTATTCACCCCCCCTCTAGTCGACATTCCGATCCTTTCAATTGGTATCAGAGCCTCGTCTCTTATTAAGGGCTTTACCTCCTTAAGAGGATGTCGCAAGAGGATAAACCGAAAGAGGATGAGGTTCCAGGAGCTTCTTTGAACCCTCCCCTCTTGGAAAGGGTTCCGAGTACTGCGGGCTTCACGAATACGTTCGCGAAGGATGACTCGTCATCTATCTCTCGACATGAGTACAATGAAGGCATGTCCGCCATTAAGGCACACATGAATAAAGTTAGCGACATGCTTGGTAGTCTCATGTCGAGGATGCCCTTGGAGAGCAACCCCACCATCATCCCCAACATTCCAACGTTGGGTGGAGGAATGTCATCTCCCAACCTAGTGATGATGGTAGGAATGATAGCCGATCCATTCCTCGTTCAGGGAATGGATCGGGTATTCATTCCGCGGTGGCTCCTCCTGTCACCTATAACTCACTACCTCTTCCCGAGCCTCATTTTTCACATGCAGGCACTATTCCCATCCTTAACAAAGATGCTTATCAGGTTTGGGCTCATCGCATGAAGAGACATTTGAAGGGGTCCTCGGTGGAACTGGGGCGCATCGTTGAGGAGGGATTCAATCCTCGTGACCGCCGCAACATGACCCCAAGAGAATATCGGGACAACATCATCAACAGTCATGCTATGCTTGTGATAGGAAATGGGTTGAAGGAAGAGCAATACAATCTTGTCCTAAATTGTGAAACGGCCAAAGAGATGTGGGATCTTCTTGAGAGGACTCTCATGGGAAGCTCTAGCATACGGTGCTCGAAGTTTGACAAGATTCAAGATCAAGCCGATCACTTTGTCAGGAATGAAGGGGAGTCTTCCGAGGATGTACATCAATGGTTGGTGGCTCTCGCCAACTCCATGACGGACCATGGGAGCATGGACACTGACGATGGATGGATAAAAAGGAAGTTCATCACGGCTATGCTCCTACACAAGAAGCATATCACCAAGGTCATTCGTCAAAGGCCCGACTTTCGCGAGTTGAGTTCAAATCAAGTCTTGGATGAATTTGTTGCCATGGAAATCTTGGACTCCACGACCGAGTTAAAATTGGCTCGCCAAAGTGGCACCAAGATGCCATCTCTCGCCTTGAAGGCCATGGAGGTTCAAGTTGAGGAAGATGAAGATGAAGAGGATGTTAGTCCGGAGGACACCAAGTATGCTTACAATGAGCACATGGCTCTAGCCTCAAGACAATTTTGGGGCAACAATAAGAACTTCAAGTCCAATACAAGTAGCTTCAAGCCAAAGGGCCAACGAATAAGGAATTGCTTCAATTGTGGCAATGTGAGTCATTTTGTTGCGGATTGTCCATATGAGAAGAGAGAAGACCACGGTGGAAAGCTCATCCGTAAGGACAAGAACAAGACACCATTGAACAAGACCATTGTGAAGAATAAGCCACAATGTGTGTTGGTGGCTCAAGAAGAATACTATTCCGATGATGAGGATGATGAAGAAAGTGGTGAGATTGTGGCAACCGCCACCATTGCTATCGCCATTGAATCCCCCTCATCAACGTCTCTCTTCAACTCTCCCAACGAGAACCCTCACATCATCCACAAGTGTCTTATGGCCAAGACTACCTCGGTAACTCCTCACTCTAAACCGTTTACTCCCACTAACCATTCATTGTTGGATTGTGTGGAGGAAAATGAGGAGCCCAAAGCATGTCCAAACTCAAAGGTGTAGCCAAGGGACACTTTGTGGTTCTCTTGGAACAACTAGGTGAAGCCCATGCTCACATTGAGCAACTGGATGAGACTATCACCGAGTTGCAAGGTCATAGTCGCGACTATGCGGATGAGATAGGGGAGCTATCTCATTCTCTTGAGGAAGAGTGTGAGCTTAAGTTGTCTCTTGATGAGACTTATGCTAGTGATATCTCTAAGATAAAACTTGACCTTAAACATTCTAATGCTATTGCTTGTGATCTCAAGATTAAAAATGATGAACTTGTTGAGGCTCATGAAAGACTTCTTGTGGATCATGAGAAAGTCGAAAAGGACCACAAGTCCTTAAAGCACGAACTCATGGCTCTCAAGAAGGATCATGATGAAACAAGTATGCAACTCACTACAGAAATTACTACCTTTTCTCCTATTATTGTGGTAGAGAAACCTAGTTCCTTTAACTCTTGTTGTGAGCATGCTCCTCTCGTTGAGGAAAATGCTAGGTTGAAGGAACAACTTGAGAAGGGACTTGTCTCGTGCACTCAAGGAGAAAAGAACCTTAATGATCTCTTGAGCTCCCAAGAAGAGGTCATTGGCAAGGAAGGCATTGGTTTTGGTGCAAGTTCATCAAAGAAGAAGAACAAGAAGAGGAAGAACAAAAAGAAGAAAGGCAAGGCCCCTCCTCCTTCACAGGAAGTCACATTTGAGAAGGAAGGGGAGAAGCCTCAAGAAAAGGTGGCAAAGACCATTGAGGGTGGAGTGACCAAGAGAAGTGGTGCCATTCCCAATGACTTTGCCGGACCAACCAACCCCTCTTATGTTCTTTGTTGCACTAATGATGGACATGTTTATGCCAAATTTGTTGGTTCTTTTGATGAGTATATTGCATGGTCCATTTGGGTGCATAAGACCCTTGTTACTAATGCGAGAGGACCCATTCATGAATGGGTACCTAAATCCAAGCATTGATCTCATGTTGGTGGCGACTTCCGGTGGTGGTTCATGGATACTTGATAGCGGGGCTACAAGTCAAATGACTGGAAGCAAGGACATGTTGGTGGACATTGATTTTGGACCATCTCGAACCACCCGTGTCCAATTTGGAGATGCAAACACGTCAAAGGTATTAGGTCTTGGCAAAGTGATAATTTCTCCGGACTCATCCATTGAGAAAGTATTGCTAGTTGAGACTTGTGCCTTTAATTTACTTTCCGTTCGTCAACTTTCCATGATGGGCCTTTGCACTTTCTTTGATAAATACATGTTCACCTTGATGTGGAGAAAAACTCTTAAAGTGGCCTTTGTTGGACACGTGGAGGACGGTATGTAGGTGGTGGACTTTCCAAAAGTCCCCACCAAAACTGCCATGTGTCTAATGGCTAAAGTTGATGTGGGATGGCTTTGGCACCGCAGACTAGCCCATGTAAATATGAGGTCTTTGCAAACACTTCTCAAGGGTGAGCATGTCATTGGACTAACAAATGTTAGCTTTGCCAAAGATCGTGCTTGTAGGTCATGCATTGAAGGGAAACTACATGAGAAGAAACATCCCGTCAAGAATATCATCTCCACCAAGAGGCCTTTGTATCTCCTTCACATGGATCTCTTTGGGCCTCCATCATATGATAGCCTTGGCGGAAAGAAGTATTGCTTGGTTATTGTTGATTACTACTCAAGATATACATGGGTTTATTTCTTCAAGAAGAAAAGTGAGACCCAACAAACCGTCATCGAGTTTGCCAATGAAGCTCAACGTCAACACAATTCAAAGATTTTGGAAATTAGAAGTGACAACGGCACCGAGTTCAAGAACTACCACTTGGATGAATTCCTTGGAGATCATGGGATCAAACATCAATATTCCGCTGCTTATACCCCTCAACAAAATGGTGTTGCGGAGAGGAAGAATCGCACTCTGATTGATGCAGCAACAACAATGATGGCGGAGTTCAAGAGTCCATACAAATTTTGGGCAGAGGCCATTAACACTGCTTGTCATGCAACCAACCGACTTTATATCCGCAATATCTTGACCAAAACTCTGTATGAAATCATCACCGGGAAGAAGCCCAACATCAAGTATTTTCGGGTCTTCGGGTGTAAGTGTTTCATTCTTAAGAAAGGTGCCCGTTTGTCTAAGTTTGAGTCTAAGACAAATGAGGGCATATTTGTTGGTTATGCTTCAAACTCTCACGCCTATAGAGTCTACAACAATTCTTCCGGACTTGTTGAAGAATCTAGCAACGTGGAGTTCGATGAACATAATGGCTCCCAAGTGGGGCAAGGTGATCTTAATTATGTAGGTGATGAAATTCCTCCACAAGCCATAAGAAGAATGGGTGTGGGTCATTTCCTACCCATTGAGGAACCCCTTGTGATGGAAGGAGAAGGACAATGCTCTACGCACGTGGAGCCATCACCTCCTTAAGATCCACAAGAAAACACAGAACAAGACGAATGCCCTCTCTCGCCTGAACAAGATCAAGGTCATGATCCAATCATTGAAGATGGTGGGGCACCAAATGTTGACCAAGATCAAGTTCTCGTTCAAGGGCATGCTCAAAATGATGAGCAAGTCCTTGAGGATGCTCCTTCTTCCGAAGATGGTCCTCTTGCTCCCTCTCAAGAAACTATGGAAGAAGAAAGAGTTCGCCGAGCACTCAAGATTGCATCCCGGTAAAAATCACAAGATCTTTCGGTGGATCAAGTGCTCGGAAGCATCCAAAATGGGGTAACAACTCATAGTCAATTGAGAAACTTTTGTGCCCATAATGCATTTGTTTCTTGTGTTGAACCCCAAAAGGTAGGTGAGGTGCTTGAAGATCCGGATTGTCTTGAAGCCATGCATGATGAACTCAATAACTTCAAGCGCAACAAGGTGTGGACATTAGTGGAGAGACCCAAAGGTGATCATAATGCTATTGGGACCAAGTGGATATTCAAGAACAAGGAAGATGCACTAGGTATTGTCATCCGTAACAAGGAAAGGTTGGTGGCTCAAGGTTTTTCCCAAGTCGAAGGTATTGACTATGGTGAAACTTTTTCCCCCGTGGCTCGTCTTGAGTCCATTCGTATTGCTCTTGCTTATGCTTCTCATCACACCTTCAAGTTATATCAAATGGATGTGAAAAGTTCTTTTCTTAATGGTCCCATTAATGAGTTGGTATATGTCAAACAACCCCCCCGGGTTCGAGGACCACAATTTCCCCAATCATGTCTATAAACTCGACAAGGCACTCTATGGCCTTAAGCAAGCACCACGCGCTTGGTATGAGCACCTTACCGAGTTCTTAGTCGATTATGGGTTTGAAATTGGGCAAATCGATCCCACTCTTTTTACCAAGAGGGTTGGTGGGGAATTGTTCATATGCCAACTATATGTTGATGATATTATCTTTGGCTCGATTAACAAATCTTTTAATGAGGAATTTGCTAAGCTAATGACCGACAAGTTTGAGATGTCTATGATGGGAGAGTTGGAGTTCTTTCTCGGTTTTGAAGTCAAGAAATTTGCAAGAGGAACTTTCATCAACCAAGCCAAATATACTCAAAACATGCTCAAGAGGTTCAAGTATGATGGTCTTAAAGGAGCCAAGACCCCCTTGCCACTCAAGTGTCAACTTGACCTCGACCCGAACGGTAAAGAGGTAGACCAAAGGGACAATCGTTCTATGATTGGTTCTTTGTTGTATCTCTGTGCATCTAGGCCGGATATCATGTTGAGTGTTGGCATGTGTGCAAGATTTCAATCCACACCAAAAGAGAGTCACGTAGTGGCTGTCAAAAGAATCTTTCGATATTTGGTTCATACACCAAACTTTGGCTTGTGGTATCCTAAAGGCTCAAGCTTCAACCTCGTCGGGTACACGGATTCAGATTGGGCGGGAGACAAGGTGGAGCGGAAGTCCACTTCTGGAGGATGCCAATTCCTTGGTAGGTCTTTGGTGTGTTCGTCATCCAAGAAGCAAAATTTTGTTTCCCTCTCTACGACCGAAGCCGAGTACATTTCAGCCGCAAGTTGTTGTGCACAATTATTATGGATGAGGCAAACTTTGAAGGATTACAGTGTCATTTGTGACAAAGTGCCGCTTTTGTGTGACAATGGAAGTGCTATCAAGATCGCCTACAACCCCGTTCAATATAGCAAGACGAAGCATATTGAGATTTTTCATCACTTTATTCGATATCATGTGAAGCAGGGTGATATTGACCTATCATATGTGGGCACCGGAGATCAACTTGCGGATATTTTCACCAAGCCCTTGGATGAAGCAAGGTTTCGATAGTTAAGGCATGAGCTAAATATCATTGATTCAAGTAATGCGGTTTGAAGACTTGCCCACACTTCCCATCTCAACATTAAGTCTAGCTTAGATGTAGGCATGGAAATAGGGGGAGTGTTGCTTAATTCATAGGCAACCACTCCACCTATTTTGCGGAAAGAGACAAAATTCTTTCACTATGGTCACGTTCGGTGGCCGTCATGGTCACCCAAGGTAACAACGGTGCTTCAAAGAAGAGCATTGGCAATGAACCCAAGATACATCTTTGTGGTGTCATACCAAATAAGCTCAAACATGGTGGCCTCGGCCACCGCCCCTCTCTTTGGGAGGATTGGTTCATTTTGGTTCTTCTTTCTTGTGTTTGGGTTGCTTATTTGCATCTTGATCACTCCAAGTTTGATCTTTCATTTCCTTGTTGACCTTCATCTCGGAGTGTTCTCCATCCAGCTGTTGTGTTTCAAGTCATCCCAAGCCCTTCTCCCTAAGACATTCGATGCACTTGCCCAATATCTCTTGTATCTTGGTGGGCGGTTCTGCTGCCAGCGGTACTATCGCAGCAGTCGCGGTACTACCGCTCTAGCGGTACTACCGTGCCCGGCGCGGTACTACCGCGGTCCCGAGGAATTGTATAACTGAAGGGGTACGGGGAGTTCCTCCCCATTACCCCCATTCAGTTTCTTTTCCTCTCCTCTCCAGCAGCGGCGCCCACCCCGGCGCCCCCCTCCCGGTGTGGCGCATCTGTGCCGTCTCTCCCTGTTCTCCTCAGGTGGGATTGTTCCCCATCCTCCCCGGGTGCCATGGATACCGGTATTGCCCCTTTTCCCCTCTCCTTTGGTTCAGTTTTTTTGAACTTTGTTGCTAGGGCAATACTTGTAGATCCACTAGGTTTTTGGCTATGCCTAGGCACTTTGAGAACATGGATAGATTGCTAGATAGGAATGAAGTAGATGTGTTGGAGTGGTTTGAGTTTTTGGAACCCCGGTAGTAACGGATCTCAGATCTGTGTCCTCTGCTCCAGGGCGGTACTACCGCTGGTCCCGCTGTGGTACTACCTCTTGCGCGGTACTACCGCTGGGCGGTACTACCGTGGTCCCCAGAAACTGACACCTCCCCAACAAACCTGCCTTGTTCACTTGTGTCCGGCTCTTGCATCTCATGTGTTTTGTTTTCCGTTTCTCTCTGTTGGTGTTGGTCAGGTGATGGCTATCGTCGGAATCCCAAGTGCAAGGCCCCTGGCCATCCCGGAAGCAACTTCAAGAAGACTGCTCACAAGAAGAAAGAACCAGTCAAGCCTGCTTCAGAGATTCCTCTTCCCGAGTGCAGGGCCTACCGTGATGTCAATCCGTACCGTGCAGAGAAAGACCCAGAGTTCGTTGGCACTCAGTTCTGGAACAAGACTCAGAGGGATGTGTTCCATATGATTATGAAGCACAGGAAGAACAAGTTTGTTCCACATGTGAAGTCTGTACAACTAAGGCACATGCGGGCTCACCCCGATTACTTTGGAGAGGCATATGCCATATGCGAGCAGTTTGGGATTCTGGACATCATCTCCTTCAACAAGCGGTTCGATGCCGAGCTTCTTGCTCAGTTATTTGCCACAGTGTACTTCACCAATCGCGATGATCGGGACATCATTTGGATGTGCAAGGATGAGCAAGTGAGCTGCACGTGGGGGGATTTCATGACAGCTCTGCACATTCCCGTCTCCACGAGAGAGGAGCCCGTTGGTGTTAGCCCATACGCTGCGGCGACTGCCAAGAACAAGATTCTGCTAGGGCCTTATCAGACATCGATTCCCTATACTGATGCCAAGGGACATCAGAAGCACAGAGTGGTTCTCTGTCCGTTCTTGGACATCATGCACCGCATCTTCCGGACTTCTCTGTTTCCCCGACTGGGCAATCTGGACATGGTTCACGGCCATCTGGTGGACATGCTTCTCCTCTGTGTGGAGTAAAAGGGCACCACGCAGACCTTGGATGTCTGTGACATCATGTGGGAGGAGCTACATGCTGCTGTGATGGAACGAAAGGTTCCCATTTATGGCCCTTATCTGCAGGTCCTCTTCGAAATCACTTGGGCAGCTACGTTTGCCGTTGAGTGCCTTCCCGTTGGGCCTCTGACTGCTCACGAGGAGGTTCAGTTACGCATCAAAGACAATTGGGTTGGAGGTCATGGTCCTTCGCATGACTCTCCTCTTGCCTGGTCTAATGAGGAGGTTCAGGAGGAGCCGGAGGCAGGTGGCGATAGTGTTCCCCGCACTCGCTCTGGTGCGAGCTTTGGTGCTGGTGGTTCGTCTTCTGCACAGGGTCCTGAGCAGCCAAGATGGGCTGCCAAGCACACCCGGAAGGTGAAGCAGCTCTTTTTCCTTCAGACTGACATTCAGCACCGCATGTATGAGGCCCACAAGAGGGAGAAGGAGAACAGGCAGATGCAGAAGGCTTTCTACAGGCAACAGGGTATGACTGTCCAGGACGGGTCCGAGAAGAACATTACTCCCGAGCACAAGTGGATCTCCAAGTTCAGCGCATGGGACCTCAATGATGATGTGCCTGGCCCTTCGTTCTGTAACAGCCCAGTTTTCACAAAATTTAAATTTTTTGTTTTCGGTGTGAATTGTTTGATTGTCTGATTTGTTTGCGGTGTTTGCATCCCCGATTTATCGATCGGCGGTTATTTTCCCCCCTCTTATCTCGTATCGGACGGAGACCGACCCTTTCCACCCTGACACTCGACCTTTGCGACACCGGGTTTCACCCGATCACCGTTACAAAAACCGCACGAGACCAGCCGCAGCCAACGGAACGAAAAACCCCCGTTTAATAATTAAACGGGTTATTTTTATAGCGCGCCGGAAAGTGTTCTCGTAACGGTTCCAACGCGAGGTGAATGCCTCTGGCTCGACGCGCTGATCGCGCAGTTCGAAGTTTTACCCGAATCGGGGTCCGTACGGAGACTCGGCGGTCACGAACTCGATCACCGGACGCGCGAGAGGGGTACCGAGGGCATTTGCGTCAACAGGCCAGCCAACCTGCCTATATAATGACCCCCACCTCCCAAACCAGCCAATTAGGGTTCCCCCTATGGCAAATTTTCAGCCACCCCCTCACAAGATTTCAGATCTGCCCAAAACCCCCTCCCCACCGAAACCCTAGCCTCCAGGCGTTTTGGGCCGTCAGATCTGGAGGCAGACGCTCCAGATCGAGCCACGTTGCCCCGCAGCCAGCCTCCAGCCACCCCGGGCTCCGCGGGCCCGAGATCCGCCGCTGCGGGCCGCTCCGGGCCCGATTTGGATCACGCCGGCGCCCCCACGGTGAAGCTCCTCCACGACCAACGTCGCCGGCGAGCAGCGCCACCACGGCGAGCCGCCGCGCCGCCGTACCCTCCTCTCTCCTCCCTGTCGCACCCCTTCCCTCTCTCCTTCTCGCCCTCACCCGCCTCCCTTCTCTCCCTCCAGGACCAAGGAGGAGCGCCGCCGCGCCATGGCTTGAGGCCGGCGAGCCCGAGCTCAAGCCAGCCGCTGCCCCGCGCCCGTTCGCCTCGCCGCTGGCCTGGATCCAGCGCCAAGGCCCCTCTACGCCACCGCACGCCTCCCGGTCCCATCTGCCTCGCCGGAGCGAAGCTCCGCCGCCGCCGGCTGGTATGGATCGGGCGGCCGGCCACCCCAACCGCCGTCGGGCCAGCCTGCGCCCCAACGGCCCACCAGCGGCCATGGCCCAGATCCGCCTTCGTGGGCCGGCCTCCTCTCCCGGGCCCAGTCAAGGCGCCAGCCCAGGCAGGCAGATCCATCCAGATGGGCCAATCCCGTGGTAGTTTTTTTTTCTTTCCCTGCCAGCAATTTTTTTTGCTAAGTCCCTGGAATAACTGCTGCTGATTGCCTGTTGCGCTGTAATTTGCGACTAATCCGTAGCTCCGATGAACGTGCCCCCAAAACGAAAGTTGCTCAGTTTTGCGTGCTCTAGCATTGGTATGTAGAAAGTTTTTCCGTTTGAGGTCATCTTGATTGTGTAATTGTGCGTTGAAGTTGGCATCAGGCCGTTAAACTGCTAATTTTCCTGTTAAGTGCTGCTGTTAATATTTTATTGCAACTTTGCATGATGATTGTGACTCATCCATGAGGCCTATTGCATTGATTCTTTCTCCTATGTGTTAAGCATCATGTGTACTTCATTTCAATGCTTTAACTTGTCATATTTGGGTGCTCTAGATTTATTAAATCTTGCTCCAAAGTAGCTAACCTGTTGTTAGTGTGCTGCTGTTTATATTTTGTTGCAACTTCGGTCGACGAGTGTGTCGCGACCGTTTATCGGAATTGAGTGATTCTTGTTGCATATTGTTAAGCATCATGTCAACTTTCATTACATGTATGTGCATATTCATGTTAGCATTATTGGTGATATAGTTATTTAGCTCCAAAGTTGCTATGTTGTTGTTTTTGACATCCACCTCTGATTTTCACAAAATCTGTTACTTTGCGATGCCATGTTGTTTGCTTAATATCTTTTGATCTATGATGCCTATTTTCATGATTCTTTTTGCCATGCCTTCCCTGTCATGTCTACTTTAGTTCCATATCATTTGTGACCATGTTTTCATTGATTATCCTGTTTATGCATTGCTCTAAAGTGTGCTCCTGATGTTGGCAGATTGTGCCCGTAACTTGTTTTGCTTATATCTTTTTAACCGTAACTCTGTTTGGAGTGTGCCTTATATGTAACTTGATTAGTTTTTCGTGTACTTTGTGTTTATGCTATTGTTTTCTGCTGTTAACCAACCTAAAATATGGTTTAGGGCAGAACAGTACCAAATGTTTTAATCGTCGTGCGGCACTTAGTGGAATGCCATGTTTAGGTTGTGCCTCACTTAAATTGACTAGCATAGATAGTTTACTTTGTGCTTCACCTCTTGCCATGTTTTTGTGCTATGCCATGCTTGCTTGAGTTTCCATGTTAATAACCTTTGTTGATCACCTGTAGCTAAGCAACTTGAACCACCGTCAACGTGCGGTATTCGTCGTGTGTGACCGATACCCCACTTAAACTGTTAGTAACCGCTCTCGACGGTAGGTGCGATGTCTCGTGTTGCCTTCTTGTTGATGCTTGCTCGTGTTTGAATCGTAGTAATAGATGCTTGCTCGTTTATTGCTTTCCAGTGTTTATCGTCTTGTGTGCTTCCGCGGGTACCTTCGGAGACGATGCGATCTTGCGATCGGCTACACCTTCAGAACCCGACTTATCAACAGGCAAGGAATATACATTACTTATGATCCATTCTATTTCAACAAGCGGTTTGAATGCTAGTCTAGGTTAGGTTCGATGTTTGATCCTAACACATGTTTACAGCCTGTTTCAAACCGATACAACCATGTCCCCTCCCAGCAAACCTTGTACTGCTATGTTACTATTGCTCGTTGCTCATCCCCTGCTTAGTATGCATGCTTAGGATGCTACGATCTTACCCTGTTACTCCTTGGTTTGGGATATCACATTATTATATTGTTGTTGATGATATGATTATTATTAATGTTGCCTATATTCGACTAAGGATGGAAGGTCTAGGCTATCCCGCCCCGACGCTTTGTTCCATTCGAGTCACCTAGGATCCGAGTTCCGGGTATTGGTTTTAAGACTGAGCGTGCCTAACCGCGTGTGGGATTTTATGGGGTCCCCTTTTCTTACCTACCTAGCTTCAAACATTTCTAGTGGTGGCCCAAGCTGATTTACCATTTGAAACCGTGTGTGTGCTGGTCAGCTGCCAGTAGTTTTCAAACCAACCTGGACCAGTGAGGACATAGTTCCCTTGCTGGCCCACCTTGTTCGGCTGAGGACCCGGTTTCCCATGTGTTATCAACCGGCTATCCAAACCCGAGACAGACGGTAGAGACAAGATCGAGAGAGCGGCCGGCTCCTGAGATGGATGTCGACTCACCGGGGGCCACCCGGATTTGTTCGTTGTTAGTTAGAGGGACATGTCGTTTCGGATCTCTTGGAACTAAATCATAAAATGGTTGCCTGTGATGGGTAGCAACTGAGAGAGATGGGCGTGCGTCCGGAGCCTCGTAATGGGCAGTTGGTACACCCCTACAGTGTTAAATATTTTTGAGAAGCCGTGTCCACGGTTATGGACGACTTGAGACCTACTCCTTGTTTATAGACAACAACAACTGAGATAATCTTAATATAACTTGATCAACGTGTGTGTGTGCCTTGACTGCTTCTACTTCGTCGGGATGCGAAGAGGAGGACAAGGATAGGATAGGTGTTATGATTGCGACAGTAGTTGATAGCAAGACTTGTTGGAGGCGATTCCTCATCGAATGCTTGGCTTCTTATCTTACTCTCTAGATCGTTAGCCACTTCATAAATGCTAGTGCGGCAGCAACCTACCCCTTCCTTACCGTAAACTACTAGTTGTCCTAGAATGACGAGTGATCAAGTCCTTGCTGGGTCAGTTGACCACTACAGTTGGATGCTGAGTACCTCTGTACTCATGATACTACCCCCAAACTCTTTTCAGGGTTCTTGATCGACAACAGGTATGGTGACCGACGTTTCACGTGGAGACTCGACGACGACTAGTTAGGCGGATCCCGGCGGAGGGCCTGGACCCGTGTGGTTATGGGATCGATGTTTTTCTCTTTGCCACTAGGCATTTTCTTGTAGACTGTACCCAGACATGTATCTTCCGCTGTTGTATTGTAGTAAGGCAGTTGTATGCCGATTGTATGAGATGTTGTATCCTTGTATCTGTAATTTTGTGATATCATGTTGGAAATCCGGGGCATATGACTTTGTCATATGTCGCGGTGGCATCGATATGTGCTTCGTCCCCGGATCTGGATGGAAACATCTAGATATGGAACAGTACCGCATATCGGGCCTTACACGTCCTTTCCTCAGCAGCCAGCTACTGATGACACAGAGGCAGTCGTGGAGTCCGAGGAGTCTGACGATGACGAGGACTACGACCAGGACGAGGAGTAGTTCATCACCATGGGACGCTAGGTCACTCTCTTCCTTTTTGGCATCTCGATGCCAAAGGGGGAGAGAGTTCTAGGATTCCGATATGCATCTTCTCAGGGTTGGGCGAGTCACAAGCGTTTTTTATTTTTCTCGGTTGCTCCGCTTGTGAACTCCGTTTATTTGCTTTGGTTTTTAGTCCTTCTTGTGAGACCTCCGTGATATATGGTGTGAGACATATGCTATCCTTGTTTGTACTCTTATTGTCTGGTTATGTGATGCTATGTTATGACTTGTTATCTTTATGCTCACATATTTGTTTTGTGTAGCTCAGTATGGCCTAATTTATAAAATATAGGGGGAGTGTCTTCCTTATGAGTGTGTCTTGCATTCCAGAGGCATATCTAAAATGATGCACACATCTAGGGGGAGCCTGTCTATATTATATAAAAAAATGGCATATTTTTAAATTCCCTATTTTCATTGTGCAAATCTTGTGTTGTCATCAATACACCAAAAAGGGGGAGATTGATAGGGCCTGTTTTCCCTTGATTGGTTTTAGTGATTGATGAGAATACATTTGCGGACTAGCCGGGTGCTATGAGAATTTCAGATAATTATATTAATGGCACAAGAAGGTTTTTGCCCCTTCGATGTATGAAGCGTGAAGACGGAGTTTTTCTTTCGATCTCCTTTTTGATATTTTGAATCATAGGAAAACCGTACTATGAAGAGGGGATCCGCTTTGGAAATGGTGGGTGGAATCATCACACAGTCACACTTTCTACACCCACATATTTCTCTTTCTTCATGGAGGTGTGGAATCTTTTTAGAATTAGCTCCCTAGCTATGCCAGGGCGGTAGTACCGCTCCAGGAGCGGTAGTACTGCGCTGCGGTAGTACCGGACCCAGTACCGCACCCACTACCGGAATCCCACTGGACCCTGCGGTAGTGGGGGTGGCACTGGGGCTCGGTAGTACCGCGGAGCGGTAGTACCGCTCCGGGTGCGTGAGTACCGCTCCACGGTAGTACCAGACCCAGTACCACATCCACTACCGGAATCGTACTGGACTCTACGGTAGTGTGGGCGGCACTAGGGCTTGGTAGTACCGCGGAGAGGTAGTGCCGTGCCTGGTGCGGTAGTACCGCGCCCCGGTAGTACCAGGGCCAGTACCGCACCCACTACCGGAATCCTTCTGGACTCCACGGTAGTGACCCTCAGTACTACCGGCGGCACGGTAGTACCGCTCTCGCTACGGTAGTACCGCACCGCGGTAGTACCGCTTCTGAAGCGGTACTACCGTGGTTGGTGGGCAGCTAACGGCTGGTTTCATGGGCACCTATAAAATGGGGTCTTCTTCTCCATTAAGACTCACCTCATTTATTGCTCTCACCTCCATTGACGCCCAAGCTCCATTCTTGCCCGATCTCCCTCCCTAGCCATCAAAACTTGTTGATTTTCTAGGGTTTGGAAGAGGAGGCGCCGATCTACACTTCCACCAAAGGATATTTGATTCCCCCCACTAATCCCGTGTGGATCTTGTTACTCTTGGGTGCGTTGGTGCCCTAGACGGAAGAGGTCACCTCGAAGCCACATTCCATTGTGGTGAAGCTTCGTGGTTTTGTTGGGAGCCTCCAATTAAGTTGTGGAGTTTTCCCCAACCTTGTTTGTAAAGGTTTGGTTGCCACCTTCAAGGCCGCCTCGTAGTAGATCACGGCATCTTACATCGGTAAGAGCGTGAGGAGGAATAGGGAGGCCCTTGTTGGCTTCGTGTGAGCATTGTGCTCCTCAGCCTCTCCAAACGGAGAGGTACATCTCGAAAGAGAAGGAACTTCGGAAACATATCCTTGTCTCCCGTGTTCCCCTTTACCTTTACTTTGTGCAAGTTACTTTCCTTGCTTATTTATTGCTTGCTTGTTGTATCGTAGTTGTTTGCATATAGGTTGCTCACATAGTTGCATATCTAGACAACATATATTGTTGAGCCTAAATTGATAAGAAAAGTTTAAAAAGTGTTAGTCGCCTATTCACCCCCCCCCCCCCCTCTAGTCGACATTCCGATCCTTTCACTTTTCATGCAAGGCAAAGAGGAGGTCCTTTTTAGCCAGAATGCACCAGAAGCTAGCCAAAATGCTCTCTATTATCAAGGCTGGTCTGATGATTTCTTATCTCCGTAGTTTAGATGAGAAAGCGATGAAGTTCATGAATGTTCCAGAATGAACTCTTTTCTCTGTAGTTTAAATGACAATGTGATGACCTTCTACTTTTGTTGGGGTCAAGAAGAACCATATATGTCACTTTTGGTTTGGTTTGCTTTGCTTTTTTAACACAATGCAACTACATATTTCAGTGTTAAATCTTTGGTTAAATTATGTCCAATTTATGATGGTGGACGATTTTGTGCAACATTTTCATGAAAATCATAAACATAGAGAAAATGCTATCCAATTTTGGTCATAATGGTGCTCATAAATATTTCAAACTTATAGAGTGAATCAATCATAAGTGTGGGAATAATCTAGGAAGTTTTAGGCTCATTTGGATGAGCCATTTGAGAGAAACTTCAAACAACATTTTTTTTTCAAAATTTTCAAAGTTCTTAGAAATATTTGGATTTTTTATGGAAAATCAATCATATGTGTGGGAGTAATCTGGGAAATTTTGAGCTCATTTGGTTTAGAGGTTTAAGAGAAACTTCAAACTGAATTTGAAACCGCAAAAAAGTCAACATTTTCAAAGTTCTCAGAAAAAATTGAAAATTTTATAGGAAATCAATCATAAGTGTGGGAGAAATCTGGGAAATTTTGAGATCATTTTGATGAGCCATTTGGGAAAATGATAATGATGAAAAAACAGGTTATCATAGTGATCGAACACAAGACCTGTTGAAACAACTAACGTGTATGTAGCCAGTGGGACGGCGTCAAAGGATAATAGTGACCTGGTATGCCACGCCGGCACATGATACAAGACCATACGGAATTTTTTACTGTATCTGTACACATTTACAAGTTATACGACTGGAATGAGGTATTTTACAACTTTTAGTACTAAAGTAAACATTGGATGCAAGTTCTGTGACCGCCAGTGATATTGACTCAAAAATATATGGAAAGTTCAAGTATTGCTAGCATATAAGTTAAAAAAATAAAACATGAAAGTTCAAATGAAAAAGCCCTCTCCACTCTTTTTTGTCTATTTTTATTATTATGTTCCCCCTCATAAAGTTACACAATACGGGCTATGGCTCCCCCCATTCGGACTTGCCTCCACCTGTGATGCCGCGGTAAGCCGTGTTCGTCCAACTATAACACACATCACGGTTCGAGTTATTTTGTTTAGATCTCCCCACAAGACAAGTCTCGGGCTCACCTGTACTTGAACACGGATGGGGGAAATCTGTTCAAATACGATTGCACCGTCAATACAAACATAGTTGCGCCAACAGTACGACTATGACCTAACGCCAATGGGGGCAACCAACTCGAACACGGTTACATCATCAATACAACTATAGTCTAATATGGATGGGTCGGACAATCAGTACAAACACGATTGAACCGTCAGTACGACTACGAGCTAAGGCGGATGGGGGTAATCATTTCAAACCGACTTCGCATGATAATAGTTGCGGAAATCAATTTAGACACAGCGGCACCGTCAATACAAACATAGTTGCGTCGTCAGTACGGCTATGACCTAACGCGGATGGGGGAATCAGTTCCAACACACGGTCGCACTGTCAATACGAATATTCCATGGAGTGTGGTTCTGGTTATTTTATTTAGACCCCCCATAAGTCAAGTCTCGGAGTCTCCTCCGCATGAACGCGGTTGGAGGTAATCAGTTCAGACAGGGTTGTGTCGTCAATACAAATACGGTTGCACTGTGTAACACCCCGGGTGTCACACTACAGTAATCACTTTTACTGTTGCCAAGTCACTGTGGTTAAGCATAGATGATCAGCCTTGATCATGGCTTGTTCAAATCCAACCTAGATAAAAATTCCAAATCTATGTGGAAATAAACCTTGACCAAAAAATTTGCAACCATTTTTGTAAAATGTCAAATAATCAGTGGATCATGTCCATGTAGATTTGGGAATTTATTAGGCTATTAATTAAATCAAACAATTCAAACAGTAGCTTAAACAACCCATTTTAATCATTTATTATTTAAATAAAATATCAAATGACTTTAGAAAAGTACCAAACTTTTTGGGGCACTTCAATATGGTGCAATACTAATTATGGATCAAGTTCCATGTTTTAATTTTTGTATAAAATCTACTAAACTAATTACAAACAGAAAACAAAGAAGAAGAAAAGAGAAACTCTATCTTCTTCTACCCTGGGCAAAGCCATCCATCTGGGCCAAGCCCACCCTCTTCCCACCCCGGCCCAACCATCAGTCACCCCCTACCTCTGTTCACGGGGGGTGCCGTGGCAAGCATCCCCTGGCCGGCGACGCCCCCATCGCCGTGGCTTCATCCCGCCGTCGCCGGCGAGGTTAAAGGCTACCCCGAGCCCCCTGGACACCCCAGAAACCCTATCCCCCACTTCTTGTTACCCCCTCGTGCTCTCCCATGCCGTTCCCCGCGCAGCACCACCACGGCCGTCGCCGCCGCTTTGCCGTGGACGCGGCGACGGGCCACGTCGGGCTGCGCCAAGTTATCCGGGAGCTGCACAGTGCTCACCCACATCTTCCCAGGAATTCGTTCATCGCCGGGACGCAACGTACACCGTGAATCGCAGCGCACACCCCGCCTCCCCGAGCAGCTCTTTGGCTCCACGGTGAGCATGCACCCTTTTTACCCGATGCCTTGCTCGATCTTGTGCGTTAGAACATCGTCCCCGCATACGCCGTGCTCCGGCCGCCGCTAATGCTCGTCGTGGCCACCGGTGTGGTCGTCCCCCGCGTCCATCCCATGCACCCGTAGACACGCAAGACCGTCCTCCTTCGATCCCAGCCTCTCACCACTCGAATGCTCGCCGGAGTCAAGAAAACGCTCGTCACTGTCCTCCCTATACCTGTCGCCGGCGGGCACTGGTATATTACCAGTTGGAAACCTCACTGCCTGGGCCCAAGCCTTATTAAACCTCTGCTAGTTAGAACTAATCTGTTTAGCTAATAGTCTATGAAAGTGGGCCCAATGCTATCTAATGAAATGAAAGAAAAATGTTAGATTAATTAACCCCCTATCTCACTTACATGTGGGTCCAGCCCCTAAATAAACCTTCAGATTAATTAGACTAATTAATTAAAACATGTGCCTATGACAGGTGGGACCTAGGCCTTTTAGATAAATTAAAACTGAGATATTTAGCACTGAGTGGCTTACACCTGGACCCCACCTGTCAGTTGTTAATTAAAATGAATTATTATTAAGTCTAGAGTGTTACATTTAGGCCCCTCTGGATTATTAGATTAAATAAATGAATTATTAATACCAGAGGCTGGCATGTGGGACCCATATGTCAGTTGACTGGTCAAACCCCATTGTTCTGGATAATGCTTTATTTAATAATAAAAGAAATTCAAGAAATGATTTAAATTGATTAAAACTTTGAATTTAAATATCTTTTAAACCGTAAGTCAGATTCAAAAACTTTATACATCAAAATTGATCAGAAAAATATAACGAATACGGATACGCTATCCGTTTACCAACCACACCCCTCTAACGCACGGAACATCGAACCGTTCCCCTCCGGATCGTCTGTCCGATGATTTGTCCGGTACTGTCAAAGTATCCGGATGAATTTATTCTGAACACGAAATTTTTTCGGATTGTTTCAACTAGCACGGTTACACCATCCACACGTTTGTCGGATGTCCACGCCACCTCTGGCATGACCCCTTCCCCCCTCCGGACACCCTGTCCGGTAATCACCCGGAGCCGGTATTTCATCCCCGAATGAATTCCCACTTCGAGAAATACACCTTGCACTGCGTTAGATCCCCATTGCTTGGTATCTGCTATGTCATACATTTGTATTGCTATTATTGTTGTGTATTTACTGTTTCTCCCCCCCCCCTTATTCTCCGGTAGACCCCCTTGCTGCCGCTGGTGACACCATCGAGTACGACTACTTCGTCGACGACTGTACCCTACTACCGAGCTTCCAGGCAAGCAGAGCCATTCTCTTCCCCAAATATCGCCTACCTTTTCCGTACTTTATTGCACTAGGCATTGTTACTGCTGCTACTACGTTACAATCCTATTCAATTGCATAGCCGGATTTTATCGCCCCTTGTTATACCTTCCTTTATCCTATGCTGCCTCTAATTATATATATATTATTCAGCAGTGAGCCTTGCGCATTGTTAGCTAGGGGAATGAACACGGATAAAATATATACAACTGCAACAGGTACGGATCAATGCAGACGCCCTAGGGAACCTAGAACGTCGAGACTCTACCAAGAGCACACGCGAGACAAGGTAAGGAGACGGTTCACCTTGTTGGTAACCGCAGTGACTTGGTGGGACTATAGGGCAGGCACCGATGTACTGGTGGTCCTGACTGCTGTCGTTGACCGCGGGTCAGTTAAGTCGAGGCAACAATAACGGTTGTCACGCAGGTTAATTAAAATGCTAAATGGTTTGGCGGATGACTTGAGAGGCCGCAAAGGCCTGTATGCACTACCTTCACGTGGGATAATGAGTTATGGGCTCCCCTGCGTCGTAGTTTGTCCGAAAGCTCTTCAGACGTCTGGAGTACCGCGGCCTACGCCGGGAAGTTGTGTCTTCTTCGCTCGAGCGGTGTGTATTTGGATTTTCTTTTGCATCACCGACCAGCCATGCACCGTGCAGGAGCGTGCAAGGGTGAGGGTCCTAGACCCCTTGGTGCATAGGATATAGTCCGGCGGATGGCCTCTCTGTTGAGACTAGGATGGGCTGCGTCGTGTCGGATAGCCTCGGTGGGGCGTTCCCTAACAAGGTTCCCGCCACCCTGGAGATCTGAGTGTGCAGGCTGAACAGTAGTGCACCCCTGCAGGGAGTTTAATCTATTCGAATAGCCGTGTCCACGGTAACATGGCGCTTTATGCTGAAGCTGGATCTTACCACTACAAACTATTACTATTAAACTGTATGGTTCCGGGTTTTCTTGCTCGCAGGGAAGTGGGAGGGGAACTCGGAGGCATTATTATTATTAATCATTACAACTGACTATTATACAATGTTGTAGCAACTTCTGCTCCATTGTTATTACATTCCTGCTATTGAACTGTTGGTTGTTTCTCTTCTCATGTTGCAAGACACGCCAGAAGATGCTAGACTTCGATAGGCCTAGCCTCTTACCCTTATTCTGATTTCTATCTTGCAGTCCACTATATACAGCCTCCCCTTTCCTTTGATACAAATGCATAATGCTTAGTAGCGGACGTAAGACTCGCGGGTATGCTAGATACTCACCCTTGCTTTTCCCCCTTTTTGATTTGCCTGATCGGCCGCTGCAGTCAACGTTGGGGCTTTGGAGTCCAGGAGTAGGAGTTCCCGATGTCGACCACCGCAACATGAAGATCCCCGATGCCTTCTACGACGTCGAGTTCCCCGTTGACCAGGAGTAGTTTGGAGGTTCCCAGGCAGGAGGCCTCGCCTTTTCGATCTGTTGTTATTTGTGCCAGCCTTCTTAAGGAAACCTTGTATTCTTGTGTCTGTACTCAGATGGTTTTGCTTCCGCTGACTTTGTGCTCTCGAGCTGTTGTATTCAATCCCTCGTGGCCCCTAGCTTGTATTTAAACATCTTGGATTATTTTATTTTGTAGAGTTGTGTTGTGATATCTCATTGTGAGTCCCTAATCTCGATCGTGTACCTTGCGTGTATGATTACTGTACACGGTCTGATTTTGGGGGCGTCACAAGTTGGTATCAGAGCCGACTGCCTGTAGGAGACCCCCTTCCAACTCCTTGGTCGAAGACGAGTCTAGAAAAACAAAAACTACTTTACTAATAGTGTCGTGTGGCTTATCGGCCCACGTCGCCAAACTGGGTGGTATTAGGATCTTTTTCTCCGTACCCTTACTCTGGGACTCTACTCTCTCTTCCTTTCGGGTTAAAGATTTTGCTAACTCTGACATTAGGTTCTCGTGAATCCTTCCTCCCGGAGAGCCCCTCATTACAGATGATCGCTTGCTTCACCAGAAGATTCTGAAGATTACTCTCCGCTAAAATTCCCGAGACCATATGTGCCGATCACCTTTACAATTCCCTGCCACCGATAAGCCCGTATGTATAACCACATACACCTTTGGTTCATCCATTCAATCCCAGATGCTCTTGTGTTTACAAGATGCCTCGACATACTCTCTGTTGATGGGTAAATCCTTTATGCATACTTCCTTGCAGCTTCTTTTCACACTGCGAATAATTCCTCGCGTTTACCGAGGATCCGTTCATCCCCAGTGGTTCCTGTGATTCCCAAAAATACTTTGAAATACTATTCGATCTCGCGACAATCCTCGGCATCCTACTTCTTTGGAGATTCTTCTTACCTGCTTGCACTATGATTAATCCCGTTTGTCTTGTGGTCTTCGGTGACTTCCTTTGGCATTGCCATTCCGATCTGTTGAATCATCGTGTGCACGAGTGCACGCAATTATCAGTTGATCCATATGAATCCATTGTTCTGGCTCAGAGCTTTGCACTACATCTAATGAATTTGATGTAACCATACCTTTCCCTGTCGTAACCAACCACTCCATGGGTTCTGGGTTATTGTCAACCGAGAACACCGCTTACCTTTTGCTCCACCACCCCTTTTATTTGGTGATGTTGCTATTCGATTGCATTCTCTTGAAACCTCTCAACATAAAGTGTCGTGGTCATCATCAGCGTTTTTTCTTCTTCCATGTGTCTATTGAATTCATGGTGAGAAATACCATCCTTGACCCTCGATGGTTTGTGTTCTCATCGACAACATCCTTTGACTGCCTGCCAATACAAACTTGGTCATGTATATCGTGCTCTGCTGTCGCCTGGGAAAGATATACACTTGATACTTGTGTATAATCACATTTTCCCTTCCATTGGTCTGTTTAATCTTTTGTGATATAACTTATCTGAGCAGTCATAATTCTCTGCTTATGTAAGAACTTCGGTGTACTACTTGTTCGTACCCCCTGTTACTATTGTTGATGACTTTTCGGTGACCACCGATGGACGAGAACTTTGCCAATTGGTCCGCCTCGTCTTAACGAGTAGGAAAATGGTTCTCTCCGTCCCTCGTCCTTGGCACTGATGTTGTTGCCGACATACCTAACAAGTTGTTCTCTGACTTACCTTGCAACTTGATCGCATTGTTTGTCACCACCCTTCTTATTCAATGTGGGACCATAACCCACAGTTCCACAGGATCGAAACCTGACTCTCTTGTACCTTTCTGTTCTCGAGGTTATTCCTCTTGCTTGAACTCGTATGCAACTCACGAGTCCTCTACCTTGTGATATTCAGTTCCATATCAGACTCAGTGCTGATGCCTGATGCTCTGGAACCCCCCTTTTTCATCGTCTGTCATCGGCATGGGATGCATGCCTATCTCCTTGAATCTTCTCATACCTTCTTTTCCTTCTCTCGATGTGATTCCCTGTGTTTCAACTCGAGAGATCCCTATGCCCCCTTCCCTTGGACAACCCCGGTTGATTGACCTTGTGTTGATTCAACCCCCGAAAGTCTGCCCTCCTACCCTATCCGTAGGTACGATGAGGACCCTGAATAAAGAAAGACAACTCTGACATGATGCACCGATGTAGAGAAATGAAGACATCAACGTGAAGGATTAACTTCTTCGGGAAGGACAACAAGCACCAGAAGAATCGTTAGAATACGAAACTGAAGCTTTACCCCTTTCCCTTCCTTTAATTCTCGGGACGAGAATTCTTTGTAGTGGGGAGAGATTTGTTACACCCCGGGTGTCACACTACAGTAATCACCTACAGTAATCACTTTTACTGTTGCCAAGTCACTGTGGTTAAGCATAGATGATCAGCCTTGATCATGTCCTGTTCAAATCCAACCCAGATAAAAATTCCAAATCTATGTGGAAATAAACCTTGACCAAAACCTTTGCAACCATTTTTGTAAAATGGCAAATATTCAGTGCATCATGTCCATGTAGATTTGGGAATTTATTAAGCTATTAATTAAATCAAACAATTCAAACAGTAGCTTAAACAACCCATTTTAATCATTCATTATTTAAATAAAATATCAAATGACTTTAGAAAAGTACCAAACTTTTTCGGGCACTTCAATATGGTGCAATACTAATTATGGATCAAGTTCCATGTTTTAATTTTTTTTTATAAAATCTACTAAACTAATTACAAACAGAAAAGAAAGAAAACAAAACAAAAATAAAGAGAAACCCTATCTTCTTCTGCCCTGGGCAAAGCCATCCATCTGGGCCAAGCCCACCCTCTCCCCACCCCGGCCCAACCTCCAGTCACCCCTACCTCTGTTCACGGGGGGTGCCGTGGCGAGCATCCCCCGGCCGGCCACGCCCCCATCGCTGTGGCTTCAATCCCGCCGTCGCCGGCGAGGTTAAAGGCTACCCCGAGCCCCCTGACCACCCCAGAAACCCTAGCCCCCACTTCTTCTTCCCCCCTCGTGCTCTCCCATGCCGTTCCCCCGCACAGCACCACCACAGCCGTCGCCGCCGCTTTGCCGTGGACGCGGCCACGGGCCACGTCGGGTTGCGCCAAGTTGTCCGGGAGCTGCACAGTGGTCACCCACGTCTTCCCAGGCATTCGTTCATCGCCGGGACGCCGTGTACACCGTGAATCGGCCAATCCCTCCCGCCGACCGTCGTCTTCCACCCCGACGAATTCGTCGTCGTCAGCGCACACCCCGCCTCCCCGAGCAGCTCTTTGGCTCCACGGTGAGCATGGGCCCGTTTTACCCGATGCCTTGCTCGATCTTGTGCGTTAGAACGTCGTCCCCGCATCCGCCGTGCTCCGGCCGCCGCTAATGCTCATCGTGGCCACCGGTGTGTTCGTCCCCCGCGTCCATCCCGTGCACCCGTAGACACGCAAGACCGTCCAACTTTGATCCCAGCCTCTCACCACTCGAACGCTCAACGGAGTCGAGAAAACGCTCGTCGCTGTCCTACCTGTACCTGTCGCCGGCGGGCACTGGTATATTACCAGTTGGAAGCCTCACTGCCAGGGCCCAAGCCCTGTTAAACCTCTGTTAGTTAGAATAATCTATTTAGCTTATAGTCTATGATAGTGGGCCCAATGCTATCAAATTAAATCAAAGAAAAATGTTAGATTAAATAACCCCCTGTCTCACTTACATGTGGGTCCAGCCCCTAAATAAACCTTCAGATTAATTAGACTAATTAATTAAAACATGTGCCTATGACAGGTGGGCCCTAGGCCTTTTAAATAAATTAAAACTGAGATATTTAGCACTGAGTGGCTTACACCTGGACCCCACCTGTCAGTTGTTAATTAAAATGAATTAGTATTAAGTCCAGAGTATGACATGTAGGCCCCTCTGGATTATTAGATTAAATAAATGAATTATTAATACAAGAGGCTGACATGTGGGACCCACATGTCAGTTGACTGGTCAAACCCCACTATTCTGGATAATGCTTTATTTAATAATAAAAGAAATTCAAGAAATGATTTAAATTGATTAAAACTTTGAATTTAAATATCTTTTAAACCGTAAGTCAGATTCAAAAACTTTATACATCAAAATTGATCAGAAAAATATAACGAATACGGATACGCTATCCGTTTACCAACCACACCCCTCTAACGCACGGAACATCGAACCGTCCCCCTCCGGACCGTCTGTCCGATGATTTGTCCGGTACTGTCAAAGTATCCGGATGAATTTATTATGAACACGAAAGTTGTTCGAATTGTTTCAACTAGCACGGTTACACCTCTGGCATGAACCCTTCCCCCCTCCGGACACCCTGTCCGGTAATCACCCGGAGCCGGTATTTCATCCCCGAATGAATTCCCGCTTCGAGCAATACACCTTGCACCGCGTTAGAGCCCCGTTGCTTTGTATCTGCTATGTCATACATTTGTATTTCTATTATTGTTCTGTATTTACTGTTCCCCCCCCTTATTCTCCGGTAGACCCCGTTGCTGCCGCTGGTGACACCATCGAGTACGACTACTTCGTCGACGACTGTACCCAACTACCGAGCTTCCAGGCAAGAAGAGCCATTCTCTTCCCCAGATATCTCCTACCTTTTCCGTACTTTCTTGCACTAGGCATTGTTACTGCTGCTGCTACGTTACGATCCTATTCAATTGCATAGCCGGATTTTGTCGCCCCATGTTGTACCTTCCTTTATCCTATGCTGCCTATAATTATATATATATATTATTCAGCAGTGAGCCCTGCGCATTGTTAGCTAGGATTATATAGCGGGCCGTGAACACTCAGGGGAGTGAACACGGATAAAATATATACAACTGCAACAGGTACGGATCAATGCAGACGCCCTAGGGAACCTACAACGGCGAGACTCTGCCGAGTCGCTTCGATTTTGACTTACGAGTGGACGAACTCGTATTTCACTCTCGTCGGCTCAGTAGCGTAGCATCACCGGGATGATACGAGGTTTACCTCTTTAGTTCATTCCGCTGATGTCTCTGTCAAACCTCTTTAAGTGTGGCATCGAGGGTGATACCTCCTGGTTTCACTTAATGGTAGGAACTCGAATCAAATGGTGTCCTCAAAGGTAAGAGTCGGGCGACCCAACGGTGCCCGCGAGCGGTATATTGTCGAGAACGACAGGGAGGGTACGACCGACGTTACTAGCATGCTTGGCCCCTCCTCGTATCTCGCGAGAGTTACCAAACTACGAAAAGTCGAGCTCTACCAAGAGCACACGGGAGACAAGGTAAGGAGACGGTTCACCTTGTTGGTAACCGCAGTGACTTGGTGGGACGATAGGGCAGGCACCGATGTACTGGTGGTCCTGTCTGCTGTCGTTGACCGCGGGTCGGTTAAGTCGAGGCAACGATAACGGTTGTCACGCAGGTTAATTAAAATGCTAAATGGTTTGGCGGATGACTTGAGAGGCCGCAAAGGCCTGTACGCACTACCTTCACGTGGGATAAGGAGTTATGGGCTCCCCTGCGTCGTAGTTTGTCCGGAAGCTCTTCAGACGTCAGCAGTATTGCGGCCTGCGCCGGGAAGTTGTGTCTTCTTCGCTCGAGCGGTGTGTATTTGGATTTGCTTTTGCTTCACCGGCCAGCCACGCACCGTGTAGGAGCGTGCAAGGGTGAGGGTCCTAGACCCCTTGGCGCATAGGATATAGTCCGGCAGATGGCCTCTCTGTTGAGCCTAGGATGGGCTGCGTCGTGTCGGATAGCCTCGGTGGGGCGTTCCCTAACAAGGTTCCCGCCACCCTGGAGATCCGAGCGTGCAGGCTGAAAAGTAGTGCACCCCTGCAGGGAGTTTAATCTATTCGAATAGCCGTGTCCACGGTAACAGGACGCTTTATGCTGAAGCTGGATCTTACCACTACAAACTATTACTATTAAACTGTATGGTTCCGGGTTTTCTTCCTCGCAGGGAAGTCGAGGAGGGGAACTCGGAGGCATTATTATTATTAATCATTACAACTGACTGTTATACAATGCTGCAGCAAATTCTGCTCCATTGTTATTACATTCCTGCTATTGAACTGTTGGCTGTTTCTCTTCTCATGCTGCAAGACACGTCAGAATATGCTAGTCTTCGATAGGCCTAGCCTCTTACCCTTATTCTGATTTCTATCTTGCAGTCCACTATATACAGCCTACCCTTTCCTTTTATACAAATGCATAATGCTTAGTAGCGGACGTAAGACTCACGGGTATGCTAGATACTCACCCTTGCTTTTCCCCATTTTTGTTTTGCCTGATGGGCTGCTGCAGTCAACGTTGGGGCTTTGGAGTCCAGGAGCAGGAGTTCCCGATGTCAACCACCGCAACATGAAGATCCCCGATGCCTTCTACGACGTCGAGTTCCCCGTTGACCAGGAGTAGTTTGGAGGTTCCCAGGAAGGAGGCCTCGCCTTTTCGATCTGTTTTTATTTGTGCGAGCCTTCTTAAGGCAACCTTGTATTCTTGTGTCTGTACTCAGATGGTTTTGCTTCTGCTGACTTTGTGCTCTCGAGTTGTTGTATTCGAGCCCTCGTGGCCCCTAGCTTGTATTTAAACAGCTTGGATTATTTTATTTTGTAGAGTTGTGTTGTGATATCTCATCATGAGTCCCTAATCTCGATCGTGTACCTTGCGTGTATGATTACTGTACACGATCTGGTTTTGGGGGCGTCACGCACTACCAATATAAACATGGTTGCGTCATCAATATGGCTATGACCTAACGCGGATGGGGGCAATCAGATCAAACTCCTCTGCACCGTCAGTACGACTATGACACATGATGCGTTGCTGGTTCACTTTTTCTTCCCCCATGAAAAAAATATATATAAAAAATGGGGCGGACAATCATTACAAACACGATTGAGCCGGCAGTACGACTATGAACTAAAGCGGATGGGGGTAATCCCTTCAAACAAGGCTATGTCGTTAGTACAACTATGACACGCGGTGTAATCCTAGTTATTTTGCTTAGGTCTCCCCCTCCACCAAAAGTCGAAGTCTCAGACTCACCTTCGCATGAACGCAATTAGGGCAATCAGTTTAGACACGACTGCACCGTCAATACGAACACAATTGTGCCGTTAGTAAAACTAGAACCTAACGCGGACGGGGGCAATCATATCAAACTCTGTCGCACCGTCAATACGACTATGAAAAACGGTGCGCTACTGGTTCACTTCTTCTCCCCCATGAAAAAAAGATGTATAGAAAATGGTGACTATGGCTTCACCAACATAACATGCAATCAGTACAAGCACGTCTTTGCGGTCAGTACAGCTAACACCTAACTTGGACGGGGAAATCAGTACAAGTATGGATGATTCGCTAGTACGGGTAAGACCTAATGCTCATGAGTGCAATCAGTTCAAAATAAAACCAAACCAAAAAGTTAACTCACTGAAGCTCGTCACAAGCCCCACACTTGCACCAGAGCTAACGTCAATGGCACCATCAGTACGACTATGATACACACTTTGTTCAATACGAATTTTATCACATTCAAAAACATTCTTAAAATGTATTGAATTTCATAAAAAATTTAACATCAAAAGTACGCTCTTTTCAATAGGATTTCAACGATATATTATTTACTTAATTCCGAGAAATGGTTGAAAAGTTACGACTAAAACAGTACCAAAAAACAGAGTACAGTTCAGACGGTTAAACTCATCAATTTAAACGCGTAGATCACTCAATTCACACACTCTGTTTTTCAGACGAAAACATAACATGATTTTTTTTCTTGCATTCTAAATTACTCTTAAACCTTTGAGAATTTTAGAAAACTTTCATCATGAACGGTGTCACATTTTTCGCCCTCTTTCCAACGGTATATTATTTGCCCCATTCCGACAAACTTGTAAAAAATTCGTATTCAAAACTAAATTTGACCGTATTCGAATTTGTTTTAAAACCGTACAGAATTAGAAAAAACTTTTTATACAAAAAAGTTTCACATTTTCCATAGATTTCCAACGCCATATCATTTCCTTCAATCCGATAAATGGTTTGCGAAAAACGAGGAAAATAAGATCCGGCAAGAATTTTGCCATTTTTCAAATTACTTCTAAAAGGTATAAAATTAGAAAAAAGCTTTCTATAGGTAAAAGTTTAGGAATTTCATAAGCTTTCCAACGCCATCTCATTTGCTCAATTCCGACAAACCTTTTAGAAACTACGTCAAAAATACGGTTCGCATTTTTTAATTTGAAAAAACATATTTTGAAAAATGCTTAAAAACCGTGATGATTTTGCAAAAAAGATCTATATTAATCGTAATGGAGCTTTTCATAGCTTTCTAACGGTATATTACACGCCCCGTTCCAATAAATAAATATTCGTAGATTGGTTTTTTAAACTAGAGATGTGAACAGTACCGAACTTATGGATGCGTTAGTTCAAACCCGTGCTTATATCAGTTCTAACTGTGTAACAAAATAATATTTTTCTACTGGTAACAGAATAGCTCATATATATATATATATATATATATATATAAGGTGGGTCTATTCTGCTAATACCTCTTGAGACATGTTCTCCTAACACCTCTTATTTTGCTAACACCTTCTATCCGCCTCGTAGCTACTAAAAAACTAATAGCGCAAAAACAACCGATCCAAAAGAAATAAACAAGCCAGCCCTCCCCACGCCTTATCCTCCCCCACCTGCCGCCGCACCACATTCCACCCTCGACCACCTCCTTCCACCTCGCCATCATTCTGCCTCCTCCCCCAGTCCCGCCGCGTCGCCAGGGACTCCTTCCCCGCTCGTCCCAAAGCCGTCCGCCTCACCACGTCGTCCACGAGGATCCGAGGGCCGCCCTGGGCCGCCTACTTCCTCCCCAGGATACAAGCGCCGCCGCGACAGCGGCTCTGGGCCGCAACCGCCCCAGCGCATCTCCCCGACGACGGATCCGGCCCGCACCCGCCGCCATGATGCCTCCCCGCCTCTCTCTGATCCACAGGAACCGCACCCCGGGGAGGTTGCCGCCATGGCCGTGCTCCCTCGCCTTCGGCCGCTGCCGGGACCACGCCGACGCCTGGATCTGTCCGTGGCAGCCCTTCCCAGCGACAGACCTGCGATGGAAACCGCCGCCATCATGACTCCTCGCGGCGGATCCGAGCTGCGAATCGCTTCCTGCGTGCGGTGGCGCTCTAGATCGAGCGGGCGAGCGACGACCGCCGTGACTTCACTGCTCCCTCCCTCAGTGCCGAGGAGCTCCCCCATCATCAAGCGCTGGGTTCAGTCGCTGCGGCCACCTGCGTTCACCTCCCCTCCTCCCCTCTGTTCAACCGCTGGAGCGTAGCCGGCAGCGTCCTAGGAGCCACATGCTGGATGGCCGGTTGCGCCCCCTCCCACGGGCGCCACCAGCACAGGATCCGATTGCGCCCCCTTTGCAAGACTCACTTTCGTGTGCATTTGAAGTTTACTTGCCTCTGCTTTGTGTTTTACTGAAGAAAGGAAAATCAAAGTTTGATGCAATCCACTGTTATTTGATCATGAGGTTCAGTTTACCAATATTTTGCAGGAAAAAGGTGAAGTTCAGTTGAATGCGTGCATTTTTTTAGTATGCAGGCTCGTCTATTTAGCACGACGTGTGCGGGTGTAAATTTTAAGTTTTGTTCATGCACTGCAACATGTGTAATCATGTAGTTCAGTTTGTAGTTTGTGTGTAAATATCTTTTGTTCATGCGAGCTGCATGTGTAATCATGTTTTGTTTATGCGAGTTGTATAGTTCAAACAGAAACAGATGCAGTGCATTATGGAAGAAAACTTTGTAGTTGATCTTAAAAATACCGATGTGGCTTACTTTTGAGTGTGTTGATATTCACCTATGCCCCGAGAAAAATGTTAGGGAAAGAACAAGAAAAAATAACGCAGTTCATTTTTAGATAGTGTTGTGGTTCACTTGCCCTTCTTTCTGCTGTGCACTTTCGTACAAAAAAGTGAAAATAATAAAAAAGAAATTTTGCGGTTTGCTTCGGTTAGTCACGCGGTTCACTTTTCGTGAAACGAACTGCAACGTTTCGATGAATGAATTAGAAAATGAATGCAGTTCTCTCTGCTCGACAATGCATTGCGGCCGCTCGGCGGATGCAGTTCACTTGACCGATTTCGGTTCCGCAAAAAACGCGTGTGTTTCTGTTAATCGATAATGCAGTGCACCTGCCTATCAGATGTGGTGCCGTTGCCCGGCAAATGCAGTTCACTTCGTCGATTCCGTGTCCGCGAAAAAACAGAGTTCTGTGATTTTCTAATTCGACGTTACTCTTAAACTGTAAGGAATTAGATGATGTGTTGTACATATAAATGGAGCGCCTCGACGATAACTATCAAATGGTGTATCAATTGCATCGATAGGACAAACGAATCAAAAGAATTTACGCAAAAACACCTGCTGTCCTACACGAGGGCAGAAAACGGTTTTTGAAATTACTTCAAAACCGTGAAGAATCTCGAAAAGTGTTAATTATAAAATTATTCTCCTACTCATACGAATACAATGGTGTATTATACACATCGTTCTGACAAACAGTTTAAGACAGATTGGAAAAAAACCCCGCTGTGAAAGTGGTCCACCGCACCATTTTTAAAACTGCTCTTAATCCGTGATGAATTGGAAGAAGCGTTCTACATGAAAAAGATGCTCCTTTTCCATACTAATCCAAAGGTGTACCATACGCTCAATTCCGATGAACGGTTAAAAAGTTAGAGCGATAATACTGCATGTGATTATGTTTTACCCGAGCTGCAACGCACGTAAGTCAGCAGTGCAGTCCTCACTAGTGCTCCGATGCAGTGCGAAAGTGTTAGCTAATTCTACGCGCTGGCCGTTTTTATTTTGCTTGGCGTGAATTGATATCATTTGATGGTTATTGATAGTACAAAATATGATAACCGTATTAATATGTGTTACCATACGAGACATAGCATCGCCCCGCAACCACTAATTATGCATGTGGTTGTTTTCGTATGGTAACACTTATTTAAATAAATTACTATATTTTACAAGGTTGATTACCATGTTAATTACCACACATTACTATTGTTTCTCAATCCAGCGTGCTCTTTTTTTGTGGGGCGGATGTAAGGCCCGATATGCGGTACTGTTCCAGATCTAGATGTTTCCATCCAGATTCAGGGACGAAGCACATATCGGTCCCACCGAGACATATGACAATGTCATATGCCCCGGATTTTCCAACATGATATCACAACATTACAGCTACATGGTTACAACATCTCATACAATCGGCATACAACTTCCTTAATACATTACATCAGCGGAAGATACATGTCTGAGTACAGACTACAATCAAATGCCTATTGGCAAAGGTAAAACACACCATTCCCGTAACCACACGGGTCCAGGCTCTCTGCCAGGATCCACCTAACTAGTCATCGTCGAGTGCCCGCGAAGGCGTCCATAAGAAGGGGCGCCGAGCTCCTCTGAAGTCCAAGGTCGTTGCGTAACGTGCATCAAAGAGAAAAGAAAGATGTGAGCTATATCAAAAGTCTTGTAACTAACTTCTCACGGGTAAGATGGGGGTAGTGGTGAGGTTGCAGATGCACTAGCAATATATGAGTGGCTAACGGTCTATTTTAGAGTAAGATGAGAACCAATCATTCGATGAGGAATCTCCTGCAACAAGTCTTGCTATCATCTACTTACGCAATCATTAATCCTATCCTATCCTTGTCCTCCCCTTCGCATCCTGACGAAGAAGAAGCAGTCAAGGCACACACACGTTGATCAAGTTATTAAGATTATCTCAGTTGTTGTTGTCTATGAACAAGGAGTAGGTCTCAAGTCGTCCATAACCGTGGACACGGCTTCTCGAAAATATTTAACCCTACAGGGGCGTACCAACTTCCCATTACAAGGCTCCGCACGCACGCCCATCTCTCAGTTGCTACCCATCACAGGCAACCATTTTATGATTTATTTCCGAGAGATCCAAAATGACAGGTCCCTCTTGCTAACAACGAACAAATCCGGGTGGCCCCCGGTGAGTCGACACCCAACTCAAAAGCTGGCCACGCTCTCTAATTGGCCTCTACCGTATGGACGAGGTCAGGTTAGCTACCCAAACCATGTGGGCAGCCCCCTAGCTCCCTAGGGTGGACCAACAAGAGAAACCATGTCGTCTCTGACCCAAGTTGTTTTAAAGAATATCTGCTAGGAGCGACCTGACAGACACACACTGATACGGTGAGGAAGATAGTTCTCTCACTTCTCATTGGTTACCCCAAGTGGAAGGTGAGATGTAGCGTACCAGCAAATTTCCCTCGGTGAAGATACCAAGGATTGTCTCCAGTAGGACTCGCAGAAATACAAGAAGGTGTCACGACGCGTGACGTGGACCTGCACACACAATAAGTAACTTTTCTCCCAACGAGTACAGAGGAGTTGTCAATTCCTCTGCCCTTGCTGTTTACAAAGGATCAACACAAGAGATAATAATAGTGGCAACGGAAATTAAGAACTGAAAGTAAATTGAAGGTGTAAACAATGGTGGAAATATGGACCGAGGTCCCATGACGTTCACTAGTGATGTCTCTCTCCCAAAAGACGATAAACGTGCTAGCGAGATAAAAAAATCACAGCTGGGCAATTGACATGATTATAAACGCACCACAATGCTAACTATGCTACAAAAGAAAGGAAGAGGCTCAAAAGCAATGGCAAGTACGCCAAGGTAAGTAGACCGAAATCCATCTGCATCTACTATGAATCATCCACCTTGATATATCTATCCAGAACATCTCGCTGGTATTAAGTTGAGAATCCCACCCAAAGTGTAAACTCAAGGCAACAGACAACTGCATTAAAAGAACTTTGCGTAAAGTAAACAATCCTTGCACCCGCAGGTACAAGAACCGTTGTTTTATCCCTGGTGGCAACAACACATCCCCTAGTCTCATGTTTCTGTCACTCAAGCTAGACATCAAGGGGCTGAACCCACAATCAAGCATAACGCTCCCTCTTGGAGTTGCAACAAATCACTTGCCCAAAGAAAAATACGGCAACGGAGAACATGCAAGCATTAACTCAAGAACAAAAATATAAAAGAGAACCAAATATATTACTCATCACAATCTGAACATAGTCTCATAATCCATCAGATCCCAGCAAACTCAGCATAGCAACACAGAAACTTACAAAGGTGCCTCGATCATGTGAGGGAGCTCACGAGGTCTCGAAAGTGGAAGCACAAAGAGGGGAGGAGAACATCACATAGCTACTGGTCATGGACCCATGGTCCAAGAGGGACTACTCACAGCACATCCGGGAGGCGTCCATGGTGATGGATGGTCTCCCGGAGGGGGTTCCTCCTTCCGGTAGGGTGCCAGGGCAGCTTCTCCTCGCAGCCCCGATCTTGAAACGGCGGCGGCGGCGGTACAGAGAGGAGAACGGGAATAGAAGATCGATATTAGGGGTTGTCTCCGCGGGCAGTAAATATAGGCCAAGGGGGCACCGAGGGGGCCCACAGGGCAGCCAGAAGGGTGCCCGGCGCGCCCTAGGGTGTGGCCGCGCCAGGGACCCTCCTGGGGCCCTTGTGGGTCCACTCCCTTCCTTCTTTGGTTCTTCGGGAAGCTTCCGGGACGCTGATTTTTTATATAATTTTCCGGAATTTATTTGGCACTTTTAATGGCCGGAAAACCTTAAATATAAAAACAACAGAAAATAGGAACTAGCAACTGGGTGCACTGAGTTAATAGGTTAGTCCAAATATGATCAAAAGTGTATGAAAGTTCAAGAAAAACATGGCAAAGTCACACAAATCATGCATGGAGCAAGCAGAAATTATAGATACATTTGGGACGTATCAACATCCCCAAGCTTAATTCCTGCTCGTCCTCGAGTAGGGAAATGATAACAAGCATAATTTCTGTGGCGACATGCCACACAACCATATAAGGACTTTTAAGTAAAGCAATCAAAGCATGCAATTCAATTCAAGTCTTAACAAGCAAGAGTCTATATTAGAGTTTACACAAGCAACCAAAGAACAAAGGGTGCAAGAGCTCTCGCTGTCCGTGACTCGAATGTCTCCAAATGGTGTTTGCGTGCAAGCAGGGGACTTGGAAAAATAGAGAAAAATGTTGTTGAGAACTGCTATCAACTAAAGTTTCACACTTAGTCTCCTTTGGATTCTTATCTTGACTCGTCCCCAGACCGCTAGCCAGGTACAAGTCAAACTGATCTGCTCCCTTTCGATATTTTCAGCACTCATGCAATGGATGAGAGTGAGCAACAAAGTTGACACCTAAAAGGCGAAACAGAAAGAAGGTGGAGGAGGAAGACAAAAAAGGTGTGAAAGGCTCACATCAATGATAAAAACCATAGGCGAGAGAAGGACATATGATAGATATGATGTGAGGAGTAGGGATTTCCATGCAACGGATGCACATGTGAGATAAAAGCTCTCCAAGGGAACTAGTGGGGGTGCATCTAACTTGCTTGCTCAAGAAGACCCAGAGCTCGTTTGAGAAGGCTCATCATTGGAATATACAAGGCAAGTTCTATAGTGTGAAGGGTCCCCACATAGCTATATGCATGTATGATGATCTCTATGGAGTACAAGGGATAGAGGATGAAGTACTAGTGTGGATCTCTCAAAAGGAATAGTAGTGTGCCCCCTTCTCTCTTTTTTTCTTCTCTTTTTCTCTTTTTTGTATTTTTTGGTGGCCTCAATGGCTCTTTCTATTTAACTCTCATTTTTCCTCTTTGGGATCTTTTGATTTTGTCCTCTTTGGGTTCTTTTCCTCACTTTAGGGGCAACACTCTATATATTACAAAATATATACAAGATCTTTCACACTTTACAAAAGTACTCAAATCATAAAGATGATGTAACTATCATGATGTATGCAAATGTATGCCTCTGCGAGTGTAGCAGGATATGCAATGATACTAGCGCGTCATGTAGCAATGATTAGGGAAAGGCCCAACTAGCAGCGTCTCATCGATCAAGCAAGTAGCATGTATGACATGAAGATCAAGTCATGAGAAGGTGGATGTTGCATGGCAATGTATCTGGGAAAGGCTATGGAAATGCCTTGTAGGTAGGTATGGTGGCTGTTTTGAGGAAACATATAAGGAGGTTTATGATGACAGAGCGTATCATGCCAAGGGTTTGGATGTACCCGCGAAGGTGGACGCCAACTCTCGGAGTGAGAAGGAGGCAATGCACGACACAGGAGAGGCTAAAAATATATAAGGAGGTGGAAGTGTTAACTTTCGAATACTCACAATAGTCTGAAGAACTCATGCACTTATTATCGGTAACTCTCAATCTAATCAGGAGGTTCACAAAGAGACAAGTACCCCGAGGAGGAGTGTATGGGGTTTGGTTATCCTTGCGCATCCTCGACTCATGGTACGTGAGTGTACTCTAATATTCAAACCCTCCATAGGTTAGTGATCCATCTAGTAGCTAGAGTTCTCAACAGGAGTTTTGGTTTTCGAAAATCACATGGATTTCCCAAAATACGGCATCTATCACTAATAGGCTAAACTCTTGACACCATAAGTTCAAACATTACTCTACTCAATACCTCAAAACTATTGCAAGTTACTACTACAAAGAGAATAGCAACTTCAACTACCTACTTTCTAGTCAAGACACACAACTCATTGCAACAGGCAAACTCTCTAAACAAGATAAAACATGCAACCTATAGAAGGTTCAACCCGAGACAAAATAAAAACTCTAGAAGAAAACTAAAGCACTACAACTAAACAGGGCAGCAACTAAGAAAAGAAAAAGAACAACTCACAACTAAGAAAATAAGCATGCAAATCCTATGAGTAATTCTAGTCCAAATGGAGCGTGTTTCTCTCTCACACAAAAGAAAGTTGGGGTCTAACTTGTTACTACAGAAAACAAAGAAAAAAACAAATCTATGAAAAGTAAAGAGCGAGACGCTCCAAGCATAGCACACAACACATGAAGTGATAAAAATATGGTGCAACGAGGGACGAACTGATAATTGTTGATGAAGAAGGGGATGCACGGGGGCATCCCCAAGCTTAGACGCTTGAGTCTCCTTGAATATTTATTGGGGTGCATGGGGGCATCCCCAAGCTTGAGCGTTTGACACTCCAGGATCTTTCCTCATCTTCCATCGCACACTTGAAAACTCCCTTCATACATAACTCATTGTAAACTGATTAGAGAGGTTAGTACCCTATTAAAATAATTTTCCCACTGGATATAAAGATATTCTTGAAGAGCTACTGTTTCTCAAGATTGCCAAAAAGTTTTTGCAAAGAAAAAGCAAGCTTAAGGTTTGCAAAAGTTAGGAGAGACAAAACGTGGCAGAATCTGTGAAAAACAGAACAACAAGTAGTAAAGAATTTTTTAGGGGTACTTCGGCAACTCTAATAAAAAAACTCAGACCATACGAAAGTTCCGTGATTGTATAGAGCACTCTGTGTAAACAATTCAGCTCAAAATAATGAACTGGTGATTTATTCTGATTTTTCCCGTCACGAGGACATAATCTGTTTTGTGGACAACATGTCACAACTTTCACTTCCCTTGTCATATGAGGCTATACTTGGCACAAAGCTGGAAAAATAAAGGTACAATGATGTTGCTACAGTAGTAACAATCATCAAGACCACAAATAAGAGAAGTAAAAACATCTTGGGTTGCCTCCCAACAAGTGCTTTATTTTATGCCTTTAAGCTAGGCATAAAGATTATAGAAGATGCTCTCAGAAGAATAAGAATTTTGAAGCAAAAGAGAGCATCAAGAAGAAAATATGAAACACATTTAAGCCTGAACCACTTCCTATGCATAGGCATCTTATAAGAAAATAAATCAAAGAAGCAAAAAGAAACCAGCATAGGAAGGTGGAACAAGAACACCTTCAAAACTTTCAACATAAAGAGAGGAGTTTTAGTAATATGGAAGTTTCTACAACCAAACTTCCCTCTCTCAGAATAATTTTCAGTAGTATCATGAACAACATCAAGAATATAACTATCACATAAATCATGTTGTTCATGACCTACAAGCACACGTGTGTATTTTTCAACACGGTCTTTAGGATTATAAGATAAATGCAACCCATCACATTGAGCCTTGATAAGAGCACAATTCTCCGGAATATGAGTTGGATATTTCAAAAGGATAATAGGAAAATCAAGTGTGGGTACAATAGTAAAATTTCATGCTTAACATGAGGAACTATAGCAAGTTCATCTCGTTAAGCATCATCCATAGTGGCATCACGACCATAAGCATAGAAGGCATCAACTTCATAAAAAAGGGATATTTCAAAAGAATCGATGGGATCATAACACTCATATGAGGTAAGAGTCAAAGAGTTACTCTCATTAGAAGGTATACGTGGATGGCTTCATTCTTCCTCCTTTTGTTCTTCACTCTCCTCCTCTTTTTCATCCAAGGATCTTTCATGTTCAACAATTTCTTCTTCCATAGTGTCCTGCAAAACATTAGTCTCTTCCTTTGGGGAGAGATTCTCTCAAGATGATAAGTAATATAATAATTTGCATTGTAATTTTCCAAACAATAGTCAAGTATAGCAAGACTCTCAGATTTGTAAGGGGCATCATCAATATTTTTAAGAAGAGAAGTAATTTCATAGGCACCCTTATAAGCAACAAATTCTTCTATTTCCTCTGCATCATAAAAATCATAGTTTCTCTTAGCATAAGAAGCTAAGGTTTCATCATCATTGTAATCACATTGGAAAGCAAGGTGTTTGTGCCTCATAAAGAAACAAGATTCATCCCTGCAGAAAGATATATTATATATTGAGCACAAGTTTCTAGCATACTCATACAACTGATGTATTTGTTTCCATAAGTGTATCCCCTTTTGAGACAAGCGGTGTTCCTTGTATCACTTTTTTTGATCCTCGGTGAATCCTCCATGCGAATAAGATCTGGTTTCAAAGAAGTCAAACATTGATTGACAAGTAAGGAGCTAGACATACTATATTTTTTTTGGATTTTTGATAAAGGACACGAAGATAAAAACTGAAAGGTAAACTAGCAAGGATAAAAAGCAAAGATAAAAGATAGTGTGCAACTCCCCTATCTTGTAGATTGGAGTCCCCGGCAACGGCGCCAGAAATTAGCTTGATACGGTGAGGAACATAGTTCTCTCACTTCTCGTTGGTTACGCCAACTCGGAGGCATTATTATTATTAATCATTACAACTGACTATTATACAATGCTGCAGCAACTTCTGCTCCATTGTTATTACATTCCTGCTATTGAACTGTTGGCTGTTTCTCTTCTCATGCTGCAAGACACGTCAGAATATGCTAGTCTTCGATAGGCCTAGCCTCTTACCCTTATTCTGATTTCTATCTTGCAGTCCACTATATACAGCCCTCCCTTTCCTTTTATACAAATGCATAATGCTTAGTAGCGGATGTAAGACTCGCGGGTATGCTAGATATTCACCCTTGCTTTTCCCCATTTTTGTTTTGCCTGATCGGCCGCTGCAGTCAACGTTGGGGCTTTGGAGTCCAGGGGAAGGAGTTCCCGATGTCGACCACCGCAACATGAAGATCCCCGATGCCTTCTACGATGTCGAGTTCCCCGTTGACCAGGAGTAGTTTGGAGGTTCCCAGGAAGGAGGCCTCGCATTTTCGATCTGTTTTTATTTGTGCCAGCCTTCTTAAGGCAACCTTGTATTCTTGTGTCTGTACTCAGATGGTTTTGCTTCCGCTGACTTTGTGCTCTCGAGCTGTTGTATTCGAGCCCTCGTGGCCCCTAGCTTGTATTTAAACAGCTTGGATTATTTTATTTTGTATAGTTGTGTTGTGATATCTCATCCTGAGTCCCTAATCTCGATCGTGTACCTTGCGTGTATGATTACTGTACACGGTCTGATTTTGGGTGCGTCACACACTGCCAATATAAACATGGTTGCGTCATCAATATGGCTATGACCTAACGCGGATGGGGGCAATCAGATCAAACTCCTCTGCACCGTCAGTACGACTATGACACATGATGCGTTGTTGGTTCACTTTTTCTCCCCCCATGAAAAAAAGATATATAAAAAATGGGGCCTATGGATTCACCAACATACCATATAATCAGGACAAGCGCATCTCTGTCGTCAGTACACCTTACACCTAACTTGGATGGGGGCAATCAGTTCAAACAAGGTTGTACCATCAGTACGGCTACGACCTAACGTCGATGAGGGCAAGAAATTCAAACACGGTTGCATCATCAATACAACTATGACCTAACGTGGATGGGACGGACAATCAGTACAAACACGATTGAGCCGGCAGTACGATTATGAACTAAAGCGGATGGGGGTAATCCCTTCAAACAAGGCTATGTCGTTAGTACAACTATGACACGCGGTGTAATCCTAGTTATTTTGCTTAGGTCTCCCCCTCCACCAAAAGTCGAAGTCTCAGACTCACCTTCGCATGAACGCAATTAGGGAAATCAGTTTAGAAACGGCTGCACCGTCAATACGAACACAATTGTGCTGTTAGTAAAACTACAACCTAACACGGATGGGGGAAATCATATCAAACTCTGTCGCACCGTCAATACGACTAGGAAAAACGGTGCGCTACTGGTTCACTTCTTCTCCCCCATGAAAAAAAGATGTATACAAAATGGTGACTATGGCTTCACCAACATAACATGCAATCAGTACAAGCACGTCTTTGCGGTCAGTACAGCTAACACCTAACTTGGATGGGGAAATCAGTACAAGTATGGATGATTCGCTAGTACGGGTAAGACCTAACGCTCATGAGTGCAATCAGTTCATGTACACCGTGAATCGGCAAATCCCTCCCGCCGGCCGTCGTCTTCCACCCCGACGAATTCGTCGTCGTCAGCGCACACCCCGCCTCCCCGAGCAGCTCTTTGGCTCCACGGTGAGCATGGGCCCGTTTTACCCGATGCCTTGCTCGATCTTGTGCGTTAGAACGTCGTCCCCGCATCCGCCGTGCTCCGGCCGCCGCTAATGCTCGTCGTGGCCACCGGTGTGTTCGTCCCCCGCGTCCATCCCGTGCACCCGTAGACGCGCAACACCGTCCAACTTTGATCCCAGCCTCTCACCACTCGAACGCTCAACGGAGTCGAGAAATTGCTCGTCGCTGTCCTACCTGTACCTGTCGCCGGCGGGCACTGGTATATTACCAGTTGGAAGCCTCACTGCCAGGGCCCAAGCCCTGTTAAACCTCTATTAGTTAGAACTAATCTGTTTAGCTTATAGTCTATGACAGTGGGCCCAATGCTATCTAATTAAAACAAAGAAAAATGTTAGATTAAATAACCCCCTGTCTCACTTACATGTGGGTCCAGCCCCTAAATAAACCTTCAGATTAATTAGACTAATTAATTAAAACATGTGCCTATGACAGGTGGGCCCTAGGCCTTTTAAATAAATTAAAACTGAGATATTTAGCACTGAGTGGCTTACACCTGGACCTCACCTGTCAGTTGTTAACTAAAATGAATTAGTATTAAGTCCAGAGTATGACATGTAGGCCCCTCTGGATTATTAGATTAAATAAATGAATTATTAATACAAGAGGCTGACATGTGCGACCCACATGTCAGTTGACTGGTCAAACCCCACTATTCTGGATAATGCTTTATTTAATAATAATAGAAATTCAAGAAATGATTTAAATTGATTAAAACTTTGAATTTAAATATCTTTTAAACCGTAAGTCAGATTCAAAAACTTTATACATCAAAATTGATCAGAAAAATATAACGAATACGGATACGCTATCCGTTTACCAACCACACCCCTCTAACGCACGGAACATCGAACCGTCCCCCTCCGGACCGTCTGTCTGATGATTTGTCCGGTACTGTCAAAGTATCCGGATGAATTTATTATGAACACGAAAGTTGTTCGAATTGTTTCAACTAGCACGGTTACACCTCTGGCATGAACCCTTCCCCCCTCCGGACACCCTGTCCGGTAATCACCCGGAGCCGGTATTTCATCCCCGAATGAATTCCCGCTTCGAGCAATACACCTTGCACCGCGTTAGAGCCCCGTTGCTTTGTATCTGCTATGTCATACATTTGTATTTCTATTATTGTTCTGTATTTACTGTTCCCCCCTCTTATTCTCCGGTAGACCCCGTTGCTGCCGCTGGTGACACCATCGAGTACGAGTACTTCGTCGACGACTGTACCCAACTACCGAGCTTCCAGGCAAGCAGAGCCATTCTCTTCCCCAGATATCTCCTACCTTTTCCGTACTTTCTTGCACTAGGCATTGTTACTGCTGCTGCTACGTTACGATCCTATTCAATTGCATAGCCGGATTTTGTCGCCCCATGTTGTACCTTCCTTTATCCTATGCTGCCTATAATTATATATATATATTATTCAGCAGTGAGCCCTGCGCATTGTTAGCTAGGATTATATAGCGGGTCGTGAACACTCAGGGGAGTGAACACGGATAAAATATATACAACTGCAACAGGTACGGATCAATGCAGACGCCCTAGGGAACCTACAACGGAGAGACTCTGCCGAGTCGCTTCGAGTTTGACTTACGAGTGGACGAACTCGTATTTCACTCTCGTCGGCTCAGTAGCGTAGCATCACCGGGATGATACGAGGTTTACCTCTTTAGTTCATTCCGCTGATGTCTCTGTCAAACCTCTTTAAGTGTGGCATCGAGGGTGATACCTCCTGGTTTCACTTAATGGTAGGCACTCGAATCAAATGGTGTCCTGAAAGGTAAGAGTCGGGCGACCCAACGGTGCCCGCGAGCGGTATATTGTCGAGAACGACAGGGAGGGTACGACCGACATTACTAGCATGCTTGGCCCCTGCTCGTATCTCGCGAGAGTTACCAAACTACGAAAAGTCGAGCTCTACCAGGAGCACACGGGAGACAAGGTAAGGAGACGGTTCACCTTGTTGGTAACCGCAGTGACTTGGTGGGACGATAGGGCAGGCACCGATGTACTGGTGGTCCTGTCTGCTGTCGTTGACCGCAGGTCGGTTAAGTCGAGGCAACGATAACGGTTGTCACGCAGGTTAATTAAAATGCTAAATGGTTTGGCGGATGACTTGAGAGGCCGCAAAGGCCTGTACGCACTACCTTCACGTGGGATAAGGAGTTATGGGCTCCCCTGCGTCGTAGTTTGTCCGGAAGCTCTTCAGACGTCAGCAGTACTGCTGCCTGCGCCGGGAAGTTGTGTCTTCTTCGCTCGAGCGGTGTGTATTTGGATTTGCTTTTGCTTCACCGGCCAGCCACGCACCGTGCAGGAGCGTGCAAGGGTGAGGGTCCTAGACCCCTTGGCGCATAGGATATAGTCCGGCAGATGGCCTCTCTGTTGAGCCTAGGATGGGCTGCGTCGTGTCGGATAGCCTCGGTGGGGCGTTCCCTAACAAGGTTCCCGCCACCCTGGAGATCCGAGCGTGCAGGCTGAACAGTAGTGCACCCCTGCAGGGAGTTTAATCTATTCGAATAGCCGTGTCCACGGTAACAGGACGCTTTATGCTGAAGCTGGATCTTACCACTACAAACTATTACTATTAAACTGTATGGTTCCGGGTTTTCTTCCTCGGAGGGAAGTCGAGGAGGGGAACTCGGAGGCATTATTATTATTAATCATTACAACTGACTATTATACAATGCTGTAGCAACTTCTGCTCCATTGTTATTACATTCCTGCTATTGAACTGGTGGTTGTTTCTCTTCTCATGCTGCAAGACACGTCAGAATATGCTAGTCTTCGATAGGCCTAGCCTCTTACCCTTATTCTGATTTCTATCTTGCAGTCCACTATATACAGCCTACCCTTTCCTTTTATACAAATGCATAATGCTTAGTAGCGGACGTAAGAATCACGGGTATGCTAGATACTCACCCTTGCTTTTCCCCATTTTTGTTTTGCCTGATCGGCTGCTGCAGTCAACGTTGGGGCTTTGGAGTCCAGGAGCAGGAGTTCCCGATGTCGACCACCGCAACATGAAGATCTCCGATGCCTTCTACGACGTCGAGTTCCCCGTTGACCAGGAGTAGTTTGGAGGTTCCCAGGAAGGAGGCCTCGCCTTTTCGATCTGTTTTTATTTGTGCCAGCCTTCTTAAGGCAACCTTGTATTCTTGTGTCTATACTCAGATGGTTTTGCTTCTGCTGACTTTGTGCTCTCGAGCTGTTGTATTCGAGCCCTCGTGGCCCCTAGCTTGTATTTAAACAGCTTGGATTATTTTATTTTGTAGAGTTGTTTTGTGATATCTCATCGTGAGTCCCTAATCTCGATCGTGTACCTTGCGTGTATGATTACTGTACACGATCTGGTTTTGGGGGCGTCACACACTGCCAATATAAACATGGTTGCGTCATCAATATGGCTATGACCTAACACGGATGGGGGCAATCAGATCAAACTCCTCTGCACCGTCAGTACGACTATGACACATGATGCGTTGCTGGTTCACTTTTGCTTCCCCCATGAAAAAAAGATATATAAAAAATGGGGCCTATGGATTCACCAACATACCATATAATCAGTACAAGCGCATCTCTGTCGTCAGTACACCTAACACCTAACTTGGATGGGGGCAATCAGTTCAAACAAGGTTGTACCATCAGTACGGCTACGACCTAACGTCGATGAGGGCAAGAAATTCAAACACGGTTGCATCATCAATACAAGTATGACCTAACGTGGATGGGCCATACAATCAGTACAAACACGATTGAGCCGGCAGTACGACTATGAACTAAAGCGGATGAGGGTAATCCCTTCAAACAAGGCTATGTCGTTAGTACAACTATGACACGCGTTGTAATCCTAGTTATTTTGCTTAGGTCTCCCCCTCCACCAAAAGTCGAAGTCTCAGACTCACCTTCGCATGAACGCAATTAGGGCAATCAGTTTAGACACGACTGCACCGTCAATACGAACACAATTGTGCCGTTAGTAAAACTACAACCTAACGCGGACGGGGGCAATCATATCAAACTCTATCGCACCGTCAATACGACTATGAAAAACGGTGCGCTTGGTTCACTTCTTCTCCCCCATGAAAAAAAGATGTATAGAAAATGGTGACTATGGCTTCACCAACATAACATGCAATCAGTACAAGCACGTCTTTGCGGTCAGTACAGCTAACACCTAACTTGGATGGGGAAATCAGTACAAGTATGGATGATTCGCTAGTACGGGTAAGACCTAATGCTCATGAGTGCAATCTGTTCAAAATAAAACATAACCAAAAAGTTAACTCACTGAAGCTCGTCACAAGCCCCACACTTGCACCCGAGCTAACGTCAATGGCACCATCAGTACGACTATGATACACACTTTGTTCAATACGAATTTTATCACATTCAAAAACATTCTTAAAATGTATTGAATTTCATAAAAAATTTAACATCAAAAGTACGCTCTTTTCAATAGGATTTCAACGATATATTATTTACTTAATTCCGAGAAATGGTTAAAAAGTTACGACTAAAACAGTACCAAAAAACAGAGTAAAGTTCAGACGGTTAAACTCATCAATTTAAACGCGTAGATCACTCAATTCACACACTCTGTTTTTCAGACGAAAACATAACATGATTTTTTTTCTTGCATTCTAAATTACTCTTAAACCTTTGAGAATTTTAGAAAACTTTCAACATGAACGGTGTCACATTTTTCGCCCTCTTTCCAACGGTATATTATTTGCCCCATTCCGACAAACTTGTAAAAAATTCGTATTCAAAACTAAATTTGACCGTATTCGAATTTGTTTTAAAACCGTACAGAATTAGAAAAAACTTTTTATACAAAAAAGTTTCACATTTTCCATAGATTTCCAACGCCATATCATTTCCTTCAATCCGATAAATGGTTTGCGAAAAACGAGGAAAATAAGATCCGGCAAGAATTTTGCCATTTTTCAAATTACTTCTAAAAGGTATAAAATTAGAAAAAAGCTTTCTATAGGTAAAAGTTTAGGAATTTCATAAGCTTTCCAACGCCATCTCATTTGCTCAATTCCGACAAACCTTTTAGAAACTACGTCAAAAATACGATTCGCATTTTTTAATTTGAAAAAACATATTTTTAAAAATGCTTAAAAACCGTGATGATTTTGCAAAAAAGATCTATATTAATCGGAATGGAGCTTTTCATAGCTTTCTAACGGTATATTACACGCCCCGTTCCAATAAATAAATATTCGTAGATTGGTTTTTTAAACTAGAGATGTGAACAGTACCGAACTTATGGATGCGTTAGTTCAAACCCGTGCTTATATCAGTTCTAACTGTGTAACAAAATAATATTTTTCTACTGGTAACAGAATAGCTCATATATATATATATATATATAAGGTGGGTCTATTCTGCTAATACCTCTTGAGACATATTCTCCTAACACCTCTTATTTTGCTAACACCTTCTATCCGCCTCGTAGCAACTACAAAACTAATAGCGCAAAAACAACCGATCCAAAAGAAATAAACAAGCCAGCCCTCCCCACGCCTTATCCTCCCCCACCCGCCGCCGCACCACGTTCCACCCTCGACCACCTCCTTCCACCTCGCCATCATTCTGCCTCCTCCCCCCGTCCCGCCGCGTCGCCAGGGACTCCTTCCCCGCTCGTCCCAAAGCCGTCCGCCTCACCACGTCGTCCACGAGGATCCGAGGGCCGCCCTGGGCCGCCTACTTCCTCCCCAGGATACAAGCGCCGCCGCGACAGCGGCTCTGGGCCGCAACCGCCCCAGCGCATCTCCCCGACGACGGATCCGGCCCGCACCCGCCGCCATCATGCCTCCCCGCCTCTCTCTGATCCACAGGAACCGCACCCCGGGGAGGTTGCCGCCATGGCCGTGCTCCCTCGCCTTCGGCCGCTGCCGGGACCACGCCGACGCCTGGATCTGTCCGTGGCAGCCCTTCCCAGCGACAGACCTGCGATGGCAACCGCCGCCATCATGACTCCTCGCGGCGGATCCGAGCTGCGAATCGCTTCCTGCGTGCGGTGGCGCTCTAGATCGAGCGGGCGAGCGACGACCACCGTGACTTCACTGCTCCCTCCCTCAGTGTCGAGGAGCTCCCCCATCATCAAGCACTGGGTTCAGTCGCTGCGGCCACCTGCGTTCACCTCCCCTCCTCCCCTCTGTTCAACCGCTGGAGCGTAGCCGGCAGCGTCCTAGGAGCCACAGGCTGGATGGCCGGTTGCGCCCCCTCCCACGGGCGCCACCAGCACAGGATCCGATTGCGCCCCCTTTGCAAGACTCACTTTCGTGTGCATTTGAAGTTCACTTGCCTCTGCTTTGTGTTTTACAGAAGAAAGGAAAATCAAAGTTTGATGCAATCCATTGTTATTTGATCATGAGGTTCAGTTTACCTATATTTTGCAGGAAAAAGGTGAAGTTCAGTTGAATGCGTGCATTTTTTTAGTATGCAGGCTCGTCTATTTAGCACGACGTGTGCGGGTGTAAATTTTAAGTTTTGTTCATGCACTGCAACATGTGTAATCATGTAGTTCAGTTTGTAGTTTGTGTGTAAATATCTTTTGTTCATGCGAGCTGCATGTGTAATCATGTTTTGTTTATGCGAGTTGTATAGTTCAAACAGAAACAGATGCAGTGCATTATGGAAGAAAACTTTGTAGTTGATCTTAAAAATACCGATGTGGCTTACTTTTGAGTGTGTTGATATTCACTTGTGCCCCGAGAAAAATGTTAGGGAAAGAACAAGAAAAAAATAACGCAGTTCATTTTTAGATAGTGTTGTGGTTCACTTGCCCTTCTTTCTGCTGTGCACTTTCGTACAAAAAAGTGAAAATAATAAAAAAGAAATTTTGCGGTTTGCTTCGGTTAGTCACGCGGTTCACTTTTCGTGAAACGAACTGCAACGTTTCGATGAATGAATTAAAAAATGAATGCAGTTCTCTCTGCTCGACAATGCATTGCGGCCGCTCGGCGGATGCAGTTCACTTGACCGATTTCGGTTCCGCAAAAAACGCGTGTGTTTCTGTGAATCGATAATGCAGTGCACCTGCCTATCAGATGTGGTGCCGTTGCCCGGCAAATGCAGTTCACTTCGTCGATTCCGTGTCCGCGAAAAAACAGAGTTCTGTGATTTACTAATTCGACGTTACTCTTAAACTCTAAGGAATTAGATGATGTGTTGTACATATAAATGGAGCGCCTCGACGATATCTATCAAATGGTGTATCAATTGCATCGATAGGACAAACGAATCAAAAGAATTTACGCAAAAACTCCTGCTGTCCTACACGAGGGCAGAAAACGGTTTTTGAAATTACTTCAAAACCGTGAAGAATCTCGAAAAGTGTTAATTATATGAATTATTCTCCTACTCATACGAATACAATGGTGTATTATACACATCGTTCTGACAAACAGTTTAAGAGAGATTGCAAAAAAACTCCCGCTGTGAAAGTGGTCCACCGCACCATTATCAAAACTGCTCTTAATCCGTGATGAATTGGAAGAAGCGTTCTACATGAAAAAGATGCTCCTTTTCCATACTAATCCAAAGGTGTACCATACGCTCAATTCCGATGAACGGTTAAAAAGTTAGAGCGATAATACTGCATGTGATTATGTTTTACCCGAGCTGCAACGCACGTAAGTCAGCAGTGCAGTCCTCACTAGTGTTCCGATGCAGTGCGAAAGTGTTAGCTAATTCTACGCGCTGGCCGTTTTTATTTTGCTTGGCGTGAATTGATATCATTTGATGGTTATTGATAGTACAAAATATGATAACCGTATTAATATGTGTTACCATACGAGACATAGCATCGCCCTGCAACCACTAATTATGCTTGTGGTTGTTTTCGTATGGTAACACCTATTTAAATAAATTACTATATTTTATGAGGTTCATTACCATGTTAATTAACACGTGTTACTATTATTTCTCGATGCAACGTGCTCTTCTTATTTTGTGTGGGGCGGACATGTTCTGATTCCTATAGTAACTAGTATTAATACCATTACTTTTCTTTGTACTTTATGTTACTAGCAAGCGGAAGTGAACCAACTATTACAATAGCGAATCGATTATCGCATATGATTAGGCCGTTCTACCCGCTCTCGCACAATAGCGCCGCCGATAGGCTCGCTAAAGTGTGCGAGCATGCAAAGTGCTAATCCTATGCGCTGGACGTTTTGGTTTTGCTTGGCGTGAATTGATATCATTTGATGGTTATTGATATTACAAAAAGGTGACCATATTAATATGTGTTACCATACGAGACATAGCATCGCTCCGCAACCACTAATTATGCATGTGGTTGTTTTCGTATGGTAACACCTATTTAAATAAATTACTATATTTTACAAGGTTCATTACCATGTTAATTACCACGCATTATTATTGTTTCTCGATGCAGCGTGCTCTTCTTTTTTTGTGTGGGGAGGACATGTTCTAATTCCTATAGTAACTAGTATTAATACCATTACATATCTTTGTACTTTATGTTACTAGCAAGCGGAAGTGAACCAACTATTTCAACAACGAAGCGGTCAGCGCGCATGATTAGGCCGTTCTACGCAATCACGCACAATAGCGCCGCCGATAGGCTCGCTAAAGTGCGCGAGCGCGCAAAGTGCTAATCCTACGCGCAAACCGTTTTCGTTTTTCTTGGCGTGAATTGATATCATTTGATAGTTATGGATAGTACAAAAAAGGTAACTATATTAATATGTGTTACCATACGAGACATAGCATCTCCCCGCAACCACTAATTATGCATGTGGTTGTTTTCGTATGGTAACACCTATTTAAATAAATTCCTATATTTTACAAGGTTTATTACCATGTTAATTACCACACATTACTATTGTTTCTCAATCCAGCGTGCTCTTTTTTTTGTGGGGCGGATGTAAGGCCCAATATGCGGTACTGTTCCAGATCTAGATGTTTCCATCCAGATTCAGGGACGAAGCACATATCGGTCCCACCGCGACATATGACAATGTCATATGCCCCGGATTTTCCAACATGATATCACAACATTACAGCTACATGGTTACAACATCTCATACAATCGGCATACAACTTCCTTAATACATTACATCAACGGAAGATACATGTCTGAGTACAGACTACAATCAAATGCCTATTGGCAAAGGTAAAACACACCATTCCCGTAACCACACGGGTCCAGGCTCTCTGCCGGGATCCACCTAACTAGTCATCGTCCAGTGCCCGCGAAGGCGTCCAGAAGAAGGGACGCCGAGCTCCTCTGAAGTACAAGGTCGTTGCGTAACGTGCATCAAAGAGAAAAGAAAGATGTGAGCTATATCAAAATTCTTGTAACTAACTTCTCACGGGTAAGATGGGGGTAGTGGTGAGGTTGCAGATGCACTAGCAATATATGAGTGGCTAACGGTCTATTTTAGAGTAAGATGAGAACCAATCATTCGATGAGGAATCTCCTGCAACAAGTCTTGCTATCATCTACTTACGCAATCATTACACCTATCCTATCCTTGTCCTCCCCTTCGCATCCTGACGAAGAAGAAGCAGTCAAGGCACACACACGTTGATCAAGTTATTAAGATTATCTCAGTTGTTGTTGTCTATGAACAAGGAGTAGGTCTCAAGTCGTCCATAACCGTGGACACGGCTTCTCGAAAAGATTTAACCCTACAGGGGCGTACCAACTTCCCATTACAAGGCTCCGCACGCACGCCCATCTCTCAGTTGCTACCCATCACAGGCAACCATTTTATGATTTATTTCCGAGAGATCCAAAACGACAGGTCCCTCTTGCTAACAACGAACAAATCGGGGTGGCCCCCGGTGAGTCGACACCCAACTCAAAAGCTGGCCGCGCTCTCTAATTGGCCTCTACCGTATGGACGAGGTCAGGTTAGCTACCCAAACCATGTGGGCAGCCCCCTAGCTCCCTAGGGTGGACCAACAAGAGAAACCATGTCGTCTCTGGCCCAAGTTGTTTTAAAGAATATCTGCTAGGAGCGACCTGACAGACACACACTGATACGGTGAGGAAGATAGTTCTCTCACTTCTCATTGGTTATCCCAAGTGGAAGGTGAGATGTAGCATACCAGCAAATTTCCCTCGGTGAAGATACCAAGGTTTGTCTCCAGTAGGACTCGCAGAAATACAAGAAGGTGTCACGACGCTTGACGTGGACCTACACACACAACAAGTAACTTTTCTCCCAACGAGTACAGAGGAGTTGTCAATTCCTCCGCCCTTGCTGTTTACAAAGGATTAACACAAGAGATAATAATAGTGGCAACGGAAATTAAGAACTGAAAGTAAATTGAAGGTGTAAACAATGGTGGAAATATGGACCGAGGTCCCATGACGTTCACTAGTGATGTCTCTCTCCCAAAATACGATAAACGTGCTAGCGAGATAAAAAATTCACAGCTGGGCAATTGACATGATTATAAACGCACCACAATGCTAACTATGCTACAAAAGAAAGGAAGAGGCTAAAAAGCAATGGGAAGTACGCCAAGGTAACTAGACCGAAATCCATCTGCATCTACTATGAATCATCCACCTTGAGATATCTATCCAGAACATCTCGCTAGTATTAAGTTGAGAATCCCACCCAAAGTGTAAACTCAAGGCAACAGAAAACTGCATTAAAAGAACTTTGCGTAAAGTAAACAATCCTTGAACCCGCAGGTACAAGAACCGTTGTTTTATCACTGGTGGCAACAACACATCTCCTAGTCTCATGTTTCTGTCACTCAAGCTAGACATCAAGGGGCTGAACCCACAATCAAGCATAACGCTCCCTCTTGGAGTTGCAACAAATCACTTGCCCAAAGAAAAATACGGCAACGGAGAACATGCAAGCATTAACTCAAGAACAAAAATATAAAAGAGAACCAAATATATTACTCATCACAATCTGAACATAGTCTCATAATCCATCAGATCCCAGCAAACTCAGCATAGCAACACAGAAACTTACAAAGGTGCCTCGATCATGCGAGGGAGCTCACGAGGTCTCGAAAGTGGAAGCACAAAGAGGGGAGGAGAACATCACATAGCTACTGGTCATGGACCCATGGTCCAAGAGGGACTACTCACAGCACATCCGGGAGGCGTCCATGGTGATGGATGGTCTCCCGGAGGGGGTTCCTCCTTCCGGTAGGGTGCCAGGGCAGCTTCTCCTCGCAGCACCGATCTTGAAATGGCGGCGGCGGCGGTACAGAGAGGAGAACGGGAATAGAAGATCGATATTAGGGGTTGTCTCCGCGGGCACTAAATATAGGCCAAGGGGGCACCGAGGGGGCCCACAGGGCAGCCAGAAGGGTGCCCAGCGCGCCCTAGGGTGTGGCCGCGCTAGGGACCCTCCTGGGGCCCTTGTGGGTCCACTCCCTTCCTTCTTTGGTTCTTCGGGAAGCTTCCGGGACGCTGATTTTTTATATAATTTTCCGGAATTTATTTGGCACTTTTAATGGCCGGAAAACCTTAAATATAAAAACAACAGAAAATAGGAACTAGCAACTGGGTGCACTGAGTTAATAGGTTAGTCCAAATATGATCAAAAGTGTATGAAAGTTCAAGAAAAACATGTTAAAGTCACACAAATCATGCATGGAGCAAGTAGAAATTATAGATACATTTGGGACGTATCAACATCCCCAAGCTTAATTCCTGCTCGTCCTCAAGTAGGGAAATGATAACAAGCATAATTTCTGTGGCGACATGCCACACAACCATATAAGGACTTTTAAGTAAAGCAATCAAAGCATGCAATTCAATTCAAGTCTTAACAAGCAAGAGTCTATATTAGAGTTTACACAAGCAACCAAAGAACAAAGGGTGCAAGAGCTCTCGCTGTCCGTGACTCGAATGTCTCCAAATAGTGTTTGCGTGCAAGAAGGGGACTTGGAAAAATAGAGAAAAAGGTTGTTGAGAACTGCTATCTACTAAAGTTTCACACTTAGTCTCCTTTGGATTCTTATCTTGACTCGTCCCCAGACCACTAGCCAGGTACAAGTCAAACTGATCTGCTCCCTTTCGATATTTTCAGCACTCATGCAATGCATGAGAGTGAGCAACAAAGTTGACACCTAAAAGGCGAAACAGAAAGAAGGTGGAGGAGGAAGACAAAAAAGGTGTGAAAGGCTCACATCAATGATGAAAACCATAGGCGAGAGAAGGACATATGATAGATATGATGTGAGGAGTAGGGATTTCCATGCAACGGATGCACATGTGAAATAAAAGCTCTCCAAGGGAACTAGTGGGGGTGCATCTAACTTGCTTGCTCAAGAAGACCCAGAGCTCGTTTGAGAAGGCTCATCATTGGAATATACAAGGCAAGTTCTATAGTGTGAAGGGTCCCCACATAGCTATATGCATGTATGATGATCTCTATGGAGTACAAGGGATAGAGGATGAAGTACTAGTGTGGATCTCTCAAAAGGAATAGTAGTGTGCCCCCTTCTCTCTTTTTTTCTTCTCTTTTTCTCTTTTTTGTATTTTTTGGTGGCCTCAATGGCTCTTTCTATTTAACTCTCATTTTTCCTCTTTGGGATCTTTTGATTTTGTCCTCTTTGGGTTCTTTTCCTCACTTTAGGGGCAACACTCTATATATTACAAAATATATAGAAGATCTTTCACACTTTACAAAAGTACTCAAATCATAAAGATGATGTAACTATCATGATGTATGCAAATGTATGCCTCTGCCAGTGTAGCAGGATATGCAATGATACTAGCGCGTCATGTAGAAATGATTAGGGAAATGCCCAACTAGCATGCGTCTCATCGATCAAGCAAGTAGCATGTATGACATGAAGATCAAGTCATGAGAAGGTGGATGTTGCATGGCAATGTATCTGGGAAAGGCTATGGAAATGCCTTGTAGGTAGGTATGGTGGCTGTTTTGAGGAAAGATATAAGGAGGTTTATGATGACAGAGCGTATCATGCCAAGGGTTTGGATGTACCCGCGAAGGTGGACGCCAACTCTCGGAGTGAGAAGGAGGTAATGCACGACACAGGAGAGGCTAAAAATATATAAGGAGGTGGAAGTGTCAACTTTCGAATACTCACAATAGTCTGAAGAACTCATGCACTTATTATCGGTAACTCTCAATCTAATCAGGAGGTCCACAAAGAGACAAGTACCCCGAGGAGGAGTGTATGGGGTTTGGTTATCCTTGCGCATCCTCGACTCATGGTACGTGAGTGTACTCTAATATTCAAACCCTCCATAGGTTAGTGATCCATCTAGTAGCTAGAGTTCTCAACAGGAGTTTTGGTTTTCGAAAATCACATGGATTTCCCAAAATACGGCATCTATCACTAATAGGCTAAAGCTCTTGACACCATAAGTTCAAACATTACTCTACTCAATACCTCAAAACTATTGCAAGTTACTACTACAAAGAGAATAGCAACTTCAACTACCTACTTTCTAGTCAAGACACACAACTCATTGCAACAGGCAAACTCTCTAAACAAGATAAAACATGCAACCTATAGAAGGTTCAACCCGAGACAAAATAAAAACTCTAGAAGAAAACTAAAGCACTACAACTAAACAGGGCAGCAACTAAGAAAAGAAAAAGAACAACTCACAACTAAGAAAATAAGCATGCAAATCCTATGAGTAATTCTAGTCCAAATGGAGCGTGTTTCTCTCTCACACAAAAGAAAGTTGGGGTCTAACTTGTTACTACAGAAAACAAAGAAAAAAACAAATCTATGAAAAGTAAAGAGCGAGACGCTCCAAGCATAGCACACAACACATGAAGTGATAAAAATATGGTGCAACGAGGGACGAACTGATAATTGTTGATGAAGAAGGGGATGCACGGGGGCATCCCCAAGCTTAGACGCTTGAGTCTCCTTGAATATTTATTGGGGTGCATGGGGGCATCCCCAAGCTTGAGCGTTTGACACTCCAGGATCTTTCATCATCTTCCATCGCACACTTGAAAACTCCCTTCATACATAACTCATTGTAAACTGATTAGAGAGGTTAGTACCCTATTAAAATAATTTTCCCACTGGATATAAAGATATTCTTGAAGAGCTACTGTTTCTCAAGATTGCCAAAAAGTTTTTGCAAAGAAAAAGCAAGCTTAAGGTTTGCAAAAGTTAGGAGAGACAAAACGTGGCAGAATCTGTGAAAAACAGAACAACAAGTAGTAAAGAATTTTTTAGGGGTACTTCGGCAACTCTAATAAAAAAACTCAGACCATACGAAAGTTCCGTGATTGTATAGAGCACTCTGTGTAAACAATTCAGCTCAAAATAATGAACTGGTGATTTATTCTGATTTTTCCCGTCACGAGGACATAATCTGTTTTGTGGACAACATGTCACAACTTTCACTTCCCTTGTCATATGAGGCTATACTTGGCACAAAGCTGGAAAAATAAAGGTACAATGATGTTGCTACAGTAGTAACAATCATCAAGACCACAAATAAGAGAAGTAAAAACATCTTGGGTTGCCTCCCAACAAGTGCTTTCTTTTATGCCTTTAAGCTAGGCATAAAGATTATAGAAGATGCTCTCAGAAGAATAAGAATTTTGAAGCAAAAGAGAGCATCAAGAAGAAAATATGAAACACATTTAAGCCTGAACCACTTCCTATGCATAGGCATCTTATAAGAAAATAAATCAAAGAAGCAAAAAGAAACCAGCATAGGAAGGTGGAACAAGAACACCTTCAAAACTTTCAACATAAAGAGAGGAGTTTTAGTAATATGGAAGTTTCTACAACCAAACTTCCCTCTCTCAGAATAATTTTCAGTAGTATCATGAACAACATCAAGAATATAACTATCACATAAATCATGTTGTTCATGACCTACAAGCACACGTGTGTATTTTTCAACACGGTCTTTAGGATTATAAGATAAATGCAACCCATCACATTGAGCCTTGATAAGAGCACAATTCTCCGGAATATGAGTTGGATATTTCAAAAGGATAATAGGAAAATCAAGTGTGGGTACAATAGTAAAATTTCATGCTTAACATGAGGAACTATAGCAAGTTCATCTCGTTAAGCATCATCCATAGTGGCACCACGACCATAAGCATAGAAGGCATCAACTTCATCAAAAAGGGATATTTCAAAAGAATCCATGGGATCATAACACTCATATGAGGTAAGAGTCAAAGAGTTACTCTCATGAGAAGGTATACGTGGATGGCTTCATTCTTCCTCCTTTTGTTCGTCACTCTCCTCCTCTTTTTCATCCAAGGATCTTTCATGTTCAACAATTTCTTCTTCCATAGAGTCCTGCAAAACATTAGTCTCTTCCTTTGGGGAGAGATTCTCTCAAGATGATCAGTAATATAATAATTTGCATTGTAATTTTCCAAACAATAGTCAAGTATAGCAAGACTCTCAGATTTGTAAGGGGCATCATCAATATTTTTAAGAAGAGAAGTAATTTCATAGGCACCCTTATAAGCAACAAATTCTTCTATTTCCTCTGCATCATAAAAATCATAGTTTCTCTTAGCATAAGAAGCTAAGGTTTCATCATCATTGTAATCACATTGGAAAGCAACGTGTTTGTGCCTCATAAAGCAACAAGATTCATCCCTGCAGAAAGATATATTATATATTGAGGACAAGTTTCTAGCATACTCATACAACTGATGTATTTGTTTCCATAAGTGTATCCCCTTTTGAGACAAGCGGTGTTCCTTGTATCACTTTTTTTGATCCTCGGTGAATCCTCCATGCGAATAAGATCTGGTTTCAAAGAAGTCAAACATTGATTGACAAGTAAGAAACTAGACATACTATATTTTTTTTGGATTTTTGATAAAGGACACGAAGATAAAAAATGAAAGGTAAACTAGCAAGGATAAAAAGCAAAGATAAAAGATAGTGTGCAACACCCCTATCTTGTAGATTGGAGTCCCCGGCAACGGCGCCAGAAATTAGCTTGATACGGTGAGGAAGATAGTTCTCTCACTTCTCGTTGGTTACGCCAACTCGGAGGCATTATTACTATTAATCATTACAACTGACTATTATACAATGCTGCAGCAACTTCTGCTCCATTGTTATTACATTCCTGCTATTGAACTGTTGGCTGTTTCTCTTCTCATGCTGCAAGACACGTCAGAATATGCTAGTCTTCGATAGGCCTAGCCTCTTACCCTTATTCTGATTTCTATCTTGCAGTCCACTATATACAGCCCTCCCTTTCCTTTTATACAAATGCATAATGCTTAGTAGCGGACGTAAGACTCGCGGGTATGCTAGATACTCACCCTTGCTTTTCCCCATTTTTGTTTTGCCTGATCGGCCGCTGCAGTCAACGTTGGGGCTTTGGAGTCCAGGAGAAGGAGTTCCCGATGTCGACCACCGCAACATGAAGATCCCCGATGCCTTCTACGACGTCGAGTTCCCCGTTGACCAGGAGTAGTTTGGAGGTTCCCAGGAAGGAGGCCTCGCCTTTTCGATCTGTTTTTATTTGTGCCAGCCTTCTTAAGGCAACCTTGTATTCTTGTGTCTGTACTCAGATGGTTTTGCTTCCGCTGACTTTGTGCTGTCGAGCTGTTGTATTCGAGCCCTCGTGGCCCCTAGCTTGTATTTAAACAGCTTGGATTATTTTATTTTGTAGAGTTGTGTTGTGATATCTCATCGTGAGTCCCTAATCTCGATCGTGTACCTTGCGTGTATGATTACTGTACACGGTCTGATTTTGGGTGCGTCACACACTGCCAATATAAACATGGTTGCGTCATCAATATGGCTATGACCTAACGCGGATGGGGCAATCAGATCAAACTCCTCTGCACCGTCAGTACGACTATGACACATGATGCGTTGTTGGTTCACTTTTGCTCCCCCCATGAAAAAAAGATATATAAAAAATGGGGCCTATGGATTCACCAACATACCATATAATCAGTACAAGCGCATCTCTGTCGTCAGTACACCTAACACCTAACTTGGATGGGGGCAATCAGTTCAAACAAGGTTGTACCATCAGTACGGCTACGACCTAACGTCGATGAGGGCAAGAAATTCAAACACGGTTGCATCATCAATACAACTATGACCTAACGTGGATGGGACGGACAATCAGTACAAACACGATTGAGCCGGCAGTACGACTATGAACTAAAGCGGATGGGGGTAATCCCTTCAAACAAGGCTATGTCGTTAGTACAACTATGACACGCAGTGTAATCCTAGTTATTTTGCTTAGGTCTCCCCCTCCACCAAAAGTCGAAGTCTCAGACTCACCTTCGCATGAACGCAATTAGGGCAATCAGTTTAGACACGACTGCACCGTCAATACGAACACAATTGTGCCGTCAGTAAAACTACAACCTAACACGGATGGGGGCAATCATATCAAACTCTGTCGCACCGTCAATACGACTATGAAAAACGGTGCGCTACTGGTTCACTTCTTCTGCCCCATGAAAAAAAGATGTATAGAAAATGGTGACTATGGCTTCACCAACATAACATGCAATCAGTACAAGCACGTCTTTGCGGTCAGTACAGCTAACACCTAACTTGGATGGGGAAATCAGTACAAGTATGGATGATTCGCTTGTACGGGTAAGACCTAACGCTCATGATTGCAATCAGTTCATGTACACCATGAATCGGCCAATCCCTCCCGCCGGCCGTCGTCTTCCACCCCGACGAATTCGTCGTCGTCAGCGCACACCCCGCCTCCCCGAGCAGCTCTTTGGCTCCACGGTGAGCATGGGCCCATTTTACCCGATGCCTTGCTCGATCTTGTGCGTTAGAACGTCGTCCCCGCATCCGCCGTGCTCCGGCCGCCGCTAATGCTCGTCGTGGCCACCGGTGTGTTTGTCCCCGCGTCCATCCCGTGCACCCGTAGACGCGCAAGACCGTCCAACTTTGATCCCAGCCTCTCACCACTCGAACGCTCAACGGAGTCGAGAAAACGCTCGTCGCTGTCCTACCTGTACCTGTCGCCGGCGGGCACTGGTATATTACCGGTTGGAAGCCTCACTGCCAGGGCCCAAGCCCTGTTAAACCTCTGTTAGTTAGAACTAATATGTTTAGCTTATAGTCTATGACAGTGGGCCCAATGCTATCTAATTAAATCAAAGAAAAATGTTAGATTAAATAACCCCCTGTCTCACTTACATGTGGGTCCAGCCCCTAAATAAACCTTCAGATTAATTAGACTAATTAATTAAAACATGTGCCTATGACAGGTGGGCCCTAGGCCTTTTAAATAAATTAAAACTGAGATATTTAGCAGTGAGTGGCTTACACCTGGACCCCACCTGTCAGTTGTTAATTAAAATGAATTAGTATTAAGTCCAGAGTATGACATGTAGGCCCCTCTGGATTATTAGATTAAATAAATGAATTATTAATACAAGAGGCTGACATGTGGGACCCACATGTCAGTTGACTGGTCAAACCCCACTATTCTGGATAATGCTTTATTTAATAATAAAAGAAATTCAAGAAATGATTTAAATTGATTAAAACTTTGAATTTAAATATCTTTTAAACCGTAAGTCAGATTCAAAAACTTTATACATCAAAATTGATCAGAAAAATATAACGAATACGGATACGCTATCCGTTTACCAACCACACCCCTCTAACGCACGGAACATCGAACCGTCCCCCTCCGGACCGTCTGTCCGATGATTTGTCCGGTACTGTCAAAGTATCCGGATGAATTTATTATGAACACGAAAGTTGTTCGAATTGTTTCAACTAGCACGGTTACACCTCTGGCATGAACCCTTCCCCCCTCCGGACACCCTGTCCGGTAATCACCCGGAGCCGGTATTTCATCCCCGAATGAATTCCCGCTTCGAGCAATACACCTTGCACCGCGTTAGAGCCCCGTTGCTTTGTATCTGCTATGTCATACATTTGTATTTCTATTATTGTTCTGTATTTACTGTTCCCCCCCCCTTATTCTCCGGTAGACCCCGTTGCTGCCGCTGGTGACACCATCGAGTACGACTACTTCGTCGACGACTGTACCCAACTACCGAGCTTCCAGGCAAGCAGAGCCATTCTCTTCCCCAGATATCTCCTACCTTTTCCGTACTTTCTTGCACTAGGCATTGTTACTGCTGCTGCTACCTTACGATCCTATTCAATTGCATAGCCGGATTTTGTCGCCCCATGTTGTACCTTCCTTTATCCTATGCTGCCTATAATTATATATATATATTATTCAGCAGTGAGCCCTGCGCATTGTTAGCTAGGATTATATAGTGGGCCGTGAACACTCAGGGGAGTGAACATGGATAAAATATATACAACTGCAACAGGTACGGATCAATGCAGACGCCCTAGGGAACCTACAACGGAGAGACTCTGCCGAGTCGCTTCGAGTTTGACTTACGAGTGGACGAACTCGTATTTCACTCTCGTCGGCTCAGTAGCGTAGCATCACCGGGATGATACGAGGTTTACCTCTTTAGTTCATTCCGCTGATGTCTCTGTCAAACCTCTTTAAGTGTGGCATCGAGGGTGATACCTCCTGGTTTCACTTAATGGTAGGCACTCGAATCAAATGGTGTCCTGAAAGGTAAGAGTCGGGCGACCCAACGGTGCCCGCGAGCGGTATATTGTCGAGAACGACAGGGAGGGTACAACCGACGTTACTAGCACGCTTGGCCCCTGCTCGTATCTCGCGAGAGTTACCAAACTACGAAAAGTCGAGCTCTACCAAGAGCACACGGGAGACAAGGTAAGGAGACGGTTCACCTTGTTGGTAACCGCAGTGACTTGGTGGGACGATAGGGCAGGCACCGATGTACTGGTGGTCCTGTCTGCTGTCGTTGACCGCGGGTCGGTTAAGTGGAGGCAACGATAACGGTTGTCACGCAGGTTAATTAAAATGCTAAATGGTTTGGCGGATGACTTGAGAGGCCGCAAAGGCCTGTACGCACTACCTTCACGTGGGATAAGGAGTTATAGGCTCCCCTGCGTCGTAGTTTGTCCGGAAGCTCTTCAGACGTCAGCAGTATCGCGGCCTGCGCTGGGAAGTTGTGTCTTCTTCGCTCGAGCGGTGTGTATTTGGATTTGCTTTTGCTTCACCGGCCAGCCACGCACCGTGCAGGAGCGTGCAAGGGTGAGGGTCCTAGACCCCTTGGCGCATAGGATATAGTCCGGCAGATGGCCTCTCTGTTGAGCCTAGGATGGGCTGCGTCGTGTCGGATAGCCTCGGTGGGGCGTTCCCTAACAAGGTTCCCGCCACCCTGGAGATCCGAGCGTGCAGGCTGAACAGTAGTGCACCCCTGCAGGGAGTTTAATCTATTCGAATAGCCGTGTCCACGGTAACAGGACGCTTTATGCTGAAGCTGGATCTTACCACTACAAACTATTACTATTAAACTGTATGGTTCCGGGTTTTCTTCCTCGCAGGGAAGTCGAGGAGGGGAACTCGGAGGCATTATTATTATTAATCATTACAACTAACTATTATACAATGCTGCAGCAACTTCTGCTCCATTGTTATTACATTCCTGCTATTGAACTGTTGGCTGTTTCTCTTCTCATGCTACAAGACACGTCAGAATATGCTAGTCTTCGATAGGCCTAGCCTCTTACCCTTATTCTGATTTCTATCTTGCAGTCCACTATATACAGCCTACCCTTTCCTTTTATACAAATGCATAATGCTTAGTAGCGGACGTAAGACTCACGGGTATGCTAGATACTCACCCTTGCTTTTCCCCATTTTTGTTTTGCCTGATCGGCTGTTGCAGTCAACGTTGGGGCTTTGGAGTCCAGGAGCAGGAGTTCCCGATGTCGACCACCGCAACATGAATATCCCCGAGGCCTTCTACGACGTCGAGTTCCCCGTTGACCAGGAGTAGTTTGGAGGTTCCCAGGAAGGAGGCCTCGCATTTTCGATCTGTTTTTATTTGTGCCAGCCTTCTTAAGGCAACCTTGTATTCTTGTGTCTGTACTCAGATGGTTTTGCTTCTGCTGACTTTGTGCTCTCGAGCTGTTGTATTCGAGCCCTCGTGGCCCCTAGCTTGTATTTAAATAGCTTGGATTATTTTATTTTGTAGAGTTGTGTTGTGATATCTCATCGTGAGTCCCTAATCTCGATCGTGTACCTTGCGTGTATGATTACTGTACACGATCTGGTTTTGGGGGCGTCACACACTGCCAATATAAACATGGTTGCGTCATCAATATGGCTATGACCTAACGCGGATGGGGGCAATCAGATCAAACTCCTCTGCACCGTCAGTACGATTATGACACATGATGCGTTGCTAGTTCACTTTTGCTTCGCCCATGAAAAAAAGATATATAAAAAATGGGGCCTATGGATTCACCAACATACCATATAATCAGTACAAGCGCATCTCTGTCGTTAGTACACCTAACACCTAACTTGGATGGGGGCAATCAGTTCAAACAAGGTTGTACCATCAGTACGGCTATGACCTAACGTCGATGAGGGCAAGAAATTCAAACACGGTTGCATCATCAATACAACTATGACCTAACGTGGATGGGCCGGACAATCAGTACAAACACGATTGAGCCGGCAGTACGACTATGAACTAAAGAGGATGGGGGTAATCCCTTCAAACAAGGCTATGTCGTTAGTACAACTATGACACGCGGTGTAATCCTAGTTATTTTGCTTAGGTCTCCCCCTCCACCAAAAGTCGAAGTCTCAGACTCACCTTCGCATGAACGCAATTAGGGAAATCAGTTTAGACTCGGCTGCACCGTCAATACGAACATAATTGTGCCGTTAGTAAAACTACAACCTAACGCGGACGGGGGCAATCATATCAAACTCTGTCGCACCGTCAATACGACTATGAAAAACGGTGCGCTACTGGTTCACTTCTTCTGCCCCATGAAAAAAAGATGTATAGAAAATGGTGACTATGGCTTCACCAACATAACATGCAATCAGTACAAGCATGTCTTTGCGGTCAGTACAGCTAACACCTAACTTGGATGGGGAAATCAGTACAAGTATGGATGATTCGCTAGTACGGGTAAGACCTAATGCTCATGAGTGCAATCAGTTCAAAATAAAACCAAACCAAAAAGTTAACTCACTGAAGCTCGTCACAAGCCCCACACTTGCACCCGAGCTAACGTCAATATCACCATCAGTACGACTATGATACACACTTTGTTCAATACGAATTTTATCAAATTCAAAAACATTCTTAAAATGTATTGAATTTCATAAAAAATTTAACATCAAAAGTACGCTCTTTTCAATAGGATTTCAACGATATATTATTTACTTAATTCCGAGAAATGGTTGAAAAGTTACGACTAAAACAGTACTAAAAAACAGAGTAAAGTTCAGACTGTTAAACTCATCAATTTAAACGCGTAGTTCACTCAATTCACACACTCTGTTTTTCAGACGGAAACATAACATGATTTGTTTTCTTGCATTCTAAATTACTCTTAAACCTTTGAGAATTTTAGAAAACTTTCAACATGAACGGTGTCACATTTTTCGCCCTCTTTCCAACGGTATATTATTTGCCCCATTCCGACAAACTTGTAAAAAATTCGTATTCAAAACAAAATTTGACCGTATTCAAATTTGTTTTAAAACCGTACAAAATTAGAAAAAACTTTTTATACAAAAAAGTTTCACATTTTCCATAGATTTCCAACGCTATATCATTTCCTTCAATCCGATAAATGGTTTGCGAAAAACGAGGAAAATAAGATCCGGCAAGAATTTTGCCATTTTTCAAATTACTTCTAAAAGGTATAAAATTAGAAAAAAGCTTTCTATAGGTAAAAGTTTAGGAATTTCATAAGCTTTCCAACGCCATCTCATTTGCTCAATTCTGACAAACCTTTTAGAAACTACGTCAAAAATACGGTTCGCATTTTTTAATTTGAAAAAAACATATTTTGAAAAATGCTTAAAAACCGTGATGATTTTGCAAAAAAGATCTATATTAATCGGAATGGAGCTTTTCATAACTTTCCAACGGTATATTACACGCCCCGTTCCAATAAATAAATATTCGTAGATTGGTTTTTTAAACTAGAGATGTGAACAGTACCGAACTTATGGATGCGTTAGTTCAAACCCGTGGTTCTATCAGTTCTAACTTTGTAACAAAATAATATTTTTCTACTGGTAACAGAATAGCTCATATATATATAAGGTGGGTCTATTCTGCTAATACCCCTTAAGACATATTCTCCTAACACCTCTTATTTTGCTAACACCTTCTATCCGCCTCGTAGCTACTACAAAACTAATAGCGCAAAAACAACCGATCCAAAAGAAATAAACAAGCCAGCCCTCCCCACGCCTTATCCTCCCCCACCTGCCACCGCACCACATTCCACCCTTGACCACCACCTTCCACCTCGCCATCATTCTGCCTCCTCCCCCCGTCCCTCCGCGTCGCCAGGGACTCCTTCCCCGCTCGTCCCAAAGTCGTCCGCCTCACCACGTCGTCCACGAGGATCCGAGGGCCGCCCTGGGCCGCCTACTGCCTCCCCAGGATACAAGCGCCGCCGCGACGGCGGCTCTGGGCCGCAACCTCCCCAGCGCATCGCCCCGACGACGGATCCGGCCCGCACCCGCCGCCATCATGCCTCCCCGCCTCTCTCTGATCCACAGGAACCGCACCCCGGGGAGGTTGCCGCCATGGCCGTGCTCCCTCGCCTTCGGCCGCTGCCGGGACCACGCCGACGCCTGGATCTGGCCGTGGCAGCCCTTCCCCGCGACAGACCTGCGATGGCAACCGCTGCCATCATGACTCCTCGCGGCGGATCCGAGCTGCGAACCGCTTCCTGCGTGCGGTGGCGCTCTAGATCGAGCGGGCGAGCGACGGCCGCCGTGACTTCACTGCTCCCTCCCTCAGCGCCGAGGAGCTCCCCCATCATCAAGCGCTGGGTTCAGTCGCTGCGGCCACCTGCGTTCACCTCCCCTCCTCCCCTCTGTTCAACCGCTGGAGCGTAGCCGGCAGCGTCCTAGGAGCCATAGGTTGGATGGCCGGTTGCGCCCCCTCCCACGGGCGCCACCAGCACAGGATCCGATTGCGCCCCCTTTGCAAGACTCTCTTTCGTGTGCATTTGAAGTTCACTTGCCTCTGCTTTGTGTTTTACTGAAGAAAGGAAAATCAAAGTTTGATGCAATCCACTGTTATTTGATCATGATGTTCAGTTTACTTATATTTTGCAGGAAAAAGGTGAAGTTCAGTTGAATGCGTGCATTTTTTTAGTATGCAGGCTCGTCTATTTAGCACGACGTGTGCGTGTGTAAATTTTAAGTTTTGTTCATGCACTGCAACATGTGTAATCATGTAGTTCAGTTTGTAGTTTGTGTGTAAATATCTTTTGTTCATGCGAGCTGCATGTGTAATCATGTTTTGTTTATGCGAGTTGTATAGTTCAAACAGAAACAGATGCAGTGCATTATGGAAGAAAACTTTGTAGTTGATCTTAAAAATACCGATGTGGCTTACTTTTGAGTGTGTTGATATTCACTTGTGCCCCGAGAAAAATGTTAGGGAAAGAACAAGAAAAAATAACGCAGTTCATTTTTAGATAGTGTTGTGGTTCACCTGCCCTTCTTTCTGCTGTGCACTTTCGTACAAAAAAGTGAAAATAATAAAAAAGAAATTTTGCGGTTTGCTTTGGTTAGTCACGCGGTTCACTTTTCGTGAAACGAACTGCAACGTTTCGATGAATGAATTAAAAAATGAATGCAGTTCTCTTTGCTCGACAATGCATTGCGGCCGCTCGGCGGATGCAGTTCACTTGACCGATTTCGGTTCCGGTAAAAACGCGTGTGTTTCTGTTAATCGATAATGCAGTGCGCCTGCCTATCAGATGTGGTGTCGTTGCCCGGCAAATGCAGTTCACTTCGTCGATTCCGTGTCCGCGAAAAAACAGAGTTTCGTGATTTACTAATTCGCCGTTACTCTTAAACTGTAAGGAATTAGATGATGTGTTGTACATATAAATGGAGCGCCTCGACGATATCTATCAAATGGTGTATCAATTACATCGATAGGACAAACGAATCAAAAGAATTTACGCAAAAACACCTGCTGCCCTACATGAGGGCAGAACACGGTTTTTGAAATTACTTCAAAACCGTGAAGAATCTCGAAAAGTGTTAATTATATGAATTATTCTCCTACTCATGCGAATACAATGGTGTATTATACACATCGTTCTGACAAACCAGTTTAAGAGAGATTGCAAAAAAACTCCCGCTGTGAAAGTGGTCCACTGCACCATTTTCAAAACTGCTCTTAATCCGTGATGAATTGGAAGAAGCGTTCTACATGAAAAAGATGCTCCTTTTCCATACTAATGCAAAGGTGTATCATACGCTCAATTCCGATGAACGGTTAAAAATTTAGAGCGATAATACTGCATGTGATTATGTTTTACCCGAGCTGCAACGCACGTAAGTCAGCAGTGCAGTCCTCACTAGTGTTCCGATGCAGTGCGAAAGTGTTAGCTAATTCTACGCGCTGGCCGTTTTTACTATGCTTGGCGTGAATTGATATCATTTGATGGTTATTGATAGTACAAAAAATGATAACCTTATTAATATTTGTTACCATACGAGACATAGCATCGCCCCGCAACCACTAATTATGCTTGTGGTTGTTTTCGTATGGTAACACCTATTTAAATAAATTACTATATTTTATGAGGTTCATTACCATGTTAATTAACACGTGTTACTATTGTTTCTCGATGCAACGTGCTCTTCTTTTTTGTGTGGGGCGGACATGTTCTGATTCCTATAGTAACTAGTATTAATACCATTACTTTTCTTTGTACTTTATGTTACTAGCAAGCGGAAGTGAACCAACTATTACAACAGCGAAGAGATTAGCGCGTATGATTAGGCCGTTCTACCCGCTCGCGCACAATAGCGCCGCCAATAGGCTCACTAAAGTGTGCGAGCATGCAAAGTGCTAATCCTATGCGCTGGCCGTTTTGGTTTTGCTTGGCGTGAATTGATATCATTTGATGTTATTGATATTACAAAAAGGTGACCATATTAATATGTGTTACCATACGAGACATAGCATCGCTCCGCAACCACTAATTATGGATGTGGTTGTTTTCGTATGGTAACACCTATTTAAATAAATTACTATATTTTACAAGGTTCATTACCATGTTAATTACCACGCATTAGTATTGTTTCTCGATGCAGCGTGCTCTTCATTTTTTGTGTGGGGAGGACATGTTCTAATTCCTATAGTAACTAGTATTAATACCATTACATTTCTTTGTACTTTATGTTTCTAGCAAGCGGAAGTGAACCAACTATTTCAACAACGAAGCGGTCAGCGCGCATGATTAGGCCGTTCTACGCAATCATGCACAATAGCGCCGCCGATAGGCTCGCTAAAGTGCGCGAGCGCGCAAAGTGCTAATCCTACGCGCTGGTCGTTTTCGTTTTTCTTTGCGTGAATTGATATCATTTGATGGTTATTGATATTACAAAAAAGGTCACTATATTAATATGTGTTACCATACGAGACATAGCATCTCCTCGCAACCACTAATTATGCATGTGGTTGTTTTCGTATGGTAACACCTATTTAAATAAATTACTATATTTTACAAGGTTGATTACCATGTTAATTACCACACATTACTATTGTTTCTCAATCCAGCGTGCTCTTTTTTTGTGGGGCGGATGTAAGGCCCGATATGCGGTACTGTTCCAGATCTAGATGTTTCCATCCAGATTCAGGGACGAAGCACATATCGGTCCCACCGCGACATATCACAATGTCATATGCCCTGGATTTTCCAACATGATATCACAACATTACAGCTACATGGTTACAACATCTCATACAATCGGCATACAACTTCCTTAATACATTACATCAGCGGAAGATACATGTCTGAGCACAGACTACAATCAAATGCCTATTGGCAAAGGTAAAACACACCATTCCCGTAACCACACGGGTCCAGGCTCTCTGCCGGGATCCACCAGACTAGTCGTCGTCGAGTGCCCGCGAAGGCGTCCAGAAGAACGGGCGCCGAGCTCCTCTGAAGTCCAAGGTCGTTGCGTAACGTGCATCAAAGAGAAAAGAAAGATGTGAGCTATATGAAAAGTCTTGTAACTAACTTCTCACGGGTAAGATGGGGGTAGTGGTGAGGTTGCAGATGCACTAGCAATATATGAGTGGATAACGGTCTATTTTAGAGTAAGATGAGAACCAAGCATTCGATGAGTAATCTCCTCCAACAAGTCTTGCTATCATCTACTTACGCAATCATTACACCTATCCTATCCTGGTCCTCCCCTTCGCATCCTGACGAAGAAGAAGCAGTCAAGGCACACACATGTTGATCAAGTTATTAAGATTATCTCAGTTGTTGTTGTCTATGAACAAGGAGTAGGTCTCAAGTCGTCCATAACCGTGGACACGGCTTCTCGAAAAGATTTAACCCTACAGGGGTGTACCAACTTCCCATTACAAGGCTCCGCACGCATGCCCATCTCTCAGTTGCTACCCATCACAGGCAACCATTTTATGATTTATTTTCGAGAGATCCGAAACGACAGGTCCCTCTAGCTAACAACGAACAAATCCGGGTGGCCCCCGGTGAGTCGACACCCAACTCAAAAGCCGGCCACGCTCTCTAATTGGCCTCTACCGTATCGACGAGGTCAGGTTAGCTACCCAAACCATGTGGGCAGCCCCCTAGCTCCCTGGGGTGGACCAACAAGAGAAACCATGTCGTCGCTGGCCCAAGATGTTTTAAAGAATATCTGCTAGGAGCGACCTGACAGACACACACTGATACGGTGAGGAAGATAGTTCTCTCACTTCTCGTTGGTTACCCCAAGTGGAAGGTGAGATGTAGCGTAGCAGCAAATTTCCCTCGGTGAAGATACCAAGGTTTTTCTCCAGTAGGACTCGCAGAAATACAAGAAGGTGTCACGACGCTTGACGTGGACCTGCACACACAACAAGTAACTTTGCTCCCAACGAGTACAGAGGAGTTGTCAATTCCTCCGGCCTTGCTGTTTACAAAGGATCGACACAAGAGATAATAATAGTGGCAACGGAAATTAAGAACTGAAAGTAAATTGAAGGTGTGAACAATGGTGGAAATATGGACCGAGGTCCCATGACGTTCACTAGTGATGTCTCTCTCCCAAAAGACGATAAACGTGCTAGCGAGATAAAAAAATCACAGCTGGGCAATTGACATGATTATAAACGCACCACAATGCTAACTATGCTACAAAAGAAAGGAAGAGGCTCAAAAGCAATGGGAAGTACGCCAAGGTAAGTAGACCGAAATCCATCTGCATCTACTATGAATCATCCACCATGAGATATCTATCCAGAACATCTCGCTGGTATTAAGTTGAGAATCCCACCCAAAGTGTAAACTCAAGGCAACAGACAACTGCATTAAAAGAACTTTGCGTAAAGTAAACAATCCTTGCACCCGCAGGTACAAGAACCGTTGTTTTATCCCTGGTGGCAACAACACATCCCCTAGTCTCATGTTTCTGTCACTCAAGCTAGACATCAAGGGGCTGAACCCACAATCAAGCATAACGCTCCCTCTTGGAGTTGCAACAAATCACTTGCCCAAAGAAAAATACGGCAACGGAGAACATGCAAGCATTAACTCAAGAACAAAAATATAAAAGAGAACCAAATATATTACTCATCACAATCTGAACATAGTCTCATAATCCATCAGATCCCAGCAAACTCAGCATAGCAACACAGAAACTTACAAAGGTGCCTCGATCATGTGAGGGAGCTCACGAGGTCTCGAAAGTGGAAGCACAAAGAGGGGAGGAGAACATCACATAGCTACTGGTCATGGACCCATGGTCCAAGAGGGACTACTCACAGCACATCCGGGAGGCGTCCATGGTGATGGATGGTCTCCCGGAGGGGGTTCCTCCTTCCGGTAGGGTGCCAGGGCAGCTTCTCCTCGCAGCCCCGATCTTGAAACAGCGGCGGCGGCGGTACAGAGAGGAGAACGGGAATAGAAGATCGATATTAGGGGTTGTCTCCGCGGGCACTAAATATAGGCCAAGGGGGCACCGAGGGGGCCCACAGGGCAGCCAGAAGGGTGCCCGGCGCGCCCTAGGGTGTGGCCGCGCCAGGGACCCTCCTGGGGCCCTTGTGGGTCCACTCCCTTCCTTCTTTGGTTCTTCGGGAAGCTTCCGGGACGCTGATTTTTTATATAATTTTCCGGAATTTATTTGGCACTTTTAATGGCCGGAAAACCTTAAATATAAAAACAACAGAAAATAGAAACTAGCAACTGGGTGCACTGAGTTAATAGGTTAGTCCAAATATGATCAAAAGTGTATGAAAGTTCAAGAAAAACATGGCAAATTCACACAAATCATGCATGGAGCAAGCAGAAATTATAGATACATTTGGGACGTATCAACATCCCCAAGCTTAATTCCTGCTCGTCCTCGAGTAGGGAAATGATAACAAGCATAATTTCTGTGGCGACATGCCACACAACCATATAAGGACTTTTAAGTAAAGCAATCAAAGCATGCAATTCAATTCAAGTCTTAACAAACAAGAGTCTATATTAGAGTTTACACAAGCAACCAAAGAACAAAGGGTGCAAGAGCTCTCGCTGTCCGTGACTCAAATGTCTCCAAATGGTGTTTGCGTGCAAGCAGGGGACTTGGAAAAATAGAGAAAAAGGTTGTTGAGAACTGCTATCTACTAAAGTTTCACACTTAGTCTCCTTTGGATTCTTATCTTGACTCGTCCCCAGACCGCTAGCCAGGTACAAGTCAAACTGATCTGCTGTGACGTGGACCTGCACACGCAACAAGTAACTTTGTTGCCAATGAGAATACAGGAGTTTTCAATTCCTCCGGCCTTGCTGTTTACAAAGGATCAACGTAAGAGATAATAATAGTGGCAACGGAAATAATGAATTGAAAGTAAATTGAAGGTGTAAACAATGGTGGAAATATGGACTGAGGTCCCATGATGTTCACTAGTGATGTCTCTCTCCCAAAAGACGATAAAAGTGCTAGCGAGGTAAACAAATCTTAGATGGGCAATTGACATGATTATAAACGCACCGCAATGCTAAGTATGCTACAAAAGAAACTAAGAGGCTCAAAAGCAATGGGCAGTACGACAAGGTGAGTAGACCGAAATCCATCTGCATCTACTACGAATCATCCACCTTGAGATAACTATCCAGAACATCTCGCTGGTATTAAGTTGCGAATCCCACCAAAGTGTAAACTCAAAGCAACAGACAACTGCATTAAAAGAACTTTGCGTAAATTAAACAATCCTAGCACCCGCAGGTACACGCACCGTTGTTTTATCCCTGGTGGTAACATCACATCCCCTAGTCTCATGTTTCTGTCACTCAAGCTAGACATCGAGGGGCTGAACCCACAATCAAGCATAACACTCCCGCTTGAAGTTGCAACAAATCAATTGGACAAAGAAAAATACGGCAATGGAGAACATGCAAGAATTAACTCAAGAACACAAATATAAAAGAGAACCAAATATATTACTCATCAAAATCTGAACATAGTCTAATAATCCATCAGATCCCAGCAAACTCAGCATAACAACACAGAAAATTACAAAGGTGCCTCGATCATGTGAGGCAGCTCACGAGTTCTCGAAAGAGGAAGAACAAAGAGTGGACGAGAACATCACATAGCTACTGGTCATGGACCCATGGTCCAGGAGGGACTACTCACAGAACATCCGGGAGGCGTCAATGGTGATGGATGGTCTCCCGGAGGGGGTTCCTCCTTCCGGCAAGGTGCCGGGGCAGCTTCTCCTGGCATCCCCGATCTTGAAACGGTGGCGACGGCGGTAAAGATGGGAGAACGGGAATAGAAGATCGATCTTATGGGTTTTCTCTGCGGGCACTAAATATAGGCCAAGGGGGCACTGAGCGGGGCCATAGGGCAGCCAAGAGGGTGCCCGGCGCGCCCTAGGGTGGGGCTGCGCCAGGGACCCTCTTGGGGCCCTGGTGGGTCCACTCCCTTCCTTCCTTGGTTCTTCGGGAAGCATCCGGGACGCTGATTTTTTATATAATTTTTCTGTAATTTATTTCGCACTTTTAATGGCCGGAAAACCTGAAATATAAAAACAGCAGAAAACAGGAACTGGGAACTGGGTGCACTCAGTTAATAGGTTAGTACAAATATGATCAAAAGTGTATGAAAGTTCAAGCAAAACATGACAAAGTCACACAAATCATGCATGGAGCAAGCAGAAATTATAGATACGTTTGGGACGTATCACACACACGATTTTCAAATGGTAAATTCAGCTTGGGCCACCACTAGAAATGTTTGAAGCTAGGTAGGTAAGAAAAGGGGACCCCATAGAATCTCACACGCGGTTAGGCACGCTCAGTCTTAGAACCAATACCCGGAACTCGGATCCTAGGTGACTCGAATGGAATAAAGCGTCGGGGCGGGATAGCCTAGACCTTCCATCCTTCGTCGAATATAGTCAAAATTATAATAATCACATCATCCACAATAAATGTAATAATGTGATAGCCCAATCCAAGAAGTAACAGGATAACAGTTGATAACATCCTAGCATGCATACTAATAAGTGGCTGAGGAGTGAGCAATAGTAACATAGCCGAAGAAGGTTTGCTGGGATGTGGAGGATAGGGCTGTTTTGGTTTATTTGAGAGGCATGAATATAAAGTGGTAGGATCAAGCAATCGTACTATCCTACACCTAGGCGCGAGTGAGCTGAAAGTTATAAGCATGATATATGCTCCCCCTTACCTGATGAGAAGACGAAAATGAAGGTGAAGTCAATCGCAAGCTCGCAACATCTTCGAGAGGTACCCGCGGAAGCACACAAGAAGGAAACACTGGAAAAGGCAATCGACGAGCAAGCATCTATTACTACGAAGCAATCACGATCAAGCATCAACAAGAAGGCAACACGAGACAACGCACCACGGTATCGCATCTATCGCCGAGAGCGGTTACTAAGAGGTTAAGTGGAGTACTCGTCACACACGATGATACCGCGCATTTAGAATGGTTCAAGCTGTTTAGCTACACAACATGATCAAAGGTTATTAACATGGCATCTCACTCAAGCATGGCATATCACACAATCACGGCAAGAGGTGAAGCACAAGATAAACTATCTATGCTAGTCAATTTAAGTGAGGCACGACCTAAACATGGCATACCACTAAGTACCCCACGACAATTAAAGTATTTGTTATTGTTCTTCCCTAAACCATATTTTAGGTTGGTTAACAACAACAAACAATAGCATAAACAGAAAGTACATGAAGTTCTAATCAAGTTACATATAAAGAACACCCCAAACAGAGTTACGGTTTAAAAAGATACAAGCATTACAAGTTATGCACACATGCTGTTAACATCAGGTAGCACACTTTAGAGCAACAAATAAACAAGAAAAGGGTTGTAGACATGCACAAAAATGATATGCAACTAAAGTAGAAATGGCAGGCAAGTCATGGCAAAAGGAATCATGCAAATAGGCTCATGGTTCACTAGTTATAAGCAACACAAAAAGCTATAAAACATTACTGGTCAAGCACTTCGTGAAAATCAGAAAAACATGGCAGAAACTGTTATTTTCATGCTGTATAAACAGGAGAGAAACTATATGTAAATGTGCAACAACATGACATAGAAATATGTGGGCATGAAGTAGACATGATGGTTATCAGGTAAAAACAAGAATCAAGGTCATATGCATCACAGATCAAAAGATATTAAGCGTGCAACATGACATTAAAAAGTTATTTTGATGAGAGGCCCGTGTGGGTGGCCTCGCTTGGGCCGTGTGGGCGTGGACGGCCCACCTGGCGGCTAGGGCGACGAGCACCGGAGGGCTCGCCCCTGGACAAGCCAGAGCGACGGCGGCGGCGCCATTGACACCGGCGGCTCGCCGGAGATGGCCCAGGACGAGGAGGGTTGTCAGGAGGGGCGGTTGCGGCTCGTGTTCGGCCGGACCCCGTAGATCCGGCAGCGGCTAGGCGTCCTGCGGCGCGGCTCGAACTCCCGGCGGGCGGCGGCAGCTCGCCTGTGTCCTGCACGGGACAAAGGAGGAGAGGGGAGGTCAGGGGGTGAGAGGATAAGGGGCGGCGCGGGACGAAAGAGGAGGGGCGCAACAGCGCCTAGCTTGTGCGGTCGCCGGAGTGGAGGCGGCGGCGGTTCCACGAGACGCGACAGGGAGCGGCGACGTGGTGCGGACCGGATCGGGCCTGGGGCGCCCCTACGGGGCCCAAGGCGCTGGAGGTGGGAGGTGGAGAGGCTGGGCGCACCCTAGCCGTTGGATCGGTTGATCTGACGGTCAGGAGTGTTTGGGGCTAGGGTTTTCTGGATCTGGGGCTAGGATTACAAGTTTTGGGGGACTAGATGGCAGATTCGGGGTAATTGTGAGGGGGTGGCTGCAATTTTGGATTAGGGGAAACCCTAGAAAGGGTGGGAGAGTGGTGGTCTTTATATAGCCCAGGTGGCTGGCAGTTTGCAAGAACATCCCCGGTTTCTCTCTCCGCGCGCGGTGTTTACGTTTTTGACCGCCAGCGGTCCGCAGGACCTCCGATTCGGGTAAAACTTTGAACTGCGCAATCATCGCGTCGAGCCAACGGCGTTCACCTCGCGCTGGAACCGTTCCGAGAACACTTTCCGACGCGCTATAAAAATATCCCGTTTAGTAATTAAACGGGGTTTTCGCTTCGTTGGCTACAGCTAGTCTTTGCGGGTTTCGCGACGGTGCTCGGGTGAAAACCCGGTGTCGCAAAGGTCGAGTGTCGGGGTGGCAAAGGTTGGTCTCCTTCCGGTACGAGATAAGAGGGGGAAAATAATCGCCGATCGATAAATCGGGGATGCAAACGCCGCAAACAAAACAGGAAATCAACCAATTCACACCGAAAACAAATTTTTTAGTTTTTTGTCAAATCTGGGCTGTTATAATACAACACCACCAACAAGGGATCTCGTCCCGAGATCCAGGACGATCCGGGGGAGAGGGGAGAGAGAAAATAGAGTCGATAATCTTCAACACCACCAACAAGGGACTCTGCTCCATGTCGATGTCGAGCTTCCGTCGAGATAAATTTCCGCTGAGAAACGGCAACGTCGAAAAATGAAACCATCGCGAGACAAGAGGAAGAACGATAGTTGAAAGCGACGATCAAGGGAAGAATTCTCACTGAAATGCTGAGCATACTGGGCAAGAGTACGAAAGTCAATAGACGACCAAGCTGTTTACCAGAGTCGGGTAGACTAAAGGTATACAGGATTTCCCAAACCTGAGATCGGAATCGAGACAATACCCTGCAAGCAAGGCATTGTAACGTTCCGAAACTCCACACACTCGAGATCCTAAAGTTTGAAGGGGATAAGTCTAGATTAAAACACTTACATCACTTGTCCTGACCAGAGCAAGGGTAAGGAGTAAAAAGATTCCTACTCTCTGATAACTAACTTAGTAACTACAAAATAGTTTTTGTCTAGACTCGACTTTGGCCAGAAAAGGGATCCTACGGTCGGTAAGGCTCTGATACCAAGTTTTAAGGCCCGATATGCGGTACTGTTCCAGATCTATATGTTACCATCCAGATCCAGGGATGAAGCACATATCGGTCCCACGCGACATATGACAATGTCATATTCCCCGGATTTCCAACATGATATCATGGCATTACAGCTACATGGTTACAATATCTCATACAATCGACATACAACTGCCTTAATACATTACATCATCGGAAGATACATGTCTGAGTATAGACTACAATCAAATTCCTATTGGCAAAGGTAAAACACACCATTCCCGTAACCACACGGGTCCAGGCTCTCCACCGGGATCCACCTAACTAGTCATCGTCGAGTCCCCGCGAAGGCGTCCAGAAGAAGGGGCGCCGAGCTCCTCTCAAGTCCAAGGTCGTTGCATAACGTGCGTCAAAGAGAAAAGAAAGAGGTGAGCTATATCAAAAGTCTTGTAACTAACTTCTCACGGGTATGATGGGGGTAGTGGTGAGGTTGCAGACGCACTAGCAATATATGAGTGGCTAACGGTCTATTTTAGAGTAAGATGAGAACCAAGCATTCAATGAGGAATCGCCTCCAACAAATCTTGCTATCATCTACTTACGCAATCATAACACCTATCCTATCCTTGTCCTCCCCTTCGCATCCCGACGAAGAAGAAGCTATCAAGGCACACACACGTTGATCAAGTTATTAAGATTATCTCAGTTGTTGTTGTCTATGAACAAGGAGTAGGTCTCCAGTCGTCCATAACCATGGACACAACTTCTCAAAAAGATTTAACCCTGCAGGGGTGTACCAACTGCCCATTACAAGGCTCCGCACGCACGCCCATCTCTCTCAGTTGCTACCCATCACAAGCAACCATTTTATGATTTAGTTCCGAGAGATCCAAAACGACAGGTCCCTCTAGCTAAAAACGAACAAATCGGTGTGGCCCCCGGTGAGTCGACATCCAACTCAAAAGCTGCCCCCCTCTCAAATTAGCCTCTACCGTCTGGACGAGGTCGGGTTAGCTACCCAAACCATGTGGGCAGCCCCCTAGCTCCCTGGGGTGGACCAACAAGAAAAAACATGTCGTCGCGGGCTAAAGTTGTTTTAAAGAATATCTGCTAGGAGCGACCCGACAGACACACACACGGTTTTCAAATGGTAAATTCAACTTGGGCCACCACTAGAAATGTTTGAAGCTAGGTAGGTAAGAAAAGGGGACCCCATAGCATCCCACACGCGGTTTGGCACGCTCAGTCTTAGAACCAATACCCGGAACTCGGATGCTAGGTGACTCGAATCGAACAAAGCGTCGGGGCGGGATAGCCTAGACCTTCCATCCTTCGTCGAATATAGTCAAAATTATAATAATCACATCATCCACAATAAATATAATAATGTGATAGCCCAATCCAAGGAGTAACAGGATAACAGTTGATAACATCCTAGCATGCATACTAATCAGTGGCTGAGCAGCGAGCAATAGTAACATACCCGAACAAGGTTTGTTGGGATGTGGAGGACATGGCTGTTTTGGTTTATTTGAGAGCCATGAATATAAAGTGGTAGGATCAAGCAATCTTTCTATCCTACACCTAGGCGCGAGTGAGCTGAAAGTTATAAGCATGACATATGCTCCCCCTTACCTCATGAGAAGACGAAACCGAAGGTGAAGTCGATCGCAAACTCACAACGTCTCCGAGAGGTACCGCGGAAGCACACAAGAAGGAAACACTGGAAAAGGCAATCGACGAGCACGCATCTATTACTACGAAGCAATCACGAGAAGCATCAACAAGAAGGAAACACGAGATAACGCACTACGGTATCGCATCTATCGTCGAGAGCGGTTACTAACATGTCAAGTGGAATACTCGTCACACACGACGATACCGGACATTTAGAATGGTTCAAGTTGTTTAGCTACACAACATGAGCAAAGGTTGTTAACATGGCATCTCACTGAAGTATGGCATATCACACAATCACGGAAAGAGGAGAAGCACAAGATAAACTATCTATGCTAGTCAATTTAAGTGAGGCACAACCTAAACATGGCATACCACTAAGTACCCCACGACAATTAAAGGATTTGGTACTTTTCTGCCCTAAAATATATTTTAGGTTGGTTAACAACATCAAACAATAGCATAAAAACAAAGTACATGAAACTCTAATCAAGTTTCATATAAAGAACACCCCAAACGGAGTTACGGTTTAAAAAGATACAAGCATGACAAGTTATGCACACATGCTGTTAACATCAGGTAGCACACTTTAGAGCAACAAATAAATAAGCAAAAGCTTGTAGACATGCACAAAAATGATATGCAACTAAAGTAGACATGTAAGGCAAGTCATGGAAAAAGGAATCATGCAAATAGGCATCATGGTTCACTAGTTATAAGCAACACAAAGAGCTACAAAACATTACAGGTCAAGGACTTAGTGAAAATCAGGAAAACAGGGCAGACACTGATATTTTCATGCTGTATAAACAGGAGAAAAACTATATGTAAATGTGCAGCAACATGACATAGAAATATGTGTGATAAAGTAGACACGATGGTGATCGGTTACAAACAAGAATGAAGGTCATATGCATCACAGATCAAAAGATATTAAGCGTGCAACATGACATTAAAAAGTTACAGACTTGGAGAAAAACATAGGTGGATGTCAAAAACAGCAGGATAGAAACATTGGAGCTGAACATCACTATGACCAGGAATGTAAACATGAAAATGCAATACATATAATGGAAGTAGACATGGTATAGATCAAAATAACATATTGCAATGCTCAATAGGATGCACGGTTAAAAAGATATAGGGAAGCAAAGTAGCAACTTCATATAAACAGCAACACATGTCATCAGGGTCACCACTTTGGAGCAAAATTTAATATAGCTACAGCAGGCAAACATGACAAGTGATTGCATAGGATTGAAGTAGACATGATGCTTAACAGTACGCAACAAGAATTAATAGCATAGGCCTCATGGATGTGACACAATCTTCAACCAAATTTGCAATAAAATAACAACAACAACACTTGATAGAAAGTAGCAGCAGTTAACAGTCTGATGCCCACTTCAACACAGATTTTCACAATCAATATTACCTCAAATCAAAATGCTCACAAGAGATGAACTGAAGTACACACAAATCTAAACAATTTTCCTTTTGGGCCCACATTCATCCGGGCTACGGTTTACTTGCAAACTACAATGCAAAAATGAATACAGCCACAAAAATACCTCAGACTTAGAAAAAAATAAGCAGCAGGTAAAAAAAGCAAAAAAAAAACAACCACAAAAAAACGGCCTCACCCCTCTATTGGGCTTCGGCCCAGCTGGCGACTAGGGAGGCCCGTGCGGGTGGCCTGGCTTGGGCCGTGTGGGCGTGGCCGGCCCACCTGGCGGCCAGGGCGAGTAGCACCAGAGGCTCGCCCCTGGACAAGCCAGAGCGGCGGCGGCGGCGCCGTTGACGCCGGCGGCTCGCCAGAGACAGCCGAGGACGAGAAGGGTGGTCAGGATGGGCGGCTGCGGCTCGTGTCGGGCCGGACCCCGCCAGATCCGGCGGCGGCTAGGCGTCCTGTGGCGCGACTCGACCTCCCGGCGGGCGGCGACCATGGCCATGGCGGCGGCGACTCGCCGGTGTCTTGCATGGGTCAAAGGAGGAGAGGGGAGGTTAGGGGGTGAGAGGAAAAGGGGCAGTGCAGGAGGAGCGAGGAGGGGCGCGGCGGCGCTTGGCTTGCGCGGCGGCCGGTCGCCGGAGTGGAGGCGGCGGCGGTTCCACGAGACACCGCAGGGAGCGGCGACGTGGTGCTGGAGGTGGGAGGTGGAGAGTCTGGGCGCACCCTGGCCGTTGGATCGGTTGATCTGACGGTCAGGAGTGTTTGGGGCTAGGGTTTTCTGGATCTGGGGCTAGGATTACGAATTATGGGGGATTAGATGGAAGATTTGGGGAAATTGTTAGGGGGTGGCTGAAATTTTGGCTTAGGTAAACCTTAGAAGGGGTGGGAGAGTGGTGGTATTTATATAGCCCAGGTGGCTTGCAGTTTGCTAAAACATCCCCGGTTTCTCTCTCGCGCGTGCGGTGTTTACTTTTCTGACCGCCGGGGGTCCGCAAGACCTCCGATTCGTGTAAAACATTAAACTTCGCGATCAGCGTGTCGAGCCGGCAGCGTTCACCTCACGCTGAACCGTTCCGTGAACACTTTCCGATGCGCTATAAAAATATCCCGTTTACTTATTAAATGGGGTTTTTGCTCTGTTGGCTACGGCTGGTCTTTGCGGGTTTTCGTGACGGTGCTCGGGTGAAAACCCAGTGTCGCAAAGGTCGAGTGTCAGGGTGGCAAGGGTCGGTCTCCGTCCGATACGAGATAAGAAGGGGAAAATAATCGCCCATCAATAAATTGGGGATGCAAACACCGCAAACAAAACAGGCAATCAACCAATTCACACCGAAAACAAATTTTTTAATTTTGTGTGAAATCTGGGCTGTTACAATACGACACCACCAACATGGGATCTCGTCGCGAGATCCAGGACGGTCCGGGGGAGAGGGGAGAGAGAAAAGAGAGTCGACAATCTTCAACACCACCAATACGGAACTCTGCTCCATGTCGATGTCGAGCTTCCGTCGAGATAAATTTCCGCAGAGAAACAGCAACGTCGAAAAACGAAACCATCGGGAGATCAAGAGGAAGAACGATAGTTGAAAGCGACGATCAAGGGAAGCATTCTCACTGAAATGCTGAGGATACTGGGCAACAGAACGGAAGTCAACAGACGACCAAGATGTTTACCAAAGTCGGATAGACTAAAGGGTCTACTGGATTTCCCAAACCTTAGATCGGAATCGAGACAATATGCTGCAAGCAAGGCATTGTAACGGTTCCGAAACTCAACTTACTCGAGATCCTAAAGTTTGAAGGGGATAAGTCGAGATTAAAACACTTACGTCACTTGTCCTGACCAGAGCTAGGGTAAGGAGTAAAAAGATTCCTACTCTCCGATAACTAACTTAGTAACTACAAAATAGTTTTTGTCCAGACTCGACTTCGGCCAGAAAAGGGATCCTACGGTCGGTAAGGTTCTGATAGCAAGTTGTAAGGCCCGATATGAGGTACTGTTCCAGATCTAGATGTTTCCATCCATATCCAGGGACGAAGCACATATAGGTCCCACCGTGACATATGACAATGTCATATGCCTCAGATTTCCAACATGATATCACAACATTAAAGCTACATGGTTACAACATCTCATACAATCGGCATACAACTGCCTTAATATATTACATCATCGGAAGATACATGTCTGAGTACAGACTACAATCAAATGCCTATTGGCATAGGTAAAATACACCATTCCCGTACCCACACGAGTCCAGGCTCTCCACCGGGATCCACCTAACTAGTCGTCGTCAATTTCCCGCGAAGGTGTCCAGAAGAAGGGGCGCCGAGATCCTCTCAAGTCCAAGGTCGTTGCATAACGTGCGTCAAAGAGAAAAGAAAGAGGTGAGCTATATCAAAAGTCTTGTAACTAACTTCTCATGACTAATATGGGGGTAGTGGTGAGGTTGCAGACGCACTAGCAATATATGAGTGTCTAACGGACTATTTTAGAGTAAGATGAGAACCAAGAATTCGACAGGGAATCGCCTCCAACAATTCTTGCTATCATCTACTTACGCAATCATAACACCTATCCTATCCTTGTCCTCCCCTTCACATCCCGACGAAGAAGAAGCAGTCAAGGCACACACACGTTGATCAAGTTATTAAGATTATCTCAGTTGTTGTTGTCTATGAACAAGGAGTAGGTCTCAAGTCGTCCATAACCGTGAACACGGCTTCTCGAAAAGATTTAACCCTGCAGGGGTGTACCAACTGCCCATTACAAGGCTCCGCACGCACGCCCATCTCTCTCAGTTATTACCCATGACAGGCAACTATTTTATGATTTAGTTCCGAGAGATCCGAAACGACAGGTCCCTCTAGCTAACAACGAACAAATCTGGGTGGCCCCCGGTGAGTCGACATCCAACTCAAAAGCCGGCCGCGCTATTGAATTGTCCTCTACCGTCTGGACGAGGTCGGGTTAGCTACCCAAACCATGTGGGCAGCGCCCTAGCTCCCTGGGGTTTACCAACAAGAAAAACCATGTCTTCGCTGGCCCAAGTTGTTTTAAATAATATCTGCTAGGAGCGACCCGACAAACACACACACGGTTTTCAAATGGTAAATTCATCTTGCGGTACCACTAGAAATTTTTGAAGCTAGGTAGGTAAGAAAAGGGGACCCCATAGCATCCCACATGCGGTTAGGCACGCTCAGTCTTAGAACCAATACCCGGAACTCGGATTCTAGGTGACTCTAATGGAATAAAGCGTCGGGGCGGGATAGCCTAGACCTTCCATCCTTCATCGAATATAGTCAACATTATAATAATCACATCATCCACAATAAATATAATAATGTGATAGACCAATCCAAGGAGTAACAGGATAACAGTTGATAACAACCTAGCATGCATACTAAGCAGTGGCTGAGCAGCGAGCAATAGTAACATAGCGGAACAAGGTTTGTTGGGATGTCGAGGACATGGTTGTTTTGGTTTATTTGAGAGCCATGAATATAAAGTGGTAGGATCAAGCAATCGTTCTATTCTACATCTAGGCGTGGGTGAGCGGAAAGTTATAAGCATGATATATGCTCCCCCTTTCTTGATGAGAAGACGAAACCGAAGGTGAAGTCGATCGCAAGCTCGCAATGTCTTCGAGAGGTACCGCGGAAGCACACAAGAAGGAAACACTGGAAAATGCAATGGACGAGCAAGCATCTATTACTACGAAGCCATCACGAGAAAGAATCAACATGAAGGCAACACGAGACAACGCACTACGGTATCACATCTATCGTCGAGAGCGGTTACTAAGAGGTTTAGTGGTGTACTCTTCACACACGACGATACCACACATTTAGAATGGTTCAAGTTGTTTAGCTACACGACATGAGCAAAGGTTATTAACATGGCATCTCACTCAAGCATGGCATATCACACAATCACGGCAAGAGGTGAAGCACAAGATAAACTATCTATGCTAGTAAATTTAAGTGAGGCACGACCTAAACATGGCATACCACTAAGTACCCCACGACAATTAAAGGATTTGGTACTGTTCTGCCCTAAACCATATTTTAGGTTGGTTAACAACAGCAAACAATAGCATAAACACAAAGTACATGAAATTCTAATCAAGTTACATATAAAGAACACGCCAAACGGAGTTACGGTTTAAAAAGATACAAGCATTACAAGTTATGCACACATGCTGTTAACAGCAGGTAGCACACTTTAGAGCAACAAATAAACAAGAAAAAGGTTGTAGACATGCATACAAATGATATGCAACTAAAGTAGACATGGCAGGTGAAAGGACGTGGATGTCGCCTAGAGGGGGGGGGCAAATAGGCGCTTAAAATAAATACGGTTTAGGCTTGAAAAAATGCGAAATAAAACTTAACGTTTAATTTGCCAAGCAAGAAACCTAAATAAGATAGGCTCAACTATGTGCACCAACAACTTATACTAAGCAAGATAAACAACTATGTGATAGCAAGATATATAACAAGATCACTATGGCTATCACAAAGTAGGTGCACAAGTAAATAGGTTGACTAGATGAACAACCTATGGGACAAGCAATGCACAATAATATGAGCAAGCACAAGATAAAAAAAGTAATAAGCTTGCTCAAAGTAAGGGTAGAGATAACTACAAGTGGAGCCAATAGAGACAAGGATTTGTTACCGAAGTTCCTTCTCTTGCGAGAAGTACGTCTCCGTTTGGAGAGGGTGAAGGGCACAATGCTCACATGAAGCCAACGAGGGCCACCCTATTTCTCCTCACGCTCTTACCAATGAAAAATGCCGTGATTCCACTATTAGGACACTTGAGGTCAGTCAGAACCCTCTGTTAGGTATGTGCTAGGGTTAGCAAGAAACTTTGCATCATGTTAAAAATTTCAAAAGAAATTGAAATGGGAGAGAGAACACCCCCCAGATGAATTTAATTCAAATGGCCAGAATAAAAGTTTCTCCAAAAATTCCTTTTGCATTTTTCAAAAGTCTTATAAATGAGTGTGATCACACACCAAGTGATGTGGGACCAAACCCATGCTCTTGGATTTTTCAAGTATTCAAACAGGAGCATGGATTTAAATTTAAATCACTATTTGAATTAAAGTTCAAATAATTTGAATTTAAAAAATGTTCAAACTTTACAAGTGGCTAGCCTATTATATTTTGAAGCCATATAAAAAGTTTCAGCATTTAATAAAATTCCTAGCTATTTGTTTAGCACAGCAAAACAAATTAACAGAAAATAAAACAGAAAGAAAAAGGAAAAATGAAACTTACCCGCAAAGAGGCCCAACTCATCGCCCCCGGCCCAAGCCTACCTGGAGCCCTTGTCGTCTACCCCAAGGAAAGCGAGCACGCTGCTGCGTGCTGGCCATGCCGAGGCCGCCGACGCCACCGCGACGTCCCTGGCCACGCAGCTGCTTCCCCGCCGCCTTCTACGTGTCCTGGAGACGCCCCGAAGCCTCCCCGATCCGTTCCCCCTCTCCACGGTCACTTTCCCCTTCCCCCTCTGTCACAACCCAAGTTTAGGTATGTGCTAGGGTTTGAATTCCCCTTTGTATCATGTGAAAATTTCAAAAGAAAATAAAAAATGGGTCAAATAAAGCCCTGAGAAATTATTTCAAATGGACAGATAAAAATCTTTTTCCAAAAATCATTTGAATATTTGGAAAATTCCTATAAATGATGGTGATCATTTTAAAAGTGGTTTGGGTTCTTTCCCATGCCCATGGAATATTCAATAATTCAAAATGTGCCCTGGAAATTAAATATGACCCCTGGAAATTGAATTTCAAAAATGCCCAAAAGTCATAAGTGGCTTGCTACTGTCCACCTAAGATTTATAAACATATTTGGGCATTTTTATAAAATTCCTTGGTATTTTTACCAGAGCAAAACAAAGAAAAGAAATAAAAGAAAAGGAGAAAGAAAAATCACTACTTACCTTTTGGCCCACCTGGCCCATCTGCACCCGAAGACCAGCCTAGCCCACAGGGGGGCAGGGTCGTCTTCTTCCTCCTGCCAGGAGGATTCCACCGGCGCAGCGCGTGTGCACGTCGTCGTGCCACCTCCTGCTTCGACGTGGAGGCCTCCCCTTGACGTTATCCTGCGCCTGGAACCCCCCCCGAGCGATTCCCTCCTATCCCTGGCCCATCCTTCTTCTCCTTCCTCTGTACCGAGCCGCACCGAGCGCAAGCCGGAGCAACACGCGAGCTCCAGCGCGGCCACCGGCGATCCCCCGCTGCTCCATCGTGCCCAGAAGGACTGGGGACGACGTCCTCCTATATTCCCCTCATCAGATCGCACCGAGATCCACCTAGGACGACGCCCGTCTCAAGATTTGACCGCTGGAAAACGCGAGCTCCGGCGAGCAATTATCGCACCCTCGCCGCCTCTCTGACCTCCCCGACGTGCCCTCCCGCCTCTCTGAGCAATTATCTAACCAGGGTGAGCTACCCATTCACCCTTGCCCTCCCGTACTTCCCCTCGAGGCCCCAAGCGCCGGTTCAACGGAGACCGTGCTCCGTCCGCCGCGGGAATTCCTCCCCTCCGTGGCCTCCGGCCTCCTCCGGCGAGCGCGTGTGCTCACCTCGAAGCGCACGTGTGCGTGGAGCAATTTGGTGGTACTCCCGCCGCCTCCCATGGCAGGAGAGGGCCTCTCCAGTGGACGCCGCCGCATCCAATGGTCATCGACGGCGAGAACTCCGGCAGGGCCACCTGCCAGTGCACTTAGGGGGCTAACCCCCTCCTAATTGACCCCATGGGTCAATGACAGGTGGGGCCAGTGTAAGGCCCGATATGTGGTACTGTTCCAGATCTAGATGTTTCCATCCAGATCCGGGGACGAAGCACATATCGGTCCCACCGCAACATATGACATAGCCATATGCCCTGGATTTCCAACATGATATCACAACATTACAGATACAGGATACAACATCTCATACAATCGGCATACAACTGCCTTAATACAATACAACAGCGGAAGATAGATGTCTGGGTACAGACTACAATCAAATACCTATTGGCAAAGAGAAAAACATCGATCCCCATAACCACACGGGTCTAGGCCCTCCGCCGGGATCCGCCTAACTAGTCGTCGTCGAGTCTCCACGTGAAACATCGGTCAGCATACCTGTTGTCGAACAGAAACCTGAAAAGAGTTTAGGGTTAGTATCATGAGTACAGAGGTACTCAGCATCCAACTGTAGTGGTCATCTGACCCAGCAAGGACTTCATCACTCGTCATTCTAGGAAAACTAGTAGTTTACGGTAAGGATGAGGTAAGTGGTGAGGTTGCTGCCGCACTAGCATTTATGAAGTGGCTAACGAACTAGAGAGTAAGATAAGAAGCCAAGCATTCGATGAGGAATCGCCTCCAACAAGTCTTGCTATCAACTATTTACGCAAACATAACACCTATCCTATCCTTGTCCTCCTCTTCGCATCCCGACGAAGAAGAAGCAGTCAAGGCACACACACACATTGATCAAGTTATCTTAAGATTATCTCAGTTGTTGTTGTTTATGAACAAGGAGTAGGTCTCAAGTCGTCCATAACCGTGGACACGGCGTCTCGAAAAGATTTAACCCTGCAGGGGTGTACCAACTGCCCATTACAAGGCTCCGCACGCATGCCCATCTCTCTCAGTTGCTACCCATGATAGGCCACCATTTTATGATGTAGTCCCAAGAGATCCGGAACGACATGTCCCTCTAACTAACAACGCACAAATCCGGGTGGCCCCCGGTGAGTCGACATCCAACTCAAAAGCCGGCCGCGCTCTCGAATCGGCCTCTACCGTCTGGACGAGGTCGGATAGGTTGCCCAAACAGATGTGGACAACCCACTAGATCCCTGGGGTGGACCAACAAGAGAAACCATGTCTCCGCTGGCCCAAGTTGTTTCAAATGGTAAATCAGCTTGGGCCACCACTAGAAATGTTTGAAGCTGGATAGGTAAGAAAAGGGGACCCCATAAAATCCCACACGCGGTTAGGCACGCTCAGTCTTAAAACCAATACCCGGAACTCGTGTCATAGGTGACTCGAATGGAACAAAGCGTCGAGGCGGGATAGCCTAGACCTTCCATCCTTCGTCGAATATAGTCAACATTATAATAATCAATATCATCAACAACAATATAATAATGTGATATCCAAAACCAAGGAGTACAGGGTAAAAACGTAGCATCCTAAGCATGCATACTAAGCAGGGGCTGAGCAACAAGCAATAGTAACATAGCAGTACAAGGTTTGCTGGGAAGGGACATGGCTGTATCGGTTTGAAAGAGGCTGTAAACATGTGGTAGGATCAAACATCGAACCTAGCCTAGACTAGCATGCAAATCGCTGGTTGAAATAGAATGGATCATAAGTAATGTATAGTCCTTGCCTGTTGATAAGTCGGCTTCCGAAGGTGTAGTTGACCGCAAGCTCGCATCGTCTCCGAAGGTACCCGCGGAAGCACACAAGACGATAAACACTGGAAAGCAATCAACGAGGAAGCACTCTATTACTATGGGGCAAGACAAGATCAAGAAGACATCACACGACACATCAACGCGATACGGATCTATCGTCGAGAACGGTTACTAACAGTTTAAGTGGGGTATCGGTCACACACGACGAATACCGCACGTTTACGGTGGTTCAAGTTGCTTAGCTACATGTGATCAACCAACGGTTATTAACATGGAAACTCAAGCAAGCATGGCATATCACACAAACATGGCAAGAGGTGTAGCACAAAGTAAACTATCTATGCTAGTCAATTTAAGTGAGGCACAACCTAAACATGGCATAACACTAAGTGCCGCACGATGATTAAAACATTAGGGACTGTTCTGTACTAACCCATATTTTTAGGTTGGTTAACAACAGAAAACAATAGCATAAACACAAATTACATGAAAAACTAGTCAAGTTACATATAAAGAACACCCCAAACGGAGTTACGGTTAAAAAGATACAAGCAAAACAAATTACGGGCACAAACTGCCAACATCACCAAGCACACGTTAGAGAAATGCATAAACAGGTTAATGAATGCAAACATGCTCACAAATGATATGGAACTAAAGTAGACATGACAGGAAAGGCATGGAAAAAAGAATCATGCAAATAGGCATCATATATCAAAAGATATTAAGCAAACAACATGGCATCGCAAAGTAACAGACTTAGTGAAAATCAGAGGTAGCTGTCAACAACGTGGCATCGCATAGCAACTTTGGAGCTCAATATCTATATGACCAGAAAGCATATCATGAAAATGCAATACATGGGATGAAATTAGACATGATTCTTAACAATATGCAATTGGAATCACTCAAATCCGATAAACGGTCGCGACACACTCGTCGACCGAAGTTGCAACAAAATATAAACAACAGCACACTAACAGCAGGGTAGCTACTTTGGAGCAAGATACAATCATGATGAAGCAAGCAATTATGGCATTTGAATGCATGAAACTGAAGTAGCAACAATGCTTAATGCAACGCAAAAGGAATCAATCAATTCCGATGAACGGTTGCGAAGAAATCGTCACCCGAAGTTGCAATAAAATAACAGTTACAGCAACTTTGACAGCAGCAGTTGCAATTAACGAGCTGATGCCCTGTTTGAACAACAATTACACAATCAAGATGACCTCAAATGCAAATGCTCTCAAAAGATGAATTAAATTACACGCAATTCTAAGCAACTTTCATTTTGGGGCACGTTCATCGGAGCTACGGATCAACGGGAAATCGCATCGCAAAAACAGATCAGCACACAGTTACAACAGTTACAGACTTAGAAAAAAAACAGGAAAAGAAATAAAGGAAAAAAAAACAGAGGAGGGGTCCGGCCGGCTCACCATGGGCTCAGCCCAAGTGGCCTGGAGGCCGGCGGTTGGGCTGCTGGCGCCTGGCTGGGCCGCCTGCTGCTGTGGGCCGGCCCACGTCGGCCACTAGAGGAGGCCAGCCGGCTCGGGCTCCCTCCCGAGCACGACCGCAGGCGGCAGCGGCTCCAACGCCGGCAAGGGGCGCGCCTCATCCGCGGGACGACCCGAGGAGGGGCAGGACGGCGGCGGCCGGCTCGGATCTGGCCGGGCGCGGGCGGCGGGAGGACCCAGGGCGACAATGGCCGGCTGGAGGAGGCGCTCGGCCTCGGGTGCTCCTGGCCATGGCGCGGCTCGGCCGTGGCTTCCATGGACGGCGGCGCTCCTGCACGGAGACAGAGGAGAGGGAAGTTAGGGAGAGGAGGGAGGAGAGGGAAGGAGAAGGGTGGCCGGCTCCAGCGGCGCGGCGGGGATGCCCACGGGCGGGTGCTGCGTGCTAGAGGAGAGAGGAGATGCGGTGGAGGATGGGTGGCGACGTGGCACGATCTGGGCCATCGGATCGCAGGATCTGACGGTCCAGAGCGCCTGGGGGGCCAAATTTCAGGATCTGGGGATCTGGGAGGAAAAACTGGGCAAAGTGGAGGGGGTGGCTGCAATTTTGTGGCTAGGGAAACCCTAGAAATGGGTGGGAGTGTGGTGGTATTTATATAGCCCCGATGGCTGGCAGTTTGCAAAAACATCCCCAGTTTTTCTCTCGTGCGCGCGGTGCTCACGTTTCTGACCGCCAGGGGTCCGCAGTACCTCCGATTCGGGTAAAACTTTGAACTGCGCGATCAACGCGTCGAGCCAGAGGCGTTCACCTCGCGCTGGAACCGTTCCGAAAACACTTTCCGGCGCGCTATAAAAATATCCCGTTTAATTATTAAACGGGGTTTTTGTTCCGTTGGTTGCGGCTGGTCTCGTGCGGTTTTCACGACGGTGATCGGGTGAAACCCGGTGTCGCAAAGGTCGAGTGTCAGGGTGGCAAAGGCCGGTCTCCGTCCGGTACGAGATAAGAGGGGGAAAATAATCGCCGATCGATAAATCGGGGATGCAAAAACCGCAAACAAATCAGACAATCAAACAATTCACACTGAAAACAAAATATTAAATTTTTGTGAAAACTGGGCTGTTACAGCTAGCCCCCCTAATCTAATTTAAAATTAATTAAGCAGAGGGATTAACCCCCCTAAGGCTGACACCCTGGCCCCACATGTCAGCCCCCCCTGTGACATCAGTATTGCATCATGTTGATGCAATAAACATTTTCCTGAAATTAAAAGAATTAAAGAAAACAAAGAAAAATCCAGAAAATCAATTAAACTTTGGAAATTCATAACTAATTCATATTAACTCCAATTTTAATAAATAATATATGAAAAATTATCAGAAAAATGCAAGGATTAAGAATATGCAATTTTTTAATGTTTGACCATTTTAAAATGGGGGAACAGTAGAAAATGTGCATATGGCTTAATTTGAATCCAAATTTGTTGTTTGAATTTGCATTTCAAATGCAATACACTTCATTTAAATCAAACGTACCACAAACCAGCACCATTCACATCATGTGACAACATAGACATGTGCTTGTGCATTTACTTCCGAAGTTGTCCCCCCTTGTTGATGATTGCCTCCGATGACAGACGTTCCGAGACGGTGATCACCCTCGAAGAAGAAGACCACCGTTAAGACCCGTGTATCGTCAGCAAGGCAAGCAAACCCCATTGATCATGTCTATAAAATCCTAATTCCCTCTCAGTCTCGCTTATGCATGTTTAGGAGATCACCGAGACACGTTCTTTCGCATAGTTGAACCCATTCCGATGCATGACCTATCATTTTGTCACCGTATTAAGCAAACCACAATCCTAGAAGATTTAGGAGTTGACTGATGAGCATGTGGCCCCTGCAACTGTTACTGTTTTTTGCTGCTTAGTGATACAATGAGGATGTTATGATTGTGAGTCGGGATGGAATGAACACAGTGATGCTGATGATAATGTGTTGGTGAATCCACCCCTAAACAAAGGTGAACGATGAGAGGCTGTGTAGGAGTACACAATGGGTTGTCTCGTTGAACACTGCCCTAGGCCCGGAGTTCCTGTTTTGTGATCCAAGACAAAGAGTATGACCACATGTAGGGTTTTATGGGAGCCCCGTTTGGCCTCTTTACGTACTGATCCGGTCCAGGAGTCACACTAGAATTGTGCTTTGCATTTGACTTATGCATAGATATGTGGGTGGACCTGTGAGGCAGCGAAACCATCTGTCAAAGGTGGCGCCTCGGTCCCTTGCATTATCTGAGTCCGTTTCGTGGAACCGGCCGGACTCTCGAGCGACAAGAACGAGGCGATAAGTGATGACACGCGTGTGAAGATGTACATCCCTACAGGGTTAATAAACTATTCGAATAGCCATGTCCGCGGTTATGGACTACTTGGAGACCTTTACTTGATCATAGACAACTTGAATGGATACTTATAAAACTCGCAAGATAACTGTGAGTGCTATGGCGTGCTTCCTCGTGGGGAAGTCTAGGAAGTATCCATAGTGGTGTATTGGTTGGAGACTTGGTAGTGGACTCGTGTACGCTTCTTACCTCAAGTCTGGTACTCGTAGTACAGGACTAGCCAAGTCAAAGCTGGCACTTCTGCATGTTGAACCCCACCTCCTTTACCTTGAAACTTGAACATGAGTAGTGTAGTTCTGATGTAAGTCTTGATGAGTACGACTTTGTACTCACGTTTGCTTATTCTATGTTTTAGATGAGAACTGGGACCCCGATGGAGTCACCTTCGTGAAGCTCGACGTTGACCTTGTTGTATAGTTCCAGACAGCAGTCTGGTCCCTCGTGGAAGGGCATAGATGTTTACAAGGCTTCTCTAAGCCCTTTGTTAAACTTGTCTGTACTCAAACCTAATTTGCTTCCGTTGTATGATGTAATGATGATCACAGACATGTGATCTTTGTATGCTCTATGTGTAAGTCAATAAAGATAAAATTTGTAGAGTTATGTGATGATACCTGCTGTTCATTCTAGGCATGTGTGCTGCGTGTATGTTTATAACATGCATGTCTTAGTATGGGTTTTAGAGACCTTAGTTGTGATCTGGCTGGTTGTATTTTATACACCAAGTGGCCCTTAGATGTGCGCAGCTTGGGGCATCGCGATGCGATTTCTCGTGAGTCTGTCACGTGGCACACTTTGTTGTATGATCGAGCCCGCCCTAGACCCCTACTAAGTGATCAGACTGGAGTCTGTTTATGTAAGGGTTATGATTCAATCGATAACATGGTTGAGGCGACTTGTCTGTGAGTATGGGATTTCACCACCCATAATCATTTAGACTTGTGTGCGGGCGATGAGGACCCATCTCAGTTGATCATCCGTCCTGGATGGGATGCCCCTCACGTACGATGCTTTCCGAGAGTGTTCTGTGCTTGGCCTTGTCTGCTTAGCCAAGTGGGTACGGCTCTCGGCTCTCTATGTGATTGAGTTGTGACTGGAATTACATACGCTAACCCCGGGTCCCGATAGACTTGGTATCAGAGCAGGACTGTCTGTAGGATTATTAAACCCTTGGTCGAAGTCGAGTTTAGCACTATATAGTTATATAGGTACTTTGGGTATAAGGGAACAACGTAAGGCTTCATTTTTCTCCTTACCCTCATCGATCTGAGTTCTGGGTCACCCTTATCTTTTCTACGGGATGATAGGACTAGGCTCATCTATGTCTTACTAGAACATCTCGCTGAGTGCTTCCTTGTAGCCATAGGATTGTTGTGGTCGTCTAGAGTCTCTGTGTTTTGAGTTCCTTGAGGAAGTTATGTCCAATATCCTCGAGGTTGTCTTGTTTTCCATCCCGGTGTAGCCGTTATGCTGCCCAATTTATCCCGTGTTTCTATGAATCTTTGCCTTTGCATTACAATCTTTTCCATCTTCATCATGTACTCTTATCTTTTATTCCATCGTACAACCTGTTCTGATTATTGATCTTTATCACATAGGATGTCAGGTGGAACTCGTAGTGCTGTTCTTCGGAATTGAGACCGTGATCGGAATCGAAATGATGATGCACCTCCACCACCGCCTTCTGCGACGGAAATCATGATGGAAGCCGAGCGGAATCGACGTGATCAGACACACCTTCTGGAGCTCATCGAGCAGAATACCTCACGTCATTGCAATGTGGTTGTGAGCATTCAGGAATTCATCCTCCTCATGCCACCGGTATTTCGATGTTCTTCTGAGCCCCTTGAAGCTGATGATTGGCTCCGTTCCATCGAGCGTAAGCTTGACACGACACATGTTGCTCTCAATGATCGAGTTATATTCGCGGCATACTTTCTGGAAGGTGCTGCTGCTGAATGGTGGGAGAACTATGTTGCGATCCAGCCTGATGGTCACCTAGTGACTTGGCAGGAGTTTCATGATGCCTTTCGAGGGTACCACCTTCTAGATGAGTTAATGGAGCGCAAGAAGGAAGAGTTCTGCAATTTGACTCAAGGAGAGATGTCCATTCATGAGTATGTGACGGAGTTCAACCGTCTTGGTCGGTATGCCCAAGATGAGATCACCACCGATGCCAGAAAGCAGGCAAGGTTCCGTAAGGGACTTAGCCCCATCCTTCGCCATGATCTCAACCTCATCGAATTTTCCACCTTTGAGGATTTAGTCAACATATCCTTTAGAGCTAAGCATGGCAATGAAGTGTTCGAAGAGTCCCGCAAGCATGCTCTTGAGCTTGATCCTTCTTCTAGTTTAGCCCCTCAGAAACGCCGAATATGGATCCCAACTTGTGCCATACCTCAAAACTTTCTTCAGAGGCCACCATCCAATATATGCCATCCACCTCAACACATTGTTCCTCCCAGGAATGATGGTGTGCAATCAAGTAATCCTTCTCCCAGCAATTCAGGGAGGATGTGTTTGACGTGTGGTCTGACAGGCCATTACTTCCGACAATGCCCTACAGTGTTGGTGGCACCACGTAGACCTAGTCATAAGCCTCCAAAGAAATTAACCACCAAAACCTTTCCAGCAAAGCTTTCAGTCACAAGTAGTGGATATGTGAACCAAATCTCAGTTGAGGAAACCACTGCTACTTCTGACGTCATCCTTGGCACACTCCCAGTCAATCATGTTCCCGCCTCCGTTCTTTTCGATCCAGGATCTTCTCATTCATTCATGTCGGAGAGTTATGCACTTCGTCATGAATTTCCTTTTGAAGAAATGTTTTCTCCAATGATCATTCAAACTCCTGGTTGCAAATGGCAAACTAATAGAGTAAGCCATGGAAATAAAATTGCAATTGAAGGTTTAGTATTCCTTGCTTCTCTTATAGCCCACATGTATTCAGACATTCATGTCATCCTAGGAATGGATTGGTTATCAAGGCAGAATGCTTTCCTTGATTGTAAAGCCAAATCAGTTAAACTCACCCATCCTTCAGGCCAGATCATTGACTACACATCACCCAGCTACAGAATCCAGGTGCATACTTTGAATGTGCTTCCTCTTCGTGACCTTGAAGATATTTCGGTGGTTCGTGACTTCCCAGATGTCTTTCCTGAAGAGCTGCCGGGGATGCCACCCGACAGGTGTGTAGAGTTCATAGTTGATCTTATACCAGGCGCCGCCCCAATTTCCAGACGCCCATATAGAATGGCCCCACATGAGTTAGCTGAGCTAAAAACCCAACTTGATGCTTCTTTGGCAAAAGGCTTCATCCGCCCTAGCTCATCACCATGGGGTTGCCCCGTTCTGTTCGTAACAAAGAAAGATGGAACAAAAAGGATGTGCGTAGACTATCGCCCACTAAATCCAGCAACAATAAAGAACAAGTACCCACTTCCCAGGATCAATGATCTTGATGATCAACTTGCTGGATCCTCTGTCTTCTCCAAGATGGATTTGAGATTAGGCTATCATCAAATCAAAATCCGAAATGAGGACATTCCCAAGACAGCTTTCACTACTCGTTACGGTCTTTACGAGTACACCGTCATGTCCTTCGGTTTAACCAATGCCCCCGCCAAATTCTCACGCTTAATGAATTCGATCTTCATGGAGTACCTAGATAAATTTGTTGTGGTTTATCTTGATGACATTCTCATCTACTCGAAGAACGAAGAAGATCACGCAGAACATCTTAGGTTGGTATTGATGAAACTTCGAGAGCATAGCCTATATGCCAAGTTCTCTAAGTGCGAATTTTGGCTACCAGAAGTGACCTACTTAGGCCACGTGATTTCTGCAAAAGGCATTGCTGTCAATCCCGAGAGAGTTCAGGCCGTCCTTGACTGGACTTCACCTGAATCGGTTAAGCAAGTTAGGAGTTTTCTTGGCTTAGCAAGCTATTGTCGCCGCTTTGTTGAGAACTTATCCAAAGTTGCAAAGCCTCTGACTGAACTCCTCAAGAAAGATAAGAAATTCTAATGGACCCCCAAGTGCGAGGAAAGCTTTCAAGAGCTAAAAAGAAGATTGACTTCTGCACCCGTACTTGCACCTCCAGACACCAAAAAGGATTTCGAGATCTATTGTGACGCTTCACGGGAAGGGTTAGGATGCATACTTATGCAAGATAGACATGTGGTAGCTTATGCTTCACGCCAGTTGCGGCCACATGAAGAGAACTATCCTAGTGTCGGGACCCGGGGTTAGCATATGCAAGTCCAGCTAAGACATAGTCATATGGAGAGCCGAGAACCGTACCCACTTGTCTAGGCAGACAAGGTCAAGCACAAAACGTTCTCGGAAAGCATCGTACGTGAGGGGTATCCCATCCAGGCTGGATGATCAACTGAGATGGGTCCTCATCGTCCGCACACAAGTCTAATGATATGGGTGATGAGCTCCCATATTCAAAGACAAGTCGCCTCAACCATACTATCGACTATCTCATAACTCTTACATAGACTTACTCCAGCCCGATCACTTAGTCGGGGTCTAGGGCGGGCTCGATCATACCACAAAGTGTGCACGAGACGGAGTCTCGAACAATCGCATCGCGATGCCCCAAGATGCGCACATCTATGGGCCACTTGGTGTATGAAAGACCGCCAGCCAGATCACAACTAAGGTCTCGAAAACCCATACAAAGACATGCATGTTATAAACATACACGAAGCACACATGCCTTGTATGAACAACAGGTATCATTGCAATTCTCTACAAAGTATACATTTTTATTGATAACTCTTATAGAGTGCACACAGAGATCACAAACATGTGATCCAACATTACAACACAAGCGGAAGCAAAGTATGTCTGAGTACAGACAAGTTTAACAAATGGCTTAAGAAGCCTTATTTAAACACAAGCCCTCCATGAGGGAACCAGTCGTCTGACTGGGATTAGACTAGCTTGATCTTCAGCCGTCCAGCTCGATGAAGAAGCCACCTTCGGGGTCAGTGGTTTCATCTAAAACATAGATTAAGCAAACGTGAGTACAAAGTCGTACTCAGAAAGACTTACATAGGAGATATACTACTCATGCATATGTATCAAGGTAAAGGGAGGTGGGGTTTCACTTGCAGAAGTGCCAGCTTTGACTTGGATAATCCTGAACTACGAGTACCAGACTTTGAGGTAAGAAGCGTACACGAGTCCACTATTTTCTCCAACCAATTACACCACTATGGTGCCTTCCTCGACTTCCCCACGAGAAAGCACGCCATAGCACTCACACTTATCTTGGTGTGTTTTAGAAGTATCCAGTTCAAGTTGTCTAATAATCAAGCTAAGCTTTCCAAGCAGTCCATAACCGCGGACGCGACTATTCGAATAGTTTTGTTAACCCTTCAGGGGTGTACCGCTACACACACATGATCATCATTTACCGCCTTTGATCTCGACACCATTCAAGGGGTGCCAGCGAGGATGCTCACCAGTACTGTTACCTCATAGCCGATCTAGTCCGAGAAAGCCGCCTACTTGGGTTGGCTACCACTATCGTGAACCCGGCCGGTTTACCGAAGTGGACCCAAGTGATGTGTGCGTGGTGCATAAGCCGGTATCGGATGAGCCGTTCTCTCACTTAGCATCTAGGCCACAGACCTACCAGAACTCTGAACTATTGCGACATCTGGACATCGAAAGGGATGAGTTAGTAAGTTGAGAGGGGTCAGTGAGCCCAATGTGTGGTTGTACTCTTCATCTTGGATCAGCACACAAGAACTCGCACTTAGGGCGGTGTTCAACGAGACAAACCACCGTGTACTCCTACACAGCCTCTCATCGTTCACCTTGTATTAGGGTAGATTCACCAACACTTTTCTACCATCATCATCATGATCACTACCATCCTGACTCACATAACAATATCAACATGGTATCACTCTAAGCATGCAATAAGCATCAACAATTGCAGGGGCCACATGATATCAATCAACTCCTACATTTGCTAGAATTGTGGTTTTGCGTACTACTGTGACAAATGATAGGTCATGCAAAGGAATGGGTTCATCTATGCGGTAGAAACGCATCATGGTAATCATCCTAAACAATGCATAAGCGAGACATGAGAGGGAAGTGGGATTTTATCGACATGATCAATGGGGGTTTGCTTGCCTTGTTGACGAGGTTCGGGTTCGTGGTCTTCAACGAAGGGGGCAGCCTCTTGCTCCGGTTCCACCTCTAGTCGACAAACAAAAAACAAGGTAGCAAAGTAAATACAATGCACAATCACATGATGGAAGGTTGAAACTTGATGTATATGCTTTGATGTGTGAAGAAATTCCATTTAAATGGAGTATATTGCAAATTGAATTGCAAATTCAAACTCCAATTTGAATTCAAACTTATTCAAGTTACATGTGACATTGTTTGATCAATTTGAATCATTTGGAAATGTGTATGATATGCCTCTGATGTGTAAGTGAAAAGTAGCATGTTGCCATGGTTCAAGTTGCAAAAACTTTTGAATTGAATTTGTTTTAATTCCATTTAAATCAAATAGCAAATGCTACTGATCACATTTTAAATTCAACTCAAACAAATTTCAAAGATGGATATTTGGATAGCTTATTTTCTCCTGATCATTTTTCATATATTATTTGTCCAATTTGGAGTTGATATGAATTTTCTATGAATTTCCAAAGTTTGGGCTATTTTCTGGAATTTCTGGAACTTCTTTAATTCAATTAATTTCTGGAAAATCTTTTATTGCGTCACTGTGACGTCAGGGTGACGTGGGGGGGGGGGGGTCTGACGCGTGGGGTCCAGTGGTCAGCCACTGGGTTAATTAACCCGGTTAGTTTAAACTAACCGGGGGGATTAAGGCCTTGGGCCCACTTGTCATCGGCTCTGGGGGTCATTAGGGGGGTGGTTAACGTTTAAACACGCCGGCCACGTGGACTTCACCGGAGGCAAGTCGCCGGCGACCATCCCATGCGGCGGCGTCCTCTGCAACGGCGTTCCCGAGGGCCAAATCGAGCGCAGCTTCCACCAGATTGAAGCCCTCGTCAACGCGCGTCGACTTGGACCGGTCGGAGAGGCTGGGGTGCTCTGTACGCTCCCCGGCGACGAGCTTTGCGGCAACAGGGGCACAACCGCGAGGTGGAAAACGCTACAAGGCACCATTTGAAGCGGGGCTGGCATCAAAGAAAGCAGCAGTGCTTGGGGTTTGCGAAAGACATGACAGTGGGGTTCTGGGGTCCAAGGTTGTGCGGCGAGGAACTTCCCGGCGGCGAGGTGCCCCGGCTTCCATGGAAAAAGGCGGTACAGGCCAAGGGGGCAACCATGGAATAGATGGGGTGAAGCAGAAGCTCACCACGGTTGCAGTGGAGGCAGTGGTGTGGTCGGAGGAGCTCTGTGGCCGGAGTAATTTGCGACGGCGATCTGCTGCTCTGACGGGGTCTCGATGAAGCTGGCGTCGTCTGCTGAGGCGCTCGGGCTCGATTGAATGAGGGGAACGGCGAAGACGTCTGCTGCGGTTCTTCTGGACACGGTGGCACGGCTCGGGGACGACGGTGGCTGCGTGGACTCGGCGGCGTGCTCCACGGCGGTCCTCGGGCGGCGATGGAATCGAGCGTAGGAGGAGGGGGAAGAAGCTCTGGAGGGGGGAATGAATCGGGACGGCCGAGGGGAGTTTCCAGGAGCGACTAGACAATTCGGGAGGTGCCAGGCAGGCAGGCAGGTGCTCGCCGGCGTCGGCATGCACTCCAGCGAGCTGCTTGCCGCGCCGAGGAAGAAGACAAACGGGGGGCAGCGGGCTGGGCTGGCTTGCTGGGCCGCGGGCGACAAGTTGGGCCAGAAGTGAGGTAAGTCCTTTCTGTTTTTAATTCATTTTAATCTTTCCTTTCTTTTTCTGTATTTTTGTTTTGGCTCTGATAAAAATATCAAACCATTTTATAAAATGCTGAAACTTTTTATATGGCCTCATAATAAAATATAGTAGCCACTTATAAAGTTTGAACATTTTTAAAATTCAAATAATTTGAATCTTAACTCAAATAGGGGTTTTTAATTAATTCGAAGGCACTGTTTGAATATTTGAAAAATCCATGAGCATGGGGTGGGTCCCACATCACTTGATATGTGATCACACTCATTTATAAGACTTTTCAAAAATCTAACATGAATTTTTGGAGAAGATTTTTATCTGGCCTTTTGAATTAATTCAACTGGGGGGGTTTCTTCTCCCATTTTGCTTTTGATTTTGATTTCAAAGATTTCTTTTGAAATCTTAACATGATGCAAGAGACTTTCTAACCCTAGCACATTACCTAATCAGAGGGTTCTGAAAACTCGCCCCCACTCAACAGAATCTCGTCCCGAGATTCAGAAGTCTGCGGGAGGAAGGAGGGATACTCAGCACTGAGGCGGTCTTCTCTTTCCCACGTAGCTTCTCTCTCAGAGTGGTGTGACCATTGCACTTTCAGAAACCTAATCTTCTGACGACGAGTGACAAGCTCTGCGGAATCAAGAATACGAACGGGGTGTTCTCCATAAGAAAGGTCATCTTGGAGATCAAGCGTTTCATGGTCGACTTCGCGGATGGGGTCCTTGAAGCAACGCCTGAGTTGGGACACATGGAATACATCATGTACTCGGGAAAGGTGCGGGGGTAGTTCAAGTTGGTAGGCAACTTCTCCACGTTTAGAAAGAATGCGGAAGGTCCGATGTAACGTGGGGCCAACTTGCCTTTGATACCAAAACGTTGGGTTCCCTTTAGAGGAGTAACCCGAAGGTAAGCCTTGTCATCCAGATTGTAGCTCTCTTTCCCATGATGACGATCATAGTAGCTTTTCTGACGAGACTAGGCTGCTTTCAAATGATCACGAACAATGAGAACTTGCTCTTCTGCTTCCTTGATCATATCCGGTCCAAAGAATTGTCTCTCACCGGTTTCTGACCAGTTTAAAGGTGTTCGACATCGTCGTCCATAAAGGAGTTCAGAAGGAGCCATGTTCAGACTAGATTGAAAACTATTGTTATAAGCAAATTCGGCGAATGGCAGAGATTTCTCCCAATTCTTTCCAAATGAGATAACACAAGCTCTGAGCATGTCTTCAAGAATTTGGTTAACCCTTTCGACTTGACCGCTAGACTGAGGATGGAAAGCAGTACTAAAGGAGAGATGAGTTCCCATAGCATTCTGAAAGCTTCCCCAAAATCTAGAGGTGAAAAGGCTACCGCGATCAGAATTGATCTCCAAAGGAACACCGTGAAGGGACACAATTCTAGAGACGTACAAGTCTGCTAACTGGCTAGCAGTTATAGACTCGCGATATGGAAGGAAGTGAGCAACTTTGGAAAGCCTATCTATGACAACGAAGATGGCATTGTTTCTGTGACGCCCCCAAAATCAATCCGGGTACAGTAATCATACACACAGGGTACACGGCTGAGATTAGGATGCCACGGTGATAATATCACATCACAACACTAAACACAAAAGGATAAACAAATATGTTACAATAGAGGGGGTCACGCAGACCCGAATACATAAGTCATACAAGCCATAATATCTGAGTACAAACATAGTTAGTCAAGTTTTGCCTTAAGAAGGCTAGCACAAATCACATCAGAGGCACGGATCGAAAAGGCGAGGCCTCCTGCCTGGGATCCACCGAACTACTCCTGGTCAACGGGGAACTCGACGTCGTAGTAGGAGCCTCCGGGGTACTCCTGCTCCTGGGCTCCGACGTCGGCTGCAGCGGCCGATCAGGCAAAACAGTAAAGGAAATAAAGCAGGTGAGTATCTACTATACCCGCGAGTCTTACGTCCGCTACTAAGCAATATGCATTGTATCAACGGAAAGAAGAGGTTGTATATAGTGGACTGAAAGACATAAATCCAGAGCAAGGGTAAGAAGCTAGGCCTAACGAAGACTAGCATCTTCCGACGATGTCTTGCAGCATGAGGTAAGAATCAGCCAACAGTTTATATAAAGCATAAAGTAACAATGCAGCAGAAGTTGCTGCAGCATTGTATAATAACAAGTTGTAATAATTAGCAATGCCTCTGAGTTCACCTCCTCGACATCCCCGCGAGGAAGAAAACCCGGAACCATAAAATTTAATAATAATAGTTGTAGTGGTAAGATCCAGCTTCAGCATAAAGCGTCCTGTTACCATGGACACGGCTATTCGAATAGATTAATCTTTCCTGCAGGGGTGCACTTGGTTTACTCTACACGCACGGATCTCCAGGGTGGCGGGAACCTTGTTAGGGAACGCTCCACCGAGGCTATCCGACACTTCATAGCCCATCTTTCAAACTCAACAGAGAGGCCATCCGCCGGTCTAAATCCTATGTACGCCGAGCCTTGGACCCCAACCCGAACGTACTCCTGCACGGTGCGTGGCTGGCCGGTGAAGTTGAAGCAAATCCAAATAAGACACCACCGCGCGAGCAAATAAGACAACACCACTTCCCGGCGCAGGCCGCGGTACTGCTGACGTCTGAAGAGTCCTCGGACGACACTACGAAGCAGAGGAGCCATAACTCGTAATTCCCACGGGTAGGTAGTCCGTACATGGCATATAGCCAACTCAAGACATCCACTGAACCATTTAGCATTTTTATTAACCTGCGTGACAACCGTTATCGTTGCCTCGACTTAACCGACCCGCGGACAACGACAGCAGCCAGGACCACCAGTACATCGGTGCCTGCCCCGTCGTCCCACCAAGTCACTGCGGTTACCAACAAGGTGAACCGTCTCCTTACCTTGTCTCGCGTGTGCTCCTGGAGGAGCTCGACTTTCGTGGTTTGGTAACTCTCGCGGCCAACGATCAGGGGCCAAGCACACCGGTATAGTGGTCGTACCCTCCCTGTCGTCCCGTCGCAATACCTCTCGCGGGAACCGTTGGGTCGCCCGACTTCTCACCTGAAGGACAATCGCTGTTCAGGACCCTATGGCGGTAAGACAAAGTCAACCTCGAGTAGAGTACAAGGATTACTCTTTGATAGCTCACACTTGAGGTGACTAGGCATAACCCAGATAGGGGCCTTTGGCGGTGTCTTCTTTGTACCGTACCTGTGCAGTTATAATATTTGTATCCGCGTTCACTCCCCTGAGTGATCACGGCCCTCTATCTAATCCTAGCTAACAATGCGCAGGGCTCACTGCTGAATAATGCATAATAATAATAATAATAATAGGCAGCATAGGATAAAGGAAGGCACATCAAGGGGTGACAATGACAGGTTATGCAATTGAATAGGATTGTAACGTAGCAGCAGCAGTAACAATGCCTAGTGCAAGAAATGTACGGAAAGATAGGCGATATCTGGGGAAGAGAATGGCTCTGCTTGCCTGGAAGCTCGACGGTAGTAGTAGGGTCGTCGACGAAGTAGTCGTACTCAGCAGCGGTGTAGTCAACGGCAGCAGCGGGGTCTACCGGAGATTAAGGGGGGGAAGAAACAGTAAATACACAACAAGCATATACAAACAGATGCATGACATGACAGATGAAATGTTAATGGTATTCTAACGCAGTGCAATGCACATTGCTTGGAACGGAAATTCATCTGAGGATGAACTACCGGCTCCGAATGATTACCGGACAGGGTGACCGGAGGGGAAGGATCAAGCCGGAGGTGTCGTGGGTACCGGACAAACATAAGGGAGGTGTATCCGTGCTAGTTGATCTATTCCGAGAAACATTCGTGTTCGGAATAAATTCATCCGGGCACTCTAACAGTACCGGACAATTTATCGGACAGCCGGTCCGGAGGGGGACGGTTCGATGTTCGTTGTGTTAGAGGGGAGTGATAGACCTATGGATAGCGTATTCGTATTCGTTATATTTTTCTGATCAATTTTCATGTATAAAGTTTTTGAATCCGAGTTACGGTTTAAAAGTTATTGAATTTCAAAGTTTTAAATCATTTAAATGATTTACTGAATTTCCTTTATTATTTATTCAACATTATCCAGAACATTATCCAAAACAGTGCCTGACATGTGGGACCCACATGTCAGCCTCTGTTTAATTATAAACATTATAATAAATAAGAAATGCCTCTGGGCCCACATGTCAGTGACTAGTTACACTAGATGAGGCCTTTTCCAGAAATCACAACAATGCCTTTTCCAGAAATCACGTGGCCTAAGTAGGTCACTTCTGGTAGCCAAAATTCACACTTGGAGAATTTAGCATACAGGCGATGCTCTCTAAGTTTCATCAATACCAGCCTTAGGTGTTCGGCATGTTCTTCTTCGTTCTTCGAGTAGATGAGAATATCATCGAGATAAACCACAACAAATTTATCTAAGTACTCCATGAAGATCGAATTCATCAAGCGTGAGAATGTGGAGGGGGCATTGGTTAAACCAAAGGACATGACGGTGTACTTGTAAAGACCATAACGAGTAGTAAAAGCCGTTTTGGAAATGTCCTCGTTTCGGATTTTGATTTGATGATAACCTAATCTCAAATCCATCTTAGAGAAGACAGAGGATCCTGCAAGTTGATCATAAAGATCATTGATCCTGGGCAGTGGGTATTTGTTCTTTATCGTCGCTAAATTTAGCGGGCGATAGTCTACGCACATCCTTTCTGTTCCATCTTTCTTCTTTACGAACAGAACGGGGCAACCCCATGGCGATGAGCTAGGGCGGATGAATCCTTTTGCCAACAAAGCATCAAGTTGGATTTTTAGCTCAGCTAACTCATGTGAGGCCATTTTGTATGGGCGTTTGGAAATTGGTGCGGTTCCCGGGGCAAGATCCACTCTAAACTCTACACATCTGTCGGGTGGCATGCCCGGCAGCTCTTCAAGAAAGACATCCGGGAAGTCACGAACCACCGGAATATCTTCAAGTTCGGGAAGGGGAAGTACATTCAAGGAATGCACTTGGGTTCTTGTTCTGGGTGAGGTATAGATGACGGTCTTGCCTGAAGGGTGGGTGAGTTTCACGGATTTTCCTTTGCAATCCAGGTAGGCATTTTGTCTTGATAGCCAATCCATGCCAAGGATGACATCAATATCCGAAGACTTGAGGGCTATGAGTGAAGCAAGGAATACTAAACCCTCAATTGCAATTTGATTACCATGGCTTACTCTATTAGTTTGCCATCTTGACCCTGGAGTTTGAATAATCATTGGGGTGGACAATGCAACAAAAGATAACTCATGACAAAGTGCGTAACTTTCCGACATGAATGAATGAGATGCTCCTGGGTCGAAAAGAACGGAAGTAGGAACATAATTGACCGGGAGCGTACCAAGAATGACGTCAGTGGTGTCGTCGGTCTCTTCGGCGGCAATCTGGTTCACACGTCCACGAGTGGCGGGAGGAGCGGGTTTGGCGGTGTAGACCTTCTGGGGGGGCTTGCCACGACCATTGTTGTTGCCTCCGGCACGGGGTGGTGCATTCTGATTCTGTAGCTGGTTCTGGGGACAATCACGAGAGTAGTGGCCTTCCTGACCACACTTGTAACATGATCCAAAGAAAGTGCGTGGAGCTAGGTTGTTTAGTGGAGCTGGGTGGAACTGATTTGGTGGACGAGGCGCCACATAGGATGGCCTCGGTGGGTTGTTCTGGCGGAACATACTATTGGGGATCCAGATCTTGCACTTCTGGGAGCCTGAACTGGATGAACCATCGTCTCTAGGGTGTTTGCGAAAATCGTTTGGGGTGTTCATGTCCTCTGCCTTGATGGCCTTGTTGACAAGGACCTGGAAGGTGGAAAAGTCATGTAGGTTGAGCTCACGACGGAGTCCAGAGTTGAGTCCATGACGAAACCTCTCTTGCTTCTTTGCGTCGGTGGAGACTTCTTCAGTAGCATAACGAGCAAGTCGGTTAAACTCACGACTAAACTCGTCAACAGTCCTTCTACCTTGATTGAGGTTGCAGAACTCCTCACGCTTGCGGTCCATAAGACCCTTGGGAATGTGGTGCTCACGGAAGGAAGTGCAGAATTCATCCCAAGATGCAGGCGGTCCAACGGGACGCATGTTCAGGAAGTTCTCCCACCAAGAGCTAGCTGCACCTTCAAGGTGATAGGTGGCATAGCTGACCTTGTCGCCATTTGCAACATGGCCTGCCTAGAGCTTCCTCTCGATGTTGCGAAGCCAGTCATCAGCGTCAAGGGGCTCGGTGGAGTAACTGAAAACCGGGGGATGAAGCCGGATGAAGTCGTTTAGGGACACCAACTCGTTGCGCTGCTGAGTGGTGTTGCGGGCAATGACTTCCAGCAGATGGTGAGAGTCTCGGCGGTTCCTCTCAACCTCCATCAGAACCTGAGCCATCGTGGGTGGGGGTGGAAGGTTGCCTTCCTCCTGTTCATTCCCACGACCCTGGTTACGACCAAGCTGGCCACGGGTTCTTTGAGACATCCTGAAGGTGAAAGACCAAAGTCAAACAGAGTTGATTTGGATAGTCTAATCAAGGTATTGAAGTACTGGAAGGATTACAGAGCAAAGGAAGTAATCATCTTGACAACATGGTGATAAAGCATACAAGCCATATATTCACAAGCTGTCATACAAACCATACATCGTTTTAGTACAAGCACCAAGCTAATACAAACGTGATGAAGATGATACATCCTTCAGAGGCACTCTGACTTCCTATACATTATTTATCTAAGCCTCTGGAACATAGACACCTTGCGTACAATATACTAAGATACTACTACATCCTCACTAAGTAAGACCACAGGCGGTCTCACTCATCTCCATCTCCATAGTAGTCCTCGTAAAAGTTACCCGCGTATCCCGGTAGCTGAAGGTGACCATCCAAAAACACGGAGGCCTGTGGACCCTGATATCCATTTGGGCAAGGATGGGGCCTAGGTCCAACGTAGGGTGGAAGCAAAGGACCACGGGGTGGAAAAATGCCTCCAATCTCGGGCCAATCAACTCGAGAAGGCATCGGAGTCCTCACAGGGTAGATAGCATCATACTCAACTGATCCAACGCTCACGAAGGGTGCCAAAAGGGTCAGTGCTCGATACAGACGAACACGAGTGGCGTGAAGCTCAAAACGGAGAGCGCGTGCATCACGATCTCGATCACTAGCAAACCTAGCAGTCATCTGAAGTGCTGGATCTTCTGTAGAGTGATCTGAGTAGAGTCCGGTGTAATATCCCTCTTCTCCTGGAAGTGCAGCAGGGATATAGCGGAATGAGGTCTCTCTCAGCATAGTGTGCTCCTCTCTCAGCAGGGTAATACATGAGTATGCAGCATCCTGCACAGCCATGTTCTCTGTCATGCCAATGCCATGTCCAAAGTGGATAGGCTGAGTGACTCCAACGTGGTGCGGGTAGATCCTGACAATGCAGTGGAACTGGGTCTGGCTGAAGTCGTGGAACTGCTCCTCAACGGTGTACTCAGGATACCATCGACATCGCACATAGGACATCATCTCGATCAACGTGGCGGGATGGCCACGCACACCGAGGCACCTGGTCAAACGAACAATCTGCCGAGGGGGAAGATCTGCCATCTGAAACAGAAAGAAGGAGTTTGAAAATGCATCAGATTATGAGATAAACCTGGAATGACTCGGACAACATAACGGCTGTAATTGCAAGAAAAAGACAATTTCTTACAACATGGAAACAGCACTTACATACGATGTAAGAAATCAGGAAGCATAACCACTCTAACAAACCAATCACAACTTTCCTACGGCTACAAGGAAGCAAACAACGAGATGTTCTAATCAGACAGAGGAGAGCCTAGTCCTATCTTCCCGTAGAATAAGATGAGGGTGACTCAGAACTCAGAACGAAGGGGGTAAGGAGAAAAAAGAAGCCTTACGTTGTTCCCTCATATACCAAGAGTAACTATATAACTATAGAAGGCTAGACTCGACTTCGGCCAAGGCTGCTAGTCCTACAGTCAGTCCTGCTCTGATATCAAGTCTGTCGGGACCCGGGGTTAGCATTTGCAAGTCCAGCTAAGACATAGTCATATGGAGAGCCAAGAATCGTACCCACTTGTCTAGGCAGACAAGGCCAAGCACAGAACGTTCTCGGAAAGCATCGTACGTGAGGGGTATCCCATCCAGGCCGGATGATCAACTGAGATGGGTCCTCATCGTCCGCACACAAGTCTAATGATATGGGTGATGAGCTCCCATATTCAAAGACAATTCTCCTCAACCATACTATCGACTATCTCATAACTCTTACATAGACTTACTCCAGCCCGATCACTTAGTCGGGGTCTAGGGCGGGCTCGATCATACCACAAAGTGTGCACGAGACGGAGTCTCAAACAATCGCATCGTGATGCCCCAAGCTACGCACATCTAAGGGCCACTTGGTGTATGAAAGACCGCCAGCCAGATCACAACTAAGGTCTCGAAAACCCATACAAAGACATGCATGTTATAAACATACACGCAACACACATGCCTTGTATGAACAGCAGGTATCATTGCAATTCTCTACAAAGTATACATTTTTATTGATAACTCTTATAGAATGCATACAGAGATCACAAACATGTGATCCAACATTACAACACAAGCGGAAGCAAAGTATGTCTGAGTACAGACAAGTTTAACAAATGGCTTAAGAAGCCTTATTTAAAGACAAGCCCTCCACGAGGGAACCAGTCATCTGACTGGGACTAGACTAGCTTGATCTTCAGTCGTCCAGCTCGATGAAGAAGCCACATTCGGGGTCAGTGGTTTCATCTAAAACATAGATTAAGCAAACGTGAGTACAAAGTCGTACTCAGCAAGACTTACATAGGAGCTATACTACTCATGCATATGTATCAAGGTAAAGGGAGGTGGGGTTTCACTTGCAGAAGTGCCAGCTTTGACTTGGCTAATCCTGAACTACGAGTACCAGACTTTGAGGTAAGAAGCGTACACGAGTCCACTACTTTCTCCAACAAATTACACCACTATGGTGCCTTCCTTGATTTCCCCACGAGAAAGCACGCCATAGCACTCACACTTATCTTGGTGTGTTTTAGAAGTATCCAGTTCAAGTTGTCTAATAATCAAGCTAAGCTTTCCATTTAGTCCATAACCGCGGACGCGGCTATTCGAATAGTTTTGTTAACCCTGCAGGGGTGTACCGCTACACACACATGATCATCATTTACCGCCTTTGATCTCGACACCATTCAAGGGGTGCCATCGAGGATGCTCACCACAACTGTTACCTCATAGCCGATCTAGTCCGAGAAAGCCGCCTACTTGGGTAGGCTACCACTATCGTGAACCCGGCCGGTTTACCGAAGTGGACCCAAGTGATGTGTGCGTGGTGCATAAGCCGGTCTCGGATGAGCCGTTCTCTCACTCAGCATCCAGGCCACAGACCTACCAGAACTCCGAACTATTGCGACATCTGGACATCGAAAGGGATGAGTTAGTAAGCTGAGAGGGGTCAGTGAGCCCAATGTGTGGTTGCACTCTTCATCTTGGATCACCACAGAAGAACTTGGACTTAGGGTGGTGTTCAACGAGACAACCCACCGTGTACTCCTACACAGCCTCTCATCGTTCACCTTGTATTAGGGTAGATTCACCAACACTTTTCTACCATCATCATCATGATCACTACCATCCCGACTCACATAACAATATCAACATGGTATCGCTCTAAGCATGCAATAAGAAGTAACAAATGCAGAGGCCACATGATATCAATCAACTCCTACATTTGCTAGGATTGTGGTTTTGCCTACTACTGTGACAAATGATAGGTCATGCAAAGGAATGGGTTCATCTATGCGGTAGAAACGCATCATGGTAATCATCCTAAACAATGCATAAGCGAGACATGAGAGGGAAGTGGGATTTTATCGACATGATCAATGGGGGTTTGCTTGCCTTGCTGACGAGGTTCGGGTTCGGGGTCTTCAACGAAGCGGGCAGCCTCCTGCTCCGGTTCCACCTCTACTCGACAAACAACAAACAGGGTAGCAAAGTAAATACAATGCACAATCACATGATGGAAGGTTGAAACTTGATGTATATGCTTTGATGTGTGAAACAATTCCATTTAAATGGAGTATATTGTAAATTGAATTGCAAATTCAAACTCCAATTTGAATTCAAACTTAGTCAAGTTACATGTGACATTTTTGATCAATTTGAATCATTTGGAAATGTGTATGATATGCCTCTGATGTGTAAGTAGCATGTTGCCATGGTTCAAGTTGCAAAAAGTTTTGACTTGAATTTGTTTTAATTCCATTTAAATCAAATAGCAAATGCTACTGATCACATTTTAAATTCAACTCAAACAAAGTTGAAAGTTGGATATTTGGATAGCTTATTTTCTCCTGATCATTTTTCATATATTATTTTTCCAATTTGGAGTTGATATGAATTTTCTATGAATTTCCAAAGTTTGGGCTATTTTCTGGAATTTCTGGAATTTCTTTAATTCAATTAATTTCTGGAAAAGCTTTTATTGCGTCACTGTGACATCAGGGTGACGTGGGGGGGGGGTCTGACGCGTGGGGTCCAGTGGTCAGCCACTGGGTTAATTAACCCGGTTAGTTTAATCTAACCGGGGGGGATTAAGGCCTTGGGCCCACTTGTCATCGGCTCTGGGGGTCATTAGGGGGGTGGTTAACGTTTAAACATGCCGGCCACGTGGACTTCACCGGCGACAAGTCGCCGGCGACCATCCCGTGCGGCGGCGTCCTCTGCAACGGCGTTCTCGTGGGCCAAATCGAGCGCAGCTTCCACCAGATTGAAGCCCTCGTCAACGCGCGTCGACTGGGACCGGTCGGAGAGGCTAGGGTGCTCTGTACGCTCGCCGGCGACGAGCTTTGCGGCAACAGGGGCACGGCCGCGAGGTTGAAAACGCTACAAGGCACCATTTGAAGCGGGGCTGGGATCAAACAAAGCAGCAGTGCTTGGGGTTTGCGAAAGACATGACCGTGGGGTTCTGGGGTCCAAGGATGTGCGGCGAGGAACTTCCCGGCGGCGAGGTGCCCCGGCTTCCATGGCAAAAGGTGGTACAGGAAAAGGGGGCAACCATGGAATAGATGGGGTGAAGCAGAAGCTCACCACGGTTGCAGTGGAGGCGGTGGTGTGGTCGGAGGAGCTCTGTGGCCGGAGAAATTTGCGACGGCGATCTGCGGCTCCGACGGGGTCTCGATGAAGCTGGCGTCGTCTGCTGAGGCGCTCGGGCTCGATTGAATGAGGGGAACGGCGAAGACGTCTGCTGCGGTTCTTCTGGACACGGTGGCACGGCTCGGGGACGACGGTGGCTGCGTGGACTCGGCGGCGTGCTCCACGGCGGTCCTCGGGCGGCGATGGAATCGAGCGTAGGAGGAGGGGGAGGAAGCTCTGGAGGGGGGGAATGGATCGGGACGGCCGAGGGGAGTCTCCAGGCGCGACTAGACTATTCGGGAGGCGCCAGGCAGGAAGGCAGGTGCTCGCCGGCGTCGGCATGCGCTCCAGCGAGCTGCTTGCTGCGCCGGGGAAGAAGACGAACGTGGGGCAGCGGGCTGGGCTGGCTTGCTGGGCCGCGGGCGACAAGTTGGGCCAGAAGCGAGGTAAGTCCATTCTGTTTTTAATTCTGTTTAATCTTTCCTTTCTTTTTCTGTATTTTTGTTTTGGCTCTGATAAAAATATCAAACCATTTTATAAAATGCTGAAACTTTTTATATGGCCTCATAATAAAATATACTAGCCACTTATAAAGTTTGAACATTTTTAAAATTCAAATAATTTGAATCTTAACTCAAATAGGGGTTTTTAATTAATTCCAAGGCACTGTTTGAATATTTGAAAAATCCATGAGCATGGGGTGGGTCCCACATCACTTGATATGTGATCACACTCATTTATAAGACTTTTCAAAAATCTAACATCAATTTTTGGAGAAGATTTTTATCTGGCCTTTTGAATTAATTCAAATGGGGGGGTTTCTTCTCCCATTTTGCTTTTGATTTTGATTTCAAAGATTTCTTTTCAAATTTTAACATGATGCAAGAGACTTGCTAACCCTAGCACATTACCTAATCAGAGGGTTCTGACACCTACCCATGATCTTGAACTCGCTGCCGCAGTTCATGCCCTGGAGACTTGGCGACATTACCTCCTTGGTAATCGTTGTGAGATCTATTCTGATCACCAAAGCCTCAAATATATTTTCACCCAGCCAGATCTTAATCTCAGGAAAAGACGCTGGATAGAGTTGATAAAAGATTATGACTTAGGAATTTCTTACACCCAAGGCAAGGCCAATGTCATGGCTGATGCACTAAGTCGTAAGTTGTATTGTAACAACCTCATGTTATAACAGTATCAACCACTTCTTCATGAGGAATTTCTCAAGCTCAATCTTGAGATAGTTCCTCATGGGTTTCTTTCTACCTTGGTGGCGAAACCAACCCTTGAGGATCAAATCATAGCTGCCCAGAAACAAGATATTAGTATTCAAGAGATTAAGCAGAACATTGCTAGCGGAGTTGCTAAATGTTTCTCTGCAAATGATCAAGGAACGATATTCTTTGAAAATCGTTTAGTAGTTCCTGAAAATGAAGACCTAAGGCAGTTGATCCTTAAGGAAGCTCATGACACTCCCCTCTCCATTAATCCCGGTAGCACAAAAATGTACTGAGATCTACGCCAGAGATTTTGGTGGACCCGGATGAAGAGAGACATTGCTCAATTTGTTGCTGAATGTGATGTTTGCCGTCGCATTAAGGCAGATCACCAAGGACCTGCTGGTAGTCTTCAACCATTGTCTATTCCCGATTGGAAATGGGACAAGGTCGGTATGGACTTCATCACCGGCTTTCCAAAAACCCAGAAAGGAAATGATGCCATCTTCGTTGTCATTGATCGACTTTCCAAAGTTGCTCACTTCCTTCCAGTTCGCGAGCCTATAACTGCTAGTCAGTTAGCGGACTTGTATGTCTCTAGAATTGTGTCTCTTCATGGTGTTCCTTTGGAAATCAATTCTGATCATGGTAGCCTTTTCACCTCTAGATTTTGGGAAAGTTTTCAAAATGCTATGGGAACTCATCTCTCCTTTAGTACAGCTTTCCACCCTCAATCTAGCGGTCAAGTTGAAAGGGTTAATCAAATCTTGGAAGACATGCTTAGAGCTTGTGTTATCTCTTTGGGAAATAATTGGGAGAAGTCTCTTCCATTTTCCGAATTTTCTTATAACAATAGTTTCCAATGTAGTCTGAACAAGGCTCCCTTTGAATTCCTCTATGGCCGACGATGTCGAACACCCCTAAACTGGTCAGAAACCGGCGAAAGACAATTCTTTGGACCGGATATGATCAAGGAAGCAGAAGAGCAAGTTCGCATTGTTCGTGATCGATTGAAAGCCGCTCAATCTCGTCAAAAGAGCTACTATGATCGTCATCATAGAGAGGAGAGCTACCATATTGATGAGAAGGCTTACCTTCAGGTTACTCCTCTGAAGGGAACCCAAAAATTCGGTATCAAAGGCAAGTTGGCCCACGTTACATTGGACCTTTCCGCATTCTTGCTAAACTTGGAGAAGTTACCTACCAACTTGAACTACCCCCGCACCTTTCCCGAGTACATGATGTATTCCATGTGTCACAACTCAGGCGTTGCTTCAAGGACCCCATCCGCGAAGTCGACCATGAAACGCTTGATCTCCAAGATGACCTTTCTGATCGAGAGTACCCCGTTCGTATTCTTGGTTCCGCAGAGCGTGTCACTCATCGTCAGAAGATCAAGTTCCTCAAAGTGCAATGGTCACATCACTCCGAGAAATAAACAACCTGGGAAAGAGAAGACCGCCTCCGTGCTGTGTACCCCACCTTCCTCCCGACGACTTCTGAATCTCGGGACGAGATTCTTTTGAGTGGGGGCGAGTTGTCACAACCCAAGTTTAGGTATGTGCTAGGGTTTGAATGCCCCTTTGCATCATGTGAAAATTTCAAAAGAAAATCAAAAATGGGGAAAAGAAAGCCCTAAGAAATTATTTCAAATGGCCAGATAAAAATCTTTTTCCAAAAATCATTTGAATATTTGGAAAATTCCTATAAATGATGGTGATCATTTTAAAAGTGGTTTTGGTTCTTTCCCATGCCCATGGAATATTCAAAAATTCAAAATGTTCCCTGGAAATTAAATTTGACCCCTATTTGAATTGAGATTCAAATTTATTGAATTTCAAAAATGCCCAAAAGTCATAAGTGGCTTGCTACTGTCCACCTAAGATTTATAAAAATATTTGGGTATTTTTATAAAAGGCCTTGGTATTTTTACCAGAGAACAACAAAGAAACGAAATAAAAGAAAAGGAGAAAGAAAACTTACCACTTACCTTCTGGCCCACCTGGCCCATCTGCACCAGAAGACCAGCCCAGCCCACAGGGGGGCATGGTCGTCTTCTTCCTCCTGCCAGGAGGATTCCACCGGCGCAGCGCACGTGCACATCGTCGTGCCACCTCTTGCTTCGACGTGGAGGCCTCCCCTTGATGTTATCCTGCGCCTGGAAGCCTCCCGAGCGATTCCCTCCTATCCCTGGCCCATCCTTCTTCTCCTTCCTCTGTCCCGAGCCACACCGAGCGCAAGCCGGAGCAACAGGCGAGCTCCAGCGCGGCCACCGGCGACCCCCCGCTGCTCCATCGTGCCCAGAAGGACCGGGGACGACGTCCTCGTCGATTCCCCTCATCAGATCGCACCGAGATCCACCAAGGACGACGCCCGTCTCAAGATTTGACCGCCGGAAACCGCGAGCTCCGGCGAGCAATTATCGCACCCTCGCCGCCTCTTCGACCTCCCCGACGTGCCCGACGTAACCAGGGTGAGCTACCCGTTCACCCTTGCCCTCCCATACTTGCCCTCGAGGCCCCAAGTGCCGGTTCAACGGAGACCGTGCTCCGGCCGCCGCGGGAGTTCCTCCCCGCCGTGGCCTCCAGCCTCCTGCGGCGAGCACATGTGCTCCCCTCGAAGCGCACGTGTGCGGGGAGCAATTAGGTGGTACTCCCGCCGCCTCCCATGGCCGGAGAGGGCCTCGCCAGTGGACGCCGCCACACCAAGTGGTCGTCGCCGGCGAGAACTCCGGCAGGCCCACCGGCCAGTGCACTTAGGGGGCTAACCCCCTCCTAATTGACCCCATGGGTCAATGACAGGTGGGGCCAGCCCCCCCTAATCTAATTTAAAATTAATTAAGCAGAGGGATTAACCCCCCTGAGGCTGACACCCTGGCCCCACATGTCAGCCCCCCCTGTGACATCCGCATTGCATCATGCTGATGCAATAAATTTTTTCCAGAAATTAAAAGAATTAAAGAAAACAAAGAAAAATCCAGAAAATCAATTAAACATTTGGAAATTCATAACTAATTCATATTAACTCCAAATTTAATAAATAATATATGAAAAATTATCAGAAAAATGCAAGGATTAAGAATATGCAAATTTTTTATGTTTGACCATTTTAAAATGGGGGAACAGTAGCAAATGTGCATATGGGTTAATTTGAATTCAAATTTGAAGTTTGAATTTGCATTTCAAATGCAATACACTTAATTTAAATCAAACGTACCACAAACCAGCACCATTCACATCATGTGACAACATAGACATGTGCTTGTGCATTTACTTCCGAAGTTGTCCCCCCTTGTTGATGATTGCCTCCGATGATAGACGTTCCGAGACGGTGATCACCCCCGAAGAAGAAGACCACCGTTAAGACCCGTGTATCGTCAGCAAGGCAAGAAAACCCCATTGATCATGTCTATAAAATCCTACTTCCCTCTCAGTCTCGCTTATGCATGTTTAGGAGATCACCGAGACATGTTCTTTCGCATAGTTGAACCCATTCCGATGCATGACCTATCATTTTGTCACCGTATTAATCAAACCACAATCCTAGCAGATTTAGGAGTTGAAGGATGAGCATGTGGCCCCTGCAACTGTTACTGCTTTTTGCTGCTTAGTGATACAATGAGGATGTTATGATTGTGAGTCGGGATGGAATGAACACAGTGATGCTGATGATAACGTGTTGGTGAATCCACCCTAAACAAAGGTGAACGATGAGAGGCTGTGTAGGAGTACACAGTGGGTTGTCTCGTTGAACACTGCCCTAGGCCCCGAGTTCCTGTTTTGTGATCCAAGACAAAGAGTATGACCACATGTAGGGTTTTATGGGAGCCCCGTTTGGCCTCTTTACGTACCGATCCGGTCCAGGAGTCACACTAGAATTGGGCTTTCCATTTGACTTATGCATAGATATGTGGGTGGACCTGTGAGGCAGCGAAACCATCTGTCAAAGGTGGCGTTTCGGTCCCTTGCATTATCTGAGTCCGTTTCGTGGAACCGGCCGGACTCTCGAGCGGTGACAAACTCAGGTAGTCGACTCCTGGATTAGAGAAGGTGATGTGAGGGTAGTGCCTTGGTTTCATCCACGTCCGACACCCGCTTGAAGGGTGACAAGAACGAGGCGATAAGTGATGACACGCGTGTGAAGATGTACACCCCTGCAGGGTTATGGACTACTTGGAGACCTGTACTTGATCATAGACAACTTGAATGGATACTTATAAAACTCGCAAGATAAGTGTGAGTGCTATGGCGTGCTTCCTCGTGGGGAAGTCGAGGAAGTATCCAATGTGGTGTATTGGTTGGAGACTTAGTAGTGGACTCGTGTACGCTTCTTACCTCAAGTCTGGTGCTCGTAGTACAGGACTAGCCAAGTCAAAGCTGGCACTTCTGCATGTTGAACCCCACCTCCTTTACCTTGAAACTTGAACATGAGTAGTGTAGTTCTGATGTAAGTCTTGCTGAGTACGGCTTTGTACTCACGTTTGCTTATTCTATGTTTTAGATGAGAACCCGAACCCTGATGGAGTCACCTTCGTGAAGCTCGACGTTGACCTTGGTAGTATAGTTCCAGACAGCAGTCTGGTCCCTCGTGGAAGGGCATGGATGTTTACAAGGCTTCTCTAAGCCCTTTGTTAAACTTGACTGTACTCATACCTAATTTTCTTCTGTTGTATGATGTAATGATGATCACAGACATGTGATCTTTGTATGCTCTATGTGTAAGTCAATAAAGATACACTTTGTAGAGTTATGTGATGATACCTGCTGTTCATACTAGGCATGTGTGTTGCGTGTATGTTTATAACATGCATGTCTTAGTATGGGTTTTCGAGACCTTAGTTGTGATCTGGCTGGCGGTCTTTTATACACCAAGTGGCCTTAGATGTGCGCAGCTTGGGGCATCGCGATGCGATTGCTCTTGACTCTGTCACGTGGCACACTTTGTTGTATGATCGAGCCCGCCCTAGAACCTGACTAAGTGATCGGGCTAGAGTCCGTTTATGTAAGGGTTATGATTCAATAGATAACATGGTTGAGGCGACTTGTCTGTGAGTATGGGATTTCACCACCCATAATCATTTAGACTTGTGAGCGGGCGATGAGGACCCATCTCAGTTGATCATCCGGCTGGATGGGATGCCCCTCACGTACGATGCTTTCCGAGAGTGTTCTGTGCTTGACCTTGTCTGCTTAGAAAAGTGGGTACGGCTCTCGACTCTCTATGTGATTGAGTTGTGACTGGAATTACATAAGCTAACCCCGGGTCCTGACACCCTCGCCCGATTTCATCGTCGCCCGAAGCTTCACCGGAGCACCCCGCCGTTGAAGACGCGGCCGACGTGCGCTAGAGCCCAGGAGAGCTTGTCCATCAGCTTCGACGCCGTCGACTTCGTCTCCATGCAAGGAATCAAGAGCCCGGAGCCCCCGTAGAAGCCGGAATCGCAGCCGAGACCTCGCCGGACCCGCAAGCTTGCCGTCTTCGATTCGTCGCCTTCAAGCCCTCCCCGCCTCCATCGACTGCACCGCTTAACTCCCTGCGTCTGGGTGAACGATTCCCCTAACCTAGCACGGCCTCTCTTGTCCTCTGTATCCGATTGCCATGAGAGCCGAAGCTACTCGCCGCCGTGGTCCATGTCGGCGAGCCCCCGCTACGCAATCGAGCTCGCAGCCATGTCCATGGTGATCCCCTTGTTCCGCTGCTCCGTTTGCACCTACACCCGCTCCAAATGGCGCACCACAGCGAGCTTCACCTCGAGCCAGTGGCTCCGCCGCCGCTAGAGCTCGTCGCCGATGGCGTTCCAGTGCACCCCAGCCCTGGTTCTTGGTCCCATTCAACGCGCGGCACCAAGAGCAGCGTCTCAGTGGTCGCAGCACTCGATTTGGGCCACGGATTCGCCCTCCCGTGTGTCACCGCCGTGCTGGAAGGTCACCGGCGACTAGCCGCCGGCGAGATGACGTGGACGTCATTAGCTTAGTGCTAATCCCCCCAGAGACACTTACATGTGGGCCCAAGGCCAGTCTAATCTCTATGATTAGTTTAAATCAATTTAAACTTGTTTAATTAACAGAACAGAGGATGACATGTGGGACCCCTCTGTCAGTGGCCCCCTGACGTCAGGCTGGTGTCACAGTGACGTAGTAATGCTTATTTGATTTAAAACAAATCCAGAAAATGGCATAAAATATGCTAAACTTTGGAAATTCATAGAAAATTCATCCTAACTCCAAATGTAGAAAATAATATGTCTAAAATTATTAGAAAAATTCAAGGAATCTAAATATGCAATCTGTTTTCATGTTTGACCAAGTTTTCTTGGGTGAACAGTGGTAACAAAGCTTATGCATTCCTTTTAAATTCAAAATGGAGTTCGAATTTGCAAAACCTTTGCAATACACTTCATTTAATTGGAATCACTCACACATCAGTGGCACATACATCAAGTTTCAACCTTCAACCATGTGTTTGTGAATTGTACTTATGTTGCCCCCCTTTGATTGTTGTTTGTCGATAGAAGTTGAACTGGAACAGGAGGCTGCCCCCTTCGTTGAAGATCCCGATACAGAACCTCGTCAGCAAGGCAAGAAAACCCCCATTGATCATGTCGATAAAATCCCACTTCCCTCTTAGTCTCTATTATGCATTGTTTCGGATGATTACCATGCTATGTTTCTACCACATAGATGAACCCATTCCTTTGCATGACCTATCATTTGTCACAGTAGTAAGCAAACCACAATCCTAGCAAATGTAGGAGTTGATTGATATCATGTGGCCCCTGCAACTGTTACTTCTTATTGCATGCTTAGAGTGATACAATGTTGATACTTTTATGTGAGTCGGGATGGAAGCAATCATGATGATGATGGTGGAAATGTGTTGGTGAATCTACCCTAATACAAGGTGAACGATGAGAGGTTGTGTAGGAGTACATAGTGTACGAGTTCTTGTGTGGTGATCCAAGATGAAGAGTACAACCACTCATTTGGCTCACTGACCCGTCTCAACCTACTAACTCATCCCTTTCGATGTCCAGATGTCGCAGTAGTTCAGAGTTCTGGTAGGTTTGTGGCATGGATGCTAAGTGACAGAACGGCTCAGCCGAGACCGGCTTATGCACCATGCACACATCATCTGGGTCCACTTCCGTAAACCGGTCGGGTTCACGATAGTGGTAGACAACCCAGGTAGGCGGCTTTCTTGGACTAGATCGGCTATGAGGTAACATTTGTGGTGAACATCCTCACTGACACCTCTTGAACGGTGTCGAGTACAAAGGCGATAACTGATGGTCATGTGTGTGTAGCGGTACACCCCTGTAGGGTTAAAAAAACTATTCGAATAGCCGCGTTCGCGGTAAGGGACTGCTTGGAAAGCTTAGCTTGATTATTAGATAACTTGAACTGGATACTTATAAAAATTACTAAGATAAGAGTGAGTGCTATGGCGTGCTTTCTCGTGGGGAAGTCGAGGAAGGCACCATAGTGGTGTATTTGGTTGGAGACATGTAGTGGACTTGTGTACACTTCTTACCTCAAGTCCGGTACTCGTAGTTCAGGACTAGCCAAGTCAAATCTGGCACTCCTGCATTGAAACCCCACCTCCCTTTACCTTGATACATGTGCATGAGTAGTATAGCTCCTACGTAAGTCTTGCTGAGTACGACTTTGTACTCACGTTTGCTTATTCTATGTTTTAGATGAACCCACTGACCCCGAAGGTGGATTATTCCTCGAGCTCGATGATTCAAGACCAAGCTAGTGTAGTCCCAGTCAGCAGAGTGGTTCCCTCGTGGAGGGCTTGTGTTTAAATAAGGCTTCTTAAGCCATTTTTTAAACTTGTCTGTACCCAGACCTACTTTGCTTCCGCATGCTTGTTGTAATGTTGGATCACGGTCTCGTGATCTCTGTGTGCCCTCTGTAAGAGTTATCAATAAAGATGTAAACTTTGTAGAGAATTGCAATGTTACATGCTGTTCATACTAGACATGTGGGCTGCGTTTATGATTATATCATGCATGTCTTAGTATGGATTTTCGAGACCTTAGTTGTGATCGGGCTGGCGGTCTTTTATACACCAAGTGGCCCTTAGATGTGCGCAGCTTGGAGCATCGTGATGCGATTGTTCGTGACTCCGTCACGTGCACACTTTGATGTATGATCGAGCCCGCCCTAGACCCCAACTAAGTGATGGGGCTGGAGTAAGTCTATGTAAGGGTTATAATACAATCGATAATATGGTTGAGGCGACTTGTCTATGAGTATGGGAGTTCACCACCCATATCATTTAGACTTGTGTGCGGACGATGAGTTCCCATCTCAGTTGATCATCCGGCCTGGATTGGATGCCCCTCACGTTCGGTTCTTTCCGAGAACGTTATGTGCTTAGATGTGCGCAGCTAGGGGCATCGCGATGTGATTGTTCGTGACTCCATCACGTGCACACTTTGATGTATGATCGAGCCCTCCCTAGTCCCCGACTAAGTGATCAGGCTGGAGTAAGTCTATTTAAGGGTTATAATACAATCGATAGTATGGTTGAGGCGACTTGTCTATGAGTATGGGAGTTCACCACCCATATCATTTAGACTTGTGTGCGGACGATGAGGTCTCATCCCAGTTGATCATCCGGCCTGGATGGGATGGCCCTCACGTTCGGTGCTTTCCGAGAACGTTCTGTGCTTAGATGTGCGCATCTTGGGGCATCGCGATGCGATTGTTCGTGACTCCGTCACGTGCACACTTTGATGTATGATCGAGCCCGCCCTAGACCCCGACTAAGTGATCGGGCTGGAGTAAGTCTATGTAAAGGTTATAATACAATCGATAGTATGGTTGAGGCGACTTGTCTATGAGTATGGGAGTTCACCACCCATATAATTTAGACTTGTGTGCGGACGATGAGGTCCCATCTCAGTTGATCATCCGGCCTGGATGGGATGCCCCTCACGTCCGGTGCTTTACGAGAATGTTCTGTGCTTGGCCTTGTCTGCTTAGACAAGTGGGTACAGTTCTCGGCTCTCCATATGATTGTGTTGTAGCGAGTCTTGCATACGCTAACCCCGGGTCCTGACAGACTTGGTAACAGAGCAGGACTGACAGTAGGATTATCAGCCTTGGACGAAGTCGAGTCTAGCTTGCTATAGTTATATAGTTACTCTAGGTATATAAGGGAACAACGTAAGGCTTCTTTTTCTCCTTACCTTCATCGTTCTGAGTTCTGAGTCAGCCTCATCTTATTCTACGGGAAGATAGGACTAGGCTCATCTATGTCTTACTAGAACATCTCGTTGTTTTCTCCCTTGTAGCCGTAGGAGAGTTGTGTTCGGTTTGCTATAGTTTTTGTGCTTCCTGATTTCTTACATCGTATGTAAGTGTTGTTTCTACATTGCTAGAAAAGACATTTCTTACAATTACAACTGTTATGCTGTCCGAGACATTCCAGGTTTCTTCATAATCTGATGCATTTGCAAACTCCTTCTTTCTGTTTCAGATGGAGGATCTTCCCCCCCGACAGATTGTTCGTTTGACTAGGTGCCTCGATGTGCGTGGGCATCCAGCCATGCTCACCGAGATGATGTCCTTCATTTGCTATCGATGGTATCATGAGTACACCGTTGAGGAGCAGTTCATTGACTTCAGCCAGACTCAGTTCCATTGCACTGTCAGGATCTACCCGCACCACATTGGAGTCTCTCAGCCTATCCTCTTTGGACATGGCATTGGTGTGATTGAGAACAGTGCTGTGCAGGATGCTGCATACTCATGTATTACCCTGCTGAGAGAGGAGCATGCCCTGCTTGCAGGATCACCTTTCCATTATATCCCTGCTGCACTTCCAGGAGAAGAGGGATATTACACCAGATTGTACTCAGATCACTCCCTGGAGGATGCTTTGCTTCAGATCACTGATCGGCACGATTGTGATAGAGATTGTGATGCACGTGCCCTTCGTTTTGAGCTTCACGCCACCCGTGTCCGTCTGTATCGAGCACTTACACTTCTGGCTCCATTTGTGAGTGTTGGATCAGTGGAGTATGATGATATCTACCCAGCCAGGACACATATGCCTTCTCGAGTTGCTTGGCCCGAGATTAGAGGCATTTTTCCACCCCGTGGTCCTCTGCTTCCACCCTACGCAGGACCTAGGCCCCATCCTCGCCCAAATGGATATCAGGGTCCACAGGCCTCCGTGTTTTCCGATGGTCACCTTCAGCTACCGGGTTATGTGGGTAACTTCTCCCAGGATTACTATGAAGATGGAGTTGAGTAAGACCGCCTGTGGTCTTACTTTAGTGAGGATGTACTAGTATCTTAGTATATTGTACGCAAGGTGTTCTAAGTTCCAGAGGCTTAGATAAATAATGTATAGGAAGTCAAAGTGCCTCTGAAGGATGTATCATCTTCATCACGTTTGTATTAGCTTGGCGCTTGTACTAAAACGATGTATGGTTTGTATGACAGCTTGTGAATAGATGGCTTGTATGCTTTTATCACCATGTTTTCAAGATGATTACTTCCTTTGCTCTGTGATTCTTCCAGTACCTTTAATACCTTGTTTAGACTCTTCCAATCAACTCTTTTTGACTTTGGTTTTCACCTTCAGGATGTCTCGAGGAACCCGTGGCCAGCTTGGTCGTGGCCATGGTCGTGGGAATGATCCGGAGGATGGCAATCTTCCACCCCCACCCACGATGGCTCAGGTTCTGATGGAGGTTGAGAGGAACCGCCGAGACTCTCACCAGTTGCTGGAGGTCATTGCCCGCAACACCACTCAGCAGCGCAATGAGTTGGTGTCTTTGAATGACTTCATCCAGCTTCATCCCCCGGTTTTCAGCTACTCCACTGAGCCCCTGGAAGCCGATGACTGGCTTCGCAGCATCGAAAGGAAGCTCCAGGCAGGCCATGTTGCAGATGGTGACAGGGTCAGCTATGCCACCTACCACCTCGAGGGTGCAGCTAACTCTTGGTGGGAGAATTTCCTGAACATGCGTCCCATTGGACAGCCCACAACTTGGGATGAGTTCTGCACTTTATTCTGTGAGCACCACATTCCAAAGGGTCTTATGGACCGCAAGCGTGAGGAGTTCTGCAACCTCACCCAAGGCAGAAGGACTGTTGACAAGTTTAGTCATGAGTTCAACCGAATTGCTCGTTATGCTACTGAAGAGGTCTCCACCGACGCTAAGAAGGAAGAGAGGTTCCGTCGTGGACTCAATTCTGGACTCCGTCGTGAGCTCAATTCTGGACTCAATGTTGGATCACGGTCTCGAGATCTCTATGTGCACTCTGTAAGAGTTATCAATAAAGATGTAAACTTTGTAGAGAATTGCAATGATACCTGTTGTTCATACTAGACATGTGTGCTGCGTGTATGATTATATCATGCATGTCTTAGTATGGGTTTTCGAGACCTTAGTTGTGATCTGGCTGGCGGTCTTTTATACACCAAGTGGCCCTTAGATGTGCGCAGCTTGGGGCATCGCGATGCGATTGTTCGTGACACCGTCACGTGCACACTTTGATGTATGATCGAGCCCGCCCTAGACCCCGACTAAGTGATCGGGCTAGAGTAAGTCTATGTAAGGGTTATAATACAATCGATAGTATGGTTGAGGTGACTTGTCTATGAGTATGGGAGTTCATCACCCATATCATTTAGACTTGTGTGCGGACGATGAGGTCCCATCTCAGTTGATCATCCGGCCTGGATGGGATGCCCCTCACGTTCGGTGCTTTCCGAGAACGTTATGTGCTTGGCCTTGTTTGCTTAGACAAGTGGGTACGATTCTCGGCTCTCCATATGATTGTGTTGTAGCGAGTCTTGCATACGCTAACCCCGGGTCCCGACAGACTTGGTATCAGAGCAGGACTGACTGTAGGATTATCAGCCTTGGACGAAGTCGAGTCTAGCTTGCTATAGTTATATAGTTACTCTTTGTATATAAGGGAAGAACGTAAGGCTTCTTTTTCTCCTTACCTTCATCATTCTGAGTTCTGAGTCACCCTCATCTTATTCTACGGGAAGATAGGACTAGGATCATCTATGTCTTACTAGAACATCTCGTTGTTTGCTTCCCTGTAGGCGTAGGAGAGTTGTGTTCGGTTTGCTATAGTTGTTGTGCTTCTTGATTTCTTACATCGTATGTAAGTGATGTTTCTAAATTGGAAGAAAAGACTTTTCTTACAATTAGAACCGTTATGTTGTCCGAGTCATTCCAGGTTTCTTCATAATCTGATGTATTTGCGAACTCCTTCTTTCTGTTTCAGATGGAGGATCTCCCCCCCCCCGGCAGATTGTTCGTTTGACTAGGTGCCTCGATGTGCGTGGGCACCCAGCCATGCTCACTGAGATGATGTCCTTCATTGGCTATCGATGGTATCCTAAGTACACCGTTGAGGAGAAGTTCCTTGACTTCAACCAGACTCAGTTCCACTGCACTGTCAGGATCTACTTGCAGTTCCTCTCTCAGCCTATCCTCTTTGGACATGACATTGGTGTGATTGAGAACATGGTTGTGCAGGATGCTGCATACTCATGTATTACCCTGCTGAGAGAGGAGCATGACCTTCTTGCAGGATCACCTTTCCGCTATACCCCTGCTGCACTTCCAGGAGAAGAGGGATATTACACCGGATTGTACTCAGATCACTCCCTAGAGGATGCTTTGCTTCAGATCACTGCTCGACACGCTTGTGATAGAGATCGAGATGCGCGTGCCCTTCATTTTGAGCTTCACGCCACCCGTGTCCGTCTGTATCGAGCACTTACACTTATGGCTCCATTTGTGAGTGTTGGATCAGTGGAGTATGATGCTATCTAACCAGCCAGGACACAGATGCCATCTCGAGTTGCTTGGCCCGATATTGGAGGCATTTTTCCACCCCGTGGTCCTCTGCTTCCACTCTACGCTGGACCTAGGCCCCATCCTTGCCCAAATGGATATCAGGGTCCACAGGCCTCCGTGTTTTCCGATGGTCACCTTCAGCTACCGGGTTATGTGGGTAACTTTTACGAGGATTACTATGGAGATGGAGTTGAGTGAGACCGCCTGTGGTCTTACTTTAGTGAGGATGTAGTAGTATCTTAGTATATTGTACGCAAGGTGTTCTAAGTTCCAGAGGCTTAGATAAATAATGTATAGGAAGTCAGAGTGCCTCTGAAGGATGTAGCATCTTCATCACGTTTGTATTAGCTTGGCGCTTGTACTAAAACGATGTATGGTTTGTATGACAGCTTGTGAATAGATGGCTTGTATGCTTTTATCATCATGTTGTCAAGATGATTACTTCCTTTGCTTTGTGATTCTTCCAGTACCTTCAATTCCTTGTTTAGACTCTTCCAATCAACTATGTTTGACTTTGGTTTTCACATTCAGGATGTCTCAAGGAACCCGTTGCCAGCTTGGTCGTGCCCATGGTCGTGGGAATGATCCGGAGGAAGGCAATCTTCAACCCCCACCCACGATGGCTCAGGTTCTGATGGAGGTTGAGAGGAACCGCCGAGACTCTCACCAGTTGCTGGAGGTCATTGCCCGCAACACCACTCAGCAGCGCAATGATTTGGTGTCTTTGAATGACTTCATCCGGCTTCATCCCCAGGTTTTCAGCTATTCCACCGAGCCCCTGGACGCCGATGACTGGCTTCGCAGCATCGAAAGGAAGCTCCAGGCAGGCCATGTTGCAGATGGTGACAGGGTCAGCTGTGCCACCAACCACCTCGAGGGTGCAGCTAACTCTTGGTGGGAGAATTTCCTGAACATGTGTCCCGTTGGACCGCGACAACTTGGGATGAGTTCTGGACTTTATTCCGTGAGCACCACATTCCAAAGGGTCTTATGGACCGCAAGCGTGAGGACTTCTTCAACCTCACCCAAGGCAGAAGGACTGTTGACAAGTTTAGTCGTGAGTTCAACCGACTTGCTCGCTATACTACTGAAGAGGTCTCCACAGACGCTAAGAAGCAAGAGAGGTTCCGTCGTGGACTCAATTCTGGACTCCGTCGTGAGCTCAATTCTGGACTCAATGTTGGATCACGGTCTCGTGATCTCTGTGTGCACTCTGTAAAAGTTATCAATAATGATGTAAACTTTGGTGATACCTGCTGTTCATACTAGACATGTGTGCTGCGTGTATGATTATATCATGCATGTCTTAGTATGGGTTTTGGAGACCTTAGTTGTGATCTGGCTGGCGGTCTTTTATACACCAAGTGGCCCTTAGATGTGCGCATCTTGGGGCATTGCGATGCGATTGTTCGTGACTCCGTCACGTGCACACTTGGATGTATGATCGAGCCCGCCCTAGACCCCGACTAAGTGATCGGGCTGGACTAAGTCTATGTAAGGGTTATAATACAATCGATATTATGGTTGAGGCGACTTGTCTATGAGTATGGGAGTTCACCACCCATATCATTTAGACTTGTGTGCGGACGATGAGGTCCCATCTCAGTTGATCATCCGTCCTGGATGGGATGCCCCTCACGTTCGGTGCTTTCCGAGAATGTTCTGTGCTTGGCGTTCTCTGCTTAGACAAGTGGGTACAGTTCTCGGCTCTCCATATGATTGTGTTGTAGCGAGTCTTGCGTATTGTAACAGCCCAGATTTCACAAAAATAAAAAAAATTGTTTTCGGCGTGAATTATTTGATTGTCTGATTTGTTTGTGGTGTTTGCATCCCCGATTTATCGACCGGCGATTATTTTTCCCCCTCTTATCTCCTATCGGACGGAGACCGACCCTTGCCACCCTGACACTCGACCTTTGCGACACCGGGTTTCACCCGATCACCGTCGCCAAAACCGCACGAGACCAGCCGCAGCCAACGGAACGAAAACCCCGTTTAATAATTGAATGGGATATTTTTATAGCGTGCCGTAAAGTGTTCTCGGAACGGTTCCAGCGCGAGGTGAACGCCTTCGGCTCGATGCGCTGATCGCGCAGTTCGAAGTTTTACCCGAATCGGAGGTACTGCGGACCCCCGGTGGTCAGAAACGTGAGCACCGCGCGCGCGAGAGAAAAACTGGGGATATTTTTGCAAACTTCCAGCCACCTGGGCTATATAAATACCACCACACTCCCACCCATTTATAGGGTTTCCCTAGCCACAATTTTCAGCCACCCCCCTGAGATCTGCCCCAATTTTCGAAGTTTTACACCAATTCCAGCAAACCCTAGCCTCCCTGCGATCTGGACCGTTGGATCCGCCGATCGAACGGCCCAGATCCACCCAGCCATCCCACCTACCTCCTCTCTCCTCCCACCTCCTGCCCGTGGAAAGAACGCAGCCGCCGCCTCGCCTCCGGCCACCGGCCCGCCGGCGGTAGCCGGCGCACCTCCTCCTTCCCTCTCCCCTCTTTCCCTCTCTTCTCTCCTCTCACCTCCCCTCTCTCCCGTGCAGCAGGGCGCCCTCGCCACTGTTCCATGGCCGCAGCCGCCGAACGCCTCGGGTCGGAGCTCCAAGCCGCGCCATGGCCAGAGCTCGAGAGGAGCTCCACCCCGCCGCCGCACCAGCCTCCTCCGCCTTGACCGCTCGCGCCGAGCCCCCTGGATCCGCCGCCCGTCGACTCGGTCCGCCCCTGCTCTCCCTTGACAAAGCCGGCGTCCGCCGCCGTCGCTCGGCTCCGTGCAGGACGAGCACGAAGCTCGCGCAGCTCTAGCACCTCCTCCCTCGTGGCTGTGTGTGCTGGCCCACCTCCAGGCCGAGCCGGACCAGGCCTCCCAGCCAGCCAGCCTCCCCTCCAGCAGCCCACCACCAGCAGGCCGGCCAGATGGGCCTCGGCCCAAGAGGTCTATTTTTTTCCCGTATTTTTTTCCTTTCTCTGAGACCTGTAAATTTTTGCTAAGTCCCTGGTAAATCTGCTGCTGATTCAATTTCGTGTTGCGATTTCCCGTTGATCCGTAGCTCGTATGACGTTGCGCCCAAAATGAAAGTTGTTTATAATTGCGTGCTCTAGCTTTCATCTTTTTTGAGTTAATTGTGTTGAGGTTGTTTAGTTATAGTTATTGCTGTTCAAACAGGGCTACCTATTGTTAACTACTGCTAAGTTGCTGTAACTGTTATTTTATTGCAACTTCGGGTGACGATTGCTTCGCAACCGTTTATCGGAATTGAGTGAATCCTTTTGCGTTGCGTTAAGCATTGTTTCTACTTCAGTTCCATGCATTCACATGCCATAATTGTTTGCTTCTGTTAACCAACCTAAAATATGGTTTAGGGCAGAACAGTACCAAATCTTTTAATCATCGTGCGACACTGAGTGTTGTGCCATGTTTAGGTTGTGCCTCATTTAAATTGACTAGCATAGATAGTTTACTTTGTGCTTCACCTCTTGTCATGTTTTTGTGCTATGCCATGATTGAGTGTTATGCCATGTTAATAACCTTTGGTTGATCACCTGTAGCTAAGCAACTTGAACCACTGTAAACGTGCGGTATTCGTCGTGTGTGACCGATGCCCCACTTAACCTGTTAGTAACCGCTCTCGATGGTAGGTACGATGTCTCGTGTTGCCTTCTTGTTGATGCTTTCTCGTGTTTGCCTCGTAGTAATAGATGCTTGCTCGTTGATTTCTTTCCAGTGTTTATCGTCTTGTGTGCTTCCGCGGGTACCTTCGGAGACGATGCGAGCTTGCGATCCACTACACCTTCGGAATCCGACTTATCAACAGGCAAGGACTATACATTACTTATGATCCATTCTATTTCAACCAGCGATTTGCATGCTAGTCTAGGTGAGGTTCGATGTTTGATCCTACCACATGTTTACACCCTCTTTCAAACCGATACAGCCATGTCCCTTCCCAGCAAGCCTTGTACTGCTATGTTACTATTGCTCGTTGCTCAGCCCCTTCTTAGTATGCATGCTTAGGATGCTACGATGTTACCCTGTTACCCCTTGGTTTTGGGATATCACATTATTATTATTGTTGTTGATGATATGATTATTATAATGTTGACTATATTCGACGAAGGATGGAAGGTCTTGGCTATCCTGCCCCGACGCTTTGTTCCATTCGAGTCACCTAGGATCCGAGTTCTGGGTTTTGGTTTTACGACTGAGCATGCCTAAACCGCGTGTGGGATTTTATGGGGTACCCTTTTCTTACCTACCTAGCTTCAAGCATTTCTAGTGGTGGCCCAAGCTGATTTACCATTTGAAACCGTGTGTGTGCTGGTCAGCTTCCAGTAGTTTTTAAACCAACCCGGACCAGTGGGGAGATGGTTTCCCTGTTGGTCCACCTTTGACCGGCGAGGGCCCGAGGCCTCACGTGAGGCGTCTCGGTAACCCAAACCCTGTTGAGACGGAAGAGTCCGATCTGAGAGCGTGGCCAGCTTTTTGATTGGGTGTCGAGTCCCCGGGGGCCACCCGGATTTGTTCGTTTTAAGTTAGAGGGACCTGTCGTTTCGGATCTCTTGGAACTAAATCAGAAAATGGTTGCCTGTGATGGGTAGAAACTAAGAGAGATGGGCGTGCGTGCGGAGCCTTGTAATGGGAAATTTGTACACCCCTGCAGGGTTAAATCTTTTCGAGAAGCCGTGTCCACGGTTATGGACGACTTGAGACCTACTCCTTGTTCATAGACAACAACAAGTGAGATAATCTTAATGTAACTTGATCAACGTGTGTGTGCCTTGACTGCTTCTTCTTCGTCGGGATGCGAAGAGGAGGACAAGAATAGGATAGGTGTTATGTTTGCGTATGTAGGTGGATAGCAGACTTGTTGGAGGCGATTCCTCATCGAATGCTTGGCTTCTTATCTTACTCTCTAGATCGTTAGCCACTTCATAAATGCTAGTGCGGCAGCAACCTCACCACTTACCCCTTCCTTACCGTAAACTACTAGTTGTCCTAGAATGACGAGGGATGAAGTCCTTGCTGGGTCAGATGACCACTACAGTTGGATGCTGAGTACTTCTGTACTCCTGATACTACCCCCAAACTCTTTTCAGGGTTCTTGATCGAAAACAGGTATGGTGACCGACGTTTCACGTGGAGACTCGACGACGACTAGTTAGGCGGATCCCAGCGGAGGGCCTGGACCCGTGTGGTTATGGGGATCGATGTTTTTCTCTTTGCCAGTAGGCATTTGATTGTAGTTTGTACTTAGACAGGTACCTTCCGCTGTTGTATTGTATCTGAGGCAGTTGTATGCCGATTGTATGAGATGTTTTATCCTTGTATCTGTAATGTTGTGATATCATGTTGGAAATCCGGGGCATATGGCTTTGTCATATGTCGCGGTGGGACCGATATGTGCTTCGTCCCCGGATCTGGATGGAAACATCTAGATCTGGAACAGTACCGCATATCGGGCCTTACAACTTGGTATCAGAGCCTTACCGACCGGAGGATCCCTTTTCTAGCCGAAGTCGAGTCTAGACAAAAACTATTTTGTAGTTACTAATTTAGTGATCGGAGAGTAGGAATATTTTTACTCCTTACCCTCGCTCTGGTCAGGACAAGTGCCGTAAGTGTTTTACCCTCGCCTCACCCCCTTCAAAACTCTAGGATCTCGAGTGTGTGGAGTATCGGAACCGTTACAATGCTTTGCTTGGGAAGTATTGTCTCGATTCCGAGCTCAGGTGGGAATTCCCGTAGTACCTTTAGCTTCTCCGGTATCGGATATTATCTGGGTCGTCCTTTTATCTCCCTCCTTTTGCCCGGTGTTTTCACGACTTGCGTCGAAAAGCACTATCCCTTGATCTGGTTTTCGCGATCGTTCTTCCTCTTGTCACTGACATTTTCGTTATTCCGACGATGTCGTCTCTCTGCGGAAGATTATCTCGACAGAAGTTTGACGTTGACATGGAGCAGAGTCCCTTGTTGGTGGTGTTGAAGATTGTCGTCTCTCTTTTCTCTTCCCCCTCTCCCCCGGATCGTCCAGGATCTCGGGACGATATCCCTTGTTGGTGGTGTTGTATTGTAACAGCCCAGATTTCAAAAAAATTAAAAAATTTGTTTTCGGCGTGAATTGTTTGATTGTCTGATTTGTTTGTGGTGTTTGCATCCCCAATTTATCGATCGGCGATTATTTTTCCCCCTCTTATCTCGTATCGGACGGAGACCGACCCTTGCCACCCTGACACTCGACCTTTGCGACACCGGGTTTCACCCGATCACCGTCGCGAAAACCGCACGAGACCAGCCGCAGCCAACGAAACGAAAACCTCGTTTAATAATTGAACGGGATATTTTTATAGCGCGCCGGAAAGTGTTCTGGAACGGTTCCAGCGCGAGGTGAACGCCTTCGGTTCGATGCGCTGATCGCGCAGTTCGAAGTTTTACCCAAATCGGAGATACTGCGGACCCCCGACGGTCAGAAACGTGAGCACCGCGCGCGCGAGGGAAAAACCGGGGATATTTTTGCAAACTGCCAGCCACCTGGGTTATATAAATACCACCACACTCCCACCCATTTATAGGCTTTCCCTAGCCACAATTTGCAGCCACCCCCCTCAGATCTGCCCCAATTTTCGCAGTTTTACCCCAATTCCAGCAAACCCTAGCCTCCCTGTGATCTGGACCGTTGGATCGGCCGATCCAACGGCCCAGATCCACGCAACAATCCCACCTACCTCCTCTCTCCTCCCACCTCCTGCCCGTGAAAAGCACGCAGCCGCCGCCTCGCCTCCGGCCACCGGCCCGCCGCCGGCAGCCGGCGCACCTCCTCCTTCCCTCTCCCTCTCTTTCCCTCTCTTCTCTCCTCTCACCTCCCCTCTCTCCCGTGCAGCAGGGCGCCCCTGCCACCATTCCATGGCCGCAGCCGCCGAACGCCACGGGCCGGAGCTCCACGCCGCACCATGGCCAGAGCTCGAGAGGAACTCGACCCCGCCGCCGCGCCAGCCTCCTCTGTCTGGACCGCTCGCGCCGAGCCCCCTGGATCCGCCGCCCGATGCCTCGGTCCGCCCCTGCTCTCCCTTGACGAAGCCGGCGTCCGCCGCCGTCGCTCGGCTCCGTGCAGGACGAGCACGAAGCTCGCGCAGCTCCAGCGCCTCCTCCCTCGTGGCTGCATGGGCCGGCCCACCTCCAGGCCGAGCCGGACCAGGCCTCCCAGCCAGCCATCCTCCCCTCCAGCAGCCCAGCACCAGCAGGCCGGGCAGATGAGCCTCGGCCCAAGAGGTCTATTTTTTTCCCGTATTTTTTTCCTTTCTCTGAGACCTGTAAATTTTGCTAAGTCCCTGGTAAATCTGCTGCTGATTCAATTTCGTGTTGCAATTTCCCGTTGATCCGTAGCTCGTATGACGTTGCGCCCAAAATGAAAGTTGTTTAGAATTGTGTGCTCTAGATTTCATCTGTTGTGAGTTAATTGTTTTGAGGTTGTTTAGATATAGTTATTTCTGTTCAAACAGGGCTACCTGTCGTTAACTACTGCTAAGTTGCTGTAACTGTTATTTTATTACAACTTCGGGTGACGATTGCTTCGCAACCGTTTATCGGAATTGAGTGATTCCTTTTGCGTTGCTTTATGCATTGTTTCTACTTCAGTTCCATGCATTCACATGAAATAATTGTTTTCTGCTGTTAACCAACCTAAAATATGGTTTAGGGCAGAACAGTACCAAATCTTTTAATCATCGTGCGGCACTTAGTGTTGTGCCATGTTTAGGTTGTGCCTCATTTAAATTGACTAGCATAGATAGTTTACTTTGTGCTTCACCTCTTGTCATGTTTTTGTGCTATGCCATGCTTGAGTGTTATGCCATGTTAATAACCGTTGGTTGATCACCTGTAGCTAAGTAACTTGAACCACCGTAAACGTGCAGTATTCGTCGTGTGTGACCGATGCCCCACTTAACCTGTTAGTAACCGCTCTCGACGGTAGGTACGATGTCTCGTGTTGCCTTCTTGTTGATGCTTGCTCGTTTTTTCCTCGTAGTAATAGATGCTTGCTCGTTGATTGCTTTCCAGTGTTTATCGTCTTGTGTGCTTCCGCGGGTACGTTCGGAGACGATGCGAGCTTGCGATCCACTACACCTTCGGAATCCGACTTATCAACAGGCAAGGACTATACATTACTTATGATCCATTCTATTTCAACCAGCGGTTTGCATGCTAGTCTAGGTTAGGTTCGATGTTTGATCCTACCACATGTTTACAGCCTCTTTCAAACCGATACAGCCATGTCCCTTCCCAGAAAACCTTGTACTGCTATGTTACTATTGCTCATTGCTCAACCCCTGCTTAGTATGCATGCTTAGGATGCTACGATGTTACCCTGTTACCCCTTGGTTTTGGGATATAACATTATTATTATTGTTGTTGATGATATGATTATTATAATGTTGACTATATTCGACGAAGGATGGAAGGTCTAGGCTATCCCGCCCCGACGCTTTGTTCCATTCGAGTCACCTAGGATCCGAGTTTCGGGTATTGGTTTTAAGACTGAGCGTGCCTAACCGCGTGTGGGATTTTATGGGGTCCTCTTTTCTTACCTACCTAGCTCCAAGCATTTCAGTGGTGGCCCTAGATGATTTACCATTTGAAACTGTGTGTGTGCTGGTCAGCTGCCAGTAGTTTTTAAACCAACCCGGACCAGTGGGGACATGGTTTCCCTGTTGGTCCACCTTTGACCGGCGAGGGCCCGAGGCCTCACGTGAGGCGTCTCGGTAACCCAAACCCTGTTGAGACGGAAGAGTCCGATCTGAGACCGTGGCCAGCTTTTGGATTGGGTGTCGACTCCCCGGGGGCCACCCGGATTTGTTCGTTGTTAGTTAGAGGGACCTGTCGTTTCGGATCTCTTGGAACTAAATCATAAAATGGTTGCCTGTGATGGGTAGCAACTGAGAGAGATGGGCGTGCGTGCGGAGCCTTGTAATGGGCAGTTGGTACACCCCTGCAGGGCTAAATCTTTTCGAGAAGCCGTGTCCACGGTTATGGACGACTTCAGACCTACTCCGTGTTCATAGAAAACAACAACTGAGATAATCTTAATGTAACTTGATCTACGTGTATGTGCCTTGACTGCTTCTTCTTCGTCGGGATGCGAAGAGGAGGACAAGGATAGGATGCGTATGTAGGTGGATAGCAGACTTGTTTGAGGCGATTCCTCATGGAATGCTTGGCTTCTTATCTTACTGTCTAGATCGTTAGACACTTCATAAATGCTAGTGCGGCAGCAACCTCACCACTTACCCCTTCCTTACCGTAAACTACTAGTTGTCCTAGAATGATGAGTGATGAAGTCCTTGCTGGGTCAGATGACCACTACATTTGGATGCTGAGAACTTCTGTACTCATGATACAACCCCCAAACTCTTTTCAGGGTTCTTGACGACAACAGGTATGGTGACCGACGTTTCACGTGGAGACTCGACGGAGACTAGTTAGGCGGATCCCGGCGGAGGGCCTGGACCCGTGTGGTTATGGGGATCGATGTTTTTCTCTTTGCCAGTAGGAATTTGATTGTAGTCTGTACTCAGACAGGTACCTTCCGCTGTTGTATTGTATATGAGGCAGTTGTATGCCGATTGTATGAGATGTTGTATCCTTGTATCTGTAATGTTGTGATATCATGTTGGAAATCTGGGGCATATGGCTTTGTCATATGTCGCGGTGGGACCGATATGTGCTTCGTCCCAGGATTTGGATGGAAACATCTAGATCTGGAACAGTACGCATATCGGGCCTTACACGTACGCTAACCCCGGGTCCCGACACGGTCACCGAACCCTTACAAATGGCGACCCTTGGGGGCGGTCACCAAACCCATACAAATGCTCGGGGCTATCCCCACAACCGAATTGGAGGCTCCCTAGCGTCCCGAAGCTTTCCACCACAATGATTGAGCTCCGCAACAATAAGCCTGTAGGCGCCAACGCACCCACGAGGCACAAGCTCTAGAGTGCCAATGCACTCAAGAGTAGCAATCTTGTCAACTTCACTTCTACAATGAATCCTCGGAGGGAACTCAAACCGATGCACAAAATGCAATGGCAAGAGCACACGAAGTGCTCAAGTCCCCAACTCTCAAATCCCACCAAAGCAACAAAAGTTATGGAGGAATATGAGAGGAAGAACAAGGAGAAACACCAAGAACTCCAAGATCTAGATCCACAAGGTTCCCCTCACTTAGAGGAGAGATGGCTTGATGGAGAATGTGGATCTAGAACTCCTCTCTCTTTTCCCTCAAAAAGGAGCAAGAATCATAGGAGGGGAAGAGAGTAAGCAATCTCAAAGAGGTCAACAATGGGGGGAAGAACTTGCCCAAAACCGGTGGGGACAAAGGAAGAAGAATACCCCCTGTTATAGTCCCCCACGAATACAGCCGTTGGTAACCGTTGGAAGCCCACCGACCACGGTACTACCGCTCGGAGAGCGGTACTACCGTGGTGTGGTACTACCGCACGGGGAGAAGTACTACTGCCCCATGGTACTACCGAAGCCCAGTGCCGTGCCCACTACCGCCGAGTCCAGTGGACTTACGGTAGTGAGTGCGGTACTTGCCCATGGTACTACCGTGGCACGGTACTACCGCACTGGGAGCGGTACTACCGCCCTAAGGTACTACCCGGGGCCAGTACCGTGCCCACTACCGCATAGTCCAGTGGACTTACGGCAGTGAGTGCGGTACTCGCCCACGGTACTACCGTGGCGCGGTACTACCGCTCCAAGAGCGGTACTACCGCCCTGGCAGAACCAGAGAGCCCGTGCCACACAACAGATGAACTCCAAATGAAATAGTAAAACCCTGAACTGCCACAACTTCTGCAAATGAACTCCGATTAAGGCAAACTCAAGCTTGATGGAAAGCTAACGAATAGAGCTGCCTAATCACGACCCGACAAATAGAGGTGTGAAACCTCTAACCGAGATGACCCGACAAATCTCCCACATCGAAAAACATAAGAGAAGACGCATATGAAATCTGTTTTCGATGAACAAGAGCTTGTCATGAAGAAGACCAAAGGCTCCAAAACTCATACGGAGAAAAGCCAAACAAGAACCAATAAAGATGATGCCAAGAATGCAAAAGGTTTGAGATCTCCACGAAGGACTCGGCCTAGCCTATAACACAGTCTCCTAACTACTACCAAGAGACCGATAAACTAGACACCTATCTAGTCAAACCTTTGTCTTGCGCATAATCCACTTGAGCTTGATGATGCCGATCATGCCCGCCACAAGTTGGAACATCTTCCTTGATTCCGCCAGCTCGATGAATACTTGTAGATAGCTCCCCCATACTCCATTCCGGGTGAGCCTCTTTTAGGAACATCTTCACAAGACCATAATCACCAAATGGTCGGCAAGCTCCAAGCATACGATATCTTCGTGATGCTACTCTTGACCTTGCACACATCTACTTGACCAATCTTTGGATAGCTCCATGAAGAAAACCTTGGTCAACACGTAATATTCATCCTACAACCTTGAAGCCACCATATGATCTTCAAGCGTTGCCTATGGACAAATCTTAAAGTATAACTCAAGGAAATTATTAGTCCATAAAGATTGTCATCAATTACCAAAACCAAACATAAGGGCACATGCCCATTCAGAAGGCAAGTCATGGCAAAAGGAATCATGCAAATAGGCATCGTGGTTCACTAGTTATAAGCAACACACAAAGCTATAAAACATTACTGGTCAAGGACTTAGTGAAAATCAGGAAAACAGGGCAGAAACTGTTATTTTCATGCTGTATAAACAGGAGAAAAACTATATGTAAATGTGCAGAAACATGACATAGCAATATGTGGGCATGAAGTAGACACGATAGTGATCAGGTAAAAAAAAGAAACAAGGTCATATGCATCACAGATCAAAAGATATTAAGCATGCAACATGGCATTAGAAAGTTACAAGCAGAGAAATACAGAGGTGGCTGTCAAAAACAGCAGGATAGCAACTTTGGAGCTGAACATAACTATTACCAGGAATGTAAACATGGCAATGAAATACATATAATGGAAGTAGACATGGCATAGATCAAAATGACATAGTGCAATGCTCAATAGGATGCACGGTTAAAAAGATATAGGGAAGCAAAGTAGCAACTTTATATAAACATCACATGTCATCAGGGTCACCACTTTGGAGCAAGATTTAATATAGCTACAACAGGCAAACATGACAAGTGATTGCATAGGATTGAAGTAGACATGATGCTTAACAATACGCAACAAGAATTAATAGCATAGGCATCATGGATGTGACACAATCTTTAACCAAACTTGCAATAAAATAACAACAACATCACTTGACAGAAAGTAGCAGCAGTTAACAGTTTGATGCCCACTTCAACACAGATTTGCACCATCAATATTACCTCAAATCAAAATGCTAACAAAAGATGAACTGAAGTACACACAAATCTAAACAATTTTCCTTTTGGGCGCACATTCATCCGGGCTACGGTTTACTCGCAAAATACAACGCAAATATAAATACAGCAGCAAAAATATCTCTGACTTAGAAAAAAATAAGCAGCGGGGAAAAAAGAAAAAAGAAACTACCACAAAAAAAAGAAAAAACGGCCCCACCCCTTTATTGGGCTTCGGCCCAGCTGGCGGCTAGAGAGGCCCGGGCGGGTGGCCTGGTTTGGGCCGTGTGGGCGTGGCCGACCCACCTGGCGACCCAGGGCGAGTAGCACCGGAGGGCTCGCCCCTGGACAAGCCAGAGCGGCGGCGGCGGGTCGTGTCGGGCCGGACCCAGCAAGATCCGGCGGCGGCTAGGTGATACGTCTCAAACGTATCTACTTTTCCAAACACTTTTGCTATTGTTTTGGCTTCATTCTTGCATGATTTGAACGAAACTAACCCGGACCGACGCTATTTTCAGCAAAGCTACGAGTGTTGTTTTCTTTTGTGCAAGTTTCTAGATATTTAGGTACGCTGGAAAAATCCCAAAAAAATATATAAAAAATTAGCGTTCCGGAAGCTTCCGCGAGTCCAATGGGGGGCCACAGGGCAGCCAGGGGGCAGCCAGGAAGGTGCCTGGCGCGGCCCAGCCCCTGGCCGCGCCACCTGCCCTCCTGGTTGGGTCCCACACCCCCTAGTGCCCTACATTGGCCCTATTTATTCTCCCGATGCAGAAACCCCAGAACAGAAGTCGCTTTTCCAATTTACGTCGCGGAGCCGCCGCAACCATCTGTTCTTCTCTGGGAGAGCTAATCTGGAGGCTGCTTTGGCCTCCGGTGAGGGGAAATGATCGCCATTGTCATCATCATCGCCTCTCCATCACCCCTCCATGACTTCCTCTCTCATGTGTGAGTAATTCCCTGCTGTAGGCAAAGTGGATGGTAGGGATTGGATTAGTTAGATCATGTAGTAGTTCAATAAGATTGTTGGGGTCATGTTTCCTATCATCTACTTGGTGTTTATCATCTCTGTTACAACTTGTTGCTCTTAATGCTTGTCACTTTGGGCCCGAGTGCCATGATTTCAGATCTGATCACCCTTTTGTTTCTTGAGTTTGTGGTGTTCTTAATCATATCTATGAGTTGTATGCACCTATTATAGTCCGGAACCGGCGTTCCCAGTGGTGACATCTTGGGACACCAAAGGGGATGGACTATAATTTGAGGATTCCGTGTATCCATGAAGTGTTAATGCTTTGTTCCAGTGCTCTTTGACATGAGTACCTTAATCTCCCTATGTTCCTTTTGGCCCCATTTGTAGCGGGAGGGTAGGACAAAAGATGTTGTGCGAAGTTCTTATTGCAAGCACGTACAACTACCCTGGGATACACGCCTGATGTTTGATATTTGCCTAGATGATCCTTTATTTTCGGTGAGCCTTGCCCGTGTTAGAATCTATTACATGTTTGTTCTCATCCAAGCAGCGCCCAACCATCCATCTGCCTATCCTACATTGTTTTCTTTCTTGTTGGTTACTAGTTGTTTACTTTTGCTGTTTCACCACCACCATCACCACTATTATCACCACCACTACTACCACCATATCACAGTTGCTACTAATACCTTTGTGCAAGCAAGTGTTTATTTCAAGTGCGGTTGAATTGACAACTCAATTGTCAAAGCCTGTACGTATTCTTTGTGTCCCCAAGTCTCGAATCAATAAATTGGGTTATCTTGCCCGCGAAGACTATCTCGATCCCCTACAGTTGAGGGTTATCAAGTACTATTTTCTGGAGCCTTTGCCGGGCACCATAGCTTTATTTATAGGTCTACTTGAAGTATCCTACCTGCTGCACGCTATCCACTATGGGTAAGAAAGGAGACCCCAATGTTCCGATCTTACCATCCCGTACGAGACGAGGTACTGCTCTTAGCACTAGTGCTAAACTTGATTCACCTTCAGTTATGAGTCAGTCTGTTTCACCTCAGTTACATGCTACTTCTGCTGAGTCTGGCAATATGTCAGATATATTTGATGATGCTTCTATTACCTTTGAGACTACAGGTTCACTTGGTTCTTTTATTGAAGAACAGATTGTTGCTGCTGCCCGATTCTTGGGTGTTGAAATTCCTCGTACCCAAACACCTATTGGAAAAACTCATAACTTTGCTGGCCTTAAGGAGAAACTCCTTGAGGATGATTATATTACGCTTGATGATGATTTTTGCAGGGAGCTTAATGAATGCGCTGATTCCGGACCTGCTACTATAAAGAAGTTGCTAGCAAAGCATTCCCTGAAAAACAAGTTTACTCCTGATCCTACTTTTGCTACGTCTCCTATATGCATCACTGATCCTGATTATCATTTCTCTGTTGATCTTTCACTTATATCCATAGTTGAAGCTGATCCATTTTATGGCAGAGAAAATGATGATGCTATCGAGCACCTGACCAAACTCACTGAGTTGGGTGGCTTGTTTACTACTGATGAAAGGATCTGGAACTATTATGTGACCAAGCTTCTTCCTTTTTCCTTGAAAGGAGATGCTAGAGCATGGTAGGATGCACTACCATGTGGTTCCATTCAAAGTTCTCAAGATTTGGCTATATCTTTCGTTGGTAAGTATTTTCCTGCTCATATGCAACATGCTACTTTGCAAAGAATTTATAACTTTAAACAGTTGCAGGATGAGCATCTCCCTAAAGCTTGGGGGAGACTTTGCAGTTTGTTGAAGGCTAGACCGGGACATGAGATCCCTAAGAATGAATTACTTGATATATTTTATGCTGGTCTAACCGATGGGTCTAAATCCTATCTAGATAGTTGTGCTGGTTGTGTTTTCAGGCAAAGAACACCGGACGATGCGGAAGAATTGATGGGCAAGATTGCCAAAAACCATGAAGATTGGTCCGTGCCTGAACCACCTCCACCACCAAAGAAGAGGGGCATGCTTGTCCTAAGTCCCGAAGATATGAAAGAAACAAAGAAGTCTATAAAATAAAAAGGAATTAAAACTAAAGATGTGAAGAATCTACCCCCAATTGAGAAGCTGTGTGAGCCTACCATTCACCCACCTATGGTAGAGGTACACTCTCTTTTAGATTTCAATGCAAGTGACATCCCTAAAGGTAAACCTCCTGACCAATGTTTAGATGAGCTTGATAATTTTATTATGAAGCAGAGTCACTTCAATGAGAAGATACAAGGTCAGTTGCATGATAATACTCTTTCTATCAAAAGTTTCCTTAATGTTCTATGTAGAATAGTTAATGATGTTAAATGTCTTGTGAAGCATTTTAATATGGTTCAAACTCAGCTTGAACAAATTTCTAATGTGCAAAAAGATTTGCTTGCTAATAATGCCAAACAGGACAATTTACAGGCTTATGGTATAACGACCCGGGGTGGAACACACACCCAAGACCCTCTCTACCCAGAAGGGCATCCGAACAGGATCGAGCAAGATTCTCAAGTGCAGGAAGAAGAAATTGTTAGCTCTCCAAAGAAGAAGAAGAAGAATAAGAAACCCAAGGAAGCTGACAATTCCAATGATCCTATAGAAGAAGAAGAAGAAGAAGAACAAGTTGTTGATCCAAACAGCATATCTACCTCCGATGCTGAGACTGAAGACGGTGCTGAACCTGAAAAAGATGCTGAAAAGAATGATCCACCTGAGGTTCGAGAAGAAGAAGCACCAGATAAGCGCAAGAAGTACACTAGAGAATACTTTCTTGCAAGGAGACATGGGAAGGAACTAGAACCATGGGTACAGAAACCCATGCCTTTCCCGAACAAGTCCGTCAAAACCAAAGAAGAAGAGCACTACAACAAGTTTTGTGAGTGGATGAAACCTCTTTTTCTTCAAATCCCTTTGACTGATGCTATTAAGTTACCTCCTTACTCTAAATATATGAAAGATATTGTTACTAATAAAATAAAAGTCCCTAATGAGGCAATATCTACTATGCTTGCTAACTACTCTTTTAGTGCAAGATTCCTGAAAATCTCGGTGACCCAGGTATACCCACCATTCCTTGCTCCATAAAAAATAATTATGTTGGAACTGCTTTATGTGATCTTGGTGCAGGAGTGAGTGTTATGCCCTTTTCTCTCTACAAAAGACTTTGTTTAGAGAAACTAATTCCTACAGATATCTCTCTCCAGATGGCCGACAAGTCCACGGCCGTCCCGATCGGTATTTGTGAGGATGTTCCTGTTGAAGTTGCCAATTGCTTAATACTTACTGATTTTGGTGTGCTTGACATGCCCGAGGATGGGAGCATGTCCATTATCCTTGGTAGACCTTTTCTTAACACCGCAGGTGCTGTTATTGATTGAAATAAAGGGAAGGTTACCTTCAACGTGAATGACAAAGAACACACGGTGTATTTTCCGAAGAAGATCGACAAAAGGCATGGCCTTAACTCCATTCAGAATATCGAGACCGTGAAGATTGGAGAATGGGATTGTCCACTACATGTATACCAAAAATACAAAAAAATTATGGTAGGGACAATGTCCATCAAAGTGAGAGTTTAATGATCACTTCATAAGAGGCGAGACTTTGTGCTCTATATATCGCCGGTTTGTTGGTAAGACTTGATCAACCTTGCTAACTAGCATCTTTTATATAGGTAAAAAGATGAGCTTGTTATGTTTTCATTTCCTCTAGCTTTTATTATCCTTGTTGTATCCAAGTTTTTGTGTTTAAAGCTTCACTTGTTCTAACTTTTTTCTCAAGTTCACGAAAGTTTTTGCAGCTTTTCGAACTTTGAAAAATTCTCTACAGTGAAGTTGCCCAGAAAATTCCAGAAAATTGAAAATCAAAATTTCCGAGTAAAAATCCATCAGGAGGCACCTGAGGCTGACCAGGGGGGTCCACCCCTGGCCCAGGAGGCCAGATGGAGCGGCCCAGCTCCTGGCCACACCACCCACCCTCCTGGGGCCCACAGGCACCCCCTGCTGGCATCTCTTCTTCCACTCTCTCTCTTTCAACCCAAAAACTCGTGTTCTTGCTCTGGTTTCGTGTTCTTGCTGTTCTTGATCACGGAACTTTGATCTCCTTCTACAAACACTCATTTGAGATGAAATTTGGAACAAATACTCTCTGGTATGTGACTCCCTCAGCCCTCCAATTAATTTTCTAGTTGGTGGCTTCATTAGTCAGTATTTAGTGATTCTTGGTGCTGTTTAGTTGAGCTTAAATGTTTGTGTAGATTTTTTTTCAAGTTTTGTTGCTAGTTTGAGCCTTGGTAAAGTAAGTAGAATGTTTTTCCCCAACTAGTTTTGCTTAAATCTTCGTTTTTGTAAATTGTTAAAAATTTCAGAAATGGAGAGGCTCGGAAAGTGGCTTGTGAAGAAGAAACCCGAGCGCTCTAGCTGTCTTACGTGTTCCGCAGCTTCACCTTCGGCCACGAGGGTGATCTACAATGAAGATATCGTACCCATAGAGATGTTGGACGCGTCACCCGCGAGAGCCATGGCATTTCCATGCGAAGATTTCATGGAGGATGCCGGCATACAAGAAGAGTTCTATGCTCTGTGTGCCATTGAAGGTTTGACACGGCTTGTTACGAGCCGTGTACCACAGTACGAGACACTCACCGCTATTTTTGTTAACAGTTTCAGGTTTTATTCTGACAATGATACTGCGGTGTTTCGACTTTATGAAAGATTGCTGACCATGCCTATGAGTACATTTTGTGAAGCTTTAGGTTTACCAGGCTTGGTCGAGAAGAAGAAGAGGAAAAATGTCCAAACTGTTGCACTCAACACCCTCCTCGACTCGTTCTGTAACACTGAAGTGAGGTCATCTAACCGTCAGAAGATTTCCAACATTATATTCCCTCACCTCAGGTATTTCTCCTATTATATTGCTAGAGGAGTGTTGGCTCCAGACAACACAAGCAACACTTCTACGCCTGATACTGCTATCATGGCGAATGGCCTCTCAGTGAAGCACGAGTATCATGTGGCTTCGTTTATTGCGAAATGCCTTGCTACTAATAGAAACAAGGGGGACCTCTTTGGTGGCGTCTATGCCACACTTCTTTTGTAGTTTCTCCAAGGAGAACCGCGCCCAGATGATACGATCTTTCCTTTTGTTAGCCTTGACTTGGCTGCCATGAAGAGGCATTTCTTTGTTACTAAGACCTCTGACCGCTATACACTTGATTATATTTTGCGGTTTAAAGACAGTGTGGCACGCACTGTCCGTCTACCTACACCACTTGTGTTTGATTTTTCTCGCAGGAACGGATTTCGTTTTTCAGTGGCCGAGTTTGATGAGATCACGGGGAGATACCAGTTTCACGACCCCACGGAGGGGGTCGAGCCAGACGAGGAGGAGCGCGTCGTGTATCCGCCCGTTCAGGAGGAGACCGTCACCCCCTGGGGTGAAGGGTCTTCCTCTGGATGGGGGCGGGACCTTCCTCTTCCACGTGGGAGGATCCGAGGACTTCAGTGTACGCACCGGAGGGTTCATACAACCCTTGGGCTTATCATTATCCCAGAGCAGGAGGCTCCTCGGGACCGCAGTAGAAGAGCCCAACTTAGGCCAAAAGCCTAAGCTTGGGGGAGTACGTGCTCTCCTCCCCTTTATATTGTATTTACCGTTGGTTCGCTTTTATCTTTTTGCAAGTTATTGCCTGTTCTTCTTTGTTCTTCTAGTTTGCAAAAACCCAAAAAGATTTCTCCTTTCTTTTGCTTTCGTTAAACCTTTTAAAAACTCAAAAATATGTTTCCTTTGCTCTTTAGTTTGCTTTGTTTCAGAGTTCAGCTCGAGTCCGTGATGATTATAATTTCCTACATTCGATCGTGCAAGTGACAAGGCAGTAATGACGAAGATCGACGGAAGGGATGCAACAAGGAAAGCCGGTATGAACTCTTTTTGTTTCTACTTTTGTACATATGCCTGTACTTATGATTAGAGACCAGCTTGTAGCGACATAGTGCTATGTTTACAATGCTTTCCCAGTGGTTCATGCTTTCTTTGTGGTTAGTCTCAAATAGCTAGAGTTTATAATGTGTTGCTTGAAATGATTGACATGCATTGCATTGTTCATGATGTGGAATATTGAAGTGGTATTTCCCTCCGAGGGATTCTTTGATTGACTTGGCACATGTTCACGCATGTTAAGACTAAAAAGTTTGTTCTGCCTTGATGATTTTTTTACTTCAAAGTGAGCTATATCACTTTCATGCCCGATTCAATGTTGCTTTGTTGCTCTGCATGATTATGACTATTATGCTCTCTGGTTGGTCGCTTCCCCGTCTTTTTCTAGCCTTCCTCCAGCACCAAGAGGAATTCTGCTTGTGCTTCCACAATCACCTTTCTAAACCCAGTTGTTCCATTTGAGTCCACCATACCTACCTATATGTGGTACTTACCGGCCACTCCTAACTTAGACTTTCTTGTGCCATCTCGAAATTTATTCAAAAGCTTCCCCTTTGTAACCGTACAAGCTCATGGTGCGGTGAGGGAAAATCTGTATCTTTCATGCCAAAAATATTTTGACGGAAGTTTTAACTTGTCAATTAAAAAAATATGAGAGTTACACCTCCCCCATACTTGATGATGGAGTGAAATGGACCAAATGCTGTTTATGATAGATGGAACGATATCCTCCTTCCATCCTTGAGGAAAAATAAAAGGTTTCGTAGACCATCAAAGGATTTATGGATAAGGGAACATGTGTAAGAAAAAGGCATTAATATGGTTGGCATGGGAGATATTAAGAGACCTTTACCGTTCACCGTTGACTGGAAAGTTGCACTTCTCAAAAGAGTTTTATCCCTGTTTTCAAAACCAAGAGCTCTGGCACATGTTTAGTCTTTGCTTCCTTTCACGGGTTTTCAACCTTGCCATCAAAAGCCACGGTTCGAGAGTCTCCACGTTCCTTTCTCCAAAGCACCAACTATGAGAGCATAATTGTCATTCTTAGTGTAACAAGCATTGTCCCAAAGTATCACATTGTCTTCTGCATGCTTGTGATGTTTCTTACTTTGAGTTCTGAGTTCTAGTCTCCTTTAAAACACCGGAGGAGTTTCTGCATTTATGTTTTGCTTCACTCATGGAGGCTAGCGAGATACCGCTCTGATATGTTCACGTTATGTGCATTGTGATCTGAAATTAATTCTCAGCAGCATATTATTTACTTTTTGTTTCTTTGTGACTGATTACATGAAAGAAGGATTGCTTCATGCATTGTCCTTATAACATGGTGTCCAAACTTGCTAAACTCTTTCGTAGTGCTTGCTTATATACATCTAATGAAGCAAAAGAGTTTGTCAAAGTTTTCTTTGTCGCGTCCAGTTCGTTGAACTGAATTGCTTGAGGACAAGCAATAGCTAAGCTTGGGGGAGTTGATACGTATCAAACGTATCTACTTTTTCAAACACTTTTGCTATTGTTTTGGCTTTATTGTTGCATGATTTGAACGAAACTAACCCAGACTAACGCTGTTTTCAGCAGAGCTACAAGTGCTGTTTTCTTTTGTGCAGGTTTCTGGATATTTAGGTACTCTGGAAAAATCCCAAAAATATATATAAAAAATCAGCGTTCCGGAAGCTTCCGCGAGTCCAAAGGCGGGCCACAGGGCAGCCAGGAGGGTGCCTGGCGCGACCCAGCCCCTAGCCGCGCCACCTGCCCTCTTGGCTGGGTCCCACACCCCCTGGTGCCCTACTTTGGCCCTATTTATTCTCCCGATGCAGAAACCCCATAATAGAAGTCGCTTTTCCAATCTACGCCGCGGAGCTGCCGCAGCCCTCTGTTCTTCTCCGGGAGAGCTAATCTGGAGGATGCCATCGTCATCGTCATCATCATCGCCTCTCCATCACCCCTCCATGACTTCCTCTCTCATGTGTGATTAATTCCCTGCTGTACGCAAAGGGGATGGTAGGGATTGGATGAGTTAGATCATGTAGTAGTTCAATCAGATTGTTGGCGGCATGTTGCCTATCATCTACTTGGTGTTTATCGTCTCTGTTACAACTTGTTGATCTTAATTCTTGTCACTTTGGGCCCGAGTGCCATGATTTCAGATCTGATCACCCTTTTGTTTCTTGAGTTTGTGGTGTTCTTGATCCTATCTATGAGTTGTATGCACCTATTATAGTCTGGAACCGGCGATCCCAATGGTGACAGCTTGGGACACCAGACGTCGTTGCCGAGATAACTGACGAACTATTCTCTGACAAACCTTGCATTTCAATCGCATGGAATGTCGCCACCCTTCTTATTCTATTTGGGCCTATAGCCCATAGTTCCACTGGATCGAAACTTGACTCTTGTCATCTACCTTGCGATATTCGGCCCGATATCATGCATATTCCTGATGCTCTGAAACCCTTTTCATCATCCGTCATAGGCATCGAATGATTTCCTAACCTCTTTTGAAACTTCTTTCACCTTGTTATGTTGATCTCGATATATTACTTAAGTCTAACTCGAGGGATACCTTGTACCAATTCGACCCCCTCAAGTTTTTCGTCCTACCCTAATTGTAAGTACGATGTAGCCTCGATGGAAGGATGACAACTCGACGGGGTGCACCGACACAAGAGAAATAAAGACATCAACGAGAAGGATTAACTTCTTCGAAAAGGACAACAAGACCCAGAAGATTCGTTAGAATACGATACCAAAGCTTTAACCCTTCCACTACCATTTAATTCACGGGACGAGAATTCTTTGTAGTGGGGGAGAATTGTAACACCCCGGGTGTCACACTACAGTAATTACTTTTGATTAACACCAAGTCATGATTAGGCATGTGTTGATCACCCTAGATCATGACTTGTTCAGATTCAACCCAAATAAAAATTCCAAATCTATGTGGAAATAAACCTTGACAAAAAATTGTGCAACCAGTTTTGATAAATGCCAAATAATCAGTAGGTGATATTAAAATATCCATGGTAATTTATTACAATATTTTGATAATTTAAATAAACCAAAACAGAAGTAAAATAGCTCCATTTAATATTTTGTGCGTTGAATAAAATCTGAAATGAATTTATCTTAGAGCCAAACTTTTTGTACCAGTGTTGGGTAGTGCAACATAATTATGAAGGTCAACTACACCTTTTTCAAAATTGATTTGATGTCCTAACAATTTCAAAACAGAGAACAAAAAAGAAAAGATAAGAAAACTTGAGACCTACACTATATTGCGCCTTAGGCGAAAACGGCCGGCCCAGCCCACCCAGAGCCCACCCCCTCTTCTTCTCCCTCCTCTACTGCTCACCCTGCTCATTGTCACCCCCATGGCCGTCCGTGGCTGTGGCTGCCTCCATGGCGGCCATCCCACGACCGCCGGCGAGGTCAAGTGCCTCCGCGCCCCTGCCTCGGCAAAACCCTAGCTGCCCCCTCTCATTCCCCTCGCGCTCGCCCTCACACCTCTCCCTCCCTTTGGACGTGGTCGCTGTCGCCACCACGGGAGCACCGCCGCGGCCAGCGGCGACGGCTGGCCAATCCAGCTTATCTGGCTGCTCCACCATCGAAGCCCACGCCGATATGCAGCACTTGACGACCCCAGAGCCCCCACGGTCCGCGAATCGCCCCGTTCCCCTCCACCGGCCTTCGTGGACGATGTTGTCAATTGCCGCCTCCACACGTCCCCTCAGGCCCATCCTCGACCGCGTCGAGCCTGCCGTTGGCTCCGTGGTGAGCCGCCTCATCCATTCCCCCCTATTCCTCGTCGTTCCACCACCCTACGGGTGTGCCCCCGCCCGGGCTGCCATTGACGGATGCTCGAGCTCGGACCATGCTCGCCTCTCCCCGTGCGGCCGCGCTCGCTGCGGCTGCCTCCGCCCGTCGCGCCACTACGGCCACCCTCACCGCGCCCTCTACGTCCACCGCCCCCTGACGCCGCCGTACCTCGGCTCGCCGTGGCGGGGGCTCGAATACAAAAGCTCGAGAGCATAAAGTCAGTAGAAGCAATAGTATCTGAGTACAGACACAAGGCACACATGATTTTCCTTAAGATGGCTAGCACAAATAACAACAGATCGAAAAGGCGAGGCCTCCTTCCTGGGAACCTCCGAACTACTCCTGGTCGAGGGGGAAACTCGACATCGTAGAAGGCATCGGGGATCTTCACGTTGCGGTGGTCGGCATCGGGGATCTTCTGCTCCTGGGCTCCAACGTCTACTGCAGCGGCCGATCAGGAAAAACAAAAACGAGGAAATAAAGCAAGGGTGAGTATCTAGCATACCCGCGAGTCTTACCTCCGCTACTAAGCATTTATGCATTTGTATCAAATGGAAAGGGGAGGTTGTATATAGTGGACTGAATGATAGAAAGTAGGAATAAGGGAGATAAGCTAGGCCTATCGAAGACTAGCATCTTCCGACGAGTCTTGCAGCATGAGAACAAAATAGCCAACAGTTTATATAAAGCATAAAGTAACAATGCAGCAGAAGTTGCTGCAGCATTGTATATAGTAAGTTGTAATTATTAATAATTATCAATGCCTCTGACATCCCCTCCTCGACTTCCCTGCGAGGAAGAGAAACCAGAACGAAAAGTTTAATAGTAGTAGTTTCTAGTAGTAGGCTCTGGCTTCAGCATAAAGCGTCCTGTTACCGTGGGAACGACGATTCGAATAGATTAAACTCCCTGCATGGGTGCACTACTGTTTAGCTTGCACGCTCGGATCTCCAGGGTGGCATACACCTTGTTAGGGAATGCCCCACTGACGCTATCCGACACACCGAGGCCCATCCTACGAATCATCAGAGAGGTCCCCGCTGGGCTAAAGTCCTAAGCGCAAGGGGTCTTGGACCGTCGCCCCTCGCCCTCTGGGTCGTTGTGCGCCAGGTGATTCCACGCAACTCTTCCATGATGTGGATCGACCCAACCACAATGCTAAACTGAACTTCTTTTAGAGCTTTCGAACGAGACCACAACCCGGAGGGCCCACACCGTAATCCCACGTGAAGGTAGTGCGTACAGGCCTTTGAGGCCTCTCAAGTCATCCACATGAACCATTAGGAATTTTATTATTTTCTGTCGGGATAACCGTTATCGTTGCCCCTTATCTGGGTGAGTCGCGGACAACGACAGCGGCCAGGTCCACCCCAATAACCAGAGCCGGTGGACGCCTGCCCTGTCGTCCCACCAACTCGTGTGGTTACCAACAAGGTGAACCGTCTCCTTACCTTATCTCGCGTGTGCTCTTTGAAGATCCCAAATTTCGTACAACAGGGTATCTCACGGCCAATGAGCAAGGACCAGGCCCATGATGGTATACGCCTGTCCTTCCATCCCGACACAATCCCTGCGCGGGCACCGTTGGATCACCCGACTCCTTACCTTTAAGGACACCAGTTGATTCAGGTGCCTACCATCAAGTGAAACCAGGAGTAATTACCCTCGATGGTACACTTGAAGAGGTTCGACCGAGACATCAGCGGAATGAACTAAAGAGGAATATCCTCGTATCATCCCGGTGGTTCTACCGACGACGAGAGTGAAATACGAGTCGATCCACTCTTAAGTCAAACTTGAAGTGACTCGGAGAGTCTCGCCGTTGTAGGTTCCTTAGGGCGTCTGCATTGATCCGTACATATTGCAGTTATAATATTTTGTAATCCGAGTTCACTCACCAGAGTGATTACGGCCCGCTATCTAATCCTAGTTGACTAACAATGCGCAGGGCTCACTGCTGAATAATATATATATATTTAATAGGCAACGTAGGATAAAGGAAGGTACATCAAGGGGCGACAAAAACAGGCTATGCAATGAATAGGAATGTGACGTAGCAGCAGCAACAACAAATTCCTAGCGCAAGAAATGTACGGAAAAGATAGGTGATATCTGGGGAAAAGAATGGCTCTTCTTTCTTGGAAGCTCGACGGAAGGGGTATGGTCGTCGACGTAGTAGTCGATCACAGGGCCATAAGCAGCGGTCGTCGGGACTATCGGACAATAAGAGGGGTTATTTCACCCCCCCCCCCCCTCTTATTGTTTGGTAGTACCGACGACAGCTATCGATGGCCCTGTGATCGACTACTACGTCGACGACCATACCCCTATCGTCGAGCTTCCAGGCAAGCAGAGCCATTCACTTCCCCAGATATTGCCTATCTTTTCCATAAATTTCTTGCACTAGGCATTTGCATAGCCTTTTTTGTCGCCCCTTGATATACCTTCCTTTATCCTATGTTGGTTATTAAATATATATATATATTATTCAGCAGTGAGCCCTGCGCATTGTTAGTCAAGTAGGATTAGATAGCGGGCCGTGATCACTCTGGTGAGTGAACGCGGATTACAAAAATATTATAACTGCAACAGGTACGGATCAATGCAGACGCCCTAAGGAACCTCCAACGGCGAGACTCTCCGATCACTTCAAGTTTGACTTACGAGTGGAAGGACTCGTATTTCACTCTCGTCGCCGGCTCGGTAGCGTAGCACCACCGGGATGATACGAGGATATTCCTCTTTAGTTCATTTCGTTGATGTCTCGGTCGAACCTCTTCAAGTGTACCATCGAGGGTGATTCCTCCTGGTTTCACTTGATGGTAGGCACCTGAATGAACTGGTGTCCTTAAAGGTATGGAATCGGTTGACCCAACGGTGCTCGCGCAGGGATTGTACCGGGAGGGCAGGATAGGCGGATACCATCGTGGGCCTGGTCCTTGCTCGTTGGCCGTGAGATACCCACTTGTACGAAAGTCGGGCTCTTCAAAGAGCACACGCAAGATAAGGTAAGGAGACCATTCACCTTGTTGGTAACCGCACGAGTTTTTGGGACGACAGGGCAGGCGGCCACCGGCTCTGGTTATGGGGGTGGACCTGGATGCTGTTGTTGTCCGCGACTCACTCAGATAAGGGGCAACGATAACGGTTGTCCCGACAGAAAAGAATAAAATTCCTAGTAGTTCAGGTGGATGACTTGAGAGGCGCAAAGGCATGTACGCACTACCTTCACGTGGGAATATGGTTTGGGCCCTCTGCGTTGTGGTCTCGTTCGATAGTTCTGAAAGACGTCCAGTTCGGCATTGTGGTTGGGTCGATCCACATCCTGGAAGAGTTGCGTGGAATCACTTGGTGCACACCGACCCGAAGGGCGAGGGGCGACGGTCCAAGACCCCCTTGCGCTTAGGACTTTAGACCGGCGGGGACCTCTCTGATGAGTCGTAGGATGGCCCTCGGCATGTTGGATAGCCTCGGTGGGGCATTCCCTAATAAGGTGTACACCACCCTGGAGATCCGAGCGTGCAGGCTGAACAGTAGTGCACCCCTGTAGGAAGTTTAATTTATTCGAATAGTCGTGTCCACGGTAACAGGACGCTTTATGCTGAAGTCAGAGCCTACTACTACAAACTACTACTATTAAACTGTTGATTCCGGTTTCTCTTCCTCGCAGGGAAGTCGAGGAGGGGATCTCGGAGGCATTGATAATTATTGATAATTACAACTTACTATATACATTGTTGCAGCAAATTCTTCTGCATTGTTACTTTATGCTTTATATAAACTATTGGCTATTCTCTTCTTATGCTGCAAGACTCGTCGGAAGATGCTAGTCTTCGATAGGCCTAGCTTATCTACCTTATTCTGACTTTCTATCATTCAGTCCACTATATACAGCCTCCCTTTTCCATTTGATAAAAATGCATAAATTCTTAGTAGCGGACGTAAGACTCGCGGGTATGCTAGATACTCACCCTTGCTTTATTTCCCCCTTTTTGTTTTTCCTGATCGGCCGATGCAGTAGACGTTGGAGCGCAGGTGCAGAAGATCCCCGATGCCGACCACCGCAACAAGAAGATCCCCGATGCCTTCTATGACGTCGAGTTCCCCCCTCGGCCAGGAGTAGTTCGGAGGTTCCCAGGCAGAAGGCCTCGCCTTTTCGATCTGTTGTTATTTGTGCTAACCTTCTTAATGCAAATCATGTGTACCTTTTGTCTGTACTCAGATACTATTGCTTCCTCTGACTTTGTGCTCTCGAGTTGTTGTATTCGAGCCCTCGTGGCCCCTGGCTTGTATTAAACATCTTGTATTATTTTATTTGTAGAGTTGTGTTGGGATATCTCGCCGTGAGTCCCTGATCTCGATCATGTACCTTGCATGTATGATTACTGTACACGGTTCGATTTTGGGAGCGTCACAGTTCCCACTTGGACTACGGGTTCCTAGAAGTAGCTATGTGTTATCTTCACCCCCTAGATCTTTAATACAAATTCTCAGGAGCTTCCCTACATGATTGAGATCCATATGATGTAATTGGTGTTGTGTTTGTTGGGATCCGGTGAATTGTTACATTGTTATTCAGTCCTAAGAAGTTTATGAATTATTGTTGCTGCAATTTGTTGTTCTTAATGCTTGTTACTAGTGCACGAGTAGCATGATTTCAGATCTGAGCACTTTATGGATGCATGATTATAATTGTTGTTCTAGATCTTATCTACGGTTGTATGCACCTATGATAGTACGGAACCGGCGATCTCAATGGTTACAGCTTGGGACACCAAAGGCGATGGTCTATAATTTGAGGATCACATGTGTTCATATATTGTTAATGCTTTGTTCTGGTGCTCTTTGATAGGAGCACCTTAATCTCCATAAGTTCCTTTTGGCCCCGTTTCTAGCGGGGTGGTAGGACAAAAGATGGTGTGCAAAGTTCTTATTTCAAGCACGTACAACTACATACGGAACACATGCCTACGTTTGGTTCTTTGAAGTATGTTTTTCTTTCATGGATACCGTCACCGTCACCAGGTAATCACCCTCCCATCCCAGCGCCCGGGCCAATTTCAGTGACAGTCCTTCCTGATTTTAGAGGTCGTATTTGGCTATCATCGGGCCTTCTTATTTTCTGCGATAGTTGTACATGTCACAAAACATGGTTTAACTCGTCAACACGATTGTATTTCGATTCTCGGCAAATAAAAATAATAAAAATATCTTAGAGTTCCTAAATAAGTATGCTCGGCGGGATGAAGATAGGAAAATTAAATAAGAAATGGTAGAAAAAAAATAGTCTAAGAGATTCGTATCCAGGAGTCGCTTAAAATTTGGAAACAATGATTTTATGAGTAATTTCTTATCTGTGCTCCCTGAAGGTTGCATGAGAACATAAGCTCGAATGACAGCCTTTGACCATGCTCCGGTCGCTCAACTACAAGCCAATTCATGTACATGTCTTCAATGGCAAGCTCGCACGAGGGGGGCCTATAAGATAGCGCCATCGGTGTACAATGTCGATCTAAACCAGCACAAACACTTCCCGCAACTTCACCTTCTATCTACTATCCAGCACAAACACTTCGTCCATGGCGCCCAAAAACAGGCATCCATGCATATGCTATTTCAAGGACGACGACGAGGAATGGGCTCATCTATGCCCCCTTTGGACGGAGTTGAACCAGACACTGGAAATGGTTGCGTAGATGGAGGTGGGGGCTGAGCAGGAGATGCCCGCACCCATACCCGCGCCCGCGACCTCACCTCTCGACGACTGGCCACAGAGGCCCAACGACGTGAGATCCTACTACCCCAATGGCGAAGGCCAGTTCTATGAAATGTACTTCGTTTTTGGGCCTGTTGGTGGAGCCGGACATGGCGGAGGCGGTTGTGGCCGTGGTGGTGGGGCCGGACGTGGTGGTGGAGCCGGACGTGGCGGAGGCGATGGTGGCCATGGTGGTGGAGCCGTACGTGGCAGAGACAGTAGTGGCCGTGGTGGAGCCAGACATGGCGGAGGCGGTGGTGGTCATGGTGGATCCGGACATGGCCTAGGCGGTGGTGTCAGAACCCTCTGTTAGGTAATGTGCTAGGGTTAGCCAGTACTCTTGCATCATGTTAAATTTTCAAAAGAAATCTTTGAAATCAAAAATCAAAAGCAAAATGGGAGAAGGAACCCCCCCCCCCCAGTTGAATTAATTCAAAAGGCCAGATAACAATCTTCTCCAAAAATTCATGTTAGATTTTTGAAAAGTCTTATAAATGAGTGTGATCACATATCAAGTGATGTGGGACCCACCCCATGCTCATATATTTTTCAAATATTCAAACAGTGCCTTGGAATTAATCAATTACCCCTATTTGATTTAAAATTCAAATCATTTGAATTTTAAAAATGTTCAAAATTTAGGAGTGGCTAGTATATTGTTTTATGAGGCCACATAAAAATTATGAGCATTTATTAAAATGTTGAGCTATTTTATTTAGCTAAATAGAACAAAGGTCAGAAAAGAAAACAGACAAGAAAATAAAAAAGGGACTTACCTCGTTTTCGGCCCAACTAGTTCCCCAGCCGGCCCAGCCCAGCTTCTCCGCTTGTCGTCTTCCCCGGCCAGCACGCAGGGAGCTGCGTGGCGACCATGCCGTGGCCGCCGACGAGCCCCTGGCCACCTCCTGCTTCCTCCCTTCCACGTAATCGCGCCTGGAGATGCCCAGAGCCTTCCCCGCTCCATTCCCCGTCTCCACGAACTCCCTCCCCGTCTCCTTCGCCCGATTTCGTCGTTGTCCGAGGACTCGCCGGAACTCGCCACCGTGGAAGACGCGGCCAACGTGTGCTAGGGACCAGAAGAGCTTGTCCATCAGCTTCGCCATCGTCGACTACGTCTCCCTGCAAGGAATCAAGATCCCGGAGCCCTTCTAGTCGTGGGAATCGTCACCGAGAGCTCGCCGGATCCGCTGCTCGTCGCCGTTCAATACTCCGTCCACGTTCCCTCACCGGCTCCGTCGACTACTTCGTCGTGTTCCCTGTAGCCTGGTGAGCGTTTCCCCTCAAGCCACGGCTTCCTTCTCCTCCTCTAGCTCGAGCTGCCATGGACGCCGGAGTATCGAGCCGCCGTGCTCGTCGTCGACGAGGCTACGCTAAGCAATCAACCCCGTCACCTTGTCCATCGCATTCCCCGTGCTCCACTGCTCCGAACACACCCATCCCCGCCCCAAATGGCGCTTCGTAGAGAGTTCGGCCTCCAGCCAGTAGCACCGCCGCCGCAAAGCTCGACGCCGACGTGCGTACAGAGCCTCCCAGGCTTCCCTTTCGGTCTCCATCGACGCGCGACACCGAGAGCTTCGTCTCAGTGGTCGAAGCGCGCGATTTGGACCACGGGAGCGCCCTCCCCGTGCAGCGCTGCCGCGTCTGTCACGCCGGCGTTTAGCCGCCGGCAGTCCCACCGATGTGGCCATGATTAGGGCTTAACCCCACCTGGGTTAAGTGACCCTAGGTCACTAACCAGTGGGCCAAGTGGCTTAATTAAGCCACTGGATAAATTAACCCAGCGGATTAAATCAACCAGCCACTGAAAGGTGGGACACCCTTGTCAGCCCCCCCCCCTGACGCCAGCTTGAGGTCAGCATGACGCAATAACGAATTTCCAGAAGATCAAATTGAGTTAAAGAATTCCAGAAATTCCAGAAAATACCCCAAACTTTGGAAATTCATAGAAAATTCATATTAACTTCAAATTGGACAAATAATATATGAAAAATGATCAGAAGAAAATAAGATATCCAAAAATGCAACTTTCAACTATGTTTGAGTTGATTTTAAAATGGGACCAGTAGCATATGTCATTTGAATTATTTGGAATTTATTCAAATTCAATTCAAATGCTTTTGCAACTTGGACCATGGAATTATGCTATATTTCAACCACACTTCAGAGGCATATCATACACATTTCAAAAAGGTTTAAAATGATCAAGCAATGTCACATGTAACTTGGATAAGTTTGAATTCAACTTGGAGTTTGAATTTGCAATTCAATTTGTAATATACTCCATTTAAATGGAATTGCTTCACACATCAAAGCATATACATCAAGTTTCAACCTTCCATCATGTGATTGTGCATTGTATTTACTTTGCTACCTTGTTTGTTGTTTGTCGAGTAGAGGTGGAACCGGAGCAGGAGGCTGCCCCCTTCGCTGAAGACCCAGAACCCAAACCTCATCAGCAAGGCAAGCAAACCCCCATTGATCATGTCGATAAAATCCCATTTCCCTCTCATGTCTCGCTTATGCATTGCTAAGGATGATTACCATGGTGCGTTTCTACCGCATAGATGAACCCATTCCTTTGCATGACCTATCATTTTGTCACAGTAGTAAGCAAACCACAATCCTAGCAAATGTAGGAGTGGTTTGATATCATGTGGCCCCTGCAATTGTTACTGCTTATTGCATGCTTAGAATGATACCATGATGATACTGTGATGTGAGTCGGGATGGTAGTGATCATGATGATGATGGTAGAAAAGTGTTGGTGAATCGACCCTAATACAAGGTGAACGATGAGAGGCTGTGTAGGAGTACACGGTGGGTTGTCTCGTTGAACACCGCCCTAAGTCCGAGTTCTTGTGTGGTGATCCAAGATGAAGAGTACAACCACACATTGGGCTCACTGACCCCTCTCAACTTACTAACTCATCCCTTTCGATGTCCATATGTCGCAATAGTTCGGAGTTCTGGTAGGCTTGTGGCCTGGATGCTAAGTGAGAGAACGGCTCATCCGAGACCGGCTTATGCACCACGCACACATCACTTGGGTCCACTTCGGTAAACCGGCCGGGTTCACGATAGTGGTAACCAACCCAAGTAGGCGGCTTTCTCGGACTAGATCGGCTATGAGGTAACAGTTGTGGTGAGCATCCTCGCCGACACTTCTTGAATGGTGTCGAGTACAAAGGCGGTAAATGATGATCATGTGTGTGTAGCGGTACACCCCTGCAGGGTTATCAAAACTATTCGAATAGCCGCGTCCGCGGTTATGGACTGCTTGGAAAGCTTAGCTTGATTATTAGATAACTTGAACTGGATACTTCTAAAACACACCAAGATAAGTGTGAGTGCTATGGCGTGCTTTCTCGTGGGGAAGTCGAGGAAGGCACCATAGTGGTGTAATTGGTTGGAGAAAGTAGTGGACTCGTGTACGCTTCTTACCTCAAGTCTGGTACTCGTGATTCAGGACTAGCCAAGTCAAAGCTGGCATTTCTGCAAGTGAAACCCCACTCCCCTTTACCTTGATACATTTGCATGAGTAGTATAGCTCCTATGTAAGTCTTGCTGAGTACGACTTTGTACTCACGTTTGCTTAATCTATGTTTTAGATGAACCCACTGACCCCGAAGGTGGCTTCTTCATCGAGCTGGACGACTGAAGATCAAGCTAATCTAGTCCCAGTCAGACGACTGGTTCCCTCGTGGAGGGCTTGTTTTTAAATAAGGCTTCTTAAGCCATTTGTTAAACTTGTCTGTACTCAGACATACTTTGCTTCCGCTTGTGTTGTAATGTTGGATCACATGTTTGTGATCTCTGTTTGCACTCTATAAGAGTTATCAATAAAACTGTATACTTTGTAGAGAATTGCAATGATACCTACTTTTCATACAAGGCATGTGTGCTGCGTGTATGTTTATAACATACATGTCTTTGTATGGGTTTTCGAGACCTTCGTTGTGATCTGGCTGGCGGTCTTTCATACACCAAGTGGCCCTTAGATGTGCGCAGCTTGGGGCATCGCGATGCGATTGTTCGAGACTCCGTCTCGTGCAAACTTTGTGGTATGATCGAGCCCGCCCTAGACCCCGACTAAGTGATCGGGCTGGAGTAAGTCTATGTAAGAGTTATGAGATAGTCGATAGTATGGTTGAGGCGACTTGTCTTTGAATATGGGAGTTCACCACCCATATTATTAAACTTGTGTGCGGACGATGAGGACCCATCTCAGTTGATCATCCGGCCTGGATGGGATGCCCCTCATGTACGATGCTCTCCGAGAACGTTCTGTGCTTGGCCTTGTCTGCTTAGACAAGTGGGTACGGTTCTCGGCTCTCCATATGACTATGTCTTAACTGGACTTGCATACGCTAACCCCGGGTCCCGACAGGTGGTCACCGTGGCCACATCTGGGCGGTCAGCATGGCGGAGGTTGTGGTCACCGTGGCCACAACTAGGGCATGTCTATATGGCTATATTAATCCTTTATCTTAGTTTTTTAAGTGTAATCAATTATCTTAGTTTTTGTAAGGGTAATCAGTTATCTTAGTTGTTGTATGAAACGAACTTCGTACTTATCATATCTATATGCACAATACTAGAAACTACTATTTCTGAGAGGGACGTCTAATTAAGATAATACGTAGCAAGGATTACTTAACAACATTTGAGTTCACATGTACATAACATACAGTTGTACAAATAATATAGTACTCAACAACAAGGATTTCAGGAGAATATTGCCTAGGATATGCATTACAGAACTTTTTGAATGAACACGAAAAGGCCTTCAGTGCCTTCGTACAAATAGAGCAAAATGTTGTCTCCCATTTTCAACGGTCGACGAATTTCCATCACAAGGTACAACTTATGAATGATAATTGATCCATTTCTAGGGAAAAGGATGTACATTGACATAACCTTCTTATTCTGACCAATTCCTAGTGTTATTGGACCACTAGCGGGGATCAATTCAGGAACAACTGAAGGCGGCAGTGATACGGTGAGGATCTCTCACTCCTCGTTGGTTACCCCAAGTGGAAGGTGAGATGTAGCGTAGAAGCAAATTTCCCTCGGTAAAGATAACAAGGTTATCGAACCAGTAGGACTCCAAGAGATACAAGAAGGTGTCACGGCGCTTGACGTGGACCTGCACAGAGAAACAAATAACTTTACTCCCAACGAGTACAGAGGAGTTGTCAATTCCTCCGGCCTTGCTGTTTACAAAGGATCAACGCAAGAGATAATAATAGTGGCAACAGAAAGTAAACTAAGGACGTAAACAGTAATTTGAAGGTGGACTGGGGTCCCGTGATTTTCACTAGTGATGTCTCTCTCCCAAAAGACGATAAAAGTGCTAGCGAGGTAAACAAATCACAGCTGGGCAATTGACAGAATTATGAAGGCACCACAATGCTAACTATGCTGCAAAGAAAGGAAGGGCTCAAAAGCAATGGGCAGTACGCCAAGGTAAGTAGACCGAAATCCAACTGCATCTACTACGAATCATCCACCTTGAGATATCTATCCAGAACATCTCGCCGGTATGAAGTTGTGAATCCCACCCAAAGTGTAAACTCAAAGCAACAGAAAACTGCATTAAAATAACTTTGTGTAAAGTAAACAATTCTTGCACACGCAAGTACAAGCACCGTTGTTTTATCCCTGGTGGAAACAACACATCCCCTAGTCTCATGTTTCTGTCACTCAAGCTAGACATCAAGGGGATGAACCCACAATCAAGCATAACACCCCCTCTTGGAGTTGCAACAAATCACTTGGCCAAAGTAAAATACGGCAACGGAGAACATGCAAGAATTTACTCAAGAACAAAATATAAAAGAGAAGAACCAAATATATTACTCATCACAATCTGAACATAGTCTTATAATCCATCAGATCCCAAAAAACTCAGCATAGCAACAGCAGAAATTACAAAAGTGCCTCGATCATGTGAGGCAGCTCACGAGGTCTCGAAAGTGGAAGCACAAAAAGGGGAGAGAAGTACATCACATAGCTACTGGTCACGGACCCATGGTCCAAGGGAAACTACTCACGGTACATACGGGAGGCGTCCATGGCTATGGATGGTCTCTCGGAGGGGGTTCCTCCTCCCGACAGGGTGCCGGGGCAGCTTCTCCAGGCAGCCCCGATCTAGACACGGCGGCAGCGGTGGTACAGAGGCGAGTTCGCGGAAAAGAGATCGATATTAGGGGTTTCCACCCCGAGGGCTAAATATAGGCGGAGGGGGTGTCGAGGGGACCCACCAAGCAGCCAGGAGGCCTCCTGGCGCGGCCTAGGGTGGGGCCGCGCCAGGGACCAACCTGGTCTCCTGGTGGTGGCCCCCCTCCGCTGCCTTGGTGATTCCGGAAGCTTCCGGGTCGCTGATTTTACCAGATTTTTTGGAGCACTTTTAATGGCCGGAAAACCTGAAATACTGTAACACCCTCACTGTCATGAACAGTAATCACTTTTCTAATCAAGGAATTATTGTTGCTAATCACTGTTGATAATCATTGTTGCTAAAAATGGCCTTGATAAAAATTTTGCTGTTTCTCATCTTCAAATCTTGATGGGGGTTATTGAAACCAATGTACCCATGTTGCCCTGGTCACTTGCAATCAACCCAAATTTCAAACCCATTGAAATCAAAACAACTCAAAGTTCCTTAGGGTAATATTAAAAACTTTGTGTCAAATTTAACTTTGTCTAAAAATTGGGAAAATCATTTTTGTAAAATACACAATAATCATTTGATCATATCCATATAGTTTGGGTAAATTTATTGAGCTCTAAATAAATCAAAAAATTATAAAACAGTAGCAACATAGTGGTTTTTATAAATTGTTGAATAAAACAAAAGCCAAAATGAATTTAACTAGCACCCCAACTTTTTATAGCGGTGTTATAAAATATAACACCAATATTGAAGCAAATATCTTATTCTACAAAAATCTATAATAACTAAAACTAATATAAAGAGGAAAGAAAAGAAAATAAAAAAGGAAAAACACAAAAAAATAACAAAACCCTAACCTACGCCGGTGGGCAAGGCCCCTAGGCCCAGCCCACCTCCCTCCCTCCCTCTCTCTTTTTTCCCACCGACACCCTCCCCTCCCCTAACTCCCTCACGCCCGTGTGCCCGATCCAAAGCAAGGAAACCGGCGACCCCGGCCCCGCCCCGACCTCCCTCCACCCCGGCGGACCTCCACGGCCCCGCGACGCGCCGCCGCACCCCTGGCTCCAGCGCCGCCCCCACGCCCCTGCGACCCCGGTGCTCACCGCCAAGAACCGCCGCTACCCTCCCTCGCCCTCCTCTGGCTCCAAACCGGCGAGCCCCCCTCCCTGCAGCACCTCCTCCTCGACCACCCCGCCTCCTTCGACTCCCTCGGCCCCCTGGCCGCCGTGCTACCTCCGCCGCGACGCCCCCACTCCCACTGTGAGCTCCTCGCCCCAATTTTCCCTTCTTACCCTCGATCTGCGTCGTTAGCAGTCACCCCGGCACTCAATGTGGCATGCTCGGCCGTCGTCTTGCACGCCTTGGTCGCGGGCACCACGGCCACGCCGACCCCCTTTGGCCGCTTCCTCTCCGCCGTCGTGCCCATGCCCGCTCTCATGCGCGCCTTGGCTGTGCGCCGGCCGACCCTGTTCGTGCCGTGGCCGCCCCGCCGCACCTTGCCGTGTGCCACCTCGCCGCCGGTGTGCTCCGGTTGGAGCCGTGGGCTAAGCCCCTAACCCCCCCCCCCTAATTAACTTAGTACCCCCTTAATTAAAACTGTTTTGAGGTAACCCCCCTGTTAAAAGAATTGGATACCCCCTGTGAGACTTACAATTGGACCCCACTGGATATTTAGCTTAATTAAAATTGTTTTAAAAAAAGTAGTGTATGACATGTGGGCCATGTGCTATTTATATAGGTAAATTGATTTATTAAATGCCACTATCTATGACATATGGGACCCACTAGTCAGTTGACCAGTCAAAGGCCCAGCCTATGACATGTTGGTCCCCTCTGTCAGGTTGACTGGGTCAAACCTACTATTATGGATAATGTTTCTATTTAAATAATAAAACAAATTCAGAAATTGAATTAAACTTTGAAATTTAGTATCTTTTAATCCGTAACTCCGACAGAAAAACTTTATACATCAAACTTGATCCGAAAAATATAACGATCATGAATACGCTATCTGTATGTCTACCACATCCCCCTAACACAACGAACATCGACATCCCCCCTTCGGGCCCCATGTCGATAATTCTCTGTACCGATAAAAGTTGTCCGGATGAGTTTGTTCTGAACATGAAAGTTGCTCAGAATGGATCAACTAACACAGATACGCTATCCACATGTCTATCAGATGTCTCTAACATTGCAGACATGGAACCTTCCCCCTCCGGATCATCTGTCCGGTAATTAACCGGTACTGATGAGTCATACCCGGATAAAATTCCTGCTCCGAGCAAATCACCGAACACTGCGTTAGAGCCCCGTTGCTTTATATCTGCTATGTCATACAATTGAATTGCTATTATTGCTGTGTATTTATTGTTTCTCCTCCCCTTTTTATTCTCCGATAGACCTCGTTGCTGCCGCCGACGACGCCGTTGCCGAGTACGACTGCTTCGTCGACGTCCGTACCCCTACCGTCGAGCTTCCAGGCAAGCAGAGCCATTCTCTTCCCCAGATATCGCCTATCTTTTCCGTACATTTCTTGCACTAGGCATGGTGACTGCTGCTGCTACGTTGCTTACCTATTCAATTGCATAACCGGTCATTGTCGCCCCTTGATGTAGCTTCTTTTATCCTATGCTGCCTATTAAATATACATATATTATTCAGCAGTAAACCCTGCGCATTGTTAGCTAGGTTTAGAATAGCGGGTCGTGATCACTCTGGTGAGTGAATGCGGATTACAATTATTATAACTGCAACAGGTACGGATCAATGCAGACGCCATATGGAACCTACAACGGCGAGACTCTTCCGAGTCGCTTCGAGTTTGACTTACGAGTGGAATGGACTCGTTGTCGGGACCCGGGGTTAGCGTATGCAAGTCCAGTAAAGGCATAGTCATATGGAGAGCCGAGAACCGTACCCACTTGTCTAAGCAGACAAGGCCAAGCACAGAACGTTCTCGGAAAGCATCGTACGTGAGGGGCATCCCATCCAGGCCGGATGATCAACTGAGATGGGTCCTCATCGTCCGCACACAAGTCTAGTGATATGGGTGGTGAACTCGCATATTCAAAGACAAGTAGCCTCAACCATACTATCGACTATCTCATAACTCTTACATAGACTTACTCCAGCCCGATCACTTAGTCGGGGTCTAGGGCGGGCTCGATCATACCACAAAGTGTGCACGAGACGGAGTCTCGAACAATCGCATCACGATGCCCCAAGCTGCGCACATCTAAGGGCCACTTGGTTTATGAAAGACCGCCAACCAGAACACAACTAAGGTCTCGAACACCCATACAAAGACATGCACGTTATAAACATACACGCAGCACACATGCCTTGTATGAACAGCAGGTATCATTGCAATTCTCTACAAAGTGTACAATTTTATTGATAACTCTTATAGAGTGCAAACAGAGATCACATACATGTGATCCAACATTACAACACGGCGGAAGCAAATTATGTCTGAGTACAGACAAGTTTAACAAATGGCTTAAGAAGCCTGATTTAAACACAAAGCCCTCCATGAGGGAACCAGTCATCTGAGTGGGACTAGACTAGCTTGATCTTCAGTCGTCCAGCTCGATGAAGAAGCCACCTTCGGGATCGGTGGTATCATCTAAAACATAGATTAAGCAAACGTGAGTACAAAGTCGTACTCAGCAAGACTTACATAGGAGCTATACTACTCATGCACATGTATCATGTTAAAGGGAGGTGGGGTTCACTTGCAGAAGTGCCAGCTTTGACTTGGCTAATCCTGAACTACGAGTACCAGACTTTGAGGTGAGAAACGTACACGAGTCCACTACATTCTCCAACCAAATACACCACTATGGTGCCTTCCTCGACTTCCCCACGAGGAAGCACGCCATAGCACTCACACTTATCTTGGTGTGTTTTAGAAGTATCTGGTTCAAGTTATCTAATAATCAAGCTAAGATTTCCAAGCAGTCCATAACCGTGGACTCGGCTATTCGAATAGTTTTGTTAACCTTGCAAGGGTGTACCGCTACACACACATGATCATCATTTACCTCCTTTGATCTCGACACCATTCAAGGGGTGCCAGCGAGGATGCTCACCACAACTATTACCTCATAGCCGATCTAGTCCGAGAAAGCCGCCTACTTGGGTTGGTTACCACAACCGTGAACCCGGCCGGTTTACCGAAGTGGACCCAAGTGATGTGTGCGTGGTGCATAAGCCGGTCTCGGATAAGCCTTTCTCTCACTTAGCATCCAGGCCACAAGCCTACCAGAACTCCGAACTATTGCGACATCTGGACATCGAAAGGGATGAGTTAGTAAGTTGAGAGGGGTCAGTGAGCCCAATGTGTGGTTGTACTCTTCATCTTGGATCACCACACAAGAACTCGTACTAGGGCGGTGTTCAACGAGACAACCCACCGTGAACTCCTACACAGCCTCTCATCGTTCACCTTGTATTAGGGTCGATTCACCAACACTTTTCTACCATCCTCAACACGATCATTCCCATCCCGACTCACATCACAGTAACCACATGGTATCATACTAAGCATGCAATAAGCGATAACATTTGCAGGGGCCACATGATATCAAACAACTCCTACATTTTCTAGGATTGTGGTTTGCTTACTACTGTGACAAAATGATAGGTCATGCAAAGGAGTGGGTTCATCTATGCGGTAGAAACGAATCATGGTGATCATCCTAAACAATGCATAAGCGAGACATGAGAGGGAAGTGGTATTTTATCGACATGATCAATGGGGGTTTGCTTGCCTTGCTGACGAGGTTCGGGTTCGGGGTCTTCAACGTAGGGGGTGACCTCGGGTTCCGGCTCCACGTCTATCAGCAACATGACAATCATAGGATCAACAGAATGTACAATGCACAATCTCATGAATAAGATTGAAAGGGTGATGTTCATGGTACTGATGTGTTGAGCATTCCATTTAAATGGAGTATATTGCAAATTGAATTGCAGATTCAAACTCCACATTTGAATTCAACATTTACCAAGTTACATGTGACATGGTTTGATCATTTTGAATCATCTTTAAATGTGTATGATATGCCTCTGAAGGGTGGTTGAATTGTAGCTTAATTCCATGATCCAAGTAGCAAGATCATTTGATTTGAATTTGAATTAAATTCAAATAAACCAAATGACATATGCTACTGGTCCCAATTTAAATTCAACTCAAACAAAGTTGAAAGTTGCATATTTGGAAAGATAATTTTCTCCTGATCATTTTTCATATAGTATTTGTCCAATTTGGAGTTAATATGAATTTTCTATGAATTTCCAAAGTTTGGGGTATTTTCTGGAATTTATGGAATTCTTTTAAATCAAAATAATCTCTGGAAATTCATTTAAATGATTTAATGCGTCAGGCTGACGTCAGGGGGGGCTTACAAGGGGGTCCCACCTGTCAGTGGCTGGATTTAATTAACCCGTGGGTTAAATTAATCTAGTGGCTTAATTAAGCCACTAGGCCCACTGGTCAATGACCCAGGGGGTCATTAGGCGAGTGATTAAGGGAGGGGTTTTGGGCTAACACGCCGGCGGCTAAACTCCGGTGACTGGAGCCGCGGCGGCGACTCGCCGGAATGGCCTAGGGGTCACGGGAGGCCACGGGGAGGACACCAATGGATGCAGCAGCTTCGTCCGCGTCTTCTGGAGGCAACAGGGGGTCACGGGGTGGTCGGGAGCGACGACGGCGACGACTCCGGCGGCAATAGAACGGGGGCGAGGTCGTAGCCGAGGCTAGGGGGCTCGGATTTAGCTGGGACTTGGCGCAATCGAACGCTAGTGCACGTAGGATCCAAACGCGCGCACTAGGGCATCAAGAGAGGACTTGGCGCAATCGACCATGGCGGCGAGCTTGCTCGGTTCCCATGGTGGATCCGGCTAGAGGGAGCAATCCAGGGGGAGAAGAGAGGGGTTTTGCTTGCGAGCAAACCCTGAGTCTAACTGGAACGGCGGCTTGCTCGGGGAGGCGCTGGTGTTGCCGGAATTCGAGTTCGATCCACGGCGGTGGGCGATGTAGACGACGAAGCTAGCGAGCTCGTGGAGGCGTCCGGCTCTGATTCCTTCTGCAGGTCGATGAAGACGACGACGACGAACTCCTTGGACACCTTGGTTTGGCTCCTCGACGTCGATGGCCGCGAGTTCTTGCGATGGCGAGTGGCGGCGCTCTCGGGTGGAGGAAGAAATCAGCGAAGGAGGAGGAAGTAGTCGCACTGGAGGGGAGGAATGAACTGGGGCGGCTGCGAGACGTCTCCAGGCCGCGAGAAGAGGCCACGAGGAGGCCTGGAAGCTCTCGGCGGTGACGTGGCGTCCACGGCTGGGTCGGTGGCATTCCACCGAGCAGCTTGGAGGCGCGGGACGGGGAAGAAGACCCCGCTGCCCCTGTGGGCCGGCTGGGCTGGGTGGGCCGCTCTCGCCTGGGCGCCAGGTAAGCTTTTTTGTTCCCTTTTCTATTTTTCTTTTCTGACATTTGTTCTGTTTAGCTAAATAAAATAGCTAAACATTTTATTAAATGCTGAAAAATTTTATATGGCCTCATAATAATATGGACTAGCCACTTATAAACTTTCAACATTTTTAAAATTCAAATAATTTGAATTTTAAATCAAATAGGGGTATTTCTTTTATTCCAAGGCACTGTTTGAATATTGGAAAAATCTATGAGCATGGGGTGGGTCCCACATCACTTGATATGTGATCACACTCATTTATAAGACTTTTCAAAACTCTAACATGAATTTTTGGAAAAGATTTTTATCTGGCCTTTTGAATTAATTCATCTGGGGGGTGTTCCTTCTTCCATTTTCTTTTGATTTTTGATTTCAAAGATTTCTTTTGAAATTTTGACATGATGCAAGAGTACTGACTAACCCTAGAACATTACCTAACAGAGGGTTCTGACAACTCGCCCCCACTCAAAAGAATCTCGTCCCGAGATTCAGAAGTCTGCGGGAGGAAGGTGGGGTACTCGGTACTGAGACGGTCTTCTCTTTCCCACGTAGCTTCTCTTTCAGAGTGGTGTGACCATTGCACTTTCAGAAACCTAATCTTCTGACGACGAGTGACACGCTCTGCGGAATCAAGAATACGAACGGGGTATTCTTGATAAGAAAGGTCATCTTGGAGATCAAGCGTTTCATGGTCGACTTCGCGGATGGGGTCCTTGAAGCAACGCCTGAGTTGGGACACATGGAATACATCGTGTACTCGGGAAAGGTGCGGGGGTAGTTCAAGTTGGTAGGCAACTTCTCCACGTTTAGCAATAATGCGGAAAGGTCCGATGTAACATGGGGCCAACTTGCCTTTGATACCGAAACGTTGGGTTCCCTTCAGAGGAGTAACCCGAAGGTAAGCCTTCTCATCCAGATTGTAGCTCTCTTCCCTATGATGATGATCATAGTAGATTTTCTGACGAGACTGGGCTGCTTTCAATTGATCACGAACAATGCGAACTTTCTCTTCTGCTTCCTTGATCATATCCGGTCCAAATAATTGTCTTTCACCGGTTTCTGACCAGTTTAGTGGTGTTCGACATCGTCGTCCATATAGAAGTTCAAAAGGAGCCATGTTCAGACTAGATTGAAAACTATTGTTATAAGTGAATTCGGAAAATGGAAGAGACTTCTCCCAATTCTTTCCGAATGAGATAACACAAGCTCTGAGCATGTCTTCAAGAATTTGGTTAACCCTTTCGACTTGATCGCTAGACTGAGGATGGAAAGCTGTACTAAAGGAGAGATGAGTTCCCATAGCATTCTGAAAGCTTCCCCAAAATCTAGAGGTGAAAAGGCTACCGCGATCAGAATTGATTTCCAAAGGAACACCATGAAGGGATACAATTCTAGAGACGTACAAGTCCGCTAACTGGCTAGCAGTTATAGACTCGCGAACTGGAAGGAAGTGAGCAACTTTGGAAAGCCTATCTATGACAACGAAGATGGCATTGTTTCCTTTCTGGGTTTTTGGAAAGCCGGTGATAAAGTCCATACCGACTTTGTCCCATTTCCACTCGGGAATAGACAAAGGTTGAAGTGTACCAGCAGGTCTTTGATGTTCTGCCTTAATGCGAAGACAAACATCACATTCGGCAACAAATTGAGCAATGTCTCTCTTCATCCTAGTCCACCAAAATCTCTGGCGTAGATCTCGGTACATTTTTGTGCTACCGGGATGAATTGAGAGGGGTGTGTCATGGGCTTCCTCGAGGATGAGTTGCCTTAGTTCCCTATTCTTAGGTACTACCAAACGATTTCCAAAGAATACCGTTCCCTTGCTATCTGTGGAGAAACATTTAGCAACCCCGCTAGCAATGTTCTCCTTGATCCGGCGAACACCTCGTGCACGCCTTTGGGCAACTATGATTTGATCCTCAAGAGTTGGTTTCGCCACCAAGGTAGAAAGATAGCCATGAGGAACAATTTCAAGGTTGAGCTTGCGAAAGTCCTCATGAAGAAGTGGTTGATACTGTTGTAACATGAGGTTGTTACAATACGACTTACGACTTAGTGCATCAGCCATGACATTGGCTTTGCCTGGGGTGTAAGAAATTACTACGTCGTAATCTTTTATCAACTCAATCCAGCGTCTTTGCCTAAGATTAAGATCTGGCTGGGTGAAAATATATTTGAGGCTTTGGTGGTCGGAAAAAATCTCACAACGATTACCAAGGAGGTAATGTCGCCAAGTTGTTAGGGCATGAACTACGGCAGCGAGTTCAAGGTCATGGGTAGGATAGTTCTCTTCATGTGGCCGCAACTGGCGTGAAGCATAAGCTACCACATGTCGATCTTGCAGAAGTATGCATCCTAACCCTTGCCGTGATGCGTCACAATAGATCTCGAAATCCTTTTTGGTGTCTGGAGGTGCAAGTACAGGTGCAGAAGTCAATCTTCTTTTTAGCTCTTGAAAGCTTTCCTCGCACTTGGGAGTCCATAGGAATTTCTTATCTTTCTTGAGGAGTTCAGTAAGAGGCTTTGCAACTTTAGAAAAGTTCTCGACGAAGCGACGGCAATAGCTGGCTAGGCCAAGAAAACTCCTAACTTGCTTAACCGATTCAGGTGGAGTCCAGTCAAGGACGGCCTGAACTCTCTCGGGATTCACAGCAATGCCTTTTGCAGAAATCACGTGGCCTAAGTAGGTCACTTCTGGTAGCCAAAATTCACACTTGGAGAATTTAGCATACAGGCGATGCTCTCTAAGTTTCATCAATACCAGCCTTAGGTGTTCGGCATGTTCTTCTTCGTTCTTCGAGTATATAAGGATGTCATCGAGGTAAACCACGACGAACTGGTCCAAATACTCCATGAAGATCGAGTTCATCATGCGTGAGAAAGTGGCGGGGGCATTGGTTAAACCAAAGGACATGACGGTGTACTCGTAAAGACCATAATGAGTAGTAAAATCCGTTTTGGGAATGTCCTCGTTTCGGATCTTGATTTGATGATAACCTAATCTCAAATCCATCTTGGAGAAGACAGAGGATCCTGCAAGTTGATCATAAAGATCATTGATCCTGGGAAATGGGTACTTGTTCTTTATGGTCGCTAAATTTAGCGGGCGATAGTCTACGCACATCCTTTCTGTTCCATCTTTCTTCGTTACAAACAGAACGGGGCAACCCCATGGCGATGAGCTAGGGCGGATGAAGTCTTTCTCCAACAAAGCTTCCAGTTGGGTTTTAAGCTCAGCTAACTCACGTGGGGCCATTTTGTATGGGCGTCTAGAAATTGGTGCGGTTCCTGGGGCAAGATCCACTATAAACTCTACACATCTGTCGGGTGGCATTCCCGGCAGCTCTTCAGGAAAGACATCCGGGAAGTCACGAACCACCGGAATATCTTAAAGTTCGGGAAGGGGAAGTACATTCAAAGAATGCACTTGGATTCTTGTTCTGGGTGAGGTATAGTTGACGGTTTGGCCTGAAGGGTGGGTGAGTTTCACGGATTTTCCTTTGCAATCCAGGTAGGCATTCTGTCTTGATAGCCAATCCATGCCAAGGATGACATCAATGTCTGAAGACTTGAGGGCTATGAGTGAAGCAAGGAATACTAAACCCTCAATTGCAATTTGATTACCATGGCTTACTCTATTAGTTTGCCATCTTGACCCTGGAGTTTGAATAATCATTGGGGTGGACAATTCAACAAAAGATAACTCATGACGAAGTGCATAACTTTCCGACATGAATGAATGAGATGCTCCTGGGTCGAAAAGAACGTAAGTAGGAACATAATTGACTGGGAGCGTACCAAGAATGATGTCAGTGGTGTCGTCAGTCTCTTCGGCGGCAATCTGGTTCACATGTCCACGAGTGGCGGGAGGAGCGGGTTTGGCGGTGTACACCTTCTGGGGTGGCTTGCCACGACCATTGTTGCTGTTGTTGCCTCCGGCACGTGGTGGAGCATTCTGATGCTGGATCTGGTTCTGGGGACACTCGCGAGAATAGTGGCCTGCCTGACCACACTTGTAACAGGCTCCGAAAACAGTGCGTGGAGCTGGGTTGTTTGGTGGAGCTGGGTGGAACTGGGTTGGTGGACGAGGCGCCACATAGGATGGCCTCGGTGGGTTGTTCTGGCGGAACATGCTGTTTGGGATCCAGATCTTGCGCTTCTGGGAGCCAGAACTGGATGAACTGTCGTCTCTAGGGTGTTTGCGGAAATCGTTGGGGGTGTTCATGTCCTCTGCTTTGATGGCCTTGTTGACAAGGACCTGGAAGGTGGCAAAGTCATGAAGATTGAGCTCACGACGAAGTCCAGTGTTGAGGCCAAGACGGAACCTCTCTTGTTTCTTGGAGTCGGTGGAGACTTCTTCGGTAGCATAACGAGCAAGTCGGTTGAACTCACGACTGAACTCGTCAACGGTCCTTCTGCCTTGAGTGAGGTTGCAGAACTCCTCACGCTTGCGGTCCATAAGACCCTTGGGAATGTGGTGCTCGCGGAAGGACGTGCAGAATTCCTCCCAAGATGCAGGTGGTCCATCGGGACGCATATTCAGAAAGTTCTCCCACCAAGAACTAGCTGCACCTTCGAGGTGATAAGTGGCATAGCTGACCTTGTCACCAGTTGCAACACGGCCTGCTTGGAGCTTCCTCTCGATGCTGCGAAGCCAGTCATCGGCGTCAAGGGGCTCGGTGGAGTAACTGAAAACTGGGGGATGAAGTCGGATGAAGTCGTTCAGGGACACCAACTCATTGCGCTGCTGAGTGGTGTTGCGTGCAATGACTTCCAATAGATGGTGAGAATCTCGGCGGTTCCTCTCGACCTCCATTAGAACCTGAGCCATCGTGGGTGGGGGTGGAAGGTTGCCTTCCTCCGGGTCATTCCCACGACCTTGGTTACGACAAACCTGGCCACGGGTTCCTTGAGACATCCTGAAGGTAAAAACCAAAGTCAAACAGAGTTGATTGGGAGAGTCTAAACAAGGTATTGAAGTACTGGAAGGATTACAGAGCAAAGGAAGTAATCATCTTGACAACATGGTGATAAAAGCATACAAGCCATATATTCACAAGCTGTCATACAAGCCATACATCGTTTTAGCACAAGCACCAACCTAATACAAACGTGATGAAGATGATCCATCCTTCAGAGGCACTCTGACTTCCTATACATTATTTATCTAAGCCTCTGGAATCTTACACACCTTGCTTACAATATACTAAGATACTACTACATCATCACTAAGTAAGACCACAGGCGGTCTCACTCATCTCCATCTCCATAGTAGTCCTCATAAAACTTACCCGCGTATCCCGGTAGCTGGAGGTGACCATCGGAAAACACGGAGGCTTGTGGACCCTGATATCCATTTGGGCAAGGATGGGGCCTAGGTCCAGCGTAGGGTGGAAGCAAAGGACCACGGGGTGGAAAAATGCCTCCAATCTCGGGCCAAGCAACTCGAGAAGGCATCTGAGTCCTCACTGGATAGATCGCATCAAACTCAACTGATCCAACGCTCACAAAGGGAGCCAAAAGTGTCAGTGCTCGATACAGACGAACACGGGTGGCGTGGAGCTCGAAACGGAGAGCGCGGGCATCACGATATCTGTCACTAGCAAATCTAGCAGTCATCTGAAGTGCGGGATCTTCTGCAGAGTGATCTCAGTAGAGTCCGGTGTAATATCCCTCTTCTCCTGGAAGTGCAGCAGGGATATAGCGGAAAGAAGTCTCTCTCAGCAAAGTGTGCTCCTCTCTCAGCAGTGTCATACATGAGTATGCAGCATCCTGCACAGCCATGTTCTCGGTAACGCCAATGCCATGTCCAAAGTGGATAGGCTGAGTGACTCCAACGTGGTGCGGGTAGATCCGAACAATGCAGTGGAACTGCGTCTGGTTGAAGTCGTGGAACTGCTCCTCGACGGTGTACTCAGGGTACCACCGATATCCCACATAGGACATCATCTCGATCAACGTGGCGGGATGGCCACGCACACCGAGGCACCTGGTCAAACGAACAATCTGCCGAGGGGGAAGATCTGCCATCTGAAACAGAAAGGAGTTTGCAAATGCATCAGATTATGAGATAAACCTGGAATGACTCGGACAGCATAACGGCTGTAATTGCAAGAAAAAGACAATTTCTTACAACATGGAAACAGCACTTACATACGATGTAATAAATCAGGAAGCATAACCACTCTAACAAACCGATCACAACCTTCCTACGGCTACAAGGAAGCAAACAACGAGATGTTCTAATCAGACAGAGGAGAGCCTAGTCCTATCTTCCCGTAGAATAAGACGAGGGTGACTCAGAACTCAGAACGAAGGGGGTAAGGAGAAAAAAAAAGCCTTACGTTATTCCCTTATATACCAGAGTAAATATATAACTATAGCAAGCTAGACTCGACTTCGGCCAAGGCTACTAGTCCTACAGTCAGTCCTGCTCTGATACCAAGTCTGTCGGGACCCGGGGTTAGCGTATGCAAGTCCAGTTAAGGCATAGTCATATGGAGAGCCGAGAACCGTACCCACTTGTCTAAGCAGACAAGGCCAAGCACAGAACGTTCTCGGAAAGCATCGTACGTGAGGGGCATCCCATCTAGGCCGGATGATCAACTGAGATGGGTCCTCATCGTCCGCACACAAGTCTAGTGATATGGGTGGTGAACTCCCATATTCAAAGACAAGTCGCCTCAACCATACTATCGACTATCTCATAACTCTTACATAGACTTACTCCAGCCCGATCACTTAGTCGGGGTCTAGGGCGGGCTCGATCATACCACAAAGTGTGCACGAGACAGAGTCTCGAACAATCGCATCGCGATGCCCCAAGCTGTGCACATCTAAGGGCCACTTGGTGTATGAAAGACCGCCAGCCAGAACACAACTAAGGTCTGGAAAACCCATACAAAGACATGCATGTTATAAACATACACGCAGCACACATGCCTTGTATGAACAGCAGGTATCATTGCAATTCTCTACAAAGTGTACAATTTTATTGATAACTCTTATAGAGTGCAAACAGAGATCACATACATGTGATCCAACATTACAACACGGCGGAAGCAAATTATGTCTGAGTACAGACAAGTTTAACAAATGGCTTAGGAAGCCTTATTTAAACACAAAACCCTCCACGAGGGAACCAGTCGTCTGACTGGGACTAGACTAGCTTGATCTTCAGTCGTCCAGCTCGATAAAGAAGCCACCTTCGGGGTCGGTGGTATCATCTAAAACATAGATTAAGCAAACGTGAGTACAAAGTCGTACTCAGCAAGACTTACATAGGAGCTATACTACTCATGCACATGTATCAAGGTAAAGGGAGGTGGGGTTCACTTGCAGAAGTGCCAGCTTTGACTTGGCTATTCCTGAACTACGAGTACCAGACTTTGACGTGAGAAACGTACACGAGTCCACTACATTCTCCAACCAAATACACCACTATGGTGCCTTCCTCGACTTCCCCACGAGGAAGCACGCCATAGCACTCACACTTATCTTGGTGTGTTTTAGAAGTATCTGGTTCAAGTTATCTAATAATCAAGCTAAGCTTTCCAAGCAGTCCATTACCGCGGACGCGGCTATTCGAATAGTTTTGTTAACCTTGCAAGGGTGTACCGCTACACACACATGATCATCATTTACCGCCTTTGATCTCGACACCATTCAAGGGGTGCCAGCGAGGATGCTCACCACAACTGTTACCTCATAGCCGATCTAGTCTGAGAAATCCGCCTACTTGGGTTGGTTACCACAATCGTGAACCCGGCCGGTTTACCGAAGTGGACCCAAGTGATGTGTGCGTGGTGCATAAGCCGGTCTCGGATGAGCCGTTCTCTCACTTAGCATCCAGGCCACAAGCCTACCAGAACTCCGAACTATTGCGACATCTGGACATCGAAAGGGATGAGTTAGTAAGTTGAGAGGGGTCAGTGAGCCCAATGTGTGGTTGTACTCTTCATCTTGGATCACCACACAAGAACTCGTACTAGGGCGGTGTTCAATGAGACAACCCACCGTGTACTCCTACACAGCCTCTCATCGTTCACATTGTATTAGGGTCGATTCACCAACACTTTTCTACCATCCTCAACATGATCATTCCCATCCCGTCTCACATCACAGTAACTACATGGTATCATACTAAGCATGCAATAAGCGATAACATTTGCAGGGGCCACATGATATCAAACAACTCCTACATTTCTAGGATTGTGGTTTGCTTACTACTGTGACAAAATGATAGGTCATGCAAAGGAATGGGTTCATCTATGCGGTAGAAACGAATCATGGTGATCATCCTAAACAATGCATAAGCGAGACATGAGAGGGAAGTGGGATTTTATCGACATGATCAATGGGGGTTTGCTTGCCTTGCTGACGAGGTTCGGGTTCGGGGTCTTCAACGTAGGGGGTGACCTCGGGTTCCGGCTCCACGTCTATCAGCAACATGATAATCATAGGATCAACAGAATGTACAATGCACAATCTCATGAATAAGATTGAAAGGGGGATGTTCATGGTACTGATGTGTTGAGCATTCCATTTAAATGGAGTATATTGCAAATTGAATTGCAAATTCAAACTCCACATTTGAATTCAACATTTACCAAGTTACATGTGACATGGTTTGATCATTTTGAATCATCTTTAAATGTGTATGATATGCCTCTGAAGGGTGGTTGAATTGTAGCTTAATTCCATTGTCCAAGTAGCAAGATCATTTGATTTGAATTTGAATTAAATTCAAATAAACCAAATGGCATATGCTACTGGTCCCAATTTAAATTCAACTCAAAGAAAGTTGAAAGTTGCATATTTGGAAAGATAATTTTCTCCTGATCATTTTTCATATATTATTTGTCCAATTTGGAGTTAATATGAATTTTCTATGAATTTCCAAAGTTTGGGGTATTTTCTGGAATTTCTGGAATTCTTTTAAATCAAAATAATCTCTGGAAATTCATTTAAATGATTTAATGCGTCAGGCTGACGTCAGGGGGGGGCTGACAAGGGGGTCCCACCTGTCAGTGGCTGGATATTGTTAACCCGTGGGTTAAATTAATCCAGTGGCTTAATTATGCCACTGGGCCCACTGGTCAGTGACCCAGGGGGTCATTAGGCGAGTGATTAAGGGAGGGGTTTTGGGCTAACATGCCGGCGGCTAAACGCCTGTGACTGGAGCCGCGGCGGCGACTCGCCGGAATGGCCTAGGGGCCACGGGAGGCCACGGGGAGGACACCAATGGATGCAGCAGCTTCGTCCGCGTCTTCTGGAGGCAACAGGGGGTCACGGGGTGGTCGGGAGCGACGACGGCGACGACTCCGGCGGCAACAGAACGTCGGCGAGGTTGTAGCCGAGGCTAGGGGGCACGGATTTAGCTGGGACTTGGCGCAATCGAACGCTAGTGCACGTAGGATCCAAACGCGCGCACTAGGGCATCAACAGAGGCACGAGAGCGAGTTCTAGCTCGACCATGGCGGCGAGCTTGCTCGGTTCCCATGGTGGATCCGGCTAGAGGGAGCAATCCAGGGGGAGAAGAGAGGGGTTTTGCTTGCGAGCTCACCCTGAGTCTAACTGGGACGGCGTCTTGCTCGGGGAGGCGCTGGTGTTGCCGGAATTAGAGTTCGATCCACGGCGGTCGGCGATGAAGACGACGAAGCTAGCGAGCTCGTGGAGGCGTCCGGCTCCGATTCCTTCTGCAGGTCGATGAAGACGACGACAACGAACTCCCTGGACACCTTGGTTTGGCTCCTCGACGTCGATGGCCGCGAGTTCTTGCGACGGCGAGCGGCGGCGCTCTCAGGTGGAGGAAGAAATCGGCGAAGGAGGAGGAAGGAGTCGCGCTGGAGGGGAGGAATGAACTGGGGCGGCTGCGAGACGTCTCCAGGACGCGAGAAGAGTCCAGATGGAGGCCTGGAAGCTCTCGGCGGCGACATGGCGTCCACGGCTGGGTCGGTGGCATTACACCGAGCAGCTTGGAGGCGCGGGACGGGGAAGAAAACCCCGCTGCCCCTGTGGGCCGGCTGGGCTAGGTGGGCCGCTCTCGCCTAGGCGCCAGGTAAGCTTTTCTGTTCCCTTTTCTATTTTTCTTTTCTGACATTTGTTCTGTTTAGCTAAATAAAATAGCTAAACATTTTATTAAATGCTGAAAAAATTTATATGGCCTCATAATAATATGGACTAGCCACTTATAAACTTTCAACATTTTTAAAATTCAAATAATTTGAATTTTAAATCAAATAGGGGTATTTCTTTTATTCCAAGGCACTGTTTGAATATTTGAAAAATCTATGAGCATGGGGTGGGTCCCACATCACTTGATATGTGATCACACTCATTTATAAGACTTTTCAAAACTCTAACATGAATTTTTGGAAAAGATTTTTATCTGGCCTTTTGAATTAATTCATCTGGGGGGTGTTCCTTCTCCCATTTGCTTTTGATTTTTGATTTCAAAGATTTCTTTTGAAATTTTGACATGATGCAAGAGTACTGACTAACCCTAGCACATTACCTAACAGAGGGTTCTGACACTCGTATTTCACTCTCGTCGGCTCAGTAGTGTAGCATCACCGGTATGATACGAGGTTTACCTCTTTAGTTCATTCTGCTGGTGTCTCAGCACCATCGGGGTGATACGAGAATATTCCTCTTTAGTTCATTCCGCTGATGTCTCTGTCGAGCCATCTCAAGTGTACCATCGAGGGTGATTCCTCCTGGTTTCACTTGATGGTAGGCACTCGAATTAACTTGTGTCCTTACAGGTAAGGAGTCGGGTGACCCAACGGTGCCCGCGCAGGGTATCTTAGCGGAACGATAGGTCAGGTGTATTCCACCGGTGTGCGGCGGGCCTGGTACTGTTCGTGGCCGACAGATATCCTGTTGTACGAAAGTCGAGCTCACTACTAGGGAATAGACTTATAGTGGCGCACTGTTTTTGAGTTTAGTGGCGCATTAGGGATGCGCCACTAACTACAAGCCACTAATATGTGCTTAGAGGTGGCGCATTCTGGATGCGCCACCCCTAAGGCCCTTAGGCGTGGCGCATCTCATAATGCGCCACCTCTAAGCTCTTAGGGGTGGCGCATTCTGGTATGCGCCACGCCTAAGGGCCTTAGGGGTGGCGCATTCGCAGTGCGCCACTAAGTCCTGACAATATGCGCCACTAAATAATTACAGAAAACAAAAAAAAAGAATTACATAAAATAATAAAAGCATTACAGATATTTTTATTATATTACAGAAATGCAAAATACAATATAACAATGAGGCCAACAATTATTGATACAAAAGAATTGCAATATAATTTTTATTACAAAGGTTTAGAGGTCAACAAGATTCACAAGATTACATTCCATCACAAAATTACAATGAGTCCAACAATTATTGAAAACCGAAAGCTACTTTTGTCATCACTACTTGTTTGCTCTTCAACCTGCACAAAACAAAGCTTTAGAGGTCACATCCATCATACCAAAGGAGAACAAAGCAATCTAGCATCTATTCTTATCAACAACTTAAAGCAAGTCGATGAATGGTGAAAAGCATGCACATATGCACAAAAATGCATATGCAGTGACCTTTATACACAAAGAGCACCAAGAGTATTTGACACTACCATCTAGTACACAAAGAGTACATCCAAATTACATCCAAATTACACAAAGAGTACATTCAATTAATTGTTTTGACTCGGCTCGGGGAATGGGCGGCATCCTTCTTTCTTCATGAAAGGCCTTGTGTCACGCAGGGCCTATAGGCGGACTTCTATCTCCCCATTGGATGGTGCAATGTTGGAGTGGAAGATCGACCCCCTCATTTGTACTTCATGACGGATGATAGTCGCCATCTGCGCTTGGATGTGAAAGAACTCCTCCTTCAGATTTGCATCGGCGATTTCCGCCTTCCTTTCAGCCCACGCTCTGAGATGACTTGGCAGCGTAAGGTTGCGTTGTTCCTGTACAATCGCCCTCATGTGATGAAGGGCATAGTACGCATCCCTCACACTGCCAGCCGGCTGCTTGACGCACGGGAACTACGTTACGTGGTTGAACACGTTCACGCCAGGCTGATTTTTCCTGAACTTGTGCTTCGATCTTGCCTCCGGCTTTTATGTAGCCGACGAGAGCATCATCCAAAACTCTCATGATATACTTGTAATCTTTTTTGTTCACACTCCCCGAGTCAAAATACACGGCATGCGAGTGTTGCGGTGAAAAGCAGATGAGCACGCAGTCTTGATCCTCACTGCATAATTAAAACAATCCAAAAGGAATGTTGGAAGAGGACAATGGAAAGCTAAGAAAGCATATATGCTACAGAGGCGAGCGAATGACTTACTTGGGAGAGTAGGTCATAAGAAATGAATCTTTGTCGACGTTCCGTAGCATGAAGTCTGTGATGTACCCCGCCGCGAGAGCCGCGTCCCCGTCGTCCATCAAGATGCTTTCACGCATGTAGAAGGGGTCCAGTATCGCGACGCTCGGGGTCTTATCTCTCATGATACGCATAGAAAGGCTGAGCGAGAACAGACGGATAAGGCTATGGTCCAGCCGCTTGAGATGGTACAAATTCAAGATCTCCGAAAACCGTAGGATTATCATATCCGCGGGGATAGTGTTGATGAAGCCCATGTTGAGTGGCACCATGGCCATGAAAACCGGGTACGAGGGATTCTCTTCTCGAAGAAGAATCTTCTCTAATGCCATAATACTATGATGCACACTCTGCATATCCGAAGTTGCAAGGTCCAGCATGTCCTTAGGTAGCATCGCCCTACCAGCCACATGGATTTCAAATGAGTGATCCTTGGGTCTTGGTGGCCCGTCCTGAGCCCGGATCGACATCGAAGGTTGGCTACTAGAAGTGATGCTCTTCTTTCTTTTCCGTCCCTTCTTATTTTCTGATTTTGAGCAGTCACCGGCCTTTATCTGCTCAGTGGCCGCCTTATGGAGTGTGGACGAGCTGAGAACAGATCTTGTGGCATCTGCTTGAGGCTCGGTGAAGGCGCAAGCTGCTGGAGACATGTCCTGAGAAGCAGCGAAGAGATGCGTGGAGCAAGCAGGCTTCGCCGCAGGATCAGCTGGACCGCGAGCTTCCTCGTCATGCTGACAGGCTCCTTCAGCAGGAGGCATGAATAAGTCATCAGCATCATACAAAGTATTGATGAACTGGTCGGCGCTGATATCATCATCAAGATCATCGTCTTCTTGTTGTGCTCTGATGGGATCATGTGGCGCCGACACGATGACTAGCGGTGTTGTCCTAGGTGTGGTGCCCCTTTCCCTCGTCATTAAACGCATTTGGCTCTTCGGCCATAGGCATATTTGGTTGAAACAGTCACTGAGGACTGCCGGCTCAACCTCATCGTATCCGGGGGGTTGGGGAGGTTCAACTCTCTCGTAGCCCGAAATCACGAGAGAGATTTGAACCCTATGCATGTCTGGTGCCATCGGCATATTGTGCATGATTCGATTTTGTGGTTGAATGATTTTACCTTTGGCAACATCCTTCAACTCGTCGTCCACGACTTGTAATAGAATGCATGGACTGTCCTCCTGCGAAAGAGATATATATATATGCATGTACGGCATCAGAGAGATTCCACTAAAAAAGGCAAGGAGATGAAGTCCTCGTTTGAGTTGCAGACGCTTATAGTTACCTTGAGGGCGTCGAGGTCGGCTAGTGAAGAGACCCCGCCGATGATGGCGGGCATGCAAGAGACGGAGGGCGCGTTGCCTCCCGTGGCGTCGGTCCCCCTATTTGTGCTGCCGCCGGGTGCATTATTGTTATGCCCGGGTTGCTCGATCGTGGCCGGAGGAGTTACCATCACGTCCGGCGTCGCCGCCGCGGTGTTGGCGGCCGGAGTCACCAATACGCCGGGAGTCGGTGCGGGAGCCACCACTACGGCCGGAGTCGGGACTGCAGGCGCCGCGGGGCCTGAGTTGCTGCCGACCATGCTGGGGACTGGTATGGGCCCTTGTCCACCACGCGCTTGCCAATTCGCGAGCGACTGCATCATATCTGGAAGGAGAGCGTTCATCGTCTTCGCCACTTCGTCCTGGACAAGCTGCGGAAGCATGTTCACCTTCTCCTCCAGTCCATGAACATAAGAGGCATCTTCTTCGGTCCTTCTCGCCTTGCGCCCCCTCGAACCGGACTGCTCCGCCGATTTTCCATAATATTCGGACCAATTTAGGTCCGCACCAAAGCCGACCACACGGCCGGCTGACGATGGCTTCGCCGTCACGTCGTCAACCTTCTTGACCTTGTTCAACGCCCTGTTGAAGGCGTTGTCCCACGGGCCGGCCGGCTTAACCGACGACTCCTGCGATGAGGTGATTTTCATTTCCGCTTGCTGCAAAAAGAATGTGAAACGTTAAGAAATTGTGAACTTCACTCGAGAATTCAATCGACAAGGTCGCGTGGTAAACTACTTACCACGGCAGTCGTAAACTCCTGAATCTTAGGATCGATAATTATTTTCGAGGTTGCTTTGTCCTTATAGCTCCGGGCCCTCACAAAGAATTCGGTCTACGGATCATCTTTTTATTGCTGGAAGGGGTTAGGTATGCCCGCAGCGGCGTACTCGGCATCCTCCTTGTCCCATTTAGGCTTGGAACTTTTGTAACCACCGGCTCCGAGACGATGGTTACCTATGACCTGCGACCGCATGGCCTTACCCTTTGCACTCGCGGCCTTGGCTTGCTCGGACTCAGACCTAGCCTTGAAAAGGTTGTAGGTAGCTTCGTCGATCAACGGCTCTTTCTCCTTGAGCTCCTCACAGGTTTTGTTCTTTTCAAAAATTTCCCTCTTCACCCGGGTTTTCCAACTGGAAAAGGCCTTGCTCATCTTCCTGAGGGCCCATGTGTTTACTTTGTTCCCTCTGAGTTTGGTGTTATCGTACGGCTCCGGAAACTTGTATCGTCCGTGAAGCTTGTTGATAAGAAGCTGACAATAATGAATATTCTCACGACTCCTGAGGTTAATCGTGGTGATTGGCACGGTGTTGCGGAGGATCGCCGCGACTTGACGGCCGTACCCTTCCGAAAAACGTTTGGGCTCTTAAGGAATCCCGACGGCGGTCACAACAGTAAACTCTTGCCTGATGACGCCGTCCTTGGTCGGTTTCCGATTCCTCTTCTTCGACTGGGTACCATCTGTGTTGGAGCCACCGGTCCCATCATCCTCGCCGATGTTCCTCTCGCCGTCTGTCGTACCGGCCTCCTCCTCCAAGTCATCATCCGATGAGTCGGACTCCGACTCTATCTCCTCCTCATACTCCTCCTCGCCCGGAGGTACTTCCTCTTCTCTCTGCTCCTCGACCTCCTCCTGGGAGTATTCCCAAAATTGCTTCCTTTTTGTACCCGGCTGAGAAGAAGGACCGGCGTCGGCTCCCGTCGACATGTTTGCACTAGTACAATATTAAAAAATGCAACTACTTAATTAATTAGCACAATAAATAAATGCAAATACTCTCATGTTAAGAAAAATAGCAAAGGTCATGCACGAATTCACGGAAAAATTCGGCATGACCTTTGCTCTTTTTCTTAACATGAGAGTGCCCCATTCTCAACCGAAACGGAAGTTAATCAACATTTCGGGAGAAAGGGGATAATGAGAGTCCCTGCACATAAAAAATGCCTACATGTGGCACAACCATCACATATATAATGTAGAACAATGCACTAAAATAGATATTCAAACATCATATATATAGGTAAATTTCATATGATAAACAATGCATTGCAAATTGGCACTTGCTTGGTTTTTTTCATATTCAGTTGAAATATCTTATAACTAAGTCATTCAGTTGAAGACATTCAGGTTCAGTTCCTATGACATTCAGGTTCAGATATCTCCCAGGATCATTGCATTCAGTTCCAGCATGATGGATGGATGGTAAATCACCCTACTCATGTTGCAAAGATATAAATACATACTCATACCCTGGCACTACAGAAAACCACATGGCTTATTCTCATCATGAGGCAAAACAAAAATAATCCCAAATGAACCACAAACACCAACGATGACACAATAATAACAGTAGTATGAAATGATGCAACGCGCAACGAATATCATGTGTGCATCTTATTGAGCACACGGAAAACAAGATCTTTGCCGAGTGCATAGAGAAAATTGCTCGGCAAAACTATTACACTCGGTGAAGCATCACCTTTATCAAGCACCACGTGGGCGGGACTCGGGCACTAACTTGAAGCTTAGTGGTTATTCAATTCTAATTTTTTTAAATAAGCCAGAGAAGCACAAAACCTGACAAGGTGGCATGATATGACATCTAGAGGTGTGATTAATTTTGAGAGCTTTTTTCAAAAGTTTTCACATAGTTTTCTTACAAACTAGGCCATCATTCAGCAACAAGTAGGTTTCGAGAAGGAATGAATCAGGTTTGCATTTGAAGTGACCGCTGATTCATTCGTTGACTTTAAAACTTTATCAACATTAAACGCACACCATTACATGTTTCATGTTAAAAAAAAATCAGTTCTCTTTTCCTATATTTAGGCCATGCATTTCTTGTGATTTCTGAATTAATTTTAATTTTAATTGCAGAAACATCAAATGATGGACCAAAATGGATTGAAAAATCATATATATGGTATTTAGTTTATGTTTAGGCCTTGTGCAAGGATGTATTGATTGGGCAAAAACATCAGTGCTTGGATGTAGAACAGGGGAGGGGGGATCACCTGAGTGCTGCGGGAGGCTAGGGTTCTGGGCGGGGGCTCCGGTGGCGTTGAGGGGGCGGCTCTGGTGGAGGCTCCGGCGTCGAGGGTGTGGCTCCGATGGCGGCTCCGGTGTCGCCTAGGTCACGGGGTCGGGTCTGGTGGAGGGGGCGACCGTGGATGGGGGCGCGGGGGCGGCTCCGGTGGCAGCTCCGGTGGCGGCGAGGGCGGTGGACGGAGAGGGGGACTCGAACAACGGGGGGCGGCTCCGGTGGCGGTCGACGGCGAGGAGAGTGCGCTGGGAGAGATGGTGGGGAATGGGTGTGGGCACGGGCAAGGGGAGGGGGTGATGGAGCGGTTAAGTCTTATGCGCGGCGCATCTAGCGGATATGCGCCACCCATAAGGTTTCTTATGCGTGGCGCATTTCGGCGAAATGCGCCACGCATAAGGAACCTTATGGGTGGCGCATATCAGCTAGATGCGCCGCGCATAAGAGAACTTAGTGGCGCATTTGGGAAATATGCGCCACCCCTAAGCGTTTTTTAATTTTTTTGTTCAATTATTTTTTAATTATAAATGCCTTGTCACATTATGAATGAATATTCTTCTTTTTGGAGTATATGTAGGTGGTTATAATATGCCTTGTCACATGCCTTGTCACATTATGACATGTTTAATTAAACATGTCTTCTCACATGCCTTGTCACATTATGAATGAACTTAGTGCCGTAACAATTACGATGAAAACACAGACCCCTGATGGTTATAATATGTAGGTGGAGTCATGAAGTGGATGCAAACAAGGAAAATCTTTAACAAAATACTAGGTGTAATGTGAGAGGGGAGCAAGCACAAGCAGCAAAACCAACAAACAACAGCAAAGTGCATATTAAATCCATGCATACACAAAGTGATCATGAATTACAAAATATTTTTCTTAAATTTGGAGCTAGCTATCTAGCTATCGTTTTCTCACGATCTTCTTCTTGCCCTTCTTTGTCGTGGTTGAATAATTTAGGCCCGGGACGCCTTCACTTTTCCTCTTGAACGGGAGGAGACCTTTCTTCGGTAGGGTTGTGGTGTATGTATCCTGAGCGGCGTAGTCATCCTCCATCTTCGGGTCACCGTACTTGTCAAAGTCTTGCTCGTTGGCGACTCCATCCATTCCGATGATGTTTCTTTTGCCTCTCCTCACTACAACGCGGCTCGGCTTTGATGGGTCGGTAATGAAGAAGCATTGGTCCACTTGGCTAGTCAGTACCCATGGCTCATTTTTCGCGGTGACCTTTGCGCCCGTAGACTTGGATTTGGCTTCGGGTATAACCATGGTGGTGAAGTACCGGTCTTCTTTTACGACGCTCTTGGCCCATCTCACACGGAACATCGGCACTTTCTCTCCACAGTAGTCGAGCTCCCATATGTCCTCGATCCTTCCATAGAATCTTTCCTTGACGTCATCGGTGTAGAATATCCCCGTTACCCCTGAGTTCTGGTAATCGCAGTTATTGTCCTTTTCCTCCGTGTAAAATGTGTAGCCGTTGATATCATACGCTTGATAGGTCATCAGGTTGCGTGCGGCACCCTGTGACAAGGTGAATATCATCTTTTCGTCCTCGGAAGCGTTCCTTCGCGGGGGATTAGCATGAAGCTCGTCCCTGAACCAAGTCATGAAACCGGAGTTGTGCTCTTTGATTAGCCGTGGATCTCGGTCTGTTATCTGCAGGCCCTGGTCACTGTACTTCTTCCTGATTAAATCCTTGTGCTTTACTATCCAAGGATCGACCAGCTGGATGTGTTGTAGCGCGACTAGGCTTGCTCTTTCAAAGTCGATGTCTCGACCGTCAAAGTTGACATGCATTGCGCGGCTTCCCTCGTGGTGACCACACCCATCGGTCCTGCCAAAGTGCTTGTTGACGGCCAGACCAACAGGGTTCTCGGTGTTGAGATAATTCGTGCAAAAAGAGATGCACTCTTCGGTTAGAAAGCCCTTCGCTATGCTTGCATCTGGACGGGACCTGTTACGAACGTATTTTTTGATGTGCCCATTCATCCTTTCGAACGGCATCATGCTGCGCAGAAACGCAGGCCCGAGTTGGACGATATCCTCCACGACGTGGATCAGCAGATGCACCATAATGTCGAAGAACGCGGGCGGGAAATAGATCTCAAGCTCACATAGTATGAGCACGATCTCCTCCTGTAGCCTTTTGAGTTGCGTAGCGCAAATCGACTTCCGGGAGATGACGTCAAAAAAGTTGCAAAGGCCAAACAACGTTTTACGGACGTGCTCGTCCATTATCCCTCGCATCGCAACCGGGAGAATCTGCGTCATCAGCACGAAACAGTCGTGAGATTTCATCCCGCTGAAACGCTGCTTCGCCTCGTCTAGGTATCTGCTTATCTTCCCCGCGTAGCCGTTCGGAAATTTTACTCCTATGAGGCAGTGGATAAACCGCTTGATCTCCTCCTCGCACAGAGTGAAGCCTGCCGGGAGGCAGTGATCAATACCGGTCTTCTTCTTGGTCGTCCTTTTTCGTTTGCGAGAGTTTTGCGTTTCCGTATCCTCTTCCTCCTCCGGCTCATCATCGTCGTCACTAGGGGGGTGAAGTTCCTTCCTGATGCCCATAAATTTCAAGTCATTCCTTGCTTTTGGCCCGTCCTTGGTCTTCTCCGGCATGTTGAGCAGCGTGCCAAACAAGCTCTCGCACACGTTCTTTGTGATATGCATTAGATCAAGGCTATGAGGACTGCCGAGTAGACTCCAGTATTGCAAATCCCAGAAAACAGACCTCGCTTTCCATACCCTCATCAATGGCTGAGTCTTCTTTTTTTTCTTTCCCGGCGCGGGGCACTCTTTCCAAGTTTTCAGCAAGTTGTCGATTTCTTTGTCGCTCCTTCGAGCTGGGGGTGCTCGGAGCTCCTCGCTTCCATCGAACAGATGTCCCTGTTTTCTCCACGCGTGTTTCTTGGGAAGCCACCTCCGAGACCCCTGGAACACGGTTTTTGAAGATCCAGGATCTTTTGGTAGCTGGCGGTACGTTGTATTATCCATGCACCTAACGCATGCACAGAATCCTTGGACCACCTGCCCTGAGAAATATCCGTATCCGAGATAGTCGTGCACCGTCGTGATCACCGCGGCTTTCATTGGGAAATATTCTTTTGCCGCGGTGTCCCACATATTGACTCCGTCTTTCCATAACGTTTCTAGCTCCTCTTTCAACAGCTGCAGCTATAGATTGAGGTCCGTACCTGGTTGTTTCGGCCCTTGAACTAGCATACACATTGTTATGTACTTTTTCTTCATGCACTTCCAGGGGGGAAGGTTGTATATGCATACAAACACGGGCCAGGTACTGTGTGTGCTGCTCTGGCCGCCAAACGGATGGACTCCATCGGCGCTCACACCAATCCTGAGGTTCCTTGGTTCTTTCCCAAAATCTGGGTATTCAAGGTCCAACGCAGTCCATTGGCTACCATCTGAAGGGTGGCTCAGCATGTCCTCCTTTTCCGGATTCGGGTTCGGGTCATCCTCTTTTAGCTTCTTTCTATCCGCGTGCCAGGTCATGAGCTTTGCTTCCTCGGGATCTACAAAATACCTCTGCAGACGAGGAGTGATCGGAAAGTACCATACCACTTTTCTAGGAACTTTCTTCCCTCTCTTGTATCGACTAACACCGCACACCGAACATGTGGTTTTATCTTCGTCCTCACCCCGATAGATCATGCAATCATTTATGCAGACGTGGTATTTAACGTGCGGAAGATCGAGAGGGCAAGGGAATTTCTTGGCCTCAGCGATACTAGTTGGGCACGTGTTGCCCTTCGAAAGACGATCGTGCCAGAATGCCATGTTATCATCGAAGCTTTCGTCGGTCCATTTGTGTTTTGCCTTCATCTCCATAGCCCCAAGTGTTACATTCAAGAGGGTATCCTCGTCGTTGCATCCTTCGTACAACTTCGTAATCGCGTCTTTCTCGAGTTGCACCATCTTGGCTTTATCTCTAGCTGCACCTCTTGCGTTCAACGCCTCTTTGACAAGCAGCTCTTGAACATGAGGGTCCCTCACCCAGCTTGAATCATCATGTCCGACATCTTGATCTTCATGTCCGGCATCTTGATCTACATGATCCGCTTCGGCATCTTCTTCATGATCATGTACGGGATGCTCTTCGTCATCTCGCCCGCCGCTGTTTTCTGGTTGCCCTTCCTCATTTACTGGCGCCCCACCATTGACGTCCTCCTCCTCACCGGCTTCATCACTTATCCATCGTGTGTAGCCATCCATCAAACCATTACGCTTCAGGTGTCTTTGCAATATTCCGGAATCAGGTTCGGTCACGCACTGCAGTTTGCATCTCCGACACGGACATCTTATATCCGACCTATTATTCCTTAGCATGTCGTTTGTCGCACATTGCATCCACCTAGCCACGGTGATATCGCTCAGCATCTCGCAGACCATGGTCGATCACCTGCGTGCACGGAGAGAGCAACACAATTATATATCACAGTCGTCGCCGGAAAAATTCGGCATGACCTTCCCTAATAATGCATGGGAGCATGCGGAGAGTGCGCTAGAAATTTGCCAAAACGGAAATGAATCGACATTTCGGCAAAACATTTGCCACTCAAGATACACATATACATCAAACCACCATAAGCTTCACACATACATCAAACCACCACAAGCTTCACATATACATCAAACCCAAGCTTCACATATACAACAAACCCCAAGCTAATAAAGGCAAGTATATGGGTCATAAATGGAACAAAAGAGTTTGGGAGGAGGTCCACTTACTTCAATATGAAAAAAAATAGATGTAATGCCAAGTATTGACGGATAAATGGAAGAAATGAGGTGGGGAGGAGGAGAAAACCGAATAGATCTAGGGTGAGAAGAGTGGATCTAGTTTGAGAATTGTGTGGAGTGAATGAGAGGTGGTAGGTGGGGTGGAGTAGATAAGGGAAGCTCTAGGCATTTAGTGGCGCATATAGGAAGTCAGTGGTGGCGCATCTGTGCAATGCGCCACCCCTAAGCTCTTATGGGTGGCGCATTACCACAATGCGCCACCCCTAAGGACCTTATGGGTGGCGCATATATAGAATGCGCCACCCCTAAGCTATTAGGGGTGGCGCATTCTGTATGTGTGCCACCTATAAGGTCCTTAGGGGTGGCGCATACTGCTAGATGCGCCACATATAAGATCATCCAGGCTGGCCTACTCTTAGGGGTGGCGCACTGGAATATAATGCGCCACCCATAAGGTCTTATGGGTGGCGCATTATTTTCCAGTGCGCCACCCATAACAGGTGGTGGCGCATCGCTTTCCATATGCGCCACTAATAGGCTTTCCATGTATAGCTATTTCCCTAGTAGTGGCTCTTCGGAGCAAACGCGAGACAAGGTAAGGAGACGGTTCACCTTGTTGGTAACCGCACGAGTTGGTGGGACGTCAGGGCAGGCACCGATGTTACTGGTGGACCTGGCTGCTGTCGTTGTCCGCGACTCACCCGAATAGGGGCAACGATAACGGTTGTCCCGACAGATAATAATAAAATGCTAAATGGTTCGGTGGATGACTTGAGAGGCCCATTGGTCTGTACGCACTACCTTCACGTGGGATAAGGAGTTATGGGCTCCCCTGCGTCGTAATTTGTCCGAAAGCTCTTCAGACGTCCGCAGTATCGCGGTCTGATTGCCGGGAAGCGGTGTGTCTTCTTCGCTCGAGTGGTGTATTTGGATTTGCTTTTTCTTCACCGGCCAGCCTCGCACCGTGCAAGAGCGTGCAAGGGTGACGGTCCTAGACCCCTTGGGGCATAGGATATAGTCCGGCGGATGGCCTCTCTGTTGAGCCTAGGATGGGCTGCGTCGTGTCGGATAGCTTTGGTGGAGTGTTCCCTAACAAGGTGCCCGCCACCCTGGAGATCCGAGCGTGCAGGCTGAACAGTAGTGCACCCCTGCAGGGAGTTTAATCTATTCGAATAGCCATGTCCACGATAACAGGACGCTTTATGCTGAAGCTGGATCTTACCACTACAAACTACTATTATTAAACTGTATGGTTCCGGGTTTTCTTCCTCGCGGGGAGCCGAGGAAGGGAACTCGGAGGCATTATTATTATTACTTATTACAACTTACTATTATACAATGCTGCAGCAACTTCTGCTGCATTGTTATTACATTTCTGCTATTGAACTGTTGGCTGTTTCTCTACTCATGCTGCAAGACACGTCGGAAGATGCTAGTTTTCGATAGGCCTAGCTTCTTACCCTTATTCTGATTTCTATCTTGCAGTCCACCATATATACAGCCTCCCCTTTCCATTGATACAAATGCATAAATTCTTAGTAGCGGACGTAAGACTCGCGGGTATGCTAGATACTCACCTGCTTTATTTTCCCCTTTTATTGTTTTGCCTGATCGGCCGCTGCAGTCGACGTTGGAGTCCAGGAGCAGGAGATCCCCAATGCCGACCACCGCAACATGAAGATCCCCGATGCTTTCTACGACGTCGAGTTTCCCTTTGACCAGGAGTAGTTTGGAGGTTCCCAGGCAGGAGGCCTCGGCTTTTCGATCGAGTGTTGATTTTGTGCTAGCCTTCTTAAGGCAACCTTCTACCCTTGTGTCTGTACTCAGATACGGTTGCTTCTGCTAACTTTGTGCTCTCGAGCTGTTGTATTCGAGCCCTCGTGGCCCCTAGCTTGTATTAAACAGCTTGTATTATTTTATTTGTAGAGTTGTGTTGTGATATCTTACCGTGAGTCCCTGGTCTCGATCGTGTACCTTGCGTGTATGATTACTGTACACGGTCTGATTTTGGGGGCGTCACAAATACAAAAATAGCAGAAAACAACAGCTGGCAGCTGGGTGCACTGGGTTAATAGATTATTCCAAATATGCTCAAAAGTGTATGAAAGGTCAAGCAAATCATAGCAAAGTCACACAAAACATGCATGGAGCAAGCAGAAATTATAGATACGTTTGGGACATATCAACATCCCCAAGCTTAATTCCTGCTCATCCTCGAGTAGGTAAATGATAACAAGCATAATTTCTGTGGTGACATGCCACACAACCATATAAGGACTTTTAAGGAAAGCAATCAAAGCATGCAATTCAATTCAAGTCTTAACAAGAAAGAGTCTATATTAGCATTGACACAAGCAAAAAAAGAACAAAAGGTGCAAGAGCTCTTGCTGTCCGTGACTCAAATGTCTCCAGATGGTGTTTGCGTGCAAGCAGGGGACTGAGAAAAAGAGAGAAAAAAGGTTGTTGAGAACAACTATCTACTAAATTTTCACACTTAAGTCTCCTTTGGATTCTTATCTTGACTCGTCCCCATACCATTAGCCAGGAACAAGTCAAACTGATCCACTCCTTTTCGATATTTTGAGCACTCATGCAATGGATGAGCGTGAGCAAGAAAGTTGACACCTAAAAGGTGAAACAGAAAGAAGGTGGAGGAGGAAGACAAAAAGGTGTGAAAGGCTCACATCAATGAGGACAATCATAGGCGAGAGAAGGCCATATGATAGATATGATGTGAGGAGTAGGGATTGCCATGAAATGGATGCACATGTGAGCTAAAAGCTCTCCAAGGGAACTAGTGGGGGTGCATCTAACTTGCTTGCTCAAGAATACCTAGAGCTCGTTTGAGGAAGCTCATCATTAGAATATACAAGCCAAGTTCTATAGTGTGAAGGTCCCCACATAGCTATATGCATGATGATGATCTCTGTGGAGTACAAGGGATAGAAGATGAAGTACTAGTGTGGATCTCTCAAAAGGAATAGTAGTGTGCCCCCTTCTCTCTTTTTATTTTTCTTTTTCTCTTTTTTCTATTTTTTGTATTTTTTTGGTGGCCTCAATGGCTCTTTCTATTTAACTCTCATTTTTCCTCTTTGGGATATTTTGATTTTGTCCTCTTTGGGATCTTTTCCTCACTTTAGGGGAAATACTCTATATTTTACAAGAATATAGGAGATCTTTCACACTTTACAAAGGTACTCACATAAAGAAGATATAACTATCATGATGCAAATGTATGCTTCTGCCAGGGTAGCAGGATATGCAATGATACTAGCGCGTCATGTAGCAATGATTAGGGCAAGGCCCAACTAGCATGCGGCTCATCGATCAAGCAAGTAGCATGTATGACATGAAGATCAAGTCATGAGAAGATGGATGTTGCATGGCAATGTATCTCGAAAAGGCTATGGAAATGCCTTGTAGGTTGGTATGGTGGCTGTTTTGAGGAAAGATAAGGAGGCTTATGATGACAGAGCGTATCGTGCCAAGGGTTTGGATGCACCGGCGAAGTATGTGCCAACTCTCAAGGTGATAAAGGGCAATGCACGGTACCAAAGAGGCTAGAAAAAAGTATAGGTGGGTGGAAGTGTCAACTTTCTAATACTCACATTAGTCCGAAGAACTCATGCACTTATTATCGGTAACTCTCAATATAATCAGGAGGTTCACAGAGAGACAAGTACCCCGAGGAGGAGTGTATGGGGGTTTGGTTATCCTTGCGCATCCTCGACTCATGGTACGTGAGTGTACTGTAATATTCGAACCCTCCAGAGGTTAGTGATCCATCTAGTAGCTAGATTTCTCAACAGGGGTTTTTGGTTTTCGAAAAACACACGGATTGCCCAAAATACGACATCTATCACTAATAGGATTGAGCTCTTGACACCAAAAGTTCAAACATTACTCTAGTCAATACCTCAAAACTATTGCAAGTTACTACTACAAAGAGAATAGCAACTTCAACTACCTACTTCCTAGTCAAGACACAAAACTCAGTGAAATAGGCAAACTCTCTAACAAGATAAAACAAGAAACCTATAGAAAGTTCAACCTAAAACAAAATAAAATCTCTATAAAAACTAAAGCACTACAACTTAACAGAGCAGCAGCTAAGAAAAGAAAAAGAACAACTCACAGCTAAAAGAATAAGCATGCAAATCCTATGAGGAGTTCTAGTTCAAGCGGAGCGTGTATCTCTCCCACACAAAAGAGTAAGCTGGGGTCTAACTTGTTATGAACAGCAAGCAAAGCTAAAAAAAACTAAAAACTAAACCTAAGAGCGAGACGCTCCAAGAATAGCACATAACGCATGAAGTGATAAAAATATAGTGCAACGAGAGACGAACTGATAATTGTTGATGAAGAATGGGATGCACGGGGGCATCCACAAGCTTAGACGCTTGAGTCTCCTTGAATATTTCTTGGGGGTGCACATGGGCATCCCCAAGCTTGAGCGTTTGACACACCAAGATCTTCTTTCATCATTTTCCAACGCGCACTTGAAAACTCCCTTCATACATAACTCATCATAATCTGATTAGCGTGGTTAGTACCCATAATAAAATAATTTTTCCTCAACTGGAAATAAATATAAACTTGAAGAGCTACTGTTTCTCAAGATTGCCAAAAGGTTTTTGCAAAGAAAAAGCAAGCTTAAGGTTTGAAAAATGAAGAAAAGGCAAAACAGGACAGAATCTGTGAAAAACAGACCAGCAGGTACAAACGAATTTTTTAGGGGTACTTCTGCAACTCAAATAAAAAAACGCAGAACATACGAAAGTTTAGAAATTGTATAGAGCACGCTGTGTAAAACATTCAGCTCAAAAAGGTGAACTGGGATTTTTCTGTGATTTTTCTAGTCACGAGGACAGAATCTGTTTTCTGGACAGCATGTCACAACTTTCACTTCCCTTGTCGTATGAGGCTATAAAAGGCACAAAGCTTGAAAATTAAAGATACGATAATGTTGCTACAGTAGTAACAATCATCAAGACCACTAAAAACAGAAGAAAAACAAAAAGTAAAACCTAAATTCGTTGCGGGCTGCCTCCCGAAAGCGCTTCTTTTAGGCCATTATCTAGGCTTAAAGCAGAAGATCAAGTTGTATCCATTGAACCATCATCACGATCATCAAAAAGCTCTTCAATAATACAACTAGTCTTAATAGGTTTCTCAAATAAAGGACGAATGAAAATACTTCTTGGAATAAAATCAAAAGGAGGGAAATCAATTGGAGTTTCATTAAAGTTAAAGATTGGTGTATCCTCCAAAGTTTTCACCGTTTCAACTCTCTTGGCAATGGGTGTGTTTGCTTTAGCTCGAGGAACCTTGGGGACATAAACGAACTTAGGTTCCTTCTTTGCCGGAGTTTCATCCTTTTTGGTTTTGATTGAGGAAAAGGTAGTTCCTAGAGTTTCAATAACTTCCTCAGTCTTTTCTATCCTAGAAGGCTTATCATCAAGGGATTTAATAGTCTCCAAAGTTTTGACAATTTTCTGCATGGAGTTATCTAGCCTATTCAAATTCCCTTGAATCTTACGATCCAACTCATTCACCCTATCGATACTTGGCATCTCTAGCTCTATTTTTTCAAGTTTTCTCATAATGTGAGCTAAATTAATGTCCTCCTTGATACTAACAACTGGGAGACTTCCAACAAGATTTTCAATAACATTAAGGGCTTCCCAAACTGGGGCCTCTATGAAGTTCCCATTGATAGCAGTGTCTAAAAGAAACCTATTACAAGAAGTGATCCCAACATAAAAATTTCTAGGCAAGATAGTAGTGGATTGCTTCTTGGTGGCTCTTTTTTGAGAATCATTAATTCTATACCAAGCATCTTTCAAACTTTCACCACCTCTTTGAGTAAAGGTAAGTACTTCTGCCTCACCAAAGGAAAAAGGACCAGCCATAGTGGTAACTACTGAATAGGTAACAGGTATTTTTGGTATTTTTGATAAGGGACACAAAAGTAAAAACTGAAAGGTAAACTAACAAGACTAAAAAGCAAAGATAAAAGATAGTGTGCAACTCCCCTATCTTGTAGACTGGAGTCCCCGGCAACGGCGCCAGAAATTGGCTTGATACGGTGAGGATCTCTCACTCCTCGTTGGTTACCCCAAGTGGAAGGTGAGATGTAGCGTAGCAGCAAATTTCCCTCGGTAAAGATACCAGGGTTATCGAACCTGTAGGACTCCAAGAGATACAAGAAGGTGTCACGACGCTTGACGTGGACCTGCACACAGCAACAAATAACATTGCTCCCAACAAGTACAGAGGAGTTGTCAATTCCTCCGGCCTTGCTGTTTACCAAGGATCAACGCAAGAGATAATAATAGTGGGAACTGAAAGTAAACTAAGGAAGTAAACATTAATGTGAAGATGGACCGGGGGCCCGTGATTTTTACTAGTGATGTCTCTCTCCCAAAAGACGATAAAAGTGCTAGCGAGGTAAACAAATCACAGTTGGGAAATTGACAGAATTATGAAGGCACCGCAATGCTAACTATGCTGCAAAGAAAGGAAGGGCTCAAAAGCAATGGGCAGTACGCCAAGGTAAGTAGACCGAAATCCAACTGCATCTACTATGAATCATCCACCTTGAGATATCTATCCAAAACATCTCGCGGGTAAACTCAAAGCAACAAACAACTGCATTAAAAGAACTTTGCGTAAAGTAAACAATCCTTGCATCCGCAAGTACAAGCACCGTTGTTTTATCCCTGGTGGCAACAGCACATCCCCTAGTCTCATGTTTCTGTCACTCAAGCTAGACATCAAGGGGCTGAACCCACAATCAAGCATAACACTCCCTCTTGGATTGCAACAAATCACTTGGCAAAAGTAAAATACGGCAACGGAGAACATGCAAGAATTTACTCAAGTACAAAATATAAAAGATAAGAACCAAATATATTACTCATCACAATCTGAACATAGTCTCATAATCCATCAGATCCCAGAAAACTCAGCATAGCAACAACAGAATTACAAAGGTGCCTCGATCATGTGAGGAAGCTCACGAGGTCTCGAAAGTGGAAGTACATAGAGGGGAGAGAAGTACATCACATAGCTACTGGTCACGGACCCATGGTCCAAGGGGAACTACTCACGGTACATACGGGAGGCGTCCATGGCTATGGATGGTCTCCCGGAGGGGGTTCCTCCTCCCGGCAGGGTTCCGGGCAGCTTCTCCAGGCAGCCCCGATCTAGAAACGGCGGCGGCGGCGGTACAGAGGCGAGTTCGCGGAAAAGAGATCGATATTAGGGGTTTCCACCCCAAGGGCTAAATATAGGCCAGGGAGTGTCGAGGGGACCCACCAGGCAGCGAGGAGGCCTCCTGGCGCGGCCTATGGTAGGGCCGCGCCAAGGACCCTCCTGGTCTCTTGGTGGTGGCCCCCATCCGTTGCCTTGGTGATTCCGGAAGCTTCCGGGTCGCAGATTTTTTATCTGATTTTTTCGGATTTTTTCGAGCACATTTAATGGCCGGAAAACCTGAAATACAAAAACAGCAGAAAACAGCAACTGGCAGCTGGGTGCACTGGGTTAATAGATTAGTCCAAATATGCTCAAAAGTGTATGAAAGTTCAAGAAAATCATGGCAAAGTCACACAAAACATGCATGGAGCAAGCAGAAATTATAGATATGTTTGGGACGTATCAGGCAGTACCTATTTATAACAGCCCAGATTTCACAAAAATTAAAAAATTTGTTTTCGGTGTAAATTGGTTGATTGCCTGCTTTGTTTGCGGTGTTTTCATCCCTGATTTATCGATCGGTGATTATTTTCCCCCTCTTATCTCGTACCGGACGGAGACCGACCCTTGCCACCATGACACTCGACCTTTGCGACACCGGGTTTCACCCGATCACCGTCGCGAAAACCGCATGAGACCAACCGCAGCCAACGGAACGAAAAACCCCATTTAATAATTAAACGGGTTATTTTTATAGCGCGTCGGAAAGTGTTCTCGGAATGGTTCCCGCGCGAGGTGAACACCGCCGGATCGACGCATTGATCGCGCAGTTCGAAGTTTTACCCGAATCGGAGGTCCTGCAGACCCCCGACGGTGAGAAACGTAAACATCGCGCGCGCGAGAGAAAAACCGGGGATGTTTTTGCAAACTGCCAGCCACCTGGGCTATATAAAGACCACCACTCTCCCACCCCTTTATAGGGTTTCCCCTAAGACAAAATTCCAGCCAACCCCCTCCACATTGCCCCAAAAATACCCGATTTTCGCTCAAACCCTAGCCCCTTTTGATTTGGACCGTCAGATCCGAAGATCCGACGGCCCAGATCGCACCCAGCCTCCTCTCTCTCTCCTACCACTCCTCCCACCGCGCCAACCATAGAGGCCGTCGCCGCCTCCGTGGTCCGGCGAGACCGGCGAGCTGATTCGCCACCCCGCGAAGGTCGACTCCCTCTCCCCGCGTCTCCCTCTTCCTCTCCTCTTCCCCCTCCTCTTCTTCTCATCTTTCTTCTCTCTCTGTTGCAACGTGGCCGCCATGGGAGCCGATGCCAGAAGCTTGAACCGCGCCGCCATGGATGTACCCAACGCCTGGATCCGGACCTCGCAACCTCCCCACGCCCGTTCCCCGCCGTCCTCCTGCCCTCCGCCGCTCGCCCTCACCGGAGTCAGCCACCGGGTGCCGCGCCGCCACCCCGAACCAGTCGGGATCGAGGTCCCGTCGACCTGCCCGTGGGCGTTCCAGCCGACGCCCGATCCAGCGGCCCGTTCGCCACCGCACCAGAGGCCCAGCCGAGCGCGGCCCAAGGCCCTCCTGACCGGCGCCTCTTCCTCGCCCAGGAGTGCGCCCTACTATCCAGCGCTTACCGCCGACCTTGGCCAGGCCCGGCAAGGTGAGCCTTGCCCATTTTTTTATTTTTTTCCACTACCCCGTGTTGAGCCGGCCCGTGTGGTATGCAGCGCCCGTGGGCGTCTTTTAATAGTTCGCGCTCAGCCCTTTTAGGCCCAGCAACAGCAATTCAGCCCAGAGTGGCTTAGTATTTTTTTTTGTACTTGTTAATTTGGCAGATTGTATTATTTTCTTGCGGTAGCTATATCTTTTAAACAGTAGCTCGGATTGCAGCGCTTTAAACATGAAACTTGCTTAATTTTTTGTGTAGTTTAATAAAATGCGCTTTTTCCCATGTTTGAGCTTGTTTACATGTTGTTTACCTGCTAATTAAAACCCTTGCCACTGTAAACTTGTAATAGCCATAACTTTTTAACCGTTGCTCCGTTTAAAATCTTCTTTATATGTAACTTGATTAGTTTTCTGTGTACCTTGTGTTTATGCTATTGTTTGTTGTTGTTAACCAACCTAAAATATGATTTAGGGAAGAACAGTACCAAATGCTTTAAATTGTCGTGGGGTACTTAGTGGATGTCATGTTTAGGTTGTGCCTCACTTAAATTGACTAGCATAGATAGTTTACTTTATGCTTCACCTCTTGCCATGATTGTGTGCTATGCCATGCTTGAGTGATATGCCATGTTAACAACCTTTGCTCATGTTGTGTAGCTAAACAACTTTAACCATCATAAAATGTGTAGTACCGTCGTGTGTGACGAGTACTCCACTTAACCTGTTAGTAAACATTCCCGACGATAGATACGATGTCGTAGTGCGTTTTCTCGTGTTGCTTTCTTGTTGATGCTTGCTCGTGATTTCTTTGTAATAATAGATGCTATCTCGTCGATTGCCTTTTCCAGTGTTTCCTTCTTGCGAGCTTCCTCGGGTACCTCTCGGAGACGTTGCGAGCTTGCGATCGACTTCACCTTCGGTTTCGTCTTCTCATCAGGTAAGAGGGAGCATATATCATGCTTATAACTTTCATCTCACTCGCACCTAGGTGTAGGATAGAACGATAGCTTGATCCTACCACTTTATATTCATGCCTCTCAAATAAACCCAAACAGCCATGTCCTCCACATCCCAGCAAACCTTGTTCGTCTATGTTACTATTGCTCGCTGCTCAGCCACTACTTAGTACGCATGCTAGGATGTTATCAACTGTTATCCTGTTACTCCTTGGATTTGGCTATCACGTTATGTATATTGTTTTGGATGATATGATTATTGTAATGTTGATTATATTCGACGAAGGATGGAAGGTCTAGGCTATCCCGCCCCGACGCTTTGTTCCATTCGAGTCACCTAGGATCCGAGTTCCGGGTATTGATTCTAAGACTGAGCGTGCCTAACCGCGTGTGGGATACTATGGGGTCCCCTCTTCTTACCTATCTAGCTTCAAACATTTCTAGTGGTGGCCCAAGCTGATTTACCATTTGAAAACCATGTGTGTGTCTGTCGTGTCGCTCCTAGCAGATATTCTTTAAAATAACTTGGGCCAGTTGAGACATGGTTTCTCTTGTTGGTCCTCCCCAAGGAGCTAGGGGGCTGCCCAAGTAGTTTGGGTAGGTAACCCGACCTCATACAGAAGGTAGAGGCCAATTCGAGAGCACGGCCGGCTTTTGCGTTGGATGTCGACTCACCGGGGGCCACCCGAATTTGTTCGTTGTTAGTTAGAGGGACCTGTCGTTTCAGATCTATCGGTACTAAATCATAAAATGGCTGCCTGTGATGGGTAGAAACTGAGAGAGATGGGCGTGCGTGCGGAGCCTTGTAATGGGCAGTTGGTACACCCTTGCAGGGTTAAATCTTTTCGAGAAGCCGTGTCCACGGTTATGGAAGACTTGGAACCTACGTCTTGTTCATAGATAACATCAACGCAATCATAACTATAACTTGATCAACGTGTGTGTGCCTTGACTACTTCTTCTTCGTCGGGATGTAAAGAGGAGGAAAAGGATAGGATAGGTGTTATGCTTGCGTAAGTAGTTGATAGCAAGACTTGTTGGAGGCGATTCCTCATCGAATGCTTGGATTTCATCTTACTCTAAAATAGACCGTTAGCCACTCATATATTGCTAGTGCGTCTGCAACCTCACCACTACCCCCATCTTACCCGTGAGAAGTTAGTTACAAGACTTTTGATATATTCTCACCCCTTTCTTTTCTTTTCCCTTTTATGTTTTACCTGATCGGTCGTTGTAGTTGATTACTACCTTGACTCTCTTCTTCTGGACGCCTTCGTGGAGACTCGACGACGACTAGTTAGGTGGATCCCGGCGGAGAGCCTGGACCCGTGTGGTTACGAGAATGGTGTGTTTTACCTTTGCCACTAGGCATTTGAATGTACTCTGTACTCAGACATGTATCTTTCGCTGTTGTATTGTATTAAGGCAGGTGTATGCCAATTGTATGAGATGTTGTATCCTTGTAACTGTAATGTTGTGATATTATGTTGGAAATCCGGGGTATATGGCATTGTCATATGTCGCGGTGGGACCGATATGTGCTTCGTCCCCGGATCTGGATAGAAACATCTAGATCTGGAACAGTACCGCATATCGGGCCTTACAGTATTGCAAGACCGATAAAACAATTTTAACACTGGATGAATGTATATATTACGAAAGGATATATAACATAAAAGATTATGTACCATGATTTTTTCATCGACACAATTCGTTCTATTCAAGGTATGCACAAGTGGCACACATGATGCCATCATGTTTCCTGCATGGAAACGCTTAATAAGTGATTCAATACTTCCAACAAATTCTAAGAGAGGCTCCAAATCTTTCCAGTGAAATGTGGATTGAGGACTAATCTTCATAACTTGAAGTACACGTTCAACAAAGTCTGCATGGATATAATAATGCTTTCATTACTTATATATGTTTTCTTGAATAATTAATTAATTAGTAAGCCAGGACAGACACATGCAAGACTCGAAAGAATACTAACTTTGATTTTTAGTCCATCGAGGGATATGCTTTGGTAACTTTACATGTATGATAGTACCAGGTTGTCTTACATCGACTAACACTTTCGTGACAGCTTTTAGCACCTAACGTTTAGCAAACTTTATCCATAAGTCTTTCTGAAAATAGCATCGACCTTCAACATCTATATTAAGCCGAACTTTCAACTTGTATCCATGGTTAGTTTGTATTGTAACTTTAGTTGAGTCTTCATTCAGGTACAACAAAAACTTATGTATCATAGGTGATGTTGCAAAGCAAGGAATGTACTGCAGGAAATATATAGTAGGGATGAGCAAGTATTTGTGTATTTTTATGTACTCATAAAAATATGAGCTTAACATAATGAATGCACAACAATAATTTAACGAATGTTGTATGGCTCACAATTTGGTTTAAGTACAGATTTGCAGTACTCGACAGACAAATTCACATCAGTAGAACTCAAGATTTTGAATTTTTTTGTTTCATAAATTTTGGTAGCGGTGAGAACCTTGTTAGGTTTACATCTGGGTAAGAGGGGTGTACAAGAACATACTGTGCGCTTCAAGAAATCATCTCACGGTGCTATTCAACAACTCCTGTGTGCGGTCGAGGACGCACAGTCCTCCCTTGTCATTACACTTTGGGCACTGAAATTAAAACCTCGAATAAGACTGAAGAAAAATGGTTCCACGTACATTGCGTTTACAAAGATTACTAGCTACGAAAAGAATTCAAATTCGAGGTACAAGATTCTGGGAAATATTACACTAACCTTCGTGTCCACTAGAAAAACCCCAATCTGGAAGGGGTGGGTGAGAGCGATAAAAACGTCGGCGACAGCAGGTGCGATAGTCGGCGACTCAAGCGGCGGTGTCGAAATGCGGTTCTGCTTGCAGGAGGCACCAATCTACAGCGACGTCAGTCCGTCAAATCTGGTATTTGAGGAGGGTTACGAATGAGAAGAGGATTGCAGGAGCAAAGTGCGAGCGAGGAAGAAAGGGGTAGGGGTTTCTCAACGTGCCAATACATTTAATATGGAGTTGTCCCCGACCCGCATGTCATCTAGCTTATGTTTTGGAGACCCTAGGTAAATAGTCCCTGCGTAAATTAATATAAGATGTTTTAGATCAATAGTTCGGTTATCTAAAACATCTTATATTAGTTTACAGAGGGAGTATAAATGTGGGCAATTATTATCTATGGTATAGCCCAAAACTAGGAGAGCAGAGTCATCTTTGTGCTGATTCCGACCAGAAGCCTCATCTTGCTATGTGTGTAGTTTGTACAAGTTATAATATAGTGGAAACATCACATATAAAACAAACTCAAATATATTCGAGTTCAAACATCACATAAATTGTCATGCATAGCTAGCCAATTCGGATACAGAATGTTCCAAACATACATAAACATACTTTTACATATCACTAGCCTTCAAGCAGCAGCAATTGCACCTGCATCACCACTGCCTCCAGCATATCCTCCAGAAGCTCCTCTAGCACCTCGTCTAGCATCTCCTCTAGAAAATCCTCCGGCATCTCCTCCAGCATCTCGTTCATCATCTTCATGATCAAAAGGATGTCGAGGAACAGGAAGGATGCCAGTCTTGGTGAGGGTGTACAATTCAGGAGTACGTGCCGTCAGTTCTGAAACTTTTGTAGCCATCATTAGTGCTTCTACCTCGGTACCTTCTCCTACCTTGAGGTTGCAGCCATGAACCAAGGAAACAGAGGATTTGTTCTTGAATTTTATAAGAACCAGATCCTTGATTTCATGATCAGCAATCTTGAAGTCCCAATGATCTAAAGTGTGATGGAGAGCATATGCAACAACAAATGCAGCAGTAAATAGTCTTCTCTTCACATTGAATATGGCTACGTCGTCCACATCACCATATTCGACATCCAATAGAACCTTTGTAGCATACGCTATTCGAACAACCTCAGGCGAACGATCGTACAACTGAAAAAGGAAAATAAATAACATATCATAGAAAATCACATGGTACTACCATCTAAGCACATAGATATGAATTATGCCGCAGAAAGTATCATCTACAATCCAGGAAATATATTAGCAAAAATATACCTCAGGGTCTAAAAGCAGACGACGCCTAATTCTTGATTCATGCACATCATCAGTCGATACTGCAGGCCTTTTCCCCCGGCATACATATTTATAAACTTTTAGGTCAACTTTTGGATGGTACAACTTTTGAAGGAAAGGAATCGGTCCGTCGGATTTGAAATGAATTGGTCCTATGGTTTGTGAAATTAAATGCATATCATCTCATTTCCTATTGTTTTGCTAATCACATGATTTTCGTATCGGTTCTACCAAAGTCCTCAGATTTGGGTGTTCGATTCACTAAAATGATTGAAAAACCCCACTAGCAAGTAGTATGGGTGGGTTTACCTTGCCCTTGTAATCGTCGCCGAGGGTCCTGGGATCCATGAAGCACATTCTGATGTGCATTTTTTTGACGAAGCTAGTTGAGGTTGGAGAATACGATTGAAAATGTGGAGAAGAGGGGGAAATAGAGCAGCGGTTCTGACTTCTGATAGGAGTGGGGGGAGTGGGGCGAATAGAGCAGGATGTTCTGTGTACCTTCCCGGGACCGACGAGGCTTGTGTGAGAAGGCACATTATAGGGCACTTGCATCACCAGTCGTCCATCCTACATCATGTGTTTCATGCTTTTTCACGGAAATCGAGTCGTCAACGTTAAAAAAGGAATAGGAGTCGTCTAACAACACAGACGTCGTCCATCTTACATCGAACGATCCAATTTGAACATGAGTTCGAAAATCAAACGCCAACCAAACACTTTCCATTGGTTGGTGAGACTCGTTTGAATTTAAAATTTGAGATAGAACTTGTGATCACCAGTGTTACATGTAAGAAAACCTTGTGAGAGTTGCTCGAAGCGTGAACACGATTTTGAATTTCAAATTTGAGGTAAATTTTGTGATCACAAGCGATAAAAAGATATATATATATATCTGTGTGTGTGTGTGTGTCATACCCTTTGTGAGAATTGATAGAGCAAGTTTGTTCAACACCAAACCTTCATATATGTTGTATAGTACGTCTTGCATCACATGTACCGTGTTGAGAATCGAACCTTTTGAAAATAATCAAACATCAACCAAAAAGTTGAATTGTCATTGGTTTGCGAGGCTTGTTTACGCTAACTAATACACCCACAGCAACAAATACAACTCGACAAAATACACCTTTTATTGGGACTACATTTGTGTTTGATCCTTTTTCTTCAATGAAAAATGCATAGAAAACCCAAAATGGTGACAAAATTGACTAAATGAGAATCAAACACATTAGAATCTAAATGTGTGTGCAAAGTGGTTATTATGTATCGCCTACACATCGAAGAACTAGTGTACACTTATAACATTGGAATAGGCTATTATAACTAATTAAGAAGTACGAAATCCTTGTGAGTGGTGCTCAAAGCGTGAACACGAGTTTGAATTTCAAATTTAAGGTCAATTTTGTGATCACAAGCGATAAAAAGATATATATATATGTGTGTGTATCAAACCCTTTGTAAGAATTGATAGAGATAGTTTTTTCAACATCAAACCTTCATATATGTTGTATAGCACGTCTTGCATCACATGTACCGTGTAGAGAATCGAACCTTTTGAAAATAATGAAACATCAACCAAACAGTTGAATTATCATTGGTTTGCGAGACTTGTTTGCGTTAACTAATACACCGACAGTAACACGTACAACTTGACAAAATACACCTTTTATTGGGACTACATTTGTGTTCGATTCATTTTCTTCAATGAAAAATGTACAGAAAACCCAAAATTGTGACAAATTTGAACTAAATGAGATTCGAACACGTGAGAGTCTAAGTGTGTGCGCAAAGTGGTTATTGTGTATTGCCTATACATCGAAGAACTAGTTTACAACTATAACATTGGAATATGCTATTATAACTCATTAAGAAGTAAGAAAACCGTGTGAGAGTTACTCGAAGCGTCAACACGAGTTTGAATTTCAAATTTGAGATAAAATGTGTGACCACAAGAGATAAATACACACACACACACACACATATATATATATAGGACCGAACTATTATATTACCTGTAGAAGAATAATATTATTATGTTACAACAGCCACTTTTATAGGGATTGATCCGTAATCTTTCAATATTGTCAACCGCTACGTAGAAACGAAACCATCCCTCAAACCCTTCTTGTATAAGAAAAATAAAACCTGCTTTCTTTCCGTCCTTCCTCCCGCAGAACCAGCACCTTCCTTCCCCGCCGCCGCCCAGCCCCAAACCCTTCACAAGCGCACCGCCGCACCTCCCCCCTCCTCCAGCGCGCTGTCGCGCCCACCCCCCTCCGCCAGCGCGCCGTCGCGACCACACCCCTCCTCAAAAAAAATCAAATAAATTTCCAAAAATACAAATGCGCATAATTTAATATGCCAAAGACAGAAAAATAAATATTCAACGAAATGAGAAAAATATAACTCAAAATTTAGTTTAAGTTGGCATTAGTTCAAATTAAATTCTCCAAAAATATAAAAAACTCAATTTAAGCTCTTAATAACCAAATAAAACAAACGAAATTTTCTGGTCCTGATTTTTGGAAAACTTTTTCTTAAACATTCTGAGCATCGGGATGTTACAAATCTACCCCCCTTAAAAGAAATCTCGTCCCCGAGATTTAGGCTTACTAAAGAGAATGAGTTTGGCTTAGCTTAATCTTCAAAATAGTCTTCTCAGGAACTTGTGTAATCATGACCGATTCTAATCCTTGTGAGAAGCAACTTTGGCGTTTTGTTTGAAGATACTTCGATTGTCTATACTATCTCTAGCTTGCTGAAGGCTTGGAAGCAGTCCTTCAGTCTTGGTGTTGGTAATATGATAGCTTCTCTCAGTGGTTATCATTCTTCGGTCTGGAGCGAGCTTCTTCTTTAGATCAATATCTAGTGCGGTTGCAATCACTGATCCTTTCTTCGGCTTGTAGTTTGTGGTAGGCATACCCAAGGTATTCAAATCTTTTCCTTCTTTGCAAATGAAGGTCTTCGAATCTTCAAGTTCGCCATAAATCACCGTCTACTAGCCCACTTAAAAGAGGTTGTCCATAGGGTCCACATTGGTAATAAACCTCTAAGAAAAATGTTGCAACTTATTTCCTCTCAAAGTGTTCTCCAAGGTTTACAGAAAAGAGGAAAATATCATAAGAGAAGTGAAAGAATCCTACAGAAGGCAAAGATACCCCCAGAAGACAAAAGAAAGATAAACACCAAGATAGCCATGGAGCTATCAAAATAAAACTCAAAAGCACATAGTTTTGGTAAAATATGCTTTTAGTATGTCTGCATAGAAAAATGCCAAAAGAAAATATGCAATCGATACTCAGACACAAAATAAGGTTTTGCGCCTACGAGCTACAAGTTCTACTACTACAAGGGTGTTAACCATCCTAATCCTATATGGCAGGTCACAATAAATCTTGAGGAAAATCTTCAACGTTGATGATAGAAGCATGGTCGGGGGTTGTTGACATCTTGAGTTCTCCAGGTGTCTTCTTTTGACAAAATGTTGCTACTTCGAGCTTCAAGGTTGAAGTTATGTTGAAATTCTTGGCATGTCTTGTGAAGCTCTGACTTTCCAAAACCATGGGCGGTGAAAAAGGTTTCACAAACTACGAAGAAAATAGTTGACAAGTAGAGTTTAAAGTTTCTTTGAATAGGATAAGATATGAAGAGCAATAGTGAAGAATTACAAGAATACAAGAGTGATTCCCTTGAAATAATTTTTCTTATATAAATAGTCCTTAAGGCTTTCCATTGCTAACTAAGGCCACGCGACTAGGTCGACATCGGCTCTGATACCACTTCTGTGAGAACCCAGAAATAATTTCCAGACCCTCATGTTTTTAATTGTCAACCCCAGGATCATTGTTGACAACACAGCGAAATGCTATCATTGCAGAATACACAAATATATTACAAGTAGCATAACTTTCCATAAGGCATACATATAAATTTATTACAATCAGGAAACAACGGTAAGTAAAAATGCGTAGCGACTCCATCTTAGCCACAGGCAGTCGATATAGTCCACGTGACCTCACTCGTACGGATCGCCATATTAGTCATAATCATCAGCTTCGTCTTCATGGAACTCTGTTCAACAAAATTATTGCCATGAGTACATTTCATACTCAACATGCCTCCCGGGAAAGTCCCTAATAACTACATGAGGCTTCAAAGGAAGGTTGTATGGTTCTTTTGCAGAAAATCTAATTTTGTTTGAGAAACATAATAGTTTGATAAAGCGGTTTTAGATGAAAACAACATTTTCTCCATCATAACTTTCAACAAGGTGAGGATCCTCGATCCAGTCACATCCTTCATAGGTTCCAAGAATAGGGGCGAAGAGGGAATAAGCAAGACAGGTTCCCGTATGTCAAGAAAGATTCATGTGTCGTCCATGACCGTGGACACAACTATTCGAATAGTTTTACACTCTGCAGAGGTTGTACCCTTTACCCACACGACACAATCTCGTCTTGTTGCCACAAGTGGCCGCTGGCGTAGTACACTATTTTGTATACTGGCAGGGAGATTGTGACGAGGTCTTTCATTAGACCCACCCTTACTATGACATGCCCACTAGGTTTCACAAGGTAGTAACTGCAGTTCACAGTCCTTGCCCCCTTTTGTGCTGAGGTTCTCCTCGCAAGGCAGCTATCCCATCTACGGTACGGAGATGACCATAATAAGGATGAACTAACTAATTAACCAAGCCAGTTGCCATATAGCATGTGGTTGTACTGTTGTCACAATCTTCAAATCCAAGACTTATTGGGCCTCATGCGGCACGGACGACGGATTTCCCCCTTCACCTTGTGAAGGGCAGCCAATCGCTCCTTCAATCCTTGATCCAGCAGTCGCCCGCGCCAGTATTTAGATGGTAAGTTTCACCCAGAGTAGAAGAGATAGAGGAAGTAAAAAAATGGCCAACCGTCCTAGCTTAGCAAGCTCAGTAACAAGTTTCAAGTGTTAATGATCCGAAGATCATTCAGATAAGCACCTATAGAATAATTAGCATGGCTAAGCATTTCTACTCTACTAAATTACTATATAGTTCTACTCGGGTGTCAAGTAAATAGGCGACAAGCGGATGAGGGTAATGTGTCAATCGACACTCTAGCTACGAGATAAAATAGCATGCAATAGTGGTTATAAAAATACAATGCAATTTGTAAAACATAGGATAAACATGATCAAAGAGGGAGGCATGCCTTCGTTGTTGAGTCCATCTTCGATAACTTGAATCTGTCCATGCCCAACACCGTCACTCCCTACTCGTCGTAACAATAGCAAATGAAAACAAATAAATACCAAAGAAAAAGTAAATCCAACTAACATTCCAAATATATCAAGGTTGGATGGGTAGCAAGATATTGATCAAGATGGAGATTTTGAATAAGATAGAACGATGGGAAGATAAGTTGATATGATCCAGTGAATATGCAAGGATTGGATTGATACGGCTAAGGAAGGCTCGGCGATCAAGACTATCGTTCTAATAAGAACTATGATACTAGCACCTAGTAGTGTCCACTACACCTCTCGACTAACTATATAAGCAACTACTATATAACAACGCAATGACACCAACATTCAACACACATGGAATGGAACCACCCTATGCATTGTAACTACACACTCACAACATGACACGACGAGGGTAAAAGTTAACCACAAAATATTTAGATTGTATCTAAATATTTATAATGGTCAATAGCAGCCAAACATATACATCAAATAAATAATAATTTCCCTATACATCACATAGTAATACATGCCAGAGTAACATTGCCCTACAAGAAGCAAGACCATGTCATGTTCAAGAAAAACAATTAACCACAAATAAATATTTACATGCTTCTAAATATTTATAATGGTTAACATCAAGCATAATCTAATATCAACCATTGCAAATATTAGCAATCATTACTATAGTGAAGTACCACCCAAAACCATGGCAAAAATAATAATTATACAATTAAATGACAATACACATGTCACACAAGGCAAGCGAATATAGAATCATAAAGATATCTTAACATATAATACAAGCATCAAACATACAAGTTGTCATGGAATATACTATACTAGGACATGCTCTTAATAATTATAAATAACGAATATACAATAACCATACAACTAGCTACAAGATTACATCCACATACTTGAAATAATATAACAAGCTATGCATGCTAAGCATACGAGAAAGACATAGGCAAACCACCATGAAAGTTTAACTACTCTAAGCATGTGATGAACTGTTGCAACGCAAACAACACATGCATAATACTAGCATGCGACATAGGCAATCATCTACAAAAAAAAGAAACTAAGTACTCTAGTACAACACACAAAACATGTCAAGACATGAAAGATTACTATCATGACATGATATCTAGGCTTAGGTATACCACAAATAAAATATAAGATAAACAAGATATAATAACAAGAATGGAGATGATCATCACACAATCAAGATGCTATGGTACCAGTACAATACAACTCATGAGTGTATCATAACTTAGTTTATAACAACTAACATGAACATCAAGCATAGTAATATCACACAACTCTAATATATAGTTATGACATGTAAGAATATGGAAGCATAGCATTATCACATAACACTGATGGCTTCTCGCCCCTCGTTGGTTACCCCAAGTGGAAGGTTTGAGATGAAGTGCAGCAACAAGTTTCCCTCGGTGAAGATACCAAGGTTATCGAACCATTAGGACTCAGGAGATACAAGTAGGTGGCCACGTCACCAGAAATTGCATCCTGACTAGGGTGTTATCGTGGACCTGCACACAGCAACAAATAACTTTTCTCCCAACGAGTACAGAGGAGTTGTCAATTCCTCCGACCTTGTCGTTTACAAAGGATCAACGCAAGAGATAAAGGGTACAAAGGAAAGTAAAAGCTGCAAGTAAATTGAGGGTGTGAACAATAATGTGAAGATGGACCGGGGTCCCGTGATTTTCACTAGTGATGTCTCTCTCCCAAAAGACGATAAAAGTGCTAGCGAGGTAAACAAATCACAGTTGGGCAATTGACCGGATTATGAAGGCACCGCAATGCTAACTATGCTGCAAAGAAAGGAAGGGCTCAAAAGCAATGGGCAGTACGCCAAGGTAAGTAGACCGAAATCCATCTGCATCTACTAAGAATCATCCACCTTGAGATATCTATCCAGAACATCTCGCAGGTATTAAGTTGCGAATCCAACTCAAAGTCTAAACTCAAAGCAACAGACAACTGCATTAAAATAACTTTGCGTAAAGTAAACAATCCTTGCACCCGCAGGTACAAGCACCGTTGTTTTATCCCTGGTGGCAACAGCACATCCCCTAGTCTCATGTTTCTTTCACTCAAGCTAGACATCAAGGGGCTGAACCCACAATCGAGCATAACACTCTCTCTTGGAGTTGCAAATAAAATACTTGGCCAAAGGAAATACCGCAAAAGAGAACATGCAAGAATTTACTCAAGAACAAAATATAAAAGAGAAGAACCAAATATATTACTCATCACAACCTGAACATTGTCTCATAATCCATCAGATCCTAACAAACTCAGCATAGCAACAGCAGAAATTACATAGATGCCTCGATCATGTGAGGCAGCTCACGAGGACTCGAAAGGGGAAGCACAAAGGGGAAGAGATTCATCACATAGCTACTGGTCATGGACCCATGGTCCAAGGGGGACTACTCATGGCAAATCCGGGAGGTGTCAATGGCTATGGATGGTCTCCCAGAGAGGGTTCCTCCTTCCGGCAGGGTGCCGGGGTAGCTTCTCCAGGCAGCCCCGATCTTGAAACGGCGACGGCGACAGTACAGAGGGGAGTTTGCGAGAAAGAGATCGATATTAGGGGTTTCCACCCCGAGGGGTAAATATATGCGAAGGGGGGCATCGAGAGGACCCACGAGGAAGTCGGGAGGGTACCTGGCGCGGCCCAGGGTGGGGCCGCTCCACCTGCCCTCCTGGATGCCTGGTGGTGGCCCCCCTTCCCTCTCTTGGTGATTCCGGAAGCTTCTGTTGCGCTGATTTTTTATATATTTTTCTCAGAATTTTTGGAGCACTTTTAATGGCCGGAAAACCTGAAATACAAAAACAGCAGAAAACAGAAACTGGCAACTGGGTGCAATGAGTTAATAGGTTAGTCCAAATAGGTTCAAAAGTGTATGAAAGTTCAGGCAAAACATGGCAAAGTCACACAAAACATGCATGGAGCAAGAAGAAATTATAGATACGTTTGGGACGTATCAAACACTAGCATGCTAGTTATGAAAAATAAACATATGAAGGTAGCATACTAAGCATGTGAAAAATAAACAAATAGATTATGACATCCAGGAAATCAACATTTAATATACAAGTATGAATAAGAAGATGGCATGCATTTCTATCCAATACATCCTACACATGCAAAGATATAAGATACACAACTAAGCATCATACAAGATATAAATTGGTACACCCACACTATGTATACTACTTATACAATCATACAACACATGAGTTGATACACACATGTAATTCATTCTAGTGATAGAATCACAACGACATGGCATGGTATTGATCAAGAAAAAGAAATATTATTTACATTAAACATGAGATCGAACATGCATATCTACCAAGAGAGGCTAATCACAACCACACACTTATAATACAAACTAGCTAGCAATTTGTAACTCAAAGGAAGATACAATTAAAACATGAATTTTACTTTGAGAAAGTGTTAACATGACATGGCAATAAATTAATATAGATAAACAAACATGATAATTATTAAGATGTAATAAACTATGTTCTATGCCATACTAATAACTTTATAAAGCCACGCAAATAATATCATGGCATACAAGTATTCAATATGTAAGCTTGGATAACAATCATCTACAAAATATGGTTAACAACTACTCAAACTCGCTACTAAAATATCACACAAAACACATCATGTCACACAATTTAGAAATGTAAGAAAGTGATTTTAAATCATGGTGCGACAAATAATATAAATGCTAATAATAGGCTTACAATTAGCAATTTACCGCAAGCATGACTAAGTTCTAAACAATAAACCAATCCATGGTACCTAGTAAAAAGAAACTAGATTCCAAATTTAATTTTAAAGAACAATAACCTAGAGCATGGCATGACTTGAATCAATAATACACACATGTGGCATGATGGATGTAAATAATATTTAAATAAATCAAGCAACAATCATAGTAATTCTACTAAATTAAAAGCATCACAAACATTTACTAAATTTGTGCATACACAAAAGAGAACTGTAAGATATATCTAATATTATCAACATGAGACATCATATAGACTATATTTAATAACCCAAACACAATCTAGATTAAATATATATAAATACTTAACACAACAAATAATCCATAAATAAACCATTACACATGCATAAAAAAACTATACATGGTAACACAAGTTAAAGAGCCAAAACAATATATACAACTATTTAACAACTTACATAAAAGAAAAAACAAATACAGTAAATCATATGTACTCCTAAGATTATGAAATAATTAGGAGCGACTCATATGCATATCACAAACATATCATATGAACATAAAAGTTTAACCATCACTACTACACATGGTTATAATCCACAAAAGCTAGTACAAATATATATATATATATCACACCACTACATGATCTACAAAATTAACTACACGAAACTATATGAAAAATCTGTTGTTCTAATTAACAAGAACGGCTAGATAAAATATATACTAAATCTCTATTGACCAAACAAGTAATCTAACTTCACCTGTGGGGTTCTAAGATCACATGAATCATTTCATCTATTGAGTATGAAGTCATTCGAGGAACAAAAATTACGGAAAACATGATGATGTTCTTGGATGGTCATCGGTTTTTGGTGCGCACGGCCAATGATATAGATAGGTTGAATCGTGATGTCTAGGAGATTCTACGAGTGATGTTAAGAACGCGTGCAAGAGGAATTGGATAGAAACTCACTGAGGCGCGATGAATCGACGCGATGAACTTGATGAACAGTGTATGCGTCCATATAAAATTGTCCGCGTGTGTTCAACGAATCGAGTTCGTTCTTCCCTGAATGGAGCGTTGGCATGGAGAAGAACCTCCTAGTGCAAAGGCATGGATGAAGATGGCCCGGGTCACCGAGCTCGAGCACCGGCGTTCATGGAGCTTCAATAGTTCATGGAGGGGTCTTGAAGAGAGAAGGAAGGGAGAAGGAAGGAAAAGTGATGAAATTGAAAGAGGAGTTCGTGGCACACATATTTATACTCACAGGTTTGAAAACGGTTGAGATTTAAGAGAATTAGAGGAGAGGGGATAGTGCCCTGTACGTTTCTTCTGTGTGTTGATAATGATGTGAGTTGTAAGTGAAGGGGTGGGTGGAGGAAGGAGATGAAGCGCTCGGGCTTCGATGAGGAAAACAGCAGAAGGTTCGGCCACCACCACATATGGTAATGGGCCAAGGCCCAGGTGGAAAGAAAAAAATAAAAAAGAAGGAAAATAAAGATTGGATTAGCCCATTCTGTTTTAAATAAAATAAAATAAAAGGAGATTGACTTCACACAGAAAACAAAATTAAGATTGCTAGAGAATATTGACTAGACTTGAAGAGAGGAAAGGAATTAGATTTTTCATAAAAGGAAAAATCTAAAAATAAATAAAAGATCAAACAAAATCAAATAAATTTCCAAAAATACAAATGCGCATAATTTAATATGCCGAAGACAGAAAAATAAATATTCAACGAAATGAGAACAATATAACTCAAAATTTAATTTAAGTTGGCATTAGTTCAAATTAAATTCTCCAAAAATATAAAAAACTCAATTTAAGCTTTTAATAACCAAATAAAACAAACAAAATTTTCTGGTCCTGATTTTTGGAATACTTTTTCTTAAAAATTCCGAGCATCGGGATGTTACAGTTTGATGTTTGCTCGCTAGCCGGTCCAGATGTGTTCATTGAGTTCACACGATTGGCTAGTCTCACGTGTATGTGGTCGCCTGGGAGATTTTCGTGTAAATGCTCGTGAGCATCACTTTTATATAATGACAAACTGTTTGTGCTCCAAATTGTTCTGGCCTGTTTCTTTTTGATTCAGCGAAAAATCCTATGGTGACATAGCATTATTATATGTATGATCGGTTTGTACTTACAATAATGTGAGTCCATGCCTGCCAAGTGGTTTGTTCCTATATATATATGAGAATTGTAGTGATTTTATGTAAAGAAACTGAAGTATTTTCTGGATATTGGAACCAAATTTTATTTTGAGAATTACAGTGGATGATTGAGAATGTATTTGAAAATTTTAGTTCATATGTAAAGTTGATTACCATGTAACATATGGTTCCTCAGTTTTCATTTTGGCTCGTTTTTTAATGAATGGATATTAGAAAATATTTTTAAAATTTTCATTCTTTAACTCGTTAGTAGCTTATTGTGTAAGTTCATTCAGACGAAAGCACATTCGATGGTATTCAATATGTGTGTGTCATAGAAAGTTCAAAAGAGAATAAGTAAAATGAACATGAAGTGTCTCGAGATTACTAGTAAACAAAGTTAGGAGAAAACAAGTAAGAAAATGGTAATTGTAAAGTTCATGTATTTCTTGGAAATCAGTTTTAAAAATATACGTTTAGACACGGCTTCCTCGTCAATACGAACACAGTTGCGTCGTCAGTACAGCTATGACCTAACGAATATGGGGGCAATCAGTTCAAACACAGTTGCATCGTCAATATGACTATTGCACGGAGTGTTGTTCTGGTTGTTTTATTTACACCCCCACAAGTCAAGTCTCGGAGTCTCCTCCGCATGAACGCGGTTGGAGGTAATCAGTTCAGATAGGGTTGTGTCGTCAATACAAATACAGTTGCACCACCAATATAAACACGGTTGCATCATCAATACGGCTACGACCTAACATGAATGGGGGCAATCAGATCGAACTCCGCCACACCGTCAGTACGACTATGACACATGGTGCGTTGCTGGTTCACTTTTTCTTCCCCTGTGAAAAAAAGATATATAGAAAATGGGGCCAATAGATTCAGCAACATACCATAGAATCAGTACAAGCACGTCTATGCCGTCAGTACACCAAACACGTAAATTGGATGGGGAAAATTAGTACAGGTACAGGTGATTCGTTAGTACGGGTAAGTCCTAACACTTTTGGGTGCATCAATTCAAACTAAGACCGAAAAAAAGTTAACTTACTGACGCTCGTCGCAGGCCCCACACTTGCACCCGAGCTAACGTCAATGGGACAGTCATTTAAAACATGAACGCGCCATCAGTACGAATATGATACAAACTTTGGTCAATTCAAATTTTATCACATTCAAAAACATTCTTAAATTGTATTGAATTTCATAAAATGTTTAACATGAAAAGTAGACTTTTTTAAATAGGTTTTCAACGGTATATCATTTACTTAACTGTGAGATACGGTTGAAAAGTTACAATTAAAATAGTATCGAAAAAACAGAGTAAAGTTCAGACTATCAAACTTCTTAATTCAAACCCATAGATCACTCGGTTCGGGTACTCTGTTTTTTTCAGACGGAAAACAACATGATCTAGTTTTCTCGCATTTGAAATTACTCTTAAACCTTTGAGAATTAGAGAAAAGTTTCAACATGAACGGTGTCACATTTTTTGCCCTCTTTGCAACGGTATATTATTTGCCCTATTCCGACAAACTTGTAAAAAAATTCGTATTCAAAACCAGATTTGATCGTATTCAAATTTGTTTCAAAACTGTAAGGAATTAGAAAAAATCTTTCTATACAAAAAAGTTTCGCATTTTCCATAGCTTTCCAACGCCGTATCATTAGCGTCAATCCAATAAACGGTTTGCGAAAAACAGGGAAATACTATCCGCCTAGCATTTTACCATTTTTCAAATTACTTTTAAACTGTATAAAATTATAAAAAAATGATATAACTAAAAGTAGCGTAATTTCACATGCTTTCCAACACCGTCTTATTTTATCAATTCCGACAAACCTTTTAAAAACGGCGTCAAAAATACGATTCACGTTTTTGAATTTGAAAAAAAAACGTATTTTGAAAACTACTCAAAAACCGCGATGATTTTGCAAGAAAGTTCATTTTAACTAGAATGGTGCTTTCCATAGTTTTTCAACGATATATTACATGCCTCGTTCCGATAAATAAATATTCGTAGATTGGTTTTTTGAACTAGAGATGTGAACAGTACCGACCTAATGCATGCGTCAGTTCAAACCCGTGCTTCTGTCAGCTCTAACTTTGTAACAAAATAATATTCTGCTGCTGGTAACAGAATAACTCCTATGTATGTGGGAATTGATAGAGCCAGTTTGTTCAACACCAAATCTTCATATATGTTGTAATACGTTTTGCATCACATGTACCTTGTTGAAAATCGAACCTTTTGAAAATAATCAAACATCAACCTACCAGTTGAATTTCATGCCATTGGTTTGCGAGGCTTGTTTGCGCTAACTAATACACCCACAGTAACACGTACCACTGGACAAAATACACCTTTTATTCAGACTACATTTGTGTTCGATCCATTTTCTTAAATGAAAAATGCACAGAAAACCAAAAATGGTGATAAATTTGAACTAAATGAGATTCAAACACATCAGAGTCCAAGTGTGAGCGCAAAGTGGTTATAGTGTATCGTCTATACATCAGAGAACTAGTGAACATCTATAACATGAGAATATGCTATTATAACTAATTAAGAAGTAAGAAAACCTTGTGAGAGTTGCTCGAAGCGTCAACATGAGTTTAAATTTCAAATTTGAGGTAAAAATTGTTATCACATGCCTTCTATTCTACAATCGATGATAGAATAATATTATGTAATAATCTCGTACTGCCCGATATAAAGTTCTCGTACTGCTTCTGTAATACACCGCCGTACTACTTTTTCATGAAGTCGATAGTGCTTTTCTGTATGTGTGTAGTAATTCGCTCGTAGATTCTAAACCGTTAATCGGAATTGCGCAAATGATATACCATTGTAAAGCTACAGAAAATTCTCAACTTCTTTGTATTGTGAATTTTTTTCAAATTTCAATATTTTTTATTATGAATTTAAAAAAAAAGAGAAATCATCAAAAGCTGATTGAAAAGTGTTTTGGACGCAATTTTTTACTCACTTTTCAGAATAGCGCAAATGATATAACGTTGGAAAGCTACTAAAATTTCCAAACGTTATTATGTTTTAATATTTTTCAAATTTTGCATATTTTCTGAACAATTTGGAAAATACTAAAAATTAGTTTTATTAAAAGATGATCATGGATCATTTTTTAATATCAAATTAGTGGAAATGAAATGTCGTTGGAAAGGTACTGAAATTTCCCATATTTTTCGTGTATTAAGGTTTTCCAAATTTTACATAATTTTTGAGCAATTTTGAAAATGCCGAGATTCATTCAAAATAGCCGAAGAGTAATTTGATTTTAATTTTTTTAACCACTTCTCGGAATTGGGCAAGCGATATACCGTTGGAAAGCTACTGAAATTTATAAATGTTTTCATGTTTTAAGTTTTTTCAAATTATGCATACTTTTTGAATAGTTTTGAAAATACTAAAAATCATATATTTTAAAAGATGATCATTGATGTTCATTTGACCTCGAAATTGTGCAAATGATATGGCGTTGGAAAGGTATTTAAATTTGGCAACCTTTTCATGTTTTAACCTTTTTCCAATTCTTCATGGTTTTTGAACAATATTCAAAATACCAAGATTTTTGCTGCTCCAAGGAAACTGAGTATTGTACTTCTCTGAAATACAAGTTTCGTACTGCCGAATAATTAAAAAAAATCTTGTACTGCTCAAAATGAGTAAATTGTATTGCCCGTATTTTTGATAGAACTCAAACTTTCTTGATATGCATCGTGTATTTTCTACGGAATATTAGTTTCGTACTGCCCGGGATGAAGATCTAGTACTGCTGATGTATGACTGTACAATACATCTTTTTCGTGAACATGGTACTTCTTTTTCGTACCTCTATAGTAATCCGCTTGTAGATTTTAAACCATTAATTAGAATTGTGCAAATGATATACCATTGGAAAGCTACAGAAAATCCTCATCTTTTTCTTATTGTAAGTTTCTTCATTTTTTTGGTTTTTTCTATTTTTTATTTTGAAAAAAAAACAGAAATCATCATGAGCTGATAGAAAGTGTTTTGAATGAAATTCTTTAACCACTTGTCGGAATGGAGCAAATGCTATACCGTTGAAAAGCTATTTACATTTACAAACTTTTTCATGTTTTAATCTTTTTCCACTTCTTTATGATTTTTGAACAATATTCAAAATACTAAGATTTTTACCGTCCCGAGAAAGCAGAGTATTGTACTTTTGTGGAATATGAGTTTCGTATTGCCGATAATAAAACAATCGTATTGCTCTAAATGAACAAATTGTACTGTCCGTAAATTATTTCTACATAACTCAACTCATCTTGACATGTATCTTGTACTTCTGTGAAATATAAGTTTCATCCTGCCCGACAATAAATAAGTTTTGTACTGCTCAAGATGAATAATTTTGTACTGCTCAGAGTGAATTATTGGTACTGCCCAAGGGTGAGTTAGGGGTACTATCCGACAATAAAAAGGTTTGTATTTCCTAAAATGAATAAATTGTATTGCCCCGAATGAATTAGCAGGACTGCACATAATGGTTCAATGGTACTGCTTATAGCAATAAAAATGAATGTACTCATTTTATTTTAATTTATAGTTTATACTACTTTTATACATGTGTACACTGGTGATGGGATTATTTTTCATTCTTTTACAAATAAGCGCTCTATTATTGTGATAAGCCACTGTTTTTCGTTTTTTTATTTCTTCAGAAGCCAAGTGTACCATTGTTGTTCAATAGTTCGAGTCAAATAGCAGAGACAAAGTCACAAATATAAACAGTGAACCAACTTGCAGCAAGTGCCAACACATTATCAAAACACTTGATTCTTCCTGTTGAGCCAAATCGCTAGCTTATCAACTTCAGAGTAAGTACACGGTTCAATTAAACTATTTCAACCATCCATTGCCGTTAGTACATAGAAAGATGAAGTAAACATGTAATTTCCTCGAGGGATGACTTACATATATGTACCGTGGTCAACTTTTTTATTGAGATGGTCAGATTACATCCAAAGTTTCAACATCATACAATACAAAATTCAGAAAAAACTCACAATATATGCAACATGCAGAGAACTATCACGTATAAATTTCAGAGGACAAACAGAGCTATCACGTATAAATTTAAGAGGACCAACACATACACATAACTCACCAGCTTCAACACGCACATGAACATCACAGAGCCGGTTGGAAGCACTCATATCTCCAGTGCCTAGGCGGCTAGGCTGAAAGCGATTCTGACAATGGCCATCAGCGAAATAAGTTTGTTCAGCACTTGGCCTCACACCCAACGTCACATGTTGATATGTGCTCATCAGATACATGAATACATCTGCCTTTTGGCTTCTTTCCTCTGTTTCCAACGCCTTGGTCTCCCATGGCGCGGTAAGGAGAAAGGGCACGGATCCGTCGATCTGCTGCATGCGCACATGAATGCGACTCTTTCTCTTCTTCCTGCAACCTGAGCATGGCTGTTGCTGCTTTTTTTCTGAGGGCAAGTATGGCTGCTGTTGCTAAGTTGAGCCCCTAATCCCGGCGAGCTTGGGCGAGCATGATCTGCTGGTTGGGCCCGTAATTCCGGCGACCTTCCTCCCGCAGTCGGCGAGGTCGCCAGGAACTGGTAGCGCCGGGGGTCGAGGTCACCAGGGCGGGGAGGCTGCGCGAGCGGCGACGGGGTCGAGTTCGTCGGGGCCGGGAAGCCGGCAGGCAGCGGGGACGGCAGGGTTGTCGGTGCTTGAGCTCGCCGGGGCAGGGAAGCTTGCGGGCGCCGGGGATTGAGATCGCCGGATCAGGGAAGCCGGCGGGCGGCGGGGATGGCCGGGACCGGGGCGGGTGGGGGCGAGTGGGGATGGCCTGTGCGTGGAAGGAGAAAGAGAGACCTGCAGATTAGAATAGACTCACCCTATATATATATGGGTTAAGTATATTTTTGGTCCCTTAATTCTTAGGAAAAAGATCCAAATCATCCGGCTGATTTCAGCGAGCCCATCCGCCCCGTGCTAAGCCGATTTACCTTGGTCGCACGTTGACACATAAAAAAAATGTTTCGCTCCACTTTGCAACAGTTCGAATGCAACAAGAGAATTGTTGCAAAGTCTGTGCGGTATACTAGTAAGGTAAAAAAATCAATTCATGAAAAAAACACGCCTTAAAAACTTTGCAACAAAGGTCTTGTTGCAATGGTTCAATCGCAACAAAGGTTCTCTTGCAAAGCTATCGTGATGATTTAACGCAAAAAAATATCGTCAGGGCTTTGCAACAGAGGGTCTGTTGCAATGACGTGATCGCAACAAAAGAGTTGTTGCAAAGCCCGTAGTGATCAGGAATTGATCGAACGGTTCCGCGGGCGGCGGATAATTCGTACGCTCCGAACAGAGGGCCTTTTGCACTCTTTTGCATGTTATATATCTTCCATGTTGTAACTTGTCTCCCACTTTTATAGGGTATCATCACTGTTGTTTCTAACTGGGCACCAATGGCTGAACACAGGAATTGTGCCAGGCATATTTATGCCAACTGGAGGATGAAGTTCAAGAACAAGGAATGGCAGAAGCCATTTTGGGGGTGTGCAAAGGCTGCAAGTGTAAGTTTTTTCAACTATTGCAGAGCTAAGCTTGCTCAACTTACTGTCCTTGGAGCTAGAGCAATGTTAAAAACTGATCCGAAGCATTGGTCCAGAGCGTGGTTCAAGTTAGGTAGCAATTGTGACTCAGTCGACAATAATATGTGCGAAAGTTTTAACAAATGGATATTTGAAGCTAGGTTCCTCCCAATTCTGTTCATGTTAGAGACAATCAGGAGAATGGTGATGGTTAGAGTACAAGAGAATAGAGACAAGTGTGAGAAATTGGAGGATCCCATATGTCCCAATATAAACAAGAAATTAAGCAAGGCCATCGATGTTTCTGGTATATGTCATGCCGTTAGCAATGGAAATAATTGTTTTGAGGTCCAACATGGCTCTCAAAGGTTTACAGTTGACCTCAACCAGATGACTTGTAGTTGTCAGTATTGGCAGTTATCTGGTATACCTTGTGCTCATGTTGTATCTGCAGTGCATCAACACACCAATCAGTTACATAATTATGTGGCTAGTTGCTACTCAGTGGAAGCATTCAAGAGAACCTACTCACATTGCTTACAACCGGTTGAAGGACCTCAGGGCTGGCCAGAATCAGACAAGCCTAAACCACTAGCTCCTGGATATGTTAAGATGCCAGGAAGGCCTAGAAAAGAAAGAAAAAGAGAGGGCACTGAAAAAGCAAAAGCTAGCAGAGTTTCAGTTAAGGGCAACACTATATATTTTACAAGAATATAAAGAAGATCCTCACACTTTACAAGAAGTACTCAACATAGAGAAAACTGAAAAACTATCATGATGTATGCAAATGTATGCCGTTGCCAGTGTAGCAGGATATGTAATGATACTAGCGCGTCATGTAGCAATTATAAGGGCAATGCCCAACTAGCATGCGGCTCCTTGATCAAGCAAAAGCATGTACATGAAGATCAAGTCATGAGATGATGGATGTTGCATGGCAATGTATCTTGGAAAAGCTATGGAAATGCCTTGATAGGTAGGTTTGGTGGCTGTTTTGAGGAAGGATATAATTAGGTTTATGATGACAGAGCGTATCATGCCAAGGGTTTGGATGCACCGGCGAAGTTTGCACCAACTCTCAAGATGAGAAAGGGCAATGCACGGTACCGAAGAGGCTAGCAAAGTATGGAGTGTGGAAGTGCCAACAATCGAATACTCACATTAGTCAAAGGAACTCATTCACTTATTATCGGTAACTCTCTATCTAATCAGTAGGTTCACAAAGAGACAAGTACCCCGAGGAGGAGTGTATGGGGGTTTGGTTATCCTCGCGCATCCTTGACCCATGGTACGGGAGGGTACTCTATATATTACAACCCCTCCATAGGTTAGCGATCCATCTAGTAGCTAGAGTTCTCAACTAATTTTTGTGTAGTTTTCGAAAATAAACACGGATTGATCAAAATACGACATCTATCAGTAATAGGATCGAGCTCTTGACACACAGAAGTCCAAACATTAATGAAATCAATACCTCAAAACTATTGCACGTTACTACTATACTTATATAGCAACCTCAACTACCTACTCAAGTCAAGACACAAAGCTCAGTGCAATAGGCAAGCTCTCTAAACAAGATAAGCATGAAAACTCAAGAGAGTTCCAAAAGAAACAACCTAAATAAAATCTCTAAAAATATAAGAATGAAAATCAAAAGCTAAGCATGATATCAGCTAGAAAAATATAAATAACACTCAACAAGGATAAGGATGAAAATTATGTTGTGTTCTAGGGTCGTCCCAAAATAATTGGACATGAGGGATTACACTCAATGTACATGACAATAAAATCGAAGGGAAAATAATTATCATTGACAACTATAAGAACATCATCGATCCTTCCTAAAGTTTTCTTAACAGAAGAATCAATGAGATGAACACCAAAAGAACATGGATAAAAAGATTTCAATTCAAGCATATAATACATTCTCTTGGGTAAAACAGAGGCACTAGCTCCAACATCACATAAAGCAAAGCTAGAAAAAATATTCATTTTGATTTTGACCATAGGATCCCAACCATGTTATAGTTTTCTAGGAATAGAAACCTCTAATTTAAGCTTCTCCTCCCTAGCTTTGATAAGAGCATCGGTAATATGCTCGGTGAAGGCAATGTTAAGTGAACTAGCATGATGGTCTTTGGCCATTCTTTCCAAAAATTAATAAAATTAGGAAGAGTGCAATTATCAAAATCAAGTTCTCTACTATTAAGTGAACTAGTGTGGGGGTCTTTGACTTGCTGTCCACTATAAATGTTTTGAGATCCTCCCAAGTGTGAGGACGTTTCGGGGTAGTTTCAAACCATAGATTCGGTTTCTTTCCCGGGAGACCATGCCATGGGTATAATTCTCCATCATAACTAGTGTAGTCACAAGGTTTGTTACTTTTATAAGTACCCATAGTAACGGCGGCAAGAAAGAACAAAGTAACTAAATTTTTTTGGTTTTTTATATAAGACTCGAAAGCAAAAACTAGAAAGTAAATTAATAAGACTAAAAATAAAAGGTAAAAGATATTGTGCAACTCCCCTATCTTGTAGACTGGAGTCCCCGGCAACAGCGCCAGAAATTGGCTTGATGGCGCGAGAGTTGATGCGCTCGTCGTTGGCTACCCCAAGTAGAAGGTTGAGAAGTAGACAACAACAAGTTTCCCTCAGTGAAGATACCAAGGTTTAATCGACCAGTAGAACTCCAAGTTCTACAAGAAGGTGACAAGAAAACAATGGCGCCGTTTACAACCTAGAGGTTTCTTACTTGACCTGGACCTACACACAACAACAAATAACTTTGCTCCCAACGAGTTCAGAGAGGTTGTCAATCTCTTCGGTCTTGTTGTTTACAAAGGATCAAAATACGCGTGAAAATTGTCACGGTGTAAACTTATGGTGGAAATATGGACCGGGGTCCCATGATCTTCACTAGTGATGTCTCTCTCCCAAAATACGATCAATAACTATGCTGAGTGAACAAATTATAGATGGGAAATGGAAAGAATTATAAACGCACCTCAATCCTAATTATGCTACAAGAAAGCTAAAGGCTCAATCGTATGGGAAGTACGCTAAGACAAGCAGACCGTTTATTAATCAGAATCTACTTACTAATCATCCACCTTGAGATATCTATCCAGAACATCTCGCTGGTATTAAGTTGCGAACCCCAGCCAAACTATAGGATCAAAGCAACAGACAACTTAATTAACACACTTTACGTAAGGTAAAAAATCCTTGCAACCGCAGTTAATAGCACTGTTGTTTTCTCCCTGGTGGCAACAACACATCCTGTAGTCTCATGTTTCTATCACTGAAGCTAGACATCGGGGGGCATGAACCCACAATCAATCATAACGATCCCTCTTGGAGTTACTATCTACTACTTGGCCAAAGCAATAAAAAGCAACGGCGATCATGCAATAATACAAAAGAACTAAAACACAAAAGGTAAACCAAATATATTACTCATCACAATCTGAACATAATCTCATAATCCATCGGATCCCAGCAAACACAGCATAGCAACACAGAAACGAATACATAGGTGCCTTGATCATGTAGGGCAGATCACAAGGGCTAAGAATTGAGGCACAAGATTGGAGAGAAAACATCACATAGCTACTAGTCATGGACCCATGGTCCAAGGTGGTATACTCATGGCATAGCTGGGAAGCGCTCATGGTGGGGGAGAAGCTCCCGGAGATCAATCCTCCCTCCGACAGGATGCCATGACCCGGTCTTCCAGCAATCCTGATCTCAGGATCGCCTCGGCGGCGGAAAAGTAGTGAAAATCGCGCAATGGAAGGTCCTCCCAATGGTTTTCAAGATGAGAGGTAAATATACGCCGAAGGGGGGGAACCAGGGGTGGTCCCACCCCACCAGGAGGGTCCCTGGCGTGGCCTCCCCCCTGGCCTTGCTACTTGGACACCTGGGAGGGGATGGCCCCCCTCTGGCCGCCCTTCGGGCTTCTGTAGTCTTATTCTGCGCTGATTTTTAATATATATATATATTTTTTCTGGATTTTTTCGAGCACTTTAAATATTGGTAAATACTTGCAATGCACGGACAACAGCAGACAAAAACTGGCACCGGGGCACTGAGTTAGTAGGATAGTCCAAATATGTTGAAAAAGGTATGCAAGTGTAGCAAAACATGTAGCAAAGTCACTGATATAAGCATGGAACAAGCAGAAATTATAGATATGTTTGGTACGTATCAACCGTCATGAGATCCTCCTCGTTCCCAAATTAACCACACTCGATTTGGTTGTCTCCATCGCCGTTTTGCGCTAGGCCGTGCTCTAGCCGACGTCAGGCCTCGTCGCCGCCGGAGATTACGGCCGCATCCGCCCGATCCCTTTGCACCATTAGATGCGCTGCTCTGGGCTGGGTCGATCCCTGCCCTCCGCCGCTCAAATGGTCGCCGAAGGCGAGCTGCGCCTCGTCGCCGTGCCCTCTGTAGCTCACCGCCGACGCTGACATGTTAAACATGCGGTGATCCACTAACAGGTGGGTCCCCAGGGTAATTAGCCCCTAATAGAAACTATAAGGAGACATAGACCCCTCTACGACCAATGACCCGTGGTCCATATACCCTCTAGTCTGGTAGTAGTTTAAATAAAAGGTAACAAGCCCCCCCTGAGAGATTTACATGTGGTCCAGGCCACTTTAAGTACCCACTGATTAATTTAAATGAGATACCCCCGTGTCTGACTAACAGGTGGGGCCCTGGTTAATCAATCCCATTTAGATAAATTAAATATGTGCTAAATGCCACTATGTAAATGACATGTGAGCCCTTAGCTATTTTTGATTAAATAAAATGGTTAATTGCAACTGTGTATGACATGTGGGACCCAATGGTCAGTTGACCAGTCAAAGTCTAGCCTATGACATGTAGGCCCCACATGTCAGGTTTACCAGTCAACCAACACTGTTTTGGATAATGTTCTATTTAATAATAAAAGAAATTCTAGAAATGGATTTAAAATGATTTATTGATTGAAATTCAAAATATTTTAAACAGTAAGTCAGATTTAAATTATTTAGATATCAAAGTTCCTCAGAAAAATACGATGAATAAGAATACGCTACCCGTATACCAACCATCCCCCTCTAATACAACGAACACAAGACCTTCCCCCTCTCGGCCGTTTGTCGATAATCACCCGGAGTTGGCAGTTCACCCCTGGATGAATTCCTGCTCCGAGTAAACACTCTTGCACTGTATTATGACACCGTCAACATTGAATTTGCCATGCCATGCATCTCTGTTGCATTTGTTTGCATTATATTTACTCTTTCTTCCCCCTTCCTTCTGGTAGACCCCGCGACTGCCGCCGCCGACACCGTTGAGTACGACAACTACGTTGAGGACTAGATTACTATTGCTGAGCTTCCAGGCAAGCAAAGCCCTTCCCCTCTCCCAGATATCACCTACCTTTTCTGTATTATTGTTTGAAAGCGCAGTATATCGAACAGAGGGGGGTGAATGGGAGATTTTCAAATTTCATGAGGAATTCAATTTCCTCACGACTGAGGCAATTCGAAATTGAGGAAACTCACATAACGAAGAAGTACAGAAGCATTACATAATGTAGACATGACTACAATGCATTATATTTCAGGGACAATAACTTTTATCAAAAGAGCTAAAGTGTAACAGATGCAATGCATGAGGAATCAGAACTAAGGAATCTCAGAAGGGAAGGCATCAGGACAAGTCATCAGTGCTTTAACATAAGAGGAGAGTTTGAAGAAATAGCACCAGGGCACTAAAGACACAAATTTGATGAACTAGTTCAAGTTGCTGTGAAAACTCTACATCTGGTTAGAGAGGCTGAGATTTAACTCAGAAGACATCATCTTCACCTTATTATCCTTGAACTAAAGTCCTCATACTCCGTCCAATTACTCAAGTGAGTGTCAGAACCCTAATTAGGTTTGTGTTTAACCTACCTTGCATTTTTGCATAATGAAACAAATTGCAAAAGAAAAGGAAATGGGGAAAAGAAAAGCCATAATTGAATTAAATAAAAAGGCCAGAAATAAATCTTTTTCAAAAATTCTTTTGGATGTGTTGAAAAATCCTAAAAATGAGTGTGATCATTTTAAAAGTGATTTGGGATTAATCCCATGCTCATAGATTTTTCAAAAATCGAAATAGTGGCTTGGAAATTAAATCAATTGCCTATTTGAATTGAAATTCAATTAATTTGAATTTCAAAAATTCCCAAAACTTGGGATTGACTAATACTAAGTCACCTAGGTTTTATAAAAATAATTGGGGATTTTTACAAATGCCCTAGCTATTTATTTTAAATGGGCAAACAAATAACAGAAAACAATAAAAAGAAAACAGAAGAGAGCTTACCTTGCGCCCACGGGCGAAGGCCCACCTGGCCTTTGGCTTGGCCCAGCCCAACCGCACCTCCCTGTCGTTTTCCTCCTTGCCAGAAGGAGAAACGGAGGCGCCGTGCACTGCGCATGGACGTCCGCTCCTGCTCTTGGCCAGCGCAGAGGCCTCCCCTACCTTATCTCCTCGCCACCGCACGCCCTGGAGACCCCAGGTCCTTCTTCCCCCTCTCCCAGTTCGTCCCTCTCCCTCTCTCGCCGATTTCTACGCAAGACCGAGAGCTCTCCTCGCCGTCGACGTGCATAACCGTGGCCACCGAGCCCGTAACGCCGCCGCACCTTGTTTGGTAGCCTCCCCGACGACCACCAGTTCGAGCCGCCGGCCCAATTTGGACAGAGGAGCAAGCAGAGCGACGCCGACATCAACGTGCCGCCGCAGCCACCCCCAACCCCGGCGCCAAATTACCTCTTCGCCGCTTCTTCCCCGGCTCCGTCGAGGCCCTCCTCGTGCTCAAGTGAGCTCGAAGCTTCGTTCCCCCCTCTCGTGTCTCTCCCTGTTGCCTCGGTTGCCGTGTTCACCATGGACAGAGGCTCCGGTCGCCGCTCCGTCGTCGAAGTCGTGGCCACCGGCCCCCTTTTGAACCCTGCCTAGCCCCAGACGACTCGCGACAACGAGAGGATCGCCCCAGTGCCCCCCTTCTCCTCTCCCGTGCCCTCCAGCCAACTCCGGCGAGGTCTTCGACCAGCCGCCGGCCAGCCCGAGCCTAACCCACCTCCCCTCTCTCTCTGACCAGTGGGCCCAAGGCCATTAACCCTAATGACCTAGCTAACTAACCCCCTGACCCACTGACTTGTGGGGCCAGGCCCCCTAATCTAATTAGAGTTAGTTAGTTAACTCTCTGGTTAAACCAGAGAGGCTGACAAGGGGGCCCCACTGACAGGGTTGACTGGTCAGCCCCCTGACGTCATGCTGATGCCAGCATGACGCAGTAATTCTTAAATCAATTTAAATAAGAAATTCCAGAAAATAAGAAAAACTTTGAAATTGAATATCTTTTAAACTATAACTCCAAATTCAAAGTGTAATATATGAAAATTTATCAGAATAAAATTCTCTATCCAAATAATCAACTTTCAACCATGTTTGAAATGTTTACAATGAGGGATCAGTAGCATTTTTCTATTTGGCTCTTTTGTATTAAATCAAATAAATTACAATGCTCATTTGAAATTCAACCAATGCAATGCAAAGGTGATCACTTGTACTTCAGAAGATTTTCACACACTTGATCACTTGGTTAACAATGAACAAACTTTAGCAAATGCAAGTTGACCAAATTTGAATAACACTTGGAGTTTGAATTTGAATTCACTTTTCAAATCAACTTTAATTAACATGTTGCAATTTAAACCTAGGTCACATCAGTACCTTGCCATGCTATGTTTTTCATATTGATTGTGCATTGTACTATGTTGAATGTGCATTACTTTCAGTGCTTCAGTGATTGCTTCTTCTCGGTAGAGTTGATCTCGGAGACGAGTTCAACCTCACATCAGAAGAGTGTTAAATCGTGATCGTCAGCAAGGCAAGCACCCCCTCTTTGATCATGTCGATAAAATCCCAGTTCCCTCTCATTCTCGCAAATGCATGTTTAGGATGTCACCATGATACGTTATACCGCTAGTTGAACCCATTCCTTTGCATGACCTATCATTTTGTCACAGTAGTAAGCAAACCACAATCCTAGCAGATATAGGAGTTGTTTGTTATCTTGTGGCCCCTGCAACTTTTACAGCTTATTGCATGCTTAGAGTTGTTACCTGAGGCTACTTTGTTGTGAGTCGGGATGGTAGTGATCATGTGAATGATGGCGGTAATGTGTTGGTGAATCTACCCTAAACAAAGGTGAACGATGAGAGGCTGTGTAGGAGTACACAGTGGGTTCTCTCGTTGAACACTGCCTTAGGCCCGAGTTCTTGTGTTGTTATCCAAGACTAAGAGTACGACCACACATTGGGCTCACTGACCCCTCTCGGCCTAGTACCTCACCCCGGACCTGTCCAGGAGTCGCAAGTAGTTCGCCCTTTAACGATCTCAAGCAGGTGGAACCAAGGTAAGTGGTTGGCGTAGGTTGTGGGCACGTTTAATCAAGTGATCATGATCGATTTGAGCTTGATGGCGGTCACACAACGTTTGAGTCCGCATCGGAAAAATCGGCCGGATTCCGATCGTGGTGCCAACTCAAATAGGCGACTCCCTAGGACTAGATATGGTGCCGTGAGTGAATTGTCGTGGCAGCATCCTCGCCGGTACTCACTTGAAGGGTCCATCCCCAGGCGGTAACTGATGAGGCTTGTGTGTAGCAGTACACCCCTGCAGGGTTAATGAACTATTCGAATAGCCGTGTCCGCGGTTATGGACTGCTTGGAGACCTTTACTTGATCATAGACAACTTGAATGGTTACTCTTAAAACTTGCCAAGATAAGTGTGAGTGCTATGGCGTGCTTCCTCGTGGGGAAGTCGAGGAAGTATCCATAGTGGTGTATTGGTTGGAGACTTGTTACTTGGACTCGTGTACGCTCCTTACCTCATTTTGGTATTCGTAGTACAGGACTAGCCAAGTCAAAGCTGGCACTTCTGCAAGTGAAACCCCACCTCCCTTTGCCTTGATACATGTGCATGAGTAGTATAGTTCCTATGTAAGTCTTGCTGAGTACGACTTTGTACTCACGTTGTATTATTCTATGTTTTAGAGACGAGACCACTGACCCTGATGGTGGCCTCTACCTCGAGCTCGACGTGGACCAGGTCGTATAGTTCCAGACAGCAGCCTGTGCCCTTTGGAGGGTCGTTGTATTTTTTTTCAGGCTTCTTAAGCCATTTGTTAACACTGTCTTTACTAAGACATAATTTGCTTCCGTTGATGCTTGATGTAATGTTGGATCACATCCATGTGATCTCTGCTTGTAATACAACTACTATGTCTGCTCTGTTTAGCAGAAGTTATAAAGACTATGAGTTTGTAGAGTTCATGTTGTGATTACCATCTGTTTATACTAGACATGTGTGCTGCGTGTATGATTATAACATACATGTCTTAGTATGGGTTTTCGTGACCTTAGTTGTGATCTGGCTGGCGGTCTTTTATACACCAAGTGGCCCTTAGATGTGCGCAGCTTGGGGCATCGCGATGCGATTGCTCGTGACTCTGTCACGTGCACACTTTGTTGTACGATCGAGCCCGCCCTAGACCCCGACTAAGTGATCGGGCTGGAGTAAGTCTATGTAAGGGTTATGATTCAATCGATAACATGGTTGAGGCGACTTGTCTATGAGTATGGGATTCACCACCCATAAGCATATAGACTTGTGAGCGGACGATGAGGACCCATCTCAGTTGATCATCCGACCTAGATGGGATGCCCCTCACGTTCGATGCTTACCGAGAGTGATCTGTGCTTGGCCTTGTCTGCTTAGACAAGTGGGTACGGATCTCGGCTCTCCATGTGATTGCATTGTGACCGGAATTACATACGCTAACCCCGGGTCCCGACAGTGAGTCTTCAAGGTAGACTCCAGAAACCTTCACAGACTCCATTCACTCAGGGAAGTCATAATTGCATCTTGACTTCCTCAGAATGATGAATTCTACGCCGGCTGGAAGATCATAGTCTTCAATAGTAAAAAGCTTCGGATCACTCGAACCGACTTCCTCATAAATGCTCAACTACTCCGGATGGTGGTTTTCCTCATTTAGGTTCTTCAGGTTCCTCAGAGGTGGGTTTCTCTCAATTGAGAACTGTCAGTTTTTCTCTCCAAGAAGCTAACCCACAAATGGGGCTGGGGGCGGCTATTTATAGCCGAGGAGCAAACTGTAAGAGCAAGTTTTGCCCCCGAAGGTTTTGGACATTGTTGGACAAAGCAGAAGTGGAACTAATATTGTTTTCGAGTATAAACAGATACTTAGGTTCCGAAAGAATGGAGTTTGCATGTAGAAGGTCGAAGGACAACTCACTGCAGTAAAGCTGCAGTCATCTACCGAAGCTTTTGAAGGAAGACGACCCCTAAAAATGTTGTCGAAGAAGATGTTTCTCTCGAGCAAAAGCGCAACGAGGAGAAAGCTGAAGCTGATCGAAGACTTAGTCTTTTTGCTAGTTTCTCTTTATTTCTTGAGTCGTAGGAAAAACCGTACTATCAAGAGGGGTTTGCTAGTTGAGATCTTTGTCGAAGTGAATTTGCTCTGCTCAATCAAAACCCACAAAATCCTACCGAGAGAAATCTCACCGAGTCGAGCGAATAGCTCGAAGGCAAAGTCATTGCACTTCGTGCCTTCGAGAGAGAACTCGTTCGGTGAGTCAGCTTACTTGTTCCTCAAGTAAATTTGCGCAGTGATTGGAATCCGACCGTTGTGGACACACGTCAAGCGGTTGCATCGGGTCACTTCAGTCATTTTACCCATCGGGATCGCCAACTATAAATACCCCGCACCCACCCGCCAGTTGGGGCTGGCTGCTCCACTGAAGATTCTAAGACAGAAGTCTGAGAGCATCCCAAAGAGATTCATCGAGAGAAAACCTTCACCCAAGTCTGAACTGAGTTGAGCAATTCACTATGACTTAGGTTGAGATTAGCCGATCTTTTTATCTTGGAGATCTGCAAGTCTCCTAGACGGTTAGGCGTCGCCTGTCAAGCAGTCGAAGAGTAATTGTCGCTGCTGAAGGAAGTTTGTAAAGGTCTCGGAGATGTCCTGAATCATCTACCACGAGTGAAAACTGGACAAGCTCGAGGAGTTTGTTGCAGTGGAGAATAGGACGGAGAGAGTTTTGCTCCAGGTGTTCAATCACCAGTCCCTCCAACCAGACGTATCACTTTGCAGAGTGTGAACTGGTTTACCAAACATCGCTGTGTCAGGCTCGTTTTCCTTCTAGCATTTACTTCAAATATTTACTCGTAGCCTATTTGTCTTCGATGTTTTCCTTCGCTCCCAATCCTTTCGAGCCTTGCATTACTTTCGATACTGAATTCCCTTCGAGATGTTTTTAGTTCTACGATGTTTACATGATTTCCTTCTAAGTTCCTTAGAAGTTTTAGAAGTGATCATTCACCCCCTCCCCCTCTGATCATTCTTGAGCTTTCAATTGGTATCAGAGCTAGGCACTCTCTACGCTCTGCGTATTTTGGTCTAACAACCTGGAGTGTTGTCAAGAATGTCGTTTGCAGCTGTTCGCTCGGGGGAACCAATCCCTATTTTCAATGGGAAGGACTATCCCTATTGGAAGGACAAAATGAAGAGGAATATCATGGCTATCAACTCTGCCGCTTGGGAAGTTGTCAAGAATGGTGTAACTGTCGAGGACACTGATGCCATCACTCCTGAAGAGGCTAAGAAGTTGTCCCTTGATGCTGAAGTCTGGGTATTCATCACAAATCATCTGATTCCTGAAAAATATCATGAGGTCAAGATTATTCCTTCGGCCAAAGGTGTTTGGGATTATCTCGAGAAGATTGGTGAAGGTGTCTCTACTCAGAAAGATGCTCGAATTGACACCCTTCGAAGCAAGTTCTATCGGTTCAAGAGGCACGAGGGAGAAAAAGTTTGTTCCATATACAGCAGACTCACTGCGCTGTCAAATGAACTGATTTCCCTCGGTGCAGATGATATTACCAATCGGATTATTGTCAGAACCTTGCTCCGTTCTCTTGATGATTCCTTCGATCACATTGTGCTGATGATTAAGGAAAGAACTGATTTCAAGGATATGGTTGCCGCTGATATTCTTGAAAGGCTTAATACTTTCGAGATGGAAGAAGATGAGAAGCGTGATGTCAATGGGAGTCGAAAGAAATCTCATGCACTCAAGGCCAGAGCTTCACATCACTCCTCTCCTGAAGCCAGTTGTGAATCTGATGGTGCCTCTGATGACCCCGAGAACATTGGGAAAGATCTTGCACTGATAATGAGAAGATTCAATCGCTTTCAGAGAAGGAACTCCTCTTCACCGAAGAAAAACTATTCTTCAAGACATTCTAGCAATTCATCTCAGCATCGGTCATCATCCAGAAACTCTTCAGCGAAAGATAACTGTTGCTATAAGTGCAAGAAGCCAGGTCACTTCATTGCTGATTGTCCTCTCTGGGAAATTGAACATAAATCAAAGCACTCTCACAGCAGCTCTTCGAGCAAGTCTTACAGATCGAGCAAAAATCACGATTCGAAGAGATATGTTTCAAGGTCCAGAAAAGACAAGAAAGATGGTTCTGATGATGACAAGAAAAAGAAGTATCATAAGCATTGAGAGGGTTCTTCATCAAAATCTCATTCCTCTCGTCGAAAGAATTCGCACCGAGCCAAAGCCTATCTGGGTAAAGAGATGAACTCTGAAGAAGAAGCATCCGGTTCTGAAGCAGGATCAAAGTCAAGATCAGGTTCTGGTTCTGGTTCTGAATCTGATGGTGTTGCTGGGATAGAATTCGCCCCGAACAAGAATTCAAGTTCATTCTTCTCCAACCAGAGCAGTGAAGATGAATCTCCCGCTTACTGCTTCATGGCCAAGGCTAAGGTATCCTCATCAAAAAAATCCTACGATACTTCTGATGGATCTGCTTATGAAAGTGACTCTAGGATAAGCAAGTCTAAACTTGCTAAAATTGCTTCTATCCAACAAGATGAACTAGATTCTCTAAGTGAAACTATTCAAAAATCTGAGACTCTGTTGATCAATGAGATTGAGAAGGGTCAAACTTTGACTAACGAGCATGTTGCTCTGAAAGAAAAGTATGATGAGCTTTCCTCTCGGCATGATCTTCTCTCAGTGGACTACGAGAAGCTAACCTATGAATTATTTCAAGGGAAAATGGCTCTCGAGAAACTAAGAGAGGCTAATGAAGAGTTGGAAAGTGTCAATCTCACTCTCATGTCTCAACAGGGCTCAGAAGATAAAAATGAATCTGTTTCACCTTGCTTGACTTGTTTGGAACGAAGTAAAATTGATTCTATTTATGACAGATCGAAAGAAAAGCAACCTATTGTCATTGATGATGCTAACCCCTCGAACGAGGAAACCATTACCGAGGAACTCCTCAGGTTGAGAAATTTGTTTGAAACAGGCATGTTCAAAAGTGTGCTGGGACACCATTATCTGTGTGATATACTTCGAAAGGCTCTTCTTCACAGGAATCCTCGAAACGAAGGAGCTGGCTTCGAAAGGAAAATCAATCCTGATGGAACCTACTGGAAACCCGAACAGTATCCTAATACTGTCTGGGTTCTTGCGAAAGAAAAGCCCATTGATATTGCTAACCTTTCAGGTTTCAGTTGCAAAATTGACAAAGCTATTGTTGATGAATCACTTGATTCTAACTATAAGCTTATCAAAGATCAGGAAGGAAAGGTGTCAGCTGAGTTCGTTGGTACTCCTCCAAAGAATGGCTTTTATAAACGACAGATTTGGATTCGCAAATCTCTCGTAGAAAAACTGCCCTCTAACCATTCAATGCAGGGAAAACCCACAGTACCACCGAATCACTACTATTCTCTCGAGGATAGAAATGAACCCTTGGTGCCTTCTTCAAATGTTCCCCAGAAGGATTACTATCGTATAGATAGAAATGTTTATCGTCATCGTGACAATCGTACCAAAATTGCCATTACCCATCGTTACTCTAACCCCTCGTCGAGGAATTATATTTATGGTGTGCTTGATGGTCCTGATCGACAATGCAATCCTGTTCGATATAATATTGCTGATCCATCTAGCTCTACCATGCCTTCTAAGTCACCTTCTCTCTTGTGGGTGGTTAAGAAGAACTAATTCTTCTGCAGGGCTATGTCTCCGGTGGATCCGAATGGGTCATGGATAGTGGATGTACAAATCATATGACCGGAGACAAAGATTTGTTCATCGAAGAAAAACTATCTGAATCTTCACAGAAATATATTACCTTCGGTGACAACAACAAAGGGAAAGTACTTGGTTTGGGTAAGGTTGCCATATTGAGAGACAAGCATATCGATAAGGTTTTGCTTGTACAATCTCTAGGATATAATCTTATGTCTATATCAAAACTTTGTGATATGGGTATGCTTGTACTGTTTTCTGCGTCTCGCTGTGTTGTCTTTTCACAGGATGATTATTCCTTCGTGTTCGAAGGATATCGCAAGGGTGATCTTTACGTCGTTGATTTTTCTTCGGGACCTGCTGTGTCCACATGTTTAATGGCCAAAGCCACTTCTGGTTGGTTATGGCACCGAAGACTTGGTCATGCAGGGATGAAAAATCTTCAAACTCTTATCTCGAAGAAGAACATCGTTGGAATTGATAATGTGAAATTCGATAAAGATCATCTATGCAGTGCCTGTGAAGCAGGAAAGATTCCCAAGAAACATCACTCTGCAAAAACCGTCATGACTACTACTCGTCCTCTTGAATTACTTCATATGGATTTATTCGGTCCTCAAAATTATGCTAGTCTTGGAGGTAACAAGTATGGTCTGGTTATTGTTGATGATTTCTCTCGATACACCTGGGTTTTCTTTCTAGATGACAAGAGCAAGGTTGTTGAAATTTTCAAAACTTTCGCAAAGAGAGCTCAAACTGAATATGAATTATCTCTCAAGCATATCAGAAGTGATAATGGTACTAAATTCAAAAATACTCATATCGAAGATTTTCTTGATGAATATGGCTTTACTCATGAATTCTCGGCTGCTTATACACCGCAACAAAATGGTGTAGTCGAGAGAAAGAATCGAACACTTATTGAAATGGCCAGAACAATGCTTGCTGAATACAAGACTCCTATCAGGTTCTGGGCCGAAGCTATCAACACTGCATGTCATATCATCAACAAGGTTTATCTGCATAAGTTTCTGAAGAAAACTTCACATGAACTCATCACTGGTAAAAAGCCAAATGTGTCTTATCTCAGGGTTTTTGGTGCTCCATGTTACATCAGAGACATGAATCCCAGCTCCAAGTTTGCCCCAAAGGCTCACGAAGGTTTTCTTCTAGGTTATGGTTCAAATTCTCACACTTACAGAGTTTACAACTCACATCTTGGCAAAGTTGTAGAAACTGTAAATGTTCGATTTGATGAAACTAACGGCTCTCAAAAGGAGCAATTACCTCTTAAACTGGATGAACCTCCTTTGGATGAAGTTATCAGGTTCATGGCTATTGGAGATATTCGACCTGTCGAAGGAAATGCTCAACAAGTAAACAGGGATGATGATGGTCCAATGTTCCCACACATAGCCCGGGGCGCTGGAGATCAACATCCTGAAGAAATTGATGCACAGGTCGAAGGAGATCGCATAAACGAAGAATATGTTGATCCCGAAGGACAAGCTGAACCCGAAGGAAATGATCCCGAAGGACAAGCTGATCCCGAAGATCAACCTGATCCACAAGATGAAGAATCTTTTCCTCGTGTTCGAAGAAGAGTGAATGTCGACTCAATTCTCGAAGAGATTCGTTTACCAGGTCGTCCCACCACTCGTTCTCATACTCGATTAGCTAACTTCTGTGGAAATTTCTCGTTTGTATCCATGCTAGTACCTTCAAAATTTGATGAAGCCATGAGAGACTCAGACTGGATGACTGCCATGCTCGAAGAACTTAACCAGTTCGAGAGAAATAAAGTCTGGTCCCTTGTCGATAGACCTGATTCCACGAAGCATAATATCATTGGTACAAAGTGGATTTTTCGCAACAAGCAAGATGAAGATGGCATAGTGGTAAGGAATAAAGCTCGACTGGTTGCACAAGGCTACACCCAAATCGAAGGTATTGATTTTGGTGAGACTTATGCACCAGTTGCTCGTCTTGAATCCATTCGCGTCATGCTTGCTTTTGCCAATTACAATGGTATATTGCTATATCAAATGGATGTCAAAAGTGCATTTCTTAAATGTGAGATCGAAGAAGAAGTGTATGTTATGCAGCCACCAGGTTTTGAAGACCCGAAGAATCCTGATAAGGTGTACAGATTACACAAGGCCCTATATGGGTTAAAGCAAGCACCTCGTGCTTGGTATGAAACGCTGAAGGATTTTCTTCTTAAGAAGGGCTTCAAACCAGGAACAACTGATCCGACTCTTTTTACTCGTGCATACAAAAATGATCTCTTTGTGTGTCAAATTTATGTCGATGACATTATTTTTGGCTGTACCAACCCTGATATTAGCAAAGAATTTGCTCGTATGATGTCGAAGAAATATGAAATGTCAATGATGGGAGAATTGAAGTTCTTTCTCGGGCTTCAAATCCGTCAACAGAAGAATGGTACTTTCATTTCACAAGAGAAGTATCTCAGAGATTGCCTGAAGAAGTTTGATCTTGTCAGTTGCAAAACTGTCAAGACTCCAATGCCTACGAATGTTCATCTAGATGCAGATGAGAAGGGCAAACCGTTCGATCAGAAGAAATATCGCTCGATGATTGGTTCGCTTCTTTACCTTTGTGCATCTAGACCTGACATTATGCTATCAGTTTGTATGTGTGCTCGTTTTCAGGCAAATCCGAAGGAATCTCATCATATTGCTGTCAAGCGAATCCTTCGATATCTGGCTCACACACCAACCTTGGGTCTTTGGTATCCCAAGGGTGCCCAGTTTGATCTCGTTGGTTATTCAGATTCTGACTGGGCTGGTGATCGAGTCGACAGGAAATCTACCTCTGGCACATGTCATTTTCTCGGTAGATCTCTTGTCTGTTGGGCCTCGAAGAAACAGAATTGTGTATCTATTTCTACGGCTGAAGCCGAGTATATTGCTGCCGGTTCATGCTGTACTCAGATTCTGTGGCTCAAGCAAACGCTGAAAGATTATGGTATTCTTGTGAAGAAAATTCCATTGCTTTGTGATAATGAGAGTGCAATCAAAATTGCTCATAATCCAGTGCAACACTCTCGAACGAAGCATATTGATATTCGTCATCATTTTCTTCGAGATCATGTTCAGCGAGAAGATATTGTTATCAGTCATGTTCGCACCGAAGATCAATTGGCTGATATATTCACAAAGCCCTTGGATGAAAAGAGGTTCTGTACACTGAGGTGTGAGTTGAACATCTTGGACTCACGCAATGTGCAGTAAGATCATAACTATCGGTACTATGTATAATACCTTATTATTGTAGTTTACTTTCGTTAATTTTCTGTCGTATTTCTTTTTCGTTTATTTTTTGTTCGCTTGTTGTTGTCCTATACACTTATCATTCCGAGTTTTATCGCTGTTTTCCCCTCGGATTGACTAAGTATCGGACCCTGTTTTCCCTCTATTCTATCCCTACCTATTCTATGCTTTTCTCTAGTGAACATGTACATATTGCACTCGATCAAGATTCCCTTCGAATGTCATTGATTCAGAAGGAAAATCAATCGAAGTTTTATCTTCTTTTTACTCGATGTTCGATGAGTTTGGTCTCGGACGTGGAGCAACTATCTTTCGGTTCGTTGGGATTTTTCCCGCGATTACCGCCACAAAATCCGTCCGTTGAATGCGGAGAGACGCGAAATCTGCGCCGTTGGATCAGATCTGACAGCTCGGTCAGAACCTCCCTTATAAATACTGATCCACTCCACCGGCTTAGACATCGCTATTCCTTCGACTTCGTCTCTTCGCCTCCAGAAGCTCTCTCTCTCGCGCGCCGCCGTGCTGTCTCGTCGCCGTCGACTCCCTCGCCGCTTAACTGCCGGAAGGAAGCCGCCGGAGGCATTCCCGTCGACGAAGATCATCATCCGCGTCGCCGTAGTCGCCTCACATCACCAAGTTAGGGTATGTGTGGCTCTGGAGTCGATTCAATCTCGCTCTGTTCATCGTTTCCAGTTTTTGTGTTGATTTTTCTCTGATTTCTTTTAGGTCTGTTTGATCCGGTTGGATCTTTGAATCTTGGGAAATCTGTTTCTAGTTTTTCTGTCAATTCCCCATCTGTCCTTGGTAAGAAATCCCTCAGATTCTCTCACTTAGGCAAATCCTACAGTATCGTTTCGATAGATTTAATCTTGTGCGATTTCTTCATACAAGTTCTTCGTTAGATTTCCACCCGATGAAAATCTAGCCTAGCACTTTCATGAAAACTTGCGATAAGGCAAATCTCTCGAAAAGATTGCTGCATTCAAAATGTTTTTTCCTCGAAATTGTTGGTACTTGTTCACAACCTTCCTATATTCCCTCGTATCCTTCTTTTTCGCAAGAAAATGGCTGATAACGAAGGAAATATTAGAGTTCCCAAGCGTGTGGGAGGCCGAACAAGAATCACCAATAACTCTGAAGGCTTGTCTGAGGAAGTGATCATTGAGAAGAATTTGAGAACGCCGCCAGGATCTGAGGATGATCGTACAAGAGAGAATCGTCTGCAAGAGATTCGGAGACTTCAAGCTCTTCGTTGGTATGAATACAAGTCTCTTATCCCTCGTTGGGAGAGGCTGTTTGCTATGAAGAATCCTTGGGTTGATGTCAAAGCTCTAAGGCCAAAGTGGACGAAATTTAATCGACCACCTCCTCCTGCTGATGCTCACCCTTCTGCCCTCAAAACTCCTGATGATTTTAAAGAGCTCGTTGAAGCTCGTGAACTTCGAGCACAAAAGAGGAAAGAAGCTAAAGCTCGAAAGGAAGCAGCTGCTGCTAAAGCTGCCGAAGAAGTTGGCCCTAGCGCCAAACCGAAGGGTGGCAAGAAGTCAGCCAAGAGACAGAAAAAGGTTGTAATAGTTTCACCTCCTGATGCAAGGTCCGAAGGAGAAGCTAATTCAGATGATCAAGACCCTGGTACAGAGGTTGATGTCGAGGACTTACCTCTGAAGAAAAAGCCGAGAAGTAGAGGCATAAGGATCCAGGAGCCAGCTCCACAGGCTCCTCGAGGAAATATTGACTTGACCAACTTGGTCACAGATCCACCTATTTCATCTGCTCCACCTGTTCCTGCTCGCCAACCAAAACCTTCGGCTCCATCGAAGGGAAAGCAAGCTCAAGTTGGTGAAGATGATGAAACGCTTATTCAGCGAAAGGAAAGGCTGGCCAAGCAAAAGGAACAAGAAGAGAAAGAATTAATTAATGCCAAGCTCCTGAACTTTCACAGTCAGCCCGAGCATAAAAAGGCTCTGGTAGCTCAACAACTGGGCATTCTTCACTTGGTCAGTGAAAAATATCGTCGACAGGTTTCTGCAGGCACTATCCCTAGTGACCCGAAAGAAAAGGTCACCGAGAAAGTTGTGACTCCCACAGTCACGAAAGAAAAGGTTATATCCCCTAGTGCCTCGAAGGATAAAGCAGTGGTCTCAAAACCCATTGCTGCTGCCAAAGCCACCAAGGAAGCCAAAAAGAAAGCCAAAGAGGCAAGACAGAAGGCTCAAGCTGCTCCAGTTCCTCGAGCTGCACCAGCTCCTGCCCCTTTTTCACCTGCTGTTTCCGGCCCTCGTGCCGATGAAGAAAGTTCCAATGAAGGAGAATCTAATGCAAATGCTCCTTGGGATGCTGCACACATTTCACACATTCTCTGGAAGATGGCTACTACACCGAGCAAAGTCACTGCCGAGGATGATGTTCCTGCTGAAATCCAAGAGCATGTTGCTCGATACATGATCCGCTGGGAAGGTTATATCACCCAGGATCGAAAGGATAAAGAGCAAGTCAGGTTTTACACCAGGCAACTCCAAGAGGAAACCGAGGACATTGAGTCCCGAAAGTTTTTCAAGTCCAAGATTGCTTCTGCTGAAGCTTCCAGGCGGACTCAGAAAGAAAATTTAACTGCTGTGTTTGACAAGGTAAAACAAGTTGTGTCTGCTGTTTGCAAAGAGCATAATGATGCTCTGTTCCAAAGACAATCTCGAAAGAGAAAATCTGCTGCCCCAACCTCTGAGCGTGGGACACCAGAGATCGAGAAGAACGCCAAGAAGTCCAAGTCCACCGAGGTCGTTGCTACCACAGAACGACAAGAAACTGAACCAAACCCCACCAAGCAACCCACTCCTCCCCGTAAGAAAACTCCACCACCTCGCCAAACAAGTTCACCACCTCGACAAACAACTCCACCCTCTCGTCAAGCTACACCTCCACCCCGACAACAAACACCTCCACCTCCACCTCCATCTCCACCTCGTCAACCCTCACCACCAAAAGCCTCGCCACCACCTCAAAACCCACCATCTCCACCTCATGTCAATCCATCGACCACCCCCGCCACTGAAATCCAAGCTCATGCAGAGACCGAGCAAGTTGTTCGTGTCGAGCAAGAAACTCAAGTCCAGAAAGATTACTCTTCTGCCCGGACTATGCCTGAAGGAGAAGATGTTGATGTTGACATCACGACAGTTTCCTCTCGACGAGATCCTGTCGTAAGCAATAGTTCTGGAGATAACAGTTCAAGTGATAATTCTTCATCCTCCTCATCCAGTTCTTCGAACGAAGAAATGGTTGATGCGTTTGCTTAATTTGATGAAGACTTGGAGGCCATGGAAATTGAAGAGGCCGCACAAAATGCTCAAACCGACGAAGGAGATGCCGTCGTAGCTCAGGCCGAGGAGAATGCTCCTGCAGTCATTCCGGCTCAGGATATTGTAAACATTCCATCATCTATCTCTCGACCTGCTGAACCAGAGTTCCAGATGCCAGATAACGCTGCTGAGGTTTTTCCCATTGATGAGCTGCTTCACTCTGCTCATCCGAGAGAAATGCTGCCTTTGTTCCGCTCAGATGTTCCTCGAGGAGGTCCCATCTTCAAAAGGCGTGAACACAAGCCATTTTTCTTCGGTACCAATCCCTACGAGAAGCCCAGAAGTGCTTATTCTCTTCGGTTTTGGACCCAAGAGCAAGCTATCTATTATACTCGTGTGTTGTACAACAAGGCAAGAGTTTTCCAGCATCAATATCTTGATATGCCTTCGGTGTACTCCACTACTTGTTTCGAGAACATTGCCGAGACAATTGATAGCCTGCATGCTCACAAGATGTTTGCTCTCGATTGTGGTTACAATCCCGAGCTTATCAAACAGTTTTATGCAACACTTTATGTCTCTGGAGATCCTGAGAACTCGAAGACATGGAAATTTGACTATATGATTCAAGGCCAAGTTTTTCACATGACTGTCGACCAATTTCTGGCTATCATCAATTTACCTCGGTTCGAAGGATTACCTCACAAACTTCATGACTTACCTGCTGCAACTCCTGCTGAATTCTCTACGCTGATGGATCCAGAAGTCGTAGGAGATCACTACCCCACTGAGCCGAAGCCAAGACACTTGGTATTTGAAGCAAAGGCATGGTTTTATATTCTCTCGAAGACCTTGATGCCAATGCTTGATGTGCACGATAATTTTCCAATTCCAAATGATGTGCAACTTGCCCTGTTGAAGTTAGTCCACGGTCATCCCTTCGATTTTGAAGACTACTTCCTCAGAACCTTGGTGTCTTGTGCTGATGACCACAATTCCCACAAGCCATATGCACCTTGGCTGATGGCAATCTGCAATTACTCTCGGGACGTGCCTTTCCCCGTGTCAATTTACACGAAGATTTTCACTCCTCCAGTTCGTGAAGTATTGCAGGTTGTTGCTCGACCCAACGACCCTTTTGCTGAGCACACTGGCATCCGCGCCCACTTAACTGAGCGCAATATTCGCTCGAAGTTTATCAAGCCAGTGCATCATATGGAAGTTTCTCTTCGGTCCCAGCAAATGCTTCAACATCACATTGATCAAGATTTTATTCAGAAGCAAGCTCTGATGGATGAGATCAATCACTTGCGTAACATTACCATGAACAACAATCAGATGCTGCGTGAATGCCTTCGCCGTGATTGGAAAGGTCTTCGGAAGTTCAATTCCCTCGGTCAACTTCAACGTTGCGGGTTCGAAGAATATCCTCCCCATCTGAACAGGAATTGGACCAATGATGATCGAGTAGATCGACCGGATCCCAATATCCCTCGTCTATCGAAGAACAGAGATGTGCTAAGTGTCGATGATTATTATCATATCACTTTGGACAATTTATCCTCTGACTCCGAGCAAGAAGAAGAAGCCCCTCCTCACCGTCAACCCAGAGTTCCCTCGCCACTTCCTCGAAGCCCCAGGACCCCGCCGGAATCGCAGCTGGAATCTTCAGGAGATCAACATTCATTCCGCACGAAGATTACTCCTCCAGGCCCTCGTCCAATTCGTCGTGCTCCAACGCTCGCCGAATCTTCTCGTCGTCGCCGGAGCCAGCGTCGCGAGTAGGGATTTCTTTCGACCCTATTCTCTCGATCTTTTTGTACGTTGTGACAAAAAGGGGGAGATGTAGTGGCATCGAAGAAATTAGTTTGCCTACGGGGTTAAGGGTTTTGCATTCCATTCGATAAACTCTTGTTTTTGAGGTTTCTGAGTAGTTTCAACAAACTTTCGATTCACATTCGATCTGGTTGTAACTAACTCTAAGTAGGACTGTGAACTGCTACTCTTTTCGTAAGATATCTATCTGCTTCTTGCCATATCTAACCTTTTGCAGGAAGTTATCTTTCATATAAGTTCACAGGTCATTCGAGGAGATTGCATATTACTAATTGGATGCTATCTGGAATGCAATTTCTCTCGCTAAGATTTTTGATGTTTTTCCCTCGACACTACTTGTCAAATATGCACTTCACAGGAAATCTTTATCCTTCGTGCATACATCAAGGGGGAGTACTTCATCGATCTCAGCACTAGTTTATTATCGAAAACTCAAACTTTTTCAAATTATTTATCGATGCCTGTTTTGTCAACAATCGTCCAAAAAGGGGGAGATTGTAAGAGCAAGTTTTGCCCCCGAAGGTTTTGGACATTGTTGGACAAAGCAGAAGTGGAACTAATATTGTTTTCGAGTATAAACAGATACTTAGGTTCCGAAAGAATGGAGTTTGCATGTAGAAGGTCGAAGGAAAACTCACTGCAGTAAAGCTGCAGTCATCTACCGAAGCTTTTGAAGGAAGACGACCCCTAAAAATGTTGTCGAAGAAGATGTTTCTCTCGAGCAAAATCGCAACGAGGAGAAAGCTGAAGCTGATCGAAGACTTAGTCTTTTTGCTAGTTTCTCTTTATTTCTTGAGTCGTAGGAAAAACCGTACTATCAAGAGGGGTTTGCTAGTTGAGATCTTTGTCGAAGTGAATTTGCTCTGCTCAATCAAAACCCACAAAAGCCTACCGAGAGAAATCTCACCGAGTCGAGCGAATAGCTCGAAGGCAAAGTCATTGCACTTCGTGCCTTCGAGAGAGAACTCGTTCGGTGAGTCAGCTTACTTGTTCCTCAAGTAAAGTTGCGCAGTGATTGGAATCCGACCATTGTGGACACGCGTCAAGCGGTTGAATCGGGTCACTTCAGTCATTTTACCCATCGGGATCGCCAACTATAAATACCCCGCACCCACCCGCCAGTTGGGGCTGGCTGCTCCACTGAAGATTCTAAGACAGAAGTCTGAGAGCATCCCAAAGAGATTCATCGAGAGAAAACCTTCACCCAAGTCTGAACTGAGTTGAGCAATTCACTATGACTTAGGTTGAGATTAGCCGATCTTTTTATCTTGGAGATCTGCAAGTCTCCTAGACGGTTAGGCGTCGCCTGTCAAGCAGTCGAAGAGTAATTGTCGCTGCTGAAGGAAGTTTGTAAAGGTCTCGGAGATGTCCTGAATCATCTACCACGAGTGAAAACTGGACAAGCTCGAGGAGTTTGTTGCAGTGGAGAATAGGACGGAGAGAGTTTTGCTCCAGGTGTTCAATCACCAGTCCCTCCAACCAGACGTAGCACTTTGGAGAGTGTGAACTGGTTTACCAAACATCGCTGTGTCAGGCTCGTTTTCCTTCTAGCATTTACTTCAAATATTTACTCGTAGCCTATTTGTCTTCGATGTTTTCCTTCGCTCCCAATCCTTTCGAGCCTTGCATTACTTTCGATACTGAATTCCCTTCGAGATGTTTTTAGTTCTACGATGTTTACATGATTTCCTTCTAAGTTCCTTAGAAGTTTTAGAAGTGATCATTCACCCCCTCCCCCTCTGACCATTCTTGAGCTTTCACAAACCCAGGTGAAATGACATAAATTCCCATGCACGAAATTACCATCGTGCCCACCCTTCGGACCATTGCTAGAAAGGTTCTTGCCTCTTACCACGCAACACGTGGCACGGTCCAAAGTATTCTCTCTCTCCCTTCTTCAGGAAAACTGCACTGACAGTTTCCTAACTCCTCAACCAAATTTAGATTCCTCAGTGTCCTGAAGAACAAGGTCTCAGACACTCGAGGAACTGAACCTCTAGTGCATGAGATTCCTCAGAGTTTTCTTCATGATTTCTATATGTGCACTTCCTAAGAAATACATAACTCATTTTCCTCAACCCCTCCATTATTGTGGTGTTTTCCTATGACTCAAGAAGTATAAAAGTCTTAACATAGACTATGCTTCAACTTCGGCTTCTGCGTGAGATGGCTCAGGATCCCGCACGGCTTTTTCAGCATCAGCCGAATGCCTCAGGATCTTGTTTCCTCGGGATTTCGCGCCACACCAATCTTTAGGAAACACACCGATTTCTTCAATGTTCCTCAACATTTTGGGGAGTCGACAACGATGGTTAACCTCTTCTTTAGAGACTGTTATCCTATGTATACTCACAAACACATCAGTACCTTAACCGTTTTTTCATCAAATACTCCAAAACCTCAAAGGGGCACTAGATGCACTTACAATCTCCCCCTTTTGGTGATTTGATGAAAATCTGGTTAAAGTTTCAACGGAATTAAATAAGTAATTTTGAGGAATTAAAACTTGAAGAAAACAATTCATTCTATCTGGATATAGAGATGCTCCCCCTGAGGATATGCATATATTGAAGAGTTAGTGAATAATTTTTGAAAAACATGAGGAGCTCCCCCTATATCCAGTATTGACTAAAATAATTGCTGAAACTAGAATGCTTGAAGATTAAACACATCACTGAGGAAGGTGATTGCTGAGGAAAGTTATAAGTATAAAACGACCTTAAGTAAGTTCATGAGGTAATGCAAAGGTATCAGCCAATCACAAAAAGTATCAGTTTACAACTCGTTACAAAATGGTCTGAAGAACGAGAGTTGTAATTGAGGAACCCCATATAGACCCGCTTGAAGACTAACAAATTTCTGACCCTTTGTCATTAAATGAACAAAAAGGCGAGAACTAATACTAGCGTCCCAATAGTAATGCCTCAGGGCTGAGGTGAATCAGGCCAGAGACAAGCCGTAGCAGTGTGAGGAAAATTTGCAGTGTCTTCAGCGTCCTCAGGAGAGATCTCATGTTCCAACGAGAAGGAATCCACCGCCAGAGGAGGTGTGTCGCATCGGCGGAACTGACGAGGAGTCCGGATCTCGGAGACCTAAGGTTGCTTGAGACCAAGTTTGGCGAGGTCTTCAGGCAAAATCACTTCAATGAGAAGAGCATCAAGGCGTTGATAGGTATGATGTGCATACTAATGAATCTTCTTTTGAGCTGTGTGCATGCGCGCTATGTAACTGAGGATATCTCCAATCTGACGCTTGGTCCAGTCATGGTTGCGATCGACCTTCTGATGAAGACTAATGAGGAGTTCTCTGTCGGTCATCACGAGAGCTTGTGTTGTTTCCTCAGTTGAGGCATGGGTGCGCTCCTCATGAGTAGTACGAGACTGAGACTGTCTAATATTTCCACGAATGGAATTCTCAGGTAGAACTTCCTCATAGAAGACATCTTTGCCTTTGGTATTTGAAGCAAGAGTATGTTGAAGCACTTCAACTGGAGGCAAATACGTGTGATGATTAGGCTGGTCATGCTTATAGTTGATACCTTTCTTGGCACAAATCAGCTTCATAATTCACGGAGCATAGGGCTCCAGGATGTTAGGATTCTGTGCAGCGTCAACCATTTTTCTGAAGAAGAAGTCTGAGACATTGATTGGCGCATACATGAAGAGGTTGTACAGAATATTCTTCATGATGCCAACAACTTCTTCAGCAGTAGATTCATACCCCTTGATTGGGCAGAAGGACTTGTCCAGAATTCAGTAGAGCGTGATTAGCAGATACTGAAGCTCTCGGACGAGGAACTTCGTACGGGGAGGAGCTTCAGGGGCTTGAGGCTTCATAAGCATACTCATCAGATCATCCCTTAGAAGTGGGGCACCATACGTGCTTGGAACTAAGGCATCAGAGAGAGGCAGCTGAAGAATTTCAATGATCTCAGGCACTAAGTCAGTATAGTGCTGATGCTCAGTCATCCATTCCAGCACCCAAGTGTTGATGCCCTTGAGATCGCCTGGGACATATAAAGTTGCATAGAACTGAAGCACAAGCTCTTCATTCCAATGTATGCACTCGAAGCAGAACTGAAGCAGTTTGGCATGGAATAGGTCTTGCAACGCATTGTTGAAGCATGTAATGTCCTCCATATGCGAATGAGGAATGTGCTTATGAGGAAAGACCCTATGCTCCATGTAGAGAACTGAGGCATAATAATTCTTCTGAGTTGCAGTACAGAATCTCAACAGCTTGCTTGGTGGAGCAGAGTGATAGGGATTCTGTATCCCATCTTGAAAGAAGCTCATGGCATCGAAGAATGCATCAGCATTGAAGATTGGACGTGCATCAGCCTCAATGTTGCGATAAAATGGCTGCTTCTGCTTCGGAAAGAGAGAAAGTGCCGAGGCTTTCTCCTGAGGAACTGGTGCATATGAAGTAGGTGGAGGCACAGGTGGGGAAACATTTGCTTCTGCTGAGGCCTCAGGGCCAGGTTTCAGAGATGTAGCGGGGGATGAGGTTGATGTGACTTGTTTTTCAGCCAAGGTTTCCTGAGAAGCTTCGGGTTTTGCATTGGTGCTGTGCTCTGCCTCAGTTTTAGTGGTAGGTTGAGCACTGTCAGCTTCAGGTTCATCAGCCTCATCAGAAGCACCGACTGCATCATCAATGTCATCATCTGCATCAGAGGCTTCATGCACAGAGTCTTCAGAATCTTGGACCGTATCAGGCAGGACTTCTGTGGTTGTGGGGGAGTGAGGCTCAAGCGAAAAGATAGTATGAGTGGGGGAGTTTTCCAACTCATAGTCCTCATCCATGATACGTGGAGTTCCAGTATCCTCAATATCAACATCCATGTCCTCAAGTTCTGTGATGATTGGAGGAGGAGGGAACTGAGGCGTTGAAATGATGGGTGTACCAGTCCCAGACACAATCTCCTTGTAGGGTGGAGTGAAGACAATCCGGCGTCACTTAGAATTTTCTTGTATGTTTGAGGCATCAGGAGGTGTTGTGAAGGCCTCAGTATTTCTTGATGCAAGAGAGATGATGAGAAAGTGAAAGTGCAATATATCGACCAGAGGGGGGGGGGGTGAATGGGAGATTTTCAATTATCTTGAGGAATTTCGGTTTCCTTAGGACTGAGGCAATACGAAATTGAGGAAAATAAAACTCGAGGCAGCACAGAGGTGATACTAACACATAGGCATGAATGTAAATCAACCTATTGCAGAGCTAAAGTAAGACCAATGTGAGAACTGAGGAATCAGACCAGAGTAAATTCAGAGAGAGAGGCATTAGGATGAGTCATCAGTGCATAAATGTAAAAGCTTAGGTTGAAGAAATAGCACCAGGGCACTGAAGACATAGACTTGATGAACCAGTTCGAGTTGCTGTGAAAACTCTACATCTGGTTGGAGAGGCTGAGATTGAACTCAGAAGACATAGTCTTCACCTTATTCTCCTTGAACTAAAGTCCTCAGACTCCGTCCAATAACTCAGGTAAGTCTTCAAGGTAGACTCCCGAAACCTTCACAGACTCAGTTCACTCAGGGAAGTCACAATTACATCTTGAGTTCCTCAGACTGATGACTTATACACCGGCTGGAAGATCATAGTCTTTAAGAGTAAAAAGCTTCGGGTCACTCGAACCGACTTCCTCAGAAATGCTCAACTACTCAGGCTGGTGATTTTCCTCACTTAGGTTCTTCAGTTTCTTCAGAGGTGGGTTGCTCTCAAATGACAAGTGTCAGTTTTTCTCTCGGAGCAGCCAACGCACAAATGGGGCTGGGGGCGGCTATTTATAGCCGGGGAGCAACCCCAGGTGAAAGGACATAAATGACCATGCATGAAATTACTTCCATGCCCACCCTTCGGACCATTGGCTGGATCGGTACTAGCACTCTCCTCGTGACACATGGCACGGTCGGAACACTCTCTCTCTCTCTTTCTTCAGGCGAACTGCACTGGCAGTTTCCTGACTCCTCAACCGAAGAAAAATTCCTCAGTGTCCTGAAGAACATCATCTCAGACACCCGAGGAATTGAACTTCTACTGCAGGAGATTTATCTAGGTTTTCTTCAGGATTTCTAATTGAGCACTTCCTCATAAATACAAAACTCATTTTCCTCAACCCCTCCAACAGTGCGGTGTTTTCCTACGACTCAAGAAGTATGAAAAGTCTTAGCAAAGACTACGCTTCAACTTCGTCTTCAGCGCGAACTTCCTCAGGATCTTGTACTGCTTCAGCTTCAGCAGAATGCTTCAGGATCCTGTGTCTTCAGGATTTCGCGCCTCGCCAGTCTTCAGAAACATCTCAATTTCTTCAATATTCCTCAACATTTTGGGGGGTCGACAACGGTGGTTAACCTCTTCTTCAGGGACTGTACTCCTGTGTATGCTCATAAAGACATTAGTCCCTTAACCGTTTTGTCATCAAATACTCCAAAACCTCAAAGGGGGCACTAGATGCACTTACAATCGCCCCCTTTTTAGTGATTTGATGACAATTAGGTTAAAGCTTCAACGGGATAAAAAAAGTAATTTTGAGGAATTAAAGACTTGAAGAAAACAATTCATTGTTTCCGGATATAGAGATGCTCCCCTTGAGGTTATGCATGTTTTGAAGACTTGGTAGAATATTTTTGAAAAAAACATGAGGAGCTCCCCCTATATCCCGGATTATTTGAAACAGTGCATCATATGAAATAACTGAGAAATCAATAATAGCACTGAGTAAAGTGGCTGCTGAGGAATATCATGAGTAATAGATAAACTTGAGGAATAATATGAGGTAACTTAAAAGTATCAGAAACCACCCAAAATACCAGTATACAACTCATTAAAAAAAGATCTAAAGAACGAGAGTTGTAACTGAGGAACCACATGAAAACCCGCTTGAAGACTACCAAATTTCTCCCGCTTTGTCATTAAATGAACAAAAAGGAGAGGCTAGAGCTAACGTCCCAAAAGAAGTGCCTCAGGGCTGAGTGGAATCAGGTAGAAGACATGCCGTTGAAGTGTGAGGACAAGCCGCAGTGTCTTCAACTTCTTCAGGGGAGAATTCTTGGGCTGAAGAAAAAGAGTCCATTGCCAGAGGTGGTGTCTTGCTCTTGGTGATTTGACGGGGAGACCGAATATCAGGAAGTTGGGTGACGGGGAACAACCCCGGCAAATCCCATGGTCAAGGACCCTGGGTTAGTCATGGGAGGCACAGGTTGGACGATAGCTCGTCGACAAACAGGAGGACACGTTCCTCCTCGATATTATTGATGAGGGAGATGCGATTACAGTGGATGCCAAGGCTGGAGCGCTCAAGGCTAAGGTTACAGATGATATTGGATGCCTTTGGCGTCGCCGCTCCTAGCCCTTATATACCGGGCTAGGTCTCGGGGAGTTCATCTACCTTTACAGGTAAGCTTTCCTAACCCTATCTTGCTCCGTACGACAGGTCTTCGCACCTTCCTTGTGACTCGCAGACTCCTGTGTCGGTGCCAACTAGCGGGCCAAGGCGGGTCTTCATGGGCCTTCTATCTTTAGGGACACCGAGTAGGCTTATCTGCAGGAGTCGTAGGGTCACCCCCTCGTCAGTAGCCCTCGAGTGCCTGGGGGACTCGAAGAGTCGCGCAGGGACTCAAGTACATCCATTTGTCGGTTGTTTGTATGCGCGGTACAACCGCGGGTCGCTGGAAGTCTGGTGGCCATGAAAAAACCTGTTTCGAGGGATGCTATGCTGAAAGGGCCCAAGGAGTCGACTCGTCGAGCCTTGGCGAATTGCGCTAGTGGAAAATACCGCAGTAGCCCAATCAAACCCATGTCCCTCGACGTGAGCTTGGAACACTGGTGTCAAGAAAAAGTCCTGCCGCTTCAGGTCTTACGGTGTTCATTTTCCGCCAGTAATGTGCATAGCCTAAGGCGCGTCCGCCCGGCTTTTTTTATCATGCGCAGCGCATGGAAAAGGTTGGGAGTGAAATCGCTCTTCGACAAGTCCCAGCCCGGACGAACTTCGCAGCGGGGTCTTAACTACACGCTAATATTGCGTGGCATCTGGGCACAGTGTGTCGTGTTCCAGGAATGTGTATTTTTTAGGCGCGGAGCCTAATAGTATTGCACCCGCTTCGAACAAAACATCAAGCGAGCTGTTCAATTATTCACCCGCGGATCTTGTTTCGAGTGCTCCGGCAAGGGGTTCTTCGCGAGTGGTTACTCAAATGCCGTTTCGGCTCTTGAGGTGAGGGAGCACCTGAGACTCTTAGCGCCGTATGATCTTGGCGAATGCATGTTAGTCTTGTGTCGGGTTGAGGGAGCACCAGAGACTCTCGTGAGTGCGAGTGGTCACTCGAGCACATTGGTGACTTTTAGGCGGCTGCTCACCTGAGGCTCGGTTTTGAGCGGGTACGCTCCCGATGGTAGTTTAAATATATTTGAAAAAATGTGTTTAAGAAATCATTCTTGATGTGTGTTGGTATTTTTCGCCGCTTGTCAGGATAACGATGCCTCTGTTTGATGGCTGTCAGGGATGCTCCGCCAGTGAACCGTCACGTCTTCATGGCCGGTCATAATGATGACCGTTGTGGCGTGCGGCAGGCGCTGGTTGAGTTTCCGATACGCGCGTTGGAAACGCACGTGAATTGACGCGTCTCACGCAGAGTGCGTCCCGTGGGAAAGCATCTTGGTCTTGGAATCTGAGACGTCTGCGACGTTTGGTCTTTGAATTAATTGTTGCTGTCATCTTGGCTTCTCTGTGCTGGGAGTTTTTTGTTCTATAAATAATCCTTTCTCTTCCACAACATTTCGCCTCTATCCAGCTTGCTTCTTTGCCTCTTCCTTCTTCTCTTCTTCATCTCATGGTTCCTAGGCGAGGTGTTGGCCGTGGCCGTGTTCGTCGTGGCCGTTGTGGACGTACACCATTCTTATGCCGCAGTGGTCGCTATGGTACGGCACCGATGCCTTCCTCCTCTCCCTTGGAGGAGGGATTCTGGCGATATGATTTTCTTTTACGCGTTCGTGGCCAGAGTGCCAATCGCGTTCTTCTTCCCTCTGCTTTTTCCGCCATTGTCTCTGAACGTGGCTTAGATGGCTTGCTACTGCATCTTCAAGGGAGTTTTCGATCTCCTTCTTATGTTGACTTGGAGGTTGATATCTCCCGCTTGATTTTTCGTGGCTCTGGTTGGAGTTTGTTTGCTCGGCGATTGAATTTGCGAGATGGCGATATGCTCAGTTGTCGTTTTGACGGAGAAAGCACTGTCACTGTCCGCGCGTTTGACCCGAGCGGCAACAGCATGGATCCGCACTGGCAGGAGTCGAGCAGCGACAGCTCCACAAGGTCGAGGAGTCCCACGCCTGCATCTTCTACGGCTTCGTCTTCTGGCGATTCCTCAGGTGGTGAAGCCATCTCCATCAGCTCCAAAGAGGACATCGACGTCAAGCCGTCGGTCAAGCGGGCACGCCAAGCGACCTTGTAGAACTGGAGGCGGCCTCATCTTCGCCGGCAACTCGGAGAAGAAGCTGTGCAACCGGAGAAGAAGGCATGCAGCTGAAGCTGGAGAAGAAGCTGGTGGAGCAGGAGAAGAAGCTGGTGGAGCATCGACAAACAAGTCTTGCTTCACCCTTTTGTTATGTCATTGACATCCTCTACTAGCTTCCTTTTTTTCCTTTGTCTGTGGTGATGCCCTTGTACTAGAGTCGATTACCCCTCATGGGCACACATGTAGAGGTCTTAATTACTTGGGTAATTCCCTCTTGTAATAGGAGCTGCCTTCTATCCAAATGTAGTTGAGTCCTTTGATACCTTTATGGTTGAATTTCAAGCTGTGGTTGAGATCTTGCAATAAACTATGTTTTCGAATCCTGTGATGCACTGTCTTCGACTCCTTTCTGATGGCGCGGAATGTCTTCAATTCCATCTGATAGCGCGAGATGTCTTCGACTCCATCTGATAGCGTGAAATGTATTCGAGTCCTCCCGTGATGCTCTGACTTTAACTTTCTGGTGTGTTCTATCGGGTGCGCGACAGCGCTCCCGATGGGAGTAGCCCCCGAGGCTACGTTTGAGTTGTAGAGTCAAACGTAGGCTTAAAACTTTTCGTACTCTGGAGAATCCTTAAAGATTGCTAACCTGGTGTTTTTGAATAGGGCCATAGCGTGTCTCGGGGAATGCTTATGCTTGAGCCCCCGAGTTTTTAAGGTGAGCTCGCGTAGGTGCTGATAGCATCTCTCAAGAGGATTTTTGTGCTTAAGCCCCCGAGTGCTTTGGTGAAGATCGCTTGAGTGGCGATAGCGTCTCTCGGGGGGATTTTATGCTTAAGTCCCCGAGTGCTTTGGTGAAGATCGCTTAAGTGGCGATAGCGTCACTCGGGGGGATTTTATTCTTAAGCCCCCGAGTGCTTTGGTTAAGATCGCGTAGGCGATAGCGTCTCTCGGGGGGATTTTATGCTTAAGCCCCCGAGTGCTTTGGTTAAGATCGTGTAGGCGATAGCGTCTCTCGGGGGGATTTTATGCTTAATCCCCCGAGTGCTTTGGTTAAGATCGCTTAGGCGATAGCGTCTCTCTGGGGGATTTTATGCTTAAGCCCCCCGAGTGCTTTGGTTAAGATCCCGTAGGCGATAGCGTCTCTCTGGGGGATTTTATGCTTAAGCCCCCGAGTGCTTTGGTTAAGATCGCGTAGGCGATGATAGCGTCTCTCGGGGGGAGTGGGTGTTCGAGCCCTCGAGTGCTTTGAGATGGCAGTATTTGGGCAACATTTATTTTATTGCGGTCGAGCGGCTACATGAGTTGCCAGTCATGTCTGACCGATGGGGACTATGGATAGAACAGTCGCAAGTTTTCTATGTTCCATGGGTTACTCACGTCCTCGTCTGTCTTCGGGTTCTTCAGCCTGTAGGCGCCACCTCCGATGACTTCTGAGACTATAAATGGTCCTTCCCATTGGGGGGCAAGTTTATGGACCTTCTCTTGTATCAACCGTAGGACTAGGTCACCTTTGTTGAAGGTTCTAGTGCGCAATCGACTGCTTTGGTACGTGCGTAGCTTGTCCTGGTACCCCTTTGATTTTGCCAGGGCTGTATCTCTTGCTTCGTCAGTTGTATCTTTGTCATCTTGTAATGCTTCTTCTGCTTCTTCTTCTTCGTACCCGGTGACCCGAGGTGCTCCGAACTTGAGGTCGTGTGGTAGTACTGCCTCTGCCTCGTATACCATGAAGAAGGGTGTGTACTGGGTCGCGGTGTTTGGTGTAGTTCGTAGGCTCCATAGTACCGCGGGTGGTGCGAGGAGCCGCTTCTTGATTCCCCCGCATACAAAGCCGTTTGCTTTTTCCACTTGGCCGTTGGACTGCGGGTGCGCGAATGATGCATAATTGATTTTGATGCCCAGTTCTTCGCAAAAGTTCTGGAATTCTGCGTCTTTGAAGTTCGTTCCGTTGTCCGTGATGATCTTGTGTGGAACTCCGAACCGGAAGATGATCGATTTGATGAAGTTGACAGCCGTGAGTGCTTTGGAGCTGGTGATGGGCACTGCCTCGATCCATTTAGTGAACTTGTCGACTGCGACGAGCAGGTGTGTCCTTCCACCCTTTGCTGATTTCTTGAGTGGGCCCACCATGTCGAGTCCCCAGTGTCGTGGTAATACGTAAGGCATACCCTCATGCGCCTTATATCAGGGGGTATCCTTAGGTCTACCATCTCTTGGAAAATACTCATAAAATAAAAACATGGAATTCCTTCCCCTCTTTTCCTTCCGAGTAAGGAACTACTCGGATGAATTCGAACCCTTCCGAGTGGTTAGCTTCCTCGGAAGACATCACCACTACGGGAGGAACCTTATTCGGACAAGGTCACTTCTCGAGTAGGACGTCACTCGGAGCAAGGAGTTACTATCCGAGTAAGCTGGCTACTCGGAAGCAGGAAAGGCCGAGCTGCATGATATTCGGACAGGAAGAAGAGAAGCTGGAGTTACAAGACATTAAACCCACAGGCGTTACCCCTACTTGAATGACAATAATGGGGAGACGTTTCTCATTGTAATAATAGCTATCATTAACCCTGTAATCAAAACCCATTACCGGACAGTGAAGGGACGTGGCACACTCTATATAAGCCCATCACTTCACCCCAGTAAGGGGGATTTTTTCTAAGAAAGAACAATACGAGAAAAACACCCCAAGACACTTGGGACAGGAGTAAGGTTGTTATCTCTGAGGAGAGGCCTAACCTGTATAATTCCTCCCGGTGTCACCATCTTTGCGTACAGATCTTCATAGCTCCGTTACTACCCCTATATCTATTGTTAGGTTCATCACCACAACACCCAAGTGGCAAACGGCCAGGATAGTGGTATGGTCTTGAGCTCTAAGGCGGGAGCGTGTGGCCTATTGGCGAATTTCTGGCAGGCGACACAACGTCGCACGATTTCCTCTGCGTTTTTCATGGCTGTGGGCCAATAGAACCCGGCTCGGAATGCTTTCATGGTGCCCACAGGTTCCTTCGTGGATTTCGAGTAGTCGGGCTTTGCCGTCCTCTTCGTCGATGCACCTTTGGAGTATCTGGGTGATGTTGCGCTTGTATAGCTGTTTGTTGATCACCGTGAACGCCTTGGATCGTCGGCTGATGCGTCGTGCTTCGGCCGCGTCTTGTGGTAGCGTACCTTCGATTAGGAATTGGAGGAACGGTTTTGCCCAGACAGGTCCTTCGAGCTCTGTCGTAGTTTTGCTGTCGGGTGTGCTGGTGCTTGTGCCTTATGATGGGCTTGCTGCTGCCACCTGCGCCAGGTCTGTTGCGTCCTCGCCATCCACGACTGCTTCAGGTGCTGCTGCCTGTACCTTGATGGATCTCTGGCTGATGCTTTCGAGAAAAACGCCGGGTGGTATTGGTCCTCGGGTCGAGCCAATGTTCGCGAGTTCGTCAACTTCTGAGTTATTGGCCCTGGTGATGTAGTTGAGCTCGCAACCGTCGAAAGTTCAATCGAGTGCGTTGTAGAGCTTCTGGTAGGCCGCCATGTTGTCGGCTATTGCGTCCTAGTTTCTCATCGTCTGCTGGACGACGAGATTGGAGTCCCCGTAGATTATGAGGCGAGTGGCTCCGCACGTTTTGGCCATGCGCATGCCATGGAGGAGTGCCTCGTATTCTGCTTCGTTGTTGGAGGCGTGACTGAAGTTGATCTGGAGGACATATTTTAGCTTTGTTCCTTTAGGGGAGATGAGCACAACTCCTGCCCCGGCTCCTTGTTGTCTCTTGGACCCATCGAAGAACAGTTACCATGAGTTTGATAGGTCTGGGGGGGCTGGTGTCTGAACCTCCGTCCACTCGACAAGGAAATCTGGGAGTACTTGGGCTTTGATGGCTGTTGGGTGTTTGAACTGTAGGTCCCGTGGGCTGAGCTCAATGTTCCACTCGGGGACTTGTCCAGTCCCTCCAGGGTTGTTGAGTATGTCAGCGAGTGGTGCGCTGATCACGATTGTGGTAGGGTGCTCGTCGAAGTAGTGGGACACCTTTCTTGAGGTCATGATGACGGCCAGTAGTAGCTTCTGATAATGCGGGTACCGCTGCTGGGATTTGGTCAGGAGCATGCTGAGGTAGTAGATTGGTCTCTGGATTCTCTGGACCTTGCCTTCTTCTGTGCGTTCAACAACGAGCGCTATGCTTACTACACTGTTACGTGCTGCCACGTAGAGGTATAGCTTCTCACGTTCCTTGGGTACCGCCAGGATTTGTGGGGTCGAGAGTGTCTTTTTCAGGTCCGCGAATGTTTGGCGGGCTTCCTCCGTCCACTCGAATTTCTTTCCTTTCCTCAGCAGCTGATAGAAAGGCAGCGTGCGTTCTCCCAGCCTGTTGATGAAGTGGCTTAGGGCTGCGAGTTTTCCAGTGAGCTACTGTACTCCTTTGATGTCGGTTGGTTCTTGCATTCGGACGATGGCTTGGGCTTTCTCAGGGTTTGCCTTGATTGCTCGGGTAGAGACCATATAGCCAAGCAGCTTCCCCGCCGGTATGCAGAATGTGCACTTCTTTGGGTTGAGTTTGATTCTGTATTTGTTGAGCGCTGCGAAGGTTTCGCGCAGGTCGTCGAGTAGTGTGGCTGCTTTGTAGGTCTTGATGACGATGTCATCCACATAGACTTGCAAATTTCTTCCGATTTGCTCTTTCAGGAAAGCCTGCATCATTCGCTGGTATGGGGCACCTACGTTCTTGAGCCCGAAGGGCATGGTCCTATAGCAGAATACGCCATAGGGGGTGATGAACGATGTGTGCTCTTCGTCTTCTTCCTTCATCCTGATCTGGTTGTATCCTGAGTAGGCATCAAGAAAGGAAAGTAGATCGCACCCTGCTGTCGAGTCGATTATCTGATCGATTCTAGGCAGGGGGAAGTGGTCCTTTGGGCAATGCTTGTTGACTGGTCCGTAGTCGACACACATGCGCAGCACGGTCGTGTCTTTCTTGGGCACCAGCACTGGGTTCGCTATCCAGGTGGCTTTCTTCGTTTCTCGGATGAACTGGGCGTCGAGTAACCGGTTGACTTCCTCTCCGATTGCTCCGCGCTTGGGCTCCGAGAATCGTCTCAGAGCTTGCTTCACCGGCTTCGTGTTTTGCTTGATGCGTAGGGCATGCTCCGCGAATTCGCGTGGTATTCCAGGCATGTCGGCTGGGCACCAGGCGAATATTTCCCACTCATCTTGAAGGAAAGCGACGAGAGCCGTCGCCTCCTCCTCTGGTAGGTGGGCGTACACGCAGACTGTTTTGTCCGGGTCCGTCGTGTGCACTTGGTGAGTGACTGTGTCGCTGTCGATGTTGAAGTCGCGTCCGTACTCCTTAGATTCGCTTCGGCTCACCAATGGGAAGGTACTCTTGTCTGTCACCATGGCTATTTCTCTGAGTTCTTGTTCGGCTCCGAATGTGTCGGATATTTTGTGAAAATCACGGTCACATTGATCTGATTTGATGAAGCTTCCGTTGATCGTGAGGACTCCCGTTGATCCTGGCATCTTGAGCTTGAGGTAGGCGTAATGTGGAACCGCCATAAACTGCGCGAATGCTGGCCATCCCAATATGGCGTGATACTGTGATTGCCAGTCGAGTACATCGAACTCGAGGACGTGCTTTGCGAAGTTGCGTCGGTTGCCGAAGACAACTTCGAGTTCGGCGACTCCGAGGGATGTGGCTGCTTCTCCTGGGACTACCCCGTGTAACACAGTTCTCGATTTCTTCCATACTCATCGTGGGATCAACATCTTTTGCAGGGTGCTGGCGAAGATGATATTCATGCTGCTGCCTCCGTCCATGAAGACCCTATCCATGTCGTACCCTCCGATTTGTGCATCGAGCACTAGGGGCGCGTGCCCCGGTCTTGGGACTGCGGGTGGATGGTCGTCCTGCGAGAATGTGATGCTGGTCTGCGCATCATGTAGCTAGTAGACTTCGACTATACTTATGCTCTCGGCTGCTCTAGCTTGCAGGGTGTAGGCGTCGCGTTGTGCTTGCGGCACCCTTCCCTCTTGGATCATGAGCACCTGTCCTTGCAGCGGGCTGTGAGGTCTTTCCGGGATTGAGGGCGGCGATTGTTCGGGTCACCGGTTGCTCTTGTCTTCTTTCTGCTTCTCCTTCTTAAGGTCGTCGGCTAGCTCGTTGAACAGGCGGCAGTCTCCCAAAGTGTGACCCGACCTGACGCGTCCCCAGTCATCCTCGAAGCTGTGGATCGTGCAGGGTCCTGCTAGCTGCTCTATAACCGTGAGTTTGCTAGATCCGGCATGCCTCTTCCTTCTTGAGATTGTGAAGATTTGCTCATGATCCTCTGGGTGTTCGTGGAAGCGAGGGCCGGTTTCGATTCCTCGACTCATATCTTGGTTCTTGATGAGGTTGGCGAATTCATCTGGCCTTCGATCTGGGTCATAGTACCCTCCCACCGGCGTTTCGGAGTCGCTGTCCTGTCTGGCGGCAGGTGCTCGTGCGACGGCGTGTCGTCGAGTAGCCATCGGTTGCATGGCTGCGTGACGTGGCTCATTCAGTTGGGCCTCGCCGTAGATCTCCCGTGCGCACCTTTTGGGTCGTCGATTCTTTCTTGCTTGGTGATGGTTCTGCTGATCGCTGGTTTCGATCTCGTAGTCATCGTCTTGATGTGCGGTGGGTGCCTGGGCGGCGATGGGTTGTCGAAAGATTTGCGAGTCCCCCTTTGCGCGTCGCGGTTCGTCGAGTGGAGCTCCTTCGTAGAGGCTTCTCGCCGTTCTTCTGGGTCGTCGATTCCTTCGCTGCTGACGCTGCACTTGGCCGTTACCGTAGTATCAGTCCTGGCATAGTTGTAGCCCGAGCGATCTTGATGGGGTGGAAGAGATGTTCCCCGTGATCTTGAATCTTTCGAGTGGGCTAGATCTAGTCCTTACCCTTGAGTTGTGGCTTGCTGGAGACGGGATCGCCGAGATCGTGATCCCAACCTGTGTAGTTCCCACAGACGGCGCCAATTGACGGGGATCAACCCCGGAAAATCCCATGGTCAGGGACCCTAGGTTAGTCATGGGAGGCACAGGTTGGACGATAGCTCGTCGACAAATAGGAGGACACGTTCCTGCTCGATATTATTAATGAGGGAGATGCGATTACAGTGGATGCCAAGGCTGGAGCGCTCAAGGCTAGGGTTACAGATGATATTAGATGCCTTTGGCGTCGCCCCTCCTAGCCCTTATATACCGGGCTAGGTCTCGGGGAGTTCATCTACGTTTACAGGTAAGCTTTCCTAACCCTAGCTTGCTCCGTACGACAGGTCTTCGCACCTTCCTTGTGAGTCGCAGACTCCTGTGTCGGTGCCAACTAGCGGGCCAAGGCGGGTCTTCATGGGCCTTCCATCTTCAGGGAGACCGGGTAGGCTTATCTGCAGGAGTCGTGGGGTCACCCCCTCGTCATTGGGGTTGTCTGAGGCCAAGCTTGGCGAGATCTTCAGGAGTAATGACTTTAGTCAAAAGAGCATCAAGTCGCTGATATGTATGATGAGCATGGTGATGAACTTTCTTCTGAGTAGTATGCATCTGCACCATGTAACTTAGATTTTCTCCAATCTATCGCTTCGTCCAGTCATGATTGCGGTCCACTTTCTGATGTAGACTGATGAGGAGCTCGCGGTCAGTCATGAGGCTATCTTGAGTAGTTTCCTCAGTTGAGGCATGTGTGCGTTCCTCATGAGTGGTGCGAGACTGAGGCTGGCGAATGTTTCCACCAAGTGAATAATGAGGAAGTACTTCCTCATAGAAGGGCTCTTTGCCCTTGGCATTGGAGTCAAGTGTGTGTTGAAGCACTTCAACTAGAGGAACATAAGGGCGATGATTAGCCTGGTCAGGCTGGAAGTTGATACTAGTCTTGTTGCAGATGAGCTTCATGATCCATGGTGCGTATGGCTTCAGAATATGAGGATTCTGAGCAGCATCCGCCAAAGTCGTAAAGAAGAAATCTGAGACATTGATGGGAGCAGACATGCAGAGACTGTAAAGAATGTTCTTCATGGTGCCCACACCTTCTTCAACAGTTGATTCATAACCTTTGATGGCGCAGAAGGACTTGGACAAAATTCTGTACATTGTGCTGGACAGATACTGAAGCTCAGAGACGAGGAACTTGGTCCGGGGCGGAGCTTCAGGGGCTTGCGGCTTCATCAGCATATTCATCAGATCATCCCTGAGAAGTGGAGCACCATATGTGCTGGGGACTGAAGCATCGGAGGGAGGAAGCTGAATAATTTCAATAATCTCAGGCACATAGTCAGTGTATGCTGATGCTCAGTCATCCATTCAAGCACCCAGGTGTTGATGTCTTTGGGGTCCCCTGAGACATAGAGCGTTGCATAAAACTGGAGTACGAGTTCTTCATTCCAATGAATACACTCAGAGCAGAACTGTAGCAACTTGGCATGAAACAAGTCCTGCAGTACGTTGTTGAAGCAAGGAATGTCCTCCATATCCAGATGAGGAATGTGTTTATGAGGAAAAACCTTTTGGGCCATGTACAAAACTGAGGCATAGTAGTTCTTTTGAGTAGCCGTCCAGAACCTCAGTAGCTTGCTGGGCTGAGGAGAATGATAAGGATTCTGGATCGCAGCCTGAAATAAGCTCATGGCATTGAAGAATGCATTAGTGTTGAAGTTGGGACAGGCAACAGCTTCAAGATTGCGATAGAATGGCTTCTTCTACTTCGGACAGAGAGAAAGAGCTAAGGCGTTCTCCTGACGAGTCGGTGAAGCTGAAGCAGAGTTAGGCGGTGCTTGAGGAGCATGGGCTTCAGCAGAAGTATCAGGGCCAGGTTTCGGTGATGTAGGTGGAGCTGATGGAGATGTGACATGAGGATCTGCAGTGCAGTCCAGTGCAGCTTCAGGTTCAGCATTGGTGCTCTGTTCTGCTTCAGTCTCAGCAGCGGGGGAAGCATTCTCAGGCTCATCAGTAGTAGTGTCTGCAGTATCAGTGTCATCAATAGCATTTGGAGGCGCACTGGTGGCTTCTGGTTCATCAGCATCAGAGGCAGAGGACGATGCACCAACTGAGTCTTCAGAGTGCTGAGAGGTATCAGGAAGCACCTCTGTCACAGTGGGGGAGTGAGGCTCAAGCGAAAAGAAAGTATGAGTGGGGGAGTTCTCCAGCTCTTATTCCTCATCCATCACACGAGGAGTTCAATGATCATCAATATCAACATCCATGTCTTCAATTTCAGTGATGATCGGTGGAGGTGGACACTGAGGCGTGGGAACAATGGGTGTAGCGGTGGCTGAGGCAAGTTCCTTGGATGGTGGGGTGAAGACGATGATGCTGCCCTGAGTATTGGTAGGTGGATTTGAAGCAGCAGTGGAGTGAATTATGGTATCGGCTTCCCTTGATTCCGGAGGAGCAGAGGAGACCGGTGTAGCATCAATTGGATCCTCAACTGTGGGTTTCAGGGTGGGCCGCTTGGCTGCAGGGGGGATGATGGTGGGGCATCGGGCATGCGCTTGTGACCATGGGAGGAATCCTTAGGCACTGCATCAGAGTGAGATGGGGCAGCAGGAGGTACTGAAGATGCTGGCTGCCGAAGCTTCATCAAATTATTCATCTACTGAGACATCCGTTCTTTGGACTTGCCGATGTAGGCACATTTGGCGACATATTCAGTGTTGAGGCGATGAACCTCACATTGATGCTCGATGAACTCCTGAGGAGTAACATCCGTGACATGGTTCTTTTTAAAGTCACTGTGGACTTTCTTCAGTTGAGCCTTCAATTGTTTCTGAAGATTGCGTGGATGTATCTCATTGATGAGGAACTGTTGAATGTAGAACTTGATGTCTTTAGGTATGTCCAAATCATCAAGAGGAGTATCAGGCTTGACAGACCAAATTTCAATATATTCCAAGATATTCTTGGGATCAAGGAGGAGTGGGATTTCAGAACCCGTGGCCTCAGCTTTGCGTCTGGCTGTAGCACACACATACTCAATCTTTTGTTCTTCAGTGGCGACAAAGCCGGCCAAATCTTCAAACTCATCTTCATCATCAGAACTGAAGTTAGTCTGATGAATGGCACCACGCATGGCTATCTTCTTCGGTGAGGGCCCTGGGCCGCGTTGAAGGACAGTTTTGGTCTTCAGCTGAGGCTGAGGCATTGTGGTTGATGCCTTAGGTGCACTGCCAGACTCATCAGTGCGAATTCTTGAAGCAGGAGCAACACCGGCTGTTCATTGGCATGAGGAGCCTGGAGCAACAGGCTTTGCTGAGGACTTCTTGGATGGTTTAATACCAGGAGATTTTCTGCGAGGCTGCCGAGACTGAGGTTGTGGCTGAGGCGGAGCATCATCCTGAGGTGTAATTTTCACTGAGGCAGCCAAGTCACGTGCCAGACTCTTTGCACGATGTGCAATTCTCTTGAGGTATTCCTGATAAGCTTCAGGAAAGTCATCAGGAGTCTTCAAGGTTGTAGGATCAGGAGTGACCCCTGGTTCAGGAGGAGGACGAGCCTTGATGCCCAATGTCTTCAAGGGAGGATTGCATGCAAACATTTCTTCATGCTGATGATTAATCCATTGATATGCACCCCATCGCTTGGCCCATTCCCTCGTCATCTTCTGAACCCGTAGCTTACTTTCACCAGCTTTTTCTCGCTCGTGATTCTTCAGTTTGGCATAGAGCGCTGGAGGAAAATCTTTAGCGGTATCAGTGTGCATGCGACGAGGAGCCATTTTCTTCAGCGGTGGAGATTGAGGAATGGTTCGTTCGAGCTGAGCTGCAAATGAAGTGAGACTATGAGTACCATACGATTCCTCAGCAGACATGTACCTATGACAGAATTAGTTGGGAGGGAAGTGGGGTACGGTTATATGCGTTCATGAGGAATAGGCTGAGGAAATCAAAGTAATGAGGCATAGGTATAGATCTCAGAAAGCTTGAAATACTGTTGAGGAATGTAGTGGCATGAGGAAACGGGAAGATTCTTGAAGACACTAAAGTACTGAGGAACAAGTAACTGAGACATAAGCATACCAGAACTGAGGCAAATGATGAGGAACCACGAGTCAGTCTTCCCCGGTGACGGTGAACTCCAGAGACGATAGCACGAGGGCTTGAGGAGCTCAAGAGCGGCAGTGCGAGAGAGAGAGGAGATGTGGGGGAAAATGACCGCGGGTGGGTGTCAATTTATAGAGAGTTAAAAGCTGAGGGGTTGCGATTTTTGTGGACGAGATTTCCCCTGACGGTTCGGGTTCTCAGTGGTTATCGTAATGATGGATAAGCACGACGTGCGGTAAAATCACAACCATTAAGTGAAAAGTATCGTAACGCATAATCCTCAACTTTGGGAAACTGAGGACACACAAAACAAAACAAATGTTGAGGAGAAAAACAAGAGCCTCAGGTTGAGGAATACAAGATTCCCAAATGAACGCATATGAGATAGAGAGAATGGATAAGTGAGCACAGAGGGACGGGTCCGATCACGTTCACCTAGATGAAGAACCAAATGCTAAAGAACAAGAACTATAGGTGAACGCTGATGGGGACAAACTAGTAAGCATCAGGATGAAGACTCAAATGGGAAAAATTAAGGATTAACAATTCCTGAGGAATTTGGGCGGTGGCGCTACCCACCTTATAGGGAATGAGACACTTGATACCATACAATTGTCGTATGGATCTTGAGTCAATTCCATGTTAATTTATTCACACTTAAGAAGGTAGTTACTCATGAATTGAGGAGTACGACGCATCGTGTGTTGTACATCAGGATTCTTCAATATTGTTTAAGCGTTAGGATGTGTGTCCATTCATTGGACGTTTGAGGAGTCTAAGATATTTAGCTCACACCTCAAAGTGCTAAAACGCTTCTCATGCAAAGGCTTAGTGAGTATATCAGCAAGTTAGTCTTCACTCTTCACGTGGCTGATGACGATGTCTTCCTTCAATACATGATCCAAAAGAAAGTGATACCGAATTTCAATGTGCTTCGTCCTCGAGTGCTGTACTGGATTCTGATAGATCTTGAAGGTGATCTCATTGTCACACAGTAGTGGTAATTTCTTCAGGTTGATGACGTAGTCCTTCATAGTTTTCTTCATCCAAGGAAGCTGTGAGCAGCTTGCACCAGCAGCGATGTATTCAGCTTCAGAAGTGGAGAGGGAGACACAGTTCTTCTTTTTCGATGACCAGCACACCAGAGAGCGTCTGAGGAAATGACCGGTTCTTGAGGTAGACTTTCGATCCACTCGATCTCCAGCATAATCTGAGTTTGAGTACCCAACGAGATCCATCTGTGTGCCTTTTGGATACCATAGGCCTAGCGACGGGGTGTGAGCAAATATCGAAGAATTCATTTCACCACTTGGTGATGCGATTCCTTAGGTGCCCCTTGGAATCGGGCACACATGAAAATGCTCAACATTATATCAGGCCTATATGCACATAGATATAGCAGAGAACCTATCATGGAGCGATATACCTTTCGATCGTAGTCCTTGCCATTTTCATCAGGGCCGAGTTATCCATTTGTAGGCATCGGTGTCTTGATACCCTTGCAGTCTTTCATCCCGAATTTCGTCAGGCACTCCTTGAGGTACTTCTTGTAAGGCCCGATATGCGGTACTGTTCTAGATCTTGATGTTTCCATCCAGATCCGGGGACGAAGCACATATCGGTCCCACCGCAACATATGACAATGCCATATGCCCCGGATTTCCAACATGATATCACAACATTACAGCTACAAGAATAAAACATCTCATACAATCGGCATACAACTGCCTGAATACATTACATCAACGCAAGATACATGTCTGAGTACAAACTACAATCAAATGCCTACTGGCAAAGAGAAAAACATCGATCACCATAACCACACGGGTCTAGGCCCTCCGCCGGGATCCGCCTAACTAGTCGTCGTCGAGTCTCCATATGAAATGTCGATTACCGTACCTGTTGTCGATCAAGAACCTTGAAAAGAGTTTGGGGGTAGTATCATGAGTACAGAGGTACTCAGCATCCAACTGTAGTGGTCATCTGACCTAGCAAGGACTTCATCACTCGTCATTCTAGGACAACTAGTAGTTTACGGTAAGGATGGGGTAAGTGGTGAGGTTGCTGCCGCACTAGCATTTATAAAGTGGCTAACGATCTAGAGATTAAGATAAGAAGCCAAGGATTCGATGAGGAATCTCCTCCAACAAGTCTGCTATCCACCTACTTACGCAATCATAACACCTATCCTATCCTTGTCTTCCTCTCACATCCCGACGAAGAAGAAGAAGTCAAGGCACACACACATTGATCAAGTTATATTAAGATTATCTCAGTTGTTGTTGTCTATGAACAAGGAGTAGGTCTCAAGTCGTCCATAACCGTGGACACGGCTTCTCGAAAAGATTTAACCCTGCAGGGGTGTACCAACATCCCATTACAAGGCTCCGCACGCACGCCCATCTCTCTCAGTTGCTACCCATGATAGGCAACCATTTTATGATCTAGTCCCAAGAGATCCGGAACGACAGTGTCGGGACCCGGGGTATGCGTATTTAATTCCAGTCACAACTCAATCACATGGAGAGCCGAGAGCCGTACCCACTTGTCTAAGCAGACAAGGCAAGCACAGAACACTCTCGGAAAGCATCGTACGTGAGGGGCATCCCATCCAGGCCGGATGATCAACTGAGATGGGTCTTCATCGCCCGCTCACAAGTCTAAATGATTATGGGTGGTGAAATCCCATACTCATAGACAAGTCGCCTCAACCATGTTATCGATTGAATCATAACCCTTACATAAACAAACTCCAGTCCGATCACTTAGTCGGGGTCTAGGGCGGGCTCGATCATACAACAAAGTTTGCACGTGACAGAGTCACGAGAAATCGCATCGCGAGGCCCCAAGCTGCGCACATCTAAGGGCCACTTGTTGTATAAAAGACCGCCAGCCAGATCACAACTAAGGTTTCGAAAACCCATACTAAGACATGCATGTTATAAACATACACGCAGCACACATGCCTAGTATGAACAGCAGGTATCATCACATAACTCTACACACATAGAGCATACAAAGATCACATGTCTGTGATCATCATTACATCACACAACAGAAGCAAATTAGGTCTGAGTACAGACAAGTTTAACAAATGGCTTCGAGAAGCCTTGTTCAACATACATGCCCTTCCACGAGGGACCAGACTGCTGTCTTGGACTATGCTAACTTAGTCAACGTCGAGCTTCAGGAAGGTGTCTCCATCGGGGTCTGGGTTTCCATCTAAAACATAGAATAGGAAAACGTGAGTACAAAGTCGTACTCAGCAAGACTTACATCAGAACTACACTACTCATGCTCAAGTTTCAAGGTAAAGGGAGGTGGGGTTTAATCATACAGAAGTGCCAGCTCTGACTTGGCTAGTCCTGTACTACGAGTACCAGACTTGAGGTAAGAAGCGTAGACGAGTCCACTACCAAGTCTCCAAACAATACACCACTATGCTTACTTCCTCGACTTCCCCACGAGGAACACACCATAGCACTCACGCTTATCTTGCGAGTTTTAGAAGTATCCATTCAAGTTGTCTAATAATCAAGCACAACTTTCCAACTAGTCCATGACCGCTGACACGGCTATTCGAATAGTTTTGTTAACCCTGCAGGGGTGTCCCGCTACACACACATGACCATCGGTTACCGCCAGGTCTCAGCACCATTCAAGGGGTGTCGACGAGGATGTTCACCACAACACTTCGCCCACAGCTCCGTTCTAGTCCAAGGAGTCAACTGTCTGAGTTCCAAACCCAATTGGAGTTCCAGCCGAGCTTCCAGCCAGTACTCAAACCATGTAGGCACGACTGAGAAGCCCACCTCGACGGATGGTTCTCCTCTTGACAAGCCATGTTCTAAAAGCCCTACCATGAATGCCACATTTCATTTCCTTTATCTTTCTTTGCATATGCCGAATGGAAAAACCCGAACTAGGTGTGACTCCTGGACTTGGATCGGGGTGAGTTACTAGGTCGAGAGGGGTCAGTGGGCCCAATGTGTGGTTGTACTCTTTGTCTCGGATTACCATACAAGAACTTGGGCTTAAGGCGGTGTTCAACGAGACAACCCACTGTGTACTCCTACACAACCTCTCATCGTTCAACTTGTATTAGGGTAGATTCACCAACACAGTTTTACTTTCATCAACACCATGTTAAATATCATCCCGACTCACATCAAAAGCATCCTCATTGTAAACTCTAAGCATGCAATAAGAAGTAAAAGTTGCAGGGGCCACATGATATCAATCAACTCCTATGTCAGCTAGGATTGTGGTTTGCTTACTACCGTGACAAGATGATAGGTCATGCATCAGATATGGGTTCAACTATGCGTTAGAATTGATTCAAGGTGATATCCTAACCATGCATAAGCGAGAATGAGAGGGAATTGGGATTTTATAGACATGATCAATGGGGTTTGCTTGCCTTGCTGACGATACACGGGGTTTAACGGTGGTCTTCTTCTTCGGGGGTGATCACCGTCTCGGAACGTCTGTCACCGAAGCAATCATCAACAAAGGGGGCAACATCGAAAGTAGAATGCACAAGCACATGTTAAGGTTGTGACATGAAGTATATAGCACTGATGTGTTGAAGATTCAAGTTAATTGAAGTGTATTGCAATTGAATTTCAAATTCAAACTTCAAATTCAAATTCAAATTATATCATATGCATGTTTGCTATTGTTCACCCATTTTAAAATGGTCAACCATGAAAACAAATTGCATATTCATAATCCTTGCATTTTTTTGATAATTTTTCATATATTATTTATTAAATTTGGAGTTCATATGAATTTTCTATGATTTTTCAAAGTTTAACTATTTTTCTGTAATTTCTAGATTTTCTTTAATTCTTTTAAAAATTATGGAAATTGGTTTATTGCATCATGCTGATGCAAGCATGACATCGGCAGGGGCTGGCATGTGGGCCATGTCTTTTAGCCACAATGGGTTAATTCCCTCTGTTTAATTAAACATAGGGGGTCATTAGGGGGCCTCGGGCCCACCTATCATTGGTTGTGGGGAGATTAGCTGGGTGGTTAAGGGTTAATTAACCCAGGCCAGGTCATCCTCGTCCCCGGTGACCACTTCACACGGCGGAGGGCTCGCCGGAGTGTGATTTTGTCCACGGGGTGACACGGGGTTAGCAATGGAAGGTGCCCCGTGCTCTCCCGCGTGTGCTGGAGCTATCAGGGGGACACCAGGGGCTACAGGGCGGCGACGACGTCGACTTGCGCGGCGACCGGCCACTAGCCTCGACGAAGATGGAAAGCACAACACGGTAAGAAGAACGGGGTGGGGGAAAAGAACCGCGAGGCTCACCAGAGTTCGAAGGTGAACGCTACGAGTCAAGGGAGGGGCTGGTCGTTGGGGAATTCCTCCCCGGAGTCCTCTGTGCCCGGCGGCGAGACCTTGAAGCTTGCGTCGTCTTTGGTGGGGATTGAGCTCGATTCGGACGCCTGTTAGACGAAGTCGACGTCGAGGGACCTCGTGGAAACGACGGCCTGTCGGCAGGGGGCCGTTGGCCACGCGGGCCACGGCGGCGAGCTCCGGCTTGGGCTCGGTGTGCGCGAGATTCGGCGAGGGAGAGCGTGTAGAGAGATCCAGAGGAGGGGGAAGTGGTGCGGGGCTTCGCGGCGTGCTCCGTGGCGCAGAGATATGCTCGGGGGAGAGGCGTGGACGGCCTGGACGTCGCGGTGGCCTCGGTGTGCTCGGCATGCTCGACATCGAGCAGGTTGAGGAAGACGACAATGGCGCCGGGTGGGCTGGGCCGTGGAAGGTAAGTTTGGCCCGAGGCCCAGGTAAGTGGGCTCGGTTTCCCTTTTCTATTTTTCTTCTGTTTTTCTCTGTTTTCTTTTTCTGTAAATTGTTTTTCTCTGGATAAAAATAGCAAAGCATTTTGTAAAATCTTCAAAACTCTTATGTGGGCTTATAACATCTATATCTAGCCACTCACAAGTTTTGGAGTTTTTTAAATTCAAATAATTTGAATTTCAAATCAAATAGGGGTATTATTTAATTTCCATGCCCTATTTGGAATTTTTGACAAATCTTGGTGCATGCAGTGGGACGCACTTCACTTTATATGTGATCATGCATATTTTTAAGACTTTTCAAAAATAACAGAGCAATTTTTGGAAGCAATTTTTGTCTGGCCATTTAATTAAATTCTTTAGGGCTTTTCTTTTCCCCATTTTTGAATTTCTTTTTGAATTTTTCACATGATGCAAAGGAGAACTTAAATCCTAGCACTTACCCAAGTTGGGGTTCTGACAAACAGGTCCCTCTAACTAACAACGCACAAATCCGGGTGGCCCCCTGTGAGTCAACATCCAACTCAAAAGCCGTCCGCGCTCTCGAATCGGCCTCTACCGTCTGGACGAGGTCGGGTTAGTTACCCAAACTATGTGGGAAGCGCCCGAGCTTCCAGGTTTGGACTAACAAAGAAACCATGTCTCCGCTGGCCCGAGTTGTTTGAAAATCTGCGAGGTCGACACTCGCACACACACGTTTTGCAAAAGGTAAAACCAGCTTGGGCCACCACTAGAAATGTTTGAAGCTAGATAGGTAAGAAGAGGGGACCTCATAAAATCCCTCACGCGGTTAGGCACGATCAGTCTTAAAACCAATAACCGGAACTCGGATCCTATGTGACTCGAATGGAACAAAGCGTCGGGGCGGGATAGCCTAGACCTTCCATCCTTCGTCGAATATAGTCAAAATTATAATAATCATATCATCAACAACAATATAATAATGTGATAGCCCAAACCAAAAGTAACAGGGTAACATCGTAGCATCCTAAGCATGCATACTAAGAAGGGGCTGAGCAACGAGCAATAGTAACATATCAGTACAAGGTTTGCTGGGATGGGACATGGCTGTATCGGTTTGAAAGAGGCTGTAAACATGTGGTAGGATCAAACATCGAACCTATCCTAGACTAGCATGCAAACCACTGGTTGAAATAGACTGGATCATAAGTAATGTATAGTCCTTGCCTGTTGATAGGTCGGGTTCCGAAGGTGTAGTTGATCGCAAGCTCGCATCGTCTCTGAGAGGTACCCGCGGAAGCACACAAGAGGTAAACACTAGAAAGCAATCAACGAGCAAACATCTATTACTACAAAGCAAAACACGAGCAAGCATCAACAAGAAGGCAACATGAGACATCGCACCTACCGTCGAGAGCAGTTACTAACAAGTTAAGTGGAGTACTCGTCACACACGACGATACCACACATTTTACGATGGTTCGAGTTGTTTAGCCACACAAGGTGAGCAAAGGTTGTTAACATGGCATCTCACTCTAGCACGGCATAGAACACAAACATGGCAAGAGGTGAAGCATAAGTAAACTATCTAATCTAGTCACTTTAAGTGGGGGGGGGGGGTAAAACCTATACATGGCAACTATTACGGACCCCATGATATTTATAATATTTGGTACTGTTTTGCCCTAAACTATATTTTATTATTTTTATTAGCAAGCAAGAGCAGAAAAAACACAATCTACATGCAATTCTAGTCAAGTTATATGTAAGAAACATTTTAATCAGAGCAATGGTTAAAAAGTTATGGCAATTACAGTCTATAGTGGCAAGGGTTGTAATTAGCAGCAAAACAACATGTAAACAAAGTCAAATATAAAAAATAAGCACATTTTATTAATCTACACAAAACTCTAAGCAAGTTTCATGTTTAAAGCGTCGCGATCCGAGCTACCGTTAAAAAGATACACGCAACGCAAAAAAACTAATACAATCTACCAATAAATAATATTCAGAAATAATAATAAGCTTCTCTGGGCTGAAACTAATACAAATGGGCCTAAACAGGGACGAGCGCGTAATAATAAAAGGCGCCCATCAGCGCTACATAGCCCACAGACCGGCCCAACAGGAAAAAGAAAAAAAAGGCAAAGGGGGGCGCTCACCCATGGGCCGAGCCCAACTGGAGGTGGGCGGAGCTTAGGCTGGCTTCGCCCGGGGCGAAGCAGAGGCACATGCTGGAGGGGCGGACTGGGCCGCGAGCTGGGGCATGCTGGGCCGGGAGGCCACGATGTGCCGGCCCACGGCGGTGGTGCAGCGGAGGATGGTTCGGTCGTCCTTGTCCTCTCCAGGACGTCGACCGCGGCGGCGGCCTACGCCGGCGGCTGCTCCGGCCAGCACGCGGCGGCGAGGGTCCGCGGGACTGCAGGGGGTCGAGGGGCCGCATATCCGGCGTTGGAGGGGTCGCCACGTCGTGGGAGGCGGCGGCCGGCCGTGGCGAGCTCCGGCCAGAGCTCGGCCATGGCGCCTCTGCATCCTGCGGGAGGAGGAGCTGAGCAACGTGAGGGGAAGGGGAGAGGAGAAGAAGAGAAGGGAGAGAGGGAGGGCGCGGGGGAAGAGGAAGCCCACCGGGGCTGGCCGGCGGCGCAACAGCGTCGGCTGCCGGCGGTGGCTTGGTTGGTGCGGCGGCATGCCCACGGGCAGGAGGTGGGAGGAGAGGTAGGGGAGAGAGAGGTGGAGGCTGGGCGCGATCTGGGCCGTTGGAACGGCCGGTCTGACGGTCCAGATCCGCTGAAGGCTAGGGTTGCGAAAAATGGGGTATTTGGGGGCAATTTTGGGGCAAAAACAGGGGGTGGCTGCGATTTTGGCTTAGGGAAAACCTAGAACGAGGTGGGAGTGTGGTGGTCTTTATATAGCCCAGGTGGCTGGCAGTTTGGAAAAACATCCCCTGTTTTTCTCTCGCGCGCGATATTTACGTTTCTGACCGCCGGGTGTCCGCAGGACCTCCGATTCGGGTAAAACTTCGAACTGCGCGATTAGCGCGTCGAGCCGGCGGCGTTCACCTCGCGCTGGAACCGTTCCGAGAACACTTTCCGGCGCGCTATGAAAATATCCCGTTTATTTATTAAACGGGGTTTTTTCGTTTCGTTGGCTGCGGCTGGTCTCGTGCGGTTTTCGCGACAGTGACCAGGTGAAACCCGGTGTCGCAAAGGTCGAGTGTCAGGGTGGCAAGGGTCGGTCTCCGTCCGATACGAGATAAGAGGGGAAAAATAATCGCCGATCGATAAATCGGGGATGCCAACACCGCAAACAAATCAGACAATCAAACAATTCACACCGAAAACAAAATTTTTAATTTTTGTGAAATCTGGGTTGTTACACTTCTCCTTAGAGATGAAAATGCCGTTGCGTTGTTGACGAATTTGAATCCCTAAGAAGAACTTTAGTTCGCCCATCAAGGACATCTGATACTGTTCACTCATCAAGAATGCAAATTCTTCACTGTATTTTTTGTTAGTGCATCCAAATATAATGTCATCAACATATATTTGACATATGAATAGTGCATCATCATATCGCTTAGTGAAAAGAGTTGGATCGAGGGAACCAGATTTGAAGCCCTTGCTGATGAGGAAATCCCTTAGTGTGTCATACCAAGCCCGATGGGCTTGCTTCAGTCCATAGAGAGCTTTCTTCAATCTGTACACATTATCAAGATTCTTCGAGTCTTCCAAACCTGGGGGTTGAGCAACATATACTTCTTCCTCGATATTACCATTGAGGAATGCACTTTTCACATCCATTTGATATAACTTGATATTATGATGATTAGAAAATGCAAGCATGATACGAATGGACTCAAGTCTAGCAACAGGAGCGAAGGTTTCACCGAAGTTGATCCCCTCGACTTGTGTGTACAATTGTGCTACAAGTCGATCTTTGTTTCTGATGACTTGTCCATATTCATCGAGTTTGTTGCGGTAGATCCACTTCGTGCCGATGACATTGTGAACTTGAGGATCAGGTCGTTTGACTAGTTCCCAGACATCATTTAGTGTAAACTGAAGAAGTTCGTCTTGCATCGCCTGAATCCATTCCGCTTCTTGGAATGCCTCATTAACTTTGGTGGGCTCTGAAATTGACACAAACGAGAAATGCCCACAAAAGTTAGCTATATGATTAGCTCTTGCACGAGTGAGAGGACCTGGTAGATTGACGTCGGCGAGGATTTTGTCCACTTGAACTTCATTCGCCACGCGAGGAAGACGAGGTTGATGATCTTGAGGCGCATCGTTATCACTTTCATCAGATTCATTAGCATCAGCTTCATGTGCTTCACGGGTCTCAGGAGCCTCAAGATCAAGATCTTCATCAAGATTATTTGCTTCAGGATTTGGATGTTCTTCAAGAGCAGGAGGTATGTGCGTTTCTTCAGGATGGTCCATGGGTATGATATCACCAGCACCCATCTTCTTGATTTGTTCTTCAGGTGGGTATTCATCTAGAGCAGGTGGCAAGTGCTCTCTTTGCGAGCCATCAGATTCATCAAACCGCACATCTATAGTCTCAACAATTTTATGATGCCTAATATTGTAGACTCTGTAGGTGTGCGAGTTGATACCATAACCAAGCATGAAACCCTCACATGCTTTGGGTGCAAATTTGGACTGGTGATGAGGATCACGAATCCAACATGGTGCACCGAATACTTTGAAGTAACTCACATTGGGTTTCTTACCGACCATTAGCTCATATGAGGTTTTCTTAATGAACTTGTGAAGATACACCCGATTGACGATGTGGCATGCAGTGTTGATTGCTTCAGCCCACCAAATGAGTGGTGTGTTGTACTCAGCCAGCATCGTTCGAGTCATCTCGATGAGGGTAAGGTTGTTCCTCTCAACAACTCCATTTTGCTGAGGAGTGTAAGGCGCTGAGAACTCATGAGTGATGCCCAACTTGTAGAGGAATTCTTCCACACCGATATTCTTGAACTCAGTGCCGTTGTCGCTTCGAATGTGCTTGATCTTCAGGTTGTAGTTGTTCATGACTCGCTGGGCCAAGCGCTTGAAGATTGCTGGAGTTTCTAACTTATAAAGAAGAAAATGCACCCAAGTGTATCGTGAGAAGTCATCAACAATAATAAGACCATACATACTGCCTCCAAAGCTTGAGTACTTTGGAGGACCGAATAGATCCATGTGAAGTAATTCCAGAGGTCTTGTAGTCGTCATGATGGTCTTCGCTGGATGCTTGGCCTTGTTCATCTTTCCAGCTTCACAAGCGCCACATAGACGGTCCTTGGAGAATCTAATTTCCCCAATCCCGAGGACATGTTTATAAAGAACCAGTTTCTGGAGGTTCCTCATTCCAGCGTGACCGAGTCTTCGATGCCATAGCCAGCACTCTGAAGCTGGAGCCATGAGGCAAGTGTCAACCTGAGGACCTTCAGAAAAATCTACAACATTCAGGTCACCTTTCCTAACTCCTTGAAAGAAAATGGAGTTATCGCTAACCATATAAACAACACAGCCATATTTTCCGAAGAGAACAACGAGGTCAAGATCGCATAGCATAGACACAGACATCAGGTTATACCCGAGGGATTCGACAAGCATGACTTTGTTAATATGTTGGTCTCGAGAGATAGCAGCTCTGCCGAGAACCAATACTTTACTTTTACCTTTATCAGCGAAGGTGATGGTTTTCTTTGAAGAAGGACTCAGAGATGATTCCATGAGAAGACTTCTGTCACCATTCATGTGGTTCGTGCATCCACTATCCATCACCCATTCAGTCTTTCCCTGCAAAGGAATTAGTATCTCTTACATCAAGTTATGAGCCAGTCTCAGTTTGATGAATTTATGGTTCCTCTGAAATAATTTCTCAGGATGTTCCTCAGGATTGATTCTATGAAACAAAAATATATAAGTCTCCTTCAACTGACTCAAATATTATTGTTCTTGGCATATGATCTGCAAAATTTAAGATTGCCTCAGGACACGTCCCTGCAGAGATGATCAATTCTTCTTTACCACCCACATCTTAATGGGCGGTTTTGAAGTATATGAGGACTCCTGAGAACGGTGAGACCTAATGGGACGTAAGATGGTGGTATCAGGATAAACAAATGAATAAGAATTCTTATGAGGAGCTTCCCTGTGGACAAAATGGTTAGCTGAAACATAGTGATAATCATTTCCACTTGAGGTATCGTCCTTATATGATACCCTCAGCTCATTTGTATCTGCATTCACAGGGAGGTTAGTGATGAGGTCCTTCTGAACCCAGATCTGCTTGACTGGAGAACTATTCCTGCAGTTAGTTCCGATGTATCTGGAGAATACCTCACCATTAACATCCTTAAACAGTTTATAGTTAGAGTCAAAAGACTCAATCACTACATCTGAGGAAGCAATATCATAACCAGACAAAATATAGGGATCAGGAGGGGGCATTTTTGCCAGAATCCAAGTGGTCTTTGGGTATTTCTCAGGTTTCCAGTAAGACCCATCAACGTTGAGGTTTCGACTGAAACCGACACCTTCTTACCTCGGATTTTTGTTGAGGATCTGTTTCTTCAGGATGCCACAAAGAATCTGATGCCCTTTCAGACTCTTGAACATACCGGTTTGTAGTAGGCTCTTCAACCTAGAATTTTCTTCAACAATGTCTATGGTATCCTCAGATGAGGGGTTAGATACCATAGAGGCAATTGAAATAACAGAGTCTGAAGACATTGAGGAACTAGGTACCGAAATGATACGGTCATGTTCAATGCATTTTAAACCGGGAGGATTAAATCCTTCTTGTGGCATGATGATCTGTTGGGAGACGAGTGAATCATTTTCTTTCCTCAGATCGTCATGAGACATCCTTACACACTCAAGTTCTTTCTTTCTAATGAGGAACTCATGAGCCAGCTTCTCATGATCGGTGAGGAGTGCCTCATGATGATAGACTAAGTCATCAAACTTTGACTGAAGAATTTTTGATTCATCAGTCAATTTTTGAGTCTTCGTCATTTCCTTAACCAACAGATCACCACTCTTGTTTAGTGAGTTCTGAATCTTTTCAACTGCACGTTGTTGCTTAGATGAAAATTTAGCAAGTTTAGCATAGCTTTCATCAGGTTCTTCATCTGAGGGATCATCACATGAAGAGTAAGTAGATACCTTGGAGGACTTAGCCATGAAGCAGAAGGCAGGGGTGGTGTCTTCAGCTTCATCATCAACATGTGATAGATCAGATTCCTCAGTGCTGAAGATTGACTTGCAGACAGGCGACGTGGCAAGATCCAGACCAGCCACACCCTCAGATTCTTCTTCCTCAGCATCAGGATCGGAACCAGATTTTTCAGAGTCCAATTCTTTGCTGAGATATGTGCGAGCCTTACGGGAGTTGTTGTTCCTGTATCCAATAGACTTTGAGGATCTTGAGCATTTATTCTTTGTCTTTTCATCAGGACTGTCATCTTTCCCTTTCTTCTTCTTCTTCTTCTTCAGTTTAGCTTCCTATTCCCAGAGAGGACACTCCACGATGTAATGCCCAGGTTTCTTGCATTTGTGGCAGACTCTCTTCCTTGTCTCAAAAGAGTCATCATCTTTGCTTCTTCTTGAGGAAGATCTTGAGGAATTTCCGAACCAATTCTTCTTCGTGAATCTTTGGAACTTTCTGGTGAGGAGAGAAAGTTCCCGGCTGAGGATTTCAGGATCATCAGAATCAACCTCAGACTCTTCATCGTAGAACACCTTTCGTGCCTTAGCTTTTAGCACGCGGACTTTTGGCGTGGAGCTTTATAAGTCTCGTTTCTCAGAGAGCTTCAGTTCATGAGCATTGAGGCGCTCGAGAATGTCAGCAGCATCAAGAGTCTTGAAATCAGGCCTTTCCTGAATCATCAGCGATAGGAACTCAAACGAGTCATCCAGAGACCTCAGTAGTTTCTTCACCACCTCATGATCTGTGATGTCAGCGGCACCTAGTGCTTGAAGTTCATTGGATATGTCAGTGAGTCTGTCAAAGGTTTACTGCACATGCTCGTTTTCTAGCCTCTTGAACCTGTTGAAGAGACTGCGAAGTGTATCAACTCGAGAGTCTTGTTCTGCAGAAACTCCTTCATTAACTTTTGACAGTCTTGTCCACATCTTCTTTGCAGTATCCAGACCACTGATACGGTTGAACTGAGACTTATTGAGGTGGCCGCCAATAATGCTTCGAGCTTTTGCATCAAGCTGCTAGTTCTTCTTGACAACTTCAGGAGCAGTCAACAGAGTAGCTTCAGGAATGCCTTGATAAACAATATCCCATATGTCCTTGCCAATGGCTTCAAGATGCATCATCATCTTGTTCTTCTAGTAAGGGTAGTGACAGGGATGTACCCCGGAAAATCCCACGGTCAGGGACCCTGGGTTAGTCATGAGAGGCACAGGTTGGACGATAGCTCGTCGGCTAACAGGAGGATACGTTCCTGCTCGATGTTATTGATTGGAGATGGTGATTAGAGGAAGGCCAAGGCTAGTGCACACAAGGCTAGGGTTACAGATGATGTGTTTGTTGATGTCGACGTCTCCCCTCCTAGCCCTTATATACTAGGCCAGGTCTCGGGGAGTCCGTCCTGGATTACAGATGAGGTTTCCTAACCCTAATCTTGTTTCGTACGACAGGGTTGCACCTTCCTTATGAGTCGCGGATTCCTACGTAGGTGCTACTAGTGGGCCAAGGCTGGGTCCAGGCGGCATCTCGGTGGGCCTTCCGTCTTCGGGTACACCGGGTAGGCCCATCTATAGGAGTCGTGGGGTCACCCCCTCGTCAGTAGCCCCCGAGTGCCTGGGGGACTCGAAGAGTCGCGCAGGGACCCGAGTCCATTCTTGCGTCATTTCGATGTATGCATGGTTCAACCGCGGGTCGCTGGCAGTGTGGGGCCATGACAAAACCTTTTTTGAGGGATTGTTAAGCTGAAAGGGCCCAAGGAGTCGACTGGTCGAGCCTTGGTGAATTGCACTAGTGGCAAAAACCGTAGTAGCCCAATCAAACCCACGTCCCTCGACATGAGGTTGGAACACTGGTGTCGAGCAAAAGTCATGCCGCTACAGGTCTTACAGTGATCAATTGCCGCCAGTAAAGTTCGTATTCAAAAGGTTGGGAGTGAAATCGCTTTGCGGCAAGTCCCAGCCCAGCCGATCTGCGCAGCGAGGTCTTACCTACACACTAAGCTTGCGTGGCATCTAGGCACAGTGTATCGTGTTCCAGGAATATGTATTTTTATTGAGGCGCCGAGCCTAGTAGATAATGCACCCACTTGGAATAAACAATCAAGTGAGCTGTTTTAGCGGTCACTCGCGGAGCTTTGCCGAACGCTCGGGCGAGGAGTAATTGCTCGGGAGGTCTTTGAGTGCTCGGATGCATAGAGTTTTGCCAGTAATCAATCGAGTGTTGTCTTCGCTTTCGGGGTGAGGGAGTATCCCATACTCTGGGACCATACGATCTGGCGAGTGAAGGTTTGCTTATCTTGTGCCGTGGTGAGGGAGCACCCAAAAATCTTCATGTGTGCGAGTAATCACTCGAGTACATCTTTCCTTTAGCTGAGGGAACACCCGAAACTCTCATGGGTGCGAGTAATCACTCGAGCACGTCTCTTCTTTTAGGTGAGGGAGCACCCGAAATTCTCATAGGTGCGAGTAATTACTCGAGCACGTCTTTTCTTTTAGGTGAGGGAGCACCCGAAACTCTCATAGGTGGATACGCTCCCGATGGGAGTTAAATATATTTGAAAAATGTATTTGAGTTGGAGAAAATGGTGCTTGCAGACTGCATTTTTCTTTTTGCGCTGCCGTTTTAATTTACCTTTTATTGGTGAGGATAACGATCTCCTTGCTGGAGGACTGTCAAAGATGCTCTGTCTGCGAACCATCATGTCTTCCAGACCGGTCATAATGATGGTCTTGGTGGCGTACTGCAGCCGCCTGTTGAGTTACCGATGCACGTATTGAAAACGCGCGAGATTTGACGCGTCTAGCGCATAGTGCTGCCCGTGTGAAGGCATCTTTGTCTCGGAATTCGAATCGCACGGCAAGCTTGGTCTTTGAATTAATTGCTGCCGTCGTCCGGGCTTCTACGTGCCCTTGGGGTTGTGCTATAAATAGACCACTTTTCTTCATACGGTTGTAGTGTTCGTCCTCTGCCCCTCTTGCTCCTCTTCTTCATCTCCTCATGGGGCCAAGACGAAGTGTAGGTATGACTAGCCGCAGCCGGGTTCGCCGTGGTCGCGGTGGTCGTGCTCCGCGCTCTTCTCGCGGTGGCCGTCGTGGTGCACCGTCGACGCCTTCCTCTTCTTCCTTGGAGGAGAGTTTTTGGCGTTATGATTTCCTCCTACGCATCCGTGGCCGGAATGACGCTCGCATTTTGCTTCCTTCTGTATTTTCTGCCCTTGTTTCTGAGCATAGTCTTGATGGCTTGCTGCTTTGTCTTCAGGGGTGCACTCGATCTCCCTCTTATGTTAAGTTGGAGATCGATAGTTCCCTCTTGATTTTTCTTGGCTCTGGCTAGGAGTCGTTTGCTCGACGTTTGAACTTGCGTGATGGTGATACCCTCTGTTGCCGCTTTGATGGCGAAGATACTCTTACCATCCGCGCTTTTGACCCGAGCGGTAATCGCATGGATCGTACTTTCAGGAGACAAGTAGCGACGGTTCCGTCAGGTCGAGGAGTCGTACACCTGTGTCTTCAACTACTTCCTCCTCCGGCGACTCTTCGGGTGGTGATGTTGTGCCCTTCGGCTCTGGAGAGGACCTCGACTTCAAGCCACCGATCAAGCGGGCGCGGCAAGCGACCTTGTAGAAGTGGAGGCAGTGGCGTCATCTTCGCCGGAAGCTCGGGTGGAGCTAGAGAAGAAGCTGGTGGAGCAGTAGAAGAAGCTCGTGGAGCATCTTCTTCGGTGCTCCGCAAATAAGTCGAGCTTCACCTTTTGTTATGTCATTGGCATCGTGAGCTGGCTTCTTCGACTCCTCCATTGTCTGTGATGAAGCTCGTTGTCTCAGTGCCAATTATCCGAGCATGGGCACACATGTAGAAGTCATAATTCCTTGGGTGATTGATGTTGTAAGCTTATCGGTTGTTTTTGTGTCTTTTTTAACTAGCTTATTTCTCCATGTAATGAGGATTGCCTTCGAGTAATCAGAGCTGCCTTCTATCCAATGTACTTCGAATCTTTTGTAATGAGGATGACCTTCGGGTCCTTGTAATGCGAAGTGTGTTTGCCTCCTCATAATGGAATCTGTCTTCGAGTCCTTTGGTGATGTGATCTATCTTTAAGTCTTTCACCGAGAGCTGTCTTCGAGTCTGTCGAGTTCTTGTACTGTGGATTCTGTTAGGTGCGCGACAGCGCTCCCGATGGGAGTAGTCCCCGAGGCTACGTTCGAGTTGTAGAGTCGAACGTAGGCTGAGCTTTATTGTTTTCATCGTTCTTCTGTTACCTGCTGTATTTTATCGGGTGCGCGATAGCGCTCCCGATGGGACTAGCCCCCGAGTCTTTAGGTGATCGTTGGCGATCAGGTGAAGACAAAAGGATTGTCTTCGTCCTGTGCTCCATCCATATGTGGCCAGAGTACTTGGTGTTCCTTCTGGTTGTAGCCGTGTCTTCCCTTCGATTCCGATTAGTTTTCAGCAGGTGGCACCTGTCAGGGAGTTTTGCTTGGACCTTTTAATTTTTGGGTTGTATGAGCGACGATAGCGCCTCGAGGTGTTGGGGGTGCTCGAGCCCCCGAGTGGTTTGGATAAAGATCGCGTGAGAGACTATGGCGTCTCTCAGGGGGAGGTTGTACTCGAGCCCCCGAGTGCTTTGGTGAAAGATTGCGTGAGCGACGATAGCGTCTCTCGGGGGGAGTTTTGTACTCGAGCCCCCGAGTGCTTTGGGTAAAGATCGTGTGAGCGACGATAGCGTCTCTCGGGGGGAGTTTTGTACTCGAGCCTCCGAGTGCTTTGGATAAAGATCGCGTGAGCGACGATAGCGTCTCTCGGGGGGAGTTTCGTACTCGAGCCCCTGAGTGCTTTGGATAAAGAACGCGTGAGCGACGATAGCGTCTCTCAGGGGGAGTTTCGTACTCGAGCCCCCGAGTGATTTGGATAAAGATCTCATGAGCGACGATAGTGTCTCTCGGAGGGAGTTTCGTACTCGAGCCCCCGAGTGCTTTGGGGTTGTAGTGTTTGGGCAACATCATTTTATTGCGTCGAGGGGTTACATGAGCTGCCAGTTGAGCATGATTGGTGGAGGCTATGGGTAGAACAGGCGTAGGTTCGCTACGTTCCATGGATTACCCATGTCTTCGTCAGTCTTCGGGTTCTTTAGTCTATAGGCGCCTCCTCCTATGACTTCTGAGATTATGAACGGTCCTTCCCATTGGGGGGCAAGCTGGTGGACTGTCTCTTGTATCAGCCGTAGGACGAGGTCTCCTTTGTTGAATTTTCTGGTGCGCAGACGGCTGCTTTGATAAGTGCGCATCTTGTTCTGGTACCCCTCTGACTTTGGTAGGGCTGTGTCTCTTGCTTCATCTGCTGTATCCTTGTCATCTTGCAGTGCTTCTTCTGCTTCTTCTTCTTCGTACCCCGAGATTCGGGGTGCCCCGAGTTTGAGGTCGTGTGGTAGCACTGCTTCCGACCCGTACACCATGAAGAAAGGTGTGTACTGGGTTGCGGTATTTGGGGTGGTACGCAGGCTCCAAAGTACTGCATGGAGTTCTTCTATCCAGTTGCCCGCGGCCTGCTGGAGTGGTGCAAGGAGCCGTTTTTTGATTCCTCCGCATACTAGGCCATTTGCTTTTTCCACCTGGCCGTTAGACCACGGGTGCGCGACTGATGCGTAGTTGATATTGATGCCCAGTTCGTTGCAGAAATTCTGGAATTCTGCTGTTGTGAAGTTCGTACCGTTGTCCGTGATGATGTTGTGTGGTACTCCGAACCTGAAGATTATTGATTTGATAAAGTTCACTGTCGTGAGGGCTGTGGAGCTGGTGATGGGCACTGCCTCGATCCACTTGGTGAACTTGTCGACTGCTACTAGTAGGTGTGTTCTTCCTCCCTTTGATGATTTCTTGAGCGGGCCCACCATGTCAAGTCCCCAGGTGGCGAACGACCATGATAGTGGTATGGTCTTGAGTTTTGAGGCTGGAGCTTGCGATCTGCTGGCATATTTTTGACAGGCAATGCAACGCCGCACGATGTCTTCTGCATTTCTCATGGATGTTGGCAAGTAGAGTCCTGCTCGATAAGCTTCTACCACAAGTGCTCGACTGCTGATATGGTGCCCGCAGGTGCCTTCGTGGATCTCCAGTAGTAGGGTTTTGCCGCCTTCCTCGTCTATGCATTTTTGTAGGACCTGGGAAATGCTGCGCTTGTAGAGTTGTCCGTTGGTTACTCTGAATGTTTTGGATCGCCGACTGATGCGTCTGGCTTCTGCGACGTCCTGCGGTAGGGTGCCGTTGATAAGGAATTTGAGGAGCAGCTCTCTCCAAGATGGTTCTTCGGGTGTGGCTGGCTCTGGCTCCTCGACTGCGTTATTGGCTTCTTCATTGACAATTGGGTGTGCGGCTGCCACTTTGGCTGGTTCACCTGTGTTGTCATCCTCGTATTCTACTTCTGGTCCGAGTTCTTTGGTTACGATGATGATCTCGTCTCTGTAGACCTGGATGTTTCCACCAATCTGGTTTCACATGTAAGCTTGCGTTATTCCCTGGTATATTGTTCCTGCGTTGTTTAGGCCGAAAGGCATTTTGGGGCGGCGGGATGTGCCGCAAGGGGTGACGGCCAAGGCGTGCTCTTCGTCTTTTTCCTCCATCCTCTCCTGATTGTGTCCTGACTAGGCATCGAGGAACGATAGTAGGTCGCATCCTGCTATCGAGTCAATTATTTGATCGATTCTTGGCAGGGGAAAGTGATCCTTTGGGCCGTGTTTGTTGGCTGGCGCGTAGTCGACACACATCTGCAGCACGTCTGTGTCTTTCTTCGGGACCAGCACAGGGTTGGCGATCCAAGTGGCCTTCTTCGTTTCTCGGATGGATTGGGTGTCGTGTAGTCGGTTGATCTCCTCCCCAATTACTCTGCGCTTGGGTTCCGAGAATCTTCGTAATGCTAGCTTTACTGGTTTGGTGTTTGGCTTGATACGCAGCGCGTGTTCTGCGAACTCGCGCGGTACTCCTGGCATGTCGACTGGGCACCAGGCAAAGATTTCCCATTCTTCACGGAGGAAAGCGATGAGGGCACTCGCTTGCTCTTCCGAGAGGTGGGCGTACACGCGGACTGTTTTTTCTGGGTCCGTCGGGTGCACTTGGTGTGTGACCGTGCCGCTGTCGATCCTGTAGTCGCGCCCGTATTCTTTTGACTCGCTTCAACTTGCTAGCGGGAAGATACTTTTGTCTGTCGCCATGGATATTTCTGTGAGCTCTTGTTCAGCTCCAAATGTGTCGGACACTTTGTGGAAATCGCGGTCACATTGGTCTGATTTGGTGAAGCTTCCGTGCACTGTGATGACGCCCGCGGATCCTGGGATCTTGAGTTTGAGGTAGGCGTAGTGCGGAATCGCCGTGACTGCCAATCGAGTACTTCGAACTCGAGGGTGTGTCTTGCGAAATTGCGTCTGCTGCCAAAGACAACTTCGAGATCGATTACTCCAAGGGAAGTGGCCGCTTCTCCTGGTACTACTCCGTATAGCACGGTGCTTGATTTCTTCCATACTAATCGTGGGATTAGCATCTTGTGTAGGGTGCTGACGAAGATTATGTTCATGCTGCTGCCTCCGTCCGTGAAGATTCTATCCATGTCGTACCCTCCGATTTGAGCGTCGAGTACCAGGGGCGCGTGCCCGGCCTTGGGACTGCAGGTGGGTGATCACTCTGGTCGAACGTGATGCTGGTTTCTGCGTCGTGTAACTGGTAGACTTCGACTTTGTTTAGGTTCTCGGCTGCTCTGGCCTGCAGGGTATGGGCGTCCTGTTGGGCTTGCGATACCTTGCCTTCCTGGATCGCGTACACCTTTCCTTGAGTCGGGTTGGAGAGTCTTTCGGGACTTGGAGTCAGCGACTGCTCGGTTCGTCGGGTGTGTTTGGCTTCCCGCCGTTTTTCTTCCTTGAGGCTGTCGGCGAGTTCGTTGAACATGCGGCAATCTCCCAGAGTGTGACTCGATCTGATGTATCCCCGGTCGTCTTCGAAGCAGTGGATCGTGCAGGGTCCTTCTAGCTGCTCCCTGACCATGAGTTTGCTGGAGCCGGCGTGTCGTTTCTTCCTTGAGATTCGGAAAAACAGCGCGTGATCCGCCGGGTGCTCGTGGACTCGTGGATCGATTTTGATCCCCGCGCTCAGATTCTGGTTCTTGATAAGGTTGGAAAATTCGTCTGGTCTTCGATCCGGATTGTCGTATTCTCCGTTATGAGTCTAAGAGTCGCTGTCCTGGCGGGCGACAGCTGTCCGTGCAGCGGGTCATCGAGTGGTCGGCGAGCGCGAAGCTGTGTAGTGCGACTCGTCGAGTGGGGTCTCCTTGTAGAATCCTCACGCCTGACTTCTAGGTCGTCGATTCCTTCTTCGTTGGTGATGATTTTGACGATCGCTGATCTCGAGCTCGAAGTGGGTGTCTTGTTGTGCGGTCGGTGCCTGGGTGGTGGCGGGTCGTCGAGTGGTCGGCGGGTCCTCTGCTCCATGCTGTAGCTCGTCGACCGGGATCTCTGTGTAGAACCCTGGCACCTTTCTTTTGTGTAGTCGAGTTCTCCTTTGCTGGCGATGGGCTCGGTTCCCGCCATAGTTTTGGTCCTGGCACAGCTGCAGGCCGAGCGATCTCGCTAGGGCGGCAGAGATGCTTGCCGTGATCTTGAATTCTTCTGATGGATTGCATCTGGTTCTTGCGCTTGAGTTGTAGCTTGCTGGAGACGGAACCGCCGAGATCGTGATTCCAACCTGTGTAGTTCCCACAGACGACGCCAATTGACGGGGATGTATCCCGGAAAATCCCACGGTCAGGGACCCTGGGTTAGTCATGAGAGGCACAGGTTGGACGATAGCTCGTCGGCTAACAGGAGGATACGCTCCTGCTCGATGTTATTGATTGGAGATGGCGATTACAGGGAGGCCAAGGCTAGTGCGCACAACGCTAGGGTTACAGATGGTGTGTTTGGTGATGTCGACGTCTCCCCTCCTAGCCCTTATATACTAGGCTAGGTCTCGGGGAGTCCGTCCTGGATTACAGATGAGGGTTCCTAACCCTAATCTTGTTTCGTACGGCAGGGTTGCACCTACCTTATGAGTCGCGGACTCCTCCGTCGGTGCCACTAGTGGGCCAAGGCTGGGTCCAGGCGGCATCTGGGTGGGCCTTCTGTCTTCGGGTACACCGGGTAGGCCCATCTATAGGAGTCGTGGGGTCACCCCCTCGTCAGGTAGTCTGTCCCGTCGAAGATGGGGCAGTTTGAGGCAACTTTCATTGTACCTGAGGTCGACATAACTAAAACTCCAGGTGGTTAGACGGAATCACACAGAACAAAAGAGTACCTTGCTCTGATACCAATTGAAAGTCCAATATATCGACCAGAGGGGGGGGGGTGAATTGGAGATTTTCAATTATCTTGAGGAATTTCGATTTCCTCAGGACTGATGCAATACGAAATTGAGGAAACTAAAACTCGAGGAAGCACAACAGTGATACTAAGACGTAGGCATGAATGTAAATCAACCTATTGCAGAGCCAAAGTAAGACCGATGCGAGAACTGAGGAATCAGACCAGAGTAAACTCAGAGAGAGAGAGGCATTAGGATGAGTCATCAGTGCGTAAACATAAAAGCTGAGGTTGAAGAAATAGCGCCAGGGCACTGAAGACATAGACTTGATGAACCAGTTCGAGTTGCTGTGACAACTCTACATCTGGTTGGAGAGGCTGAGATTGAACTCAGAAGACATAGTCTTCACCTTATTCTCCTTGAACTAAAGTCCTCAGACTCCGTCCAAAAACTCAGGTTTGTCTTCAAGGTAGACTCCCGAAACCTTCACAGACTCAGTTCACTCAGGGAAGTCACAATTGTAACTTGACTTCCTCAGACCTATGACTTATACACCGGCTGGAAGATCACAGTCTTCAAGAGCAAAAACCTTTGGATCACTCAAACCGACTTCCTCAGAAATTCTCAACTACCGAGGCTCGTGATTTTCCTCACTTAGGTTCTTCAATTTCTTTAGAGGTGGGTTGCTCTCAAATGACAAGTGTCAGTTTTTCTCTCGGAGCAGCCAACCCACAAATGGGGCGGCTATTTATAGCCGGGGAGCAACCCCAGGTGAAAGGACATAAATGCCCATGCATGAAATTACTTCCATGCCCACCCTTCGGACCGTTGGCTGGATCGGTACCAGCACTCTCCTCGTGACACGTGGCATGGTCGGAACACACTCTCTCTCTTTCTTCAGGCGAACTGCACTGGCAGTTTCCTGACTCCTCAACCGAAGACAAATTCCTCAGTGTCCTGAAGACCATTGTCTCAGACACCCGAGGAATTGAACTTCTACTGCAAGAGATTTCTCTGGGTTTTCTTCAGGATTTCTAATTGAGCACTTCTTCAGAAATATAGAACTCATTTTCCTCAACCCCTCCAACAGTGCGGTGTTTTCCTACGACTCAAGAAGTATAAAAAGTCTTAGCGAAGACTACGCTTCAACTTCGTCTTCAGCGCGAACTTCCTCAGGATCTTGTACTACTTCAGCTTCAGCAGAATGCTTCAGGATCCCGTGTCTTCAGGATTTCGCGCCTCGGCAATCCTCAGAAAACACCTCAATTTCTTCAATGTTCCTCAACATTTTGGGGGGTCGACAACGGTGGTTAACCTCTTCTTCAGGGACTGTTCACCTCTGTATGCTCACAAACACATCAGTCCCTTAATCGTTTTGTCATCAAATACTCCAAAACCTCAAAGGGGGCACTAGATGCACTTACCGATAGGAGCATCATCAATGGGCTCCTAAGTAGTAGTTTTAAGTGTGGGCTTGTTGACCGCGGGTGGAGTGGCGGGAGCGTCCTCATGCATGCGCTTGTGGCTTCGTGAGGAGTCCTCAGGCACGACATCAGCCTGTTCTGAAGGCACAGGAGGCTGTGGCTGCCGAATTTTCATAAGATTGTTCATCTTCCTGTACATCCGTTCGTTGGATTTTCCTATGTAGGCCCAATTTTCTTCAAACTCAGTAGTGAGGCGTTGAACTTCATACCGATACTCAATGAATTCTTGAGGAGTAACGTTAGTGACAGGTTTCTTCTTGAATTCATGGTGAACGTTCTTCATTCGACGTTGCAACTGCTTCTTGTGGTCTCGGTGGTGGATCTCATTGATGAGGAATTGTTGAATATAGAACCTGAGGTCTTTGGGTATATCCAAATCATCAAGAGGAGTATCAGGCTTCTCAGACCAGATTTCAATATATTCAAAGATCTTCTTGGGAACAAGGAGAAGTGGTATCTCAGAGCCTGTGGCTTCAGCTTTGCGTCTGGCTGCAGCATGCATATATTCAATCTTCTGTTCCTAAGTGGCCACAAAGCCGGCCAGATCTTCAAACTCATCTTCTTCATCTGAGCTGAAGGAGGTCTGAATGGAACCACAAATGGAAGTTTTATTTGGAGAGGGTCTTAGGCCTTGATAAATGGTCGTATTTGTCTTCAGATGAGTCTGGGACATTGTCGTGGAAGCCTCAGGTGCACTGCCACACTCATCCTAGCGAAGCCTTGAGGCAGGAGGAGCTCCAGAAGTTCGTTGGCATGAGGAGCTTGGAGCTTGAGGCATTGCTGAGGATTTCATTGATGGTTTGATGCCAGGAGTTCTTCTGCGAGGCTGACCGCGAGGCCGAGACCGAGGTTGAGGCTGAGCAGCAGGCTGGGCAGAAGGCTGAGGTGGAATCTACACAGTGGCAGCCAAGTCCCGTGCCAGACCTTGAGCAAGATGAGCCGTTCTTTTAAGGTAGCGCTGATAAGCATAAGGGAAGTCATCAAGAGTCTTCAAGCTCGAGGGATGAGGAATGACTCCCGGTTCAGGAGGTGGACGAGCCTTCATGCCAAAATTATTCAAGGGAGGATTGACTGCAAACATTTCCTCATGCTGAGGATTGATCCATTGATATGCAACCCATCGTTTAGCCCATTCCCTCATGATTTTCTGAATCTGTTTCTTACGTTCACTGGCAGTTTCACGTTCTGTAGTCTTCAGTTTTTCATATAGTGCCGGGGGCAAGTCACGAGCTGTATTAGTGAGTTTGCGACGAGGAGCCATTTTCTTCAGTTCAGAAGACTGAGGAATTCTACATTCGAGATGAGCTGCAAATGAAGTGAGACTATGAGAACCATATGATTCCTCTGCTGACATGTACCTGTGACAGAATTAAGTTGCGAGGGAAGTGGGGTACGGTTATATGTGTTCATGAGGAAGGTGTTGAGGAAATAAAATTGATGAAGCATAGGTTTTAGTACTGCTGAAGAATTTAGTGGCTTTAATAAAATCTTGAAGAAGTTGCAGTACTGAGGAATGAACAATTTTGACATGATCGTACCAGAGATGAGGCGAATACTGAGGAAACGTGAGACGGTCTTCTCTGGCGACGATGGACTCCGACGACGATAGTGCGAGAGCTTGAAGAGCTCAAGAGCGGCGGCGCGAGAGAGAATGAGGTGTGTGTGTGTGTGTGCGGGGGGGGGGGGGGGGGGGTGACGGGGATGTACCCCGGCAAATCCCACGATAAGGGACCCTAGGTTAGTCATGAGAGGCACAGGTTGGACGATAGATCGCCGGCTTACAAGAGGATACATTCCTGCTCGATGTTATTGATTGGAGATGGCGATTACAGGGAGGCCAAGGCTAGTGCACACAAGGCTAGGGTTACAGACGGTGTGTTTGTTGATGTCGACATCTCCCCTCCTAGCCCTTATATACTAGTCTAGGTCTCAGGGAGTCCGACCTGGATTACAGATGAGGTTTCCTAAGCCTAATCTTGTTTCGTACGGCAGGGTTGCACCTTCATTATGAGTCGCGGACTCCTACGTCGGTGCCACTAGTGGGCCAAGGCTGGGTCCAGGCGGCATCTCGGTGGGCCTTCTGTCTTCGGGTACACCGGGTAGGCCCATCTATAGGAGTCGTGGGGTCACCCCCTCGTCAGTAGCCCCCGAGTGCCTGGGGGACTCGAAGAGTCGCGCAGGGACTTGAGTCCATTCTTGCGTCGTTTAGATGTATGCACGGTTCAACCGCGGGTCGCTGGCAGTTTGGGGCCATGACAAAACCTGTTTCGAGGGATTGCTAAGCTGAAAGGGCCCAAGGAGTCGACTGGTCGAGCCTTGGTGAATTGCACTAGTGGCAAAAACCGCAGTAGCCAAATCAAACCCACGTCCCTCGACATGAGGTTGGAACACTGGTGTCAAGCAAAAGTCATGCCGCTGCAGGTGTTACAGTGATCAATTTCCGCCAGTAAATTTCGTAGCCTAGGAGCGTCCGCCTGGCTTTTTCTATCATGCAAGCGCATGGAAAAGGTTGGGAGTGAAATCGCTCTATGGCAAGTCCCAGCCGGCCGATCTGCGCAGCGGGGTCTTACCTACACGCTAAGCTTGCGTGGCATCTGGGCCCAGTGTATCGTTTTCCAGGAATGTGTATTTTTATTGAGGCGCGGAGCCTAGTAGATAATGCACTAACTTGGAATAAACAATCAAGTGAGCTGTTTTAGCGGTCACTCGCGGAGCTTTGCCGAACGCTCGGGAGAGGAGTAATTTCTCGGGAGGTCTTCGAGTGCTCGGATGCATAGAGTTCTGCGAGTAGTCACTCGAGTATTGTCTTCGCTTTCGGGGTGAGGGAGCATCCCATACTTTGGGCCCATATGATCTGGCGAGTGCATGTCTGCTTATCTTGTGTCGTGGTGAGGGAGCAACCGAAACTCTTCATGTGTGCGAGTAATCACTCGAGTACATCTTTCCTTTAGGTGAGGGAACACCCGAAACTCTCATGGGTGCGAGTAATCACTCGAGCACGTCTCTTCTTTTAGGTGAGGGAGAACCCGAAACTCTCGTGGGTGCGAGTAATCACTCGAGCACCTCTTTTCTTTTAGGTGAGGGAGCACCCGAAACTCTCATAGGTGCGAGTAATCACTTGAGCACGTCTTTTCTTTTAGATGATGGAGCACCCGAAACTCTCATAGGTGCATACGCTCCTGATGGGAGTTAAATATATCTAAAAAATGTATTTGAGTTGGAGAAAATGGTGCTTGCAGATTGCATTTTTATTTTTGCGTTGCCGTTTTAATTTACCTTTTATTAGTGAGGATAACGATCTCCTTGCTGGAGGACTGTCAAAGATGCTCTGTCTGCGAACCGTCATGTCTTGCTGACCGGTCATAATGATGGTCTTGATGGCGTGCTGCAGCCGCCTGTTGAGTTACCGATGCACGTATTGAAAACGTGCGAGATTTGACGCGTCCAGTTCACAGTGCTGCCCGTGTGAAGGCATCTTTGTCTTGTAATTCAAATCGCCCGGCATGCTTGTTCTTTGAATTAATTGCTGCCGTCGTCTAGGCTTCTGCGTGCCCTTGGGGTTGTGCTATTAATAGACCCATTTTCTTCATCCGGTTGTAGTGTTCGTCCTCTTCCCCTCTTGCTCCTCTTCTTCATCTCCTCATGGGGCCAAGACGAAGTGTAGGTATGACTAGCCACGTCCGGGTTCGCCGTGGTCGCGGTGGTCGTGCTCCGTGCTCTTCTCGCGGTGGCCGTCGTGGTGCACCGTCGACTCCTTCCCCTTCTTCCTCGGAGGAGGGTTTTTGGCGTTATGATTTCCTCGTACGCATCCGTGGCCGGAACGCCGCTCGCATTCTTCTTGCTTCTGTATTTTCTGCCCTTGTTTCCGGACGTAGTCTTTATGGCTTGCTGCTTCGTCTTCAGGGGTGCACTCGATCTCCCTCTTATGTTAAGTTGGAGATCGATAGTTCCCGCTTGATTTTTCTTGGCTTTGGCTGGGAGTCGTTTGCTCGACGTTTGAACTTGCATGATGGTGATACCCTCTCTTCCCGATTGATGGCGAAGATACTCTTAGCATCCTCGCTTTTGACCCGAGCGGTAATCGCATGGATCCGTACTGTCAGGAGACAAGTAGCAACGGTTCCATTAGGTCGAGGAGTCGTACGCCTGCGTCTTCAACTGCTTCCTCCTCCGACGACTCTTCGGGTGGGTATGCTGTTCCCTCCGGATCTGGAGAGGACCTCGACGTCAAGCCACCGGTCAAGCGGGCGCGCCAGGCGACCTTGTAGAACTGGAGGCAGCGACGTCATCTTCGCTGGCAGCTCGGGTGGAGCTGGTGGAGCAGGAGAAGAAGCTGGTGTAGCATCGTCTTTGGTGCTCCACAAATAAGTCGAGCTTCACCTTTTGTTATGCCATTGGCATCATGAGCTGGCTGCTTCGACTCCTCCTTTGTCTGTGATGAAGCTCGTTGTCTCAATGCCAATTATCCCAGCATGGGCACACATGTAGAAGTCATAATTCCTTGGGTGATTGATGCTGCAATCTTATCGGCTGTTTTTGTGTCTTTTCTAACTAGGTTATTTCTCCATGTAATGAGGATTGCCTTCGAGTAATCAGAGCTACCTTCTATCCAATGTACTTCGAATCGTTTGTACTGAGGATGACCTTCCGGTCCTTGTAATGTGAAGTGTGTTTGCCTCCTCGTAATGGAATCTGTCTTCGAGTCCTTTGGAGATGTGATCTATCTTTAAGTCTTTCAGCGAGAGCTGTCTTCGAGTCCGTCGAGTCCTTGTACTGTGGATTATGTCGGGTGCGCGACAGCGCTCCCGATGGGAGTAGCCCCCAAGGCTACGTTCGAGTTGTAGAGTCGAACGTAGGATGAGCTTTATTGTTTTCATCGTTCTTCTGTTAACTGTTGTATTTTATCGGTTGCGCGACAGCGCTCCCGATGGGACTAGCCCCCGTGTATTTAGGTGATCGTTGGCGATCAGGTGAAGACATAAGGATTGTCTTCGTCCTGTGCTCCATCCATATGTGGCCAGAGTACTTGGTGTTCCTTCTGGTAGTAGCCGTGTCTTCCCTTTTATTTCGATCAGTTTTCAGCAGGTGGCACCTGTCAGGGTGTTTTTCTTGGACCTTTTAATTTTTGGGTTGCATGAGCGACGATAGCGCCTCGAGGGGTTGGGGGTGCTCGAGCCCCCGAGTGGTTTGGATAAAGATCGCGTGAGCGAGTATGTCGTCTCTCGAGGGGAGGTTTTTCTCGAGCCCCCGAGTGCTTTGGTGAAAGATCGCGTGAGCGATGATACGTCTCTCGGCGGGAGTTTTGTACTTGAGCCCCCGAGTGCTTTGGGTAAAGATCGCGTGAGCGACGATAGCATCTCTCGGGGGGAGTTTTGTACTCGAGCCCCCGAGTGCTTTGGATAAAGATCGCGTGAGCGACGATAGCGTCTCTCGGGGGGAGTTGTGTACTCGAGCCCCCGTTAGCTTTGGATAAAGATCGCGTGAGCGACGATAGCATCTCTCGTGGGGAGTTTCATACTCGAGCCCCCGAGTGCTTTGGGGTGGTAGTGTTTGGGCAACATCATTTTATTGCATCGAGGGGTTACATGAGCTTCCAGTTGAGCATGATTGGTGGAGACTATGGGTAGAACAGGCATAGGTTCGCTACGTTCCATGGATTCCCCACGTCCTCGTCAGTCTTCGGGTTCTTCAGTCTATAGGTGCCTCCTCCTATGACTTCTGAGATTATGAACGGTCCTTCCCATTGGGGGGCAAGCTTATGGAATTTCTCTTGTATCAGTCGCAGGACGAGGTCTCCTTTGTTGAATGTTCTGGTGCGCAGGCGGCTGCTTTGATAAGTGCGCAGCTTGTCCTGGTACCCCTCTGACTTTGCTAGGGCTGTGTCTCTTGCTTCGTCTGTTGTATCCTTTTCATCTTGCAGTGCTTTTTCTGCTTCTTCTTCTTCGTACCCTGAGATCCGGGGTGCCCCGAATTTGAGGTCATTTGGTAGCACTGCTTCCGACCCGTACACCATGAAGAAAGGTGTGTACTGGGTTGCGGTATTTGGGGTGATACGCAGGCTCCAAAGTACTGCAGGGAGTTCTTCTATCTAGTTTCCTGCGGCCTGCTCGAGAGGTGCAATGAGCCGTTTTTTGATTCCTCCGCATACTAGGCATTTGCTTTTTCCACCTCGCCGTTGGACTGCGGGTGCGCGACTGATGCGTAGTTGATTTTGATGCCAGTTCGTCGCAGAAGTTCTGGAATTCTGCTACTGTGAAGTTCGTACCATTGTCCGTGATGATGTTGTGTGGTACTCCGAACCTGAATATTATTGATTTAATAAAGTTCACTGCCGTGAGGGCTGTGTAGCTGGTGATGGGCACTGCCTCAATCCACTTGGTGAACTTGTCGACTGCTACTAGCAGGTGTGTTCTTCCTCCCTTTGATGATTTCTTGAGCGGTCCCACCATGTCCAGTCCCCAGGTGGTGACGAGGAGGTGACCCCATGACTCCTACGCATGAGCCTACCTAGTGTCCATGAAGGCAGAAGGCCCATGAAGATACAGCCTCGGCCCACTAGTTGGCACCGACGTAGGAGTCCTCGACTCACAAGGAAGGTGCGAAGACCTGCCGTACGGAGCAATCTAGGGTTAGGAAAGTTTACCTGTACACGTAGATGAACTCCCTGAGACCTAGCCCGGTATATAAGGGCTAGGAGGGGCGACGCCAAAGGCATCCAATCTCACCTGTAACCCTAGCCTTAAGCGCTCCAGCCTTGCCCTCCACTGTAATCGCATCTCCCCTATCAATAATATCGAGCAGGAGCAAGCCTTCCTGTTTTTCGACGAGCTATCGTCCATCCTGTGCCTCTCATGACTAACCCAGGGTCCCTGACCATGGGATTTGCCGGGGTTGATCCCCGTCAATTGGTGCCGTCTGTGGGAACTACGCAGGTTGGGATCACGATCTCGGCGGTCCCGTCTTCAGCAAGCCACAACTCAAGGGAAAGAACCAGACCTAGCCCACTCGAAGGATTCAAGATCACGGCAGACATCTCCGCCACCCCATCAAGACCACTCGAGCTGCAGTCATGCCAGGACCGATACTACGGTAACGGCCAAGTGCAGCACCAGCACCGAAGGAGTCGACGACCCAAAAGAACGGCAAGGGGCCTCTACGAAGGAATCCCACTCGACGAACTGCGACGCGCAGCGGAGGACTCACAAATCTTCCGACAACCCACCACCGCCCGGGCACCCGCCGCATATCAAGACGATGACTACGAGATCGAATCCAGCGATCAACAGAACCACCGCCAAGGCAGAAGGAATCGACGACCCAAAAGGCACGCATGGGATAACTACGATGGGGCTCCAATGGACAAGCCACATCACTCAGCCGCGCAACCGACGACCACTTGACGACACGCCGTCGCACGAGCATCAGCCGCCAACCAAGACAGCGACTCCGAGACACCTGTAGGCGAGTACTACGACCCAGATCGAAGGCCGGATGAATTCTCCAACCTCATCAAGAACCAAGACATGAGTCGAGGAATCGAAACCGATCCTCGCTTCCACGAGCACCCAGAGGATCACGAGCAGATCTTCAGAATCTCAAGAAGAAAGAGGCACGCCGGATCTAGAAAACTCACGGCTAGAGAGCAGCTAGCAGGACCCTGCACGATCCACAGCTTCGGGGATGACTGGGGACGCGTCAGGTCAGGTCACACTTTGAGAGACTGCCGCCTTTTCAACGAACTAGCCGACGACCTTAAGAAGGAGAAGCAGAAAGAAGACAGACGCAACCAACGACCCGAGCAATCGCCGACCTCAAACCCGGAAGGACGTCACAACCCGTCGCAAGCACAGGTGCTCATGATCCAAGAAGGAAGGGCACTGCAAGCACAACGCGACGCCCAAACCCTACAGGCCAGAGCAGCTGAGAGCATAAACATAGTCGAAGTCTACCAATTACATGGAACGGAGACCAGCATCACGTTCTCACAGGACGATCATCCACCCGCAGTCCCAAGACCGGGGCACGCACCCCTAGTGCTCGATGCACAAATCGGAGGATACGACATGGATCGGGTCTTCATGGACGGAGGCAGCAGCATGAACATCAGCTTCGCCAGCACCCTGCAAAAGATGCTGATCCCACGATCAGTATGGAAAAAATCAAGCACCGAGTTGCACGGGATAGTCCTAGGAGAAGCAGCCACATCCCTCGGAATCATCGAACTCGAAGTCGTCTTTTGCAACCGACGTAACATCACAAAGCACGTCCTCGAGTTCGAGGTACTCGACTGGCAATCGCAATATCACGCCATACTGGGACGGCCAGCACTCGCGCAATTCATGGCGGTCCCACACTACGCCTACCTCAAGCTCAAGATGCCAGGATCATCAGGAGTCCTCATGAGCAACGGAAGCTTCATCAAATCAGATCAATGTGACCGTGACTTCCACAAAATCTCCGACACATTCGGAGCCAAACAAGAACTCAGAGAAATAGCCATGATGACGGACAAGAGTACCTTCCCATTGGTGAACCGAAGCGAATCCAGGGACTACGGACGTGACTTCAGCATCGACAGCGACACAGTCACTCACCAAGTGCACCCGACGGACCCGGAAAAAACAGTCCGCGTGTACGCCCACCTACCAGAGGAACAGGCGGCGGCTCTCGCCTCTTTCCTTCGAGACGAGTTGGAAATATTCGCCTGGTGCCCAGCCGACATGCCCGTGATGCCACGCAAATTCGCGGAACACGCCCTACGCATCAAGCCAAACACGAGGCCAGTAAAGCAAGCGCTGAGACAATTCTCGGAGCCCAAGCGCAGAGTAATCGGGGAGGAAGTCAACCGGTTACTCGACGCTCAGTTCATCCGAGAAACGAAGAAAGTCACCTGGATAGCCAACCGAGTGCTGGTGCCCAAGAAAGACACGACCGTACTGTGCATGTGTGTCGACTACGGACCAGTCAACAAACATTGCCCGAAGGATCACTTCCCCCTGCCTAGAATCGATCAGATAATCGACTCAACAGCAGGGTGTGATCTACTCTCTTTTCTTGACGCTTACTCAGGATACAACCAGATCAGGATGAAGGAAGAAGACGAAGAGCACAAATCGTTCATCACCCCCTATAGAGTATTCTGCTACAGGACCATGCCCTTCGGGCTCAAAAACGCAGGCGTCACTTACCAACGAATGATGCAGGCCTGACTAAAGGAGCAAATCGGAAGAAACGTACAAGTCTACGTGGACGACATTGTTATTAAGACCTACAAAGCAGCCACATTACTCGACGACCTGCGCGAAACCTTCGCAGCGCTCAACAAATATAGAATCAAACTCAACCCAAAGAAGTGCGCATTCGGCGTACCGGCGGGAAAACTGCTTGGCTATATGGTCTCTGCCCGTGGAATCGAGGCAAATCCAGAGAAAGTCCAAGCCATCACCCGCATGCAAGAACCAACTGACGTCAAAGGAGTACATCAGCTCACTGGAAAACTCGCAGCCCAAGCCGCTTCATCAGCAGGCTAGGAGAACGCACGCTGCCTTTCTATCTACTGCTCAGGAAAGGAGAGAAATTCGAGTGGACGGAGGAAGCCCTCCAAGCATTCGCGGACCTGAAAAAGACACTCTCGACCCCACCAATCCTGGCGGTACCCAAGGAACGAGAAAAGCTATAACTCTACGTGGCAGCACGCTGCAGTGTAGTAAGCACATCGCTCGTCGTCGAACGCATAGAAGAAGGCAAGGTCCAGAGCATCCAGAGACCAATCTACTACCTCAGCATGCTCCTGACCAAATCCCAGCAGCGGTACCCGCACTATCAGAAGCTACTATTGGCCATCGTCATGACCTCAAGGAAGGTGTCCCAATACTTCGACGAGCACCCCATCACAATTGTGAGCAGCGCGCCACTCGCCGACATACTCAACAACCCTGGAGCAACCGGGCGAGTCGCCGAGTGGAACATCGAGCTCAGCCCACGATACCTGCAGTTCAAGCAACCAATAGCCATCAAAGCCCAAGTACTCCCAGATTTCCTGGTTGAGTGGACGGAGGTTCAAACACCAGTCCCCCCAGACCTATCAAGCTCATGGTCAATGTTCTTCGATGGATCCGAAAGACAAGAAGGAGCTGGGACAGGAGTTGTGCTCATCTCCCCCAAAGGAACAAAGCTGAAATACGTCCTCCAGATCAACTTCAGTTACTCCTCCAACAACGAAGCAGAATACGAGGCACTCCTCCATGGCATGCGCATGGCCAAAACATGCGGAGCCACTCGCCTCATAATTTACGGGGACTCCAATCTCGTCGTCCAGCAGACAATGAGAAACTGCAACGCAATAGCCGACAACATGGCGGCCTACCAAAAGCTCTACAACGAACTCGAAGGAAATTTCGACGGTTGTGAGCTCAACTACATCACCAGCGACAACAACACAGAAGCTGACGAGCTCGCGAACATCGGTTCGACCAGGGCGCCTGTACCACCCGGAGTTTTTCTCGAAAGCATCAACCGGAGGTCCATCAAGGTGCAGGCAACAACACCTGAAGCAGTTGTGGACGGCGAGGACGCAACAAAAATAGCGCAGGTGGCAGCAACAACCCTATCAGAAGGCACAAGTACCAGCACATCCGACAGCACAGCCCCGACAGAGTTCGAAGGACCTGTCTGGACGAAACCGTTCCTCCGATTCCTAATCGAAGGCACACTACCACAAGACGTGGCCGAAGCACGACGCATCAGCCGACGATCGAAGGCATTCACGGTGATCAACAAACAACTATATAAGCGTAGCATCACCCAGATACTCCAAAGGTGCATCGACGAAGAGGACGGCAAAGCCCTATTACTCGAAATCCACGAAGGCACCTGCGGGCACCACGCGAGCAGTCGAGTGCTCGTGTTCAAAGCATTCCGAGCTGGGTTATACTGGCCCACAGCCATGAAAAACGCAGAGGAAATCGTGCGACGTTGCGTCACCTGTCAAAAATTCGCCAACAAGCCACACGCTCCCGCATCAGAGCTCAAGATCATACCACTATCCTGGCCGTTCGCCACCTGGGGACTCGAAATGGTGGGCCCACTAAAGAAATCATCAAAGGGCGGAAGGACACACCTGCTCGTCGCAGTTGACAAGTTCACCAAATGGATCGAAGCAGTGCCCATCACCAGCTCTACAGCTCTCACGGCTGTCAACTTCATCAAGTGGTTCATCTTCAGATTCGGAGTGCCACACAACATCATCACGGACAAGGTCACGAACTTCACGGCCGCAGAATTTCAGAACTTCTGCGAGGAACTGGGCATCAAAATTAATTATGCATCAGTCGCGCACCCACAGTCCAACGGCCAGGTGGAAAAAGCAAACGGCCTTGTGTGTGGGGGAATCAAGAAATGGCTCCTCGCACCACTCGAGCAAGCCGCCGGCAACTGGGTAGAAGAACGCCCCGCGGTCCTATGGAGCTTAAGAACCACACCAAGCATTGCGACCCAATACACACCATTCTTCATGGTGTACGGGGCAGAGGCATTCCTACCACATGACCTCAAGTTCGGAGCACCACGGGTCACCGGATACGAGGAAGAAGAAGCAGAAGAAGCACTACAAGACGACAAAGATACGGCCGACGAAGCAAGAGACACAGCCCTGACAAAATCAGAAGGGTACCAAGAAAAACTACGTACCTACCAAAGCAGTCGACTTCGCACTAGAACCTTCAACAAAGGTGACCTATTCCTACGACTAATACAAGAGAAGGTCCACAAACTTGCCCCCCAATGGGAAGGACCATTCAGAATCTCAGAAGTCATCGGAGGCGGCGCCTACAGGCTGAAGAACCCAAAGACAGACGAGGACGTGGGCAACCCATGGAACGTAGCAAACTTGCGACTGTTCTATCCATAGCCCCTATCGGTCGGACATGACTGGCAACTCATGTAAATCGCTTGACCGCAATAAAATAAATGTTTCCCAAATACTGCCATCTTAAAGCACTTGGGGGCTGAAGAGGAAACTCCCACCCGAGCAACTCTATCGCCTACGCGATCTTAATCGAAGCACTCGGGGGCTGAAGAGGAAACTCCCCCCGAGCAACTCTATCGCCTACGCGATCTTAATCGAAGCACTCGGGGGCTGAAGAGGAACCCCCCCCCCCCGAGCAACTCTATCGTCTACGCGATCTCAATCGAGGCACTCGGGGGCTGAAGAGGAAACTCCCCCCCCCCCCCCGAGCAACTATATCGCTTACGCGATCTTAATCGAAGCACTCGGGGGATGAAGAGGAAACTACCCCCGAGAAACTCTATCGCCTACGCGATCTTAATGAAGCAATCGAGGGCTTAAGAGAAAAAATCTCCCCCCCGAGCAACTCTATCGCCTACGCGATCTTAATCGAAGCACTCGGGGGCTTAAGAGCAAAATCTCGGGGGCTTAAGAATAAAATCCCCCCGAGCAACACTATCGCCTACGCGATCTTCTTTATGAAGCACTCGGTATCTCGAGTACAAACCCCACCCGAGAGACGACCATCAACGCTCCAATGACATCCAAGAACTTTTGAAGAAACTTTGGAGGAAGCACAAGCTCAGTTAGTCTTCACCTGATCGCCAATGATCACCTAAAGACTTGGGGGCTACTCCCATCGGGAGCGCTGCGGCGCAACCGATAAAAGACAACAAAGGAAACAAATTTAACCCTACGCCTGACCCTTCGACTCAAGCGTAGCCTCGTGGGCTACTCCCATCGGGAGCGCTGTTGCGCACCCGATAGAACCCACAATACCAAGTATCGGATGGACTCGAAGACAGTTATCAGCCGAAAAAGACTCAAACATTACTCTCAGTTCCAAAAGGATTCGAAGACAACTCCTGATGGTCAAGACACAGTTTTCGGTTGCATAAAGGCCCAAATATAAATTCCATTACAAAGGGTACAGTACAGTTTACATCATAGATATCATCTTCAGTACAAAAAGGACTCAACTACATTTGGATAGAAGGTAGCTCCTGTTACAAGAGGAAATCACCCAAGGAATTATGACTTCTACATGTGTGCCCATGAGGGGTAATCGACTCTAGTACAAGAGCATCATCACAGACAAAGTAGCAGTGGAAGCAGCAGGCTGATCGTGTCAATGACATAACAAAAGGTGAAGCTCAACTTATTTGCGGAGCCATTGGGGACGCTGCTCCACCAGCTTCTTCTCCAGCTCCGCCCAAGCTGCCGGTGAAGATGACGCCGTTGCCTCCAGTTCTACAAGGTCGCCTGCCGCGCTCGTTTAACCGGTGGCTTGACATCGAGGTCTTCTTCAGAGGCAGAGGAGGAAGCAGTTGAAGACGGCTCACCACCACCACTAGAAGAGTTCCCGGAAGAAGAAGCAGTTGAAGACGTAGGGGAAGGACTCCTCGACCTTATGGAGCTGTCGCTACTCGACTCCTGCCCATGCGGATCCATACTATTGCCACTCGGATCGAATGTGCGGACAGTAACAGTGCTCTCACCCTCAAAGCGACAGCTGAGTATATCGCCATCTCGCAAATTCAACCGCCGAGCAAACAAACCCCAACCAGAGCCAAGAAAAATCAAGCGAGAGCTATCAACCTCCAAGTCAACATAAGAAGGAGACCGACAGCTCCCTTGAAGGTGCAAAAACAAGCCATCCAAGCCACGTTCAGAGACAATGGCAGAAAAAGCAGAGGGAAGAAGGATGCGATTGGCAGTTTGGCAACGAACACGTAAAATAAAATCATAGCGCCAGAATCCCTCCTCCAAGGGAAAGGAGGAAGGCACTGGCGCCGCACCATGGCGACCACCGCGGCAGGAGCATGGTGCGCGGCCACCACGACTACGACGAACACGGCCACGGCCAACACCTCGCCTGGGTACCATGAGCAAAAGAAGAGATGAAGGAAGAGCCAAAGCAGCGAGTTGGATAGAGGCGTGGAAGAGAAAGGCCTATTTATAGAACAATAATCCTCAAAGCACAGAGAAGCCAAGACGACAGCAGCAATTAATTCAAAGACCAAACGTCCCAGACGTCCCGGAATCCAAGACAAAGATGCTTTCCCACGGGACGCACTGTACGCAAGACGCGTCAATTCGCGCGCGTTTCCAACGCGCGGATGGGAAACTCAACCGGCGCCTGCCGCACGCCACAGCGGCCATTTTTATGACCGGTCCTGAAGACGTGACGGTTCTTTGGAAGATGCATCGCTACCCCTGACAAGCGGCGAAGAAAACCAAACAGACATCAAAACCCTGAGATTCCATCTCTCAGATCTTTTCTTCAAGGAAGAAAAACATCTTACTCCCATCGGGAGCATACATCATAAGAGTCCCGGGCGCTCCCTCACCCAAAGGTCAGCCACGTGCTCGAGTGAACACTCGCACTTATGAGAGTCTCGGGTGCTCCCTCAACCCGACGTAAGACAAACAAACATTCGCCAAGACCACACGACACTAAGAGTCTCGGGTGCTCCCTCACCTGAAGAGCCGAAACGGCGTTCAAGTGATTACTCGCGAAAAACCCCCCGACTGAGCACTCGAAAACAAAGCTCCTCGGGTGAATGAGTGAACAGCTCGCTTGATGTTTTGTTCCAAGCAGGTGCAATGCTATAAGGCTCCGCGCCTCAAAAACACACATTCCTGGAACACGATACACTGTGCCCAGATGCCACGCAAGATTAGCGTGTAGGTAAGACCCCGCTGCGAAGTACAACCGGGCTGGGACTTGCCGAAGAGCGATTTCACTCCCAACCTTTCCCATGCGCAGAGCATGATAGAAAATCCGGGCGGACACGCCTTAGGCTACACACATTGCTGGCGGCAAATGAACACCGTAAGACCTGAAGCGGCCGGACTTTTGCTCGACACCAGTGTTCCAAGCTCACGTCGAGGGACGTGGGTTTGATTGGGCTACTGTGGTATTTGCCCTAGTGCAATTCACTAAGGCTCGACCCGTCGACTCCTTGGGCCCTTTCAGCTTAGCATCCCTCGAAACAGGTTTTGTTATGGCCACCACACTGCCAGGGACCCACGGATGAACCGTGCATATCAATGAACGACAAATAAATATACTCGAGTCCCTGCGCGACTCTTCGAGAACCCCAGGCACTCGGGGGCTACTGACGAGGGGGTGACCCCACGACTCCTATGCATGAGACTACCTGGTGTCCATGAAGGCTGAAGGCCCATGAAGATACAGCCTCGGCCCACTAGTTGGCACCGACGTAGGAGTCCTCGACTCACAAGGAAGGTGCGAAGACCTGCCGTACGGAGCAAGATAGGGTTAGGAAAGTTTACCTGTACACGTAGATGAACTCCCCGAGACCTAGCCCGGTATATAAGGGCTAGGAGGGGCGACGCCAAAGGCATCCAATCTCACCTGTAACCCTAGCCTTGAGTGCTCCAGCCTTGCCCTCCACTGTAATCGCATCTCCCCAATCAATAATATCGAGCAGGAGCAAGCCTTCCTGTTTCCGACGAGCTATCGTCCAACCTGTGCCTCTCATGACTAACCCAGGGTCCCTGACCATGGGATTTGCCGGGGTTGATCCCCGCCAGGTGGAGAACGGCCATAATAGTGGTATGGTCTTTAGTTCTGAGGCTGGAGCTTGCGATCTGCTAGCGAATTTTTGACAGGCGATGCAACGCCGCACGATGTCTTCTACGTTTCTCATGGCTGTTGGCCAGTAGAGTCCTGCTCGATAAGCTTTTACCACGAGTGCTCGACTGCTGATATGGTTCCCGCAGGTGCCTTCGTTGATCTCCAGTAGTAGGGTTTTGCCACCTTCCTCGTCTATGCATTTTTGTAGGACCTGGGAAATGCTGCGCTTGTAGAGTTGTCCGTTGGTTACTGTGAATGCTTTGGATTGCCGACTGATGCGTCTGGCTTCTGCGACGTCCTGCGGTAGGGTGCTGTTGATAAGGAATCTGAGGAGCGGCTCTCACCAAGATGGGTCTTCGGGTGCGGCTGGCTCTGGCTCCTTGACTGCGTTATTGGCTTCTTCATTGACGATTGGGTTTGCCGCTGCCACTTTGGCTGGTGTGTTTCTGCTTCTGGTCTGAGTTCTTTGGTTGCGATGATGATTTCTTCTATGTAGACCTGGATGTTTCCACCAATCTGGTTTCTCATGTATGCTTGCGTTATTCGCTGGTATATTGTTCCTGCGTTGTTTAGCCCGAAAGGAATTTTGGGGCGGCGGGATGTGCCGCAAGGGGTGACGGCCAAGGCGTGCTCTTCGTCTTTTTACTCCATCCTGGCCTGATTGTGTCCTGAGTAGGCGTCGAGGAACGATAGTAGGTCGCATACTGTTGTCGAGTCGATTATCTGATCGATTCTTGGCAGGGGAAAGTGATCCTTTGGGCCATGTTTGTTGGCTGGCCCGTAGTCGACGCACATCCGCAACACGTCTGAGTCTTTCTTGGGGACCAGCACATGGTTGGCGATCCAAGTGGCCTTCTTCGTTTCTCGGATGGATTGGGTGTCGACTAGTCGGTTGATCTCCTCCCCAATAGCTCTGCGCTTGGGTTCCGAGAATCTTCGTAATGCTTGCTTCACTGGCTTGACGTTTTTCTTGATACGTAGCGCATGTTCCGCGAACTCGCGCGGTACTCCTGGCATGTCGGCTGGGCACCAGGCAAAGATTTCCCATTCTTCATGGAGGAAAGCGATGAGGGAAGTCGCTTTCTCTTCCGAGAGGTGGGCGTACACGCGGACTGTTTTTTCTGGGTCCGTCGGGTGCACTTGGTGTGTGACCGTGCCGCTGTCGATCCTGAAGTCGCGCCCGTATTCTTTTGACTTGCTTCGACTTGCTAGCGGGAAGATACTTTTGTCTGTCGCCGTGGCTATTTCTGTGAGCTCTTGCTCAGCTCCGAAGGTGTCGGACACTTTGTGGAAATCGCGGTCACATTGGTCTGATTTGGTGAAGCTTCCGTTGACTATGATGACGCCCGCGGATCCTGGCATCTTGAGTTTGAGGTAGGCGTAGTGCGCAATTGCGTCTGCTGCCAAAGACAACTTCGAGCTCGATTACTCCAAGGGAAGTGGCCGCTTCTCCTGGTACTACTCCGTATAGCACGGTGCTTAATTTCTACCATACTGATCGTGGGATTAGCATCTAGAGTAGGGTGCTGACAAAGATTATGTTCATGCTGCTGCCTCCGTCCGTGAAGATTCTATCCATGTCGTACCCTCCGATTTGAGCGTCGAGTACCGGGGGCGCGTTGTCAGAACCCTCTGTTAGGTATTGTGCTAGGATCAAAGTAACCTTGCATCATGTCAAAATTTCAAAAGAAATCTTTGAGATCAAAAAATCAAAAGCAAATGGGAGAAGGAACACCCCCCAGATGAATTAATTCAAAAGGCCAGATAAAAATCTTCTCCAAAAATGCATGTTAGATTTTTGAAAAGTCTTATAAATGAGTGTGATCACATATCAAGTGATGCGGGACCCATCCCATGCTCATGGATTTTTCAAATATTCAAACAGTGCCTTGGAATTAAAGAAATACCCCTATTTGATTTAAGATTCAAATTATTTGAATTTTAAAAATGTTGAAACTTTATAAGTGGCTAGTCTATATTATTATGAGGCCACATAAAAGTTTTCAGCATTTAATAAAATGTTTAGCTATTTTATTTATCTAAACAGAAAAAATGTCAGAAGAGAAAACAGAAAAGAAAAATAGAAAAGGAAGTAGAAGAGCTTACCAGACGCCCAGGCGAAGCCGGCCCACCCCAGCCCAGCCGGCCCACAGGGGCAGCGGCGTCTTCTTCCCCGTCCCGCACCTCCAAGCTGCTCGGTGGAATGCCACCGAGCTAGCCGGGGACGCCACGTCGCCGCCGAGAGCTTCCAGGCCTCCCCGTGGCCTCTTCTCGCACCTGGAGACTCCCGACAGCCTCCCTGATCCATTCTCCCCCTCCCCGAGCTCCCTTCCCTCCTCTCTCGTCCGTTTCGTCGCCGCCCGAGGACCGCCGTGGAGCACGCCGCCGAGTACACGCAGCCACCGTCATCCCAGAGCCGTGCCGCCGTGTCCAGAAGAACCGCAGCAGGCGTCTTCGTCGTTCCCCTCAACCAATCGAGCCCGATCTCCTCAGCGGACGACGCCAGCTTCACCGAGGAGTCGCCGGACCCGCAAGTCGCCGTCGTCGAATTCGCCGCCACCACGACCTCCTCGACCTCCCTGACACCTCTGCTAGCTTCAGGGTGAGCTTCTTCATCCGCCCCGACCAACCCCGGAGTAATTCTCCTTCTCCTTTGCGTTTTTCCATGAAAGCCGAGCACGGCCTCCGCCATGGATGAGCTCGAGGTCGCCTCTGTGCCCCTTCGTCTCAACCAGAGCGTGCGTTGTGTTCCCCGTGCTCCTCCTCGTCGAACCAGCCCTACCCCGCTTCTTTTCGTGCCCTGGAACGGAATCCCGACCACAGCCGTAGCTAGGCCGCCGCAAAGCTTGACGCCGGCGAGCGTACGGTGCACCCCAACGCTTGGTTTCGGTCCCGTTCGACGCGCGAGTGAGGGCTTCAACTGGATGGTCTCGGCGCTCCAAATCGTTGACGGATTCGCCTTCCCATGCAGAAAATACCCCAAACTTTGGAAATTCATAGAAAATTCATATTAACTCCAAATTGGACAAATAATATATGAAAAATGATCAGGAGAAAATTATCTTTCCAAATATGCAACTTTCAACTATGTTTGACTTGAATTTAAATTGGGACCAGTAGCATATGTCATTTGGTTTATTTGAATTTAATTCAAATTCAAATGAAATGATCTTGCAACTTGGACCATGGATTTGTGTTATAATTCAACCACACATCAGAGGCATATCATACACATTTGAAGTTGTTTCAAAATGATCAAACTATATCACATACAACTTGGTTAATGTTGAATTCAAATGTGGAGTTTGAATTTGCATTTCAAATGCAATATACTCCACTTAAATGGAATTGCCTCACACATCAAAACTTATACTTCAAGTTTCAACAATCATTCATGTGCTTGAGCATTGCATTCTTATTGATTGCTACTTCGTGCTTTGTTTGTCGGGTAGAGGTGGAACCGGAGCAAGAGGTTGCAACCTTCGTTGAAGACCCCGAACCCGAACCTCGTCAGCAAGGCAAGCAAACCCCCATTGATCATGTCGATAAAATCCCACTTCCCTCTTATATCTCGCTTATGCATTGTTTAGGATAATCACCATGTTACGATTCTACCGCATAGATGAACCAATTCCTTTGCATGACCTATCATTTTGTCACAGTAGTAAGAAAACCACAATCCTAGCAAATGTAGGAGTTGGTTGATATCATGTAACCCCTGCAATGTTACTGCTTATTGCATGCTTAGTATGATACCATGTTGTTACTGTGATGTGAGTCGGGATGGGAATGATCATGTTGATGATGGTAGAAAAGTGTTGGTGAATCGACCCTATTAAAAGGTGAACGATGAGAGGCTGTGTAGGAGTACACGGTGGGTTGTCTCGTTGAACACCGCCCTAGTACGAGTTCTTGTGTGGTGACCGAAGATGAAGAGTACAACCACACATTGGGCTCACTGACCCCTCTCAACTTACTAACTCATCCCTTTCGATGTCTAGATGTCGCAATAGTTCGGAGTTCTGGTAGGCTTGTGGCCTGGATGCTAAGTGAGAGAACGGCTCATCCGAGACCGGCTTATGCACCACGCACACATCACTTGGGTCCACTTCGGTAAACCGGCCGGGTTCACAATTGTGGTAACCAACCCAAGTAGGCGGCTTTCTCGGACTAGATCGGCTATGAGGTAACAGTTGTGGTGAGCATCCTCGCTGGCACCCCTTGAATGGTGTCGAGATCAAAGGCGGTAAATGATGGTCATGTGTGTGTAGTGGTACACCCTTGCAAGGTTAACAAAACTATTCTAATAGCCGCGTCCGCGGTTATGGACTGCTTGGAAAGCTTAGCTTGATTATTAGATAACTTGAACCGGATACTTCTAAAACACACCAAGATAAGTGTGAGTGCTATGGCGTGCTTCCTCGTGGGGAAGTCGAGGAAGGCACCATAGTGGTGTATTGGTTGGAGAAAGTAGTGGACTCGTGTACGCTTCTTACCTCAAAGTCTGGTACTCGTAGTTCAGGATTAGCCAAGTCAAAGCTGGCACTTCTGCAAGTGAAACCCACCTCCCTTTACCTTGATACATGTGCATGAGTAGTATAGCTCCTATGTAATTCTTGTTGAGTACGACTTTGTACTCATGTTTTCTTAATCAATGTTTTAGATGATGCCACTTACCCCGAAGGTGGCTTCTTCATCGAGCTGGACGACTGAAGACCAACTAGTCTAGTCCCAGTCAGACGACTAGTTCCCTCGTGGAGGGCTTGTGTTTAAATAAGGCTTCTTAAGCCATTTGTTAAACTTGTCTGTACTCAGACATAATTTTCTTCCGTGTGTGTTGTAATGTTGGATCACATGTTTGTGATCTCTGTTTGCACTCTATAAGAGTTATCAATAAAATTATACACTTTGTAGAGAATTGCAATGGTACCTGCTGTTCATACAAGGAATGTGTGCTGCGTGTATGTTTATAACATGCATGTCTTTGTATGGGTTTTCGAGACCTTAGTTGTGTTCTGGCTGGCGGTCTTTCGTACACCAAGTGGCCCTTAGATGTGCGCAGCTTGGGGCATCGCGATGCGATTGTTCGAGACTCCATCTCGTGCACACTTTGTGGTATGATCGAGCCCGCCCTAAACCCCGACTAAGTGATCGGGCTGGAGTAAGTCTCTGTAAGAGTTATGAGATAGTCGTTAGTATGGTTGAGGCGACTTGTCTTTGAATATGGGAGTTCACCACCCATATCATTAGACTTGTGTGCGGACGATGAGGACCCATCTCAGTTGATCATCCGGCCTGGATGGGATGCCCCTCACGTACGATGCTTTCCGAGAACGTTCTATGCTTGGCCTTGTCTGCTTAGACAAGTGGGTACGGTTCTCGGCTCTCCATATGACTATGCCTTAACTGGACATGCATAAGCTAACCCCGGGTCCCGACAGACTTGGTATCAGAGCAGGACTGACTGTAGGACTAGTAGCCTTGGCCGAAGTTGAGTCTAGCTTGCTATAGTTATATAGTTACTCTGGGTATATAAGGGAACAACGTAAGGCTTCTTTTGTTTCTCCTTACCCCCTTCGTTCTGAGTTCTGAGTCACCCTCATCTTATTCTACGGGAAGATAGGACTAGGCTCTCCTCTGTCTGATTAGAACATCTCGTTGTTTGCTTCCTCATAGCCGTAGGAAAGTTGTGATCGGTTTGTTAGAGTGGTTACGCTCCCTGTTTTATTACATCGTATGTAAGTGTTGTTTCCATGTTGGAAGAAATTGTCATTTCTTACAATTACAGCCGTTATGCTGTCCGAGTCATTCCAGGTTTATCTCATAATCTGATGCATTTGCAAACTCCTTCTGTTTCAGATGGCAGATCTTCCCCCTCGACAGATTGTTCGTTTGACCAGGTGCCTCGGTGTGCGTGGCCATCCCGCCACGTTGATCGAGATGATGTCCTATGTGGGATATCGGTGGTACCCTGAGTACACCGTCGAGGAGCAGTTTCACGACTTCAACCAGACGCAGTTCCACTGCATTGTCCGGATCTATCCGCACCACGTTGGAGTCACCCAGCCTATCCACTTTGGACATGGCATTGGCGTTACCGAGAACATGGCAGTGCAGGATGATGCACACTCATGTATGACAATGCTGAGAGAGGAGCACACTTTGCTGAAAGAGACCTCTTTCCGCTATATCCCTGCTGCACTTCCAGGAGAAGAGGGATATTACACCGGACTCTACTCAGATCACTCTGCAGAGGATCCAGCACTTCAGGTGACTGCTAGGTTTGCTAGTGACAGAGATCGTAATGCCTGCGCTCTCCGTTTCGAGCTCCACGCCACCCGTGTTCGTCTGTATCGAGCACTAACACTTTTGGCTCCCTTTGTGAGCGTTGGATCAGTCGAGCATGATGCGATATACCCAATGAGGACTCAGATGCCTTCTCGAGTTGCTTGGCCCGAGATTGGAGGCATTTTTCCACCCCGTGGTCCTTTGCTTCCACCCTACGCTGGACCTAGGCCCCATCCTTGCCCAAATGGATATCAAGGTCCACAAGCCTCCTTGTTTTCCGATGGTCACCTCCAGCTACCGGGATACGCGGGTAACTTTTACGAGGACTACTATGGAGATGGAGATGAGTGAGACCGCCTGTGGTCTTACTTAGTGATGATGTAGTAGTATCTTAGTATATTGTATGCAAGGTGTCTAAGTTCTAGAGGCTTAGATAAATAATGTATAGGAAGTCAGAGTTCCTCTGAACGATGTATCATCTTCATCACGTTTGTATTAGCTTAGTGCTTGTACTAAAACGATGTATGGTTTGTATGAAAACTTGTGAATATATGGATTGTATGCTTTATGACCATGTTGTCAAGATGATTACTTCCTTTCCTCTATAATCCTTCCAGTACTTCAATACCTTGTTTAGACTCTCCCAATCAACTCTGTTTGACTTCGGTTTTTCACCTTCAGGATGTCTCAAGGAACCCGTGGCCAGGTTGGTCGTAACCAGGGTCGTGGGAATGATCAGGAGGAATGCAACCTTCCACCCCCACCCACGATGGCACAGGTTCTGATGGAAGTCGAGAGGAACCGCCGAGACTCTCACCACCTGTTGGAAGTCATTGCTCGCAACACCACTCAGCAGCGCAATGAGTTGGTGTCCCTGAACGACTTCATCCGACTTCATCCCCCGGTTTTTAGTTACTCCACCGAGCCCCTTGACGCCGATGACTGGCTTCGCAGCATCGAGAGGAAGCTCCAAGCAGGCCGTGTTGCAACTGGTGACAAGGTCAGCTATGCCACCTATCACCTCGAAGGTGCAACTAGTTCTTGGTGGGAGATCTTTCTGAATATGCGTCCCGTTGGACCGCCTGCATCTTGGGAGGAATTCTGCCCGTCCTTCCGCGAGCACCACATTCCCAAGGGTCTTATGGACCGCAAGCGTGAGGAATTCTGCAACCTCACCCAAGGCAGAAGGACCGTTGATGAGTTTAGTCGTGAGTTCAACCGACTGGCTCGTTATGCTACCGAAGAAGTGTCCACCGACTCCAAGAAGCAAGAGAGGTTCCGTCGTGGCCTCACCACTGGACTCCGTCGTGAACTAAATCTTCATGACTTTGCCACATTCCAGGTCCTTGTCAACAAGGCCATGAAAGCAGAGGACATGAACACCCCCAACGATTTTCGCAAACACCCCAGAGATGATGGTTCATCCAGTTCTAGCTCCCAGAAGCGCAAGATCTGGATTCCAAACAACATGTTCCGCCAGAACAACCCACCGAGGCCATCCTATGTGGCGCCTCGTCCACCAACCCAGTTCCACCCAGCTCCACCAAACAACCCAGCTCCACACACTGTTTTCGGAGCCTGTTACAAGTGTGGTCAGGCAGGCCACTACTCTCATGAGTGTCCCCAGAACCAGCTCCAGCATCAGAATGCTCCACCCCGTGCCGGAGGCAACAAAAACAATGGTCGTGGCAAGCCACCCCAGAAGGTCTACACCGCCAAACCCGCTCCTCCCGCCACTCGTGGACGTGTGAACCAGATTGCCGCCGAAGAGACTGACGACACCACTGACGTTATTCTTGGTACGCTCCCAGTCAATTTTGTTCCTACTTCCGTTCTTTTCGACCCAGGAGCATCTCATTCATTCATGTCGGAAAGTTATGAACTTCGTCATGAGTTATCTTTTGTTGAATTGTCCACTCCAATGATTATTCAAACTCCAGGGTCAAGATGGCAAACTAATAGAGTAAGCCATGGTAATCAGATTGCAATTGAGGGTTTAGTATTCCTTGCTTCACTCATAGCCCTCAAGTCTTCAGACATTGATTACATCCTTGGCATGGATTGGCTATCAAGACAGAATGCCTACCTGGATTGCAAAGGCAAATCGGTGAAACTCACCCACCCTTCAGGAAAAACAGTCAACTATACCTCACCCAGAACAAGAACCCAAGTGCATTCCTTGAATGTACTTCCCCTTCCCGAACTTGAAGATATTCCGGTGGTTCGTGACTTCCCGGATGTCTTTCTTGAAGAGCTACCGGGCATGCCACCCGATAGATGTGTAGAGTTTATAGTGGATCTTGCCCCAGGAACCGCACCAATTTCTAGACGCCCATACAAAATGGCCCCACGTGAGTTAGCTGAGCTTAAAACCCAATTGGAAGCTTTGTTGGAGAAAGGCTTCATCCGCCCTAGCTCATCGCCATGGGGTTGCCCCGTTCTGTTCGTAACGAAGAAAGATGGAACAGAAAGGATGTGCGTAGACTATCGCCCGTTAAACTTAGCGACGATAAAGAACAAGTACCCATTGCCCAGGATCAATGATCTTTATGATCAACTTGAAGGATCCTCTGTCTTCTCCAAGATGGATTTGAGATTAGGTTATCATCAAATCAAGATCCGAAACGAGGACATTCCCAAAACGGCTTTTACTACTCGTTATGGTCATTACGAGTACACCGTCATGTCCTTTGGTTTAACCAATGCCCCCGCCACTTTCTCACGCATGATGAATTCGATCTTCATGGGGTATTTGGACCAGTTCGTCGTGGTTTACCTCGATGACATCCTTATATACTCGAAGAACGAAGAAGAACATGCCGAACACTTAAGGCTGGTATTGATGAAACTTAGAGAGCATCGCCTGTATGCTAAATTCTCCAAGTGTGAATTCTGGCTACCAGAAGTGACCTACTTAGGCCACGTGATTTCTGCAAAAGGCATTGCTGTGAATCCCGAGAGAGTTCAGGCCGTCCTTGACTGGACTCCACCTGAATCGGTTAAGCAAGTTAGGAGTTTTCTTGGCCTAGCCAGCTATTGCCGTCGCTTCGTCGAGAACTTTTCTAAAGTTGCAAAGCCTCTAACTGAACTCCTCAAGGAAGATAAGAAATTCTTATGGACTCCCAAGTGCGAGGAAATCTTTCAAGAGCTAAAAGGAAGATTGACTTATGCACCTGTACTTGCACCTCCAGACACCAAAAAGGATTTCGAGATCTATTGTGATGCATCACGGCAAGGGTTAGGATGCATACTTCTGCAAGATTGACATGTGGTAGCTTATGCTTCACGCCAGTTGCGGCCACATGAAGAGAACTATCCTACCCATGACCTTGAACTCGCTGCCGTAGTTCATGCCCTAACAACTTGGCGACATTACCTCCATGGTAATCGTTGTGAGATCTATTCCTACCACCAAAGCCTCAAATATATTTTCACCCAGCCAGATCTTAATCTCAGGCAAAGACGCTGGATTGAGTTGATCAAAGATTACGACGTAGTAATTTCTTACACCCCAGGAAAAGCCAATGTCATGGCTGATGCACTAAGTCGTAAGTCGTATTGTAACAACCTCATGTGACAACAGTATCAACCACTTCTTCATGAGGACTTTCGCAAGCTAAATCTTAAGATTGTTCCTCATGGCTATCTTTCTACCTTGGTGGCGAAACCAACTCTTGAGGATCAAATCATAGTTGCCCAAAGGCGTGCACGAGGTGTTCGCCGGATCAAGGAGAACATTGCTAGCGGAGTTGCTAAATGTTTCTCCATAGATAGCAAAGGAACGGTATTCTTTGAAAATCGTTTGGTAGTACCTAAGAATAGGGAACTAAGGCAACTCATCCTCAAGGAAGCCCATGACACACCCCTCTCAATTCATCCCGGTAGCACAAAAATGTACCGAGATCTACGCCAGAGATTTTGGTGGACTAGGATGAAGAGAGACATTGCTCAGTTTGTTGCCGAATGTGATGTTTGTCGTCGCATTAAGGCAGAACATCAAAGACCTGCTGGTACACTTCTACCTTTGTCTGTTCCCGAGTGGAAATGGGACAAAGTCGGTATGGACTTCATCACCGGCTTTCCAAGAACCCACAAAGGAAAAAATGCCATCTTCGTTGTCATAGATAGGCTTTCCAAAGTTTCTCACTTCCTTCCGGTTCGCGAGTCTATAACTGCTAGCCAGTTAGCGGACTTGTACGTCTCTAGAATTGTATCCCTTCATGGTGTTCCTTTGGAAATCAATTCTGATCGTGGTAGCCTTTTCACCTCTAGATTTTGGGGAAGCTTTCAAAATGCTATGGGAACTCATCTCTCCTTTAGTACGGCTTTCCATCCTCAGTCTAGCGGTCAAGTCGAAAGGGTTATACAAATTCTTCAAGACATGCTTAGAGCTTGTGTTATCTCATTCGGAAAGAATTGGGAGAAGTCTCTTCCATTTGCCGAATTTGCTTATAACAATAGTTTTCAATCTAGTCTGAACATGGCTCCTTTTGAACTCCTATATGGACGACGATGTCGAACACCACTAAACTGGTCAGAAACCGGTGAAAGACAATTCTTTGGACCGGATATGATCAAGGAAGCTGAAGAGCAAGTTCTCATTGTTCGTGATCAATTGAAAGCAGCCCAGTCTCGTCAGAAAAGCTACTATGATCGTCATCATAGGCAAGAGAGCTACAATCTGGATGAGAAGGCTTACCTCCGGGTTACTCCTCTGAAGGGAACCCAACGTTTCGGTATCAAAGGCAAGTTGGCCCCACGTTACATTGGACCTTTCCGCATTATTGCTAAACGTGCAGAAGTTGCCTACCAACTTGAACTACCTCCGCACCTCTCCCGAGTACATGATGTATTCCATGTGTCCCAACTCAGGCGTTGCTTCAAGGACCCCATCCGCGAAGTCGACCATGAAACGCTTGATCTCCAAGATGACCTTTCTTATCGAGAATACCCCATTCGTATTCTTGATTCCGCAGAGCGTGTCACTCGTCGTCAGAAGATTAGGTTTCTGAAAGTGCAATGGTCACACCACTCTGAAAGAGAAGCTACGTGGGAAAGAGAAGACCGTCTCATTGCCGAGTACCCCACCTTCCTCCCGCAGACTTCTGAATCTCGGGACGAGATTCTGTTGAGTGGGGGCGAGTTGTCAGAACCCTCTGTTAGGTAATGTGCTAGGATCAAAGTAACCTTGCATCATGTCAAAATTTCAAAAGAAATCTTTGAAATCAAAAAATCAAAAGAAAATGGGAGAAGGAACACCCCCCAGATGAATTAATTCAAAAGGCCAGATAAAAATCTTCTCCAAAAATTCATGTTAGATTTTTGAAAAGTCTTATAAATGAGTGTGATCACATATCAAGTGATGTGGGACCCATCCCATGCTCATAGATTTTTCAAATATTCAAACAGTGCCTTGGAATTAAAGAAATACCCCTATTTGATTTAAGATTCAAATTATTTGAATTTTAAAAATGTTGAAACTTTATAAGTGGCTAGTCTATATTATTATGAGGCCACATAAAATTTTTCAGCATTTAATAAAATGTTTAGCTATTTTATTTAGCTAAACAGAACAAATGTCAGAAGAGAAAATAGAAAAGAAAAATAGAAAAAGAAGCAGAACAGCTTACCAGACGCCCAGGCGAAGCCGGCCCACCCCAGCCCAGCCGGCCCACAGGGGCAGCGACGTCTTCTTCCCCGTCCCGCGCCTCCAAGCTGCTCGGTGGAATGCCACCGAGCTAACCGGGGATGCCACGTCGCCGCCGAGAGCTTCCAGGCCTCCCCGTGGCCTCTTCTCGCACCTGGACACTCCCCGCAGCCTCCCTGATCCATTCCCCCCCTCCACGAGCTCCCTTCCCTCCTCTCTCGTCCGTTTCGTCGCCACCCGAGGACCGCCGTGGAGCACGCCGCCGAGTCCACGCAGCCACCGTCGTCCCAGAGCCGTGTCGCCGTGTCCAAAAGAACCGCAGCAGGCGTCTTCGTCGTTCCCCTCAACCAATCGAGCCTGAGCTCCTCAGCAGACGACGCCAGCTTCACCGAGGAGTCACCGGACCCGCAAGTCGCCGTCGTCGAATTCGCCGCCACCACGACCTCCTCGACCTCCCTGACTCCTCTGCTAGCTTCAGGGTGAGCTTCTTCATCCGCCCCGACCAACCCCGGAGTAATTCTCCTTCTCCTTTGCGTTTTTCCATGAAAGCCGAGCACGGCCTCCGCCATGGATGAGCTCGAGGTCGCCTCTGTGCCCCTTCGTCTCAACCAGAGCGTGCGTTGTGTTCCCCGTGCTCCTCCTCGTCGAACCAGCCCAACCCCGCTTCTTTTCGTGCCCTGGAACGGAATCCCGACCACGGCCGTAGCTGGGCCGCCGCAAAGCTTGACGTCGGGGAGCCTACGGTGCACCCCAGCGCTTGGTTTCGGTCCCGTTCGACGCGCGCGAGTGAGGGCTTCAAATGGATGGTCTCGGCGCTCCAAATCGTCGACGGATTCGCCTTCCCGTGCAGCGCCGCCGTGACTCCAGTTGTTTAATTAAGCCAGACCCCCCCCCCCCCCCCCGTTAATCACCTGGCTAATGACCCCCTGCGTCACTTACAAGTGGGCCGAGTGGCTTAATTAAGCCACTGGATTAACTTAACCCACCGGTTAAGTGAACTCAGCCACTGACAGGTGGGAAACCCTTGTCAGCCCCCCCCCCTGACGTCAGCACTTGCGCAATAAATCAATTTAAATGAATTTCCAGAGATTATTTGAATTAAAAGAATTCCAGAAAATACCCCAAATTTTGGAAATTCATAGAAAATTCATATTAACTCCAAATTGGACAAATAATATATGAAAAATGATCAGGAGAAAATTATCTTTCCAAATATGCAACTTTCAACTATGTTTGAGTTGAATTTAAATTGGGACCAGTAGCATATGTCATTTGGTTTATTTGAATTTAATTCAAATTCAAATGAAATGATCTTACAACTTGGACCATGGATTTGTGTTATAATTCAACCACACATCAGAGGCATATCATACACATTTGAAGTTGTTTCAAAATTATCAAACTATATCACATACAACTTGGTTAATGTTGAATTCAAATGTGGAGTTTGAATTTGCATTTCAAATGCAATATACTCCACTTAAATGGAATTGCCTCACACATCAAAACTTATACTTCAAGTTTCAACATTCATTCATGTGCTTGAGCATTGCATTCTTATTGATTGCTACTTCGTGCTTTGTTTGTCGGGTAGAGGTGGAACCGGAGCAAGAGGTTGCAACCTTCGTTGAAGACCCCGAACCCGAACCCCGTCAGCAAGGCAAGCAAACCCCCATTGATCATGTCGATAAAATCCCACTTCCCTCTCATGTCTCGCTTATGCATTGTTTCAGATGATCACCATGTTACGATTCTTTGCATGACCTATCATTTTGTCACAGTAGTAAGCAAACCACAATCCTAGCAAATGTAGGAGTTGGTTGATATCATGTAACCCCTGCAATGTTACTGCTTATTGCATGCTTAGTATGATACCATGTTGTTACTGTGATGTGAGTCGGGATGGGAATGATCATGTTGATGATGGTAGAAAAGTGTTGGTGAATCGACCCTATTACAAGGTGAACGATGAGAGGCTGTGTATGAGTACACGGTGGGTTGTCTCGTTGAACACCACCCTAGTACGAGTTCTTGTGTGGTGATCCAAGATGAAGAGTACAACCACACATTGGGCTCACTGACCCCTCTCAACTTACTAACTCATCCCTTTTGATGTCCAGATGTCGCAATAGTTCGGAGTTCTGGTAGGCTTGTGGCCTGGATGCTAAGTGAGAGAACGGCTCATCCGAGACCGGCTTATGCACCACGCACACATCACTTGGGTCCACTTCGGTAAACCGGCCGGGTTCACGATTGTGGTAACCAACCCAAGTAGGCGGCTTTCTCGGACTAGATCGGCTATGAGGTAACAGTTGTGGTGAGCAACCTCGCTGGCACCCCTTGAATGGTGTCGAGATCAAAGGCGGTAAATGATGGTCATGTGTGTGTAGCGGTACACCCTTACAAGGTTAACAAAACTATTCGAATAACCGCGTCCGCGGTTATGGACTGCTTGGAAATCTTAGCTTGATTATTAGATAACTTGAACCGGATACTTCTAAAACACACCAAGATTAGTGTGAGTGCTATGGCGTGCTTCCTCGTGGGGAAGTCGAGGAAGGCACCATAGTGGTGTATTGGTTGGAGAAAGTAGTGGACTCGTGTACGCTTCTTACCTCAAAGTCTGGTACTCGTAGTTCAGGATTAGCCAAGTCAAAGCTGGCACTTCTGCAAGTGAACCCCACCTCCCTTTACCTTGATACATGTGCATGAGTAGTATAGCTCCTATGTAAGTCTTCTTATGCCATTTGTTAAGGCTTGTCTGTACTCAGACATAATTTGCTTCCGTGTGTGTTGTAATGTTGGATCACATGTTTCTGATCTCTGTTTGCACTCTATAAGAGTTAGCAATAAAATTGTACACTTTGTAGAGAATTGCAATGGTACCTGCTGTTCATACAAGGCATGTGTGCTGCGTGTATGTTTATAACATGCATGTCTTTGTATGGGTTTTCGAGACCTTAGTTGTGTTCTGGCTGGCGGTCCTTCATACACCAAGTGGCCCTTAGATGTGCGCAGCTTGGGGCATCGCGATGCGATTGTTCGAGACTCCATCTCGTGCACACTTTGTGGTATGATCGTGCCCGCCCTAGACCCCGACTAAGTGATCGGGCTGGAGTAAGTCTATGTAAGAGTTATGAGATAGTCGTTAGTATGGTTGAGCCGACTTGTCTTTGAATATGGGAGTTCACCACCCATATCATTAGACTTGTGTGCGGACGATGAGGACCCATCTCAGTTGATCATCCGGCCTGGATGGGATGCCCCTCACGTACGATGCTTTCCGAGAACGTTCTGTGCTTGGCCTTGTCTGCTTAGACAAGTGGGTACGGTTCTCGGCTCTCCATATGACTATGCCTTAACTGGACTTGCATACGCTAACCCCGGGTCCCGACACGCGTGCCCCGGCCTTGGGACTGCAGGTGGGTGAAAACTCTGGTCGAACGTGATGCTGGTTTCTGCGTCATGTAACTCATAGACTTCGACTGTGTTTAGGTTCTCGGCTTCTCTGGCCTGCAGGGTGTAGGCGTCCTGTTGGGCTTGCGATACCCTGCCTTCCTGGATCGTGTAAACCTGTCCTTGAGTCGGGTTGGAGCGTCTTTCGGGACTGGGAGTCAGCGACTGCTCGGTTCGTCGGGTGTGTTTGTCTTCCCGCTGTTTTTCTTCCTTGAGGCTGTCGGCGAGTTCGTTGAACAGGAGGAAGTCTCCCAAAGTGTGACTCGATCTGATGTATCCCCGGTCATCTTCGAATCAGTGGATCGTGCAGGGTCCTTCTAGCTGCTCCCTGACCGTGAGTTTGCTAGAGCCGGCGTGTCATTCCTTCCTTGAGATTCGGAAAAACAGCGCGTGATGCACCGGGTGCTCGTGGGCTCGTGGATCGATTTCGATCCACGCGCTCAGATTCTGGTTCTTCATAAGGTTGGAAAATTCGTTTGGTATTCGATCTGGATCGTAGTATTCGCCGTTCTGAGTCTCAGAGTCACTATCCTGGCGGGCGACAGCTGTCGGTGCGGCGGGTCGTCGAGTGGTCGGTGAGCGCGTAGCTGTGTAGTGTGACTCGTCGGGTGGGGTCTCCTCGTAGAATCCTCGCGCCTATCTTCTAGGTCGTCGATTCCTTCTTCGTTGGCGATGATTTTGACGATCGCTGATCTCGAGCTCGGAGTCGGTGTCTTGTTGTGCGGTGGGTGCCTGGGTGGTGGCGGGTCGTCGGGTGGTCGGCGGGTCCTCTGCTTCGTGTTGTAGCTCGTCGACCGGGATCTCTTTGTAGAACCCTGGCGCCTTTCTTTTGGGTCGTCGAGTTCTCCTTTTCTGGCGGTGGGCTCGGTTTCCTCCATAGTGTTTGTCCTGGCACAGCTGCAGGTCGAGCGATCTCGCTGGGGCGGCAGAGATGCTTGCCGTGATCTTGAATTCTTCTGATGGATTGCATCTGGTTCTTGCCCTCGAGTTGTAGCTTGCTGGAGACGGGACCGCCGAGATCGTGATTCCAACCTGTGTAGTTCCCACCGACGGCGCCAATTGACGGGGATGTACCCCGGCAAATCCCACGGTCAGGGACCCTGGGTTAGTCATGAGAGTCAAAGGTTGGACGATACCTCGTCGGCTAACAGGAGGATACGTTCCTGCTCGATGTTATTGATTAGAGATGGCGATTACAGGGAGGCCAAGGCTAGTGCGCACAAGGCTAGGGTAATAGATGGTGTGTTTCTTGATGTCGACGTCTCCCCTCCTAGCCCTTATATACTAGGCTAGGTCTCGGGGAGTCCGTCCTAGATTACAGATGAGGTTTCCTAACCCTAATCTTGTTTCGTACGGCAGGGTTGCACCTTCCTTATGAGTCGCGGACTCCTACGTCGGTGCCACTAGTGGGCAAATGCTGGGTCCAGGCGGCATCTCGGTGGGCCTTCTGTCTTCGGGTACACCGGGTAGGCCCATCTATAGGAGTCATGGGGTCACCCCCTCGTCAGGGGGATGACTGCGGGGGTGGTGACTATTTATAGAGGGGTTAAACCGAGAGGTCGCAAAATTTGTGGACAGGATTACCCCTGGAATTTTGGATTTTTTTGGTTATCTCATTGATGGATATGCACGATCTGCGATAGAATCGCAACGATCAAGGAATAAGATTTCAAACAAGGTCCTCATCTTGAGGAAACTAAGAACAGTGAAAGTTTTGAGGATAAAGTAAAAGATTCAGTTTGATAGACTTGTGAGTTTCAAATGAACGATAATTTTAGATAGAAATATTCGATAAGAGAGCATAGAGGGGAGGGTCCGATCACATTCACCTAGATGAAGAAACAAATTTTTGAAGAGCAAAAACTATAGGTGAATGCGGTTGAGGATAAAACAGTAAGCATCAGGATGAAAAAACAAATGAGGAAACTGAGGACAATGAATCCTAAGGAATGGTGCTACCCACCTTATAGGGAATAAGACAACTGATACCATAAAATCGACGTATGGATCGTGAGTCAATTCCACGTTAATTTCTTCACACTTAGCAAGGTAGTTCCTCATGATTTGAGGAGTACGACGCATCGTGTGTTGTACATCAAGATTCTTCAATATTGTTTTAGGATGTGTGTCCATTAACTGGACATTTGAGGAATCTAAGATATTTAACTCACACCTCAAAGGGCGAAAACTCTTCTCATCCAATGGCTTAGTGAATATATCGGCAAGTTGGTCTTCAGTCTTCACGTGGCTAATGACGATGTCTTCCTTCAACACATGATCCCGAAGAAAGTGATACCGAATCTCAATGTGCTTCGTCCTCGAGTGCTGGACTGGGTTCTGAGATATCTTGATGGCACTCTCATTGTCACATAGCAGTGGTACTTTCTTCAGGTTGATGCCGTAATCCTTGAGAGTTTGCTTCATCCATAGAAGTTGTGAGCAGCTTGCAATAGCGGCGATGTATTAAGATTTAGCAGTGGATAGGGAGACACAATTCTACTTCTTCGATGACCAGCACACCAGTGAGCGTCTTAGGAAGTGACATGTTCCTGAAGTAGACTTCCTATCCACGCGATTTCCAGCATAATCCTAGTCTGAGTACCCAACGAGATCCAGCTGCGTGCCTTTTGAGTACCATAAGCCTAGCGAAGGGGTGTGAGCCAAATATCAAAGAATTCGTTTCACCGCTTGGTTATGAGATTCCTTTGGTGCCGCATGGAATCGGGCACACATGCAAACGCTCAACATTATATCAAGCCTAGATGCACATAGATATAGTAGAGAACCTATCATGGAGCGGTATACCTTTTGATCGTAGTCCTTGCCATTTTCATCAGGACCAAGTTGTCCATTAGTAGGCATCAGTGTTTTGATGCATTTGCAGTCTTGCATCCCGAATTTCCTTAGGCACTCCTTGAGGGACTTCTCCTCAGATATGAAGATTCCATTGCGTTGCTGACGAATTTGAAGCCCTAAGAAGAACTTCAGTTCGCCCATCATGGACATCTGATACTATTCACTCATCAAGAAGGCAAATTCTTCACTGCATTTCTTGTTAGTGCATCCAAATATAATGTCATCAACATAGATTTGAACTGTGAAGAAGGCATCATCATAACGTTTGGTGAAAAGAGTTGGATCGAGGGAACCATATTGAAGCCCTTGTTGATGAGGAAATCTCTTAGTGTGTCATACCAAGCCCGAGGGGCTTGCTTCAGTCCGTAAAGAGCTTTCTTTAATTTTTACACCATATCAGGATTCTTTGAGTCTTCAAAACCTGGGGATTGAGAAAAATATACTTGTTCCTCAATATTACCATTGAGGAATGTCATTTTTGCATCCATTTGATATAACTTGATATTATGATGGTTAGCAAATGCAAGAATGATGCGTATTGATTCAAGTCTGGCAATGGGAGCAAAGGTTTCACTGAAGTCGATACCCTCAACTTGAGTGTATCCTTGTGCTACAAGATGATCTTTGCTCGTGATGACTTGGCCATCTTCATCGAGTTTGTTGCGGTAGATCCACTTCGTTCTGATGACATTGTGAACTCGAGGATCATGCCGTTTGATCTGTTCCCAAACATCATTCAGTTTGAACTGAAGAAGTTCGTCTTGCATGGCCTGAATCCGATCCGCTTCTTGGAATGCCTTAGCAACTTTTGTGGGCTCTGAAATAGACACAAACGGAAAATGCCCACAAAATTTAGCTATTAGATTTGCTTTGGCAGGGGTGAGAGGACCTGGTATGTTGACGTCGTCGAGGTATTTGTCGACTTGAACTTCATTCGCGGCTCATCGAAGACAAGGTCGATGATCCTAAGGTGAATCATCATCACTTTCATCAGATTCATTAGCATCATCTTCAGGTGCTTCAGGAGTCTCAGGAGCCTCAGTATCAGGATCATCATCAAGATCATTTTCTTTAGGATTTGGGTGTTCTTTAGGAGTAGGAGGTATGTGTGTTTCGTCGAGATGGTCCACGGGTATGATATCACCAGCACCCATCTTCTTGATCTGTTCACCAGGTGAAGCTTCATATAGAATAGGTGGCAGGTGCTCTCTTTGCGAGCCGCCAGATTCATCAAACAGCACATCTACAGTCTCAACAATTTTATGATGAATAATATTGTAGACTCTGTAGGTGTGCGAGTTGATACCGTAACCAAGCATGAAACCAGCACATGCTTTACGTGCGAATTTGGATTGGTGATGAAGATCACGAATCCAACATGTTGCAACGAATACCTTGAAGTAACTTACATTGGGCTTCTTACCTACCATTAGCTCATAGGACGTTCTCCTGAAGAACTTATGAAGATACACTCGATTGACGATGTGGCAGGCAGTGTTGATTGCTTCATCCCACCAGATGAGTGGTGTGTTGTATTCAGCCAACATCGTCCGAGCCATCTCGATGAGTCTTGAGTTCTTCCTCTCAACAACTCCATTTTGCTGAGGACTATGGGGTGCTGAGAACTCATGAGTGATTCCCATGTCATCGAGGAATTCCTCCACGCCTATGTTCTTGAGCTCAGTGTCGTTGTCGCTTCGAATGTGCTTGATCTTCAGGTTGTAGTTGTTCATGACTCGCTGGGCAAAGCGCTTGAAGATTGCTGGGGTTTTTGACTTATAAAGAAGAAAATGCACCCAAGTATATCGTGAGAAGTCATCAACAATAACAAGACCATACATACTACCACCAAAGCTTGATTATTTTGGAGGACCGAATAGATCCATGTGAAGCAGTTCCAGAGGTCTTGTTGTCGTCATGATGGTCTTCGCAGGATGCTTGGCCTTAGTCATCTTTCCAGATTCACAAGCTCCGCATAGCCGGTCCTTGGTGAATCTGATTTCCTCAATCACGAGGACATGTTTCTTCAGAACCAGTTTCTGGAGGTTCCTCATCCCAGCGTGTCTAAGTCTTCTATGCCATAGCCAACACTTTGTGGCTCGAGCCATGAGGCATGTAGTGACCTGAGGACCTTCAGAAAAGTCTACAATATACAAGTCACCTTTCCTAACTCCTTGAAATCCTATGGAGTTATCACTAACCATATAAAGAATATAACCATATTTTCCGAAGAGGAGAACAAGGTCAAGATCACATAGCATAGACACAGACATCAGGTTGTACCCGAGAGATTCAACTAGCATGACCTTCTCAATGTGTTGGTCTCGAGAGATAGCAACTCTACCGAGGCCCAATACCTTACTTTTAACTTTATCAGCAAAAGTGATGGTTTTATTCGACGAAGGACTCAGAGATGTTTCCATGAGGAGGCTTCCATCTCCAGTCATGTGCTTAGTGCATCCACTATCCATTACCCATTCGGTGTTCCCCTGCAGAGGAATTAGTATCTCATACAATAGGTTATGATCCAGTATCAGTTTGAAGAATTTATGATTCCTCAGTATTAATTCCTCATGATGTTCCTCAGGATTGATTCCTCGGAATCAAATAGTATAAATTTTTGTCAACTGAATCAAGTAATATCGTCCTGGACATATGATCTGCAAAGTTTATGATTGCCTCAGGACGAGTTCCTGCAAAGATGATTAGTTCTTCTTCACCACCCACATTCTAATGGGTGGCCTTGAGGCATATGAGGAACGATGAGAATGATGAGGATGATGAGACCTAATGGGGCGCGGAATAGTGGTATTAGGATAAACAAATGAATAAGCATTCTTATGAGGAGCTTCTCTATGAACAAAATGGTTAGCTGAGACATAGTTATAATCATTGCCCTTTGAGGTATCGTCCTCAGATGATACCCTCAGCTCATTTGCATCTGCATTCATAGGAAGGTTAGTAATAAGTTCCTTTTGAACCCAGATATGCTTTACTGGAGGACCGTTCCTGTAGTTAGTCCCGATGCATCTGGCGAATACCTCACCATTAACATCTTTAAACAGTTGATTGTTTGAGTCAACGGACTCAATCAGCACATCTGAGGAAACATTGTCATAACCAGATAAAGTATAGGGACCAGGAGGAGACAGTTTTGCCAGAACCCAAGTGGTCTTTGGGTATTGCTCTGGTTTCTAGTAAGAGCCATGAGCATTGAGATTTCGGATGAAACCGACACCTTCTTTCCTCGGATTCCTGTTGAGGATCTGTTTCTTGAGGACGTCACAAAGAATTTGATGCCCTTTTAGACTCTTGAACATACCGGTTTCCAGAAGACTCTTCAACCTAGCATTTTCTTCAGCAATGTCTATGGTATCCTTAGATGAGGGGTTAGATACCACAGAGGCGGTTGATATAACATATTCTGAAGATATTGAAGAACTAGTTACTGAAGTGATACGGTTATGTTCAATGCACTTAAACAAGGAGGATTAAATCCTTCTTGAGGCATGATGATCTGTTGGGAGAGGAGTGAGTCATTTTCTTTCCTCAGATCGTCATGAGACATCCTCACATGCTAAAGCTCTTGCTTTCTCATCAGGTTCTTCATCTGAGGGATCATCACATGAAGAGGGATAAGATACCTTGGAGGACTTGGCCATGAAGAAAAAGGTGGGAGAGGTATCTTCTGCCTCGTCATCAATGCGGTGTGTGATTGATTCCTCAGTGCTGAAGATTGACTTGCTCACTAGCGCTGTGGCAAGAGCGAGACCAGCCACACCTTCAGATTCATCAGTCCCTTCTTCATCAGCTTCAGGATCGGAATCAGATTCTTCAGAGTCCAATTCTTTGCCGAGATATGCGCGAGCCTTACGGGAGATGTTGTTCCTGTATCTAGCAGACTTCGATGATCTTGAGGATTTCTTCTTTGACCTTTCATCAGAACTGTCATATTTTCCTTTCTTCTTCTTCATCTTAGCTTCCTTTTCCCAAAGAGGACATTCAACAATGTAATGGCCAGGTTTCTTGCATTTGTGGCAGACTCTTTTTCTTGTCTCAACTCAGTCATCATCTCTTTTTCTTCTTGAGGAATGACGGGGATGTACTCCGGAAAATCCCATGGTTAGGGACCCTGGATTAGTCATGAGAGGCACAGGTTGGACGATAGCTCGTCGACTAACAGGGCGATACGTTCCTACTCTATATTATTGATCGGAGATGGCGATTACAGGGGAGCCAAGGCTAGTGAGCACAAGGCTAGGGTTACAGATTGTGTACTGCTTGATCTCGACGTCTCCCCTCCTAGCCTTTATATACTAGGATAGGTCTCGGGGAGTCCGTCCTCTATTACAGATGAGGTTTCCTAACCATGATCTTGTTCCGTACGGCAAGTTTGCATCTTCCTTGTGACTTGCGGACTCATACGTCAGTACCACTAGTGGGCCAAGGCTGGGCCCAGGCAGGATCTTTGTAGGCCTTCTGTCTTCGGGTACACCGGGTAGGCTCATCCATAGGAGTCGTGGGGTCACCCCCTCGTCAGTAGCCCCCGAGTGCCTGGGGGACTCGAAGAGGCGCGCAGGGACTCGAGTCCATTCTTGCGTCGTTTTTTGATGTAAGAACGGTTTAACCGCGGGTCGCTGACAGTCTGGGGCCATTACAAAACCTGTTTCGAGGGATGCTAAGCTGAAAGGGCCCAAGGAGTCGACGGGTCGAGCCTTGGTGAATTGCACTAGTGGAAAAAACCCAGTAGCCTAATCAAACCCATGTCCCTCGACATGAGCTTGGAACACTGGTGTCTAGCAAAAGTCATGCCGCTGCAGGTCTTACAGTGATCAATTGCCGCCAGTAAATTTCGTAGCCTAGGCGCGTCCGCCCGGGTTTTTCTCTCATGCATGCGCATGGGAAAGGATGGGAATGAAATCACTCTTCGGAAAGTCCCAACCCGGCCGATCTTTGCAGCGGCGTCTTACCTACACGCTAAGCTTGCGTGGCATCTGGGCACAATGTATCGTGTTCCAGGAATATGTATTTTTATTGAGGCGCGGAGCCTAGTAGATAATGCACCCACTTGGAATAAACAATCAAGTGAGCTGTTTTAGCGGTCACTCGCGGAGCTTCACCGAGTGCTCGGGCGAGGAGTAACGTAGAGGAATATTTGCTCGGGAGGTCGTCGAGTGCTTGGGTATATAGTGTTTTGCGAGTAATCACTCGAATATCGCTTTTGCTCTCAGGGTCAGGGAGCACCCGATACTCCAGGACCGCTCGATCCGGCGAGCGCAGGTCTGCTCATCTTGCGTCGTGGTGAGGGAGCACCCGCAACCCTCATTGGTGCGAGTAATCACTCGAGCACATGTTTTCTTCTAGGTGAGGGAGCACCCGAAAAACACTCATGGGTGGATGCGCTCCCGATGGGAGTTAGATATATTTGAAAAAATGTATGTAAATTATGTAAAAAACAGTGCTTGCAAGCTGCCTCTTTTGCTCAGTGCCCCTTTGATTTTACCTCTTGTTTGATGAAGATAACTATCTCCTTGCTGGAGGACCGTCAAAGATGCTTTGGCGGCTAACCGTCATGTCTTCATGACCGGTCATAATGATGGCTTTTGGTGGCGTGCTGCAGCCGCCTGTTGAGTTATCGATGCGCGCATTGAAAACGCGCGAGATTTGACGCGTCCAGCGGACGCGCCTCCCGTGTGAAGGCATCTTTGTCTCGGGCTTCGAATCGCCCGGCGTGCTTGGTCTTTGAATTAATGGCTCCCGTCGTCTAGGCTTCTACATGCTTTTGGGTTTGTGCTATAAATAGACCCCTCTTCTTCATCTAGCAGCGGTATTCGACCTCTGCTCATCTTGCTCCTCTTTCTCTTCCTCTTCTCATGGCGCCCAAGCGCGGAGCTGGTATGACTAGCCGCGGTCGTGCTCGCCACGGCCGTGGTGGTCGTACTCCGCGCTCTTCTCGCGGTGGTCGTAATGGTGCAGCGCTGGTGCCTTCCTCCTCTTCCTCGGAGGAGGGTGTTTGGTGTTATGACTTTCTCCTGCACGTCCGTGGCCGGGGCGCTGCTCGCATTCTTCTTCCTTCTGCATTTGCTGCCATTGTTTCTGAGCGGGGCCTTGATGGCTTTCTGCTTTGTATTCAGGGGTGCGCTCGATCTCCTTCTTATGTTAAGCTGGAGATCGATAGTTCCCGCTTAATTTTTCTTGGCTTTGGCTGGAAATCCTTTTCTCGTCAGTTGAACTTGCGTGATGGTGACACTCTTTGTTACCGTTTTGATGGCGAAGACACTCTTGTCATCCGCACCTTTGACCCGAGCGGTAACCTCATGGATCCGTACTGGCCGGAGACGAGCATTGATGGTTCTGACAGGTCGAGGTGTCCGTTGCCTGCGTCGTCAACTTCTTCCTCCTCCGGTGACTCTTCGGGTGCTGGTGCTGAGTCGTCTTCAACTGCTTCCCCCTCCTGTTCTAAAGAGGATCTCGACGTCAAACCACTAGTCAAGCGGGCGCGCCAGGCGACCTTGTAGAACTGGAGGCGGCAGCGTCATCTTCGCCGGCAGCTCGGGTGGAACTGGAGAAGAAGCTGGTGGAGCATCGTCTTCAACTTCTCCGCAAATAAGTCGAGCTTCACCTTTTGTTATGTCATTGACATCATGAGCCTGCTGCTTCGGCTCCTCCTTTGTCTCTGATGATGCTCGCTGTCTTGGTGCCAAGCATCCCAGCATGGGCACTCATGTAGAAGTCATAATTCCTTGCTGTAGGTTTATCGGCTGCTTGTGCCTTTTGTAACTTGATTAGTTCTCCATGTAATGAGGATTGCCTTCGAGTAATCAGAGCTGCCTTCTATCCAATGTACTTTGAATCTTTTTGTACTGAAAATGACCCTTGTGATGTGAACTTTGTCTTTGAGCCCTTTGCAACCGATTTTTGTGTTCGAGTCTTGGCGATCGAGATATGTCTTCGAGTCCTTTGCAACCGAAAGCTGTCTTCGAGTCCATCAAAAAATTCGCACTGCGGGTTCTATCGGGTGTGTGACAACGCTCCCGATGGGAGTAGCTCCCGAGGCTACGTTTGAGTCAGAGAGTTGAACGTAGGCTGAGATTTGTTTCCTTTGTCGTCCTTTCATTATTTTCTTTCTTTTATCGGGTGCGCGGCAGCGCTCCCGGTGGGAGTAGCCCCCGAGTCTTTAGGTGATCGCTGGCGATCAGGTGAAGACTTAAAGAATTGTCTGCATCCTGTGCTCCGTCCATACCTCTTCAGAGTACATGGTGTTCCATCTGGTTGCAGCCGTATTTTTCCTTTTGATTCCTGACCGAGTTCAACGGGTGGCGCTTGTTGATGGGTTTTTCCTTGGACCCTTTTGAGTTTCGGGCTACGTGAGTGATGATGACGTCTCTCGGGGGGAGATTTTTTAATCGATCCCCTGAGTGTTTTGGTAAAAAGGTCACGATTGCGAAGATAGCGTCTCTCGGGGGGAGTTTTTGTACTCGAGCCCCCGAGTGCTTTGGTAAAAGATCGCGATTTCGATGATAGCGTCCCTCGGGGGGAGTTTTGTACTCGAGCCCCCGAGTGCTTTGGTAAAAATCGCGATTGCGACGACAGCGTCTCTCGGGGGGAGTTTTGTACTCGAGCCCCGAGTGCTTTGGTAAAAGATCGTGATTGCGATGATAGCGTCTATCGGGGGGGGGAGGGGGTTTTGTACTCGAGCCCCCGAGTCCTTTGGTAAAAGATCGCGATTGCAACGATAGCGTCTCTCGGAGGGAGTTTTGTACTCGAGCCCCCGAGTGCTTTTTGTAAAAGATCGCGATTGTGATGATAGCGTCTCTCGGGGGAGAGTTTTGTACTCGATCCCCCGAGTGCTTTGGTATTAGATCGCGATTGCGACGATAGCGTCTCTCGGGGGGAGTTTTGTACTCGATCCCCCGAGTGCTTTGGTATGACAGTATTTGGGCAACATCATTTTATTGCGTTTGAAGGTTTACATGAGCTGCTAGATGAGCATGATTGGTGGGGACTATGGGTAGAACAGGCGTAGGTTCGTTACGTTCCATGGATTTCCCACGTCCTCGTCAGTCTTCGGGTTCTTCAGTCTATAGGCGCCTCCTCCTATGACTTCTGTGATTATGAACGGTCCTTCCCATTGGGGGGCAAGCTTGTGAACTTTTTATTGTATGAGCCGTAGGACAAGGTCGCGCTTATTGAAGGTTCTGGTGCGCAGGCGATTGCTTTGGTAAGTGCGCAGTTTGTCCTAGGACCCCTCTGCCTTTGCTAGGGCTGTGTCCCTTGCTTCGTCTGCTGTGTCCTTGTCATCTTGCAGCGCTTCTTCTGCTTCTTATTCTTCGTACCCTGAGATCCAGGGTGCCCCGAATTTGAGGTCATGTGGTAGCACTGCCTCCGCCCCGTATACCATGAAGAAAGGTTGTAATTAGTTGCGGTATTTGGGGTAGTGCGCAGGCTCCATAATACTGCGGGGAGTTCTTCTACCCAGTTGCCTACGGCCTGCTCGAGTGGCGCGAGGAGCCGTTTTTTGATTCCTCCACATACTAGGCCATTTGCTTTCTCCACCTGGCCGTTGGACTGCGGGTGCGCGACTGATGCATAGTTGATTTTGATACCCAGCTCTTCGCAGAAGTTCTGGAATTCTGCCGCTGTGGATTTCGTACCGTTGTCTGTGATGATGTTGTGTGGTACTTCGAACATGAAGATTATTGAGTTGATGAAATTCACTACCGTGAGGGCTGTGGAGCTGGTGATGGGCACTGCTTCGATCCACTTGGTGAATTTGTCGACTGCTACTAGTAGGTGAGTTCTTCCTCCTTTTGATGATTTTTTGAGCGGGCCCACCATGTCGAGTTCCCAGGTGGCGAACGGCCAAGATAGTGGTATGGTTTTGAGTTCTGAGGCCGGTGCGTGCGGTCTGCTGGAAAAAATTTGGCAAGCAATGCATCGCCGCACGATGTCTTCTGCGTTTTTCATCGTAGTGGGCCAATAAAACCCTGCTCGGAACGCTTTGGATACGAGTACTCGGCTGCTCGCGTGGTGCCCGCAGGTGCCCTCGTGGATTTCGAGCAGTAGGGCTTTGTCGTCTTCTTCGTCGATGCACTTCTGAAGTGTCTGGGTGATGCTTCGCTTGTATAACTGTCTGTTGATGACTGTGAATGCCTTGGATCAGCGGCTCATGCGCCGAGCTTCTGAGACGTCTTGCGGTAGTGTGCCGTTGATTATGAATCGTAGGAACGGTCTTGTCCATGCTGGTCCTTCGAGCGCTGATGGATCTATAGGTTCGGCCTCTTGGCTGTTGTTGCCTTCAGATGGACTTGCTGATGCCAATTGTGCTGGCTCTGTGGTGTCATCATCTACAGCTGCCTTTGGTACTGTTGGTTTCTCCTTGATGGATCGCTGGCTGATGCTTTCAAGGAAGATGCCGGGTGGTAATGGTCCTCGAGTCGAGCCGATGTTTGTGAGTTCGTCAGCTTCTGTGTTGTTTGCTCTCGGATATAATTGAGCTCGCAGCCGTAGAAACTTCCTTCGAGTGCGTTGTAGAGCTTTTGATAGGCCGCCATGTTGTCGGCTACTGCATTGCAGTCTTTCATCGCCTGCTGGACGACGAGTTTGGAGTCTCCGTAGATTACGAGGCGAGTGGCACCGCATGTTTTGGCCATACGCATGCCATAGAGCAGTGCCTCGTATTTGGCTTCGTTGTTGGAGGCATGTCTGAAGTTGATCTGGAGGACGTATTTGATCTTGGTTCCTTTGGGGGAGACCAGAACGACTCCTGCTCCGGCTACTTGTTTTCTTTTGGACCCATCGAAGAACATTGTCCATGAGTTCGATAGGTCCGGGGGGCCTGGTGTCTGGACTTCCGTCCACTCAACCAGAAAATCAAGGAGTAGTTGGGCCTTGATTGTTGTTGGGTGCTTGAATTGTAGGTCCCGCAGGCTGAGCTCAATGTTCCACTCGGCGACTCGCCCAGTTGCTCCGGGGTTGTTGAGAATGTCTGCGAGTGGTGCGCTGCTCACGATTGTGATAGGGGGTTCGTCGAAGTAGTGCGACACCTTTCTTGAAGTCGTGATGATGGCCAGTAGTAACTTCTGGTAGTGCGGGTACCGCTGCTGAGATTTTTTCTAGAGCATGCTGAGGTAGTAGATCGGCCTCTGTATGCTCTGGATCTTGCCTTCTTCTGTACGCTCGACGATGAGTACTGTTCTTACCACGCTGTTGCATGCTGCCACATAGAGGTACAACTTTTCTTTTTCGTTGGGTACCGCCAGGGTCGGTGGGGTTGATAGTGTCTTCTTTAGGTCTGCGAATGCTTTACGAGCTTCTTCGGTCCACTCGAATTTCTCTCCTTTTCTCAGCAAATGGTAGAATGGCAATGTGCGCTCTCCCAATCTGCTGATGAAACGCCTCAGGGCTGCGAGTCTTCCGGTGAGCTGTTGCACGCCTGTGATGTTGGTTGGTTCTTGCATCCTCGCGATTGCTTGGACTTTCTCGGGGTTCGCTTCGATTCCTCGAGCAGAGACCATGTACCCGAGCAGTTTCCCGGCTGGGACGCTGAATGCACACTTCTTCGGGTTGAGCTTGATTCTGTACTTGTTGACTGCTGCAAAGGTCTCGCGCAGGTCGTCGAGTAACGTGTTTGCACTGTAGGTTTTGATGACTATGTCTTCCACGTAGACCTGCACGTTTCTTCCAATTTGATCTTTTAAGAAGGCTTGCATCATCCGTTGGTATGTGGCCCCGGCGTTCTTGAGTTCGAAGGGCATTGTTCTGTAGTAAAATACGCCGTAAGGGGTGATGAATGATGTATGCTCTTCGTCTTCTTCCTTCATCCTGATCTGATTGTATCCTGAGTAAGCATCAAGGAACGATAGTAGATTGCATCCTGCTGTCGAGTCGATTATCTGATTGATTCTCGGCAGGGGAAAGTGGTCCTTTGGGCAGTGTTTGATGACTGGCCCGTAGTCGACGCACATTCACAGTACGTCTGTGTCTTTCTTGGGGACTAGCACAGGGTTGGCGACCCAAGTGGCTTTCTTCGTCTCTCAAATGAATTGGGCGTCGAGTAGTCGGTTGACTTACTCCCCGATTGCTATGCGTTTGGGTTATGAGAATCTTCGTAGCGCCTGCTTCACTGGTTTGGTGTTTGGCTTGATGCGCAGCGCGTGCTCCGCGAACTCGCGCGGTACTCCTGGCATGTCGGCTGGGCACCAGGCGAAGATTTCCCATTCTTCGCGGAGGAAAGTGATGAGGGCAGTCGCTTGCTCTTCCGGGAGGTGGGCGTACACGCGGAATATTTTTTCTGGGTCTGTCGGGTGCACCTGGTGGGTGACCGTGTCGTTGTCGATCTTGAAGTCTCGTCCATACTCTTTTGACTCGCTTCGACTTGCTAGCGGAAAGATACTTTTGTCTGTCGCCATGGCTATTTCTGCGAGTTCTTGCTCGGCTCCAAAGGTGTCAGAGACTTTGTGGAAATTGCGATCGCATTTATCTGACTTGATGAAGCTCCCGTTGACTGTAATGACGCCCGCGGATCCTGGCATCTTGAGTTTGAGGTAGGCGTAGTGCGGAATCACCATGAATTGAGCGAACGCTGGACGTCCCAATATGGCGTGATACTGTGATTGCCAATCGAGTACTTCGAACTCGAGGGTGTGTCTTGCGAAATTGCGTCTGTTGCCGAAGACGAATTGGAGCTCGATTAGTCCAAGGGAAGTAGCTGCTTCTCCTGGGACTACTTCGTATAACACGGTGCTTGATTTCTTCCATACTGATCGAGGGATTAGCATCTTGCGCAGGGTGCTGACGAAGATGATGTTCATGCTGCTGCCTCCGTCCATGAAAATTCTGTCCATGTCGTACCATCCGATTTGGGCATCGAGTACCAAGGGTGCGTGCCCCGGCCTTGGGACTGCAGGCGGGTGATTGCTCTGGGAGAACGTGATGCTGGTTTCTGCATCGTGTAGCTGGTAGACTTCGACTGTGTTTAGGTTCTCGCCTGCTCTGGCCGGCAGGGTGTAGGCGTCTTTTTGGGCTTGCGATATCTTTCCTTCTTGGATCGTGTACACCTATCCGTGAGTAGGCGACTGCTCGGTTCGTCGGGCGTGCTTGGCTTCTTGCTATTTTTCCTCCTTGAGGCTGTCGGCGAGTTCGTTGAACAGGCGGCAGTCTCCCAGAGTGTGGCTCGATCTGATGTTTCCCCAGTTGTCTTCGAACCAGTGGATCGTGCAGGGTCCTTCTAGCCGTTCCCTGACCGTGAACTTGCTGGATCCGGCGTGCCGCTTCCTCCTTGAGATTTGGAAGAACAACGCGTGGTTTGCTGGGTGCTCGTGAGCTCGCGGGTCGGCTTCGATCCCTTCACTTAGATTCTGGTTCCTTATTAGATTGGCGAATTCGTCTGGCCTTCGATCTGGGTCGTAGTATTCGCCGGTCCGAGTCTCAGAGTCGCTGATCTGGCGGGTGGCGGCTGTCCGCACGGCGGCGGGTCGTCGAGTGGTCCGCGGTCGCGTGGCTGTATAATTCGACTCGTCGGGTGTGGTCTCTTCGTAGAATCCTCGTGCCTGTCTTCTGAGCCGTCGATTTCTTCCTCGTTGGCGGTGATCTTGGCGGTCGCTGATCCCGTGCTCGGAGTCAGTGTCTTGTTGAGCGACAGGTGCCTGGGTGGCGGTGGGTCGTCGAGTGGCCGGCAGGTCCTCTTCTGCATGTTGTAGTTCGTCGATCGGGATCTCTGTGTAGAAACCTCACGCCTTTCTTTTGGGTTGTCGATTTCTCCTTCGCAGGCGGTGGGCTCGGTTGCCTCCGTAGTATTGGTCTTGGCACGGCTGCAGCCTGAGCGATATTGCTGGGGCGGCGGAGATATTCGCCGTGATCTTGAATTCCTCAGGTGGATTGCATCTGGTTCTTTCTCTTGAGTTGTGGCTTGCTGAAGACGGAACCGCCGAGATCGAAATTCCAACATGTGTAGTTCCCACAGACGGGGCCAATTGACGGGGATGTACCCCGGAAAATCCCATGGTCAGGGTCCCTGGGTTAGTCATGAGATGCAAAGGTTGGACGATAGCTCGTCGGCTAACAGGAGGATACATTCCTGCTCGATATTATTGATCGGAGATGGCGATTGCAGGGGATCCAAGGCTAGTGCGCACAAGGCTAGGGTTACAGATTGTGTACTTCTTGATCTCGACGTCTCCCCACCTAGCCTTTATATACTAGGCTAGGTCTCGGGGAGTCCGTCCTGTATTACAGATGAGGTTTCCTAACCATGATCTTGTTCCGTACAGCAAGTTTGCACCTTCCTTGTGACTCGCGGACTCATACGTCGGTACCACTAGTAGGACAAGGTTGGGCCCAGGCGGCATGTTTGTAGTCCTTTGTTCTTCGGGTACACCGGGTAGGCTCATACATAGGAGTCGTGGGGTCACCCCCTCGTCAAGGAAGATCTTGAGGAATTTTCGAGGCGATTCTTCTTCGTGAATTTTTGGAACTTTCTTGTGAGAAGAGCCAGTTACCGACTAAGAGTTTCAGGATTATCAGAGTCAGCCTCAGATTCTTCGTCAGAGGATACATTTCGTGCCTTAGCTTTTAGCGCGCGGACTTTTAGGGTGGAACCGTATAAGTCTCGTTTCTCAGAGAGCTTCAGTTCATGAGCATTGAGGCGCTCGAGAATGTCAGCAGGATCGAGAGTCTTGAAGTCAGGACATTCATGAATCATCAGTGATAGAAACTCAAATGAGTCGTCCAGATACCTCAGTAGTTTCTTTACCACCTCGTGATCTGTGATGTCAGTGGAACCCAGTGCTTGAAGGTCATTTGATATATATCAGTGAGCCTGTCAAAGGTTTGATGCACATGTTCGTTGTCCAGCCTCTTGAACCTGTTGAAGAGACTACGAAGTGTATCAACTCGAGAGTCTCGTTGTGCGGAAACTCCCTCATTAACTTTTGACAGTATCATCCATATCTTCTTCACAGTATCCAGACCGCATATACGGTTGAACTGAGCCTTGTTGAGGTGGCCACCGCTGATGCTTCGAGCTTTCGCGTTGAGTTGCCAGATTCTCTTGACAACATCAGGAGGAGTCATCAAGGTAGGTTCATGAATGCCTTGATCAACAATATCCCAGAGGTCCTTGTCAATGGCTTCAAGAGGCATCCTCATCTTGTTCTGCCAGTACGGGTAGTCCGTACCGTCGAAACTTGGGCAGTTCGAAGCAATGTTCATTGTACCTGAGGTCGACATAACTAAAACTCCAGGTGGTTAAACCAAATCACACAGAACAAGGGAGCACCTTGCTCTGATACCAATTCAAAGCGCAGTATATCGACCAGAGGGGGGGTGAATGGGAGATTTTCAAATTTCTATAGGAATTTCAATTTCCTTAGGACCGAGGCAATTCGAAATTGAGGAAACTCACAGAATGAAGAAGTACAGAAGCATTACAGAATGTAGACATGACTACAATGCATCATATTTCAGGGAAAATAACTTCTATCAAAAGAGCTAAAGTGTAATAGATGCAATGCATGAGGAATCAGAACTAAGGAAACTCAGAAGGGAAGGCATCAGGACAAGTCATCAGCACTTTAACATAAGAGAAGATTTTGAAGAAATAGCACTAGGGCACTGAAGACACGGTTTGATGAACCAGTTCAAGTTGTTGTGACAACTCTACATCTGGTTGGAGAGGCTGAGATTGAACTCAGAAGACATAGTCTTCACCTTATTCTCCTTGAACTAAGTCCTCAGACTCCGTCCAATTACTCAGGTGAGTCTTCAAGGTAGACTCCCGAAACCTTCACAGACTCCGTTCACTCAGGGAAGTCACAATTTCATCTTGACTTCCTCAGAACGATGACTTCTACACCGGCTGGAAGATTACAGTCTTCAAGAGTAAAAAGCTTCGGATCACTCGAACCGACTTCCTCAGAAATGCTCAACTACTCATGCTGGTGGTTTTCCTCACTTAGGTTCTTCAGGTTCCTCAGAGGTGGGTTGCTCTCAATTTACAAGTGTCAGTTTTTCTCTCGGAGCAGCCAACCCACAAATGGGGCTGGGGGCGGCTATTTATAGCCTCGGAGCAAACCCAGGTGAAATGACATAAATGCCCATGCACGAAATTACAATCGTTCCCACCCTTCGTACCATTGCTAGACAGGTTCTAGCCTCTTACCACGCAACACGTGGCATGGTCCAAAGTATTCTCTCTCTCTCTCTTCTTCAGGAAAACTGCACTAACAGTTTCCTGACTCCTCAACCGAAGTTAGATTCCTCAGTGTCCTGAAGAACAAGGTCTCAGACACTCGAGGAACTGAACCTCTACTGTAGGAGATTCCTCAGGGTTTTCTTTAGGATTTCTATATGAGAACTTCCTTATAAATACAGAACTCATTTTCCTCAAACCCTCCAACAGTGCGGTGTTTTCCTACGACTCAAGAAGTATAAAAGTCTTAACATAGACTACTCTTCAATTGCGGCTTTAGAGCGAGATGCCTCGGGATCACGCACGTCTTCTTCAGCATCAGCTGAATGCCTCAGGATCTTGTTTCTTCAGGATTTCGCGCCACGCCAATCTTATGGAAACACACCGATTTCTTCAATGTTCCTCAACATTTTGGGGGGTCGACAACGGTGGTTAACCTCTTCTTCAGGGACTGTTCTCCAGTGTATACTCACAAACACATCAGTCCCTTAACCGTTTTGTCATCAAATACTCCATAACCTCAAAGGGGCACTAGATGCACTTCCATTCTTGCTTTAGGCATTGCTGCTGCTACTTCTACATGCTTGTGTGAGATGGCATGTTAAAAACCTTTGCTCATGTTGTGTAGCTAAACAACTTGAATCGATGATAAATGTGCGGTATCGTCGTGTGTGACCGATACTTCACTTAACCTGTTAGTAACCGCTCTCGACGATAGATGCGATATCATATTGCGTTGTCTCGTTTTGCCTTCTTGTTGTTGCTTTCTCGCGATTCCTTCGTAGTAATAGATGCTTGCTCGTTGATTGCTTTTCCAGTTTTTCCTTATTGTGCACGCCCGCGGATACACTCGGATACATTGAGAGCTTACGATCGACTACACCTTCGGAATCGTCTTCTCATCAGGTAAGGGGGTGCATATATCATGCTTCTAACTTTCTGCTCACTTGTTCCTAGGTATAGGATAGAACGATTGCTTGATCCTACCACCTCATATTATTGCCTCTGAAATTAACCCAAAAATCCATGCCCTCCACCACATCCTAGCAAACCATTGTTTGGTCATGCAACTTGCTTCTTTAACCACTGCTTAGTATGCATGCTTAGGATGCTACTACTGTTCTCCTGTTACTCCTTGGATTGGGCTATCACACTATTATATTTTTGTGGATGATGTGATTATTATAATGTTGACTATATTCGACGAAGTATGGAAGGTCTAGTCTATCCCGCCTCAATGCTTTGTTCCATTCGAGTCACCTAGGACCCGACTTCCGGGGATTGTGTCTCTTGGCAAGCGTGCCTAACCGCATGTGGGATTCTATGGGGTCCCCTCTACTTACCTACCTAACATCAAACATTTCTAGTGGTGTCCCAAGATGATTTACCATTTGAAAACGTTTGTATGCTTGGTTGGTACACCGGCATATTTTAATACAACTTGGGCCAGCGGGGACAGAGTTACTTTGTTGGTCCACACCTGGAAGCTAGGGGGCTGGCCACAGTGATGGGTTAGTTACCCCGACCTCGTCCAGACGGAAGAGTCCGATCCGAGAGAGTGACCGGCTTTTGGATTGGGTGTCGACTTCCCGGGGGCCACCCGGATTTGTTCGTTGTTAGTTAGAGGGATTACGACGTCCGCATCTCTTGGAACAACTCTTCAATGAGTTTCTTTAACATGCCCGACTAAGAGAGCCGACGTACATGCAGAGCTTATAATGGGTAGTTAGTACACCCCTACAAAGTTAAATCTTTTCGAGAAACTGTGTCCACGGTTATGGACGACTTGAGACTTACTCCATGTTCATAGACAACAACAACTGAGATAATCTGAATATAACTTGTTCAACATGTGTGTGCCTTGACTTCTTCTTCTTCGTCGGGATGCGAAGAGGAGGGCAAGGAAAGGATAGGTGTTATTCTTGCGTAAGTAGCTGATAGCAAGACTTGATGGAGGCGACTCCTCATCGAATGCTTGGCTTCTTATCTTACTCTCTATATCGTTAGCCACTTCATAAATGCTAGTGCGGCAGCAACCTCACCACTTACCCTCATATTACCATGAGAAGTTAGTTACAAGACTTGTTGATATAGCTCACCACTTCTTCTCTCTTTTATGAATGTTATGCAAATGATATTGGACTACAGAGGAGCTCGACGACCCTTCTTCTGGACGCCCTCGCGGAGACTCGATGACGACTAGTTAGGTGGATCCCGACGGAGAGCCTGGATCCATGTGAAGATGGGACTGACGTGTTTTACCTTTGCCACTAGGAATTTGATTGTATTCTGTACTCAGATTTGTATCTTTGTATTAAGGAAGTTGTATGCCGATTGTATGAGATGTTGTATCCTTGTAGCTGTAATGTTGTGATATCATGTTTGAAATCTGGGGCATATGACATTGTCATATGTCGCGGTGGGACCGATATGTGCTTCTTCCCCGGATCTGGATGGAAACAACCAAATCTAAAAAAGTACCACATATCGGGCCTTACAAGGAACGACGACGACTTCTGGTAAATTTCTTCGTCTCTTAGGATTTTTGGTTTATGTGAATATATAGACGAAAGAGGGCACTACAAAATATGGGATATTATTTGACGGGGCATTTGTGTCATGGAAAAGCATTTTCGTCAACGAAAATACCCCGGTATCGTTTCCTGGCCGTCAATTGACTCCTCACTAAAGCGCCTTAAAAAATAGCGACGGTACCAATTTTTTCTCGCCGAAGACCATTTATGAGGCGACAATAAGCAGGTCGTCAAGAATACCCATCTTCAACAATGGGGTAAAATGGTCATCTACCATGATTTTTCCGTCACTGCAGTGTGTTTTAGTTGACGATAATACCGTCGATAATAATCGTTTCATCAGTTTGGCTGGTCAAAGATCGTGACGTATGGGCCCAGTTTTTTCCGACGTGGCTTCTTCCATGTGGTCCTATTGACCGTAATCACGGGTGGATACGTCCGCACTAAACTCGTTGTTAGGTACTGAGAACGGTCAATTTTACAGTAATTTGGGACAAGGGAAGCGTGACATCATTAATTTCTATCACAGTTTCTGTACTCGATAAACAAGCCATAATATTTGCATAATTAAATTTCCTAGCATTATTTGAATTGTATTTGTTTTTTTAGGAAAAAGTAAAATAGTTGAAATCGTTATAATATGATAAATCAAGCATTGCCATTAGAAGTTTCATTAATATTGGAATATGAATATTACAAGGAGAACTTTGGGACAGAAAACTATAAATAAGATTCAAACGATATCCTATGATGACTCCATGGACTTCTTTATTAGGTGACTCGGCATTGCCTCCATATAAATTTGCCTTTTCTTAGTGGCAACAAGATTCATTTGATGAATCTTGTTGAGACATTCGATCTCTTATTGATATTTCTTTTTGAGCTCCATCATTTCTTTCTTCTGGACAAGAAGTATTAAATCCAAATCTTTGGTATTCCTTGCATCTGTCTCCTGAGTTGCAATGATGTGTTCCAGCTTAGTGACGCAATAATGGAAGATTGAAGTCTTACTGGAGGCGGCTGAGACACCCATGCTTGATAGTAACATGCTTGATAATCTCTTTTCCACAATAATATGTACATCCGGATCAAGTAATGTTGTAACATCATGCTGAATTGCCAATCAAATCTTGTACCTCCAGTGTTATGGTTTGTCCTCAAACAAATACTTCTGCTTCTTTGCTGGCACAAACTTCCTACAATACGAATCTGAATTCAAGTATTAAGTGTCCAAAATTAAGTATTGACAACTTCAAGAGAAAACATAATGTATTACATACATTGGATTGATCGTCACACCAATAGTCCACAAGTATTCTCCAATTTTCCTCGCTTAAATAGCCAGGCTTCAACAATATAGCCTGCTCATGAGTACATTTTTACCTTGTTCCAGTAAGTGTTCCTAAATTCATGACCACCACCACATTTCCTTAAAATAGCAATGCACATTTCTGCGGAAAATGTATCCTTCAAGTCAATAGTTGGCTTCACCTGCAAAAAACATATACACATTTACAATCTAAAATATGCATAACAAGTTTTCATATCTGTTACAGATTCATTAGCAATTACCAAAGACACTTTTACCATGTCACTTATTGTAGATCTTATTGCAGTTGAAGATGAAGGTACATCATCTGTGGTACGCTTTTTCTGTAGTCCCACGATACAACCATACATTGCCTGATGGAATACACTCAAATAGATTAGTTTGTAAACAAAAATCTAGCAATGGTACTAATCTGATGTACTCAAAATTTGTACTTGGGTAGTGTTTTTTTAAGACTTAAATCATCTTCACCTTTATGAACCTGATAGGCATCATCTGAATCATTTGAATCCAGATGGATTGCGTAGACATCTTTTTTGTGCTCCACCTTACACATTTTTTCGTGGTACGAATACCAAATCTATTGGAGTAGCATCATCAGTTGTTTCATACTTAATCTTGTAGAATTTTTTTTGATTTCATACCACATGCTGTAAAAAACACGCAACTTGTTAGTATGCACGTTCATGAACGATGAGGAATCACATGAGTAAAAATAAAAGCTAGAGATGTATTGCTAAATTTAGAACAATATATAATGATACATAAGATGAAATATACCAAAGTCAATCTAACCATGGGACGTCAAGTCAAGCTGGCCCCAATGTCTTGTCCTATGAAAATCACCCTAAGATTTACTTGTCCTACAGATCCTAATCCAAACCCTAAAGATAACCTACACTATTTTTGCGCCGCGTTGGACATGCGCTAGTACTCATGCAAACATACAATTTGATTCCTTCCGAGAATGAACAAAGGGTGTGGCGTGGGGCAGCACAGGGGTAGAGTTGTTACCTTTTGGATTAGGTTTTGTTCCAGGGAATGAATAATGCGACTTTTCCGCTTCGCAGATGGGCGGCCAAGCCAGACGTAGGGGATGGATGCATTTCAATGCCAAGGTGACTAGATCTGTGAAGAAGAGGGATGTGAGGGGATATCTCCACTGAGCTATACGACGTGTGTGGGGGTGGGGGTTGTAATGGGCACTTCACTTAAATTAGTGGGCGGGAACGAAAATTTTGAAGGAAGCAAAGTGCAGAGGGAGGGAAGGGAAATTTCTGTGAAAAAAATTTGAAGGAAGAAAAGTGTGGTTGGAGGGAGCGTGAACTTTGGCGTGAGGGAAGGAAATTTCCTATGCCAAAAATTTGAGGGGAAGAAAATTGAATCAAACACAAATTTAGTTCAAAAAAGGTGAAATTTGTTGAGTTTCATTTATCGCAGATGTACTAGTGAGCTCATGTGTTTTGTTGATGTTATCTTTTCAAAAGATTTTGATTCTCCACGATGGGACGCAAGATTCCACTTTGTCATGCACAATAGTTATTTAATGTGTATGCAACACATTATAGACGTTTTTCCCACCAACTCATGTGTTCAGATCTCATGTTGGCTCAATCTAGAGTCACATTCTGATTAAGATTGACATTACAATTTAAACTAGTTCTCCGACGTGTAGACAACGCATTAATCTATCCGTCTGGTGAAGGGGGGCAGCCAGGGGGGCCACCAGGGGTCCAGGCGTCCCCCTGGCGCGACCTACCCTAGGGCGCGCCGGGAGGGCGCCTGGGGACCTGGTGGGTCCCCTCTGGCCCCCCCTTGGTGATTCCCGAAGCTTCTTCTGCGCTGATTTTTTATCTGATTTTTCCCGAATTTTTGGAGCACTTTTAATATGGGGAAACCTGGAATAGAAAAACAGCAGGAAAAACAGGAACTGGCACTGGGGTGCACTGAGTTAATAGGTTAGTCCAAATATGGTCAAAAGTGTATGTAAGTTCATCAATATCATAGAAATATCACACAAAAGAGGCATGGAGCAACCAGAAATTATAGATACGTTTTGGACGTATCAACATCCCTAAGCTTAATTCCTGCTCGTGCTCGAGTAGGTAAATGATAAAAGCATAATTTCTGTGGTGACATGCTAACAACCATATAAGAACTTTTAAGTAAAGCAATCAAGGCATGTAATTCAATTCAAGTCATAACAGGCAAGAGTCTATATTTAGCATTGAAACAAGCAACATAAGAACATAAAGGTGCAAGATCTCTCACTGTCCGTGACTCGAATGTCTCCAAATGGTGTTTGCGTGCAAGAAAGGGGATAGGGATATACGAGAAAAAGTATTTTTGTGTTGAGAACTCAATCTACTAAAGTTTCACACTTGGTCTTCTTTGGGATCTTATCTTGACTCATCCCCAGACCACTAGCCAGGTACACGTCAAAATGATCCACTCCTTTTCGACATTTTGAGCACTCATGCAATGGATGAGCGTAAGAAAGAAAGTTGACACTTCGGATGGCAAAGAGAGAATATGGTGGAGGAGGAAGACAAAAGGTGTGAAAGGCTCACATCAATGAGGACAATCATAGGCGAGAGAAATCCGAATGATAGATATGATGTGAGGAGTAGGGATTGCCATGCAACAGATGCACATATGATCTAAGGTAAGCTCTCCAATGGAACTAGTGGGGGTGCATCCAACTTGCTTGCTCAAGAAGACCTAGAGCTCATTTGAGGAGGCTCATCATTGGAATATACAAGCCAAGTTCTATAGTGTGAAGGTCCCCACATATCTATATGCATGAATCATAATCTCTATGGAGTACAAGATATAAGAGTGAGTACGAGTGTGGATCTCTCAAAAGGAATAGCAGTGTGCCCCCTTCTCTCTTTTTATTTTTTTCTCTTTTTTCTATTTTAATTTTAGTTTTTTGTGACCTCAATGGATCTTTCTATTTCTCTCATTTGTCCTCTTTGGGATCTTTTAATTTTTCCTCTTTGGGATCTTTTAATTTCTCCACTTTGGGATCTTTTCCTCACTTTTAGGGGCAACACTATATATTACAAAAAGTATAGAAGATCTTTCACACTTTACAAAAGTACTCAAATCATAAAGAAGATGTAACTATCATGATGTATGCAAATGTATGCCTCTGCCAGTGTAGCAGGATATGCAATGATACTAGCGCGTCATGTAGCAATGATTAGGTCAAGGCCCAACTAGCATGCGGCTCATAGATCAAGCAAGTAGCATGTATGACATGAAGATCAAGTCATGAGAAGATGGATGTTGTAATATATCTCGGAAAGGCTATGCAAATGCCTTGATTGGTACGTATGGTGGCTGTTTTGAGGAAGGATATAACAAGGTTTATGATGACAGAGCATATCGTGCCAAGGGTTTGGATGTACCGGCGAAGGTGGACGCCAACTCTCGGAGTGAGAAGAAAGCAATGCAAGGCACAGGAGAGGCTAGAAAAATATGGGAAGGTGGAAGTGTCAACTTTCGAATACTCACATTAGTCCGAAGAACTCATGCACTTATTATCGGTAACACTCAATCTAATAAGGAGGTTTCACAAGGAGACAAGTACCCCGAGGAGGAGTGTATGGGGGTTTGGTTATCCTTGTGCATCCTCGACTCATGGTACGTGAGTGTACTATAATATTCGACCCATCAGAAGAGTAGTGATCCAACTAGTGGCTAAAGTTCTCAACTAATTTTGTAAGTTTTGAAAATAAACACGGATTGCCCAAAATACGACATCTATCACTAATAGGCTAAATCTCTTGACACCAAAAGTACAAACATTACTCAAAACAATACATCAAAACTATTGCAAGTTACTACTACAAAAGAATAGCAACCTCAATTACCTACTTCAAGTCAAGACACAAAACTCAGTGCAACAAGAAAAATCTCTAAACAAGATAAACATGAAAACTCAAGGGAGTTCCAGAAAAAACTAAACAAAAGCTCTTAAAAAGATAAGCATGAAAACTAAGAGCTAAACATGACAGTAGCTATGAAAAAGATACAGAACACACACAACAAAGATAAGCATGAAAAATCCTATGTTGTGTTCTAGATTTTGAAAGTGGAGCGTGTTTCTCTCCCACACAAATAAAGCTGGGTTCTAACTTGTTATGAACAGCAAGAAAAGCTAAAGAAAACTAAAAATAAAACCTAAGAGCGAGACGCTCCAAGCATAGCACATAACGCATGAAGTGATAAAAATATAGTGAGACCAGAGACGAACTGATAATTGTTGATGAAGAAGGGGATGCTCGGGGGCATACCCAAGCTTAGACGCTTGAGTCTCCTTGAATATTTCTTGGGGATGCATGGGGGCATCCCCAAGCTTGAGCGCTTGACACTCCTGAATCTTATTTCATCATCTTCCCTCGCACACTTGAAAATTCCCTTCATACATAACTCATCATAATCTGTTTAGCGAGGTTAGTACCCATAATAAAATAAAATTTTTCTCTACTGGAAACAAGGATATTCTTGAAGAGCTACTGTTTCTCAAGATTTCCAAAAAGTTTTTGCAAAGAAAAAGAAAGTTAAGGTTTGCAAAACGAAGAAGAGGCAAAACAGGACAGAATCTGTGAAAAACAGACCAGCAGGTAGTAAAGAATTTTTTAGGGATACTTCTGCAACTCAAATAAAAAAACTCAGAACATATGAAAGTTCCGTAATTGTATAGGGAACGCTGTGTAAAAATTTCATCTCAAAAAGATGAACTGGTATTTTTTTGTGATTTTTCTAGTCACAAGGACAGAATCTGTTTTCTGGACAGCATGTCAGAACTTTCACTCCCCTTGTCATATGAGGCTATAAATGGCACAAAGCTTGAAAAGTAAAGATACAATGATGTTGCTACAGTAGTAACAATCATCAAGACCAATAAAAACAGAAGAAAAAATAGGAAATTCTAAATTCATTGCGGGCTGCCTCCCGAAAGCGCTTCTTTAAAGCCATTAGCTAGGCTTAATGCAATTAGATCAATTGTATCCATTGAACCATCTTCAAGATCATCAAAAAGCTCTTCAACAGTACAACTACTCATAAGAGGTTTTTCAAATAAAGGCCTAATAAAGATACTTCTAGGAATAAAAGCAAAAGGCGGAAGATCAATTGGAGTCTCATTTATTCTATTAAAGAGAGGTATCTCTTCCAAAGTCTTCACAGTTTAAACCCCTTTGACAATAGATAGATTATCTTTGAAACGAGGAGCCTTTGGAACGTATACGAACCTAGGTTCCTTCTTTGCCGGAGTTTCCACCTTTTTGGTTTTGATTGAGGAAAAAGTAGTTCCTAGAGTGTCAATGATTTCCTCAATCTTATCAATCCTAGAAGGGTCCAAGTCATGGGATTTGATGGTCTCCAAGGTTTTGAAAATTTTATGCATGGAGCTATCGAGTGTATTCAAATTCCCTTGAATCTTACGATCCAACTCACCTATCTTATTAATGCTTGGCATCTCTAGTTCTATCTTTTCAAGTTTTTTCATAATGTGAGCTAGGGTAATGTCCTCTTGAATGCTAACAACAGGGAGATTTCCAACAAGATTTTTCTTAACACTAAGAGCTTCCCAAACTGGGACTTCTAGGAAAATCCCATTGATAGCAGTATCTAGAATAACCCTATTCCAAGAAGTAATTCCAACATAAAAGTTTCTAAGCAGGATAGTAGTGGATTGCTTCTTGGTGTCTCTTTTTTGAGAATCGTTAATTCTATACCAGGCATCTTTCAGACTTTCACCACCTCTTTGTTTAAAGGTGAGCACTTCTACTTCACCAAAGGAAAAAGGGCCAGAAATAATGACAACTACTAGCAAGGTAACTATTTTTTATTTTTGATAAAGGACAATAAAGCAAAAACTGAAAAGTAAACTAACAAGACTAAAAAGAAAAGATAAAAGATAGTGTGCAACTCCCTTATCTTGGAGAGTAGAGTCCCCGGCAACAGCGCCAGAAATTGCTTTTGATGGTACGATTTAACGCCCCCTCGTTGGTTACCCAAAGTGGGAGGTTGAGATGTAGATAGCAGCAATTTTCCTTAGCGAAGATGCTAAGGTTTGAGTGTCGAACCAATAGGACTCCAACAGATACAAGAAGGTGGTGAAGTGAACAATGGCGCCGTTTACAACCGAGGTTGCTAACTTCACCTGGACCTGCAAAAACAACAAATAACTTTGCTTCCCAACGAGTACAAAGGAGTTGTCAATTCCTCCAGTCTTGTTGTTTACAAAGGATAAAACGCACGGTATAATAACGATAGTGATAGCAACAAAAAAGTAAATAAAGCAGTAAATTGATAGTGGGTGTAAACAGTATTTGAAAATATGGACCAGGATCCTATGATGTTGACTAGTGATGTCTCTCTCCCAAAAGACGATAAAATAGCCATGCGAGGTAAACAAATTAGAGCTGGGAAATTGACAGGATTATGTGCGCACACCAATGCTAACTATGGTATAAAGAAAGTAAGAGGCTCAAAAGCATGGGCGGTACGCCAAGTCAAGTAGATCGAAATCCATCTGCATCTACCTACTAATCATCCACCTTGAGATATCTATCCAGAACATCTCGCTGGTATTAAGTTGCGAATCCCACCCAAAGTGTAAACTGAAAGCAACGTACAACTACATTAAAGAACTTTGCGTAAAGTAAACAATCCTTGCACCCGCAAGGACTAGCACCGTTGTTTTCCCCCTTGTGGCAACAACACATCCCCTAGTCTGATGTTTCTTTCACTCAAGCTAGTCATCAGGGGTCATGAACACACAATCATGCATAACGCTCCCTCTTGGAGTCACTACCTACCACTTGGCCAAAGCAATAAACAGCAAAGGAGAACATGCAAGAATTACTCTAGAACATAAATATAAAAGAGGAGAATCAAATATATTACTCGAACACAATCTGAACATAGTCTCATAATCCATCGGATCCCAGCAAACTCAGCATAGCAACAGCAGAAAGATTACATGTGTGCCTCGATCATGTAGGGCCGCTCACGAGGTCTAATACATGAAGAATAAAGAGGGGAGGAGAACATCACATAGCTACTGATCATAGACCCAAGGTCCAAGCTGGACTACTCACGGTTCATCCGAGAAGCATCCATGGTGGTGGAGAAGCTCCCGGAGGTGATTTCTCCCTCCGCCAGGGTGCCGGGAAGAGGTCTTCTGGTGCTCCCGATCTTGGAAGCGCGGTGGCGGCGGAACAGAGGAGAGATCGCGAAAAAGTGTTCCCGTCACGGGGGTTTCACGTCACGAGGGATATATAGGCGAAGGGGGGCAGCCAGGGGGGCCACCAGGGGTCCAGGCGGCCCCCTGGCGCGGCCCCACCCTAGGGCGCGCCTGGGGCCCTGGTGGGTCCCTCTGGCCCCCCCTCGGTGATTCCCGAATTTTTGGAGAACTTTTAATATGGGGGAAACCTCAAATAGAAAAACAACAGAAAACAGGAACTTGCACTGGGGTGCACTAAGTTAGTAGGTTAGTTCAAATATGATCAAAAGTGTATGGAAGTTCATCAATATCATAACAATATCACACAAAAGAGGCATGGAGCAAGCAGAAATTATAGATACGTTTTGCACTACTAGGGAAATAGCTATACATGGAAAGCCTATTAGTGGCGCATATGGAAAGCGATGCGCCACCACCTGTTATGGGTGGCGCACTGGAAAATAATGCGCAACCCATAAGACCTTATGGGTGGCGCATTATATTCCAGTGCGCCACCCCTAAGAGTGGGCCAGCCTGGATGATCTTATACGTGGCGCATCTAGCAGTATGCGCCACCCCTAAGGACCTTATAGGTGGCGCACATACAGAATGCGCCACCCATAAGGTCCTTAGGGGTGGCGCATTGCACAGATGCGCCACCACTGACTTCCTATATGCGCCACTAAATGCCTAGAGCTTCCCTTATCTACTCCACCCCACCTACCACCTCTCATTCACTCCACACAATTCTCAAACTAGATCCACTCTTCTCACCCTAGATCTATTCGGTTTTCTCCTCCTCCCCACCTCATTTCTTCCATTTATCCATCGATACTTGGCATTACATCTATTTTGCTTCATATTGAAGTAAGTGGACCTCCTCCCAAACTCTTTTGTTCCATTTATGACCCATATACTTGCCTTTATTAGCTTGGGGTTTGTTGTATATGTGAATCTTGGGTTTGATGTATATGTGAAGCTTGTGGTGGTTTGATGTACGTGTGAAGCTTATGGTGGTTTGATGTATATGTGTATCTTGAGTGGCAAATGTTTTGCCGAAATGTCGATTCATTTCCGTTTTGGCAAATTTCTAGCGCACTCTCCGCATGCTCCCATGCATTATTAGGGAAGGTCATGCCGAATTTTTCCGGCGACGACTGTGATATATAATTGTGTTGCTCTCTCCGTGCATGCAGGTGATCGACCATGGTCCGCGAGATGCTGAGCGATATCACCGTGGCTAGGTGGATGCAATGTGCGACAAACGACATGCTAAGGAATAATAGGTCGGATATAAGATGTCCGTGTCGGAGATGCAAACTGCAGTGCGTGACCGAGCCTGATTCCAGAATATTGCAAAGACACCTGAAGCGTAATGGTTTGATGGATGCATACACACGATGGATAAGTGATGAAGCTGGTGAGGAGGAGGACGTCAATGGTGGGGCGCCAGTAAATGAGGAAGGGCAACCAGAAAACAGCGGCGGGCGAGATGACGAAGAGCATCCCGTACATGATCATGAAGAAGATGCCGAAGCGGATCATGTAGATCAAGATGCCGGACATGAAGATCAAGATGTCGGACATGATGATTCAAGCTGGGTGCGGGACCCTCATGTTCAAGAGCTGCTTGTCAAAGAGGCGTTGAACGCAAGAGGTGCAGCTAGAGAGAAAGCCAAGATGGCGCAACTCGAGAAAGACGCGATTACGAAGTTGTACGAAGGATGCAACGACGAGGATACCCGCTTGAATGTAACACTTGGGGCTAAGGAGATGAAGGCAAAACACAAATGGATCGACGAAAGCTTCGATGATAACATGGCATTCTGGCACGATCGTCTTCCGAAGGGCAACACGTGCCCAACTAGTATCGCTGAGGCCAAGAAAGTCCTTTGCCCTCTCGATCTTCCGCACGTTAAATACCACGTCTGCATAAATGATTGCATGATCTATCGGGGTGAGGACGAAGATAAAACCACATGTTCGGTGTGCGGTGTTAGTCGATACAAGAGAGGGAAGAAAGTTCCTAGAAAAGTGGTATGGTACTTTCCGATCACTCCTCGTCTGCAGAGGTATTTCGTAGATCCCGAGGAAGCAAAGCTCATGACCTGGCACGTGGATAGAAAGAAGCTAAAAGAGGATGACCCGAACCCGGATCCGGAAAAGGAGGACATGCTGAGGCACCCTTCAGATGGTAGCCAATGGACTGCGTTGGACCTCGAATACCCAGATTTTGTAAAAGAACCAAGGAACCTCAGGATTGGTGTGAGCGCCGATGGAGTCAATCCGTTTGGCGTCCAGAGCAGCACACACAGTACCTGGCCCGTGTTTGTATGCATATACAACCTTCCCCCCTGGAAGTGCATGAAGAAAAAGTACATAACAATGTGTATGCTAGTTCAAGGGCCGAAACAACCAGGTACGAACCTCAATCTATATCTGCAGCTGTTGAAAGAGGAGCTAGAAACGTTATGGAAAGACGGAGTCAATACGTGGGACGCCGCGGCAAAAGAATATTTCCCAATGAAAGCCGCGGTGATCACGACGGTGCACGACTATCTCAGATACGGATATTTCTCAGGGCAGGTGGTCCAAGGATTCTGTGTATGTGTTAGGTGCATGGATAATACAACGTACCGCCAGCTACCAAAAGATCCTGGATCTTCAAAAACCGTGTTCCAGGGGTCTCGGAGGTGGCTTCCCAAGAAACTTGCGTGGAGAAAACAGGGACATCTGTTCGATGGAAGCGAGGAGCTCCGAGCACCCCCAGCTCGAAGGAGCGGCAAAGAAATCGACAACTTGCTGAAAACTTGGAAAGAGTGCCCCGCGCCGGGAAAGAAAAAAAAGAAGACTTAGCCGTTGATGAGGGTATGGAAAGCGAGGTCTGTTTTCTGGGATTTGCAATACTGGAGTCTACTCCGCAGTCCTCATAGCCTTGATCTAATGCATATCACAAAGAACGTGTGCGAGAGCTTGTTTGGCACGCTGCTCAACATGCCGGAGAAGACCAAGGACGGGCCAAAAGCAAGGAATGACTTGAAATTTATGGGCATCAGGAGGGAACTTCACCCCCCTAGTGAGGACGATGATGAGCCGGAGGAGGAAGAGGATACGGAAACGCAAAACTCTTGCAAACGAAAAAGGACGACCAAGAAGAAGACCGGTATTGATCACTGCCCCCCGGCATGCTTCACTCTGTGCGAGGAGGAGATCAAGCGGTTTATCCACTTCCTCATAGGAGTAAAATTTCCGAACGGCTACGCGGGGAAGATAAGCAGATACCTAGACGAGGCGAAGCAGCGTTTCAGCGGGATGAAATCTCACGACTGTTTCGTGCTGATGACGCAGATTCTCCCGGTTGCGATGCGAGGGATAATGGACGAGCACGTCCGTAAAACGTTGTTTGGCCTTTGCAACTTTTTTGACGTCATCTCCCGGAAGTCGATTTGCGCTACGCAACTCAAAAGGCTACAGGAGGAGATCGTGCTCATACTATGCGAGCTTGAGATCTATTTCCCGCCCGCGTTCTTCGACATTATGGTGCATCTGCTAATCCACGTCGTGGAGGATATCGTCCAACTCGGGCCTGCGTTTCTGCGCATCATGATGCCGTTCGAAAGGATGAATGGGCACATCAAAAAATACGTTCGTAACAGGTCCTGTCCAGATGCAAGCATAGCGAAGGGCTTTCTAACCGAAGAGTGCATCTCTTTTTGCACGAATTATCTCAACACCGAGAACCCTGTTGGTCTGGCCATCAACAAGCACTTTGGCAGGACCGATGGGTGTGGTCACCACGAGGGAAGCCGCGCAATGCATGTCAACTTTAACGGTCGAGACATCGACTTTGAAAGAGCAAGCCTAATCGCGCTACAACACATCCAGCTGGTCGATCCTTGGATAGTAAAGCACAAGGATTTAATCAGGAAGAAGTACAGTGACCAGGGCCTGCAGATAACGGACCGAGATCCACGGCTAATCAAAGAGCACAACTCCGGTTTCATGACTTGGTTCAGGGACGAGCTTCATGCTAATCCCCGGCGAAGGAACGCTTTCGAGGACGAAAAGATGATATTCACCTTGTCACAGGGTGCCGCACGCAACCTGATGACCTATCAAGCGTATGATATCAACGGCTACACATTTTACACGGAGGAAAAGCACAATAACTGCGATTACCAGAACTCAGGGGTAACGGGGATATTCTACACCGATGACGTCAAGGAAAGATTCTATGGAAGGATCGAGGACATATGGGAGCTCGACTACTGTGGAGAGAAAGTGCCGATGTTCCGTGTGAGATGGGCCAAGAGCGTGGTAAAAGAATACCGGTACTTCACCACCATGGTTATACCCGAAGCCAAATCCAAGTCTACGGGCGCAAACGTCACCGCGAAAAATGAGCCATGGGTACTGGCTAGCCAAGTGGACCAATGCTTCTTCATTACCGACCCATCAAAGCCGAGCCGCGTTGTAGTGAGGAGAGGCAAAAGAAACATCATCGGAATGGATGGAGTCGCCAACGAGCAAGACTTTGACAAGTACGGCGACCCGAAGATGGAGGATGACTACGCCGCTCAGGATACATACACCACAACCCTACCGAAGAAAGGTCTCCTCCCGTTCAAGAGGAAAAGTGAAGGCGTCCCGGGCCTAAATTATTCAACCACGACAAAGAAGGGCAAGAAGAAGATCGTGAGGAAACGATAGCTAGATAGCTAGCTCCAAATTTAAGAAAAATATTTTGTAATTCATGATCACTTTGTGTATGCATGGATTTAATATGCACTTTGTAATTGATGATCACAATCTTATGTTTCCAAATGCCGCTACACCTTGTGTTTGTGGAATTGGTTCGGCGACGACACGGTTAAGGCATGGTACGTGGATCGATATGATCACAATCGAAGTACTCCCTCCATTTCTTTTTACTCCGCATATAAGATTTCGTCAAAGTCAATCTTAATAAAGTTTGACCACTTTTATACACAATTGAAGCATCATGCCTAACTCCTTAAAAATATTTAGTAGCGATAAAAAAACTAGCAGCGATAAAAAACCAGATAGATAGCTAGTCCAATTAATAAAAAAAATAAAAAAACTCTTATGGGTGGCGCATCTTTCATAAATGCGCCACTAAATGTGCTTAGGGGTGGCGCATTTAGCCAGAATGCGCCACCAAGAGGTTCCTTATGCGTGGCGCATTTCGGCGGAATGTTTTTAAGGCGGCCACTGAGCAGATAAATGCCGGTGACTGCTCAAAATCAGAAAAGAAGAAGGGACGGAAAAGAAAGAAGAGCATCACTTCTAGTAGCCAACCTTCGATGCCGATCCGGGCTCAGGACGGGCCATCAAGACCCAAGGATCTCTCGTTTGAAATCCATGTGGCTGGTAGGGCGATGCTACCTAAGGACATGCTGTACCTTGCAACTTCGGATATGCAGAGTGTGCATCATAATATTATGGCATCAGAGAAGATTCTTCTTCGAGAAGAGAATCCCTCGTACCTGGTCTTCATGGCCAAGGTGCCACTCAACATGGGCTTCATCAACACTATCCCCGCGGATATGATAATCCTACGGTTTTCGGAGATCTTCAATTTGTACCATCTCAAGCGGCTGGACCATAGCCTTATCCGTCTGTTCTCGCTCAGCCTTTCTATGAGTATCAGGAGAGATAAGACCCCGAGCGTCGCGATATTGGACCCGTTCTACATGCGTGAAAGCATCTTGATGGACGACGGGGACGCGGCTCTCGCGGCGGGGTACATCACAGACTTCATGCTACGGAACGCCGACAAAGATTCATTTCTTATGACCTACTCTCCCAAGTAATTCATTCGCTCGCCTCCGTAGCATATATGCTTTCTTAGCTTTCCATTGTCCTCTTCCAACATTCCTTTTGGATTGTTTTAATTATGCAGTGAGGATCAAGACTGCGTGCTCATCTGCTTTTCACCGCAACACTCGCATGCCGTGTATTTAGACTCGGGGAGTGTGAACAAAAAAGATTACAAGTATATCATGAGAGTTTTGGATGATGCTCTCGTCGGCTACATAAAAGCCGGAGGCAAGATCATGAAGCACAAGTTCAGGAAAAATCAGCCTGGCGTGAACGTGTTCAACCACGTAACGCAGTTCCCGTGCGTCAAGCAGCCGGCTGGCAGTGTGAGGGATGCGTACTACGCCCTTCATCACATGAGGGCGATTGTACAGGAACAACGCAACCTTACGCTGCCAAGTCATCTCAGAGCGTGGGCTGAAAGGAAGGCGGAAATCGCCGATGCAAATCTGAAGGAGGAGTTCTTTCACATCCAAGCGCAAATGGCGACTATCATCCGTCATGAAGTACAAATGAGGGGGTCGATCTTCCACTGCAACATTGCACCATCCAATGGGGAGATAGAAGTCCACCTAAAGGCCCTGCGTGACACAAGGCCTTTCATAACGAAAGAAGGATGCCGCCCATTCCCCGAGCCGAGTCAAAACAATTAATTGAATGTACTCTTTGTGTAATTTGGATGTAATTTGGATGTACTCTTTGTGTACTAGATGGTAGTGTCAAATACTCTTGGTGCTCTTTGTGTATAAAGGTCACTGCATATGCATTTTTATGCATATGTGCATGCTTTTCACCATTCATCGACTTGCTTTAAGTTGTTGATAAGAATAGATGCTAGATTGCTTTGTTCTCCTTTGGTATGATGGATGTGACCTCTAAAGCTTTGTTTTGTGCAGGTTGAAGAGCAAACAAGTAGTGATGTTGAAAGTAGCTTTCGGTTTTCAATAATTGTTGGACTCATTGTAATTTTGTGATGGAATGTAATCTTGTGAATCTTGTTGGCCTCTAAACCTTTGTAATAAAAATTATATTGCAATTCTTTTGTATCAATAATTGTTGGCCTCATTGTTATATTGTATTTTGCATTTCTGTAATATAATAAAAATATCTGTAATGCTTTTATTCTTTTATGTAATTTTTTTTTTCTGTAATTATTTAGTGGCGCATATTGTCAGGACTTAGTGGCGCACTGCGAATGCGCCACCCCTAAGGCCCTTAGGCGTGGGGCATACTAGAATGCGCCACCCCTAAGAGCTTAGAGGTGGCGCATTATGAGATGCGCCACGCCTAAGGGCCTTAGGGGTGGCGCATCCAGAATGCGCCACCTCTAAACTCAAAAACAGTGCGCCACTATAAGGCTATTCCCTAGTAGTGTTGGACGTATCAAAAACCAAGAAATTTATTATATTAATAGCCATTTTGCAGAACAACTCATGTGTTCACATCTTATTTCAGCTTAATCTAGAGTCACATTCTAATTAAGAATGTCATTCCAATGTACAATATTTCTCGAATTTTTAGACAACACATTAATTATAGTTGTTTTGCATACATGCCCATGTGTTTACATCTCATTTGTCTCAATCTATAGTCACCTTCTAAGAATATCATTCTTCAAATTAATGTCATTGGAGTAGTTTTATACAATGTGTATAGGTAAAACATTGATTAATCACTACAGGAAACAGGAGTTTTGCCGTCAGCCAAAGCTGACGGCAAACATATGAAAAGCTGACGGCAAAGGCTTTGCCGTCAGCTCCACGACGGCAAACCTGTTGTCAGCTCATCAGTCGGCAGTGAGCTGCTTTGCCGTCAGCTCAACATCGACTAACGGCAAAGCCTTTGCCGTCAGCCTTTTTGTACTGGCTGACGGCAAAGCCGCTCGTACGGGCCAGCTCTGATTTAACCCCCGTGGGCTGAGTTAACGGCGTGCATTGCCGTCAGCTAGCCGCCTGGCTGACGGCAAAGCCCTTGCCTGGGCCCACATGTCAGCAGTTTGCCGTCAGCCAGCCTACTCTTTGCCGTCAGCCGGTTGAAGGCCGACGGCAAAGCCATGACCAAATGGTCACTGCCACAGCCCAGATTGAACAGGCTGCCGCCACGTGTCCACTTTGCCGTCAGCTTGCTAACGGCAACGCCTTGCTGACGGCAAAGCTCTCTGTATCTATCTTTTGAATTTGTTTTTCTTTAATTCCCTGCATATAAACAATAATATATATATATATGTACAGAATGCCATCCACAAGTCATATATACAATCATAATGCTATCCACAAGTCACGTATACAAAAGAAGCCATCCACAAGTCATATATACAAAAAGAAGCCATCCACAAGTCATATAAACAAAAAGAAGCCATCTCCATGTTTAAAAAAGCAAGTCTTCTCCATGTTTAAAACAGCAAGCCATCTCCAAGTTTAAAACAAAAAGTCATCATATATACAAAAGGAAAGTGCCCGACATGATATACATCTACAAGTCATCTCCATCCTAACATACTATATCTACAACAAAGAAGCATCCATCCATGCATAAAGGCAAATCTGCAAAATGAAAACATAATCATATGTTACATACGGAAAAGAAGAAATCCAAAATGATGAAAAGATGAAAATAAAAATGAAAAAGAAGAACAAGGAGAAGAAGAGTAAGGAGAAGAAGAGGAAGAATAAGAATAAGATGAAAGGAAGAAGAGAAGATGGAGAAAAAGAAAGAAGAGAAAAAGTAAGAATAAGAAGAACTTTTCTTCTTTTACTTTCTTTTTCACCTCTTTCTTCTTCACTTCTTTATTTTCCTCCTATCCTTCTTCTTATTCTACAATACTTCTTCTTCTTAGACCTCAAGAGCTAAATATATCTCATTTTAGATCTAACTAAGTCATTAATTCATTTTTGAGCTTTATATGCGAAGTATAAGTCATTTTTAGGATTATAAGCCACTTAAGCTAGTAAATTCATTATTGAGTTTTTATAAGACAAGTATAAGTCATTGTTGAACTTAATAAGCTTATAAAATATAATTTGAGCTTTAAAAGCTTATAAAGCCAAGTTTGAGCTTTATAAGCTTATAAATTCACTATTGAGCTTTTAGAAGCCAAGTATAACTCAATTTTCATCGAACTATGCTATTAACATCATTTTTCAGCTTTATGAGCTTATGAAGTCATTGAGGAGCTATTATAAGCCAAGTATAATTCATTTTTTAGGTTTACAAGCTTATAAAGCCAAGTATAAGTTTTATAAGCTTATATAGTCATTTTTTTAGCTTTTATAAGCCAAGTATAATTCATTTTTTAGGTTTACAAGCTTATAAAGCCAAGTATAAGTTTAATATGCTTATATAGTCATTTTTTAGCTTTTATAAGCCAAGTATAATTCATTTTTTAGGTTTACAAGCTTATAAAGCCAAGTATAAGTTTTATAAGCTTATATAGTCATTTTTTAGCTTTTATAAGCCAAGAATAAGTAAATATTTATGTAACGAAGCTATTACTACCATTATTGAGCTTTATGAGCATATAAAGTCATTGATGAGCTTTATGTAACTTACCGGAGGCCACCTCAAGGCTGAGAAGCGCCGCCACGTGGGTTGCTCGGGGATTCACTAGGAGATTCTTGTGGGTTGTGAGATGCAGCTCCGGAATTATGCTGCAACAAAGGATGAGTTGCAATGTGGTAAGCATGATGACACTTGATGGTATAAGACCGGGATATATTGATCATTGAAAGAAACTTACTGTTCCGGGAGGAGAAACGATAGGCGTCGGCATCGGTGGAGGGGTAAGACCTTGCTTCTCCCACATACTCTGCAAGTTAGGTTTTGAGGACTCGAGCATATTAGCAAGTGAACCAAACATATGCATATGCATTCTTGGCGGATATATGCAAAATTAGTAACTTACCGAGAAGAGGTCGTAGATGGCCTTCGTCTGGGCATTATTGCGTGCCCTCTCCTCCTCGAGTATCCTCTGGGTCCTCTCCTCTGTCAGTCGGTCCCTCTCCGCAAGCTGCTCCGACAACATCTCTTGTGTCGCCTGTCTCTCCCTCTGAATGGCGTCCTGAGAACACTCAACAATATAGAAATTATTGTCATCATCGCTACGTAATCTAAAGAACCGAAAGAAAAATTGAGACAAAGTTATACCTGGATAGCAATCTCCACTGACCGCGGGCGAGGTCGTACAGCAGGAGCGAGCTCGTTTGCCTCGCCTTGATCTGAGGTAGAGTCTCCGGGCAATGTACGAAGCCATTGCACATGGAGGTGCTGCCATGATGCTTACCGCCACTAGAAATCATCAAGGCCTCCGGATCAATCTCCTCCTCGCTCGGGTCAAACTGAGGATCGCGTAGCTCTTTCGCCACCTCAGAATAGGCCATCATCTTGTGGTAGGCTGCATCGCTGGTGTACGCCTCAACACCGTCGCCCTCGGAATATGCCGTCACCGTTTTGTCCTTTCCCTTATGGGCCATGGCAAATGAGCGAAATCCCTTAGGCACAGGCTGATTATGGTGCTTCGCCTACAATGAAAAGCAAAGAAAAGGCATGAAACAAATCAATGGATTAATGATGAAAGGACATGAAACTTAAAACAAAAAGGCACATACCCATTTTTTGCGTACTCGTTGACGTTGAGATTGCCTTGGTGGTGTGCCACACCTACCATTTGTGCACGCCTAGCCTGGGCGCTTTTGTGGGTGGACAGCCAGGCATCACTGAGCCATTTGTCCACTATCGCCTCAAAGCAATCCATCTTATTTGTAGACCATCTCGGGGGCGCCTATAAATTAATAATCTTATAAAGTCATTGAATATCTTTTTTAAGCCAAGTACAAGTCAAGTTTTATGTAACTAAGCTATTATTATCATTTTTTTAGTTTTACAAGCTTATAGAGCCAAGTTTGACCTTTATAAACTTATAAAGCCAAGTTTGACACTTATAAGCTTATAAAGCCAAGTTTGAGCTTCATAAGCTTATAAAGAAAAGTTTGACACTTATAAGCTTATAAAGCCAAGTTTGAGCTTCATAAGCTTATAAAGAAAAGTTTGACACTTATAAGCTTATAAAGCCAAGTTTGAGCTTCATAAGCTTATAAAGAAAAGTTTGACACTTATAAGCTTATAAAGCCAAGTTTGAGCTTCATAAGCTTATAAAGAAAATTTGGAGCTAACTAGGCCTTACTTATAAGTGTAGGAATTTACCTCCAAGTATTCATCCTTCTTAAGGAAAACTTTTCTACGCTTCTTCTTGGCCTTCTTCACGCCCTTCTTGGCATACCAATCTCGAACACACTAAACACGCATCTCGTGCCTAGTGTTCGTGAGTAGCCTCACTATCTCCTTCTCGAGATTCTTCTGGGCCGCCGACTCCATCCCCTCCTCAACCCTATAGTAGCACTGAAAATGCATCGAACATATGAAAAGATGAGTGAAATGATTCCAACACTAATAAATGATTGCAATGCTTAGAATACTTACCCAAAAAGTAGCCACCACCATGTCGGCTTTGGTACGACATTCAACGTTGTTGATGCGTTCATCTGGCGGGGCCGGGGCGGCTTTGTAGTGTGGCCAAGTGAGGCCGGGCTCAGGAACCCTACCCTCAATAGGCAACTGGACTAGCCCGGGGAACTGCTCCTTAAGCACGGCACCAAGGAGGCAGTTCAGATTCCGAGCACCTTCCGGGTAAGTCCACGCCCTGCAAAATAAGAACACAAAGACATAAATTCATCAACTTACTTCTCCCCATCTGGCGCAATCAATACCCTCTGCGCAGGGTCCGGACGTGGTGGGAGCCGTGTCATACCACGCTGGTACACCGGCTTCTTGGAAGAGGAGCTCCCCTCACCCCCATCATCCCCCTCACCCCCCTCAGCCCCGCCGTCATCGCTATCATCATCCTCATCAGCATCATCATCATCCGTGCGAGCACGCTCCTCCCAAGGATCGTCCCAACGAGGCTCCGTTGACTGCCTCGGTGCCTCCGGTGTCTCTGACTGCACCGCCGGTGTCCGCTGCTCCGGTGCCTCCGACTGCACCGGCGGTGGCTCCTGCACCGGTGAGACTGTCCTGTGAGTGGGTGACTCGGCTAGGGCGCCACCTGCTCCTCGACCACCTCCTTGACCACCGGGTTTAGCTCTCTTTGGGCCTTTTCCCCGACCTCTCCGACGATGCTTCTCAGCACGCGCCGGCGGCGAGCTGGCTGCGACAATACCCGCCAGCAACTCTCTCCGTAGAGGTAGAGGTGGTCGAGACTCCACCGGTGGGTCCCTACGGCTCGCCATGTGTCAACGCCTGTTACGTAGTAAAGATGAATTAGTAAAGTAAGGAAATAAATAATACAAATTCATATATACAAAAAACAAACATATGCATATAAAGATGAATTAGTACATTAAGGAAATAAATAATACAAATTCATATATACAAAAAACAAAAGAAAGTTGGGATGCATACAACTAATACTCGGGATCATCTCTATCTTCTCCAGGATCAATAAAAACATCGTCGTCACTATCACGCGTGTCGTCATGAATGATCTCTTCTCCGGTATCGGGTTCAGCGTCAACCACATTTCGAAAGCCTTTTTGTAACCGGTCAAGCAATGATAGGTCATCCGCATCGGTAACCTCTTCGTGTTCCACTTCTTCATCATCCTCCTCATCATCATCGGTAACCTCTTCGTGTTCCACTTCTTCCTCTTCCTCTGCATTGTCATTCTCTACTTCCATGTTTTGACCAAACGTAGAGGTTTTTCCGACATGTTTTTTGGCCACACGTGTTTCTTGGAAGAATTCTCCGTCATATGTGTCTGGGTCTATGTGAGGTTGATAATCCTCTTCTTCATTGGGGGCAGGTAGTTTACCATGTGGCGGCACGTCATAGACGACATACCAATCTTCGAGATTCTTTACACTTTGGCAGGCCCATGGAAGATAGAAAACTTGTGTGGCCTGTTGAGCCACAATATAAACTTCGGCAACATTTAAACGGTTCTTCTGTTTAATTTCAACTAGCCCAACATGCTCATGAGTTCGTCTAGTGTCCTTCGGATCGAACCAATGACATTTGAAGACAACGGCATTCGGAGGATTTTCACCATAATATAGCAGTTCGTATATTTCTTCAACTATTCCATAATACTCGACTCCTCCATCTATAGCGGACACACCGGAATTCGTTGTTTTCCGATCGGGCATAGTTTGCTATTTCATACCAGTACGAAAGCGATACCCATTGATGTCGTATTTTTCATATGTATGGACCTGAAAGTCAAAACCATTTGCGATTTGTCTCAATTCAGCGTCCATCGACTCTGAATTAGCCTACAAGTTGAAACAGAAAGGCTTGTTGTATTAGTCGGTACTGAGACGACGAAGAAATAACAATGGCCTGTATATCATATAAGAAGTACCGTTTGTGTAAACCAGGCCAACCATAAGCCATAAGATAACTAGCCCTAACTACTTTTACTTTACTTTTCATTTCATTTTACTTTTTTCACTTTTCATTACATTCAATTTTCTTTCAATTCATTAAAAATCTAACAAATGATTTTCAATAACTAACTAACTATTGTCTTTAACTAACTACAAACTAACTAAATAATCTTAACTACTATAACTAGCTAACTAGAACCTGACTACTGATTTTACTAAATAACAAACTAACTAATGATTTTAATTAAATAAATAACTAACTATTGATTCTAACTAACTACAATTAATCTATCTACTGTTTTTAATATAACTAGTTAGCTAAAATCTAACTATTGATTTTAACTATAACTAACTAACTAAATATCTACTGATTTGAACTAACTAGAACCTAACTACTAATTTATTTTAACTATAACTAACTAATTAAAAGAATTAAAAATGGTGGCTGCTAGGGTTGCTCACCGGAATGCCGGCCGACGAGGGGGGCCAGGAGTCTAGCGAAGGGGTGGGGGCGGCGGCCGGGGTGGTGGTGGTGGGGGCGACGTCCTGCAGAGGCGAACGCGGCGCGTCAGAGTGGAGGAGAGGGAGAGGAGAGAAGGTGCAGGCGGCGGCGCTCACCGGGGTGGTGGTGGTGGAGGCGGCGGCGGCTCGGGTGGTGGGGGGCGGCGGCCGGGGTGGTGGTGGTGGGGGGCGGCGGCGGCGCTGGGTCGAGGGGAGAGAGAGAGGGCTGGGGTCGCGCGAGTGGGGGTGGGAGTTAGGGCTGGCTGCGTGAGGGGTTAAGGCCCCGCTATGCCGTCAGCTGGCTGACGGCAACGTCTGCCATTAGACTATGCCGTCAGCCGGCTGACGGCAAAGCTTCTCGCCGTTACCCCATGCCGGCAAGGGCCACGTGGCCCACCGGAGACCGTCAGCATTCCTTTGCCGTCAGCTGATGGGCAGTATGCCGTCAGCCAACGGACGGCTTACAATCGGCTGACGGCACAGAACAATTACGCCGTCAGCCATATCGTTGCCGTCAGCTTCGGACCAAGCTGACGGCCTTCTACCCTTTGCCGTCAGCCCCGACGTAAAACTGACGGCAAAAGCTTTCGCTGAAGGCAAAACTTCTTTTTCCTGTAGTGAATAACCATGTTGCACATCAACTTGATGCGCGAGAGATTATAATGACTTCTTGCCCTTCGTTGGTTATCCCAAGTGGAAGGTGAGATGTAGGATAGTAGACAATTTCCCTTGGTGAAGATACCAAGGTTATCGAACCAGTAGGACTCCAAGGTCGACAAGTAGGTGGCCACGACGCTAGAAATTAGGCGGTTGATGTGGACCTACACACAAATACAAATAACTTTGTTCCCAACGAAGTTCAGAGAGGTTGTCAATCTCTCCGGCCTTGTTGTTTACAAAGGATCAAACGCAAGGGATAAAGGATAATAGTGGCTGCAATTGGAAAGTAAAAGCAGGAAATAAATTGACATTGTAAGCAGTGATGAGAATATGGAACGGGGTCCCGTGATGTTCACTAGTGATGTCTCTATCCCAAAAGGCGATAAAACTGCTATGCGAGGTAAACAAATCACAGCTGGGCAATTGACAGGATTAAAAACGCACCACAATGCTAACTAAGCTACAAAGAAAGGAAGAGGCTCAAAAGCATGTGCGGTACGACAAAAAACTTCATAAAAAGAACTTTGCATAAAGTAAACAATTCCTGCAACCGCGGTTACATGCACCGCAGTTTTCCCCCTTGCGGCAATAGCACATCCCCTAGACTCATGTTTCTGTCACTCAAGCTAGTCATCAGGGAGCATGAACCCACAATCGAGCATAACGTTCCCTCTTGGAGTCACTACCTACTACTTGGCCAAAGCAATAAACATCAACAGAGAACATGCAAGAATTAATCAAGAACAAAAATATAAAAGATAAGAACCAAATATATTACTCAATGACAATCTGAACATAGTCTCATAATCCATGAGATCCCAGCAAACTCAGCATAGCAACAACAGAAAGAATTACATATGTGCCTTGATCATGTAGGGCAGCTCACAAGGTCTCATCCTTGAAGAACAAAGAGGGGAGTAGAACATGACATAGCTACTACTCACGGACCCTGCCGGAGGGAGGATTGACCTCTGGGAGGTATGCTGGTGCTCCCGAGCTTGGAAGCGAGGCGGCGGCAGACCAGAGGCGAGATCACGAAAAAGGGTTCTGTCTTCCGAGCTTTCCCGCCACGGAGAATATATAGGCGAGGGGGGGGCAGCCAGGGGGCCACCAGGGGTCCAGGCGGCCCCCTGGAGCAGCCCCAGCCTAGGGCACGCCGGGAGGGCACCTGGGCCCTGGTGCTGGCCCTCTGGCCCAACCTTGGTGATTCCGAAGCTTCCGGTGCGCTGATTTTTTATTGTATATTTCCGGAAATTTTGGAAAAAAATTAATACGGGGGAAACCTGAAGTAGAAAAACAGCAGAAAATAGGAACTGGCACTGGGGTGCACTAAGTTAATAGGTTAGTCCAAATATGATCAAAACTGTATGAAATTGTATATAAAACATAGCAATATAACACAAAACATGCATGGAGAAAGCAGAAATATTAGATACGTTCGGGACGTATCTACATCCCCTAGCTTAATTCCTGCTCGTCCTCGAGTAGGTAAATGATAATAAACATAATTTCTGTGGTGACATTCTAACAAGCATATAAGAACTTTGAAAGTAAGGCAATCAAGGTATGTAATTCAATTCATTTCATAACAAGAAAGAGTATATATTAGCATTGAATCAAGCAACATAAGAACATAAAGGTGCAAGAGCTCTCGCTGTCTTATCTTGAAGTGGGGGATGGGAGTGCGAGAAAAAATATGATTTTTTTGAGAACTCAATCTAATAAAGTTTTACACTTAGTCTTCTTTGGAATCTTATCTTGACTCGTCCCCAAACCACTAGCCAGGTACAAGTCAATTTGATCAACTCCCTTTTGATATTTTGAGCACTCATCCAATGGATGAGCGTAAGCACGAAAGTTGACACTTAGGATGGCAAAGAGAGAGATATGGTGGAGGAGGAAGACAAAAAGGGTGTGGAAGGCTCACATCATTGAGGGAAATCATAGGCGAGAGAAGGCCAATTGATAGATATGATGTGAGGAGTAGGGATTGCCATGCAACGGATGCCCATATGAGCTAAGAAAAGCTCTCCAATGGAACTAGTGGGGGTGCATCCAATTTTCTCGCTCAAGAAGACCTAGAGCTCATTTGTGGAGGCTCATCCTTCGAATGTGCAAGCCAAGTTCTATAGTGTGAAGGTCCCCACATAACTATATGCATATATGATCATCTTTATGTAGTACAAGGTATAAGAGGGAGTACGAGTGTGGATATTTCAAAAGGAATAACAGTGTTGCCCCTTTCTCTCTTTTTATTTTCTTTTTCTCTTTTTTTTCTATTTTTCTATTTTTTTGGTGGCCTCAATGGATCTTTCTATTTAACTCTCATTTGTCCTCTTTGGGATCTTTTAAATTTGTCTGCTTTGGGATCTTTTCCTCACTTAAGGGCAACACTCTATTTTACAAGAAGTACAAAAGATCTTCACACTTTACAAGGTACTCATCATAAAGAAGATGTAGCTATCATGATGTATGCAAATGTATGCCTCTACCAGTGTAGCAGGAACATGTATGCCATGAAGATTTGGTCATGATAAGGTGGATGTTCCATGGCAATATATCCCGGAAAGGCTATGGAAATGCCTTGATAGGTAGGTATGGTGGTTGTTTTGAGGAAATATATAAGGAGGTTTATGATGACAGAGCGTATCATGCCAAGATTTTAGATGCACCGGTGAGGTGGACGCCAACTCTCTGAGTGAGACGAGGGCAATGCACGGTAATGAAGAGGCTAGCAAATATGAGGAGATGGAAGTGTCAACTTTCAGTACTTACATTAGTCCGAAGAACTCATGCACTTATTATCGGTAACTCTCAATCTAATAAGGAGGTTCAAAAAGAGACAAGTACCCCGAGGAGGAGTGTATGTGGGTTTAGTTATCCTTGCGCATCGTCGACTCATGGTACGTGAGTGTACTATAATATCCGATCCCTCCAAAGATTAGTGATCCATCTAGTAGCTAGAGTTCTCAACTAGTTTTGTAGTTTTTGAAAATAAACACGGATTGCCCAAAATATGACACCTATCACTAATAGGCTAGAGCTCTTGACACCAAAAGTTTAAACATTACTCACAACAATACCTCAAAACTATTGCAAGTTACTACTACAATTGAATAGCAACCTCAATTACCTACTTCAAGACAAGACACAACTAAGTGCAACAACCAACTCTCTTAGGAAGATAAACTTGAAAACTAAAGAGAGTTCCAGCAGCAAACTAAAAAAAATCTAAGGCTCTTGAGAAAGATAAACATGAAAACTAAGATCTAAACTTGGCAGCAGCTACTAAATTATAAAGAACACACAATAAAAGAACGATATGCATGAAAATCCTATGATGTGTCCTAGTTTGAAGTGGAGCGTGTTTCTCTCCCACACAAAGTAAGTTGGGTTCTAACTTGTTATGAACAGAAAACAAAGCTAAAGAAAACTAAAAAATAAACCTAAGAGTGAGACGCTCCAAGCATAGCACATAACGCATGAAGTGATAAAAATATAGTGAGACGGAGGACGAACTGATGATTGTTGATGGAGAAGGGGATGCACGGGGGAATACCCAAGCTTAGATGCTTGACTCTCCTTGAATATTTATTGGGGATGCATGGGGGCATACCCAAGCTTGAGAGTTTGACACTCCCGGATCTTCTTTCATTATCTTCCCTCGTACACTTGAAAACTCCCTTCATACATAACTCATCATAAGCTGATTAGAGAGGTTAGTACCCTTAATAAAATAATTTTCCTGTATTGGAAATAAAGATATTCTTGAAGAGCTATTGTTTCTCAGTATTTCCAAAAACTTTTTGCAAAGAAAAAGCAAGCTTCAGGTTTGCAAAAGTGAGGAAAGGAAAAACGTGGAAGAATCTGTGGAAAACAGAACAACATGTAGTAAATAAATTTTTTGGGGTACTTCTGCAACCCAAATCAAAAAACTCAGAACAGAAGCTCGAAAGTCAACTGTATGGAGCACGCTGTCAAAAAAATTCAGATAAAAAAGATAATCAGGTGATTTTAAGCTAATTTTACCATCCAAGGACATAATCTGTTTTCAAGATAGCATGTCACAACTTTTGAACTTTCTTGCAATCAGAGGCTAAACTTGGCACAAAGCTTGAAAATAAAGATACAATGATGTTGCTACAGTAGTAACAATCATCAAGACCACTAAAAACAGAAGTAAAAACATCTTGCGTTGCCTCCCAACAAGTGCTTTCTTTTACGCCTTTAAGCTAGGAACAAAGCAAAAAAGAAGAATCAAAGGTCCCCGAGATCATCAGAGTCATAAAAAACTTCAAATTGCTTTTCAATAAGTTCATTCTTCTTTTTCCTAGGGAAGAGGTACTTTCCTTTTCTTTACCATGTAAGCGTTTGTCCTCCTTACCGATATTAATGAAGCCCTTCATAGCTCGGAGGAAGTCCCTTCCAAGCACGATGTTACTTTGATTTGGATCCATGACGAAGAAATCCATCGTTGCAACCCTATTAAGGAATGCAACTTGGACTTCTTTTACCTTTCCCTTAATCCTTGAAATATCTCCATTAGCATGTTCATGAAAATATGACAAATTGTCCATGTTTAGTTTCAAAGATTCATAAACTATTTTTGAAATTGTAGAAACCATGGATCCAATATCACAAAAATCAAGGAAGTCTTGGTTAGAGATGCTAATCCTAACAAAAGGCTTCCAATCATCATCTATCTCTAATATATTTTTTCTTGTTTGACTTAAGTTCCTCTACCTTTCTCAAGTCTAGAGCATCCATCCTCTTTTCAATAGTGGCAAGTCTATCTACAATAGTATCAATGCTACGATCATAAAAAAAAACTAGAAAGACCATGCAAAATATCAAGACCTCTAGCTTCATCACACTCTAAAAAGTCTCCTTCAACTATAATATCAAGAGACTGTTTACACCACTTCAAAAGACCATGGTAAAAATTTCTAAGCACAATTTTTATAGGTATCCAAGGCATAATTCTCCTATGTGCTTCAGAAATTCTGTCCCATGCCTTCTTCATATTTTCTCCATCCCTTTGATGGAAATCTAGAACTTCCGATTGCCTCAAAGTACCAAGTCCTAACATGTTCAACTAAAAAAGAAGTACTACTAAAAGCAAGGTAAAATTTTTTTTTGTAATTTTTAATAATGGACACTAAGATAAAAAACTGTAATGTAAACTAACAAGACTAAAAAGACAAGGTAAAGATAGTGTGGAACTCCCCTATCTCGTAGACTAGACTCCCCGGCAACGGCGCCAGAAATTTTCTTGCTGCCCGAGAGATGATAATGGATTCTCGCCCTTCGCTGGTTACCCCAAGCGAATGTGAGATGTAGGATAGTAGCAAATTTCCCTCGGTGAAGATACCGAGTGTAACAGCCAGGGATTTTCACCCAAAGAAAAAAATTGTTTGTTGCTTTATTTTGTTGATTGCTACAATTGTTTGCAGTATTTGCTTCGCCGATTTATTAATCGATGAATATTCCCCCTCTTTCTCATATAGGATGCGTGACTGAACCCTTTTCCCAACGGCACACGACCTCGTTGCGACACCGGGTTTCACCCGAGCATCCTCGCAACTTTCGGCACAAGACCATCCATCACCAATGGTGCGACAAAACCCAATTTATATTTATAAGGGTTATTTTATCGGGAATTAATCATCGTCTCGATTGGGCGCGAAATGTTGTAGACGACGTGAATTTCGCGCTTTGAGGCAGTGTTTTGAATTTCGCGTGATTCTGACTTTGGCGGGTAGTTGAACGTTCGGATATGCCAGGCATAGTAGCCGATGTAATCCGAGGGGCGTATTTACAAAATGTCGCGCGTGCCTTTAGCTGGACCCCGGGATTCCCCGCTTATCTTCGGATTCTAGCCCACCCGAAAAACCGGACCCGAAACGGGCCATTTTGTGGCCCGAAACACTCCCAAACACCCACTTGCTATTGATAGCACAGCTATCCCTACATAAAATGGGCAAACCCTAGCCTCCCTTGTTTTCCACAGCCAGCCAATCCCCCCTTCAGATCCAGATCAGCCGATCTAGGCCGTGGGATACAGATCGAAGGGACCCCGTTGCGCCACGTTAACGGATGGACCAGCCCCTGCCCGGGCTCCTCCCTGTCCCGAGCGCCTCCGTCGCCGCGCCACCTCGTCTCCTGCGAGCACCCCGACGACGGCGAGACCCGCAGATCTGCGTCGCCCCTGCCGCGTGCTGTCCCCATCTCTCCCTCCCCCTTCTCACGTATGTCTCCCTCTCCCTATTCGCCATGGACAGGAGTCGCCATGGCCGGCCGAAGACCTTGCGCCAGCGCCTCCTCCCGGTCCTCGCCGGCGTAGCCACGCCGGGGCCCCGTGCTCGCCTCACCTCCACCTCGCCGGTGGTGGGAGCAGCGACCGCTGCCAGCCAACCCCAACACCAGGACGGGAAACTCCGGTGGGCGCCTCCTTGGGCCGGCGCGCCCCGTCCAGCCCACCACCGCACCGAGCCGGCCCGCGCCTGTCCTCCGCATCGGGCGAGATCTGCAATCTCGCGCCCACACCCCTCTTGGGCCAAGGCCCACTAGGTGAGCAGCTTTGCCCCGCCTTTTTTCCCCTGCGAGTTGGGCTTGGCCAAGATTTGATATTGCTATTGTGTGCTTAGTGCACTATTGAGCTATCTAGCGCCCAGCCTGTGTAGGCCTAGTAGCAACAGATTCGGCCCAGTAGATGTTTATTATTTTCTGTATTTATTAATATTTGCCAGATTGAGTTATATTTTTGCGAGTGCTATAACTTTTCAACCGTAGCTCAGATCGCAATGCTTTTTACATGAAAGTTGCTCCGTTTTGCGAGTAGATTAATAAAATGTTGCTCTTTGGCATGTTTGAACTTGTTTACTTGTTGTACCTGCTAATTACACCGCATGCCACCATAAATGTAATAGGCCGTAACTTAATAACCGTTGCTCGGATAAAAATGTTGTTTACATGTAACTTGACTAGAATTGCGTGTAGATCTTGAATATGCTGTTCTTGCTTGATAATTAAAATAATAAAATTATGTTTAGGGAAAAACAGTACCAAAAGCTACTATTTTCGTGGGGTACTTATTATATGCATGGCTTAGGGCTTTACCCCACTTAACTTGACTTAGCATAGATAGTTTATTTATGCTTCACCTCTTGCCATGCTTGAGTGAGATGCGATCTTAACAACATTTTCTTATGTTGTGTAGCTAAACAACTTGAACCATTCTAAATGTGCGGTATCGTCGTGTGTGACGAATACTCCACTTAACCTACTAGTAACCTCTCATGACGATAGATGTGATACTGTAGTGCGTTGTCTCGTGTTGTCTTGTTGTTGATGCTTTCTCGTGATTGCTTCGTAGTAATAGATGCTTGCTCGTCGATTTCCTTTTCCAGTGTTAACTTCTTGTGTGCTTCCACGGGTACCTCTCAGAGACGATGCGAGCTTGCGATCAACTACACCTTCGAAACCCGACTTATCAACAGGCAAGGACTATACATTACTTATGATCCATTCTATTATAACCAGTGGTTTGCATGCTAGTATAGGTTATCTTTGTTGTTTGATCCTACCTCATGTTTACATCCTCTATTAAACCGATACAGCCATGTCCCCTCCCAGCAAACCGTGTACTCCTATGTAATTATTCCTCGTTGCTCAGCCCCTGCTTAGTATGCATGCTTAGGATTCTACGAATGTTACCTATTACTCCTTGGTTGGGCTATCACACTATTATATTTGTTGCGGATGATATGATTATTATAATGTTAACTATCACAATGCTATAGGGACAATGCACGAAGAAATCACGAACAACTAAAAGTAAATAATACGTTACTGAAAATCAAGACAAGACTACAATGCACATAGCTTGAACATAATAGAGTGGTATCATGATAGCCTCCATGAGTGAAGAAAAACATAAATGTAGAAACTCCTCCGGAGTTTTAAAGGAGACTAGAACTAAGAATTTCAGAATAAATAATATCACAATCATGCAGAAGACAATGTAGTACTTTGGGACAATGCACATTACACTCAGAATGACAATTATGCTCTCCTAGTTGGTGCTTTGAAGAAAGAAGGTGGAGACTCTCGAACTGTGGAGTTTGATGGAAAGGTTGAAAACCCGTGGCTGGAAGAAAATACTAAACTTGTACCAGAGCTCTTGGTTTTGAAAACAGAGATAAAAAGTGTTTTGGGAGGTGCACGATTCGTCAACGAATGCTCGTAGACAACTCAGTCACCTCTTACGCTAGACATGTTTCGAGGAATGTCTCCCAAGATGGGGACGATCACATCCCCTTAATCTCCTTTGTTTATCACTGGCAAAATTTTCTGATTTCTCATAGACAAAGCATGAAGGAGGGTTTGTTGGTTGTGATTATCTTTTGTGAGATGGGCGCACTCATGCCAGTCCCTCCTCGTATTAGGGGTTTGCATATTAGACATGCAATCCCGGAATAAAACATGTCTAACATAAGACGGTCATGAATCACCTACTACTTCCTCATGATCTAAAGCAGAGGCACAACACATGAGTGTTTTTGAATAATTTTGAGATGGTACAAGAAAGTCCTCGTTAACATGGCCGGAAAATACCACATAGGAAGGTATGGTGGACTCATATGGAGAAACTGGTTTCAAGGATTTTGGATGCACAAGAAGAATTTCGCTTAGTCCGAGCGAAGGCTAGCAAAAGACTGGGAAGCGACCAACTAGAGAGCAACAACAGTCATAATCATGCAGCGCGACAAAGTAACATTGAATTGAGCATGAAAATGATATGACTATTCTGAAATTCAAAGTTCATCTAGGCATAGTAGACTTTTCAGTCATAAACATGTGTAAGCATGTGCCAAGTCAATCCAAGAATTCTGCAAAGGGAAATACCACTTCAAGGTGCCAAACTATGAACAATGCAAAGCATGTAAATCATTTCAACAACACATTATGTACTCTAGCTATTTGAGATTAGCCACAAGGAAAGCATGAACACTGGGAAAGCATTGTAAACATAGCACTATGTCTCTACAAGCTGGTCTCTAAATCATAAGTACAAGCATATGTACAAAAGTAGAAACAAGAAGAGTTCATACCGGTTTTCCTTGTTGCATCCCTTTCGTCGATCTTTTTCATCACTGCCTTGTCACTTGCACGATTGAACGTAGGAAAATATAATCAAGTGCAAATGCCATCAAGGACTCGAGCTGAACTCTGCAACAAAGCAAACTAAAGAGAGAAAAAGAAATCTTTTTGGGTTTTTCAAAGGTTTAGCGAAAGGAAAAGAAAATAGAAATCTTTTTGTTGTTTTTGCAAAATAAAAGAACAAAGAAGAACGGGCAAAAACTTTGAAAAGATCAAAACGAACAAAAAATAAAAACGGATAACACAATGGAATGGTGAGAAGGGAACGTACTTCCCCAAGGTTAGGCTTTTTCCTAAGTTGGTAGCAGCTACTTCCCCCAGGTGCCTCCTGCTCCGGGGTATTGGTAAATCTAGGAGTCGTATGAGCCCTCCGGTGCGTACACCGAAGTCCTCGGGTCCTCCCATGAGGAAGGCCCTGCGCTCCAAGCGGAAGAAGATCCCTCTCCATGCTCGGTGAAGGTCTCTCCCTGGAAAGGTGGGAACTCACCATGCTCCTCCTCATCGGGCAAAACCCCCTCCATGGGGTTATGCGGCAGGTAATTAGCAATGAACTCATCGAACTGAATCTCGTTGAAGGACCATCCATTCCTGCGAGTATTATCAAACAAAAGTGGTGCATGTTGACGGATCTCACGAGTAATGGTCCTTTCAAACCTCAAAATATAATCAAGGTTACCAAACTAGGAGGTCATGGTAACAAACTTATGCCTCTTCATAGCCGCAAGATCAAGACTTGTGTACGTAAAGGGGACATCATCAGGATGAGGGGTGCACTCAAGAGACTCAAGGATAAGTGTGGCGTAAACGCCACCATATAAATCGCCTTTGTTACTATTTGTAACAAGGCGCCGAGCAATTAAGGAACCCACATTATAATCTTTTTATCAGAGAGGGCGTCCGCATAAATAGTGAAATATGGTGCAGAACCATTTCTCGTGTTGTCACGAGCTAACACCCCTCTAGCAACAAAATACGCAAAATACCTGAGGTGTGGAAACTGAATGCTGGAAATCATCGTACGCCTAATGTCGCTCTCCGCCTGGCAACAAAGGGAGTTGAAGAGGGTCCTCAACTCGGAAGTCTGCGTGGTCATCTTCGTTGTCTGACCAATGTCCGGCACACCTATTATATCACAAAACTGTGCCAAAGACATGGTTATGAGATCATTATAAAGTTTGAACTCGACGGTTCCAGCATCATGGTTATAACAAAAAATGTTAGCAAAGCAGGAGGTGAACTTCTTATATTGTACCACACAGCATAAAGCTAGCCGTTTCAAACCTGCATTGGCACAAAGGCCATAAAATTCCTGCAGCTATAAGAAAATCATCGCACGGATACATCATTGCGCATGCTGGACTTGTGTCTTCCAACAACTCAGGGGCACATGATCTTCATTGTAGCTCACCCTAACTACTGAGGGTGAAGTTGCAGCTCTAGTAACTCGATCGGAGCGCTCGGGCTTCTTCTTCCCAAGCCACCCCTTTGCTTTTCCAAAGAAACTCATTTCTAAATTTTTTGATAATTCACAAAAACAAGGATTTAAACAAAGTGAGTTGGGGCAAACTACTCTACTCACTTACTTATGGCATAAACTTGCATCAAAACTTGGAAAATAAATTTCTACACATGCAAGCTCATATGAACAGCACCAAGAGCTACTAAATACTCACAAATGAAGCCACCAATCAAAAATATTATTGGAGGGGTGAAGGAGTTACATACCAGGGAGTATTTTCTCAAAATCTTAGCTCGAATGATGGGATGTAGAGAGAGATCGAAAATTGCCTCCAAGAACAGCAAGAATGCAAGAACTGGAGCAGAACTCGTGTTTTTGGAGAGAGAGGAAGGAGGAGGAAGAAGACATACCTGGAGGTGGGGCTGGTGGGCCCCAGGCGTAATGTGGGCACGGCCAGGGGGAAGGCCGCACCAGCTGGCCGCCTCGGCCACTGGTGGCCCCCCCCTGGTCAGCCCGAGGTGCCTCTGGGTCACTCCCGGCATGGAAATTTTTATTATAATTTTTCTGGAATTTTTCTGACAACTCCACTGTTGAAATAATTTCGGAGTTCAAAAAGCTGCGAAACTTTCTGAAAACATGGAGCAGTGATTAGATTTGTGAAGTTTCAAAAACATATAAACTTGGTACAGCAAGAAAGATAAAGCTAAAAGCAATGCAAACATAACAAACCTCTACTTTTTACTTATATAAAACTCATCTAATAGCAAGGTTGATCAAGTCCTACTACCAAACTAGCAATACATAGAGCAAAAAGTTTCACTTACTATGAAGCATTCATGGTACCTTTACTTTAATGGATATTGTCCCCACCATAATGGTTTTCTATTTGTGGTGCACATGTAGAGGACAATCCCACTCACCAATCTTCACGGTCTCGATATTCTCTGTAGAGTTGAGACCATGCCTTTTGTCCATCTTCTTCGGAAAACACACCTTGTGTTCTTTATCGTTCACATTGAAAGTAACCTTTCCTTTATTGCAATCAATAATAGCACATGCGGTGTTAAGAAAAGGTGTACCAGAATAATAGACATGCTCCCATCCTCGGGCATGTCAAGCGCAACAAAATCAGTAAGGATTAAACAATTAGCAACTTCCACGGGAACATCCTCACAAATACCAATGGGAACGACTGTTGACTTGTTAGCCATCTGAAGAGAGATATCTATAGGGATTAGTTTTTCTAAACGAAGTCTTTTGTAAAGAGAGAAAGGCATAACACACACTCCTGCTCCAAGATCACATAGAGTAGTCTTGACATAATTATTCTTTATGGAGCAAGGAATGGTGGGTATACCTGGATCACCAAGCTTCTCAGGAATCTTGCCACTAAAAGAGTAGTTAGCAAGCATAGTAGATATTTCTTCATTAGGAACTTTTCTTTTATTAGTAACAATATATTTCATATATCTCGAATAGGGAGGTAACTTAATAGCATCAGTCAAAGGAATTTGAAGAAAAAGAGGTTTCATCCATTCACAAAACTTATTGTAATGCTCTTCTTCTTTAGTTTTGAGAGACTTACATGGAAAGGGCATGGGTTTCTGTAACCATGGTTCTCTTTCCTTCCCATGTCTTCTTGCGATGAAGTCTTCTCTAGTGTATTTCTTGCGTTTGTCGGGTGCTTCTTCTTCTCGAACTTCGGGTAGATCATTCTTTTCACCATCTTTTTCAGGCTCAGCACCATCTTCAGTCTCAGCATCGAAGGTAGATATACTATTTGAATCACTGGAATTGCCAGCTTCTTTGTGCTTCTTCTTCTTTTTAGGAGAACTAACAATTTCTTCTTCCTGTATTTGAGAACCTTGCTCGATCCTCTTTGGATGCCCCTCCGGATAGAGAGGATCTTGAGTGATAGTTCCTCCTCGGGTTTTAATCCCGAAGGCCTGTATATCCTGTTTGGCATTATTTGCAAGCAAATCTTTTTGCACATTAGAAATTTGTTCAAGCTGAGTTTGAACCATATGAAAATGCTTCACAAGACATTGAACATCATTAACTGTTCTTCCTAAAACATCAAGCAAACTTTTTATAGCAAGGGAATTATCATGAAACTGACTTTGTATCCTCTCATTAAAGTGATTTTGTTTCAAAATAAAATTATCAAGCTCATCTAAACATTGATCAGGAGGCTTACCATGAGGGATGTACCTCTACCATAGGAGGATGAGTGGTAGGCTCACACAACTTCTCAATAGCGGGTAGATTCTTCACGTCTTCAGTTTTAATACCCTTCTCTTTAATAGACTTCTTTGCTTCTTGCATATCTTCGCGGCTTAGGACAAGCATGCCCCTCTTTTTTGGTGGTGGAGGTGGTTCAGGGACGGAAAAATCTTCGTGGTTCTTGGCAATCTTGCCCATTAATTCTTCTGCATCGTCCGGTGTTCTTTTCCTGAAAACACAACCAACACAACTGTCCAAATAGGATATGGATTCATCAGTTAGACCAGCATAAAATATATCAATTAATTCATTCTTAGGGACTCCATTTCCCGGTCTAGCCTGGATCAGACTGAAATACCTCCCCCAAGATTTAGGGAGGTTCTCATCCTGCAACTGTTTAAAGTTATAAATTCTTTGTAAAGCAGCATGTTGCATATGAGCAGGAAAGTATTTTCAACAAAAGAGTGAGCTAAGTCATGAGGACTCCTAATGGAACCACATGGTAGTGCATCATACCATGATTTAGCACCTTCCTTTAAAGAGAAAGTAAGAATTTTAGTAACATAAAAGTTTCGTATCTTTTCATCCGTAGTAAACAAGCCACCCAACTCAGTGAGTTTGGTCAGGTGTGCAATAGCACCATCATTTTCTATGCCATATAAGGGGTCAACTTCAACTATAGATATAAGTGAAAGATCAACAGAGAAATTATAATAAGGATCATTGATGCATATAGGAGACGTAGCTAAAGTAGGATCAGGAACAGTCTTGTTCTTCAGGGAGTGTTTTTCGAGAAGCTTCTTAATAGCATCAGGGTCAGAGCCGACAAACTCTGTTAGATCCCTGCATAAATCATCATCAAGTATAATATAATCATCATCAAGGAGTCTCTCCTTGAGTTTACTCAAATCAGGATAATTGTAAGTTCCATCAAAACGGTAGCAAGTATAAGTAATTTCAATTCCAGATTTTTTTTTGCATCAGCGATCTGTTTCTCAATAGCGTGACCAAGTTAACCAATATCATCAAGAGTAGTAGAAGGATCATCAAAAGTATCAGACATCGTAATGGATTCAGTAGAAGAATCATGTGGTGGAGGTGAAGCAAACTTACTCATAACTGAAGGTGAATCAACTGTAGCACTAGTGTTCAAAACAGTACCTTTTCTTGTACGGGATGGTAAGATCGGGACCTTGGGGTCTTCTTTCTTACCCATAGCGGATAAATTGCAGCAGGTAAAATACTTCAAGTAGACTTGTGAATATAGCTATGCTCCCCGGCAACGGCGCCAGAAAAAAGGCTTGATAACCCACAACTGCAGGGGATCGAGATAGTCTTCGCGGGTAAGATAACCCAATTTATAGATTCGACTCAAGGGGAGCCAAAGAATATCCACAAGCTTTGATAGTGGAGTTGTCAATTCCACCGCACCTGAGATACACTTACTTGCAACAAGATATTAGTAGTAACTGCGATATGGAGGTGATGATAGGAACAGTAATAGTGGTGGTGAAATAGCGACAGTAAAACAGAGAAAGCAAACAACTAGTAACCAGCAGAATTAAAACACTTTAGGCTAGGGAGATGGATGGTTGGGCACTGCATGGATAAGACACATCATGTATTTAACTTGGGGAAAGGCACACAGTAAAGCAATGATCATATAGGCATAAATCAAACATCAGGCATGTACCCCATAGGTAGTTGTACGTTCTTGCAATAAGAACTTTCACAACATCGTTTGTCCTTCCATCCCGCTACGAACGGGGCCAAAAGTAACTTATGGAGATTAAGGTGCTCCTATCAAAGAGCACCAGAACAAAGCATTAACAATCAATGGATACATGAAATCCTCAAATTATAGTCCATCACCTTTGGTGTCCCAAGCTGTCGCCTTTGGGATCGCCGGTTCCGGACTATAACAGGTGCATACAACTCATAGATAGGATCAAGAACACAAATATATTCATGCAAACACATAGGGTTCAGATCTGAAATCATGGCACTCGGGCCCAAAGTGACAAGCATTAAGAGCAACAAGTTGAAGCAAAGATGATAAACAACAATCTAGATGATAGGCAACATGCCCCCAACAATCTGATAAACTATTACATGATCTAACTTATCCAATCCCTACCATCCCCTTTTCCTACAACAGGGAATTACTCACACATGGATGGAGAAGTCATGAAGGGAGGATGGAGTGGTGATGATGACGACGATGGCGATGATCTCCCCTCACCGGAGGCCAAAACAACCTCCATATTAGCCCTCCCAGAGAAGAACAAAGGGTGGTGGCGGCTCCGCGAAGCGAATTGGGAAAACGACTTATGTTTCGGGGTTTTTCTGTCACGGGAATAAATAGGGGCCTCGGTAGGGCACCAGAGGAGGGGGAGGCCCCCAGGCGGCTAGAGGGCGCGGTCCCACCCCTGGACGCGTCAGGGGGGCGCCTGGGGCCCCCCTTGGCTGCCCTCTGACCCCTTCTTAAACAATGGCCCCTCGTGTGCGTGGATTTTCCGTGATTTTTCCTGGAATTTTCTGAGACACCTAAAAATCCATTTTCCTGTGCACAAGAAAACCATACAGGAAGCTCTGCCGAAAACAGCGTAAGTCCGGGTTAGTTTCATCCAAATCATGCAAGAATGAGGGAAAATCAATAGCAAAAGTGTTTGGAGAAGTAGATACGTTTGAGACGTATCATTCATTCATGGTCCTTCGATGCAAGATGGATGGCTTTTATGTTGTTCGCCCTCAGTTTTGTCGAAACAACACAAACCACCTGATCTAGGTTTTCGGAGGGACGGGGGTGTCGAGCTAGGAGGATATTACAGTCTTATCCGTGAAACTTACCTTGTTTTCGTTGAAACAACACAAACTCATCCTCGCCGCCCCATGACAACCCACAAGTGTAGGGTATCTGTCGTAGCCTTTTTGATAAGTAAGAGTGTTGAACCAAACGAGGAGCAGAAGGTAATGACAAGTGATCTTGGACAAGGATTAACTGCAAGCACTGAAAGGTAACTTTTTATGGGTTTTCTAGTATAAGAAACAAGGAAATAAAAGCAAGAAAAGTAAATGGTGCTGAGGTGCAGCAAGTGCCCCAATCCCTTAGAACAAATGATAAGCCGAAGGATTAAACTTATAAAGACTAAAGCGTTCCTAAGGACACACGGGAGAGGTAGTCAAGTTCTTTCGCCGTATTCCATCTAGTACTATGTTTTGTGTTGCTAAGTGTTTTGTGGGTGGACCTTTGCTAGAACACCCTGTAGATTAAGACAAGTGTACTCTTATGATTAAACCACTTGAAAGCATCCGCAAATACAAGTGAGAAATTAAGGCAAAGCCTAACCATATCAATAAACTTTAGGATCCAACACTCCCTCGTGCAAAAGTATGAGAACTGGGGTTCAGGTTTCTGTCACTCCGGCAACCCACCATAAGCATCCTTTATACACAATGTATTCCCCTAGGTCCCTAGAAAGGCGAAGTGTTATGTAGTTTACGTTCACATAACACCACTAGAAGAATAACACCACAACTTAAATATCAATCAACACATATTACTTCAACATCATATGACTACTAACACCAAGATTCTCCCATGTCCTCAAGAACTAAAGGAACTACTCACAAGACATAAAAGGTTTTGGCTTTCTCTCTACTACAAAAACTCGTGCCTATTGTTATGACCAATGCTATGTTTTCCAAGATTAAATAAAGTCTTCAAAACCATACCTAATATATAAGATCAATACTCCCATAAGAATCAACATATAAGGTTGATTGCGTGGAGAGAATACCAAGTGCAGCGAAGAAACCAATAAACTTCTCATTAATATTCCTTCATAGACAACATCAAACTCACGGATACAAGACTCTCCATAAAGGAGTGATAGACCTCAATGCAAACACCTATTTCATAAAATATCTTCCGTAGACACGATATGTCACTAAACTTTGACCACAAAAGATGAAAGATAAGGAAAAAGATACCGGGAACTCCCCCAAGCTTGGAACAAGCTAAGGGGATGCCATTACCCATGAAGACTTCAATCTTAATTCTTCTTGTTGTTCTTCATGTGATGATTGAAAAAATCTTCCATGGCATAGGTCCTCCATCCACACATGATTCCTCCATTTACAACATCCTGTAGCTAGAAGTTGTGCTCATGCGCATAAATATTAGTTCATACTCAGAGTTCTGGTTGTGCAGATCATAGATCTGCCCTTGAAGCTCGAACACTTTGGTCTCTAGTGTGGCCATGCTTGACCACACCTCCTTCATCTCCCTCTCATGTTGTGCCTTCAGCTCGGTGATGATGTCGATGTTAGCTTGAACACCACGCTCGATCATATTCTTTTACTTGAAGACTTCTTGCTCCAATTCTTCCAATCTTTCTTTTGTGCTCCCTCCTAGAAAGGTCCCTTCAGATCTTCTTTGTGGAGGACACCGTCCTCCACAAAAAGAGCTTGAGAATGCCTCCCCACCTCTGCGAGGTAAGGGTTGATGAACTTGACAAGGACCTTGTCCTTGGGAAACTTGGGGAAGCCATGGCACCTAGGTTTTGCTGAAAGTTTTCCTGGCAACAAAAAATTGAATAGAAAACATAAGGAAACGCAAGATACACAACCGGGACGATCCGGGAAAATATATAGCAAAAATATCTGCACCGAATTGAAACTAGGGAGCCAAAGGGGGGTCGGAGACAGACTCCTGGTCGTCCAGACGACCACCTGGAGCGGACAGGGGGTGGCCCGCGCCACCAGGCCGCCTGGGCCACCGGGAGCTCCTCTCCGGCTTGGAATTTTACTTATTTTGCAAAAACTGATAATACAAAACTTTTATTGATGTTTATGAAGTTTTCTTACTGTATTACATACCTATTTGATTTCTGCAGCTGCTGGTGTCTGACACAGTGTTGACATATGGTCTTCATGAGTAGCTATCTGTATCACATTGATGGCGAGTTGACGGGTATAGTTTTGTTTGCTTCCCCGGCAACTGCGCCAAAAATTACCCTTGATGGCGCTAAAGTAGTGCTCCTCGTTCGCTACCCCAAGTGTAAGGTTGGATGTAGCCTAGCAGTAATTTCCCTCATTGAAGATACCAAGGTTTATCTCCGGTGGACTCCTAATGCTGCAAGTAGTTGTCAAAGGTGCCAGAAATTAAGTTGACGATTTGAGATAAGTTGATGTGGACCTGCACACCAAAACAAATAACTTTTCTCCCTCCGAGTTCAGAGAGGTTGTCAATCTCTCCGGCCTTGTTGTTTACAAAAAGGATTAAACACAAGAGGGTAATGGTAGTGATAATTTCAACGGAAAGTAAAAAATGTAAATAAACTGGAGGTCCAGCATACTGCTGGAAATATGGACCGGGGTCCCATGATGTTCACTAGTGATGTCTCTCACCCCAAAGATGATAAAATAGCTAAGCTGGGTGAAAAAATTACACCTGGGCAATTGACAGAATTATAAACGCACCGCAATACTAATTATTCTACTGGAAATCTAGAGTCTCAAAAGTATGGGTAGTACGCCAAGACAAGTAGACTGAAATGCGTCTGCATCTACTCACTAATCATCCACCTCTAGATATCTATCCATAACATCTCGCTGGTATTAACTTGTGAGCCCCACCCAAAGTGTAAACTCAAAGCAACAGACAACTGCATTGAAAAACTTTGCGTAAGGTAAACAATCCTTGCAACCGTGGTTACAAGTACCGTTGTTTTCTCCCTAGTGGCAACAACACATCCCCTATATTTGGGTTTTCCTGTGTGAACTACTAGCCAAGAATGGTGGATTTCTTACCATTGGTGGATTGTATGGAGAGAAGACTCACTGCTAGCTCCTGCTTTCTCAATCTAGGGGAAAAATTACAACTGCTAAACTAAGTGAGCTCTTCTGTTCCTATGTAATTTCTATGCTCTCTCCACGTACCAACTTGGATAATAAAGCAATTGGAAAGAATCCAAAGGCAATGTCTGTGGAGAAAATATGGGAAAAGTTCTGGCAAGTCCTTGGCAGCTTGGGACCTGGTATGTAGGCCAAGAAACAAAGGTTGTCTGGGAATTATGAATTTGAGTTTGCAAAATGAGGCTCTGCTGATAAAACATTTGCACAAATTTTATAATCAGCATGATGTTCCATGGGTGAGGCTCATTTGTGACACATATTACTATCAGAGAGTGCCTCATGCAACAGATCTCTGTGGTTCCTTCTGGTGGAAGGACATCTGCAAGCTCATGGAAAAATACCTAGTTGTGTCCAAGTGTACCATTGCTGATGGTCCAACTGCTTTGTTCTGGACTGATAGTTGGCTTGCCAACTTTCCAGATGTTTTAGCACAAAAATTTGCAAGGTTGTTCTCTTTTGCTCATGTTAAACTGATATCCACCAAAGAGGTATGTGCTACTAAGGAGCTAGTCACACTGTTTGATTTGCCACTCTCTGAGCATGCCTTCTCTGAACTACAAATTGTGCAGTCTCTGTTACTTCAGTATAATGATAGAGACCTAACCCAAGATACTTGGACCTGGAAGTTTGGCAAACAGGGGGCCTATTCGGCGAAGAAGTTTTATACCCATGTTCATGATCCCTTGAACACAAACCCTCCGTTATCTTGGATCTGGAAGTCCGGCTGCACACTCAAGCTGAAGGATTTTGCTTGGCTTGTCATCATGGATAGAATTAACACCAAGGATATGCTGTTAAGATGACACTGGCACATTGAAGATGGACCTGAATGTGTGTATGTCCCACCCTGCAGTTGGAATCCAGAGATCATCTGTTCTTCCAGTGTAATTTTAGTGCAAGGATATGGAATTAGTTGCAGATTGATTGGACTAGTGGACAAGATATGGTGGAGATTGCACAATCTGCAAGGACGGATTTTCACCAACCTTTTTTTTCTCAGAGGTGGTGTTTGTATCCTGGTGGAACATTTGGGCTGTCAGGAATGCCAAAGTGTTTAACTATGAAAGGCCAAGCTTTTCTAAATGGAGGACAAGTTTTGTACATGACTTGACTTTGCTGTGGTACAAAATCAAGCACAAGTTCAAGGATGATTTGTTTACATGGATAGAGTTTTTACCCACTTAATTTTTTATATCTTCTTTATACTAGACTTGTAAATTTGTAAATACTTTACCCTGCTTTCAATAAAGTGTTGTGGGGTGCTTTACCTCACAGTTTTAAATTCAAAAAACCCAGCACATCCCCTAGTCTCATGTTTTTGTCATTCAAGCTAGACATCAGGGGGCATGAACCCACAATCAAGCATAAATGGTCCCTCTTGGAGTTACTATCTACTACTTGGCCAAAGCAATAAAAAGTAACTGAGAACATGCAAGAATTACATAAGAACAAAATATAAAAGTTAAACCAAATATATAACTCATCACGATCTAAACATAATCTCATAATCCATCGGATCCCAGCAAACACAACATAGCAACAGCAGGAAAATTACATAGGTTCCTTGATCATGTAGGGAAGCTCACAGGGACTAGGAATTGAATCACAAGATTGGAGAGAAGACATCACATAGCTACTAGTCATGGAACCATGGTCCAAGGGGGACTACTCACAGCACATCCAGGAAGCGTCCATGGTGGTGGAGAAGCTCCCGTAGGTCAATCCTCCCTCCGGCATTTTTACGTGATTTTTCTAGAATTTTTGGAGCTCTGTAAATTTGGTTAAAAACCCACAACTTACAGACATCAGTAGATAGGAACTGACACAGAAGCTTGAGTCTCCTTGAATATTTCTTGGAGGTGCATGGGGGCATCACCAAGCTTGAGCGCTTGACACTCCCGAATCTATTTTCATCATCTTCCTTCACATACTTGAGAACTCACTTCATACGAAACTCAACATAAACTGATTAGAGTGGTTAGTACCCATGATAAAATAATTTTTCTCCACTAGAAATAAAGATATTCTTGAATAGCTACCGTTTCTAATGATTTCCAAAAAGTTTTTGCAAAAAAAGGAAAGCTTAAGATTTGAAAAACGATGAAAACGCAAAACGTGTCAGAATCTGTGAAAAACATACCAGCAGGTAGTAAACAATTCTGCTGAGGTACTTGTTAGAGGGATGGATCAAGCCCATAACCCGACATTAGGATCTATGGGCCGAATCACCGAAGGAAGTCCCACAAAAAGAAGACTCGGCCACAAGCCGGCTACGCCAAGCATGAAGAACGAAGCCGTAGAAGGAATTTGACTTACCTTGTATAGCATGTAGCATATTTGTAAATTAGAATAGGACTCCACCTCGTGTCGGAGTCGGACTCACGGAACCCCGGGACCCGGCGCCTTTATAAGTCGAGTTCCACGGGATCCAGAGTCAGAACAATCTCAATCCAAGATAGGACTAGACACTTTCGGCGTAACCTATATCTCCTCGAGACTAAGGTTGCAATCCGTCTCATTTGTAATCGATCCACTGACTCTTCTAATTCGACAATCGGAACCTATAATAATGATAAGCAGGAGTAGGATTTTACCTCAAGAAAAAGAGGGTCTGAAACCTGGGTCAATCGCCGAACCTCTTGTCCATGTCGACTCTCTCCTTGTATCCACCTCGCAGCAAAGGTCCCATGTCAAGTTCGAATCTTCGAACATCTGCTGTGACTTTCCCACGACAGTTGGCTCCTACCATGGGGCCTGCGCATGCAGGTGTTTAGATTCTCGAGGGAGCTCTACAAGGCATGTAGGGGATCATCGCTGGACGGATCACGAGAAGCCGGCGCGGAAAGATCAGCATCGACGACTCAACTTGGGGTCCTGAAGCCGATTCTGTCAAATCAGGATATCGGGTCCCAATCGGGTCTATATACATCGTCATCGGCAGGATGGACGGATCCGAGCTAGAGCCAGAAACTGAAGTCCCCATCGAGACCTCGAATCGGCGACAAGCCGGCTCCAAACACGCTTTCGTCGGATTCATTGATGAGACTCCAGAGCGGGAGCGCTCTGTCGAGTCCACAATGCACGACGCCTCGAAAGAACTAGCTGATGCCGACTCATACCCTAGTGAAGGAAGCTTCTCAGATGTGGCGTCCATCCGATCCGTGGGGAGAAACAGACTCGGCACCGGTTTTCCTGAATACAACCCAAATTATCCTCACTTTGAGCCTCCATATTGCGCCACGGTGTTCATGGCCGACATTGGAGGACAGGGGAATCAGGGAGCCCAAAATCAAGGCGCAGAGCCGGCTGCCAGCGCGGCTCCTAATTCGGATAGGGAGCCAGCTGCCCGCCCATCAGAACAAGTCCCCACTGGAGTAGAAGCCCTCACAGATGCCTTGAACTCTCTGGACGAGTCCTTGGCCATAATGGTGACCACGGAAAACCAGGAGGCCTGGAGGACAAGGGTCAATGGACTCAAGGCACGTGTAGCAAGCTTACGGAGGGAGATCAACGCTGAAAAAGAACAAATGGCTGAGAAAGAAGCCCAGATCGTCCGAGAAGCCAGACGCCTCCGGGAAGATTCAGAGCTGATAGAGGCTCATCAACTAAGCCTCGCCCATACGCGTCCACAAGGATATGCAAGTCGGCTCCCCGCTGACTAGGAAGGACGATCGCTTTTCCACATCCCTGACCAGCCGACTCCCCCAAGATTCATGCCACCTAGACAGCCGGCTCTTCCACCGCGCCCAGATCTTTTCCATACACCACGTCATCACTTCAATAACCCCATGGCTAATGTCATGGCGGTAACTCGCTTCCTCACCAACGCGCCAATTCAGGGGGACAATCCAGCAGACCGTGCCGCTCGAGAAGCTGTCAACTTACTCAAGACTGGGATCCCACAGCAAGCTCAATATTGAAAAGGGGTCCCGTACATACATGGGACTCCATATGAAAGTATGAGCCAGCAAGCAGAGTCGCCGGCCCCTGCAGCCTCGAGTAGCCATCGCCATCACGGAGCACAGCCGCCTCTAAACCCTCAGGGGGCACTGAGAATTATGGATCTACCGGCTCCCAACACCAACTACCGTATAGAGCCGGAAGTCCAATTTCCCTCGCAAGATCAAAATACCGAGTTGGTTAGCAGATCCGTAGGTAACCGGTTTCTCGTGTCGGACTTGATGAACACAAGCTTGCCCCCTTATTTCAAGGGACCGCGTAAGATTCCGAACTATACAGCTGACATGGACCCGGCGATTTGGATCGAAACCTACGACCTCGCCATGGATATGCTCCAAGCCAGCGAAGAAGTTTGTGCCCGTTACTTCACAATGATGTTGGAAGGACCGGCTCGTACATGGTTCAAAAACCTCCCAGGGAACTCCATCACCTCCTGGAAGGATCTCAAAGAGAAATTTATCAAGAATTTCCAAGGCACCTGCCGGCGAGCCACCACAATCGTCGACTTGGAGCCCTGCGTCCAGAAGGAAGCAGAGTCGGCCCTGAGCTGGGCACGACGAGTCGCAGACATAGTTCACTCCTCGGACACCATCACTTCTCATACATCAGTGAGTGTTTTGGAAAGAAACTGTAAATTTGAGCCCTTACTACATAAACTCGGCCGACTCAAGAGGACGGTCAGTAATGTGAGAGCTCATGAATGCGGTCATCAAGTATGCCGAGTCTGATAAAACTAAGGACGATGATCCTGAAGAGGATAAAAGCGCCCAGAATAAAAAGAGCAATGGCAAAGGATCACAGAGCCAAAGTCAACATACCAAGCGTTGACTCGATCAGACTGCTTCCGACTTGGTCGCCAACACAAATGTCGGCTTCCACAGGGAGAAGCAGGGGAGCAACAACTACCGCAAGCCGGAAGGAGGCTTCCGACCCCCAATAAGTTTTGAAGAATCTATGAAAAGGCCTTTCCCAACACATAGTAAAACCGGCCGTCCAACCAATCACACCTGGGAAGATTATGACTTCATGAAAGAGTTCACACGGTGTGGAGGCCAGGGACCCCCCGGATCAGGTGGAGGAGACGGCCAGAAAAACAATACCAAGATTTTAGGCATCAGGGAGCCGGCACAGCACCTCAACACCAAGGATCCAGGGGAGGAGGGCAGCAAAACTAGTCAGGGCTTGCTGGATTCCAAGCCAACCCAAAACAACTCCAGGACCACTCAGCCTACCATGTCTTCACCACCAGTAGCTGTCGGAGAGAAAGGAAGCTCCAGCAGAGAGCCGCCATGGCCGTGGTCACAGAGTCAGCTTGTGCTAGGTGGCTTAATTGGTCTGAACAACCGATTACCTGGACAAGGGATGACCACCCCCCGGCGGTAGAGAACCCAGGCACTTTGGACCTAGTAGTTTCTCCACAAATTGGGTGTTACACACTTGACAAAGTGCTCATGGACAGAGGAAGAAGTATCAAAATTCTTTACTACGATACCTTCCGCAGGATGGGATTGACTCACAAACAACTGCAACCCTCCAACGTTGTTTTCCATGGAATAGTCCCAGGAAAGTCGGCACGCCCGATAGGCAAAATATACATGGAGACAGCCTTTGGACTACTGAAAATTTTCCCTCTGAGATCATACCCTATGAGGTGGTAAAACTCGAGAGCCCATATCATGCCATTTTGGGAAGACCGGCTTATGCCAGGTTCATGGCTTGCCCATGCTACATTTATCTATAGTTCAAAATGTCGGGTCCTAACGGGCCAATCACGGTAGATGGGAGTCGGACCAGGGCTATGGAATGCGATGAACAACACGTCAAGTTTGCCGACTCGGCATGCGCCACGGAGGACTTGACAGCATACCAGGAGAAGGTAGATCCAGCAGACTCCACCATCCTGAAGAAACCGACTCCTGACAACAACCCCAAGTTCCAACCGGCTAAGGACACAAAGAAAATTGACTTTTTCCCTGGTTACACTTCCCAGCAGTTCATCATTGGGACATGTTATCTGATAAATAGGAAAGAACGCTCATCGATTTCCTCCGTGATTACTGGGACATTTTCGCATAGAAACCTTCTGACGTGCCAGATGTCCCAAGGGAACTCGCTGAGCACCACCTAAATATTTATCCAAAACTGAAGCCGGTCAAGCAATTCCTTCGTCGTTTTAATGACGAAAGGAGGAACGCCACATGGGAAGAGATGGACCGACTCCTTGTCGCCGGGTTCATCATGGAAATTTTCTATCCGGAGTGGCTCGCAAACCCGGTCCTCATTTTAAAAAAGAACGGGACTTGGCGTATGTCATTGACTACAACAAATTAAACAAGGCTTGCCCAAAGGATCCCTTCGCACTGCCTCGCATTGATCAGATCATAGACTCTACTGCGGTATGTGAGCTCTTGTGTTTTCTCGACGCCTGCTTCGGCTATCACCAAATCAAGATGACTCTTGAAGACCAGGAGAAAATAACTTTCATCACTCCTTTTGCGATATACTTCTACACTTCTATGCCTTTCAGCTTGAAAAATGCAGGAGCAACATATCAAGAAAAAGTGCAGAATTGCCTCAAGGAGCAAATTGGGAATAATGTGCATGCTTACGTGGAAGATATCGTTATGAAATCTCAGCTGGTCGACTCACTCATCAGTGACCTCCAGGAAACCTTCAAGAATCTGCGCAAGTACCAGATGAAGCTAAACCCGGCCAAGTGCACCTTTGGGGTCCCTGAAGGAAAACTCGTCGGATACATAGTATCTGAGAGAGGCATTGACGCGAACCCGCAGAAGATCAATTCCATCATGACCCTTCAAAATCCAGACTCAGTAAAGGGAGTCCAACGACTCACAGGGCATGTAGCTGCGCTATGTCGGTTCATAAGCCGACTCGGAGAGAAAGAAATCCCCCTGTACCGACTTTTACTCAAGTCGGAAAAATTAGTCTGGGATGATGAGGCTGATCAAGCGCTGGAGTCACTGAAGAAACAGTTTTCCCAGGCTCCCATCCTGGCGGCTCCTAAGCGAAAGGAGACGATGCTACTCTATATTTTATCCAACAATCAAGTAGTCAGTGTTGTGGTTGTGGTTGAACGCATTCCAGTGCAGCCGTTATGCTGTCCGTTTCTGGCTTTGGTGCTATTGCATTATAGTCTTCTATCTTAGCATAGAATTGTATCCTAAATCCTATTCTGATTGTTGATTCTTATCGCACAGAATGTCAGGTGCAAATCATGGTGTTGATCCCAGTTACGGTAACATAGACGGTGAAGAACCTCCACCACCAACCTCAACGGCAGAAATCATGATGGAGGCTGAACAGAATCGTCGTGATCAGACACGTCTTCTCGAGCGTATTGAGCAGAACACTTCTCGTCAGCATCTTAGTGTTGTTACCATCCAGGACTTCATTCTCCTCAACCCGCCAGTATTCCGATGTTTTTCCGAGCCCCTTGATGCCGATGATTGGCTTCGTTCCCTCGAGCGTAAGCTTGAGACATCCCATGTTGCTCCAGGCGATCGTGTGCTATTTGCGGCATACTTTCTGGAAGGTGCTGCTCTTCAATGGTGGGAAAACTTCGTGGCAATGCAACCAGTTGGTCACGTGGTGACTTGGCATGAGTTCTGTGATGAATTCCGAGGATATCATATTCCGGATCAGCTGATGGAGCGCAAGAAAGAAGAGTTTTGCAATCTGACCCAAGGAAAGATGACTGTTCATGAGTATAGGACCGAGTTCACTCGTCTAGCACGTTATGCCCAAGAAGAAGTATCCACTGACGCCAAGAAACAAGAAAGGTTCCGCAAGGGACTTAGCCCCGTCCTTCTTCATGACCTGAATCTTCACGAGTTCGTCAACTTCAGGGACTTGGTCGACAAATCATTCAAGGCCGAGTATGGAAATGAGTTGTATGAAGAGTCTCGCAAGCGTGATCGTGAGTTTGCCCAATCTTCTGGCCCTTTTTCTCGGAAATGCCGTGTTTGGATTCCCTTCAGTGACGTCGGTCGTGCTGTAAGTGCTTCTAGACCACCCACCACCATATATCGTCCACCTCAACCCAATCCTCCTCCTTGGAATTTTGTTGGACAATCAAGTTCTCAACTTCCTTTCATTCCACGTGGTGTTTGTTTCCAATGTGGACAATTAGGTCACAATGTTCGAGAGTGTCCCCAAAATCATGTAGCCACCACACCTAATCCAAAGCAAGCCTTTCGTCGTGGTAAGCCACCACCCAAGACTTCCAATGTCAAGCCTCCTGTTTATGAACATGGTTATGTGAATCATGTATCCATTCTAGATTCCCACAAGTCAACCGATGTTGTGCTCGGTACCCTTCCTGTCAATTCCACCCCAGCTTCGGTTCTTTTTGATCCAGGAGCATCTCACTCATTCATATCCCAGGACTTTGCACTGTCACATGATATCTCTTTTTCAATGTTACCCACCCCTTTAGTTGTGCAAGCCCCTGGATCTAGATGACACCACCATGGTGAGTCATGAGAATGAAATTGCAATTGAGGGTTTAGTATTCCTTGCCTCACTTATAGCCCTCAAATCTTCAGACATTGATGTCATCTTAGTTATGGATTGGTTATCAAGACAGAATGCTGTCCTTGATTGTAAAGCCAAGTCAGTGAAACTAACCCATCCATCAGGCCGGACAATCAAGTACACCTCACCAAGCTCTAAAACCCAGGTGCATTCTTTAAATGTGCTTCCTCTTCCAGACCTTGAAGATATTCCGGTGGTTCGTGACTTCCCGGATGTCTTTCCAGAAGAACGTCCAGGAATACCACCTGACAGATCTGTAGAGTTTGTGGTAGATCTTATCCCAGGAACCGCACCAATATCCAGACACCCATATAGAATGGCCCCACGTGAGTTAGCTGAGCTCAAAATCCAACTTGAAGCTTCGTTGGCAATAGGCTTCATCCGCCCTAGCTCATCGCCATGGGGTTGCCCCGTTCTGTTCGTAACGAAGAAAGATGGAACAGAAAGGATGTGCGTAGACTATCGCCCGCTAAATCTAGCGACGATAAAGAACAAGTACCCACTGCCCAGGATCAATGATCTTTATGATCAACTTGCAGGATCCTCTGTCTTCTCCAAAATATATTTGAGATTAGGCTATCATCAAATCAAAATCCGAAACGAGGACATTCCCAAAACGGCTTTCACTACTCGTTATGGTCTTTATGAGTACACCGTCATGTCCTTCGGTTTAACCAATGCCCCCGCCACATTCTCGCGTTTGATGAATTCGATCTTCATGGAGTACTTAGATAATTTTGTTGTAGTTTATCTTGATGACATTCTCATCTACTCGAAGAATGAAGAAGATCACGCAGAACATCTTAGGCTGGTATTGATGAAACTTAGAGAGCATCGCCTTTATGCTAAATTCTCCAAGTGTGAATTCTGGCTACCAGAAGTGACCTACTTAGGCCACGTGATTTCTGCAAAAGGCATTGCTGTCAATCCCGAGAGAGTTCAGGCCGTCCTTGACTGGACTCCACCTGAATCGGTTAAGCAAGTTAGGAGTTTTCTTGGCTTAGCAAGCTATTGTCGCCGCTTCGTCGAGAACTTTTCTAAAGTTGGAAAGCCTCTAACTGAACTCCTCAAGAAAGAGAAGAAATTCGAATGGACTCCCAAGTGCGAGGAAAGCTTTCAAGAGCTAAAAAGAAGATTGACTTCTGCACCCGTACTTGCGCCTCCAGACACCAAAAAGGATTTCGAGATCTACTGTGATGCCTCACGGCAAGGGTTAGGATGCATACTTCTGCAAGATAGACATGTGGTAGCTTATGGTTCACGCCAGTTGCGGCCACATGAAGAGCACTATCCTACCCATGATCTTGAACTCGCTGCCGTAGTTCATACCCTAACAACTTGGCGACATTACCTCCTTGGTAATCGTTGTGAGATCTATTCCGACCACCAAAGCCTCAAATACATTTTCACCCAGCCAGATCTTAATCTCAGGAAAAAACGCTGGATTGAGTTGATAAAAGATTATGACTTAGGAATTTCTTACACCCCAGGCAAAGCCAATGTCATGGCTGATGCACTAAGTCGTAAGTCGTATTGTAACAACCTCATGTTACAAGAGTATCAACCACTTCTTCATGAGGAAATTCGAAAGCTCAACCTTGAGATTGTTCCTCGTGGATCTCTTTTCAACTTGGTGGCGAAACCAACCCTTGAGGATCAAATCATAGTTGCCCAAAGGCGTGCACGAGGAGTTCGTAGGATCAAGGAGAACATTGCTAGCGGAGTTGCTAAATGCTTCTCCACAGATAGCAAAGGAACGGTATTCTTTGAAAATCGTTTGGTAGTACCTAAGAATAGGGAACTAAGGCAACTCATCCTCAAAGAAGCCCATGATACACCCCTCTCGATTCATCCCGGTAGCACAAAAATGTACCGAGATCTACGCCAGAGATTTTGGTGGACTAGGATGAAGAGAGAAATTGCTCAGTTCATTGCTGAATGTGATGTTTGTCGTCGGATTAAGGCAGAACATCAAAGACCTGCTGGTACTCTTAGACCTTTCCCTATCCCCGAGTGGAAATGGGATAAAGTCAGTATGGACTTCATCACCGGCTTTCCAAAAACCCAGAAAGGAAATGATGCCATCTTCGTTGTCATAGATAGACTTTCCAAAGTTGCCCACTTCCTTCCAGTTCGCGAGTCTATAACTGCTAGCCAGTTAGCGGACTTGTATGTCTCCCGAATCCTGTCACTTCATGGTGTTCCTTTGGAAATCAATTCAGACCGTGGTAGTCTTCTCACTTCTCGATTTTGGGAAAGTTTCCAGAATGCTATGGGAACCCACCTCTCCTTTAGCACCCCTTATCACCCACAGTCCAGTGGTCAAGTAGAAAGGGTCAATCAGATTCTCGAAGACATGCTCAGAGCTTGTGTTATCTCTTTCGGAAAGAAATGGGAGAATTCTCTTCCTTTTGCCGAATTTGCGTATAACAATAGTTTTCAATCTAGTTTGGGCATGGCTCCTTTTGAATTTCTCTATGGACGGAAATGTCGAACACCCCTAAACTGGTCAGAAACCGGTGAAAGACAATTCTTTGGACCGGATTTGATTCAGGATGCAGAAGAGCAGGTTCGCATTGTTCGTGAGAAGTTGAAAACAGCCCAGTCTCGTCAGAAAAGCTATTATGATTGTCATCATAGGGAAGAAAGCTATAATCTGTATGAGAAGGCTTACCTTCGGGTTACTCCTCTGAAGGGTACCCATTGCTTCGGTATCAAAGGCAAGTTGGCCCCACGTTATATTGGTCCCTTTCGCATTCTCGCTAAACGTGGAGAAGTTGCCTACCAATTGGAACTACCCCCTCACCTCTCCCAGGTTCATGATGTCTTCCACGTCTCTCAACTTAGGCGTTGCTTCAAGGACTCCATCCGCGAAGTAGACCACGAAAGGCTTGATCTCCAAGATAACCTTTCATATCGAGAGTACCCTGTTCGTATTCTTGATGAAGCCGAGCGTAGCACCAGACGTCAGAAGATCAGATTCTTCAAAGTGAAGTGGTCACATCATTCAGAGAAAGAAGCCACCTGGGAATGAGAGGATCGTCTACGAGCTGAGTACCCCACCTTCCTCCCGACAACTTCTGAATCTCGGGACGAGATTCTTTTGAGTGGGGGCGAGTTGTCAGAACCCCAATTTAGGTTTGTGTTTAACCTAGCTTGCATTTTTTTCAACTTGAAAAAAATTACAAAAGAAAAGGAATTGGGGAAAAGAAAAGCCCTAAAGGAATTAAATAAAAAGGCCAGAAATAAATCTTTTTCCAAAATTCTTTTGGATGTGTTGAAAAATCCTAAAAATGAGTGTGATCATTTTAAAAGTGATTTGGGATTAATCCCATGCTCATAGATTTTTCAATAATTCAAGTAGTGGCTTGGAAATTAAATAAATTGCTTATTTGAATTGAAATTCAAATAAATTGAATTTCAAAAATTCCCAAAACTTGGGGTTGACTTCTATATAGTCACCTAGGTTTTATAAAAATGTTTTGGGATTTTTATAAATGCCCTAGCTATTTATTTTAAAGGGAAACACAAATAACAGAAAAGAAAAATAAGAAAAACAGAAGAAAAGGGTTTACCGTCACCTAGGCGTCGGCCCACCTGGCCCAGCCCGGCCCCCTCCTCTGTCGTCTTCCTCCCCTTGCCAGAAGGAGAGGCAGCCGCGCCGTGCGCTGCGTGGCGGGCATGCCCTCCCCCTCCTCGCCACCTCCTACTCTTCCCCCTCTCTTCTCTCTCGCTCTAGAGACGCCCAGAAGGCCCCAGGCCACTCTTCCTCCCCTCGCGACCTCCCTCCTCTCCTCTGCCACCATTTTCCCGAGCCGCAGCCGGAGCACGCCGCCGCAGCAGTGCGCCCATCGAGCCCCCCAGGCACCAAGACCTTGTCTAAGAGGTGCCCCGGCGACGACTTCTTCGAGCAGCGCCACCAATTTGGAGCGAGAGGCAACGGAGACGACGATAGCTTCAACGTGACGCCGCCGGCCGCCGCCAACCCCGGCGAGAAATCTGTCGCCTCCTCTTCACCCCCGGCCTCGCCGTCCTCTCCTTCGTCTCTGGTGAGCTCCCAGCTCCATTTCCCCCATCTGCGCTTCGCTCCCGTGCCCTCCGTCGTCGTCCGCCATGACTAGGAGCTCCAGCCGCCGCGCCCGTCATCGTAGCCGTGGCCCAAGGCCTCCTCGAGCCCCCTGCTAGCTCTACTGGAAGCGGAAGAGCGAGAGGCACGTCCTGGTGCCCTCCACTGCCGCCCCCGTGCCCTCCGGCGAGGCGCCGCCGTGTGCAGAGGTCACCGGCGGCTAGCCGTCGACGCCCAGGCCATTAGGGCCTAATTAACCTGCTAAACCACCCCCTCCTCTCACTGACACTGGGCCCAGGGCCCCTAGTTAATCAGTGTTTATTTAAACAGAAACTAACTAACCTAGTGAGGCTGACAGGTGGGGCCGCCCTGTAAGTTGATTGGTCAAACCCTGGCGTCAGCATGACCTAGTGATGACACAGTAAAGATTAAATCATTTAATTTATTCAGTAAAATTCCAGAAAATGGCTGAAACTTTGAAAAATCATAGAAAATTCATTTTAACTCCAAATTTAACATATAATATATGAAAAATGACCAGGAAAAAATCCTCTATCCAAATTTCCAACTTTCAGCTATGTTGGAGTTGATCTTAAAAAGGGATCAGTAGCTTTTGCTATTTGATTTAATTGGATTTAATTCAAAATGAATTCAATTGCTATTCCAACTTCAAACTTTGAAATGCACCACACATCACTTGTACTTCAGAAGCTTTTCACACACATGACCATTTGGTTTCCAATGACCAAACATTAGCAAATGCAAGTTGACCAAATTTGAATAACATTTGGAGTTTGAATTTGAATTCACTTTCAAATCAACTTCAATTAACATGTTGCAATTCAAACATAAGTCACATCAGCACTTTGCCATGCTTTGTTTTACTTATTGATTGTGCATTGTACTATCTTTATTCTGTTTTACTTCCAGTGCTTCGGTGATTGCATCTTCTCGGTAGACTTGATCTCGGAGACGAGTTCAACCTCACGTCAGAAGAGTGTTACATCGTGATCGTCAGCAAGGCAAGCAGCCCCCTCTTTGATCATGTCTATAAAATCCCAGTTCCCTCTCATTCTCGCAAATGCATGTTTAGGATGTCACCATGATACGTTCTACCGCTAGTTGAACCCATTCCTTTGCATGACCTATCATTTTGTCACAGTAGTAAGCAAACCACAATCCTAGCAGATGTAGGAGTTGGTTGATATCATGTGGCCCCTGCAACTGTTACAGCTTATTGCATGCTTAGAGTTGTTACCTGAGGCTACTTTGATGTGAGTCAGGATGGTAGTGATCATGTGAATGATGGTGGTAACGTGTTGGTGAATCTACCCTAAACAAAGGTGAACGATGAGAGGCTGTGTAGGAGTACACAGTGGGTTGTCTCGTTGAACACTGCCTTAGGCCCGAGTTCTTGTGTTGTTATCCAAGACTAAGAGTACGACCACACATTGGGCTCACTGACCCCTCTCGGCCTAGTACCTCACCCCGGACCTGTCCAGGAGTCGCAAGTAGTTCGCCCTTTAACGATCTCAAGCAGATGGAACCAAGGTAAGTGGTTGGCGTAGGTTGTGGGCACGTTGAATCAAGTGATCATGATCGAGTTGACCTTGATGGCGGTCACACAATGTTTGAGTCCGCATCGGAACAATCGGCCGGATTCGGAATGTGGTCCCAACTCAAATAGGCGACTCCCTAGGACTAGAGATGGTGCCGTGAGTGAAGTGTCGTGGCAGCATCCTCGCCGGTACTCACTTGAAGGATCCAACCCCAGGCGGTAATTGATGAGGCGTGTGTGTAGCAGTACACCCCTGCAAGGTTAATGAACTATTCGAATAGCCTTGTCCGCGGTTATGGACTACTTGGAGACCTTTACTTGATCATAGATAACTTGAACTGGATACTTCTAAAACACACCAAGATAAGTGTGAGTGCTATGGCGTGCTTCCTCGTGGGGAAGTCAAGGAAGGCACCATAGTGGAGTATTGGTTGGAGACTGTTACTTGGACTCGTGTACGTTCTTACCTCTCTCTGGTACTGGTAGTTCAGGATTAGCCAAGTCAAAGCTGGCACTTCTGCAAGTGAAACCCCACCTCCCTTTGCCTTGATACATCTGCATGAGTAGTATAGTTCCTATGTAAGTCTTGATGAGTACGACTTTGTACTCACGTTTGCTTATTCTATGTTTTAGAGACGAGACCACTGACCCTGATGGTGGCCTCTACCTCGAGCTTGACGTGGACCAATGTCGTATAGTTCTAGGCAGCAGCCTGTGCCCTTTGGAGGGTCGTTGTATTTTATTTCAGGCTTCTTAAGCCATTTGTTAAACTTGTCTTTACTAAGACATAATTTGCCTCCGTTGATGTTTGATGTAATGTTGGATCACATCCATGTGATCTCTTCTTGTAATACAACTACTATGTCTGCTCTGTTTAGCAGAAGTTATAAAGACTATGAGTTTGTAGAGTTCATGTTGTGATTACCTGCTGTTTACACTGGACATGTATGCTGCGTGTATGATTATAACATGCATGTCTTAGTGTGGGGTTCGATAGCTTAGTTGTGTTCTTGCCGGCGGTCTTTTATACACCAAGTGGCCCTTAGATGTGCGCATCTTGGGGCATCGCGATGTGATTTCTCGTGACTCTGTCACGTGGCACACTTTGTTGTATGATCGAGCCCGCCTGAGATCCCGACTAAGTGATCGGGCTGGAGTAAGTCTATGTAAGGGTTATGATTCAATCGATAACATGGTTGAGGCGACTTGTCTATGAGTATGGGATTCACCACCCATAAGCATTTAGACTTGTGAGCGGACGATGAGGACCCATTTCAGTTGATCATCCGGCCTTGATGGGATGCCCCCTCACGTTCGATGCTTACCGAGAGTGATCTGTGCTTGGCCTTGTCTGCTTATAAAAGTGGGTACGGCTCTCGGCTCTCCATGTGATTGTATGGTGACTGGAATTACATACGCTAACCCCGGGTCCTGACACTGATAGGCCGCTACAGTCGACGTTGGAGCCCAGGAGCAGGAGTACCCCAGAGGCGACTACTACGACGTCGAGTTCCCCGTTGACCAGGAGTAGTTCGGTGGATCCTAGGCAGGAGGCTTCTCCTTTTCGATATGTATCTCTTATGTGATTTGTGCTAGCCTTCTTAAGGAAAAACTTGACTAACTGTGTCTGTACTCAGATATTATGGCTTTTATACCTTATGTATTCGGATCCTCGTGATCCTTGGTTTGTATTATCAGATTTATTTTATTTGTGTTTAGTTTTGTGCTGTGATATTCTCACCGTGGCACCCTAATCTCAGCTGTGTACCCTGCGTGTATGATTACTGTACACAAATTGATTTTGGGGGCGTCACAAGTTGGTATCGGTGCCGACTGCCCTACCCCACCACTACTTGGTCGAAGTTGAGTCTAGTCTTTGATAAACTATTTTGCTAACTTAATGTTTGGCTTAAGGGCCCACATCGATGTCACTACGTGTGATATCTATGGTATTAGGATCCTTTTCTCCTTACCTATGCTCTGGGACTCTGCTCTCTTATCCTTGCTGGTAAGTTTTACTAACTCTGACATTAGGATCCCGTTCTCTTGATTACACCCAGAGTTTTTGTGCTTCCCCTTTGATTGAGTCGTGTCGCAGGAGTTCTGACCCAGGTCCCGGACCGCGGATTCCCTTTCTCACTCAGGGTAGGCTGCGCGTTCTTTGGCACAAACTCATGTGGCCAACTGTTTTCTTGCGGCGTGATTGACTTAGCAGGAAGCTATGTCGCGTCGTGTATTCCTTACCGCGGTCTGCACGCCGCCTAGTGTGTCTATTTTCCTTAATTTCTACGACGTTACGCTGCCCGATTTTCCGGTTGACTCTATGTGTGGGTGTGTATTTCTTATATGACTACTCCTATATATCCGTGCCTCCTCTTTGTTGTCGCTTTACCTCATGCTTGATTCCGATATCTCGTTAAAGTTTCATCGCTGAAATACCCCTGTTAAATTCTAGAAGGATGGCTGGTCGTGGTGGTCGTGGTTGTGCTGCCAACGACCCACCTCCGCCGCCAGATTACATGGCCGGGGTGATGCAGCAGTTCGAGCTGAACCGTCAGTTCATGGAGAATGTCATGGCTCAGTTCCCCCAGCCGAATCAGAATGGGCACCACCATCAGCATGCCACAAAGACTCTGCACGACTTCACCCGCCTACACCCCACTATGTTCCGCAACTCAGTTCAGCCATTGGATGCTGATGACTGGCTTTGCGACATCACTCATGAGCTAGAATCTGCTAATGTCGATCTAGCCGACTATGTGAACTTTGCGTCCTAACACCTGAAAGGCGCCGCTGCTCAGTGGTGGAGCACCCACAAGCGTTCACTGCCAGTTGGAGAATTCATCACTTGGGATGAATTTCAGTCCGCCTTCCGCGCTCAATACATTCCTCAGGAGATCATGGATCGGAAGGGGGAAGAATTCCACAAACTCACTCAGGGCAACATGACTGTTGAAGCCTATCAGCGCGAGTTCCTCAACCTCTCTCGCTATGCGGAAGAAGAGATCACCACTAATGCTCGCAAGCAGCAGAAGTTCCGCCGTGGCCTCAAATCCAGACCTGAGGCTCGCTCTTGTCGTTCATGATTTTGCCAACTTCGCCACCATGGTGAACAAGGCTATCCCCGTCGAGACTGCCCAGATGGAGCACAAGAACTCACTGAAACGCTATCGTGACGTTGCTCATCTTCGGGCACAACACAGGAGCGTCGCATCTGGCTCCCTACCAGTGTGACCCATTCACCTGCCCCTGCTCCAAGGTTGTCTTATGTTGCACCCCGTCTGCCTCCGCCACCGTAGATGCCAAGAGCTCTACCTCCACCACCCAATGTTCCACCCCTTCGTCCTAAGGATGGATTATGCTTCACGTGCCGCCAACCTGGACATTTCTCCAGGGAGTGCCCCCAGAAACAAAAGCAACTGGTAGTTCACCCCGCTGGCCGCGGAAATGGTCATGGCAACAACAGGACCCCCAATTATAATACTGGGTCTGCTGCTCGTGCTTGTCGACATGCTTACAACATTAATGTTGAAGAAGCTCAGGAACAAACCGCTACCGTGATGGGTACCCTTCTCGGTAATTCCGCACCTGCTACTGTTTTATATGATTCAGGAGCATCGCATTCATTCATGTCGGAAGCATTTGCATTATCACGTAACATAACGTTTGAAAAGATGAACCCACCGATGGTTGTCCGCACCCCTGGAGGTGGTTGCCAAACCTCCATGATGGTACACGATGTCACCATTGATGTCGAAGAGATTATATTCCTTGTGTCCCCCATCATCCAGAAATCCTCCACCATAGACCTCATTCTGGGAATGGATTGGTTGAAAGTTCACGATGCCGCACTGTATTGTGGCACCAGTTCTGTCCGACTTTTTCACCCCTCCGGCGAGATTGTTAACCATCCACCCAAATTACCCGTGATGTTGAAACACATATCTTTATGATGAATTATTTGAATATCTTACCTCTGTAAGGGATTGAGAACGTTCCAGTCGTTCGTGATTTTCCCGACGTCTTCCCAGAAGAATTGCCAAGAATACCACCGACCAGAGAGGTGGAATTCGTCATCGACTTGAAGCCAGGCACTGTTCCTATTGCCAAGCGTCCTTATAAGATGCCGCCACATGAACACCTTGAACTGAAAGAGGAAATCGACAAGGCACTTCAGAAAGGATTCATTCGACCTAGTTCCTCTGCTTGGGGAGCACCTTCGCTCTTTGTCAAGAAGAGTGATGGCACGAACCGTTTGGTCCAAGATTATCGACCTATCAACCTGGCAACAATACAGAACATGTATCCACTCCCTCAGATCAACGATCTATATGACCAACTTGCTGGATCTACCGTGTTCTCGAAACTCGAGTTGAGGTTGGGTTACCATCAGACCTGGGTCCATGAGGAGGACATTCCGAAGACCTCCTTCATAACTCGCTATGGTTCATACCAATACACTTTCATGTCCTTTGTCCTAACCAATGCTCCAGCCACTATCTCCCGATTGATGAACTATATATTCATGGAATACCTCGACAAGTTTGTCATGGTTTATCTGGATGATATCTTAATATACTCCAACAATGAAGAAGAGCATGCGGAACATCTTCGTCTTATACTGGAAAAGCTTTGAGAACACAAACTCTACGCTAAGTATTCTAAGTGTGAGTTCTGGCTTCCCGAAGTGACCTACCTTGGTCACGTGATTTCCAAGGATGGCATTGTCATCAACCCAGAACGTATTCAGGCTATACTCGATTGGACTCCCCCCAAGACTGTCAATCAAGTCAGAAGTTTCCTCGGACTCGCCAGCTATTGCCGCCGTTTCGTCGAGAACTTCTCCAAGGTTGCCAATCCTCTGACTAATCTGCTTCACAAAGGTGTCAAGTTTAAGTGGACAGACAAATGTCAGGAAAGTTTCCAAGCTCTCAAGGACAACCTCACTTCTTCTCCGGTGCTTGCTCCCCCTGATACCAAGAAGGACTTCGTGATATACTGCGACACATCTCGTCAAGGATTAGGCTGTGTCCTAATGCAACAGCGCAAAGTGATTGCTTGTGGCTCTCCTCAGTTGCGTGCTCATGAAGACAAGTATCCAACACATGATCTCGAATTGGCAGCGGTAATATATGCATTGAAGCTGTGGCGACATTACCTCGTCGGTAATCGCTGCGAGATCTACACCGACCACCAAAGCCTGAAGTACCTGTTTACTCAGCCAGACCTGAATCTCCACCAACAAAGATGGCTCGAGACAATAGCCGATTTCAACATGGATATTTGTTACACCCCTGGCAAAGCTAATGTGATGGTCGATGCCTTGAGCCGGAAAGCCTACTGTACTGAACTTGAGGTTCAACTACAACAACCACCTCTATATGAAGAATTTCAAAAGCTGAACCTCGAGACTGTTCCTCAAGGTTATGTAAATAACCTGGTTACCAAACCGGATCTCGTAAAATCCGTCAAGATTATACAGGGTTATGATGATTTTGTACACAAGATCAAGCGCGATATCGAAAAAGGAAGGCCCTCACCTTTCACTATTGATAACGAAGGCGCGACACGCTTCGAGGGTCGCTTAGTGGTTCCTCACGGCAAGAGCAGGCATGAGAACCTGTATATGACCTCGAAGGTCATGAAAGCGGCTCACGATACCCCGTTGTCCATTCATCCTGGAAGACCCAAGATGTACCAAGACATTCGTCAGCAGTTCTGGTGGCCTAACATGAAGAAAGACATTGCTCGATATGTTTCTGAATGTGACGTTTGCCGTCGCATCAAAAGTGAACATCAAAAACCCGCTGGAACTCTACAACCACCTGAAATTCCTGAATGGAACTGGTACAAAGATCAGATGGAATTCGTCACCACTTTTCCCCGATCATAGAAAGGTAATGATGCTATCTTTGTCGTCATCGACAGGTTCTCCAAGGTTGCTTACTTCATACCAGTCAAGGAGAAGATCATGGCTGCTCAGTTAGCGGACGTATATCGCCCAAATCCTGTCGCTCCATGGTATTCCGTTGGAGATCATTTCAGATCGTGGCAACCTGTTCACCTCAAGGTATTGGCGGAGTTTCCAAGAAGCTTTGGGGACTATTCTGCATCTCAACACCGCTTATCACCCCCAGTCAGAAGGCCAAGTTGAACGAGTCAATCAATTGCTGGAAGACATGCTTCGGGCTTGCGTTATTTCCTTCGGTAAAAAATGGGAGGAATCTCTCCCGTTCGTCGAGTTCTCGTATAACAATAGCTACCATGCTAGTCTGACGATGGCACCCTATGAATTCCTCTATAGGCATAAGTGTCGGACCCCTCTGAGTTGGTCAGAAACAGGAGAACGTGCACCCGTTGGCCCGGATATTATTCAGCAAGCTCACGATCAAGTTCACATCATTCGTGAACATTTGAAGGCCGCTTAGTTCTGCCAGAAGAGCAACTATGACCGCAAACACTGAGAAGTGGAATATCAGCCTGGTGAACAAGCTTACCTTCGTGTAACTCCCATGAGGGGCACTCATCGCTTCAGGATCAAAGGCAAGTTAGCTCCTCGCTACATTGGTGTCAGAACCCTAATTTAGGTTTGTGCTTTTCCAAGCTTGCATTTTTGCATCTTGAAAAAAAAATTGCAAAAGAAAAGGAAATGGGGAAAAGAAAAGCCCTAATTGAATTAAATAAAAAGGCCAGAAATAAATCTTTTTCCAAAATTCTTTTGGATGTGTTGAAAAATCCTAAAAATGAGTGTGATCATTTTAAAAGTGATTTGGGATTAATCCCATGCTCATAGATTTTTCCATAATCCAAATAGTGGCTTGGAAATTAAATCATTTGTCTATTTGAATTGAAATTCAAATAAATTGAATTTCAAAAATTCCCAAAACTTGGGGTTGACTTCTATAGATTCACCTAGGGTTTATAAAAATAATTGGGAGTTTTTACAAATGCCCTAGCTATTTATTTTAAATGGCAAAACAAATAACAAAAGGAAATAAAAATAAAACAAAAGAAAAAGGGCAGAGCCCACCTTAGCTGGCCCTTCCAGCCTAGCCGACCCAACCCACCAGGGGGCCTCCCCTGTCGTCTTCCTCCCCTGGCCCCGATGGTGCTCGGTGGCGAGCATGCGCCGGCCGCCTCGCCACCTCCTGCTCTTCCCCCCCCCTTCTCCTTCGCGCTGGACGACGCCCTGGAGACTCCAGGCCCTTCTTCCCCTCTCCCAGGTTGTCTCCCTCTCTCTCTCGTTGTTTCGCGCGCACAACCGAGACCTAGACAGAGCGCCGCCGTGCTCCGACGCGGCCACCGGCCTTCCCCTTCCCCGCCACCTTGTCCAGAAGTTCCAGCGCCCTCGACTCCTTCGAGCTGCAAGTCAAATCGAATCCGAGGAGCTCCCCAGTCGTCGCCCGTGTCTTCGAGTTTCCGCTGGCCGCCGACGACCTCCAAGCCAAATTCACCGCCGTACTGCTTCCCCCGCGCCCTTCGTCCTCTCCATCGTCTCTGGTGAGCTCCCAGCTCCATTTCCCCCCCCATCTGCACTTCTTCCCGTGCCCCCTGTCACCGGTTTCCATGACCAGGGTCTCCGGCCGCCGCTTCCCGTCGTCGTAGCCGTGGCCCCGAGCGCCTCCTTGAACCCCCAGTAGCCGCAGCCGACGCGCGACGTCGCGGGCATCACGCCCGTGCCCCCAGCTCCCTCCCCCGTGGCCTAAATCGCCACTCCGGCAGAGCGCCGCCGTGGCCCAAGCCACCGGCGTTTAGCCGCCGGCCTGTTAGGCCTCAGCCCCCCCCCTAATCTCTCTCTCTCTCTCACTGACACTAGGCCCAGGGCCCCTAATTAATCCGTGTTTTATTTCAACAGAGAACTAATTAACCCCAGTGAGGCTGACAGGTGGGGCCGCCCTGTCAGTTGACTGGTCAAACCCCTGGCGTCAGCATGACCTAGTGATGACGCAGTAAATCCTAAATCAATTTATTTAATACAGAAATTCTAGAAAATAAGCAAAACTTTGAAATTGAATAACTTTTAAACTATAACTCCAAATTCAAAGTGTAATATATGAAAAATGATCAGCATAAAATTCTCTATCCTAATATGCAAATATCAACCATGTTTGGGTTGATTTTAAAATGGGACCAGTAGCTTTTGATATTTGGCTTAATTGGAATTAATTCAAATTTAATTCAAATGCAATTCAAAAATTGAACCATTGCAATACACCACATCTCACTTGTACTTCAGAAGCATATCACACACATGATCATATGGTTTACAATGACCAAACATTAGCAAATGCAAGATGACCTAAATTGAATAACATTTGGAGTTTGAATTTGAATTAACTTTTCAAATCAACTTCAATTAACATGTAACAATTCAAACATAGGTCACATCAGCACATTGCCATGCTATGTTTTGCATATTGAATGTGCATTGTATTATCTTGATTGTGCTTTACTTCCAGTGCTTCGGTGATTGCATCTTCTCGGTAGAGTTGATCTCGGAGACGAGTTCAACCTCACGTCAGAAGAGTGTTACCTCGTGATCGTCAGCAAGGCAAGCAGCCCCCTCTTTGATCATGTCTATAAAATCCCAGTTCCCTCTCATTCTCGCAAATGCATGTTTAGGATGTTACCATGATACGTTCTACCGCTAGTTGAACCCATTCCTTTGCATCACCTATCATTTTGTCACAGTAGTAAGCAAACCACAATCCTAGCAGATGTAGGAATTGGTTGATATCATGTGGCCCCTGCAACTGTTACAGCTTATTGCATGCTTAGAGTTGTTACCTGAGGCTACTTTGATGTGAGTCGGGATGATAGTGATCATGTGAATGATGGTGGTAACGTGTTGGTGAATCTACCCTAAACAAAGGTGAACAATGAGAGGCTGTGTAGGAGTACACAGTGGGTTGTCTCGTTGAACACTGCCTTAGGCCCGAGTTCTTGTGGTTTTATCCAAGACTAAGAGTACGACCAAACATTGGGCTCACTGACCCCTCTCGGCCTAGTACTTCACCCCGGACCAGTCCAGGAGTCGCAAGTAGTTCGCCCTTTAACGATCTCAAGTAGGTGGAACCAAGGTAAGTGGTTGGCGTAGGTTGTGGGCACGTTGAATCAAGTGATCATGATCGAGTTGAGCTTGATGGCGGTCACACAACGTTTGAGTCCGCATCGGAACAATCGGCCGGATTCCGATCGTGGTCCCAACTCAAATAGGCGACTCCCTAGGACTAGATATGGTGCCGTGAGTGAAGTGTCGTGGCAGCATCCTCGCCGGTACTCACTTGAAGGGTCCATCCCCAGGCGGTAACTGATGAGGCGTGTGTGTAGCAGTACACCCCTGCAGGGTTAATGAACTATTCGAATAGTCGTGTCCGCGGTTATGGACTACTTGGAGACCTTTACTTGAGCATAGATAACTTGAACTGGATACTTCTAAAACACACCAAGATAAGTGTGAGTGCTATGGCGTGCTTCCTCGTGGGGAAGTCGAGGAAGGCACCATAGTGGAGTATTGGTTGGAGACTGTTACTTGGACTCGTGTACGTTCTTACCTCTCTCTGGTACTCGTAGTTCAGGATTAGCCAAGTCAAAGCTGGCACTTCTGCAAGTGAAACCCCACCTCCCTTTGCCTTGATACATGTGCATGAGTAGTATAGTTCCTATGTAAGTCTTGCTGAGTACGATTTTGTACTCACGTTTTCTTAGTCTATGTTTTAGAGACGAGACCACTGACCCTGATGGTGGCCTCTACCTCGAGCTCGACGTGGACCAAGTCGTATAGTTCCAGGCAGCAGCCTGTGCCCTCTCGAGGGTCGTTGTATTTTCTTTCAGGCTTCTTAAGCCATTTGTTAAACTTGTCTTTACTAAGACATAATTTGCTTCCGTTGATGTTTGATGTAATGTTGGATCACAGTCATGTGATCTTTGCTTGTAATACAACTACTATGTCTGCTCTGTTTAGCATAAGTTATAAAGACTGAGTTTGTAGAGTTCATGTTGTGATTACCTGCTGTTTACACTGGACATGTATGCTGCGTGTATGATTATAACATGCATGTCTTAGTGTGGGGTTCGATAGCTTAGTTGTGTTCTTGCCGGCGGTCTTTTATACACCAAGTGGCCCTTAGATGTGCGCAGCTTGGGGCATCGCGATGCGATTTCTCGTGACTCTTTCACCTGGCACACTTTGTTGTATGATTGAGCCCACCCGAGATCCCGACTAAGTGATCGGGCTGGAGTAAGTCTATGTAAGGGTTATGAGATAGTCGATAGTATGGTTGAGGCGACTTGTCTGTGAATATGGGATTCACCACCCATATCATTAGACTTGTGTGCGGACGATGAGGACCCATCTCAGTTGATCATCCGGCCTGAATGGGATGCCCCTCACGTACGATGCTTTCCGAGAACGTTCTGTGCTTGGCCTTGTCTTCTTAGACAAGTGGGTACGGTTCTCGGATCTCCATATGACTATGTCGTAGCGGGACTTGCATACGCTAACCCCGGGTCCCGACAATTGGCCCGTTCCGTATCCTTTCCAGGAGTGGACCAGTGGCATACCGATTGGAATTCCGGTCGAACCTCTTCCAAGTCCATGATGTCTTCCACGTGTCGCAACTCCGTCGCTGCTTCAAGGACCCTATTCGAGAAGTGGAGAATGATATGATCGAGCTGCAGCAAGACTTGACTTACCAAGAACATCCGAGCCGCATTCTCGATCAGTCTGAACGTCGAACCCGCAACAAGACCATCAAGTTCCTGAAGGTTCAGTGGTCGAATCATTCTGAAGATGAAGCCACTTGGGAACGCGAGGATCGTCTTTGCGATGCATACCCCGATCTTTTCCTCGCTACCACTTAAATTATCGCGACGAGAATTCTTATAGTGGGGGAGATTTGTAACACCAATAGTGTGTGTAACAGTAATCACTTTGACTGTTGGCTATTACTGTTGCTAATCCTGGTTGCTAATCATATCTTGATCAAACTTTTCCTTTGATCATATTCAAACAATGATGGTTGATATTCAAAACCATGTGCCCAATGCACCTTGATCACTTGGAATCAAATCAAGTCCAAAATTCTTTTTGGTTGATAATAAAAACAATGTGGTAAATGAATGTTCATCCAAAAATGATGACACTAATTTTGTTAACTGCATAAAAATAATAGAACCATGTTAGACTAACTTTGGAAATTTGTTGGTCCATAGATAAATGCAAACAATTAAAACAGTAGCTCAGAAAGTCCATTTTAACCATTTATAATCTAATTAAAATATCCAGTGAATTTATAAATGCACCAAACTTTTTGTATCACCTACATGGGGTATAAACTTATTTTAGAAACCACTAGTACATTTTATAAAATTACAGAGACAATTAAAACAAATACACAAAGAGGAAAACAAAAAAAGAGAAAAGAAAATTAAAACAGATTAAAACTCGCCCTAGGCGAGGTCCAACTGGCGCACCTTCCTCTCTCCTTCCTCCTCCCACCTGCCCCGTCCCCTCTCACCTACTCCCCCCCCCCCCCCCCGTGGCGCCATGGCCATGGCAGCCGTGCCAGGCCGGCCCCCTCCCTCACCTGCTCGCCTTGGCGATAAGCACACCCCTAGCCTCCCCCTGGACACCCCCGCCTCCATTTTCCCCTCCTGCTCCTCTCGCATCGTCGGGGGAAAATTTCGCCAAGCCGCCATGGCCGCCGTGGTGAGCAACTGTGGGCAGTGACTTCCCCGTGCGACAACAACATGTCTGGCGTGTGTGCAGTGGTCGACTTCGTCTACGTGCGCTCGAAATTGTGGCGGGATCGACTACAACGAGCGCGGCGTCTTCATCTTCTTCTTCGGCTCCGGCGAGATCCCCGAGTGATTCCGGCCACCCCGATACGTCCCCGAGCCCAATGCCATGTTCTGCATGATCCCGGTGAGCAGAGGCGTCGTCGCCAAGTATTCATCGCCGCCCGATTAGCTCCAGTGCAAAAGCCCCCTTTTTGCTTGCTCCGACCGCTGCGGTTTGTCGTCGTAGTCCTGCACACGGGACGCCCCAGCTCACGATTTTGGCGTCCACGAGTTGCTGCTGGTCTGCACTTCCAATTTGACGCGTTAGGTTGTTCGTTTGCATCACGAATCACGATTGCCATGGACACGCGAGCTCCTGTTACGACATTGTTAAGCTTGTGCTCGGCTCCGTCCACCACCTCACACCCCCCACCATGGATCGACGTGGCGCACCTCACTGAACATGTAGAAACAAGTGTCATGCAAAATGATGCCCTATATCGACCGCTAGCTCGAGCTCGCCGGAGCTCTGCCTCGCCGGCGTCGATCAGAGTCGCCGACAGGTGGGGCCCCCTCATCAGAATAGTCATTAGGTTAAGATAATCACCATATGGGCCACCTACATGTGGGCCACCCCCGGCTAAAATTCTGTTAAAACTAAACTGAAAATAAAACCCCCCTGTGTAAATGACAGGTGGGCCCAACCCTTTAATTAACACACTGGATTATCTAACTACTAATTTAACACATGTATCAATGACACCTGGGCCCCACTGCCTATTTAGATTTATTTAAATAGATTTATTAGTTACTATCAATGACATGTGGGCCCTGGATCTATTTAAATTGAGTAAATGTTTTTATTAATACTATGAGGCTGACAGGTGGGGCCCCCTCGTGCCTCTTGAAACGATAGAATTTTGTTCGAAGGGTGTCAATGCGAGCATCTTTCTGAGTAGAGACACCTTCACCAATCTTCTCGAGATAGTCCCAGACACCTATGTCCGAAGAAATATTCTTGACTTCATGATATTTCTCTGGAATCAGATGATTTGTAATGAATACCCAGACTTTATCATCGAGGTCCATCTTCTTTGCCTCTTCAGGAGTGATATAATTTTTTTCTTTGACAGTTACACCATTCTTGACAACTTCCCAAGCGGTAGAGTTTATGGCCATGATGTTCCTCTTCATTTTGTCCTTCCATTAGGGATAGTCCTTCCCATTGTAAATAGGAATTGGTTCCCCCGAGCGAACAGCTGCAAACGACATTCTTGACAACACTCCAGGTGGTTTGACCAAAATACGCAGAGCGTAGGGAGTGCCTAGCTCTGTTACCAATTGAAAGCTCAAGAATGATCAGAGGGGGAGGGGGTGAATGATCACTTCTAAAATTTCTAAGGAACTTAGAAGGAATTCATGTGAACATCAAAGGACAACAGGCATCTCGAAGGAAATACAGTATCCAATGACTTGCATGGCTCGAAAGGATAGGGAGCGAAGGAAAACATCGAATACAAAAAGGAAACGAGTAAATACTTAATGTAAATGCGAGAAGGAAAACGAGCCTGACACGATGATGTTTGGTAAACCAGTTCACACTCTGCAAAGTGCTACGTCTGGTTGGAGCGACTGGTGATTGAACACCTGGAGCAAAACTCTCTCCGTCCTATTCTCCACTGCAACAAACTCCTCGAGCTTGTCAAGTTTACACTCGTGGTAGATGATTCAAGACATCTCAGAGACCTTTACAAACTTCCTTCAGCAGCGACAATTTCTCTTCGACTGCTTGACAGGCGACGCCTAACCGTCTAGGAGACTTGCAGTTCTCCAAGATAAAAAAAATCGGCTAATCTCGACCTAAGTCTCTATGAATTTCTCAACTCAGTTCAGACCTGGGTTTTGGTTTTCTCTCGATGAATCTCTCTTCGAATGCTCACACTACTTCTGTCTTAGAATCTTCAGTGAAACAGCCAACCCGAAATGGCGGGTAGGTGCAGGGTATTTATAGTTGGCAATCCCGATGGGTAAAATGACTGAAGTGACCCGATGAGACTGCTTGACGCGTGTCCACAATGGTCGGATTCCAATCACTACGCAACTTTTCTTGAGGAACAAGTAAGCTGACTTACCGAACGAGTTCTCTCTCGAAGGCACGAAGTGCGATGACTTTGCCTTCGAGCTATTCACTCGACTCAGTAAGATTTCTCTCGGTATGCTTTCGTGGGTTTAGGTTGAGCAGAGCAAATTCACTTCGACAAAGATCTCAACTAGCAAACCCCTATTGATAGTACGGTTTTTCCTACGACTCAAGAAAACGAAGAAAAACTAGTAAAAAGACTAAGTCTTCGACCAGCTTCAGCTATCTCCTCGTTTCTCTTTTACTCGAGAGATTCTTCTTCTTCGAGGACATTTTTAGGGGTCGTCTTCCTTCAAAGGTTTCGGTAGATGACTGCGGCTTCGCTGTAGTGAGTTGTCCTTCGACCTTCTCCTTGCAAACTCCATTCTTTCGGAACCTAAGTATCTGTTGATACTCGAAAACAATATTAGTTCCACTTCTGCTTTGTCCAACAATGTCCAAAACCTTCAGGGGCAAAACTTTCTCTTATAATTTCCCCCTTTTTGGACGATTGTTGACAAAACAGGCATCGTTAAATAAATTGAAAGTATTGAGTTTTCGATGATAAACCGGTGCTAAGATCGATGAAATACTCCCCCTTGATGTATGCACGGAAGATAAGAGTTTCCTTTGAAGTGCCTATTTGACAAGTAGAATATAGGGAAAAACATCAATAATCTTAGCGAGTGAAATTGCATTCCAGATGATATCCAATAAGAAATATCCAATCTCCTCGAATGACCTGTGAACTTATATGAAACATAACTCCCTGCAAAAGGTTAAGTATAGCAAGCAGCAGATAGATATCTTATGATAGAAATAGCAGTTCACAGACCTACTTAGAGTTAGTTACAACCATATCAAATATGAATCGAAAGTTTGTTGAAACTACTCGGAAACTTCAAAGTTCAAAAGTTCAACGAGCGAAAAACAAATCCCTTAACCCCGTTGGCAAACTAATTTCTTCGATGCCACTACATCTCCCCCTTTTTGTCACAACGTACAAAAAGACGAGAGAATAGGGTCGAAAGAAATCCCTACTCGCTTGGACGGCTCCGGCGACGACGAGAAGATTCGGCAAGCGTTGGAGCGCGGAGAATGGGGCGACCGCCTGTAGGAGTAATCTTCGTGCGGAAGGAGTGTTGATCACCAGAAGATTCCAGCTGAGATTCTGGCGGAGTCCTAGGGCTTCGAGGAAGTGGAGAGTAAACTCTCGCTTGGTGTCGAGGGGCATCATCGTGGTCGGAGTCGGAGGAAAAAGTGTTCACAGTAATGTGATAATAATCATCAACACTGAGCACGTCCCTGTTCTTCTGCAGCAGAGGAATATTGGGATCTGGGCAATCTACTCGATCATCATTGGTCCAGTTCCTGTTAAGATGGGGAGGATATTCTTCGAAACCGCAGCGCTGAAGTTCACCGAGGGAATTGAATTTACGCAGTCCTTTCCAATCACGGCGAAGGCATTCACGCAGCATCTGATTGTTGTTCATAGTAATGTTACCAAAATGATTGATCTTATCCATCATCTTTTGCTTCTGAAGGAAATCTTGGTCAATGTGATGTTGGAGCATTTGCTGGGACCGAAGAGAAACTTCCATGTGATGCACTGGCTTGATAAACTTCGAGCGAATATTATGCTCAGTCATTTGGGCGCGGATGCCAGTGTGCTCAGCATATTGATCGTTGGGGCGAGTAACAATCTGCAAAACTTCCCTAACTGGTGGAGTGAAAATCCTCGGGAATATTGACACGGGGAATGTAACGTCTCAAGAGTAATTGCAGATAGCCATCAGCCAAGGTGCATATGGTTTGTGGGAATTGTAGTCATCAACACAAGACACCAAAGTCCTGATGAAGTAGTCTTCAAAATCGAAGGGATGACCGTGGACTAACTTCAACAGAGCAAGTTGCACATCGTGGGGAATGGGAAAATCATCGTGCACATCGAGCATTGGCATCAAGGTCTTCGAAAGAATATAGAACCATGCCTTTGCTTCAAATACTAAGTGCCTTGGCTTCGGCTCAGCAGGGTAATGATTTCCTACGACATCTGGATTCATAAGCGTAGAAAATTCAGCAGGAGTTGGGGTAGGTAAGTCATGAATCTTGTGTGGTAATCCTTCGAACCGAGGTAAATTGATGATGGCTAGAAATTGGTCGACAGTCATATGAAATACTTGGCCTTGGATCATGTAATCAAATTTTCACGTCTTCGAGTTCTAGGGATCACCAGTGACATACAAGGTTTCATAAAATTGCTTGATGAGCTCGGGATTGTAGCCACAATCGAGAGCAAACATCATGTGTGCATGCAGACCATCAATAGTTTCGGCAACATTTTCGAAACATGAAGTTGCGTACATCGATGGCATATCGAGGTATTGATGTTGGAATACTCTCGCCATGTTGTACAACATTCGATTATAATATATGGCTTGCTCCTAGGTCCAAAACCGAAGAGAATAAGCATTTCTGGGCTTCTCGTAGGGATTGGTCCCGAAGAAAAATGGCTTGTGTTCACGCCTTTTGAAGATGGGGCCTCCTCCAGGAACATCAAGGCGGAACAAAGGCAGCATTTCTCTCGGATGAGAAGAATGGAGCAGCTCATCGACCGGAAAGACTTCAACAGCATTATCTGGCATTTGATATACTGGCTCAGCAGGGCGAGGAATTGAAGATGGAACATTGACAATATCCTGAGCTGGGATGGCTGCAGGAGCATTTTCCTCGTCCTGCGCTTCGACGGCAACTCCTTCGTCGGCAGGGGCATTTTGGGCGGCTTCCTCAGTCTCCATGGCCTCCATATCTTCGTTCAGCAGGGCAAACACATCCAATATTTCTTGGTCCGAAGAGTTTGAGGAAGAGGAGGAAGAACATCCACTCGAACTGGCATCGCCTCGACAGCATCTTGACGAGAAGAAACTGTTCTGATATCAACATCGGATTCGTCCCAAAATTGCAGCCACCCCCTCAAAATGTTCCCTCTAGCCCCAAAACACCCCAATTTTAGTCCAAAACCTAGCTCCCAGATCTGGAAATCAGCCCAATGGATTCTGGGCCGTCGTATCCGTAGATCCAACGGCCAGGATTGCGCCACGTCACCCAACCTCTCTCCTCTCTCTCTCTCTCTTTCCCGAGCGCTGCCGCCTCCCGTGGATTTCGCCGCGCGCACCCGCTGCCGGCAGTCGAAGCAGCAGCCACCGCGCCGCATGCGCGCTCCGGTGAGCTCCTTCCTGCGCCGCGCCTCTCCTTTCTCCTCTCCTCCCTCACCTCACCGTCTCTGTACCAGGAGCCGCTGGAGCCGAGCCAACCGCCGCCACCATGAACACCAGCGAGCTCCGGACCTCACTGCGCCACCTCGGGACTTCGTCGGCGGTTTCCTCCAGCCAGATCCGCGCAATCCCGGACCGCCTCGCCTGCATGACATCCCGGCCTCCCGAACGCCCCTACCTCCTCTGACGAGCCTCGCCGGAGCTCCACCGGCGTCGATGGCGCCGCCCGCTAGATCCGATCCAGTCGCTAACCGCGTGTGGGCCGCCCTCCCCAACGTGTCCCAGCGGCACCCCTGCGGCCCAGTGGCTCCAACGCCCGTAGAGCCCTCTCGCCCTGGGCGGGAATCTTCTATGCACCGCCCACGCCTCCATGGGCTGAGCCCACGCGGTGAGCGCCCGCAGCCTTTTTTTTCCACTGCGCTTTTGTTGGGCTTGGCCCAGTTGTTTCTTCCCTGTTTAGCGCCCGTAGTCGTGTTATAGTATCCACGCTCGCCCTAGTTAGGCCCTTTTGCGCTAGATCCGGCCCAAAACCTGTTTTTTTATCTCTGGGCTATTTAAATATCTGTTAATTGTTGCAATGTGGCGGTAGCTATATCTTTTTAATGGTAGCTCGGATCGCGACGATTTAAACATGTAACTTGCTTAGTTTTCGGTTTAGATTAATAAAATGTGCTCTTTTGCCATGTTTGACTTTGTTTACATGCTTTTTATCTGCTAATTACAACTACTTGCCACTATAAACTATAATTTGCTATAACTTTTTAACCGTTGCCCTGATTAAAATGTTCTTTATATGTAACTTGACTAGAATTGCATGTAGATTGTGATTTCGCTGCTCTTCCTTGCTAATAAAAATAATAAAATGTTGTTTAGGGCAAAACAGTACCAAACATTATAATTATCGTGGGGTCCGTATTCCGTAATAGTTGGCATGTATAGGTTTTACCCCCATTTAAAGTGACTAGAATAGATAGTTTATTTATGCTTCACCTCTTGGCATGTTTGTGTGCTATGCCATGCTTGAGTTAGATGCCATGTTAATAACCTTTTCTCATGTTGTGTAGCTAAACAACTTGAACCATTCTAAATGTGCGGTATTGTCGTGTGTGACGAGTACTCCACTTAACCTGTTAGTAATCGCTCTCGACGGTAGGTGCGATGTCTCGTGTTGCCTTCTTGTTGATGCTTGATCATGTCTGCCTCGTAGTAATAGAGTGCTTGCTCGTTGATTGCTTTCCAGTGTTTACCGTATTATGTGCTTCTGCGGGTACCTCTCGGAGACGCTGCGAGCTTGTGATCTACTACACCTTCGGAACCCGACTTATCAATAGGCAAGGACTATACATTACTTATGATCCATTCTATTTCAACCAGCGGTTTGCATGCTAGTCTAGGTTAGGTTCGATGTTTGATCCTACCACATGTTTACAACCTTTTTCACACCGATACAGCCATGTCCCCTCCCAGCAAACCATGTACTTCTATGTTACTATTGCTCGTTGCTCAGCCCCTGCTTAGTATGCATGCTTAGGATGCTACGATGTTACCTTGTTACTCCTTGGTTTGGGATATCACATTATTATATTGTTGTGGATGATATGATTATTATAATGTTGACTATATTCGACGAAGGATGGAAGGTCTAGGCTATCCCGCCCCGACGCTTTGTTCCATTTGATTCACCTAGGATCCGAGTTCCGGGTATTGGTTTTAAGACTGAGCGTGCCTAACCACGTGTGGGATGCCATGGGGTCCCCTCTTCTTACCTATCTAGCTTCAAACATTTCTAGTGGTGGCCCAAGCTGGTTTTACCTTTTGCAAAACGTGTGTGTGTGCGAGTGCCGACCTCGCAGATTTTCAAAAAACTCGGGCCAGCGGAGACATGGTTTCTTTGTTAGTCCACACCTGGAAGCTAGGGGGCTGCCCACATCTGTTTGGGAAGCTAACCCGACCTCGTCCAGACGGTAGAGGCCGATTCGAGAGCGCGGCCGGCTTTTGAGTGGGATGTCGACTCACCGGGGGGCACCCGAATTTGTGCGTTGTTAGTTAGAGGGACCTGTCGTTCCAGATCTCTTGGGACCGATATGTGCTTCGTCCCCGGATCTGGATGGAAATATCTAGATCTGGAACAGTACCGCATATCTAGCCTTACACCCATCATAGACATTTCATATTTCTTCGAAATCATACGAGCAAATTCTTCGCTGATATCAGGGTTAGTATAGCCAAATATAATATCATCGACATAAATTTGACACACAAAAAGATCATTTTTGTATGCACGAGTAAATAGAGTCGGATCAGTTGTTCCTGGTTTGAAGCCCTTCTGCAGAAGAAAATCCTTCAGTGTTTCATACCAAGCTCGAGTTGCTTGCTTTAACCCATATAGGGCCTGGTGCAACCTGTAAACCTTATCCGGATTCTTCGGGTCTTCAAAACCTGGTGGCTGCATAACATATACTTCTTCTTCGATTTCACCGTTAAGAAATGCACTTTTGACATCCATTTGATATAGCAATATACCATTGTAATTGGCAAAAGCAAGCATGACACGAATGGATTCAAGTCGAGCAACAGGAGCATATGTCTCACCGAGATCAATACCTTCGATTTGGGTGTAGCCTTGTGCAACTAGTCGAGCTTTATTCCTTATGAGAATGCCATCTTAATCTTTCTTGTTGCAAAAAATCCACTTCGTACCAATGATATTATGCTTCTTGGGATCAGGTCTATCGACTAGGGACCAGACTTTATTTCTCTCAAACTGATTAAGTTCTTCGAGCATTGTAGTCATCCAGTCTGAGTCCTTCATGGCTTCATCGAATTTAGATGGTTCTAGCATCGAATTTTGAAGTTAGCTAAACGAGTACGAGAACGAGTGATGGGACGACCTGGTAAACGAATCTCTTCGAGTATTGAGTCGACGTCCACTCTTCTTCGAACACGAGGTAAAACTCCTTCATCAGCTTGCGGATCCAGTTATTCCTCGGGATCAGCTTGACCTTCGGGGTCAGCTTGTCCTTCGGGATCATTTCCTTCGGGTTCAGCTTCTCCTTCGGGTTGAGCATTTTCTTTGTTTATGCGTTCTCCTTTGACATGTACATCATTGGCTTCAGGATGTTGATCTCCAGCACCGCAGGCTATTTGTGGGAACATTGGACCATCATCATCCTTGTTGGCTTGATGTGCATTTCCTTCGACAGGTCGAATATCTCCAGTAGCCATGTACCTGATAACTTCATCCAAAGGAGGTTCATCCAGGTTAAGAGGTAATTGCTCCTTTTGAGAGCCGTTAGTTTCATCAAATCGAACATCTACAGTTTATACAACTTTGCCAAGATGAGAGTTGTAAACTCTGTAAGTGTGAGAATTCGAACCATAACCTAGGAGAAAACCTTCGTGAGCCTTTGGGGCAAACTTGGAGCTATGATACATATCTCTGATGTAACATGGAGCACCAAAAACCTTGAGATATGAAACATTCGGCTTTTTGCCAGTAATAAGCTCATGTGAAGTTTTCTTCAGAAATTTGTGCAGATAAACCTTGTTGATGATATGACATGAAGTATTAATTGCTTCGGCCCAGAACCTGATAGGAGTCTTGTATTCAGCAAGCATAGTTCTGGCCATTTAAATAAGTGTTCGATTCTTTCTCTCGATCACACCATTCTGTTGCGGTGTATAAGCAGCCGAGAATTCATGAGTGAAGCCATATTCATCAAGAAATTCTTCGATATGAGTGTTTTTGAATTCTGTACCATTATCACTTCTGATATGCTTGAGAGATAATTCATATTCAGTCTGAGCTCTCTTTGCGAAAGTTTTGAAATTTTCAACAACCTTTCTCTTGTCATTTAGAAATAAAACCCAAGTATATCGAGAGAAATCATCAACAATAACTAGACCATACTTGTTTCCTCCAAGGCTAGCATAATTTTGAGGACCGAATTAATCCATATGAAGCAATTCAAGAGGACGAGTATTAGTCATTATAGTTTTTGATGAATGATGTTTCTTGGAAATCTTTCCTGCTTCACAGGCACTGGATAGACAATCTTTATCGAATATCACATTGTCAATTCCAACGATGTTCTTCTTCGAGATAAGAGTTTGAAGATTTTTCATTCCTGCATGACCAAGTCTTCGGTGCCATAACCAACCAGAAGTGGATTTGACCATTAAACATCTGGACGTTGCAGGTCCCGAAGAAAAATCAACGATATAAAGATCACCTTTGTGAAATCATTCGAACGAGTAATCATCCTGTGAAAAGACAACACATCGAGAAGCACAAAACAGTACAAGCATACCCATATCACAAAGTTTTGAGATAGACATAAGATTATATCCAAGTGATTGAACAAGCATAACCTTGTCAATATGTTTATCTTTCAATATAGCGACCTTACCCAAACCAAGTAATTTTCCTTTGTTGTTGTCACCGAAGGTAATATATCTCTGTGAAGATTAAGTAAGTTTGTCTTCGGTGAACAAATCTTTGTCTCCGGTAATATGATTTGTACAACCACTATCCATGACCCATTCGGATCCACCGGAGACAAAGCCCTGCAGAAGAATTAGTTCTCCTTAACCACCCACAAACGAGCAGGTGAATTAGAAGGCATGGAAGAGCTAGATGAGGCAACGATATTATAGCGAACAGGATTATATTGTCGATCTGGACCATCAAGCACACCATAAATATAATTCGTCGACGAGGGGTTAGATTACTGGTAGGTAATAGAAGTTTTGGTATTATTGTCACGATGACGATAAACATTTCTATCAACTCGATAGTATTCCTTCTGGGTAACATTTGAAGTAGGCACCAAGGGTTCATTTCTATCCTCGAGAGAATAGTAGTGATTCGGTGGTACCGAGGATTTTCCCTGCATAGAATAGTTAGGGGGCAGTTTTTCTACGAGATATTTGCAAACCCAAATCTGTCGCTTATAGAAACCATTCTTCGGAGGAGTACTAACGAATTCAGCTGACACCTTTCCTTCCTAATCTTTGATGAGCTTGTAGTCAGAATCAAGTGATTCATCAACAATAGCCTTATCAATTTTGCAACTGAAACCTGAAAGGTTAGCAATATAAATGGGCTTTTCTTTCGCAAGAACCCAGACAGTTTTAGGATACTGCTCGGGTTCCCAGTAGGTGCCATCAGGATTGAGTTTGCTTACGAAACCAACTCCTTCGTTTCGCGGATTCCTATGAAGGAGAGCCTTCCGTAGGATATCACATAGGTACTGTTGTCCCTGCACACTTTTGAACATGCCTGTTTCAAATAAATTTCTGAACCTGAGGAGTTCCTCGGTAATGGTTTCCTCGTTCGAGGGGTTAGCGTCATCAATAACGATAGGTTGCTTTCCTTTCGATCTCTCAGAAATAGACTCAATTTTACTTCGTTCCAAACAAGTTAAGCAAGGTGAAGTAGATTCATTTTTAGCTTTTGAGCCTTGTTGGGCCATGAGCGTGAGATTGACACTTTCCAACTCTTCATTAGCCTCTCTCAGTTTCTCAAGAGCCATTTTCCTTTGAAGGAATTCATAGGTTAGCTTCTCGTAGTCCACTGAGAGAAGATCATGCCGAGAGGAAAGTTCATCATACTTTTCCTTCAGAGCAGCATGCTCATTCGTCAAAGTTTGACCATTCTCAATCTCATCGATCAACAAAGTCTAAGATTTTTTAATAGTTTCACTTAGAGAATCTAGTTCATCTTGTTGGATAGAAGCAATTTTGGCAAGTTTGGCACAGCTTATCCTAGAGTTACTTTCATAAGAAGATCCATCAGAAGTATCGTAGGAATTCTTAGATGAGGATACCTTAGCCTTGGCCATGAAGCAGTAAGCTAGAGATTCATCTTCACTCCTTTGGTTGGTGAACAATGAACTTGAAGTCTTGCTCGAAGAAAATGCTAACCCAGCAACACCATCAGATTTAGAACCAGAACAAGATCTTGAGTTTGATTAAGCTTCGGAACCGGATGCTTCATCTTCAGAGTTCATCTCTTTACCCAGATAGGCTTTGGCACGGTGAGAATTCTTGCGTCGAGAGGAATGTGATTTCGAGGAAGAACTCTCTCGATGCTTGTGGTACTTCTTCTTCTTGTCATCATCAGAACCATCTTTCTTGTCTTTTCTCGACTTTGAATCATATCTCTTCGACTCGTAGTTTTTGCTCGATCTGTGTGACTTACTCGAAGAGTTGCTGTGAGAATGCTTTGATCTATGTTCAATTTCCTAGAGGGGACAGCCAGCAATGAAGTGACCTGGCTTCTTGCACTTGTAGCAACAGTTATCTTTCGCTGATGAGTTTCTGGATGATGATCGAAGCCGTGATTAATTGCTCGAATGTCTTGAAGAGTAGTTTTTCTTCGGTGAAGAGGAGTTCCTTCTCTCAAAGAGGTTGAGTCTTTTCATTATCAGTGCTAGATCTTTTCCAATGTTCTGGGGGTCATCTGAAGCACAACCAGATTCAGAACTAGCTTCAGGGGAGGAGTGATGTGAAGCTCTGGCCTTGAGTGCGTGAGATTTTATTCGAGTCCCATTAACATCTCGTTTTTCATCTTCTTACATCTCGAAGGTGTTGAGCCTCTCGAGACCATCACCGGCAATAAGATCCTTGAAATCAGTCCTTTCCTTAATCATCAGCACAATGTGATCGAAGGAATCATCAAGGGAACGGAGCAATGTTCTGACAATAATCCGATTGGTGATGTCTTCGGCACCGAGGGAAATCAGTTCATTTGACAATGCAGTGAGTCTGCTGTATATGGAGTTAACTTTTTCTCCCTCGTGCCTCTTGAAACGATAGAATTAGCTTCGAAGGGTGTCAATGCGAGCATCTTTCTGAGTAGAGACACCTTCACCAATCTTCTCGAGATAGTCCCAGACATCTTTGGCCGAAGAAATATTCTTGACTTCATGATATTTCTCTGGAATCAGATGATTCGTAATGAATACCCAGACTTCAGCATCGAGGTCCATCTTCTTTGCCTCTTCAGGAGTGATAGCATTTTTGTCTTTGACAGTTACACCATTCTTGACAACTTCCCAAGCGGTAGAGTATATGGCCATGATATTCCTCTTCATTTTTTCCTTCCAATAGGGATAGTCCTTCCCATTGTAAATAGGAATCGGTTCCCCCGAGCGAACAGCTGCAAACGACATTCTTGACAACACTCCAGGTGGTTAGACCAAAATACGCAGAGCGTAGGAAGTGCCTAGCTCTGATACCAATTGAAAGCTCAAGAATGATCAGAGGGGGAGGGGGTGAATAATCACTTCTAAAATTTCTAAGGAACTTAGAAGGAATTCATGCGAACAGCAAAGGACTACAGGCATCTCGAAGGAAATACAGTATCGAAAGACTTGCATGGCTCGAAATGATAGGGAGCGAAGGAAAACATCAAAGACAAACAGGCAACGAGTAAATACTTAATGTAAATGCGAGAAGGAAAACAAGCCTGACACGACAATGTTTGGTAAACCAGTTCACACTCTGCAAAGTGGTACGTCTGCTTGGAGGGACTGGTGATTGAACACCTGGAGAAAAACTCTCTCCGTCCTATTCTCCACTGCAACAAACTCCTCGAGCTTGTCCAGTTTTCACTCGTGGTAGATGATTCAGGAAATCTCTGAGACCTTTACAAACTTCCTTCAGCAGCGACAATTTCTCTTCGACTGCTTGACAGGCGACGCCTAACCGTCTAGGAGACTTGCAGTTCTCCAAGATAAAAAGATCGGCTAATCTTGACCTAAGTCTCTGTGAATTTCTCAACTCAGTTCGGACTTGGGTTGTGGTTTTCTCTCGATGAATCTCTCTTGGGATGCTCACAGTACTTCTGTCTTAGAATCTTCAGTGAAGCAGCCAACCCAAAATGGCGGGAAGGTGCGGGGTATTTATAGTTGGCGATCCCGATGGGTAAAATGACTGAAGTGACCGGATGCGACTGCTTGACGCGTGTCCACAACGGTCGGATTCCAATCACTACGCAACTTTACTTGAGGAACAAGTAAGCTGGCTTACTGAACGAGTTCTCTCTCGAAGGCACGAAGTGCGATGACTTTGCCTTCAAGCTATTCGCTCGACTCAGTAAGATTTCTCTCGGTAGGCTTTCGTGGGATTAGGTTGAGCAGATCAAATTCACTTCGACAAAGATCTCAACTAGCAAACCCCTCTCGATAGTACGGTTTTTCCTACGACTCAAGAAAAAAAAGAGAAACTAGTAAAAAGACTAAGTCTTCGACCAGCTTCAGCTATCTCCTTGTTGCGCTTTTACTCGAGAGAGTCTTCTTCTTCGAGGACATTTTTAGGGGTCGTCTTCCTTCAAAGGCTTTGGTAGATGACTGCAGCTTCCTGTAGTGAGTTGTCCTTCGACCTTCTCCTTGCAAAGTCCATTCTTTCGGAACCTAAGTATCTGTTTATACTCGAAAACAATATTAGTTCCACTTCTTCTTTGTCCAACAATGTCCAAAACCTTCGGGGGAAAAACTTGCTTTTACAAGGGGAGAACACCGGAGAAAACCATCTCAATTCGGAGTAATATTTATTTTCTCACGAATTTATGTGTATTAAATAGGTGCACCCTGCCCATCTATATATAGGCAGAGGGGAGGGAGTCAACCCCTCTCCCTTAGCAATGCGGGACTAAAGTCCCTTTTCTAAGGGGGGTGGCCGGCCAAGGGGGAGGAGGGGGTGCACCCCTCATGGGCCCTAGGGCCCATTGCGCCTCCCCCCTCTTTCCTTTTTGTTTTTCCCTTTTATTTCCCCTAATGGGCCTCTTTCATAAATAAGGCCCATATCAATTTTAATTATAAATAAAATGTTTTTAATTATTAATTCAATTAATTAATAACTAAAACATATTATTCCTTCTCCGGGTGCTCCGGAACACCTTCCGGCTCACTCCGAAACTCCTTCGGGTCAACACCGAACTTTTCCGGTGCTGTTTCCTTTATTCTCCGGTAACTCCGATAGTTCCGAAAAGGTCTCTGATTTCATCGAGCCCTTAAGTGTGTTACCCTACCGTCCGAGAACATTCCAGTCATGACCGAGATGAGGCTATGCTCAATGATCATCAGCGGGACCTGAATGCCCATAATGACCCCTGTGCATTCCGGATATCAACACCGATTGGACCTTAAGTCGTATAGCATTCCCTTTGTCAGCGATACTGGATTGTTCCGAGATTCGATCAATGACATCCTATGTCTGGTTCAACCTCGTTCTGAACAAATCCTTATTCACTCATTCCCGTGATATTCATCCCCGTGACCTAGTCACACGCTGCAGATTTATGGATGGAATCTCACCGAGTGGGCCCCGAGTATCTATCCATTACATGGATTGACAAATCCCGCTCTTGTAACAATACTCCTCAACATATCTCCACGGAGTACCCAAGATACAACCGTTATGACCCGCATATTTCAGCCAGGTGGTGGGATGTAAGTCAAAGCATCCGAGTAGATAGAAATTATGCACTTACTCATGGTAAAAGGAACGGTCTACTACATTCTGTAATTACAACACTGAACCTTCATAAGATTGATCATGTTGTAATGCTTTCTTTGGGTAATGTTCATCACGTCACTCATCCAGTGAGGTGACCTCATAGTCAAGAGACTTAATTGTCCATGATCTCGAAACCACGACCATCATGTTGACCATGAACTAGTTATTGAAATTGAGGCTAACTAGGAACTCTGGGGGTTTCTATACCACACCTGTATCATTGTTTCACTGATACAATTCTAGCACAGTATGAAACTGGTTATGAACTTTCTTAGATAAATTGGAATAATCATATATTATTTTCCTCTAGAGCATATATCCAACAGTCTCCCACTTGCACTAGAGTGCTAATATTCTAGCCGCATTTTCCCGATCATAACCAGCTTATCGCATAAGTGTTCATTGATCATTCTTGCTCATGGAAGAGGGTTCGTCAACGAGCTGCACCAATTCAGATTCGTATGTTTCCTTTGCATCTGGCATAGGGCCACTAGTTTGACATGCCACTCATTATCATATAATGGTTGGATATAAGTTTCGCGGGAGAGTGAGACTATTATTTCACAGTATCCTCCAATGGTCTTTTAGTTCTGTCTTCGGAAGACTTATCCATATTCATATATACTGGGAGATACACTCAACCAGAAGTCCAAACTTCTTACGCTAAACTTTTATCCATACGTCTACTTTCTTAAGTAGTATTATGTTCGTAGTGTCGTGAATCTTGCTCCAATTTCTATCATGTCTTCGGTGATGTCTCTAATTCCATATAGAATCATAATATGGCTTGCAATTGTAATCTTGCATTAAATTTGAGTCTATTATCTTTTTATACTTTAGAGCATAATCCTTAGTATTCCTCATATACTGAATTCATGCACTTTATTCAGATTCTGTGTTTTACTCCTAAAGCACATCGGAATTTGTTCTTCTTCCAAGAACTTTTGAGTCATTCTGTTGTTGGATTCACAATGCATGTTATATGGTAGAATCATATGTCAAAGTACATATGAGATCACATGTCCTAGTACATGGTGCATCTCTATTCTTCCATCAAGACATTGCTTGTGATATTTGGATTTCATCCGTTATATAATTTCTAGTTACAAGAACCTGTTTCTTTTCTAGAAGATTATTCCAACTTTTCTTTGTTTCATCATACGTATCTATCACTATAGATTTCACCGTGTGATGTGTTTAGTACTTCATATAAAGGAAGATTCTTGTAATCTTGCGTTATATATACCTTATGTTATATAGATATATATATATATATATATAAAGCCGGTCTATTCTGACATCGGTGTCAGAATAACTATTCGGACAACATTCCGAACTGCAGTATTTTCGTAAAAAGAACCGCACTGCTGAATTCGGAGCACTGCAGTTCGGGTAAAACAGAACCGCATGCACCGTTTTCACGATAACTTTTCAACCGTTGGTCGGAATTCAGCGTATGATACACCGTTTGATTCGTATGGAAAAGGAGCATCTTCCGTATGTTGAACACTTCCCCCGATTTTTCACGGATAAAGAGCAGTTTCCAAAATGGTGCGGCGACCCACTTTCACAACTGCAATTTTTTCGTGATTTCTCTTAAAACGTTCCTCGGGATTATGCAAATTATATACCGTTGGAAAGATATCGATCAGGCGCTCCATCCATATGTAGAACACTTTTTCTAATTCGCTACGGATTTGAGAGAAATCTAGCCGCAAAAAAATGCAGCAACTCTGTTTTTCGTTTTCGGATCTTGTAGAGAGTAGAACTTTTTAACAGCTCGTCCGATCGATGCGTATGATACACCGTTGGATTCGTTTGGAGTAGTATATTAATCCAAATGCTGAACACTTTTCCATATTCCATACGGTTTTGAAGTAATTTGAAAAATGGTGTTGCTGCCTTCTTTTGGACAGCGGGAGTTTTTGCTTAATTTTTTTTATTCGTTCGTCTGATGGATGCAATTGATACACCATTGGATAGGTTTCGTCAAGGCGCTCCATTGGTATGTAAAACACATATTCTAATTCCTTACGGTTTAAGAGCTACGTCAAAATTACTAAAATGCGGAACTCCGTTTTCGTGCGGACCCAGAATCGGCCAAGCGAACTGCATCGGACGGGCAAACGCACCGCATCCAACAGGCAAGCCCACTGCATTATCGGTAAACAAAAAATGCACATGTTTTCTTGGATCCAAATTCGAAGAAAAGAACTGCATCTGTCGGGCGCCGGCTGCATTTGTCGACTTAGAGAACTGCACTTGTGTTTTTAACTTGTAACATAATTTTTATCAACGAGCGTGCACCGCAAGGACAAGGCGAGTGAACAGAATTTTTTTTCAAATTTTTCACGAAAACAACTACACTCACGGAAGTGAACCGCAATTTTTTTTATACACAGATGTCATGTGCACTGGACTACAAAAGATTGTAGTAGTGAGCTGCACAAATTTTTACAACCACACCCCATTTTACCGGGATTGGCTAATGCGAACCGCAATCAAAACTAAACCGAACCACAAGAACTAAAAACAGTGAACCACATTTGAACTTGATTCTCAGTCAGCGAACCATTTTTGCATTTTGCTTACATCCAACAAAAGAACAAACAAAAAAAATTCAAAACAGGCACAAAAACTGCAATGGAGCATCACCTAACATGAACTACACCACTGAGCAACATCATCACTCTGCGAATTGCACGCACCGCGGCCGTCAGCACACAAAGTGCACACTGCACCACACAGACACAAGCCGCGAACCGCACAAGAGATGTGAGGTGGTGGTCTTCTTCGTCTCGTTGAGGAGGACTTGGACAGCCGGCGTCGAAGGCAGTGGCGCTTCCAAGCGGGCTCCTCCAGGTGGCAAGTGGCAGAGTGTGGCCGTGGTGCCCAGAGGGACAAGTCATCGGTCGGTGGCGGCCGCATCCGAGGGTGGAGACCTTGCCCGGGGTCGGTGGCGTCGGGATCCAGTGGTGGAGGCCTCGTCGGGCTTCCGTGGCGGCCGGATCCGGTGGGATTCATCGTCGGTTGGTGGCTGACGGATCCGGCGATGGAGACCTCACCCGGGTCACTGGCGACCGGATCCAGTGGGTGGAGGCCTCACCCGGGTTCCATGGTGGCGGGATCCGGCGTCGGTGCGAGGCAGCGGGACGCAGGTGGTGTGGACTGGTCGCGGCGCAGTCCGGCAGCGGTGCAGATCGGCGTCCGGGGCGCAGCGCAAGGGAAGATGCAGTGGGAGGTGGTGGTTTGGGTGGCGGGCCGCGTCGGTGAGAGGTGGTGGTCGGGGGTCGCTTGGCGCGCCGTCGTGAGGTGGTGGTTGTGGTGCGCCGGGGCGCCGCAGGGTGGGGGTGGTTCTGTTCGTGGAGAGAAGATGGGGGCGTGGGTAGGGGAGAGGAAGTGGAGGGGTCGTGGGCTCGGGAATAAGAAAGGTGGGTGGGGAGGGTTGTGGTGGGCGCTTCGCGCTAGAAAGTGGGTTAGGTGGGGAGGTGTTGTTAGAATAAGGTAGTGTTGTTAGAACAAGGTCTTAAGGGGTGTTGTTAGAATAGACCCACCCTATATATATATATATCATAATGCAGATACGTGCATATGAGACGATTCTCCATATACATATATCATTCGCATGTCCATATATACATACACGTGATCATTCTCCACATATGTCATAACATGCATGTCTGAGATAATGATCATGCTCCCACTCAAATATATCCATCATATACTCATATATTTGTGGTTCAGCTTTCATCAAGTCATCGTATTGTTACTATGTCTTACATAATGACAATGTTCCCAAAGCTCCCACTCAGAAAATGCCCTTTGCATTCTAAGTTTCCGGAAGTCTTCAAAGCTCCCACTCAGTTTCATGAAAACTACAGGTCCACTCAATATTTTGGTCATCACAAAATCACTTGATCTAATCAAGGTTGAGGGTTTCCTGTCTTGAGGTACTATAGTCCATCCTTTAACGAAATAAAATTTCATTATGCCTATTGCAATTCACATTCAAATCCTATGTTTGAACGAGACGCAATTCCAGGCTATGGTCCACCATAGTGTAAATGAAGTGTTTTATTGATTAAAGCATTCCTACGTTTCCGTAGTCAATCAATATTGAACTTTGGTCATAACCGTTTTATGAACCAAAATTATGCCTTATACCCGTTACATTATTCTCAATAACTTTCCAGTTTGTCGAGAATGTGAAATAACCGATTTATTTCAGAGGACGTGAGCCATCCTATAGGCAAGTCAATATTATTTCATTTCTCCTCGTGTTCTAGGCTACCATCATTCCTTTGCGTTTAAAGCAATGTTATTCCTTTTCTTTTATTAAGAAGACTTATGATTATTGTTCTGTACAGAACGTATTCATGACAACCTTCTAAATTCAACTAAGGCTTCAACTCATATACCAAGACCAATCGTCTTTGGCATATCCTTCCTTATATAGCGTCATTACAGCGGAACACTCTTCCGTTGCAATACTCTGATATTCTGAAGGCAAGGTCCAATACCTTGTTCAAAGTTTCCATTATCTCCCATTGGATCCGAGTCGAGAGACTTCTTCTCGCACTACCAATCAAGCAACACAAAGTTTGCTATTCATGGAGAATATGTAATTTCAATTGCTTGTAGCTTTATCACAAAGAAATTCTTTCTTTAAGAAACCTTATAACACCATCAATTATGGAGCTATCTTGTCTCATTATATTCAGGATGGTTTCCTATTCATGAAGTGGGTGTTTTAACTTAATGAATTAAAGATCCTTGTTCGTTAATAATTTTAGTGCAAGGGGAAAGAACATTTAGACCATACTACAGTTTAGTATGACTAAGAATGGTTTAAGTAGTCTAGCACTTTCAACTTCCATCGTAATTTGTGGTACAATTTCCACAAGTCTCCCATTATGTCAACTTTAATACTTATCACTCATATCATAGCTGAGTGATTTGTATCCTTATATTCTTACTTCACACTGTGATTCCTGAATCTCAGTTTTATGATCTCAACTGAATACAACTAGCAATTAATCATATGAAGTCTTTAATGATAACTCATGTGCCCATTTAGCACATCATTTATGTATAATGATTGGCACAAGTTCTACTTGCTAGAACCTTGTCTTTGTCATATTTATTGCAGAGGTTCATAGATCGTGTATCTAATCCATCTCATGCAATCCAGCTATGACTTTCATTCGTTAATGAATAAACAAGTTAATAGATCATACATTTAATGAATTCATTAGTTATGAAATAACTTTATGCTATCAAATCTTTGACTTGTTATATTCAAGACAACTTTATCATTAAACATTGAATATTAATTGACAATAATAGCAGTATTATAAATGCGTTCTATCATAACATAAATCAAGACGTAATCAAAGTATAAGAACACTTTTATTCATAAAGATGGAACAACTGACTTGTCTCATTACATGAATAACTTTGTCTCGCGAGATGCAAGACGCACAACTAAGTGTTCATACTATAATGATTACATAAGATTTATCTAATACTCTAAGTATCTCCTATGATAGATGTCTCGGCGGAATCCATGTTGGCCATCAACTAACTTGATATCCATCAATCCTTGATTTCGCCTCTTCCCGTCCATGCAACAGCAGGTCCTGTTTTCATAAAACAAAATAAGTATCAAATACTCATTTACTGCAAGTGTTGTATAAAGGGGAACAAACATTTATAAAGTATATCAAGTATATACCTTCTCCATCGACAACTTCTCCTTCAATGGGTTCAACTTCTAGATACTGAAGTCTATCCATGAAGTCAGAGAACTCGAAGCTTTCGCCTCTGCCGACATAGCCATGGACAAGGTCTGTATAGCTCGGTGGAAACGAGTGTAACACCGTGTATATCGCAGACTCATCTATGGTCCAATAGTCAAAGTCATCTACGAGGCTCAAATGTATCTCATGCATCTTGGCCAAGTGTGCCTTTAGGAAAGAGCCTTCTTCCATCTTTGTAGAGAGAAACTCATTTTCTAACTCAAATCTGGCAACTCTAAACCGATGCATGTATAATGACTTCAGCTCATCTATCATGTCATATGTATCCAACTCAGCATATTCCTCACGCAAGGCTTGCGGAATGTTGGTTTCTATGACACTTTTAGATATGGAGTATGTCCTCTGACGATTCTGATAAGTCGCTGCTCGTGCATCCATGTCGTTTGCTGGAGGGTTTCCCACATGCTCTTTTTTTAAGAACGAAAGGTTGTCTCTCTTGAGCACAGCTCTAAGGTATAAGTACCAACTAATGAAATTTGACCCATTTTCCTTATGACTTTCACCACGTAAGAAAGAAACCAATTCAAGATACTGGGGCGTATCCATTTTCTACAAACATAATTGCAAGGAACACAATTAAGAATAGTTCACAACAATGAGTTCATATAATCACATTATGAATGAGCTCGCACTAAACCAATCATCCCTAAGAAGTTTTAGTGATTACATGATCCAGATTCACTGCCCGCCCTCAAATATCACACGGCCGACGGGTCAGTTTCAAAGGTAGACAACAACTTGTGCGATCACATTATCTTTATATTGTGACTCATGCTCGATCTTTCAATCTCTAGTATTCCGAGGCCATATCTGCATATGCTAGGCTCGCCAAATTAACCTCCGTGTTATATGCTGCTCAGCAAGACCATATCTGCATATGGTAGGCTTGCCGAACCCAACCTCATGCGAACGTCGTTTAATATGTGTGACACCCGATATGTACGGAATGTCGTCCATATGGGAGATCCTTCCAGGTGGTGCACACTTTGGAAAAATACTTGTGTTTGGCTTTGTTAAGGGATCATCTTATCACATGCTACCGTCGTGTATCCTACACTAGCAGGTTTTAAGATGTTTGAACTATGGCAACACTAAGTCTATAGTGTATCCATTTGAGTTTGTTTTATCATGATGACGTTTACTACTTACTAGTAACACATAGCAAAGCTATCACTACATCACAATCAAAGAAAAGATAGCCCCCACTTTGCAATACAAAGTTTAGACGATCTAGTTGTATATTGCAAGTTTTACGTGGGTGCTAGGGCTTTCATAGTTAAACAGGTTTTAACCTACGAGTCAACCACAACGTCAACCATACGATTGTCTCTATTACACCCCGCACGGGGCCCTCCGTTACAAATGCCACATCCGCTAAAGTAGAGAGACAGACACCCCCAGAGCCACTTTATACGGTACAAGCTGCATGTCAAGCGTGGAACCAGTCTCGCGTAAGAGTACGCGTAAGGTCGATCGGGGCCGCTTCATCAAACGATGCCGTAGATGTGAACAAGTACACGTGGAAGGTTAACATTCATACAATCAACGCCCACATCCCCGATGTGTTCTATCCGTACAGTAATACTAAGCATATACCTAGCTCATGATACCACTGTTGGGGTTCGCAGCGGAAAATAACTTTTTTTCCTAACTAGCGTTTCCCACAACCCAAGATCTAGCAAGCCGTAATACTGTAACGGAAAGGATTGCAGAATAACATACCTCGGGGTGTAGTCCGTTGCGTGGGAAACGTTCCCGCAAATGTGGCTGGTGTAGTCGAACAAATTTTACAGCCCCCTGGCTGTGTTGAGCACCCGGATGGGTGTAGTGCCACACGTGTAGCACCTCGTAGTACTCGCACACGTACGAGACTCGATGACGACCTCCGTTCTCCTATCCACCGAAGGTGGCGGAAGCAGACCTCCAGACGGATGTTCGGCAGCACGACGACCTCCGATCCTAACAGAGATGCCTCAATTTCACTACAGGCTCACACTAGGAAGCCCACCTTGGAAGAGACGAGGAAGGGGAGAAGACCGAAGAAAACCAATCTCAATTCGGAGTAATATTTATTTTCTCACGAATTTCTGTGTATTAAATATGTGCACCCTGCCCATCTATATATAGGAACAGGGGAGCCAGTCAACCCCTCTCCCTTAGCAATGTGGGACTAAAGTCCCTTTGCTAAGGGGGGTGGCCGGCCAAGGGGGGGAGGGGGCGCACCCCTCATGGGCACTAGGGCCCATGGCGCCTCCCCCTCTTTCCTTTTCCTTTTTCCCTTTTATTTCCCCTAATGAGCCTGTTTCATAAATAAGGCCCATAACACTTTTTAATTATAAAAAAATGTTTTTAATTATTAATTCAATTAATTAATAACTAAAAGACATTATTCCTTCTCCCGATGCTCCGGAACACCTTCCGGCTCACTCCGAAACTCCTTCGGGTCAACCCGGTGCTTCTTCCTTTATTCTCCGGTAACTCCGATAGTTCTGAAAAGGTCTCCGATTTCATCGATCCCTTAAGTGTGTTACCATACGGTCCGAGAACACTCCAGTCATGACCGAGATGAGGCTATGGTCAATGATCATCGGCTGGACTTGGATGCCCATAATGCCCCCTGTGCATTCCGGATATCAACACCGATTGGACCTTACGTCGTATAGCATTCCCTTTGTCAGCGATACTGGATTGTTCCGAGATTCAATCAATGACATCCTATGTCTGGTTGAACCTCGTTCTGAACAAATCCTTATTCACTCATTCCCGTGATATTCATCCCCTTGACCTAGTCACACGCTGCAACTTTATGGATGGAATCTCACTGAGTGGGCCCCAAGTATCTATCCATTACATGGATTGACAAATCCCGCTCTTGTAACAATACTCGTCAACATATATCCACGGAATACCCAAGATACAACCGTTATGACCCGCATATTTAAGTCAGGTGGTGGGTTGTAAGTCAAAGCATCCGAGTAGATAGCAATTATGCACGTACTCACGGTCAAAGGAACTGTCTACTACGTTCTGTAATTACAACACTGAACCTTCATAAGATTGAGCATGTTGTAATGCTTGCTTTGGGTAATGTTCATACGTCACTCATCCAGTGAGGTGACCTCATAGTCAAGAGAATTAATTGTCCATGATCGCGAAACCACGACCATCATGTTGACCATGAAGTAGTTATTGAAATAGAGGCTAACTAGTAACTCTGGGGGTTTCTATACCGCACCTGTATCATTGTTTCACTGATACAGTTCTAGCACGGTATGAAACTGGTTATGAACTTTCTTAGATATATTGGAATAGTCATATATTATTTGCCTCTAGAGCATATATCCAACAGATATCGCCTATCTTTCCGTACTTTTCTTTCCCTAGGCATTGTTACTGTGGCTGATACGTTACAATCCTATTCTATTGCATAGCCTATTTTTGTCGCCCCTTGATGTACCTTCCTTTATCCTATGCTTCCTATTATATATTTATGTTATTCAGTAGTGAGCCCTGCGCATTGTAGTCAACTTGGATTAGATAGCGGGCCGTGAGCACTCAGAGGAGTGAACGCGGGTACAACTTATTATAACTGCATAGGTACGGTACATTGGAGACACCGCCTCAGGCCCCTAGCTCGGCTCTGCCGAGCCACCATCAAGTGTGAGCTATTGAGGAGTGATCCTCGTACTCCACTCGTTACTGACTCTGTGTAGCCACCCTAGCATCCTAAGCCACGGTTTTCCTTAAACGTAAGAAGTCGGGGTACCCAGCGGTGCCCGCGAGTGGTATTGCGACGGGACAACAGGGAGGGTACGACCAATGTACCGGTGTGCTTGGACCCTGATCATTGGCCGCGAGGATTACCAAACCACGAAAGTCGAGCTCCTCCTGGAGCACACGCGAGACAAGGTAAGGAGACGGGTCACCTTGTTGGTAATCGCACTCTTTGACGGGACGACAGACTAGGCACCGATGTACTGGTGGTCCTGGCTGTTGTGCGTTGTCCGTTGTGTTGTTAGTCAGACAGCGATAGTGGTTGTCTGCGACATAGAAATAAAATAATAAATGATTAGGAGAATGACTTGAGTAGCCTTTTGGCTTATACGCACTGCCTACTCGTGGGATAATGAGTTATGGGCTCCTCTGCATCGTAGTCGTGTTCGAAGACTCTTCAGACGTCAGCAGTACCTCGGGCTGATTGCCGGGAAGTGCGATGTCTTCTTTGCTCGAGCTGTGTTGTTTTTGCGACGGCTTCCCGACGACCCACGCACCGTGCCGGAGTACGTCTGGGTTAGGGTCCAAGGCCCTGCCTACTTAGGATTTAGACTGACAGATGGCCTCTCTATTCAGTTTGAAGGATGGGCTACTTTGTGTCGGATAGCCTTGGTGGAGCGTTCCCTAACAAGGTGCCCGCCACCCTAGAGATCCGTGCATTGTAGTGTAACAGAAGTGCACCCCTGCAGGGAAGATTAATCTATTCGAATAGCCGTGTCCACGGTAACGGGATGCTTTATGCTGAAGCCAGATCCTACTACTACCAACTATTATTACTAAACTGTTTGGTTCCGGTTCTTCTTTCTCGCAGGGGTGTCGAGGGAGGGAAATCGGAGGCATTGCTAATTATTACAACTTATTATTATACAATGTTGCAGCAACTTCTGCTGCATTGTTACTTTATGCTTTATATAAACTGTTGGCTATTTTCTCCTCATGCTACAAGACTCGTCGAAAGATGCTAGTCTTCGATAGGCCTAGCTTCTTACCCTTATTCTGATTTCTACCTTGCATTCCACTATATATAGCTTCCCCTTTCCATTTGATAAAAATGCATAAATGCTTAGTAGCGGACGTAAGACTTGCGGGGTATGCTGAAATTGGCAGCGAGGTGGTGCGGTTGCAACCGGTGGAAGTCAAGGAACTCCCGGAAGAATGTGCTCACCGGAAGCCCGAAGCCGCGCTCGAAGTGCGCAGCGAAGACAACGCGCTCACCGGCGCACGGCTCTGGCACGATCTCCTCGCCGGGAGCACGCCATTGGATGTCGGCCGGCATCTTGCGTGCGTGAAGCAGTTGGCGGATCTCGCCGTCGTTGACAGTGGAGCCTTTCCACCGGCCGCGGCTGGCGGCGGATTTCTCATCAGCGGCGGCCATGGCGTCCTCCAGGGCAGCGGAGGAAGAAGCCGAAAAGAGGGGCAAGGAGAGGCCGGCAGCAAATGCGAGCAAGTGGAGGCGTGGCAGCGGCGGAGCGCGTGAGCGGGAAGCAGAGAAGTGGTGCGGTGCGGTGCTGTCGTGAACACGAGAAACAGAGGTCGCCAGAGCAAGAACACCGCGGCGGCGCGAGGAGGATTGCCAAGATGAGGAAGGAGAAGTGGGTGAGATGAGCCCGAGGAGGCCCCCCCTGTGGCTTATATGGGCGGCGGGGGTGAGTGGGATCGTGGGTGCGATTCGTGTGGCACGGTGTGGCCGCGTATATCAGGAAGCGAATCAACAGTTGCGGCGCAGAGGATCGTGGCGCAGAAGGCGAGGCGTGCGCAGTAACGTCCCGTCGCGCGTGGGTCGTGGGGCTCGAAGCATTAACTGCCCCGGGGAATCGGAAACGACGTGCGACGTGGGTCGGTCAGACTTTGGTCAAAAGTAACCGTTGGAAGGCAATCGACTGAGCCGGATCTCAGCCGATTGCCCTTCCAAGAAAAGTTTTTTAGAAAAGCATGAGAGCACTCGACAAGGCGGTGGTCGAGGTCGGAAAAGGGATATTGAACTAATACAGAGCTGGTCGGCCGGGCATGATCTCCGAGCTGAGCGTTCATCTCGGATTGAGGAACCCGATAAGGCCAGAGCAGTCAAAGCACGAAGAGAAGAAAAGAAAAACTGCAAAGGCCCCACAGTCAAGCAACCGCGGGACCCTTACATCTTGAGGGGCTAGTGTCGGGGGAATGATACCCGGGTAGGGTCACCCAGACGAAATCAATATTTCAAGATAAGGATGAGGCCGATTGGGCTGCTACTGGGCCGAGCTAGGCAGTCGCATGGCCGATTGCCCTCAAGCAATCGGCCATGCCGAATGCGAGAAGTCGGCCCAGGCGTAATCGGCTCACCCTTCAATCATCCCAAGAGTTGACCTTGTCCAGGTCGGAGCCTCTGGTACAAGCTCTTAAATGCATGATCCCGAGAGATTCGGGTGGCAGTAAGCTAAGTCACTTCGCCAATCTGTCAGAGGAGAGTTGTCACCCTTTTCCCCTGAATCTGGAGACAGGACGACAAGACCAGAGATCGTAGCTCCACTGTTCACTCATCATTACCTAGAAGCTACGGCATGGGCAGCCGCTTGACAAGTCCGGATCAAGCGGAGATTTCCAGTCGGTGGACCCCAGTCGACGAGAGGATGACAGCTGGGGCCAGTACCCGACTGAAATGACCGTAGTACCCCGAGCTCACACTATAAGATCCTGGGGTACCCGTCCTGCGAGAGGGACGCCCCATTCGCATTTACTTTCCACAATAGTTCCCGTATAGAAGAAAAAGAGAACCATGCCCACGGCAGGTCTCTTCTTCCTCTGAACAGCTGCAGGAGCATTGATTGTAGTATGTGAGATCATTTCTAGCTAGTAGACAAGCAGGAGTAGGGGTGTGTAAGGCCCCCGATGCGGTGCTAACTCGAGTTAGTCGCTTTCGCGTCCCGCTCAAGTTAGTAGCGCATAAAGAGCCACCGACTCACGACACTCGCACTCGTGTCGCTATCGGATTCTCAACAACAAGTATAAGAACAAAGAACTTTAACTAGGACATAGAATATATAGAGTCCAAGGCATACATCACCACTGGAATTATTACATCATCTCAGAGGTCCGTGGACCCAACAGTACAACAAGCGTCAAGCGGAAGACAAACAGGACCGAGTACGGTCAAAAGCGAAATTGCCCTAGAGAGGGCTGCACATAAAGAGTCCACCCACGGATCGTCGAAGCCCAACTGTAGGATCTACTGAACGAGGTCGATCTCATCGTCATCCTCCGGGGGCACCTACACGAAGTATCGTCCAGAACTCGGGTCGAGGTAGTACTCCACTGCAGCGGCCGATCAGGCAAAACAGTAAAAGCACAAAAGGAAAACAGGGGTGAGATTATATCATTACAGGATAATCTAACTCCCTACGGTAAGACAAGATAAAGGTAAAGGTTGCAACACGTGAGTAGGGGTAAGATCCAAGAAATACACGTGACATCGTGTCATAAGTCTACTATCCACCTACTTACGTCAAGCATAACACAACCTGGATCTTCTCTCGGTCCCCGTGGACGAAGAAAAGCAACCAAGGCACTCACACAGTAGGCAAGTTTTAATTATGATTCGATATGATGTTATTCTATGAACAAGGAGTAGGTCTCAAGTCGTCCATAACTGCGGACACGGCTTTTCGAAAAGATTTAACCCTTCAAGGGTGTACCAACTTACCATCATAGGTTTCGCATGTACGCCCGGTTTCCACTTGGCTAGGTAAACGCCTAAAACTCCGGAACGTCAGATTCCCTCTAGCTAACAACGCACAACTCCGAGTGGCCCCCGGTGAGTCGACACCCAACTCAAAAGCCGACCGCGCTCTCGAATCGGCCTCTACCGTTTGTCGCAGGTTTGGATACCCGGTTAATCACACATGGGACACCGGGTCCTCAGCCGGACAAAGTGGGCCAGCCAAGGCACAAGTCCTCCTGGCCCAAGGTGGTTTGTAAACAACTGGGGTACCACCAGCACACACACATTACAAATAGTAAATCAGCTCGGGCCACCACTAGAATTGTATGAAGCTAGGTAGGTAACACAAGGGGACCCCATAGAATCCCACACACGATTAGGCACGCTCGTCAAGAAACACAATACCCGGAACTCGGGACCTAGGTGACTCAAATGGAACAAAACACCTGGCGGGAACAGCCTGGTCTCCCATATTTCGTAAAGTATAAGTTAACATCATAAAATATAATAAATATCAACCAACTTCTTTAAATAACATGATATCCCAAACCATAGCATAGGGTAAGCAGCAAGTTTTCCTACTCATACTAAGCAATGGCTGAGCAGCGGTAACTTAGCAATACAATGTTTTGCTGGGATGTGGGGATCATGGCTATTTGGGGTTTGAAGGTGGCATACTCAGGTGGATAGGATCAAACAAACGTTCTAGGCTACAGCTAGGCAGGTAGCAGAAAGGTATCAAGTAATGGTATGAATCTTCCCCTTGCCTGGGTAATCGGTCGTCGAAGCAGACGCTGCAGGGTCCTCGGGCTCGGTGTCGGAAATCTCCACGTAAGTCTCCTCGGCGGTCTCAGGTGCTAACGTAAGGTACCGGCAAGGAAAGGCACACAAGTAAGTAATGGGTACAATGCACAGGCAAGGATGGTATGATCAAGTTTAACTTACATGATGTGACCCTATCTAGTCAGATTTAAATGAAGGTGGTGACGACACGTCAACAACTTCATATGCAATTTATTTACGTGAAGATGGCTTTGGTCTTAGCCTTATTTTTGGTGTAAGTAGCATGTCAACATGGCATGATCAACAAAGCATATAACACAAATAAAACAATGTGAAAAGTAATCATCGATTCCGAAGACGGAGTAGTGTCGGTGAATTTGACACAAGGAAGGTGCAAAAATAGTTGGAAACCAGCCACATTGCATATGACAATATGTTAGGGGCTGACTTTGAAGAAAGATGATTTGAAGATGACATGAAACAAAACTTGAAAAGGACTGATGATCATCATCTCAAAATGCACTAAAGATGAAATGATGCAATCAGCGAAAGATAGATTGATCCTGGTTGAGGTGGTCACACCTTGTCCAAATGGGTTGCACAAAACATCATGAGGACATCACCATTGCAATTCTTGCAGAAAGCTACCCCAAAACCATATATATTATGGTAGCATTTGAATTTGCAAACACAGTTGCAAATTCAACTGGAGTTCAGGGGGCTAAGTGAAAAAATTACACTACATGCATTTGGAAAAAGGCTCAAATGATTAAATCATTATCAACACGCAGCTCCTTGTTTGAAACTACCCAAAACTCATATATGGCATGGCCATTTTTAATTTGGGCAAAAACTTGACAGAAACAAAGAAAAGAAAAGGGGTTTATTTGCAAAATTGCCACACTCCAAAAATCAGAGGGGCAAAATGCAAAAAGGACCTCACCATGATGGTCAGTAGCTCATGCTACCCCAAAAACATATATGGGATGCCCCATTTGAGGTGAAAATTCTCCAAGGTTCAAATTCAGTTTGAATTTGAATTCAAACTCAAATTGAACTTAAACAGAAAAAGAAAATAAAACCAAAAAAGAAAAAAAACAGTGGGCGCAGCCACTGGGCCAAGTTCGAAGCCCACCAGTGGACTCATCCCACTCCTCTCGGGCGGCCTCGCGGACACGAGGGGCCCGCTCGTCAGCCCCTGGTTAAATCCAAAAAAAAGGGGGGGAGGCAATGCCTCGCGTGGGACTCGAACCCACGACCTGCTCGCAGCTGCACTCGAACGCTAGCACTGCGCCACTGCTCGGTTTGCTGAACAAAGAGGGGTTCGCTGCAGGTTAAGTTAACCCCAAGTGGTTAACTGAACTTCCAAACGCGCCCAACAGGCACCACTGCAGCGGGTTCCGGCGAACACCGGCTCACACTCCGGCCACCTCCGACCACTCTACCATCTCCACAGGGCTCCTCCGGCGACACCGCGAGGTGCTAAGGCCTCCTGGAACATCCTGCTACAACTCCACACCTCGAGTTAGGTCCTAGGACTCACGACGGCGACGCGAGGCTCATCGGAAAACATTGGGGCGCCACAGTCCAACATGTAGCTTCAGACACGGGCGCGGCTACGGCCAAAACTTGCGCAAGGGGACTCCTTTGAGTCCATATGCGTGGCTAGAGCACGCCTAGGCATGCACGAGCGCATCCCGGACACGCCATAGACGAGGCGGTCACGGTGGCTCGTCGGCGACGACGACACGCGGAGGGTTCAGACAGGAAACCGCGCGGGGAACTAGGCTAAGCGCTACGGGAGGAAGAAGGGCACCACGAGGATCACCTTGGGGGTGCCGTGGTCGAACTCGAGCAACCAGAGAGGAAGTAGACGACCCTGGCAACGACGAGGTGGTGCGGGTTCCTGACGGCGTCCACGGCTCCGCTGCGACCCGTGCCTCCTTCTGGTTCCTGCGACCAGAAGTGGGTAAAGCACACGCAGGGGAAGGTGCATCCAAACGCACGATCAAAGAAAATGAAGGACGGCGAGGAATTTGACGGAATTGTCCGGCGGCCATGGCGGAACAGGGGAGGACCTCGGGGTCAAATCCGGCGGCGGCGGCGGAACCTGGAGGGAGGAAAGGGTTCGTAGGGTTCCCAGGAAGCGCTCAGGGCCAGCTTATAAAGGGAGGAGGCCGCCAGCCACGCTGGCCGTCATCGACGTCGACGCCGGCGTCGGTTGTGAGAGGGGAGCTCGGGGGGACCTCGTCCACGCTAGTAATACAACGAAGACGAGCGCTCGGATCTTGATCGGACAGCTACGGGTCACCCCGCGTACCGCTTCACTGGAAAGGCTCGAAGCGGGCTGTGGAGCGGAGGATTGGTGGGCTGGGCCTCCAGCAAGAATTGAAAAAGAAATAGAAAAACGAGTTGTGGACCCATTTTCTATTTAAATAAAACAGAAAAGATCCAGGGTTTTTCTGGATTAAATACAAGTGGGAAAAATACATAAAAATATGTATAATTAACCTTGCATTATTCCTCAATTTCCAAAAATGGTTTGGGAATTTTTGGCAACAACAAAATTGAGAGCTCATTTTTGAATTCAAAATCACTTTGAACTAGAGCCCATCTTTTTGATGATGGAAAAAATGATTTGAGGCTTTGAAAACCCTTGCCATAGCAAAAGAAATGGCTATGCCAAATTTGGGGTTAGGGAGAGTATGCATGCAACAATGAAAATTCCTCAAACACCCTTCTTGAACCATTTTGGATGCAAAAACAAACAAACCAAAGGGGTCCAATCCCAATGCAAATTTAAATCACCATATGAAATTATAATGTTTAGCATCATGCCAAGTTACAAAGTCAACAGACAAAGTACAATCTCATGGTGTTTTATATTTATTGCACATGGGCTGTTAGAACACTCCCCCACCAACACAAGATCTCGTCCCGAGATCTAAGCCTGAAACAACTCAGGGTACTCAAAACGGAGATGATCTTCACGCTCCCACGTTGCTTCCTTCTACGAATGATGTGCCCACTGAACTTTCATGAACTTGACGGTCTTGTTGCGCGTCTTGCGCTCGTAAGTCTCAAGAACACGGAGTGGACGCTCTGAGTAGGAAAGGTCCGCACTCAGCTGTATCTCGCCCAAATAGTTCATAGCTCTCATGAATGTCGGAGGGGCATTTGAGAACCCAAAAGTCATGACTGTGAACTCGTACAACCCATAACGTGTGCTGAACGCGGTCTTGGGAATATCCTCTTCACGAACACGGATTTGATGATACCCCATCCTCAAGTCAAGCTTCGAAAACACCTTAGCCCCATTTAACTGCTCGAACAGATCATTGATGCGGGGTAAAGGGTACTTGTTCTTGATGGTCTTCTTGTTGATACCGCGATAGTCCTGGACCAAACGGCTAGTCCCATCCTTCTTCTGGACAAACAAAGTTGGTGCACCCCAAGGGGAAGTGCTCGCGCGGATAAAACCGCCTGCTTCCAACTCTGTCAACTGTTTCTTGAGCTCAATCAACTCCTTCGAACACATCTTGTACGGATGCCGAGAAATCGGCTGGGTACCAGACTCTAGCTCAATAACGAACTCAATAGCTCGAACTGGTGGAATTCCTGGAAACTCCTCCGGAAAGACGTCTGGGAACTCAGAGACAACTCTGACCTCTTCGAGCAAAGGCGCAACTCCTGCGTTCAACGCGTACAACTGTGCTGGTCCAGACATAGAGCCACAAGTGTACAAGACCTCTGCGCCTGAATCATGTGTCAACTTCACTGATCTGGTTGGACAATCAATATTGGCCTTGTGCTGCACAATCCAATCCATGCCCAAAATGACATCAACGTCGGAACGAGGCAAGACAATCAGGGATGCTGTGAAAACAACGCCCTGAATACGGATCTCCACATCTGGAACAAGCCTGGAAGACTCCAACCTAGAGCCCAGAGAACAAACTGAGAGCGGTCTAGGCAACTGCTCTCTCAGAAGGTCAAGTGACATAGCAAAGGCATTGGAAATGAACGAATGGGAAGCTCCGGAATTGAACAGAACTGTCGCGGGAACTGAACACACAAGAAACCTACCAAGAACGATCTTTGAAGACTACTGAGCATCTGTGAGCATCACGTTGTTCACCCGAACTGCACGTGGCTGTGCCTTCACCATAGCGGTGGTCGGAGTAGAGCGAGGTGGAGGCGGTGGGAGCCGAGCAAAGCGCGGGTCAGTGCAGTTGGGAAACATGTGCCCTGGCTCTCTGCACTTGTAGCAGATCATGCCCGGCTTGGGCTGCTACTGCGGCCTGGGTGGCCTCGCGTGTGGTGGTGTAGAGCGAGGCCCCTGCTGAACTGGGACGGGAGGGCGGGCAAAAGTGAGGAAAACTGCCCCCCTCTGCTGGTACTGCTGCCTTTGCGGTGGTGCCTCTGCAACCCAAGTCTTTGCCTTCTTGTGGATCATCACTGCGGAACTGTGCTCACACTGGCGCTTCCTGTCTGCATCCCACTCTGCTCTGGCTGACACCTAATGGATAGCCTGATCCATGAACTGTGAGAATAGCGTGGGACTGCACTGAGTGAGCGCGTACTTGATCTCTGTGCTAAGACCTCCACGGAACCTCGCAATCTTCTTAGCCTCTGTGCTGACCTCCTCTGGAGCGTACCTGGCGAGCCTGACGAAGGCCGGGTTGTACTCCTGAACTGACCTATCACCCTGTCTCAGAGTCAAGAACTCCTCACGCTTCATGTCCATCAGGACACTCGGAACATGCGCTACTCTGAAGTCTGCGACGAAATCTGCCCACGTGATGACAACATCGCCTTTGTTGGCCTTGTAGGTGTCGTACCAGCTGGCTGCTGCACCCTGAAGCTGGAAGGAGGCGAAGGTGACGTAGTCGACGGGTCTAACGGTGTTCACTCCTCTGGGCAGTCTGGTTCACTCCAGCGGGTCTCGAGCCTCGGAGAACCTGGGGGGGTTGATCGCGAGGAACTGCTGCAGTGTGGAGTACTGTGGTCGATCACTCCTCTGGGCAGTCTGGTTCTGCAGCATCTGTAAGATCGCAGCTATGCCCTGAGCCACTGCGGCCACAACCTCTCCAAGGATAGGGTTCTCTGGCGGCGGCATGTTCGCTCTTGGCATCCTGTTTACAGGAACACTTATGAGAACATGATTGAAACATTGACGTAACCAGAAGATAAAGCAATATTGACAACAAAACTTCCTCACGAGGTATGAGAAAGTCGAAGGCTGAAATTCCACCAAGGTTAACCCGGAAAGTCGAAAGCTAGGTGCTACTGGAATCCCCAAACCGATATCATCCGAATCCAAGATAATAATCTGCTAGCGAGCACACAACAATATATATACGAGCGGTTGGAAACCTGTACAATGAGACATCTGCCCTGAGCGGCCCGCCATCGCGGTCGTCCATAGGGGAAAAGACACCACATCCATATTACCATAGGATGTCCGCCAATGTTGTATGGACGTTTCACTTGGGGTACGGCGTAACCGAGGTAGAGTAGTCAACCCCAAGTGGCGGCTCAGTGGTCTCAAAGACGCCAACACATCTCTTCGCTAGCAAAAAATTATAGAGGAATCGAAGCCTCATGTAAATGAGAACCTAGATTTGTTTATGAAAGGGGATAAGTTGCAGAGAGAAAAACTACGTTTCACTTCCTCACAGAAAAAGGGGTGGGAGGCTGGGGTAAGAAGAAAAAGAAAGAGTTCCTACTCTCCGATTTTTCCTTAATAACCACAAAATAGTTTCTAGACTCAACTTCGACCAGTAAGGGGTCTTACAGTCAGTCCTGCTCTGATACCAAGTTGTAAGGCCCCCGATGTGGTGCTAACTCGAGTTATTCGCTTTCGCGTCCCGCTCAAGTTAGTAGCGCATAAAGAGCCACCAACTCACGACACTCGCACTCGTGTCGCTACCGGATTCTCAACAACAAGTATAAGAACAAAGAACTTTAACTAGGACATAGAATATATAGAGTCCAAGTCATACATCACCACTGGAATTATTACATCATCTCAGAGGTCCGTGAACCCAACAGTACAACAAGCGTCAAGCAGAAGACAAACACGACCGAGTATGGTCAAAAGCCAAATTGCCCTAGAGAGGGCTGCACATAAAGAGTCCACCCACGGATCGTCGAAGCCCAACTGTAGGATCTACTGAATGTCGGGACCCGGGGTTAGCGTATGTAATTCCAGTCACAATACAATCACATGGAGAGCCGAGAGCCGTACCCACTTGTCTAAGCAGACAAGGCCAAGCACAGATCACTCTCGGTAAGCATCGAACGTGAGGGGGCATCCCATCCAGGCCGGATGATCAACTGAAATGGGTCCTCATCGTCCGCTCACAAGTCTAAATGCTTATGGGTGGTGAATCCCATACTCATAGACAAGTCGCCTCAACCATGTTCTCGATTGAATCATAACCTTTACATAGACTTACTCCAGCCCGATCACTTAGTCGGGATCTCGGGCGGGCTCGATCATACAACAAAGTGTGCCACGTGACAGAGTCACGAGCAATCGCATCGCGATGCCCCAAGATGCGCACATCTAAGGGCCACTTGGTGTATAAAATACACGTCTATTCGAATAGTTTATTAACCCTGCAGGGGTGTACTTCTACACACACGCCTCATCAGTTATCGCCTGGGGATGGACCCTTCAAGTGAGTACCGGCGAGGATGCTGCCACGACACTTCACTCACGGCACCATCTCTAGTCCTAGGGAGTGGCCTATTTGAGTTGGGACCACAATCGGAATCCGGACGATTGTTCCGATGCGGACTCAAACGTTGTGTGACCGCCATCAAGCTCAACTCGATCATTATCACTTGATCCAACGTGCCCACAACCTACGCCAACCACTTACCTTGGTTCCATCTGCTTGAGATCGTTAAAGGGCGAACTACTTGCGACTCCTGGACTGGTCCGGGGTGAGGTACTAGGCCGAGAGGGGTCAGTGAGCCCAATGTGTGGTCGTACTCTTAGTCTTGGATAACAACACAAGAACTCGGGCCTAAGGAAGTGATCAACGAGACAACCCACTATGTACTCCTACACAGCCTCTCATCGTTCACCTTTGTTTAGGGTAGATTCACCAACACGTTACCACCATCATTCACATGATCACTACCATCCCGACTCACATCAAAGTAGCCTCAGGTAACAACTCTAAGCATGCAATAAGATGTAACAGTTGCAGGGGCCACATGATATCAACGAACTCCTACATCTGCTAGGATTGTGGTTTGCTTACTACTGCTAGGATATTACCTCATCGATTGCACACAAGGCACTCGGCACAAGGACACTTCAGGAGTTGAGACGCAGCGTCCCTGGAACGCTGAGCTGTTATGCCCGGTTTACAATTGAGTCGTACGAATGTATTCATACTACCAAGCAATCAATTAGTAAAGCTGTCATGCATCGGAGAGATTGCATTCGATTTTATTTATAGGGTTACTTCATTTTAGGCAAGTCTCATTTGGCAAAGCCTTATCATCCCCGAGATGAGCGAAAAATCTCACTCGGGAATGGCCGATTATACGATCACAAAGTATAGGACAAAAGACTATGAGAACCGCAGAGTCGGAACTAAGCTAGCACGCGACCCGAGCACAGATCACAAGTTATCTGTGGCATCGATGAAGTGACGGCTGGTCGGACCTGCGATATCATATCACGAACTTAAAAACACTCTAGAAAGAGAACCACGGCCAACGGCGCCATTCTCCAATTGCGTCCCCGATCCAAGCAATCGGCAAGGAGAAATCGGCTGACTAACTCTATGCAGAATCCTTCTGCGCTAGCACTTGAGTAGATCAGCCTCCATAACCAAACCCAGAGCAGAGCGTGATCCTATGAGCCGACCTCAGACCGCATGTCAGCTGTCGGCAAACATGGAATCATGCCCCCGAGGGAAACTGGCAAAGAGCAAAAGAGAAAAGGCAGAAACCACGAAGTCGATCACATCAGAAAGTCATGCAATAAGCAAAGATAACAAGCTCAAGGCCGAATAGGTTCATTACATCAAACCACCCCCATCAAACCACCCCCAGTGGGTGTCCTCAGAATCTCGCAAGTCTTGTGAAAGTTTGCAGAAAAGGAAATAAAGTGAACTAGCTATGCGTCGGGAGCAATAGAGACTGGAGCCGTCGGCGGCGTGGCCAAAATGGTCGGAGCTATCAGCGGCGCAGTCGAGGCAGTCGGAGCAGTGAATGGCGCTTGTGTAATGGCCGGAATTGCTTGTTCCGGCGAAGTCGGACCCTCTTGCACAGCAGCGGCCTCCGACTGCTCCGGCCCTGTCGAAATCTCCTTTGCCTTGGAAGGCTCAGCATCGGCTATCTTGGCGCTAGTCCTTCTTGAGGTGGCCTTGGGCGAAGTATGAGAAGAGCTACTGTCGGATAAGTCATCTTGGTACAGATGGGTGCTCGAGGAGCGAGCTCGCCGACTGCCCTGACCTCCTCTGGCGCGACTGTTAGCAGAAGGGCTGTCGTCGGCCAGAGTGGCTATCGACGGTGGGGCAATCGGCATCCCAAATTGTCAAGGACAGGAGTGTACTTAGTGTGAAGGAACCACCCAGCCATGGTCATGGCAAGGCGGTTTACCTGGGAATAGGCGCTCTCAAGGAGATCTGACGCCCCGTCTCGCATGGTGTACAGACGAGCCAAGTTGAGCTTGGGGTACCAGCTCAGCGTGGTCTGAAGCGCTGTCTTTGCGCCAGTCTGAGCTGCTGAGTCAAGCAGAGCCTCGACTCGACGGGGAGCAGCCTTCAGCAGCTGCAGCACCTGGTCGTGGGTAGCATTGGGGGCATCTCCTTGCCCCGAATCTTCTTCATCAGACTCGTTGGTGCCAGCCGACGATCCTTCACCATGGCGCAGGCGCCCAAGTGCGTGCTTCAGTTCGGCAGGCCCCCAAAGCAGTTCGACGAGCTTCTGGATGCCCAGTTTGAATGTGAATACGCTTCCATGAATGACGGGGATGCGATCCTCAGTGACAATGATGAATTCCCAAGGATTCCATCCTTCAGCTTCGGTCCTCACCGGCCAGCCCTCCACTACTGGAAAAAAAGGTCTTTAATGGCGCACTATATTTTGACATCAATGATGCACTTTAGGTGCGCCATTACTAGCACGCCATTAATAAGTTATAGTAATGGCGCACATTTAGTGCGCCATTACTATCCTGTATACTAATGGCGCACGTGAAGTGCGCCATTACTAAGGCCAGTCATGCGCCACTGATGTTACTGGTCCCACCACATATGTGTCTTCTGCTCTAGGTTACTAATGGCGCACTTTCAGGTACTGCGCCGTTGTTGTGTTTCTCCACATGCGCCACTGAGGCACACTATGTGCGCCATTACTATGAATATTAGGTTTTTTTTCTTTTGCTTTTCTGTATTTGCACAGATATAAACAGCAGATTTATAAACAACACAGATATAAACAACAGATTTATAAACAGCACAGTAGAAGATTAGTCTCCGATTCCAAATCATCATATTAGTCTCCGAATTCAAAATATCGAACAAACTTAGAACATTACAGGTCTCGAGTAGCGAGTTTGATCACATTACAAGTCGATATATCTAAACTACCATGACATTGAAGAAGAGGGTGGCGGTCACGATGAGCATCATCGTGACCAAAGTGATCTTCATCCGGTTCCTCCTCCGCTCCCTCCTCTCCCCCGCTAGATAGCGCGCGTATCTAGCTTCCGCCTCCGCCCTTGTGGGGTACCCTTTGTAACTGTTACGGCTAAAACGGTGAACCTGTCTCCGACAATCCTCCCAGTCGTCGTAGACTCCGGGAATCCTACCAATGTACACGACATACGACGGCATCTTCTTTATGCACTGGACAAACAAAACATTAAGAAAACTTATAGACAATATTTAAGCAGTACATACCTATACAACAAAATTAAGGACCAAAGGAAGAGAAAAGCAACACACAATAATAGCACACGGTTCATGGTCCTAGTAATAAATAGCATCGACTACATATAAGTTGAATGATGACTGTTTAAAGTAAGGAGACATATGTACATACAAGTTCATAAAAGTTTATACAACACACACGATCTCTCGTCGATAGTCCAGAACTACATAGCTAGGCGCATGGGCATCAAGACTTTTGACTCCGCTCACGGGCCGGAGTGTGGGTGAAGCCTCCGTCTTTCGTGATGGTCATGAATGAGCGATCGCCGTCAGCCTGCAATCTTAGCATTGTATCTATTTCACGGTTGGACAGTTGATTGTTGAGGTAGAACTCCCCCGTGTTACGAAGGACATCTTCAGAGATGATTCCTGCCAACTCCGACTGGATGCGAAAGAATTCTTGTCTGAGGTCGGCGTCTTGGATTACCGACAAGCGTTCGGCCCAGTGCTTAAGATGAGCTGGGAGCGTAAGCTGCTGCTGGTACTATAGGAATGCCCGCATGTGATGGATGGCGTAGTAGGCATCCTTCTGACCACCAGGCGGCTACTTGACGCAGGCGAACTTCGTTACGTGAGTGAACCCATGCGCGCCGTACCTAACAACTTCCTTCTTGAAGGTGACTCCAGATTTGGAGTAGCGCGAGAGAGCCTCATCGAGAACTTTCTTGATATTTGTGTAGTCTTTGTTCGACTCACGGTCCGGGTCCAAATACGTGGCCATGGACCATTTCGGGTTTAGAGCGATGAGTGTGCACTTTGTTTCATCACTGCACACAACACGGATGTTAAGAGGAAAAGAACGACCGAAATCCTAGGACTCACGACGGTGACGCGAGGCTCATCGGAAAACATGGCGGCGACACTGTCCAGTGTCCAATGCATGGAATCTGCTCCATTTTTTCCTGGAGTTGTGCCTCCGAGCCGCTAGTGCTTTTCTCCTTTCGCCTAGTGTTATAGTAGTCCCACCATTTTGTGGAACAGCCTTTGCCGGACACACGACCAGCTGACGACGGCTTACTAAGCTTATCATTTTTCTTGAGTGTGTTGATCTCCCTATTTAAAGAGTTGTCCCAAGGGGCGATAGGCGGGGACCCTGCACTGCTGCTTTCAGTTTCCTGCACAAGGAACGCGGGGACCAGTCAGAAATTTGGCTTCACTAATTTTAAAATGCAACCATATGGAGCTAATTTAACAGGGGCGGGGGTATTCTTTACAAGAAGACGCTCAAGCTCCTCCACCTTCGGATCTGTCGTAAGCTCCCCTGTTATCGGGTTCCTCTTGTACCGGGCCCTGACATAGTTATCGGTAGGCTTATCTCCGTATTTTTTGAAGAGAGGCGGTAGGACTTGCGTGGCATGCTCCGCGTCCTCCTTGTCCCATTTTGGTTCCTCCACTCTGTAACCGCCGGGACCGAGTCTGTGAACCCCTAAGTTCAATTCCCGCATACTTTTCCCCCCCTTGAACTCCTCGTAGTTAGTTTCACTGATCGAAGGATTTTCCTCCTTGATCTTCTCTTAAATAACACCTTTACTAATCATTTTCTTCACCGTGCTTCTCCAAGTAGCCAGGGATGTGCTCATCTTCGTGAGGGCGGCACTGTTCACTTTATTCCCGTGGAGTTGTGTGTTTGCGAATTGAGCGGGGAACTTGTATCGATTGTGCAGCTTCGTGAAGAGGAGGTTGCGCAAATTCGCTCGTTCAGGATGCCTTAGGTTCTCGATGTTGATCGAGAAGGTGCCCCGGAGAATGCACCCTAGTTGTCCGGCGTACCCAGCGACTAATTCTTTGGGCGCCGTTGGAAGCCCATTTTTGTCCACTTCGGTAAATTCCTCCTTGACTGTGCCTAGCTTGCTTAGGCGCCTCTCCTTTTTTTCCTCTTCGGTTGGCTTCCATCTGTGGGTTGGCTGCCATCATCAGTGGCGGGATCGGCCTCCGCCGCACCACAATCATCCCCGCTAGCGGTTGTGTACTCGGGATCGGTAGAGTCATCCCCGATGCCCTCATAGCGGGGTTGAGGTTGTGGATCATCGTCCATGCCCATCTCCCAATATTGCTTCTGGTGGTGCGAACCGGAGGCCTCATCGTTGTCGGCCATCTACACCCACTACATAGGATAAGAAAAAATACTACTAGAGTGATTGGATGATATCAGGGTAGCTTGTATAGCTAGGATAAGAAAAAAGTTCTTGATGTTTCTATTATGATGTGTGTAGCCTTCATCCTTCCAGTGATCAAATCTGCAAGTGCCTAACACTATATGCTACTGTGGAGATTGTTGAGCTATGTAGTTGGACAATTACATGCAAAGCACCTTCTAGGTCAAGAAAATTAACAAAGGTCATGCACGAATTCATGGAAAAATTCGGCATGACCTTTGCTAATTTTCTTGAGCTAGGACCCCATTCTCAACCGAAACGGAAATTAATCGACATTTTGGGAGAATGGGGTCATTATTTGTACCTGCACAAAAATGGCACAACAAGCATATAGGCAGGACTGCATATATAAACAAGAATTCATATATATAAACATAACAGTTTCTTGCATATATATCAACATAAGTTAAATGCATGAGACTGCATATGAAAATCAGTACAGGAGCACATAATAAATAATCTCCTCCCTCGTAGCATTTTCTTTAGTTTGAATAATCAGTACTGGAGCACATGAAAATCAGACATACAAAAGACCACTTATGTTATGTCAACAGTATATCATCAAAGTCAGAAACAAGAAATACTAGTGATTAATGTGGTGTTGTATCTAAGCACAACAGATTCTGCAGAAAGAATGAAATATCAATGTTTTTGGGGTGATTTGAAGGAACAAACAAGAAACAAAAAATAAACTAGCATGGTAGTAGAATTTTTCCACTAGCCACAAACTTAGCTATGATTTATCCATCCAATTACACATTCCTGTAATGAACAATAAAGGTGATCAAGATAACTGATGAGTTCACAAGAGTCATAGCATAAATCATACTCCAACTGGATCAGTACTGGAGCACATGAAAATCAGACATACATGGCAATTTTTTATAACAGCAGAAGTAGAAGAAGGGTACCTTAAACAGCAGCTCTTCCAGGTCTGCAAATCAAGGAACTAGAGGGAGAACACTGGCTGCAGATCAAGGAGAAAGGTAAGACCGATGAGCAAAACAGAGGATTACAGGTGATACTTATTGGAAAGGAAAAACTAAAGAGAGCAGAACAACACTCACAAAGGAGAGCAAAACAACACTCACAAAGTGAGAACATTCATACATGAGAAACAATAAAGCATGTAGTGACGAATTATAGGTGTGGATGCATCAACAGTCTAAGCAGAGAACAAATTCAAGTACCTTGTACGCAGGCAAATAGGAGTGGATGCATGAACAATCTAAGCAGAGAACAAATTCAGTGGAAACAACAGAGGACAAATTCAGTGGCATCAATGCGAATAGCTCAGGAGTTCTCCTCACTCACAGCTGTTAAAATAATTCAGAGAACGACACTCACTTTGAACAAATACTACTAGCAAATCACACCAAATTCAGTCAACACTCCATCTGAATCCTCCAAACAACAAGATTCCAGGTTACCTACTAAGTAGCATTACAAGTACAATCCTCCAAACAACAAGATTCCAGAGACGACCATCAATAAGAAGGAAACAACATCTAACAAGACCAGAACAAGAAGAAAGGAAGAAATAATCGGGCAGAGTAGGTACCCTTCTTGAGGCTCTTGGAGGAGAGTGTTGCACCTGCGTTGCAACTGATGCGGTACCTCGAAGCCCACCTTGCAGGACTTCCTCGGTGGTGTCTACGCAATCTCAGTCGCCACATGATAGGGCTTCGGTGGAGCGAGGGAGGGGTGGCGGCGAAGGGGGATCACCGGAGGGGGGCGACGGGGGCGCGGGGTCGCCGGAGGAGGGCGGCGGTGAGATGGGGTTTGAGAGAGAGTACTGTGAGATGAATCGATGGGATCGAGCCCAATCGAAAGATAACCCTAACTACTTGGCATAACAATGGCGCACTTTCTGGAAGTGCGCCATTAGCATAGGAATAGCAATGGCGCACTTTCCATAGATGCGCCATTAACGCTTTTAATATTTTGTTATTTATAATTATAATTATAATTATGTTTTAGTTTTATATTGTGTAGTAATTATAAACACATGGCAATTTTAATACTCCCTCATTCCTAAATATAACAAAAACTATCAACATCTACAATACTCCCTCCGTTCCTTTATATAAGGTGTATTTATTTTTAAAGAAAAACATTGACCAAGTTTTAAGAAAAATATATCAATATCCATAAAAGAAAATTTATATCATTTAGTTCATCATGGAAAGTAGTTTCATATTTTATGTACTAAAATAATATAATGCTCATAATATAAAATAATATAATGTTTAAAAGATCAGTAAAAATAATCATTCACATGCTCATAAATGAGGTTGAAATGAAGTGACATGAAATAACAATCATGAAATAACAATCATCGTGATTGGATCTTAGCTATCATCTTTTCACAATCTTTTTGCCCTTCTTTTTCGCGTTTGCATAATTTAGCCCGGAACCCCTTGATTTCTTCTCTAGAACGGGCGACCGCATTTAGGTAGGGTGGTCCTGCTTCTTCTTGTTTTGTATGCTACTGCATCATCGTCGTCGTCATCTTCAATCTTCGGGTCGCCGTACTTGTCGAAGTCTTGCTCGTTGGCGGCTCCATCCATTCCGATGATGTTCCTTTTTCCTCTCCGCACGACAATACGGCTTGGCTTTGACGGGTCGGTAATGAAGAAGCATTGGTCCACTTGGCTAGCTAGTACCCATGGCTCATTTTGCGCGATGACGTTTGTGCCCGCAGTCTTGGATTTGGCTTCGGGTATAACCATGGTGGTGAAATACCGGCTTTCTTTTACGATGCTCTTGACCCACCTGACGCGGAACATCGGCACCTTCTCTCAAGCGTAGCTGAGCTCCGAGATCTCCTCGATCCTTCCGTAGTATCTTTTCTTAACGTTACTGGTGTAGGTTTTCATCGTTACCCCGGAGTTCTGATAATCTCTCTTCATGTCCTTTTCCTCGGTGTAGAATGTGTAGCCGTTGATATCGTACGCTTGATGTGTCATCAGGTTGTGCTCGGCGCCCTGTGACAAGGCGAATACGAGTTTTACTTCCTCGGAAGAGTCCTCATGTAAAGGGTACGATAGAAGCTTTTCCTTGAACCAACGTGTGAAGCATGAGTTGTGCTCTTTGAGTACATCTCCGTCCGTCCACTGTTGGCCTCGGTCATTGTACGTCTTCTAAATTGAGGATTTGTGCTCTACCACCCAAGGATCGACCAAGTCAATGTGTTGCAGCGCGACTAGGTTTGCTCTTTGAAACTCGGCGAGTCGATCCTGGAAGTCGACATGCATTTTGCGGCGACCCTCGCGGTGACCACATCAAGCGAGCCTGCCGAGGTGCCTGTTGACGGGAAGACCAACGGGGTTATCGATGCCTAGATAATTCATGCAAAAGGAGATGCACTCTTCGGTCAGAAAGCCCTGGTCTATGCTTACATCTGGACGTGCCCTGTTGCGAACGTATCCTTTGATCACACCATTCATCCTTTCGAACGGCATCATGATGTGCAAGAACGTCGACCCGAGTTGGATGATATCATCCACGATATGGACGAGGAGATGCACCATGACATCGAAGAATGCGGGCGGGAAGTATATCTCGAGCTCGCATAGTATCACCATGATCTCTTCTTGTAGCCCTCTGAGTTTCCTCACGCCAACCGACTTCCGAGAGATGACATCAAAAAAGTTGCATAGGCCAAATAGCGTTTCACGGACGTGGTCATCCATGATCACGCGCATTGCAACTGGAAGTAGCTGCGTCATCAGCACGTGACAGTCGTGAGACTTCATCCCGTTGAACCTCTGCTTCGCTGAGTCTAGGTATCTGCTGATCTTCCCAACGAAACCGTAAGGAAGTTTTATTCCTAGGAGGCAGTTGATAAACTGCTGGATCTCCTTCTGACTTAGAGTGAAGCACGTGGGGGGGGCAGTAATAATGTTCGCTCTGCTTCTTGGCCTTTTTGCCTTTGCAACGACTTTCCGTTTCCTCCGGTGGCTCGTCATCATCATCATCATCGTCTTCGTCATCATCATCATCATCATTAGGGCGGTTTGCGTGAAGCTCCTCCCTGATGCCCATTGATAGCAAGTCTGCCCTTGCTTTCGGCCCATCTTTGGTCTTTTCTGGCATGTTGAGCAGGGTAGCAAGCAGAATCTCGCACATATTCTTCTTGATATGCATGACATCAAGGCTGTTTGGCACACCGACGGTGTTGTCGGGACCCGGGGTTAGCGTATGCAAGCCTCGCTACAGCACAATCATATGGAGATCCGAGAACCGTACCCCCTTGTCTAAGCAGACAAGGCCAAGCACTGAACGTTCTTGGAAAGCATCGAACGTGAGGGGTATCCCATCCAGGACGGATGATCAACTGAAATGGGTCCTCATCGTCCGCACACAAGTCTAAATGATATGGGTGGTGAACTCCCATACTCATAGACAAGTCTCCTCAACCATACTATCGATTGTATTATAACCCTTACATAGACTTACTCCAGCCCGATCACTTAGTCGGGGTCTAGGGCGGGCTCGATAATACATCAAAGTGTGCACGAGACGGAGTCTCGAGCAATCGCATCGCGATGCCCCAAGCTGCGCACATCTAAGGGCCACTTGGTGTATAAAAGACCGCCAGCCAAATCACAACTAAGGTCTCGAAAACCCATACTAAGACATGCATGTTATAAACATACACGCAACACACATGCCTTGTATGAACAACAGGTATCATTGCAATTCTCTACAAAGTATATATCTTTATTAATAACTCTTACAGAGTGCACACAGAGATCACAAGCATGTGATCCAACATTACAACAAACAAACGGAAGTAAAGTAGGTCTGAGTACAGACAAGTTTAACAAATGGCTTAGAGAAGCCTTATCTAAAAACAAGCCCTCCACGAGGGAACCAGTCGTCCGATTGGGACTACACTAGCTTGGTCTTGGTCTGAGTCTTCATCGGGGTCACCATCGGGGTCGGTGGGTTCATCTAAAACATAGATTAAGCAAACGTGAGTACAAAATCGTACTCAGCAAGACTTACATAGGAGCTATACTACTCATGCATATGTATCAAGTTAAAGGGAGGTGGGGTTTCACTTGCAGAAGTGCCAGCTTTGACTTGGCTAGTCCTGAACTACGAGTACCAGACTTGAGGTAAGAAGCGTACACGAGTCCACTACATTCTCCAACCAATTACACCACTATGGTGCCTTCCTCGACTTCCCCACGAGAAAGCACGCCATAGCACTCACACTTATCTTGGTGTGTTTTAGAAGTATCCAGTTCAAGTTGTCTAATAATCAAGCTAAGCTTTCCAAGCAGTCCTTAACCGCGGACGCGGCTATTCGAATAGTTTTTTTAACCCTGCAGGGGTGTACCGCTACACACACGTGTCATCAGTTACCGCCTTTTGCATGTCACCGTTCAAGAGGTGACAGCGAGGATGCCACCACAACACTTCGCCCACAGCTCCATTCTAGTCCAGAGAATCGCCTATCTGAGGGGGATCCGTATGGAAGTCCGGCCGAGGTTCCAGTACAGCCTCAAACGATGTGTGCAGGGTCCCAAGCCGGTCTTGAAAAGCCGTTCATCCACTTCGCAGACCGTGCCACATCCCTACCAGAACTCCGAACTACTGCGACTCTTGGGGTTCGAACGGGGTGAGGTACTAGGATGAGAGGGGTCAGTGAGCCCAATGTGTGGTTGTACTCTTCTTCTTGGATCACCACACAAGAACTCGGACTTAAGGCGGTGTTCAACGAGACAACCCACTGTGTACTCCTACACAGCCTCTCATCGTTCACCTTGTATTAGGGTAGATTCCCCAACACATTTCACTTTCATCAACACCATGTTTATCATCCTCCCGACTCACATCATAAGCAACCTCATTGTACCACTAAGCATGCAATAAGCAGTAACAGTTGCAGGGGCCACATGATATCAACCAACTCCTACATCTGCTAGGATTGTGGTTTGCTTACTACTGTGACAAGATGATAGGTCATACAAAGGATATGGGTTCAACAATGCGGTAGAAACGTTATCATGGTGATCATCCTAAACAATGCATAAGCGAGACATGAGAGGGAAGTGGGATTTTATCGACATGATCAATGGGGGTTTGCTTGCCTTGCTGACGAGGTTCAGTCACGGGGTCTTCAACGAAGGGGGTGATCTCGGATTCCGGCTTCACTTCTATCAGCAACATGACAATCGTAGGATCAACATAATGTACAATGCACAATCACATGAATAAGATTGAAATGGTGATGTTCATGGTACTGATGTGTTGAGCATTCCATTTAAAAGGAGTATATTGCATTTGAAATGCAAATTCAAACTCCATTTGATTTATCGATGAAATTCAAATGCATTTGAATGCATGAATGTTCATTTCAAAAAGTTGATCATGAAGTGATGTTGTATAGTTGAAGTAATGTCTCTGATGTGTGGATGAATCCATTGGAATTAAGGGTGTTGCAAAATCATTTGCAAATTTACTCCAAATTTGAATTTGAAAAGGATCCATATGCATGTTTTCTACTGTTCACCCATTTTTAAATGGTCAAACATGTAAAAAAATTGCATATTCACAATCCTTGTATTTTTCTGATAATTTTAGACATATTATTTGTCCAATTTGGAGTTAAAATTAATTTTCTATGATTTATTGAAGTTTTGTCCATTTTCTGTAATTTCTGGATTTATCAAAAAGATTTAAAAAGCTTTACTGCGTCAGCATGATGTCATTGTGACATCAGGGGGGGGGGTCTGACTGCTGGGACCCATCAGTAAGTCTCAGAGGGGTTAAACCCGTGGTTAATTTAAACAAGCAGAGGGATTAGGGGGCCTGGCCCCACTGGTCAGTGGCCCATGGGTTAGGATTAGTGGTGGGGTTAGGATTAGGGTTAGGGCTCTCATGGCGAGTTCGCTGGAGACTGGCCAGGGAGTTCGCCGGACTTGGGAAAAAGGGCACGGGGAGGGTTCTGGAGGGCACTTCCGGGCTCAGCGCGAAGCCGCGCATTGCGTGGTGCCAACGGGGGTTCAAACAGGGGCTCTGGGGCGCGACTACGTCGATGAGTGACGGCAGCTGGGCTCGGACCTCGCCGGAACTGCGCGAGAGGGCTCGGGAGAAGGTTGGAATAGGGTCAAACGGACGAGCAGCTCACCGTGAGTTGGATGGAGGAGACGGCGGAGCTGCGGAGTGCTTGACCGCGGTGAATTTGAGCTCGAGCTCGTCGGCGGCCGGCGGTGAAGACGACGAAGGGCGCGGCGTCTGTAGAGCACGCCGGCTCGATTACTCGCACGTGAAGACGAAGGCGTCGTCGAGGAGTCTCCTGGACATCATGGTGCAGCTCGAGGAGGACGACGGCCACGCAGGCTCGACGGCGGTGCTCCGGCGTGCGCTCGGGCAGCGAACAAAACGGCGAAGGGAGAGGGGGGATATGATCCAGAAGAGGGGGAATGCGTGCGGGGAAGAAAGAGCAGCTGCGTGGCGCGTTTTGGGGAAGAGGGGAGGGCTAGAAGAGCCAGGGCGTCGCGGTGGCGTCGTCGCCGCACTCTGCCCTCCACCGAGCAGCTTGGCTCGGCGGGGAGGAAGAAGACAAGACGAGAAGGCTGCTGGGCTGGGCCGGCCTGGGTGGGTTGGGCTGCTTTGCCCCCTTTCCTTTTTTTTATTTGTTTCTGTTTTATTCTTCTGAATTTTGTTTTGCTGTGGTAAAATAATTACCTAGGCATTTTATAAAATCCTCAAATATTTATCTTGGACATATGTGACATAGTACTAGCCACTCCCAAGATTTGAAGATTTTTGGAATTCATATTATTTGAATCCAATTCAATTAGCATTTAAATTTAATTTCCAAGCCTCTGTTTGAATTTTTGAAAAATCCATGAGCATGGGTTTGCTCCCAAACCATTTTTCAAATGATCAACATCATTTATAGGAATTTTCCAAATACTCAAATAATTTTTGGAAAAAAAATTTATCTGGCCATTTGATTTAATTTCTCAGGGCTTTTCTTTTCCCCATTTTTGATTTGCAATTTGAATTTTGACATGAATGCAAGGTACCTCTGATCCTAGCACATACCTAACTTGGGGTTGTGACAGATGTTCCAGTACGGCAAGTCCCAAAAAACAGACCTCGTTTTCCATACCTTCAACAGCGGCTCTGGCGCCTTTCGCTTAGAATTGATCTTTCCTGGCGGTGGGCACTCTTTCCAATTTGTCAACAGCATGTATATTTCGGTGCCTCTCCTCCTACGTGGGGCCTTTCGGGGTTCGGCTGTTCCATCGAATAGATCCTTCCGTTTTCTGCATGGGTCATTGTGAGGAAGCCATCTTCGATGTCCCATGAACACGGTTTTTGAAGACCCGGGATCCTTAGGTAGTTGGTGATACGTTGTGTCGTCCATGCACCTAGCGCATCCACAGTGTCCGTGGACCACCTGCTCCGCGACATATCCTAAACCGAGATAGTCGTGCACCGTCGTGAGCAGTGCGACTTTCACAGGGAAATATGTTTCTTCTAGAGCGTCCCACGTGTTGACTGGCGTTCTCCATAGCGTATCTAGCTCCTCTTTTAGGAGCCCAGATACAAATTGAGGTTGGTTCATGGTTGTTTCGGCCCTTAAATTAGCACACTCATGTGCATGTACTTCCTCTTCATGCACTCCCAGGGGGGGATGTTGTACATGCCGACAAACACTGGCCAGGTGCTATGTGTGCTGCTCTGGTTGCCGAAAGGATTCACTCCATCGGTGCTCGCGACCAACACTACATTCCTTGGATCCTTCCCAAATTCCTCCTCGAAGTTCAATGACTCCCACGGGCTCCCATCAGAAGGGTGACTCAACATCCTGTCTTTTTCTGGATCATTTTTTCAGCTTCTTCCTTTTGCTGCTTCCTTTCCGCATGCCAGCGCATGAGCTTAGCTTGCTTAGGGTCCGCGAAATAAAGCTGCAGACGAGGAATGATCAGAAAGTACCACACCGTTTTTTGAGGATCTTTCTTCTTCTTGTATCGACTGGCGCCGCACTTCGGACATACGGTAGACTCCGCATACTCATGCCGATAAATGATGCAATCGTTAATGCAGACATGGTATCTAACATGCGGTAAATCCATAGGACACACGATTTTCTTCGCCCAATTGGAACTGGTCGGGCAAGTGTTCCCCTTGGGAAGACGGTCTTTCCAGAATGACATGTTTTCGTCGAAGCATGTGTTGGTCATTTTATGTTTTACTTTCATCTCCAGAGCCATGAGCGCTATTTTCAGGCAGGTATCCTCGGGATTGCATCCTTTATACAATGGAGTAACTGCGTCCATCTAAGTTGATTCAGCTTGGCTTTCTCTCGGGCGGCAGCTCTTGCTTTATTACTCGCCTGGTTCAGAAGCAACTCTTGAAGATGAGACTCCTGCACCCAGTCCATCGACGATGGTCCATCATTGCCGTCTTCTCCGACATCTTCATCTTCAGGATGATCATGCCCTTCGTCTTGATCTTCCTCATGGTCATGTCCGGCATCTTCTACATGATGATTGTGTCCTGCATCGTGATCATGTCCAGGAGATTCTTCGTCTTCTCGCCCGACCTCGGCGCTATTTCTGCTTACTGTTGCCCGGCCACCCTAGACGAATTCATAATCTTCTTCATCACCTTGCCACCGATAGCCATCCATGAAACCACACGTGAGCAGGTGCCCCTTGATGATTTTTGAATCCGGGTCCAAAAGGCACTTCAGCTTGCATCTTCGACACGGACATCTTATCACCGTCTCGTTCTTTTGAATCATCTCGGCCTTCGCGGAGCTCAAAAACCTATCCACGGTGCCTGCAGTCATCTTGCGAACCATGGTCGCCTGCGGGGCATAGAGAAAAACGTTATTTTAGAACCAAAAAAAATTGGCATGACCTTGCCTAATTAATAGGACAAAAAAGAATGCAAAGTATGCCAAATTTTCGCCGAAACGGAAATGAATCAACATTCCGGCAAAATATTGGCAACTATCGCATATGTGAGGTACCTGCAAACACACATGTAAATACATATCCCATGATCATCACAACACACATACATATATACCCCATGATCATCACATCACACCACACATATACACCGACAAAAAGTGTGTTCGAGAGAGAACAAACTAGATCTACACAACAATAAAGAGAGGTACCTTACTTACCAATGAAAAAAGGAGATACAACTACTTATTTTGGGTAGATCTATGGTGCAAATAAGGTGAGGAGAAGGAAAGAACTGAGAGAAGCTTGTTGGAGGTGGGGAAAGTGAGTGTGGTGTGTGCTGCAAAAATATCTAGCTGCTCCCAGTGTTAGCAATGGCGCACATCGGCAAATATGCGCCATTACTAACTCTGGGACAGGTGGTCCCAGCTGGCCAGAGGGGGGACCAGGATAGCAATGGCGCACATTCAAGAAGTGTGCCATTAGAGTTATATACTTAGTACGCGCCATTGCTAAGTCAGGGGAGGGGGGCTTGTCCAGGAGTGAGTGGCCGGTGGAGCACCTTCTTGTAAGTGCGCCATTAGTAACAGGGGAACTAATGGCGCACCAGGACATGGTGCGCCATTGCTATTTAGTAGTGGCGCACTGCACATGTGGTGCGCCATTAGTGTCCATATTATCTATAGCTATTTTTCCAATAGTGCTCTTCTGCTCGGATTTGCCTTTCTTGAGTAACTGCATGCTGGGCAGCGGGCTCGAAGGCAGGCCAGTGCTCTGCATCAGAGGGTTAAGCATGAGAAGACGTAAAGGAGAAGAAATCGGCAAGAAAACCGAGACAAGAAGGATACCGCACCAGAAAGAAGGGAATCCATTTCGCGCAGTCCCTCGAGATGAGCTCGGGCCTCGCGTCGGGCCTTAGTTAGTTCGTCGTTGTGGCGCAGCGTCATGGCATCCAGCGTGGCCACTGCGTCATCTCGTTCAGCTTGCAGAGCGGTCCAAGCAGTCACCGAAGCATCGCGCTCTGAGCGCAAGACCGCGGCAGTTGTGGCGTGAGCCGAGATCACCGCCTCCAGCTCGGCCTTGTGGCTGGCTCTAAGTGCATTCATCTCTCCCCGCAGCCGCTCGGCAGTGCGAGACAGATTGGTTTCTGCGCCTCGCGGGCGCTCAAGCTCCTGATGAGCAGTGGCAAGCTCGGGGCCTTGATAGCCGAGCTGCTCCACTAGATCGGCTACCTGCCCTTGAAGAGCAGTGATAGTGGGCAAGGACGCAGCAGCAGCTACAATATGGTTGAGAAGAAAGCGTCAAAATCAGAAAATGAAATCAATCGGTTGGGGACCAGCAGAATTACCTGTCAGCTGTGGTCTGTTGGTTCACTTGGAGCTGAGCAGAGGCGAGGAGTCGCAAGATGCCAGAGTACGAGTCGAGCAAACTCTCAAAGACTTGGCGTTTCTCCTCGGAGGCAGCCTGTGCATGAAAAGAAAGTAAAAAAAATTGATAGAAGATCCGAGCTGATTACAAAGCAATCGGCCCGAATCTCGGGGACTACAGCTAGTGGGGGCGCTTGCGCGCACCCACCCAGGGGCAGATCCACCGATATTAGGACGGCACGAGAAGACAAGAATCAGAAGAAGATCTAAGCCGATTGCAAGAAATCGGCCCGAATCTCGGGGATTACACCCAGTGGGTGCGCTTGCGCGCCCCCACTTAGAGAAGAGCACTTACAGTGTGATTACTGTCGATGAGCTCGACCTCCTGTAGCACGCCGGCGAAGAGCGCCTTCACTTGGTCATAGGCCCAAGCCATGGTGCTGTGAGAGGCCAAAGGGAAATGGCATGGGGAGTCGGGCCCAGGGCCAGCAGGACCGGGGCGAGAGTAGGCCATGAGGAAGTGCTCCACAGAGTGCATCTGCGATTTAGGAGCAGCAGATGACGCCTTCGCCGACGACGACTGAGGGATCAGAGCTTTGGAAGCAGCAGCAGTCGAGGGCGGCACAGATGTCACTGGCGGAGCAGTAGCCGGCGTAGTTGTGGGAGGCAGAGACACTGCAACAATCGGAGGACTGGTTGTAACGATGGTAGGAGGGACATGACAGGAGGACCGCTTCGGGAAGGGAGCAATCGGAGGCTCCGACTGCAATCCCTCGGCGGCCTCCAGGTCGACGATGTCCTTGGGGGACACAGAGGCCTTGGGAAGAGGCTTGCTTGGAATCTTTCTCGGAGGCTTGACGAGGTCGGCACGGGCTTACTTGGCCTTGCGCTCGGCCGTTTTCTGGTGCCGTCGGCATGGACGTAGGTCGCAGAAGGAATTGGGCCGGTGAAGGCAGGAATGTCACGATCAATGTCGTCCAGGTCAATATCAGTCCTGAGTAGAAAAGAGAAATAAGTGACAGAGAAAAGAAAAATTTCAAGGAAGAGTAGGAAGGATAGGTCATTACCCAAGAGACATCGGCGCTCCTCGGGGCATCTGGAAGAGTAGGGGTGGGATATCCAGAGGGGCATCCTGCAGAACGGGGCCGACCATGGGCTTCACACCGTTAGCTTTCCCGGCCGGAGCCGAGTGCGCCCAGTCTGAGGTGCTTTCCCTTTCGGAGTAGCTAATGTAGCCTTATCGCCTTTGCTCGTTGCAGCACCAGAGGTCGAGCCATCAGCTCGGAGTCGGTTGAGAAGCGCCTTCCTGGTTTCGGGATAGGAATCTTCACCGGAACCTTCAACTTTTGAGGCGCTGTCATCATCACTCCACTCATCCAGAAAGCGTTCGAAGGAGGAGTCATGCATACCCCCTTGATCTGCCACATCGACGTCGGCGGGGTCGTCCTCGGCGTCGGAGTCGGAAACGGGGTCGTCATCATACTCGAGGTCGGTTGGATCCTCCTCCTCGCGATCAGGGGCGAAGGAGCAGGCGACCTGCCCGTCTTGCATCACGGCAGTCGCAATGAAGTACTAGAAGATGAACGAGGTATTAGAAAAGCAAAAGAGCAACCGAGCAATCGGCCAAAGAGAGAAAGCAGTCGGAGGATACCTCTAGAGGAGGAACCCCGCGGTTAAGGCACTTCAGGCCGAATCAGAACGGTTTCGTCGTCGGGGTGGTGGTGAGTGCTTTTACTCGGAGGCGCAGCGCTCTGCAGCTCAGCTTCTTGGTACAAATCCGAGTGGGATCCCTCCAGGTGGCCATGTCGGAGATCCTGTGCACTCAGCGCTGAAGCGGGAGCACTCGGACCTGAAGCAAGGTGGCCACGAGGTCGTACGCCTGCAGGCCATCCTTCTCCAGCTGGGCAATCTGAGCTACCTGGTAATCAATGTCGCAGTCCCCGACTCCGAGATTGGTCGACCACTGGTATTTCTCAATCGGCGGAGCGAGCTGGAACTTGGGAAGATTGATGAGGTCGGGGCCCTGGTCAGGAGATCGGACATAGAAGAAGGTGGTTTTCCAGTCTATGACCGATTGGATGATGGAAGGGGACTGATAGCCATGCTTGCTAGAGTAGAGAATGCAAACGCCCCAATCGTTCATGGTCGTCTCATGGATAGGTGGTTTGTCTTCTCCCTCTGGATTCGGCAGCATGTTCCCAGTCCGATCCATGTGACCTCGGAGGTGGAAGAGGCGCTTCCACAACCCGATGCTTGGCCGAATTCCGAGGTAGCTGTAACAGCCCAGATTTCACAAAAATTTAAAATTTTGTTTTCGGTGTGAATTGTTTGATTGCCTGATTTTTTTGCGGTGTTTGCATCCCCGATTTATCAATCGGAGATTATTTCCCCCCTCTTATCTCGTATCGGACGGAGACCGACCCTTGCCACCCAGACACTCGACCTTTGCGACACCGGGTTTCACCCGATCACCGTCGCGAAAACCGCACGAGACCAGCCATCGCCATCGGAACGAAAACCCCGTTTATTTAATAAACGGATTATTTTATGGGACACCGAAAAATGTTGTCAGAATGTCACCGCAGTGAGGTACGATCGACGGGCTCGACGCACTGAGCGCGTGGTTCGAGATTTCATCGGAATCGGAGTCCGTATGCAACTTCGGCGGTCACGGACGTATTCACCGGACACGCGAGAGGGGTACCGAGGGCGTTTGCGTCAACTAGCCAGCCAACCTGCCTATATAAAGACCACCAGCCTCCCACACCCAATTAGGGTTTACCCCATGGAAAATTGCAGCCACCCCCCTCACAAACCTCCAAATCTGCGAAAAAAAAACCCTCCAAACCGAAACCCTAGCCCATCTTCTGATCTGGACCGTCAGATCTCAGATATGACGTCCCTAGAGGCCTCCACGTTGCTCCCAGCTGCCCCAGCCGGATTCGGGCCCCGCAGGGTCCTCCCCGTCGCCGCCGCGGCCCGCCTCGGGCCCGAAACGGGCGAGCCGCCGTCTCCCGTGCACCTCCCGTGGACGCCGCCGGCCGGCGAGCAGCCGCCGGAGCCGCGCCCCTGCTCCCCACCTCTCCTCTCCTCCTCCCTTCTCTCCTCCTCCTCCTCTGACCCCCTTCCCTCTCCTTCTCTCGCAGGGACGCCGCCGCGCGCCAGCGGGAAGCCACGCAGCCGCCCGCCATTGAAGCCCCCAAGGAGCTCGCCGGCCTCGAAGCTCCCTGCGCCGCCCCGGAGACCACGATGGCGCCCCTCCAGCCGCCGGATCCGGCCGCGCCGACCTCGCCCCAGTCCTCCTCCCGTCGCCCCGCCCGTGTTCCCGCCGGCGTGGAGGGAACGGCCGCCGGCCACCGCGCTGCTCCCGCACGTCGGTCTCGATCCGATCTGGTGGATCGGGACGACCGGCTGCCCCCAGCCGGGCCGGCCCATGGCGCCCAGGCCAGCGAGCCCACCTCCCTCCAACAGCCTAGCCGGCCTCCCAGGCCACAGTTGGGCCTAGCCCAGTGGGTGAAGTCCTTTATGTTTTGCTGCTGATTCAATTCTGCACTGTAATTTCCCGTTAAACCGTAGCTCCGATGAACGTGCCCCAAAACGAAAGTTGCTCAGAATTGCGTGTACTTTAATTCATCTTTTGTGAGCTTTTGCGTTTGAGCTCATCTTGATTGTGTAATTGTGTGCTGAACAGGGCATCAGGCCGTTAAACTGATATTTTTCCTGTTTAGATGCTGCTGTTATTATTTTGTTGCAACTTTGCATGATGATTGTATACACTCCATGAGGCCTATTGCATTGATTCCTTTTGCGTTGCGTTAAGCAATGTTTCTACTTCAGTTTCATGCATTCACATGCCATAATTGCCTGCTGCATCATAATTATATTTTGCTCCAAAGTAGCTATCCTGATGTTATTGTGCTGCTATTGCTGAAACTGTTATTTTGTTGCAACTTCGGTCGACGATTGCTTCGCAACCGTTTATCGGAATTGAGTTATTCCAATTGCATTTTGTTAAGAATCATGTCTACTTTCATCCCATGTATTGCTATGTCATGTTTCTTCACTTTTGCATATAGATTTACCCCTGTTTATACCGCATGAGTGCATAACTTGTTTTGGTAGTATCTTTTTAACCGTAACTCCGTTTGGAGTGTGCCTTATATGTAACTTGATTAGTTTCTCGTGTTCTTTGTGTTTATGCTATTGTTTGCTGTTGTTAACCAACCTAAAATATGGTTTAGGGCAGAACAGTACCAAATCTTTTAATCATCGTGCGGCACTTAGTGTTATGCCATGTATAGGATTGTGCCTCACTTAAATTGTCTAGCATAGATAGTTTACTTTGTGCTTCGCCTCTTGACTTGTTTGTGTGCTATGCCATGCTTCCTTGAGTTGCCATTTTAATAACCGTTGTTTGGTCACCTATAGCTAATCAACCTGAACCACCGGAAATGTGCGGTATCGTCGTGTGTGACGAGTACTCCACTTAAATTGTTAGTAACCGCTCCCGACGGTAGGTGCGATGTCTCATGTTACTTCTTGTTGATGCTTGCTCGTCTTTGCTCCATAGTAATAGTGGTGCACCGTTGATTGCTTTCCAGTGTTTATCGTCTTGTGTGCTTCCGCGGGTACCTCTCGGAGACGATGCGACCGTGCGATCGACTACACCTTCGGAACCCGACTGATCAACAGGCAAGGACTTGCATTACTTATGATCCATTCTATTTCAACCAGCGGTTTGCATGCTAGTATAGGTTAGTTTCGATGTTTGATCCTACCACATGTTTACAGCCTCTTTTAAACCGATACAGCCATGTCCCTTCCCAGCAAACCTTGTACTGCTATGTTACTATTGCTCGTTGCTCAGCCCCTGCTTAGTATGCATGCTTAGGATGCTACGATGTTACCCTGTTACTCTTTGGGTTGGGATGTCACCTGATTATTATATTATTGTTGATGATATGAATTATTATAATGTTGACTATATTTGACGAAGGATGGAAGTTCTAGGCTATCCCGCCCCGACGCTTTGTTCCATTCGAGTCACCTAGGATCCGAGTTCCGGGTATTGGTTTTAAGACTGAGCATGCCTAACCGCGTGTGGGATTTTATGGGGTCCTCTCTTCTTACCTACCTAGCTTCAAACATTTCTAGTGGTGGCCCAAGCTGATTTACCATTTGCAAACCGTGTGTGTGTCTGTTGGGTCGCTCCTGGCAGATATTATTTAAAACAACCCGGACCAGTGAGGACATAGTTCCCTTGCTGGCCCACTTTGTCCGGCTGAGGACCCGGTTATCCCAATGTGTGATGAACCGGGTATCCAAACCTGCGACAGACGGTAGAGACCAGATCGAGAGAGCGGCCGGCTTCTGAGCTGGAGGTCGACTCACCGGGGGCCACCCGGATTTGTTCGTTGTTAGTTAGAGGGACTTGTCGTTTCGGATCTCTTGGAACTAAATCATAAAATGGTTGCCTGTGATGGGTAGCAACTGAGAGTGATGGACGTGCGTGCGGAGCCTCGTAATGGGCAGTTGGTACACCCCTGCAGGGTTAAATCTTTTCGAGAAGCCATGTCCACGGTTATGGACGACTTGAGACCTACTCCTTGTTCATAGACAACAACAACTGAGATAATCTTATTGCCACTTGATCAACGTGTGTGTGTGCCTTGACTGCTTCTTCTTCGTCGGGATGCGAAGAGGAGGACAAGGATAGGATAGGTGTTATGCTTGCGTAGTAGGTGGATAGCAAGACTTGTTGGAGGCGATTCCTCATCGAATGCTTGGCTTCTTGTCTTACTCTCTAGATCGTTAGCCACTTGATAAATGCTAGTGCGGCAGCAACCTCACCACTTACCCCTTCCTTACCGTAAACTACTAGTTGTCCTAGAATGACGAGTGATGAGGTCCTTGCTGGGTCAGATGACCACTACAGTTGGATGCTGAGCACCTCTGTACTCATGATACTACCCCCAAAATCTTTTCAGGGTTCTTCATCGACAACAGGTATGGTGATCGACGTTTCACGTGGAGACTCGACGACGACTAGTTAGGCGGATCCCGGCGGAGGGCCTGGACCCGTGTGGTTATGGGATCGATGCTTTTCCCCTTGCCAGTAGGCATTTGATTGTAGTCTGTACTCAGACATATATCTTCCGCTGTTGTATTATATTTGAGGCAGTTGTATGCCGATTGTATGAGATGTTGTATCCTTGTATCTGTAATGTTGTGATATCATGTTGGAAATCCGGGGCATATGGCTTTGTCATATGTCGCGGTGGGTCCGATATGTGCTTCGTCCTCGGGTTCGGGCGGAAACGTCCGAATCTGAAGCAGTACCGCATATCGGGCCTTACAGTAGCCCTCACAGAGAGTGACGAATCCCGACATCGTCATGATGAAATTGGCAGCGAGGTTGTGCGGTTCCAACCGGTGGAAGTCAAGGAACTCCCGGAAGAATGTGCTCACCGGAAGCCCGAAGGCGCGCTCGAAGTGCGCAGCGAAGACCACGCGCTCATCGGTGCGCGGCTCTGGCATGATCTCCTCGCCAGGAGCACGCCATTGGATGCCAGCCGGCATCTTGCGTGCGTGAAGCAGTTGGCGGATCTCGCCGTCATTGACAGTGGAACCTTTCCACCGGCCGCGGCCGACGGCTGATTTCTCACCCGTGGCGGCCATGGCGTCCTCCAGGGCGGCGGAGGAAGAAGCTGAAAAGTGGGGAAAGGAGAGGCCGGCAGAAAATGCGAGCAAGTGGAGGAGTGGCGCCGGCGGAGCGCGCGAGCGGGAAGCAGAGAAGTGGTGCGGTGCGGCGGTGCCGTGAACGCAAGGAACAGAGGTCGTCGGAGCAAGAACACTGCGGCAGCGCGAGGAGGAGAGCCAAGATGAGGAAGGAGAAGTGGGACAGATGAGCCCCAGAAGCCACCCACCCCTGTGGCTTATATGGGCGGCGGGGGTGAGTGGGATCGTGGGTGCGGTTCGTGTGGCACGGTGTGGCCGCGTGTATAAGGAAGCGAATCGGAAGTTGCGGCGCAGAGGATCGTGGCGCAGAAGGCGAGGCGTGCACAGTAACGTCCCGTCGCGCGTGAGTCATGGGGCCCGGAGCATTAAGTGCCCCGGGGAATCGGAAACGACGTGCGACGTGGGTCGGTCAGACTTTGGTCAAATGTAACCGTTGGAAGGGCAATAGGCTGATCCGGATCTCAGCTCGGCGAAAGCTTTGCAAGAAAAGTTTTTTAGAAAAGCATGAGAGCACTTGGCAAGGCGGTGGTCGAGGTCGAAAAAGGGATATTGAAATAATACAGATCTGGTCGGCCGGGCATGATCTCCGAGCTAAGCGTTCATCTCGGATTGAGGAACCCGATAAGGCCAGAGCAGTCAAAGCATGAAGAGAAGAAAAGAAAAACTGCAAAGGCCCCGCACTCAAGCAACCGCGGGACCCTTACAGCTTTAGGGGCTAGTGTCGGGGGAATGATACCCGGTTAGGGTCACCCAGACGAAAGGAATATTTCAAGATAAGGGTGAGGCAGATTGGGCTGCTTCTGGGCCGAATTAGGCAGTCGCATGACCAATTTCCCTCAAGTAATCGGCCATGCCGAATGCGATCAGTCGGCTCAGGCGCAATCGGCTCACACTTCAATCAGCCCAAGAGTTGACCTTGTCCAGGTCGGAGCCTCTGGTACAAGGTCATAAATGCATCATCCTGAGAGATCCGGGTGGCAGTAAGCTAAGTCACTTCGTCGATCTGTCAGAGGAGAGTTGTCACCCTTTTCCCCTGAATCTGGAGATAGGACGACAAGACCAGAGATCGTAGCTCCACTGTTCACTCATCATTACCTAGAAGCTACAGCATGGGCAGTCGCTTGAGAAGTCCGGATCAACCGGAGATTTGCAGTCGGGGGACCCCAGCCGACGAGAGGATGACAGCTGGGGCCAGTACCCGACTGAAATGACCGTAGTACCCCGAGCTCACACTATAAGAGCCTGGGGTACCCATTCTGCGAGAGGGACGCCCCATTCGCATTTACTTTCCACAGTAGTTCCCGTAGAGAAGCAAAAGAGAACCATGCCTACGACAGGTGTCTTCTTCCTCTGAACAGCTCCAGGAGGATTGATTGTAGTTCGTGAGATCATTTATAGCAAGTAGACAAGCAGGAGTAGGAGTGTTATCTCTTCGGAGAGCCCCGAACCTGGATACATCGTGGTGTCCTCCACCGTGCTTGTGCCCAACCCGTTTCCGGCACCATCGACATAGTTCTCCCTCGAGTCTTCCCCTCTCTTTAGCCATACCTATGGCATCTGTTGTTACTAAACGACGACAGTTTGGTTCTGGGTTTTCTTTCTCGCAGGGATGTCGAGGGAGGGAAGTCGGAGGCATTTCTAATCATTACAGCTTATTATTATACAATGTTGCAGCAACTTCTGCTGCATTGTTACTTTATGCTTTATATAAACTGTTGGCTATTCTCTCCTCATGCTGCAAGACTCGTCGAAAGATGCTAGTCTTTGATAGGCCTAACTTCTTACCCGTGTTCTCTTTTCTACTTTGCATTCCACTATATATATCCTCCCCTTTCCATTTGATACAAATGCATAAATGCTTAGTAGCGGACGTAAGACTTGCGGAGTATGCTAGATACTCACCTATGCTTTATTCCCCCTTTTCGTTTTGCCTGATCGGCCGCTGCAGTCGACGTTGGAGCCCAGGAGCAGGACTACCCCAGAGGCGACTACTACGACGTCGAGTTCCCCGTCGACCAGGAGTAGTTCGGTGGATCCCGGGCAGGAGGCCTCGCCTTTTCGATCTGTATCTCTGATGTGATTTGTGCTAGCCTTATTAAGGCAAAACTTGACTAACTATGTCTATACTCAGATATTATGGCTTGTATACCTTATGTATTCGGATCCTCGTGATCCCTAGTTTGAATTATCAGATTTATTTTATTTGTGTTTAGTGTTGTGCTGTGATATTCTTACCGTGGCACCCTAATCTCAGCCGTGTACCCTCCGTGTATGATTACTGTACACGGATTGATTTTGGGGGCGTCACAAATAGGAGTGTTGATAAATTCATTGTTGTTGTGACTAGTGAAGTCACACAACTTAGTGTTTTTAGTGGAACCCATAGTGGTAGCAGCATGAAAGAACAGAGCAAACAATTTTTTTGTGGTTTTTGATAAAAGACACTAAGATAAAAAACTAAAAGGTCAACTAACAAGACTAAAAAGCAAAGATAAAAGATAGTGTGCAACTCCCTATCTTGAAGATTGGAGTCCCCGGCAACAGCGCAACAAATTACTTGATGGCGAGTTGACGGGTATAGTTTTGTTTGCTTCCCGGGCAACGGCGCCAAAAATTACCCTTGATGGCACTAAAGTAGTGCTCCTCATTGGTTACCCCAAGTGGAAGGTTGGATGTATCCTAGCAGTAATTTCCCTCAGTGAAGATACCAAGGTTTATCTCCGGCGGACTCCGAATGCTGCAAGTAGGTATCAACGGCGCCGGAGATTAAGTTGTCGATTTGAGACAAGTTGACGTGGACCTGCACACAAAAACATATAAGTTTGTGTAAGACCCGATATGTGGTACTGTTTCATATCTGGACGTTTCCATCCAAACCCGAGGACGAAGCACATATCGGACCCACCGCGACATATGACGAAGCCATATGTCTCGGATTACAACATGATATCACAACATTACAGCGACAAGGATACAACATCTCATACAATCGACATACCACTGCCTTAAATACATTACAACAGCGGAATATACATGTCAGAGCACAGACTACAATCAAATGCCTAATGGCTAAGGTAAAACACACCATTCTCGTAACCACACGGGTCCAGGCTCTCCGTCGGGATCCACCTAACTAGTCGTCGTCGAGTCTCCACGAAGGCGTCCGGAAGGAAGGGCACCAGGCTCCTCTGAAGTCCATGATCGTTTGCATAACGTACATAAAATAGAGAAGAATGGGTGAGCTATATCAACAAGTCTTGTAACTAACTTCTCACGGTAAAGTGAGGGTCGTGGTTGAGGTTGCAGCCGCACATGTATTATGTAAATGGCTAACGATGTATTTAGAGTAAGATGAGAACCAAGCATTCGATGAGGAGTCACCTCCAACAAGTCTTGCTATCAGCTACTTACGCAAACATAACACCTATCCTATCCTTGTCCTCCCCTTCATCATCCGATGAAGAAGAAGCAGTCAAGGCACTCACGCGTTGATCAACTTATTAAGATTATCTCAGTTATTGTTGTCTATGAACAAGGAGTAGGTCTCAAGTCGTCCATAACCGTGTCTTTTCGAAAAGATTTAACCCTGCAGGGGTGTACCAACTGCCCATTATAAGCTCCACATGTACGCCAGTCCTCTCAGTCAGGACCGTCAAAGACACTCATTGAAGAGTTGTTCCGAGAGATCCGGACATCATAGTCCCTCTAACTAACAATGAAAAAATCCGGGTGGCCCCGGTAAAGTCGACACCTGATACGAGAGTCCGACGAGCTCCGGATCGGATTCCACCATCTCGCGTCAGCCTGGTGATGGATAGAACTGAGTCCCCTCTTAGCCATCCGCAAACTCCGCAAAGGTTTGGACCAACGGGGAATTCCACCCCACTGGCCCACGTGAACCTATTCTGAGAACCTTCATGCCCCTGCCTGCCTCTCCTACCATGATGCAAACAGAAAACCATCTTGGGCCACCACTACAAATGTTTGAAGCTTGGTAGGTAAGAAGAGGGGACCCCATAGAATCCCACATGCGGTTAGGCACGCTCGTCAAGTGACACAATACCCGAAACTCGGGTCCTAGGTGACTCGAATGGAACAAAGTGTCAAGGCGGGATAGCCTAGACCTACCATCCTTCGTCGAATATAGTCAACATTATAATAATCACATCATCCACAATAATATAATAGTGTGATAGCCCAATCCAATTAGTAACAGGGGAACAGTTCCAGAATCCTAAGCATGCATACTAAGTAGTGGCTAAGCAAGCAAGGTACATGGCCAAACAAAGGTTTGCTGGGATGTGGGGAACATGCCTGTTGAGTTTATTTGAGAGGCATAAATACGAGGTGGTAGGATCAAGCAATCGTTCTATCCTATACCTAGGCACAAGTGAGCTGAAAGTTATAAGCATGATATATGCTCCCCCTTACCTGATGAGAAGACGATTACGAAGGTGTAGTCGATCGCAAACTCGCAACGTCTCCGATGGTATCCGTGCGAGCACACAAAAAGTAAACACTGGAAAGGAAATCAACGGAAATACCACTATCACTACGGAGCAATATGAGCAAGGAACGAAAATACAAGTATGGTCAAGTATGATGCATGTCATTTTAATATCATGGCATGAACAAAATGATGGACAAGTTTAAATGAAGCTCGGAAATCACGGTGCAATGCTCCCGACAACCTACTTATGCGTTATGTAGGTGAATTATGGATCTGAAGGATCCTTATTTTATAATTCTTACGATGCAAGATCATGGCAAGAGGAAGGAATGTAGAACATGGCATGAACAAGAATTGCCCACTCACGAAGATGGGGTTCCTTAAATTAAATATATGAAAATGACATGGCATGGTATGATCTACCTAATTAATGCTTTCTATTTCAATCAATGAAATAAAGATCAAGATAACACTACCGGTAACTACGATGATCGAAACAGGCGAAGCCAAGTGCAACATGTGAGGGGTTTACATGCAAAATTACACCCTCACCCAATAATGCATGCCCATTTGACAAAATGAATAGCACCTTCACCTACCTCACATTTTTCTACCCCAAAACAACATATGACATGATATAGTTGGGGCAAGGATTAACATAGCACAAGCAATGCAAAAGGGGGCAGATTTGACTAGATTCAATTGATATCAATTAATCAAACAAGAAAAAAAATAAGGAAAAAAGCCTCACCCAATGATGCATGCCCATTTGACAAAATGAACACCACCATTAGCTTCCTCACATTTTTATACCCCAAAACAATATATGACATGATATAGTTGGGGCATTGATGCACATAGCACAAGCAATGCAAAAAGGGGCAGATTTGACTAGATTCAATTGATTTAAATTAATCAAATAAGAAAAAAAAGAAAGAAAGCCTCCAAGGGCTGGCTTTGGCCAAATCGGCCCAAACCCTCGCGGGTGTGCCCACGGGCGATGAATACCACTGGGTCGAGCCCACTCTACACTGCAAAAGAACAAAACACGGGGTGGGGGGGGGGGGGTTAACAGCCCCAAGGGGGACTCGAACCCCAGACCTCACGGTTGCAATAGAAACGCCCACACCACTGGAATAGAGATAAATTGATAAATTGATGAAGGAAGTAGAGACTCGAGCTAGATAAGTCAGCTGCCAGGCGTTAACTGAATCTAAAATAAGAAAACAAAACTGAAGATCTCACTGATGCATAAATAGAGGAAAAGGTACTGCCTTGCGCTGAAGGGGATTTGATCCCACGCCCTCACGTTTGCACCGTTGAGGCTCTACCACTATGATACAACTCAAGTTTTGACCAAGATGCAAGTCGCAAGCAACCTAAGTTAGCAGAAGGCGAGATAACCAAACCCTACATCAAAATGAAGAAATCTTCAGTGGCCAAACTCTGATGAACTTGAGAACGAGCGCGATGCTGGAGGTGCACGGCAGCGGCTCAGGCGGCTGGGAGGAGCAGCAGGACGCGGGCGTGCACCTGCTAGCCAAGGGCGCGCACTCGACCGGCCGTGGAGCACGGCAACCACGACACAACTACAGCGAGGAAACAACGGAGGAGCACAAAAACAAAGAAACACAGAGCACGATGGCTCGGGCGCAGCTACGGGGAACTACACGGGCTGTGGAAAAATAGGAGGCTCACAATGAGGGGCTCGAAGGAGATGAGGGAGGCGCAGGCTCGAGGACGAGGACGCGGTCACCAATGCGTGGGAACAAGACGACGCCGAGGCTGCAGATGGTGCACGGGCAGGCAGGGGATCTCTGGCTCCATCTCGTCGACGGAGGGGACACGGGGGAGGATGGGGAGGACGAAGGTGTCCACGAAGGCGGTGATCGGCGCTCGCCTTTGGCGAATTTCCTAGCCATGGACCTCCTGTCCATGGGGCTGCAGAGAGAATTCAAGGGAGAGAGAGGGAGATGGCATTGGGGAGGGAAAGGAAGGCTAGGGTTCCAAGGGGGAGAGAGCTGGCCAGATAAAGGAGAGGGAAGAGAGGCTGGCTGGTGATACGTCCAAAATGCATCACTATTTTATATCGTAAGTATTTCTTATTCATTGATATATTTCATGATATGATTCTATGCTTATGTTGTTTTGGCTTATTTTACACAGTTTGCAACTTTCTGGGGCCGAAGCAGGAGACGCAGGATTCAGAGGTACAAAGTGGACGCTGAGTTCCTGAAGAAGAACACCTCCAAATTAACTAAAAATCGACGGAGGCTGTTTTCCAGAAGGATCACGAAGACACGCCAAAGAGCAACCAGAGGGGGACCACAGGGTGCCCAGGCGGCCACCTGGCGCGGCCCCACCCCTGGCCGTGCCGAGAGGGCGCCTGGACCCCCGGGGCCACTCCCGGCTCCCCCCTCTGGCCTATTTACTCCTCGTGATCCAAAAACCCTAAAGGAGGGAGAGTTTACGGAGTTCCGCCGCCGCTCCGTGGCGGAAACCTACAGAGAAGAAAAGCCATCTCTGGCGGGCAGATTCCGCCGGAGAGATCACCTCCCGGAAGGCGAGATCGTCTCCATCGTCATCACCATGTCACGGGCATCATATAGATCATCATCAACATCATCCCCATCATCAGCACCATCTCCATCTCCATCCAATCTTGTCTCACAATTGCAACTCGTGTTGTAATCCGTACTATCTATCCTCTTTACTGTATCGGTGTTGATAACTACTTTGTGGTGAATGCTATTGAGTTTTGTTGGAGAAATATTATTGTGTCCAGATTGTTTATCATCTATTTATCCCCACTGATCATGATCTCTTTTATGTCTTGTGAGTAGTCTAGTTGCTAGTAGTCATATGATGTTGAAGTAATATGTGTTGGTTGATATTTAAGTTGCGTTGTTATTTTTCTAGTGGTGTTGTGTGAGTCGAACACTCAACACTTCGCCTTATAAAGGACCTAGGGGAATGCATTGTGTATAAAGAATGCTTACGGTGGATTGCCGGAGTGACAGAAACCTAAACCCCAGTTTGCACGCTTTTGCACAAGGGAACAATGGATCACCGATCGTATTTTTATGGTTAGGCTTTTGTCTTAATTACTATCTTGTATTTGCGGATGCTTGCAAGGTGTTTAATCATAAGAGTGCATTCATCTTAGTCTAGAGGATGCACTAGCATAGATCCACCCACCACACACTTATCAACACAGCACATAGTACCGATACGGAATATGGCGAAAGCACATGACTACCTCTCCCGTGTGTCCTCAAGAACACTTTAGCTTTTATAAGTTCAGTTGCTAGGCCTCTCCTTTGCTCAGAAAGGATTGGGCCACTCTTTATTATCCAGTATCTTTTACTTTGCTCGTCTTTACTTTCCTATCGCTTATACCAAGAAAACACCTAAAAAGTTATCTTTCAGTGCTTGCAGTTACCTCCTTACCAAAGTCACTTGCTACTACCTTCTGCTCCTCGTTGGGTTCGACACTCTTACTTATCGAAAACACTGCAATAGATCCCTCTACGTTGAGGGTCATCAAGCTAAATTTTCTGGCGCCGTTGCCGGGGAGTGGAGCGCTATTAGTAAGTGAAGGTGGTAAGGAAGTTTTTATATTTCTGTTTTTAGTTTTGCCGTTGCTATTTTTGTCCTTATGAACACCCCTACTCTTGGATCGTTGTTCTTGGGGAGCCGCCCCACAACTAAGGTAGTTACTCCTGCCCCTACTGAAATTGTGCCTTATAAGATACCTTCTAGTATTATCGATTATGTCTTAGCTAATCGCTACACAAGAGACATACATCCAGGTGAACACTTGCTATATTTATCACAACTATGTTCATTATTCAAGTTTGCAGGTGTGTCACTGGAGTTCGTTATGAAGAAATTATTCTCCGTATCGCTTACAGACAAAGCTTCAGATTGGTATAAGCTCCTCGATAACTCCCATTCTCTCAATTGGAAGAGCTTATGTCTCTCTTTTATACAAAGTTTTACCCTCTTCATGAAGTTTACCGAGACAGGAATTACATCTATAACTTTAGGTCTCGCGACGGAGAGAGCATCGCTCAAGCTTGGGGGAGACTTCAATCCCTAATGTTCAAGTGTCCTATCCATAAGCTCCCCAAACATATTATACTTACAAATTTTTATGCCATGCTTTCTCGTCAGGACAAGGAAAGGTTGGATACCTCCTCTAGCGGGGTATTTCAGACAAAGAGCGTTGAAGAAAGATGGGATCTCATCGAAAGGATCCAGAAGAATACTGAAGATTGGGAAATCGATAAAGGTATTGAACCTGCTATAAATTATGAGCATGATTATATAGAGAGCTATGTGAAAACTGATTATTTTAATACCTTTTTCTCTAAGATTGGTCTGGACTCCCATCTAATGATTGATTTTTGTAAGAACTTTGCTTCTCATGTTGATTCTTCTAAGATGAAGAAGGATCAGTACCATCAGCCTTTCAAAGAAGTTCCTATTGATATTCACGTTGCTGATCCTATTTTGCCTGCATTTATATATGAATAGCCCCCTTTTCCTTCAAGAATAAGGGAGCACTCTTTTGTGACAGGCATCATAAATAAAAGTGAGAGAAGAACAGGCGAACCTGAGGACCAGATCAGAGTGTATCCTCAAGTAGCTATGGTTAAAGATTTAGTTACTAATGATGTTTCAGATTCTATTATAAATTTTTGTGCTGTTTCAACTAACATTGTCACAACCAAGAATAAAAGCCCAATTTCTGGTACACCAGTTGTATCTGTTAAAATAGGAGATCACAATTATTATGGACTATGCGATCTGGGATCAACTGCTAGCGTGGTTCCTTATTCACTTTATCAAGAGATCATGAGTGAGATTTCACCCTGTGAACTCGAAGAGATCGATGTTAATATTCATCTTGCAAACAAAGCCACTATCTCTCCTATTGGGATTGTAAGAGATGTTGAAGTCCTATGCGAAAAGGTAAAGTACCCTACAGACTTTCTCGTACTTGGTTCAGTACAAGATAGTTTTTGTCCTATTATTTTTGGTAGACCTTTCCTCAGAACTTGTGGAGCTATTATAGATTGCAAGAAAGGTAAAGTTTCTGTTGAATTCAATGGTGAGCCATATGAATTTAACTTTTCTAAGATTTCCAAGAAGCCTCATGGTACGGAATTACCTAGTGATGATAAAATTATTGAAAGTATTGCTTCTATTGCTATTCCCCCTAATGATCCTTTGCAGCAATACATGGAGGACCACGAGAATGATACTCGTATGCAGGAAAGAAATGAAATTGATGAAATCTTCTTGAGACAACCTGCTATCCTGAAGCACAACCTCCCGGTTGAACCTTTAGGAATTTTATCCAAACCAAAAGAAGTCCCGGTGTTTGATCTCAAACCTCTCCCCGATACGCTCAAGTATGCTTATTTAGATGATAAGAAAGTATATCCTGTTATTATCAATTCTAACCTTTCAGGATATGAAGAAGAGAGATTATTGGAGACACTCCGTAAACACCGAGGTGCAATTGGCTATACCCTTGATGACCTTAAGGGAATTAGTCCATCTATCTGTCAGCATACTATCAACCTCGAGCCCGATGCTAAACCTGTTGTTGACCATCAACGACGGTTGAACCCAAAGATGATGGATGTTGTGAGGACCGAAATCCTCAAGCTTCTAGACGCAGGTATTATCTACCCTATAGCCGATAGTAAGTGGGTAATTCCAGTTCATTGTGTTCCTAAGAAAGGAGGGACAACTGTAGTCCCTAATGATAAGAATGAACTAATACCTCAGAGAATTATTATTGGATATAGAATGTGCATTGATTACAGGAAGCTGAACAAGGCAACCAGGAAGGACCACTACCCGCTGCCCTTTATTGATCAGATTCTTGAGAGGCTGTCCAAAAACACCCACTTCTGCTATCTTGACGGGTACTCTGGCTTCTCTCAAATTCATGTTAACACCGCCGATCAAGAGAAGACCACTTTCACTTGTCCTTATGGTACTTATGCTTATAGGCGTATGCCTTTTGGTTTATGCAGTGCACCTTCTACTTTTCAGAGATGTATGTCTGCAATATTTCATGCAATTTTCCAAGCAATTTAATCTCTAGATAAATCATGAACATGACGCATGCAAGATTAATCTTATACTGATACTTAACCATGCAACTCAGATCTACGCAGATAACACATATATGTACGCAGACAATAAGCATGGCATAGATGAAAACAACAATGAACGGGGTGAGTAGATCATACCCTCCGTTCGGCCAGATCGCAGCAGCGGATGCACTACTAGCAGCAGCAAGTTCGTCGGCGGTCTTCTTGGCGGCGGCGGCTTCCTCCTGAGCGAGCTTCTCGGCGGCGGCCTTCTCAGCTTCGGTAGACATGGCGACGTAGAGAAAGTAGTCGAACCGAAGCGGAAGCGAGCAGTCGCGTCGTAGACGCTCCCCAAAAACCTTATTGCTCCTCTCCCGGTGCAGGATCGCAAGGAGCACGGTTCCGGAGGCCTGCTCTCCCGCACAGCCGTGCACGCGACGGACGGGATGGGATCACCGGAGGCAGCAGCAGTGCGTGGAACGACGTGGGCGGTGCGCGAGAAAGAACAGATGCGATCTATTCTGTTGTGTGGCGGCTAGGGTTGCCGCGGCTCCTTTTATATTTCACAGCCGAGGTAGGGCGACGTGGGACTGGATACCCGCGATCGAGTCGGCCCACGATTGACGTCTCAGATCGTGCAACGGTTAACTCGTGATTAATTGCATTAACTAAAAATTAATGCCAAATAATTAGCCGTTCCTGACTTGCAAAAATTAAGCGCACACATGACATAGGTTTTAGCTCGGCTCGGCTCAATTCCGCAAACCGCGGTGCGCGCGCGCGTCGTGACGAGGCGAGGCGTGGCGAGGCGGGCGGCGGAGGAGGAGTGCGTGTGAGCTCTCACTCTTCTACTTGCTCAATAGCATGTAGGAGAGCTCCCCTTATAAAGAGGTGCAACTAACCCTCCACTTCCGGGGTGGGACTAAACTTAGCACCATACCCATGTCATTTTTCCCACATGGTCCCTTAGAGATTTTCTGAAATTGTTAGATGGGCCTAAAGCCCATGCCTTATTTCAACAATCCCCCACCAGATCTCAAGGTCCCATGGTGTTGTCCTCAGTTTCAAACATTGTTTGATATATCAGTATTTTCAGTGGAGACCAGTTAAGGTTGAACATCCACCTAGAGCAAAGAATTACATTCCTTCACAACTGAACAATGGACTATGCCTTGAATTGACAGTTTGGCGTAAAGAAGTTTCACTCCTTGTCTTACCGATACTAGGCTGCCGAAGGCTGACCCCGCGGGTGGAGCATATTAGTCACACTCCTTGCCTATTCATGAGCTTCCTAGAGATTACCCTATCTCATAGACTGTGACCAGCAGTCGGGCTCATATAGGTGTGTTCTTCCAGAGATCGCTCTGTAGGATAGCATCTCGCTTATGAAAGCCTCAGAACACATTAAGACAAAAGTCAACCTACCATACAGTTACCGAGAGTATTGCATCTCCAACGGAGTGGGTAGTAAAATTACTCTCCTCAGTTAACCACTAGCTTGTTTTCCCAGGTCCTATTTCACGGGATCTCCGATCATGTAGGTTGGGTTACCACCACGGCAACTCATGTGGGTCTCATACCCATCTCCCTCGATGCATTGTCTATCACAATACGTGATAGACCTTTGGTGAAGGGATCTGCCAGATTCTTAGCCGATTGGATGTAATCCAATGCTATTACTCCGGAGTTTCTCAAATGTCTGACAGACTTCAATCTCCTTCTTATATGCTTTGTGGATTGCATGTTGTCCTTTGAACTCTTTGCCTTAACAATCACCGTTTGATTATCACAGTTCATAATGATAGCCGGAATCGTCTTTTCAACCACTGGCAAGTCCATCAAAAGCTCTCGAAGCCATTCTGCTTTAGTGCAGGATTTATCAAGTGTTGTGAGCTCTGCTTCCATTGTTGACTTCGTTAAGATAGTCTGCTTGCAAGACTTCCATGAAACAGCGCCACCTCCAATTGTGAACACATATCCACTTGTGGCCTTCATCTCATCAGCATCAGAAATCCAATTTGCATCACTATACCCTTCAAGTACCGACGGGTATCCGGTATAGTGAAGTCCATGGCTCATTGTACCCTTTAGATAGCGCATAACTCTTTCAATAGCATGCCGGCGAGCGCGGAGGAGATGCTGGCGGATGAGTGCCACCATTTGTGCTTTGTCCCGAAGCCATTCGGCTAGGTCCGGGGAAGCACAGGCGACAGGGTCGACGATGCCAAAATGGCGAGGCGCGTGGCCGTAGAGGACCTCAAATGGTGTGGTTCCCAAAGCGGCATGCGGTTAGGTGTTGTACCAGAACTCCGCCAACGGTAGCCAGGTGCTCCATTTCGTTGGGGATGCGTGGACAAAACAGCGAAGGAAGGTCTCCAAACACTGGTTGACGCGCTCCGTCTGACCGTCCGTCTGCGGGTGTCGTGCCGTGCTCATGCGGAGTTGAGTATGTGTGAGGCGAAAGAGCTCACGCCATAAGGTGCTGGTGAAGATAGGATCGCGGTCCGAGACGATCGACTCCGGGAGACCGTGCAGCTTGTACACATTGGCAACAAAAGCCTGCGCCACTTGAAAAGCTGTGAAAGGGTGAGACAAGGCAATGAAATGCGCGTACCGCGAGAACTTGTCGACGACCACCAGGATGGAATTGACACCGGCTGAGCGTGGTAAGCCTTCGACAAAATCCCTGGTGATCATTTGCCAGGCCTGCTGAGGAACAGGCAAAGGCTCCAGGAGACCGGGATAGCGCACCCGTTCGGGCTTGGCCTGCTTGCATGTTTGGCAGGCGTCGACGAAGAGCTTCACATGGTGTTTCAGCCCAGGCCAGGTGAACAACCGACGCACCCGGCGATAGGTGGCGTTGAACCCAGAATGCCCACCAATGGCACCCGTGTGCAACGCGTGGAGCACCTGCTTCTGGAGGTCAGAGTTGTCGCCCAACCAGACCCGTCCACGGTGCCTGATGATGCCATCCTGGAGCACGAATCCATCTGGACCAGCTGGGTTGGTGGCCAAGCGCGCAAGAAGCCGTTGTGCTGAAGGGTCTGTCTGATAGCCCTGTTGGACACTCTCCAGCCAAGCCGGCACGGCAGTTGTAATGGTGGCCAGGTCGCCCTGAGCAGGCCCAGGTCTGCGCGAAAGTGAATCGGCCACGCGATTTTCCGCGCCTTTCTTGTAGACAATGCGGTACCGCAGCCCAAGCAGCTTTGCCATAATTTTCTGCTGCCATGGCGTGGATAGCCGCTGGTCCTCCAGGTGAATGAGGCTACGTTGGTCAGTGTGTATGATGAACTCATCATGCTGCAAGTAAGAACGCCAATGGTCGACAGCCAAGAGAATCGTCAGGCCTTCTTTTTCATATGTGGACAGCATTCTGTTTCTAGGACCCAAGGCACGACTAAGGAACCCAATTGGGTGACGGGCCTGGTGGAGGACCGCACCGATCCCCAGGTCTGAAGCATCCGTCTCCAACTCGAAGGTCTTGGAAAAATCTGGGAGCGCCAGAACTGGAGCTTGGACCAACGCCTGCTGCAGAGCGCGAAAGGATGCTTCCTCCAGTTCAGTCCAATGGAAAACCACACCTTTCTTAAGCAGATCCGTGAGCGGTCGACAGATGATGGCAAAATCCCTTGACAAACTTGCGATAATATCCGGCTAGTCCCAAGAAACCACAGACTTCCTTGACGTTGGTGGGAACAGGCCATTGCTGGACAACAGCAATGTTTTTGTTATCCGTGCGCACGCCATCGCCGCTGATCTCATGGCCCAGGTAGAGCAGCTGTGGGCGCACAAAGGTACACTTGCTGCGCTTGATACGCAAACTATTGTCCCGGAGCAGCTGAAAGACTTGCTGCAGTAGGTCCAGATGTGTGTGTTCATCCGCGCTGTAGATGAGGATGTCATCGATGAACACGAAGACGCCCCGGCGAAGCAAAGGACGAAGAACTGTATTCATGACGCCTTGGAAAGTGGCTGGACCCCCTGTCAAACCATACCCCATGACTTTGAATTCAAAGTGCCCGTGATGTGTTTTAAACGCGGTTTTGTGCTCGTCCTCTGGTCGCATCCGAATTTGATGGTAGCCAGCTCGCAAGTCCAAACTCGTGAAGAGGCGCGCCCCAGCCAGCTCATCCAAGAGCTCGTCAATGACCGGCAGCGGGTAGCGGTTCTTGACTGTGATCGCGTTGAGGTGCCGGTAATCAATGCAAAAACGCCACGTCAAATCCTTCTTCTGCACGAGCAACACCGGTGACGCAAATGGGCTGGCACTTGGTTGGATGATCCCTTGCGCAAGCATCTCGGCCACCTGCCGCTCGACCTCATCCTTCTGAGCTGGGCTGTGGCGATACAGGCGGAGGCTGACCGGGCGCGCCCCGGGCACAAGAGGAATGGAGTGGTCAAACACTCGACGCGGTGGCAGCCCATGTGGTTCTTCAAATAAGACGGCATATTGCTCCAAAAGTTGATCAAATGCAGGTGGAAGAGCAGGCTCTGTCGCTGCTCCCTCAGTAGCACACAATTGAACCACTCGTGTGACCGCTTCGTGGTTCAGTAAGTCTTGGAGTGCAGAGCCCGAAATCATCGAACACTGTGTGATATCAGCCCGGGCTCCTTGAAGGTGAACAGTGGTGCCCTCATAGACAAAAGCAAGCCAATCGATGTCGAGAATGACATCATAACAGCCAAGTGGCAGCACCTTGAGGTTTGTGGTAAACTTGACGCCTTGAGATCGCCAAGGGCAGGCTGTGATTTCTTCAGTGCAGGTCATGACTCCCCCATTAGCCACCCTCACTGACAACGGACGGAGAACAGGGCGAACGTCTTGCAAGTGAGTTGCCAGAGATGCACTGACAAAACTGTGTGAGGAGCCTGAATCGATCAGCATAAGCACCTCCCGTTTCTGAACCCAGCCATGCAGACGCATAGTTGTGGGGGACTCCGCACCTTCCAAAGCTTCACGAGACAACACGCAACAATCAGCCTCACTGGTCGGTGTATCTCGGTGAAGGCCTTCCATAAATTGAGTAACAAAGAAAGCCGGATCCCAAGATTGATGATAGGCAAGCAAATTGTGCATGATTTTAGTGAATTGCTCAGCATAAGAAGCGACAGTGCCAGTTTGCCTAAGCCTATTAAACTGTCGAAGAGAGTTTTGGAACTCTTCACGGCCAAACTGGGCGCAGATAGCTGTGGCAAATTCACCCCAGTCTTGGTACTGGAGGTGTGCCTGGGAGGACTGCAACCAAGACAAAGCACCATCTGTGAAATACATGGCTGCGCAACTGACCCATGTATCGGGATGCAAGGTGCAGACCCGAAAATAAGCTTCGCACTTGAGGCGCCATGCTTTGGGGTGAGCTCCATCAAACAGAGGAAATTCGAAACGAGGCGGTGGTGGTAAGCGCTGATAACTAGAGTCACCAGAGTGGAACTGTTGAGACGTACCGTTGGCCGGAGGTAATCGAGGGTGACGGTTGTCCCCGGTCGATTTCCCCCGCACATCTGGCGCGACGCCGTGGCCCGGAGGCCCGTGGTTTTCGCCACTGCGAGTGTTGGACGACTCGCCAAGGTGCATCCGTACGGCGTCCGCTTGGAGGGGAAGCAGCGGGGGTAGATCGGAGAGGCGGACAGGAGCTGAGAACTCCGTGGCCTTGGTTGCCGCCTGCGCCGTCTCGTCGATGTGGGTGCGCAGGCTGCCCATCTCCGTCCGCAGATCCGCCACCGATTGCTCGATGGAAGGACGCCACGCTTGCAGATCAAGAAGCACGGGGTGGATGTCGTCGATTTTGGCCGCCAACGAGGCGATCACCGTGGTAAGGTCCGTCAGTGCCTTGGTGTTCTCGGCGACCGTCATCGCCGCGAAAGTGAGTGGGGGAGAAAAAAAAATTGGGTGGATCGGAACGGCTCTGAATACCACTTATTAAGGTCCCAGTAGGATATATAGATACAAACTCTCCCAGATACAAGATTGAACTAGGGTTCTAGGAATTCTGAAGGAAGAAGGGGAATCACGAAACGGAGCCGCCGCCTATTACAGTCTAATTTCTCCACACCCTCACACCCGAGGGGCTGCTCCTCTCTTAACCTTGTTGCTGGTGTCCCAAATCTGGGCTGGGAAACGCTTGTTGGCTGCTGAGGACGTCGGGGCCTGTCCGGCCTGGTAGTCGCCCTGACCGGTGGGACCTGGAGCCGGAGGTCTCTGCTTAGGTCCTTTCGCCAGTGCTTAGCCGCGGTCGTTGACGGAATTGCTTGCGCGTGAAGTTGCTTCACAATTCATCAACCAAATCGTGAAAATTGCATCATGTCTAGCAGACTGCTAATGCTGATACTAATGTATGAGCAGACGCATTAGATTTTGTATGATTCCACGATCCGGCCTCTTCGTGCAACTGCCTTTGTTCTTGTTTTCGTAGTAGTAGCTGCTTTGGAGGTGTTTGGATTGAGCAGCGGTAACGTAAATGGTAATGGAATTACTTTACGCTGGAAACAGAAAGGTAATGAAAAATCTCTGTTTTGTTTGGTTCGTAGTACCTGTAAAGGAAACGAGGTACGGTCTCTTCTTTGGATCTGAAAAAAATGATGGCCTCTCCTTCGTCTGCATCGGGGCCGGCCGCCGCTTCCGCGCATTGCCCTCGCCGGATCTGAAGGCTACAACACGCAAGCTTCCTCTCTCCCTCTCTCTTCAATTTTCCTACATCATGCTTCTAACTGATGGTTGTATCTTGTGGATGGATGAATACGCATGGGAGACACCTCCGGCCGCTCCGCCATCGCCAGATGCTTCACCGGCACCTTGATCCGGCCGCTCCGCTGTCGCCGGATGCTTCACCAGCCTTCCCGCGCGGGAGATAATTTGGGCCAAGGACACCAGCGGAAGAACACGGCGAAGAAATCAAGCCACGGCCGGTAACGTGATTTGTTTCCGGCTAGAGTTGGGCGGAATCAAGTTTGACTTGGACGGAAACTGTTTACGTGGGATTCGTTACCGTGCTAAGCCAACCAAACACGAAATAAAGGTATCAGTTGACGCTGTAATCGGGTGACGGGCAATATTTGTGGAACCAAACACCTCCATGTAAACGGCAGCTAGGAACCGATCTGTACGTGAATATAACTTGCTAGGCGTCATCCGGCTGATGTTAGCCAGTATTAAGCCGCCTGCCGAGCCGTTGGATTAGACGTTGTGCAACCGCTCGAATTGTGCCAGCTAGACTACATGAGCAACCCAACGAAAATTGACATGTAGTCTCTCCAACCCATCACTCCTGCACTGCTCGCCGTCCTCCCGTCTTGTGCTACCAAAAGCGCCAGCGGGCATCGGCTTGCAGCTGATAGCGGCCGGCGAGATGAGCAGGTTCGCCTCCGCCGCAATACAAATAGTTGCATTGAAGCTTCCCTCGTAGATGAGATCAGCGCGTCAAGGCATTGCACACACAATATTGCATTGCAAATTTGCAACTCTGCTTTGGACGAGATATGTGAGTCGCAGCATGACCATGTTACATTATAGCCCCGTCGCCGATGAGATGCTAGCACCACCCTGCAGCTTCGCCGCCCCTGTGAGAACCAAGGGGACGCGGCGTCATGTCTGCATCATAGCTCCAGGAGCCATTCCGTGACGGCTGCATCGGAGCATAGGTTCCGCCGCCGACGCTTCATTGCAACGCCAGCACCGGCAGGACGACGCTCCCTCTCAACATCCGACGCAGTCGATGAAGCTTCACTGCAGCGGGACACCAGCACGGCGATGACACATCGCAGCTCCCGACGCCGTCGGTGATGCTTCATTGGAGTGGCATCTCGGCGCGGCGGCGGCTCCATCGCAGCGCTCGACGCCGTCGACGATGTCGATGCTTCACTGCAGCGGCACCCCAGCGCGGTGGCGCTCCATCGCATCGCCCCAACGCCGTCAATGATGTTGCACTGCAGCGGTGCACCGGCACGACGGTGCTCCATCGCATCACGCCCAACAGTTGTCCCCGACGAAATTTCACTACAGCGACGCCGTCGACGGGCGGGGCCAGCAGTGTTGCCCGGTGCTGTGAAGCGGAGATGTGTTCCTGCTGCATGGTGGCTACGATTTGCACAGTCTCTTGTCAGATGTGGAGAAGGAAGAATTGTCGGAGAGAAGAAATGTGCGGCTCCCTTCAACCACGTGAGGATAAGGAATAAAAAAGAGCGGCGTGTGGCACCCAGTCCTCGCGCGAGAAAGAAGCGGCGTTCGATTAAACGTGATTGGATGGTCTGCGGCACGGTTTACACCAGGCAAAGATCAGCTGGTGGATAGAAAGAGTTTCCCTGGACCGCGATATTTTGTCGAACGTTGAGGTCCAAGTTGATAGTATCAAACGTTTTTGTTCAGTACAATCTATCCAACAGCCGAACATTTTCGTTCGCTGAAATTGCATTTGAAGCCCGAACGCGCATGCACACACAGCTTCGTGGTTTCATAGCTCGCCATGTACGGGCAATTCGGCCGCAGCTTGCAGCAGCCGTCGCCGTCGCTGTCGTCGTCGTCGTTGTAGCTCGCCGCCATTGTCGCTCGCTGCAGCTCGCCGTCCTCGTTATCGGCACCGTTGTCGCTCGCCACCTTCATCGTTGTCATCGATGTAGCTCGCCGCCGTCGTCGGTCGCTACAGCTCGCGAGACTTGCCGCTTTCATCGTTGTCTTCGAAGCTTGCCGCCATCGTCGTTGTCATCGTCGTAGGTCGACACTGTCGATGTAGCTTCTAGATGACGTCATCACCGTAGCTCGCCGTTATCGCCGCAACTTGCCGTTGTCGTCGTCGGCGTAGCTCGCCATCGTCATCACCTCCATCATCATAGCTCGTTGCCGATGCCGCCTCAATTATGGATGGCAAATTTGCCATGTTCATGGTCCGCAATATAAGAATTGTCATGTCGTACAAATAAGAATTACCATGTCCCATATATAACGAATACCATGTCACGTAAAATAAAAAGAATGCCATAGCCGACAAACAAAAATTGTCATCTCGCACAAAAAAAGAATTACGTTCTCAAACAAAAAAAGAAATTGCCATGTCGTACGAAGAAGAATTGCCATGTCGTAAAAACAGAAATTGTCATGTCCTACCAATAAGAATTGCCATCTCATACTAGTAAGAATTGCCATGTCCTACTAGTAACGTCTTAAATTTACCTTTTTTACTTAAAAAATAGCCAAGTTCAACAAATTTGAACAAAAATTTCCTTGTTTCGCAAAAAGTATCATGATCCACATATAAGAATTTCCATGTCCTGTCAGTAAAAAATAGCCATGTCCTACAAACAAAAATAGTCATGTCGTACATATAAAAATTGGCACGTCCTACCAATAAGAATTGCCATCTCCTACTGCCATGTCCTACAACATGAATTGTCATGTCCTATGAATAAGAATTGTCATGTCCTACGAATAAGAATTGCCATGTCTCGTGAATAAGAATTGTCATATCCTACGAATAAGAATTGCCATATCTGATGAATAAGAATTGCCATGTCCTACGAATAAGAATTGCCATGTCTGATGAATAAGAATTGTCATGTCCTATGCATAAAATTTACCATGTCCGCAAATAGAAATAACCATGTATCCCAACCTATTGGGTTGAAAACCTATTGCAGCAATGGAACCATGGCGATTTTGCCATGTTCTACTAAAAATTGTCATGTCCAATAAAATAAGAATTGCTATGTACTACAAATAAGAGTTGTCGCGCGTCAAACCCCCCCTCACAACGTCAAATATCTTCTCAGGGTTAACGAGTCGTCGTCACAGCTCTTTAGGATCCTCGATGCATTACTAGTTTACTACAAATTGTCGTCGTCGAATGGTAGATTCGTCGTTACCGCAACACCACAACACCGATAAATGCTCCACCCCAAACCACATTCTCATCCCTCGCCGTCGTAGTTGAGGTGCATCGGAGAATCTCCCCAACGCATATGTATCCCAAGAACCCGTCATACCGCGCACCGTCAACCCACCCCCCTCTTGGCCGCCGGACATTTGTCCGAGGTACAGTGGTTGTTAACCCCACCCCACCCCCCCCACACACACACACCATCCCGACCGGCGGATATCTACTATAGGCAGCTCTCCGGGGTGCTCGCCGATGAGTGAAAAGTATCAGAAAAACAATGGCAGCTTTAAATCTAGCGAAAAAATAGATAAAACAAATCATGGCAAATTTATTATAAACAACATGGCAATTTCAGTGTGAATAGCATGGCAATTTTTTTGTCAAACTTTTTTTGTCGAAACATGCCAATATGGGGTCTACTTTCGAAGATCTCGTCACGACGGATTTAATGGTACGAAACGGAATTTTTAACGGAATTTTTATTTAAGAGATAAAACTTTATAAAGTTTAAAAAAGCTAAAAGCTGCACTAATATGTACGTACTAATGGGCAAGCCAGTACTAATGGGCAAGCCAGCCGTTTGGGCGGACGCTGGCGTACCGAACTAATTTAATTTGCTGACGTCGCCACCCCCACTATGCAGTGATTAGTGCGTCAGATCATACGGTAAATAGAGCGCTCGGGGGGAATCAACGCCCGCACGTGCGGTGCATATCATTTTCGTATAATTTTGGCGTTGGTCGGGTAGATTGCTTGAGATTGCGTTCTTTTATCTGATTTATCCAATCAAGGGTGTTATGAATAGTCCGTTGACTTGAACAACTCTTGTACATCAAGAAGGATTTGATGCACGCCCCCACTAGTACCAAGCACTAGCTGGTTGTGCTTCTAGCACAAACTAGTATATCTAGTGAATTTATTATGGATTCGGATCACTTGGACATTGACGACATCACCTTTTTGAACATTGTAATTGGCGTCGGGAGCGTTGCGGACGATTTTCCTGTCCCGCAGACTGCGCACGAGGGTCGTTGTGGAGGTCGAGTTTCGAGTCGTGGACTCGAATTCTTTCAAGCTATCGTCATGATCTTGATGTAGATTTTGATGTAGATGTCGAATAAATCGGAGTTGCAATACACCCGAGCCGGATCGAGTCCCGCCTGAGTCGACGGATCGTCGACTTGTTGATCCCTGTGAGGACCTCCTCCAAGATGACAACACCTTTGTGCGTATGCCCCATGGTGGGCGCCAACTTTCGTGGGAAAATTACGGCAGATGTCCTCATGAGAGAACTTGATTACGGGGATTTTTCTACGAATGTACGAGGAATAAAAAGATCACACGGGGAGAGAGACGCGGTTTTATACAGCTCAGCTTCGGGCCCCAGGAAACATCATTCGGTAAAAATCCTACATGTTGTTTTGGCTAGGTCTTATTCCTTTGCTCACGGGGAGTCGTCGACGTGTCGCTGGCTCTCCTATAGTTGTGTCTAGTTGCCCCGGGTTTAGACGATCAGGGACTAATCTCTAATCTAGAGCCTCTTACAGTCTATTGATTCTATCTTCGTCTATTGAGAACTGCCCTCTTTGGGGTGCCTTACCCATCCTTATATAGGTGGAGAGGGGGAGGATTATATGTAGAGTCCTATCCTAATACAAACTAGTCTCATCTTGTATTACAAGTCGGATATCAATCCGGGTCCTGCTCTAAGTCTTGTGGTCTTTCTTGTTTTCCAAGTCAGGTGGACTTCTTCCGAGACTAGGACTTCTTTCATATAGCGGATCCTGTTTTTGCTGTAGCAGGCCGACTCATAGATCCTGTAGAGGAGTCCATGTGGGTACTGTAGCAAGCAGACTCATGGGTCCTGTAGATGATTCCATGTCGGTACTGAAGCAAACCGACTCATTGGACCTGTAGAGGAGTCCATGTCGGTACTGTAGCAGGCTGACTCATGGGTCCTGTAGAGGAGTCCATGTCGGTACTGTAGCATACCGACTCATGGGTCCTGTAGAGGAGTCCATTTCGGTACTGTAGCACGCCGACTCATGGGTCTTCTATTCTTCAGGACATGTCTTCTGGCTGAGTCTTCCTTTTGGGTGCTGCCTTCTGGAAGGGTCTTAACTGTTAGTAATCCCCCCGACAACACTCCCCGGCAATGGCGCCATAAAAATGTCCTGATGACCCACAAGTGTAGGGGATCTACCATAGCATTTTTCGATAAGTAAGAGTGTCGAACCCAACGAGGAGCAGAAGCTAATGACAAGTGATCTTGGAGAAGGAATAACTGCAAGCACTAGAAGGTAAATTTTTATGGGTTTTCTGGTATAAGCAACAAGGAAATAAAATCAAGAAAAGTAAATGGTGATGAGGTGCATAAAGTGGCCCAATCCCTTTGAACAAAGGATAAGACGAAGGATTAAACTTATAAAGACTAAAGTGTTCATAAGGACGCACGGGAGAGATAGTCAAGTGCTTTCGCCATATTCCGTCTAGTACTATGTTTTGTGTTGATAAGTGTTGTTTGGGTGGACCTATGCTAGCACACCGTCTAGACTAAGACAAGTGCACTCTTATGATTAAACCCCTTGCAAGCATCCGCAAATACAAGTGAGAAATTAAGGCAAAGCCTAAACATAGCAATAAACTTTAGGATCCAACACTTCCTCGTGCAAAAGTATGCAAACTGAGGTTCAGGTTTCTGTCACTCCGGCAACCCACCATAAGCATCCTTATACACAATGTATTCCCGTAGGTCCCTAGAAAGGTGAAGTTTTATGTATTCTACGTTCACATAACACCACTAGAAGAATAACACCACAACTTACTTATCAATCAACACATATTACTTCAACATCATATGACTACTAACAACCAGACTTCTCCCATATCCTCAAGAACTAAATGAACTACTCACAAGACATAAAAGAGATCATGATCAGACGTGATAAATATATGATGAACAATTTGGTCATAATAATAATTCTCCAACAAAACTCAATAGCATTCACCACAAAAGAGTAATCAACACCGGTAGAGTAGAGGGGATGAATAGTGCAAGTTACAACACGGATTGCAATGGTAAAGTGAGATGAGATGAAGATGGAATGGAGATGGTGCTGGTGATGATGATATCGATGAGGCCCGTGATGATGGTGATGACGATGAGGACGATCTCCCCCTCCGGGAGGAGTTCTCACTGGCTGAATCTGCCCTCCGGCAAGGCCTTTTCTTCTTTGTAGGTTTTCCGCCACGGAGAGGCGGCGGAACTCCGATCCAACTTCTGTTCTGGGTTTTTTTATGTCACGGGGGCATATATGCTAAAGGAGAGCCCCGAAGGTGGGACCCCCTCCTAGGCGGCAACCTGGCGTGGCCTAGGGGTGGTCGCACCACCAGGACGCCTGGAGGCCTGGTGGTCCCCCTCCGGCTCCACTTTTGCGTGCCTTCGTGATTTCTCCAGAAAGTTCTTCCCCAAAAATTTCAAGTCATTTGCAGATGTGCTGATATGCTCCCTCTATGTGCATGTTTCCCGTTGATTCCTGCGTCCTCTGTTTCGGCACCGGAAAGTTGTAAACTGTGTAAAACAAGACAAAACACTATAAGAACAACATCATATTATGAAATATACCAATGAATAGATGTAAATTATGATACAAAATAGTGAGGCATTATGGACGTATCACCTCCTCCCCGTAGATTGGGATGATGTGTGTCGTTGTCAATGGCGGTCTCGCGCCTCCCTCGACGTCGCCCTGGCCTAGAGCATCACATCCTTCCCTAGAGGCGAAATGGGCAACATCTTTCGCCGCCCCCGTCAACTTCTTCGTGGCGCCGCAGATGTTGATGGCCCTTCCTCACCTGCTGACGAGGATCAACCTCGGAAAGTACGATGGTGAGGTACCCTGGGTTTAGATCGTAGGGAGGAGAGTGTGAGGCTTGCGATCTCGTTAGCTAACAAGAGACAGGGATTTACCCAGGTCCCCGCGCGACTCTTCGAGTCCCCCTCGTTAGTAGCCCCCAAGTGCCTGGGGGACTCGAAGAGTCGCGCGGGGACTCAAAAACATAATTAATCGCAGTAATGCATGTTGCGCGAGTCATTGCCGTTTTAATCGTGAGAGTTTGTGTTACGAGGGATGATAAGCTAACAGGGCCCAAGGTGTTCGACTGGTCGAGCCTTCGCGAATTGCGCTAGCGGAAAATACCATAGTTTCCCAATCAATTCTGCGTCCCTCGACACGAGCTTGGATATAACTGATGTCAAGAAAAGTCCATGCCGCTGCAGGAATTACAGGACCAATGCCGCCAGTTCGAGTACTGCATACGACCTTATCGCGTCCGTTAGTGGTTAAATTTCAAGCTTGCACCGCGCATGTAACCATCGGGAGTGAAGTCGCGTTGTGGAAAGTCCCAGCTCAGCTGTCTGTGCAGTGGGGTCTTACCTACGCGCAAGTCTATGCGACATCTGGGGTGCAGTGTATCGCATCCCAGGCGATCATTGTAGGGGCGTGTGCCAAAATAGAATGCACCCACTCGAAACATAATCTAGTAAGCTAATAGTATATGAACTCGCGGAGTGTCTGAGTGCTCAGGCGAGGAATCGATATGCAGGGCGCCTGATTATAGGATCGCTGGAACGGTCGTTCGTGTAGATGTGTCGCAGAGCATTCGGGTGCTCAGCGTGGATCCGTATGCTTGATTTTCAAGAACTTGTATTTTTGTTCGAGTGGACACTCGAGCACTCTTCGGCCTTGGCAAGTAAGCACTCGAGCCATTTAAGCGAGTCGCACTTGTGGGAGGGGAGTAGCCGCTCACACCCTCAAGTTTTTAGACCGCGCTGCCTTTGCTCCGCGTAGTAGTGGCAGGATGCTCCCAATGGGAGTAAATTTTTGATGCAATCAAAAAATTAAGAGGAAAATAGGAGCGTGACTTACATAAGGTTGGTCGCATGCTCGTAAGCTGGACCGCCAAAAATACCTCGGGAGCACGCGTTGGCATGCGCTCCGTCTCTTCTTCCATGATGGGATGTTATGAAGGGCTTTGATAGCCGTAGAAAGTTGCGTGCTACGGTCGGGTGTGATGCGACGTATTGTGCCATGGTAATTTCGCGGCGTGCGATGATTGATCCTTGTTTTTCATGCGTCATGGGCGGCATGGTTACTGCGTAGGTTGAGTTCTCCATGCTGCGTTTTGGTCATGGGATCGCGTTCCAATGGATCAATCCTGAGATCGACGGTCGATGGGTGATCCTGCTCTTTGCCTTATATAAGGGAGGTCCGCGGTAATTTCTAGGTTCACTTCTTCCCTTGCCTTTTGCTTCTTCTCCATTCTCCGCCTCCTCCTTTCAGACTCATCTGTTCTTGACGCCGATATGTCGAAACGAGCCGAGAGCAAGAAGCTTTCCAAGGGCACGTCGTAGGGGCATGCTTTGAGGCTGCCAATTTGGATGCGCTGGTGTCCGATGGGCATGTTTTCGAGGGAGCTGCTCGAATCCCTGGAGAAGAGGAGGTTCCTGCGCCCCATGCAGATGAACGGGTATGCTTTCAGAGCTTCTTTCCCCGTGGATTTTCTCTTCCCGTGCACCCGTTCGTCCATGGGCTGCTATTTGCATACCAATTGCAGCTGCATACCTTGACTCCCAGTGGGATACTGCACATAGCATGCTTCATCATGCTATGTAAGTATTTCTTAGGGATTTATTCCCACTGGGGGCTTTGGAGGCGCCTCTTCAACGTGAAGAGGACCAATTCCGAGTACGGTATTAGTGGCGTCGGTATTTGCATCAAAGATAAGGATTCCTACTTCGAGCTGGAGAAGTTAGATTCTTTCCATTCGTGGTGGAAGGGGTGATTTTATCTTAAGGACCAAGTTGTTGCTGGTCAATAGTACAGTCTTGCTCCATTTGATTTGGCCGCCCGTTTGTCGAAACAACCGTCTATGAGGCATGTTCCGTCTGCAGCTGAGTTGGTAGTTGCAGAGCCCATGGTGCAAAATGTTGTAGATCTGGTGAAGAAAAATAGTGGCGGGAAGATTATCGCTGTTTTCTTGAAGATAAGCGTTCAGCCGCTGCAGCATCGAGTGGGTCCTTTGTGACAGTACTCTGGACTCGTGTACTCGACAAGGTGTTCTCCGTTGGATATTTCTAGCAGCGATATTCTCTTCTGAATCCAGCAGATGACCAAGTGCACGAGTACTGGGCATGTGATCTCCGTCCTCTCCTATTCTGCTTATGTGTCGTTGCCTGAGGTATTCTATCCTTTTATCTTTCTTTTCGGGGGTCGTCGACTTTTGTCTTGCTGATTTATCCTATTTGTAATAGGGACATGTTCCAGTGCTCGACAACCCTCCGCAGCCTGAAGATGCTGAGATGCGGGAAGAGTCGAAGGATGTACCAATTTTTGCCGGCACCGGAGGTGGGGGATGGTGTTGGTCAGGCTGCGGGAGCTGAGCAGGCTTCGAGTACTCATCAGACGGCGAGTGTTGAGCAGTCGGCGCACTTGCCTTCTGATGATGATGATCGGGTACCTCTAAACGTGCAGTATAAACACACTATGTCTACTTCTGCCAGTCCGTCCACTTGTCCTCTCGAGTGGTTTTAACAATGCTCTGTTTTATGCCTGCCTTCTGATTTGTAATGCCTTTGTAGGACTCGACCTGCTCCAACTATCTCTACTTCAAGTGCTTCTGCTGCGGGTGGTTCTTGTGCGGTGTAACACCCCGGGTGTCAAGCTACAATAATCCTCATGATTAAGATAAATTATTTTGAATTACGGTTCTTGATCACATTGGATCCTATCTCAATTAAAATTCAACCCAATTAAAAATTCCAAAACTAGCGGCAATTATTGTTCGACCAAAAATTGTGCAAACCATTTTATAAAATACCTAAAAGTCAGTAGATGAATATACCATGATTAAGGATATTTAATATAACACTTAAATATTTTAAACAATTCAAACAGTAGTCAAACAATCCATTTTAATCATTTATGCTTTTGATAAAATATCAACTGATTTTATTTTTGGCTCAAACTTTTTGTAGCACTGTATTAGATTGCAACCCCAATACTGAAGCCAGTTGCACATTTTTATAAAATCGTATGATAAACAAATAAAATGCAAACAGAAAAAATACAAAAAAGAAAAAGAAAACTCTAAAACCCGCCAATGGAAAAGACCCCCCTGGCTCACCCCCTTCCCTCCTCTCTCCTACTCCTCCCACTTTCCCCCTCTTCTCACCTTACGCCATGGACAGGGGCGCGCACGTCACGCCAGTGCCTCCCTCCCCCTCACCTGCCTCACCTGCTGCCCCTTGATGTTAAGGACGACCCCCGCACTTTGTGAATCGAGATACTTGCCAATTTCCCCCTCGTCACCGTCCTCCATTCTCGGGATATTTCGTGCTCGAGCCGCCATGGGCGCCGCCGTGCACAACCGCGGCCATTGACCACCTCGTGCCGCGTGGTTTTTTCCAGGAGGTGTGCCGGTGTCGTCCTCCTCACCTGGAGCGAGGAATCAACCGGAGGCACACCACAACTGCCGCCCCTCCCCTGCAACTCTCGCCACGGCCGCCACCTCTGTCGCCAAATTCGTTACACCACGGTGTTTCCCCGAGCCCATTGTCATCCTCAACCGGCTCCTGGTGAGCTAATCTCCGCTCCCCAAATCCACACGTTCATAGTTTCTGATGTCTACACACGCTTCTATTCTTGTAGACTATGTTGGGCCTCCAAGCGCAGAGGTTTGTTGGACAACAACAATTTCCCTCAAGTAGATGACCTAAGGTTTATCGAACTCACAAAAGTAGAGGCTGAAGATGGTCTCTCTCAAGCAACCTTGCAATTAAGATACAAGAAGTATCTTGTGTCCCCAACACACCTAATACAATGGTAAATTGTATAGGTGCACTCGTTCGGCGAAGGGATGGTAATATATGGGTGATAGGTGTGGCAAAGCAAGGTAATATAAATCTGTAATAAGAAGTGCAGCAATTAAACAAGTGATAAACGTGAGCACAAACGGTATTGAAATGGTGGAAAGAAGGCCTAGGCTTCATACTTTCACTAGTGGCAAATCCCAACAACATTAACATAGTCTAATCACATGATATTTACCATAAACATGCAATGGAGATGTACTCGGAGGTCATTCCTTTGTGGTCAAGAGAGGACGAGAATTATGTAGGGCTACAAAAGCACACCTCAGAGTTCGTAGTTCTCAATTTATGGATTTCCCAATGTCACCGCGGTCATCCAAAGAGAGTACCACAATCACCACAACATATCTCAAGGATAGTCAAAGACAAGCACCAAGATACTCTCAATCTTCAATCAACACACAAAAGAGGTAATCACTCATGAAAATATTCTTCTAACCCATGTCCAATAGACCGCTTTCACCATGGTCTCGGGGATTATACTAGATAAGATCAAGTGAGTACGTCAATCCAATACATAAAGGAAGGGGAAATATCATGGGATCACCCTAGATTAACATAGCCTATGATCACAACGAAGATCACATCATGGGAGAGAGAATTGACCACATAGCTACTGGTAGAAACCTTAGCCCCGAGGAGGAACTACTCCCGCTTCATGGATGGAGGAAGAAATGTCGATAGAGATGAATCTAGGGTACTTCCCCGTCCCGGCAGGGTGCCCGCACAGGAATTTTGGTCCCCCTAAGCTTGTCGGCGATGGCGGCGGAGATCGGAATTTCTTCTGGAGAAAAGGGGTCTGGAATCAGGATTATCGCAACGGGAGAATAAATAGGAGCCAAAGGGGGGCACCGGGGGCCACCAGGAGTCCAGGCGGCCTCCAGACGCGGCCCCACCCTAGGCCCCGCCACCTGGCCGCCTAGGCACCAGTTGGGGCCCCTCTGGGCCTTCTTCGGTGAATCCGGAAGCTTCCGGAACGCTGATTTTTTATCTTATTTTTCCTGAATTTTTGGAGCACTTTTAATATGGGGGAAACTTGAAATAGAAAATTAGCAGAAAACAGGAACTAGCAGTGGGGTGCACTGAGTTAATAAGTTGGTCCAAATATGATCAAAAGTGTATGAAAGTGTATCTAGATCATAGCAATATCACACAAACATGCATGGAGCAAGCAAAAATTATAGATACGTTTGGGACATACCAACAACCCCAAGCTTAATTCCTGCTCGTCCTCGAGTAGGTAAATGATAACAAGCATAATTTATGTGGTGACATGCCACACAACCATATAAGGACTTTTAAGTAAAGCAATCAAAGCATGCAATTCAATTCAAGTCTTAACAAGAAAGAGTCTATATTAGCATTGACACAAGCAACAAAAGAACAAAAGGTGCAAGACCTCTCGCTGTCCGTGACTCGAATGTCTCCAGATGGTGTTTGCGTGCAAGAAGGGGGATATGGGAATACGAGAGAGAAATTATTTTTGTTGAGAACTCAATCTACTAAACTTCACACTTGATCTTCTTTGGAATCTTATCTTGACTCGTCCCCAGATCACTAGCCAGGTACAAGTAAATTTGATCCACTCCCTTTCGATATTTTGAGCACTCATGCAATGGATGAGCGTAAGCACGAGAGTTGACACTTAGGATGGCAATGAGAGAAATATGGTGGAGGCGGAAGACAAAAAGGTGAGAAAGGCTCACATCAATGAGGATAATCATAGGCGAGAAGGCCAAATGATAGATATGATGTGAGGAGTAGGGATTGCCATGCAACGGATGCACATATGAGCTAAGAAAAGCTTTCCAATGATACTAGTGGGGGTGCATCTAACTTGCTCGCTCATGAAGACCTAGAGCTCTTTTGAGGAGGCTCATCCTTGGAATATGCAAGCCAAGTTATATAGTGTGAAGGTCCCCACATAGCTATATGCATAAATGATCATCTCTTTTAAAGAGTGTTGCCCCTTTCTCTCTTTTATTTCTTTTTCTCTTTTTCTATTTTTTTTGTATTTTTTTGGTGGACTCAATGGTTCTTTCAATTTAACTCTCATTTGTCCTCTTTGGGATCTTTATTTTGTCGACTTTGGGATCTTTTCCTCACTTAAGGGCAACACTCTAATTTACAAGAGGGTATAGAAGATCTTTCACACTTTACAAGGAACTCAAAACATAAAGAATATGTAGCTATCATGATGTATGCAATGTATGCCTCTGCTAGTGTAGTAGGAACATGTATGACATGAAGATCAAGTCATGAAGAGGTGGATGTTACATGGCAATATATCTCGGAAAGGCTATGGAAATGCCTTGATACGTAGGTATGGTGGCTGTTTTGAGGAAAGATATAAGGAGGTTTATGATGAAATAGCGTATCATGCCAAGGGTTTGGATGTACCGGGGAAGGTGGACGCCAACTCTTGGAGTGATAGGAAGGCAATGCATGGAACGGGAGAGGCTAGCAAATATGAGGAGGTGGAAGTGTCAAGTTTCAATACTTACATTAGTCCGAAGAACTCATGCACTTATTATCGGTAACTCTCAATCTAATAAGGAGGTTCACAAAGAACCAAGTACCCCAAGGAGGAGTGTACGGGGGTTTGGTTATCCTTGCGCATCCTCGACTCATGGTACGTGAGTGTACTCTAATATCCGATCCCTCCAAAGATTAGTGATCCATCTAGTAGCTAGAGTTCTCAACTAGTTTTGTTGGTTTTGAAAATAAACACGGATTTCCCAAAATACGACACCTATCACTAATAGGCTAGAGATCTTGACACCAAAAGTTCAAACATTACTGACATCAATACCTTAAAACTATTGCAAGTCACTACTAAAATTAAATAGCAACCTCAATTACCTACTTTCAAGACATGACACAACTCAGTACAACAACCAACTCTCTTAACAAGATAAACATGAAAACTAAAGAGAGTTCCAGCAACAAAGTAAACAAAAGCCAATGCTCTTTCTAAAGACAACTAAACTAAAACTAAACATGGCAGTAGCTACACAACGATAAAGAACACACAACAGTCAAAAGATAAGCATGAAAATCCTATGGTGTGTTCTATGATGGGGCACACGGTCCACTACGCTAGCGCTAAATCAAAAATTTCTACCGCGCACAACCAAGATCACTGCTACTGGAGATGAACTACGTGATTAGGGTTTACCACTAGACGCACAATCACGGCAGCGGAAGGAGAGTTGGCGATGCGCGTTGGCGGCTGCTCCTCGAATCCCTCGAACCGATCCCTCATACCGATCCCACGAATGGAGTCCCGCGATCCGATCCCGCGAACAGTTCGTCCAAGCGCCGCAGGTGCAGCGCCTCCAAGGGATGCGCACGTACAAGGAGGAGCGCCGGGCGGCGGACTGCTAGGTCCGGCGGCTCGTACTGGAGGTGGAGTGGCGGCTAGGGTTGTGTTCTGCTAGCCTTTATATTGGCGCCCGTGGAATTGCCTCAACCCTTGAGGCAATCCGGACCCTCCATCCATAATCCATTCGGATAACATCTGAATGGGCTCCTTTCCCCTTAAGCGCGCGACCCTATATATTCACGTACACATGGACACGTCCCGAATCACATCCGGTTCGATAGTCGGTAGTGGTTCCTAGCAAAACGTGCCGACTCCCATATATGCGTAAAGTCATAAGAAGAACCATTAAAAAGTGTCATATGCAACATTCCTTTTGCCTCACGATATATGTTGTCAAGCTCAAGGCCAGTACTTGTCACCCTTGTGATAGCTTGACCTCTCTTCTCGAAACCGTGATACAGATTCCTGAATCGGGTTAACACTTAACCCATGTCGCATGGCCATGCTTTCTGAATCTTATCACTCGAGAGGGCCCAAAGAATATTTCTCCAAAGTGGAGGGGAAAATCCCATCTTGATTAACCATGTCTCGCGGAATGTATCATGACTCACCCGTAAGCTATCTTTATAACTACCCAGTTACGGTGTAGCGTTTCATAGTCCCTAAGTGAGCCATTCCTCATCCCGAGAACATGCAACGACCTCAAGTCTAGGATATGGCATATACATTGTATTGAGACTAACAGATGACAATATCTCGCTGCGTCTCAAAGCGGGTCTCTGTCCAACTCAGTGATCCCATCACTAAGTTCATACTATCGGTAGCATCTCCATGCTCATGACTTGTGAAACACAGTCATCAATCGAATCATATACTAGTCAAGGATATGTTTCCGCATAACTTATCAACTAGGGACCATTAGAACAATCATCATAGAATATATAGTCTCACAAACAAGTCACATACTTATTGATACATATCAGTGATGATGTTCAAGGACAATACAAATAACTCATGAATACATAAGGAGATAACATCATAACATGATTGCCTCTAGGGCATATCTCCAACAGTCTCCCACTTGCACTAGATTCAATCAGTTAGGCATCTAAGGCCCATGGCTCTTACGTGCACCTCATGCTTCGGCATAAGGAGAGGCTTTGTCAAAGGATCATCAACGTTTGCATCCGTGTGTACTTTGCATACATTTATATTACCATCTTCTACGAATTGTCGTATGAGATGATAACGCCTTTCTATGTGCTTGGATTTCTGTTGATGCCTTGGCTCCCTGGCCTATGCGATGGCACCACTATTATCACAATAGAGGTCCAACGGGTTTGACGAGTCTGGAACCACACCAAGTAGGGTAATGAAATCCCTTATCCAAACACCTTCCTTTGAAGCTTCAGAAGCTGCAAGGTACTCGGCCTCTGTTACAGAATCATCTACCGTCTCTTTCTTGGAACTCTTCCAACTCACTGCACCTCCGTTCAGAATGAACACATAACCAGATTGCGAACGAAAGTCATCCTTGTCGGTTTGGAAACTAGCATCGGTCTCACCCTTTACAACAAGCTCATCCTCACCTCTATAAACTAGGAACATATCCTTAGTCCTTTTCAGGTACTTTAGGATGCTCTTAACTGTTGTCCAGTGGCTCTCGCCTGGATTAGCCTGGTATCTGCTCGTAGCGCTTAGAGCATAGGAAACATCTGGACGAGTACATACCATAGCATACATGATAGAACCGATTGCCGAAGCATAAAGAATCTTATCCATGCGTCTTTTCTCATCAGGAGTCGATGGACCCTGAGTCTTGCTTAGATGAATGCCATGTGACACATGCAAGAACCCTTTCTTAGCCTCATGCATGTATAACCTTTTCAACACCTTGTCAATATACGTACACTGGCTTAATCCAATAAGCCTCCTTGATCTATCTCTATAGATCTTGATTCCCAAAATGTAAGCTGCTTCTCCGAAGTCCTTCATTGCAAAACTATTTTTCAGTGAGTCCTTGACAGCTTCAAGCATTGGAATGTCATTCCCAATCAGTAATATGTCATCCACATATAAGATTAGAAATACGATTATCTCCCACTAAACTTCTTGGACACACAAGGTTCCTTTTCGTTCTCGATGAAGCCAAACGATTTGACAACCTCTTTAAAACAAATATTCCAACTCCGAGATGCTTGCTTCAATCCATAAATGGATTTCTGAAGTTTGCATACCTTACTAGCATTATCTGGATCGACAAAACCCTCGGGCTGTATCATATACACGTCCTCTTCTAGATTTCCATTAAGGAAATCTGTTTTGACATCCATCTGCCATATCTCATAATCGAAATAGGCAGCTATAGCTAGAATAATTCGAACTGATTTAAGCATCACTACAGGCGAGAAGGTCTCGTTGCAGTCAATTCCTTGAACTTGTCGAAACCCCTTCGCGACAAGTCAAGCTTTATGGATTTGAACATTTCCATCCATATCAGTCTTCTTCTTAAATATCCATTTGCACTCAATGGTTCTTGCACCATTTGGCAGATCAACCAAGTTCCAAACTTGATTGTCATCCATGGAATTTAACTCAGATCTCATGGCCTCAAGCCATAACTCGGAATCTGGATCCACCATCGCTGCCGCATATGTCAAAGGCTCATCATTGTCCAACAACAATACATTGCTTGCATTACGCAACCTTTCTGACCTTCGTGGTGCGGGTGCTACATCAACCACGGGTTCACTGACTGGCTCTGCCATAATGGCATCACTTGCCGTGTCTTCCCCGAGTGGTTTATCTCGAACCTCTTCGAGTTGCACCGTCTTCCCACTAGCCTTCCTATTGAGAAACTCTTTCTCAAGGAAGGTACCATGTCGAGCGACAAACACTTTTCCCTCTTGTCAGTTGTAGAAGTAATACCCTAAGGTTTCCCTTGGATATCCCACGAATATGCACTTATCTGATTTGGGTGCGAGCTTGTCTGACTGAAGACGCTTGACAAAAGCTTCACAACCCCAAATCTTTAGAAAAGACAAACTGTGACGCTGCCCAGTCCATATCTCATATGGTGTCTTATCTACGGATTTAGATGGTACTCTGTTTAGTGTGAAAGCTGTAGTTTCTAGAGCATGACCCCAAAATGACAACGGTAGATCTGACTGACTCATCATCGATCGAACCATGTCCAACAAGGTGCGATTCCTCCGTTCCGATACACCATTTCTTTGAGGCGTTCCAGGAGGAGTGAGTTGTGAAAATATTCCACGACTATTGAGATGATCATCAAACTCTTGACTCAGATATTCACCTCCATGATCTGATCGTAGAAGTTTGATCGTCTTGCCGAGTTGATTCTCTACTTCATTCTGAAACTCCTTGAACTTTTCAAAGGTTTCCGACTTGTGCCTCATCAAGTAGATATATCCATATCTGCTCAAGTCGTCGGTAAAAGTCACGAAGTACTCGTAACCTCCTATAGAAGTCGTGCTCATTGGTCCACACACATCAGTATATATGAGTTCCAACAAGTCGGATGCCCTCTCGCAACTCTTTTCAAAAGGTGTCTTGGTCATCTTGCCGAGTAGGCATGATTCACATGTCTCGAATGATTTAAAATCAAACGAATTTAAAAGTCCATCATCATGGAGCTTCTTCATGCGCTTTTCACTAATATGACCAAGCCGACAGTGCCAAAAGTAAGTTGTATTTAGATTGTTAGGTTTAAGCCTCTTGGCATTTATATTATAGACAGATTAACCTTCAAGATTCAAAATGAATAACCCATTCACAACGGGCGCCAAGCCATCTTATTCAAATATATAGAACAACCATTGTCCTAAATAATGAATTCATAACCTTGTCTCATCAAACATGAGGCAGAAATAATGTTTCGACTTAATGATGGAACATAATAACAATTATCAAGCTCCCTTACAAATCCAAAAGGTAAATTAAGTTGCATGGTGCCGACGGCTAATGCAGCAACTCTTGCTTTATTCCCGACGCGAATGTCAACTTCTCCTCTTGCGACATCTCTACTTCTTTTTAGTCCCTGCATCGAGTTGCAAATGTGAACAACCGATCTCGTATCATATACCCAAGAACTAATAGAAATATCAGCAAGATAAATGTCTATAACATATACAACAAGTGTACCTGTAGAAGACGTACTCCCACTGCTCTTGCCCTTGCTGGCGAGCCACTTGTTGCAGTTCCTCTTCCAGTGACCATTCTCCTTGCCATAGAAGAAAATGGTCTCCGTGTCAGCTCCAGGCTTAGGCGTCGGGGCTGGAGTCGGGATCACATCCTTGTCCTTTCCCTTTGCGTTATCCTTCTTCTTGGTCCATGACTTCTTGAACTTGGCCGTGTTCTGTGTAAGGCCCGATATGTGGTACTGTTCCAGATCTAGATGTTTCCATCCAGATCCGGGGACGAAGCACATATCGGTCCCACCGCGACATATGACAATGCCATATGCCCCGGATTTCCAACATGATATCACAACATTACAGATACAAGGATACAACATCTCATACAATCGGCATACAACTGCCTTAAATAAAATACAACAGCGGAAGATACATGTCTGAGTACAGACTACAAACAAATGCCTACTGGCAAAGAGAAAAGCATCGATCCCATAACCACATGGGTCCAGGCCCTCCGCCGGGATCCGCCTAACTAGTCGTCGTCGAGTCTCCACGTGAAACGTCGATCACCATACCTGTTGTCGATCAGAACCCTGAAAAGAGTTTGGGGGTAGTATCATGAGTAAAGAGGTACTCAGCATCCAACTGTAGTGGTCATCTGACCCAGCAAGGACTTCATCACTCGTCATTCTAGGACAACTAGTAGTTTACGGTAAGGAAGGGGTAAGTGGTGAGGTTGCTGCCGCACTAGCATTTATGAAGTGGCTAACGATCTAGAGAGTAAGATAAGAAGCCAAGCATTCGATGAGGAATTGCCTCCAACAAGTCTTGCTATCAACTACTTACGCAAACATAACACCTATCCTATCCTTATCCTCCTCTTCGCATCCCGACGAAGATGAAGCAGTCAAGGCACACACACACGTTGATCAAGTTATATTAAGATTATCTTAGTTGTTGTTGTCTATGAACAAGGAGTAGGTCTCAAGTCATCCATAACCGTGGACACGGCTTCTCGAAAAGATTTAACCCTGCAGGGGTGTACCAACTGCCCATTACGAGGCTCCGCACGCACACCCATCTCTCTCAGTTGCTACCCATCATAGGCAACCATTTTATGATTTAGTTCCAAGAGATCCGGAACGACAGGTCCCTCTAACTAACAACGCACAAATCCGGGTGGCCCCCGGTGAGTCGACATCCAACTCAAAAGCCGGCCGCGCTCTCGAATCTGCCTCTAGCGTCTGGACGTAGTCGGATAGGTTGCCCAAACAGATGTGGACAACCCCCTAGCTCCCTGGGGTGGACCAACAAGAGAAACCATGTCTCCGCTGGCCCAAGTTGTTTGAAATCTGCCGGCCGCGGACCAGTCACACACACGTTTTCAAATGGTAAATCAGCTTGGGCCACCACTAGAAATGTTTGAAGCTAGGTAGGTAAGAAGAGGGGACCCCATAAAATCCCACACGCGGTTAGGCACGCTCAGTCTTAAAACCAATACCCGGAACTCGGATCCTAGGTGAATCGAATGGAACAAAGCGTCGGGGCGGGATAGCCTAGACCTTCCATCCTTCGTCGAATATAGTCAACATTTATAATAATCATATCATCAATAACAATATAATAATGTGATATCCCAAACCCAGGAGTAACAGGTAACATCGTAGCATCCTAAGCAGGGGCTGAGCAACGAGCAATAGTAACATAGTAGTACAAGGTTTGCTGGGAAGGGACATGGTTGTATCGGTTTGAAAAAGGCTGTAAGCATGTGGTAGGATCAAACATCGAACCTAACCTATACTAGCATGCAAACCGCCGGTTGAAATAGAATGGATCATAAGTAATGTATAGTCCTTGCCTGTTGATAAGTCGGGTTCCGAAGGTGTAGTCGATCGCAAGCTCGCATCGTCTCCGAGAGGTACCCGCGGAAGCACACAAGAAGGAAACACTGGAAAGCAATCAACGGTGCACCACTATTACTACGGAGCAATACAAGAACAAAGAGACAACACAAGGCACAACAACGCGATACGGATCTATCGTCGAGAACGGTTACTAACAGTTTAAGTGGGGTATCGGTCACACACGACGAATACCGCACGTTTACGGTGGTTCAAGTTGCTTAGCTACAGGTGATCAACCAACGGTTGTTAACATGGCAACTCAAGCAAGCATGGCATAGCACACAAACATGTCAAGAGGTGAAGCACAAAGTAAACTATCTATGCTAGACAATTCAAGTGAGGCACAATCCTAAACATGGCATCCACTAAGTGCCGCACGACAATTAAAAGAATTGGTACTGTTCTGTCCTAAACCATATTTTAGATTGGTTAACAGCAGAAAAAAATAACACGAACACCAAGTACACGAAAAACTAATCTAGTTACATATAAGGCACACTCCAAACGGAGTTACGGTTAAAAAGATACAAGCAAAACAAGTTACGGGCACAAACTGCCAACATCACGAAGCACAGTTTAGAGCAATGCATAAACAGGTTAATCAATGCAAACATGCTCACAAATGATATGAAATTAAACTAGACATGACATGGAAGGCATGGCAAAAAGAATCATGCAAAAAGGCATCATAGATCAAAAGAAATTATCTATATGACCTGGAATGCTAACATGAAGATGCAATACATGTAATGAAAGTAGACATGATGCTTAACAATATGCAATTTGAATCACTCCATTCCGATAAACGGTCGCGACACACTCGTCGACCGAAGTTGCAATAAAATAACAGTTTCAGCAACAACAACACATTAACATCAGGATAGCTACTTTGGAGCAGTATATAAACATGATGCAGCAAGAAATTATGGCATGTGAAAGCATGAAACTGAAGTAGAAACATTGCTTAACGCAACGCAAAAGGAATCAATGTAATAGGCCTCATGGATTTGTTACAATCATCATGCAAAGTTACAATAAAATAATAACAACAACACTTAACAGGAAACTGTAGCAGTTTAACGGCCTGATGCCCTGTTCAGCACACAATTACACAATCAAGATGAGCTCAAATGCAAAAACTCACAAAAGATGAATTAAAGTACATGCAATTCTGAGGAACTTTCGTTTTGGGGGCACGTTCATCCGAGCTACGGTTCAATCGCTATTTACGTCGCAAAAAGCTAACAGCAGTAAAAAATACAAAAAGACTTAGTAATTTCAGCAGTCTCAGAAAAAAAGGGCTTGGGCCTCTCACCCAAGTGGGCTTCGGCCCAAGGCAGCCTGGAGGTGGCCTGGCGCTGGGCTGCTGGGGCCTGCTTGGGCTGCTGGTCTGTGGGCCGGATCTGGCCTAGGTGGGCCGGTCCACGCGTGGAGGGGCAGGCGAGCTCGGGCTCGTCTCTTCCTGGAGGCGCCCGACTGCGCTACCGGTGGTGATACCCCCCAACGAGGCCGCGCAGGGCAAGGCGAGGGGGAGGCCGGGACAAGGCGGAGTGGCCGGGGACGGGTCGCGGCTCGTCGGATCTGGCCCAGACCCCGCCGGAGCTCTGGTTCATGGCACCCATGGCGGCTCCTGCGGGAAAAAGGGGAGAGATGAGAGAGAGCAGTGGGGGAGAGGAGGAAAGGGAGCGGGAGGAGAGGAGGAGGCCGGGGCGGTTCGGCTGGCTGCCGGCGTCGAGCCGGAGGGAGGCGGCGGCGGCCACGGGTCCGCGGGCGGTGAGCTGCTGCGGGCTGAGGAGAGAGAGGAGAGATGGGTTGGTGGGGAGCTCCCTGGGCCGTCGGATCGCGAGATCTGACGGTCCAGGATGCATCTGGCTGGATTTTGGGCAAAAAAATACTAAATGAGAAATTTGGGGTTGATCTGGGGGTGTGGCTGCAAAATTGTGGCTAGGGAAACCCTAAAAATGGGTGGGAGTGTGGTGGTCTTTATATAGCCCCGGTGGCTGGCAGTTTGCAAAAACATCCCCGGTTTTTCTCTCTCGCGCGCGGTGCTCACGTTTCTGACCGCCGGGGGTCCGCAGTACCTCCGATTCGGGTAAAACTTCGAATTGCGCGATCAGCTCGTCGAGCCGGAGGCGTTCACCTCGCGCTGGAACCGTTCCGAAAACACTTTCCGACGCACTATAAAAATATCCCGTTTACTTATTAAACGGGATTTTTCGTTCCGTTGGCTGCGGCTGGTCTCGTGCGGTTTTCGCGACGGTGATCGGGCGAAACCCGGTGTCGCAAAGGTCGAGTGTCAGGGTGGCAAGGGTCGGTCTCCGTCCGATACGAGATAAGAGGGGGAAAATAATCGCCGATCGATAAATCGGGGATGCAAACACCGCAAACAAATCAGACAATCAAACAATTCACACCGAAAACAAAAATTTTAATTTTTGTGAAAACTGGGATGTTACATTGTGCACCATCAACACTTGATGTGTGCCCTTCTTAATGTCTTGCTTTGCTATCTTAAGCATCCCATGCAATTCAGTGGGATTCTTTTCCATGCCGTGCATATGAAAGTTCGTAATGAACGAGTTATAGCTTGGCGGAAGAGAACCCAGAATTGTATCTGTAGCTGACTCAGGAGTCAACGGATGCCCAAGACGATCCAAAGCTTGCATGTATCCCATCATTTTGATGACATGCGGGCCTAGTGGATCACGCTCTTTCAGCTTGCAATCCATCAGGGATCGCCAGACGTTGAACCTTTCGGTCCTAGCCTGATCCTGAAACATGCCCTTAAGACTCTCGATCATATCGAAAGCCCTAATGTCTTCGAACTGCTGTTGCAGCTCGGGCTCCATAGAAGCCAGCATGAGGCAGCTGATCTCAGTAGACTCATCCTTGAGTTTCTGATAGGCATTCTTAGCAGCAGCGGTAGCATTATCAGTCGGTTCCTTTGGAAGCGGTACCTCTAGAACATTTTCCTTTTTATCATGCTTGAGAACAATTCTCAGATTTCTATACCAGGTGGTAAAGTTTGTTCCATTCAGTTTGTCTTTCTCAAGGATGGATTTCAACGCAAAATTGGTAACTGGAGCAGGTGGTGCCATTGATCTACAACATAAAATTCAAAATACTAAGACATGTATTCATGAAGAGCAATTCATATTAAATGCTTTAATAAAATTAGTCCCACTAAGTTCAACATCCCTCTAGTTGACACTAAGTGATTCAGGATCCGATGGGGCGAATTGACTAGTGAGCTTTTGCATCACTGCTAGCCGACTCGACCTACCAGTAAGAAACTCCTTGCTAATCGCATCAACCATACGACTCCTGTTTGTTGATGCGCATCACATGCACACCAACACCTATGCCCCGAAGCCCAAAACTGTTTTGATAGCCTCGACAAGTTATCCAAGTGCTATGTGTGTAAGTGTCCGACACAAACCCATCACGCCAAGGAGATCTAGCAGCACCCTAATTTTATAGGCCTACTACTAAACATACATGACATGTGATGTGCAGCAATTGGGGAGGCAAATTTTACTTGACATTCTTTGAGGGATCATCCTACTTAAAACATCTACCATGTCAAAGAAGTATGCATAAAGGGATAAACTTTCACAGGAAGTTTATACAAGTGATATGGTATAGCCCCTTTATCATAGCGCATGGTGATCTCCATCTCCATGTGTGCGAACCTCCCATGGCGATCTCCATCTCCATGTACGGTTGTCCTCGTGGTGATCTCCATCGCCACGCCATGGTGTCAACCGCCAAGTGTTACATAAGTTACTATGCTATTACAAACTAATTGCTATAAAAGTAAATTACATTACATGGCTCCACAAGTTGACACGTAGGTCATTAATACAATAATGAGACAACCATATGGCTCTAGCCGGTTGTCAAAACCATGACACGCAGGCCATCAATAATAACATACACAATGGGCTATACCAAATCACAATCATACCCTGCAAAACCAAGTTAGACGTTCTACCGCCGTCTAAACCTCTTTTAGCACTAGTCAAATTAGGTCTAAACCTGTTTTGCATATCTTTTCATTCTGCGTCGTTTGGTAGGTCACGGAGCTCAATCGGAGATCATATGACCAAGATATGGCCTCTGAACCGAACCTGCTCACAGATTTCTGGACAACGCAGATCATATCTACGCCGTGTCCTGATCCGTGTCCCGGATCAATCACCTAGTGATATCCGCATGCCACAATAGGGTTTATGGCACACTGTCTATCCCAAAGGCGGATAACCGACCTCTAGGGATAAGTTGTGGCACGACCTAAGTAGCTCGCGCCTCGGGACAGATCATGAAATCAAGAACCTCAAACATACATGCAAAACCGATCTGATCTACACATCTCTATTTGAAAATCCATCACGAATTCACCACCAAATAGCAGAGGCCCTAATACCACTGATGGGCAACACGGTACGTGAAACATCCCAAAATTCTCCGAATTTTGGAATGTTAATAAAAATAAATAGATAATGATTGTTTGCTTGATGTGTTTAATTTTCGCAGGGATTTAAAACTTTTGGAGTTAATGAATATTAAAGTGAGAGGGAATAAAATGACTTTCCCTAATATTCATCGTTGTTGTTTTGGAGTTTATTATTTAAAAACAAAACCAAGAAAATAAAATGAGATAAGGTAATATGACTCCTTCAACTTATTAAAAGTTTGGAAAAGGTTTTAAATCTTTATTGGAATTCTTTTGATTATTCAAAACATTTTTTCAACTCAAGGAAATTCATTTCAGAGGATATAAAAGGACTTATCCCCATTTTTAATTTGTTGAAAAATAGTTTAAAATATTTTTGGGAGACTTTTTAAATTTACTTTGGAGTTATAAATATTTTCTAAAATTATTCTTGGAATTTATTTATGCTCCGGAAAAGTTTTTAAATCAATTTTCAGAGTTTTTGGTATTTTTAAAATGCCAGAAAAGTATTTAAAAATATTTAAAAATAAATTGCAATGTTTTTGTTTTTATTTATTATTTTGGTAAAGCAAAAAATTCAATTTTATTATTTTAAAAATATTGGCGAAGACGGAATTTTAAAATAAATTTCCGTGATTTTTCTACTATTGTTTTGGGCCTAATGGGCCTGGTCTTTTTTTTCCCCGTAGACCGATTTTGTATTTATCTCGGATTTAAAAAAAAGGATTAGGGGCTGGCTATAAATAACCCCGATTAGGGCTAAATTATTTTTCGCTTAGCGTGTTTTTAGGGTTAGCTAAACTAATCCGCGAGACCCGCCGCCGCCGACGTCATCGCCGGAGTTTCGCCGGAGTTGCGTTGTTTGCGTTTTTTCGAGGTATTTTTCGCCGTGTAGCCGCCTCACCGGAGCCGTCACCGCCACCTGCGTCCCCGCGCGCCGCCGCCCGCGTCCCCGGCGTCCCCGCCGCCCACCGCCCCCGCCGCCAGCCGAAGCGCCGCCGCCGCGCCCCGTGCGCCGCGCTGGCCCAGGCGCCCGCGCCCCTGGCCGCGGCTGCGCCTCCGCCCTGCCGCCCTCTGCCGCGCCCGCCGCCGCCCCCTGCTGCCGGCCGCCGGCCGCCCCTGCTCGCCTGGCCGGAGCTAGCCCGAGCTCCGAGCCCGAGCCATCGCCGGTCTCCTCTGTCCCGTGCGTTCCCGTGGAGAAGAAGGCTTTGGAAAAAAAAGTCAAAACGCGGTTTAATTATTTTTTCTAGATCTGGATCCAAACCGCCCAGGGAACCGATCGCGTTTTTCAGAATTTTTTTATTTACGTACGGGTCCTTTTTACAGTGGAGCACCCCGGTACCCCCCCCCCCCCCGGTGTCACCCCGATACCGTTTTCGCGACAACTTTTTAACCATAACTCGGAATTGGGAGATTCACGTTGCGTTGCGACCATGTAGAAATTCTCTAGCCAGTGGACCAAGTGTTACAGAAGTTTGAAGTTTTTAAATTTTGATCCCAAGCTGATCCAAATTTGAACTTCCGGCAGCCGTAACTTTTTACCGGTGCGCCCGTATACGCCGTTTCTTTTTGCGTTGGATCACTCGTTCCATGTACCTTCTGTTCATATCCGGTGTACACAAAAATTCACAAGTTAATTGATATGTTTAAATTCAAATTCAATTCCATGTTGCAATTGCTATGACCTGCGTTGTAGTATTCCGTTTCACGTGATTCTTTTTGCATATTGGATCATATGAGACATCTTATCGGCAATATCCACACACCATTCATATTGCTATGATCTTTAACTTGATTTCATAAAGCCTTGATCATACTCTTGTATCGACAACTCTTCATCCGTTGACTCTCTCGAGTTCACGTTCCACGGATCACCTTCGAGCACATCGACACTTGTACCGTGTCAAACTTGTTATTTTGTTGCTAAAACCTTTGTGTTTGTTTTGTTGATCTTATGTTTTGTCCTTGTGGTGTGATTTCCTATTGAGTTCTTTCGTTGACGATAGATTTCTCGGAGTGTGACGAATAGATTTGACTGGAACGTGAGAGCGAAGATCTTCATCGAATGTATAAGGCAAGTGATGCTTTGAAAATACTCATACCTATATTTTCTATATGCATTATGTAGAAGAAATATCACCCCATTGCATGATAGGTAGTTTATTTTTTTGTTGCTGCAAAACCAGTTAGGATTGCCACATGTTTTGACTTGTCTACCGTAGATCAACCTAGCCATGTTGTTGCTTTATTGCTATGCTTTGTAGACGTGGGTTGGGTTGTGAGAATTCATGGAGTGCATGTGAGCTATTTCTAATAAGCTGTGTAGCAACTTTATATAAATAGAAATCACTTCTGGACGGGCGGGTTGCATCCCGGTAGTTGTGCCTCGGTTGAGGACAGTGCCGGGGTTAAATGCACCCAATGGTTGTTTTGGTGGTGGACCGGGTGCGTCATGGCAAGTACCCTCTGACGCAGTGGGCGCCGTCCAGGCTCAAAAAGTTCAGACATGCAATATTACTAGTAGCTTCCGTGTACAACCACTGGCTATATGGGCTCTGGCTTACCACGAGTACGTTGTGGGGAACATGGCCCTGGTAGCTAGCTGATGTAGATGTGTGGTTAGGTGTACCGGCTACCAAAGGGTGGAGGCAACCTCTTCAGAAAGTCTTTGTCTCAATCTTCGGGTTGAGTCCAGTGGGGAACATGTACAACCTCTGTAGAGTGTATAAACTGATCATGATTAGCCGTGTCCACGGTTACGGACGAACTTTGAGCAACTAGTCAGTACTTTTGATGAATGATCTTGAAAGATGAACACTTAATAATAATTTGGTTGGGACAAGAGTAGCATGGGTTGCTGTGTGTTTCAGGTAGAATTCAACTTAAAATTTGGACTAGTTTAGTTCGGGAGAAAATTGGCTTTCTGCAAAACAAAACCATAAGCCTTTCCTTTGACTTACCTCGCATGTAGTTGTAGGTCCTTTATATAAACTTTTCCGTGTCACTTGCCGTACAAATCAGATGTACTGACCCGTTGTCGGGCTGTAACCTTCGGTGTTGCAGGTTTTTCAGACGATCAGTAAGGTGCGTTTAGGGGATGCGAGTCTGCACTCAGCATGTTCGCATGTGGCTGTTGATGGGACTCCACGTTATTTGCTTTTGCTTCCGCTATATTTATATTGATTAAGCTAGCCTTGAGCTATGCAACTTGTTATTTATTACTCTGGATCATACGTTGTAATCATGATGCACTTGTACTTTGATATTCATCTATAATACTATGTGTGCCAGCGAGTTCGATCCAGGGACTGGCACTTGAGCACAGAGACTTCAATTCTGAGTGAATTGGGTCGTTACAGATGGTATCAGAGCAGTGTGTTGACTATAGGTCGTGACCCTAGAAAATGGATAGGAAAAGCCATAGGAACAAAAATATTTTATCACTCTTTGATTACTTACTCTCTCCACTAGTATTTCTCATCTATTATTCATCTTCTAAAACTCCTCATCTTGTTTTACTATAAATACCCCTCGGAATTACTTATGCCCCTGAAGGCAAGACATTGAGAGGTGCATCATCAACCTCGTGGATCAATTGAAGTTATGATCACAAGAACCAGCAGAATACCCTATGGTGATCAATAAGTTCCGGAACTACGAGAGAAATCTTTAAGATCAGCTTGGCTGAGAAGGATGAAGCATTGGAATCAGACCACCATCTATTAGGTGAAGTTAGATGAACGAATTTCGCGTAGTATGATGAGATCGTATTTCTTGCACATATGACCTTACTCTAGGTGTTGTTTGTGTGTTTTCACTTTGGTGACTGTATTGTTTGTTGTTATGTGTTACTGTCGAACGTAGGTGTTTTGGCCGCTTCCTTGTTTGAGTGCATATGTCTGGTGTTAGTTTTAGTTGTTGTCTTGTCGTTGTTATAGTTTTTCCTTAACCGTGGTCGTATGGGTTTAATAGATGGAGTATGAAGTAGGACTCGCCTTTTCTGGGGCGATGTTGAGACTGAAGGTGGAGCAATGGATTCGTAATATGGAGGAGCTTTTGGAGCGTAACAAGGTTGGAAGTGAGGACATGGTCCCCTATGATGTCAAGTACTTTTTAGAAGAGGCTGCTACTTGGTGGAGAATGCACCAAGCGATTGACGAATCACGAAGGAAGATTACTTGGAAGGAGTTCACTAAGATTTTGTTGGGATCCCGCCTTGTCACACCGATGCAAAGGACGGTAACCCTTAAGAGGATCCGTGCCTGTACAATTTGCGGAGAAACAGGACACTCCTATGAAGGACACCAAGATGAATGTCCCTATTGTGAAGAAATTCACTCGGGTGAAGAATGCCCCACTGCACAAGTCACGTGTTTCGTGTGTGAAGGAAATAATCATTACCCCGCTCAGTGTCAATTTTTCATCATGACACAACAAGTATCTCAGCATCAAAAAGAAGGAATGGAGAAAATTATCCAAGAATTCAGGGAAGCACCCGTGAGGAAGAAAAAGAAGGACATTAGCCAAATTGAGTGCTATCGGTGCAGGAACATGGGACACTACAGCAATATGTGTCCTGAATTGAAGAGAAAGAAGAAGAAGTAAACATGGGAGCAAAGACGTCGACATATTGAAGCTTATGTTTTGCAATTGGAGAATAGAATAGTCGTGGTGTGCACCAGTGTATGGTGGTACCTTTTAATGTTAGTTGGAGATATGTATCGATGCATGTTTTGCCATGGATTAACTAGATGTTTAATGTCATGACTGTTTTGTTAAGTTTTGCTTGTGGCCTTGACCCTGTTATGTCTTGTTTTGATGCGATGTGTTGTGCTTTGTGGTTCTTCTATGCGAGTAGAATAAATTTATGTTTCATTAGACCCTCATCTATTTAGTATGCTTCCAGACTAAAGAAGACACAACAACAAGAAGAATAACTTGACGAATGACTCAGCGATGCGAAGATTGTTTCGACATTAAAAAACTGGAGCTACCAGCATTGAAGACTTGAAGACCTGGAAGATTCAAGTTTCTACCGTTGGATCATTCTGTGAGCTATCATTTCTTGTTTTACCGACAGCTACACATCAAAACTTATGTTTCAAAACTAGTGTGATGTTTGTATGGGTATCTCTCCCTATCTCTCTCTCTACCTCGCTATCTACATTCTATTCCCTCTCATCCTCATCCTACACTGAAGAAGCTACTACAATGGCTGCTAATGTCAAGGCTGGGATAAGTATGGATGCAACTTAATGCTGAGTTCAAAGTTAACCCCTTGTGCAAGGATCTTACAACAAGCAAGCACAATCTTGCTGAAGGAAGAACCCCGAAGAAAGTTGTAGTCCACCGGTACACGTTTTAGAGCAGTTTGCGTAAACCTGAGAGTTGTGAAGAAGCGCTAGATGTTTGTTGTCTTGCAGAACAATCGATTGTCTGAACCCAGTTCATGAACAAGAGGAATTTCTGCAATGCTTGTGAGGATGACCGAGTGTTAGATTGCGAGATCCACTAAACCATGTACAAGGTAATGATTGGGGTGCGAAATGGATTGATCACCATGACGACTACTCTTATTATTCGCTCTTGCTAGGCGGGGTATTAAATCTTGAGTGACTTACCTATAGAAGAGAGACGACGATGTCAAAGCCTAAACCATAGAATGGTACGATGTGTGACCCCTGTAGGAGATTACCGTTTTTGTTATACGGTGAGTATAGACAAAGACCATTTCATGTAGGTATCCCGTAATAATATTCTGGATGATCACCAAGAGAGAGCTCTATAGTTGCTTAGTAGTGGCGTCTGACCTGTCAGCCATGAAGTCTCAGTACTTGGAAGACCACTCGCTTGCTAAGGAATGGAAACCTCAAAGGAGGAATTCGTGAAACCTCAAAGACCGCAGGTGAAACCTTTACGGAGAATGTCATCGATGGATTAAGATACTGGAAGCCCACACTTGTGATGAAGAATTCAATGCCCCCAATGGAGTATGAAGATTATGTGTGAGGAGCTCGTTGAGGGAGCAAGCTTTTGAAGACTAAGTCGCTTTCCTTTTAAGGGTGGTAGCACCCTAGCTCATCGGAGGATCAACGGACTGTCATGAAGACTCGAACCCTAACCTTTCTTTCTAGCCTTCTCGAATCTCGAGGACGAGATTCCTTTTAAGAGTGATAGTGTGTAACATCCCAAAATTCTCCGAATTTTGGAATGTTAATAAAATTAATTAGATAATTATTGTTTGCTTGATGTGTTTAATTTTCTCAGGGATTTAAAACTTTTGGAGTTTATGAATATTAAAGTGAGAGGGAATAAAGTGACTTTCCCTAATATTCATCGTTGGTGTTTTGGAGTTTATTATTTAAAAACAAAACCAACAAAAAAAAAGAGAAGGTAATATGACTCCCTCCACTTATTAAAAGTTTGGAAAAGATTTTAAATCTTTATTGTAATTCTTTTGATTATTCAAAACATTTTTTCAACTTAAGGAAATTCATTTGAGAGGATATAAAAGGACTTATCCCAATTTTTATTTTGTTGAAAAATAGTTTAAAATATTTTTGGGAGACTTTTTAAATTTACTTTGGAGTTATAAATTTTTTCTAAAATTATTTTTGGAATTTATTTATGCTCCGGAAAAGTTTTTAAATCAATTTTCGGAGTTTTTGGTATTTTTAAAATGCCAGAAAAGTATTTAAAAATATTTTGCAAAGTTTTTATTTTTATTTATTATTTTGGTAAAGCCAAAAAACCAATTTTATTATTTTAAAAATATTGGCGAAGACAGAATTTAAAAATAATTTTTCTTGATTTTTCTAATATTGTTTTGGGCCTAATGGGCCTGGTCTATTTTTTCCCCGCAGACCGATTTTGTATTTATCTCGGATTAAAAAAAAGGATTAGGGGCTGGCTATAAATAGCCCCGATTAGGGCTAAATTATTTTTCGCTTAGCGTTTTTTAGGGTTAGCTAAACTAATCCACGGGACCCGCCGCCGCCGACGTCATCGCCGGAATTTCGCCGGAGCATCGCCGGAGTTGCGTTTTTTTGAGGTATTTTTCGCCGTGTAGCCGCCTCACCGGAGCCGTCACCGCCGCCTGCGTCCCCGCGCGCCGCCGCCCACCGCCCCCGCCGCCGACCGGAGCGCCGCCGCGAGCTCCTGGCCGCCGCCGCCGTGCCCCGTGCGCCGCGCTGGCCCGCGCGCCCGCGCCCCTGGCCGTGCCTGCGCCTCCGCCCCGCCGCCGCCCCTTGCTGCCGGCCGCCGGCCGCCCTTGCTTTCCTGGCCGGAGCTACCCCGAGCTCCGAGCCCGAGCCATGGCCGGTCTCCTCTGTCCTGTGCGTTCCCGTGGAGAAGAAGGCTTTGGAAAAAAAAAGTCAAAACACGGTGTCACCCCGATACGGGTTCTTTTTTCTAGATTTGGATCCAAACCGCCCAGGGACCCGATCGCGTTTTTCAGAAAAAATTTATTTACGTACGGGTTCTTTTTACAGTGGAGCACCCCGGTACCCCCCCGGTGTCACCCCGATACCGTTTTCGCGACAACTTTTTAACCGTAACTCGGAATTGGGAGATTCCAGTTGCATTGCGACCGTGTAGAAATTCTCTAGCCAGTGGACCAAGCATTACAGAAGTTTGAAGTTTTTAAATTTGGATCCCAAGCTGATCCAAATTTGAACTTCCGGCAGCCGTAACTTTTTACCGGTGCGCCCGTATGCGCCGTTTCTTTTTGCGTTGGATCACTCGTTCCATGTACCTTCTGTTCATATCTGGTGTACACAAAAATTCACAAGTTTATTGATCTGTTTAAATTCAAATTCAATTCCATGTTGCAATTGCTATGACCTGCGTTGTAGTATTCCGTTTCACGTGATTCTTTTTGCATATTGGATCATATGAGACATCTTGTCGGCAATATCCACACACCATTCATATTGCTATGATCTTTACCTTGATTTCATCAAGCCTTGATCATACTCTTGTATCGACAACCCTTCATCCGTTGACTCTCTCGAGTTCACGTTCCACCGATCACCTTCGAGCACATCGACACTTGTACCGTGTCAAGCATGTTATTTTGTTGCTAAAACCTTTGTATTTGTTTTGTTGATCTTATGTTTTGTCCTTGTGGTGTGATTGCTTATTTAGTTCTTTCGTTGACGATAGATTTCTCGGAGTGTGACGAATAGAGTTGACTGGAACGTGAGAGCGAAGATCTTCATCGAATGTATAAGGCAAGTGATGCTTTGACATACTCATACCTATATTTTCTATATGCATTTTGTTAAGAAATATCACCCCATTGCATGATAGGTAGTTTATTTTTTTTGTTGCTACAAAACCAGTTAGGATAGCCACATGTTTTGACTTGTCTACCGTAGATAAACCTAGCCGTGTTGTTGCTTTATTGCTATGCTTTGTAGACGTGGGTTGGGTTGTGAGAATTCATGGAGTGCATGTGAGCTATTTCTAATAAGCTGTGTAGCAACTTTATATAAATAGAAATCACTTCTGGACGGGCGGGTTGCATCTCGGTAGGTGTGCCTCGGTTGAGGACAGTGCCGGGGTTAAATGCACCCAATGGTTGTTTTGGTGGTGGACCGGGTGCGTCATGGCGAGTACCCTCTGACACAGTTGTCGCCGTCCAGGCTCAAAAAGATCAGACAGGCAATATTACTAGTAGCTTCCGTGTACAGCCACTGGCTATATGGGCTCTGGCTTAGCACGAGTACGTTGTGGGGAACCTGGCCCTGGTAGCTAGCTGATGTAGATGTGTGGTTAGGTGTACCGGCTACCAAAGGGTGGAAGCAACCTCTTCAGAATGTCTTTGTCTCAATCTTCGGGTTGAGTCCAGTGGGGAACGTGTACAACCTCTGCAGAGTGTATAAACTGATCATGATTAGCCGTGTCCACGGTGACGGACGAACTTTGAGCAACTAGTCAGTACTGTTGATGAATGATCTTGACAGATGAACACTTAATAATAATTTGGTTGGGACAAGAGTAGAATGGGTTGCTGTGTGTTTCAGGTAGAATTCAACTTAAAATTTGGACTAGTTTAGTTCAGGAGAAAATTGGCTTTCTGCAAAACAAAACCATAAGCCTTTCCTTTGACTTACCTCGCATGTAGTTCTAGGTCCTTTATATAAACTTTTCCGTGTCACTTGCCGTACAAATCAGATGTACTGACCCGTTGTCGGGCTGTAACCTTCGGTGTTGCAGGTTTTTCAGACGATCAGTAAGGTGCGTTTAGGGGTTGCGAGTCTGCACTCAGCATGTTCGCATGTGGCTGTTGATGGGACTCCAGGTTATTTTCTTTTGCTTCCGCTATATTTATATTGAGTAAGCTAGCCTTGAGCTATGCAACTTGTTATTTATTACTCTGGATCACACGTTGTAATCATGATGCACTTGTACTTTGATATACATCTATAATACTGTGTGTGCCAGCGAGTTCGATCTAGGTACTGGCACTTGAGCACAGAGACTTCAATTTTGAGTGAATTGGGTCGTTACAGTACGCTACGCTAGCGCTAAATCAAAATTTTCTACGGCGCACAACCAAGATCACTGCTACTGGAGATGAACTACGTGATTAGGGTTTACCACTAGACGCGCAGTCACGGCAGCGGAAGGAGAAAGCGTCGGCGGCTGCTCCTCGAATCCCTCGAACCGATCCCTCGTACCGATCCCACGAACGGAGTCCAGCGATCCGATCCCGCGAATAGTTCGTCCAAGCGCCGCAGGTGCAGCGCCTCCAAGGGTTGTGCACGTACAAGGAGGAGCGCCGGGCGGCGGACTGCTAGGTCCGGCGGCTCGGACTTGAGGTGAAGTGGCGGCTAGGGTTGTGGTCTGTCCTGTACCCCTTCGGGTTTCTCCCTAGCCTTTATATAGGCGCCCGTGGAATGGCCTCAACCCTTTAGGCAATCCGGACCCTCCATCCATAATCCATTCGGATCACATCCGAATGGGCTCCTTTCCCCTTAAGCGCGCGACCCTATAGGTTCACGTACACATGGACACATCCCGAATCACATCCGGTTCGATAGTCGGTAGTGGTTCCTAGAAGAACGTGCCGACTCCCATATATGCGTAAAGTCATAAGACGAACCATTGCAAAGTGTCATATGCAACATTCCTTTTGCCTCACGATATATGTTGTCAAGATCAAGGCGAGTACTTGTCACCCTTGTGATAGCTTGACCTCTCTTCTCGAAACTGTGATACAGATTCCTGAACCGGGTTAATACTTAACCCATGTCGCATGGCCATGCTTTCTGAATCTTATCACTCGAGAGGGCCCAGAGAATATCTCTCCAAAGTGGAGGGGCAAATCCCATCTTGATCAACCATGTCTCGCGGCATGTATCAGGACTCACCCGTAAGCTACCTTTATAACTACCCAGTTACGGTGTAGCCTTTGATAGTCCCTAAGTGAGTCATTCCTCATCCCGAGAACATGCGAGGACCTCAGGTCTAGGACATGGCATATACATTGTATTGAGACAGTATCTCGCTGCGTCTCAAAGTGGGTCTCTATCCAACTCAGTGATCCCATCACTAAGTTCATACTATCAGTAGCATCTCCATCCTCATGACTTGTGAAACATAGTAATCAATCGAATCATATACTAGTCAAGGATATGTGTCCGCATAACCTTATCAACTAGAGACCATTAAAACAATCATCATAGAATATATAGTCTCACAAACAAGTCACATACTTATTGATACATATCAGTGATGATGTTCAAGGACAATACAAATAACTCATGAATACATAAGGAGATAACATCATAACATGATTGCCTCTAGGGCATATCTCCAACATTCTAGATTGGAGTGGAGCGTGTTTCTGTCCCACACAAAGTAAGCTGGGGTCTAACTTGTTATGACCAGCAAGAAAAGCTAAAGAAGACAAAAAAAGTAAACCAAAGAGCGAGATGCTCCAAGCATTGCACATAACGCATGAAGTGATAAAAATATAGTGAGACGAAGGACGAACTGATGATTGTTGATGGAGAAGGGGATGCACGGGGGCATCCCCAAGCTTAGAAACTTGAGTCTCCTTGAATATTTATTGGGGATGCATGGGGAAATCCCCAAGCTTGAGCGTTTGACACTCCTAGATCTTCTTTCATCATCTTCCCTCGCACACTTGAAAACTCCCTTCATACATAACTCATCATAAGCTGATTAGAGAGGTTAGTACCCTTAATAAAAAATTTTTTACCTATTGGATATACAGATATTCTTGAATAGCTATTGTTTCTCAAGATTGCCAAAACTTTTTTGCAAAGAAAAAGCAAGATTAAGGTTTGCAAAAGTAAGGAAAGGAAAAACGTGGCAGAATCTATGAAAAACAGAACAACAGGTAGTAGAGAATTTTTTCAGGGCACTTCTGCAAGTCAAATAAAAAAACTCAGAACATACGAGAGTTTCACAATTGTATAGAGCATGTTGTGCAAATATTTCAGCTCAAAAAGATCAACTGGTGATATGTTCCGATTTTTTCCATCAAGTAGACATAATCTGTTTTCTGGACAACATGTCACAACTTTTGCTTCCCTTATCATATAAGGCTAAACTGGGCACAAAGCTTGAAAAATAAAGATACAATGATGTTGCTACAGTAGTAACAATCATCAAGTCCAGTAAAAACTCGAAGTAAAGATAACAAGGATTGTCTCCCTAGAGCTCTTTCTTTATAGCCATCAAGATAGGCTTAAGATTTTAATGATGCTCTCATGGGAATAAGAGTTGGAGAACAAAAGAGAGCATCAAGAAGCAAATACCAAACACATTTAAGTCTAACATGCTTCCTATGAATATGAACATCGCAATAGAATAATTTATTGAAGCACAAAGCAATAAGCATAGGAAGGCAAAACAAGTGCAGCTCCAAAACCTTTAACATAAAGAGAGGGAACTTGATATTATTGAAATATCTATAAGCATATGTTCCCCTCTCGTAATAATTTTCAGTGGGATCATGAATAAACTCAACAATATAAGTATTACATAAAAAACTATTATCATGATCCACAAGCATAGAAAATTTATTACTCCCCACATAAGAAAAATCATCAATAGTAGTGGGAGCAAACTCAACAAAATAGCTATCACATGAATCCTTCTTATCAGGATACACTTGAAAAATAGTATTCTTTATAGAATAAGTGCCATCACAATAATCATCATAGATAGGAGGCAAAGTATCATCAAAATAAATTTCCTCAAAGTGAAATGAAGACATCAAAGTGAAGGATTAACTTCTTCGAGAAGTGACAACAGGAACCATAAGATTCGTTAGAATACGAAACCAAAGCTTTACCCCTTGCACTACCTTTAATTCCTGGGACGAGAATTCTTTGTAGTGGGGGAGAATTGTAACACCCCGGGTGTCAAGCTACAGTAATCCTCATGATTAAGATAAGTCATTTTGAGTTACGGTGCTTGATCACATTGGATCCTATCTCAATTTAAATTCAACCCAGTTAAAAATTCCAAAACTAGCGACAATTATTGTTCGACCAAAAATTGTGCAAACAATTTTATAAAATACCTAAAAGTCAGTATATCAATATACCATGATTAAGGATATTTAGTATAACACTTAAATATTTTAAACAATTCAAACAGTAGACAAACAATCCATTTTAATCATTTTGATTTTGATAAAATATCAAATGATTTTATTTTTGGCTCAAACTTTTTGTAGCACTGTATTAGATTGCATCCCCAATACTGAAGCCAGTTGCACATTTTTATAAAATCATATGATAAACAAATAGAATGCAAACAGAAAAGAAATACAAAAAGGGAAACAAAACAAAAAGAAAAACAAACTCTAAAACGCGACCATGCCAAAAGAATCCCCTACCTCACCCCTTCCCTTCTCTCTCCTACTCCTCCCACTTGCCCCCTCTGCTCACCATGCGCCATGGACAGGGGCTCGCATGTCGCGCCAGTGCCTCCCTCCCCCTCACCTGCCTCACCTGCTCCCCCTCGACATTAAGGACGACCCCCGCATTTTGTGGATCGATATCCTCGCCAGTTTCCCCCTCGTCACCGTCCTCCATCGCTCGGGAAATTTCATGCCCGAGCCGCCATGGGCGCCGCCGTGCACAGCCGCGGCCATCGACCACCTGGTGCCGCTCGTTTTTTTCCAGGAGGTCTGTCGGCGTCGTCCACCTCACATGGATCGAGGAATCAACCGGAGCCGCACCACAACCGCCTCCCCTCGCCTGCAACTCTCTCCACGGTCGCCGCCTCCGTCGCCAAATTCGTCACACCATGGTGCTTCCCCGACCCATTGCCATCCTCAACCGGATCGTGGTGAGATTCTCTCCGCTCCCCAACTCCACACGCTCATAGTTGCGCGCTGGTTCCCCGTCTCCACCACGGCCATGATCCGGCCGCCGCCCGGCTCGACGTAGCCATCGCCCTGGTCCATCCCATCTCGCGCCAATGGCAGGGATGGGTGCGGCACGACGTGCTGGACCCGTAGGAGCAAACGATGCACAATTTGGCCCCTGTAGTGAGCACACACTCCTCGCTGGTGCCTCCTTTGTTTGCCGTCGCCGGCGAGGTCACAGCTGGCTGTTAGCCACTGCGGTGACCCACTGACATCTAGGGTCCCCACCCCCCAGATTTAGTTAGTGCTAACCCCCCCTCCACTGTCTCTGGGTAGTGGGCCCCGGGCCTATTAATCTTTATTAGTTAAGTAAAACAGAAAATTAAAACCTAAGAGAATCACTAGTGGGCCCCAGTCCATTATATTAAAATAAACTGAGATATTTAACTCTGTATCAATGACACCTGGGCCCCCACTGTCAATTTATTTATTTAAAGAATTAATATAATGTAAGAGTGTATGACATGTGGGCCCAGTGGTTATTTAAATTTAATTAAATGGTTTATTATTACTGTGAGGCTAACTTATGGGACCCACATGTCAGTAGACCAGTGAAACTCACTGTTTTGATAATGTTGGTTTATTAATAAAAGTAATTCTAGAAATCATTTTAAATTGATTTAAACTTTGAAATTCAATATCTTTTAAACCGTATATCAGATGAAAAAACTATATACATGAAAGTTGCTCAGAAAAATGCCACGAATACGAATACGCTACCCGTGTACCCACCGCACCCCTCTAACATACCGAACATGGAACATTTCCCCTCCGGTTCATCTGTCTGTTAGACGACTGGAGCCGGTAAAACATGCCGGATGAAAATATTCCTAATATTAAAGTTGTTCAGAATGGATCAACGAGAACGGATACACTATCCACATGTTCGTCAGATGTCTCTAACACTGCAGACATGGAACCTTCCCCCTCCAAATTATCTGTCCGGTAATCAACCGGTACTGATGAGTCATCTCTGGATAAATTCCTGTTGTGCCTAAAATACTTAACACTACGTTAGAACATCATGCAAAATTCAATTTCCATGTCCTTTTTCTGTGTTTGAATTGTGTGCATTGTATTTACTGTTCCCCTCCCCTTTTATTCTCCAGTAGACCCCGTTGCTGCCTCCAACTACACTGTTGCTGAGTACGACTACTACGTCGACGATTGTAGCCCTACTTTCGAGCTTCCAAGAAAGCAGAGCCATTTTCCTTCCCAAGATATCGCCTATCTTTTCCATACATTTCTTGCACTAGGCATTGTTACTGCTGCTGCTAAGTTACAATCATATTCTATTGCATAGCCTATTTTTTTCACCCCTTGATGTACCTTCCTTTATCCTATGATGCCTATTAGATATATATATATATATATATATATATATATATATATATATATATATATATATATATATATATATTATTCAGCAGTGAGCCCTGCGCATTATTAGTCAACTAGGATTATATAGCGGGTCGTGATCACTCTGGGGAGTGAACGCGGAACACAAACAATTTAAAATGCTGCAACTGGTACGGTCCAGAGCAGACGCCCAAGGGAACCTACCACGGTCAGACTCTTTGAGTCACTTCAAGTTTGACTTATAAGTGGGCTCATATTTCACTCTCGTTGCCGGCTCGATAGCGTAGCACTACCGGAATGATACGAGGATACTTCTGTTTAGTTCGTTCTGCTGATGTCTCGGTCGAACCTATTCAAGTGTACCATCGAGGCACTCGAATCAATTGGTGTCCTTAAAGTTAAGTAGTCGGGTGACCCAATGGTGCCTGCGCAGGGTATCGTATCGGACCGACAAGACAGGTGTATTCCAGCGGTATACGGCGGGCCTGGTACTTGTTCGATGGCCGTGAGGTACCTTGTTGTACGAAAGTCGGGCTCTTAAAAAAGAAAACACGAGACAAGGTAAGGAGATGATTCACCTTGTTGGTAACCGCATGAGTTGGTGGGACGACAGGGCAGGCGGCCACCGGCTTTGGTTATGGGGGTGGACCTGGTTCCTGTCGTTGTCCACGACTCACCCATATTGGGGCAACGATGACGGTTGTCCCGACAGAAAATAATAAAATTCTTAATGGGTCAGGTGGATGACTTGAGTGGGACTTCGTGCCCTATATGCGCTACGTCCACGCGGGATTACGGTGTGGGCCCTCTACGTTGTAGCCTCGTTCGATGGCTCTTCAGATGTCAGCTTTTCTTCAGGCTGATTTCCTGGATTGGACCGCCTACTCCGGTAGTGGGAGGTGGGTCTACTTCACCGGCCAGCCACGTACCATGCAGGAGTACAAAAGCCAGGGGTCCAAAGTCCCTTCGTGCTTAGGATTTAGAACGACGGATGGCCTCTCTGTTGAGCTTGAAGGATGGACTTCGGCTATCGGATAGCCCCGGTGGGTAATTCCCTAACAAGGTATACGCTACCCTGGAGATCCGAGCATGCAGGGTAACAGTAGTGCAGCCCTTGCAAGGATGAAAATCTATTCGGATAGCCGTGTCCATGGTAACAGGACGCTTTATGCTAAAGCCAGATCCTACTACTACAAATTATTACTATTAAACTGTTGGTTCTGGGTTTTCTTCCTCGCAGGGAGGTCGAGGAAGATATCTCGGAGGCATTGATAATTATTAAAACTTACTATTATACAATGTTGCAGCAACTTCTGCTGCATTGTTACTTTATTCTTTATATGAACTGTTAGTTGTTATCTTCTTGTGCTGCAAGACTGATCAGAATATGCTAGTCTCTCATCCTTAGTCTGACTTTCAACCATTCAGTCCACTATATATAGCATGCCCTTTCCATTTGATACAAATGCATAAATGCTTAGTAGCGGACGTAAGACTCGCGGGTATGCTAGATACTCACCCTTGCTTTATTTCCCCCTTTTGTTTTATATACCTGACCGGTTGATGCAATCAGACGCGAGGCGTTCAGGAGTAGGAGATTGATACACGAGAGATGATACTGGCTTCTCGCCCTTCGTTGGTTACCCCAAGTGGAAGGTGAGATGTAGGATAGCGGCAAATTTCCCCTATGTAGAGGATAGGGTTTGTCTCACGTAGGACTCCGTCAATGATAATTAGGTGGAAAGGAAACAATGGCACCGTTCGAGACAAAAGTTGCTTCCTTGACCTGGACCTGCACACGACACAAATAACTTTACTCCCAATGAAGTTCAGAGAGGTTGTCAATCTCTCCGGTCTTGTTGTTTACAAAGGATAAAAAACACAGGATAATGATAATGATAGCAACTGAAAGTAAATACTGAAAAGGAAATAAACTTGTAAACCGTGATGAGAATATGGATCAGGTTCCCGTGATGTTCACTAGTGATGTCTCTCTCCCAAAAGACGATAAAACTTCTATGTGAGGTAAAAAAATTACAGACGGGGCAATTGACAGGATTATAAACGCACCGCAATGCAAACTATGCTACAAAAGAAATGAAGAGGCTCATAAGAATTGGCAGTAAGAAAAAATAAGTAGAGCGAAATCCATCTGCATCAACTACTAATCATCCACCTTGAGATATCTATCCAGAACATCTCGCTGGTATTAAGTTGCGAGCCCCTCCCAAAGTGTAAACCAAAGCTACATACAACTGCATTAAAAAGAAATTTGCGTAAAGTAAACAATCCTTGCAACCGCGGTTGCAATCACCATTGTTTTCCCCCTTGTGGCCACAGCACATCCCCTAGACTCATGTTTCTGTCACTCAAGCGTGTCATCAGGGGGCCTGTACCCACAATCGAGCATAACGTTCCCTCTTGGAGTCACTACCTACTACTTGGCCAAAGCAATAAACAGCAACGGAGAACATGCAAGAATTACTTAGGAATAAAAATATAAGAGATAAAAACCAAATATATTACTCTATCAAAATCTGAACATAATCTCATAATCCATCAGATCCCATCAAACTCAGCATAGCAACAACAGAAGAAGTACATATGTGCCTCGATCATGTAGGGCAGCTCACGAGGTCTAAACCATGAAGAAGAAAGAGGGGAGGAGAACATCACATAGCTACTGATCACGGACCCATGGTCCAAGGTAGACTACTCACGGCACATCCGGGAAGCGTCCATGGTGGAGGAGAAGCTCCCGGAGGTCGATCCTCCCTTCGGCAGGGTGGCGGGAAGGGTCCTGACGGTGCTCTCTATCTTGGAAGCGCGGCGGCGGCGGAACAGAGGAGAGTTTGCGAAATAGGGTTCTGTCTTCGGAGTTTTCCCGTGACTGAGATTAAATAGGCGAAGGGGGGCAGCCAGGGGGCCACCAGGGGTCCAGGCGCCCCCTCGCGCGGCCAGGCCCCTGGCCGCGCAAGGTAACCGCCTGGGCACCTGGTGGTGCACCCCTGGCCCTCCTTCGGGGAACTGGAAGCTTCCATCACGCTGATTTTTTATCTGATTTCCCAGATTTTTGGAGCACTTTTAATATGGGGAAAAACTGAAATAGAAAAACACCAGAAAACACGAACTGGCACTAGGGTGCACTGAGTTAGTAGGTTAGTCCAAATATGATCAAAATTGTATGAAAGTGTATCTAGATCATAGCAATATCGCACAAAACATGCATGGAACGAGCAGAAATTATCGATACATTTGGGACGTATCAACATCCCCAAGCTTAATTCCTGCTCGTCCTCGAGTAGGTAAATGATAATAAACATAATTTCTATGGTTACATGCTAGAAACCATATAAGAACTTTGAAAAGTAAAGCAATCAAGGTATGGGATTCAATTCATAACATGCAAGAAAAGTAAAGCAATCAAGTCATAACATGCAAGAGTCTATATTAGCATTGAAACAAGTAACAAAAGAACATTAGGTGCATGAGCTCTTGCTGTCCGTGACTCGAATGTCTCCAAATGGTGTTTGCGTGCAAGAAGGGGGATATGGAATACGATAAAAAAGTATTTTTTTGTGTTGAGAACTCAATCTACTAAAGTTTCACACTTGGTCTTCTTTGGAATCTTATCTTGACTCGTCCCCAGACCACTAGCCAGGTACACTACTGGAATTCACAAGTTTTCCATGTGCCAGGACCTTTGCCGTCTGTTTTTCGTCGGGGCAGACGGCAAAGTAGGTATATGCCGTCTGCTTCCATGGATACAGACGGCAAATCAGGGACATACGGCAAAGAACTGCTTTGCCGTCTGCGTCGGCCAAAACAGACGGCAAAGGATACTATGCCGTCTACGGGCAGACGACAAACGACCTAAGGGGCCCACTCAAGCGAGAACGACGGCCTGGCTAACTGCCCACGGCTTTGCCGTCTGCAGACAGACGGCAAAACGAACTTCTCCGTCTGTCTGCAGACGGCAAAGCCGTGGGCCGTTAACTGCCCGTGCGGCCTCTCTCTCTCCCCCACTCTCCCCCACATCCTCCACCCACCCCGCGTCCTCACCGCCGCCGCGCCCCTCACCGTCGCCGTGCCCGCCGCCGCCCTCGCCGCCTGCTGCCGGTGAGGCCCGCCGCCCGCCCCTCTCCTCCTCCCTCCTCTCTCTCCTCTACTCCTCTCTCCTCCTCTACCCCTCTAACAGCCGCCGCCGCCCTCACTGTAGTGCGCCGCCGCCGCCATCCTCGTCGTCGTCGCCGGCGCCACCTCCTCCCCCCCCCCGATGCCGTCGTCCCCACCGCCGTCGTCCCCCACACCGGCAGGTGAGCCCCCTCCCCCTCTCTATTTTTTTTTTCTGTTTTAGTTAATTTTTAGTTAGTTTTAGTTAGTTAGTTGTAGTTAGGTTAGTTAGTTTTAGTTAGAATTTTAGATTTTAGAGACTTTTTCTGTTTTAGTTAGTTGTATTTAGTTTCAGTTAGAATTGCTACTGTTTTTAATATAAGTTAGTTAGTTTTTAATTGCTACTGTTTTTAATAGATTTTAGATTAGTAAATTTTAGTATTGTATTAGCTAGTATATTGTAGTTAGTTAGTTTTATTTAGTTTTACTTATTAGTTGTAGTTAGTTTTTTTATTTAAATTTTGTTATTAGAAGAAGGTAAAGAATTAGAAAATAAAAATAATTAGAAAAGGAGAAGGAACAAGAAGAAGAATAAGAAGAGAAGAACAAGAGGAGAAATAGAAGAGGAAGAAAAAGAAGAAGAGGAGAAAAAATAATTAGAAGAAGAAGTAGAAGAAGAAGAATAGGAGAAAGAAGAATAAGAAGAAGAGGAGAAGGAAAAGAAGAAGAATAGGAGAAATAAAAAGAAGAAGAGAAGAAGAATAAAAATTGGGGGTTAGATTATTAGCATTAAGCCCATGTTTTATTAGTTCTAGTTAGTATAGGTTTTATGTATAGTTAGTTTTAGTTAGCAATTAGTAAGAAACAAATGAAAAGGACAGAGAAAGAAAGTTGAATAAAGAAAGAAAACAAAACAAAGAAAGAAAAGGACAAAGAAAAAGGATTACATAAATAAACAAAAGAAAAGGAAAAAATAAATGAAAAGAAGGAGGAGGAGGAGGATAAGAAGAAGAAGGTGAAGAAGAAGAAGGAGAAGAAGGAGAAGAAGGTGAAAGAGGATTGTGTTAGATTTTTTTAGGGTTAATTAGATATGTTTTCTTCTCTGTTTAGTTTAGGTAGTGTAAGTTTTTTGTAGGAATGAGGAGATAGAGTAGAGAGAGATAGAGTGTGAGTGTATTGGACTTCTCACAGGAAAAATAAAAAGAGCTTAGAGCTCATGTTAAGATTCCTTAGGAATTTGGTGGTGTCAATCCTATGATCCAAAGGCAATCCATAAGAAAAATCCTTAGGAATCCAAAAAATCCCTTAGGAGTAAAAGTTGAATAGGAAAAGAAGAAGAGAAAGAAAGAAAAGAAAGGAAATAAAAGAAGAAGAGGGAAACAAATTAGGGGTAAAAGTAATAGTAAAAGAAGAAGAGAAAAAAGAAGTTGAAGGTTAATAAAAAGAACAAGGAGGAGGAGGGGAGCTTGGGGTAAAATAAGAATAAGAAGAAGAAGTTGGAGGTGGAGATGAATAAGTAGAAGTTGGAGGTGGAGAAGAATAATAAGAAGAAGTTGGAGGTGGAGATGAATAAGTAGAAGTTGGAGGTGGAGAAGAATAAGAAAAATAAGTTAGGGGTGAAGAAGAAGTTGGAGGTGAAGAAGAAGAAGGAGGAGGAGGAGGAAAAAAGAAGAGAAAATGAAATGAAATAAATGAAAATAATAGGGAAAAAAATAAAAAAGATGTAATTACCGGGATCAAGTGTGTGTGTTTATTGGGTGCATTTTAATGTGCAGGAATTTTCCTGGTGTGAAGGTCTGGTGGTCGACGACCTCCGCCCTCTCCAATCGGCGACCTCCCTGAGTTCGAGGGTGAGCAAAAAAATTCTTGTCCTCTCCCCCTTTTTCCTTTGCTCAATTCTGGCCTTCATGCCGATAACGGTAGCTCTAGCAGTATGTAAAGTTGCGTAACCAGTATGCGTCTCCCATTCGAAAGGATTACAGTATAAATATGCATTCATTTGCATATTTATAATAGTAATTCTTTCGAATTGTCCAACGTTATCCATGGACAGCCCGCGTATGTGTAGATTGGGTCGTTTTTCCATGCTCTGGTCCTGATCCGACGCGGAATTTCGTCAGTGCCTCCCTGTTGTTCTCCGGATACACAACCTCTCGGCTTGTTGTCGAGACGTGTATTAGGAGAACAGCGGGGAGGTGCTGCCGAAATACCGCATCGGATCGGGACCAAAGCATGGGAAACCGACCCAATCTACACATACTCGGGTGGGATTAGGACCTATCTTTACCTATTAGTGTGTAGGTTAATTGCATATGCCGTAGCTATGTATGATAAAAGCAATAAAAAGTGGACGTAATAAAATGGTATATTTGTTGTTTAGTAGCTAGCTGTAGCAACAAGATGAGCGATGATCGTGCGTGGATGTACACTGGTCGCCCTAATCAGAAAGAGATCACCAATGAATGGGCAATGAAAACCAAGGAGTTTCTGAGAGCGGCGTTTGCAAATGGGCAGAGAAAAACCTGGTGCCCCTGCGTTAGGTGCGACAATTATAAACAGGCGACAGATGTGGATATGGGTAAACACTTGCAGAAGTGGGGTTATAAGCCTGGTTATACGGTGTGGACCTTCCATGGCGAGTCTGGCGGACGACGGAGAGAGGAGGTGGTCCGTCAGCGCACGGATGAGTACGGAACCGGGATCGAAGACATGGTGCAGGACTTTGACGATGCGCGGGATGAGGACGATGAGATGGAGGAATCTGCGAAGGCCTTCTATGATATGTTGGAGTCTTCGAAACGTCCGCTGCACGCTCACACTGAGCTTTGTCAGCTCGATGCCATCGTACAGTTGATGGCTTTGAAGGCACAATTCAACTTGGGCACAGATTGTTACAATGCGATCACGACCCTAATTGGGCGGTTTCTACCAAAAGATAATGTTATGCCTGCAAACCTGTACCAATCGGATAAAATCCTCAAGGTACTTAAGATGCCCTATGAGCAGATACATGCTTGTGAAAATGGATGTGCTTTATTTAGGAAAGAGTATGCGGACGAAGACTATTGTCCCAAATGCAAGTCATCCAGGTATGTTGTGGTAGACAATGGTCAAGGTGAGAAGACGCAGACCAAAATACCCGTAAATGTTCTTAGGTATCTTCCAGTGATACCAAGAATTCAACGCCTTTACATGATGGAAGAGACAACCAGACAGATGACATGGCACAAACATGGGAAGAGAACAGAATTTGATGCAGATGGGAAGCCGATGTTGACTCACCCATCGGATGGTTCAGCATGGAAGCACTCTTATGAAAAACATTTGGAAAAAGCTAAGGAGCCAAGGCATTGCCGAATCGCCGTCGGCACAGATGGGTTCAATCCTTTCGGTCTGATGGCAGCCCCATACAGTTGTTGGCCTGTATTTGTCATGCCACTCAATCTCCCCCCCTCAGAGATTATGAAAAGGAAGAACATTTTCCTGACGTTGATAATACCAGGGCCCAAATATCCGGGGAAGAATATGGATGTGTACATGCAACCGCTTAAGGAGGAATTGCAACAAGCTTGGGACGAAGGGTTCAAGACATACGATGCAGCTAGCAAAAAGACCTTCAAAATGCATGTTTGGTACCAGTACTCGATGCATGACTTGCTAGCGTATGCGCTTTTCGCTGGCTTCTGTGTTCATGGAAAGTTCGGGTGCCCAACATGCAAGGCTGCTCTTCAGTTTCATTGGCTGAAGGCGGGTGGCAAGTATTCCTGCTTTGACTTGCATAGATAGTTTCTGCCTCCTAAGCATCCTTTTAGAAAAGACAAGAAGAACTTCATCAAAGGCAAAGTTGTCAAAAACCTGGGAGCACCTACGATGACGGGCGAACATGTCTTGGCACAGTTGAACTCTCTCGAGCCTGATCCAGAACGTCCCGGGTATTTCAAGGGATATAATTCGGAACACGCCTGGACTCACAAGACATGCTTCTGGGATCTCCCCTACTTCAAAGACCTCGAACTTCCACACAATATTGACGTGATGCACACTGAAAAAAATATCGGCGAGGCCCTGTTTGGTACATTTTTCGGCATAGATGGGAAGTCAAAGGATAATCCTAAAGCTAGAGTCGACCAGGAGACTCTATGTGATAGACCCTCACGGAACATGCGACAGCCGAAAGGAAAGAAGAATTGGTCCAAGCCAAGGGCCTGGTTTAATCTTGAAAGGGGGCATATCAGGGAAATTCTCTTGTGGGTGCAAAACAATTTGATGTTCCCCGATGGGTATGCAGCGAATCTGAGGAGGGGAGCGAGTCCTGAAAAACATAAAATATTAGGGTTGAAGAGTCATGATTGGCACATATGGCTTGAGCGGGTAATGCCGGTGATGTTGCGCGGCTATATCCCCGAGGAAGAGTGGCTAGAACTGGCAGAACGGAGATATTTCTTTCGTGTTCTTTGTGCTAAAGAACTATCCGATGGCGTGCTAGAAGACATGGAAGATATGGCGCCGGAGTTGCTCTGCAAGTTAGAGAAGATCTTTCCACCGGGTTTTTTTAATCCGATGCAGCATTTGATATTGCATCTCCCGACCGAGGCAAGATTAGGGGGCCCTGTGCAAAATCGTTGGTGCTATTCAACGGAGAGAATGCAGTAGACGCTTCGAGCAAAATGTAAAAATAAACGTAGAATTGAAGCATCGATGGCCAAGGCTTTCATTACCGAGGAGGCGGCAAACTTCGTGACAGCACATTATGAAGCCAAAAATCGCCATTTGCATAATCCAAAGCCTCGGTACAATACTGGCGACCCCCAACGGCATCAATCCAACCTCAGCCTATTCAAAGGGAAGCTTGGACCTGTTGGTGCTTCGAGAAATAAGAATTTGGATATCAAAGAATGGCAGACTCTTACACTGTATATCTTCACCAACCTAACAGAAGTGCGACCGTACATCGAGTAAGTGCTCGGTACGTACATTGTTTCGCAACTTCTAATAATTCTTGTTTCTTATTAATTCCCCTGAATTCATACAGTCGATACGTCGCCAAATTCTCGAATGGAGTGGTTATTGAAAGTGATTCCATCGCAGAGTATGAGCTTCTTGCCAATCAAGGAGACGGCAATCCTGGTTTCATCTCTTGGTTCAAACGAACGGTAACTATCATTCATATATAGGGTTTCATTTGTTGGTTCGACCTATTTTTCACTAATATAACAATCCTTTCCTATAAAACTTATAGGCAAATGAGGAGCCTATGGACGTCGAATTGAGACAAGTCGCTAATGGTTTTGACAATAAGGTCCGTGTATTTGAGAAATACGACATCAACGGGTATCGCTTTCGTACCGTTGATAAAGAGCGAAAAATGGCTGATCGAAAAAGTACAAATTCGGGTGTCTCTGCTGTCGGCGACGGAGGTATTGAGTATTATGGAAGAGTTGAAGCAATATACGAACTTCTATTCTATGGTGAAAATCCTCCCAACGTCGTTGTCTTCAAATGTCATTGGTTTCTCCCGTCGAGGACTAGACGAACTCATGAACATGTAGGTCTAGTCGAAATTCGACAAGACACCCATTTTAATGTCCCCGATGTCTATATTACGGCTCAACAGGCCACCCAGGTTTTCTATCTATCCTACCCTGCCAAACGGTTGAAAACCTGAAAGGTTGGGATGTCGTTTATGATGTGCCACCTCATATTAGACCACCTCCCCCAAATGAAGAGGATTATGTACCCCACATTGACCCAGAGACATATGAAGGAGAATTCTTCCAAGAAACACGCGTGATAAAAAAACGTTTCCGAAACCTCTCTACGCAACCCCAGAACATGGAAGAAGACAATGAGAGTGAACCCGCTAACGACGATGTTGAAGAGCCTGAAGAAGAAGAGGTTACTGCTCCAGATGACCTGTCAATGCTTGACCGTTTACATAAAGGCCTTCCAAATGTTGGTGTTGTTGAACCTGATGAGGCCATCATTATCGACGACACGCGTGATAGCGATGACGATCCTTCAATTGATCGCGTAGAAGAGACCGATGATCCCGACTATTGTTAGTTGTATGCATCTCAACTTTAATTACATTATTCTCATTAGTTGTATATATTCTCATTATTGCAGTAATTACTGTTGTATTATTAATTCTTTTTCTCATTGTACTAATTATTTTATTTTAATTCTTGGCAGGTTCGTGACAGATATGGAGGGCGAGACCTCAGGCTCGCGAGGGAGGGGTCGGGGTCATGCGCTCCCTCCTCTGGCTCTACGGAGGTCTTTGCTCGAGAGTATTTCCTCGCCTCCTCCTTCTACTGATGAGCCGCCCAGGGGGAGAGGAGGTCGGAAGAAGACCGGGAGAGGCAAAGCAGGTGGTGGTCGCGGGAAAGGGAGACGAGCACCTGCTGCTGCTTCCTCGCCGCCACCTCCGGCTGATTCACTAGAGCACTGCAGGGTGGACCAGCCTGAGGTGGAGGAGGAGGCTACGTCCACCCGCACGACCTGGAGTCCCTGGCCGGATCAGCCGGAGCAGCCGGAGCAGCACACGCCTGAGGGGGAGGCTGGTGCCGAGCTGGACACTACGGATGAGGAGGAGGTAGCTGAGGGTACCACCGTGTACCAGCGTGGGGGTACACGGCTCCCGTCCGTGCCGGTGACTCCCGCCCATAAGTGGTTGATTACGCCTGATGGAGAGACGTAAGTGCACTTATACTCTCTTCCGGTACCTTCTATACTTATGTCTATCTGATGGCTTTGTCTTTTTATACTGCAGGGGTTGGATATACGGCAATGGTGTCCGCAATCCCAACTCCATCCTTGGTGTGCTCGTCAGGGAGAACTTCCCGGGGCTGGTTCAATTGCCCGGACCTGATGAGGTTCCGCAGCCTGGACTCAAGTGGGAGCACTATTGTGCTGCCCGGCCCCGCCGGATACGACCATCAACGGGGTCTAATGCCACACCAGAGCCGACATGGTCATCAACGGCTTTTGGGTAATTTCTGTTTCACACAATAAAATCATGCTATTGCAGTGTTGTCTCGTGCACTCATCAGTGTTGTCATCAGTGTTGTCTCATCAGTGCACTCATCAGTGTTGTCTCGTGCTATTGCAGGTCTACTACAAGGTCGATGAGTCCAAGGAGCAGGAGGCGGAGGACGTGTTAGTTGCAGAGGCCACACGCCTCTTGCAGAACACAAGGCACGAGATGCGAGTGCAGGCGGTCCGTGACTACTAAGCCAAGCAAGGGCGCAAGCGTAGCAAGAAGGACTGCCGCAAGAAGTTTCTGACCAGGGCCCAGTACATGACGGTAACCCTTCTTAAGTCTTGAATAGTTTGCTTGATTTGATTCCTATCTAGGCTACTTATTAGTTTCCTTGTTTACTAACTTAGGCGCCACCGAGATGGTGTGCGGACAAGATGGATTGTTGGGAGGCCATTGTGGACCACTGGTGCTCAGATGCCTGGTTGGCCATCCACAACAATGCCAAGGAGCGCCGCGCCCAAATGGTTGGTGTGCCACACCATCAAGGAAGCCGCAACTTAGCTGGTTACGGGAATAAATGGGTATGTGCTTTGCTTCAATTTTCATGCAAATTCTACTTTTCTTTGTCTTTTTGGCACCCACAACTTACTAATATCGTGCTTTGCTTTGTCTTTTAGGAGGAGCATAATAAAACGGAGGTGCCTCAGGTGTTCGACATGTATGGCATGGCCCATACAGCGTCGTACAAGAAGGCAAAGGCGCTCTCAGAGTCTGATCTCGCAAGTCCTTCGACTTTCACCAACATTGCCACCTACAGTAAGCTCAAGGCTTATACTGAGGTGGCGAAGGAGAAGCACGGGGAGGATTATAACCCGCTTGGGAAGCCTATTGAGCCGGAGCTGGTGATGATCTCTGGTGGCGGAAGGCACCATGGCGCCATGGCCATTGGAGATAAGTTGATCAGGTGCGATAAGACTCTTCCTGAGATCAAGGCGCGCCAAACGAGCTCTTCTCCTGCTATAAGGACTCGTCCGCGGCCAGTTGACCTCGCTATCCAGGTTATCCATAAGGACTCTTGCATTCTTGTTTTCTCTCATCGAATATTACAATGCTAACTAGAGGAGTGGGGTTGCAGGAAGCTCTTGAGAAAGAGCGACAGAACACCCAGCGGCTACTGGAGGAGAAGGAGCGGTTGGCAGAGGAGAAGGCAGCGGATAGAGAGCGGCTGGCGGAGGAGAGGACGGCGAAGGCTCTCGAGGAGGCCGCGGCACGACACGATGCATCGAACCGGGCCTTGTATGAGCTCTTCGTGGTAAGTCACTTGTTCATATTCACCCAAAGAATGCGTCATGACTGGCCTAATATGATTGACTCATGAATAACAAATGTGCAGACTATGTGCGAGAAGACTGGTCAGGCCGCTCCACTGATGCCGATCATTTCTCCTGTGGGGACGGTGAGTATCTTTCGATGATCATCAATACCATATTGAGTAGCGTCGTGCTAACCTCTAGTTGATATTTTTGTGCAGCATAACTCTCGGGCTGCGTCCCATGACCCTTCTCCATCGTCAACATCGGGCAACCCGACGGATGCTTCTCAGCCACCTCAGCGTTGAGGGCTACACTCCGGTAAGTTTTAAAATGCTTAGTTAGTTTGAAAATGCATATTTAGCTTCTAAAATCCTATATTTAATCAAAAAATGCCATACTTTGCATATTTTGCACATAAAAGACATAACTAGCTTAGTTAGTTCAAAAACTTACATAGTCAACTTAGTTTGCTCACAAAATGCTAAATCTAGCTTAATTGGGTCAAAAATGCTAAAGCTAGCTTAAATTGGCTCAACAATTGCTAAAGTTTGCTTAGTTGCTCAAAAATGCTAAATTTAGCTCAATTTCCTGAAAATATGCTAACTCTAGCTTAATTTGATCACCATTGCTTATGTTAGCTTTGTCTGCTCAAAAGAAGAAGAAAATAGAAGAAGGAGAGGATCTTTTTTTCTTCTTCTTCTTCTTCTAGATTCTTCTTCTTCTCTTCTCCTTCTTCTTCTTGTTCTTCTCCTTATTCTTCTTATAACTTTTTTAGCTTCATTTTGCAGATTTTCTTCAAGGGAGTCATGCTATGATGGAGTGCTGCATTTGGACTTGTAGTTTAGTTTCATAAACTGTTTTGGTCACTATGTGCTATGTATGTGCCATGTATATATGTGAAACTATGAAATGGTTGTTGGAACCTTGTTCACATGTGAATCTTGTATGAAAACCTTGTTGGAGACTATATATTGTTGTTGGTTACTATATACTGTTTGTTGGATACTATATAATGTTGTTGGAGATGATATATATATATATATTTGTCAAAATGCAGGGATTTGAAAGAAAACAGATAAAACAGAGGCTATATAGCCTCTTTGCCGTCAGCAAGCAGACGACAAAGGCCTTTGCCGTCTGCTTGCAGTTGGCAAAGAGGACACATGGCGCCCAGCTGTGCAATCTGGCAACAGCTGGGTGACCATTTGGTCATTATGCCGTCTGCCACCGGCAAGGCAGACGGCAAAGTCCTAGGACTTTGCCGTCTGCTGCTGGACGGCAAACATATGACGGGGGGGGGGGGGGGGGTGACGTCATTACCTTATCCGATGACGTCACCGCTCTTTGCCGTCTGTCCGTAGACGGCAACCCCGCCGTTAAGGGCCTGACGGAGCCGGCCGGCAAAGCTTCGCCGTCAAGCTTCTCTGCCGTCTGTTTCTTATTCCAGCGGACGGCAAACATATTTGCCATCCGTCGATATACAACAGACGGGAACGCACCTCTTTGCCGATGAAATGGCTGACGGGTGGTTTACCGTCCGGGGGCAGACGGCAAAAGGTTTTGCCGTCGGCCATTCGGGTCTTTGCCGTCCGCCCTGGCAGACGACAAACAGGCGAATTCCAGTAGTGGTACAAGTCAATTTGATCCACTTTTTTCGATATTTCGAGCACTCATGCAATGGATGAGCGTAAGCACGAGAGTTGACACTTAGGATGGAAAAGAGAGAAATATGGTGGAGGAGGAAGACAAAAAGGAAGAGAAAGGCTCACATCAATGAGGACAATCATAGGCAGGAGATGCCAAATGATAGATATGATGTGAGGAGTAGGGATTGCCATGCAACGGATGCACATACGAGCTAAGAAGCTCTCCAAAGGAACTAGTGGGGGTGCATCTAACTTGCTCGCTCATGAAGACCTAGAGCTCGTTTGATGAGGCCCATCCTTGGAATATGCAAGCCAAGTTCTAAAGTGTGAAGGTCCCCACATAGCTATATGCATAATGATCATCTCTATGGAGTACAAGGATATAAAGGGAGTACTAGTGTGGATCTCTCAAAAGGATAGTAGTGTTGCCCCTTTCTCTCTTTTTATTTCTGTTTGTGTTTTTTTTTTGGTGGCCTCAATGGCTCTTTCTATTTAACTCTCATTTGTCCTCTTTGGGATCCTTTATTTTCTCCACTTTGGGATCTTTTCCTCACTTAAGGGCAACACTCTAATTTACAAGAGGGTATAGAAGATCTTTCACACTTTACAAGGTACTCAAATCATAAATAAGATGTAGCTATAATGATGTATGCAATGTATGTCGCTGCCAGTGTAGCTGGAACATGTATGACATAAGATCAAGCCATGAAGAGGTGGATGTTGCATGGCAATATATCTCAGAAAGGCTATGGAAATGCCTTGATAGGTAGGTATGGTGGCTGTTTTGAGGAAGGATATAAGGAGGTTTATGATGACAGAGTGTATCATGCCAAGGGTTTGGATGTACTGGCGAAGGTGGACGCGAACTCTGAGACTGAGAAGGAGTCAATGCACGACACACGAGAGGCTAGCAAATATGAGGAGGTGGAAGTGTCAACTTTCAATACTCACATTAGTCCGAAGAAGTCATGCACTTATTATCGGTAACTCTCAATCTAATAAGGAGGTTCACAAAGAGACAAGTACCCCGAGAAGGAGTGTATGGGGGTTTGGTTATCCTTGCACATCCTCGACTCATGGTACGTGAGTGTACTCTAATATTTGATCCCTCCAAAGATTAGCGATCCATCTAGTAGCTAGAGTTCTCAACTAGTTTTGTAGGTTTTGAAGATAAACACGGATTGCCCAAAATATGACACCTATCAGTAATAGGCTAGAGAACTTGACACCAAAAGTTCAAACATTACTCACATCAATAGCTCAAAACTATTGCAAGTTACTACTAAAAATAAATAGCAACCTCAATTACCTACTTTCAAGACAAGACACAACTCAGTGGAACAACCAACACTCTTAACAAGATAAACATGAAAACTAAAGAGAGTTCGAGCAACAAACTAAACAAAATCCAAGGCTCTTGCTAAATACAAACTAATACTAAGACTAAACATGGCAGTAGCTAAGAAAAGATAAAGAACACACAACAGTAAAAAGATAGGCATGAAAAATCCTACGATGTGTTCTAGATTTTGAAAGTGGAGGGTGTTTCTCTCCCACACAAAGTAAGACGGGGTCTAACTTTCTTTGAACAGAAAGAAAATCTAAAGAAAACTAAAAATAAAACCTAAGAGCGGGACGCTCCAAGCATAGCACATAACGCATGAAGTGATAAAAATATAGTGAGACGAAGGACGAACTGATGATTGTTGATGGAGAAGGGGATGCACGAGGGCATCCCCAAGCTTAGACGCCTGAGTATCCTTGAATATTTATTGGGGATGCATGGGGGCATCCCCAAGATTGAGCGCTTGACACTCCTGGATCTTCTTTCATCATCTTCCATCGCACACACTTGAAAACTCCCTTCATACATAACTCATCATAAGCTGATTAGAGAGGTTAGTACCCTTAATAAAATAATTTTTCCCCACCGGATATAAAGATATTCTTTAAGGGCTGCTGTTTCTCAAGAATGCCAAAAGGTTTTTGCAAAAAAATCAAGCTTAAGGTTTGCAAAAGTTAGGGGAGACAAAATGTGGCAGAATCTGTGAACAACAGAACAGCAGGTAGTAGAGAATTTTTTAGGGGTACTTCTCTAACTCAAATCAAAAATCTCAGAACATACAAAAGTTCCGCGATTGTATAGAACACGCTATGTAAAACAATTCAGCTCAAAAAGATGAATTGGTGATTTTATCAGATTTTTCCCGTCACGAAGACAGAATCTGTTTTCGGGACAACATGTCACAACTTTCGCTTCCCTTGTCATATGAGGCTATAACTTGGCACAAAGCTTGAAAATAAAGATACAATGATGTTGCTACAGTAGTAACAATCATCTAGACCACTAAAAACATAAGTAAAAACATCTTGGGTTGCGTCCCAACAAGCGCTTTCTTTTACGCCTTTAAGCTAGGCATGAAGATTATCGAAGATGCTCTCACAAGAATAAGAATTTTGAAGCAAAAGAGAGCATTAAGAAGAAAATATGTAACACATTTAAGCCTAATCCACTTCCTATGCATAGGCATCTTGTAAGAAAATAAATCAAAGAAGCACAAAGTGACAAGCATAGGAAGGTGGAAGAAGAACAACTTCAAAACTTTCAACAAAAAGAAAGGAGTTTTTGTAATATGGAAGTTTCTATAACCACACTTTCCTCTCTCAAAATAATTTTCAGTAGTATCATGAACAACATCAAGAATATAACTATCACATAAATCATGTTGTTCATGACCAACAAGCACACGTGTATAGTTTTCAACACGGTCTTTAGGATCATAAGTTAAATGCATCCCAACGCATTGAGCCTCAATAAGAGCACAGTTCTCTGAAAAATGAGTTGGATATTTCAAAAGGATAATAGGACAATCAAGTGTGGGTGAAATAGAAAAAATTTCATGCTTAACATGAGGAACTATAGCAAGTTCATCTCCATAAGCATCATCCATAGTGGAATCACGACCATAAGCATAGAATGCATCAACTTCATCAAAAAGGGATATTTAAAAAGAATCCATGGGATCATAACAGTCATAGAAGGTAAGAGTCAAAGAGTTACTCTCAGTATAAGGTAGACATGGTTGGCTCCTTCTTCCTCCTTTTGTTCGTCACTCTCCTCCTCTTTTTCATCCAAAGAGCTTTCAGGTTCAACAATTTCTTCTTCCATAGAGTTCTGCAAAACATTAGTCTCTTCCTTTGGTTGAGAGATTCTCTCAAGATGATCAGTAATATAATCATTTTCATCGTAATTTTCCAAACAATAGTTAAGTATAGCAAGACTCTCAGATTTGTAAGGGGCATCATCAATATTTTTAAGAAGAGAAGTAATTTCATAGGCACCCTTATAAGCAGCAAATTCTTCTATTTCCTCTGCATCATAAAAATCATAGTTTCTGTTAGCATAAGAAGCTAAGGTTTCATCATCATTGTACTCACATTGCAAAGCAAGCTGTTTGTGCCTTATAAAGCAACAAGATTCATCCCTGCAGAAAGATATATTATATATTGAGCACTAGTTTCTAGCATACTCATAATACTGATGTATTTGTTTCCATAAGTGTATCCCCTTTTGAGACAAGCGGTGTTCCTTGTACCACTTTTGTTGATCCTCGGTGAATCCTCCATGCCAATAAGATCTGGTTTCAAAGAAGTCATACATTGATTGGAAAGTAAGGTACTAGACATACTATTTCTTTTTTGGATTTTTGATAGAGGACACTAAGATAAAAACTTAAAGGTAAACTAACAAGACTAAAAAGTAAAGGTAAAAGGTAGTGGGCAACTCCCCTACCTTATCACTCGGAGTCCCCGGAAACGGCGCCAGAAATTTGCTTGATACGCGAGAGATGATAATGGCTGCTCGCCCTTCGTTGGTTACCCCAAGTGGAAGGTGAGATGTAGGATAGCAGAAAATTTCCCCTATGTAGAGGATAGGGTTTGTCTCCCGTAGGACTCCGGTAATGATAAGTAGGTGGCAAGGAAACAATGGCACCGTTTGAGACAAAAGTTCCTTCCTTGACCTGGACCTGCACACGACACAAATAACTTGCTCCCAACGAAGTTCAGAGAGGTTGTCAATCTCTCCGGTCTTGTTGTTTACAAAGGATAAAAAACACAGGATAATGATAATGATAGCAACTGAAAGTAAATACTGAAAAGGAAATAAACTTGTAAACCGTGATGAGAATATGGACCGGGGTCCCGTGATGTTCACTAGTGATGTCTCTCTCCCAAAAGACGATAAAACTGCTATGCGAGGTAAACAAATTACAGACGGGCAATTGATAGGATTATAAACGCACCACAATGCTAACTATGCTGCAAAAGAAAGGAAGAGGCTCATAAGCATGGGTAGTACGCCAAAATAGGTAGACTGGAATCCATTTGCATCTACTTCTAATCATCCACCTTGAGATATCTATCCAGAACATCTCGCTGGTATTAAGTTGCGAGCCCCACCCAAAGTGTAAACCCAAAGCAACGGACAACTGCATTAAAAAGAACTTTGCGTAAAGTAAACAATCCTTGCAACCACGGTTGCAAGCACCGTTGTTTTCCCCCTTGTGGCCACATCTCATCCCCTTGACTCATGTTTCTGTCACTCAAGCGTGTCATCAGGGGGCATGTACCCACAATCGAGCATAACGTTCCCTCTTGGAGTCACCACCTACTACTTGGCCAAAGCAATAAACATCAACGGAGAACATGGAAGAATTAGTTAGGAACAAAAATATAAGAGATAAAAACCAAATATATTACTCTATAACAATCTGAGGTTAATCCATCAGATCCCATCAAACTCAGCATATCAACAGCAGAAGAATTACATATGTGCCTCGATCATGTAGGGTAGCTCACGAGGTCTAAACCATGAAGAAAAAAGAGGGGAGGAGAACATCACATAGCTACTAATCACGGACCCATGGTCCAAGGTAGACTACTCACAGCACATCCGAGAAGCGTCCATGGTGGAGGAGAAGCTCCCAGAGGTCGATCCTCCCTCCGGCAGGGTGTCGGGAAGGGTCCTGACGGTGCTCCCGATCTTGGAAGCGCGGCGGCTATGGAACAGAGGAGAGTTTGCGAAATATGGTTTTGTCTTCGGAGTTTTCCCGTGACGAAGATTAAATAGGCGAAAGGGGGCAGCCAGGGGGGCCACCAGGGGTCCAGGTGGCCGCCTGGGCACCTGGTGGTCGCTCCCTTTCCCTCCTTCGAGGCACTGGAAGCTTCCGGCACGCTGATTTTTATCTGATTTTTTCCGAATTTTTGGAGCACTTTTTATATGGGAAAAACTGAAATAGAAAAACAGCAGAAAACAGGAACTGGCACTGGGGTGCACTGAGTTAGTAGGTTAGTCCAAATATGATCAAAACTGTATGAAAGTGTATCTAGATCATAGCAATATCACACAAAACTTGCATGGAACAAGCAGAAATTATCGATTCGTTTGGGACGTATCAGAGATCCCCGATGCCGACAACCACAACGTGAAGACCCCCTTTGTGTTCTACGACATCGAGATCCCCGACGACCAGGAGTAGTTTGTAGGTTCCTAGGTAGGAGGCCTTGCCTTTTCGATGGAGTGTTGTTTTTGTGCTAGCCTTCTTAAGGAAGATCATGTGTACGTCGTGTCTGTACTCAGATAATATTGCTTTCGCTAACTTTGTGCTCTCGAACTGTTGTATTCGATTCCTCGTGGCCCCTGGCTTGTATTATACAGCTTGTATTATTTTATTTGTAGAGTTGTGTTGTGATATCTTACCGGGAGTCCCTGATCTCGATCGTGTACCTTGCGTGTATGATTACTATACACGACTCGATTTTGGGGGCGTCACATGTGGGCCTCCCTACGACTGATGCTGACGCTTCGGGTGATCGGTCAGGCCCTGCTTCGACTCCTGCAGTTTCATGTGCAGGTAGGACTTTTCGGGACCCGGGGTTTGCGTATGTAATTCCTGTTACAACACAATCATATGGAGAGCCGAAAGCCGTATCCACTTGTCTAAGCAGACAAGGCCAAGCACAGAACACTCTCGGAAAGCATCAAACGTGAGGGGCATCCCATCCAGGCCGGATGATCAACTGAGATGGGTCCTCATCGTTCGCTCACAAGTCTAATGTTGGCGTTCGCAGCGGAAAACACAAATTTTTCCTAACTAGCGTTTCCCATAACCCAAGATCTAGCTAGCTGTATTACCGTAACAGAATGGAGTGCGGAATAACATACCTCGGGGTGTAGTCTGTTGCGCGGGAAACGTTCCCGCAAACGTGGTTGATGTAGTCGATCAAGGTTCATAGCCCCCTGGCTGTGTTAGCACCCGGATGCGAGTAGTGCCACACATGTAGCACCTCGTAGTACTCACACACGTACGATACTCGATGACGACCTCCGATCTCCGATCCAGCGAAGGTGGCGGAAGTAGACCTCCAGAACCGGAGTTTCAGCAGCACGACGGCATGTTGGCGTAGTGTCCCATGTTCCTGCACCGGTAACACTCAATTTGGCTAAGGTCCTTCTTTTTCTTCTTCACGGGTGCTTCCCTGAATTCCTGGATAATTTTCTCCATTCCTTCCTTTTGATGCCGAGATACTTGTTGTGTCATGGTGTAAAGGTGACACTGAACATGGTAATGATCACTTCACACAAAATATGCGACTTGAGGAGTAGGACATTTTTCACCCCAGTGCATTTCCTCACAATAGGGACATCCATCTTCGTGTCCTTCATAGGAGTGTCCTACTTCCCCGCAAATTTTGCAGGCACGAGGCCTCTTACGGGTTACCGTCCATTGCATCGGGGTGACGAGGCGAGATCCCAACAAAATATTTGTAAATTCCTTCCAAATAATCTTCTTTCTTGATTCGTTAATCGCCTGGTGAATTGTCCACCAAGTAGCAGCCTCTTCTACAAACTACTTGACAACATAGTGGACCATATCCTCACTTCCAACCTTGTTATTCTCCATGTGCTCCTCCATATTATGAATCCATTGCTCCACATTCAGTCTAGTCATCGCCTCGGGAAGGTGAGTCCTACTACATACTCCATCTATTGAGCCCAACTGACAAGGGTTAGGGGAAACTAGGATACAGACAAGAAAACAAACTAAAGATAACACCAAGCACATGCACACAAACAAGAATAAGGCAACACAGCTACATGCAAACAACATCAAATAACATCAATCAATACAGTCACAAAAATCACACTACACAAAAACACTAGAGTAAGGTCATATGTGCAAGACATACGATCTCATCATACTACACGTAACTCGTTTATCTAACTTCACATACAAGTGGTGGTCTTAATCTAAGCTTCATTCTTCTCAGCTAAGCTGATCTTAAAAATCCTCAGTGACAAAACTCATTGAACCCCATAGGATACTCCAGTTCTGGTAATGGTAACTTCAATTGATCCACGATGTTGATGATGTACTTCTCAAAAATCATATCTTCAGGGTCATAAGCAACTAGATGGTCATTTACATATAAAACAAGAGAAGGGGTTTAGAAGATGAATAATAGATGAGAGATACTAGTGGAGAGAGTAAGTAACCAAACAATGATAAAATAATTTTATTCCTATGGCTTTTTTCTATCCATTTCCTAGGGTCACGACCTACAGTCAACATGGGTTTTGATACCATCTGTAACGACCCGATTCACTAAGAATCCAAGTCTCTGTGCATTCTGTGCTAGTCCCTGGATCAATAGCTAGCACACACAGTACATGATGTAATATCAAGAATAAACCACATGTCATATATATTACATCGAAGATCCAGTATTACTGTAAATCATACCAGCATAGCTCAAGGCTAGCTTACAAATAGAATACAGCGGAAAAACAATAAAGAGCTTCGTGGCGTCCATCAACTCCACCGGCACAGTTGAGTATAGACATCGTAACCCTACAACGCATCACTTACTCGTCGTATATAATCCTGCAACACCGAAGGTTACAGCCTGAAAACGGGTCAGTACACCTATTTGTACGGCAAGTCACACGGAAAAGGATATAACAGACCTATCGCTACATGCAAGGGTAAGTCAAAGGAAAGGCTTATGGTTTTGTTTTGCAGAAAGCTGATTTTTTCCAATCTACCTAGTCAAATTTTAGTTTAACTTACTACTTAAGATTGAACTGGCAACACTAGTCCCAATCCACAGCCTTTATTAAATCTTTCCCACTCAAGTTTATTATGGTGATTCATCTGTCAAGATCCTCCAGTAACAGTAATGTCTACTAGCTCAAGGATGTCCATAACTAAGGACACGGCTAATCATGATTAGTTTTTACTCTGCAGAGGTTAGTACACTTTTCCCGCTGGACTCAACCCGAAGATTGAGATGAAGTCTTTCAGAAGAGGTCACCTACACCCAACGGCAAGCCGGTACCACCTATCACATCTACATCTGATAGTTTTGCACGGGAGAGGCTTCCTACATCGTACTCAACTAAGCCAGAGCCCATATGGCCAGTGGCTGTACATGGAAGCTCCTAGTCACCAAGTATGGCTGATCTTTTTGATCCTGGACGGCGCCCACTTACGTTCAGAGGGTAGATATCATGACGTACTGTCGACCACCAAAACCAACCATTAGGGGTACAACCTGGTCTAGCCTTAGATAAGGCACGAGCCGCCAAGAAGCACTCCCTGCCCGTCCAGAGGTGAATTCTAATTAAAGGTTTGCTAGTCAAGTCATTAAATCCTCACATAGCTCAATGTAATCTCAAACCAATCCACGTCTACAAGGATAGCAAATAAATAACAAACACGAGCTAGGGAGACAAATAATACAGGATCAGATCATATGGCTATCCTACCAGGTTTGCAGCAATAATAATATAAAACTTCCTAAACATGCATAGGGTGATATTTGCTACATGCATAAGTAAACATATAAGTTGTGAAATGGTCAATTTATGACTTGCCTTCTTCCTGATTCTGCCGATCACAATCCTCACAAAAAGATGCGGTGCACTCCGGACAATCTATACGATCAAACATAGCACCAATCAACATATGTTCCATATAGTGATGCACAAACAGTAAGAAACGTCAAAAGAACAATAGCAAAAATTGCTAAACAGAAGCTAAACTTAAATTACACGTCGGTGGAAAACCAACGCAACTTGAAACAACTAAAACGGGCGTACCGTTTAAAAGATACGGCCACCGAAAGTTTTAAATTTAAACTGTTTGAAATTCAAATTTGAAAACTGGAAACTTTTGAAAACTTAAGTCTACTGGCTAGGATTTTTTCGTAACGGTTGCAACGCAACTGGAATCACCCAAAACAGAGCTACAGATAAAAAGTTATTACGACTATCGTTTCGGGGTTTTCTCTGCAAAAAGGACTAATACGTAAATAAAAATCTTACGAAAAACGCGATCGGGTCCCTGGCGGTTTGACCCGATCCGGATCGGTTGACTCCGGCGACGGAGGCGCTCCGGCGAGCTCCTGCGGTCGGCGGCTCGTTGGCGGCTCGGTGGCGGCGCAGCACGGGCTCGAGGGGGAGCCAGGGGTGGTGGCGTTGAGCGGGTGGCCTGTGCGGCGCGCGCGGCGGCGCGTGAGCGGAGGCGTGGCCCGCAGCTTCGGCGACGGAGGCGCTCCGGCGCGGCCGTGGGCGGCGGCGCACGGGGTGGCCCGACCCGCGGCGAGGGCGGCGGCAGAAGGCCGGGGCGTTGCGTCCGGGCTCGGCGGCAGCCTGCGTCAACTGGAGGCGTGGCGCATGGCGGCGGCGCTCCGGGGATGGCGGCGGCCCAGCGACGTGGGCCTCGGCGCCGGCGGCGGCCCACGGGTCTCGGCGGCTAGGGTTTATTTTTTTGTTTTTTTTTGTTTGGAAGGAAAATAAAATACTAAAATCTATTTATAGACAGATAACAAAAGAGAAAAAAAAACAATACAAACCGACTCGGGCTCTAACGCGCTCGTGGGCGAAAAAGGCTACTGGGCCGGCTGGGCCACAGTTTTTCTTTTTATTTAAATTTGAGACTTCAAACAATTTTACACAAATAAATACTCATCAGAAAAATATGAAATAAAATCCTTCTTCAAAGAATCCAAAGAAAATTATGCAATGAATATATTTTCCAAAAAGATAAATAAAAATAAATACATTTTTAATGACTTAATTTAATGATAAAATATTTTGGTAATTCACAAAAATCTCAAATAACCTTATCTAACATTCTTAAGAAGTTGCTCCCAATTCTCTCAACATGCAAGGTGTGCACCTCAATGTTCCACTAAGCAATGCAATTAAGTCATTCACACATGCCAAACCAGCTATCATGCCATATCAGCAAGCATGCAATTAAACTATGATTTCTTCCTCTCTATACTGACAAAACACTACATACTTAGCAAGAGATTGTCTTTTTAGCTATATCTCTTTTACTCGATATGTGCTCATGTATTTATGTTACAATTCTTTAGAAATATAAACACGTGTATCCGCAGCAACGCGCGGGATATTATCTAGTATTTACTAATTGGAGGCACCATACGAGCCTTCACGTTAATCCTCATCCACGTACAAAATTGTACGTTCGATATACCTAACATGCATTGTTGGCCGTAAGATTACCTACACAAGTTTTTCCACGCCTCCTCTCTTTCATCTCTTATCTGCTCCGTCTCAGTTAACAGATCTCCTTGGAAAAACGTTTTTCTCAGGCCGTGTAAATCGCAAGACGCTCACGGATCTCATGAGAGCCCCCAAGCTATCCGCCATGCCGCCATGGCTAGAACCTAACGAATCAAGCACAAGACATAGCAAAGAAAGTAGAAGGGGAAGAAAGATTAACTGGAGCAAATCTCACGAGATCATAATCTCTGCCCCATGGCTGAAACCTAAAGGACCAAGAAACCCCGAAGGCAGAGAGATTAAAAGGATCAAATCTCATGAAATCCCTACCTCTTCGCCATGGACCGAACAAGAACAACCTAACAGACCAAGCATCTGGAAAGGCAGAAGGCGAAGAGAGATTAACTAGAACCGAACCAGCACGCAGCAACCAACGGATGGTCGAGGTGGATCCTTTCATCGCCAGGCAAAACTGAGCCCAACCCTCTGTCATACGACGGCAATGAGAAGAGCAGAGAACAAAGTCCATCCCCAACCAGATTAATACAGTGCCAAATCCCCATCCAATCAAGGTAAAAGTAAAACCTTTGTATACGTGGTACCGTGCAAAGATTTTTAAGTAGTGATGAATAAGATTTGTGACTCTTACTGTGCTGATGCTTGGTTCAGAAAAACCATGATGGTACCCTGAATACCTGATTACTTCGAGCGATCATCAGTTGTAGTTTGAATTTGACGATGGATAACCTGTTCTGAAATTAAACACCTACGTGATGTTTCATACACTCAGTTGTCCACATTAGCAAACATGGAAAATTGGCATTGCTTTGCGTTAGGGGAAAACATGTAGCAACGCTTCTTAACTAGCATATCTACTCCATAATATATCCGGTATCATTCAGAGAGACACACAAAAATAATTTGAATTTTATGGCATTTATTTTCTCTGTAGGCTATTCTCATGGCTACTAAATACACAATTCTTTGTTTGTGTTAAATATTTCGAGCTCTGCTCCTATGCTTTCTGTAACTTCTTTTTGCATGAATCGCAAAACAACCGATATGATTAAGGTTAAGGGCATATTAATCGAAATCGTTGGTTTGCTTTAATGTTTTCGCAAAAAAAATGGAAAGCATAGGAGCGGACCTCAAATCATAATTATCAGATGATAGATTATTGTTGTAGTTTTCCTGATGGACAAAAGAGTTTCAGTGAATATATTTTTTAACATTCATCTACTCAATATTCTATTCAAAATGAGTACTTTTTATTTCAAGAATTTGCACAATTCTTTGGTTGCATTCTATTTTAAAATTTCTGTGAATTTGCATCACCTAGACATTTTTCGTTAAGCATTATTATTTTCCTTAGATTCCATAATATACAATGGTTTGCGTTTGACCTCATAATATATGCACAAACACTATTTTTTTCTCACAAGGGTGCATTTTGCTATTTCTTTTCTCAATGTGTATAATCAAATACAGTAACACCAATTTTCATATTTAAATTGTATATGTCAAAATATGTGTGGAAGGTGCAGGGAACAAGTTTTGCAAATATTCGTGTTCATCTTATTATTATTTTAGGGAAAGTATAATGAGCCAACAAGTGAGCTCTATGAACCTAAATTCCTAAATCCATATTTCCATCCATTCATAGGAATTTTTTTATTTAAATTAAAAGATGAATTTATTTAACCTAGGGGATATAATATTTATTATGATATGTTGACGCTACATATATTGTATCTCCTCTATATGGCTTGAATGCATGCGATATTATTTAATGTTTCTTACTCTACAAGTTCGCTAGTGTTGATCCAATGGAAATGATGTCACCATACTCTAGGTCATAATTAATACATAAGGTTCTAAATATTGAAGGACCGGGTAATACTAATATGTGAACATCTGTGTAAATATGAGTTGTCCGAGCCTAGAACTGAGGTTGACGCTATTAAAAGATCCAAAAAATAGGTTTCTATTTTGTGATTTTATTTATAGGTTTGAAGGATCTTCATTCACCTCAAAATTTAAATTTTTCGATGGTAACATCATGAAGACCATGTACAAGTACGTGCATGTCCATCATCTTCTTGCTATTTCCTTGAATAGCTTGAGTTGCCAATCCGATATATCTATCTTTTGTATTTTGATTTTGGTTGGCACGTTTGATTCGAATTTAACAATGAACACTTCAAAATATCAGTTCTTTGCATATTAGAGTATTTTTGTACGCCAAACAGAGTTATCATACATACATCGGTATTACCTTTATGTTAAAGCATATGAATGTTTACTTTTATCTTTTGCGCTACGCTATGATTTTGAACGTTGAGCGAAAGTTATTGACCCTTTGGTGAAGTTGGAAATACCTCGATAGTGTTGCTATATAAAAATTAGAAACAACTATATTGACTAATTTGAAAACATAAAAAAAGCTTAAGTTATGAATCATCGTTGTCATAATGTTGCTTCATTTTCTTATTACCATATATATATATAAGTGAGTATATGTGGATGTTTATGTTATAGAACCATAGATTGTATAACAACAACAAAATTAAATAATATTCCTAGCCCGTGCAGGTGCACGGGTTGAGGACTAGTTATTTAAATAGTGTCCACTCAATTTTTCTGAAGAAGTCATTTTATATTCTCTCGTGTTATAATTATTTTGAATGGAAAATTATTTAAATAACTCCAATAAAAATAAAAATAAATATTTAAAACATTTCCAATTTTCTTTTATATTGAAGGGGTCATATTACCTTCTCTCATTTTAATTTATTGGATTTGTTTTAAATACTAAATTCCAAAGCTCCAACAATGAATATTAGGGAAAGTCATCTTATTACCTCTCATTTTAATATTCATTTAAAATCAAAAAGTTTAAAATCCCACAGAATTTCAAACACATCACTCAAACAATCATTATTATAATTAGTTTATTAACATCCCAAAATTTAGAACAGTTTTACTCCTAAAGCACATCGGAATCTGTTCTTCTTTCAAGAAATTTGAGTCATTCTTTTGTTGGATTCACAACACATGTTTTATGGTAGAATCATATGTCAAAGCATATATTAGATCACATGTCCAAGTACATGGTGCATCTCTATTCTTCCATCAAGACTTTGCTTGTGATATTTGGATTTTCATCCGTTATATAATTTCTAGCCACAAGAACCTGCTTCTTGTCTAGAAGATTATTCCAACCTTCACTTTAGTTCATTAGACGTATCTTAATCTAATCTTATAGATTTCAACGTGTAACGTGTTAGTACTTCACATAAAAGAAGATTCTTATAATCTTGCGTTTTATATGCCTTATGCCCTATATATACCATAATACATATGTGTATATAAGACGATTCTCTATATACACAATCAATGCATGTCCATATATATACATATGAGATCATTCTTCACACATATCAATGCATATATGTTTGAAACAATGATCATGCTCCCACTCAAATATATCGATCATATACTCTTATATTTATGGTTTAGCTTTCATCCAGTTAACGTCTTTATTCTTATGTCTTACATAACAATCATGCTCCCAAAGCTCCCACTCAGAAAATTCCCTCTGCATCCCAAGTTTCTTGGAAGTCTCCGAAGCTCTCACTCAGTTTCATAAAACTGCAAGCCCGCTCAATATTTTGTTCATTACAAAATCACTTGATCAAATCAAGGTTGAGGGTTCCTGTCTTGATGTACTATAGTCCATTCATTTAACGAAACAAACTTTCGTCATGCCTATTGAAATTCACTTTCAAATCCCAATTTGAATGAGATGCAATTCCAGGCTATGGCCTTATTATAGTGTAAATGAAATATTGTATTGATCAAAGTATTCCTACGTTTTCGTAGTCAATCACTATTGATCTTTGGTCATAACCGTTTTATGAGCCAAATAATGACTTATCCCTGTTACATTATTCTCAATAACCTTCTAGTTTCTCGGGAATATGAAATAACCGATTTATTTCACAAGACATGAGACATCCTTTATGTAACTCAGTATTGTTTCATTTCTCCTCGTGTTCTAGGCTACCATCATTCCTTTGTATTTCAAGAAGTTTTATTCATTTTGTTTCATTAAGAAGACTCATGATTATTGTTCTGTACAGAACGTGTTCATGACAACCTTCTAAATTTAACTAAGGCTTCAACTCATATACAAGGATCAATCATCTATGGCATATCCTTCCTTTTACAGTGTTGTTACAGCGGAACACGCTTCCGTTGCAATACTCTGATATTCTGAAGGCAAGGTCTAGTACCTCGGTCAAAGTTTCCATTATCTCCCATTGGATCCGTGTCGAGAGACTTCTTCTTGTACTACCAATTAAGCAACACAAATTTTGCTATTCGGGAAGAATATGTAATTTCAATCGCTTGATATTTTAGTACAAAGAAATTCTTTCTTTAGAAACTTTCTAACACCATCATTTATGGAGCTATCGTGTCTCATTAGATTCGGGATGGTTTCCTAATTCATGAAGTGGGTGTTTTTAACTTAATGAATTTAAACAACCTTGTTTGTTAATAATTTTAGTGCAAGGGGAAAGAACGTTGAGGCCATACTACAGTTTAGTATGACTACGAATGGTTTAAGTACTCAAGCACTTTCAACTTCCATCGTAGTTTGTGGTAAAACTTCCACAAGTCCCCCATTACGTCAATTTTAATACTTATCACTTAGATCATAGCGTAGTGATTTGTATCCTTATATTCTACTTCACACTGTGATTCCTGAATCCCAGTGTTATGATCTCAATTGAATACAACTTTCAATTAATCACATGAAGTCTTTATGTATAATGATTGGCACAAGTTCTACTTGCTAGAACCTTGTCATGGTCATATTTAATGTAGAGGTTCATAGATCCTGTATCTAATCCATCACATGCAATCCAGTTATGACTTCCATTCGACAATGAATACACAAGTTAGTAGATCATACATTTAATGAATTCATCAGTTATGAAATCACTTTATGCAATCAAATCTTTGACTTGTTGGGAGACAATTTAAATGTAAAAGGGGGGTCAGACAGGGTGATACCTTATCCCCTCTCCTTTTTGTGCTTGCTGCTGATTTGTTGCAATCAGTGGTTAATGACCTGTTGAGAAGAGGACACCTCAGTTTACCTATTCCCTGTCATGACCCTGATTTTCCTATTGTGCAATATGCTGATGACACAATCTTGATCATGCCTGCTGAGGTTCAACAAGTTCTTAGGCTAAAAGAGGCTCTTAAAAGTTTCTCTCAGTCCACTGGCCTGGATATCAACTACAATAAATCCTCCATGATTCCCATTAATCTTGATGAGGCTTCCATTGTTGAAATGGCTACAACTTTTGGTTGCCAAGTGGGGAAGCTTCCCTTCACATATTTGGGGTTGCCTGTGGGCACTACCAGACCTAAGATTGTGGATTTGCTTCCTTTGGTTGACTGCATGGAGAGGAGGCTTACTGCCAGCCCTTGTTTCTTAACCCAGGGGGGAAAGCTTCAGCTGTTGAACTATGTGATATCTTCCATGCCCATTTACTACCTTTGCTCTCTGCACATTCCTGCTGGTATCATCAAGCAGTTGGAGAGGATACAGAGACAATATCTTTGGAGGAAGTATGGACAATATTCAGGAAAATCACTTGCTGCATGGGACCTTGTTTGCAGACCCAACAATAAAGGTGGCCTGGGTATTCTCAATTTGCAACTGCAGAATCAAGCTTTATTGATGAAGCACCTGAACAAGTTTTACAATAAATAGGATGTGCCCTTGGTATCTCTGGTATGGAACACTTATTATCATGAGAGAGTGCCCCATGCCACTGAGCTCTGTGTCTCCTTTTGGTGGAAAGATGTGGCCAAATTTATGGATAGCTTTGTGGCTGTTTCTCAGATCAAGTTGGGTCTGGGGGAGTCTGTGTTATTGTGGAATGATTTCTGGATTAACAACACCAATGCCACTTTAGCCCAAAAGTTTCAAGACTGCTCTCCTTTGCCAAGGATCCTCTTATATCTATAAAGGAGGTCAGGGATGTTGCTGAACTCACTGTCCTTTTCAACCTACCTCTCTCTGCTCAGGCTTTCCAGGAGCTCAGTGAACTTCAATAGATCCTGCAGAATCATAGTGCTGAGGAAGCAATGGATTGCTGGACATGGAAGATGAATGGTGTAAGTCCAAGTATGTGATCAGAGGGGGAGGGGGTGAATGATCACTTCAAATTTTTGCATGAAACTATGAAGTGAAGCATGACTTAACAGCAGAAGAGTTTCAACAGAAAGGTAAACGTTGAAGCAGAACATGATTGAAGCATAACATAGCGAATCAAAAGCATCGAATCAATTGCATTGAAGCAGATCACTGAAGCAATTGATAAACTGAATGTAAGTGCGGAAACTAAAACGAACTCTTGACTCGGCGATGTTTTTTCGACCAGTTCACACTCTGCAAAGTGCTACGTCTGGTTGGAGGGACTTGTGATTGAACACAGGAGCTAACCTCTCTCCGTCCGTATCTCCACTGCACCAATCTCCTTGAGGTTGGTCAGTTCTTCACTCGTGGTTGATTATTGAGGAAATCACCAAAACCTTTGACAAACTGGACTTCGAGGCGACAATAACTCTTCGCTCTCTGAAGAACAACTCTCTAACCGTCTAGGAGAATTGCAGTTCTCCAAGATAAAAAGGCTAGCAAACTTCTTCCTAAGTCATAATGAATCAACTCAGATCAATAGGACTTATGCTTCGGTGCATGGGTTTTTGGTTTGCTTCGGTGGGGTTGCTCTCTCTCCTTCACTGTAAGGAAAATAATCTCGGAGCAGCCCCCGACCAATGAGGGCGGGGGTGGCGTATTTATAGGTGGCAATCCCAATGTGCGAAATGACTGAAGTGACCCGATGTGACAGCTTGACACCTATCCCCAACGGTCATATTTCCAATCAAAGCGCAACTTTACTTGCGGTCCAAGTAAAGCTGACTCACGGACTTGGTTTTGCTTCAGTAGCCGAAAGAACTAAGTCTTCGCTGGTGAAGCATTACCTAGTGCACATGAGATTTCTCAACTCTGGCTTCTCACTAGTTTGGATTCGATCTGAGTCTTTTCACCAAAACCTTCGGAGTACATTTACTAAACCCCTGTTGATAGTACGGTTTTTCCTACGACTCAAAGAAGTGAAAAAGAACTACGCAAAAACTACGAAGTCTTGCGCCATCTTGGTCATCTTCTTCGATGAGACGTGCTTCAGGATTCCTTATCTTTTTAGGGGTCGACATCCGTGATGAGCTTCACTCCAGAGGATATGCTTCAGTAAAAGTGCAAATCTTCGTTGAAGCTTTATCACCAACCTATAACTTCAGGAACCTAACCATCTGTTTTACACTAGAAAACTTGTTAGTTCCTCCACTGTTTTGCCCAAAAATATCCAAAACTCATGGGGGTATAACTTTGCTCTTACAATCTTCCCCTTTTTGGACTATTGTTGACAAAATAGGCATCGATAAAAGATATGGAATTTTGAGTTGAGTTGAGAGCAAACTCTAAGATATGAAGCTTTTGAATCCCCCTGAATGCAAGCATCGAAGATTTATAATCGAAGTGAATGCTTGATGAAGAATATCATTGATGGGAAGCCTAACACATATCTTAGTGAATCAATTGCATATAGGGAATATTTGTCTTGAAGAATTAGCAATCATCCAATGACCTGTGAACTTAAAGGATAATAACCACCTGCAAGATAAAAGATACGAGGGCAACTTGCAAGCACGGGGGTTATTAAAACATAAGGTGTATCAGTTCACAACCGAAGTAAAACTTAAGTCACAACCCAATCGAAGTGAATGGAAAGTTTGTCGTAACTTAACACGCAAAAGATCGAATCAAATCCCTAAACCCCGCAGCGAATCTAAACTCACTCGATGCTACTTTCTCCCCCTTTTTGTCAATAATTGGACAAAAGGTGGAGAGGCAGATCAAGAGCGTCTATGCGTTAGCGGCAACCCAAGGACCCTGCTGATTGTCTTCGCCTGAAGAAGATGCATCTCCTGAAGTATCTCCTTCGGTCGAAGCCGGTGACTCCAGCTCATCGAAGTCCATCGGCGCTTGAAGCAAATCAACGTCGCTGTCGTTGAGAGGATCATCTTCTTGCTTCAAGGTGTGGGAGTCTTCATCAGTGAAGGTATCGGGGCAAATCTGTTCAGCTGGGTTTACAAACAAAACTTCATCAATCTTGTCCAGCGTCGGGATTTTGGGGTTGGGGCGGTCGATCGAATCATTTCTTGAAAAGTGACGTTGAAGATGTGGATACTCCTTGAAAATCCGGTCAGCTTCAAGCTTCTTCACAGAGTTGAACTTCCGTAATCCTTTCCAAGAGTGGCGCTTCAAAACCTTCAAGTACTGGTTGTTGTTTAAGGCAATGTTGCCAACTCTATTAATCTCATCTGAAAGATATTGCATTTGGCGCTGATTTCCTTCAATGAAGTTTTCAAGCATTTGCTGGGTACGAATTCCAACTTCAAAATGGTAAACTTCTTTCTGGAATTTCTTCGACATGTTGCGTTCATTGACATGCTGTCTGACTCCGACATATGTGGCAAATGGATCATTTGGCCTTCTGAAGATATTCATAGTATCGCGCACAGGAGGACAGAAGAGCTTCGGGTGATGCTTCGCAACGAAGTCTTCCCTGCGTCCATGATTGCAAATGGCTTGCAGCCAGGGAGCATATGGCTTCAATTGATGTACTAGTTCAGCAGCTTGGACCATATACCGAAGGAAACAGTCCTCGAAGTCAAACACATGGCCATGAGTAAGCTTCATCAGAGCATGACGTGTATGATAATGAATGTTGGACTCTTCATTCGCAGTGCTGAGAGGCATCAGTGAGTTAGACAAGATGTAAAACCAAGTCTTCGATATGAATATCAGATGCTTCGAGCAAATGTTCTCAGGCATGTGATCTCCAGTGACTTCGGGATCCATGAGTGAAGCAAATTCAGCTTCAGTGGGATCAGGCAGCAAATGAACCTTTGCTAGTTCTCCAGTGTGCCTTGGGATGTTCACTATATCCATAAATTCATCAGAATGCATCCTAAACACCTTTCCTTGAATCATCCATTCAAGAATCCATGTGCTCGTATCATCAGGGTTTCCAGAGACATAGAGAGTGGCATAGAATTGCTTCACTAGCTCGGAATTGAATGGAGTCTCCATGGCAAACATGCCAGTTAAGTTCTGTGCTTCGATGGTTTCCATGATATTTTGGAAGCACGTTGCAGAAGATAGACTTCGCATATCTAAGTACTTGTGCCTAAACAGAACACCTTTCTGGCAGTAAAGCTTCGTGTAAAGAATTTGTTGCTCGGCTGACCAGAAGCGAAGGTCATCTGCAGTCCTTGGTGAATCATATGGACTTGCGCCAAAGAAGCGAAGCTTCTGGCGATGAACTTCGAGATCGAATTCAGGACCATGTCTTGAAGAAGATCCATCTCCGAGGAATATGGGAAAAGTCTCTCTAGGGTAGATGGAGTCCAGTTGAGTGTCTTGGGCGGGGATACAGTGCCTTCGAGCAGCTATGGCTCGCCCTTGCGGTTGAGTCATGATGGCCAATTCATTGGCTTCGGCTTCAGCAGCTGCTTCGGCTTCAGCAGCATGATCTTTGGCTTCGCCTTCTTGTTCTTCAGTCTCCTCAGCAGAGTGAGCTGAAGAATAATCCTTTTCAGGAATGTCTTGAGCAGGAGGTGAAGGCTTAGGCACAAAGTTGTCATGGGCAGACGGTTGAGGAGCGGGTTGAGGAGGAGGTGGAGTTTGAACATGGGGTGGAACGTCTTCGGGGGAGGATGGCTTCATAGATGGTTTGGAAAGTTTGATGATCTTGCATCGAGGGGGCGATGCTTGCCTTGGGGCCTTCTTGGCCAGATGAGAGCCTACCTCATCAGCTTCGTCTGTGTCTGCAACAAGACGTCGCTTTCTCTGTTGAAGTTGGGGAAGTGGTGAAGCTAATTACTTGAGCATGGCTTCGCGCTTCTTAGAGTCAACAGCCATGACTGAAGCATTGTGAGTTTTGCAACATTCTTCAACTGCAGACTTTATCTTGCCTTGATACACTTGTATATTTTTTCTTTGTTTTCTCATTTACATCAGCAATTTTCTTCAAAGCAGCTATGGCTTCGATCTTGAAATCCTCATCTTATTCAGCATCTGCTTTGTTCTTGAATTTCAGAATCTTAGCAGTTTCAGATCTGTCCCTAGCATGCAAATCCCTCAGCTGATTGTATAAAGTTTCAATCATAGCAGAAAGAGTTGGTGAAATATAAGTATTTCCAACATCTACAGCCTTGGGATCAACAGCTTCAGCAAGCTGGCAGAATGCCTGATTCAGGCTCAAACAGTCCCAAGGTTCTCCTTCTCTTTCATCTGGGAAATTGTGTTCACTATGCTCAGCTTCAATATGAGCTTCGTGGACAGGGGCTGCGACTGGCTTCGGAGGGATGTCCTTTGGGGCCATGTCGACAGCAGCTTCTTTCTGAGCAGCTCTAGCAATTTTCTCAGCTTTCTTTATGCGAAGCACATCCAGTTGAGCTTGGCGCTTGGCTTCAGCTTCACTTAGCTGTTTGGCTTCGGCAGCAGCCTTAGCCTCTTGAACTTTTGCTACAGCTAGCTTGCGCTTCGCTTCAGCTTTCTGGTTTGATTCAGCCAGCTCTTTCCTCTGTTTCTCCAACTCTGCAGCTTCTTTATCTGCTTTCTCTTTCTCTTTAGCTTCTTTATCAGCCTTAGCTTGGGCTTGTGCTTCAGCATGACGGCGTTGAGCTTCAGCACGATCACGCTTACGCAGTTCAGCTTCAGACAGCTTCTTGGTGCCGACCTGGGCATACGTCTGGCCAGGCTTGGCAATAGTTGTCTTCATCTTCGAAGCTTTGGCTTGTTCAGGAGCTTTAGCTTCGGGCTTAGCAGCAGGCTTAACCTTCGGGTCATGCCTTTCCTTGGTTCTTTGCTCAGCAGGAACAAGGCGGCGAGGTGGCTTAGTAGCCAGGGGAGCCTCAACCACTAAGTTCGTCAAATCGATGTTTTTCTTGGGAGCAGGAGGATCTGTAGGATCTTGAATCTTAACGCCTTTAGGAGACGATGGTTTCTCTCTAGCCTTCTTCTTCAGTGGCTTCCGAACCTGTTTTCTCTTCGGACTTGGGGGAATGGGAGTGTGTTCAGATTCATCATCTGCTTCGTCAGCAGGATCTACATCAATCGAATCTTCAAGCTGTGCAGCAGCATCAGCTTCGTCATCAGCTTCGTGATCAGCCTCTTCTTCTGAAGCAGGAGGGGGTGAATCACTTAGCTTTCGAAGCTTTCGCCTCTTCTTAGGCTTCGAAGCTTCGGCTTCATCTAGCCCTGTAGCAGCAAGTGCCTTTGCCTTCTTCTCTTCTCTTATCCTTTTCTTCTCAGCCAAAATTGCAAGTCTCTCTTGCTCATCTGGATAGTCATCCGGAGTTTTGAGTGTATTCGGGTGAGGAACAGCCGGAGGCTTCGGGTAATACTTCTTCCTGTTAGAAGCATTGTATTGGGAACACATAGCCGTGGTGTACCTATATGGAGGACTGAAGGCACACTGCATTGCCCACTTCCAATTTGGGATGCTCTTGTACTTATACCACCTAATTGCCCAATAGCGTCGAATCCTTTGCAATCGAATCTTTCGGTCATGATCTGTCTCTTCAGGCGGAGTGTCATAGCCCATCTTGAGGCGAATGGCTTCGGGAATGCCTAGGGAATTATTGACTTCCTTCGTCTTGCCACCTTTGCCTTTCTGCTTCGGTGGCTCTGGATAGTTTTCGAGCCCTTCAACGATGGGTGACTCATTCCCCATAGCAGCCTCTTCGTCAGACATCCTGTGACCAGAAATATAGACGAGAGGGAACAAGAAGAGGGAATGAATAAGCACAGGCAAAAGTTTCGACCAAAACCCAAATTTGACAAGAACCCAGAGCAATCTAAGATTAGATGCACGTCTATTAATGGACTGGGCTAGAACTAGTTCAAGAACAAGACCTAACTCAGTCCACACACAGAAAAGATCGAATCTCAAAACTGACCTGAGAAGATGGGATCACTTTGATGCTAAGAACAGATTTCCCAAGGATCAAAACAGTCCTATAAACAGAAAACAAAAACCTAACAAAACTTAAATCCAAGCCTTATATGAAGAACTCACAGATAAGATTGGATCCAAGAAGCTTAGCGTACCCTAACTTGGTGACGCGAAGCGGCTACGGCGACGGAGTGTGGAGACAAGCTCTTTGTCGACGGGGAACGTCCACGGCGGCGGAGGTCCAGCAGTGAAGCGGCGCAGTCGTCGTCGGGGACGGGAGCTCTGCGGCGTGCTCGAGGAGGAAGACGGGGAATCCGGGAGAGAATGAATCGTGGGAGAAACGGTTCGCTGGGGGGACGCCTTAAATAGGCACGATCTGAAACGGATGCCAGATCGTATCGAACGGTTCTCGGCGAGTGTCTCTTCCGATTCAACGGATCAGATGAAGTGGCGTATCGCGAGCGAATCTCAATGACTCGAAAAAGACGGGGACTCAACGTCCGAAGAATCAGTCTTGACCGAGAGCAAAAACTTCGATAAAGTTGGAAGCATTTGATTCGGAACTCAATGATGTTCGAAGCAATATGCTTTCCGTTTCAATTGTGCTTAACATTCAAGATAGAGTAGATTGGGAGCGAATCAGAATGGAGAGGTAGGGTCCGAAACTTATCACTTCGAAGAACAACAACGAAGCTAAAAGTGATAAGTATAGGGGACAAAAGAAACGAATAAATACGAAAAAAAACACAAAGATGAAGGCAAATGGCGAACGAAGCTAAACACAGAAAAAAATGGACGAAGGAAAACTCAAGCCAAACTAAATAAGAAAACTCACAACGAAGGTAAATATATACAGTGAAAAGTTTCGATCTTACTGAACATTGTGTGAATCTAAGATATTTAGTTCACATCTCAATGCACAAAACCTTTTCTCGTCCAATGGCTTTGTGAATATATCTGCCAATTGATCTTCAGTTCTTACATGGCTGATCTCAATGTCTTCGCGCTGAACATGATCTCGAAGAAAATGATGACGAATATCAATATGCTTTGTTCGAGAGTGTTGCACAGGATTGTGAGAAATCTTGATGGCACTCTCATTGTCACAAAGGAGAGGGATTTTCTTCACAAATATACCATAATCTTTCAGCGTCTGCTTAAGCCAAAGTATTTGAGTGCAGCATGAGCCAGCAGCAATGTATTCAGCTTCAGCAGTAGATATTGAGACACAGTTCTGTTTCTTTGAAGCCCAAAACACAAGAGATCTACCAAGAAAATGACAAGTGCCTGAGGTAGATTTCCTGTCAACCCTATCACCAGCCCAGTCTGAATCAGAATATCCAATCAAATCAAACTGAGTACCTTTGGGATACCAAATTCCCAAAGAAGGAGTATGCGCTAGATATCGAAGAATTCGCTTCACAACAATATGATGCGATTCCTTCGGATTTTCCCGAAAGCGAGCACAAATACAAACTGATAGCATAATGTCAGCTCTAGATGCACACAAGTATAAGAGTGAACTTATCATAGACCGAAATTTCTTCTGATCGAAGGGTTTCCCTTTCTCATCTGCATCTAGAAAACCATTTGTAGACATGGGAGTTCTAATGGTCTTGCATTCAGCAAGATCAAACTTCTTTAGGCAATCCTTCAAGTATTTCTCCTGTGAAATAAAGGTGCCATTCTTCTGTTGGCGAATCTGAAGTCCAAGGAAAAACTTCAATTCACCCATCATAGACATCTCATATTTCTTCGACATCATTCTGGCAAATTCTTCGCTGATTTCAGTGTTAGTACAGCCAAAAATAATATCATCTACATATATATGACACACAAATAGATCATTGTTATATGATCGAGTGAAAAGAGTGGGGTCAGTGGTTCCTGGTTTGAAGACTTTCTTCAGGAGGAAATCCTTCAATGTTTCATACCAAGAACGAGGTGCTTGCTTCAGTCCATACAAAGCTTTGTGAAGCCTGTACACCATATCATGATTCTTCGAGTCTTCAAAACCTGGAGGCTGCATAACATACACTTCTTCTTCTATTTCACCATTAAGAAAAGCACTCTTGACATCCATTTGATATAGCAATATATTTTTGTGGTTAGCAAAAGCAAGCATGACACGAATGGATTCGAGACGGGAAACTAGAGCATAGGTTTCACCAAAATCAATGCCTTCGATTTGGGTGTAACCTTGTGCTACCAATCTAGCCTTATTCCTTACCACAATACCATCTTCATCTTGCTTGTTGCGAAATATCCACTTTGTGCCAATAACATTGTGCTTTGTGGGATCTGGCCTTTCAACAAGTGACCAGACTTTGTTCCTTTCAAATTGGTGGAGTTCTTCCATCATAGCCAATAACCAATCAGGGTCCTTCATGGCTTCATCATATTTTGAAGGCTCTAGCATGGAGAAAAAAGAAAAGTTTCCACAGAAGTTAGCCAAACGAGTACGAGATCGAGTAGTGGGACGACCTGGTTGATTGATATCTTCGAGGATCGAATCCACATCAACTCTTCTTCGAACTCGGGATAACGTAGTATCATTTGCTTCAGGCTCATCTTTTGCTTCAGGATCTGCATCAGCTTCGAGATCAGCTTCACCTTCAGCTTCGGCATTTCCTTCAGGATTAGCATTTCCTTCGTTCCCTTGACCTTCTTCGTCCTATTCATCATTAGCTTCAGGATGTTGATCTCCAGCGCCCCGGGCTATGTGTGGGAACATTGGACCATCATCATTCCTAACAGATTGACGTTGATTGGCTTCAACAGGGCGAATCTCACCAATAGCCATGGACCTGATCACTTCATCAAGTGGAGGTTCATCTAGATCATGAGGCAAATGCTCCTTTTGAGAGCCATTAGTTTCATCAAACCTTACATTCACAGTTTCCATAACTTTTCCAAAGTGAGAGTTATAGACTTTGTAAGTGTGAGAGTTTGAGCCATAAACTAAAAGAAAACCTTCATGTGCCTTAGGGGCAAATTTGGAGCTATGATTCATATCTCTAATAAAGCATGGGGCACCAAATACCCTAAGATATGAGACATTTGGTTTGTTACCAGTGATAAGCTCATGTGAAGTTTTCTTCAAGAATTTTTGAAGGTAAACCTTGTTGATGATGTGACATGCAGTGTTGATTGCTTCGACCCAGAACCTAATAGGAGTCTTGTATTCAGCAAGCATAGTTCTGGCCATCTCAATAAGAGTTCTATTCTTCCTTTCAACTACACCATTCTGTTGAGGTGTATAAGCAGCAGAGAACTCATGAGAAAAACCATGATCATCAAGAAAATCTTCAATATGAGTATTTTTGAATTCAGTTCCATTATCACTTCGGATATGCTTCAGAGATAATTCATATTCCGTTTGAGCTCTCTTAGCGAATGACTTGAAGATTTCAACCACTTTGCTCTTGTCATCCAAGAAGAAAACCCAAGTATAACGAGAGAAGTCATCAACAATAACTAGACCATATTTGTTTCCTCCCAGGCTTGCATAATTTTGAGGACCAAAAAGATCCATATGAAGCAATTCAAGAGGATGAGTGGTAGTCATGATGGTCTTCGCTGAATGATGTTTCTTCGTAATTTTACCAGCTTCGCAAGCACTACAGAGACGATCCTTATCGAATTTTACTTCGCTAAGACCAATAACGTGATCCTTCTTCACTAGATTATGAAGATTTCTCATCCCTGCATGACCAAGTCTTTAATGCCATAACCAACCAGATGAAGCTTTTTCCATTAAGCATGTGGATACAACAGGGCCCGAAGAAAAATCAACAATATATAAATCTCCCTTTCGGTAACTCTCGAAGACAAACGTATAATCATCCTGTGAAAATACAACACAACGCGAAGCAGAAAACAGAACAAGCATACCCATATCGCATAATTTTGAAATAGACATAAGATTATATCCAAGAGATTGGACTAGCATAACCTTGTCAATGTGCTTATCCTTCGATATGGCAACCTTACCCAAACCTAACACTTTACCTTTGTTGTTATCACCGAAGGTAATGTACTTCTGTGAAGATTGAGATAGTTTTTCTTCGGTGAATAACTCCTTGTCTCCGGTCATATGATTTGTACAACCACTATCCATGACCCATTCGGATCCACCGGAGACATAGCCCTGCAGAAGAATTAGTTCTTCTTAACCACCCACAAACGAGAAGGTGACTGAGAAGATGTTGAAGCACTGGTTGAAGCAATATTAAATCGAACAGGAGTGTATTGCTTCGGTGTACCATCCAGCACACCATAAATGTAAGTCCTCTGCGAATGGTTAGCATAATAATGAGCATATGCAATCTTAGTATGATTATTATGAGGACGATACGTATGGCGACCAATACGATAGTATTGCTTCTGTGGAACATTTGATTCGGGCACCAATGGATCATTTCTTGTCTCAAGAGAATAGAAATGATTCGGTTGTACCGAAGACTTTCCCTCCATAGTATGGTTAGCAGGCAGTTTCTCCACAAGTGCTTTCTGCACCCATGTCTGCCTCTTATAGAATCCATTCTTTGGTGGAGTACCTACATACTCAGCTGAAACTTTTCCCTGTTCATCTTTCATGAGTTTGTAGTCTGAATCAAGTGATTCATCCACAATGACTTTGTTCATTTTGCAGTCGAAACCTGAAAGGTTAGCAATATCAATGGGTTTCTCCTTCGCTAGAACCCAAACAGTCTTAGGATACTGCTCAGGCTCCCAATAGGTTCCATCAGGGTTTGTCTTTCTCTCGAAACCAACACCCTCATTCCTGGGATTCCTGTGAAGGAGAGCCTTCCTCAGGATATCACAGAGATATTGATGTCCTTGCACACTTTTGAACATGCCTGTTTCAAATAAGTTTTTCAACCTGAGGAGTTCCTCGGTAACAGCAGGATTTTCCTCATCAGAGGCATTAGTATCATCAATAACAATAGGAGCTTTCCCTTTGGAATCAGTTTTGCTTCGTTCCAAGCAATCCAAACAAGGTGATTCAGTTTTATGATTTGCTTCAGAACCTTGTTGAGCCATGAGAGAGAGATTGACATTTTCCAATTCTTCATGAGCCTCTTTCAGTTTTTCGAGAGCCATTTTCCTCTGAAGAAATTCATAGGTGAGCTTCTCATAATCAACTGAAAGAAGATCATGCCGAGAGGATAATTCTTCAAACTTCTCCTTCAGAGAAGCATGCTCATTAGTTCAAGTTTGACCTTTCTCAATCTCATCGATCAACAACGTTTCTGATTTCTTAACGGTTTTGCTTAGTGAATCAAGTTCATCTTGTTGGATTGAAGCAATTTTAGCAAGTTTGGCATAGCTTATCTTTGAGTCACTTTCGTATGAGGAACAATCAGAAGTATCATAGTTTGATTTGGATGAAGATACCTTCGCCTTGGCCATGAAGCAATATGCAGGAGTTTCATCCTCACTACTGTTGTTGGTGAAGAATGAGCTCGAAACATTGGTTGAAGCATCTGCCGAAGCGAAAGCCAAACCAGCAACACCATCTGATTCGGACCCAGACGCAGACCTTGAATCTTGTTCAGCTTCGGAACCAGAGGCTTCGTCTTCAGAGTTCATCTCCTTTCCCAGATAGGCCTTGGCACGGTGAGAGCTGCTTCGACGAGACGAGTGAGTCTTCAATGAAGAACCCTCACGCTTCTTATGATACTTCTTCCTCTTATCATCATCAGAATCTTTCTTCTTTTCTCTTCTTGAACTGGAGTCATGCCTCTTTGACTCATGACTTCTGGAGGATCTGTGAGACTTCGATGAAGAGTCTCTGAGTGAATGCTTCGACTTGTTCTCAGCTTCCCACAGAGGGAAATCAGCAATGTAGTGACCAGGTTTCTTGCACTTGTAGCAACAGTTATCCTTTGATGGAGAGCTTCTTGAGGATGAACGATGAGAAGAATGACTTGAGCTTCTTGAAGGATAACTTTTCTTGGGTGAAGAAAGACCTTTTCTCTGAAAGCGATTGAAGCGTCTCATGATCAATGCTAGATCATTTCCAATGCTTGCAGGATCATCTGATTCGACACCTGAAGCAGAACTGACTTCGGGTGAAGAATGACGCGAAGCTTTTGCTTTCAAGGCATGATATCTCCTTCGAGAACCATTTATGTCACGTTTCTCTTCTTCTTCCATCTCAAAGGTATTGAGTCTCTCAAGAATATCAGCGGCGACAAGACGTCTGAAATCAGTCCTTTCCTTGATCATCAGCACAATGTGATCAAACGAATCATCCAATGAGCGAAGCAGAGTTCTAACAACTGAGTGAGGGGTAATGTCATCAGCACCAAGTGAGATCAGCACATTTGCAAGAGCAGTGAGTCTGCTGTAAATGGAGCTGACTTTTTCACCCTCATTTCTCTTGAAACGATAGAATTTGCTTCGAAGTGTGTCAATTCTGGCATCCTTCTGGGTAGAAACAGCTTCACCAATCTTCTCAAGATAGTCCCAGACACCTTTGGCCGAAGGAATATTCTTCACTTCATGATACTTCTCTGGTGTCAAATGATTGGTGATGAAAACCCAAACTTCAGAATCAAGATCAATCAGCTTAGCTTCTTCAGGAGTGATGGCGTTCTCATCAGCAACTGTAACTCCATACAAGACAACTTTCCAGGCAGTTGAGTTGATAGCCATAATATTTCTCTTCATATTGTCCTTCCATTATGGGTATTCCTTTCCATTGAACACGGGTATGGGTTCGCCGGAGCGAATGGCTGCGAAATACATACTTGCAAAACACTCTAGGAGGTTAATCCAAATAAAGAGTGACTAGCTCTGATACCAATTGTAAGTCCAAGTATGTGATCAGAGGGGGAGGGGGTGAATGATCACTTCAAATTTTTGCATGAAACTATGAAGTGAAGCATGACTTAACAGCAGAAGAGTTTCAACAGAAAGGTAAACGTTGAAGCAGAACATGATTGAAGCATAACATAGCGAATCAAAAGCATCGAATCAATTGCATTGAAGCAGATCACTGAAGCAATTGATAAACTGAATGTAAGTGCGGAAACTAAAACGACCTCTTGACTCGGCGATGTTTTTTCGACCAGTTCACACTCTGCAAAGTGCTACGTCTGGTTGGAGGGACTTGTGATTGAACACAGGAGCTAACCTCTCTCCGTCCGTATCTCCACTGCACCAATCTCCTTGAGGTTGGTCAGTTCTTCACTCGTGGTTGATTATTGAGGAAATCACCAAAACCTTTGACAAACTAGACTTCGAGGCGACAATAACTCTTCGCTCTCTGAAGAACAACTCTCTAACCGTCTAGGAGAATTGCAGTTCTCCAAGATAAAAAGGCTAGCAAACTTCTTCCTAAGTCATAATGAATCAACTCAGATCAATAGGACTTATGCTTCGGTGGATGGGTTTTTGGTTTGCTTCGGTGGGGTTGCTCTATCTCCTTCAATGTAAGGAAAATAATCTCGGAGCAGCCCCCGGCCAATGAGGGAGGGGGTGGCGTATTTATAGGTGGCAATCCCAATGTGCGAAATGACTGAAGTGACCCGATGTGACAGCTTGACACCTGTTTCCAACGGTCATATTTCCAATCAAAGCGCAAATTTACTTGCGGTCCAAGTAAAGCTGACTCACGGACTTGGTTTTGCTTCAGTAGCCGAAAGAAATAAGTCTTCGCTGGTGAAGCATTACCTAGTGCACATGAGATTTCTCAACTCTGGCTTCTCACTGGTTTGGATTCGATCTGAGTCTTTTCACCAAAACCTTCGGAGTACATTTACTAAACCCCTCTTGATAGTACGGTTTTTCCTATGACTCAAAGAAGTGAAAAAGAACTACGCAAAAACTACTAAGTCTTGCGCCATCTTGGTCATCTTCTTCGATGAGACGTGCTTCAGGATTCCTTATCTTTTTAGGGGTCGACATCCGTGATGAGCTTCACTCCAGAGGATATGCTTCAGTAAAAGTGTAAATCTTCGTTGAAGCTTTATCACCAACCTATAACTTCAGGAACCTAACCATCTGTTTTACACTAGAAAACTTGTTAGTTCCTCCACTGTTTTGCCCAAAAATATCCAAAACTCATGGGGGTATAACTTTGCTCTTACAAATGGGAAAGGACAGTATAGTACTAAGAAGTTCTACATTCTGGTGCATGATCCTATACAATCAAATCCTCTGTTGAATTGGATTTGGAAATCTTGTTGTATACTGAAAACCAAAGTTTTTGCCTGGTTGGTGATCATGGATCGTCTCAATACCAAAGACATGATTATCAGAACGCACTGGCATATCCATGATGGACCTGAGTGTGTGCATTTCCCCACACATCACATAGAAAACAGAGATCATCTCTTCTTCCAGTGAAACTTCAGTGCTAGAATCTGGGCATATCTGCAAATTGATTGGAACAATGGCTCTGACATGTTTCAAATTGCCAAGATGGCCAGGGAGTCTTTCAATAAACCTTTATTTACTGAAGTGGTGTTCACTGCCTGGTGGAATATTTGGTTGGTGAGGAATGCTAAATGTTTCAAGCATGTCAGACCATCTTTTGCCAAATGGAGAGCTGGCTTCATTCATGATATATCTCTCCTTAGTTATAGAATTAAGCCTAGATTTAAAGATAAGTTACTTAGATGCATTGATTTCCTTCCACCCTGAGAGGGTGTTTTTTTTAAGCTTTGTTGTAAATTTGTAAATATTGTGGTCCTGGTAATAAAATACTGGGGGGTCCTTTACCCCTCAGTTTGAAAGCTTCAAAAAACAATAGTAGTATTATACCTGCTTGGTCATCATGGATAGAATCAATACCAAGGATATGATGTTGAGAAGACATTGGCACATTGAAGATGGACCTGAATGTGTGCTATGCCTCACTCGGCAGTTGGAATCTAGAGATCACCTTTTTTTCCAGTGCAACTTCAGTGCAAGGATATGGAATTACTTGCAGATTGATTGGACTGGAGGGTCTAATATGGTGGAGATTGCTCAATCTGCCAGGAGAGGTTTTCACCAACCTTTCTTCTCAGAGGTGGTGTTTGTGGCCTGGTGGAACATTTGGATTGTCAGGAATGCCAAGGTGTTTCATCATGAAAAGCCAAGTTTTGCTAGGTGGAAGGCAGGCTTTGTACATGACTTGACTTTGCTGGGGTACAGAATCAAGCACAAGTTCACGGATGATTTATCTAGATGGATAGATTTTTTGCCTCCTTAATTCTTCTGTTTGTTGTTGTTGGCTTTGTAAATTTGTAAATACTTTTCCCTGCTTTCAATAAAGTGTTGTGGGGTTCTTTGCCTCACAGTTTTACATTAAAAAAACAATAGTAGTATTATAAATGCTTCCTATCATGACATAAACAAGATATAATCAAAGTATAATCAAACTTTATTCATTTAACCAGAACAATTGACTTGGCTCATTACATGAATAACTTTGTCTTGCGAGATGCAAGACACTCAACTAAGTGTTCATACTATAATGATTACATAAGATTTATCTAATACTAAAGTTTTTCCTATTATAGATGTCTCGACGGAATCAATGATGTCCATCAACTGACTTGATTTCCATCAATCCTTGATTTCACCTCTTCCCGTCCATGCAATGGCAGGTCCTGTTTTCATAAAATAGAATAAGTATCAGATACTCATTAAATGCAAGTGTTGTATAAAGGGAACAAACATTTATAAAGTATATCAAGTATATACCTTCTCCATCAACGACCTCTGCATCCTCAATAGGTGCAATGTCTATGGCCAATAGATCAGTCATGTGGTTCTGGAGACTCATATTAGCTCCACTCCCGACATAGCTATGAACATAATCACCATAACTCGGGGGAAGCGAGTGCAATAATGTTTTTATTGCAAAATCTTCTGTGGTGGTTTCGTTCATTGTCCAATATTCATAATCCTCCACCAGGGTCAGGTACATCTCATGCATCTTGTCTAAGTGATCACCAAGGCTTGTGCGTTCTTCCATCATTGTAGATAGAAACTTGCTTTCTAACTCAAATCTGGAAACTCTGAACTCACGTATGAACATTGTCTTTAGAGTGTCCATCATGTCATATGAGTCTGTGTCCTGAAACTGAATACTCAAATCCTCTGACATGCTGAAAATCATGACATTCTTGACTACGGATCACTTCTGTCAACGAGCATAATGATCAAGTATCTCCTGATCGCCAACATCGTTGTCCGGATGTTCTTCCATATGCATTTCTATTGTGAACAAGATTTTTGCTCTCTTGAACGAAGTCCTAAGGCATGATTACCAGTCAGCAAAGTTTGACACATCTACTCTAAGTCTTTCACCCTCCATGAAGAAAGGTAATTCACGTTGCTCTAGTTCATTCATTTTCTACAAACATAATTGCAAGGAACACAATTAAGACTAGTTCACAACAATGAGTTCATATAATCACATAATAAATGAGCACGCACTAAAACAATCATCCCTAAGAAGTTTTAGTGATTACATGATCCAGATTCACTGCCCGCCCTCGAATATCACACAGCCGACGGGTCAGTTTCAAAGGTAGACAACAACTTGTGTGATCACATTAGGTATGTGACTCATGCTCGATCTTTCGATCTCTAGTATTCCGAGGCCATATCTGCATATGCTAGGCTCACCAAATTGAACTCCGTGTTATATGCTGCTCAGGAAGGCCATATCTGCATATGTCAGGCTTGCCGAACCCAACCTCATTCGAACGCCGTTTAATATGTGTGACACCCGGTATGTATGGAATGTCGGCCATATGGGAGATCCTTCTAGGTGGTGCACACTTTGGTAGAATACTTTTGTTTGGCTTTGTTAAGGGATCATCTTATCACATGCTACTGTCGTGTATCCTATACTAGCAAGTTTTAAGATGTTGAACTATGGAAACACTAAGTCTACAGTGTCTCCATTTGAGTTTGTTTTATCATGATGACGTTTACTACTTTCTAGTAACACATAGCAAAGCTATCACTACATCACAATCAAAACGAACGATAGCCCCCACTTAGCAATACAAAGTTTAGATGATCTAATTGTATATTGCAAGTTTTACGTGGCTGCTAGGGCTTTCATAGTTAAACAGGTTTTAACCTACGAGTCAACCACAACGTCAACCATACGATTGTCTCTATTACACCCCGCACGGGGCCCTCCGTTGCAAATGCCACATCCGCTAATGTAGAGAGATAGACACCCCCCAGAGCCACTTTATATAGTACAAGCCGTATATCAAGCGTGGAACCAGTCTTGTGTAAGCGTACGCGTAAGGTCAGTCGGGGGGCGCTTCATCAAACAATGCCGCAGATGTGAACAAGTACATGTGGGAGGGTAACAATCATACAATCAACGCCCACATCCCCGATGTGTTCTATCCGTACAGTAATACTAAGCATAGACCTAGCTCATGATACCACTATTGGCGTTCGCAGCGGAAAACACAAATTTTTCCTAACTAGCGTTTCCCATAACCCAAGATCTAGCTAGCCGTATTACCGTAACGGAAAGGAGTGCGGAATAACATACGTCGGGGTGTAGTCCGTTGTGCGGGAAACGTTCCCGCAAACGTGGTTGATGTATTCGATCAAGGTTCATAGCCCCCTGGCTGTGTTTGCACTCGGATGGGTGTAGTGCCACAGGTGTAGCACCTCGTAGTACTCACACACGTACGAGACACGATGACGACCTCCGACCTCCGATCCAGCAAAGGTTGTGGAAGTAGACCTCCAGAACCAGAGTTTCGACAACATGACGGCCTCCGTGTAGCAGAGATGCCTCAATCCCACTATAGGCCCCAAACAAGGGGGCCCACCTGTTGGGGTTCGGGGCAGAAAACACAAAAATTTCATAACCTACGATACCCAATTCAAAGAACTATGCTATGGCGATGCAAGTAACAGATGGAATAAGTTCACATACTAGTATGTAGCCATTTAAGCGGGAAACGTTCCTGCGTGAACGTAGTTGGTGTAGTCATACCGGCAATCCCCGATGCCACGCAGCTCCACGATGACTCCGATAGCCACCCGATCCTTGAGACCGATGACCGGATTATGTCCCCGTCGGAACGTTGTCGGTGAAGACGCCGCGATACGTCCACGACGATGAAGTAGCACCACAATTGTAGTGCCTCGCAATTACACACATATGGTGTACCCGACGTCCCTCCGGGCTCTGAACCAGAAGAGAAGCGGAAAGAAGATGGATTCAGATCCCGATTCCGGCAGCACGACGGCGTGCGTATGGTGGAGAAATCCCCAACCTAGTGCAGACTCCATACAAGGGGAGTCCACTCATAGGAAGGAGAAAGGAGGAAGAGAGAATTGACTGGATCAATCAAAAGGGCACCCCTACCCCTCCTTATATAGGCCAAGGAGGGGGGCAACCTCCATCCCTCCCCGAGGTGGGACTAATCCCACCAAGGGGGGGGGGGGGGTGGTGCGCCGGCCAGGGGGGGAAGTGGGCCCCTCCCTTGGCGCAAGGCCCAAGGGGGGAGGCTCCTCCTTCCCCTAATGGGCCCCGTGAGGCCCATGTACCTTTTTAATTCATTTTTAATTATTTAAATTATAATTATAATTTAAATTCATTAATTAAATAGTAAAATATATTCAAATAATATTTTGAACAATTCAAAATCTCCAGAAACATTTCTGGCCTCCACCGGAAACAATTCCGGTGTTCTCTCTTATTTCTCCGGTGATCCCGAATCTATCCTTAATGCGTCGAATACCCTTAAGTGTGACACCCTACGGTCCAGGAAACATCAGACATGATCAAGACACTTTCTTGATCAACGACCATCGATCAGACCTGGTTACAATCCTAGATGTCCCCTGCACTTCCATCGAATGAAACTTGATCGCTGTTGGATCCGTTTAACGTTGAGCATTATCCCTTTGTCCTATGGTACTTTTCTTGTCTGAGGTTTGATCGTCGGTATCCAATATACCTAGTTCAGCCTCGTTGTCGACAAACATGTTTACTCGTTCCCGTGATATTGCAACCCCGTGACCTAGTCACATGTTTGCAAACTTTATGATGCAATATCACTGAGTGGGCCCAGAGTACCTATCCGTCACTCGGATGGACAAATCCCACGTTCATCTATTTGCATATCTATTCGGAATACCTGAAGTAATCCTTTATGGCCCGCATATTTCAGTCAGGAGGTGGGTAGAAAATCAAGGCATCCTAATAGACAATAATTACGTATGATCACTACGGTCTAAGGATCTGGTCACTACGTTGTAGTTATCGCAATGTTGAACTCATGTGACACGATCACATTGCAACACTTCTGGTGGGTATGTGTCCATCATATCATTCTCCTAATGACTGACCCCATTGTCAATAGGCGATTATGTCCTCATGATCAAGAAACCTTGATCATCCGATTGACAGTGGACTAGTATACTAGAGTTAACTAGGGACCTAATTGTTTTATACCATACGTGTATTAATGTTTCCTCTTAATAAAGTTATAGCACAGTATAAAACTTACTATAAACTAATGGAATATGCTAATAAAGCATATTTTATTTTCCTCTAGGGCACATTCCCAACACCACCGTGGAAGAGACGAGGAAGGGGAGAAGACCGGAGAAAACCGATCTCAATTCGCAGTAATATTTATTTTCTCACGAATTTCTCTGTCTTTAAAAAGTCCACCCTACATGCCTTTATATAGGGGGAGGGGAGCGAGTCAACCCCTCTCCCTTAGCAATGTGGGACTAAAGTCCCTTTGTTAAGGGGAGGTGGCCGTCCAAGGTGGAGGGGGCGCACCCCTCATGGGCCCTAGGGCCCATGGCGCCTCCCCCCTCCTTTCCTTTTTTTCCTTTTTCTTTTTCCCTTTATTCCCCTAATGGGCCTCTTTCATAAATAAGGCCCATAGCACATTTTAATAATAAATAAAATGTTTTTAATTATTAATTCAATGAATTAATAACTAAAACATATTATTCCTTCTAACGGTGCTCCGAAACACCTTCCGTTTCACTCCGAAACTCCTTCGGGTCATGATGGCTTCTCGCCCTTTGTTGGTTACCCCAAGTGGAAGGTTGAGATGTAGCGCAGCAGCAAGTTTCCCTCAGTGAAGATACCGAGGTTTGTCTCCAGTAGGACTCCAGAGATGATAAGTAGGTGTCAGCGGCGCAACTGACGTGGACCTGCACACAGACACAGATAACTTTGTTCGCAACGGAGTTCAGAGAGGTTGTCAATCTCTCCGGTCTTGTTGTTCACAAAGGGTAAAACACAAAGGATAATGATAGCAACTAAAAGTAAAAAGCAGGAAAGTAAATATAGCGTGGAAACAGTAATAAGGACCGGGATACGTGATGTTCGCTAGTGACGTCTCTCTCCCAACAGACAATAAAATTGCTATGCGAGGTAAACAAATTACAGAAAGGCAATTGACAAGATTATGAACGCACCGCAATGCGAACTATGCTACAAAAGAAAGGACGAGGTTCAAAAGCACAGGCAGTACGCCAAGATAAGTAGACCGAAATCCATCTGCATCTACTACTAATCATCCACCTTGAGATATCTATCCAAAACATCTCGCTGGTATTAAGTTGCGAGCCCCACCCAAAGTGTAAACACAGAGCAATAGACAACTGCATTAAAAAGAACTCTGCGTAAAGTAAACAATCCTTGTGACCGCGGTCACAAGCACCGTTGTTTTCCCCCTTGTGGCAACAGCACATCCCCTAGACTCATGTTTCTGTCACTCAAGCGTGTCATCGGGCGGCATGAACCTACAATCTAGCACAACGTTCCCTCTTGAAGTCACTACCTACTACTTGGCCAAAGCAATAAACAACAACGGAGAACATGGAAGAATTACTTAGGAACAAAAATATAAGAGATAAAAACCAAATATATTACTCTATCACAATCTAAATATAATCTCATAATCCATTAGATCCTATCAAACTCAACATAGCAATAGCAGAAATATTACAAAGGTGCCTTGATCATGTAGGGCAGCTCACGAGGTCTAAGCAATGAAGATCAAAGAGGGGAGGAGAACATCACATGGCTACTGATCATGGACCCATGGTCCAAGGAAAACTACTCACGAGACATCCGGGGAGGATCCATGGTGGAGAGGAGACTCTGGGAGGTCAATCCTCCCTCCGGCAGGGTGCTGGGAAGAGGTCTTCTGGTGCTCCCGATCTTCGGAAGCGTGGCGGCGGCGGAACAGAGGCGAGTTCGCAGAATAGGGTTCCTCTCTGGAGTTTTCCCGTGACGGAGAATAAATAGGCGAAGGGGGGAAACCAGAGGTGGACCAGAGGGCCCCAGGCGCCCCCTGGCGCGGCCATGGGTGGGGCCGCGCCGGGTGGCCGCCTGGGCCCCCTTGGCTCCCCTCTGGCCCCTCCCGGGCTCTTCGCGAAGCTTCCTCCACGCTGATTTTTTATCTGAATTTTCCCGAATTTTTCTATCACTTTTTATATGGGGGAAAACTGAAATAGAAAAATAGCAGAAAACAGGAACTGACACTGGGGTGCACTGAGTTAATAGGTTAGTCCAAATATGATAAAAAATGTATGAAAGTGTATCTAGAACATAGCAATATCACACAAAACATGCATGGAACAAACAGAAATTATAGATACGTTTTGGACGTATCAACATCCCCAAGTAGGTAAATGATAAAAACATAATTTCTGTGGTGAGCAACCATAAAAGAACTTTGAAAAGTTAAGCAATCAAGGTTAGAGATTCAATTCAAGTCATAACATGCAAGAGTCTATATTAGCATTGAAACAAGTAACAAAAGAACATTAGGTGCAAGAGCTCTCGCTGTCCGTGACTCGAATGTCTCCAAATAGTGTTTGTGTGCAAGAAGGGGGATATGGAATACGAGAAAAAAGTATTTTTGTGTTGAGAACTCAATCTACTAAAGTTTCACACTTGGTCTTCTTTGGAATCTTATCTTGACTAGTCCCCAGACCACTAGCCAGGTACAAGTCAATTTGATCCACTCCTTTTCGATATTTCGAGCACTCATGCAATGGATGAGCGTAAGCACGAGAGTTGACACTTAGGATGGAAAAGAGAGAAATATGGTGGAGGAGGAAGACAAAAAGGAAGAGTAAGGCTCACATCAATGAGGACAATCATAGGCAGGAGATGCCAAATGATAGATATGATGTGAGGAGTAGGGATTGCTATGCAACGGATGCACATACGAGCTAAGAAGCTCTCCAAAGGAACTAGTGGGGGTGCATCTAACTTGCTCGCTCATGAAGACCTAGAGCTCGTTTGACGAGGCCCATCCTTGGAATATGCAAGCCAAGTTCTAAAGTGTGAAGGTCCCCACATAGCTATATGCATAATGATCATCTCTATGGAGTACAAGGATATAAAGGGAGTACTAGTGTGGATCTCTCAAAAGGATAGTAGTGTTGCCCCTTTCTCTCTTTTTATTTCTGTTTGTCTCTTTTTTTTTGGTGGCCTCAATGGCTCTTTCTATTTAACTCTCATTTGTCCTCTTTGGGATCTTTTAATGTGTCCACTTTGGGATCTTTTCCTCACTTAAGGGCAACACTCTATTTTACAAGAAGGTAAAGGAAATCTTTCACACTTTACAAGGTACTCAAAACATAAAGAAGATGTAACTACATGAAGTATGCAATGTTTGTCGCTGCCAGTGTAGCAGGAACATGTATGACATGAAGATCAAGTCATGAAGAGGTGGAAGTTGCATGGCAATGTAACTCAGAAAGGCTATGGAAAGGCCTTGATAGGTAGGTATGGTGGCTGTTTTGAGGAAAGATATAAGGAGGCTTATGATGACAGAGCGTATCATGACAAGGGTTTGGATGTACCGGCGAAGGTGGACACCAACTCTCGGAGTGAGAAGAAGGCAATGCACGACACATGAGAGGCTAGCAATATATGGGAAGGTGGAAGTGTCAACTTTCAATACTTACATTAGTCCGAAGAAATCATGCACTTATTATCGGTAACTCTCAATATACTGAGGAGGTTCACAAAGAGACAAGTACCCCAAGGAGGAGTGTATGGGGGTTTGGTTATCCTTGCGCATCCTCGACTCATGCTTTGTGAGTGTTCTCTGATATTCGACCCCTCAGAAGAGTAGTGATCCATCTAGTAGCTAGAGTTCTCAACTAGTTTTGTAGGTTTTGAAAATACACACGGATTGCCCAAAATACGACACCTATCACTAATAGGCTAGAGCTCTTGACACCAAAAGTTCAAACATTACTCACATCAATACCTCAAAACTATTGCAAGCTACTACTAAAATTAAATAGCAAACTCAATTACCTACTTACAAGAAAAGACACAACTCAGTGCAACAACCAACTCTCTTTAACAAGATAAACATGAAAACTAAAAAGAGTTCCAGCAACAAACTAAACAAAAGACAAGGCTCTTGCTAAAGACAAACTAAGACTAAGACTAAACATGGCAGTAGCTATGAAAAGGTAAAGAACACACAACAGCAAAAACATAAACAGGAAAAATCCTATGATGTGTTCTAAATTTTTAAAGTGGAGCGTGTCTCTCTCCCACACAAAGTAAGAAGGGATCTAACTTGTTATGAACAGCAAGCAAAGCTAAAGAAAATTAAAATTAAACCTAAGAGCGAGACGCTCCAAGCATAGCACATAACGCATGAAGTGATAAAAATATAGTGAGACGAAGGACGAACTAATGATTGTTGATGGAGAAGGGGATGCACGGGGGCATCCCCAAGGTTAGACGCTTGAGTCTCCTTGAATATTTATTGGGGATGCATGGGGGCATACCCAATCTTGAGCGCTTGACACTCCTGGATCTTCTTTCATCATCTTCCATCGTACACTTGAAAACTCCCTTCATACATAACTCATTATAAGCTGATTAGAGAGGTTAGTACCCTTAATAAATAAATTTTCCCCACTGGATATAAAGATATTCTTGAAGAGCTACTGTTTCTCAAGAGTGCCAGAAAGTTTTTGCAAAGAAAAAGCAAGCTTAAGGTTTGCAAAAGTTAGGAGAGACAAAACGTTGCAGAATCTGTGAAAAACAGAACAACAGGTAGTAGAGAATTTTTTAGGGGCACTTCTGCAACTTAAATCAAAAAACTCAGAACATACGGAAGTTTCGTAATTGTATAGAGCACGCTGTGTAAAAGTTTCAGCTCAAAAAGATGAACTGGGATTTTTCTGGAATTTTACTGGTCACGAGGACAGAATCTGTTTTCTGGACAGCATGTCACAACTTTTACTTTCCTTGCCGTAAGAGGCTATAACTTGGCACAAAGCTGAAAAATAAAGATACAATGATGTTGCTACAGTAGTAACAATCATCAAGACACAAAAAAAGCAAAAAAAAACCTAATTCGTTGTGGGCTTCCTCCCAAAAACGCTTCTTTAAAGCCATTAGCTAGGCTTAAAGATGGTAAAAGGTGCTCTCATAAGAATAAGAATTTGAAGGAAAAGAGAGCATCAAGAAACAAATATGAAACACATTTAATCCTAACCCACTTCCTATGCATAGGCATCTTGTAAGAAAATAAGTCAAAGAAGCACAAAGTGACATGCATAGGCTTCTCGCCCTTCGTTGGTTACCCCAAGTGGAAGGTTGAGATGTAGCGCAGCAGCAAGTTTCCCTCAGTGAAGATACCGAGGTTTGTCTCAAGTAGGACTCCAGAGATGATAAGTAGGTGTCAGCAGCGCAACTGACGTGGACATGCACACAGACACAGATAACTTTGTTCCCAACGAAGTTCAGAGAGGTTTTCAATCTCTCCGGTCTTGTTGTTCACAAAGGGTAAAACACAAAGGATAATGATAGCAACTAAAAGTAAAAAGCAGGAAAGTAAATATAGCGTGGAAACAGTAATAAGGATATGGACCGGGATACGTGATGTTCGCTAGTGATGTCTCTCTCCCAAAAGACGATAAAATTGCTATGCGAGGTAAACAAATTACAGACAGGCAATTGACAGGATTATGAACGCACCGCAATGCTAACTATGCTAAAAAAGAAAGGACGAGGTTCAAAAGCACAGGCAGTACGCCAAGATAAGTAGACCGAAATCCATCTGCATCTACTATTAATCATCCACCTTGAGATACCTATCCAGAACATCTCGCTGGTATTAAGTTGCGAGCCCCACCCAAAGTGTAAACCCAAAGCAACAGACAACTGCATTAAAAAGAACTCTGCGTAAAGTAAACAATCCTTGTGACCGCGGTCACAAGCACCGTTGTTTTCCCCCTTGTGGCAACAGCACATCCCCTAGACTCATGTTTCTGTCACTCAAGCGTGTCATCGGGGGGCATGAACCCACAATCTAGCACAACGTTCCCTCTTGAAGTCACTACCTACTACTTGGCCAAAGCAATAAACAGCAACGGAGAACATGGAAGAATTACTTAGGAACAAAAATATAAGAGATAAAAACCAAATATATTACTCTATCACAATCTGAACATAATCTCATAATCCATCAGATCCTATCAAACTCAACATAGCAATAGCAGAAATATTACAAAGGTGCCTCGATCATGTAGGGCAGGTCACGAGGTCTAAACAAGGAAGATCAAAGAGGGGAGGAGAACATCACATGGCTACTGATCACGGACCCATGATCCAAGGAAAACTACTCACGAGACATCCGGGGAGCATCCATGGTGGAGAGGACACTCCCGGAGGTCAATCCTCCCTCCGGCAGGGTGCCGGGAAGGGGTCCTCTGGTGCTCCCGATCTTCGGAAGCGTGGCGGCAGCGGAACAGAGGCGAGTTCGCGGAATAGTGTTCCTCTCTGGAGATTTCCCGTGACGGAGAATAAATAGGCGAATGGGGGCAGCCAGAGGTGGACCAGGGGCCCCAGGCGCCCCCCTGGCGCGGCCAGGGGTGGGGCCGCGCCGGGTGGCCGCCTGGGCCCCCCTGGCTCCCCTCTGGCCCCTCCCGGGCTCTTCGCGAAGCTTCCTCCACGTTGATTTTTTACCTGAATTTCCCGAATTTTTCTGGCACTTTTTATATGGGGGAAAAATGAAATAGAAAAACAGCAGAAAACAGGAACTGGCACTATGGTGCACTGAGTTAATAGGTTAGTCCAAATATGATAAAAAATGTATGAAAGTGTATCTAGAACATAGCAATATCACACAAAACATGCATGGAGCAAGCAGAAATTATAGATACATTTTGGACGTATCATGTCAACACAGAACTTTTCCGGTGCTGCTTCGTTTATTCTCCGGTAACTCCGATAGTTCCGGAAAGGTCTCCGATTTCATCTAGACCTTAAGTGTGTTACCCTACGGTCCGAGAACACTCCAGTCATGACCAAGATGAGGCTATGGTCAATGATCATCAGCGGGATCATGATGCCCATAATGACCCCTGTGCATTCCGGATATCAATACCAATTGGACCTTACGTCGTATAGCATTCCCTGTGTCAGCGATACTGGATTGTTCCAAGATTCTATCAATGACATCTTACGTCTGGTTCAACGTTGTTCTGAACAAATCCTTATTCACTCGTTCCCGTGATATTCATCCCCGTGACCTAGTCACACACTTCAGCTTTATGGATGGAATCTCATCGAGTGGGCCCTGAGTATCTATCCATCACATGGATTGACAAATCCCTCTCTTGTAACAATACTCCTCAACATATATCCACGAAATACCCAAGATACAAACGTTATGACCCGCATATTTCAGTAAGGTGGTGGGATGTAAGTCAAAGCATCCGGGAAGATAGCAATTATGCACGTACTCACGGTCAAAGGAACGGTCTACTACATTCTTTAATTACAACACTGAACCTTCATAAGTTTGATCATGCTGTAATGCTTACTTTGGGTAATGTTCATCACGTCACTCATCCAGTGAGGTGACCTCACAGTCAAGAGACTTAATTGTCCATGCTCGCGAAACCACGACCATCATGTTGACCATGAACTAGTTATTGGAATAGAGACTAACTAGGAACACTGGGGGTTTCTATACCACACTTGTATCATTGTTTCAATGATACAGTTCTAGCATGGTATGAAACTGGTTATGAACTTGCTTAAATATATTGGAATAATCATATATTATTTGCCTCTAGAGCATATATCCAACATCTAAATGATTATGGGTGGTGAAATCCCATACTCATAGACAAGTGGCCTCAACCACATTATCGATTGAATTATAACACTTACATAAACAGACTCTAGCCCGATCACTTAGTCAGGGTCTCGGGCGGGCTCGATCATACAAAAAAGTGGGCCATGTGACAGAGTCACGAGAAATCGCATCGCGATGCCCCAAGTTGCGCACATCTAAGTGCCACTTGGTGTATAAAAGACCTCCGGCACAAACACAACTAAGCTATCGAACCCCACACTAAGACATCCACGTTATAACCATACACGCAACATACATGTCCAGTGTAAATAGCAGGTACACATTGCAAGAACTCTACAAAGTTTACAACTTTATTGACTTATATATAGAGTACACACAGAGATCACAAGACTGTGATCCAACATTACAACATTCAAGCGGAAGAAACTTAGGACTGCGTACAGACAAGTTTAACAAATGGCTTAGAGAAGCCTTATTTATAAATAAGCCCTTCCACGAGGGACTAGACCTCTGTCTGGGACTACACTAGTTTGATCAGTCGTCGAGCTCCAGGACGAATCCACCTTCGGGGTTAGTGGGTTCATCTAAAAACATAAATAAGCAAACGTGAGTACAAAGTCGTACTCACAAAAACTTACATAGGAACTATATTACTCATGCTCAAGTATCAAGGAAAAGGAAGGTGTGGTTTCAATGCAGAAGTGCCATCTTTGATTTGGCTAGTACTGTACTATGAATACCAAAATGAGGTAAGAAGCGTACACGATTCCATCTATCCAAGTCTCCCAAACAAATACACAACTATGGATCCTTCCTCGACTTCCCACGAGAAAGCAAACCATAGAAGTCACACTTATCTTCGCAAGTTTTAGAGTTTCTGTTGAAGTTGTTTAATAATCAAGCACAGATAACCAAGTAGTCCATAACCGTGGACGCGGCTATTCGAATAGTTTTGTTAACCCTGCACGGGTATACCTATACACACACATGACCATAAGTTACCGCCAAGTCTCGTGACCATTCAAGGGGTGCCGGCGAGGATGCTCACCACAACTGTTACCTCATAGCCGATCTAGTCCATGAAATCCGCCTACCTGGATTGGTTTCCACTATCGTGAACCCGGCCGGTTTACCGAAGTGGACCTAGACGAAGTGTGTAGGGCACCAAGCCGGTCTCAGTTGAGCCGTTCTCTCACTTTGCAGGCCGTTCCACAAACCTACCAGAACTCCGAACTACTAAGACATCTGGACATCGACACAGGATGAGTTAATAGGTTGAGAGGGGTTAGTGAGCCCAATGTGTGGTTGTACTCTTTGTCTTGGATCACCACACAAGAACTCGGAATTAAGGCAGTGTTCAACAAGACAACCCACTGTGTACTCATACACATCAGCTCATCGTTCACCTTGTTTAGGTTAAATTCACCAACACATTTCCACCATCATCACAATGATCACTACCATCCTGACTCATAAAAGAGTAACCTCATTGTAACTCTAATCATGCAATAAGAAGTAACAGTTGCAGGGGCCACATGATATCAATCAACTCCTACATCTCCTAGGATTGTGGTTTGCTTACTACTGTGACAAAATGATAGGTCATGCAAAGGAACTGGTTCAACTATGCGGTAGAAATGTATCATGGTAATCATCCTAAACATGCATAAGCGAGACTGAGAGGGAAGTGGTATTTTATCGACATGATCAATGGGGGTTTTCTTGCCTTGCTGATGAGGGTCGTATGGGGTATCTTGAACGGAGGGGGTGATCTCAGGTTCCGGCTCCGCTTCTATCGGAGAGCAAACAACACATACATTGCAATCAATATAATGTACAATGCACAATCACACGATCAAGTTGTAGAACATCATGTAAGGGGTGCTGATGTGTTTCCAATTCCATTTAAATGAAGTGTATTGCATTTTTTTGAATTCTTTTAAATGGAATTTTGATTTATTGCATCACTATGATGTCATGCTGGCGTCAGGGGGGGCTGGCAGGTGGGGCCTGCATGTCAATGGCTCTGGGTTAAAACCCGGTTTAGTTTAAATTAAACAGGGGATTAGAGGGCAGGGGGCCACTGTCATGTGATTAGAGGTTAATCTAATGACATCCACGTCATCTCGCCGGTGGAGAGTCACTGCTGACCAAATCCGCGGCGGCGACGCACGGGTTCTCGATTCCGGCCACCAAATAAAGCGCGGCTAGGTGCATTGTGTAGCTGGAGGTGGTGCGCGTCAAATGGAGCCAAGCAGGGGTGCAGGCGATCACCGGAACATCGCCGACGTCAAGCCCTAGCGGCGCCCGTGGCGGAGCACCGACGACGAGGTCATCGCCGTTGGTTATCTTGAGCGTGCGATAGCTCTACGGGATCCTGGGAGCAGCAGTAATGCTACGGACAGGCTGGGCTGGACAAATGAGCACGGGGGCAAGCACAACGTCAACCCTGGTGGCGACGGAGCTCGAATCCCATGGCAGAGGATGCTAAAGGACGAATCCAAGGGCAAGAACAGGGGGGTTTTGATCGCCTGCTCACCAGGAAGACAATGGAGTTGACGGAGAGGACACCGGATGCGTGAGGAATTCGACGTCGGAGTTCTTCGGGACCTGCGGCGGCTTGGAAACGATTCCGGCGTCTACGAGGGCTCCGGGATCGATTCCTTTGCATGGCGACGAAGACGACGGTGGAGAACATTATGGACAAGATGGCCTGGCTTGAGGGGCTCGCTGGCCGCGCGTGCGCATGGCCGTGCTTCGGCGATCTTCTCGGACGTCGACATAAATGGCGAGGGAGGAGGAGGAAGAAGCTCTGGAGGGGGGGGTGTAACGACCCGATTCACTAAGAATCCAAGTCTCTGTGCATTCTGTGCTAGTCCCTGGATCAATAGCTAGCACACACAGTACATGATGTAATATCAAGAATAAACCACATGTCATATATATATTACATCGAAGATCCAGTATTACAATATAGCATACCTGCATAGCTCAAGGCTAGCTTACAATAAAATACAGCGTAAAAACAATAAAAGCTTCGTGGCGTCCATCAACTCCACCGACAAGTTGAGTATAGACATCGTAACCCTACATCGCATCGCTTACTCGTCGTATAAAAATCCTGCAACACCGAAGGTTACAGCCCGACAACGGGTCAGTACATCTGATTTGTACGGCAAGTCACACAAAAAAGTATATATAACAGACCTACATCTACATGAAGGATAAGTCAAGGGAAAGGCTTACGGTTTTATTTTGCAGAAAGCTGATTTTTCCTTAGTCTACATAAATCAAATTTTAGTTTAACTTACTACTTAAGATTGAACTGGGCACACCAGTTCCAATCCACACCCTTTATTAAATCTTGCCCACTCAAATTTATTATGGTGATTCATCTGTTAAGATCCTCCAGTAACAGTAATGTCTAGTAGCTCAAAGATGTCCATAACCGGGGACAACGCCAATCATGATTAGTTTTTACTCTGCAGAGGTTAGTACACTTTTTCCCGCTGGACTCAACCCGAAGATTGAGACGAAGTCTTTCAAAAGAGGTCACCTACACCCAACGGCAAGCCGGTACCACCTATCACATCTACATCTGCTAGCTTTGCACGGGAGAGGATTCCCACAACGTACTCGACTAAGCCAGAGCCCATATGTCTGATCTTTTTGAGCCTGGACGGCGCCCATTTTCGTTCAGAGGGTAGCACCATGACGTACTGTCAACCACTAAAACCAACCATTAGGGGTACAACCTGGTCTTGCCTTAGATAAGGCACGAGCACTCAGGAAGCACTCCCTGCCCGTCCAGAGGTGAATTTTTTTAAGGTTGCTAGTCAAATCATTAAATCCTCACATAGCTCAATGAAATCTCAAACCAATCCCCGTATACAAGCATAGAAATATATAACCAACACGAACTAGGGAGACAAAGAATACAGGATCGGATCATATGGCTATCCTACCAGGTTTGCAGCAATGATAATATAAAGCTTCCTACACATGCATAGGGTGATAAGTACTACATGCATAATGAAAAATATAGGAGGAGGTATGGTCAAAGTGCAACTTGCCTTATACATTCGATGAAGTTCTTCGCTCTCGCGGTCCAGTCAACTCTACTCGTCACACTCCGAGAAATCTATCGCAAACGAAGGAACTCGAATAAGAACTCACATCACAACGAGACAAACAAAAGATTCAACACACAAACACAAAGGTTTTAGCAACAAAACAAAAACTTTGAAGTGCAAAGGTGTGGATGTGCTTGAAGTTGATCAGTGGAAGTGATCTCGAGAGAGTCAACAGATACATATTCATCGGTAAGGAATTGTGATCATGGACATTTATGAATTCAAGGTGAATATCATGCCCACATGAAAAGTGTGTGAACCTTACCGATAACATGTCTCAAATGATCCGATATGCAAAAAGAATCACATGAAACGAAATACTACAACGCAGGTCGTAGCAGGTTCAAATTTGAATTGAATTTGACTTTAAACAGATCAAGAAACTTTTGAAATTTTGTGTACACATGATATGAACAGAAAGTACATGGAACGAGTGATCCAACGCAAAAAGAATCACTCGATTTGGATCAACGGTATAAAAGATACGGCCTCCAAAATTTGAATTTGGATTTGAAATAAATTCAAATTCAAAAGTGTGCAAAGTGTGCAAAAATTTATACCATGCTAAAGTACAGAACAACATAAGCGCGTAGGAAAAAGTTTCACCCCGATCAGACTTACGGTTTCGGAGATATTGCCGGTGCGAGGTCACGGGGTTTTCTGCCAAAAGGACTGATCCGCAAATAACTTTCTTTGGAAAAAAGCAATCGGGTCCCTCTCCCAGATCTGGCCGGGGTTGACTCTGGCGAGCGGCGGCGGCGACGCGCGTGCTCCGGCGAGGCACGGGCTGAGGAAGGAGGTGGCGGAGGCGGTGTGGGGCGGCACGGGAGGAGGCCGTAGGGCTCGGCACGGGGTGGCCCGGCCTGCGGAGAGGGGCGGCGCAGTCGGCGATGGCCGGCCGGCGGCAGCGGCCATCCGGGCGGGGTGGCGCAGGCGGCGCGCGGCTAGTGTTGCGCGGGCGGCGCTGAGGCGCACACGGAAGCGCCGGCGACGGGGAGGCGGCGGGTGGCGTGGTGGTGGCGGGGGTGGCCGGCTCGTCTCCGGCGGCGGTGGCGCGGCGATTCCGGTGAGGCCAAGCCGGCGGCGGCACACAGATGCAGTGGCGGCGGGTCCCGCTAGGGTTTCCAATTTTTTTTAGAAGAAAGGAAAAGAAAAGGAAAACAAATGTTGGATTTCTATTTATAAGAAGATAAGAAAAAAAAAATTGTAACCGACTCGGGCCTCAGTTGCGCTAGCGGGCGAAAAGGGCTATTGGGCCGGCTGCGCACGGGTTTTCTTTTTATTTAAAATCCGAACTTCAAACAATAAAATAAAATCAACCGCAAGTCAGAAAAATATGTAATAAAATTCTAAATTCTTCAAATAATCTAAAGAAAATTATTTAATGAATACATTTTCCAAAAAGGAAAATAAAAATAAAAACATTTTCTAAAAACTTTATTTAAATAATGATTCCAATAAACGGGTTGAAAAATGTTTTGAATATTCAGAAGAATTCCAATAATGATTTAAAACATTTTCCAACCTTTTAATATGTTGAAGGAGTCATATTACCTTCTCTCATTTTGTTTTGTTGGTTTTGTTTTAAATAATAAATTTCAAAAATACCAATTATGAATATTAGGGAAAGTCCTTTTATTCCCTCTCATTTTTACTATTCATTTAAACACCAAAAGTTTTAAATCCTAGAGAAAATCAAACCCATCAAGCAAACAATCATTATCTATTTAATTTTATTAACATTCCAAAATTCGAAGAATTTTGGGATGTTACAGGGGGAATGGAGGTGGGCCGCTTCTGGGCGTCTCCAGGCGCAAGAATGAGGCCTAGGTGGCCTGGAAGCCGCGAGGCGCCGTTGTGGTGTCGTCGGCATGCTTTCGACTCCAGTGAGCTGCTTTGGGGGGAGGTGTGGAAGACGACAGAGGGGGCTCGTGGGCTGGTCCGGCTACTGGGCCAGAGGCTAGGTAAGTGGGCCTCTTTTGCCTTTTCTATTTTCGGTTTAATTTTTTGTCTTTTATTTTTTCTTGCTAAATAAAATAGCTAGACATTTTATTAAATGCTCAAATCTTTTATATGGCTTTACATGACCAGTGGCTAGTGACATCCAAGTTTCGAACATTTTTTAAATTCAAATAGGGGTATTTGATTAATTCCATGGTCCTGGTTTGAATTTGTGAAAATTCTTTGAGCATGGGTATGAATCCACATCACTTTATATGTGATCACACTCAATTATGAGACTTTTCAAAAATGGAAAATGAATTTTTGGAGCAACTTTTAAAGTGGCCAATTGAATTAAATTCATCTGGGGTGTTCCTTCTCCCATTACAATTTCTTTATGAAATTTTTAACATGATGCAAGTGAGACTTGATCCGAGCACATACCTAACAAAGGGTTCTGACAACTCGCCCCCACTCAAAAGAATCTCATCCCGAGATTCAGAAGTCATCGGGAGGAAGGTGGGGTACTCGGCACTGACACAGTCTTCTCTTTCCCACGTGGCTTCTTTCTCGGAGTGGTGTGACCATTGCACTTTCAGAAACTTAATCTTCTGACGAAGAGTGACACGCTCTGCTGAATCAAGAATACGAACGGGGTAATCTTGAAGAAACGCTTGAGTTATGACAAATGGAATACATCATGCACTAGGGAAAGGTGCGGGGGTAGTTCAAGGTTGTAGGCAACTTCTCCAAGTTTAGCAAGAATGCGGAAAGGTCCAATGTAACGCCGGGCTAACTTACCTTTGATACCAAAGTGTTGGGTTCTCTTCAGAGGAGTAACCCAAAGGTAAGCCTTCTTATCCAGATTGTAGCTTTCTTGCCTATGATGACGATCATAGTAACTTTTCTGACGAGACTGAGCGGCTTTCAGTTTATCACGAACAATGCGAACTTGATCTTTTGCTTCCTTGATCATATGCTGTCCAAAGACTTGTCTTTCACCGGTTTCTAACCAGTTTAGGGGTGTTCGACATCATCGTCCATAGAGGAATTCAAAAGGAGCCATGTTTAGACTAGATTGGAAACTATTGTTATAAGAAAATTCGGCAAATGGAAGAGACTTCTCCCAATTCTTTCCAAAAGAGATAACACAAGCTCCGAGCATGTCTTAGAGAATTTGGTTAACCCTTTCAACTTGACCGCTAGACTGAGGATGGAAAGCTGTGCTAAAGGAGAGATGATTTCCCATAGCATTCTGGAAGCTTTGCCAGAATCTAGAGGTGAAAAGGCTACCACGATCAGAATTGATTTCCAAAGGAACAACATGAAGAGATACAATTCTAGAGATATAAAAGTCCGCTAACTGGCTAGCATTTATAGACTCGCGAACGGGAAGGAAGTGAGCAACTTTGGAAAGTCTATTGATGACAACGAAGATGACATCATTTCCTTTCTGGGTTTTTGGAAACCTAGTCACGAAATCCATACCAACTTTGTCCCATTTCCACTCGGGAATAGGCAATGGTTGAAGAGTACCAGGAGGTCTTTGGTGTTCGGCCTTAATGCGATGACAAAGATCACATTCGGCAACATATCGGGCAATGTCTCTTTTCATCCTAGTCCACCAAAATCTCTGGCGTAGATCTTGGTACATCTTTGTGCTACCGGGATGAATCGAGAGGGGAGTGTCATGGGATTCTTTGAGGATGAGTTGCCTTAGATCCCTATTCTTAGGTACTACCAAACAGTGTTCAAAGAATACCGTTCCTTTGCTATCTGTGGAGAAATATTTAGCAACTCCGCTAGCAATGTTCTCCTTGATCCGGCAAACACCTCGTGCACGCCTTTGGGAAACTATGATTTGATCCTCAAGATTTGGTTTCTCCACCAAGTTGAAAAGAGATCCACGAGGAACATTCTCGAGATTGAGCTTTCGAAATTCCTCATGAAGAAGTGGTTGATATTGTTATAACATGAGGTTGTTACAATACGACCTACGACATTGGCCTTTCCTGGGGTGTATGAGATTCCTACGTCGTAATATTTTATCAACTCTATCCAGCGTATTTGCCTGAGATTAAGATCTGGCTGGGTGAATATATATTTGAGGCTTTGGTGGTCGGAATAGATCTCACAACGATTACCAAGGAGGTAATGTCGCCAAGTCTTCAAGGCATGAACTACGGCAGCGAGTCCAAGTTCATGGGTAGGATTGTTCTCTTCATGTGGACGCAACTAGCATGAAGCGTATGCTACCACATGTCAATCTTGCATAAATATGCATCCTAACCTTGCCGTGAGGCGTCACAATAGATCTCGAAATCCTTTTTGGTGTCTGGAGGCGCAAGTACGGGTGCAGAAGTTAACCTTCTCTTTAGCTCTCGAAAGCTTTCCTCGCACTTGGGGGTCCATTTGAATTTCTTATCTTTCTTGAGGAGTTCAGTTAGAGGCTTTGCAACTTTGGAGATATTCTCAACGAAGCGGAGGCAATAGCTTGCTAACCAAGAAAACTCCTAACTTGCTTAACCGATTCAGGTGGAGTCCAGTCAAGGACGTCCTCAACTCTCTCGGGATTGACAGCAATGCCTTTGGTGGAAATCACGTGGCCTAAGTAGGTCACTTTTGGTAGCCAAAATTCGCACTTAGAGAACTTGGATTAAAGGCGATGCTCTCGAAGTTTCATCAATACCAGCCTAAGATGTTCTGCGTGCTCTTATTCATTCTTCGAGTAGATGAGAATGTCATCAAGATAAACTACAATAAATTTATCTAAGTACTCCTTGAAGATCCAGTTCATCAAGCGCGAGAAAGTGGCGGGGGCACTGGTTAAACCGAAGGACATGACGATGAACTCGTAAAGACCATATCGAGTAGTCTAAGCCGTCTTGGGAATGTCCTCGTTTCAGATTTTGATTTGATGATAGCCTAATCTCAAATCCATCTTGGAGAAGACATAGGATCCAACAAGTTGATCAGAAAGATCATTGATTCTGGGAAGTGGGTACTTGTTCTTTATCGTCGCTAGATTAGCGGGCGATAGTCTACGCACATCCTTTTTGTTCCATCTTTCTTCTTTACGAACAGAACGGGGAAACCCCATGGCAATGAGCTAGGGCGGATGAACAGAAATTGGGGCAGTGCCTGGCATAAGATCTACAATGTATTCTACACATCTATCGGGTGGCATTCCCGGCAGCTCTTCAGGAAAGACATCCGGGAAGTCACGAACCACCAGAATATCTTCAAGGTCGGGAAGGGGAAGCACATTCAAAGAATGCATCTGGGTTCTCGATCTTAGTGAGGTGTAATCAATTGTCTGGCCTGAAGGGTGGGTAAGTTTTAACTGACTTGGATTTACAATCAAGGACAACATTTTGTCTCGATAACCAATCCATGAAGACTTGAGGGCTATAAGAGAAGCAAAGAATACCAATCCCTCAATTGCAATTTGATTACCATGACTTACTCTATTAGTTTTCCATCTTGACCCTGGAGTTTGAATTATCATTGGGGTGGACATTTCAACAAAGGATACATCATGCCGAAGTGCATAACTCTCCGACATGAATGTGTGAGATGCTCCTGGATCGAAAAAGACGAAAGTAGGAACATAATTGACTAGGATCGTACCAAGAATGACGTCAGAAGTACCATCAGTCTCTCCAGCTGAGATTTGGTTCACATGTCCAAGAGTTGCGGAAGTAGACGGTTTGGCGGTAAAGACCTTTGGGGGTGGCTTGGCACGAACATTGGGGTTCCCTTTGGCATGATGTGGAGCATTTTGATTTATGGGGCACTCACAAGAATTGTGATTAGGCTGGCCACATCTGTAGCATGCTTCGAAGGTAAGGCAGACGACTTAGTTGCTAGGTGGAGCAGTGGGAAATGGAGCTGGCGGGTGAGGCGCTACAAAGGATGGCCTCGGTGGGTTGTTCTGGCGGAACATACTATTGGGGATCCAGATTCTGCGCTTATGAGGGCCTGAACTGTAAGAAACATGATCTCTAGAATGCTTGCGGGAGACCTCGGGAGTGATCATATCCTCCCCCTTGATGGCCTTGTTGAAAAGGACCTAGAATGTGGCGAAGTCATGAAGATTGAGCTCACGACGAAGTCCAGAATTAGGTCCCTTGCGGAACCTCTCTTGCTTCTTGGAGTCGGTGGAGACCTCCTCGGGAGCATAGCGGGCAAGATGGTTGAACTCCCGACTAAACTCATCAACAGACCTCCTTCCTTGGGTGAGATTGCAGAACTCCTCTCTCTTGCGATCCATGAGTCTCTTAGGAATGTGATGCTCGCGAAAAGCGTCACAGAAATCAGTCCAAGATGTCAACTGTCCAGCTGGACGCATGTTCAGGAAGTTCTCCCACCAAGAGCTAGCTGCACGCTCAAGGTGGTAGGTGGCATAGTTAACTCTGTCACCATCTGCAAAATGTCCAGAATGGAGCATTCTCTCAATGTTGCGGAGCCATTCATCAGCGCCAAGGGGCTCAGTGGAATAGCTGAATACTGGGGGATGAAGCTGGATGAAGTCATTCAACGACACAAGCTCATTCCGCTGTTGGCAGTGTTCCGAGCAGTAGTCTCCAGAAACTGATGAGAGTCCCTTCTATTCCTTTCAACCTCCATCATAACCTGAGCCATCGTGGGTGGCGGTGGAAGATTGCCTTCCTCCGGATCATTTCCACGAGCTTGGGCACAACCAAGGTGGCCACGGGTTCCTTGAAACATCCTGAAGGATAATATCAACGTCAAAAGATGTTGAATGATTTTGCAAATGCATCAGATTACGAAGAGAAATGGAATGACTCGGACAACATTACGACATATAGGCCCAAAATACGATATATAGGCCCCTAAACCCTAAACCCTAAACCCTAAACCCTAAACCCTAAACCCTAAAACCCTAAACCCTAAACCCTAAACCCTAAACCCTAAACCCTAAACCCTAAACCCTAAACCCTAAACCCTAAACCCTAAACCCTAAACCCTAAACCCTAAACCCTAAACCCTAAACCCTAAACCCTAAACCCTAAAACCCTAAACCCTAAACCCTAAAACCCTAAACCCTAAACCCTAAACCCTATGTCTAATATTTGACCCCTCAGAAAAGTAGTGATCCAACTAGTAGCTAAAGTTCTCAACTAATTTGTAGGTTTTTTAAAATAAACACGGATTGCCCAAAATACGACATCTATCACTAATAGGCTAAAGCTCTTGACACCAAAAGTCCAAACATTACTCAAAACAATACCTCAAAACTTTTGCAAGCTACTACTACAAAAAGAATAGCAACCTCAATTACCTACTTCAAGTCAAGACACAAAACCCAGTGCAACAGGCAAACTCTCTTAACAAGATAAACATGAAAACTCAAGAGAGTTCCAGGAACAAACTAAACTAAAGCTCTTTGAAAAGATAAACATGAAAGCTAAGAGCAAAGCATGACAGCAGCTACATAAAGATAAAGAACAAACACATCAAAGATAAGCAAGAAAAAGTCCTATGTTGTGTTCTAAATTTGGAAGTGGAGCGTGTTTCTCTCCCACACAAAGAAATCTGGGCTCTAACTTGTTATGAACAGCAAGAAAAGCTAAAGAAAAATAAAAACAAAACCTAAGAGCGAGATGCTCCAAGAATAGCATATAACGCATGAAGTGATAAAAATATAGTGAAACGAGAGACGAACTGATAATTGTCGATGGAGAAGGGGATGCACGGGGGCATCCCCAAGCTTAGACGCTTGAGTCTCCTTGAATATTTCTTGGGGATTCATGGGGGAATCCCCAAGCTTGAACGCTTTACACTTCTTAATCTTCTTTCATCATCTTCCCTCGCACACTTGAAAACTCCCTTCATACATAACTCATCATAATCTGATAAGCGAGGTTAGTACCCATAATAAAATAATTTTTTCTCTACTGGAAATAAAGATAACCTTGAAGAGCTACTATTTCTCAAGATTTCCAACAAGTTTTTTCAAAGAAAAAGCAAGCTTAAGGTTTGCAAAACGAAGAAAAGGCAAAACAAGACAGAATCTGTGAAAAACAGACCAGCAGGTAGAAACGAATTTTTTAGGGATACTTCTACAACTCAAATAAAAAAACTCAGAACATACGAAAGTTTCGTAATTGTATAGAGCATGTTGTGTAAAAAAATTCAGATCAAAAATATGAACTGGGATTTTTCTCTGATTTTTCTAGTCATGAGGACAGAATCTATTTTCTGGACAGCATGTCACAACTTTCACTTCCCTTGTCGTATGCGGCTATAAAAGGAACAAAGCTTGAAAAGTAAAGATACAATGATGTTGCTACAGTAGTAATAATCATCAAGACCACTAAAAATAAGAAAAACAAAAAGTAAAACCTAAATTCGTTGCGGTCTGCCTCCCGAAAGCGCTTATTTAAAGCCATTAGCTAGGCTTAATGCAAATAGATCAAGTCTTTTCAAGAAAATAACTAGCCCGTGTGACGGACTCAAAAGGCAACTTAATCTTTTTCCTAGGGAAGTGTTCCATCCTTTTCTTGAGATGGAATTGGAATTTTATAATCCCTTCTTTCATATAAATAACAGCACCTACGGTGCGAAGAAAAGGACGTCCCAAAATAATTGGACAAGAAGGTTCACATTCAATGTCCATAATAGTAAAATCAACGGGAACATAGTTGTCATTGACAATGATAAGAACATCATCTATCTTCCCCAAAGGTTTCTTTACGGAAGAATCGACGAGACGAACACCAAAAGAACAAGCATCAAAAGTTTTCAACTCAAATATATCATACATTCTTTTGGGCATAACAGAGGTACTAGCTCCAAGATCACATAAAGCAAAGCAAGAAAAGTTGTTCAACTTAATTTTAATCATAGGATCCCAACCATCTTCTAGCTTTCTAGGTATGGAGGCTTCTAACCTAAGCTTCTCCTCCCTAGCTTTGATGAGAGCATTAGTGATATGCTCCGTGAAGGCAAGATTAAGTATGCTAGTGTGGAGGGTCTCTAGACATCTTGTGAAGGAAACGAATAACTTCAGAAAGAGTGCAATTATCAAAATCAAGGTCACTACTATCAAGTAAAGTGGTAGTGGTGCCCTTTAGGCTCACTTGTTTGGTAGCTTCTATAGTCATAGGATTTTTTCTTCTACGGTTGAGGTCATAGCATCACCATTAATAGGTCCTATGGGACTAGGGGTGCATTGGGTGCTAAGAGTTTGGATATCCTCAACCACTTGGATAGTAGCAACAGTATGGTGTGTAGAGAGGGCTCTTAATCCTATCTTCTTCCTCCTTTTCTCTAGCCCATCTCTCTTTGAGTTTAGCCATCATCCTAATATTTTCATTAATTTGCAATTGGATAGCATTCATAGGAGTGACTTTCCTATCCTCAAGGGGAGAAGTTCTAATTTTAAGCAATTCTACTTCGTGGGGTAAATTGTCTACCTTCGACGAGAGGGTAAATAGTTTGTCTAGTTTTTCCTCTACATTCTTGTTGAAGGCTTTTTGGGTAGTGATAAAGTCTTTAAGCATACTCTCTAATTCAGAAGTGGAGTTTTTGGTGCTAGGATATGTGTTGTTGTTCCCATAGTTGTTGGAGGAGAACGGTCTAGGATTGCTACCAAAGTTACTCCTATAAGCATTGTTGTTGAAGTTGTTTCTAGAGATAAATTTCACATCTACTTGATCCTGAGCAATCAAAGAATTTAAAGGAACATTTTGAGGATCAATAGGAGATTTCTTGGTAAGTAAAGACATGATCAAGTCAACTTTTTCATTTAGGGAGGATATCTCCTCGACAGAGTTTACCTTCCTACCTGTTGGAGCTCTTTCGGTGTGCCATTGGGAATAGTTGGTCATCATCTCATCGAGAAGTTTTGTGGCAGCACCAAGTCTAGTTGACATAAAGGTTCCTCCCGCGGCCGAATCTAGCAGGTTCCGCGAGGTAAAGTTCAAGCCTCCATAAAAAGTCTGTATAACCATCCAAGTAGTCAAACCATGCGTAGGGCAATTCTTAACAAGAGATTTCATGCATTCCCAAGCTTGGGCAACATGTTCATTATCCAATTGTTTAAAATTCATAATAAAGCTCCTCAACTGGATAATCTTAGCAGGGGGTAGTACTTCCCGATAAAAGCATCCTTGCATTTATCCCAAGCATCTATGCTATTCTTAGGCAAGGATTGAAACCAGATTCTAGCTTCATCCCTCAAAGAGAAAGGAAAAAGCATAAGTTTAACAATATCACCATCTACTTCTTTGTACCTTTGCATATCACAAATCTCAATAAAAGTATTTAAATGCAAAGCAGCATCATCTCTAGCACTAGAGAATTGATCTTTCATAACAAGGTTTAGCAAAGCAGGTTTAATCTCATAAGAAGGTGCTGGAGTAGCAGGTGTAGCAATAAGAGTGCAGATAAAGTCACTGTTGTGGTGACTAGTGAAGTCACACAACTTGGTGTTTTCAGAGGAACCCATAGTAGCAGCAAGCAAGATAACTATTTTTTTTTGATAAAAGACACTAAAGCAAAAACTGAAAGGTAAACTAACAAGACTAAAAAGCAAAGGTAAAAGATAGTGTGCAACTCCCCTATCTTGAAGAGTGGAGTCCCCGGCAACGGCGCCAGAAATTTTCTTGATACACGAGATAACTTCTCACCCCCATTGGTTACCCCAAGTGGAAGGTGAGATGTAGATAGCGGCAAATTTACCTTAGCAAAAATGCTAAGGTTGAGTATCGTCCAGGAGGACTCCAACATATACAAGTAGGTGGTGAAGTGAACAATGGCGCCGTTCACAACCGAGGTTGCTAACTTCACCTGGACCTGCACACACACAGATAGCTTCGCTTCCCAACGAGTACGGAGGAGTTGTCAATTCCTCCGGCCTTGTTGTTTACGAAGGATAAAACGCACGGGATAATACTGATAGATAGTGATAGCTACGAAAAGTAAATACTGAAAGTGAATTGATAGTGTAAACAGTTGTGGAAGTGTGGACCGGGATCTCATGATGTTCACTAGTGATGTCTCTCTCCCAAAAGACGATAAAATAGCCATGCGAGGTAAACAAATTACAGCTGGGCAATTGACAGGATTATGTGCGCAAACCAATGCTAATTATGCAAAACAGAAAGGAAGAGGCTCAAAAGCATGGGCGGTACGCCAAGACAAGTAGACCGAAATCCATCTGCATCTACCCACTAATCATCCACATTGAGATATCTATCCAGAACATCTCGCTGGTATTAAGTTGTGAATCCCACCCAAAGTGTAAACTCAAAGCAACGGACAACTGCATTAAAGAACTTTGCGTAAAGTAAACAATCCTTGCACTCGCAAGTACAAGCACCGTTGTTTTCCCCCTTGTGGCAACATCACATCCCCTAGACTCATGTTTCTGTCACTCAAGCTAGTCATCGGGGGGCATGAACCCACAATCATGCATAACGCTCCCTCTTGGAGTCACTACCTACTACTTGGCCAAAGCAATAAACAGCAACGGAGAACATGCAAGAGTTACTCAAGAACATAAATATAAAAGAAGAGAATCAAATATATAACTCAATCACAATCTGAACATAATCTCATAATCCATCGGAACCCAGCAAACTCCGCATAGCAACATCAGAAAGATTACATATATGCCTCGATCATGTAGGGCAGCTCACGAGGTCTAATCCATGAAGAACAAAGAGGGGAGGAGAACATCACATAGCTACTGATCATGGACCCATGGTCCAAGGTGCACTACTCACGGTTCATCCGGGAAGCATCCATGGTGGTGGAGAAGCTCCTGGAGGTGATTCCTCCCTCCGGTAGGGTGCCGGGAAGAGGTCTTCTGGTGCTCCCGATCTTGTAAGGACGAAGGCGGCGGAACAGAGGAGAGATCGTGAAAAAGGGTTCCGTCCCCGAGGGTTTCTCGTCACGGGGAATAAATAGGCGAAAGGGGGCAGCCAGAGGTGGGCCAAGGGCTCCAGGCGCCCCCCTGGCGCGGCCAGGGGCCTGGCCGCGCCCTCTGGCCGCCTGGGCCCCCTGACTCCCCTCTGGCCCCTCCTGGGCTCTTCGCGAAGTTTCCAGTACGCTGATTTTTCCTATATTTTTCCCGGAATTTTTCTGGTACTTTTAATAAGGGGGAAACCTGAAATAGAAAAACGGCAGAAAACAGGAACTGGCACTGGGGTGCACTGAGTTAATAGGTTAGTCCAAATATTATCAAAAGTGTACGGAAGTTTATCAATATCATAGCAATATCACACAAAAGAGGCATGGAGCAAGCATAAATTATAGATACGTTTTGGACGTATCACACCCTCTAGCCCCTCTTCGGCGTGTCTTCGTCATCTTTCTTAAAAATACCCCCATCGATTTTCAGGTAATTTGGAGGTATTCTTCTTCAGCAACTCAGCGTCCACTTTTTACCGCTGAATCCTGCGTCTGCTGCTTCGGCATCGGAAAGTTGCAAACTGTGTAAATTAAGCCAAACCAACATAAGAACAGCATCATAAAATGAAATATATCAATGAATAAGAAAGAATTACTATATAAAATGATGCATTTTGGACGTATCAGCCTCCCCTCCCCTGACCTTACCACAGAGATTGATTGAGAGTGAATGGCGCCGCTTGTTGGGGTTCGCAGCAGAAAATAATGAATCCTCCCTCCGGCAGGGTGCCGGGAAGAGGTCTGCTGGCGCTCCCGATCTTGGAAGCGCGGCGGCGGAACAGAGGTAAGATCGCAAAAAAGGGTTCTGTCTTTGGAAGAATCCCATCACGGAGAATAAATAGGCAAAGGGGGGCAGCCAGGGGTCTAGGCGCCCCCTGGCGCGGCCAAGCCCTAGGGCGCGCCACCAGGGCGCCTGGGCCCTTGGTGGTGTCCCTCTGGCCCCACCCAGGTGTTTCCGGAAGGTTCCTTCACGCTGATTTTTTATCTGATTTTTCCCGAAATTTTGGAGCACTTTTAATAGGGGGGAAACCTAAAATAGAAAACAGCAGAAAATAGAAACTGACATTCGGGTGCACTGAGTTAATAACTTTGTCCAAATATGATCAAAAGTGCATGAAAGTGTATCTAGATCATAGTAATATTACACAAACCATGCATGGAGCAAGAAGAAATTATAGATACGTTTGGGACGTATCAGATGCACATATTTAATACACAGAAATTTGTGAGAAAATAAATATAACTCCGAATTGAGATCGGGTTTTTTCGGTCTTCTCCACTCCCTCGTCTCTTCCACGGTGGGCTCCCCTTGTTTGGAGCTTGTAGTGGGATTAACACTTCTCCACCAAACAAACGTCGTCGTGCTGCTGAAACTGTACGTGTGCGAGTACTACGAGGTGCTACACGTGTGGCACTCCACCCGACAGGGTGCTAACACAACAAGGGGGTTGTGAACTTCGATCGACTACATCGACCATGTTTGCGGGAACGTTTCCCACGCAACGGACTACACCCCGAGGTATGTTATCCTCAAGTATCTCCGTTACGGTAATACGACTAGATAGATCTTGGGCAATCGGGAACGCTAGTTAGAAAAATTCATTGTTTTCTGCTGCGAACCCCAACAAGCGCCGTCATTCACTCTTAATCAATCTCCTGTGGTAAGGTCAGGGGAGGGGAGGCTGATACGTCCAAAATGCATCATTTTATATAGTAATTCTTTCTTATTCATTGATATATTTCATGTTATGATGCTGTTCTTATGTTGTTTTGGCTTAATTTACACAGTTTGCAACTTTCCGATGCCGAAGCAGCAGACGCAGGATTCAGCGGTAAAAAGTGGACGCTGAGTTGCTGAAGAAGAATACCTCCAAATTACCTGAAAATCGATGGGGGTATTTTTAAGAAAGTTGACGAAGACACGCCGAAGAGGGGCCAGAGAGGGTGATACGTCCAAAACGTATCTATAATTTCTGCTTGCTCCATGCATCTTTTGTGTGATATTTCTATGATATTGATGCACTTCCATACACTTTAGATCATATTTGGACTAACCTATTAACTCAGTGCACCCCAGTGCCAGTTCCTGTTTTCTGCTATTTTTGTATTTCAGGTTTCCCATTACTTAAAGTGCCAGAAAAATTCCGGGAAAAATATAGGAAAAATAAGCGTACGGGAACCTTCCAGAAGAGCCTAAGTGGGGCCAGAGGGGAGCCACGGGTGGCCCAGGCGGCCACCTGGCACGACCACCCCCTAAGGTCGCGCCAGGGGGGCGCCTGGGGCCCCTGGTCCACCTCTGGCTGCCCCCTTCGCCTATTTAGTCCCCGTGACGAAAAACCCTCGGGGACAGAACCCTTTTTCCCGATCTCTCCTCTGTTCCTCCGCCGCCGCGCTTCCAAGATCGGGAGCACCAGGAGCCCTCTTCTCGACACCCTGCCGGAGGAAGGAACCACCTCCGGGAGCTTCTCCACCACCATGGATGCTTCCCGGATGAACCATGAGTATTCCACCTTGGACCATGGGTCTATGATCAGTAGCTATGTGATGTTCTCCTCCCCTCTTTGTTCTTCATGGTTTAGACCTCGTGAGCTGCCCTATAATAATAGAGGCACATATGTAATCTTTCTGCTGTTGCTATGTTGAGTTTGCTGGGATCCGATGGATTATGAGACTATGTTCAGATTGTGATTGAGTAATATATTTGATTCTCCTCTGTTATATTTATGTTCTTGAGTAATTCTTGCATGTTCTCCGTTGTTGTTTATTGCTTTGGCCAAGTAGTAGGTAGTGACTCCAAGAGGGAGCGTTATGCATGATTGTGGGTTCATGCCCCCTCATGACTAGCTTGAGTGATAGAAACATGAGTCTAGGGGATGTGTTCTTGCCACAAGGGAGAAAACAACGGTGCTTGTACTTGCGGGTGCAAGGATTGTTTACTTTACGCAAAGTTCTTTAATGCAGTTGTCTGTTGCTTTGAGTTTACACTTTGGGTGGGATTCGCAACTTAATACCAGCGAGATGTTCTGGATAGATATCTCAAGGTGGATGATTAGTAGGTAGATGCAGATGGATTTCGGTTTACTTTTCTTGGCGTACCGCCCATGCTTTTGAGCCTCTTCCTTTCTTTATATCATAGTTAGCATTGGTTTGCGCACATAATCCTGTCAATTGCCCAGATGTAATTTGTTTACCTCGCATGGCTATTTTATCGTCTTTTGGGAGAGACATCACTAGTGAGCATCATGGAACCCCGGTCCATATTTCCAACACAGTTTACACCCACTATTTATTTTCTGCTTTATTTACTTTTCTGTTGCTATCACTATCATTATTATCCCGTGCGTTCGATCCTTTCTAAACAACAAGGCCAGAGGGATTGACAACCTCTCTGAACTCGTTGGGAGCGAAGTTATGTGTTGTGTGTGTGCAGGTCCACGTCAACCGCCTAATTGTTGGTCCCGTTGTCACCTTCCTGTCGTTGTCGGAGTCCTACTGGAGAAAAACCTTAGTATCTTCACCGAGGTAAATTTGTTGCTGTCTACATCTCAACCTTCCACTTTGGGTAACCAACGAGGGGCGAGAAGCCATCAAAGCTAATTTCTGGCGCTGTTGCCGGGGACTCCGCTCTTCAATAAAGGGATGGAACACTTCCCTAGAAAGAAGATTAAGTTACCTTTTGAGTCAGTTACACGGGCTAGTTATTTTCTTGATAAGACTTGATCTTTTTGCATCATGCCTAACTAATGGCTTTAAAGAAGCGCTTTCGGGAGGCAGTCCGCAACGAATTTAGGTTTTCCTTTTTTTTTCTTCTGTTTTTAGTGGTCTTGATGATTGTTACTACTGTAGCAACATCATTGTATCTTTAATTTTCAAGCTTTGTGCCATTTATAGCCTCATATGACAAGGGAAATGAAAGTTGTGACATGCTGTCCAGAAAATAGATTCTGTCCTCGTGACGGAAAAAATCATATAAAAATACCAGTTCATTTTTTTGAGCTGAATTTTTTACACAGCATGCTCTATGCAATCACGGAACTTTCGTATGTTCTGAGTTTTTTGATTTGAGTTGCATAAGTATCCCTAAAAAATTCTTTACTACCTGCTGGTCTGTTTTTCATAGATTCTGTCCTGTTTTGCCTTTTCTTCATTTCGCAAACCTTAAGCTTGCTTTTTCTTTGCAAAAACTTTTTGGAAATACTGAGAAACAGAAGATCTTAAAAAATATCCTTATTTACAGTAGATAAAAATTATTTTATTATGGGTACTAACCTCGCTAATCAGATTATGATGAGTTATGTATGAAGGGAGTTTTCAATTGTGCGAGGAAAGATGATAAAAGAAGATTTAGGACTGTGAAACGCTCAAGCTTGGGGATGCCCCCGTGCAACCCCAAGAAATTTCAAGGAGACTCAAGCGTCTAAGCTTGTGTATGCCCCCATGCATCCCCTTCTTCATCAACAATTATCAGTTCATCTTTCGTTCCACTATATTTTTATCACTTCATGTGTTATGTGCTATGCTTGGAGCGTCTTGCTCTTTAGTTCCTTTTTAGTTTTCTTTAGCTTTGCTTGCTGTTCATAACAAGTTAGAACCTAGTTTTCTTTGTGTGGGAGAGAAACACGCTCCACTTCACCCTAGAACACAACATAGGATTTTCATGCTTATCTTTGATGTGTGTGTTCTTTATCTTTTTCATAGTTGTTGTCATGTTTAGCTCTTAGTTTTCATGATTATCTTTTTAAAGAGCTTTTTTTAGTTGTTGCTGGAACTCTCTTGAGTTTTCATGTTTATCTTGTTTAGAGAGCTTGCATGTTGCACTGAGTTTTGTGTCTTGACTTGGAGTAGGTAATGAGGTTGCTATTCAATTGTAGTAGTAACTTGCAATAGTTTTGAGGTATTGCCTTGAGTAATGTTTGAACTTTTGGTGTCAAGAGCTTTAGCCTATTAGTAATAGATGTCGTATTTTGGGCAATCCGTGTTTATTTTCAAAACTTAAAAAAATAGTTGAGAACTTTAGCTTCTAGATGGATCACTAATCTTTGGAGGGATCAAATATTATAGTACACTCACGTACCATGAGTCGAGGATGCGCAAGGATAACCAAACCCCCATACACTCCTCCTCGGGGTACTTGTCTCTTTGAGAACCCCTTATTATATTGAGAGTTACCGATAATAAGTGCATGAGTTCTTCGGACTAATGTGAGTATTCGAAAGTTGACACTTCCTCCTTCCCATATTTGCTAGCCTCTCCTGTGTCGTGCATTGCCTCCTTCTCACTCCGAGAGTTGGCGTCCACCTTCGCCGGTACATCCAAATCCTTGGCACGATACGCTATGTCATCATAATACTCATTATATCCTTCCTCAAAACAGCCACCATACCTACCTATCAAGGCATTTCCATAGCCTTTCCGAGATACATTGCCATGCAACATCCACCTTATCATGACTTGATCTTCATGTCATACATGCTTTTGCTTAATCGATGAGCCGCATGCTAGTTGGGCCTTTCCATAATCATTGCTACATGACGCGCTAGTATCATTGCATATCCTGCTACACTGGCAGAGGCATACATTTGCATACTTCATGATAGTTTCATTTTCCTTATGATGAGTACTTTTGTAAAGTGTGAAAGATCTTCTATACTTCTTGTAATATATAGAGTGTTGCCCCTAAAGTGAGGAAAAGATCCCAAAGAGGGCAAAATCAAAAGATCCCAAAGAGGAAAAAAATCAAAAGATCTCAAAGAGGACAAATGAGAGAAATAGAAAGTGCCATTGAGGCCACCAAAAAATACAAAAAATAGAAAAAAAGAGAAAAAGAAATAAAAAGAGAGAAGGGGGCACACTACTATTCCTTTTGAGAGGTCCACACTCGTACTCCATCTTATATCTTGTACTCCATAGAGATTATCATTCATGCATATAGCTATGTGGGGACCTTCACACTATAGAACTTGGCTTGTATATTCCAATGATGAGCCTTCTCAAATGATCTTTAGGTCTTCTTGAGCAAGCAAGTTGGATGCACCCCACTAGTTCCATTGGAGAGCTTACCTTAGCTCATATGTGCATCCGTTGCATGGCAATCCCTACTCCTCACATCATATCTATCATTTGGATTTCTCTCGCCTATGATTGTCCTCATTAATGTGAGCCCTTCACACCTTTTTGTCGTCCTCCCCCATAATTTTTCTCTCTTTTCCATCCTAAGTGTCAACTTTCTTGATTACGCTCATCCATTGCATGAGTGCTCAAAATATCGAAAAGGAGTGGATCATTTTGACTTGTACCTGGCTAGTGGTCTGGGGATGAGTCAAGATAAGATTCCAAAGAAGACCAAGTGTGAAACTTTAGTAGATTAAGTTCTCAACAATAAAAACTATGTTTTACTCTATCGTATATCCCTATCCCCTTTCTTGCACGCAAACACCATTTGGAGACATTCGAGTCACGGATAGCGAGAGCTCTTGCACCTTTTTGTTCTTATGTTGCTTGTTTCAATGCTAATATAGACTCTTGCCTGTTATGACTTGAATTGGATTACATCCCTTGATTGCTCTACTTAAAAGTTCTTATATGGTTGGTAGCATGTCACCAAAGAAATTAGGGGGGCACAGGGTGCCCAGGCGGCCACCTGGCGCGGCCCCCACCCTGGCCGCATCGGGGGGGGCGCCTGGACCCCTGGGGCCACCCCCCCCGCTCCCCCTTTGGCCTATATATCGCACATAATTGCAAGAGAAATGGAAATTCTCACAACATTGGAATAGAAATTACACTAAGAAGTCCAAAACTAGAAGCACAATAACTCTAGACAACCGAACACAACTTTGCTACGACTAAAAGGAAGCAATCAACGATATGTCCTAGTAAGACATAGATGAGCCTACTCCTGTCTTCTCATAGAAAAGATGAGGGTGACTCAAAACTCAGATCGATGAGGGTAAGGAGAAAAAAGAAGTCCTACGTTGTTCCCTTATACCCAAGTAACTATATAACTATAGAATGCTAGACTCGACTTCGGCCGAGGTTTGATAATCCTACAGACAATCCTTCTCTGATACCAAGTCTATCGGGGTTCGCGGTTTGCGTATTTAATTCCTGTTACAACACAATCATATGGAGAGCTGAGAGCCGTACCCACTTGTCTAAGCAGACAAGGCCGAGCACAGAACACTCTCGAAAAGCATTGAACATGAGGGGCATCCCATCCAGGCCGGATGATCAACTAAGATGGGTCCTCAACGTCCGCTCACAAGTCTAAATGATTATGGGTGGTGAAATCCCATACTCATAGACAAGTGGCCTCAACCACATTATCGATTGAATTATAACACTTACATAAACAGACTCTAGCCCGATCACTTAGTCGGGGTCTCGGGCGGGCTCGATCATACAACAAAGTGTGCCACGTGACAGAGTCACAAGAAATCGCATCGGGATGCCCCAAGCTACTCACATCTAAGCGCCACTTGGTGTATAAAAGACCGCCGACAAGAACACAACTAAGCTATCAAACCCCACACTAAGACATGCACGTTATAACCATACACGCAACATACATGTCCAGTGTAAACAACAGGTACACATTGCATGAAATCTAAAAAGTTTACAACTTTATTGACTTATATATAGAGTACACGCCGGTGCGAGGTCAGGGGGTTTTCTGCCAAAAAGGACTGATCCGCGAATATCTTTCTTTGGAAAAAAGCAATCGGGTCCCTCTCCCAGATCTGGCCGGAGTTGACTCCGGCGAGCGGCGGCGGCGGCGCGCGTGCTCCGGGGAGCCACGGGCTGAGGTAGGAGGTGGTGGAGGCGGCGTGGGGCGGCACGGGGTGGCCCAGCCCGCGGCGAGGGGCGGCGCGGCCCGCGATGGCCGGCCGGCGGCGGCGGCGGCCGTCCGGGTAGGGAGGCGCGGGCGGCGCGCGGATAGGGTCGCGCGGGCGGCGCTGAGGCGCACACGGCAGCGCCGGCGACGGGGAGGCGGCGGGTGGCGTGGTGGTGGCGGAGGTGGTCGGCTCGTCTCTGGTGGCGGTGGCGCGGCGATTCCGGCGAGGCCAAGCCATTGGCGGCGGACAGATGCAGCGGCGGGTCCCGCTAGGGTTTCCATTTTTTTTAGAAGAAAGGAAAAGAAAAACAAATTTTGGATTTCTATTTATAAGCAGATAAGAAAAAAACATATTGAAACCGACTCCGGCCTCAATTGCGCAAGCGGGCGAAAAAGGCTACTCGGCCGGCTGCGCACGTGTTTTCTTTTTATTTAAAATCCGAACTTCAAACAATAAAATAAAATCAACCGCAAGTCAGAAAAATATGAAATAAAATTCTAAATTCTTCAAATAATCTAAAGAAAATTATTTAATGAATACATTTTCCAAAAAGGAAAATAAAAATAAAAACATTTTCTAAATACTTTATTTAAATATAAAATACTTTTCATAAATCAAATAATGTCCAATAAATTATTTAAATATTTTTATTTGGTCAAAAGCATTGACAAACCATTTCTAAATAATAAAATATAAATTTTAAAATTGTTACACCAATAAATAATTTGGTAAAATAAAAATATACCATTGGAATACTTTTTTAACTCTTTTAAAATATTCAATAAATCATTTCAATGAAATAAAAAATCTCTAAGCAGTATAAAATAATTTTAGAGTTATTTATAATACTCATAATAAATTTAAAAAACTTTAAATTAATATTCTAAATATTTTCCAACTTTATTAAAAAGGGGATAAGTCATTTTATATCCTCTCAAATGAATTTCCTTGAGTTGAAAAATGTTTTGAATATTCAGAAGAATTCCAATAATGATTTAAAACATTTTCCAACCTTCTCTCATTTTGTTTTGTTGGTTTTGTTTTAAATAATAAATTTCAAAAACACCAATTATGAATATTAGGGAAAGTCCTTTTATTCCCTCTCATTTTTAATATTCATTTAAACACCAAAGTTTTAAATCCTAGAGAAAATCAAACCCATCAAGCAAACAATCATTATCTATTTAATTTTATTAACATTCCAAAATTCGGAGAATTTTTGGATGTTACACACTACCACCCTTAAAAGGAATCTCGTCCTCGAGATTCGAAAAGGCTAGAAAGAAAGGTTAGGGTTCGGGTCTTCATGACAGTCCATCGATCCTCCGATGAGCTAGGGTGCTACCACCCTTAAAAGGAAAGCGACGTGGTTTCAAAATCTTACTCCATCGATGAACTCCTTCAAAGAGATTCACCTCCTCCTATCAGGTCTTGAATCCTTAGCAAAAGAGGAGTCTTCCGTATACTGAACCTTCATGGCTGACAAGGCAGGCGCCAATACTAAACAACTATCGATTTTCTCATGGTGGTCATCAAGGATACTTTTATGGAATACCTGCAGGAATGGGCTTGGCCTGTACTCACCGTATAGCACAAACGGTAATCTCCTACAGGGGTCACACATCGTACCATTATATGGCTCAGGTTTAACATCGTCGTTTCTCTTCTATAGGTAAGTCAGTTAGGATTTACTATCCCGCATAGCAAGAGCGAATAATAAGAGTAGTCGGCATGGTGATCAATCCATCCCGCACCCAAATCATTACCTTGTATATGGTTTAGCGAATCTCGTAATCTAACACTCGGTCATCCTCACAAGCGTTGCAGAAACTTCCTCTTGCTCATGAACTGGGTTCAGATAAATCCATGGTTCTGCAAGCCAACCAAACCTCTATCGTTTCCTCACAACACTCAGGTTTGCGCAAACTACTATAAAACGTATACTGGTGGACTACAACTTCTTCGAGGGTTATTCCTTCAACAAGATTGTGCTTGCTTGTCGTAAGATCCTGGCACACGGGGTTAACTTTGAACTTGGCATTGGTTGCATCATCTTCATTCCAATCTTGACATTAGCATCCATTGTAGTAACTTCTTCAGTTTAGGGGTGAGGAAGAGGGGGAATAGAATGTAGATAGAGAGGTAGAGAGAGATAGAGAGATATACCCATACAAACATCACACTAGTTTGAAAACAAGTTTTGGTGTGTAGGTGTCGGTAAAACAAGAAATGACAGCTCACGAAAACGATCTAATGGTAGAAACGTTGAATCTTCCAGGTCGTCAAGTCTTCAATGACGGTAGCTTCAGTTTTGAATTGTCGAAGAAATCTTCGTATCGTCGAGTCACTTGTGAACTCATTCTTCTTGTGGTTGTGCCTCCTTCAGTCTTGAAGCATACTAAATAGATAAGGGGTCTAAGGAAATGTAGGCCTATTCTACTCACGAAGAAGAACCACAAGGCACAACACATCACATCACAACAAGACATAACAGGGTCAAGGCCACAAGCAAAACCAAACAAAACAATCAGACATAACACTCCTAGTTCAACCAGCAGAGCATGCATCGATCCAGAACTCCAGCTAACAATGAAAAGGTAACAACATACACTTAGTGCACACCTACGTACGTCTGTCCTCCAATTGCCAAACATAAGCTTCCTCGAGTCAGCATCCTTGCTTCCGCGTTCACAACTTCTTATTTCCCTTCAATTCTGGACACATGTTGGCGTAATGTCCCATATTCCTGCACCGGTAACACTCAACTTGGCTAAGGTCCTTGTTTTCCTTCTTCACGGGTGCTTCCCTGAATTCTTGGATAATTTTCTCCATTCCTTACTTTTGATGCCGAGATACTTGTTGTGTCATGATGAAAAATTGACATTGAGCCGGGTAATGATTATTTCCTTCACACACGAAACATGTGACTTGTGAAGTGGGGCATTCTTGACCCATGTGCATTTCCTCACAATGGGGACATCCATCTTGGTGTCCTTCGTAGGAGTGTCCTTCTTCCCCGCAAATTTTGCAGGCACGAGGCCTCTTACGGGTTACCGTCCTTTTCTTTGGGGTGACGAGGCGGGATCCCAACAAAATCCTTGTAAATTCCTTCCAAGTAATCTTCCTTCGTGATTCGTCAATCGCTTGGTGCATTCTCCACCAAGTAGCAGCCTCTTCTACCAAGTACTTAACAACATAGGGGACCATGTCCTCACTTCCAACCTGGTTTATCTTCATGTGCTCCTCCATATTATAAATCCACTTCTCCACCTTCAGTCTCGACATCGCCCCAGAAAAGGCGAGTCCTACTCCATACTCCATCTATTAAACCCATACGACAAGGGTTAGGGAAAAACTATAACACCGACAAGAAAACAAACTAAGATAACACCAAGCATATGAACTCAAACAAGTAAGAGGCAAAACACCTACGTTCAACAGTAACTCATACCAACAAACAATACAGTCACAAAAGTTAAAACACACAAACAACACCTAGAGTAAGGTCATATGTGCAAGACAAACGATCTCATCATACTACCCGAATTCATTCATCTATCTCCATATAAAATTAGTGGCCTGATGCTAGGCTTCATCCTTCTCAGCTAAGCTGATCTTAAAGATTCCTCTCGTAGTGTCAAAACCTATTGATCACCGTAGGTTATTCCTTCTAGTTCTTGTGGTCATAAATTCATTTGATCCACGAGGTTGATGATGTACTTCTCAAATGTCTTGTCTTCAGGGGTAAGCAACTCAGAAGGGTATTTACAGTAAAACAAGATGAGAAGTCTAGAAGATGAATAATAGTTGAGAGATACTAGTGGAGAGAGTAAGTAAGCAAAGAGTGATAAAATATTTTTGTTCCTATGGCTTTTCCTATCCATTTTCTAGGGTCACGACCTACAGTCAACATGGGCTCTGATACCATCTGTAACGACCCGATTCACTAAGAATCCAAGTCTCTGTACATTCTGTGCTAGTCCCTGGATCAATAGCTAGCACACAAAGTACATGATGTAATATAAAGAATAAACCACATGTCATATATATATTATATCGAAGATCCGGTATTACAATATAGCATACCTGCATAGCTCAAGGCTAGCTTACAATAAAATACGACGGAAAAACAATAAAAGCTTCGTGGCGTCCATCAACTCCACCGGCAAGTTGAGTATAGACATCGTAACCCTACATCGCATCACTTACTCGTCGTATAAAAATCCTGCGACACTGAAGGTTACAGCCCGACAACGGGTCAGTACATCTGATTTGTACGGCAAGTCACACGAAAAAGTATATATAACAGACCTACATCTACATGAAGGATAAATCAAGGGAAAGGCTTATGGTTTTATTTTGCTGAAAGCTGATTTTTCCTTAGTCTACCTAAATCAAAATTTAGTTTAACTTACTACTTAAGATTGAACTGGGCACACCAGTTCCAATACACACCCTTTATTAAATCTTGCACACTCAATTTTATTATGGTGATTCATCTGTCAAGGTCCTCCAGCAACAGTAATGTCTATTAGCTCAAAGATGTCCATAACCGGGGACACGGCTAATCATGATTAGTTTTTACTCTGCAGAGGTTAGTACACTTTTCCCGCTGGACTCAACCCGAAGATTGAGACGAAGTCTTTCAGAAGAGTTCACCTACACCCAACGGCACGCCAGTACCACCTATCACATCTACATCTGCTAGCTTTGCACGGGAGAGGCTTCCCACAACGTACTCGACTAAGCCAGAGCCCATATGTCCAGCGGCTGTACATGGAAGCTTCTAGCCACCAAGTATGTCTGATCTTTTTGAGCCTGGACGGCGCCCACTTACGTTCAGAGGGTAGCACGATGACGTACTGTCAACCACCAAAACCAACCATTAGGGGTACAACCTGGTCTCGCCTTAGATAAGGCACGAGCCCCCAGGAAGCACTCCTTGCCCGTCCAGAGGTGAATTTTATTTAAGGTTGCTAGTCAAATCATTAAATCCTCACATAGCTCAATGAAATCTCAAACCAATCCTCGTCTACAAGCATAGCAATATAATACCAACACGAACTAGGGCGACAAAGAATACAAGATCAGATCATATGGCTATCCTACCAGGTTGGCAGCAATGATAATATAAAGCTTCCTACACATGCATAGGGTGATAAGTACTACATGCATAATGAAAAATATAGGATGAGGTATGGTCAAAGTGCAACTTGCCTTATACATTCGATGAAGTTCTTCGATCTCGCGGTCCAGTCAACTCTACTCATCACACTCCGATAAATCTATCGCAAACGAAGGAACTCGAATAAGCAATCACATCACAACGAGACAAACAAAAGATTCAACAAACAAACACAAAGGTATTAGCAACAAAACAAAAACTTTGAAGTGCAAAGGTGTGGATGTGCTCGAAGGTGATCAGTGGAAGTGATCTCGAGAGAGTCAACAGATACAGATTCATTGGTAAGGAATTGTCATCATGGCCATTTATGAATTCAAGGTGAATATCATGCCCACATGAAAAGTGTGTGAACCTTACCGATAACATGTCTCAAATGATCCGATATGCAAAAAGAATCACGTGAAACGGAATACTACAACGCAGGTCATAGCAGGTTCAAATTTCAATTGAATTTGACCTTAAACAGATCAAGAAACATTTGAAATGTTGTGTACACATGATATGAATAGAAAGTAGATGGAACGAGTGATCCAACGCAAAAAGAATCACTCGATTTGGATCAACGGTATAAAAGATACGGCCTCCAGAATTTAAATTTGAATTTGAAATAAATTCAAATTCAAAAGTGTGCAAAGTGTGCAATTTTTTTTACCATGCTAAAGTACAGAACAACATGAGCGCGTAGGAAAAAGTTTCACCTCGATCCGACTTACGGTTGCGGAGATATTGCCGGTGCGAGGTCAGGGTTTTTCTCCAAAAGGACTGATCCGCGAATATCTTTCTTTGGAAAAAAGCAATTCGGTCCCTCTCCCAGATCTGGCCGGAGTTGACTCCGGCGAGCGGCGGGGGCGGCGCGCGTGCTCCGGCGAGGCACGGGCTGAGGCAGGAGGTGGCGGAGGCGGCGTGGGGCGGCACGGGAGGAGGCCGCAGGGCGCGGCACGGGGTGGCCCGGCCGTGGCGAGGGGCTGCGCGGTCGGCGATGGCCGGCCGGCGGCGGCGGCGGCCATCAGGTCGGTGAGGCGCGGGCGGTGCACGGCTCGGGTCGCGCGGGCGGCGCTGAGGCGCACATGGCAGCGCCGGCGACGGGGAGGCGGCGGGTGGCGTGGTGGTGGTGGAGGTGGCCGGCTCGTCTCCGGCGGCGGTGGTGCGGCGATACCGGCGAGGCCAAGCCGGCGGCGGCGGACAGATGCAGCGGCGGCGAGGCGGGGCCCGGCGGCGGGTCCCGCTAGGGTTTCCAATTTTTTTTAGAAGGAAAAGAAAAGGAAAACAAATTTTGGATTTCTATTTATAACCGACTCGAGCCTCAATTGCGCTAGCGGGCGAAAAAGGCTACTGGGCCGGCTGCGCACAGGTTTTCTTTTTATTTAAAATCCGAACTTCAAACAATAAAATAAAATCAACCGCAAGTCAGAAAAATATGAAATAAAATTTTAAATTCTTCGAAGAATCTAGAGAAAATTATTTAATGAATACATTTTCCAAAAAGAAAAACAAAAATAAAAACATTTTCTAAATACTTTATTTAAATATAAAATACTTTTCATAAATCAAATGAAGTCCAATAAATTATTTAAATATTTTTATTTGGCCAAAAGCATTGACAAACCATTTCTAAATAATAAAATATAAATTTTAAAATTGTTGTATTGTAATACTTTTTCAAGTCTTTTAAGATATTCAATAAATCATTTCAATGAAATAAAAACTCTCTAAGCAGTATAAAATAATTTTAGAGTTATTTATAATACTCATAATAAATTTCAAAAACTTTAAAGTAATATTCTAAATATTTTCCAACTTTATTAAAAAGGGGATAAGTCATTTTATATCCTCTCAAATGAATTTCCTTGAGTTAAAAAATGTTTTGAATATTCAGAAGAATTCCAATAATGATTTAAAACATTTTCCAACCTTTTAATATGTTGAAGGAGTCATATTACCTTCTCTCATTTTGTTTTGTTGGTTTTGTTTTAAATAATAAATTTCAAAAACACCAATTATGAATATTAGGGAAAGTCCTTTTATTCCCTCTCATTTTTAATATTCATTTAAACAACAAAAGTTTTAAATCCTAGAGAAAATCAAATCCATCAAGCAAACAATCATTATCTATTTAATTTTATTAACATTCCAAAATTCGGAGAATTTTGGGATGTTACAGAACTCCAAAGTTAAGCATGCTTGGCTTGGAGTAGTCTTAGGATTGGTGACCGACCGGGAAGTTGATCCCGGGTGCGCACGAGTGAGGACAAAGTGTGCAGAAAAGACTAGTGTTGGTTTGTGAGGACAGTCTAGATCTCAGGCGCACCGACCATGGAATCGGTGGTTAACCGGTTGGGACTGGTCGGGGCGTTATAGCCTCCCCCTAGCCGCGCCCACTAGTTGCCTGGACATGTGGGGCCTCCCCCAGGCCCCCCTTCGCCAGGTATTTTTACTCTTGTCGAGGAAACCCTGAAACACACGCCCACTCCCGTTTTCCGTCGCGTAGACGCCTCCACCTCTGTTCTTTCTAGGGAGATCTAATCTGGGAGCTGCTTTGGCCTCCAGTGATGTAAGGCCCGATATGCGGTACTATTCTAGATCTATTTGTTTCCATCCAGATCCGGGGATGAAGCACATATCGGTCCCACCGCGACATATGACAACACCATATTACCTGGATTTCCAACATGATATCACAACATTACAACTACATGGATACAACATATCATACAAGTCGGCATACAACTGCCTTAAATACAATACATCAGCGGAAGATACATGTCTGAGTACAGACTACAATCAAATGCCTAGTGGAAAAAGTATAACACACCATTCCCGTAACCACGCGGGTCCAGGCTCTCCGCCGGGATCCTCCTAACTAGTCGTCATTGAGCCGGCAATGTTCACCTCGCGCTGGAACTATTCCGAGAACACTTTCCGGCGCGCTATAAAAATACCTCGTTTAATTATTAAACGGGGTTTTTCATGCCGTTGGCTGCGGCTGGTCTTGTGCGGGTTTTTGCGGCAGTGATCGGGTGAAACCCGGTGTCGCAAAGGTCGAGTGTCAGGGTGGCAAGGGTCGGTCTCCATCCGGTTCGAGATAAGAGGGGGGGGGGGAATAATCGCCGATCGATAAATCGGGGATGAAAACACCCAAAAAAATCAGACAATCAAACAATTCACGCAGAAAACAAAATTTTAATTTTTTTGAAATCTGGGCTATTACAGGTGAGGGGGCAATCGATACCATCGTCATCGACATCGCCACTCCATCATCCTTCCATGTCTCCCCCATTCATGTGTGAGTTATTCCCTGATGTAGGCAAAGGGGTTGTTAGGGATTGGGTGACTTAGATAATGTAATAGTTCGTCAGATTGTTGGGGGCATGTTGCCTATCATCTACTATGGTGTTTATCATCTTTGCTACATCTTGTTGCTCTTCATGCTTGACACTGTGGGCCCGAGTGCCATGATTCAGATCTGAACCCTATATGTTTTCATGAGTATATTTGTGTTCTTGATCCTACCAAAAAGTTATATGCACCTATTATAGTCCGAAACTGGCGATCTCAATGGTGACAGCTTGGGACACCAAAGGGGATGGACTATAATTTGAGGATTCCATCTATCCATTGATTGTTAATGCTTTGTTTCGGTGCTCTTTGACATGAGCACCTTAATCTTCATAAGTTCTGTTTGGCCCCGTTTATGGGGGGGTGGTAGGACAAAAGATGGTGTGCAAGTTCTTATTGCAAGCACGCACAACTCCCTTGGGATACATGCCTAATGTTTGATATATGCCTAGATGATAATTACTTTCTGTGTGCCTTGCCCCATGTTAATTACATCTTATCTCTCAACCATGCATAGTACTAGAGAAAAGGCTTATGGTGGCGTCCTTTTTTTGCCTTTAGTGGCGCATTATGGATGCACCACTAAGGTCAAGCCACTAATATGGGCTTAGGGGTGGCACATTCTAAATGCGCCACCCCTAAGACCCTTATGGGTGGCACATTTTGAAATGCGCTACCCCTAAGAACTTATGGGTGGAACATTTTGAAATGCGCCACACCTAAGGATCCTTAGGGTTGGCGCGTTCCTGGTGTGCCACTATCTGTACTAAAAATGCGCTGCTAAATGTATATTATAGAAAAGAAAAAAAATTACAGAAAAAGAAACAAAATACAGAAAAACTTACATAAATGGAATCACAGAAAATATTACATAAATAGAAGCATTAGAGAACTACAGAAAGCATTACATGTCTACAAGTATTGAATATAAGGAAAGTTATTACAAATGAAATAAAAGAATAGCCTTAAACTAATCTTTGAGTAATGTTTTCTTCACACCAACTTGATATTGTTGATCATTTTGATCGATCTGTTGCAACAAACAAGTGAGTATAAATGACAATGGCAATCCACATTTATCGTTTAAGCATTTGAAAGATACACACAACACAACTTCAATAAGAACTGATCAACTAAACTAGTAGCATAGCCAAAATGATGCATGATACATTTATACAAAGATAGAAAAGTGTTTTTGCGATAGAGATAAAGTTATCGAGAGCACAAATCATCAATATTGTTCGGAACTAACAACACTAAGCATGAAACAATGTAGCATATGCATATATATATATATATATATATATATGGACTTTCACATCAAGCGTCATCAGTTGTGACTCGGCTCAGGGAATGGGAAGCATCCTTCTTTCGTCATGAAAGGCCTTGTGTCACGCAAGGCCGTTAGGCGGGCTTCTATATCCCCATTGGATGGTGCAATGTTGCAGTGGAAGATCGACCCCTTCACTTGGACTTCACAAAAGATGATAGTCGCCATCTCCCCGGATCGGCATCGGAGGTTGGCTGCTCGAAGTGCTCTTCTTTCTTTTTTGTCCCTTCTTCTTTTCTGATTTCGAGAAGTCACAAGCCTTTATCTGCTCAATGGCCTCCTTATGGAGTGTGGACGGGCTGAGAATAGATCTCCTTGTGGCTCGGTGAAGGCGCAAGCTGCTGGAGACATGTCCTGAGAAGAAGTGAAGAGACGCGTGGAGCAAGGGGGTTTCGCCACCGGATCAGCTGGATCACGACCGTCCGCGTCATGGTCGTAGGAGGCTTCTTCAACATGAGGCATGAATAAGTCACCGTTGCCAAACGAAGTGTTGATGAACTGGTCGGCGAGGATATCATCATCAAGATCATCGTCTTCTCGTTGTGCGCCGATGGGATCATGTGGCGCCAGCACGACTACTACGGTGTTGTCCTTGGTGTGGTGCCCCCTCCCCTGTCATCAAACACATTTGAGTCTTCGGCCATAGGCATATTTGGCCAAAACAATCATTGAGGACTGCCGGCTCGTCGTCATCGTATCCGGGGGGGGGGGTTGAATGGGAGGTTCAACTCTCTTGTAGCCCAAAATCACGAGAGATATTTGAACCCTATGCATCCCCGGTTCCATCGGCCTATTGTGCATCATTCGGTTTTGGGATTGAAGTATTTTACTTTGGAAACATCCTTCAACTTGCCGTCCACGACTTGTAGTAGAATGCATGGAGTGTCCTCCTGCGACAAATATATATGCATGAAGGGCAACAGAGAGCTTCCAGTAATGAAAGGCAAGGCGATTAAGTCCTCATTTGAGCTTCGGACGCTTATAGCTACCTTGAGGGTGCCGAGCTCGGCCAATGAAGAGACCCCGCCGATGACGGCGGGAATGCAAGAGATGGAGGGCACGCTGCCTCCCGTGGCGTCGCCGACCCTATTTTGGCTACCGTCGGGTGCATTATTATTATGCCCCGGTTGCTCTATCGTGGATGGAGGACTCAGCACCACGTCCGTCAGCGCCGCCGCGGTGTTGGCGGCCGGAGTCACCAATACGGAGGGAGTCGGTGCGTTAGTCACCGGCGTTGCTCCGGTGCCCGAGTTGCTGCCGACCATGTTGGGTATCGATAAGGGCCCTTGTCCACCACCCGCTTGCCAATTCGCAAGTGACTGCATCATATTAGGAAGGAGGGCGATCATCGTCTTTGCCACTTCGTCCTGGACAAGCTGTGGAAGCATGTTCACTTTCTCCTCCAGTCCACGAACATAAGCGATGTCTTCTTCGGTCCTTCTCGCCTTGCGCCCCTCGAGCATGACTTCTTTCGTTTTCCATACTATGAAGACCAGTTTAAGTCCGAACCAAAGCCGACCGCACGACTGGCTGACGATGGCTTTGCCGCCACGTTCTCAACCTTCTTGACCTTGTTCATCGCCCTATTAAGAGGGGTGTCCCACGGGCGGGCCGACTTAATAGACGACCCCTGTGATGAGGCCGCGGTGTTGATTTCCTCTTGCTGAAGAAAGAATGTGAAACATTAAGAAATAGAAATTCATTAACTAGAATTCAATCGACAAGGCAGTCGTGTGGTAAACTACTTACCACGACAGTCGTAAACTCCTGAATCTTAGGATCGGTAACTATATTCGAGGTTTCTTTGTCCTTATTGCTCCGGGCCCTCACAAAGAATTTGGTCTGCGGATCACCTTTGTATTGCTCATAGGGGTTAGGTTGGCCAGCAGCGGCGTACCCGGCATCCTCCTTGTCCCATTTAGGCTTGGAACTTCTATAACTGCCGGCTCCGAGACGGTGGTTACCTATGAGCTGCACCCGCATCGCCTTGCCCTTTGCACTCGCGGCCTTGGCTGCCTCGGACTCACAACTGGCTTTGAAAAGTTCATAGGTAGCTTCGTCGATCATCGGCTCTTTCTCCTTGAGCTCATCCCACGATTTGTTGTCCTCTAGAACTGCCTCCTTCACTCAGGCTTTCCAACTGGACAAGGCTTTGCCCATCCTTCTGAGGGCCCATTTGTTTAACTTGTTCCCTTTGAGGTTTGTGTTATTGCACGGGTTTGGGAACTTGTATCATCCGTGCAGCTTGTCAAGAAGGATCTGACAATAATGACTGTTGTCAGGACTCCTTAGGGTAATTGTTGTGATCGGGACGGTGTTCCGGAGGATCGCCTTTACTTGACGGTCGTACGCTTCCGCAAAACGTTGGGGCTCCGTAGGAACCCCAACGGAGGTCACGGCTATAAACTCTTGCCTGATGGTGCCGACCTAGGTTGGTTTCCGATTTTGCTTCCTGACTGTCTACCATCTGTGTTTGAGGCACCGGCATCATCCTCGCCTGTGGTGTTCCTGTCCCCTTTTATACCCTCCTCCTCCATGTTAGCCTCCGATGAGTCGGACTCCGACTTTATCTCCTCCCCATACGCCTCCTCGCCTTGAGGTACTTCCTCTTCTGCGTGCTCCTCGACCTTCTCCTAGGAGTATTCCCAAAATTCCTTCCATTTTTTTGCCGACTAAGAAGAAGGGCCGGCTCCGGTTGACATGTTTGCACTATCACAATATTAAGAAATGAAACTACTTAATTAATTAGCACAATATTGTCCCTACTTAATTAACTTTCGTTTTGGTTGAGAATCGGGACCTTCTAGGGCAAGAAAAATAGAAAAGGTCATGCACGAATTTACGGAAAAATTGGGCATTACCTTTGCTAATTTTCTCATCATGAGAGTGCCCCATTCTCAACTGAAACAGAAGTTAATCAACATTTCGGGAGAAAGGGGATAATGATTTGTCCCTGCTCAACATGTATATAGGCCAGCAAATTTGATGAAGAGTATAGAATAACATGTATGCGACAATAAACAACAACATAGCATTGTTATTATTAGATTTAATAACCAGAGTCACCAAATATCAAGTAAAACAGTGGATTGATATATGCTTCTTGAGTCACCAAATATCAAGCTCCATTCCCAACTCCCAACATGCATTTGGAATCATATGCATTTCAAGCATAAAAGCTAACAAATACATATACATTTCAAGCATAAAAGCACATATGTGATACATATGCATTTCAAGCATAAAAAATAGGAGCACATATATATTGCTTGTGAGGAGGATCACTAATGACAAATGTCACTTCAAAAAATAGAGCACCAATTTCAGATTTCAGATTTGCCACTCTCTTATACTTGAACTACAACTACAAATCTTGAATGGCCAATTGAGAATTTGTACTTTTATTTATACTACAACTACAATGGCTTATCAATTTGTATTACAATTTGATCCTACATCCCAACAATTGCACATGGCACCTAACCAATTCCCCTTCAAAAAATCAACAATCATAATCCTAGAAATTTCAACAATCAATAATCCTACCAATTTCAACAATTTCAACAGCAATAATCAACAACAATTTCACTTCAAAATATCAATTTTGTGCACTTAAACATAGCCTACATTCAGTTTTTTAATTTAATATAATTAATGGTAAGTTTTTTTAGTTATAATGAAGTAAATCTTTAGTTCATTTAGTATCTACCTATCTAGTGTAGTCTATCTGTCCATATACATATATATTTTGAATTTACATCATAGATAGGACACATACACACACACATAGGACACACACACACACACACACACACACAGCACACACACACACACACACATAGAACATAGACTAAACATCATAGCTGCAGAGAGAGTAATTGAACACAGAACAATCTTGCAAATGAAACAATTAGAGGTAAAATGGATGCTTCCCAGAATATTATAGGAGGGCATAGAATAAAGAAATGGAGAAGGGCACTAGCTTTGAAGAACAGGGGAACTAAGCAGGGGGCAGGGATAGAGATGGAGGCGTCGAGGGGGCTCACCTCGGGGGTGGAGGGGTGGCGGCGAGCGGCTCCTCCGCGGTGGCGTCGAGGGCTCCAGTGGGCTCCTCCGCAGTGGCGTCGAGGGGTGGCTCCGGTGTGCTCCGGCGTAGAGGGGCTCCGATGCGGTAACGGGGTGGCGGCTAGGGCTAGGGGGAATGGTTACTATGCAAGAAGTTGAGGGGTTACTTGGATAGGTCAAGGCTTAGGGGTGGCCCATTTTTCTGAAATTTCGCCATGCATAAGAACCCACTTAGTGGTGCATTTCGGAAAAATGCGCCACCTCTAAGAGTTTTTTTTTGTTGAATTAATTGGCCTAGCTATCGCTAATAAATATTTATCTATCTTGTCAATTATTTTTCTCGTTCCAAATGGTCCAAGATACTAACATGGTTAGCGAGGCCATGGCCTTCCTTACCATCGGTGTGTTACCCATCCTATCGATCCACAACGCCTTAACTGTGTCGTCACCTTGCCATGCAGGGATGTCAATGTATTGGTGGAGGTGGAACCTTTCTCAAACCAATCTCCACAAATGCAAGGTGTAGCGTCATTTGGAAACATACGAATGTGATCAACAATTACAAAGTGCAGATTAAATACATGCATACACAAAGTGATCATAAATTAGAAAATAGTTTCTTAAATTTGGAGCTAGCTAGCGTTTCCTCACGATCTTCTTTTTCCCTTCTTTGTCGTGGTTGAATAACTTAGGCTCGGGACACCTTCACTTTTCCTCTTGAACGGGAGACCTTTCTTCGGTAGGGTTGTCGTGTATGTATCATGAGCGGTGTAGTCATCTTCAATCTTCGGGTCTCCGTACTTGTCAAAGTCTTGCTCATTGGTGACTTCATCCATTACGATGATGTTTCTTTTGCTTCACATATACATCAAACCACAAGCTTCACATATACGACATCATTCCACAAGCTTCATATACACATATAAATCAAACCACAAGCTTTATATAAAAGGAGGACAAGAAAACAAATAGATCTAGCTAATAAAGACAAGTATGGGTGATAAATGGAAGAAAATAGTTGGGGAGGAGGTCCACTTAGATTAATATGAAACCAAGTAGATTTAAAGCCAAGTATGTATGGATAAATGGAAGAAATGAGGTGGGGAGGAGGAGAAAACCGAGTAGATCTAGGGTCAAAACAATATATCTAGTTTGAGAAGTGTGTGGAGTGAATGAGAGGTGGTAGGTGGGGTGGAGTAGATAAGGGAAGATCCAATTAATTAGTGGCGCATTTTCCAACAAAGGGGTGGTGCATTACCAAAATGCGCCACCATCAACTACTTAGGGGTGGCGCAGTTCCGAAATGCGCCACTATTAACTCCTTAGGGGTGCCGCATTTCCAACTTGCGCCACCAATAACGTCTTAGGGGTGGCGCATTTTCCATAAGGGTCTTAGGGGTGGCGCATTTTTTTAAATGCGCCACGTGTAAACTGATCCAGGATGGCCCACTCTTAGGGGTGAAGCACTAGAAAATAATGCGCCGCCACTAAGGTCTTAGGGGTGGCACATTCTGAACCAATACACCACCCCTTAAAAATGGTGCCGCATTGCTTAAAATATGCGCCACTAATAGTGATTCCATGTATAGCCTTTTCTCTAGTAGTGGAAAGATGTAACAGCCCACATGTAATAAGATCAAACACCATGTAATTTATTTTCCTCTATTGGATTTGTAACTTGGCATGGTGGAGATGTATGTCATTTCATGTGGTGTTTTTAATTGGCATTGGGATTGGAGTCATGTTGAGTTGTTTTTCTTTGCATCCAAAGTGGTTCAAGAAGGACATTGATGGAATTTTCCTTGTCACATGCTCACTCCACTTGACCCCAAACTTGGCCTAGCCATTTCATTTACTATTGCAGGGGTTTTAAAATCCTCAAGGCATTTTTCCCACCAACAAAAACAGTAGCCCTAGTTCAAAGTGTTTTTGAATTCAAAAAGGGGCCACATTTTTGTTGTTGCCAAAGTTGGTCAGACCAATTTTGAAAAATCTAGAAAAATGCAAGGATTAAGAATTTCAAGCTCATGGAATTTTGAACCTTTTGTTTTTCTCTCAAAAACTCTCCAAAGGCTTTTTCTATTTAGCTTTGAATAGAAAAAGGGTGTTGTTTTACCTTTGGGAATTTTTCACTGCATGCAGGTTGATCAAACAAATTTTGGGTGATCAATCATCTTTTTAGGGGATTTTAAAAAATATTTGGAAATTTTTTTCCTTCCCCTATCTTTTCCTTCTTCTTTTTCTTTCTCTGCTGCTCTTTTTCTTTTGGAAAAGGGCCTGCCTTCCTCCCTTTCATTTCCAGCCCAGCTTGGGCCGCCCGAATTCAGCCCACCAGGGGGCAGCGCCCGTTTTTTTTTTCCTTTTCCTCTCTCCCTCAGCAGCGGGTCCCACTCGTCATCCCCCTCCTCTCACCTTTTCTCCCCCCACGCACATGGCATGCCATGGAGGAGAGGCTCTCCTGGAGCCACGTCTCCTCCTCCCCCTCTCCTATATCTGCCCCCTCTCCATCTCCCCGAAACCCTAGTCCTCTTCCTCCTCCCCTTGCGCCGCCACTCCTCTTCCCCTTCCTCCCATCTCTCTCTCTATCTAGAGCCACCATGGACAGGAGGTCCATGGCCTGAAGCTGCTGCCCCGCGCGGCCATGCTCGCCGAGACGCCGGCGACCTCCTCCCCCGAGCAGTCCGACGCCGTCAAAACCCCGCTGTGAGCCGCGACCTCGCCCCCCTCCCCTGTTTCTCGTGTGCCGCCGTGGCTGCCATGTTTTTTTTTCGTCGTAGCTTACGGTCGCGATAGGATGCGAGACGAGGCGGAGACAGCAAAAACGGAACCTTGGCAGCCCCAGCTATGCCAGTGAGCGCTTCGGCGAGTTCCAGAGCCGGCGTGGCCTACGCGGTTGTCGCCGGAGGTCACCGCCGCGACCTGTCTGAAGTTAAGGGTCAGGCGCCTCCAGCCCTTCAGGTTTCAGAGAATTACTACTGCGTTTTGGCGCCTCATAGGGCTCGGTTGGCCTGTCCTGACATGTGTAGCAGTGGTAGCGGAGTGGTCACATGGCTGGGGTTGGAATCGAGTGATCCCGTGTTCGAATCCCATCCAGCGCGATATAAGGCCGGCTTTTTGCTTCTCTTTTGTAGCGCAGCTGGTCTCTGAAGATTTCTTCAGAGGTGACCGTAGCATCCAGTGCAAGGTTTTCAAAAAATCCGAGCCCTTTGCAACCAGTTGATAGCGCTGGCCTAGTGGTGCGACCAGCGCCGTGCACCCCAGAGGTGGCGGGTTCGAGTCCCCCCCAGGTTGGATTTCCCAGCCTTTTTGGTTTTTGCGGTGTCACCAGGAGGCGGGCCCCTGCCAGTGGGCTGCTGGCTAGGCGGGGCTGGGCCAGGATGGCTGCGAGCCAGCCCAGCAGTGGAGAGGCCAAACCCTCCTCTTTTCTTTTTCCTATTGCCTAACTCTTTTTTTTTCTTTTCCACGTTTGGGCAACTTCAAACTTTGTTTTCTTTCAAATCCCAATCAAATGCAACTTGTTGTATTTTGTTTCGGAGTAGAATTCCAAGTTCTTGAGGTGGCAACACTTTGTGTTTGGAACAACATAAATGATAATATATGAGATTGCCCATATATATATGTGCCACCTTTATTTTTTATTTTTTTTATCAAGTCCTTAGCTTTTGTCTCGTGGTGGCCATGCCACCAATCCGTGATCTTTATCCTTGAACAGCCCCGATCATATTGTTGTATGAAGTGGCTGCTCTCCGACCCACCCCCTTTTTTGAAAACCTGTCCGGTGTCAACTTTCTTCGACACCTTGTCGTCTCCGGAATCGATGTTACTTCTCACGTTGTTTTATTTTATATTATATGCTTTTGATGTTCATGTCATGTTGGCTTGCTACTTACACCAAAATAAGGCTAGGACCAAAGCCATCTGCATGTAAATAAATTGCATGTGAAGTGGTTGACGTCCCGTCACCACCTTCATTTAAATTGACTAGATAGGGTCACAGCATGTCAAATTAAACTTGCTCATGTCATCCTTGCCTGTGCATTGTACCCGTTACTTACTTGTGTGCCTTTTCCTGCCGGTACCTTACGTTAGCACCTGAGACCGCCGAGGAGACTTACGTGGAGCTGTCCGACACCGAGCCCGAGAGTACCGTGGGTGCTGCTTCGACTACCTTACCAGGCAAGGGGGAGATCTGTGTCATTACTTTATAACTTTCTGCTCATGCCTAGTTGTAGATCTAGAACGTTGTTGCTTGACACTATCTGCCTTATATGCCATGTTTTAAACCCATACAGCCATGATCCCCACAACCCAGCAAAGCATTGTACTGCTAAGTTACCGCTGCTCAGCCAATGCTTAGTATGGATAGAAAACTTGCTGCTTACCCTATATATTTATGGTTGGGATATCATGCTATAAAAGAAGTTGGTTGATATTTATTATTGTTAAATGATGTTAATTTATATTCGACGAAAGGTGGAAGGCTGGACTATTCCCGTCTGGTGCTTTGTTCCATTTGAGTCACATAGGACCCAAGTTCCGGGTATTGTGTTTTTTGACGAGCGTGCCTAATCGTGTGTGGGGTTTTATGGGCCCCCCTTGTCTTACCTACCTAGCTTCGTACAATTCTAGTGGTGGCCCGAGCTGATTTTAATTTGTCTCGTGTGTGTGTTGGTTGGCGCCCCAGCTGTTTTCCAAACAACCCGGGCCAGCGGAGACATAGTTTCTCTGTTGGTCTAAAAACAGGGAGCTAGGGGGCTGTTCACATAGTTTGGACAGCTAACCCGACCTCATCCAGACGGTAGAGGCCGATTCGAGAGCGTGGCCAGCTCTAGAGTTGGGTGTCGACTCACCGGGGGCCACCCGGAGTTGGGCGTTGTTAGTTAGAGGGACTCTGGCGTTCCGGAGTTTCAGGCGCTTACCTAGCCAAGTGGAAACCGGGCGTACATGCGACGTCTATAATGGACAGTTGGTACACCCCTGCAGGGTAAATCTTTTCGAAAAGCCGTGTCCGCGGTTATGGACTACTTGAGACCTACTCCTTGTTCATAGAATAACATCAGTTATAATCATGCTTTAAAACGTGACAAACCGTGTGCGTGCCTTGGTTGTCTTTCTTCGTCCAGGGGGACCGAGAGGGAAACGAGGTTGTGTTATGTTTGCGTAAGTAGGTGAATAGCCGACTTATGACACGTTGTCAACGTACTTCTTGGATCTCATCTCTATTCTGATAGAACGTGTAGCCACCATATATGCTAGTACGGCTGCAACCTGTCTATGTCTTTACCTTCCTTGTAGCGTCAGTTATTCCGTAATGACATGTTCTCACCCCCGTTTACATTTCTGCCTTTACCGCTTTGCCTGATCAGCCGCTGCAGTGGACTACTACCTCGACCCCAGCACCGGACGTTACTTCGTGGAGGTGCCCCGGGAGGACGACGACGAGTACGAGTACCCCGACCAGTAGGATCCTATAGTTGGGTTCAGACGATCCCGTGGGTGGATATTCATGTGCAGCCCTCTCTAGGGCAATTTGGATCTTGACCGTACCCGGTCCATACTTTGCTTCCGCTTGATGTATTAATGAGATGTACTCATGATGATGTTGTATTATTAGACAGTGGCGTTGTATGCCCTGTTCTAATTATCTATCTATATATATTTCTATTCTGTTAGAGTTATGCTGATATACCTGTTGTCGAGAATCCGACAGCGACACGAGTGCGAGTGTCGTGCGTCGGTGGCGTTTGATGCGCTTCTAACTCCGACCGGACGTGAAAGCGACTAGTTAGAGTTAGTACCGCATCAGGGGCCTTACAACTTGGTATCAGAGCAGGACTGACTGTAGGACCATTTACTGGCCGAAGTTGAGTCTAGAAACTATTTTGGTAGTTATATAGGAAAAATTTCGGAGAGTAGGACCTCTTTATGTTTTCTCCTTATCCCACCCTCCCACCTTTTTTTTCCGTGAGGAAGAGAAACGATGTTTTGTCTCTGCAACTTATCCCCTTTCAAAACAATCTAGGTTCTCGTTTACATGAGGCTCCGATTCCTCTATAATTTTTTGCTAGCGACGAGATGTGTTGGCGTCTTTGAGACCACTGAGCCGCCACTTGGGGTTGACTGCTCTACCTCACTTACGGCGTACCCCAGGTGAACCGTCCATACAGGATTGGCGGGCATCCTATGGTAATATGGATGTGGTGTCTTTCCCCTATGGACGACCGTGATGGCGGGCCGCTCAGGGCAGATGTCTCATTGTCCAGGTTTCCAACCGATCGTATATATTGTTGTGTGCTCGCTAGCAGATTATTATCTTGGATTCGGATGATCTTGGTTTGGGAATTCCAGTAGCACCTAGCTATCGACTTTCCGGGTTAACCTTGGTGGGATTTCAACCTGCGGCTTTCTCATACCTCGTGAGGAAGTTTTGTTGATAATGTTGCTTTAACTTCTGGTTACTTCAATGATTCGTCCATGTTCTCATAAGTGTTCCTGTATACAGGATGCCAAGAGCGAACATGCCGCCGCCAGAGAACCCTATCCTTGGGGAGGCTGTAGCCACAGTGGCTCAGGGCACAGCTGCGATCCTTCAGATGCTGCAGAACCAGGGTGCTCAGAGGAATGACCGACCACAGTACACTACACTGCATCAGTTCCTTGCGATCAGCCCTCCCAGGTTCTCCGAGGCTCGAGACCCGCTGGAGGCGGATGACTGGATAGCAGAAATCAAGAAGCACTTCAATGCCAACGCCGTCAGACCCGTCGACTACGTCACCTTTGCCTCCTTCCAGCTTCAGGGTGCCGCAGGTAGTTGGTTCTCGACGTACAAGGCCAACAAGGGTGATGCAGAGATCACGTGGGAGGACTTCGTCAAGGATTTCAGAGCTGCTCATATTCCCAGTGGACTGATCGAGAGGAAGCGCGAGGAGTTCTTAGCTCTGAGGCAGGGGGACAGGTCTGTGCAGGAGTATAACCTGGCCTTCGTCAGGCTTGCCAGGTACGCTCCAGAGGAGGTCTCGACAGAGGCCAAGCGCATTGCCAGGTTCCGCAGTGGTCTTGCCACGGACATCAAGTATGCGCTCACCTTGTCCACGCCAAGCCTGTTCTCAGAGTTCGTCGACCAGGCTATCAGACAGGAGTCAGCTGAGGCAGAGCGTTCCGCAGAGAAGAGGAAGCAGAGAGAGCACAGTTCAGCAGTGATGGTCCACAAGAAGGCCAAGTCCTGGGTTGCAGAGCCACAGCCTCAGCCGCAGCGCCAGCAGTTTCAGCAGAGGGGGGCAGTTGTCCGCACTTTTGCCCGCCCTCCCGTCCCAGTGCAGCACGGACCTCGCTCTACTCCACCCTCCGGGAGGCCGCCTGCTCCACAGGGTCAGCCCAGGCCAGAGATCACGTGCTTCAAGTGTGGCAAGCCGGGCCACAAGTCTCCGCAGTGCACCGACCCCCGCTGTCCTTGGCTGCCTCCGCCCCCACCTCGCTCTTCACCGAGCAACGCGATGGTGCGGGCCCAGCCACGAGCGCTCCGTGTGAACAACGTGACTATGACAGAGGCTCAGCAGTCGCCCGAGATTGTGCTTGGTAGGTTACTTGTTAATTCTGTTCCTGCGACCGTGTTGTTTGATTCTGGAGCTTCCCATTCCTTCGTCTCCCAGAAGTTTGCTCACGATCAGATCCTTGCCTTGGAGGATCTTCCCAGTTTCCTCCCGATTGTGTCACCAGGTGCAAAGTTCACCACTTCTATCCGTGCTCCTTTTGTGACAGTCTCAATTCAGGGATGCAGTTTCCCAGCCTCTCTCATCGTTTTGCCAAGTTCAGACATTGATGTCATTCTGGGTATGGATTGGCTTGTGCAGCACAAGGCCAAGATCGATTGTCCGTCCAAGACCGTGTTGCTGACGCACGATTCAGGCGCAGAAATTTGGTACACTTGTGGCTCGACAGTGGGATCAGCATAGTTGTACGCTCTGAACGCTGGAGTTGCTCCATTGATCGAGGAGGTCAGAGTTGTTCGAGAGTTCTCAGATGTCTTTCCAGAGGAGTTGCCAGGTATTCCACCCGTGCATGCTATTGAGTTCGTGATCGAGCTAGAACCTGGTACACAGCCGATATCTCGGCAGCCTTACAAGATGTGCCCGGAAGAGCTGATTGAGTTGAAAGAGCAGCTAGTGAAGCTTGAGAAGGATGGGCTCATTCGTCCGAGCACCTCTCCTTGGGGTGCCCCGTGTCTTTTTGTGAAGAAGAAAGATGGTACTAGCCGGTTGGTTCAAGACTACCGTGGTATCAACAAGAAGACAATCAAAAACAAATACCCTTTGCCCAACATCAATGACTTATTTGAGCAATTGCATGGAGCAAAGGTGTTTTCAAAGCTTGATCTAAAGATGGGGTACCACCAGATTCGTGTCCGTGAGGAGGACATTCCTAAGACAGCCTTCCGCACTCGTTATGGACTGTACGAGTTTACGGTCATGACGTTTGGCTTTTCTAACGCACCTCCGACGTTCATGAGGGCCATGAACTATCTGTTCCAAGAGTGGCTAGATGTGTTCGTGCTCCTCTACCTCGACGACATCCTTGTCTTTTCCAAGTCAGAGGCTGAGCATGAGGAGCATCTCAGATTGGTGTTGCAGAAGTTGAGAGATCACCAGTTTTATGCCAAGTTCTCAAAGTGCGAGTTCTGGATGAATAAGGTCAACTTCCTTGGCCATGTCATTTCCTCAGAGGGCATTGCCGTTGACCCAGACAGAGTCCGGACGATTCAGGATTGGACTCCGCCGAAGAATGTCAAGCATCTGAGGAGTTTTCTCGGACTTGCCAGCTATTGCAGGAAGTTTGTCGAGAATTTCTCCAAGATAGCAAAGCCGATGACGAAGTTGTTGTGCAAGGGCAAGAAGTACATTTGGTCACAGGCTTGCCAGACAGCTTTTGATGAGTTGAAGCTAAGACTGACCACAGCTCCGATCCTTACACCGCCAGACGAGTCACAGCCGTTTCAAGTGTTCTGTGACGCCTCGTTTAATGGCCTTGGCGGAGTGTTGATGCAGGGAAAGAATATTGTGGCTTACACCTCCAGACAGTTGAAGCAGGCTGAGAGGAATTATCCGACCCACGATCTTGAGCTGGCTGCAGTGATTCATGCGTTGGTTACTTGGCGACACCTCCTCCTAGGGAGGAAGGTTGATGTGTTCACTGATCACAAAAGCCTAAAGTACTTGTTCATGCAGCCTAACCTGAACTTGAGGCAAAGGAGATGGCTCGAGACTATTACTGAGTACTCCGTGGATATTCAGTATACGCCTGGCAAGGCGAATGTCATAGCCGATGCGTTGAGCCGCAAGGGTGATTGCAACAGTATCCAGGTGCAGAAGATACACCCTGATTTGTGTGAGTCCTTTCGAAGGCTCAATCTCGAGCTAGTTCCAGCAGGCTATCTAGCCAACCTTGTGGTAGATCCCACTATCCGTGAGAAGATTCGTGAAGCTCAGTCTGGTAGCTTGATGATTCAGAAAGTCAAACAGGGTGTTGCCGCCTCAGTTCCGAAATACGGTTGCTTTTCAGTGCATAATGACGGCACCGTGATGTTCGAGCAGAGAGTTGTTGTTCCCAAAGAGGGAGGCCTCAGAGAGGTCATCTTGAAAGAAGCCCATGACTCAAAGCTGTCTATCCACCCTGGTAGCACTAAGATGTATCAGGACCTCAAGCAGAGCTTTTGGTGGACTCGTATGAAGCGGGATGTTGCCCGTTTTGTCTCCCAGTGTGATGTGTGCAGGAGAGTGAAAGCACAGCATCAGAAGCCTGCAGGGCTACTTCAGCCAATTGAAGTTCCAGAGTGGAAATGGGATCACATTGAGATGGATTTCATCACCGGTTTTCCTCTGTCGCAGAAAAAGAACAATGCCATCTTTGTCGTCATTGACAATCTCTCCAAAGTTGCCCACTTCTTCCCAGTGAAGGACTCCATTTCAGAAGCTCAGTTGGCGGACTTGTACACCGCAAGAGTTGTGTCTTTGCATGGCATCCCCAAGAAGATCAGTTCAGATAGAGGCAGCCTATTCACCTCTAAATTCTGGCAGGCCTTCCAAAAGGCGATTGGTACGACAGTGTTGTTCAGTACCGCGTATCACCCTCAGACCAGTGGGCAGGTTGAGCGTGTGAACCAGATTCTCGAAGACATGTTGAGGGCATGTGTGATCTCGTTTGGCATGAAGTGGGAAGAATGTTTGCCGTATGCTGAGTTCTCTTACAACAACAGCTATCAGGCAAGTCTGCAAGCAACGCCGTTTGAAGTCTTGTATGGCCGCAAGTGCAGGACACCGTTGAACTGGTCCGAGACGGGTGAGAGGCAGCTGTTTGGTCCAGATGTGATACAAGAGGCGGAGGACAGAGTGAAGATTGTCCGGGAGAACCTAAAGGCAGCACAGTCTAGGCAGAAGGCCTATTATGACAAGAAGCACCGTGGTGTTGACTTCAAAGTTGGTGACTTCGCTTACCTCAAAGTGTCTCCACTTTGGGGCACTCACCGCTTTGGGATCAAAGGCAAGTTGGCTCCCAGGTTCGTTGGTCCGTTCCGCATCCTCGAGACTCGGGGACCTCTCGCGTTCCGCCTTCAGCTGCCAGACAACTTGGCTATGGTGCATGATGTGTTCCACCTGTCTCAGTTGAAGAATTGTTTCAAGCAGCCAGAGCAGGCAGTGGACTTGGGCGAGATCCAGCTCAGTGCGGATCTTTCTTACTCAGAGCGTCCAGTCCGTGTTCTTGACTCGTCCGAGCGCAAGACTCGCAACAAGACCGTCAAGTTCCTCAAGGTGCAGTGGGCACATCACTCGGAGAAGGAGGCAACGTGGGAGTGTGAAGATCATCTTCGTTCTGAGTATCCCGAGCTTTTTCTTGCTTAGATCTCGGGACGAGATCCTATGTTGGTAGGGGAGAGCTGTAACAGCCCACATGTAATAAGATCAAACACCATGTAATTTATTTTCCTCTGTTGGATTTGTAACTTGGCATGGTGGAGGTGTATGTCATTTCATGTGGTGTTTTTAATTGGCATTGGGATTGGAGTCATGTTGAGTTGTTTTTCTTTGCATCCAAAGTGGTTCAAGAAGGACATTGATGGAATTTTCCTTGTCACATGCTCACTCCACTTGACCCCAAACTTGGCCTAGCCATTTCATTTGCTATTGCAGGGGTTTTAAAATCCTCAAGGCATTTTCCCACCACCAAAAATAGTAGCCCTAGTTCAAAGTGTTTTTGAATTCAAAAAGGGGCCACATTTTTGTTGTTGCCAAAGTTGGTCAAACCAATTTTGAAAAATCTAGAAAAATGCAAGGATTAAGAATTTCAAGCTCATGGAATTTTGAACCTTTTGTTTTTCTCTCAAAAACTCTCCAAAGGCTTTTTCTATTTAGCTTTGAATAGAAAAAGGGTGTTGTTTTACCTTTGGGAATTTTTCACTGCATGCAGGTTGATCAAACAAATTTTGGGTGATCAATCATCTTTTTAGGGGATTTTAAAAAATATTTGGAATTTTTTTTCCTTCCCCTATCTTTTCCTTCTTATTTTTCTTTCTCTGCTGCTCTTTTTCTTTTGGAAAAGGGCCTGCCTTCCTCCCTTTCATTTCCAGCCCAGCTTGGGCCGCCCGAATTCAGCCCACCAGGGGGCAGCGCCCGTTTTTTTTTCCTTTTCCTCTCTCCCTCAGCAGCGGGTCCCACTCGTCATCCCCCTCCTCTCACCTTTTCTCCCCCCACGCACATGGCATGCCATGGAGGAGAGGCTCTCCTGGAGCCACGTCTCCTCCTCCCCCTCTCCTATATCTGCCCCCTCTCCATCTCCCCGAAACCCTAGTCCTCTTCCTCCTCCCCTTGCGCCGACACTCCTCTTCCCCTTCCTCCCATCTCTCTCTCTCTCTGGAGCCGCCATGGACAGGAGGTCCATGGCCTGAAGCTGCTGCCCCGCGCGGCCACGCTCGCCGAGACGCCGGCGACCTCCTCCCCCGAGCAGTCCGACGCCGTCAAAACCCCGCTGTGATCCGCGACCTCTCCCCCCTCCCCTGTTTCTCGTGTGCCGCGGTGGCTGCCATGTTTTTTTTTCGTCGTAGCTTACGGTCGCGGTAGGATGCGAGACGAGGCGGAGACAGCAAAAACGGAACCTTGGCAGCCCCAGCTATGCCAGTGAGCGCTTCGGCGAGTTCCAGAGCCGGCGTGGCCTACGCGGTTGTCGCCGGAGGTCACCGCCGCGACCTGTCTGAAGTTCAGGGTCAGGCCCCTCCAGCCCTTCAGGTTTCAGAGAATTACTACTGCGTTTTGGCGCCTCATAGGGCTCGGTTGGCCAGTCCTGACATGTGTAGCAGTGGTAGCGGAGTGGTCACACGGCTGGGGTTGGAATCGAGTGATCCCGTGTTCGAATCCCATCCAGCGCGATATAAGGCCGGCTTTTTGCTTCTCTTTTGTAGCGCAACTGGTCTCTGAAGATTTCTTCAGAGGTGACCGTAGCATCCAGTGCAGGGTTATCAAAAAACCCGAGCCCTTTGCAACCAGTTGATAGCGCTGGCCTAGTGGTGTGACCAGCGCCGTGCATCCCAGAGGTGGCGGGTTCGAGTCCCCCCCAGGTTGGATTTCCCAGCCTTTTTGGTTTTTGCGGTGTCACCGGGAGGCGGGCCCCTGCCAGTGGGCTGCTGGCTAGGCGGGGCTGGGCCAGGATGGCTGCGAGCCAGCCCAGCAGTGGAGAGGCCGAACCCTCCTCTTTTCTTTTTCCTATTGCCTAACTCTTTTTTTTTCTTTACCACGTTTGGGCAACTTCAAACTTTGTTTTCTTTCAAATCCCAATCAAATGCAACTTGTTGTATTTTGTTTCGGAGTAGAATTCCAAGTTCTTGTGGTGGCAACACTTTGTGTTTGGAACAACATAAATGATAATATATGAGATTTCCCATATATATATGTGCCACCTTTATTTTTTATTTTTTTTATCATGTCCTTAGCTTTTGTCTCGTGGTGGCCATGCCACCAATCTGTGATCTTTATCCTTGAACAGCCCCGATCATATTGTTGTATGAAGTGGCTGCTCTCCGACCCCCCCCCTTTTTTGAAAACCTGTCCGGTGTCAACTTTCTTCGACACCTTGTCGTCTCCAGAATCGATGTTACTTCTCACGTTGTTTTATTTTATATTATATGCTTTTGATGTTCATGTCATGTTGGCTTGCTACTTACACCAAAATAAGGCTAGGACCAAAGCCATCTGCATGTAAATAAATTGCATGTGAAGTGGTTGACGTGCCGTCACCACCTTCATTTAAATTGACTAGATAGGGTCTTAGCATGTCAAATTAAACTTGCTCATGTCATCCTTGCCTGTGCATTGTACCCGTTACTTACTTGTGTGCGTTTTCCTGCCGGTACCTTACGTTAGCACCTGAGACCGCCGAGGAGACTTACGTGGAGCTGTCCGACACCGAGCCCGAGAGTACCGTGGGTGCTGCTTCGACTACCTTACCAGGAAAGGGGGAGATCTGTGTCATTACTTTATAACTTTCTGCTCATGCCTAGTTGTAGATCTAGAACGTTGTTGCTTGACACTATCTGCCTTATATGCCATGTTTTAAAACCATACAGCCATGATCCCCACAACCCAGCAAACCATTGTACTGCTAAGTTACCACTGCTCAGCCAATGCTTAGTATGGATAGAAAACTTGCTGCTTACCCTATATATTTATGGTTGGGATATCATGCTATAAAAGAAGTTGGTTGATATTTATTATTGTTAAATGATGTTAATTTATATTCGACGAAAGGAGGAAGGCTGCACTATTCCCGTCTGGTGCTTTGTTCCATTTGAGTCACATAGGACCCGAGTTCCGGGTATTGTGTTTTTTGACGAGCGTGCCTAATCGTGTGTGGGGTTTTATGGGGCCCCCTTGTCTTACCTACCTAGCTTCGTACAATTCTAGTGGTGGCCCGAGCTGATTTTAATTTGTCTCGTGTGTGTGTTGGTTGGCGCCCCAGCTGTTTTCGAAACAACCCGGGCCAGCGGAGACATAGTTTCTCTGTTGGTCTAAAAACAGGCAGCTAGGGGGCTGTTCACATAGTTTGGACAGCTAACCCGACCTCATCCAGACGGTAGAGGCCGATTCGAGAGCGTGGCCAGCTCTAGAGTTGGGTGTCGACTCACCGGGGGCCACCCGGAGTTGTGCGTTGTTAGTTAGAGGGACTCTGGCGTTCCGGAGTTTCAGGCGCTTACCTAGCCAAGTGGAAACCGGGAGTACATGCGACGTCTATAATGGACAGTTGGTACACCCCTGCAGGGTAAATCTTTTCGAAAAGCCGTGTCCGCGGTTATGGACTACTTGAGACCTACTCCTTGTTCATAGAATAACATCAGTTATAATCATGCTTTAAAACATGACAAACCGTGTGCGTGCCTTGGTTGTCTTTCTTCGTCCAGGGGGACCGAGAGGGAAACAAGGTTGTGTTATGTTTGCGTAAGTAGGTGAATAGCCGACTTATGACACGTTGTCAACGTACTTCTTGGATCTCATCTCTATTCTGATAGAACGTGTAGCCACCATATATGCTAGTACGGCTGCAACTTGTCTATGTCTTTACCTTCCTTGTAGCGTCAGTTATTCCGTAATGACATGTTCTCACCCCCGTTTACATTTCTGCCTTTACCGCTTTGCCTGATCGGCCGCTGCAGTGGACTACTACCTCGACCCCAGCACCGGACGTTACTTCGTGGAGGTGCCCCGGGAGGACGACGACGAGTACGAGTACACCGACCAGTAGGATCCTATAGTTGGGTTCAGACGATCCCGTGGGTGGATATTCATGTGCAGCCCTCTCTAGGGCAATTTGGATCTTGACCGTACCCGGTCCATACTTTGCTTCCGCTTGATGTATTGATGAGATGTACTCATGATGATGTTGTATTATTAGACAGTGGCGTTGTATGCCCTGTTCTAATTATCTATCTATATATATTTCTATTCTGTTAGAGTTATGCTTATATACCTGTTGTCGAGAATCCGACAGCGACACGAGTGCGAGTGTCGTGCGTCGGTGGCGTTTGATGCGCTTCTCACTCCGACCGGACGCGAAAGCGACTAGTTAGAGTTAGTACCGCATCAGGGGCCTTACAAAAGAACAAACCATCCATTCCCCTAGCCTACAGTGTTTTAATCCTGCTTGTTGCAAGTTGTCTTACTTTACTGCCTTTACTTTTGTTGCTTTAGCACCATCACTTTCATTGCCACCGTTACATCCATCACACCGTTTCTACTAATAAATTGTTGCCAAGCAAGTATCTTTCAGGTGCGGTTGAATTGACAACTCAAATATAAAATCTTATAAATATCCTTTGGGTCCCCTCATGTCGAATCTATAAATTGGTTCATTCTTACCCACGAAGACTGTTGCGATCCCCAGCAATTGTGGGTCATCAAGACTATTTTCTAGTGTCGTTGCCAGGGAGCATAACTTAATTTACAATCCTACTTGGAATTATTTTGCTTGTTGTGATCTATCCTCTATGGGTAAGAAATGAGACCATAGAGTTCTGATCTTACCATCCACTACTAGAAAAGGTACCTTTCTTAGTACTAGTGCTAACTTGATTCGCCTTCTGTTATGAACAAGTTTGCTTCACCACCACCACATGTTGCTTCTACTGAGTCTGGTAATACCTCTGATACTTCTGATGATTCTTCTAATGTTTTTGATGAGATTAGTTCACTTGGTCGGTTTAATGAGTCTCAGATTGCTAAGGCTGCAAAAAAGTCTGGAATCAAAGTTCATGTTACACGTTATCCTATTGTAAGATCCTCTAATTACCCTGACTTGAGTAAACTAAAGGGTAAATGTTTTTATTATGATTATATTGAACTTGATGATGAATTTTACATAGAATTTGGAAACTCTAATAATTCTGTAGATCCCGATGCTATGAAGAAGATGCTTGCAAAGCATGCTATGAAGAACAAGTTTGCTCCTGATCCTGAATTTGCTACATCTCATATTTTCATTAAAGATGTTGATTTTGATTTCTCTACTGATCTTTCACTTATATCTATGGTTGAAGCTGGCCCCTTTTATGGCAGATAAAATGAAGATGCAATTGCACACCTTCCTAAACTCACCGAGTTGGGTGGCTTATTTTCCAATGTGGACAAGATACGAAACTATTATGGTACGAAGCTACTCCCTTTTTCTCTAAAGGAGGGTGCTAAAGAATGGTATGATGCACTACTATGTGGTTCTATTAAAACTCCTCAACATTTACCTCAATCTCTTGTTGCTAAATATTTACCTGCTCATATTAAACATGCTGTTTTACAAAGAATTTATAACTTTAACCAGCTGCTGGATGAGCACCTCCCTAAAGCTTGGGGGAGTTATTGCACTTTACTCAAGGCTAGGTCGGGAGACGGAGTCCCTAAGACTGAATTACATGATATATTTTATAGTGGCCTAACCGATGAATCTAGATCCTATCTAGATAATTGTGTTGGTTGTGTTTTCAGGGAAAGAACACCTAATGAGGCCGAAGAATTAATGGGCAAGATAGCCAAGAATAATGATGATTGGTCCATCCCTGAACCATCTCCAACACCAAAGAAGAGGGTAATGCTAGTCTTAAACCCCGAAGATATGCAAGAAGCTAAGAAGTCTATCAAGATATTAAAGCTGAAGACGTGAAGAATCTACCTCCTATTGAGAAATTGTGTGGGCCAACTCACCCCCCTATGGTAGAGGTAGACTCTCTTATAGAGTTCAATTCAAGTGATATCCCTCATGGTAAGCCTTCTGACCAATGTTTAGATGAGCTTGATAATTTTATTATGAAGCAAAGTCATTTTACTAAGAGGATTCAATGTCAATTGCATGATAATTCTCTTGCTATCAAAATATTGTTTGTTGTTTTATGTATAACTGTTAATGGTGTTAAAGGTCTTGCTAAGAATTTTCAACTTGAACAAATTTCTAATGTGAAAAAAGAGTTACTTGCTAATAATTCCAAACAAGTTGATACACATGCTTATGGTATTAAGACACGAGGTGGGACACTCACCCAAGACCCTCGCTGCCCAGAGGGGCATCCAAAGAGGATCGAGCAATATTGTCAAATGCAGGATCAAGATGTTGACAGATCCTCATAAAATCCCTTTCCAAGTAAGTCTCTCAAAACTAAAGAAGAACATATAATAAATTTTGCGAATGGATGAAACCTCTTTTTCTTAAAATTCCTTTGAATGATGCTATCAAATTAGCTCCATATTCTTTCAAATTACAGATATATGAAAGATATTGTTACTAAAAAAAGAAAGGTGTCTAATGAGGCAATAACTACTATGCTTTCTAATTACTCTTTTAATGGAAAGATTCCTGAAAAGCTTGGAGATCCAGGTATACCCACCATTCCTTGCTCCATAAAGAATGATTATGTTAGAACTTCTTTATGTGACCTTGGTGCAGGACTGAGTGTTATGCGTTTTACTCTTTATAAGAGACTTTGTTTAGACAAACTAATCCCTATAGATATCTCTCTCCAAATGGGTGACAAGTCCAAAATCATTCCAATTAGTATTTGTGAGGATGTTCTCTTTGAAGTCGCTAATTGCTTAATCCTTACTGAGTTTGTTGTGTTAGACATGCCCGAGGATGGGAACATTTATATAATTCTTGGAATACCTTTTCTTAACATTGCAGGTGCTATTATTGATTGCAATAAAGGAAATGGAACTTTCAATGTTAATGACAAGGAGCACACGGTTTATTTTCCGAAAAAGATCGATAAAAGGCATGGCCTTAATTCCATTGAAAATATTGAAACCGTGAAGATTGGAGATTGGGATTATCCTCTATATGTTCATAACAAATACAAAACCATTATAGTGGGGACAATGTCCATTAGAATAAAGGTACCATGAGCACTTTACAAGAAGTGAAACTTTTTACCTTATATATAACTTGTTAGCTAGTACTCCCTTCGTTTCTTTTTACTCCGCATATAAGATTTGGTCAAAGTCAAATTTGATAAAATTTGACCAAGTTTATATTAAAAAGTATCAACATCTACAACATCAAAGTTATACCATATGAAAATTAATATCATGATGCTTCTAATGATATCAGTTTCATATTTTGGATGTTGATAGATTTTTCTATAAAATTGATCAAACTTTAGCAAGTTTGACTTTGACCAAATCTTATATGCGAAGTAAAAAGAAACGGAGGGAGTAAGACTTGATCAACCTTACTAATAAATCTGTTTTATAGAAGCAAAAATGGAAGCCTCTTTTGTACTCATTTCATTTTTTTTTCACTTCCCCTTTTTGTACCTAAGCTTTACCTTTTTGAAAATTCATAAGTTTAACCACTGTTTCGAGTTTCTGGAATTTCTGCAGCTTTCACCATCTCGAAAAATACTCAAAAATGAAGTTGTCAGAAAAATTCTGGAAAAATAAAAATCAAAATGTTTTCGTAAAAAGAGACCCAAGGGCACCTGAGGCTAACAAGGGGGGCCACCTCTGGTCCAAGCGGCCAGAGGGCGCGGCCTAGCCCCTGGGCGCGCCCACCAGGGCCCTCCAACAGGTATGTCTTTCTCCCCTACCTCTCTCTTGCTCCAAAAATCGAGATTTTCTTGTTATGCTCATGTTCTTGGTGCTCTTTGCTGTGATTTTCGATCTCTTTCCACATCCCTCCATTCCAGCTGAAATTTGGGGCAATTATTCCTTGGTATATGACTCATCCACTCCTCCAAATAGATTTTTGATTGGTAAACTTATATGTGAGTATTTTGGAGTTCTTGGTGGTTGTTCATATGAGCTTGTATGCATGCTTAGAAATATATTTTTATGTTTTGATATAAGTTATGGCCTTTAGGAAGTGAGTAAAGTAGTATTCTTCATCTCTATTTTCTTATTTATCACTTTTCTAACTTGCTAAAAAAATTAGATTAGGTGATCATGAGATGGTTTAGAGGATGGTTTGGAGAAAAGCAAGCCAAACCCACGGATAGAGTTACTAGAGCTTCAGCATCTTCCTCGAGTGCGAGGACGACCTATAATGATAATGTTGAGCACCCGACGTTTCATGATGAGACTCAAGCAGTGCATGCCATGTCATATATGGGACCAGAATTCCTCGCTTCTGCAGGTTTGCTGGATTAATTTAATGTTCTTTGTGAAAATGCAGGTATGACATACCTCGTGACACATCAAGTCCCAAATTACCCTAAGCTTACATATTACTTTGTTATCTTGTTTAAATTTAATGATGCAGCTTATCCCACCATTGAATTTCGATATTATGATGAGATTAAAACTATGACGTTGGCAGGGTTTTATGAAGTTTTTGGTGTGCAGAATATAGGGAGGACGGATAAGATGAAGGTGCATCCCACCAATCTCAAGGATCTCTTCAACTCTCTTTGCAGCGGGCACCCGAGAGAGATCTGTCGAGGCAAGATATTAGGCAGCCAGTTTCTCCACATCAGGTATTTTGCATATTATATTGCTCGAGGGGTGTTAGATCGTGGGAACATGAGCAACATTAGCGCTCCAGGCCTTTCTATCCTGGCAGCCTCCCTCGAGGGGAATTACACGTAAAATTTAGGTTCTTTGATTGCTCGCTGTCTCCACTATAATGGCGAGAAGGGCCCCAACTACGGAAAATTTTCTCCACACTTATTGTTGAGCATCTCCACTTAGCTGATCGTGCAGATGATTTGCCTTTACCATTTTCACGTCTTGATCTTGATTCTATGAAGAGGCATGAGTTTGTTACTAGAGGTTCTGAGTTGTGGAACCTTAATTACATTATAAGGTTTAGTGAAAAATGTAACCATACTATCCATTTGCCTGCACCTCTTTTCTTTAGTTTCACTGGCAGGAATGGATGGTCTTTTAACGAGGTTGAGCTGGACGATTACCTGGCTCGAGAGAAGTTATACGCCCTCATGATGGAGGCAGACGCTCCTAAGGACGAGGAGCCAGAGCTGATTACGCCTCCTCTAGAGGAGCCTGTTTGTAACAGCCTAGTTTTCACAAAAAATAATTTTTTTTTCGGTGTGAATTGTTTGATTGTCTGATTGTTTGCGGTGTTTGCATCCCTGATTTATCAATCGGCGATTATTTTTCCCCCTCTTATCTCATATCGGACAGAGACCGCCCCTTGCCACTCTGACACTCGCCCTTTGCGACACCGGGTTTCACCCGATCACCGTCGTGAAAACCGCACGAGACCAGCCGCAACCAACGGAACGAAAACCCCGTTTAATAATTAAATGGGTTATTTTTATAGCGCACCGGAAAGTGTTTTCGGAACGGTTCCAGCGCGAGGTGAACGCTGCCGGCTCGACGCGCTGATCGAGCAGTTCGAAATTTTACCCGAATCGGAGGTAATGCGGACCCCCGGCGGTCAGAAACGTGAGCACCGCGCGCGAGAGAGAAAAACCGGGGATGTTTTTGCAAACTGACAGCCACCGGGGCTATATAAAGACCACCACTCTCCCACCCCCACTTAGGGTTTCCCTAAGCCAAAATTGCAGCCACCCCCCTCCACTTTGCCCAGTTTTGCCTCCCAGATCCCAGAATTTTCGGGCCGTTAGATCGCGCGATCGGACGCGCCCGGTTGCGCCACGTCAACCCCTCTCCTCTCTCCTCTCTCTCTCCATGCCCGTGGCGCCCGAGGCCGCCGCCTCCACTCCGGCCGGCCGCCGCATGCGCCGCCAACACCAGGACCAGCCGGCCATCTCCCCCTTCTCCTCTCCCTTCTCCTCTTCCTCCATCTCCTCACCCCCTCACCTCTCCTCCTCGTCCTCTACTGCAGGTCCGCTGCGCCGGGCAGCCATGGCCGTGGAGGGCCGAAGCCGCGCCGCCCCGAGCTCCTCGTCGAGCCGCCGCCCTGCGGTCCACCGGATCCGGCGAGATCCGTGGACCACCGCCGCCATCCCGCGCCATCCTGGCCGCCTTGTGCTCGCGCCGGGCCACCGCGTCGCTCGCCGGCGTCGAGGTCGTCGTCGGCCGCTGCCTCCTCTCTCGGGAACGGGCACGGGAGCGAGCAGGCCAGCTGCTCCCCTCCAATCGCCACGGTGGGCTGGGCCCTTTCCAGCGCGGCCCAAGTGGACGCGCGCCTTGGCCCAGCCGGCCTCCAGGCCTCCCAGCCGCCAACTGTAGATGGGCCAGGCCCATGGTAGCTTTTTTTTCCCTGCCTCTATTATTTTTTTGCTAAGTCTGGAGCTAATTTTGCTGCTGATTCGATTTTGCACTGTTAATAACGCTTAAACCGTAGCTCGGATGAACGTGCCCCCAAAACGAAAGTTGCTCAGTTTTGCGTGCTCTAGCATTCGTATGTAGAATTTTTTTCTGTTTGAGGTCACCTTGGTTGTGTAATTGTGTGCTAAAGTGGGCATCAGGCCGTTAAACTGCTACAAATTGCTATTATGTGCTGCTGTTATTATTTTGTTGCAACTTCGCATGATGATTGTGACTCATCCATGAGGCCTATTGCTTTGATTCTTTCTCCTATGTGTTAAGCATCATGTGTACTTCAATCCCATGCTTTAACTTGTCATATTTGGGTGCTCTAGCTATATTAAATCTTGCTCCAAAGTGGTGATCCTGATGTTATTGTGCTGTTGTTGCTGAAATTGTTATTATGTTGCAACTTCGGTCAACGAGTGTGTCGCGACCGTTTATCGGAATTGGGTGATTCCAATTGCATATTGTTAAGCATCATGTCTACTTTCATCCCATGTATTGCATTGTCATGGTATGCTTGCTGTTCATATAGTTATTGAGCTCCAAAGTTGCTATGCTGCTGTTTTTGACAGCCACCTCTGTTTTTCTCCAAGTCTGTTACTTTGCGATGCCATGTTGTTTGCTTAATATCTTTTGATCTATGATGTCTTTTTTCATGATTCTTTTTGTCATGCCTTACTTGTAATGTCTAGTTTAATTTCATATCATTTGTGAGCGTGTTTGCACTGATTAACCTGTTTATGCATTGCTCTAAAGTGTGCTTCGTGATGTTGGCAGATTGTGCCCGTAACTTGTTTTGCTTATATCTTTTTAACCGTAACTCCGTTTGGGGTGTTCTTTATATGTAACTTGATTAGTTTCTCGTGTAATATTTGTTTATGCTATTGTTTGTTGTTGTTAACCAACCTAAAATGTGGGTCAGGGCAGAACAGTACCAAATGTTTTAATCATCGTGCGGCACTTAGTGTTATGCCATGTTTAGGTTGTGCCTCACTTAAATTGACTAGCATAGATAGTTTTCTTTATGCTTCACCTCTTTCCATGTTTGTGTGCTATGCCCTGCTTGCTTGAGTTGCCATGTTAATAACCGTTGGTTGATCACCTGTAGCTAAACAACTTGAACCACCGAAAACGTGTGGTATTTGTCCTGTGTGACGAGTACTCCACTTAACCTGGTAGTAACCTCTCTCGACGGTAGGTGCGATGTCTCGTGTTGCTTCTTGTTGATGCCTGCTCGTGTTTTCTTCGTCGTAATAGCGTGCTTGCTTGTTGATTGCTTTCCACTGTTATCGTCTTGTGTGCTTCCGCGGGTACCTCTCGGAGACGTTGCGAGCTTGCGATCGGCTACACCTTCGGAACCCGACTTATCAAAAGGCAAGGACTATACATTACTTATGATCCATTCTATTTCAACCAGCGGTTTGCATGCTAGTCTAGGATAGGCTGGATGTTTGATCCTACCACATGCTTACAGCCTCTTTCAAACCGATACAGCCATGTCCCCTCCTAGCAAACCTTGTACTGCTATGTTACTATTGCTCGTTGCTCAGCCCCTGATTAGTATGCATGCTTAGGATGCTACGATGTTACCCTGTTTCTCCTTGGGTTGGGATATCACATTATTATATTGTTGTTGATGATATGATTATTATTAATGTTGATTATATTCGACGAAGGATGGAAGGTCTAGGCTATCCCGCCACGACGCTTTGTTCCATTCGAGTCACCTAGGATCCGAGTTCTGGGTATTGGTTTTGAGACTGAGCGTGCCTAACTGCGTGTGGGATTTTATGGGGTCCCCTTTTCTTACCTACCTAGCTTCAAACATTTCTAGTGGTGGCCCAAGCTGATTTACCTTTTGAAATGTGTGTGTGACTGGTCCGCGGCCGGCAGATTTCAAACAACTTGGGCCAGCGGAGACATGGTTTCTCTTGTTGGTCCACCCCAGGGAGCTAGGGGGTTGTCCACATCTTATTGGGCAACTGACCGGACCTCATCCAGACGGTAGAGGCCAATTCGATAGCGCGGCCTGCTTTTGAGTTGGATGTCGACTCATCGGGGGCCACCCGGATTTGTGCGTTGTTAGCTAGAGGGACCTGTCATTCCGGATCTCTTGGGACTAAATCATAAAATGGTTGCCTATCATGGGTAGCAACTGAGAGAGATGGGCGTGCGTGCGGAGCCTTGTAATTGGCAGTTGGTACACCCCTGCAGGGTTAAATCTTTTCGAGAAGCCGTGTCCACGGTTATGGACGACTTGAGACCTACTCCTTGTTCATAGACAACAACAACTGAGCTAATCTTAATATAACTTGATCAACGTGTGTGTGTGCCTTGACTGCTTCTTCTTCGTCGGGATGCGAAGAGGAGGACAAGGATAGGATAGGTGTTATGTTTGCGTAAGTAGTTGATAGCAAGACTTGTTGGAGGCGATTCCTCATCGAATGCTTGGCTTCTTACCTTACTCTCTAGATCGTTAGCCACTTCATAAATGCTAGTGCGGCAGCAACCTCACCACTTACCCTTTCCTTACCGTAAACTACTAGTTGTCCTAGAATGACGAGTGATGAAGTCCTTGCTGGGTCAGATGACCACTACAGTTGGATGCTGAGTACCTCTGTACTCATGATACTACCCCCAAACTCTTTTCAGGGTTCTGATCGACAACAGGTATGGTGATCGACGTTTCACGTGGAGACTCGACGACGACTAGTTAGGCAGATCCCGGTGGAGGACCTGGACCCGTGTAGTTATGGGATCGATGTTTTTATCTTTGCCACTAGGCATTTTCTTGTAGTCTGTACCCAGACATGTATCTTCCGCTGTTGTATTATATTAAGGCAGTTGTATGCCGAATGTATGAGATGTTGTACCCTTTTATCTGTAATGTTGTGATATCATGTTGGAAATCCGGGGCATATGGCTTTGTCATATGTCGCGGTGGGACCGATATGTTCTTCGTCCCCGGATCTGGATGGAAACATCTAGATCTGGAACAGTACCGCATATTGGGCCTTACACTGTTGCCCTTTTGGGCGAGGGATCTTCCTCTTGGAGCGAGGAGCCTTCTTCTTGGGAGGCCAGTAGGATGTCGTTCTACGCACACGATGTCCAGCGGGATCCATGGAGCTACCAATACTATCCCGGAGCCAGAGAAAGCTCATGGGGCCCGCAGTAGGCGAGCCCAACTTAGGAAAAAAATCCCAAGCTTGGGGAAGTACATACGTACACTTCTCCCATTTCATTATATCATCCATCGTTTCCATTTTAATATTTTCATAGTTTTTTCATGTTCTTCTTTTTTATTTCTTAATTTTCAAAAACAACAAAAAGATTTCTCCTTTCTTTTATTTTGATTAACCTTTCAAAAACTCAAAAGATTTCCTTTCTCTCTTTAGTTTGCATTATTTGTAGAGTTCAGCTCACGTCCGTGGTTGCAATTAGACTTGATTATATCTTTTAACGTTTGATCGTGCAAGTGATGAGGCAATAATGACGAAGATCGACGGAACGGGTGCAACAAGGGAAGCTGGTATGAACTCTATTTGTTTTCACTTTTGTACATATGTATGTACTTATGATCTAGAGACCATCTTGGAGCGACATAGTGCTATGTTTACAATGCTTTCCCAGTAGTTCATGCTTTCTTTGTGACTAGTCTCAAATATCTAGGGTGCATAATGTGTTATTGAAATGATTTGTATGCATTGCATTGTTCATGGTTTGGCATAGTGAAGTGGCATTTCCCTTCGGAGAATTTTTGGATTGACTAGGCACATGCTTACACATGTTTATGACTAGATGTCTATCAAGCGTTGATGTTCTTTTTATTTCAGACTAGTCATACCACTTTCATGCCCGATTCAATGTTGCTTTGTCGCTCTACATCATTATGACCGTTATTGCTCTCTCGTTGATCGCTTCCCCATCTTTTGCTAGCCTTCGTTTGTACTAAGTGGATTGATGGCTTGTGCATCCAAAATTCTAGAAACCAGTTGCGCCATATGAGTCCACCATACCTTCCTCAACATGGCATTTACCGACCATACTAATGAAGACTTTTCTACCCGTACAAGATCAGAGAGCGGTGGGGTGATCAGTATCTTCCATACTATAAATGCTTTACTCCTTCACAAAGTTATTCTAGTCAAATTTATGAGCCAGAGGCCAGTCTAGAGAATGCCCAGTTCTCACTTGTTTCAAAAATTTAATAACCTTACACTTTCCCCCCATAATTGAGACAAATTAAAGGCACACCGCAACTCATTGCTAGACAGATATTGTCCATGATTGGTAGAAGGGAATATGAGTATAGGCATATCATAAAAAGCATGGGAATCGCCATTAATATGGTTGGTATGGAATATATTGAAAACCTTTATCGTCAACCGTTGACTGGAAAGTTGCACTCTCCAAAAGCATTTTATCTCTTATTTTAAAACCACGAGTTATGGTACTTGTTTAGTCTTTGCTTTAGACCAAGGGTATTCAACCTTCCCATCAAAATCCACGATTCGAGAGTCTCCACCTTCTCCTTCAAAACACCAACTATTGAGAGAATAATCGTCAATCTAAGTGTAATGTGCATTCTCCCAAAGTACCACATTGTCTTCTGCATGATTGTGATATTGCTGATTCTGAAATATTTATTTCTAGTCTCCTTTAATACTACGGATGTGCTTCTGCATTTATGTTATGCTTCACCGATGGGGGAAAGCGAGATACTACTTTATTATGTTTAAGTCATGTGCATTTTGATACTGTTAAGATTTTCAGTTGCATATTATTTATTATTAGTTGTTTTAGAACTCTTCATAAGAATGAAGGTTAGTTCGTGCATTGTATTGGTAGCATTGCTCTATTACATGCTAGACTTGATCGTAGTGCAGGCTTATGCACATCTTGTGAAGCAAAAGAGTTTGTCAAAGATTTCTTTGTCGTGTCCATTCGTTGAACTGAATTGCTTGTGGAAAAGAATATGCTAAGCTTGGGGGAGTTGATACGTCTCAAACGTATCGAATTTTCCAAACACTTTTGTTGTTGCTTTGACCTCATTCTTGCATGATTTGAACAAAACTAACCCGAAATGACGTTGTTTTCAACAGAGGTGCTTGTATGTCTTTTTATATGGAGGAAAAAGGAAATTTAAGCATCTCAGAAAAATCCTAGAAAGTCCACACACTAGAAGAGTCTGAAAGCTAGAAGATGGACCAAAGGGGAGCCGACCCTGGCCCAGGAAGACAGAGGGTGCGGCCTCCCCCTGGCCAATCCCGCCAGATGTCTGGACAGGTGGGCCTCCCCCAGTCCCCCCTTCGTCTAGTATTTTTACTCGCGAGGAGGAAACCCTGAAACAGACACCCATACTCCAGTTTTCTATCGCGGAGCCGCCGCCACCTCTGTTCTTCCTCGGAAGAGCTAATCTGAAGGCTGTTTTGGCCTTCGGTGAGGGTAAATCGACGTCATTGTCATCTCCATCGCCACTCCATCATCCTTCCATGTCTCCCCCATCCATGTGTGAGTAATTCCCTGTTTTAGGCAAAGGGAATGGTAGGGATTGGATGAGTTAGATCATGTAATAGTTCGTCAGATTGTTGGGGGCCTGTTGCGTATCATCTACTATGGTGTTTATCATCTTCGCTACATCTTGTTGCTCTTCATGCTTCACACTTTGGTACCGATTTCCATGATTTCAGATCTGAACCCTCTATGTTTTCATTAGTATATTGATGTTCTTGATCCTATCTACAAGTTGTATGCACTATTATAGTCCGGAACTGACGATCTCAATGGTGACAGCTTGGAACACCAAAGGGTAGTACTATAATTTGAGGATTCCAGGTATCCATTGATTATTAATTCTTTGTTCCGGTGCTCTTTTACAGGAGCACCTTAATCTCCATAAGTTCCTTTTGGCCCCGTTGGTAATGGAATGGTAGGACAAAAGATGTTATGCAAGTTCGTATTGCAAGCACGCACAACTACCCTTGGGATACATGCCTAATGTTTGATATATGCCTAGATGATCATTACTTTTCTGTGTGCCTTTCCCCATGTTAATTACATGCTATCTCTCATCCATACATCGCCCAACCATCCATTCCCCTAGCCTACAGTATTTTCATCATGCTTGTTACAAGTTGTTTTACTTTGCTGGCTTTACTTTTGTTGCTTTTCCACCATCACTTTCGTTGTCACTATTACTTCCATCGCATCGTTGCTACTAATAAATTATTCTAGCAAGTATCTTTCAGGTGCGGTTGAATGGAAAACTCAACTGTCAAAGCTTATAAATATGCTTTGGCTCCCCTTTTGTTGAATCTATAAATTGGGTCATTCTTACCCGCTAAGACGCGATCCCCTACACTTGTGGATCATCAATCACTATTGGAAAGTACATCGAGCGGTTGTTCACCCCCTCAAATGGGTGACTGCACTAATTGTTCTCTACAAGCGGCAAGAGGTGACTACACTAGTTGTGCGCACTTCACCTTCTTGTTGTTGAATGCTACACACGTGGACATGCATGTGTGATGAATCATGCCCTCACATAAGCATGTCGGTACGACCGCGACATGTCATGTTTTTTCTTTGTACCTTTTATGACAGTGAGGAGAACCCCCACTATATACTGCAATCGATTAGAGAATATACATGGAGTAATTACATCCGAGGGAGATGTGGTGGAGGGGGTCTAGGATGAGAGAAGGGGGGAGCTAACTAATCAGGGAGAGAACGTACAAGCTGAGAAATGAAGGGATCAAGCCCTTCCTTTGGTCTATGTCTTAACATGTCAAAGTCAGTTTTGAACCTCTTAGTCCAAAAGCTAACAGTAGGGTTCACTTGCCTAAAACATTTTTCATTGCGTTCTTTCCATAGGCTCCAGGTAGATACAATGAAAACCTCCATAAACATCTGCCCCTGCCAGGCATTTTTCCCATAGTGGAAGAGCTCAATCTTGGTGCCATCCCTCGGCCAATCTATCCCCAGCCTGGACCAACACATCCTGCTGAATTGTCAATCAAAAAACAAATGCTCCACTGTTTCCTCAGCCAAAGAAATACATAACAGACATCCATAGTCATTGTCTCTCAGATTCATATGTCTATGTTTGCGCAGGTTGCGTGTATTAAGTCTATCATCCAGAAGAAGCCAGGCAAATACTTTCCATTTATTAGTACAATTTGATCCCCAGATCCAAGAGAAAGCCACGTCTGCAACAACTTCTCTGAAACAGTGAAGGTAGAGTTTCCGAGAGGTGAACTTCCCCCCTTTCCAGATAACACACCATTCATCCTTTTTTCCTTCTTCCAAGGCCACCTCACGCAACCCATCTTGCAAATCGGTGAGCTCTACCCTGGCTTGAATAGAAAGAGGAAGGTAGAAATTTTCCCCCAAGGTAGAAGCTGTGAGCAGCTCTCGGACAGTGATATCCTCATTTGCAGCAAAGGAAAAGAGACGGGGGTGACTATAAGATAGGATTTCTGTCACCCAAAGATCCTTCCAGAACATAGCCGACGGCCCATCTCCAATTTTAATTTGAGTGATTGCTCTATATGTAGGGGCTAGTTGCATGATATCACGCCACCAGAAGGAGCCGCATGCCTCCGACACATGGGGAGTTCTCACAGAATACTACGTGTTCCATATAAATGCCACCCAAGGAACCTCATGGCGATTGTAGAATTTATGCAATTGCTTGAGGAGGAGGCCTTGATTTTGAAGTGTAAAATCAATGATGCCCAAAACACCCTTAGACTTTGTTCGACACATCATAATTCAGCCATAGGAGAGAACATCTTGAATCCGTGTTCATCCTTTTTACTCCATAGACAGTGACAGCGCAACTTATCAAAGTGATCGATGATTTTGACCGGCAGCTTGATCGAACACATAACGTAGTTGGCAAGGGAAGTGATAAATGAGTTGATAAGAGTTAGCTTGGAACCATAATCAAGCAGTGACGTAGCCGTGGATAGACGTATTTCCACAGAGGAAATAAGCGGCATAAAATCTAAAACTGAGGGCTTGGTAGTGCCCATCGGCAGCCCCAAGTACGTGAGCGGCATGCTCCCGTCGGAGCACCCAAGGAGAGCCGCCAGATCATTCCTCAATTCAGTGGATATATTGATGGGTACTAGGGTAGACTTCAGGAAGTTCATACGTAGCCCAACCGAGACGGCGTAATCTTTCTGAATTTGTCTGATCAAGGAGACCTGCACGCTCTCGACCCGCATAACCACAATCGTGTCATCGGCATACTAAATTACTTGGTAGTCACCACCCTGTCCCGAAATTGGTTCCCTCAACATCCCCCTGCGAAATTGATCATTGATAGCTGCCTGCAAAAGATCCTCTGCGAGGACAAATATGAGACGAGACAGCGGGTCCCCTTGACGGACACCACGCTTACACGGAAACTGACGCCCAGGAGTTCCATTCAGGAGGATAGAAGACATGATTGAAAGGATCGAGATAGACCTAGAGGTGGGTGAATAGGTCTTATTACAAATTTTATCACTACTTAGCAATTTTCGGCAATAATGCGGAAGATAAAGGTGTGCCTAACAATTGCAAGGTTGACCTAGCTATGACAAGATAAATACTAAGCACAATATACTAAAGCCAGTGAGGGACAAATAAAACGGTAGCACAAGTAATAAGGGGAAAGAGTAGGGATAACCGAATGACGCGAAGACAATGATGTATCCCGATGTCCAGTTCCTTGGAGGGAAGCTACTCACCGTTCGGAGAGGTGGGTGAAACCACGAAGGCAAACCAATGCCACGAAGGCTCACTCTATCCCCATTGTGATATCACCACGAAGGCGATTCCCAACCAACACCGATTGACCTTAAAGGTGGTCACCAAACCCTCACAAACTCAACGGGGGTAATAACAATGGTCGATTCCCCCCCGAAGAACTCCTACCCGCCTAGGAGTCTCCAACCTCCAAGAGTAACAAAATCAATGGGGAAAGCTCAAGACTTGCTCAAACCGCGATTTGATTTGGTTGAAAGATGGGGAAGGGCGGATCTATCATGAGGTGAAAGATCCATCAAGAACTCTCACGGGACACTCCGGGATCTGAGATTTCCTGAGGGAGAGAGTGAGAGGGAGCACTTGTGTTCTTGAGTGTTTGCAAATGAAGTGGTCAGCCCTCTCAAGTGGTGGAGAGGGCATATTTATAGTCCAAGCCCAGAAATGGCCGTTGGAGAACTCTGCCTGCATAAGTGTCGGACGTCCAACATGGACCGGACGTCCGATACATGAATACCGGACGTCCGGTTCGCACCGGACAGACAAGAACACACAACATGCACAGAAGAACACAATTTGTATTAACCAGGCACCGGATGTCCGACGGCTACCGGACATCCGATGACGGGATATACGATGGGCGCCGGAAATCCGATAAACCAGAGAGAAAAGGCCACTTACCCCTCGGATCCTTTGTCCGACGCCAACCGGGCGTCCGACCACCGGACGTCCGATAGGGACCGGAAATCCGATGAAAAGAGGCAAAATCCTACTGACCTCTCGGACCCTTAGTCCGACGGTGATCGGATGTCAGAGAGCACCAATTACCGGACGTCCTATGGGGACCGGACGTCTGATGTGTGTATATTGAGAAGGCTTGTTTTAAATGAGTGAGTGACATGGAATTTGTTTGTTTTGTGAATTGTTTGAGCAAGACAGTAAGAAGTACACCCACTGATCCCCTCTTTATAGTGCGGGGATCCCTATACTCTAGATAATCGAAAAATCTGACGCTTCAAATTCATTGGCTCCATCTCTTGAGCAATTGTAAATATAAATGGTTTATGATCCACCATCACATTGAACCGAGGACTAAAACCTGATATAAACTTGACAAACATTATTAGTCCCCTATATGTATATTGTCATCAAAATCAAAATATGATTAAGGGCATGATTGCACTTTCAATCTCTTCCTTTTTGGTAGTTTATGACAATATACATATAGCTCCCAAAGATATACAAATTTTAGCTTTAGTGGGAGAAAGTTTTATTATGAACTCCCCCTCAATGTGTGCATGTATGATTCTTCACTTTAAGTAAGATGCACACATTGAGAGTAGTCCCATCACATGATGTTATGTATCCATAGTTCATATCATCGAGGCCATCAATATATGATCATGAAAATGATAATGTGAATTGCAAGCACAAGATAGGAAATATGACCAAAGAAACACCAACATTGCAAGCCAAGTCACATAAGACAGCACCATGCATAGTACCAACGATTTACACAGTTTGCATAACATCCTGAGACGAACACCAAGTTCATACAACGAAATAACAAACCATACACATGAAAGTCTCACAAGCAACTCCTAGACAACATAACTAAAACTGGGATAAATATGTCTCTCCCCCTTTGGCAGCAAGTACCAAAAAGGGGCGACACCAGCAAGCATGAGCTAGTGAGTGCCACTGCCACAAGCACCCGAGGCCTCCGGGAGAAGTCTGCCCACTCTGGTCCCGTGGGGAAATCGAAGCCAAGTCCAGCAGGAGGAGCCTACGGAAGATGCTCATCATCACTGACATCGGACTCACCAGCAGCACGGAGACGGGCCTTGAGCTTGTTCTTGGAGGAGATGAGCCCAGAGACAATAGTGTGGTTGGTGGTGCAGTTGAAAGTGATAGCCCTCATCATAGATGATTGGGACTTTCCCAAGAAGTGTGCAATCCTCCGCATGGGCGCCTGCTTAGAGGTGTGGCGCCGGAGTGTGCCATCAACAGTAGCAGACTCCGGAACAGCACGGGTCGTGGGAGCAGGGGCATCATAATACATGTAGGTCAGGACAGTCCACATCGAGTGACCATGAGTGATCTCAATGGGGCGCGACGCACGAGACTCAATGAGAGCCATGATGAAGGGAGCATGAGGGAATCTGCGTTTAGTCTGAATGTTGGCAAGGCGAATCTCATTCCAGATAAAGTAGGGTATATCAATGAGCTCTTTGGGGTGCGAATCCATGCGACACATCAGATCAATGGCATAGCTGCTACATGTGGACTTCTCCCTAGACTTCGGAAATATAGTCCGAAGCACACACTAAAATAGGAAGTGGAATTGTGGCTGCCAGATGGAAAAATCATTGAGCTTCTTGTAAACATCATCACCCTGCAGATCCGGCTTGATGAGACGAATGCAGTCCTCGTTAGTCATGGGCTTGTGCTCCTTATTGGCAGAGTGGATGCAGAAACCAGAGGCCCGAAAGCCAAGGGCATTCACAAACTGAGCATATGTGGCAGAGAGACGCTCCTCACCAGTCATCCATACAATAGTCTTTTTCTTGAAGAAACACGTGGCATAGAATTGAAGGATAGCCGCCTTGTTCCAGTCACGCTGAAACCCAAAGGGCGCAGCAAGACGCATAGCATCAATGATAGCACTGACACCCGAAAACTTGGAAGAGTCCTCCCGAATGAACTAAAGTGGAATGAAGGCATGAGAGTTGACTAGCCCTTTTTGCAGAATAACAGAGGAGAACACATCGGCCTGCACATTCGTCCAAAAACATGTATCAAGGCAATCCTTCTCAGCATCAAATTGGTTGACATCACGGCGCAGGTTCTGATATGAAGTGGCTGACGACTTGGCGTAGTCCGAGGTAGGACGGCCATGGGTGTAAACTGGTTCACAAGAGATGTGAACATGGGCCACCGGTAGAGCGTTATAAGGGGCCACATCATCTTCAGCATGAGCACCCGATCCATAGGAGGAGCCCCAAGCAGCGCGACGTGAACCAAGTTTGGCACGCACCGCCGGGCGAACAGGTGCGTCAGGAATGAGATCATCCTCCTCAAAATCAGCAACAATATCCTCGTCGACTTCGTCCTCAAAAGTAATGTCGGGATCATCATGAGTGTCATCGCTGTCCAAGGACGATTCGGTGTGCCGGGGCTACTTCCCATGAGTGGCATCACGACGATCAAGGCGTTGGGGACGACCATGTTCATCGGAATCCGCAGGCCTCCCTAGTCAAACATATAGCGGTCGGAGGTCCGGTGGGTCGGACGTCCGAAGGCCACCGGATTTTCGATGAGGCGGATTTGGCTATGCGTGTACTAGGCAGTGAGTGTTCGAGGGACCGGACGTCCGGTGTGGACCGGATGTCCGATGCCTGGGAGGAGAAAAATATATATGGCTGGGATAGATAAGAATGACATGGCATGGTCATAGTATAAATGATGTTCAAGTATACCAAGAGTATATATTAGATAGGGTCATATTAGTTATATATATATATGTTAATAGAGAACAAACAAACAGTCAAGCACACAAGACACAATCAATCCTTCTAAAAGGAAGGGCGGTGGCCGAGACCACCATATTTGAGTGTATGTACTTTGACACCGTGAAGATGTATCTTGGGTCCACAGTCACGACTCCATCTTTAACCGCTACACATGGATTCACCAAAGTGAGCATGCGGATTGTTGATTTGTGGTTCTTTTTTGTGCATCACGTAGAGAGTTGAGAACTCATGAATTGAGTTTCCCCCCTACATACATGTCTACATCTAGACAAGATATTCGCTATGTGCATGAATGAAATCAAGATACCCCTAGGCAGAAAAGCTATAACGTTCCAAGATACCAAATTCACCTCTTAGTTGGCAAAACCTTGATTCATCCAACGGCTTCGTGAAGATATCGGCAAGTTGCTTGTCGGTGCCCACATCTGCAAGAACAATATCACCCTTTTGAATATGATCACATATGAAGTGATGACGAATATCAATATGCTTGGTGCGAGGATGTTGACAAGGGTTGTTGGTAATCTTGATAGCACTTTCATTGTCATATAAGATGGGTACCTTCTTATAGGTGAGTCCATAATCCTTCAAAGTTTGCCTCAACCATAGGACTTGAGAGTAGCACAACTTGCGGCGGCCACATACTCGGCTTCAGCGGTGGAGAGGGAGACAAAGTTTTGCTTCTTAGAGTGCCAACTTACCAATGAGCGCCCAAGAAATTGGCATGAACCGGATGTTGACTTCCGATCCACCTTGTCTCTGGCCCAATCCGCATCGGTGTACCCCAAGAGATCAAACTTGGCTTCCTTGGGGTACCAAAGGCCCAACAAAGGAGTATGAACAAGGTATCTAAGAATGCACTTAACCGCCAAATGATGACTCTCCATAGGAGAGGCTTGATATCTTTCACACATTCCTACGCTAAGCATAATATCCGGTCTAGATGCACAAAGGTAAAGCAATGACCCTATCATAGAACGATAAAGAGTAGCATCAAATGGAATACCGGAAATGTCTTGATCTAGATAACCTTTGGTTGGTATGGGTGCCTTGCATGGCTTGGCATCTTTCATACCGAACTTCACGAGCATGTCTTGAATGTACTTTGTTTGGGAGATGAAGGTTCCTTCGGCAAATTGCTCGATTTGAAAGCCAAAGAAATACTTCAAGCTCACCATCATGGACATCTCAAAGTTCTTGTTCATAGTGTCCGAGAACCACTTGCATAAAGATGGATTAGGGGAACCAAATATTATGTCATCTACATAGATTTGGCATATGAGAAATTCATTGTTGGTTCTCTTGGTAAAAAGACTGGTATCAATGACACCCCTAACAAATCCTTCCTCGAGTAAAAACTTCCTAAGATTGTCATACCAAGCCCGAGGGGATTGCTTAAGACCATATAATGCCTTATGAAGTATGTACACGTGGTCCTTGTGATGAGGGTCACAAAATCCGGGTGGTCGTGCTACATATACATCCTCTTGTTGTAACGACCCTATTCACTAAGAATTTAAGTATCTGTGCATTCTGTGCTAGTCCCTGGATCAATAGCTAGCACACACAGTACATGATGTAATATCAAGAATAAACCACATGTCATATATATATTACATAGAAGATCCAAGATTACAATAAATCATACCTGCATAGCTCAAGGCTAGCTTACAAATAAAATACAGCAGAAAAATAATAAAGAGCTTCGTGGCATCCATCAACTCCACCGGCAATTTGAGTATAGACATCGTAACCCTACATCGCATCACTTACTCATCGTATGCAATCCTACAACACCGAAGGTTACAGCCCGACAACGGGTCAGTACATCTGATTTGTACGGCAAGTCACACGAAAAAGTATAGAACAAACCTACATCTACATGCAAGGTAAGTCAAAGGAAAGGCTTATGGTTTTATTTGCAGAAAGCTGATTTTTCCCAATCTACCTAAGTCAAAATTTTAGTTTATCATACTACATAAGGTTGAACTGGGTTGCACTAGTTCCAACCCATACCCTTTATTAAATCTTTCCCACTCAAGTTTTATTAAAGTGTTCATCTGTCAAGACCATCTAACAACAGTAACGTCTAGTTGCTCAAAGTTGTCCATAACCGGGGACACGGCTAATCATGATCAGTTTGTACGCTCTGCAGAGGTTTGTACACTTTCCCCACTAGACTCAACCCGAAGATTGAGACAAAGTCTTTCAGAAGAGGTCACCTCCACCCTTTGGTAGCCGGTACACCTATCATATCTACATCTGCTAGCTACCAGGGCCAGGCTCCCCACAACGTACTCAACTAAGCCAGAGCCCATATAGCCAGTGGTTGTACATGGAAGCTACTAGTCACTAAGTCTGTCCGATCTTTTTGAGCCTGGACGGCGCCCACTTAGGGTGCACTCTCATGGGTGCATTGCCTTAGATAAGGTGCACGACCCCATGATGCCTTCCCTCCAAACCATTCAGAACCATTGGGAGCATTTAACCCTGAACCTGCCTCCAGGATGCATTCCGCCCGTCCTGAGTTGAATTCTATTTAGTGTTTGCTAATCAAGTTAATAAATCCTCACATAACTCAATGTAATCTCAACCAATCCCCGTCTACAAGCTTAACAATATGTATAACAAACACGAGCTAGGGCGACAAAGAATACATAATCAGATCATATGGCTATCCTACCAGGTTTGCAGCAACAATAATATGAAATTTCCTAAACATGCATAGGGTGATATTTGCTACATGCATAAGTAAAAATATAGGTTGTGAAGGTATTGCGATCCAACTTACGGTTGCGGAGGTATTGCGAGTACGTCGCCGTGGTCTTTTCTGCCAAAAGGACCAGTTCGCAAATAAATATTTTCCCGAAAAAGCGATCGGGTACCTGGTCTCGGATCTGACCAGAGTTCACTCCGGCAACCTCCGTTTTTTCCGGTGAGGCGCGTGCTCCGGCGAGGGCGGGTCGCCGGCGGGGAAGGGGGCGGCGGCGCGGCACGGGAGGCGTTCGGGACGCGGCTGGCGTGGTGTGGGGGGAGGCGGCCGGCTCGGATGGCCGTGGCCAGCACAGGGGCGGCGCGGCCGGCTCCGGCGTGGTGCGCGAGACGCGACGGCGACCGACGTCGAGGCGACGGTGGCGCGGCCGTCTACGGGGAGGCGGCGCCGGCGCAAGGTGACGGCCGCGGGCAGCAGTGCGGCGCGAGGAGGCGCGGGCGGCAGCGGCCGGCGCGACGCACTCTGGCGGCGACACGATGACGTCGGCGGCGGTGGGACCCGCGACTAGGGTTTAATTAAAATAAAATAAATGATAAAAAAGGATTTTCGGAAATTCTATTTATAAGCAGGGAGAAATAAAACTGGGTCCGACTTGGGCTCGATTTGCGCTCGCGGGTGGAAATAAGTTATTGGGCCGACTGGCACGGGTTTTTTTTCTTTTTCTTTAAAACTGCAACTTCAAACAATATTGCCGAAATAAATAGTCATCAGAAAAATATGAAATAAATTTCTAAATTTATCAAATAATACAAAGAAATTTATTTAATGAATATATTTTCCAAAAAAGAAAATAAAAATAAAAGCATTTTCTAAATACTTTATTTAAATATAAAATACTTTTCATAAATCAAATAAAATCCAATAAATTAATAAAATATTTTTATTTGGTCAAAAGCATTGACAAACCATTTCTAAATAATAAAATACAAATTTTAAAATTGTCACACCAATAAATAATTTGGTAAAATAAAAATATTCCATTGGAATGTTTTTTCAACTCTTTTAAAATATTTAATAAATCATTTCAATGACATAAAAACCCTCTTAGCATTATACAATCCGTAAAATAATTTTAGAGTTATTTATAATACTCATAATAAATTTCAAAAAACTTTAAAGTAATATTCTAAATATTTTCCAACTTTATTAAAAAGGGGATAAGTCTTTTTATATCCTCTCAAATGAATTTCCTTGAGTTGAAAAATGTTTTGAATATCTAGAAGAATTCCAATAATGTTTTAAAACATTTTCCAACCTTTTAATATGTTGAAGGAGTCATATTACGTTCTCCATTTTGTTTTCTTGGTTCTGTTTTAAATAATAAATTGCAAAAACACTAATTATTAATATTAGGGAAAGTCCTTTTATTCCCTCTCTTTTTAATATTAAATAAACTCCAAAAAGTTTTCAATCCCAAAGAAAATCAAACACATCAAGCAAACAATCATTATCTATTTTATTTTATTAACATTCCAAAATTCGGAGAATTTTGGGATGTTACAGACTACCACCCTTAAAAGGAATCTCGTCCTCGAGATTCGAGAAGGCTAGAAAGGAAGGCTAGGGTTCGGGTCTACACGACAATCCTTTGATCCTCCGAAGGTCTAGGGTACTACCACACTTAAAAGGAAAGCGACATGGTCTTCAAAAATCTTGCTTCCTCAGCGAGCTCCTCACACATATTCTTCATACTTCGTTAGGGCATTTAGTCCTTCACCCAGACCTCCTATATTCCATGGGGCATTTAGTCCTTCAGACAGACTTCCTATATTCCATGGGGCATTGAATTCTTCATCATAAGTGTGGGCTTCCAGTATCTTAATCCATCGGTGACATTCTTCGTAAAGATTTCACCAACTCCTTTGGGGTCTTGAGTCCCTAGAAAAAGAGTGGTCTTCAATTAATGAACCTTCATGGACGATGAGTCAAGCGTCAATTCTAACAACTATCGATTTTCTCATGGTGGTCAGCCATAATACTTTTACGGGATACCTGCAGAAAATGGTCTTGGTCTATACTCACCGTATAACTTACTATTATTAACGATAATCTTATATAGGGATCAAACATTGTACCATTCTATGGTTCAGGCTTAACATCGTCGTCTCTCTGCTATAGGTAAGTCACTCAAGATTTACTATCCCGCATAGCAAGAGCGAATAATAAGGGTAGTCATCATGGGGGCCAATCCATTCCGCATCCAAATCATTACCTTGTATATGGTTTAGAGAATCTGGCAATATTGCACCCGGTCATCCTCAAAAGCATTGAGGAAATTCCTCTTGTTCATGAATAGGGTTCAGGAAGAATCCATTGTTCTGCAAGCCAACAAACATCTAGCGTTTCTTCACAACTCTCAGGTTTACGCAAACTACTATAAACCGTGTGTTGGTGAACTAAAACTTCTTCGAGGGTTCTTCCTTCAGCAAGATTGTGCTTTCCTTGTTGTAAGATCCTGGCACAAGGGGTTAACTTTGAACTCAGCATTAAGTTACATCCATCTTTATTCCAGTCTTGATATTGGCAGTCATTGTAGTAGCTTCTTCAGTGTAGGATGAGGACGAGGGGGAATATAATGTAGATAGCGAGGTAGAGAGAGAGATAGGGAAAGATACCCATACAAACATCACACTAGTTTTTTAAATAAGTTTTGATGTGTAGCTGTCGGTAAAACAAGAAATGACAGCTCACAGAAACGATCTAACGATAGAAACTTTGAATCTCCAGGTTTTCAATTCTTCAATGACGGTAGCTTCAGTTTTGCATTGTCGAAGAAACCTTCGTATCGTCGAGTCACTTGTGAAATCATTCTCCTTGTGGTTGTGCCTCCTTTAGTCTTGAAGCATACTAAATAGATGAGGGTTTAAGGTAACGTACACTTATTCTACTCGCATAGAATAAACACAAAAGACAACACACAACATCAATCAAAGACATATCAAGGTCTAAGGGCACAATACAAGACTTAACAAAACAAATCATGACATAAAACATCTAGTTCATCCATAGCAAAAACACGCATCGATACACATCTCCAACTAACATTAAAAGGTATCATCGTACACTTAGTGCACACCTACGGATATTCTATTCTCTAATTGCAAAACACAACCTTCAATATGTCGACATCTTTGCTCTCAGGTTCACATCTTCTTTCTCTTCAATCCTGGAAACATGTTGGCGTAATGTCCCATATTCCTGCACCGGAACACTGAACCTAGCTAATGTCCTTCTTTTTCTTCTTCACGGTTGCTTCCTTGAACTCCTGGATAACTTTCTTCATTCCTTCCTTTTGCTGATGAAGTACTTGTTGTGTCATGAGGAAAAATTGACACTGAGCGGGGTAATGATTATTTCCTTCACACACGAAACATGTGACTTGTGCAGTGGGACATTCCTCACCCCAGTGAATTTCTTCACAACAGGGGCATCCATCTTGGTGTCCTTCATATGAGTGTCCGGCTTCTCCGCAAATTTTGCAGGCACGGGGTCTCTTAAGGTTTACCGCCCGTTGCGTCGGGGTGACGAGGCGGGATCCCAAAAAAATCCTTGTAAATTCCTTCCAAGTAATCTTCCTTCTTGATTCGTCAATCGCTTGGCGCATTCTCCATCAAGTAGCAGCCTCTCCTAAAAAAATGTTTGGCCGCATAGTGGACCATGTGCTCACTTCTAACCTTGTTATGCTCCATGTGTTCCTCCATGTTATGAATCCATTACTCCACCATCAGTCTAGGCATCGCCTCGGAGAAGGTGAGTCCTACTTCATACTCCATCTAGTGAGCCTAAACGACAAGGGTTAGGGGCAACTAGGATACAAACAAGCAAACAAACAAAAGATAGAACCAAGCAATTGCACACAGACAAGAATAAGGCAACACAACTACATGCAAATAACATCAATCAATACAGTCACGAAAATCACATTACACAAAAACACTAGAGTAAGGTCATATGTGCAAGACATACGATCCCATCATACTACACGCAATTCGTTTATCTAACTTCACATAAAATTGGTGGTCTGAATCTAAGCTTCATCCTTCTCAGCTAAGCTGATCTTAAAAATCCTTTGTGTCAAAACTTATTGAACACCGTAAGCTAGTCCTAATCCCGATAGTCGTAACTTCAATTGATCCATGATATTGATGAGCTACTTCTCAAAAATCATATCTTCAGGCGCATAAGCAATTCAGAGGGGTATTTACATTAAAACAAGACAAGGAGTTTTAGAAAATGAATAATAGATGAGATATACTAGTGGAGAGACTAAGTAACCAGATAATGATAAAGTAATTTTATTCTTATGGATTTTTCTATCCATTTCCTAGGGTCACAACCTACAGTCAACATGGGCTCTGATACCATCTATAACGACCCGATTCACTAAGAATCCAAGTCTCTGTGCATTCTGTTCTAGTCCCTGGATCAATAGCTAGCAAACACAGTACATGATGTAATATCAAGAATAAACCACATGTCATATATATATGTTACATCGAAGATCCAGTATTACAATAAATCATACTTGCATAGCTCAAGGCTAGCTTACAAATAAAATACAGCGGAAAAACAATAAAGAGCTTCGTGGCGTCCATCAACTCCACCGGCAAGTTGAGTATAGACATCGTAACCCTACATCGCATCACTTACTCATCGTATGCAATCCTGCAACACCGAAGGTTACAGCCCGACAACGGGTCAGTACATCTGATTTGTACGACAAGTCACACGAAAAATTATATAACAGACCTACATGTACATGCAAGGTAAGTCAAAGGAAAGGCTTATGGTTTTATTTGCAGAAAACTGATTTTTCCCAATCTACCGAAGTCAAAATTTTAGTTTATCATACTACATAAGGTTGAACTGGGCTGCACTAGTTCCAACCCATACCCTTTATTAAATCTTTCCCACTCAAGTTTTATTAAAGTGTTCATCTGTCAAGACCATCCAACAATAGTAATGTCTAGTTTCTCAAAGTTGTCCATAACCGGGGACACGGCTAATCATGATCAGTTTGTACGCTCTGCAGAGGTTTGTACACTTTCCCCACTGGACTCAACCCGAAGATTGAGACAAAGTCTTTCAGAAGAGGTCACCTCCACCCTTTGGTAGCCGGTACACCTATCATATCTACATCTGCTAGTTACCAGGGCCAGGCTCCCCACAACGTACTCAACTAAGCCAGAGCCCTTATAGCCAGTGGTTGTACATGGAAGCTACTAGTCACTAAGTTTGTCCGAGCTTTAAGCCTGGACGACGCCCACTTAGGGTGCACTCTCATGGGCGCATTGCCTTAGATAAGGTGCACGACCCCATGACGCCTTCCCTCCAAACCATTCAGTACCATTGGGAGCATTTAACCCTGAACCTTCCCTTTAAGAAGGCGCAGCCTCCAGGATGCATCCCGCCCGTCCAGAGGTAAATTCTTTTTAGTGTTTGCTAATCAAGTTAATAAATCCTCACATAACTCAATGTAATCTCAACCAATCCCCGTCTACAAGCTTAGCAATATGTATAACAAACACGAGCTAGGGCGACAAAGAATACAGGATCAGATCATATGGCTATCCTACCAGGTTTGCAGCAACAATAATATGAAATTTCCTAAACATGCATAGGGTGACCTTTGCTACATGCATAAGTAAAAATATAGGTTGTGAAATGGTCAAAGTATGACTTGCCTTATACATTCGGTGAAGTTCTTCGCTCTCACGATCCAGTCAACTCTATTCGTCACCCTCCGAGAAATCTATCGCAAACGAAGGAACTCGAATAAGCAATCACACCACGAGGCAAAAAATAGATCAACAAAACAAACACAAAAGGTTTTAGTAACAAAACAAAAAGGCTTTGAAGTGCAAAGGTGTCGATGTGCTCGAAGGTGATCGGTGGAAGTGACCTCGAGAGAGTCAACAGATAGAGATTCATCGGTAAGGAAATTTGACTACGCGCATTTATGAAATCAAGGTGAAAATCATGCCCACATGAAAATTGTGTGAATCTTACCGATAACATGTCTCAAGTGATCCGATATGCATAAAAGAATCACGTGAAACGGAATAATACAACGCAGGTCATAGCAAGTGAAAAATTGAATTGAATTTGACTTTAAACATATCAATAACTTGTGAAATTTTGTGTATACATAATATAGACAGAAAGTACATGGAACGAGTGATCCAACGCAAAAAGAATCACGAGATTTGGATCAACAGTTTAAAAGATAGGCCACCGGAATTTGAATTTGAATTTGAATTGAATTCAAATTCAAAAATGTGCAAAGTGTGCAAAGTTGATTCCATGCTAAAGTACCGAACAACACGAGCGTGTAGGAAAAAGTTTCACCGCGATCCGACTTACGGTTGCAGAGGTATTGCGAGTACAGCGCGGGGGTCTTTTCTGCCAAAATGACGAGTTCGCAATTAAATATTTTCCCGAAAAAGCGATCGGGTCCCTGGTCTCGGATCTGACCGGAGTTTACTTCGGCGAGCTCCGTTTTTTTCCGGTGAGGCGCGTGCTCCGGCGAGGGCGGGTCGCCGGTGGAGAATAGGGCGGCGGCGCGGCGCGCGAGGCGTCCGGGACGCGATCGGCGTGGCGTGGGCGAAGGCGGCCGGCACGGCTGGCCGTGGCCAGCATAGGGGCGGCGCGGGCGGCTCCGGCGTGGTCCACGAGACGCGGCGGCGACCGGCGTCGAGGCGGCGGTGGCGCGGCCGGCTGCGGGGAGGTGGCGGCGGCGCAAGGTGACGGCCGCGGGCGGCGGGGCGGCGCGAGGAGGCACGGGCGGCGGCGCATGGGAGGACGGCGACGCTCGGCGCGACGCACTCCAGCGGATTTTCTGAATTTCTATTTATAAGCAGAGAGAAAAAAAATTTGGGTCCGACTTGGGCTCGAATTGCGCTCGCGGGTGGAAATAAATTTTTGGGCCGGCTGGTACGGGTTTTTTTCTTTTTCTTTAAAACTGCAACTTCAAACAATATTACCGAAATAAATACTCATCAGAAAAATATGAAATAAATTTCTAAATCATCAAATAATACAAAGAAATTTATTTAATGAATACATTTTCCAAAAAGGAAAATAAAAATAAAAACATTTTCTAAATACTTGATTTACATATAAAATACTTTTCATAAATCAAATAAAATCCAATAAGTTAATAAAATGTTTTTATTTGGTCAAAAGCATTGACAAACCATTTCTAAATAATAAAATATAAATTTTAAAATTGTCACACCAATAAATAATTTGGTAAAATAAAAATATTCCATTGGAATGTTTTTTCAACTCTTTTAAAATATTTAATAAATGATTTCAATAAAATAAAAACTCTCTTAGCATTATTAAATCCCTGAAATAGATTTAGAGTTATTTATAATAGTCATAATAATTTTCTAAAAACTTTAAAGTAATATTCTAAATATTTTCCAACTTTATTAAAAAGTGGATAAGTCATTTTATATCCTCTCAAATGAATTTCCTTGAGTTGAAAAATGTTTTGAATGTTCAGAAGAATTCCAATAATGATTTAAAACATTTTCCAACCTTTTAATATGTTGAAGGAGTCATATTACCTTCTCTCATTTTGTTTTGTTGGTTTTGTTTTAAATAATAAATTCCAAAAACACCAATTATGAATATTAGGTAAAGTCCTTTTATTCCCTCTCTTTTTAATATTCAATAAACTCCAAAAAGTTTTAAATCCCAGAGAAAATCAAACACATCAAGAAAACAATCATTATCTATCTTATTTTATTAACATTTCAAAATTCGGAGAATTTTGGGATGTTACACTTGAAGAGGACCATTAAGGAAAGCACTTTTTACATCCATTTGAAATAATGGGAATCCATTGAATGCGGCATAAGCAAGAAACATGCGTATGGATTCAAGGCGGGCAACGGGAGCAAAGGTCTCATATAAATCCAACCCTTATACTTGGGAGCACCCTTGAGCCACTAGCCTTGCCTTGTTTCGAATGATATTACCATATTCATCTTGCTTGTTCTTGAAGATCCACTTGGTTCCAATGATGTTATGATCTTGACCGGAAGGCCTCTCCACGAGAGACCATACTTCATTCCGGGTGAAACTAGTGAGCTCATCTTGCATTGCAAGGAGACAATCCACATCCTCAAGTGTTTTTTCAACCCTAAGTGGTTCAATGCTAGACACAAACGATAAGTGAGCGCAAAAGTTCATAAGTTGACGACGAGTAACTATACCTTGCCCCAAACCCGTGAGGAGCTTGTCAACATCAACACGTCATGGTAGAAGTTGGAGTGTCAATAAGCTCCACCCATTCGGGTTCATGATATACACTTGGTTCATCATCAAGGGTGGAGCCATCTTCAATAGCATCATTTTCTCCAAAGAAAATGCGGTCAAGCCGATCTCGTGGATAAACTGCATTATCAACTTGTGGTTGAGAAACCACATCGGATTGTGGACGGTCTTGTTCTTGTTCTTGGATAATGGGCTCATGATGAGAAATTGGATCTTGAGTGGTAGGGAGAGGTGCTTGTGGTGGTGGAACACTTGGCCCATCTCCCACCTCATCATCTCTAGGAACTTGAGTAATGGGCACAATATCTCCAAAGCCCATAGTCAAGATGTCTTGAGAGGAATCATCATCATTACCTACATCACTTAGATCAACTTGCTCCCCATGGGAGCCATTAAATTCATCAAACTCCACGTCACAAGTTTCCACAACACATCCGGTGGATTTGTTGTAGACCCTATAGGCGTGAGAATTTGAGGCATACCCAACAAATATACCCTCAATTGTTTTGGATGGAAACTTAGCTAACCGGTATTTATTATTGAGAAAGAAACAGTTACAACCGAACACTCGGAAGTACTTGACGTTTGGCTTGTGACCGGTTAGAAGCTCATAGGGGGTCTTCATCAAGATCTTGCGAAGGAATAGCCAGTTTGATGCATGACATGCGGTGTTGATGGCTTCGGCCCAAAAGCTATATGGTGACTTGTACTCATCCAGCATGGACCGGGCCATCTCCACAAGAGTGTGGTTCTTCCTCTCGGCTACACCATTTTGTTGAGGGGTGTATGGTGCGGAATATTGATGCTCAATCCCCTCATCACTAAGAAATTCTTCCAAGGTGTAGTTCTTGAATTCGGTGCCACTGTCACTTCGTATTGCCAAGATAGCCACGTTGTATTTACTTTGGGCTTGCTTGGAAAAATCAATGAAGGTGGCCTTCGTCTCGTCCTTGGACTTGAGGAAGAACACCCACGTGTATCTTGAATAATCATCAACAATGACAAGACCATATTTCTTCCCACCAAGACTATCCCATGATGGAGGCCCGAAGATATCCACATGAAGGAGCTCCAAGGGCCTTGATGTTTACACGATGTTCTTGGGGGTATGCTTTTCTTGATGTTTCTTCCAAGCAATGCATGCACTACACACACGATCTTTCTCAAAAGACACGTTTGTTAGTCTGAGGATATGTTCACCCTTTAGGAGATCTTTTAGATTTCTCATGCCAACATGGGCTAGCCGGCGATGCCATAGCCACCCCTTGTCGGCCTTGGCCATTAGACAAGTTTCATGGTAAGTACTCTCTTTCGAGAAATCAACCGTGTAAAGGTTGCCATCCAACTCTCCAGCAAAGGCCACTTCGAGAGTATCTCTCCTAAATACTTTCACACTTGTTAGGCCAAATAGTGTATCATAACCGACGGAAGCTAATTGAAGAACGGAAAGAAAATTGTAATTAAGGGATTGGACAAGCATGACATTTGCAAGAGAAATGTAATTAGTAATAGCCACCTTGCCCAACCCAAGTACCTTTCCCTTGGAACCACCACCAAATACAATGCTCATATATGGTTGAATAGCATCCATGAAGTCCTTGAGCAAACGGATTTCTCCGGTCATATGATTGGTGCATCCACTATCAATCACCCATTTGACTCCACCGGAGAGAGCATCCTACACATAGGTTTAGGATTTGGATAAAGGTGCCCATTTTGCAATGGGACCTCTAAGGTTAGTAACAAGGGTCTTTGGGACCCAAATAGTATAGAAACAGAAAGCATTACAAGGCCCAATGAATTTTGCAAACACCTCTCCATCCTTTGCCTTACGGAGAACATAGGATGGAGGCATCTTCTCCTTCTTATTTCTAGGGATGGGCTTGCCCCTAGTGGCCTTCCCATTCCCAACACCAACCTCATCAACCCTTTTCTTACCTTTGTCCGTGTGCCCTTCACGAACAAAGATCACCTTTTGAGGAGTTGATCCCTTTCTAAGGGTGACATCCTTGGTCAGACTCGTACTTGGATCAAATCCAAGTCCCTCCTTAGCAAAGGAATCCTTGTGATGACTTAGTACATCATTTAGGTTTTTCTCACCTTGGTCACAAGTCAAGAGGCCCTTCTTTAGTTGAGCATGAAGGGCTAAGTTCTCCTCAATGAGAGATGCTTGATCAAGAGTAGAGTTAGTAGCACAAGCATCAACATGTACAATAGTGGGAGGAGAAATCTTAGTAAGTGTTTTTATGTGAGCAAGTTTGTGAGCCTCAAGATTCTTCTTAAGGGTGGTGAGTTCATCATCTTTTGTCTTGAGAGACAAGGTGAGTACCTCAACATCCTTAGAAAGGGAGGTGCTTAGCTACACAAGCTTTCTCATGTCATTAGCAAGTTCTTTGCAGATTTCATTAGCCTTTTTCAAGAAGGAAACATGCTTTTCCTTTAAGTCATTTGATGTGTGGACTACTTTTCACAAGTTATCATTTTGAGCTTCCTCAAAGTCAACTTTTCGATCAAGAAGAGTATAGTTCTCCTTTTCCTCAGTGAGGAGGATTTCAAGATCCTTAATGGTTGTGGAGTGCTTACCCACCACATCCATAAGTAATTGACACATTTTGAGCTTGTTGCCTTTGAGAGAGCTCATCATTTTGTTCACTTTAGCAAACAAAAAATATTCACAAGTAGCATGTGCACCATCACTTTCCTCATCATGAAATTCATCATGAGATTCGTAAGAGAACATAAAGGACTCATCAATAGGATTTACCTTGATCTTGGCCGAGGAAGAGAGAGTGTCATCATCAACCAACTTGGCCATGAGACACTTGTGTGCATTTCCTGTGTAGTCACTCATGTAGTTGTAGTTTACAACTTCACCTTCCAGAGGAGCTTCAAGGTATTTTGTGTGTCTTGAGCAACTCCGACCACACCACCAACATCCTCGGGATCAGACCCTTCTAGAGCCAACAATGCTTTCTTCTTGAACTTGTTGTTGAGAGGGTTTCGGAGCTTCTTGGAAACTTCCTTCCGAGGAAATCGAGGCTTGTCCTCTCTCTTCTCATACGTACAATCCTCCGCAAAGTGTCCCGGTCTCTCACAGTTGTAACAGTTTCTTGTCTTATTCTTTTGGAATCTTCCCTTGAACTCCCCTTTAGTGAACCTCTTCACAAAGAGAGCCATATCATCGTATGAGGGAGTATAATCAGAGTTATCATCATGTTCATACTCATCTTCTTCCTCATCATCAGCAAACTCCTCGAGCCTAGACTTGAGTGCAAGGTTTGAGGATGGACCACCATATGTGGCGAGAAGTCTCTTGGACTCCTTTAGGTACTCTTCATATTGCAAGAAGGTGGCAATCACATCATCCGGTGTCATCTTGAAGAAGTCGGGCATACGCCTCAATTCCCACACCATTTCATAATAATATACCATGAGAGCATTCAACATCTTGTCCACAAGGTAGCGGTTGGTGATTTGATATCCATCCAAAGATTTCTCACATGTGAAGGATTGGACATGAGCGGAGAGAACTTTGATACGCATATGGAGTTGTTGGGGCGTCTCATCTTTCTTCATGTGAAGGTTGTGCAATGCATTCTTTGCGGTCTCATATCTTGTCATTTGAAAAGAGCCGGTGCCGGACTTGGCAATGAGAAGAGTATCCCACATCTCCTTGGCATTGGTGATATGGAGAAATGGTGCACGTGTCAACTCATACATTCCTCTTTTCAAGAACCCAACGGCAGCAAGGTTGAGATGTCTATCAAATACTTCACTTGGTGTAAGGTTGTTTGGATCAACGGGATAATAGCCTTTCCCGGAGTCGATGAGGTTCCACATGGCTCGCACACAAACCTAGGATAATCTGCCATAAGACTTTTCCAATCCAAACAGTTAGTGTTCTCGGTTAGTACCAGTGGATTGCTATTGAAGTTATACATAGGTTCCACAAGCTTACGATCAGGATAGTCCCATTGGTAGGGACAACCTCTTTTCAAGGGAACTTCAGAACCGGGGTACACAAAGGTCATTTGTGGGGACTTAGGGGCCGCACCACTTGACGTTTGTGACTCCAATGCCGCAGACTTCATCCTTGCAAAAGAGCCTTCCATTTCCTTCCTTTGATTGTGTAAAGCCTTTTGCAAGGATTTTTCCATATCGCCGGAGGTGAACAACTTAGGATCCACAATCTCATAGTTAACATGCCCCGTGGAAGGAGGCAACACAGCTTGTGGGGAGGCCCTTCGTTCGATAGCCAACCTCTCGGCTTCCGAACTAGCGGCATCCGCAGCAATTGCGACCTCCTCCACATTGGCACCCGAACTTTCGGGAATGCCGTCCTTGGTCATCTCACTCTAGGGCGGTTAAGCCACAATAATAGAGCACGAGGATCTGATACCAATTGAAAGGATCGAGATAGACTAGAGGGGGGTGAATAGGTCTTATTACAAATTTTATCACTACTTAGCAATTTTAGGCAATAATGCAGAAGATAAAGGTGTGCCTAACAATTGGAAGGTTGACCTAGCTATGACAAGATAAACACTAAGAAAAATATACTAAAGCAAGTGAGGGACAAATAATAAGGGAGCACAAGTAATAAGGGGAAAGAGTAGGGATAACCGAATGACACGAAGACAACGATGTATCCCGATGTTCACTTCCTTGGAGGGAAGCTACTCACCGTTCGGAGAGAGTGGGTGAAACCACGAAGGAAAACAAACGCCACGAAGGCTCACTCTATTACCCTTGAGATACCACCACGAAGGTCATTCCAAACCACTACCGGTTGACCTCAAAGGTGGTCACCAAACCCTCACAAACTCAACGTGGGTAATCACAATGGTCGATTCTTCTCCGAAGAACTCCTACCCGCCTAGGAGTATCCAACCTCCAATAGTAAAAGATCAATGGGGAAAGTTCAAGACTTGCTCAAAATGCGATATTCTTTGGTTGAAAGAAGGGGAAGGGGCGGATCTATCGCGGGGTGAAAGATCCGTCAAGAACTCTCACGGGACTCTCCGGGATCTGAGATTTTGTGAGGGAGAGAGTGAGAGGGAGCACTTGTGTTCTTGAGTGTTTGTAAATGAAGTGGTCAGCCCTCTCAAGTGGTGGAGATGGCATATTTATAGTCCAAGGCCAGAAATGGCCATTGGAGCACTCTGCCTGCATAAGTGTCGGACGTCCGACATGGACCAGGCGTCCGATAGGTGAATGTCGGACGTCTGGTTCGCACCGGACGGACAAGAACACACAACATGGGCAGAAGAACACAGTTGTATTAACTAGGCACCGGACGTCCGACGGCTACCGAACATCCGATGAACGGATGTCCGATGGGCGCCAGAAATCCAATAAACCATAGAGAAAAGTCCACTGACCCCTCGGATCCTTTGTTCAACGCCAACCGGACGTCCGACCACCGGACGTCCGACAGGGACCGGAAATCCGATGAGAAGAGGCAAAAGCCTACTGACCTCTCGGACCCTTAGTCCGACGGTGACTGGACGTCCGAGAGCACGAGTTACCGGACGTCCGATGGGGACCAGACGTCCGATGTGTGTATATTGAGCAAGCTTGTTTTAAATGAGTGAGTGACATGGAATTTGTTTGTTTTGTGAATTGTTTGATCAAGACATTAAGCAGTACACCCGCTGATCCCCTCTTAATAGTGCGGGGATCCCTATACTCAAGATAATCGAAACATCTTACGCTTCAAATTCATTGACTCCATCTCTTGAGCAATTGTAAATAGAAATGGTTTATGATCCACCATCACATCGAACCGAGGGCTAAAACCTGCGATAAACTTGACAAACAGTATTAGTCCCCTATATTTATATTGTTATCAACATCAAAATATGATTAAGGGCATGATTGCGCTTTCAATGGTCGAAGAGAAAATACAGTCCATCCACCCTAACCATCGATCATTGAACCCCATATGTTTCATGATATCCATCATGGGTTTATATTCTATCGTATCAAAGGCTTTGGAGAAATCAAGTTTGAGGACTACCACACTATGGCCAGAAGCTTGACACTGATGCAAGTACTCAAACGCCCATGCTAAGCAGTCCTGGATAGATCGGTGATACATCTCAAACGTGTCGACTTTTCCAAACACTTTTGCTATTGTTTTGGCCTCATTCTTTCATGATTTGAACGAAACTAACCCGGACTGACGCTATTTTCAGCAGAGCTTCCTATATGGTTTTCTTGTGTGCGGGAAAATGGATTTTTAGGTGTCCCGGAAAGTTCCAATAAAAATAGAGAAAATCCACGCACCAGGAGGAAACTGTGGCCAGAAGATGGGCCAGAGGGGGGACGGCCTAGCCCGGGCAGCTAGGTGGCGCGGCCAGGAGGGCTCCTGGGTGGGGCCACCTCCCTTGGTCCCCTACCTTGGCTCCTATTTTTACCTGAGACCGAGAAACCCAGAACAAGCAGTCGTTTTCCCAATTCTCGTCGCAGAGCCGCCTCCACCCTCTGTTCTTCTCCGGGAGAGCTAATTTGGAGGCTGCTGTGGCCTGCGTTGAGGGGAAATCATCGCCATCGTCATCACCATCGACACTCCATCACCCTTCCATGACTTCCCCTTTCATGTGTGAGTAATTCATACTGTAGGCGAAGGGGATGGTAGGGATTGGATGAGTTAGATCATGTAAAAGTTCATCAGATTGTTGGGGGCATATTGCCTATCATGTATTATGGTGTTTATCATCTTTGCTAGTACTTGTTGCTCTTCATGCTTGTCACTTTGGGCCCGAGTGCCATGATTTCACATCTGAACCCTATATGTTTTCATGAGTATATTTTTGTTCTCGATCCTAGCTATGAGATGTATGCACCTATTATAGTCCGGAACCGGCGATCCCAATGGTGACAGCTTGGGACACCAAAGGGGATGGACTATAATTTGAGGATTCCATGTATCCATTGATTGTTAATGCTTTGTTCCGGTTCTCTTTGACAGGAGCACCTTAATCTCCATAAGTTCCTTTTAGCCCCGTTTGTAGCGGGATGGTAAGACAGAAGATGTTGTGCGAAGTTCTTATTGCAAACACGCACAACTACCTTGGGATACTTGCCTAATGTTTGATATTTGCCAAGATGATCATTGCTTTTCTGTGTGCCTTGCCCCAAGTTAATTACATGTTATGTCTCATCCATGTAGTGCCCAACCATCCATTCCCCAAGCCTAAAGTGTTTTAATACCGCTTGTTACAAGTTACTTTACTTTTGCTATTTTACTTTCGTTGCTTTCCCACCACTATTTCCGTTACCACCATCACTTCCATATCACCGTAACTACTAATATCTCGTTGCCAAGCAAGTATATATCAGGTAAGGTTGAATTGACAACTCAACTTTCAAAGCTTATAAATATCCTTTGGCTCTCCTTGTGTCGAATCAATAAATTGGGTTAACTTACCCGCGAAGACTGTTGCGATCCCCTCACTTGTGGTTCATCAAGTCTATTTTCTGGCGCCGTTGCCGATGAGCATAGCTTTTTTTACAAGTCTACTTGGAGTTATTGTGCTTGCTGCGATTTATCCGCTATGGGTAAGAAAGGAGACCCCAATGTTCCGATTTTACCATCCACTACAAGAAAAGGTAATGTTCTTAGCACTAGTGGTACGCTTGATTCACCTTCCATTATGAGTATGTTTGTTTCACCACCACCACATGCTGCTTCTACTGAGTCCGTTACTATGTCTGATAGTTTTGATGATGCTTCTACTACTTTTGATGAGATTGGTTCTCTTTGTCGCTCTGTTGAGTCTCAAATTGCTAAGGCTGCACAACAGTCTGGTATTGAAATTCCTGTTACACGTTTCCCTATTGGTAGATCCTTTGGTTACCCGGACTTGAGTGGTCCCAAGGAAAGAATTCTTGATGATGATTATATTGAGCTTGATGATGATTTGTGAAGGGAGCTTACTGAGTGTGTTGACTCTGACTCCCATGATGTTAAGAAGCTTCTTGAAAAGCACTCTATGAAGAACAAGTTTACTCCTCATCCTAAATTTGCTTCATCTCCTATTTTCATTGAAAATGTTGATTTTGATTTCTCTGTTGATATTTCACTTATATCTACAGTTGACGATGACCCCTTTTATGGCAGAGAAAATGAAGATGTTTTTGCACACCTTACTAAACTCACTAAGTTGGGTGGCTTATTTACTAATGAGGACAAGAAGAGAAATTATTGTGTTACTAAGCTACTTCCTTTATCTTTGAAGGAGGGTGCTAAAGCATGGTATGATGCACTACCATGTGGTTCTATTAAAAGTCCTCATGATTTAGCTCAATCTTTTATTGCGAAATATTTTCCTGCTCATATGCAACATGCTTCTTTACAAAGAATTTATAAGTTTAAACAGTTGCAGGATATGAACCTCCCTAAAGCTTCGGGGACGTATTGCACTTTACTCCAGGATATACCTGGACATGGAGTCCCCAGGAATGAATTACATGATATATTTTATGCGGTTCTAACTGATGAGTCCATGACCTATCTAGATAGTTGTACTGGTCGTGTTTTCAGGGAAAGAACAACGGACGATTGATATGTCTAAAACTTATCGACTTTTCCAAACACTTTTGCAATTGTTTTGGCCTCATTCTTGCATGATTTGAATGAAACTAACCCGGACTGATGTTGTTTTCAGCAGAGTTGCATGTATGGTTTTCTTGTGTGCAGGAATATGGATATTTAGGTGTCCCAGAAAATTCCAATAAAAAGTAGAGAAAATCCACGCACCGGGAGGAACCAATGGTCAGAAGAGGGGGAAGAGGGGGGCCACCCCTGGCCCAGGCGGCCAGGTGGCCACTGGCAGCGCCAGGATGGCTCCTGTGTGGGCCCCACCTCCTATGATGCCTTACGTTGACTCCTATTTTAACCAATTCCATAACAGAATTTGTTTTGCCAGTTCTCATCGCGGAGCCGCCGCCACCCACTGTTCTTCTCCGGGAGAGCTAATCTGGAGGTTGCTTTGGCCTCCGGTGAGGGGAAATCGTCGCCATCGTCATCACCATCGCCACTCCATCAGCCTTCCATGAATTATCCTTTCATGTGTGAGTAATTCTCTGCTGTAGGCGAAGGGGGTGGTAAGGATTGGATGAGTTAGATCATTTAATAGTTCATCAGGTTGTTGGGGGCTTGTTGCCTATCGTCTACTATGGTGTTTATCATCTTTTCTACTACTTATTGTTATTCATGCTTGTCACTTTGGGCCTGAGTGCCATGATTTGAGATCTGAACCCTATGTGTTTCCATGAATATATTTGTGTTCTTGATCCTATCTACGAGTTGTATGCACCTATTATAGTCCCGGACCGGCGATCCCAAAGGTGACAGCTTGGGACACCAAAGGGGATGGAAAATAATTTGAGGATTCCATGTATCCATTGATTGTTAATGCTTTGTTCCGGTGCTCTTTGACAGGAGAACCATAATCACCATAAGTTCCTTTTGGCCCCGCTTGTAGCGGGATGGTAGGACAAAATATGTGGTCCAAAATTCTTATTGCAAGGACGCACAACTACTTTGGGATACATGCCTAATGTTTGTTATTTGACTAGATGATCATTGCTTTTCTGTGTGCCATGCCCCAAGTTAGTTACTTGTTATCTCTCATACATGCAGCGCCCAACCATCCATTCCCCTAGCCTAGAGTGTTTTAATTATGTTGGTTACAAGTTACTTTAGTTTCGCTGTTTAACTTTCCTTGCTTTACCACCACTATTTTTGTTGCCACCATCACTTCCATATCACTGTTACTTCTAATATATCGTTGCCAAGCAAGTCTCTTTCAGGTGCGGTTGAATTGACAACTCAACTGTTAAAACTTATAACTATTATTTGGCTCCCCTTGTGTCGAACCAATAAACTGGGTTATCTTACCTGTGAAGACTGTTGCGACCCCCTACACTTGTGGGTTATCAACGATGCTGAAGAACTGATGGGAAAAATAGCCAAAAACCATGATGATTGGTCCATCCCTAAACCACCACCACCACCAAAGAAGAGTTGAATGCTCGTTTTGAACCCCGAAGATATGCAAGCAGCCAAGAAATCTATTAAAGAGAGAGGTATAAAAGCTAAAGATGTGAAGAATCTACCTCCTATTGAAAAACTTTGTGATCCAACCACTCACCCTCCTATGGTGGAGGTACACTCTATTTTTGATTTCGATGTAGGTGACATCCCTCATGGTAAGCCTCCTAATCAATGTTTAGATGAGCTTGATAATTTTATTGTCAAGCAAAGGAACTTTAATGAGAGGATTCAAAGTCACTTGCATGATAATTCCCTTCCTATAAAAAGTTTTCTTGATGTTTTAGGTAGAACTTTTAATGATGTTAAAGGTCTTGTTAAGAACTTTCATATGGTTCAAACTCCGCTTGAACAAATTTCTAATGTGCAAAAATATTTGCTTGCTAACAATGCCAAACAAGATGACATGCAAGCTTATGGGATTAAAACCCGAGGTCGGACACACAACCAAGACCCTCTATATCCAGAAGGGCATCCAAAGAGAGTCGAGCAAGATTTTCTATTGCAGGAAGAAGAGGTTGTCAGGTCCCCTAAGAAGAAGAAAAATAAACACAAGGAAGCTGACAACTCAAATGATCCCATAATTGATGAAGCACCTATTGTTGATCCTAATAGTATATCTACTTCCGATACTGAGACTGAAGATGGTGCTGAACCTGGTAAAAATAATGAGAAGAATGATCCTCCTAAAGTACGAGAAGAAGATGCACCCGATAAACGCAAGGGATATACTAGATTAGTCTTCATTGCAAGGAAGCGTGGGAAGGAATGAGAACCATGGGTAAAAAAACCAATGCCCTTCCCAGGTAAGTCCCTCAAAACTAAAGAAGAAGAGCACTATAATAAATTTTGTGAATGGATGAAGCCTCTTTCTTCAAATTCCTTTGACTGATGCTATTAAGTTGCCTCCCTACTCATGGTATATGAAAGATATTGTGACTAATAAAAGAAAAGTTCCTAATGAGGCAATATCTACTACGCTTGCTAACTACTCTTTCAGTGGCAAGATTCCTGAGAAGCTTGGTGATCCAGGTATACCAACCATTCCTTGCTCCATAAAGAATAATTATGTTAGAACTGCTTTATGTGATCTTGGTGCAGGAGTCAGTGTTATGCCTTTATCTCTTTACAAAAGACTTTGCTTAGATAAGTTAATCCCCACAGATATCTCTTTTCAAATGGATGATAAGTCAACAACCGTTCCTATTGGTATTTGTGAGGATGTTTTTTTTAAGCTTTATTTGTGAGGATGTTCCTCTTGAAGTTGCTAATTGCTTGATCCTTACTGATTTTGTTGTGCTTGACATGCTCGAGGATGGGAGCATGTCCATTATTCTTGATAGACCTTTTCTTAACACCACATGTGCTATTATTGATTGCAATAAAGGAAAGGTCACGTTCAATGTTAATGATAAAGAACACACGGTATATTTTCCAAAGAAGATCGATAAAAGGCATGGCCTTAATTCTATTGAGAATATGGAGGCCGTGAACATTGGTGATTGGGATTGTCCTCTACATGTGCACCACAAATACAAAAAAATTATGGTGGGGAAAATGGCCATTAAAATAAAGGTACCATGATTTCTTTATAAGGAGTGAAACTTTTTGCTCGATATACCACCTATTTGGTAGTAAGACTTGATCAACCTTTCTAACAAACATGTTTTATATAAGTAAAACGGGGAGCTTATTATGCTTTCATTTCCTTTGGCTTTTATCCTCCTTGTTGTATCAAAGTTTTATGTTATTCAAACTTCATATGTTCAACCATTGCTTCGAGCTTTCCGGAAGTTTTGCAGCTTTCGATACTTTGAAAAAAAATTCAAAAGTGAAGTTGTCAGAAAAATTCTAGAAAATATATAATAAAATTTTCCATCAAAAAAGAGACACATGGGGACCTGGGGCTAACCAGGGAGTGCCACCCCTGGTCCAGGTGGCCAGGTGGCGCGTCCTGGCCCCTGGCCGCGCCACCAGGGTGGTTGTTCCCCATTCGGGGTAAGTTTTCTTCCCTTCTCTCTCTCACTCCAAAAATCCCGAGATTGCTGCTAGAGCTCGTGTTCTTGTTGTTCTTGGTGGAAAATTTTGATCTCTGTCTACAACCTATGATTTGAATTGAGATTTTGCGCATTTGCTCCCTCGTATGTGACTCCTCCACCCCTACAATTAGAAATTTGATTGGTAGTCTTATTTGTGAGTATTTAAAAGTTCTTGGTGATGTTCATATGAGCTTGCATGCAAGTTTAGAAATTCATTTGTGAAGTTTATGCCTTGGGGAAGTGAGTAGAGTAGTTTTCCTCAACTTCTTTTTGCTTAAATCTTTGTTTTTGTAACTTGCCAAAAATTTTAGAAATTAGTTTGATTGGGAAAGCCCAAGAATGGCTTCGGAAGAAGAAGCCTGAGCCCACCGATAGATTAACTAGAGCTGCAGCTTCATCCTCTACTGCGAGTGTAACATCCCAATTATTTCCAAAGTTTGGAATGTTAATAAATGAAATAATAAATGATTGTTTTCTTGATATAGTTGATTTTCACTAGGATTTAAAACTTTTGGAGTTTATTGAATATTAAAATGAGAGGGAATGAAAGGACTTTCCCTAATATTCATTGTTCGTCTTTTGGAAGTTAATATTTAAAACAAATCCAAAAAATTAAAATGAGAGAAGGTAATATGACTCCTTCAACATATTAAAAGAGTTGGTAAATTTTTTAAATAATTATTTGAATTTTATGAATATTCAAAACATTTTTCAACTTAAGGCAATTTATTAGAGAGGATATAAAATGACTTATCCCCTTTAAATAAAGTTGAAAAATATTTAGACTGTTGTTTGAAAGTTTCTGAAATATGTTATGAGTATTATAAATAACTCTAAAATTATTTTAGGGATTTTTATAATGATCAGACAGATTTTATTGCATTAAAATTTTTTATCAAAATTGCAATATAGCTGGAAAAGTATTTCTAGCAATATTATTTTATTTTATTAATTTTTTTATTGCTATTGCACTTTTACAATTATTAGTTTATTATTTAAAATGTTCTATCGACTTGGTTGACCGAATACAAATATTTAAAAAACGGGAAACCGCAGCTTAGCCAGTAGCCGTCCCAGTAGCTCTTTCTCGCCGCGGCCACAAATTAAGTCCAAGACGGACCCATTTTTTTTCTCTTTTATCTGCCTATAAATGGATTTCCATAAAACGTTGTTTTCCTTTTCTTTTTTTACCAAACCCTAGCGGGACCTGCTTCGCCCCCGCCAGATCCAGCCGTCATCGGAGCGCCGCCGCCTCGCCGCCTGCGCGCATCGCTGGCGATCGGACCGGAGAGCCGCCTCCTCGTGCCACATCGGCGCTGCGCCACCGTGCCTCCCACCCCGCGCGCCCACGTCGCCCCCCGTGGTCGAGCCACCGCTGGCTGTCCTTGCCGGAGCCGCCACCCCGTCGTCGGCCGTCGTCCTTGCCGGTTAGAACTGCCATCGCCTCCCCACCGTTGGATCTTGATCTGGTGGCCCAGATCGACCCAGATATAGATCTTCTTTAATTCTAGGGTTCTGATTAACCAGAGTTGACCCGGTTTATCTCTGGTTAACCGCCGTTGACCGGCTTATTACTTAGCGAACACTCGTTGTAGAGTTCACCACGTTCACTCCATAGCAGCAAGGAACTATCCGTGATGAAGTAATTATTTTATTCACGGATAAGTCCTTTTTTATAGTTTGCATCCTAGAACCTTCTTAGACGTATCTTTTAAACCGTATATGAGTTTTAGGTGATTCTTTTTGCGTTGTGTTTGTAGTGAGACTTATATTACAATGAAGTTACACTTTCAAAGTTACACATTTTTTAATTTTAATATATTTCGATTCAAATTCAAACATCCGGAGGCTGTATCTTTTATACCGTTGATTCAATATGGATGATCTCTTTTTCGTTGGAACACCCGTATCATATACTTGATATACATATCATGTTTAAATAACATTCAAATACTTTTCATCTGTTTGAATTTAAATTGAAATTCAAACTTCACTTTACTATAACCTCTGTTGTAGTATTCCTCTACACGTGATTATTTTTGTATATTGGCCCACCTGTAATATCCCGTAGGTTATATCACACACTTTTCATATTGCCATGATTTTCCTTGTATTCATAGTTTCTTTAGTTGTAATATTATATAGTGTCAGTTCTTTATCCCTTGACTCTCTTGATTTCACTTTCCACGTATCACCTTCGAGCACATCGAAACCTTTTTCGCATCAATCCTAGTTGTTAATGTTGCTAAACATTGTTTTGTTTGATTTGTTATTATTATGATTATTCCTTTTGGTGTGTTTGTTTATTTAGGTTCTTTCGTTTACGATAGATTGCTCGGAGTGTGACGAGTAGAGTTATCCGAATTGTGAATGCGAAGAACTTCATCGAATATATAAGGCAAGTTACACTTTGACCATACCTTATCCTATATTTTTCATTATGCAAGTAGTACTTTATGACCCTATGCATGTGTAGGACTAATATATTACTTATGCCGCAAACCTGGTAGGATAGCCATATGATCTGATCCTATATTCATTGTGGCCTAAGTTCGTGTTTGTTATATATTGCTATGCTTGTAGACGGGGATTGGCTTGAGTATTCATTGAGTTATGTGAGGATCTTAATGACTAGATTATCCACCTTAAATAGAATTCACATCTGGATGGGCGGGATGCATCCCGGGGGTTGCGCCTTCTCTAAGGGCAGGTTCAGGGCTAAATACTCCCGATGGTTTTGCATGGTATGGAGGGAAGGCAACATGGGGACTTGCACCTTGTCTAAGGACTGCGCCCATGAGAGTACACCCTAAGTGGGGCCGTCGAGGCTCAAAAATATCGGACAGACTTAGTGACTAGTAGCTTCCATGTACAACCACTGGCTATATGGGATTTGGCTTAGTCGAGTAAGTTGTAGGGAGTCTGGCCCTGGTAGCTAGCAGATGTAGATATGATAGGTGTACCGGCTACCAAAGGGTGGAGTTGACCTCTTCTGAAAGACTTTGTCTAAATCTATGGGTTGAGTCCAGTGGGTACAGTGTACAAACCTCTCTAGAGTGTACAAACTAATCATGATTAGCCGTGTCCCCTGTTATGGAAAACTATGAGAAACTAGGCTACTGTTGTTGGATGGTCTTGACAGATGATTCACCTTAATAAAACTTGAGTGGGAAACTTTAATAAAGCGTATGGGTTGGAATTGGTGTCGCCCAAATCAGCCTTATGTTAATGTAGTAAGATAAATTAAAATTTTACTGATAGGTAGATTGAGGGGAAAATCAGCTTTCTACAAAATAAAACCATAATCCTTGCTTTGACTTACCTTGCCTGTAGTTTTAGGTCTGTTATATCCTTTTTCATGTGGCTTGTCGTACATTCAAATGTACTGACCCTATGTCGGGCTGTAACCTTTGGTGTTGTAGGATTGTATACGACGAGTAAGTAATGCGTTGTATGGCTACGATGTATATACTCAACTGTGTCGGTGGAGTTGATGGACACCACGAAGCTCTTTATTGTATTTTCGGTGTATTCTATTTGTAAGCCAGCCTTCAATTATGCAGGTATGTTCTATTGTAATACTGGATCTTCGATGTAATATTTATGGCATGTGGTTTATTCTTGATATTACATCATGTACTATGTGTGCTAGCTATTGATCCAGGGACTAGCACAAAATGCATAGTGATTTGGATTCTTAGTGAATCGGGTCATTACAGATGGTATCAGAGCCCATGTTGACTGTAGGTCCTGACCCTAGGAAATGGATAGTAAAAACCATAGGAACAAAATTATTTTATCACTCTTTGGTTATTTACTCTCTCCACTAATATCTCTCATCTATTATTCATCTTCTAAACTCTTCTCTTGTTTTAATGTAAATGACCATCCTAGTTGCTTATGCCCCTGAAGACATGACTTTTGAGAAGTACATCATCAACCTTGTGGATGAATTGAGGTTACCACTACCAGAAGTGGAGTATCCTATGGGGTTCAATAAGTTTTGACACTAAGGATTTTTAAGATCGGATTAGCTAAGAAGAATGAAGCTTAGATTCACACCACCACTGTTATGCTAAGGTAGATAAACGATGTGCGCATAGTACTCTAGGTTTGCTTGTGTGGTGTGCTTTGTGTTTCTTCTATATGAGTAGAATAGGTATACGTTGACGTAGACCCCCATCTATTTAGTATGCTTCAATACTGAAGAAGACACAACTACAAGAAGAATAAGTTGACAAGTAACTCGACGATATGAAGATTGCTTCGACGATGTAAAACTGAAGCTAATGACATTGAAGACTCGAAGACTTGGAAGATTCAAAGTCTCTACCATTACGTCGTTTTCGTGAGCTGACATTTCTTGTTTTACCGACAGCTACACATCAAAACTTATTTACAAAACTAGTGTGATGTTAGTATGGGTATATATCTCTCTCTACATTCTATTCCTCTCAACCCAATCCCTACCCGGAAGGAGTTACTACAATGGTTGCTAATATCAAGACCGGAATAAAGATGTATGCAAATTAATGCCGAGTTCAAAGTTAACCTCATGTGTCAGGATCTGACAACAAGCGAGTACAATATTGTTGAAGGAAGAACCCTGGATAAAGTTGTAGTTCACAAGAGTACGTTTTATAGTAGTTTGCGCAGACCTGAGTGTTGTAAAGAAACGATAGATGTCTTGTTTGGCTTGCAGAATCAATGGTTTCATCCGAACCTAGTTCATGAACTAGAAGGACTTCTGTAATGCTTGTGAGGATGACCGAGTGTTAGATTGCGAGATTTGCTCAGCCATATACAAGGTAATGATTTGGGTGCGGAATGGATCAGCCCCCATGATGACTACTCTTATTATTCACTCTTGCTATGCGGGATAGTAAATCTTGACTGACTTACCTATAGTAGAGAGACAACGATGTTAAGCCTGAACCATAAAATGGTACAATGTTTTCCCATGTAGAAGATTACTGTTGACAATAGTAGGTTATGCGGTAAGTATGAAGCAAGACCATTTTATGCAGGTATCCAATAAAATCATTATGATGAAAACCAAGAGAGTATAGATAGTTGTTTAGTATTGGCGCTTGACTCGTCTTCCATGAAGGCTCACTATTTTGCACACCACATTTTGATGGAGGATTCAATGCCTCGATGGAGTATTAAAAATCTGTGAAGATCTCATAGAAGGAGCAAGATTTTTGAAGACCACGTCACATTCATTTTAAGGGTGGTAGTACCCGAGACCCTCGGAGGATCAATTGATTTTCAAGAGAACCTGAACCTAATCTTTTCTTTCTAGCATTTTCCAATCTCGGGGACGCGATTCCTTTTAAGGGTGGTAGTGTGTAACATCCCAAAATTTTCCAAATTTTGGAATTTTAATAAATTATATAATAAATTATTCTTTGCTTGATATGGTTTCTTTTCACTAGGATTTAAAACTTTCAGAGTTTATTGAACATTAAAATGAGAGGGAATAAAAGGACTTTCCCTAATATTCATTGTTGGTGTTTTGGAATTTAAAATTTAAAACAAATCCAACATATTAAAATGAGAGAATGTAATATGACTCCTTCAACATATTAATAGAGTTGGTAAATATTTTAAATAATTATTTGTATTTTCTGAATATTCAAAACATTTATGAACTTAAAGCAATTTATTGGACAGGATATAAAATGACTAATCCCCTTTAAATAAAGTTGAAAAAAATTTAGAATGTTGTTTGAAATTTTTTAAAATTTGTTATAAGTATTATAAATATCTATAAAATTATTTTTAGGATTTTTATAATGTTTAGACATATTTTATTGCATTAAAATGATTTATCAAAATTGCAATATCGCTGGAAAAGTATTTCTATCAATATTATTTTAATTTATTAATTTATTTTATTGTTATTGAACTTTGAAAATTATTAGTTTATTATTTAAAAATGTTGCCTCTACTTGGTTGACCGAATAAAAATATTTTAAAAACAGGCAACCACAGTTGGGCCACTAGCCGGCCTAATAGCTCTTTGTCGCCACGGGCGCAAATTGAGTCCAAGACTAATCCGTTTTCTTTTTCTCTTTTCTCTGCCTATAAATAGATTTTCAAAAAAATTGTTTTCCTTTTCTTTTTTTACCAAATGCTAGCGGGGCCCGCTTCGCCGCCGTCGGATTCCATCGTCACTAGAGCGTTGCCGCCTCACCGCCCACCCGCGTCGCCGGCCACCGGACCAGAGCGCCGCCTCCTCGCGACACCAGAAGGCCGCGCCTTCCACGCCGCGCGCCCGCGCCGCCCCCCGCGACCGAGCCGCCGCCGACCGTCGTCCTCGCCGATGAGAACTGCTATCACCTCCCCATCGTTGGATCTTGATCTGGTGGCCCAGATCGGCCCAGATCTATATCTGGTTTAATTCTAGGGTTCCGGTTAACTGGTGTTGAGCGGCTTCTTACTTAGCGAACGCTCGCTTTAGAGTTCACCAGAGTGAGCGTCGTTCACTCCGTAGCAGCAAGGTCGTGTCCACGGTGAAGTAATTATTTTATTCACTGATAAGCCCTTTTTTACAGTTTGCATCCTAGAACCTTGGTATCCGTATCTTTTAAATCGTATATCGGTTTTAGGTGATTTTTTTTTGCGTTGTGTTCGTAGTGACACGTATATTACAGTAAAGTTACACTTCCACACACTTACACATTTTAGAATTTGAATATATTTAGATTCAAATTCAAACTTCCAAAGGACGTATCTTTTATACCGTTGATCCAATATGGCTGATTTCTTTTTCGTTGGAACACATGTATCATATAATTTATATCCATATCCTGTTTACATCACATTCAAATACTTTTGATCTGTTTGAATTTGAATTTTAATTCAAACTTCACTTTACTATAACCTGTGTTGTATTATTCCTTTACATGTGATTTTTTTGTATACTGGACCGCCTGTAATATCCCGTCGGTTATATCACACACATTTCATATTGCCATGATCTTCACCATGTGTTCATAGTTTCTTTAGTTGTAATATTTTATAGTGTCAATTCTTTATCCATTGACTCTCTTGAGTTCACTTTCCACCTATCACCTTCGAGCACATCGACACATTTTTCGTATCAAGCCTAGATGTTAATGTAGCTAAACATAGTTGTGTTTGATTTGTTATTATTATGATTATTCCTTTTGGCGTGTTTGCTTATTTTGGTTCTTTCGTATACGATAGATTGCTCGGAGTGTGACGAGTAGAGTTATCCGGATTGTGAGTGCGAAGAACTTCATCGAATGTATTAGGCAAGTTACACTTTGACCATACCTTATCCTATATTTTTCATTATGCATGTCGTACTTTATCACCCTATGCATGTGTAGGACTATTATATTACTTATGATGCAAACCTGGTAGGATAGACATATGATCTGATCATGTATTCATTGTCCCCTTAGTTCGTATTTTTTATATATTTCTATGCTTGTAGACGGGTATTGGCTTGAGTATTCATTGAGTTATGTGCGGATCTTAATGACTTGATTAGAAACCTTAAATAGAATTCATCTCTAGACTGGCGGGATTCATCCTGGAGGCAGTGCCTTCTCTAAGGGAAGGATCAGGGCTAAAGGCTCCCAGTGGCTTTGCATCGTATGGAGGGAAGGCATCATGGGTACTTGCACCTTGTCTAAGGACTGCGCCCATGAGAGTGCACCCTAAGTGGGTGCCGTCCAGGCTCAAAAAGATCGGATAGACTTAGTGTCCAGACTTCCTTAGCCAGCTGGTATTCAGGATGAGTTTGATAGCCTTTGTGCAGCTACAGGTTTGACACCTCTTGTGACATGCCATGTGCCACAATATCCAAAACTCACTTACTATTTTTTCAATTGGTTTAGATACAATGATGAAACTTCCATGATTGAATTCAGACTATATGAGGAAGTTTTTACCATCTCTTTGCCAAAATTTTGTGATGTTATAGGTGTGCGGAATGTTGGGAAGACGACCAGGATAAATGCTCATCCCTACACGCTGAAAGCCCTCTTCGCCTCTCTTTGCAGCAAGGACCCGAAGGACATTAAATGAGGGAAGATGTAACAGCCCAGATTTCACAAAAATTAAAATTTTTGTTTTCGTTGTGAATTGTTTGATTGTCTGATCTGTTTGCGGTGTTTGCATCCCCGATTTATCGATTGGTGATTATTTTTCCCCCTCTTATCTCGTAGCAGACGTAGACCGACCCTTGCGACGCTGACACTCAACCTTTGCGACACCGGGTTTCACCAGATCACCGTCGCGAAAACCCGCACAAGACCAGCCGTAGCCAACGGAACAAAAACCCCGTTTAATAAGTAAACGGGATATTTTTATAGAGCACCGGAAAGTGTTCTCGGAACGGTTCCAGCACGAGTTGAACGCCACCGTCTCAACGCACTGAACGCGTAGTTCGAACTTTTACCCGAATCGGAGGTCCTACAGACCGTCGGCGGTCAGAAATGTAAACACCGCGCGCGAGAGAGAGAAACCGGGGATGTATTTTCAAACTGCCATCCACCGGGGAAATATAAAGGCCACCACTCTACCACCCCTTTCTAGGGTTTCCCCTATGCCAAAATTGCAGCCACCCCCTCAGATCTGCCTCCAAATTTTCCCAATAGCCCCAAAATTGAGAAACCCTAATCCCCAACGATCTGGACCGTCGGATCGGCCAATCCAATGGCCCAGATCGCACCCAGCCTCCACCCACCTCTCTCTCTCTTCCAAGCCACCGCACCAACCGAGGCTGCCGCCGCCTCCCTCCGGCTAGCCGCCAGGCGCCTCCCTCTCCTCCCTTCTCTCCTCCTAGCGGCTCTCTCATCTTCTCCCCTGACCTCCTCCTCTATCCATTTGCGCAAAGCTGCCATGGCCATGGCCGAAGCTCAAGTAGCTCCTCAGCCGCCGCCCATGGAGGTCCGGAGCCACTCATGCCCGCGGTCGCCGGCCCCGCCGCCTAGCCGCCGGATCCGGCCACCCCGTCCCTCCTCCGCGCCTCCCCGCCTACCCTGCACCCGCTCCATGGCCACGCCGGAGCGCGCCAACCGCCGTTGCCGCCCCCTGGTCAGCCTCGTCCCGGCGGGACGAACAGCCCGACCACGGCTGGGCCGCCTCCCAGCGTCCGTGGGCTGCTCCAAGGCCCAGCCGCCCCTCCTCTGCCTCCCAGGCCGTTTTGGGACGAGCCCAATGGGTGATGGACCTACGCAGGCGCCACGACAAAAATAGAGATAGAGATAGGGATGACCGCCGCAATCACCGTAGCGGTGATGGACGACGAGATGCACGCGATGACATCACGCAGAACAAAATCGACAAAGGAAGACGCAGAAGTGCGGCTCGCAGAGAGCACTCGGACGAGAAAGCATCAGACGAAGACCTCGAACCTTGCGGAGCCCTATGTTTTTCCCGAGACATAGGTGAGACACTCATGCCCAAAGGTTTCAAATTAAACTCCACAACCAACAAGTACGACGGGCTTGAAGAACCAGAAGCATGGATCGATGCCTACCTCACGGCCATGAAATTGCAGCGAGGAACCAAGACCATAGCAATGTAGTATGTACAACTCATGCTCGAGGGCTCAGCACGGCACTGGCTAAAGAACCTACAGCGTGGCTCCATCAGCTCTGCAATGCTTTCATCGAGAACTTCAAGTCACCTACAAGCGGCTGGTCTCACTTGAGGAGCTGAGAGCATGCAGGCAAGGAACCGGAGAATCTTTAAGGGTTTACATCCAGTGATTGACCATACTCAAAACCTCAGTCGAAGACATATTAGACGAAAGCGCAATCGACACATTCAGAAGAGGCTTACATCGCTTAAACTTCAAAGAACAACTCGGGTAGCTCAAAGTCTGAACACTAGCGTAGCTGCTAGAGAACGCTAACAACTGGGCAGACGGAGAAGACTCCTTGCGCAATGAATCGGATGTCCCGATGACTCGCACAGATCACGGCTATGACTACTACGACGGAGACAGAGGTTTTAACAGGAGAAGAAAAGGCCCAGGCGCAACTTCTACGACGACAGAGGACCGAACATGATCGCAGCCGGTTTACTAGGAGACAGAGACATTAGACAGCGCATTGACAACATAATGCAGCGAAGAGACAACTAGGAAGATCCACCACACGCCCAAAAGCGGTATTCGAGATCCAGGCAGCCGCGAGATGACGCACGATCGTCCCGCTTAGCCAAAGACCAGCTAGATGGACCATGCACAATATACGGTTTTAGGAACGAACGCGGAGAATTAAGATTAAGCCACATACTCAAAAACTGCAGACGCTTCACCGAGCTCTCAGAAGAAAAGAGCTGGTAAACGGCCCCAACACTACAACCTCTGGCAAGCGTGATAGTCGGACCAATCGCCCACAACGCACCATCCCCACCCGCAGCACCAGCAAGATAGGTAGCAGCTGTTGGGAATGTGCCCTAGAGGCAAATAAAATATGTTTTATCGAGCATATTCCATTAGTTCATAATACGTTTGATACTATGCTAGAACTGTATTAAGAGGAAACATTAATACAGGTGTGGTATACAAACAACCAGGTCCCTAGTTAACCCTAGTATACTAGTCCATTGGGCGATTGATGATCAAGGTTTCCTGATCATGAGACAATGGCGTCTGTTGACAATGGAGTCGTATCATTGGATAATGATATGATGGACATACACCCACCAGAAGTGTTGCGATGTGATCAAGTCACATAGTTCGACATTGCGATAACTATAACGTAGTGACCAGATACTTTGACCGTAATGATCATACGTAATTGTCATCTATGAGGATGCTTTGATTTGTATCCCACCGCCTGACTAAAATATGCTGGCCATAACGGTGCACTTTGGGTATTCCGAAATAGATGGTTGATGAGTATGCAAATAGATCAAAGCGGGATTTGTCCATCCGTGTGACGGATAGGTACTCTGGGCCCACTCGGTGATGTTACATCATAAAGTTTGCAAACGTGTGACTAGGTCACGGAGTTGTAATATCACGGGAACGAGTAAACTTGTTTGTTGAGAACGAGGACGAACTAGGTATAGTGGATACCGATGATCAAACCTCGGACAAGCAAAGTACCATGGGACAAAGGGAACAGGCACACGGTTAACGGATCCAACAGCGATTGAAGTTCATTCGATGGAAGCGCAGGGGCTATCAAGGATTGTAACCAGGTCCAATTGATTAGTCATTGATCAATGAGAATTGTCTCGATCATGTCTGCTGTTTCCCGGACCGTAGGGTGTTACACTTAAGGGTACTCGACGCAGTAAGGATTGATTCTGGATCACCGGAGAAATTGGAGAGAACACCGGAATTGTTCCGGTGATGACCGGAATTGTTCCGATGAAGGCCGGAAGTTGTTCTGGGTATTTCGAAAGGTTCAAAATATATTTAATAATGTTTAATATATGTTTTATTATTTAATTATCTGAATTAAATATTAAAATGTATTTAAATATAATTAAAAATGAATTAAAAGGCATATGGGCCTCATAGGGCCCATTAGGGGGAGAGGGAGTCCTCCCCCATGGGCCATGGCGCCATGAGGGGGCCCACCCCCCTTGTTGGTGCGCCACCCCCCTCCCTTGGGATTAGTCCCACCCCGGAAGGGGAAGGGGGGGTGTCACCCCTCCTTGACCTATATAAGGAGGGGTAGGGGTGCCCTTTTAATCATGAATTTTTTGAGAAAAGTTTCTCATCTCTCTCCCTTCTTTCTCCTTCCTTTGAGCGGACTCCCCTTGTTTGGAGGCTGCTCTGGGTTGGGGATTTCTCCACTATACGCACGCCGTCGTGCTGCTGGAATCGGGATCCGAATCCATCTTCTTTCCGCTGCTCTACTGGTTCGGAGCCCGGAGGGACGTCGGGTATACTGTATGTGTATAATCCCGCGAGGCACTACACTTGTGGTGCTACTTTATCGTCGTGGCCGGATCGCGAGGTCTTCATCAGCAACCTTCCGACGGGGACGTAATCCCGTCAATGGTCCGCAAGGATCGGGTGGCTACAGGAGTCATCGTGGATCTGCGCGGCATCGGGGATTGCCGGTACGACTACACCAACCACGTTTCATGCGGGAACGTTTCCCGCTTAAAGGACTACATACTGGTATGTGATCTATTTCTGTCCGTTACTTGCATCAGCATAGCATAGGTCTTGGGATTGGGTATCGTAGGTCAAGGAAAAAATTGTGTTTTCTGCCTCGAACCCCAACAGTGGTATTAGAGCAAGGCTATGCGTAGATGTATAGTACGGATAGAACACATCTAGTATGTGGGCATAAATTCTCAATTGTTACCCTCTCACGTGTACTCATTTAGCGTTGCGGCAATGTTTGATGAAGCGGCCCCCGACCGACCTTACGCGTTTACGCGAGACTGGTTCCACGCTTTACATATGGCTTGTACCATATAAAGTGGCTGGGGGGGTGTCTGTCTCTCTGCATTAGCGATGCGAAGATGTTTGCAACGGAGGGCCCCGACAGGGGTGTAATAGAGACAATTGCGGGATTTGTGTTGTGGCTTGTTTTCGCAGGATAGAAAGCGGTTCTTTTCTCGAAACCCCTAGCAGCCACGTAAAACTTGCAAAAGATAAAGTAGGAAGGCGTTTTCAACTTTAATTTGCATGTCGGGGGGAATCATAGCATGTATGATTTATACTGTTGCATCCTGTTTTGCTAATATGTTAGATATACGACGGTGGCATAATAGGATGATCCCTCACTAATCCAACAAAGTGTCCTTCCTTAGTGAAGCACCATCTGGAAAGTTCTTCATTATGGAGGCATCACGTGTCACACGGGTGTCAAACATTTTTACGTTCACAAGAGATGGGTGGAGCAAGCCTAGCATGTCCAGAAACATGGCCTTGCATACGCAGCATATACTCACTAAGGTTATTGTGGCGAGCCTGGCATGTGCAGACATGGCCTCGGGACACAAGAGACCGAAAGGTCGAGCATGAGTCACATGGATGATGTGATTGGCATGATGGCCTACCTTGAACAACATACTGATGGTCGTGTCACACGGGGGAGGTATGTTCTTCAAGGATCGTGTAATCACTTAGAACAAACTATGAGGGATGTTTGTCTGAGTGGGAGTTCCAGAATTGTTTTTGAAACATGAACTCCATATTATGAACTTAATCTTCATGTCTTTGCAAATATCATTGTAGATAACGTCATACCAATGTTTAGAACTATGGCTCTTTTAGTATGATAGAACTTAAGGTAAATGGGTCTTACTTCATTGATGTGTACCAACACCATTAGAGACATACTCGTTAGTAATGACTTGTTAAACATAATACGAAGAACTGCTAGGAGATACACCTGATAACTCCGTATTCAAGGAAGATGATGATGAGTACCGTACTCACCGTCACTTATGAATGACTGTCCAATACACCATACTTCATTCTATGAGTCTGAATTGTGAATGCATGTTAACCAACACGTATGACGTGCTAGGTGAACTTGAAAGCACTTGGTCACAAATCAGAGAAATGGAATATGAGTATATGGACGGGGTTTCTTTCAACTATGGTGGAAGGAACAACCTGCTGAGAAAGTCACTTGGAAAATGTATAAGATACATGGAACACCTTGTGTATAACTTGGACTACTGAATGACTGGTTACTTTGCGATAACTGGGGAGTTGCATCCACTTCCTCCCAGTTACAAAGACCATGTCTGCACTATGTCATGAAGGAGAATCGTTCACATGTCATGAGGTCATGGTTAAAGTTAAGAACTTTAAGAGTAGAACCAATGCCGGAATAGTCATTGACGGAGAAGGTATATTTGATATACGAGTTATAAATGTCTTTCCCACGAAACACTAATTGCGGTTGATTAAGTATTCGATGCTTGAACTTACTGCTTGAGAGTGGCTTGGAAGGGATGAGGTGACAATGTGTGCTGACGGCAATCAAGATAGTTGATGGTTGACAACACTCTCCCTCTACATCTATCAATTGATTAATATATGAATAAATTTTATGATCGTTTGAATGAGGACTTTATTAGTGTGTCTTGCATCTCGCGAAGACAATTATTCATATTAGTGAGAAACAAGTCAGTTGTTCTCCTTTTATGAATGATATCTATTATGGTCACATTACGATTATGAATGAGCTATTCTTATATTGATGATAGTTGTTTGATCATTTATAAGAAATATTGTAATGCCAAGAAATATCCAGGCTTGATAATGACACTACAGTTTAAGTCATGAATGGTATGATGATGTCTTAAGATACTTGATCTCTTGACATATACAAACCATGCCTTTGAGGTGAGATGACTAAAACCTCGCATTCTGGTAAAACAGATTGTGTACTGATTGTTGAGTATCATACATTGTGATGTATCGTATGTCAGCATGTGGTGAATTTCATTATTTTCGTGAACTTCGTATGTGGACTTAGATGAATATTTGTATTCACTAATGAAACATGAGTCTGAAATAATTTGATATGATCAAAATGGATTTCAGAGTAAAGATGGATATTAAATTAACAAGAAAGACAAGTCTCTACGATTTGATCAAAGTGACAAATGTTTTGAGTTAGTCTTGGGCATAAAGACTTGTGTGAAAGTTGTTCCACAAATTGCAATGTCTTGAGACACTTCAATATGATTGACGTGCCTGAACATTGTGATCATATTCTATGAAAAAGTGTATGGTCTAAGTTATCTCTTACCAAGTTACGTTATTATTGTTTAGAGTTATTAATTTAATATGCAAACACTCACTTCAGCATAGGGAACCATCTGAGTTCGTGGAAACCAACACTATATATGTCATGGTGTATTGTGGTTTCTAGGAAGCTTGATTTATGTAAGATAAATTATCTTTGTAGTGTATCCTTAGACAACTATGGATGCATCTTCCACAACTAGAACCAAAAGGAGCAAAAGTTGTATTGCTATGTTTGGTGTTTGTCAAGAATTGTTCTTGATAAATGTGGTAATGGAAGAAAAGTGAAAGTTCAACCAAGGTAATTGACCTTGCCTCCAAATGTCAGAGTAGTGCAACGGAATATGTTCTGGAAGCAAAACTCTACAATAAGAGGAGAAACTAATGATAAAGATCATGATGTTTTGAAGAAAGCTTTTACTGAGAAAGGTAGGATTCAATAATATATATTTGCCCCTGGTGCAAAATGATATTCATGATTCACTTGTCATGTTAATGGAACAAGAAATTCCTACGAACTACAAAGAAGCGATGGTGGACCTAAGTACGAGATATGACTATGAGTCATGAAATCCTATGTTGAGTTACATTTAAGATTGCTTGAATCTTATCAAGTAAGGTGGTTACTTGATATTCACAATAACTTCAGAGTTATGAGGAATAAATGTGAACATCAAAGGGACGTCAAGATTGGTTTGTCACAAATATTGTTTCTGACAAATTCAATGGGTTGACTACAATGTGTAGCAATGCTTGAGTCAAAGGGATATTCACTACGATTGATCCAGGATTGTTATCAATACCGTGACTTCCTCAAATCCTGTATTTGAAGAAGTGTTGTAATTGGTACAACAAGAAGGTTTTTGAAAAACATATGGATACTAGTGTCTCGTAAACTGAATTCTCATTTTGATGGATGATCAAAGGATTTTGGACTTAACCAAAATATCGGGGAAACATGCATTTGCATGAAACTGAGTGGGAGCTGAATAGTTTCCTGAAACTTGATATATGTAGACGACATATTTTGAGTGGGAGCTATGGGAGTATTATCCTAGACTTATATGTAAATGACATATTTGAGTAGGAGCCATGTGGTTAGTATCCTGAACTTAATATGTGTCTGACATATCTAAGTGGGAGCCATGTGGATGTTATCCTTGTCTTATATGTGGCTGACATATTTGAGTGGGAGCAATATGAGTGTTATCCTATAACTTAATATGTGCATGACATATTTGAGTGGGAGCATGATAACATTCCCATATATGGATAACATATTATGAATGGTGCAGTTTGTGATAATGATTATTTGAATCGTTCATAAATGAAGATAAATAAGTATTAAACATTGAAGATCTATTAAGATAGATATGTGTTTAATGACATTGAGTCGGAATACTTTCCTGGATAAGATTCTGAAGGAGTTCAGAATGGGACAAGTCAAGAAGTGGTCCTTACTTGTATATCCAAGAGAAGTGTTGAGTTAATCTCAGTACAGGAACAATGTTAATGGTTAATGAAAGAAATGGATGTGTTGGATCCTCTATGCCTTTGTCATAGGTTCTTTCATATAAAACCAGAGTTATGTACTCGACGTAATGTGACCCAAGTTCTTAGTAGTAAGAACATGTTGTGACATGATTTATGAGTAAATCATTGAACAAAGAGTTAAGTTTATCCTTCAGTGTCTGAAGAGAACTGAGGATACATCTCAAATTTGCAAAGGATAGTGGACTTGACCATAAATGTTATGCTGGTTCAAGTTTTGACACTAACCTAGAAAATTGAGATATCATACTAATGAATGCCTAAGTTGAAAGAAACATGGTTAGACATCAAAGTTGCATACAATGCACTAAGGATTGAATCTACATTGATGTGGCTGCTTTAGAAGTAGCAGGAGTTATATTATGGCTTAAGAAGTTCGACTTCTGGTTGAGTGAGTTTCAAGTGTGCATGACTATGGGAAAGTCCGCGTGACCCACCGGATGTCATTGCTATGACACAGCAAACGAAGTCTCACTTCATCGCCAAATATATATACCTCATCATTATAGCGGATAATGAAGGAATGTCAAATTAGGTGACATTATGATTTGAAAAAGGACATACGGTTCTGAATGGTACCCAGACCGTTGATACAACCTCTTCCACGGGCAAGCATGATCAATAAGGAGTTATGATCCAGCGAAAATGCAACTAGATTATTTGTACTCTAGTGCAAGTGGGAGACTGTTGGGAATGTGCCCTAGAGGCAAATAAAATACTCCCTCCGTTCCTTGATGTAAGGTGTATAGTTTTCTTTAAAAAGTCAAACTTTTTTAACTTTGACCAAATTTATAGCAAAAGTTATCAACATCTATGATACTTAATAAATACAATATGAAAATATGTTTCAAGATGATTCTAATGGTACTATTTTGGTATAATTCATATCGATATATTTATCTACAAATCCGGTCAAAGTTAAATAAGTTTGACTTTTTTAAAGAAACTATACACCTTATATATAGGAATGGAGGGAGTATGTTTTATCGAGCATATTCCATTAGTTCATAATACGTTTGATACTATGCTAGAACTGTATTAAGAGGAAACATTAATACAGGTGTGGTATACAAACAACCAGGTCCCTAGTTAACCCTAGTATACTAGTCCATTGGGCGATTGATGATCAAGGTTTCCTGATCATGAGACAATGGCGTCTGTTGACAATGGAGTCGTATCATTGGATAATGATATGATGGACATACACCCACCAGAAGTGTTGCGATGTGATCAAGTCACATAGTTCGACATTGCGATAACTATAACGTAGTGACCAGATCCTTTGACCGTAATGATCATACGTAATTGTCATCTATGAGGATGCTTTGATTTGTATCCCACCGCCTGACTGAAATATGCTGGCCATAACGGTGCACTTTGGGTATTCCGAAATAGATGGTTGATGAGTATGCAAATAGATCAAAGCGGGATTTGTCCATCCGTGTGACGGATAGGTACTCTGGGCCCACTCGGTGATGTTACATCATAAAGTTTGCAAACGTGTGACTAGGTCACGGAGTTGTAATATCACGGGAACGAGTAAACTTGTTTGTTGAGAACGAGGACGAACTAGGTATAGTGGATACCGATGATCAAACCTCGGACAAGAAAAGTACAATGGGACAAAGGGAACAGGCACACGGTTAACGGATCCAACAGCGATTGAAGTTCATTCGATGGAAGCGCAGGGGCTATCAAGGATTGTAACCAGGTCCAATTGATTAGTCATTGATCAATGAGAATTGTCTCGATCATGTCTGCTGTTTCCCGGACCGTAGGGTGTTACACTTAAGGGTACTCGACGCAGTAAGGATTGATTCTGGATCACCGGAGAAATTGGAGAGAACACCGGAATTGTTCCGGTGATGACCGGAATTGTTCCGATGAAGGCCGGAAGTTGTTCTGGGTATTTTGAAAGGTTCAAAATATATTTAATAATGTTTAATATATGTTTTATTATTTAATTATCTGAATTAAATATTAAAATGTATTTAAATATAATTAAAAATGAATTAAAAGGCATATGGGCCTCATAGGGCCCATTAGGGGGAGAGGGAGTCCTCCCCCATGGGCCATGGCGCCATGAGGGGGCCCACCCCCCTTGTTGGTGCGCCACCCCCCTCCCTTGGTATTAGTCCCACCCCGGAAGGGGAAGGGGGGGTGTCACCCCTCCTTGACCTATATAAGGAGGGGTAGGGGTGCCCTTTTAATCATGAATTTTTTGAGAAAAGTTTCTCATCTCTCTCCCTTCTTTCTCCTTCCTTTGAGCGGACTCCCCTTGTTTGGAGGCTGCTCTGGGTTGGGGATTTCTCCACTATACGCACGCCGTCGTGCTGCTGGAATCGGGATCCGAATCCATCTTCTTTCCGGTGCTCTACTGGTTCGGAGCCCGGAGGGACGTCGGGTATACTGTATGTGTATAATCCCGTGAGGCACTACACTTGTGGTGCTACTTCATCGTCGTGGCTGGATCGCGAGGTCTTCATCAGCAACGTTCCGACGGGGACGTAATCCCGTCAACGGTCCGCAAGGATCGGGTGGCTACAGGAGTCATCGTGGATCTGCGCGGCATCGGGGATTGCCGGTACGACTACACCAACCACGTTTCATGCGGGAACGTTTCCCGCTTAACGGACTACATACTGGTATGTGATCTATTTCTGTCCATTACTTGCATCAGCATAGCATAGGTCTTGGGATTGGGTATCGTAGGTCAAGGAAAAAATTGTGTTTTCTGCCTCGAACCCCAACAGCAGCCATCCAGGAACAGCGCGCATCACCTGACACAAAATAAGAATACTCGGAGGTGCATGGTCGGATTTACATGATCCAAAAAGGAATACCATCAAACGGGGAACATAAGAAAGTCACCAGACAGGTTTTTCTCGCAGTATCCTCTCACCCAGTCGTACCAGAGTACCTCCGTGGCTACGAGACCGACATCACCTTCTCTAGAGAGGACCACCCGCCAGCCATCCCACGCCCAGGACACACGGCATTTGTGCTTGAAGCAAGAATCGTAAATTACGACATGTCGCGAGTCTTCATGGATGGCGGCAGTGGAATCAACATCATATTCACCAAGACCCTGGAAGAGATGTTCATCCAAAATTCAGCACTAAAAACTTCAGGCACAACTTTCTAAGGAATTGTGCTAGCCAAATCAGTCTACCCTCTAGGAAAAATAAGCCTGGAAGTGGTCTTTGGCAATGCAAGCAACTTCAGGAAGGAGACGCTAGATTTCGAAGTGGTCAACTATAAATCATAGTATCATGCCATCCTCGACCAGCGAGCCTTTGCACGGTTCATGGAAATCCCGCACTACGCGTAACTAAAGCTAAAAATGCCAGGCCCAAGAGGGGTCATCGCCATCAACGGAAGCTTCGTCAGGTCAGAACTCTGCGACAGAGAATTCCACAAGACATAAAAAACCTTTGGAGCACATCCCACTCGCGGACTCGCGGCAGACGAAGAGACACTCCCGTAAGATCCAAGGAACCAGCAAAAGACTCGCCAAAACGGTGCCCCGCGTCAAGACTTCAAATTATCCTAGCAGCAATATTTACGTTCCTAGGGCCATCAAGCCAACGATCCAAATAAAGGGTGTCTTCTTATAGCAGCCTCATGTAAACACAACGGTAAAGGATTCTAAATATTTTTCCCAAAAGTATCGTTGCACAAAATCATACTCAGCACTCGGGGGCTCGCTCACAGCAGCCACCCCTCGAGGCATTCCTCGCTTATGTGACTTTATACTTGACACTCGGGGGCTCGCTCTCAGCAGCCACCCCTGAGGCGTTCCTCGCTTACGCGACCTTATACTTGGTATTCGGGGGATCGTTCGCAGCAGCCACCCCTCGAGGCGTTTCCTCGCTTAAGCGACCTTATACTTGGCACTCGGGGGCTCGCTCATAGCAGCCACCCCTTGAGGCATTTCCTCGCTTACGCGACCTTATACTTGGCACTCGGGGGCTCGCTCGCAGCAGCCACCCCTCGAGGCGTTACTCACTTACGCGACCTTAGCATTCAGAAGCTAGCCTAATCGACTAAAAACTTAGCACTCGAAGGCTCGGTCAGAGCAGCTATTTCCCCACAAGGAAAATGCCCAACTTCACCTCCGCACCCGACAGCGGAAAACTCCAAAGGCTTGCGACAAGAGAATATATTACACCACAAAAATGAGGAATCTACAAGGACTTTGAAAATCTACACCTCAGGCTCCGACTTCACATTACACAAGGAACCCAGGAGACGATCATTCTCCTCGCACACCTTCTTCACAACTAGACCTACAGCCTCATCCACCGCCGCATAGTGCTCACCCATTGGTTCATCTCGACCACAGGGAGGACCTCGAGCCGCCAGCATGACATCTACTCCCGGCCAATGACTATGAACTAAGGCGAAGGCACACCATGCTCCCGCACGAATTTGGTGATTTAAAACTCGGCGTAGACTCGCAGGCTGGGATAACACACGACACATCTTCTCAAGACTGCACGGGATAGGATCTAAAGGATAAAACTCCGAGAAGATACCACCAAGTACTTTACAGCAGTACTCAAGAGCCTGGGGCACCCAACTGATACATCCCAAACGTATCTATAATTTCTGCTTGCTCCATGCATGTTTTGTGTGACTTTTCCATGATTTGCTTGAACTTTCATACACTTTTGAGAATATTTGGACTAATCTATTAACCCAGTGCACCCAGCTGCCAGTTGTTGTTTTCTGCTGTTTTTGTATTTCAGGTTTTCCAGCCATTAAAAGTGCTCCAAAAATTCTAGAAAAATTATATAAAAAATCAGCGTCTCGGAAGCTTCCGGAATCACCAAGGAAGGAGGGGAGGGCCACCACAGGGACTCCAGAAGGGTCCCTGGCGCGGCCCCACCCTAGTCCACGCCGGGCACCCTTCTCGCTGCCCTGTGGCCCCCCTGGTGCCCCCATTTGGCCCTATGTTTACCCCCGCGGAGAAAACCCTGATTCCGGACCCCTTTTCTCCAGAAGCAATTCTGATCTCCGCCGCCATCGCCATCAAGTTTAGGGGGGACAGAATTCCTGTGCCGGCACCCTGCCGGGACGGGGAAGTTCCCCCAGATTCATCTCCATCGACGTTGCTTCCTCCCTCCATGAAGCGGGAGTAGTTCTCCCTCGAGGCTGAGGTTTCTACCAGTAGCTATGTGTTCTTCTCTCTCTCCCATGATGTGATCTTCGTTGTGATCATAAGCTATGTTAATCTAGGGTGATCCTCTATGTATTGGATTGATGTACTCAATTGATCTTATCTAGTATAATCCCCGAGACCAAGGTGACAGCGGTCTATTGGACATGGGTTAGAAGAATATTATCATGAGTGATTTCCTCTTTTGTGTGTTGATTGAAGATTGAGAGTCTCTTGGTGCTTGTCTTTGACTATAATTGAGATATGTTGTGGTGATTGTGGTACTCTCTTTGGATGGCCGCGGTGACATTGGGAAATCCATAGATTGAGAACTATGAACTTTGAGGTGTGCTTTTGTAGCCCTACATAATTCTCATCCTCTCTTGACCACAAAGGAATGACCGCCGAGTGCGTCTCCATTCCATGTTTTATGAGAAATATCATGTCATTAGACTATGTTAATGTTGTTGAGAGTTGCCACTAGTGAAAGTATGAAGCCTAGGCCTTGTTTCCACTATTGTTACACCGTTTTGTGCTCACTTTTTTCACATGTTTGTTTGCTGCACTTTTTATTGCAGATTTATATTACCTTGCTTTGCCACACCTATCACTCTTATTTTAAAATCTCTTCGCCGAACTAGTGCACCTATACAACTCCTAGTTGTATTAGGTGTGTTGGGGACACAAGAGACTTCTTGTATCTTAATTGTAGGGTTGCTTGAGAGAGACCATCTTCAACCTCTACTTCCGTGAGTTCGATAAACCTTAGGTCATCCACTTGAGAGAAATTGCTGCTGTCCTACAACCTCTACGCTTGGAGGCCCAACATAGTCTACAAGAATATAAGTGTGCGTATACATCAAGCTATTTCTGGCGCCGTTGCCGGGGAGGTAAGCGTTGAAGGTATATCTTTAGATCTTGCAATTAAATCTTTTGGTTTCTTGTTTTTACTTTTCACTAGTTATGCTTATGGAAAATTGCACTCTGAGTTCGTTGTTTGGGGAAGGCCGCTTTACCACACCTGTGGTAGAGAAGTCTCCTCCACCTACTGAATGTGTCCCGTTCAAAATACCACTTGGGATAGTTGAAATAAATATTAACTATTGTTATGATGGGACAGTCAATCCTAGTATTCATTTGTTGAAACTTACAGAACTTTGTGAGTTATTTAAGATTTCAGGTTTCACAAGAGGTGAAGTCATGAAGAAATTATTTGCCTTCTCACTGAAAGGAAAAGCATTGGAATGGTATAGGCTACTAGATGATTCTCAGCTACGGGATTGGGAAGAGATCCAGTCTCTCTTTTACTCCAAGTTTTATCCTCTTCATGAAGTTCATGTGAATAGGAATTATGTTTATAATTTCTATCCTCATGACGGAGAGAGCATAGCTAAAGCTTGGGGGAGACTGAAAACTCTAATGCTAAAATGTCCTAACCATGGGCTCCCCAAAGATATAATTATTACTAATTTTTATGCGAGGCTCTCTCGACAGGATAAAGACTTGCTTAATGCTTCCTCTATGGGTTCTTTCACAAACGAAAAGATTGATGCTAAATGGGAACTCCTTGAAATAATTCAACGCAATACTGAAGATTGGGAGATCGACAAAGGTAAAGAGTCAGGTATAAATTATGAGTATGATTGCATTAAGTCCTTTGTTGAAACTTCAAGTTTTAATAAGTTTTGTGCTAAGTTTGGGCTTGATTCTCAACTCCTTGTTGATTTCCTCAAATATTTTGCTTCACATTTTAGTATGCCTAAGGAGAATTGGATCAAGCATCATGAAACTTTTAAAGAGATTTGCAAAGAAAATGAGATTGTTCATGATGATTGCAACATGCATGATCCAATTCCTGAAAATGAAGTTTTATATAAGCATGTTAATTTTTGTGGAGTGGATAGACCTTGTGAAAGGCCTATGATTGAAGAAGAGAAGTATTGTAAGAAACATAAGCATGAAAGAATAATCACTTGGGTCAAAGTTTTAAATGAAATTGCTAGAGAATTGTGTGACCTTTATCTTTTTTACTTGTGAACTTTGCTGCATAGAGGGTCACTTTAATTTTCAATGCATGAACTTTCAAAGCATAAGTGTTAATCAGTTGTGTGATAACATGATCACTTCTGATCTTTATGATGAACTTATGTTATTTTTGATGTGTGAAGAGTTATCAGAAAAGACTTCTTCGCTAGATGTTAATGCCTTAGGAATTAGCAACACTTTTCAAAATTGCCATATTGTGTGGTTAATTGCCATGAAAATTATTACATAAGTAAGATTAGAAAGGAGGGAACTTTACCAAAGTATAAAAATATCTCTTATATCTCTACTAATAAAAAGGAGAGTTTCTCCCAAGTTTCCCCTATTGTTTCTAATGATAAACTACGATATGTGGAGAAGCTTCATCTCCAACCACTCCCTCCTAAGGTAAATAAGAAGAAAAATAAGAGGAGGAGGAAGAGGAGAAAGAAGGAAGAAGAATGGGTATCAACCTGGTCTGAGCATATTCCTCGCATCAATTTTTATCCTAACGGACAGAAATTTTTGGAGGACGTGAGCTTGATTGCATTCATTATTATCCTGATGTTAAGTCCGTAGGCACTATTGAAGATGATTTTGATTATTATATGCATGTTACTTTTTTTGATTGGGAAAATGATGATAATGCTACTTATGACCTTGAAAATCTTTTTGGTATCAACTCTAAAAGTGATGACATGGAAAGCTCCAAGCTTGGGGATGATAGGATTGCAAGTCCTTTAACCATTAGTGGTGTGGTAATTGATAATTCTTTTGCTAGTAAGAATAAAGACAGCATGTTTACAAATATAGTTGCTAGCAATGATAATGCTCTTCTCTACTATGATGATGTTATAACTCCTATCTATAGTGATTTTCAAGGTACCTATGACATAAGGATAAATTATCCTTATGAAACTTGTCATAATCATGGAGTTAATTACTTCATCCTCTATCCTTATGATAATGCTCTTCTCTACTATTGTTAGAGATCCACACTAGTACTTCATCCTCTATCCCTTGTACTCCATAGAGATCATCATCATGCATATAGCTATGTGGGGACCTTCACACTATAGAACTTGGCTTGTATATTCCAATGATGAGCCTCCTCAAACGAGCTCTAGGTCTTCTTGATCAAGCAAGTTAGATGCACCCCCACTATTCCAATGATGAACTTTTAGCTCACATGTGCATCCGTTGCATGGCAATCCCTACTCCTCACATCATATCTATCATATGGCCTTCTCTCGCCTATGATTGTCCTCATTGATGTGAGCCTTTCACACCTTTTTTTCTTCCTCCTCCACCTTCTTTCTGTTTCTCCTTTTAGGTGTCAACTTTCTTGCTCACGCTCATCCATTGCATGAGTGCTCAAAATATCGAAAGGGAGTGGATCAGTTTGACTTCTACCTGGCGAGTGGTCTGGGGACGAGTCAAGATAGGAATCCAAAGGAGACCAAGTGTGAAACTTTAGTAGATAGTTGTTCTCAACAACCTTTTTTCTCTCTTTTTCCCAGTCCCCTGCTTGCACGCAAACACCATTTGGAGACATTCGAGTCACGGACAGCGAGAGCTCTTGCACTTTTTGTTCTTTTGTTGCTTGTGTCAATGCTAATATAGACTCTTGCTTGTTAAGACTTGAATTGAATTGCGTGCTTTGATAACTTTACTTAAAAGTCCTTATATGGTTGTGTGGCATGTCACCACAAAAGTTATGCTTGTTATCATTTACCTACTCGAGGACGAGCAGGAATTAAGCTTGGGGATGTTGATACTTCCCAAACGTATCTATAATTTGTGCTTGCTCCATGCATATTTTGTGTGACTTTGCCATGATTTGCTTGAACTTTCATACACTTTTGAGCATATTTGGACTACTCTATTAACCCAGTGCAACCAGCTGCGAGTTCCTGTTTTCTGCTGTTTATGTATTTCAGGTTTTCCGGCATTAAAAGTGCTCCAAAAATTCCGGAAAAAATATATAAAAAATCAGCGTCCCGGAAGCTTCCGGAATCACCAAGGAAGGAGGGGAGGGCCACCAAAGGGACTCCAGAAGGGTCCCTGGCGCGACCCCACCCTAGGCCACGCCGGGCACCCTTCTGGCTGCCCTGTGGCCCCCCTGGTGCCCCCCTTTGGCCCTATTTTTACCCCCGCGGAAGAAACCCTGATTCCGGACCCCTTTTCTCCAGAAGCAATTCCGATCTCCGCCGCCATCGCCATCAAGTTTCGGGAGGACAGAATTCCTATGTCGGCACCCTGCCGGGCGGGGAAGTTCCCCCAGATTCATCTCCATCGAAGTTGCTTCCTCCCTCCATGAAGCGGGAGTAGTTCTCCCTCGGGGCTGAGGTTTCTACCAGTAGCTATGTGTTATTCTCTCTCTCCCATGATGTGATCTCCGTTGTGATCATAGGCTATATTAATCTAGGGTGATCCCATGATATTTCCCCTTCCTCTATGTGTTGGATTGATGTACTCAATTGATCTTATCTAGTATAATCCCCGAGACCAAGGTGACAGTGGTCTATTGGACATGGGTTAGAAGAATCTAATCATGAGTGATTTCCTCTTTTGTGTGTTGATTGAAGATTGAGAGTCTCTTGGTGCTTGTCTTTGACTATCCTTGAGATGTGTTGTGGTGATTGTGGTACTCTCTTTGGATGGCCGCGGTGACATTGGGAAATCCATAGATTGAGAACTACGAACTTTGAGGTGTGCTTTTGTAGCCCTACATAATTCTCATCCTCTCTTGACCTCAAAGGAATGACCTCCGAGTGCGTCTCCATTGCATGCTTTATGGGAAATATCATGTGATTAGACTATGTTAATGTTGTTGAGAGTTTCCACTAGTGAAAGTATGAAGCCTAGGCCTTGTTTCCACCATTGTTACACCGTTTGCGCTCACTTTTGTCACATGTTTGCTTGCTGCACTTTTTATTACATATTTATATTACCTTGCTTTGACAAACCTATCACTCGTATTTTACCATCTCTTCGCCGAACTAGTGCACCTATACAACTCCTAGTTGTATTAGGTGTGTTGGGGACACAAGAGACTTCTTTTATCTTAATTGCAGGGTTGCTTGAGAGAGACCATCTTCAACCTCTACTTCCGTGAGTTCGATAAACCTTAGGTCATCCACTTGAGGGAAATTGCTGCTTCCCTACAAACCTCTACGATTGGAGCCCAACATAGTCTACAAGAATAGAAGCGTGCGTAGACATCACCGACCAACCCGCAGTCGAAGCACAACAAATAACCGCAACTGCGCTCTATCCCTCCAAAAAGGATTTTCAGCTTGCACAGCCAGATCATCCAAGTGCGACAACTATGACTGCATAGCCGCCTCCTCTTCACGAGATCGACCCGACAATACTTTGAAAAGAGGAGAAAAATTAGTAAAAATCTCAAGAGAAAGCACTAAGGCAATCGAGCAGCACCAATAGGAGGCCTCACCCTTCAACGGATCAGAAAATTTCCCCAGCCAGGCGGTAAAGTCATTCAAGGTAGCCACATCACGCTCACGTTTAGAGCTGTGGACCAGAACAGCACCTCTAAGGCGACTAATCTCACGCTGTGCGTCCTTAAGCCTCAAGTAGACGGACTCGTAAGCCCTCTTGTGATCACTTTCTTTCAGCAAATTCCAAGCCTGAGAGACGCCCGGGGTGGCTGTGGGCACCCCGGACTATATGTCCGAAGTGGCTAGCTGTGTATATTGTCATGCTCCCATGATCAGTGTCGCATGACACACAACTCGACAATGGATATCATAGTCACAATGTTCATACAATACCGAATACAAATTCATACAACACTAGAATCTTATAGGGCCTCATTGGGCTCAAATAGCAGCGGAATAAGCAAAAGCAGGATAAGTAGTAGCGGCACAATCCACAGGGCAGTTCAGAGCATTGCACCTCCTAGTAATCGTCGGTGGAATCATCGTCAAATACTTGCTCCTCCAAGCCTGTCCGATTGAAGAACCAGGGACAAAGCCGTGAGTACATACAAAGTACTCGCAAAACACCTAAAGAAAGAAACAAAATTGTGCATACGAAAATAATGGGATGGCTATATGGTGGAGTTTCTCATAGGGATTACCTATCTACTCAACATTATTATTAAGTTGGAAAAGTTTTAAACTTGGAAAGTTTTATTTCCCACAATGAATTTGGATAAGTCAAGTCAAACCCTTTTCCACAATGTCAACATCATCATCGCGAACCATAAACTCGGTACCGGGGTTTCTCATCTATTCCCCCACAAAGTGTGGCCTCACTAGCTTCCCATGATCATGGACTCCGGCTACTCGAATAGATTTCACTCTGCAGAAGTTGTACACTGTAAGGCCCGATAAGCGGTACTGTTCCAGATCTAGATGTTTCCATCCAGATCAGGGGAAGAAGCATATATCGGTCACACCGCGACATATGACAATGCCATATGCCCCGGATTTTCGAACATGATATAAAAACATTACAGCTCAAGGATACAACATCTCATACAATCGGCATACAGTTGCCTTGAATACAATACATCAACGGAAGATACATGTCTAAGTAAAGGGTACAATCAAATTCCTAGTGGCAAAAGTAAAAACCACAATTCCCGTAACCACACGGGTCCAGGCTCTCCGCCGGGATCCGCCTAACTAGTCGTCGTTGAGTCTCCGCGAAGGCGTCCAGAAGAAGGCTTGTGTAACTCCTCTGTAGTCCAAGATCGTTTGAAAAACGTGCGTAAAAGAGAGAAGAAAGGGGTGAGCTAATTCAACAAGTCTTGTAACTAACTTCTCACGGTAAGATGTGGGTAGTGGTTGAGGTTGCGGCCGCACTAGCAATATATGAGTGGCTAACGATCTATTTTAGTGTAAGATGAGAACAAAGCATTCGATGAGGAATCGCCTCAAAAAAGTCTTGCTATTAGCTACTTACGCAAACATAACACCTATCCTATCCTTGTCCTCCTCTTTCATCACCCGATGAAGAAGAAGAAGTCAAGTCACACACACATTGATCAAGTTATAGGTATGATTCAGTTGATGTTAGCTATGAACAAGACGTAGGTTCCAAATCGTCCATAACCGTGGACATGGCTTCTCGAAAATATTTAACCCTGCTGGGGTGTACCAACTGCCCATTACAAGGCTCCGCACGCACGCTCATCTCTCTCAGTTGCTACCCATCACAGGAAACCATTTTATGATTTAGTTCCGAGAGATCAGAAATGAAAGGTCCCTCTAGCTAACAACGAACAAATTCGGGTGGCCCCCATGGAGTCGACACCCAATCCAAAAGCCGTCCACGCTCTCGGATCGTCCTCTGCCGTCTCAACAGGGTTTGGGTTACCGGGACACCTCACGTGAGGTCCCGGGCCCTCGCCGGCCAAGGGTGGACCAACAGGGAAACCATGTCCCCACTGGTCCGGGTTGGATTAAAGAAAGTCTGCTAGGAGCAACCCGACAGACACACACACACGGTTTTAAAATGGTAAATCAGCTTGGGACACAACTAGAAATGTTTGAAGCTAGGTAGGTAAGAAAAGGGGACCCCATAGCATCCCACACGCGGTTAGGCACGCTTAGTCTTAGAACCAATACCCGGAACTCGGATCCTAGGTGACTCGAATGGAACAAAGCGTCGGGGTGGGATAGCGTAGACCTTCCATCCTTTGTCGAGTATAGTCAACATTATAATAATCATATCATCCACAACAATATAATAATGTGATAGCCCAATCCAAGGAGTAACATGATAATAGTGGATAGCATCCTAATCATGCATACTAAGCAGTGGTTAAGAAAGCAAGGTACATGGCCAAACAATGGTTTGCTAGGATGTGTGGGACATGGCTGTTTGGGTTTATTTGAGAGGCATGAATATGAAGTGGTACGATCAAGCAATCGTTCTATCCTACACCTAGGCGTGAGTGAGCTGAAAGTTATAAGCATGATATATGCTCCCCCTTACCTGAGGAGAAGACGAAGCCGAAGGTGTAGTCGATCGCAAAATCGCAACGTCTCCAAGGATACCCGCGGGAGCACACAAGAAGGAAACACTGGAAAAGAAATCGACGAGCAAGCATATATTACTACGAAGCAATCACCAGCAAAAAACATCAAGAATGCAAGACAAGACAACGCATGGTATCACATGTATAGTCAAGAGCGGTTACTAACAGGTTAAGTGGAGTATTCGTCACACACGACGATACCGCACGTTTACAATGGTTCAAGTTATTTAGATACACAACATGAAAAAGTTTGTTAACATGGCATCTCACTCAAGCATGGCATATCACACAATCATGGAAAGAGGTGAAGCATAAATAAACTATCTAATCTAGTCAATTTAAGTGGGGGTAAAACCTATACATGGCAACTATTACGGACCCCATGATAATTAAAGCATTTGGTACTGTTCTGACCTAAACCATATTTTAGGTTGGTTAACAATAGCAAACAATGGCATAAACACAAAGTACATGAAATTCTAGTCAAGTTACATATAAAGAACACTCCAAACGGAGTTACGGTTAAAAGGATACAAACATCACAATTTACGGGTACATGTTGTTAACATCATGGAGCATACATTAGTGCAATGAAACAATTAAATACTGAATGCAAACATGCACCAAAATTATGTGGATCAATAGTATACATGACAAGTAAGGCATGGCAAGTAAGACATGGCAACAAATATTCATGTATATGAGCATCAGGAACAAGTAATTGTAGCTCATGCAAAATGCAATAAAATACTACTGGTCTAGGGACTTAGTGAAAAACAGGGCATGTGACAGCAAACAACAAGGTTGCACTTTGGGAGCTCAATAACCATATGAACAACAAGGATATCATGGCATAGAAATATATGGCATCAAAGTATACATGGCAAGGAGAAATTAATTACATTGGAGCTCATGTATATGAAGGATGGATCACTAACTATAAGGCATGAAAGTAGCAACTTTATACAAACAACAACACTTGTTAACAGGGTCACCACTTTGGAGCAAGATATAAAATAGCTACAACAGGCAAACATGAAAAATGAATGCACCTAAATGAAGAACACATGATGCTTAACACATACAAGAAAGAATCAATAGCATAGGCCTCATGAATGTGACACAATCATCAACCAAAGTTGCAAGAAAATAACAACAACAACAGTAAACATTCTGGTGCCCACTTCAACAGAGGGTTTATACATGCCAATCAATCCAAACATGGTAATAATTATACTACCATCTAGAGTACAGAGAGTATAACCATCCAAAAAAAGAATCATCGCAATCTGATTGACGAGCTAACGGTAAATTGCTTTGCAAGTGAGACAATTGAAACAAAAAAATTTGGGACTTAGAAATTTACAGGGGGTTCGAGTTTGGGGCTGTCAGATCCATGGCAAGCTGGAGGTGGCGGGCGGCGGCCTTGGCGTCCTAGAGAGGGCACGGGGCGGCGGAGGAGGGCCGGATCTCGCCGGATCCGGGGCGGAATAGGGACGGCGGCGTCCATGCCGGCCGGGGCCATGAGCTCCGAGCTCCATGGCGCCATGGCCATGGCGGCCTGCTGCATCTACAAGAGAGAGAGAGAGAGAGAGAGGCGTGAGGAGGAGGAGAGGAAGAAGAAGACAGGAGAGGAGAAGAAGAGGAGGAAGGGGCGGCCAGGGCGCGCGGCGGCAGGCGTAGGAGCTCGCCGGAGGAGCTTTGGCGGCCGGGGCGCGCGGTGCGGAGGCGACCACCGCGCGGAACGGGCCCGGACGGTGGAGGCGGAGGGCCCGTGGGGCCCGATCTCGGCCCGGCGGCGGCTGGAGGTGGGAGGAGCCTTAGGGGGTGACATGGCGCGATCTGGTGCATCCGTTTTCAGATCCGACGGCCAGCAGCATTTCAGATCTAGGGTTTCGGGATCTAGGGTCAATTCGGCAGATCTTGGATATTTGGAGGGGGTGGCTGCAAATTTTTTCTTAGGGAAACTCTAGAAATGGTAGGGGAGTTGGTGGTCTATTTATAGGCTGGCCTGGCTGGCAGGTTTACGCAAATGCCCCCGGTCTCTCTCGCGCGCATCTGATGCTCCATGTTTTTGACCGCTGGGAGTCCATACGTCCTCCGATTCAGATGAAATCTCGAACCACGCGCTTAGCGCGGTGAGCCCGTCAGTCCTACCTCGCTTCGATACCATTCCGAGAATATTTTCCGGCGCCCAATAAAATAATTCATTTAATTATAAACTGGCGTTTTTCATTCCGATTGCGATGGTTGGTCTTGTGCCGGAAGTTGCGACGGTGATGTCTACACACGCTTCTATTCTTTTAGACTATGTTGGGCCTCCAAGCGCAGAGGTTTGTAGGACAGCAACAATTTCCCTCAAGTGGATGACCTAAGGTTTATCGAACTTAGGGAAGTAGAGGTTCAAGATGGTCTCTCTCAAGCAACTCTGCAATTAAGATACAAGAAGTCTCTTGTGTCCCCAACACACCTAATACAACTAGGAGTTGTATAGGTGCACTAGTTCGGCGAAGATATGGTAAAATATGGGTGATAGGTGTGGCAAAGCAAGGTAATATAAATCTGTAATAAAAAGTGCAGCAAGCAAACATGTAACAAAAGTGATCAAAAACGATGTAACAATGGTGGAAACAAGGCCTAGGCTTCATACTTTCACTAGTGGCAACTCGCAACAACATTAACATAGTATAATCACATGATATTTCCCATAAAACATGCAATGGAGACGCACTCGGAGGTCATTCCTTTGTGGTCAAGAGAGGACGAGAATTATGTCGGGCTACAAAAGCACACCTCAAAGTTCGTTGTTCTCAATCTATGGATTTCCTAATGTCACCGCGGCCATCCAAAGAGAGTACCACAATCACCACAACATATCTCAAGGATAGTCAAAGACAAGCACCAAGAGACTCTCAATCTTCAATCAACACACAAAAGAGGAAATTACTCATGAAAATATTCTTCTAATCCATGTCCAATAGACTGCTGTCACCTTGGTCTCGGGGATTATACTAGATAAAGACAAGTGAGTACATCAAATACAATACATAGAAGTAGGGGAAACATCATACGATCACCCTAGATTAACATAGCCTATGATCACAATGAAGGTCACATCATGGGAGAGAGAGAAGAACACATAGCTACTGGTAGAAACCTCAGCCCCGAGGAGCCCCGAGGAGGGACTACTCCTGCATCATGGAGGGAGGAAGCAACGTCGATGGATATCAATCCGGGGTCACTTCTTCGTCCCGGCAGGGTGCCAGCACAGGAATTCTGATCCCCCGAAGCTTATCGGCGACGACGGCGAAGATCGGAATTGCTTCTGGAGAAAAGGGTTGTGGAATCAGGGTTTTCGCGACGCGAGTATAAATAAGGGCCAAAGGAGTGCACCGGGGGTGGTCCTAGTCGCCCAGGCGGCCTCCCCACGCGGCCCCACCCTAGGCCGTGCCGGTTGGTCGCCTCGGTGACTGGTGGCCCCCCTCCGGCTCTCCTTTGGTGATTCCGGAAGGTTCCTTCGCGCTGATTTTTATATATTTTTCCCGGAATTTATTGGGCACTCTTAATATGGGGGAAAACTAAAATAGAAAAACAGCAGAAAACAGGAACTGGCACTGTGGTGCACTGAGTTAATAGGTTAGTCCAAATATGATCAAAAGTGTATGAAAGTGTATCTAGATCATAGCAATATCACACAAAACATGCATGGAGCAAACAGAAATTATCGATATGTTTGGGACATATCAATATCCCCAATCTTAATTCACTACTAGGGAATTCCCTTTTAGTGGCGTTCTTTTTTTCTTTTTAGTGGCGCATTATGGATGCGCCACTAACTACAAGCCACTAATAAGGGCTTATAGGTCGCGCATTCTGGATGCGCCACCCCTAAGACCCTTAGGCGTGGCGCATCTCAGAATGCGCCACCTATAAGCTCTTAAGGGTGGCGCATTCTGAAAATGCGCCACTATTAATTTTTTTAAATTTTGAATTGTGAATCTGAATCTGGAAAACATTCTTTTTATTTTTATTTTTTTTATTTTTTATTTTTTCTTAATCTCAGGTTAGTATGCTTAATGCCCGGTCACTATGCTTAATCTCAGGTCAAACTAACCTCCGTGGTCAAACTTCCCCGAGGGTCACCCATTCTAGCACTACTCCAGCCTCAGCACACTTAACTTCTCGGTTCTATTCAACTCTCACTCCAGCTCAACTAGCAGGCACTTGTTGATATATCTAACATATAAATCCTATTAAACCATGTTGATGTCTAGGACCTTGTTAATGTTCATGGGTGTGCTAAAATTTTCAACATTTTTTTGAAACTTTCTCGATGGGACCATTAGCATATTTTGAACTTTTTTAAAAAAATTTGATTTTTTTAAAATTATTTTTTTAATTTTTTTTAATGTGACTATCTAAAATTTTCAACTTTTTTAACTTCCTGATTTGTCCTCTAGTTTATTTTGAATTTAAAAAAAATAAGAAAATATTTTTTAAAAATTTTCAAAAAAAAATTATATTACTAGTGGCGCATTTCATACAAAATGCGCCAGTACTAAGTTCAAAATTTTCTCTTTTTTTGGGCCTCCAGATCTTCAAACGCCCGTAACTTTTTCTGTTAGGTTTTTGAGGATTCTAAAAATGTTCACCTATAAGCTCTTAGGGGTGGCGCATTCTGAAAATGCGCCACTATTAATTTTTTTAAATCCTATGCCTTCACCGTAGTAGAGGTGCGGCAAAGTTCCGTGCCACCGCTCCCTCGGCAACGACCTCACCTCCGACGCATCCGTAGGCTTACAGGCTTCTAGGTAATCTCGTGTACCTCCATCATATAGTTAGAAGATCCCCGTACTAAGATATGCAAGCTTCCAACTAGCCCTATGCCATACCAGAGTATAGTGGTTGTACTGTAAGGCTAGGTTTTGGCGGCACATATAGAGAGTCCCTCCAGACTTTGGCCATGTCCGACGATGTTCCACAATCCCAGCCATACCACCTTCTTAGGTGCATGCCATACCATATAGAGTGAAGTATGACTTTCCATGATTATTATGTAATGCTAGTTACTAGAGCTAAATGGTGGTCTCGACAGAATGTCGGGGTCACTGAGGTTCTATTTTTTTTCTCCCCAATAGGTAGGTTATGGGGTGTGTGGAGTTTTCCTACTATAACTAATATAGTCCCAACCATATGAACATACTAGCATGATACAATATACATGATACAAATGGAAAGTAAAAAAATTGGCTAAAGAAGATTTTGAGATTTGACGGTGGCTTGCCTTCGTCGGCGATGTACCCAGGACCGGCTTCTTCGATGGCTTGGGAGGGGTCTTCACCTGCAGCGTTGATACGTCCCAAACGTATCTATAATTTCTGCTTGTTCCATGCATGTGTTTGTGTGACTTTGCCATGTTTTGCTTGAGCTTTCATACACTTTTGAACCTATTTGGACTAACCTATTAACTCAGTGCACCCAGTTGCCAGTTTATGTTTTCTGCTATTTTTGTATTTCAGGTTTTTGGGCCATTAAAAGTGCTCCAAAAATTCCGGGAAAAATATAAAAAAATCAGCGCAACAGAAGCTTCCGGAATCACCAAGAAAGGGAAGGGGGTCCACACCACCAGGCAGCCAGGAGGGCAGGTGGCGCGGCCCCACCCTGGGCCGCGCCATGGACCCTCTGACTGCCTCGTGGGTCCCCTCGATGCCCCCCTTCGCCTATATTTACCCCTCAGGGTGGAAACCCCTAATACAGATTCCTCTTTTGCGATCTCGCCTCTGTTTCGCCGCCTCCGCCGTTTCTAGATCGGGGCTGCCTGGAGAAGCTGCTCCGGCACCCTGCCGGGAGAAGCTACCCCCTCCGGGAGACCCTCCATAGCCATGGACGCCTCCCGTATGTACCATGAGTAGTTTCCCTTGGACAATGGGTCCGTGACCAGTAGCTATGTGATCTATCTCTCCCCCTTTTGTGCTTCCACTTTCAAGTCCTCGTGAGCTGCCTCACATGATCGAGGTATCTATGTAATTTATGCTGTTGCTATGCTGAGTTTGTTGGGATCTGATGGATTATGAGACTATGTTCAGATTGTGATGAGTAATATATTTGGTTCTTCTCTTTTATATTTTGTTCTTGAGTAAATTCTTGCTTGTTCTCCGTTGTTGTATTTCCTTTGGCCAAGTATTTTATTTGCAACTCCAAGAGAGAGCGTTAAGCTCGATTGTGGGTTCAGCCCCTTGATGTCTAGCTTGAGTGGTAGAAACATGAGACTAGGGGATGTGCTATTGGCACCAGGGATAAAACAACGGTGCTTGTACCTACGGATGCAAGGATTGTTTACTTTACGCAAAGTTCTTTTAATGCAGTTGTCTGTTGCTTTGGATTTACACTTTGGGTGGGATTCACAACTTAATACCAGCGAGATGTTCTGGATAGATATCTCAAGGTGGATGATTCGTAGTAGATGCAGATGGATTTCGGTCTACTTAGCTTGGCTTACTGCCCATTGCTTTTGAGCCCTTCCTTTCTTTGCAGCATAGTTAGCATTGCGGTGCCTTCATAATCCTGTCAATTGCCCAAATATAATTTGTTTACCTCGCTAGAACTTTTATCATCTTTTGGGAGAGAGACATCACTAGTGAAAATCACGGGACCCTGGTCTATCTTCACATTATTGTTCACACCCTCAATTTACTTTCAGGTTTTACTTTCCTTTGCACCTTTTATCTGTTGACAACTCTTCTGTACTCGTTGGGAGCAAAGTTATTTGTTGCTGTGTGCAGGTCCACGACAACACCCTAGTCAGGAAGAAATTTCTGGCGACGTTGCCACCTACTTGTATCTCCTGATTCCTACTGGTTCGATAACCTTGGTATCTTCACCGAGGGAAACTTGCTGCTGCATTGCATCTCAAACCTTCCACTTGGGGTAACCAACGAGGGGCGAGAAGCCATAAATCAAATTTCTGGCGCCATTGCCGGGGACTCAAGTCTACAAGATAGGGGAGTTGCACACTATCTTTTACCTTTGCTTTTTAGTCTTGTTAGTTTACCTTTCAACTTTTACTTTTCTGTCCTTAATAAAAAATACCAAAAATACCTGCTGCTACTATGGGTTCCAATGAAAACACTAAGTTGTGTGACTTCACTAGTCACAACAACAGTGACTTTATCTGCAGTCCTATTGCTCCACCTGCCACTTCAACACCTTCTTATGAGATTAAACCTGCTTTGCTTAACCTTGTCATGAAAGATCAATTCTCAGGAGCAGGAGAAGATGCTGCCTTGCACCTAAACAACTTTATCGAGATCTGCGACATGCAGAAGTACAAGGAAGTGGATGGAGACATCGTCAAGCTGAAGCTTTTTCCTTTCTCTTTGAGAGGAAGAGCCAAGGAGTGGATACAATCTTTGCCCAAGAACAGTATCGATTCTTGGAGTAAATGCAAAGATGCTTTTATAGGGAAGTACTATCCCCCTGCTAAAATTATTCAATTGCGGAGTAACATTATGAATTTCAGGCAATTGGATAATGAACACGTTGCCCAGGCTTGGGAACATATGAAGACGCTTGTCAAGAACTGCCCCACACATGGACTGACTACCTGGATGGTTATCCTGACTTTTTATGCAGGCTTGAACTTCACCTCGCGGAACCTGTTAGATTCGGCCGCGGGAGGAACTTTTATGTCAACCACGCTTGGTGCTGCCAGAAAGCTGCTTGATGAGATGATGCTGAACTACTCGCAATGGCACACCGAGAGATCTCCAACCTGTAAGAAGGTAAACTCTGTCGAGGAGATCTCCTCTTTAAATGAAAAGGTTGACCTTATCATGTCTCTATTTACCAAGCAACCCTCTATTGATCCTCAAGATGTTCCTTTAAATTCTTTGGTTGCTCAGGAGCAAGTAGATGTTAATTTTGTCTCTAGAAACAACTTCAACAATAATGCTTATAGGAGTAACTTTGGTAGCAACAATCCTAGGCCTTTCCCATCCAACAACTATGGGAACAACAACACCTACCCTAGCAACAAGAACCCCACATCTGAACTAGAGACCTTGCTCAAAGACTTTATCACTACCCAGAAAGCCTTCAACAAGAGTGTGGTGGAGAAATTAGATAAATTAGATAATCTTTGTTTGAAGGTAGAAAACTTAGCCCTTGATGTTGAGATGTTAAAAATTAGAACCTCTCCCCTTGAGGAGAGTAAGGTCACTCCTATTAATGCTATCCAGTTACAAATCAATGAAAATATTAGGATGATGGATAAACTCAAAGAGATATGGACTAGAGAAAAGGAGGAAGAAGAGAGAATTAAGAGCCTTCCTACCTACCACACAGTAGCTACTATCCAAGTAGTTGAGGATGTCCAAACTGTTAGCACCCATCACACCCCTAGTCCCACTGGACCTATCAATGGTGATGCTACCACCTCAACCATAGATGAAGAAACCTCTATGAACATAGAGGCTTTCAAATAAGTGAACCTAAATGATATCACTACCTCCTTGATAGATAGTAATGACCTAGACTTTGACAACTGCACTTTACCTGAAGTTATTGGTTTCCTACACAAGATGTCTAGAGACCCCCACACTAGCATACTCAATCTTGCCTTCACAGAGCATATCACCAATTCTCTAATCAAAGTTAGGGAGGAGAAGCTTAGACTAGAAGCCTCCATACCTAGGAAGTTAGAAGATGGTTGGGATCCTATGATAAAAATTAAATTGAATAACTTCTCTTGTTATGCTCTTTGTGATGTTGGAGCAAGTACCTTTGTTATGCCCAAAAGAATGTATGATATGCTTGAATTGAAACCTTTTGATCCTTGTTCTTTTGGTGTTCGTGTTGTTGATTCTTCCGTAAAGAAACTTTTGGGGAAGATCGACGATGTTCTTATCATTGTCAATGACAATTATGTTCCCGTTGATTTCACTATTATGGACATCGAGTGTGAGCCCTCTTGTCCAATTATTTTGGGACGTCCTTTTCTTCGCACAGTTGGTGCTATCATTGACATGAAAGAGGGAACTATCAAATTCCAATTCCCTCTCAAGAAAGGGATGGAACATTTCCCTAGGAAAAAGATTAAGTTACCCTTTGAGTCCGTCACACGGGCTAGTTATTCTCTTGAAAAGACTTGATCTTCTGCTTTAAGCCTAGCTAATGGCTCTAAAGAAGCGCTATCGGGAGGCAGCCCACAACGAATTTAGGTTTTTCTTTTTCATTTTGTTCTGTTCTTAGTGGTCTTGATGATTGTTACTACTGTAGCAACATCATTGTATCTTTACTTTTCAAGCTTTGTGCCAAGTTTAGCCTCATACGGCAAGGGAAGTAAAAGTTGTGACATGCTGTTCAGAAAACAGATTCTGTCCTCGTGACTAGAAAAATCAGAAAAAAATCCAAGTTCATCTTTTTGATATTAATTTTTTACACAGTGTGATCTATACAATTACGAAACTTCCGTATGTTCTGAGTTTATTTATTTGAATTGCAGAAGTACCCGTAAAAAAATTGGTTCTATCTGTTGTTCTGTTTTCCACAGATTCTGCCACGTTTTGTCTCTCTTCCCTTTTGCAAACCTTAAGCTTGATTTTTCTTTGCAAAAACCTTTTGGAAATCTTGGGAAATAGTAGCTCTTCCTGTAAATCTTTATTTGCAGTAGAGGAAAATTATTTTATTAGGGTACTAACCTCTCTAATCAGCCTACAATGAGTTATGTATGAAGGAAGTTTTCAAGTGCGCGATGGAGGATGATGAAAGAAGATTCAGGAGGGTCAAACGCTCAAGATTGGGGATGCCCATGTGCACCCCCAATAAATATTCAAGGTGACTCAAGCGTCTAAGCTTGGGGATGCCCCCGTGCATCCCCTTCTTCATCAATAATTTCCAGTTCGTCTCTCGTTGCACTATATTTTTGTCACTTCATGCATTATGTGCTATTCTTGGAGCGTCTCGCTCTTAGGTTTTCTTTTTAGTTTGATTTTGCTTTGTTTGTTGTAGTAATAAGTTAGAACCCAAGTTACTCTTTTGTGTGGGAGAGATTCACGCTCCGCTTGAACTAGAACTCCCCATAGGATTTGCATGCTTATTCTTTTAGCTGTGAGTTGTTCTTTTTCTTTTCTTAGCTGTTGTTCTGTTTAGTTGTAGTTCTTTAGTTTTTTTTCTAGATCTTTTCTTTTGTCTTAGGTTGAACTTTCTATCGGTTGCATGTTTTATCTTGTTAGAGAGTTTGCCTGTTGCACTGAGTTCTGTGTCTTGACTGAAAGTAGGTAGTTAAAGTTGTTGTTCTCTTTGTAGTAGTAACTTGCAATAGTTTTGAGGTATTGATTAGAGTAATGTTTGAACTTATGGTGTCCAGAGCTCTTGCCTATTAGTGATAGATGTCCTATTTTGGGCAATCCGTGTGTTTTTCGAAAACCAAAAAAAAACCCCTGTTGAGAACTCTAGCTACTAGATGGATCACTAACCTCTGGAGGGTTCGAATATTAGAGTACACTCACGTACCATGAGTCGAGGATGCGCAAAGATAACCAAACCCCCATACACTCCTCCTCGGGGTACCTGTCTCTTTGTGAACCTCCTGATTAGATTGAGAGTTACCGATAATAAGTGAATGAGTTCTTCGGACTAATGTGAGTATTCGAAAGTTGACACTTCCACCCACCTATACTTTTTCTAGCCTCTTCGGTACCGTGCATTGCCCTTTATCACCTCGAGAGTTGGCGCATACTTCTCCAGTGCATCCAAACCCTTGGCATCATAAGCCTCCTTATATCTTTCCTCAAAACAGCCACCATACCTACCTACAAGGCATTTCCATAGCCTTTCCGAGATACATTGTCGGGGTACTTGTCTCTTTGTGAACCTCCTTATTAGATTGAGAGTTACCAATAATAAGTTCATGAGTTCTTCGAACTAATGTGAGTATTCGAAAGTTCACACTTCCACCTTCCCATATTAAGCTAGCCTTTACTGTGCCGTGCATTGCTTTCTTCTCACTCCAGAGTTAGCGTCCACCTTCACCGGTACATCCAAACCCTTGGCACGATAAGCTTTGTCATCATAAGCCTCCTTATATCCTTCCTCAAAACAGCCACCATACCTAACTATCAAGGCATTTCCATAGCCTTTCTGAGATATATTGCCATGCAACATCCACCTTCTCATGACTTGATCTTCATGTCATACATGCTACTTGCTTGATCGATGAGCCGCATGCTAGTTGGGCCTTTCCCTAATCATTGCTACATGACGCACTAGTATCATTGCATATCCTACTACCCTGGCAGACGCATACATTTGCATCATGATAGTTATATTTTCTTTATGTGAGTACCTTTGTAAAGTGTGAAAGATCTCCTATATTCTTTTAAAATATAGAGTATTTCCCCTAAAGTGAGGAAAAGATCCGAAAGAGGACAAAATCAAAAGATCCCAAAGAGGACAAATGAGAGTTCAATAGAAAGATCCATTGAGGCCACCAAAAAAATAAAAAAATAAAAGAGAAAAAGATAAAAATAAAAAGAGAGAAGGGGGCATACTACTATTCCTTTTGAGAGATCCACACTAGTACTTCATATCCTATCCCTTGTACTCCATAGAGATCATCATCATGCATATAGCTATCTGGGGACCCTTCACACTATAGAACTTGTCTTGTATATTCCAATGATGAGCCTCCTCAAACGAGTTCTAGGTCTTCTTGAGAAAGCAAGTTAGATGCACCCCCACTAGTTCCCTTGGAGAGCTTTTAGATCACATGTGCATCCGTTGTATGGCAATCCCTACTCCTCACATCATATCTATCATATGGCCTTCTCTCGCCTATGATTGTCCTCATTGATGTGAGACTTTCACACCTTTTTGTCTTCCTCCTCCACCTTCTTTCTGTTTCGCCTTTTAGGTGTCAACTTTCTTGCTCACGCTCATCCATTGCATGAGTGCTCAAAATATCGAAAGGGAGTGGATCAGTTTGACTTGTACCTGGCTAGTGGTCTGGGGACGAGTCCAGATAAGAATCCAAAGGAGACCAAGTGTGAAACTTTAGTAGATAGTTGTTCTCAACAACCTTATTTTTTCTCTCGTATTTCCCTATCCCTTGCTTGCACGCAAAAACCATCTGGAGACATTCGAGTCACGGACAGCGAGAGCTCTTGCACCTTTTGTTCTTTTGTTGCTTGTGTCAATGCTAATATAGACTCTTGCTTGTTAAGACTTGAATTGAATTGCATACTTTGATTGCTTTACTTAAAAGTCCTTTTATGGTTGTGTGGCATGTCACCACAAAAATTATGCTTGTTATCATTTACCTACTCGAGGAATAGCAGGAATTAAGCTTGGGGATGTTGATACGCCCCAAACGTATCTATAATTTCTGCTTGTTCCATGAATGTTTTGTGTGACTTTCCCATGTTTTTCTTGAACTTTCATAAACTTTTGAACCTATTTGGACTAACCTATTAACTCAGTGCACCCAGTTGCCAGTTTCTGTTTTCTGTTGTGTATGTATTTCAGGTTTTCCGGCCATTAAACTGCTCCAAAAATTCCGGGAAAAATATATAAAAAATTAGCGCAACAGAAGCTTCCGGAATCACCATGAGAGGGAAGGGGGGCCACCACCAGGAAGCCAGGAGGGAAGGTGGCGTGGCCCCACCCTGGGCCGTGCCAGGGACCCTCCTGTCTGCCTCGTGGGTCCCCTCAATGCCCCCCTTCGCCCATATTTACCCTTCGGGGTGGAAACCCCTAATACAGACTCCTCTTTCGCGATCTCGCCTCTGTTCCGCCGCCGCCGCATTTTCTAGATCGGGGCTGCCTGGAGAAGCTGCTCTGGCAACCTGCCGGGAGAAGCTACCCCCTCCGGGAGACCCTCCATAGCCATGGACGCCTCCCGTATGTACCGTGAGTAGTTTCCGTTGGACCATGGGTCCGTGACTAGTAGCTATGTGATCTTTCTCTCCCCCTTTTGTGCTTCCACTTTCGAGTCCTCCTGAGCTGCCTCACATGATCGAGGCATCTATGTAATTTCTACTGTTGCTATGCTGAGTTTGTTGGGATCTGATGGATTATGAGACTATGTTCAGATTGTGATGAGTAATATATTTGGTTCTTCTCTTTTATATTTTGTTCTTGAGTAAATTCTTGCATATTCTCCGTTGCGGTATTTGCTTTGGCCAAGTATTTTATTTGCAACTCCAAGAGAGAGCGTTATGCTCGATTGTGGGTTCAGCCCATTGATGTCTAGCTTGAGTGAGAGAAACATGAGACTAGGGGATGTGCTGTTGCCACCAGGGATAAAACAACGGTTCTTGTACCTGCAGATTCAAGGGTTGTTTACTTTACGCATAGTTTGTCGGGACCCGGGGTTAGCATATGTAATTCCAGTCACGATACAATCACATGGAGAGCCGAGAACCGTACCCACTTGTCTAAGCAGACAAGGCCAAGCACAGAACATTATCGGTAAGCATCGAACGTGAGGGGCATCCCATTCAGGCCGGATGATCATCTGAGATGGGTCCTCATCGTCCGCTCACAAGTTTAAAGGCTTATGGGTGGTGAATCCCATACTCATAGACAAGTCGCCTGAACCATGTTATCGGTTGGATCCTAACTCTTACATAGACTTACTCCAGCCCGATCACTTAGTCGGGGTCTAGGGCGGGCTCAATCATACAACTAAGTTTGCACGTGACAGAGTCACGAGCAATCGCATCGCGATGCCCCAAGCTGCGCACATCTAAGGGCCACTTGGTGTATAAAAGACCGCCAGCCAGATCACAACTAAGGTCTCGAAAACCCATACTAAGACATGCATATTATAAACATACACGCAGCACACATGCCTAGTATGAACAGCAGGTATCATCACATAACTCTATAAAGTATTCTTTATTGATATACACATAGAGCATACAAAGATCACATGTCTGTGATCAACATTACATCATACAACGGAAGCAAATTAGGTCTGAGTACAGACAAGTTTAACAAATGGCTTAGAGAAGCCTTGTACAACAAACATGCCCTTCCACGAGGGACCAGACTGCTGTCTGGGGCTATGCTAACTTAGTCAACGTCGAGCTTCATGAAGGTGACTCCATCGGGATCCGGTTTCTTATCTAAAACATAGAATAAGCAAACGTGAGTACAAAGTCGTACTCAGTAAGACTTACATCAGATCTATACTACTCATGCTCAAGTATCAAGGTAAAGGGAGGTGGGGTTTCATCATGAAGAAGTGCCAGCTTTGACTTGGCTATTCCTGAACTACGAATACCAGACTTGAGGTAAGAAGCGTACACGAGTCCACTGAATCTCCAACCAATACACCACTATGGTTACTTCCTCGACTTCCCCACGAGGAGGCACACCATAGCACTCACGCTTATCTTGCGAGTTTTATAAGTATCCATTTCAGTTGTCTAATAATCAGGTACAGGTTCCAAGTAGTCCTTAACCGCGGACGCAGCTATTCAAATAGTTTTGTTAACCTTGCAAGGGTGTAAACTACACACACATGATCATCGGTTACCGCCAGGTCTCGCCACCGTTCAAGAGGTGACAGCGAGGATGTTCACCACGACACTTCGCTCACAACCGGTCTATTCCAGGAGTCGACTATCTGAGTTTGCCTCCGCTCGAGAGCCCTGCCGGATCAACGAAACGGACTCAAACAATGTAAGTGACCGAGACGCCACCTCTGGCAGATGGTTTTCCTGCCTCACAGGTGCACTCACATATCTATATGATGCAACCATTTCCTTCGTTCTTTTTCTATGCACATGTCAAATGGAAAGCCCGAACTAATGTGACTCCTGGACGTCGACACGGATCAAGGTACTAGGCCGAGAGGGGTCAGTGAGCCCAATGTCTTGGATTACCATACAAGAACTCGATGCCTAAGGAAGTGTTCAACGAGACAACCCACTGTGTACTCCTACACAGCCTCTCATCGTTCACCTTGTATTAGGGTGGATTCACCGACACAGTTTCACTTTCATCAACACCATGTTCATCATCATCCTGACTCACATCAAAAGCAACCTCATGTAACACTAAGCATGCAATAAGCTGTAACAGTTGCAGGGGCTTCATGATATCAATCAACTCCTATGTCAGCTAGGATTTTGGTTTGCCTACTACTGTGACAAGATGATAGGTCATGCATCGGATATGGGTTCAACTATGCGGTAGAATCGATACAAAGTGATCTCCTAAACATGCATAAGCGAGACTGAGAGGGAATTGGGATTTTATAGACATGATCAATGGGGTTTGCTTGCCTTTCTGACGAGGTTCGAAATCGGGGTCTTCAACGAAGGGGGTGGCCTCCGGTTCCGGTTGCACGTCTATCGAACAAACAATCAAACAAGTTATAAATTTAATTGCAATGCATCAAACACATGATCAATATTGAAATGGTGGTGTGCTTGGTCACAATGTGGTTACAATTCCATTTAAAAGAAGTCATATGCAAAGTCATTTGCAAATGTACTTCAAATTTGAATTTGAATTATATCCATATGGATGTTTTGCACTGTTCACCCATTTTAAAATGGTCAAACATGAAAACAGAGCCCATATTCATAATCCTTGGATTTTTCTGATATTTTTAGACATATTATTTGCTATATTTGGAGTTCATATGAATTAGTTATGAATTTCCCAAGTTTAAGTGATTTTCTGGAATTTTCTGGATTAATTTAATTCATTTCTATTTTCTGGAAAAAAAAATCTTTACTGCGTCATGCTGACATCAGCATGACGTGGGGGTTGTCTGACCAGTGGGCCCTTGCTGTCAGTCTCAGGGGGGTTTAACCCGGTTTAATTAGTCTAACAGAGTCATTAGGGGGGGGGGGGCTGGCCCACCAGTCAGTGACACTGGAGGGGGGATTAACTGGTCATTAGGGCTAATGGCCGGCAGCTAACCGGCGGCAGCAACGGGCACGGCGGAGTGGTCACCGGAGTGGGCTTCCGGCCACGGGATGGCACGCTGAGGGCACCGGAGTGCTCCTCGTGCTCGCCCGCTTCATCCAGAGCCCACGGGGAGGCTCGGGGGTGGCCGGAGCCTCGCCGGCGTCGTGCTTAGCGGCGGCCGTGGCTCTGTGAGGACCAAGACGGCTAAAACATGCGCGGGATGAAGCTGGCGTGCGTGTGTTGCGCTTCTGGGAGCTCCATGAGTGTCAAGGACAAGCCGGGGACGACAACAGCTCACTGGTTCGAGCTCCACGGTGGTTATGGCGGCTGACCTCATCGGCTCTCATGGTGGATACGGGATGGGGTAGGGATTAGAGACATGGATAGGGGGGTTTTGCTCACCGTGAACCGGGGAGAAAGATGGTGCAGACGAGGGAGGCGTGGAGGTACAGGCGGCGGCGAATTCTTCGTCGAGATCCCGCGGTGGCCGGCGGCGAGATGTTGAGAATGGCCTCGTCGTTGGGGAAGATGGCTCGAATTGGAGGCACGGCTTGACGAAGACGACGGTGGGGGCTTCACTGGACACGACGGCTTGCCGGGACGGGGCCGTTGGCCACGGTTGCATGGACGCGCGCTCCGGCGAGCTTCTCGGAACGCACGGCAATGGTGAGGAGGAGAGGGGGAGGAGGTCCAGAGAGAGGGGGAAAAGGATGGCGGCTTCCAGGGCGTCTCCACGGCGTGCAGAAGAGGCCAGGGGAGAGCCAGGCAGGCTGGTGGCGTGGCGCTGGTGGCGTGGCGTCGGCGGCCACCGCGTGCTCTCGGGGTGACACCGAGCTGCTTGGGAAGAAGACAACGGGGAGGTGGGCTGGGCCGCGCTAGGTGGGCTGGGGGGAAAGAGTTGGGCCGAATGGCCACGGGGTTCCTCTGTTCCTTTTCTCCTCTCTTTTCTTTTTCTGTAATTCTGTTGTGCCTAGAAAAAAATAGCTAGGCAATTTTGTAAAATGCCCAAATTTTTTTATAAATCCTAGGTGACCAGTAGCAGGTCAATTGTAGAGTTTGAGCATATTTGAAATTCAATATAATTGAATTCCAATTCAAATAGGGGTTTTTTTAATTTCCAAAGCCACTGTTTGAATATTAGAAAATTCCATGTGCATGGGATTGATCCCAAACCACTTTTAAAATGATCAACATCATTTATAGGAATTTTCCAAATGTTAAAAAGATTTTTGGAAAAAGATTTTTATCTGGCCATTTATTTAAATTCTCAGGGCTTTTCTTTTCCCCATTTTTGATTTTCCTTTTGAATTTTTCATGATGCAAAGGGACAAGCAAACCCTAGCACTTACCCTAGTTGGGGTTCTGACAACTCGCCCCCACTCAAAAGAATCTCGTCCCGACATTCAGAAGTCGTCAGGAGGAAGGTGGGGTACTCGGCACGGAGGCGGTTTTCTCTTTCCCATGTTGCTTCTTTCTTGGAGTGATGTGACCATTGAACTTTGAGGAACTTGATCTTCTTTCGGCGAGTGACACGCTCTGCTGAATCAAGAATACGAACAGGGTACTCTCGATAAGAAAGGTCATCTTGGAGATCAAGCGTTTCATGGTCGACTTCACGGATGGGGTCCTTGAAGCAACGCCTGAGTTGTGACACATGGAATACATCATGTACTCGGGAAAGGTGAGGGGGTAGTTCAAGTTGGTAGGAAACTTCTCCACGTTTAGCTAGAATGCAGAAAGGTCCGATGTAACATGGGGCCAACTTGCCTTTGATACCGAATCTTTGGGTTCCCTTCAGAGGAGTAACCCGAAGGTAAGCCTTCTCATCCAGATTGTAGCTCTCCTTTCTATGATGACGATCATAGTAGCTTTTCTGACGAGACTGGGCGGCTTTCAATCGATCACGAACAATGCGAACTTTCTCTTCTGCTTCCTTGATCATATCCGGTCGAAAGAGTTGTCTTTCACCGGTTTCTGACCAGTTTAAAGGTGTTCGACATCGTCGTCCATAGAGGAGTTCGAAAGGAGCCATGTTCAAACTAGATTGAAAACTGTTGTTATAAGCAAATTCGGCAAATGGAAGAGACTTCTCCCAATTCTTTCCGAATGAGATAACACAAGCTCTGAGCATGTCTTCCAAAATTTGATTAACCCTTTCAACTTGACCGCTAGACTGCGGATGGAAAGCTGTACTAAAGGATAGATGAGTTCCCATAGCATTCTGAAAGCTTCCCCAGAATCTAGAGGTGAAAAGGCTACCACGATCAGAATTGATCACCAAAGGAACACCGTGAAGAGACAAAATTATAGAGACATACAAGTCGGCTAACTGGCTTGCAGTTATGGACTCGCGAACTGGAAGGAAGTGAGCAACTTTGGAAAGTCTATCAATGACCACGAAGATGGCATCATTTCCTTTCTGGGTTTTTGGAAAGCCGGTGATGAAGTCCATACCGACTTTGTCCCATTTCCACTCTGGAATAGGCAAAGGTTGAAGTGTGCCAGCAGGTCTTTGGTGTTCTGCCTTAATGCGACGACAAACATCACATTCAGCAACAAATCGAGCAATGTCTCTCTTCATCCGGGTACACCAAAATCTCTGGCGTAGATCTCGGTACATTTTTGTGCTACCGGGATGAATCGAGAGGGGTGTGTCATGGGCTTCTTTGAGGATGAGTTGCCTTAGATCCCTATTCTTAGGTATTACCAAACGATTTTCAAAGAATACCGTTCCTTTACTATCTGTGGAGAAACATTTAGCAACTCTGCTAGCAATGTTCTACTTGATCCGGCGAACACCTCGTGCACGCCTCTGGGCAACTCTGATCTGATCCTCAAGGGTTGGTTTCGCCACCAAGTTGAAAAGATATCCACGAGGAACAATCTCGAGATTGAGTTTTCGAAATTCCTCATGAAGAAGTGGTTGATATTGTTGTAACATGAGGTTGTTACAATACGACTTACGACTTAGTGCATCAGCCATGACATTGGCTTTGCCTGGGGTGTAAGAAATTCCTAAGTCATAATCTTTTATCAACTCTATCCAGCGTCTTTGCCTGAGATTAAGATTTGGCTGGGTGAATATGTATTTGAGGCTTTGGTGATCAGAATAAATCTCACAACGATTACCAAGGAGGTAATGTCGCCAAGTCTTCAGGGCATGAACTACGGCAGCGAGTTCAAGATCATGGGTAGGATAATTCTCTTCATGTGGCCCCAACTGGCGTGAAGCATAAGCTACCACATGTCGATCTTGCATAAGTATGCATCCTAACCCTTGCCATGAAGCATCACAATAGATCTCGAAATCCCTTTTGGTGTCTGGAGGTGCAAGTACGGGTGCAGAAGTCAATCTTCTTTTTAGCTCTTGAAAGCTTTCCTCGCACTTGGGGGTCCATAGGAATTTCTTATCTTTCTTGAGGAGTTCAGTAAGAGGCTTTGCAACTTTAGAAAAGTTCTCGACGAAGCGACGGAAATAGCTTGCTAAGCCAAGAAAACTCCGAACTTGCTTAACCGATTCAGGTGGAGTCCAGTCAAGGACGGCCTGAACTCTCTCGGGATTGACTGCAACACCTTTCGCAGAAATCACGTGGCCTAAGTAGGTCACTTCTGGTAGCCAAAATTCACACTTGGAGAACTTGGCATAAAGGCGATGCTCTCTAAGTTTCATCAATACCAACCTAAGATGTTCTACGTGCTCTTCTTCGTTCTTCGAGTAGATGAGAATGTCATCAAGATAAACCACAACAAATTTATCTAGGTACTCCATGAAGATCGAATTCATTAAGCGCGAGAATGTGGCGGGGGCATTGGTTAAACCAAAGGACATGACGGTATACTCGTAAAGACCATAACGAGTACTGAAAGCCGTTTTGGGTATGTCCTCGTTTTGTATTTTGATTTGATGATAGCCTAATCTCAAATCCATCTTGGAGAAGATAGAGGATCCTGCAAGTTGATCATAAAGATCATTGATCCTGGGCAGTGGGTACTTGTTCTTTATCGTCGCTAGATTTAGCGGGCGATAGTCTACACACATCCTTTCTGTTCCATCTTTCTTCGTTACGAACAGAACGGGGCAACCCCATGGCAATGAGCTAGGGCGGATGAAGCCTTTTGCCAACAAAGCATCAAGTTGGGATTTTAGCTCAGCTAACTCATGTGGGGCCATTCTATATGGGCGTTTGGAAATTGGGGCTGTGCCTGGTATAAGATCCACTATGAATTCTACACATCTGTCGGGTGGCATTCCCGGCAGCTCTTCAGGAAAGACATCCGGGAATTCACGAACCACCGGAACATCTTCAAGGTCTGGAAGTGGAAGCACATTCAAAGTATGCATCTGGATTCTAGAGCTGGGTGATGTGTAGTCAATGGTCTGGCCTGAAGGATGGGTGAGTTTAACTGACTTGGCTTTACAATCAAGGAAAGCATTTTGCCTTGATAACCAATCCATTCCTAGGATGACATCGATGTCCGAAGATTTGAGGGCTATAAGAGAAGCAAGGAATACTAAACCCTCAATTGCAATTTGATTGCCATGGCTTACTCTATTAGTTTGCCACTTTGAACCAGGAGTTTGAGTGATCATTGGAGAAAACATTTCTTCAAAAGAAAATCCATGACGAAGTGCATAGCTCTCCGACATGAATGAATGAGAAGCTCCTGGATCGAAAAGAACGGAGGCGGGGACATGATTGACTGGGAGTGTGCCAAGAATGACGTCAGAAGCATCAGTGGTTTCCTCAACTGAGATTTGGTTCACACAAGCACTACTAGTGGATGAAGGCTTTGCTGGAAAAGCTTTGGTGGTTGGTTTCTTTGGAGGTTTGGGTCGAGAATTACGTGGTGCCATCAAGACCTGAGGGCATTGACGATAGTAATGGCCTGGAAGACCACACTTAAAGCATACCCTGTCTGAAATGTTGGGAGTGGGATTACTTGGTTGCACACCATCATTCCGGGGTGGAATAATGTGTTGGGGTGGATGGCATATATTTGGTGATGGCCTGTGGAGAAGGTTTTGAGGTATGGCTTTGGTTGGAATCCAAATTTGGCGTTTCTGAGGGGCTGAACTTGAAGAAGGAGCAAGCTCAAGAGCATGCTTACGGGACTCCTCGAAAACTTCATTGCCATGCTCAGCTCTGAAGGATCTGTTGACTAAATCCTCAAAGGTGGCAAATTCGATGAGGTTGAGATCATGACGGAGGATGGGGCTAAGTCCCTTGCGGAACCTTGCCTTCTTTCTGGCATCGGTGGTGATCTCATCCTGGGCATAACGAGCAAGACGGTTGAACTCTCTCACATACTCATGCATGGACATCTCTCCTTGAGTCAGATTGCAGAACTCTTCCTTCTTGCGCTCCATCAATTCATCCAGAAGGTGGTACCCTCGAAAGGCAACACAGAACTCCTGCCAAGTCACTACGTGACCATCTGGCTGCATAGCAACATAGTTCTCCCACCATTCAGCAGCAGCACCTTCCAGAAAGTATGCCGCGAATATAACTCGATCATCGGGAGCAACATGTGCAGTATCAAGCTTACGCTCGATGGAAAGGAGCCAATCGTCAGCTTCAAGGGGCTCAGAAGAACATCGGAATACCGGTGGCTTGAGGAGGATGAAGTCCTGAATGCTCACAACCACATTACGATGACGTGAGGTATTCTGCTCGATGAGCTCCAGAAGGCGTGTTTGATCACGTTGATTCTTCTCAGCTTCCATCATGATTTCCACCGCAGAAGGCGGTGGTGGAGGTGCATCATCATTTCGATTCTGAACACGGTATCGATTCCGACGAACAGCACTACGAGTTCCACCTGACATCCTGTGTGATAAAAATCAACAATCAGAATAGGTTGAATGATGGATTCAAGGATAACAAGACATGATGAAGACGGAAAAGATTATAATGCGAAGGCAAAGATTCGCAGAAACACGGTATAAATCCGGCAGCATAACGGCTACACCGGGATGGAAAACAAGACAACCTCGAGGAGATTGGACAAAACTTCCTCAAGGAACTCAAAACATGAAGACTCTGGACGACCACGACTGTCTTACGGCTACAAGGAAGCACTCAGCGAGATGTTCTAGTCAGACATAGATGAGCCTAGTCCTATCATCCCGCAGAAAAGATAAGGGTGACCCAGAACTTAGATCGATGAGGGTAAGGAGAAAAAGAAGCCTTACGTTGTTCCCTTATATACCCAAGTAACTATATAACTATAGAATGCTAGACTCGACTTCGACCAAGGGTTTGATAAGCCTATAGACAGTCCTGCTCTGATACCAAGTCTGTCGGGACCCGGGGTTAGCATATGTAATTCCAGTCACGATACAATCACATGGAGAGCCGAGAACCGTACCAACTTGTCTAAGCAGACAAGGCCAAGCACAGAACGTTCTCGGTAAGCATCGAACATGAGGGGCATCCCATTCAGGCCGGATGATCATCTGAGATGGGTCCTCATCGTCCGCTCACAAGTCTAAATGCTTATGGGTGGTGAATCCCATACTCATAGACAAGTCGCCTCAACCATGTTATCGGTTGGATCCTAAATCTTACATAGACTTACTCTAGCCCGATCACTTAGTCGGGGTCTAGGGCGGGCTCAATCATACAACTAAGTGTGCACGTGACAGAGTCACTAGCAATCGCATCGCGATGCCCCAAGCTGCGCACATCTAAGGGCCACTTGGTGTATAAAAGACCACCAGCCAGATCACAACTAAGGTCTCGAAAACCCATACTAAGACATGCATATTATAAACATACACGCAGCACACATGCCTAGTATGAACAGCAGGTATCATCACATAACTCTACAAAGTATTCTTTATTGATATACACATAGAGCATACAAAGATCACATGTCTGTGATCAACATTACATCATACAACAGAAGCAAATTAGGTCTGAGTACAGACAAGTTTAACAAATGGCTTAGAGAAGCCTTGTACAACAAACATGCCCTTCCACGAGGGACCAGACTGCTGTCTGGGGCTATGCTAACTTAGTCAACGTCGAGCTTCATGAAGGTGACTCCATCGGGATCCGGTTTCTTATCTAAAACATAGAATAAGCAAACGTGAGTACAAAGTCGTACTCAGTAAGACTTACATCAGATCTATACTACTCATGCTCAAGTATCAAGGTAAAGGGAGGTGGGGTTTCATCATGAAGAAGTGCCAGCTTTGACTTGGCTATTCCTGAACTACGAATACCAGACTTGAGGTAAGAAGCGTACACGAGTCCACTGAATCTCCAACCAATACACCACTATGGTTACTTCCTCGACTTCCCCACGAGGAGGCACACCATAGCACTCACGCTTATCTTGCGAGTTTTATAAGTATCCATTTCAGTTGTCTAATAATCAGGTACAGGTTCCAAGTAGTCCTTAACCGCGGACGCAGCTATTCGAATAGTTTTGTTAACCTTGCAAGGGTGTAAACTACACACACATGGTCATCGGTTACCGCCAGGTCTCGCCACCGTTCAAGAGGAGACAGTGAAGATGTTCACCACGACACTTCGCTCACAACCGGTCTATTCCAGGAGTCGACTATCTGAGTTTGCCTCCGCTCGAGAGCCCGGCCGGATCAACGAAACGGACTCAAACAATGTAAGTGACCGAGACGCCACCTCTGGCAGATGGTTTTCCTGCCTCACAGGTGCACTCACATATCTATATGATGCAACCATTTCCTTCGTTCTTTTTCTATGCACATGTCAAATGGAAAGCCCGAACTAATGTGACTCCTGGACATCGACACGGATCAAGGTACTAGGCCGAGAGGGGTCAGTGAGCCCAATGTGTGGTTGTACTCTTTGTCTTGGATTACCATACAAGAACTCGATGCCTAAGGCAGTGTTCAACGAGACAACCCACTGTGTACTCCTACACAGCCTCTCATCGTTCACCTTGTATTAGGGTGGATTCACCGACACAGTTTCACTTTCATCAACACCATGTTCATCATCATCCCGACTCACATCAAAAGCAACCTCATGTAACACTAAGCATGCAATAAGCTGTAACAGTTGCAGGGGCTTCATGATATCAATCAACTCCTATGTCAGCTAGGATTGTGGTTTGCCTACTACTGTGACAAGATGATAGGTCATGCATCGGATATGGGTTCAACTATGCGGTAGAATCGATACAAAGTGATCTCCTAAACATGCATAAGCGAGACTGAGAGGGAATTGGGATTTTATAGACATGATCAATGGGGTTTGCTTGCCTTTCTGACGAGGTTCGAAATCGGGGTCTTCAACGAAGGGGGTGGCCTCCGGTTCCGGTTGCACGTCTATCGAACAAACAATCAAACAAGGTATAAATTTAATTGCAATGCATCAAACACATGATCAATATTGAAATGGTGATGTGCTTGGTCACAATTTGGTTACAATTCCATTTAAAAGAAGTCATATGCAAAGTCATTTGCAAATGTACTTCAAATTTGAATTTGAATTATATCCATATGGATGTTTTGCACTGTTGACCCATTTTAAAATGGTCAAACATGAAAACAGAGCCCATATTCATAATCCTTGGATTTTTCTGATATTTTTAGACATATTATTTGTTATATTTGGAGTTCATATGAATTAGTTATGAATTTCCCAAGTTTAAGTGATTTTCTGGAATTTTCTGGATTAATTTAATTCATTTCTATTTTCTGGAAAAAAAAAATCTTTACTGCGTCATGCTGACATCAGCATGACGTGGGGGTTGTCTGACCAGTGGGCCCCTGCTATTAGCTTTAGGGGAGTTTAACCCGGTTTAATTAGTCTAACAGAGTCATTAGGGGGGGGGGGCTGGCCCACCAGGCAGTGACACTGGAGGGGGGGATTAACTGGTCATTAGGGCTAATGGCCGCCGGCTAACCGGCGGCAGCCACGGGAACGGCGGAGTGGTCACCGGAGTGGGCTTCCGGCCACAGGATGGCACGCTGAGGGCACCGGAGTGCTCCTCGTGCTCACCCGCTTCATCCAGAGCCCACGGGGAGGCTCGGGGGTGGCCGGAGCCTCGCCGGCGTCGTGCTTAGCGGCGGCCGTGGCTCTGTGAGGACCAAGACGGCGAAAACATGCGCGGGATGAAGCTGGCGTGCGTGTGTTGCGCTTCTGGGAGCTCCATGAGTGTCAAGGACAAGCCGGGGACGACAACATCTCACTGGTTCGAGCTCCACGGTGTTCATGGCGGCTGACCTCATCGGCTCTCATGGTGGATCACGGATGGGGTAGGGATTAGAGACATGGATAGGGGGGTTTTGCTCACCGTGAACAGGGGAGAAAGATGGTGCAGATGAGGGAGGCGTGGAGGTACAGGCGGCGGCGAATTCTTCGTCGAGATCCCGCGGTGGCCGGCGGCGAGATGTTGAGAATGGCCTCGTCGTTGGGGAAGATGGCTCGAATTGGAGGCACGGCTTGACGAAGACGACGGTGGGGGCTTCACTGGAGACGACGGCTTGCTGGGATGGGGCCATTGGCCACGGCTGCATGGACGCGCGCTCCGGCGAGCTTCTCGGAACGCACAGCAATGGCGAGGAGGAGAGGGGGAGGAGGTCCAGAGAGAGGGGGAAAAGGATGGCGGCTTCCAGGGCGTCTCCACGGCGTGCAGAAGAGGCCAGGGGAGAGCCAGGCAGGCTGGTGGCGTGCGTCGGCGGCCACCGCGTGCTCTCGGGGTGACACCGAGCTGCTTGGGAAGAAGACAATGGGGAGGTGGGCTGGGCCGCGCTAGGTGGGCTGGGGGGAAAGAGTTGGGCCGAATGGCCACGGGGTTCCTCTGTTCCTTTTCTCCTCTCTTTTCTTTTTCTGTAATTCTGTTGTGCCTAGAAAAAAAATACCTAGGCAATTTTGTAAAATGCCCAAACATTTTTATAAATCCTAGGTGACCAGTAGCAGGTCACTCGTAGAGTTTGAGCATTTTTGAAATTCAATATAATTGAATTCCAATTCAAATAGGGGTTTTTTTAATTTCCAAAGCCACTGGTTGAATATTAGAAAATTCCATGTGCATGGGATTGATCCCAAACCACTTTTAAAGTGATCAACATCATTTATAGGAATTTTCCAAATGTTCAAAAGATTTTTGGAAAAAGATTTTTATCTGGCCATTTATTTAAATTCTCAGGGCTTTTCTTTTCCCCATTTTTGATTTTCCTTTTGAATTTTTCATGATGCAAAGGGACAAGCAAACCCTAGCACTTACCCTAGTTGGGGTTCTGACATAGTTCTTTTAATGCAGTTGTCTGTGGCTTTGAGTTTACACTTTGGGTGGGATTCGCAACTTAATACCAGCGAGATGTTCTGGATAGATATCTCAAGGTGGATGATTTGTAGTAGATGCAGATGGATTTCGGTCTACTTACCTTGGCGTACTGCCCATTGCTTTTGAGCCCTTCCTTTCTTTGCAGCATAGTTAGCATTGAGGTGCCTTCATAATTTTGTCAATTGCCCAACTGTGATTTGTTTACCTCGGTAGCACTTTTATCGTCTTTTGGGAGAGAGACATCACTAGTGAAAATCACGGGACCCTGGTCCTTCTTCACATTATTGTTCACACCCTCAATTTCCTTTCAGCTTTTAC